>CM066159.1:17225206-19792912 GCA_033617975.1 Populus alba x Populus glandulosa
ATACTTAGATTAAAGCACTTGAGCTCAATAAGACCTGGACTATTGTTGATCTTCCTGCTTCCACACATGTAATTGGGTGCAAATGGGTCTACAAAGTCAAGCTCAAATCGGATGGGACTTTAGAAAGGTATAAAGCAAGGTTAGTTGCTAAGGGGTATAACCAATGTGAAGGTTTGGACTACTATGAAACCTTCTCTCCTGTGGCTAAACTCACCACCGTCCGCACCATTCTAGCCGTGGCAGCAGTAAAACAATGGCATCTTCACCAATTGGATGTGAATAATGCCTTTCTTCATGGACAGTTAGATGAAGAAGTTTACATGTCATTACCTCCTGGTTTTGGCAGTAAGGGGGAGTCCAAAGTCTGCAAGCTTCACAAGTCAATTTATGGATTAAAGCAAGCCTCTAGGCAATGGTTTGCTAAATTCTCCACTGCTTTAATTGACTTTGGCTTCATACAATCTAAAGCTGATTACACTTTATTCACACGCACTTTGGACCATTCATTCATAGCCTTATTAGTCTATGTTGATGACATAGTGGTTGCTAGTGATAATTCAGATGAGGTTTCGAAGTTTATCCAATTACTTAATGATAACTTTCAACTCAAAGACCTTGGCCAGCTCAAATATTTCCTTGGTTTGGAAATCGCCCGAAGTGAACTTGGCATCTCTGTTTGTCAACGAAAATATGCATTAGAAGTTCTTGAAGATTCGGGTTTGTTGGCTTCAAAGCCAGTTCATATTCCCATGGAGCCTAATGTCAAATTTTCTAAAGACTATGGACCACTCTTAGACGACCCTACTGCTTACAGACGACTTGTTGGGCGCTTGCTATACCTCACCATCAGCAGACCAGACATTTCATTTGCTGTTCAAGTGCTAAGTCAGTTTATGGCTCAACCACGTGCTCCTCATTTAGCTGCAGCTTATAGAGTTCTGCGTTACATTAAAGCTTCCCCAGCCCAGGGTTTGTTCTTTCCAGTCCTCTCCAGTTTACAAATGAAAGCCTTTTGTGATTCTGACTGGGCAGGGTGCGTGGATTCTCGACGATCTGTGACGGGGTACTGCATTTTCCTTGATCATTCCTTAATTTCTTGGAAATCCAAGAAACAAACCACTGTGTCTAGGTCATCTGCAGAAGCTGAGTACAGAGCTATGGCCTCTACTTGTTGTGAGATTGTCTGGCTTCGTTCTCTTCTTCAGGATCTCCAAGTTCTTCCACAACCTGCTCTTCTTTACTGTGACAGTAAAGCTGCTCTCCATATTGTAGCTAATCCTGTTTATCACGAACGCACCAAACATATAGACATTGATTGTCATGTGATTCGGGAGAAAATTCAGCTAGGCATTCTGCGCACTTTTCATGTCTCTTCCACAAATCAGATCGCAGATGTGTTTACCAAGGCTCTTGGTCCTTCTCTTTTCCTTCCTTTGGTGTCCAAGATGAGCCTTCATAACATCTATTCCCCTTGATTCTTTCTGTCTCATCTTGAGGGGGAGTATCAAACTTACATGCAGATGCAGCCACAGCAGATGCAGCCACAGTCGATGCAGCCACAGCAGATCAGAACTTCTATCCACGAGCAGCAGCAATCTTCAGTCATATATACATGACGTCTTCAACACGCAATTGTATCAGTTGAAGTCTGTTAATACTGTTAGGAATTAGTTACAACAGTTAGAGGATTCAGTTATTATTGTTGCTTAATCTTTATTCATTCATGAGCCTATATAAACAATGTAACAGTGCATGAATCATTAAGTTGAATAAGAAGAAGATTGCTCATTTCAGTATCTTGCTTCTTTCTGCAAATCTCAATATGCAGCTCCACCGTGTAAATTAATAAAGAAGAGATTGAATTCAATGCAGTGATATATCATTGATACTGTATCGCATATTTAAACAAGGATATTGCTTTACATATTGGATGAGAAATGGAAAGATCAATTTCGAAACTATATAAATAAAAGGATTAACCTGAGATAATCCATCAAATAAAAAATAAAAGGATTGACTTGGAATCCATATAAATAAAAGGATCAACTTAAAATTCACACAAAAAAAAATAATAAGATCAACTTGGGATCCGTCAGATAAGAAATGATATAATCAATTTAAAATCTATGTAAATGAAAGGCTCAACTTGGAATACACATAAACAAAAATGACAAGATTAACTTAGGATTCATCAGATAAAGACTGAAATGATTAAATTGGGATCCAAATCTATTAAATGCTATTGAAAAGAAAATTGTCATCGAAATTATAGACTTCATTTGAAAAATTGCCAGTTGAAAAAAACAATTCCATCCAAGTGATGGAATTTACTCGAAGGAAAATTTGAAAGAAAATTATTCTTGTCATCGTATTAATGAGTTTTGTTTGAAATAAAATGTCTTTTGAGAGAAAATTTTCATTAAATTGATGGACTTTACTTGAAATAAAAATATTTTTTAAGAGAAAACTATAGTGAATTGATGAGCTTTACTTAAATCAAAAACATAATTTGAGAAAAAAAAATATCATATGAAGGAAATTTATCATTAAACTAATAGGCTTTATTTGAAATAAAAATATTATATAAAAAATAAATTATCATCAATCAATAGACTTTACTCTCTAAAATAAAATACTATTAAAAAGAAAATTGCAATTCAAATGATGAGCTTTACTTGAAACAAGATTCCAAGGAAAATTATTTTTGACATTTGATTGATAAGCTATGCTTGAAAAGTTTCCATTTAAAGAAAAGTTTCCATCGGGTTTTACTTGAAACCAAAAATATTATTTGAAAGAAATTGTCATCAAACTAATATAGAGTTAATTAAAAATGATTTTATCATCAAATTGATGGCTTCAAATGAAAGTATCATTCTTTGTTAAGCGTGAGACAAAGAAGTCAAAATGAGAAACAAACAATAATAAAAATAAAAGGATTCTCCAATTAGTTGCTCGAACTTCCCCATGCCATCTTTAACCTCTAGTTCTAAATCATGCAACTGATTAAAATATTAGGGTCATTTATTTGCTTGAATTTAGCTTCAAAGGAGGCAATCTGGTTTTGAGCCTCTTTATACCTTTAATGATTTTTTGTGTAGAAGTTTGATTTGCTTCTAGGATTGTCCCCAAGCGATATTGTTTCCTCAACAAATCAGAACTCATGATGAAGTTTTTCAAATTATCATAAGAAATTTTATTGTCCGATACAAATACAATTCAAGCAATTCAATTCTAGAATTCAGTGGTAGAGTCTAAAGTCTGAATCAACTTGGCTTTGAAGCATGAAATTGAGTCATATTCGAGGTGCAGAACGGGTAATCAAAGTCATCTCCAGTCTGGGAATAAGTTTCGAACTATTTCTCCAACAGTGTCTTCAGGTTGTAAGGCTTGACGATTTTAGGACTCCCATCCCACATTAGCTTTGCAAACTGATAGTTGGCCTTTTCGGTTGGATGAATTCCATCAAAGAAGAAATATTCGCTAACGTTATCGCACAGTTGGTATACTTTCTGGCCGCAAGTAATGGAAGCTCTCAATGGACCACTGCCACAGCATGCCATTTTCACCTCTTCGAAACCTTCACACAAAAATGTGAAATTGGAATCAGATAGTCCTCACATCATATCAGCAGATAAAGGAAACTCTGTAAGCTAGAGGCTTCACCATATTTTGAAGGGTTATTGAAAATTGCAGTTCCTGCAGTGTAGGCATCAAAAATTGAATAAGTATATCCTTTTAGTTGACTCTTCTTAAGCTCTTTCAGAGCTTTATGGAGTGCTCTGTTGTGTAGTTTTGCAAGCACTGTAATTTCTTCCATGCAACCAGAGCCACCTGTTCTGACTATTTCTAGTGCTCGAGAGATTGGTGGACAACCTAAAGGAAGCAACTTTGATAGTCCAAATTTCCTTCCCCCTATCTTATAAATTTCCTGAGACACCAAAATTAATGCAATCTTAGTCTGATGAACTTAGGGAAGAAAATGAAATAAAGAATTAATTCACATGGTCCGAACATGTTAATTACTTGGATCACGGTTGTTATGTTGCCAATAACCATCTTGACATACTCCTTTTTGGAGTAGGATTGAAGCACAGTGGAGTTCGAGGTGAAAGGTACCATGTAGTCGTTAGTTCCAATGCTGAACATGTAAACAGCTGTGGATAACAATGTCTTAACTTCTGAAGCTCCTAGTTTTTGCCTTAGCTGCTTCTCCATATTCTTGAAATTACTTAATTGAGTTTTAAGGTCCATAATCTATGAAGGAACAAGCAGGAAAAATGAAAAAAAAAAAATAGTATAAGTAATCATGCAACTTAAGAGATGGATAACTTTATATGAATTCAGGTTTATGCACACAGATTTATTCAAGCTAAATAACAGGCAGGAATGATTTAGCAATGGAGCACATACCAGTCCTTGATTAGTTTCAACGAGAGCACCAGCTCCCCCTGATGCAAAGTTGACTCCATCTGTGAAATGATGGTTGCCGGGTTGTAAATATAGTGGAATTAATGGTAGCTTTGCAAACTCAGCTGGAACAAAGTTACCAGAATCATTTTGCCAAAAACATACTGTGTCAGTAATAATAAGTTGTAAAGAAAAGAATCTATTAATTAACTAGTGATCAATATCGAGATTCAAAACAGAAAGAAAAGAGCAGAAATTAGAAGGGAGAAGAAAATTGCAAAGTATTGTGCTTACAAATAAAATCTGGAATTAATCGACCATCACTAGCCCTTCCTGTGGGATGCTTAAAATATGTCTCTCCATATGGAAAGATATTTAGTTTGGGAATGTTAGTGTTGAGATAGATATTATTCCCAGCATCATAAAAGGAATCTCCGAAGATAAATAAAGCACCATGAGAGTAGCTGCGGCAGCTTGCTGGGAATAGAAAACTTACACAGAGCACCAAGAAACATAAGATGTCGGACCTTGATCTCCCCATGTTTCTAGTGCTTCACTCTCTATTAACTCCGACCGTTAATCTCCCCATGTTCCTCGTACCATCTCTTATAGTATTCACCACGTACCTCACAACTGTATGTGGTAGAAGTCATGATTTAGTGATCAATTAGTAATATTGTTTTTTAATTCCTTAATCTTGCATGCCAAGAAACTAGTCTTGCATGCCAAGAAACTAGTTTTCTACATTAGTTAATGCTTGCTTTAACAAACCTGCTAAGGAAACACATGAGATTAATTTATACCATATTTGAGAATGCGGTACTGAACTTTCGCCTTTAGATGTTTTTTAAATATATGTTTATCTTGAAAAAAAATTAAATAAAGTTATTTTTTAATGTTTTTTTATGATTTTGATATTTTAATATTATTAAAAATAATATATATATATATATATTAATATATTTTCTAGGAAAAAATATTTTTTAAAAAATACCACATCACAATTTCAAACATGTACTTACTCTTTCTATGATCCATAATGACTTGCGTTTACAAAATGGATTTTCTCATGCCACTACTGGTCTTGTTCAAAGATGGCTGCTGTAATCTGCAAAAGAGCTGTTTATAATTTTATTGTTATTTTTGTGGTAATGAGGTGTTTGTGAGGTCAAATTAATTTGTACAGAGTTAGTTTTGTAATGTCTTGGATTACATATTATAACATTATTTTTTAGACTGAAACTCAAGGGGATATTTTAGTGGTAAAGATCTTGGGCTTATGCTCCCTATTAATTAATTTCAGGATTGAATTTCACTCGTTACAATTGCTTAGAGCCATGCTCCCTGGTGTAAAAATCAATGACTTCCTCTGTTTTTGTATGAGAAACTTATGTGGGCATGGGTGCAAGAGTACATGTATTAATCAAAATGCATACAAGTTAATTTTAATTAAAAAGAAAAATAAACTATCACATCACCACCTTTTAGTCCAACAAAATAACAATAAGCCATGGAAATAGAAATACACGTACACAAGGTTAAAAAAATTAAGGGGTGAGGGTATAGTTATTAAACCTGAATTGACCTGGCAAGTTGATCCGGTGACGAGACTGGTTCAAATAAGATAAAAAAATCAGGGTAAGCAAAAACCCTGCAAAACCCGATTGACCCATGATTTGGGAGACCCGGCAAAATCCGGATGAGACTCGTTTTTTTTTTTTTCAAATGTGGTTTTTCTTTTAGCCAAAACCCCTCTTTTTTATATTTTTTGTAGTTGGTTATTAACTCTTTTCAAAGTTTACTATATAAATACTAGAAGAATATTTTATTTTTTCAATATAGGATTTGAAGTCCTTTAATATATATATTTTATGTTCACAAGAAAAAAATTATTTTTTTAATGTAAGATTTGAAGCCCTTTAGTATATATACTCTATATTCGTAAGAAAAAAGTTATGTTTTTTAATGTGGGATAAAAAATCTTTTTTGTTCAAATACTTCAACTTAAAATGATAACATACTAACATAATATTTTTTCATTGTGGGATACAAAATTTTTTGAAATAATCTTTTAAATTTTATTATTTATAACATGTTTAGCCTACATTCACATGGATTCTTTCTTAATTTTTTTATATGAAATATTAAAACTTCAAATATATATTTTTTTAATTTTTCTAGGTTGAATCGGGTTAACCAGGATCAATCTGTGTAACCCGGAACCCGACTTTTTAGCCTGATCAATTTCGTGATTGGGTCTGATAACTACGGGTGAGGGTTGTCGTTATTGGATGATGGAGTGTTTTCTTTAATTTTTTTATTATCATTGTAATCTTTTTATCCTATATATTAAGATGCTCAAATAGATAAATAAATAAAAAACTTCAAATACTAGGTTTGGTTTGATACAAAAGTAAAGATAATTTGACACGTTTGTTTGACCTTGACTATAAACATGACTTGATGAGCAAGATTATTGGGTCGTCGATTTTTCAAGAATATGACTAAATACTATTTAATATAATAGATAATAAGACTCAATTGGATAGTCACATTTAGCATTTAATATGGTTTTATTATGAATTATTATACGACTGAGTTGAATTTAAAGGATCGATTATAGTGCGTATAGGCTGTAAGAGAAAAACTTGATTGAAAATTTAATAAATTTAGCAAATCCAATGATGTGAGAGTGGAAGAGAGCATGAGCTTCTAGCTTGATTATACTTCATGATGATCAATTCAAATAAATTAAATATTAAAAGATATAATTTTTTTAAAATAATAATTATATAAAAGGATCTAAAATTAAAAAAAATATAAGAATGATAATTAAAATAAAAAATAAATTAAAAGGCAAACAAAAACTCTTAATTAAAGAGTTAAATTAAAAATAAAAATAACTTCAACAAAAGAAAAGAAAAAAAATGAGACTTAAATTTAAAAAAAAATAATACTAATGGACCATAAACATTGATTGAATGATAAAATTAAAAACCAATAAAACTTTAACAAAATAATCAAGGTAAAAATTAAAAATCAAAAGAATAAGGATTAAATTAAAAAAATAATACATGACAAATTAGAATTGAATGACTAAATAAAAAATAAATAAAACTTTTTATAAAAAAAAATCAAAAAATAGAATTCAAAAGAATAAGGACTGAAACTAAAATACAAAAAATAAAAATAATTCCGTTTTATTTTTTAAAGAAAGAGAAGAAAAGGCTCATCAATGACAAACAATTCCACCAACACCAACAAACACCTCACCAAGAGAAAAAGAAGTTGACATCGCTTTCAATGACTAGTTGAGAGGGCAAGTATTGTTATCAAGGTGTGTCGCACACCTTCCATGTACCAATATCTTTTTAAATTTTAAAATATATTAATTAAATGAAAATAACCAAATTACTGTTAATAGTTATATAATTAACAAAAAAAAACTAAAGTGAAAAAACCAAAATTAAGGCCTCTAAATTGATGTTTTATTTTTTTTTATTCTAAGGGTAAAGATGTCCTTTTACTTTATTTAAAAAAAAGCCTTAAATTCCTTTGACCAGCAGTTTTTTAAAAAAATATTATCCCAATGGTATTTTATTTTAGTTATTTTAATATCCATAAAAAAAATTTAAAAAAATCAAATATTCCTCAGACAAATAATTAATGGGTCGTTCAAAAACATCAAACCACCCAACTCATACACTTATTTTTTCATGGAAGGGCACAACAATCTTACGAGTGCAAGCCCAATCCTAATGTCGAGGCCAGACATCTCTCTAAAAAAACTATTATTAGATCTTTTGGTTCAACTTGGGACAAGTGGTAATTGCGTTTGGGCTCTCATGGCTTTGTTTGCTTCTCCATAATTGAGCAAAAAAATTGGGTGCACATGTGAGTGATAAATATTCCACCTTGAAAAGAAATAGAAAAGGTAAAGTGCTTATAAATTGTATCCATGACTCAGGATGGAAGAGATACCATTTTATGCAAGCCCTTGTGTGAGCAGGCCTAATGCGAACGTAAGAACCCATGCATCTCCTCGAACATGAGCATCTACCAACAGAACTCAGTGCCACCATAGCTCAAACAATTGGGAGTTTCTTGAGATTACATCTTGATGTTTGTTGGGACCATGGTTGGTCTCCATCTCTACGTTGTGATTTGTTGTTTTCTTTGTTCAATAGTTTATGTTCATAAATTCGAATATCATGCAAATTAAAATGATGCTTGCAGGTTTTTCCGTCTATTTTCGTTTCTTTACTTCTGCTGCAGATTTTACTCAGCAATGATGCTTTCTGCTGTCGTGCTAGTTTATGGACAGTTACAAGACAGTTCCCTAACATGAACTATGCACTCCCCATTCGTCGCAAGAAATGTAATTTGTCACAGGCACCACAGGCGGTAGTGAAAATTACGTGAGTAGTTTCTGCAAGTGTTCCAGAAGCATCTGTTGAAAGATGAATCCTAAATGATCCACTGGCATTGGAAATGAGAGACAGAATACATAATCAAACTACAATCGGTATTAATTAGCAATTACAGAAAATTGGGAAGATCAATCACATAGATATAACAAACACAAAATCTCCAAAATAATCCTCGAGAAGCTCTTATACACTGACATACAAGCTCAGCCATGGTCCATTGCACAGCTTGTTATACAAGAGATGATATCGGAACAGGAAAGCTGCAACCGAAGTCCTGAAAGTCTCAAAGTTTTAGTGTGAGATCTGGCGCAGAATCGTCCGAGTTCACCGATGGAGTTGCCCCCAAAAAATTCATGTTTGAGCTTCGTGCAAGTACAAAACTTTGATGAGCGTCATCTGCCACAGCTACCTGTCGAAAACTACCTGGCCATACCAACTCTGCCTCTTCATCCTCCATGAATATTGGCAGACCCACGTATCCATGATCAAATCTTGCACTGCTACTTATGTCTTGTGGCCTTACTGGTGGTGCAAAACTTTGGTGAACTGAAGAATGTGCCTTGATTCCCAGAGATCGAAATGAGGATCCATGCAGAGGCAACGATGCCAGGCTGGCATACCTTTCCGAGAAAATACCCATTCTTATTGCACGCTTTGCTAATGTCCTTTCTCTCTTGTGAGCATTTTGGTGTCCACCAAGTGCCTGAGAGCTGAAGAATTTGCGCTCACAGTAATTGCAAGAAAAAACTCGTGGTATTGCTTCAGCTGTAGTGCGCGATGCAGGATCGTTGCTACTTTCGCTTGTGCTTGACAATGAGAGTCCCATCGAGCCCCTTCCCCCTAACTCATCATCATTGAAGCAAAGTTTCAAGTCGAGAGAAACCGTTTCTGAACCGGATTGAGTTGCTATGGCATTTTTGAAATAAGAAGAGTTAGTGAGGCTTTCATTGGAGGGACCTGCAGAAGTTTCTTGGTTTGATAAGTTGGAAGCCACTTGGCTGCTAACATCAGAAACATTTTCTGATGATGCCTCAACTTCAAGATCAATAATAGGTTTCATCTTTGAAGATATTACTTCTAGCAAACACTTCACATGTATAGTTTCCAAGCGGTAGTCAGATTCAGACTCTGGAAACTAGATGTTTTCACCCTGCAGAATTCGGTGTAGTGAGTGAATGGTGTTTCACAGTTCAACTTTTACCAACGGATAGTGAAAGAAAAAAATAGATAGCAAAACAAGGTAGACAAGAAGAACAATCTCAAGTTTGAGGCTGGGAAATCATCGATGATCATTTCCTCAACTTATATATCGTTTGGACAAGGAGATTCTTATAACAAGCATAGCGACACCCTACAATCCAAGTGATTCATAAACTTTACCAAGTTGACATTCTGTTCACTGATCGAAGGTGAATTCATTAATATTGTTTGAAGCAAAACCTACGATGCTAAAAAGCATCATCGAACCTGAGTGAGTTGATGCATTCAAACACAGAAAGATTAGGCCTTTTTTGTCCTGCCTCCACTTCAGTGGTCCCACTGTGAGCTTATTATGAGGCCATGTTTCGTCCACGATTATATATAGTGGACAATGATAAGGACAACGGAAGGGACAGGACACTCTCCTTAACTGGTATTCATTTATCTAAAGAAAAGTGTGGTGACCATAAAATTAACTGAAAGGATATAAAGAGATCAGGTTTCATAATCTAGACAAAATATATAGAAACAACGGAAATAAGCTACTCTTCAAATCTCATTGATTCCAAACTCTCTTACAAAAACAGAACAGGAAGCAGAAATTTTCATGTTACTAAAGCAATATCATGTCCTAAGTCAAAAATTAAGAAGGACCGAAATTAAGTTGAAGGAAAGGAAAGCACACAACCCTGTCTGATGAAACACAAAAAGGTCAACCGAAAACTCTGTTAAGATTGGAGACTTATTTGGTTCTTTTATGACAAATTTGGTGGGAATAAGTCCAATTAGCTACGAAGAGACCCTAGTTTAGTATATATGAGCTAGCAGAAGCAGCGGTCTTACTTGAAGGAAGGGAAGGCTGTGTATGCTTTTATGCAAATCATGAATATTGATCAACATAGAATTCATCACAATTAATTCAGTTCCTTGGTGGTATATATGAACTCAATCAAGCAAGTAGCCTGCATTCAGCCCCAAAAAGGTCCTAAAATTAAGCATTCTGCCATTTTCCTATTGAAAAGAGCAACAAAGTTCATGTTTGCAGAACCAGAATCATGTATTGTTACCAAGAAAAACTGATGAATAAATAATCTAAACTCTCTTTTAAATGTAGGCTGCCTTTTATGAGTTGAATTAGGTAGAGCAACCATCACAACCGCAAGAGCCACATAAAAGACCAAGACAGAGGTAAGGAAAGAACAGGAACATCAAGGGATATTAATCATCAAGAGCCACACACCTTCTTGGCAATAAAAAAAACAGCAAAGCTAAACAAAAGCTAGTACAAAGAGAATGAATAAGATGGCAAGTAGAGCCTTACCATCCTGAATAGCAAGTAGAACCAACTGCTGCTACCAAGCTAGCTTCGGGAAATCACGAGTGAGGATACTGCTTAGAAATTAGAAACATCTGGCTAACTTGCTATCTAACTAGTGCTTTGCCCTGAATGATTGGTTGATGATCATCACAAGACAAAACAGGCTCGTGGTTTTCCTTGTTTTTGCAACACAAGTAGAGAAATGATAATGGAAAATGAAATGGAAAGAGAGAGAGATGGAGATGGAGAGATGGTGGGTACTGATGTTTAATTATGGGAAAGCAAAGGTAAGAAGAGAGAGTGGGGGGGGACAGTGGCGAGGGATAAGTCAGAGAAAAGGTTTTGTTGTGTTTGGACTAATTTAACCAAAATTACAAAAGCAAGAAAAAGCATGTGTGGCATATGACTCCATAGTCTCCCAACTAAACTGTCACAAAGTCTTGGCCAATGTACTTGGTGATGTTTTTGTTGATTTTTGAGCAACTTCCTATGGCAATCACCTCAACTGCCTGCAAAACACAAGTACTACTCGCTACTACAACTGGGATAAGAGCATGTCTACAGCTAGAACAAAGCAAAAGAGAAGTAGTCGTTAGTCCCACAAAAGATTCTTTCTTTCCGCTATAAGAGTTTATGCAGATAAATCCAGGATGCATGGGGTCACTCAAGTACTCTTCGTTCATCAGATTCACCGTCTACTTTCCTGTGCAAGCAAGTCTAGCTTAACTATGATAAATTTGTGTGTTTTGCATTTAACTTGTTTGAAAAAACAAAATTATAAATTATAACTTCTTTTATAACTGGAGTTTTAAAAAAGAATTTTTACTGTTCGTTTGAGATTGCAAATCAAATAGAGGTTAGTCAAATTTAAATATAATGCCATGGCAACAAGCACTCTCTCTCTTTTTTTAATAATTTCTTTAACTTCCCTAAGACCCTAACCTACCATAAACCTAAAAGCAAATGTTCCTTGCAACTGTACCCGTTATTCTATTCTGCATTATTGTTCCTTCTTTACATTTTTGTAGTCTTCAAAGCGGCTCCTTGGATAGATTTTGTTGATTCCAGAGAGGAGGAACTGATCAATTGCTATTATATTCATGGCAGGAATCCATTATATGTTGTTCTATGTTCTCAGGTACTTTTTGTTAGCTATAAAATTCCTCACTTGCAGGCTATTTTACCTAGGCTGCGCACACTGACCTTCCCATTTGATTTTAATGGAGTTCGTGTTATGTTAAAGCATCTGGGCTGTGCACAATGACCTTACAGGCTTTTTTTTTTTTATCAAACATTAGTTAGAGAGTGATATAATTCCCTTCAACAGCCAAAAGCTATAAATTATTATAGCCTCTGGTAAAAGGAGATGTGATATTAGCTTTTAAGTATATGCTACTGAATGAAAAGCCATGGAAGCTCAAAAAAAAAAAAAAAAAACAAAAGGTGGTGCCCTTAGTTTCATTACAAGATGACTTGAGAACTTGGAAAGTAGATTAAATCTTTTAGTGGTAAAAAATATTTTCAGATCAATTTATATATTAATAAATCTATATATAGAAATCTCATATATTTAGAAGGAATACATTCTTTAATTAATGATTTTAAAATTCTCAATTAAAAAATAGAATAATTTTTTCCGTCTCTCAAATTTATATCCAACCGAAGATTAATTATGGAATAAGGAGTTTAAATAAAAGCCTCCGAGCATCGGAACCACAAAGCACGAACCTCGGATACCCCTTGTGACTTATAATTTATCAAGCATATGTTGACAATTACACAGCCTCCAACTTGGAAGAAAACTCCCAGAAGATCGAGAGCAGAGAGATCGGTTCGTATTAACAATAATATTGGTCTTGCTTTAGTGCCAGTTATGCCTTCTGATGTTTTTTTATCTTTTTAAATTTTTAATTGTATTTATATAAAAAAAATATTATTTTGATGTTTTATCAATCAAGAAGATCTTTACAGAAAAAAATATTACACTATATTTTATCAAACACATGTGTAATAAAGGTCTGTTTGGCAGTGTGATAGAAGTTGTTTTTAAAAGTGTTTTTTACTTGGAAATATATTAAAATAATATATTTTTTATTTTAAAAAATTTATTTTTGACATATAAATATCAAAACAATATCAAAATATCAAAAAAGTTAATTTAAAACTAAACAAAAATAAAAATAAAATTTATAATTACATCACAATTCCAAACAAAACCTTCTTAGTGCATCCCACCATACCTAAATTATTGCACCCAAGTTTAAGTGCATGTGAAGAGGTTAATAAACAAAGAAAATAGTACATGGTACTAGTCGAGAAAATTAGACATGGTAAATCAAGAAGATAAGCATAGAGCTTTCTTTTTACAACCCATGCGAAGAAGCTAAGAGATAGGCTCATGTTATGCCTATAATCTAGGCAATTAGAAACCTAAACACATGCTCATAAAATATTAATATTGTCACTTCCAGTACTTATTAAAGTAGGTAATAAAGTATTGATAGTGATTAAAAGTGATAGACCTTCATGTCAAACCAATGCAATGTCGACAAATCATCCCAAAAGTGATGAAATTGTCAAAAAGATGCTAGAAACAAGAACAATTTTCGGTGCCATGATTGTTGAGAAGTTGGGGATATCTCAAATTAAATTCTTAGGTATTGTCCGATTCTCAACTTTATCCAAAAAGAAAAGAAAACATATTGATTATCGAATATTTAATCCAATCAAAGTTCACCTATAATTATTTAAAAAAAAAATAAAAAAAAAATACAATCACAATTTACATTCCAAAATATAAAAGCTCATTTGATATTTTTAAAATATTAATAATGAAAATCGAGGCACAAAGATTAAAAATATAAAAAAAATTATCAAAATTACTCCTATCATATATTATGGCTGGGGAAATATCTCACCAAGACAATTCCAACCACATCAATAATAATCATCATCGTAGCTTAGAGAAGTCACATGCAATGCCACAATATGACATACTTCCTCAAACGTTGGCACACATGTTACATGTTCTAGATTTTTTTTTCTTTTTATTTAATGTAGTCTTGGATTATCTAATATCTCTTTAATTTAGAATTTGATTTCTTAGAAACTCTTATACTTTTTTCTCTCTTGGTTTAATTTTTCTATGATTTTGTAATAATTCTTCAATTTGATATTGATTTTTTCCCAACTTAGCCCAATAAATACCTAATTAAAGAGAAACAACAATATATATAAAAACAAAAAACAAAATTACCCCACCAACCTCAAGTGCAGCTTGGAAGAACATGATAGGAGAGTGAAAATATACTCACACCTCAAATATCATGTCATCAATTATAGAGGGAAAAAAAAAAAAAAGTTTCAAGTTTTGCCTACTTAGGCGAGTTTATTGAGTTCCATGTGACTTTGACATTTTTTCACTAAAAAAAAGTTGCATGACCCGCGGCGTAATGTGAGAAGCAATCTATTAAAGAAACGAAAAGAGAATGGAGTTCTTTAATAGTAAAGTCATCGTAGAAATATGCCAAGTTTTGTAAATTCTTCAATTTCTTTGGCTACTGTCATATGCCATTTTAACTTGGCATTTTCTCATTTGCTTTTTCTCCCTCAAAGTTTTGATTTTTCAATTTTATCTTTTTACATCATATTTTTATTTCTTTTGTTTAAAAAATTTCTTCCATTTTACATTCCATAGCATGTTCATAGTTTTGGACGTCGTTCCATTATTTATAGGAAATTGATTTTGCAAAATTAAATTATAATTATGGTTAAAAATAACAATTAAAAAATTAAGGATTAAAGTTTATATTCTAAAAAATTGAAGCCCTCTTTGATATTTTAATAGAATTGGCATGAAAACCAAGGCATATAAGCAGAAGAAAAGAGAGAAAAGGAAAAAAATAAAAAAATAAAAGAAGTTGTGGAAACCACTCCTTCCACCATGCATCGTTTAATAACTTATATTTTTTTTCTCTTTTGGTTCAATTTTGTTCATTATTCTTTATTAACTCTTCAATTTAATTCCAATTGTATCCCAACTTAGCCAATAAAAACCTAATTAGGGAGAAACAATGATACAAGAAAAGAAAAGGAAAAAAAAAAACAAAATAACCCAACTAGCTTCAAATACAGCCTAGTCAAAAACAACACGAGAGCATAAATGTACTTGCACTTAGAAAAAATATTTTCATGCTCGCAGTATCATTTGTCATCAATTGTAGAAAAGAAAAACAAGCTCCTATACACTTTAAAACAAGGGGCTATGCAAGGAGTTGGTCGAAAGGTTTAAAGCTTGGGCCGTTTAGCTGAGTTTATTAATAATACTAAAAAATTTCTTACCCGCAATGTAACATGAGAAGTAATCTAATTTACAAGAATTAGTTAAGAAGGGGAATCGTTATTCTTCACAAAGTATTATTCATTGGAACAACTTTTTTTTATTTTTTTCATCTTCAAATATGAAATTTATTAGGGGTTGATTTTCATAATTTAATTTTGTTTGTTTTCTATGAACTTATCTTAATCTCATGTTTAGGTCGCGAGTTTTGTATGTCAACCTAGTTGACTAGGGGGTTTTTTAGGTTTTATTTTGTAATTAATTTTTTTTTTCAATTTCATCCTTCGACATTGTAGTTGATTGAGAATTAAACTTTATAATTTATTTTAATTTATTTTAATTTATTTATACGAGGTTATCTCAGTCTCGTAACCCGAATCAGAGGTTTGGCAAGTTGACTCAGATTTGTTTTCCTTTTTTATTGTTATTTTTTTTTTCAATTGCATTATTTAACATTGGATTAATTAAGAATTGAACTTTATATATTTTTTTATCTATTTTCTATTGGGTTATTCTAGTCTCATGGTTTATAATTGACAGGTTAACTCGGATTGACTCAAATTGTTTTTTTTGTCATTTTTAATTGATTTTGTCAATTTCACTCTTTAATATTAGATTGTTTAATAATATCTCAATATTATCAAATATTATCTTCTTAAAACATGTTAACAATATATATATATATATATATATATATATATATATATATATATAAGATTTGGAATTTGCAGATGATTGCAGTGAAAATTTAGTAATGGATGAAGATTAATCTAATAAGTTTGAGACTACATGTTAATTTGAAGACTATAGTGTGAAATGAACAGTGGCTTTCTTGATTACACACTAACTTCTTAGTAGTCGTTGCCACCTCCCAAGAAGTTGCAATCTAATTATTAATAAATATTATAAATCTAATTTATTTATATTTTGTATAAAATATAATCAAAGCTAACATCTCATTTTTTCCTGCGATGTTCATGTCGATATCCTACCAAAACAAGCATCGATTCAATATATTATCAAACATTAACAATAACTAATTATATTTGGTTAGTGTTTTATAACACAATATGTTTAGTTAAATAAAAGAGACAAAATATAAAATAAATTCATTTTTTAAATTGTTTTGCAATTAATTTCTATCTTTTTAAAATAGAGAATATATATATATATATATAATTTATTTAATTAATATGATTTAAATAAATTATGGGTAAGTACAAAATTAATCTAAAAAAATATTTGGTTTTTCAACTTAAAGACCCCTGATTTTTCTAAATTTAATTCTTAATTTATGTTAGTTAATCAAAGGTTGATAATAGTTGTAATTAATTCTTTTACCTTTTAACTTTTAAAAATCATTATAAAAAATAGGGGTGAAATCAATATCAATTATAAGTTTGATTATATGTTTAGTATATATATTATAATTGTTTTATTTTATTTATATTGAAATAATGTTTGTTGTGAGTTATGTTTTTGCATGTTTATAAGTTTAATTATTTATTTTATAAACTTTAGGTTTGTGTTAAGACATATTTTGTTTAGCATGTATTTATAATGATGAACTAAATATCATTGTTCATTAATCTAATATTATACAATATATTTTGATTATATACATATATACCTCATTTATTATGTGTTTGGTGACGTGATGTATAATATTTTTTAAAAATATTTTTAATTAAAATAATATTTTTATATTTATTTTTGATATTAACAAATTAAATTTTTTAAAAAATATTATTTTAAATAAAAAATTATTTAAAAAACAAATAACACTGCAACAACAACAACAAAGAGACACTTATGCTCGAGATCAAGTATTGTCCCCACCAACATCAGACTTTGTTAGTTTGTTTTATTCATGGCAGTTTCCGACAGTCTCAAGTTGGCGCCGCTTGGTGTTCTTACCGAGAAACCGCTCTTGCCCTTTGCCACAGCCGCCTAGACATTACCTTTCAGGGCCCCCCACAACCAAGCACCCATCCCACCAAGCATATCCACGTCCCATTTCTTTGCCTAAACTATTTATATAGTCCCTATATTTTGGAAAAATAACTAATTAATCCTTTGTGTTTTAAATGCTGAATATTGAGTCCCTGTAAATGATATGTCCAGTATCTATTAGTTTTCCATGACAATTTATGTGCTCTTTTTTTCTTCTAACAGATCATTCATTTCTAGTCAAATTTTTAAATTTCACCAACTACAAACAAAATAAAAAAATCCATTTGAAAAGGGAAATTTGGATATTTATAAAAGAATTAACAGTCAAATCTAGTTAAAGGACTAACTTATGATTTTCAAAACTAAAAAGAGTATCTTGAAAAATCATAAGAGAATAAGGACTAACTAATATATTAAATGGACAATTCATATACTAGCAAATACATATATATTTACATGCTAGTTACCTAAAGCGTTTGTGTTATAATTAGTACAAAGGATACATTGATTAACTTTATATAAAATATAGGTACATTTAAATAAATAAATAAAATTAAATGTCTCAACATTTTAATTTCTCCTAATCTTGAAAGGGAATTATACTACTAACTGTTCAAACCATATAATATCTCACGACATGTGAAATTCTCAAAAAATTAAGATTTTTTTTGTCTTGCCAAACATATAATGTTGGAAAAAATTAAATTCTTTTTCCAGAAAAAATATAGAATATTTCAATACCAAATGCTTCCGAATATATCCATCTAATGTTTTTTCAGTAAACATACTTTTTTTTTTTCATTTTAGTATGCGAACGAACATGAGAGTAAAATACCCTAATCCTTAAAAAGCAAGAACAAATTTTGTTGTTGTTTACGTCAACTGTAGATTAATCCGAGAGATTATCACGATCAGCCAATTAAATACAAGAACAAGTTGATGAGTTCATTTGAATCATGGGCTCGAGTGAGTTGGTGTTGCAAGAACCTGTTCCCTGAGAAAAAAAGGACTGTCTTAGAATTGGGAAAGGGATGGATTTTCAAAGAGATTCCTCCGACCCAACTTGCTAAGCTTTTTAAGGGCTAGACCCAAAGAAGATAAACATCGAAAAATTGGTGATATTAAGAGACAAGAGGGGAAAAAAGGGGACCAAATTCACCCAGAGAATCACAAGATAGACACAAATCCCTTTGTGTCAACTTATGCAACAAATTCCAATATATGTTATTCCAAGGAATTATTCATTTACATTTAGAGTTGTATTTCTAAGTGGAATTCATGAATAATTTTTATAATGAATTCTAGGATTATAATTTATATGAAAGAGTGCTATAACTCCAAATATACTTGGTGATTTCCTATCATTCTATATGTTAGAGCCTCGAGGTCGTTGTTCATGTCAATATAGTCAACTAAATAACTTCTCTTTTATAAGGTTTTTTTTTTTTTATGAGTTTCACAACATATATGTGTGTATGATTTGAATTTTAGCTAATCTTAATTACTCTTCAATCAAATTTCTGTGGCCCTCAAAAAGTGTTCGAAGTCTTGTTTGTTTCACAACCCAGCCCAATGAGCACAGCACATACACAAGTTGAGCGAGATTGATTTTAATTAATTGAAGTTAATTCATTTCATTTTTAAAAAATAAAAATTAAAATAACATAGTTTTGATTTTTTAAAAAAACATTCAAAACAACTTATTCATCAAACTAATCAAATTAAATCAGGTTAATTAAAATTTAAATTATCTAGAATTTTTATTCAAATCAGACCCCGAGTTGTGGGTCAACCCAACTGAATTTTATAATCTTAACGGGCAGTCATAGATGATGGTTTTAACCATAGTTATTAAACCCGGCCCGGCCCGGCGGGTCGACCCGGGACCCGGTCGACCCGGTGGCTGGACCGGTTCGGGTTTAATAAAAGACCGGCTGTGGCAACAGCCCCGCCAAACCCGAGCGACCCGGCTGGTCGACCCGGGACCCGGGTGACCCGGGCAAACCCGGACGAGACCCGGGTTTTTTTTTTTTTTTTTTTTTAATTTGAGATAAAAAAAATTTGGTTTAAATATTTCAACTTAAAATGATAACATAGTATCTTTTCAATGTGGGGTTTGAAGCCCTTTCATATATATACTCTATGTTCACATGAAAAAAATTATATTTTTTCAATGTGGGATTTAAAACCCATTAATATATATACTCTATGTTCCCAAGGAAAAAATCATGTTTTTTCAATGTGGGATAAAAAACCTTTTGGTTTAAATACTTCAACTTAAAGGGATAACATAGTATCTTTTCAATGTGGGATTTGAAGCCCTTTCATATATATACTCTATGTTCCCATGAAAAAAGTTATGTTTTTTCAATGTGAAATTTGAAACCCATTAGTATATATACTCTATGTTCCCAAGGAAAAAATCATGTTTTTCCAATGTGGGATAAAAAACCTTTTGGTTTAAATACTTCAACTTAAAGGGATAACATAGTATCTTTTCAATGTGGGATTTGAAGCCCTTTCATATATATACTCTATGTTCCCATGAAAAAAGTTATGTTTTTTAAACCAAAATGTTTTTTATCCCACATTGAAAAAACATGATTTTTTCTTTAGGAACATAGAGTATATATACTAATGAGTTTCAAATCCCACATAAAAAAAACATAACTTTTTTCATGGGAACATAGAGTATTTATATGAAAGGGCTTCAAATCCCACATTGAAAAGATACTATGTTATCCCTTTAAGTTGAAGTATTTAAACCAAAAGGTTTTTTTATCCCACATTGGAAAAACATGATTTTTTCCTTGGGAACATAGAGTATATATACTAATGGGTTTCAAATCCCACATTGAAAAAACATAACTTTTTTCATGGGAACATAGAGTATATATATGAAAGGGCTTCAAATCCCACATTGAAAAGATACTATGTTATCCCTTTAAGTTGAAGTATTTAAACCAAAAGGTTTTTTTATCCCACATTGAAAAAACATGATTTTTTCCTTGGAAACATAGAGTATATATACTAATGGGTTTCAAATCCTACATTGAAAAAATATAATTCAACTTAAAATACTTCAACTTAAAAGCTTAACATAATATCTTTTTAACGTGGGATAAAAAAATTTTTAAAATATTATTTTAAACTTGATTATTTATAATATATATAATCTATATTTACATGAATTTTTTCATATGAAATATTAATTTTTTTTTAATTATTACGGGTCAACCCGGGTTGACCCATGAAACCCGAGACCCGGCCCCTTGGCCGGGTCAACCCCCGGGCCGGGTTTAATAACTATGGTTTTAACACCCTTGTAAAAGACAACAAATCCTAACATGCTGACCCCAAAATTTGGGCTTTTATTGGGTCTCGTAGCTGACTAGAGATGATAGCATAAGGCCCACAATGAATGAAATTCCAACACCAGACATGATGGCCCATTTAGAAAATAGAATTGTTGGAAGAAAAGAAGTAATATTTTCTGATGCCTTTTGCTAGGTTAAGAAGGTATTCTCAATCAAATCAATGCAAGAACAAAACATTGATATAACATGTGTACTCTGTAAAAGGTTCAGACACACCCCTTCTTATGTGGGGATATGTCAACTTGTGAGGGCAATGTGAGTAGGAATTTCGAAAAGATTTTCTCTTGAAATGAAAATCTTCTGCACAACGACACCTTACCTGTTCATGGCTTGCTTGTTAGCTAAAGATAAGGTTAATGGCCTTACAGCGCAGAGGCCAATAAAAAGAGGAAAAGAACATAAAATGAAAGACAAGAAAATATTTGAGAGGTTACTATTGCAAATCGGCAGTATCCATATCTGAGAGATGACAAAGCTCGCACCTTCCTGCACTCAAAAGCAGCCAAATATGAACACTTTCAGCTCTCTCATGGTCCATTTGGCCATGTATTTGGTGGAATCCATTATCAATGCACATGCAGCTGCTAAGCCATGGAGAAAAGCATGGAGCTTTCTTCTTTCCAGGGCAGCTCTGTAGAGGGATCTCTCCATTACAGTTTAAAAACACCAACCCTAGCTAGCTATCAAGGTCCTCTCTATATTGCACCGCCACCGAGATTCGTGTCCTGGCGGTCCTGGCAGGGAATTTCCTGCCTCTGCGCCTCAAGTTTCTATACATGCCGTGATTTTTGCGGTGTTTTATCTGTTTATTGAATTTATAAGATGTTAAGTAAATTCGAGAATTAATTGTGATATGCGTAAGTTGACCCGAACATTCTCCGTTATATATAAAAAAATCCTCTTTATATTAAAATCTTCTGTTGAAATTCATCAGTACTGATCTTGTCGATCAAGGTTAGCAAAAGGGTAAAATAAAAGATTAATTAAGAGATGGGAATTATTCTCAACATCTGGTAGAACTATATAGAACATGATCAAGAAAGTGATAATATATATGGACAAAGTTCTAATCAATTAGTGTCCTTGTTTGTGGCTGAAAGGCCATAGCTCTCTCATTGCACATCAAATCAAATGATGTTCCCTTGCCATAGCTCTTTCATTAGGACACGGATGAGAGGTGTCAAGTCGCAACCACACAAATAAAAAATATATAAAAAATGTTTTTCCTATCAAATCAATTTAAAAAAAGATAAATCTTTCTTATCCGAATGAGATATATAAGATTATCATACATGTTGGATAAGACAACTCAAGTGTCAAGTTACAATCTATCTCAATCTATAAGCCAATCGAGTAAAATCTAACGTTAACTAAATGTGTTAAAAATAGAACAAATTATCAACGATCATTGTTTTATTTTATATTTATTATTTAATTTTATATTTAATTTTTAAATAACGGATGAGTATTATTATTTCGGGATAGAAAAGATATGAAACAAAAAAAATATGTTTTTAAATAGTTTTTATTTTAAAAATATAAAAATTCATTCTTAAATAATAAATTTATTTTAAATCTTTGTTTTTTTAATAAAATAATTTTTTTTTGTATTTGTCACTTCTATCATAAAAACTAACCAAATTCAACCTTAATGTAAAAAAAATGAAAAGAAAAGCAAACCTCAAAATATCCTCTAACTATACACAAATTCTCAAATGAGTTTTCAAACTAAATATTTCCTCAAGCAGATCTCCACGGAGTCCGATATTCACCAATCAAAATGCTCCATTGAGCCATCTTCCCTCCCCTTAAGCTATATTTTTCTTAGAACTTTCCCTCATTTTGTAGTTTTTATGAAGAAGTTATATATATGAATCATGGAAGTAAAATTGTACATTTTTCTATGCCTCCTATTTCTATGGATTTTTCATTGCTTTCCGTCAAAGTTATTTTTATCTAAATTACTAAAACAATGCCATTTTAAGAAGTTGATATATATGGGGAGGTTTTTAAATGAAGGATCCAATTGTGCATGCATGATACTTTGAAGACCTAATTATGAAGCATTTACTTTGAAGAATCTAAATAAATTCACGTTTGAGACTAATTCGAGGCTTGCTCTAAATAATTTGAGGAAGGCAAGAAGATATGAAGAATCTATTATACTCCATGGATAAAAAAAAAATAGTTGGCGAAAAAGGCTAAAAGGTTAAAAAAAATTCTTCTGCAAGCCAAAAAGGTGATATGCAGCTCTCAGGATCAACACCATAAAAGCAACACTTACTATTTTTCAAACCTTTTGAGATTGTAATAATAATTACAGTTTAAAATGTATTTTGTTTAGAAATATAATAAAATAATAATTTTTAATTTTTTTAAAATTATTTTTAAAATTAAAATATGAAAAAAATATGAATATATATATATATAATAATTTTTAATAAAAATAAAATTTTAATTTTTAAAAATATAGTTTGAATTACATTTCCAAACTGACCCAACAAAAACATGAATGGGAGCTGGAACCTTAACAATATAAGCTTGAGTACTAGACCTTTAAATATTTAGGGTAAAATAGAATCCATGTGCCCTGATTATGGCTAGCTTGCATGAGCCCTATGACCATATGCCACCTCAACTTTCAAAATTCTGATCAAACAGGCAAAGTACCTCTTCTGTTCAGACAGCATACAAGGAATGCAATATTTAGATAGAAGACAATTGACATTGCCAGCTTATGCAAATCATGCAGTAGCCTTATGTACCTAGAACAGGAATCCAAAACTGAAACTACAAGCCACTTTCTTACAACTTCTAGCCTTTTTTTAACCTCTGTTGTTGACAGCCTTAAGATTCTCAGATATGTGGACCCCCTCTTGCATGTGCTTTGCCTTTCAATTACAGGCTTCACCTCCCTCTCTCCCTTCTTACTCACTCCACTCTCAAGTCCCAACAATGCCAACTCCTCTCCCTCCCTCCTTGGTTCCCCAAATTGGGCCTTTTCTTCTTTTTCTTTCTTTCTTCTTCTCCCTCTCTTGTATGTAACTACAATCACATGCATTTTCCTTGAAAAAGTTTACTCATTTTGCAGCCAAAAATACTATCCAGAAAAGAGAAAAGAAGAAGAAGAAGAAGAAACTCTGCCCCCTTCTTTGGTTATTGAATTCATTAGCTCTTCTTTTCTTTTCTATCAAGAACTATAAGCCAATGCATTTCACTTAGAAAGTTTACTTCTTTGGCTTCGAAAACAGCACCTTCTTTTGCTTCATCTTCTCTTCTCTGTAAAGATGAAGAGAAGAAGCCATCGGAGAACGGAACTCTTACTAGTTTTCCTTGTTGGGTTTTCTTCAATCTTTCATTTTGCAAACTCTCAAGCAAGCCCAGATGCTGAAGTAATGTTCTCTCTCAAAAAAAGCCTCAACGTACCAGATTCACTTGGATGGTCCGATCCAGATCCATGCAACTGGAACCATGTAGTATGTTCGGACGAAAAGCGGGTCACCCGGATCCAAATTGGACGCCAAAACCTTCAAGGTACACTCCCTTCAAATCTCCAAAACCTTGCTCAACTTGAACGTTTAGAGCTTCAGTATAACAACATTTCCGGTCCTTTGCCAAGTTTAAACGGATTAAGTTCATTACAAGTGATCCTTCTAAGTGACAATAAGTTCATTTCAGTCCCTAGTGACTTTTTCACTGGTTTATCTTCACTTCAATCTGTGGAGATCGATAACAACCCGTTTTCCAATTGGGTCATACCAGAAAGTATAAAAAATGCTTCTGCTATGCAGAATTTCTCTGCAAACTCAGCTAATATATCCGGGTCAATACCGGGATTTTTTGGCCCGGATTCTTTTCCGGGTCTAACCATCTTGAGGTTAGCTTTCAATGATCTTGAAGGTGAGTTGCCTGCAAGTTTTTCGGGGTCACAAGTTCAGTCTTTGTGGCTTAATGGGCAGAAACTTAGTGGTGGCATTGATGTTATTCAGAACATGACTTTGTTAAGAGAAGTTTGGTTGCATTCTAATGGGTTTTCGGGTCCCTTACCTGACTTCTCGGGTTTGAAAGATTTAGAGAGCTTAAGTTTAAGAGATAATTCATTTACTGGCCTTGTTCCTGAGTCTTTGGTTAACCTTGAGTCGTTAAAGTTTGTGAATTTGTCGAATAATTTGCTTCAAGGACCAATGCCTGTGTTTAAGAGCTCAGTTTCTGTGGATATGGTTAAGGATTCGAACAGATTCTGTCTGCCAACTCCTGGTTTGTGTGATTCGCGAGTTAACACATTGCTTTCGATTGTGAAATCAATGGATTATCCGCAAAGGTTGGCGGATAGTTGGAAGGGGAATGATCCATGTGCTGATTGGATTGGAATTACTTGCAATAACGGGAACATCACAGTTGTCAACTTTGAGAAGATGGGGCTAACAGGCTCGATTTCTCCAGATTTTGCTTCGGTTAAGTCATTGGAAAGATTGGTTCTTGCAAATAATAACCTCACAGGTTCGATTCCACAAGAAATTGCTACCTTACCCGGACTTAAAGTGCTTGATGTGTCAAACAATCACCTGTATGGGAGAGTTCCAGCCTTTACCAGTAATGTGATTGTTAACACTAATGGTAATCCAAATATAGGGAAGGATGTGAATAGTTCTACATCTTCGGAATCACCATCTGCAAGTCCATCGGCGAATACTGGCTCTGGAAGTGGTGGTAGTTCAAGAAAAAGTGGCAAGAAATCTTCTGCTTTGATTGTAGTAATTATATTTTCGGTAATTGGGGGTGTTTTCTTGTTGTCCTTGATCGGCTTGCTGGTTTTCTGTCTATACAAGAAACAAAAGCGGTTTAGCAGAGTACAGAGCCCGAATGAAATGGTGATTCATCCTCGCCATTCTGGGTCTGATAATGAGAGTGTGAAGATTACAGTTGCTGGCTCAAGTGTCAGTGTTGGTGCTATTAGCGAAACACATACTATTCCTGCAAGCGAACAAGGTGACATTCAAATGGTCGAAGCTGGGAACATGGTCATTTCTATTCAAGTGTTACGGAATGTTACAAACAATTTCAGTGAAGGAAATATATTGGGATGGGGAGGTTTTGGAGTGGTCTACAAAGGTGAGTTGCATGATGGTACAAAGATTGCTGTGAAGAGGATGGAGGCGGGTGTCATAAGTGGTAAGGGACTAACTGAGTTCAAGTCTGAGATTGCTGTTTTGAACAAGGTTAGGCACCGACATCTCGTTGCTCTTCTTGGGTACTGCTTGGATGGTAATGAGAAGCTTCTTGTGTATGAATATATGCCACAAGGGACACTCAGTAGACATATCTTCAACTGGGCAGAAGAAGGATTGAAACCACTGGAGTGGACAAGGAGGTTGACTATAGCCTTGGATGTGGCAAGAGGTGTTGAGTACCTTCATGGTTTGGCTCATCAAAGCTTTATACACAGGGACTTGAAGCCTTCAAACATTCTTCTTGGGGATGATATGAGGGCTAAGGTTGCAGACTTTGGTCTTGTGCGTCTTGCACCAGAGGGTAAAGGCTCTATTGAAACTAGAATTGCTGGAACTTTCGGATACTTGGCACCGGAATATGCTGGTACCATTTCCTCTAGTTGCTTTACCCTTCAATTAATGTTTAAATTCTTTCAAGGCTAACGTATGTTTGAACTTTTGTATATGTTCGAGTTTTAGTTTTTCAATAGAGATTTGGGGAAACATATAGTTAGCTCACGTATTCTTATATATTGACTGCTATTACTCTGAGATTGTTCTCATCACAAACTTCACACAAATGCACAGCAATACCGTGTTAACAACCAAAAAAGGTTCCTCAATCTCCTGTTCAAATTGTGTATTTTGGTTTGGTTGTTGATTTGTTATTTGTGTTTGTATCAAGACCGGTGAAAATTATTCCTGTCAATGTTAGTAAGTTCGTTTGTATTGGTTGTCAATGTATAGGGCATCCTTTTACCCTACTCTCTGCAAATTCATGTCTTGCTCACATGAGGCATGGCATGGTTCCTAAGTACTTTTAAAATCTATCATTTGTTGTTTCACCACTTTTATGGATCCTGTCATGGGAGGATTAGCATGCTTGCATTGGACCTTTCTCAATTTCAAAATCTCTATGATTATTAGCATATTTCTTAGCCTACATTGTCTTGTGTCTTATTCTGCTTCTTGTTTGGCTTCTAACTTATTTGAGCTTGTGATTTGCTTTCCTGATTTCTCTCTTAATTCACATTTTCATTTCAACTCTTGTTTTTGGGCGATATGTTTGCAGTTACTGGTCGAGTGACAACTAAAGTTGATGTCTTCAGTTTCGGAGTGATATTGATGGAGCTTATAACAGGTAGAAAAGCTCTTGATGAGAGGCAACCTGAAGAGAGCTTGCATCTTGTAACATGGTTCCGCAGAATGCACCTGAACAAGGACACATTCCGGAAGGCCATCGATCCCACAATTGACCTCAATGAGGAGACGATTGCCAGCATCAGCACCGTTGCAGAGTTGGCAGGTCATTGCTGCGCAAGGGAACCGTATCAAAGGCCAGACATGGGTCATACTGTGAATGTTCTCTCTTCTCTGGTGGAGCTCTGGAAACCAACCGACCAAAGTTCTGAAGACATATATGGTATTGACCTTGAAATGTCCTTGCCGCAGGCACTTAAGAAGTGGCAAGCTTATGAAGGTAGAAGCAACATGGATTCTTCTTCTTCACTCCTTCCCAGCTTAGACAATACTCAGACCAGCATACCTGCACGCCCATATGGGTTTGCTGAGTCATTTACATCAGCTGATGGAAGATGAGTGTGGTGTTTGTAAATGGTGGTGATGGTGGTTTTCAATATTCATTCTATTTGCAGCTTCTTTGCTGTTTTCTTTATAAACTTGTCTGACTCCTAATTCTTTCATGTTTTAGTCTCATCCCATTGTCTCTCTCTCTTTTTTTTTTCTTATTGGAAATGTAGTTTGGATGTTCTTCACTTGAATTAGAGGTTTTGAAAATGAAATGAGATAGGTTTTTAGACAAAAAAAAAATGTCTTCAGTTCTTCAATTCTCAGTTATCTCTACAAAACTTCTTGCTTGTCGATGGACAGCAAAGCCACAGGTCCATTTTGCATTCCTTCCAATTTTGGTCTGTAAACGCTTCCATTAGATCAGATCACTAAAAATTAAAAATGCTGTCATCATTTACCATCCAGACATTGAGCACATGCAATGTCTTGGTGTTTTCAGATTAGCTGGAGTGGTATTGTTTTTGCTTTTGTCATCTCCATCCTATCCACAGTTTTGGCTCCTTTCTCTATCCATTTTTAATTTCAAGGACAGCATCACCTCCTTTCTCATAAAGTTTCCAGACCCCATTTCCAATCAATTACAGTTTGTGATGATGATGATGGCTTTAATTCTTTGGAAAAGAAAATCACAAAGAACTGAGATGGCAATGCATGAGAATGCTTTCATTGTAAAAACAAGGCAAGAAAAAGAAAGAAAAGTTCCATGGCAGGACAAAGATGATGCCTTTTCGAAGAAAAATGTTGTGTTGTAAAGGTTTGTCCCTTGGAAACAGCAACTATCAACTTTTAATTTTCTTTTTTCCTACATGCAATCATATGACAGCTTGCAAGCTGAACCTAAAATGTTTGGGATCTGTTCTGGAAAAGTGCTCCAGTTATCGCATCGAAAGGTTAAAATTATGAGCGGCTAAGAGCCATCGTGGCCAAAATATTATCCATCAAAATTTTATTTATTTTGGAATGAGTTCAACAAGCTATCTTTTCACTGGAAAAGAAACAGAGTTCGTGTATGTTTCAATGTATTAGATTCAAAATAAATGCAATATAATTTGTTTTGTTCGGAGAAGAAAAGGACAAGAAATATATTGGATAAGTGAAACAAGTAACATGCAGAGAACTCAGAAAAAAGGTTTCCCCATCCATGAAAACAGAGAAGGACTGAGTGAGGACTTTGTCTTTGTTTACAGGGGAAGCATATGCAAGTGCTGTGCTGTAGTTGTCTGCCCTAACGTGGGGTTCACGTTCCACCTCTTAATTTCCCAAGGCATCTGTCACTTGTCTATTAGGTTATTTTCATTCTTTATGCCCTAAATCTCTCATGTGTGGACCTGTATATCAGGACATGCTAGTGTCTTTGTCGATGCAAAGAATAAAATAAAATAAAATCTATGTATTTTAGTTGGGTAATACAACAAAATTGAAGCCTCTTTTCAAGATTTTCTTTGAAAAATATCACTCACACGTAATGCAAAAAAAAAAAAAAAAAGTTTCTTCACTCTCCTCCACAATTTTGTTTACAAGATGCTACCAAACATATCATGAGAGGCTTCACTTAAGAAAAATAAAAACTTTAGTGAATTAATTTCTATATTCTATCAGACATATCATAAGATCTTAAAAGGTTTAGCTTATAGGTAAGGAAAATCAAAATATTAGAGAATTCGTACAAAAAGAAAAGGTGAGAAGTTGTTATAAGCCTAAAAGGTAAGTAAATTTTTATACTACAAAATCAAAAAGATAATATATATATATATATAATAGTATGAATTATACAGTAAAAGAGAAAAGGATCCGAGGGAAAGGCATTCAAAAATTTCAATTTATAGAGAGGAGGTAGGAATAAAAAAGGTATCTCAAAAAGATATTTGTTTTTTTAACTACATATATTTTTATCTCATTATTTTTATTTTTTCTATTCCAAAACAATATTCAAACACTATCTTAAATACTATTTAAAATAATGAATTATAACCAAATATTATCTTAAATATCATTAGACCGTGTTTCAAAAAAATAAAAATGAAGTAACAAAAAACACATTTCATATTTAAGAACACGCGTTGTACTATGTTCCTTTGCATTTTCTTAGAAATTCGAGATTTACCGTGTTCCCAAGCCAACACTTGTGTATATATATATATATATATATATAGAGAGAGAGAGAGAGATAAAAGGTAGGTCCTCTTTATTTTTTTACTAGACTAAGGTTTTTTTTATCAGAGTATAATTATAGTTATTTTTTAAATATTTTTTATATTAAAATATATTAAAATAATATTTTTTATTTATTTTTTAAATTATTAATAAAGAACTCACTTAACAGGGTTGAATTTAACAAATATGGTTTCAATTCCACCACACAGATCTACCACAGGCATCATGTTGTTTATCTTGTGCTTGGGAGATTTTTTTTTCTTTCTTTAAATCGTGTAATAGAGACTTATTTGAAAGAAAACAATCCCATATGGCATATACACAAGCGGATCCTCCAAGTGGTGACACAATTTTTATATAGTATTTTGTTACTATTTTAGAATTAAAAAAAATGATAAAGATATATAAGAAAAGATAAAATACTAAAAGAAAATAGAATTGTGTTCGACAATAGTATATAAGATATAATAATGGTATCTGTATCTTGTTTGATTAATGAAGAATAAAAAAAAGATTTAATTTTTTTTATTTTAGTTTTATTAAATGAAAATTAATAATACTATAATAAATTGAGTTATAAAACCTAAATTGCTCGATGTGTCAACCGGAACTGAAACTAAGAGTCATGGACAAGTTTATGTTTAAGAGAAATAGATTGGTGTAATACATTAGATCGATTCCCGTATCATGTTTTAAAACTATTATAATAATTATTTTTATTTTTATTTGTTTTAGTTCAATAAATTTAAAATTAAAGAAAGTTTTTACATAAATATTTTATGGATAAAAAATAATAAATATTATATCTAAAAAGGTATCCTCTCCATATCTCTCTTTTTTTTTAAGTATATAAATTCGCTCTCAAAATATTTTTGAGACATTTATTTTATTTTATTTTTTATCTTTATTTTTTTAACCACACATTTTTTTTTAATTTTTTTCTATTTCAGAACAATATTTAAATACTATTTAAGAACATGAATTATAACCAAATAGACCGTGTTAAAAAAAAAAAACAGCAAAAAGCACTTTTCATTTTTAAGAACACGCGTTGTACCACGTTCCGATGCATTTTCCGCTTCCCATTTCTTGGAAATTCGTGTTTTACCGTGTTCCCAGACCAACACTTATATATATAGAAAAAAGGAAGGTCCTCTTTTCCATGAGACTACATAGTTAAGATCCAATAGTAGTCAACGTCTTTGGATCCTAACGATCCAAACTATTAAGCATAGGTAGAACTCTTCTTTTATTTGGGCTCAAATACTGGTAACTTATATCACTTTCGAAACTACACTTGCGCAGGCCCATGGGTCATAAACCATTCCTTTATGAATTAGTTATAATTTAGTCCCTTCTCAAAATTAATCAATTTTTTCTTCCGAAAAAGTCATGTTTTATCATATTTTTCCATAAGATCCTATAAATATATTTTAATTTTTTATTATAAAAGATTTACAATAAATTTCACTGTGTAACTTTTACTTAATGTGTTTTTTTGCTTAAAATATATATTTTTGAAAAATTTATGATTTATTATCATACGTTTTTATTCTTATTAAATGCTGTAATAATTTTAAAAAATAGAGAAATATTTTTTTATTTTTTTTAAATATTACACATAAAAAGAATTACAGTTTCTACTTTTACAATCATAATTTCATTAGAATATAACCAAGGTTTATAATGATATTTATATAAGAAAAAGAATAAATTACAATTATTCACAAGTGACAACATTTGATAATTTGTCTCTCAAGAGAGAACTTATATATAATTTTCTCCAAAAAATAATTAAATAGTCCTTCAACCATCTTCAATAATATTTTTTTTCAGAAATACCTTCTCTACTCATCAAATTTTACCAAATTATTTATTTCTCTTTCCTTTATCTATCCGTCAGGAAAAAAGGAAGAAGATAAAACTGTAAAGGAACATGAAATTGACGAAAGGATTAAGTTGTAAATGAAATAGATTACAAATACAGAGGGATTAAATATATATTATCCAAAACAACAAGGACTAATCAATCAATTCTATTCAACTACAATGACTAGATAATAATTTACTCTTCCACCTTAAGAGCTCCAACTGTACAAACCATGAGTAAGGAAAGGGTTGCCATTAAACTCTTTTAAACTTGACCTGACCTGTTTCGTTAACCCGTGAATTAAACTAGATTTGATGATAATTAATTAGGTGTGATTTAGTAAAAATTTCAAATTAAATTGTGATATAGTTATTTTAGAGAAACTATTTCTTTTCAAATGATATTATTTTTATTTTTTTATAAAATAAAAAATTATATTAACTAATTAATCAAGTCAACTCATATAAGTCTTATTATTTTATAAGATGGATTGCTTTAAAAATTATTATTATTGTCATAAAACTTATTATTTTATTTAAAATTATAATAGTGATTATGGTGTAAAATGTTTTTTACTTAGCGATATTTTAAAATTATATTTTTTTATGTTTTAAAAAATTATTTTTGAGATGAACATATTAAAAATATTTAAATTTTTTAAAAAACTTTAAATTTAAAAAAACACGATTGTACCATGCTCTCAAGTAAATCCCCGGAAACCAAGCCGGTCCACCTGCTGCTTAATTTGACTGAGACCCTCATCTATGAACCCTCGGCCTGCTATCCTTTCTCCGGATATTTTTCACGCTTTTTACACACTGTATTATTCCCTCGTTCAACGGTCAACATTCCACGTTTCCAATTCAGCAAACCGTCCACGCTTTCTTCGTTTTGAAGTCTTCTGTCCAGCTCTTACCTAGCTTTGACCACCAGGAAAAACGACCAACATATAAATACATCACCACTTCACAAGAATTCTATCATCGTATTCTCTAGCCCACAAGAAAAACCCAAAACATACCTTACAGACCTTGACATAACTAGCGAAATTCAAGCACATACAATGATACTTTCCTGGAGATCAAGAAGAAATTCGAAGAAAAACAAGATTCCAAGCCAAGAAATAAATTCAGACATGGAAATCTCGAATCCTAGGCACTTCTGCTGTCCGATTTCTCTCGACTTGATGAAAGATCCTGTCACATTGTCGACAGGAATCACATACGACAGAGAAAGCATTGAAAAATGGATTGAAGAGGGCAACCTAACGTGTCCGGTTACAAACCAGGTGTTAGCAAGCTATGATCAGATACCAAATCATTCCATAAGAAAGATGATTCAAGATTGGTGCGTGGAGAACCGTTCTTATGGTGTCGAGAGGATTCCTACGCCTCGCGTTCCAGTGACACCCTACGACGTTTCGGAGACTTGTAAGAGGGTTAATGATGCAACTCGACGTGGGGAGCAAAAGAAGTGTCGGGAATTGGTCAGGAAGATCAAGAACTGGAGTAAAGAGAGTGAGCGCAACAAGAGGTGTATTGTGGCGAATGGGTCTGGTTGTGTCTTATCGGCTTGTTTCGAGTCCTTTGCAAGTGTTTCAGAGGGGAGAGATGAGGGTTTGTTGGGAGAGATTTTATCGGTTTTGGTATGGATGTTTCCACTTGGTGAAGAAGGCCAAAGTAAGCTCGGGTCGGTTAGGTCTTTGAATTGTTTGGTGTGGTTCTTGAAGAGTGGAGATCTTTCAGCCAGGCAAAATGCAGCTTTGGTTCTTAAAAATCTTCTTGCTTTGGATCAAAAACATGCGAGTGCCTTGGTGGGGATCGAAGGCGTGTTTGCAGCATTGGTTAAGTTGATCAAGGAGCCTATTTGCCCTACTGCTACCAAGGCTTCATTGATGGCGATTTTCTACATGACTTCACCGTCAAGCCTCAACGAGAAGATGATACCAATGTTTGTGGAAATGGGTTTGGTGTCAGTGATCATAGAGATTCTTGTTGATGGAGATAAAAGCATATGTGAGAAGGCATTAGGTGTTCTGGATCATATTTGTGATTGCAAAGAAGGGAGAGAAAAGGCATATGAGAATGCTCTAATTGTTGCTGTTTTGATCAAGAAAATCTTGAAAGTGTCAGGTTTGGCATCAGAATTGTCAGTCTCCATTCTCTGGAAGCTCTTCAAGAATTCAAAATACAGATCAGAGGATGAAGATGCTGAGGGAGGTGTGGTAGTTGAGGCACTTCAAGTGGGTGCTTTTCAGAAATTATTGGTCCTACTGCAAGTGGGTTGTGGCGAGAGCACAAAAGAGAAGCTTAAAGAGTTGCTAAAACTGCTGAATCTTTGTAGAGTTAGGTTAGATTGTTTTGATTCTACAGCAGATTTCAAGTATCTCAAAAGATCATACTGATTTCGTGTTTCTCAAACAGTTTAGGCAAGAAAATACAAACAGATACATAGAAGATTTTGAATCCATTCAATTGTGTACAAATTACTCAAAAATCAATAATTAGAATATTGAGATTCCGTTTATAAATATGCTCTATCCATGCTTGAATTTATTATTACCATCTGAACCTAAACTTAATTAACCCTATTTCATATTAATTTTTTTATATATATACACTCTAGCTGTCTGGAATGAATTTTAGTTGATCTACCTGTTAAGTCATACTTGGCAGGCTGGTTGGAGCTGAGCTGACGGCACCGAGTCATTGAACTCACACTGGCACCAGGACTTCTTTCATTTGTTTTTGTGGGAGTAGAGACTGTTGTTGCTGTCAAAGCTTTTGTCGCATAGCAAGGTGGCACTTGCGTAGGGTCTTTTCTTCTTTTTCTTAATATGGGATCGTTGACGGATCTATCTATCTTACCAAAAGAAAGATGGATCTCTCGATCTGCTCTGTCCTGTACTGTTTTTTTTTTTTTTTTTTAATGGGAAGAAGGTAGAGTGGTAGGTGCGTTTTGGCATATTTTTAAGATCCGGTTTGGTGGCTGGTCAGGTTCGATATCCGGGTTTCGAGTTTTGACCTCGTTGTTTGGTCAATATTTTTTTAAGAATCAAAATGACGTCGTTTTAATAAAAAAAAACAAAGAAATAAAAGTTAATGAGTTTGCTGCCGGGTCAACCGGGTCACACCAGGCTTTTTTTTTCTTTATTTTTTCTTCAACCCGGTCCGGTTCTAGTCTAGTGTTGGCCAGGTCCCGGGTTGACCTGCCGGGTCAGGCCGAGTTTAAACACTATGCTTCTTGGGTCTCTGAAGAAGGCTAAAACCAGGTATATGGGCTTGCAATCTTCAAAGCTATTTAGCCCTCAATATGTGATGGTTTTAAGCTTGTTTAAGAAGTCCTGGGCTAGATTGGATCGAGCAGGCAATTAGATCCATGGTCAAAGTCTAGTTCTTCTTAATTCTTATTTCTAATTAAAATCATCTTTTTTACTAGCTAGATTTTTTGACTTTGAATGTATCTTGGTAGAGGATTCTCCGAGCTCTACTGCTTTAATCGTGTAAAATAATGAACTGTTCAGTTTCTTATAAAACCGGGTACGAAAATCTATTTGAGACAAATATTTGATTCACAGGTGAGGAGACTCAATCTGAATTATTCTAAAAAATATATTTTTAAAGGATTAAAAATGTAGTTTCCCTAAGTTTTTTTTTTTTCAAAAACAAGTTAATAGATTTTTAATCTACATCAACTGAGTAGTGGATTGTTCTGAGTTTTTAATTGAGTTATTTTTTTAAGAACTTGATTAGCCAAATTTTAGATTAATTCATTAGGTTAAATTAAATTTTATAAATTAATTTTTTATAATTTAATCTCCTTTGGGTTAGCTATAAAAAAATCCTTTTTTTTAATAAGAAAAAGGGACTTCAAGAAAAGTATATTCCATACTTCATTTAGAGATATTCCAATCAAATATTTATCCAAAAAATGAAGTTATTAATGTTTATTTTCTTGTTTTAAAGTAAAAAAATATTTTTGTATCAATCTTTGCATATCAACTTTTAAATTTTGATAAAAAAATAAGAGGATTTTGGTGCTGGGTTCTTTAAAAAAATTTATACAATAAAAACATTATTAAAAAAAAATTAAATTGGTCATTTGAACCTTTTGAAAAAAAAAAAAAAAACTTTCCCCACTTCAAGGTAAACTTCAACAAATCCCCCAGTTACGCCCTATCCAACTACCTAAACGAAAAAGATGAAAAAATAAATCTTTTGTTAAGGTAAATCTTGGGTTTTTCAAATATCTTTATCTAAACGTTAAATTCATGGAAGAGCTCGAAGACCAAGTAGTAAAAGAAAGTACAAACTCACTTGTCAAGTTGCTAATTAATCCATGAAGCTACCGATCTTGCAACTTGGGCTAAAATATTTGGTTTGCGATGCGGAAACAAGGGCATTGACTACAGTGAATGAATAAGTGAATAGTAAGCAAAGAATTTTAGAAATATTTATGATTTTCTACTCTATAAATCTCTTGAGTTGTAATGGATTAGATGCACAATTTTCGGGCATGCATGTGAATCTTGCCATTGTGCGCGCGCATTCCAACGAAATGAGCTGATTCCCAGTAAAAAGGATTTCAATATTAGGGTAGCTAGGGTTGATCATTGAATTCCTTGGAACCTTTCTAGCCTTACAGACCTCAAATTTGCCCACTCCATGTTCATATGGAGCCACAATCAAATCATTCCACCTTTACATCTCTCCAAGGTCTCAAATCATAGTTTATAAGAACCAGGCAGCAGCAGAAGCAGCTGCAACAGAACTATTTTATGAAGTTTGACTTCATAGAGCATCTCTCGTTGTTGACATTTCACCTGCTACACTGGTATATCATCATGTTGCTTCAGGAAATATATTCAAGATGGTGACATCAATGAGCTTCCCCAAGATTAAACCATCCATGTTTTTGACTATTGATCCATGTCATTGGAAACCTTATTGTTTATTTATCAGGTCTATCTACTCCTTTTTTTTTCTTCTTATTTTGTTCTAAATGCCCTAGGAACATCTAGATAGATTGAAACTCCATGCCCATTTCCTAATCTAAACCTCACTAGGTCACTGCTATTAGCTTCAACACAAAGTGATTGGTTAGGAAGATCAAAAGTAAACCAAAACCCGCAAAATGGATCCTCCTAATCAACCCAAGTCTCTCTCCACCAATCTCTTCTACCTCTTCCTTCTCTTGTCAACAAATCTCCTCACTCTATTCATCTCATCTACCTTCTACTCCTCCTCTTCCTGCTCTCTCAACCCCATCTCAAGTACCACCACATTCACTAAAAGAAGTAGTCCCAGCACTACTGACTCCGATGGCACAGGAAATCCCGATACGCCACAAGCAACAATAGACCTCCCATCAGAATTTCTTGCCTTCTCTTCAGGCCAAGTTCTCCCACTTGGTTTCAACACAAATTTTGATTCTGATACCTTCTATCCTCCTGTAGGCCAAGCCTGCACTCGGTTTCCTGATGAACTTAGTCGTTTTATGTCCTACAAAGTTAATGGATCCTGTCCTGATGATGAACTATTTGCACAAAAACTCCTCCTCAAAGGCTGTGAACCTCTCCCTCGCCGCCGTTGCCGCCCTGCTGCTCAGCCTGACTATGTTGAGCCCTACCCGCTTCCAACTAGTCTTTGGACTACCCCACCCAATTCTTCAGTTGTGTGGACAGCTTATACTTGCAAGGACTACACTTGTCTAATCAACAGAGTGAAAACTCAAAAGGGTTTTGATGATTGTAAAGACTGCTTTGATTTACACGGTAGAGAAAAGAATAGGTGGGCTTCAAGACAAAGCATTGAAGGGTCACTTGATTTCACAATCGATGAAGTTCTTGCAACAAAGAAGCCTGGAACAATCCGAATTGGGCTTGACATTGGTGGTGGTGTGGCTACATTTGCTGTAAGGATGAGGGAAAGGAACATCACCATTTTGACAACTTCAATGAACTTGAATGGTCCCTTCAACAACTTCATTGCTTCAAGAGGTGTTATGCCTTTGTACATAAGCATATCACAAAGGCTACCATTCTTTGACAACACTTTGGACATTGTTCACTCTATGCATGTTTTGAGTAACTGGATTCCTTCAACTTTGCTTCATTTCTTGATGTTTGATATCTATAGAGTGCTCAGGCCTGGCGGGCTGTTTTGGCTTGATCATTTCTTCTGCGTGGAAGATCAATTTTTGGATGTTTACAAGCCACTCATTGAGAGCATTGGATTCATCAAGTTGAAATGGGTGGTGGGCAAAAAGCTTGATCGTGGAGCAGAGCTTAGAGAAATGTACCTCTCAGCTTTGCTAGAGAAGCCATTGAAGAATTCTTGGTGATAATTTGCAAGTAATTTAATTTCTTTATTAGTCTTTGTTATTTAAACTTTTCTTTCGTTTATTTTATTTTGGAGAAATTTAATGAGGGATCTTATCAGAGCATGAATAATGTGAATGGTAGATTTTCTTTTCTTTTTTTGCTTTTAATTTTAGGTAATATGTACTGTAGTTCCGTTTCTTTTTGTCACAATAGCTATATGTTTGGTTATGCTAACATATTATTCAGGTTGTTTCTTAATCGTAAAGGTTTTCATAGCATCAAATGCTTAAATCCCCAATTTTTTTAAACATGGGGAAGTGTCAATAGAATGGCCTCACGGCATCCTTAGTGCATGCAGGAACTAGAATAGCAGCAATGACAATGTGATAATACCACAGCAATAATGCAGTAGCAACAGGCAACTAAGATCATATATATATATATATATATATATTCATATTCATGGTTCATGATGTAGTCCATAGGTGGTATTTGCGAAAACACAGTCAACATCTCATAATTAACAGAATTAGGTGATTTAGTAGCAGGGGTGGCATTTTACAGGCTCTTCAAAGCTAACCATAAGGAAGAAGAAGTATCAGATAGATTATGACTGCTCTCCATCTTGAAACAGTGAAGGCATTTACAGAAAGGAAAAAATATTGACCAAAGAGAATGTTCTTTGCAGCCTGCACAAAGTCCTGGTGTTCACAGTACATATATCATGGGGAATAACTACTGCAGTGATTATTAAACTACAGATTTATACAAGAAAGAAGCTGCTAGGGCTTCGAGAATGAATTATGCATATTGATTAATAGCATTCTCTCAGCAATAAATTCGTACAATTGATAGAAAATGTGTAGCAAACAGAAACGGGAGATAAGGGCTGTATTTACTTCTTTAAGTGTTATGCTAGGGATTGTATCTATTTCAAAAGAAGCTTGTAACTGCAAAAGCTTGAAAACAAAGTGTTCAAATATGTAGCGAACAAAAACAATAGGAATTAAGTTGGCCAGCACTATATTTGCAGTACTAAATCGGGGAATGCACGAAACTTTTATGATTGAAATAGCAACATATTGAGTTTAAGGTGCTCAAACCAAGCTCAAAGTTAGATAAGGCTTGTTAGCTTGTTGGATGAACATGTGAGTGGTAAATATATTCTGCATCTGAATATGCATCTGACAAGAAATGCGAATTATACCAGACAATCTGTCTTGTTCCCTGCATCATCGAAAAGTTGCAAGAATTCTTAAGGTTCGAAATAATCTGTATGCTAATCTGTACGTGAGTCAGAGATTTGAAAAGAAGGCCATCACATGTCATCCACAAAAGAACACGTAGCCAATCTCATTCTGTATCCTTAGCATTTTATTTTGTATCATCCACTTACAAATTGTACAAAACCTCTTTCATGTTGTTTGTGTACAAGAATCATGCTGTGTGATTCTCAGGTTAAGGTATAAAAAAAAGACCATATAAAAGCATGTTAGTCCTTACCTAACACTCATTGATCAGTGGAATTCCTTGATGTCCTAAATCGCCTGGGTTGCTGATTGAACCAATTTCTGATTCTTGGTTGTCGAAAAGTTCATCATCATTTATAAAAAACGACATCAGCATAGATATCAGCTCCAGGCACTAGAGGCTGGCTGGAATATACCTTCCAACACTGTTCATTGATATTTCAGCTCATATCAACCAAAGCGTCATTGTCAAAGCGCATTGAAGCTGCAAACATAACAAATATTAAACTTGATTCAATCAATAGTTAATTATAAGTTGAGAAATCTTCATCAGTTATTTCTTTCTTTTTTTTTGAAAAATATTGGAACTCTAATCAAGCACCCAAACAAAGGCACAAGGCCAGTTCGTTATTAAACCACCAAAAACTGACAATCTGGATTCTTCCCACTTTCTAATTTGCCCCATAGTTGTGCACTAGGAAGAAAAAAAGTAATCCAAACTACTCTGTATACCAGCAAACTATTGCAGACTCGGAGAACCATAGAAAGAGAGATTTGTACCTTGGTAAAAAGGCTCTGCAGCCTCTGCTCCATATCCAATTGCTGCAGGAATCATCAACAAATCATCAGAAGAAAAAAAGCAATCCAAACTACTCTGTATACCAGCAAACTATTGCATACTCAGAGAACCATAGAAAGAGAGATTTGTACCTTGGTAAAAAGGCTCTGCAGCATCTGCTCCATATCCAATTGCTGCAGGAATCATCAACAAATCATCAGAACTCTCGAATCTCTGGTGAGTTTCAGTTTTTCCTGGCAGTAGAGAATCACAGCATCCAGAACAAATGAACAATTGGGGTACTGTATCAGCATCATCAATTCCATTGCAGCGTGTGTGTTGCCACACCTCACATATGTCACATTCTACCATTCTCTCCCCATCATCGTCACAAGCCCCACATTCACATCTTACTTTCCAGTTATCTGACCCACCTTCATACCTCAACTGAGAATTTATGTCCATGCCATACCCTTTCACAAAAATCTCTGCACCGGATTCCACAAATTTACACAGCAAGTCCTTATCATCTAGGTTTTCCATGTGTTCTATCTCTATAACAACAAACCTCTCCAGCATGCAGTATGTGTCTCGCAATGCACTTTCTGCTTCTTGCTTTAGTTCCAGCACAGAAGCATGCAATGGAAGCACGATAATCTCGCCAGGAGGAGCTTTCCTGTGAAATTTAGCTTCAAGATCATTCCAAGTTGGCATCACTTGGCATATGAAACTCAACATGTGGTCATTCTCAACCCTAAAAGGCCACTCCTTCACGAAATGCTTGCTGTCTAGAATTGCCTGAGTTGCTACTTCAACCAATTCTGATTCTGGGTAGTTAAACAGCACATTCTCGTATACAAAGAGCACATCAGCATTAACATCAGCTCCAGGCAAAAGAGGTTGTGCCGGAACTGTTTCAGATTCTGGTTCAGACTTGACAGGGATGATCCCGTCACCAAACTCCTCAATTGAGTATTCCAGAATCCTTGTTTTTGGGTTAACTGCCCGCTGGACAACATACTTTCCAACAACCACATTGTTCATTGATTTCAGAACATAATCAAGCAAGCCTGTATCACCAATGTGCATTCGAGCTGCATCTCTCACGTCTTGTCTAGTCATTCCTTCTTGACTGTGTTTGTCCTCCTTCTTTGCTTTCAATGCATCCACAATCACTTCAGCTGCATATTGCAGTCTTCTCGTAGGCCATCTGCTGTCCATTGTACCAACCAACGAGCTAAAATTTCTGTACTTCATAAATTTCTCCTTTATGAGTGGTTTTCTCCGGAGAACAATATTGATAGGAGGTTTTGAAGTGGTGGTGGCAGTCATGCTTTGTTTCTTCCATACACAGGGACAGGATCTGATGGCAAGCATGAAACGAAGAAGATCTTTGAATGTGATCAGCTGGGTTGGACTCAGGTCTTTGTAGTAGTGAATTATCTGCTTTATGCTTTTGCTTAGGCTCGTGTCACTGAAATCTTGAATGATCTTCTCAAGTTCCATAGTGCTCAGAATTTCAATTGCTCTGAAGTATATGGGCTCTGTCACACCAAAGCTTCCATGGCAAAACTTGTATCCCCATCTACCAAACCATGGATGTCCATATGCAATCCCATAAAGAAGGCGAAGATCCATGGACCGCTTCTTTGATACATCCTCTACAGTGATTTTCCTAAAAAAGAAAGGAAATTTCTAAAATTCAGATTCCATTAAGCCACTGCTTAACTACAAAAAAAACCTGAATTTCAGTGCAAATTGTGATTACCTAGTTCGAAGACTTGCACAAATACGATCCCAAAGATCCATGATTTCCCGGCCACAAAGATACTTGGAACCCACTTCTCTCCCATTTATGCATAGTAAATGACCAAAGCCATTACAGTGAATCAACCCATGCAAGAGGTGTGTCTGTAGATCACAAACGCCATCCTCCAATTTCTGACTCCACTCGCTATCAACTGGTATTATAATATGATACTTTCTTTTGGAAACAGAATTATGACTCCAACCTAAACCACATATTGACAATGGATTAAAATCAAACACAGAAGAATTTTAACCAGGAAACTACAATAGCCATAACTGAAGAACCCCAGATAAGAATAGCAAAAAATCCAATTTAAGATACCAGAAATTAATCATACAGAAAACCCCAGGTCAGGATTAGCCATTTCAAGCTCCATAGAATCAAATTCAGCAGAATACGAATAGGAATAAAACATCAATCCCAAGATTAAGATCCAAATCTCCAAATTAACCTACCAATTAATCAAAAGATACCGACTTTCTCAAGCCACGAATCCAAAACCATAGAAAACCCATCATAGAACACAAATTAAATTTCCAAAATCTAACACAGAAACCACTGCATTTCTCAAATCCAAAATCCCGAACCCAAAAGCAACAAAATCCCATTACAGAACTCAATTTCACGAACAAAAACCAAAACCCAATTCAGAAATCACATAAACAAAAAAAAAAGCAAAAGATTCAGGCTTTACCGTTGCATCTGCACAGATCACAAAAGGGTCTAACTGACTCCTTAACATCTTCTTCAATGGTGTAAAGTGGAACAACAAAGTTTTTACTTTCAATAACAAGCAAAGTACACCAAATGGACATGCCCTCTACTTTATAATCTTCAGGTTCTGCACATTGTTGAAGAAAAAGCCGCATGTTATCGCGGAAAGGACCCCTAGGATTAATGGGGCAATCCGGTTCACAAAATGTGTTGAAATCGTAGAGTTTTGGCCATCTTTTCCTTTTCTTGCAATTTTCAAGATTTGGTATTGACATTTTCAATGAAAACCCACTTTGGTCCTCTCTCCCTCTTTCAGCAATGTTTCTGGTTCTTTAAGTTTTCTATTGCTAAAAGAGTAATCGAGAGAGATACAAGAGGGACTCTCTCAACAGTATGGAGAGTTTGTTAGTTAGTTCCCGCTGGAAATTTTGAAAAAATGTATATTTGGACGATAATGTTCTTGTTGAGGAGAGATCTTACTGTTTGTTTGGGTTCTCTGAGTGTTGGTTCAGGGGTATTATGGACACTTTATAGGTTTTCGTTTGTTAATGATCCGACGGCTGTGATACGGGTAATGAGTTAAGGATTAATCTGGACTGTTGGATTCTGATTTGACGGTTAAGGTAGTTAGAGATGGTGAGAATCTGATGTCGAACAGTGTCTTGCTTGGTACTCGTATTGTTTTGGAGATGGGCCACAACATGATGGGCCCAAACTTGATATATTAAGATTAATTATTTCCTTAAGGAGTTAAATACAATAATTAATCATTGATATAAATTATTTTTTAAAATATTTTTTATTTAAAAATAAAACATTTTTTTTATTTTTTAAATAAAATTTTGATATTAGCGCATCAAAATAATCTAAAAATATAAAAAAATAATTTAAAGCAAAAAAAACTATTTAAAAAAAAAACACGGTCCAACAACAAAAACAAATATTGTTATATATTTTTTAATTAAAAATATATTAAAATATATATTTTTAATTTTTAATATCACTATATCAAAACACATCAAAATATATTTACGAATATAACACATGACATGTTAAAGGCAACACAATACTTATGATTATCTAACTTCATGGACAATGGTTACATAATCAGCACTTTATTGTGGGAGGCATACCAGAATTTATTCCAAAATTACAAACATCATAAATTCTAGGGGTGTTCACGGTCCGGTTTGATCCGGTTTTAACCTAAAAATACAACTAAACCGGAAAATAATATTCTTTATATTAACAACCCGGACCGAACTGAGAACCGGTTCAAACCGAACCTGTTTTGTTCAGTTCGGGTCGGTTTTTTAACAAAAAAAACTAGAAAAACCGGATTGTTCTATGATAACAGCAATAATCATTGTTCACTTGCTTCCCCTTTCATATGATGTTAAGAAATATTTGCATATTAATAATCAAACTATACAATCGGTAGGGAGGGTAACTGTTCTATGATAACAACTCACAAGATACAAGTGGTTGGAAAAAATTAAACATTTCCTTGCCTAGAATCATGAGATACTTTCTTACTCATGACTTGCATATTAAAAGAATTGTTATCATTGTTCACTCGTTTTTGGGGAAAGGGGAGGGAGAAGGGGAAGGGGGTGGGGTGGCTGATAATTGGGAAAGGGAAAGGGGAAGGGGAATATTGCTAGGAAGGGTGAAGGGGAAGAACGAGAGGGGGGTGGGGTGGCTGAGAGGGGGAAAGGGAAAAGAAAGCGAAGGGAAGGCTGTAAAGAGAGAGAGGAGGTGGCGGCTGAAATTGAAAAGGAGGAAAGTAATTTAGGGTTAGAGATGATTATTTTTATATCTTTTTTTAAACTGGTTTGGTTTGGGTCGGTTCAATCGGTTTAAACTATGTTAAACCGGAACCGAACCGGACCGGGTGGTTTTTATTTTTATTTTTTAATCGGTTTATTCGGGTTTTTTATCGGTTCGGTTGTTTTAGTTAATTTTTTCTCAGTTTTTTCGGTTTAATTAGTTGGTCGATTTTTTTAAACACCCTTAATAAATTCTATATGTGGTGATCATGTAAACACCAAGCTTGGATCGAGACGCAACTTTAAAAAATATAAAGCTATGCAAAGATCATGTGGAAAAGCCAAAAGTACAAATCATATTATAGGGAATATTCTCGTTCACTTCATAGTAAAATAATCAAAGCAATTAAACAAAGGATAAAGTTTATGACAACATGAAATTGCCAAGAAATTGATGAAGTTTGAATGTTTGGTTTCTGTCTTTTGCCCACGTCAAAAAGGTATTCAAGCTCCTCTCAAGAATGATTTCTTACTAATTTCCTTCTTTAATTAAGTGTTAATTATTTTTTCACCTGCCAGTCTAAGTAGTCGTGAGATGAAGCAGTCAGCATGCAATGATAAAAAGGTAACAAATGGGAGAGCTTGCCACATTTACATCCAGTGGAAAATTTGAAAATTCCTATGTCCTCTTCCCTGAGGTTTCCACCTAGTCAGTTTTGTAGGCTTGACATTTTTGCAAGAATATTGCGTCTCTTTGTGACTTGATAACCACGCCTTGTAGTGTGTGTGTCTATATATATATATATATACATAGGAGATGTTTCAATACCTTCACTCTAAAACCCTACATCCTAGCTTCTCCCAAAGTCTTTCTGAGCATTTCGATCAAAAAGTCTTTCTTGCTATTTAGGGCACCAAATTTTGATCAGCAAACAAAAGCTATGGTTATGGATGTCAGGCAAGCCATAGAAATATGTTCTTCTATTCCCCTTTTGGGATGCGTAGTAGGAACTCTTTTTCACCTTTTCAGATCTTATGACTCAACATCAGCAAGTGCAGCAGTGACTCGTGATACTGCCTTGTTGAGAGATCAGGTCAATGATCATCAAGCTGCTGCTAGTAACAGAGCAGCCCAGAAGCATTTCCAGCAAATTCAACACGTCCGTGGAGCATAGCAGATTTTTGTATCTCTACTGAACCTTGTTGAAGATAGCTTAATAGTATCTACTATTGTGGCATGCCATACTAGTCAATTCACGATGTAACCTTGTGATATCCAACTTTATATTTCAACCACTTGTATGCTGGTTTTTTAATGTTTTCTTATCGCTTAGAGCTAGAAATAACTTGAGGGTAGTAAAGTCAATGCACGATCGAGTTTAATACTACTTAGTCAAGTTGAAAGCTTCATTTCAGCTGAATCCGTGTAATAAATTTCTTTGATGTGTTGAGAGTGAAATGTAAAATATGCAGATTGGTTGAACAAGTCGTCGTCTTGTTATTTTAACACCTAGTACTCCACACGAACTTAAACTTGCAGAAGAGCTTTTCTGCTTATTTCCTCTGCTGATTAAGATAATATTTCTGGGTAGATGGGATAAGAGTACTCTTCACTTTGGGCTTTAGCAGCTTTGCACTACAGTAAGAGGTTCTTATTTTATTTTTATCATGTGTGACCTGTACTGTTTTACTTGTTAATAGTGTTCTTAACTCTGTCAGCACTGGTAATTGTAATGATGGCACAGAACAACACATTTAGTGATGTTCTTGAGGAGTTTTGGTGTCAACTGCTGTTGAAAGAAGTTTCCAAGGGCTTAAATGTTGCTATTGCCATGTTATATAGTGTAAACCTCAGCGCATAGAATGAAGTCTTCGAAGCATATTTGCAGAATCTGAAATTCTAATGAATATGAGAAGCATTTATTTAACTTCTATGAATGTACGCATGCAGCAGGAACAAGAACTCAGATACAGAGATGATACAAAACTAGGCTACAATACTGTACAACATTCAAGATAAGTAATGTGTTTGATCACTAGTTAGATACAACTTCTGGCCACCATCAATCATGTTTACATCAAGAATTTTACCTTCATCTTCTGACAATAAACAAGAACCATCAGGAAACTGTAGCTGCTCTGATGCTGCTTTTACAAGCTCTTCCATGGTGTTTGGGACCCATAACACCACTCCAGGTCTTCTCTGTTCTTCTGCCCGTGGATGGAAAGGGAAAATTGTACATTTCTTTGGGAGTACTTTTTCTGCAATTGGCAACAGTAGTTGTCATTAACTTTACTAAGACAAAATATATGTCCTGTTCTTAGGCATCTAAATTCAAGCATTAACAATGAGAGATGCCCATCTCTTCTCTGTGACAGGCATCTCAAATGTTTGAGTTGCTAGATCAATCACCAACAATTGCTTCATTCAGCTACATTCGACCAATGTGGCGGACACGTAACGATGACAAGGTTCAAGCAGAACAACCATGTTCTATATCATACATTTTAGACTACCCCATCAAGATATGATCGGAGAAATCATCCCGGTTCAAAATTCAAGTCTGGTCCAGTGCATCTACATAAAATAAGCATGACAGCCTTGAGCAGACCGAGCCATCATACACAGCCTCTCCCTTAAATTTGACCACTGTTCTTAAAATTTTCAACCAATCTTTTCCCCACAGACAGTTCTTTACATTAGTATTATATTAATTATTCTTTTTTATAATTAATTAATAAATCTTTTCTCAACAATCTGTTTGGAATCCATTTTGCCAGCTTTTTGGTCATGTGAATCAAGAAAATTTCAGTTTCTATGAGCATAATAGAAGCTGTCCACAGAGTATTAGAAATACCTGTGGTCTCATGGGCGCTATAATGGAATTCCAATTTCTGAGAAGATTTTGCTTCTTCTAGAAGCTTGATCAATTTCTTGCTCCCACACATCCGGCCCTCGTCAAGTGGAGTGTTGCCCCATCTATGGAGTTGAAATAGGCAAAGAAGAGGTCGGTGATCAGAACATTGTACTCATTCTCTAAAACTGATTATAACACACAAAGTGTCTCTCCATGTGATTGTAACATGTAAGTTAAATACTGCCCTGTTTGCCACTATTTGAACCCTAGAAAGACAGGGAGAGGAAAGAAAAATCTGAGGAAAAGCTTCAATAAAAGAATCCTTTGTTTTGGTAATTTTCCAAATTCTCTTTTCCTTTCCATTCTACTTCCAGGAAACGCCAGACCTTTGCTTTATTCATCTACTAACAAGCCTCTATTAACCCTCAAAGTAGATCGATGCTATAAAAGCAGGTCTAGTTATGAAATGACTGATAAGCAAAATGAATATCAGGTCTACCTGTCCTTTGAGAAAACACTAGCTCCAGCTTCTATCAGCAGCTTTGCCATCAAATATAATCCTTCTGAAGCAGCTACATGAAGTGGAGTTCGATGATCGTAGTCTTTAGAGTTTGGATCAATTCCATTGGACAAAATTCTCTTAAGAAAATCTGAATCCCCTCTTGCAACAGCTCTACACAGAACACTACCAGCATCATCTATGTTCAAGATAGCCCCTTGTTTAAAAAGTAAAGACTCAACTCGATCATGTCCATTCTTTATAGCTTCCAACAAGGGGGAGTTTCCAAATTTATCTGTAAAAGAATTATATAATAGTATCAATTTAAATTCTTCGGTAAGACATCAAACCACTAATATAAGCAAATTACCTTTAATGTTAATGTCAACTCCTTCTTGAATAAGGAAAAGTGTGATATCTTCATAACCTCTAGATGCTGCAAGATGCTGTTGGAAACAATGCTAGTTTCAGATAAAGCATTTCTTTCACTCTCTTAATCTACCTTTGCAAAATATAAATTTGCTCAAGTACTGGAGAAAGTAGCTTAGAAGCAAAAAAAAATATTAAAAAGGAAAAAAGACAAGCACACTTTTGCAGTTGTATGGCACAAAATATGATATGAAAGCTCACCCACCTCTGGTAATAAGCCACATGAAATGTGCAGCATAGGTGTATCATTTTTATTTTTATTTTTATGATTTAGACAACACAAAAAATGATAAGAAATGAAGTAAAATGAGAGCAGTCATATACTTGATCAGCATTTCCCATACCAAGGGTGATCTTCCATCATAATCTGTCCTATTGGGATCAGCTCCTGCTCGGATGAAGCCCTTCAGCTGATAAAGGTCTCCATGATAAGCTGCACTATTAACCCTCAAAGCAAGTTCAGCTTCTTGCTTTCCAATATGAAATGTAATATCTGATTCCAATTGCTTATCTCGAAGATTAGATTCTTTCCCCTGTCAAATTTCCGTGATTTAGACTCTTAATGAACATGCAAATAATCCCTTTACGTCAAATATAGACCTATATCAATAATCTGATACTGGTTTCACAATGATATGGAAGGGAAATAAAAACATGAATATGAGTTCGAAGAAGGTGCATATTGGCAGAGTTGAATTACCTCTAAAAGGTTGTCCAAAATTTTGCGTCCATCGTAGAAGTAAATTTCAAGTATGTTTGAGAAAGATTGTTTATCGATCCGTAGAAGCCGACATAATTCACAAACTCTAACAGTATAAGGCTGGGGGATGTTGCAAAGGATAGAAATTTCTCCAAATGAGCTGTTAGGTGGCAAGAGTTTGACAGTTTCTTCTGATCCATCCTGCCCTATCCCAACCTCTTCCTGCACCCAGGAGAAAGCAGGAAGTGATCATGCTTATGTGTTGAAAACATGAAGGTATGTATCCTATGCAAACCACTCAAAAACACAAAAGTTGATCCAATAGCCGAATCATAGAAATAACAGCCTGTCTACAGCATTATTCCCAGTTAATGAGAGACTATATATGAAAGCATCCCATAGTTTTAACGAATCATACCATATAATGAAACTTAGTGACAGTTGGATACAGAATCTTACCAGCACACCATCACAGACAAAGTAAAGTTGATCTACCACATTTCCCTGCTCCATAATTACTTCTCCAGGGAGAAAAAACTCCTCGTGAAGCCTGATGACCTGCAAGAACAAAAGAAATGGAAATATGAGAACAGAAGACGTGTGGCTCATATAATGGATGAGTAGTGTTGCAACACAAAACATACAACATGGAGACTAATGTATGAGAATTGTGTAGTGGCACAGAGTAAGAGAAATAACAAGTGTTTGCATATGAGCAAGGTAGACTAAGCAATGCACTTGTGAGAAGGATTGACCTGTTCGAAGCAAAAGAAACAAGAGGAAGATTTCAAAAGCATGTCAAGTCAAGTCCCCTCTCATGTTCATCACCATGCAACATGGTACAAAAAGATGGATTATTCCTGAAAGTACAACAAAGCCCGAGCCTAGTACAGATTGTGACCATCAATGATGTCAAGATTTAATTTAACCCTTAACTTGCAACAGTGATGTGGCAATGAAATCCACGATTTCACAGAAACAAGTAGCAGCATTTTAAGCTTTACTATTTTATTGTTGCTCCACTATTTGGAACTTTCTGAATCTTCAACCTCAATTATCATCAATGGAATATCATGAGAGAGAAAAAGGACTTACAATTTGATTAATAAATTCTGCAGAGCAACCCTTAAGTAAGGGAACCTTTTCGATATATTCTGTGTACAAAGTTTGGGAAACCTGCAAAGAATAATCAACAAATTATTATAAGCTTAAAATTTCTGGACAAACTCTAAACAACGCAGAAGAGGAACCACAGACATAGTGATTCAACAATCCACATGCATGACTTAATGTCAAAAGTAACCCTTATTTTCGAAACACATAAAACAAATTTGAACATTTCATCCAGCACCAAACCAGTATCCTAATCTTTAGAAAATGAATGTTATCTTCACAAAGTCGTGCTTCTCTTAAGAAACGAGACCAATCTTCTGTAAAACGGTAGTGTTAGAGAAGGAGACAATGTTATCCGTACTCCTCTTTTTAACTAAAGCTCAAAGTTCGTATCCGCGAAATCCAATACTATAAAGAAAAACTGAAAAGAAAAGGAAGAAATCTCTCGATGTGTTCTTTACCTTTGCACGAATAGAGATGGGGAGATCCTGCAGAGCAGAAGCCTCAGTGTAGCTACTCTCATACTGTAAGCGAACATGGCCTTTGATCTGATTTCGGATGTCCTTTCCAAGTCTATTTCTATTCATATATTTGATGAGATCTGTCATTTTATCCCTGAACCTTTCTGTCTTCGAACCTTTTACTATTAATGCTGTCATATTTCCGATCAAATAAGCACCGAGAATCATGTCGAAGGAGACAAAGATCATTACAAATATCATTTCCCTCAAGTTAACAGCATGTATATCTCCATACCCTGTGGCAGAAAGAGCAGACTTATTAGACAGTAGTTTAGACCCCAACAGAAGTTTGGTATACAGCAGGAGAGACTCTTCAAACATGGTAGATGTAAGAACACAACCAACTTAACTGAAACCTTATGCATTACAGATGATCATAAATAAAAGTATTGTACAAAATGAAGCAGTGTAAATTCAACTAAGAAGATTCGCGCAGATGACACATAAATGATTATGGCATTCATGCTGTTGGACCCCTGATGTTACCAATATCCCACAACAGCTAGAAATAAGGGTTTGCGAGGCTTATAAGTTCCTAGTACCACCTCTCTCCTCATGACAAAACACACGAGGCTATGAACCTTAATGTGGGACAATACCTCTTGAGGGGTCAGCTATGCAGCAGATTTGAGCCAACATCATCAATTCCATAGGTCAATACTTTACCTTTTTCTCATTAATTATTAATCTCCTTTTTGTTATGGAAGCGAACGTTGTAATTCAAATCAATTTGATAATTCATATAGTGATATAAACAAAATGAGAAAACCATAAAATTCAAGCTGTCTTTAAAGTAAAGAAGTAACTCACCAACAGTTGCCATAGTGATGACGGCAAAATATAGAGATGTTGTGTACCGCTTCCAGATATCAATCTCCCTGAAGCTTGTATAGCTATAATCACCCATTTTCAAACTTCCAATCCAAGTAGACCCTTCTTGAGAAGATGGAAGAGTAGTAGCCAAATGATAAAAAATACAGGCCGCCGTGTGCGTGCAATAGAGTTCTACTGCTATAAGCTTTACAATCCTTGTAAAAAGGTAATTTATTCGTATATCCTTCTCCATCTTTTGGAAAAAATCAGTTACTTTCCGCACCCTACTTAGCCTAATCCATAAGAGATACCTCACTTCCTCTTTATGTCCACAAGCCTGTATTAAACGAAAAATCCCAAGATGATTATGAGACCTAGACTCGATCAGTATTGCAACATTCAAGCCTTCAGATATCCATGATATACAGCAAATTATTTTTCAACCAGTTTCATTCTGCATATCAACAAAATGTTCTATCGTGCTTCTAAGGAAACTAATACCTTGTAGATGATGTCCCAAGGCAGGCAAGCAAGCAAATCAATGATAAAATGAGATTTCAAATACCTGGAAAAAGGAGAGAAAGAGAGAGAGAGAATAAGTGACACACATTAACAAAATATGCTAGAGAAGCAGACCCAAATCAAGCCAAAAAAAGGAGAGTACTAGGCTTGTATCTACTTAGGCTGTGAACATCGACGAATCTCACTGAACAGAATTCAACCTAAAGGCAAGCAATGAAACGATGTGTATGACAGTAAATATGTATGGAAGATGAGAGAGCTGACCGAAGAGCAATAGGAGTGCGCTTATAGACCGTACGATACGTCTGACTATCTCTGTAGGCAATGAAGAATTGTAAGATGATATCAAGAAGGAAAGCAACCTGTCCAACAATGTCCAATATGAAGAGGTTCTCAGGTAATCCCCTGAAGAAACCGAACTCCATTGGTGTGAAGAAGGAAGAGTAGACTGCCCATAATAGAATGAATTTTGTCCATACTCGATACCACCTGCATTATTTTGACCACAGTGTTCCATTTAAGGGTGCCTTTGATTTCGCACTTCATATACAATTATCAATGTGCTCATCACTGTGACCAACAGCTGATCACTGGAAATATATCTTAACATAGTTGGATGAAATGCAGTAAAACAACAAAGACAGCAGAACTGAATACATCAACTATGTTGTCTATACATAAAGAACATAGGCATGACAACACATCAAACCCAGGCAGGAGCTGGGGACACCACAGTTAAGTTACAGTTTAGTTGACCGATTAAATTTAATAGTTCAACCGGATGCAAACAAAGAAATTAAAGAAAATAAAATGAAATGTTTTGAATAAAGTAATAGATTCATATTTTGAAAAAATGAGACCCTAAACATAAATCAACATTCGTTAAAGAAAAATAACGTTAACATAAAACTCAATGCTAAGGCTAGCCACTTTCGTCACAGTATAATTATGTGAACTTATTGACCTTATGCTTTTGTATAATTATTAAATTTGTTAAACTATAATAGATTGTTTGAAGATTAGAGAATAGAAGATAGTGTAATAGGAAAACATATATTCGTAAAAACTCAAAATAGATTTATTTTATATATTTATATTTTATTTTTCAATTAAATATATATTTTTATTTCCTATTTACTTGTGAGTACTTCTATCAAGAGGCTAACCGAAAGCAAATAACAGCCTATGCATTTCCTCTTTATTCACAGCATTAATGAATCTCGTCCATTTTAGCTAAGGTTTTAATAATTTTTTTTTTTAATAAAAAACAATCATAGTGATAAAGGAAACATTTCTAATTATAGAATACTAGATTAATTAAGGATAGAAAATGACGCACCTATTATCAGGATGGATAACGAAACCTGAGGAGACATAACGAATACCATTAATGACCGATTCACTACTCAGTTTTCTTCTCCAACTTGTCATCAACGACGGCCCATTATTATTAACGAGTCCAAACTCATTCTCTATCAAATTAAATCGACTCCCTCTTGAAGATTTTATCCTGTCTTTCAAATCTTCCACTTCATATTCCTCTTCATCATCGTCCGATTCTTCTTTCTTGTTTTTCTCTCTGTGATTGCCATGACCATCCATGTTATGAATCACAGCAACCCTCTTGGGCTTTGACAGGAAGAAAAAATAAACAGTGCTCTTTATACAGAGGAGAGGTAGAGAGAGCGGGTTGGAGAAAAGGGTGCAAGTTGAGAAGGAAAGGGCTGTAAAATGCGAGCTACTTTTTCGAAGGGATCACGAGGGAAATATGGTGAGTGATACGACGTTGGAAAATGGAGGTTTTGGAGTTTTTGAAATCAAGTTTGTGGAGCGGATTCTTGTTGATGATGATTGGGTTGCTTGATAAAGATTGAGTCTTTTATGGAAGATGGTGATGAAGAGTTTCTTTTGCTTTGTTTTGGGAGTCATGGATTTTTGTATTGGAGATTACGCTATTTATAGGCTAAAACAGGGCATACATCTAAATATTTGTACTTTTGATAATGTTTAATCGTGTGGCTTTTGAGATACCACAGGGTGTGTGTAAGTAATTAAGGTGTACCTGTATTTTTAATTTCTCTTATTAAATTTGAATCCAGAGTGTTTTTTTTTTTTTAAGATCAATATTGGTGTCTAGTCTAACTTACAAGTATCTTGATTAATCTTACATATTCTAAAATTAATTATTATATAAATTTTCAAAAATTTTAATTTTTGTGGACTTAAACTGATAATTTCTATAAAATAAATTTAAATTAAGTTATAAATCTCAAGATTTTATTTTTATTTTAAAAAAGAAATTCCAGAGAACACTTATTTTTTTAATGATTCTTAACACGTACCGACAGGGTTTGTAATAAATAGAAAAGATTTGGTTTGATGAATCGAATCATAATTAACAAATAATGAGAAAAGATCCAGAGAGAGAGAGAGAGAGAGAGTCTATTACAGCACTAACATTGTCTCTAGTTCGTGTGGTTTTATGACAAATCATTCATGAAATCTAGTATTAATTAAACTACGATAATACAATTAATCTTTTAGGCAAGATGCTTTGTGTTAATTAACGACATCATCCTCATCTAATTCAATGATATATATATATATATATATATATATATATATATATATGGCAATGCGTCTGGTTCAACATGTATGTGCTGTCGACATCGAAACCCACCCTCATCCCATTTTTTGCGGGATCGGAAAAAAAAAAAAAAAACCATGTTTCTCCGGGCCGATTGTGGAATGTTTTGCCGGATGGCTTCATCTTTGCTAGGTGTTCATTTTCAATGTATACATTGACTTGATTTTCAATAATTATATATGTGGTCGAGCAACGTTTACGTATAATTAAAAACAATAAAACATAGAAGAGACGGAAATAGTACGAAAGCTTATGAAAAACATGGTAAGTACGGGAACATGTATAGTTAAATAAATAAAAATAAAGATATAAAATGATTTTTATCTTTGAGATAGTTTTAAAATGAATTTATATATTTTTAAAATAAAAAATATAAACAAATATGTCTCCAGAATTTTTATTTTTATTTTTATCCCAAAACAATGACAAAACGTTAACCAGGATATCAAATTTGTTACGTGAAAATTGAAACTTTTGACTTTTTTTTAAAAAAGAAAAATTATGTCAATTATATCATAATCACTACTGGATATGATGACTAGAGAATTGATTAGAAACTTTGAATTGTTAATCAGACTTCGGTGGTGGCAGTGGCGGCAGCTACGCAAGACGGCGGCCTGATGAAACAGGGTTTAGGCAATTGGAATTCATGAGGTTTGGGTTGCCTTCAACTCAATAGTGATGATGATAAGTACGTGGGATTAATCCTGCTTATTAAAGAATTCTAAAACACGTCAAATCTTTATTATAGTATTTGTTTTTTTATTGTAGCAGATTTTTTTTTTTTGTTTTTGTTTCTTCTTCGTTTTTACATTTTTTTTTATCCAAAATTGACTTTTTCTTCATTTTTTTCTTTTTTTTTCTTTTTTTTTAAAAATTATTTTTACTAATTTTTTTTAAATATTGAGCTGGTTGAAAATTTAACTATGTAGTTTTTTTATTTAAAACATTGTGGATTGCTATAATATTCTCATATATTATTTTTTTTTCTTTTTATGATTTTTTTTTTAAATGGTCTTTGTAGATTTTATTTTTTTTATATTAAGTTGGTTGGGAATTTAGCTTTGTAGTTTGTTTTTTTTTAAAAAAAAAAAAAACAATATGGATTGCTACAGTGTTTCCCTACATAGTCTTTATTTTGTTGCAGTGTTTCTTCACATATTTTTTAAAAAAATTATCTTTATCGAATTTATTTTTTCAATATCGAGCTAACTGGTAATCTAGCTTTAGCTTTCCCCACATGTTTTTTTAATTTTTTTATATGTTTTTTTTTCCAAAATTTTCATTTTTTACATATTTTCTTTTTTTGTTTGTTTTTTCAAAATTATTTTTGTTGATTTTATTTTTTTACTATTGAGCTAGTTGAAAATTTAGTTTTTTTTGTTTATTTTTTTAAAACACTATAGCTTTCCCCACGTTTTTTTCCCCGCTTTTTTTCATTTATTTTACCCAAAATTGACTTCTTCTTTTTTTAAAAAAAAGTAGTATTTGTCGGGTTTTTTTTTATATTTATCTGGTTAAGAACTTAGCTTTGTAGCTTTTTTCAAAAAAAAAAAAATACTATGGATTACTACAATATTAGCTTTTTTTTTCTTTTTAATTTTTTTTGTTTGATTTAGTTTGTTAATGTTAATTTTTTTTTATTTAGTTATCAGATTTTCATGATACGAATCTCGGGTTTGATGGGTTAACCTGATTTGACGAGTTATTGTTTTCATTTAGTTTAGTTTGTTAAAGTTTATTTTCTTTCTATTTAATTATCAGACTTTCATACTTTCATGACACGTATCCTAGGCTTGACGGGTTAACTTGGTTTGATGGGTTAACCCAATTAATTATAGGTAAACCCGTCATTTTTTTTTATTTAGTTATCAAACTTTCATGACGTGAATCCCAAGTTTTACGGGATAACCTGGTTTAAAGGGTTAACCCAATTAATTCATTTTATTTTTTATTTTTCTTCATTAGTTTTTTCCTTCCTCTTGATTTTTTTTCTTTGTTTTTTTTTAATTAATCTATTTAATTATCACACTTTTATGACACGATCTTATAGCCAGACCCACATCCAATATTCTTGGGTCCGATGTTGCAGTCAGACTCACTTAAACTTGGGTCATGCAAGTTTAATTTTATTATTAATATTATAAATATTATTTTTAGGTCAAGCGTTGCAGCCAAACCCAAAATTCTTGGGTATAGCTTTGCAGAAAAATCAAAGATTTTTAAATTTTTATTTTTTTAATATTTTTTATAAAAACAAATCACCCACGACATCGCACGGGTCATGTATCTGGTTATGACCTAAAACAAGTGAAGTGTAACGTGTATAAATGTTTCAATTTGACTAATTCTTTTTTAGAATTACAAGAACCTGACTCAAATGTTCAATTAAGAGGAGAAAATTTGTATCAGGTTCTTGATTCGATTCGAGGCATTTGGAAGCGAATTTTGGTGGAAAATTCCGAATTCATGCATGCTTTGTTTTTTAAATTCAACTACGAGCTTGAGTCAAATTTAGGCATCGTTTTTCCTTTTTTATATGGGTAAATTTTATTTTCAATTAAAAAATAAGTCTATAGAATACTAAATACTGGGGGGATTAAAAACAAAGGGCTCGCACAAGGATCTTTTCTCCATCATCCACAATAAAGCTAATAAAGGAGAAAAAAACAAGAAGATCAAGCTGAAACCCTAATTTTGTCGACAAATAACTTCCATTCAAATATTAGTACGTTAACTGAGATACTAGCTTGAGTCCACACGAAAATAATAAATTAAGTAAATAAGTTAATTAAGAGAAAATTTGAAAAGAACAAATGGAAAAAAAAAATGCTCATATTCATGCGTATACCATATAGATAGTGTTTTTTTTTTTTTTTTTAAATCTTAGCCAAGTACTGGCCTATAAATCTCAATACAATTTGATTTCTAATTAGCATTCTGTGGATGGATTTTAGCAAATACACACACACACACACATTAATAATCCAACTCTTTACCGTGGAAAGAGTTAATTAATGGAAAGTTGGCCTATTGATAACCTAATCTTTGAACTAAAATACTGAATCGAAAACCTTTTACAAAACACTTAAAGACTTAATGATATCAACATTATATTTAAAAAATATAGTAAAACCAGAGGCTCACATGCTTTCCTTTGTTTTTTCGTTTTTTTTTTTAAATACATTTCGCATATTCGATTTTTTATGCATCCCAATGGAGCTTCCATCAAACATATTGTCGAGATTTAGACAGTTCCATTTCCACAAGTGCACTTCCTTTCCAAGTTTGCTTACCTCCCCTCCTCCTAGTCATACACCACAGCGAGGTTTCGTCTGAGTGTAGTGCCACCGCACTAAGATAGTATTCAGCTAGAATGAATCTCCAAGGGGCGATTTCTTTCCTGTAGGGATCGGCCTCGAAGCCGGTTGCCATGACAGTGTCCACCAGCTTTCTGAAAATTAACAGTTATTTTGCAATCATACGTGCAATTGTTGGATTAATTTACTACAGCACTGACATTATCGTGAAATGCACAAATTAAGAACCACAAGCTTAGTCTGAGGTGGGAATCTGCAGTGTCACAGGGCACAAAGCACAACCAAGTTGCCACTCCACTTCATTTGCTAATGCTGGCAACAAGTGTTGTTAATTAAGACCTTTTTTTCTTCATGGTCACCCATAGATTGAATAAATTAAGCTGCCAATTCAACTGCCTAATCTCTTAAGAAGTTCTGGTTAGGCCTTCTCTCTTCTTCTCTTTTTCCCTTTTTCTTTTCTTTTTTGAGCTTGTTATGATGAGTTTTGACGAGGCTTGTGTTTGTTTTATTTCTTGTATCAGCAAAAAAAATTAAATCTTTTTAGGTTGAGGAACAATCAAAATAACTTATAAAATTTATCTTGTTCAAACATTAATTTATTTATTATATTAAAATAAATAATGATAAGTTGGTTATTAAATAGTAATTAAGACTTTCATTTCAAAGAAATAGAAAGGTTATTTATACATAAACACATTATTAGTATATTCATAAAAAAAAAATAAAAAAATTCCTTTCATTTTAAGTATTTTCAAGTCAAATTCATATCCATCTGTATAATTAATTATCATTTAAGTTAAAAAATAAAGAATTCTCATTAGATTTCCATCTGTATAACTTAGAGAAATTTGAACCTACTCTTCGACCCTTACATTTAAAAAAAAAAAAAGAAGACAGAACCTCGAACTTTTATTCTCTAATTCGAAAAGACTGCACAAACTAAGCCAAAACCTAATAAAAGCAACATGTAAAGTGTAATACACATGAGTCATGAGGAAAAAAAAAAGTACACAAAATTCAAAAGTAAGAAATAGCACGCGTCACCAACATACCTTTTTAGTACACTTGTGAAGTTAATCTTTTAGGCCCGACACACTACTGATTCGATTATACTAGAGTGCTGAGTGTTGTATGCAGCTATATTTTTTTATTCTAATCCTTAATTTTTAAAAACCTTTAAATTATAGCCCCTTAATTCTTGTTGATTGTTGTCTTTTGAAATAATAATAAAAAGAAAAAAAAAATAGTTTTCACTCTTTCTCTAACTCTCTCACTCAAAGTTATTAAACCCGACCTAAAATTTAAATAATAGATTCAATATGTTAACTTGACTCAACTCAAAATAATATCATTTTGAATTTCATTTTAGTTAAAACAATGTTATTTTAAATTATTTTTTTATATTAAATTAAATTTTAACTGGATCATGTATTGACTCACCAAGTTAATCAAGTTTAACCAGATTGAATTTTACTCAATTTAATTTGAAACCCAATACAAGCCAAGTCTCAAGTTGACAGGTTAGCAAGTTATCAGGTTAGCTTATCATATCAAGTTAGGTTTAATAACATTATTGTCGTTACAATGGTTCCATAAAAAATTAAATTATGCTCTGCCGTGATAAACATCAACAAGAGTCAATGGACTAACATATAGATTTTTCAAACATGAAGGACTAAGAAATAACTTCAAGGAGCCAAGAACTTGAGAATAATTTCCTCAGGCCACCACTAACCTATAGAATAAGCCATAAGGCTCCAGGCCTCCAGCACAAGTGCAGAGGTTTAGACATTTGTCTTGATAAGGAGGGGAGGATAAGGGTGATCTCCACATTTCTAAACAATGTTATTGCCACCGGAGCAGCTGACGCTAGCCCTGGCCTGACATATCCACGTCAAAGTGATTCAGCTCCATTACAATATGGTTAAGCTCTGTCCTTTCCTTGTACAATCTGACTATCTCAGCATTGAAGAAAAGTGAATTGAACAAGTGTTTCTTCAAAAACACATCTGTCTGTCCATTTGTATCAGTACGTTGGCTTGGGATGGTTATGTCAACTAGCACTAATCATTACCATGATTGTTCATTTGCTTTTATATTTTTTAAAAATTTAATTTTTTTATATTTTTAAATGATTTTGTTATGCTCCATTGAAAATAACTTCTAAAAACTAAAAATAAGTAATACTATAATAACAAATAAAATTAAAATTTATTTACTAAATTTTTTTATTAAAATAATATTGTTTCACTTAACTTATTAAATTTGAGACGAATGTAATTTGATCAATTGAATCACGGACTAATTCATCCAATTATCTAAGATTAATTAGTTAATATTAAAACTAGTGAACTTGATCATCCTAGATATCTGAACTCCGAAGCAATTGGATGTACAGCTAAATTGAAGAAAATGCAGGCCACCATTCACTAAAATATTTAATTGTTTGAGCACATAGCAAGTTTCCATGGTCACAAGTTCAAAACTTCGGAAGTTGAAGCGTGACAAGGCAATGACTCATGTGCCTGGCAGCCAGCTTGTAATCCATGACCATGTATGGTCTACGGCGATTTTATATATATTAAAATGAAAAGTAGGAAAATATAAACGTGATTATTTTCAATTGCAATTGAAGAGCGAGTTAGGGTTCAAACTTTGAACTTCAAAGTGTACAGATTTATCTCTGATAATTGAAATGATGCCTTCTCTTCCCTTTTAGTTTATGACAAGCATTCATATTTGAATTCGTTGTTTAAAAACCTAATTTACAATACAGTAAATATGGAAAATTTTGCTCCCTGTTAGTGTTGTTAAATTTGGACTCTTTATCTGGAAAGACTAGGTAGGCTATACTAATATCCATACAATGACCATACAAAGATGAGCATGCAGCAGTCCCCTCCAGCAGAAAATTTTGTCATGTCTCCACGTCGTTTCATAAATGCTGAGCTCTCCAATCAACTGCAAAATTTACATCACTGTCATCGTCGCTGGATGAATCTTCATGGCTAGACTCTTTGCTAGCAACCTCAGAACCTTTGCTGCGTTCGGAAGCCCTGGCAGCCATCAACTCCATTTTCTTTTTTTTCAACAATTCAACTCTTTCTCTGTATGTCCTGGTAAAATAGAGATATAAAAAAAATGAATGCAGAAGCAGGAATAATTAGCAACCAAACTAACAACGATGTTTTTGAGGACAGAAGAAAATGAATTTTGGCCAAAATGAGCTTACTTCTGCTCCAATGATTCAGCTTCTTCGATAGTTTCAGCTGCATCAACCTGAGGTTACAATGTAACATATTAAGGACTTGAGCTTCATGTGTTGGCAAGTGTCTAAACGGAAAATAGAACTAATTCTAAAATGTTTTGGTATTAGGATAGATAAGCCCAGACCTCCTCTTCTTCCAAGCGGTCATCCACCTCCCGCAGGTCTTCTTGGATCAGCTTTTCAAATTCCTTGTACTCATCACTAACCAGAATTTAACATAAATACAAGGTTACGCTGCATCCCAAAATAATATAAAAATATAATGGAAAGAATATCGATAACACATTGAAGAGCTATAAGAGGAAACATAACATGCAGCAAGTTCAGAAGGAAGATGCAAGATACTGGTAACTGTAAGGCATCTCAAATTATATATCTACACAAAAAATTCTATTGTACTACAGAATTCCATGAGAGGTACTATTCCAGAGGAAAAAAGGAAGAAAAGGCACCCTCCAAGAAACACACATACAGTCATCTGGTTTGTATACTTCTCTTAGAAGAACAGAAGGTCAAGACAGAGAATGAGTGGGGTAACAGAGAGAGTTCATCATGTAGGATATAAAAACTGATCACTGTTTGAGAATGTCAGAGATTTATGTGCACTCATGATATCGAGACTCAGCAATTAAAGATTTCAAATCTGCACTGCATAAACAGACCAAGAAAACAATGTTTTGAAAAAAATAGTTTCATGAGTTCCTATTGGTTCTTAACATCCATTCTCATTCTTCTTCATGTTTTGACTAGTTTCTTTGTGTTCACTATAAAATGGAAAATTTTGTGCTTTTTCTCTCTCACCATCAACTGAATATGCCTATAGTAAACTTGATATTCAGGAAACAGAAGAAATAGATCGCAATGAAGAAGAGACCCATTTAACATCAGTCTAAAGAAACTAGGATTGCCACAAATAAGATATAATATTAGACAACTTACTTGACATCTGGCTTGACAGGCTTAATACCACGAGCACGTAAATCAGCTTCCTTGTTATCAAAGAAGCCTTCAGGAAGAGCTCCTTGTCCTTGCTTGGCTTGTGAGTCAGAAATTTCAGTGGGTGTGGGTGTGTTTGTAATCCCCCGAGCATCCTCAGTATTTTTTGTCTGCAGATGATTACCACTGGGCAATCCACCAGTCTCATCTTCCAAGAGAGACCGTGTCGCCTTAGTTTGAATAGAACTGGCTGGCTTTAAAGATGAATCTAGCTCAGATGGCTTGACAGCATCTGCACCAAAATGCAATATTTTAGTCATAAAGTTCATACTCATCCAACAGCCAGTGCCAAATACTTTTAAGGACAGCATATTGAACATGTTGCTGAGAATGACAGAAGCACAGGTTCTATGCAAACATGGAAACAACAATAACATGATGAAAACTAGCATAGACAAAGAAGGGAAACGGGGAACAAAAGGTTCTATTTTAGGTTAATGACTTCATCAGGTAAAGATTTTAGAGGATGCTACGGCAACTAAAATTACTGTATATGAAGAGCCCAAAAAATGAAATTTGCATGGATAGCATTATGCGAGTGATTTATCATGTGGTAGGTTGAAGGTTATCTTCATGTGTAAAATCTTTATCAATTTTTAGACTGAAGTTTAATGATCAACTACTGCATGCAAGGAAAAAAAAAAAGCTGAAGAGGGGATCGTTAAAACAGGCAAAGGGAGCAGGTGTAGTCAGGAGGGACAACATCATGTCTTTGGGGGAGTTATGTGGTAGGAGAGAGGAATGAGGGCACGGTTACAATCTATAATGCATAAGATAAAATTTAAGTGCCTAAAAGGTGGCTGGAAATTAAGGAAAGAGGTAATGGAAACAAATTTGTAGATATCAACACATGATGCAGGAGGAAAATGTTAAAAGAGCCTATGTAATTTCGCCTGGAATTCCTAGGAAATGACAGCTAGGAAACAAATATCAGACCTTCACAAAGACCTCAGTTGCATCTGAAATGTAAATATTGTTCTCATTCATTTAAAGTTGCAGAACCATATAACAATGTTGCTGTTTGAAGTAAGATGCGATACTTTACAAAACTACGTCAATATCGCTTCTCAATAAAATTCAAAAAGATATTTTCCACCATAACACTATTCTCACCATTAAACTAAAGCATCATTTTTCTTTATTTTTATTTTCAAAAAGAAATTGAAGCATATCCATGACATACTGGCCACTTGATTATTATTATTATTATTTTTTGCCCAAGGAATTTAAATGAACCAAAAAAAGAAAAATTGTATTATTGTACCAGTTTTTTGTCTCTTTGCCTCTTTATTATCAAAAAAATCTGGAGGAAGTGCCGACTGAGGTCTGGGCAATTGTGCCAATGACTCGGATTTTGCATCTTGCAGCTGAGCATTATCTGCATGTTTGGATCCAGTTGACACTGCAGAGGGTTCAGATTTTGCATTGTTAACATTCTTTAATCGAGCTGCATTCGCTTTGATGTTATTTATTGCCTGTCCAAAATAACCCAACAGTTAGTGTATGGTCAGTCTGGAAACACAGAAAAATGAAAACACAAGTGATTCGAAATGCATCCTCAAGCAGGAATGGTAGCTATATACCTTGTACCAGAATGCAATACATATATAGGATTATTTGCTGAAGTATTTCTATCACTATTACCTTGAAATTTCTATTGGCAAATTTCCCAATTAGAATGAAATAACACTCGAGTGCCAGTGTTACTTATTTCACATTGCTATTGAGATGGCTTAAGTTGAAGTTCAACTACAACCAAGACACATTTTCAGGAGTTTTCAAGCTTCTAACTAAAGAGCACAGGATCATGTTCAATTGTCGAAGCTCTTTTACCTAGCAGAAGATTCTCACCATAAAAAATGCGGTATCCCAAATTTATTATGTCTATAATTATGGCTAATTTCCCAACAGTGTTATCCAAAAATCATTTGTACCAGAAAAGGGGATTGAGATATCTCTATATTACCTCAATATGTTTACGAGAAGCTTGGTGAGCATCCCACTGGAATTCAGATTTCAAAACAACATCGCAAACCCTACAAACTGGTTGATCCAATTCATTGTACCTGTATATTGTACAAGAAAGAAATATAGGTAAAAACTTCATTCTGTTAAGTAAACAAAAGAGAGTAGCAATAAAAAGATTTAAAAAAAAAAAAAAAAACATTGTGCATCTGAAAGTCTCAATTTTCAGAGACAAATAACCAAAAACATCATAACACCAAAAGCATAATGCTGAAATTATATATCACAAGTTAATCTCCACTGTTTCTCCATCATATCTACCGAAAAGCCAACTACCATTTCTCCATAATACACCATAGCGCCATGTCAATCACAGCTAAAACTGACATCACCACACTTGTACAAAAAAAAGTTCATCTTTTTTATATACTCACATAACCCAAGATTTCGTTACATCAGCATAAACATCAAATAACACCATTTGTTTTTTTATTTGATCAAAACCATCACTTGAAAATGACTCAAAAAAGTAAAACAAGGTAACCCATGTATTCCGTCAACCTCATTTTGCAGTCTTTTTAACTTCTACAACTACTTCAGCAACACCAACCCATCAAAGCCACCATCCAAAAATCTAAACAGAAACCAGAGAAAAAATCATAATATCAAAACGGGTTTCTTAGAAACTGCTGAAATTCTAACTTAAAACACTAACCCCCCATGCTTGGATACTATTATTTGCTACATTCAAACTCTACATGGAATCAGTTAAAGAAATTTCAAAATAGGGTGTACCTAACAAGAGGAGAATCGATTTTCTTCTCTTTTCTTTGGGCGTTCAGTTTGGATCGAAAAAGTGCCTTCTTCTTCGCTGCATCCATTGGAAAATCGTGCTGGCGACTTCTTCTTCTTCTTCTTGTTCCTCTCGTCCTCTCTTCTTTGCTCGGACAAAGATTCTCTCTTTTTTATCTTAATTTTTATTTTGTGGATTAAGATATCGGAATTTTTTGAGAATTTTAATTTTTTTTATAAACATGGCAATTTTATTTGAATGGGTAATGGGCCCAAATAACTTCAGCGGGGGGAGGTGGTTAAAATCCAGGAAAATTGGGATGATAATTTGGCCCAATTTGAATAAACCAGACCCAATTAAGAACCATCTAAATAACTGCCATGGTTTAAGAAAAAATACGTCAGTTTTGATTTTTTTATAATAAAAAAGGCAGATGAAATTATATAAAGTAAATTCTCAGAAGATTTAGGCAAATAGATATTTTTTTAAATAAAAAAAGATGTTTTTAAAGAAATTTAATTTTTTTTTCTTTACTTCACTTCAATTTTTTTTTTTTTTTTTAAATATTATTTCAATTTTCAAACTACTCACCATGTTTGAGCCAGATTTAATAACATTGCTATCAATACTCAAGTAATGCTTATTATTACACAAATTTGTAATGAATGATGACAGGGATAGGAAGAGGAGCAGTTAATGAGACAGCACAGGGCAGAGAGGAACAAGATGCTGCTATCCTTGGGTTTGAATCACAATCATTTCATTTTCGATTGCAATTTTTAGCACTGGTTTGTGAGATTTTTATGCGTATAGCAAGGAAGAATAAGTGTACTTTGCATTTATACCCTCGTCACGATGTGATTTAGCAAAAACATTTCTAAGGAAGAAGAAAAATCAATACAAGAAGAACGATTTATATATTGAGGCTAAAATGCATTGGAGACACCGAGAATATCATGAGACTAAAATGCTCGTTCCGGCCAATTCAACATTTATTCAACCAGAAACAGTTCTACAACTTTGCAAAAGCAGTAAAGACTGACAAGAGATGGATCAATCACAGAATAACGACTCAGAAACCACCACGAAGGCGGAGGACAAGGTGCAATGTGGACTCCTTTTGGATATTGTAGTCTGCCAGGGTACGTCCATCTTCCAACTGCTTACCAGCAAAGATCAACCTCTGCTGGTCTGGTGGGATCCCCTCCTTGTCTTGGATCTTTGCCTTCACGTTATCAATGGTATCGGAGCTTTCCACCTCGAGAGTAATGGTCTTTCCTGTCAATGTCTTGACAAAAATCTGCATCCCACCACGCAGACGGAGCACCAAATGCAGAGTTGATTCCTTCTGAATATTGTAGTCTGCAAGGGTGCGACCATCCTCCAGCTGTTTTCCAGCAAAAATCAACCTTTGCTGGTCCGGTGGGATCCCTTCCTTATCTTGGATCTTTGCCTTGACGTTATCAATAGTATCCGAGCTCTCCACCTCCAAGGTTATAGTTTTTCCAGTGAGGGTTTTCACAAAGATCTGCATCCCACCACGCAGTCGGAGCACCAAGTGCAGGGTTGATTCCTTCTGGATATTATAATCCGCAAGGGTGCGACCATCTTCAAGTTGTTTCCCAGCAAAGATGAGCCTCTGCTGATCTGGTGGAATTCCCTCCTTATCTTGGATCTTTGTCTTGACATTATCAATGGTATCCGAGCTTTCCACCTCCAAAGTAATTGTCTTTCCTGTCAAGGTCTTGACAAAAATCTGCATCCCACCGCGCAGACGGAGCACCAAATGCAGAGTAGATTCCTTCTGAATATTATAGTCAGCAAGGGTCCTTCCATCTTCAAGCTGTTTGCCAGCAAAGATAAGCCTTTGCTGATCCGGTGGGATCCCTTCCTTGTCCTGGATCTTGGTCTTCACATTGTCAATTGTGTCAGAGCTTTCCACCTCAAGGGTAATAGTCTTGCCAGTAAGAGTCTTAACAAATATCTGCATCTGTTACACCCAAACAAAAAAAATCATGAGTACCTCTATAATTCAAGATCAAAAGATTTAAAAAACAAATAAATTAAACTATAACAAAAACCCTAAGAAGATTAAGCAAAAGAAATGTAAATAGAGCCTCATCAAGCAAGAACTTCGAAAACCCTAAAATGATAAAATAAAAGAAATCAAAACAGACCCTAAACAAGCAACAATTTCTAAAACCCTAAAAAGATTAAGAAAAAGAAATCAAAACAGACTCTAAAAATGCAAGAACTTAAAAAACCCTAACAAGATTAAGCAAAAGATATCATCCTAATCCCCAAATTCAAGTGAATAAAATCTTTTAAAAGTTTCTTTTTTCAAAATATAAAACAAAGACAGATCAAACTTCCACCATTAATACCCACTAATCTTAGGACTGTCTTCAACTAATCCAAATTAACCAACTTGGAAAGAAAATTATTAGCACCTCCATAGATTGCACAATCCAGCATCGAAACAGAGCAATTATAAAGAACAAATCCTCTTCAAATAAAAACAAAAACAGAAGAAATACAGAATTTCTTGATGCTTAAAAACAATCAAGCAACAACTTGAAAAAAACCCTAAGAAGATTCAATTCAATTAATCAATCAATCAAAAGGCAAGCATAGATGAATTCTCTGATAATACAGATTTTGACAGATAAATCAAAAAACCTAAGAGGTTAATTAAAGAGAATAGAGAGAATAATTAAAGAAAACGAAACTAGTTCAAGAAGAAAATTACCTTAGCAAAATAAGAAAAATGAAAAAAGGCTTGGAAGAGAGAGATTTATCAACGAAATCACAAGTGAGAGGAGTGGGATGGGAGTTGGGTATTTATAGGACTGGTGAAGGTTTCTCAAAGCGGTGCGGTGGCCTTTAATTAATATAAACTTGCTCGCAACGATGGGTCCAGATTCTTCTCGTGTTTTACGAGGTATTTATAGAATGTGGTGAAGGTATCTGAAAGCTGTGCTGTGCGGAATAATTTGACTTGCACGCCACGATGGGTCTAGATTCTTCTCATGCTCTACGGGATTTGATTAAACGTGTTTCACCGTGGTTTTAAGTGACTTTTAAAAAATAAAATATATAAAATTATTTTTTATTTATTTTTTTAGTTTTAAAATGTTAATGTTAAAAATAAATATATATATTATTTTAATATATTTTTAAATTTTTTTTACTTACCGCATTACTGAATTCTTGCTTAAAACTTAATTATGTATTAGAAGAATTAACTTTTGAGTTGAAGGATTATGGTCTCCATGAATACTCTATTATAAAAAGCTCATTGAAATACAAAATGTAATGTAAGAACAATTTTTTCAATTTATTTTTAACTAAAGCTAAAACAAGAATAAAAAACATTTTAATATGTGAGTAAAAATATTATTTACTTAAATACATTTTTTAATTTTATATTTTCTACTTAAAAATGCTGAATTTATTATTAGGGTAAGAAGATCTTTTCACATGGACCTATTAGTTGTTATTCTTTTGTATAGGGACAAATTGGTCTTTGCAATTTAAAAATAAACGATTGAATGATTATACTACCCTTAAAAAAAAAATTGTCATTTTTAATTTCTAAGCACAATAAAATTACTCTAGTGGACTTTGAACCAAAACTTTTAAAATTATCATCTAAGGTCCTTTTGGACTTCCAATATAGTGGAGCATGTATTGTGTTTCGTGACGGTGAGATTTATTCTTTCCTGTTCTCTTTTCTTTTTTTATACATTGGGATTCGTGCTAGCCTAATCAAATTAAAAAGATAGTACTCTATTTACTTTGTATTTTAGTTGTAGTTTTCATTCTCTTAATTATTCTTTGTTTATTTTAAATTATTTTTTTATTTTTCTTTTCAATTAAAAAATAAAAGGTGTCCTTTCGTTTTTTATTAATTTTTATTATAGTCCTCATTATTTTAATTGTTCTTTTTCATTTTAAATTATTTTATTTATTTAGTTTTTAATTTCATTCCTTAATATTTATTTAATTGAATTTTTATATTTGTTCCCTATTCAATGTGATTCAGCCAAATTCTTTTAGTATAATTGTTAATTCTATTTGTAGATCCTATTTACTATATTTAAAAAATATAATATTAAATTAGAATATAGATTTGTTGATTGTTTCTGTAACTTTCACAAATCGTGTAAAATTATTATTGTTTAAAAAATTAGGACATGTAAGAAATTGATTTGTTTGCTTCGAAAAAATCAATAATATGTATTTCCCTTTCTAAATCTCTATCAGAACAAAATGATAGAAGTTAATACAAGTCAATTCGGTGAATGAGAATTTACACCAGTTGGGTTTTATATTTAGAAGGTGACCAACTCTTTTTAAAAAAAAATTAAAATAACATTATTTTCAATTGTTTTGATCAACTAGATTAACTCACTCACTTAACTGAGTCATGAGCAGTCCTGATTTTATTTCTATGCCTTAGCTGTTAGAGTTGGAACATTAGGAGCTTGATAGGTAATAGTTTTTGTGTTTTAAAGTGTTTTAAATATCACTTTAACCGTTGTCTTATAAAAAAAAAAACCCAACTGCTACTTTGTTCTGCTTGGCAAACCCTGAGGCTGAGAAGCAGAAGAAGAGAGAAAATTAAGAGAATGCTGGTTAGTTGCTCTCTGATTTGCTTTCTTAGTATTATTCAGTTTTTGTTTGTTCTTGATAGTTTCTGGTATTTCTTGATTGCCCCTTTTCAAATACTAAAGAACAGAATCATAAGTCGGAAATTAATAAGGTCTTAATTGAAGTCCAGGGCTGTACTTTTGGTGGATAATAATGTGGGTTATTGGTAAAAATTATATTTTTTTTGTGAGAAGTCAAATTGGAGGTGTACTGGTCTATTCCCTCCTCTTCCAACCTCCTCAATTTACTTCTATGATACAACTATCTAGGTGGTGGCCCAATGATAAGAGCTTGGGATCAAGAGATTTGTTTTCTTTATGGTCTCAGGTTCAAGTCCTGAGTTGCTTATGTGATGACTATTGGAGGCTTACATGATCATTAACTTCAGGGCATGTAGATACCCATTTTTAAACTAAAAAAATTTACTTCTATGATACATTTTTGAAAGTGACTTGAATAACTCGAAACATGCCATTGGACTAGATTAGTTTTACACCTGCTAATGGAAATCCAGAATCTTAACGACACCGTCCTCCGGGTCTCTTTCCCTCCTCCTCGGACCTCTAAAATTTACATCCATGGCAGGTCCTAAAAACAAGTTGGATAGCTCAATACATATTGGACCAAATCAGCTCTAGACCTCCAAGCCCGAATCTTAAGAGCTGAGATTCCGACAATGGGTCTCTTGTCGTCTTTGTAGGGACTATGAACACCACGTATCTCCACATTGGTATGATATTGTCCACTTTGGGCCTAAGCCCTCGTGGATTTGCTCTTGAGCTATACCCCAAAAGGCCTCATACCAATGGAGATATTTGTTCATCCTTATATACCCTTGATCCTCCTCATTTCTAGCCAATGTGGGACTTTGGTCGTATACCCAACAATCCTCCCCTCGAACAAAGGACCACCGAGCCTCCCCTCAAACGATCATTCATCCGTCCACTCTCTCTATCAACCATGATTCTTCATTCTCCACTTCACCGTGTTGGGGTCAGGACACGTCCATGAAGCATCCGGAGAGCACTACCTGACTTGAGAGTTTGCTCTTTCTAAGTCAACTCCTCTTCACCGTGTTGGAGCCAGGACACGTCCGTGAAGCATCTGGAGCACACTGCCTATCCAATAGAGCTGATCCACGGATTATATCGTGATTTGCTTGGGGGCCCACCACCTTTTGTTCGGCATTCCGAGGATTCATCCATCATGGCTAACTCCAGGGCAAGGCTCTGATACCACTTGTAGGGACTATGAACACCACGTATCTCCACATTGGTATGATATTGTCCACTTTGGGCCTAAGCCCTCATAGATTTGCTCTTAGGCTATACCCCAAAAGGCCTCATACCAATGGAGATATTTGTTCATCCTTATATACCCTTGATCCTCCCAATTTCTAGCCAATGTGGGACTTTGGTCGTATACCCAACAAATGTTGGAGTTTTAAACTCAAACGGCTAGTTTTTTCTTTTATCCTGCAGTTCAAGTATTTACTTTACTTTTCTAATTTTGAATAAGTCTTTGGGTTTGAATAAGTCTGTAACTTGAAGTGCAGATTTTCTTGCTGATTTTTAGTTAGTTTGTTGAGTATGGTAATGCCATGCAAATAGGAGTGTTAGTTTGAGAGTCCTCTGTTTCTGTTTCTATTTTTCACCTATATATAGGTGTTGTTTCTACGAACATTAATTCAATTCATTCAATAAGAATTATCTTTCTCTTCCACTTTGTTTTCTTGTTTTTCTTGTTTACTACATTTGGTATCAGAGCTTGTTACTGTCCAGTGTTCTTGTTTGGTCTAAGTTCTTACTTGTATTTGTAAGCATCCAATCATGAACGGCATACAACCTCAGCTTCCCAGATTTGGTGGAAAACACTTTGATCAATGGTGTATCCAGATGAAGGCATTGTTTGGCTTTCAGGAGTTATCCGAGATTGTTGAGCTTGGATATGCAGAACCAGTAGATCAAGATGCAGCAGCAGCACTCACTCAAGTCCAGAAGGATAACTTGAGTAACAATAGGAAGAAGGACAAGAAGGCTTTATTTTTTCTCTTCCAAGCCGTAGATGAAGTTGTTTTTGAAAAGATTTCAAATGCAACTACGGCTAAAGAGGCGTGGGAGATGCTTCAGAGATCCTACAAAGGTGATGAGAAAGTGAAGAATGTAAGGTTGCAAACCTTACGTGGTGAATTTGAATCTCTTAAAATGAAAGATTCTGAATCTATATCTGATTTCTTTTCTCGGGTTCAAACTGTCGTCAATTAATTGCGAGTGAATGGCAAGAAAAAGGAAGATTTACTTGTTATTGAAAAAATCATGAGATCCTTGACAAGTCGGTTTGACTATGTCGTTGCTGCAATTGAAGAAGGAAGGGATCTTTCGATCATGACAATTGAAGGTCTGATGGTGTCGTTATGTGCTCATGAGTATCGAATGAATCAAAGATTAGCAGAGCCTATTGAACAAGCTTTTCAAAGCAGGGTGACTCTATCCAACAAAGCAAATTTCAGCGATGGTAGAGGATCAACATCAGACAAAGATAGCAAGGCTGTGAACCACAAACAAGCTACCTCCTCTTAGAAAAGTAACTCTGGTAATGGAAGGTATGATAAGTCCAAAATTCAATGTTTTCGTTGCAAACAATTTGGACATTATCGTTCACAGTGCAGAGTCAAGCTGGCTAAAGCCAATTATGAACGTGCCAACTATGTTGATGCTGACATACAAGAAAAGTAAACTTTGCTGTTAGCCTGCAGCATTTCTGAAGATGAGCACAGTGACCAGTGGTATTTGGATACTGGGTGCAGTAATCATATGTGTGGCAAGAAGGAGCTATTTTCATACCTAGATGAATCAGCACATGGAGAAGTGAATTTTGGAAACAAAGCCAAAGTTTCAATTATGGGGAAAGGTAACATTCTCATTCGATTAAAAGATGGCTCTCATGCAACTATCTCTGATGTGTTTTTTGTCCCTAGTTTACACTGGAATCTATTAAGTATTGGGCAACTCTCGGAAAAGGGATTGAAAATCATCATTGATAATGGAAATTGCACCATTGTGAATCAGAAAAATGAGCTAGTTGCCAAAGTTAAAATGACTAAAAATCGCATGTTTCCTTTGCCTCTACAAACTGATTTGATCATGTCCTTTAGTGTTGTGGTTATGGATACAAATTGGCTGTGGCATTTTCGTTTTGGTCATTTGAATTTCAATGGACTAAGGTTGCTGGCAAAGAAGGAAATGGTTACAGGGTTGCCTTTGTTTGGTGATTTTAATCAAATGTGTGAAGGGTGCATATTTGGCAAGCTGCATAGGGACTCTTTTCCAGTGGGAAAGTCACGAAGAGCACAGCAGCCACTAGAGCTTGTGCACTCAGATATTTGCGGCCCAATGGAGAATGTCTCACATGGAGGTAACAAATATTTTCTCACTTTCATTGATGACTACAGTAGAAGAACTTGGGTCTATTTTTTAAAGCAAAAATCTGAGTGTTTTAACATATTTAGAGAGTTCAAATCTACGTTGAAAAACAGTGTGGTCGAAGTTTGAAGATGTTTCGATCGGATAGGGGAGGAGAGTACTCTTCTAATGAGTTTTCTGTTTTCTGTAAGAGTCATGGCATTAAACATCAGTTCACAGCAAGCTACTCACCCCAACAAAACGAGGTTGCTGAAAGAAAGAACCGAACGATTTGTGAAATGGTGCGCAACATGTTGAAAGGAAAGGGATTACCCAAAGTGTTTTGGGCAGAGGCTGTATCCTGTGCTGTTTTCATTCTAAACAGGTGCCCTACTAAGAGTGTTCTCAACATGACACCTGAGGAGGCTTGGAGCAGTTACAAACCAGATGTTGGAACTTTCAGGGTGTTCGGTTGTATTGCTTATGCTCACGTTCCAGCAGAGAAAAGGAAGAAGTTTGATGATAAATGTGTAAAATGCATTTTCATTGGCTATAGCAATATAACTAAAGGCTACAAGTTGTTTAATCCAGCAACAAATGAAGTTATTGTGAGCAGGGACGTTGAATTCAATGAGATAGAAGCTTGGGATTGGACAGTTGATGAGAAGAAACAAATGGGGGTTGCTTGGAATGAAGACTCCGTTGAAGGCACACAACCTGAAGGACCTTCTATGGATACCAGCACGGTAGCAACCTCTGATTCCCCTTTGAGTCCTGATGGTGCAACTCGTTGCTCAACACGAAATCGTGTGATTCCAGCACGGTTACAGGACTACATTGTAACCAATGATAATGATGTGTCTGATGAGGATTTGGTAAACTTTACTTTATTTGCAGATTGTGATCCTCTAACCTATGCAGAAGCAGTGCAAGATGATCGGTGGGTTCATGCCATGGATGAAGAAATTCATTCAATTGAGAAGAATCATACTTGGGAGCTTACTTCTCTTCCACAAGGCAAGAAAACAATTGGAGTTAAATGGGTATACAAAACCAAGTTGCAGCCAGATGGTCAAGTGGACAGATTGAAGGCAAGGTTAGTGGTGAAAGGATACAAACAAAAGCCGGGTATTGATTACTACGAAGTTTTTGCACCAGTGGCAAGACTTGACACCATTCGTTTGGTGATTGCTTTAGCTGCCCAAAAGAAATGGCAGATACATCAAATGGATGTGAAATCTGCGTTTCTAAATGGTTCACTCGAAGAAGAAGTCTTTGTTGATCAACCAGTTGGTTACGTGAAGGAAGGCCATGAAAATAAGGTTCTAAGGTTAAAGAAGGCATTATATGGGTTGAAGCAGGCACCTAGGGCGTGGTATACTCGTATTGACTCATATTTTCAAGAAAATGGGTTTCTTAAGTGTCCATACGAACCTACGCTATATATCAAATCTGATTCACATGATCATATGCTCATTGTATGTTTATATGTGGATGATTTGATATTTACAGGAAATGACTCAAGCATGGTTGCTGCATTCAAGAAGGCTATGAGGTGCTGGGATTTTTGTTTCACAGAAGAAATATGCAGCAGATATCTTAAAGAGATTTAAGATGGAGTCATGCAACTCTATTAGTACTCTAATTGAAACACGGCTGCAGTTAACAAAATCATGTGATGGAAATCCAGTCAACACAACTTATTTTTGAAGTTTAGTAGGAAGTCTACGTTATTTAACTTCTACTAGACCCGACATCTCTTTTGGCGTGGGCATGATTAACAGGTTTATGGAGACACCTAGCCAAGTTCATTTGCAAGTGGCGAAACGAATTTTGCGATATATAAAAGGTACCCAAAATCATGGTATTTTTTATGCATCTGCTGCTGATTGTAATCTTGTTGGGTATTCAGACAGCGATTGGGCAGGAGACGTTGAAGAGAGAAAGAGCACTTCTGGTTATATATTTCACTTTGGTTCGGGTGCCATTTCATGGTCATCGAAGAAGCAACAAGTTGTGGCATTGTCAACTACTAAAGCAGAGTACATGGCTGCTGCCTCCTCTGCATGTCAAGCTGTTTGGTTGTGTCGGTTGTGTGATGAATTAAACCAGAAGCAAGGAAGTCCAACAAAGATTTTTTGTGACAACAAGTCAGCTATTTCACTTACGAAGAATCCAGTCTTTCATGGGAGAAGCAAGCACATCGACATAAAATTCCATTATATTCGTGAACTTGTCAGCAGCAAGGAGATAGAGGTGGAGTTCTGTAAATCCAAAGAACAAATTGCTGATATTCTCATGAAGCCATTAAAAGCAGACATCTTTCACAGGTTGAAGGAGAAGATGGGGATGTGCACCTCTGATAGTTTGAGTTTAAGGGAGGCTGTTGGAGTTTTAAACTCAAACGGCTAGTTTTTTCTTTTGTCCTGCAGTTCAAGTATTTACTTTACTTTTCTAATTTTGAATAAGTCTTTGGGTTTGAATAAGTCTGTAACTTGAAGTGCAGATTTTCTTGCTGATTTTTAGTTAGTTTGTTGAGTATGGTAATGCCATGCAAATAGGAGTGTTAGTTTGAGAGTCCTCTGTTTCTGTTTCTATTTTTCACCTATATATAGGTATTGTTTCTACGAACATTAATTCAATTCATTCAATAAGAATTATCTTTCTCTTCCACTTTGTTTTCTTGTTTTTCTTGTTTACTACAGTCTTTGATTTCCATTTTTCAACGTTTTTTTCGTTCTTGAATTATGACAACTTAGCTGCTCTGTTTTAATAGATGCATCTTCCTCTCACTATTCCTCATCCGCTTCTGACACCAAAAAAAAAAAAATTACTGAGGGAAAAATATCCGTATCCACTTTTGCAATCATCGAATTCGTGAGTTCCAATGCTGTAAAGTCTATTCCTGAAGATGGGTCCTTCAGCGATGGAGCTAGGGAAGTGAAGGCATTTGATGCTTTAAAAGCTTGTGTTAAGGGACTAATGGACTCTAGTGTGACCAAGATTCCCTGTTTATTTGTCCACCCACCAGAGAATGTCCAGAAATCATCATCCGAGACTTGCAGTTTTCAGGTTCCAATCATAGACTTCGAAGGGTTGGAGAGTTGTTGGAGACCTGAGGTGGCCAAAGCATCAGAAGAATAGGGTTTCTTTCAAATTGTTAATCATAAAGTTCCAGTTAGTGTTATGGATGAGATGTTAGCAGCTACGGAACGCTTCCACGAGTAACCCCAGGAAGTGAAGATGGAGTGGCACTCATGTGACCTAACCAACAGGTGAAGTTCTTCAGTGGGGAGGATTCCATCGGAAAAATGAATCAGATGCGTACGTGTAGGGATTCAGTAGCAATTGATTTTCAGGATGGTAAACTAACTGATCCTGAAATTTTTCTTGATGTATTCAGATAAATGGCCATCAAGTTCCAAATTCCTCTCTATACATTCAATTATCTGGAGATTGTTATTAGGTTTATGTTAAGCATGTTTTTCAGAGAAGAGACAAATGAGTACATCAGACACATGATCAAAATCAGCAAGGTACTGACAAAACTCTTATCAGAAGCACTCAGACTTCATTGTAATGTCACTGCAAATCATAGACTCATCTTTCTTTACTTTACTTCTGCAAAACAACATGGGTGATCTCCAAGTTCGTCATCAGAATCAATGGGACTTAATGCAGGTAAATTGATTTAGATTCTCCTTTTGTGAAAAAAGGATTAACTTGGTGACGAAACATTTTATTGACACTCTGAGATCACCGTACATGAGCAAGAAAAACGAATCACCAAGACTAACCTTAAATCAACACAATGCTAAATAATTAAATAAAAAAATTGATGGGCCAAATTTTTTTAAAAAATTATTGAACTGCAAAAAAAAAAAAATAGGTGCTGATAACATATTTTCTAATAGAAATAAATGTAAATTGCATTGGGGTTATTCGAATCGACTTTATGAGTGTAAATGTAATTTGGACTTTTAGGAAAAACAACAATAAAAATAAATATTTTTAAAATCAATCGCTTGTTAATATTATCTCAAACAATTTAAAGGTAAAAAAAAAAATAAACTTTAGTAAAATTTTTCTAATCAAATAGAATTTATTAATACTAAAATCAATTACTTTAATGATTATAATTAATGTCAAATAATAATATTTTTTTGTTTTACCATCAAAATTGGATAGCTTTCTCACTCTTAGCTTAAAACATCGAGAAATATAGTTTTAAATGGAAAGAGAAATTTTTAAAGACTGAAAATGGATGAGTTGGAAAGTAAGAGGAATAAACTTATAAAATTGACTTTATTCCTTTCAAATTTTATAAGGAATAAAGTCAATTTTATAAGTAAAAATATATTGTACACACCAATTAATGGACTGATAATTTAGGAGAAATCCCATGATACTAGCCCAAACTGTAATTATCATTCACTTCAGTACAAGAGAAACAAGAGGGATAGAAATGTGAAAAAGTATTTTTGTTTGAAAAGAAAAGAAATCCTATCATTTTTAATATGTCTAGACTTTATCTTTTCTTCTTATATCTCTCTCTCCTGTGTTATAAATATTGATAATTACTTAATAATCATAGATTTTTTTTTTTTTTTGTAATTCAGTGCTATCGCACAACAAGATGAATGAAGTCTCAAGTCTGAGGAACTTGCATTCAACTCAAAAAACAGTACTGTTCAAGCTTGGTTTATGAACTTTTTGATGGAGATTTAGCACAAATTAAGCAAATAGGAATAAAAAGAAATGCATTAGAAGAAGAAGAAGAAGATCGTGAGCAGGATTCATTGCTTGCACTTCCATGGAAACAGAGGCATAACTCATTGCAACATATTGCTTGAAGGGTCCGTCCATAAACGTCTGAAATGGGTACTCCATGATTTTCACCCCCTCTTTTCTTGTTCGTGCATGCTTTCCATTTTTTTTAAAAATATATCTAAGTGAAGGGAATGAAGGCAATCCATCGACGTCAATCTGATTGTTAGCTAGTGATACCATATATAGAACTATTTTAGACAAGATATATTGTAGCTTAATTAGGTGTTAAGAGAAAAAAACCGATTGATTTATATATATATATATATATATATATATATACTAATTGATTGATTTATTCATAAAGTAATCATTCAGATAATAACAAGAAAAAACAGGATGAACTAAAATAAATAAATTAAAAAATTATTTTAATATATTTTAAAGTGAAAAGCGCACCTTAAAAAAACATTTTGTATCTTAATCTCAAACATTTATTGTATAGATTAAAAGTCTGTTTGTTTTTGCGTTTCAAAAATATTTTTGTAAAATTAATTTTTTATATATATTTTTAAATTATTTTGATATATTAATGTTAAGAATAAATTTTTAAAAATATAAAATATTTAAAGTATAAAATAATTTTTTTTTATATTGTTAGCTAGTGATACCATATATAGAACTATTTTAGACAAGATATATTGCAGCTTAATTAGGTGTTAAGAGAAAGAAAACTGATTGATTTTTTATATATATAATAATTGATTGATTTATTAATAAAATAATCATTTAGATAATGACACAATAAACAAAAAAAATAATTAAAAAATTATTTTAAAATAAAAAGTATTTTAAAAAAATATTTTGTATCTCAATCTCAAATATTTACTGTATAGATTAGAAGTTTGTTTGTTTTTGCGTTTTAAAAGTATTTTTATAAAAATTTTAATTTTTTTTATGTTTTTAAATTATTTTGATATATTAATGTTAAAAATAAAATTTTAAAAATAAAAAAAGTATATTTTTAAATTAACTGAATCTTGAACCCTTATTTTCAAAAGAAAGTGCCTGCAGGCTTGTATGGTATGATCACTGATGGTCCCGATTTTTCTCTTTTAGGGCATAAAAAACAGGGCCTTATATTTTGTCCGGTGTGGTCACGCGCAAACACCAGATATGGTTAGCCAGGCTGTGCAGCAATCATGTTTTCCAGTCACCAAGTTACCTCGGGGATTAAGCTGTACTTTTTGGAATGTTATGCATATAAAAAGGATTAAAATTCCTGAAAACATTCTCGCTTCTCTCGAGCATTGCTGCTCAATGATTACCCTTTTATATGTGATTGAAGAAAAAAAACTTTTTAAATATCTATTTAATAACAAAAAAATAATTATCTTCATTAGATATTCATAAACAAAGTTTTAATTTTATTTGCATTCAAATGAAAAAGAAAATCTTAACATTCCTATAAATTCTTAACATTATTTGATAACTATGACAAAATTAAACAATAACTTAAGGGTTGATAACGTGCATTAATTCTTAAAAACAAGTTAAAATAAATGACGTGTTATCTTTAAGGGTGAGTAAAAAAACAACAAATCAATTAAACTGGAAAAATTAAAAATAAATAAATAATAAATCATGAAAAAAATTAATTAAAATATTTTAAAAAATATATATTTAGTTCGGTTTTATAAAACTGAAATAAAAAAAACCTCAACCGAACTAAACCGGTTTAATTAAAAATAAACCCAATCAAATTAAAACTAAAATCTATCATAAAGTAAAAAAAATCCAAAAAAAAATATAATTTTTTTTTATTTTAATATAAAATAACCAAATCAAACTGAATCAAATTAAAACTAATTTAAATTTTTTTTAAGTGGGTTAAATGCAGTGAACCCACAACTTTCCTTTTCCTCTTCTATTTTTCAGGGATCTTCACTCTTCTGCCAAACCCTAGTGATTGAAACCCAAAACATATGAAATTTAGGGCTGAAAAGCCACATCATAAAAAAAAAAAAATGAAGAAATACAAAATTTAGAGGTCAAAGTGTATGTTTTCACGTTCTATGGAAAAAAAAAAAAAGGGATGGTTATCTTGATTTTTGCAATTGATAAGACTAAATATAATTTTATAAAATTGGGCATCAATTAAAAGGCAAGGCACTTTTAGGCACGAAGAGCATGGCAAATAAACGATCCGAAAGGAATAATATTCTTTAATTTTATTTTTCATCCAATAGCAAAAAAGTAGTTTCACTATGAATCACCGCACAGTAACACATCGAGCTTTTTAGGTTTATGTAATAATATAATGACTTTGATTTGATGAAGAGATGCATTGAACCTTGCATCGAACCATGATGCGTGAAAGGTGTCCCTATGATGGAAACAAACAGCAAAAAAAGAGAGACAGGAAGTTAGAATTAGCTAAAGGTAAAATGAAAACATATGTTGTGTAACTTGTGTTTGTTTATCTGCATTATTTTTGAAAAAATTTCATTTTTTTTAAATTTTTTCCAAATTTATTTTAAAATTTAAAAAATATCAAATATTATTTAAATTATTTCCAAATAAAAAATATTTTTTAAAAACTTCTTGTAATTAAGATCTCAAACAAGCTATTACTCTAACTATTATATATAGCAAGGGATCAATAATGGAATGGCAAATCATGGTGGTGGTTCCAAAGTCCATCTCAATACGTAATGCAACAGTGTGGATGAATATGGAAAATTAAATTGACATTTTTCTTTCTTTTCTTTTTATGATTATATGGTAAATAGAGAGTACTGATTGGAAAGGAAAAATTAAAGAAAAGGATGTAAACCAAACAAATATTATTGGTAAGAAATTAGTATTTAATCTCTTTACGTTTTTTATTAATTTAGTCAAAGCAATTCTTCTAGTTTTGAAAGTGTAATAATTTTTTTTAAAATATTTTTTTAAATATATTTAATGTAAAAAATATTAATTAATATATTTTTTTAGTTTGTTATCATATTTTTAATTTTTTGATATTAAAAATAATTTTTTTAATAAATTTTCAATAAAATATATTTTTAAAAAATAAAACAAGATAAAAATATCCATCCATTATAATTAAAGGTGATTTGACATCCTCCAAACATTACATATCATATCATATCATATCATATCATATCATACAAACAGGCATGATATTTATCCTGTGATTTAAAATAGTAAAAGAGTTGATGAAATGATATTAAGAGTATGGTATTGATTTGACCAAATATAAATATAAAAAGTAGAGGTAACTATCGAATATCGATTCTTTAGTTAGTAAAAAAAGAGAGAGATATGATTATGTAAATTTTAAAATAAAGAATGAATTAATAAAAAAAAATCTATTAATCTATGCATTCTTTCTCTTTTAATTCTTCGAAAGACATTGAAAAAATGAGTTCTGTAATTAGAATAAGATAATTTATTTTACCCAATTTAAAATTATAAATTTGATTTGACCAAATTTATAAAGGGGGATGAGGTGAAATTTAAAATAAAGAATAAATTAAGTAAAACCCAATTAATTTATGAATTCTTTCTCTTTCAATCATTTGTCGTATATATTTGCTAGCCATATTGGTTGTCACTACTGAACTTCAGCTCTCTTTCCTTCATTATTGAATTCCTTTCCATCTTCATCAGATTCCCACTGACCAGTACTGTTGCAACTTGCAAGCATGGAAGTTATGGCTTCCAATGCTGCAAGTTCTTTTGATCCTGAGGATGGATCCAGCTATGACACTGCTAATGAAGTGAAAGCATTCGATGAAACCAAAGCTGGTGTTAAGGGACTAGCAGACTCTGGTGTGATCAAGATTCCCAGGTTTTTTGTCCATCCACCAGAGAAAACCCAGCAACCACCATCCAAGTCTAGCAATATCAGCCTTCAGGTCCCGATAATAGACTTCGAGGGGTTTGAAAGTTCTCGGCGGATGGAGGTAGTGAATGAGATTCGCAAAGCATCAGAAAACTGGGGTTTCTTTCAAGTTGTTAATCATGGGATTCCAGAAAATGTCATGGATGAGATGTTAGCAGGAGTGAAACGGTTCCATGAGCAACCTCAAGAGGTGAAGATGGAGTTCTACTCTCGTGACGCTGATCAACGAGTCAAGTTCTTCACTGGTGTTCTCCTTCTGACTCAAGAACCAGCAATTTGGAGGGATACGGTAGCATTTGATTTCAAGGATGGTAAACTCGACCCTCAACTCTTTCCTGCCATCATAAGGTATTGAATATGTGTAGGAAGATCCTAATCTATCTATGAGTTCAGTTTTCTTGGAGATTTTTATGGATTTAACCAAACTTATGTTTCAGAGAAGAGGTAAGCGAATATTTCAGACACGTTACCAAGATCGGCAAGGCACTATCTGAGCTCTTATCAGAAGCACTCGGGCTTCGAAGCAATTTCCTTTCAAGCATAGAGTGCATGGAAACAGAATCATTGGTGGGTCACTACTACCCGGCTTGTCCTCAACCAGACTTGACCCTTGGCACCACCACACATTCAGACCCATCTTTTCTGACCATACTTCTGCAAGACAATATGGGTGGTCTGCAAGTTCGTCATCAGAATCAATGGCTTGATGTCCCCCCTCTTCATGGTGCTCTCCTAGTAAATATAGGGGACTTGATGCAGGTAATTAAGATTTAGTTCTCCCATTGTCTGCATTTTTCTTTCTGAAAGTGATAGCCATTTAACGTATCCATAATTTCATTAATTTGAGTTTGTCTAATTAAGAATATAACCCTACCAGCCTGGGACAAACGGGAAAGGTTCAATCTAATCATGGTCTTGCAGTGCAGCAGTGCAATGATCAATTTTTGGTCCTTTATCTTTTGCTGTGGCAGTGTCTTTTTTGTATGGACAGTACACTAGCAATGTTTCTATGTAATATTCATGTTTCCGGTTATTGTTTTGGTTTTTCAAAGAAAATATGAAATGCTGATTGCTAGTCCAGATGAGCATGATTGATGCACATCCTACAGATCAACGGGGATCAAAATCAAATAACTAGCAAGTAGGACTTCTCGACAAAACACAGCATCGATCATATAATGCCTCTATGTCTGAGAGGTTGTTGCTTGGTATAATAGTCTGGAAAAATAAAGAACTAATTCAAGTTTGTTTCTTCTTTCTGTAGCTCATCACCAATGACAAGTTCAGAAGTGTGGAGCATAGAGTTCTTGCTGGAGAAGTCGGGCCTCGGATATCAGTAGCATGCTTCTTCTTCCCAAGCACAGCAAATAAGTTTAAACCCTATGGGGTAATAAAGGAGCTTCTATCTGACGACACGCCCATGATCTATAGAGCAACTCATTTGGCTGAATTCATGGGTCAATACATGTCCACAGGATCATATGTTTCCACCCTTTCTCATTTTAAAGTTTCAAGTGGCCATGCCTGTTCCTCTGGAGAAGAAGATACAGATTGAAATCAATAAACGGCCGGCCTGTAATCTATAGCATTATCCTCCCCTTGTTGAATTTTTTTTTAGTTGATTTCAAGAAGTCAGTTTGGCTTTAGCTGAGGAGCTCATCCTTTATGCTCACTCTAAATCACTCTACATTGTTTCCTGCTTCAATGTTTCCTGCTTTACAGTCTAAGGAACCATTAGACTTTTGCAAAAGAAGCTGTTTTCCTAGCTAGAACTTGTTGGCATAGCTAGCAGATTGTTTTGAAAACGTGTTCCAAGGCAATTCCTAGCGAATCTCCTAATCCCACTGTGGATGTCTGTTCTTGGCAACGTTAGAAGATTGGATCTAGCTAGCTAGTTTTGATGCTTGGGGATAAACAACTTGTCGCTCGCTCCATTATAGCAAATGGCCCATTGTTACGTACAATAAAGGTAATGGTTATAAAGTCCTATTCTTTTCACATCATGCTATCGTGTCGATAAACGATGGAACATAAAGAGGATTTACTCAGAATTATGGCAAGTAAAGAGGATTGGTCGGAAAGGAAAGAAGAAAAGGATGGAAAGCAACCGATATTCCCGATTGAAAATCGATAATGGTGGTGGTATAGTGTTGCTTAACAATATATACCTTCATATGAACAGTGTTGATGATAAGTTCTGTCATAATCAAATTTTTGAACAAATAATAAAAATTAAATATAGTTAATAATTAGGTTAAGACAAAAAATCTTGATGTTTAGGGATAAAATTATTAGATTTGAAAATAAATTGGTCAAAAATTGAAGAATTAATAAGTTTGGAAATTTACTTAAAATTTGGATTAGTTTAATTAATGAAATTAAAAAAATTAATAAGTTTGTGGACTTAATTAAACTTTAATTTAATTAATTAAATAAATTCAGGGACTTAATTGAAATTTATCCAAAAGGGGCAAAATTGAAAGAATTAATTAAGGACCAAATTGAATAATCCAGGAATTAAGGACTGTTTTGTAAACAGTGCACCAATTTAGGGATTTAAGTGAAATTTATCCAATAAAAGGGCAAAATTAAAAGAAATTTTTAATTTTGCTTAAGGGTCCAATTGCCAAATTTCTAAAGTTCAGGGATCAAAATGGAAGTGTCAATTGCTGTTTGAAACGTCGTCGTCGGTGGTAGAATCCCTTGCTGCCAAAACGCCGCCGTTGTTGGTGGAACAACCGTGTGATCTTCTTCATCCCGATTCAACCGGAGACCTGAAAATCTGCAACAAATTCAATCGTGGACCGAGTCCCTTGCACACGATCTCGTTCGTGGAGGATACAGTCCTGCAAAGGCAGGACTGATTAGAGGCAAGCTTGAGGATCTCTATAAATGAGAGACTAAAAACCATACGCAGGAGGGGAGAAAGAAAAAAAAAAAAAACACAGAGAAGAACAGAAACATCAACACAAAACAAAGAAAAGACAGAGAAAAAAACAGGGCATAAACCAAAAAAAAAAAACATACACAGAGAAGGAGAAAATAGGAGAGTAACAGATACAGAAGGGAGAATTATCCCTGCAATTTTCTGTGCTTCATCTCAAGAAACAGACATACCCACTCAGTTTCTTCATCGCAAGAGGAGGAAACCAGACGAAAAATTCAGGGGAAGATGGGGGCAGGTTGAAGCAGAGGAAAGGGAAGGCAAAATTCCTTCACAACTTCGGCAGCCACAAACAGTAAAGGAAAACCGGAGGGAGCACAAGAGATCGATCAAATACCAGGAGCACGGGAACGAACCGCTTGCAGAATCATAAGAACAAAGAAGAAAGGAAAAACGGGCAGCAGACCAGGTAAGTGATCTGTTCTTCTTGCGCTCTGTTGTTTAAATTGCATTTGCACTGTGCAAGTGAATTTTAATTCACTTGCACAGTGTAGCAACACGCGTGGATTAGAACGCGTGTTGCTAGCCCAGCCGGGCCGTGGCCAGGCTGCCTGGGCCCAGCCCAGCTACATGGGCTGAGCTGGGCCTAGCCCAAGGAAATTAGGATGGGCTGGGTCCAGCCCAGCCCAGCCCAGCCCAGCCCAGCCCAAATAAATAAAAAAACAGAAAAAATAAAAAAATAAAATAAAAGGCAGAAAAATAAAAATAAGAAAAATATGTATGCATAAAAAAAATAATAATATAAATTTATTGGTTTATTCACTGACGCCAAAGTCAGGAATAAAAATACCGATTTAAATTTATATTATTCATTGTATTTTATTTTCATTTAACAAAACAAATGTGCATGCGTAAAAATAAATTTATTTTATTTGTTTATTCACTGACGCCAGAGTCAGTAATAAAAAAAATATTGATTTAAATTTGTTTTTGTTTTTTATAGCTGCGTAATATTTACCAACGCCAGAGTTGGAAATATTTGTAGTTAAATATTCACTGCCGCCAGAGTCAGGAATATTATAAGCAAATTTTCATAACGTAAACTAATAAACATTTAGCAATTTAAGACGAAACTAGCAATGCAGCCTGCCTTAGGCAGGACGTTTAAGGGGTGATAATATCTTCCCTTTTTTCGTAACCAGTCCCGAACCATAGAATCTCTGTTGACCAATTAGGGTTCCTAGTGACCATAATACTAGGTGGCGACTCCTTAAACAAGATCATTCCCCATTAAAGAACGTGATGCCAGAAATCCATTCTTTCTAAAGTATAATTTTTAAGGCCGCCGCGATGTCGGGTGCGACAGAATGGCGACTCCACTGGGGACTAATGGACTAAGCTTTGCCTTTTGTTTATCAATTGTTATAATGTTTTTTTTATGTTATGTTTATTTGTTTATTTTTCTTGAATTTACTGCTTTAGCATGCATCCATGTTTATATTGTCATGCATTACGTTGAGAGCACACACCTGAAAATCTAGGATAAGTGGGAAAGTAACGGTACCCCAATGGCTTTAGCCTGGGTAAGACTCGTGAAATCATCCAACTCTCGCTTGATTGTTTACTTGGAAGTGGTTGATATGCCAAACTGATATTACTCAGGGCCTCTATTTTCACACTACTTGTAAGCCTCATATCGACCTTTCATGGACGATCACTGAGCATGCGAGAGACCCTTTGAAACTAGATAATGACCAACCCTTTGATGCACTCAACAATTAGGATCTTCCTATTAGGTTGTCATCCCGTGAAGGACGTGTCTGCATTCCATACGCATTTTTAATTGAATCAACATTTTTGCATAAATTGCATGATTTACATTTACAGGTTGAAATATAGGTTCCCATTTGAAACCTACATATAATAAACCCTTTCGAGAAAAGACAAATGGAAAACAAAGAAAGAGCCCAGTTGGAAGCCCAACATCAAAAAGAGGTGGACAATCTTAAAGAAGAAGTCGCAAGGCTTACTAGTTTACTCGAGCAGGCCTTGAGAGATAAATCCGGAAAAGCAACACTTACAGCTCAGCCTGAACCTATGTTGGTAAATCCCTTCAATCTACAGAATCTGGGGGCAAATGGATTGTCGTCTGATTTTCAACAAGCCATGCATTTTCATCCAGCATACCCCACGAGAATATCATTTACCATTGATTCTACAGAGAATGAATCTCAAAAGGGCAAAATAGTAAAAGAAGATGAGCTGAACAAATTCATTGCCCTAGAACAAAGGATGAGGGCATTTGAGGGAATTCACCTATATGATCCTATAACGGCTGCTGAGATGTGTTTGGTGCCCAACGTAGTCATTCCAAAAAATTTTAGAGTGCCAGAATTTGTTAAATATACGGGAATTCAATGCCCCATAACTCATCTCAAAGCATACTGCAACAAAATGGCTGAGGTGGTTCATGATGAGAAACTACTGATTCATTTCTTTCAAGACAGTCTGAGTAATGGTGCCCTCACTTGGTATATGCGGTTGGACAATACCAAGGTTAAAAAATGGAAGGATTTAGTTGATGCCTTCATGAGGCAATATAAGTTCAATATAGATGTGGGTCCTGATCGGTTAAGCTTACAAGCTATGAAGAAGGATAACAAAGAATCCATAAGAGAATACGCCCGAAGATGGAGTGAGGTAGCTGCACAAGTTAACCCTCCCATGTTGGAAAAAGAAATGATCAGTTTATTTTCCAACACCTTTAAAGCTCCATACTTTGAATACTTGGTTAGAAGCTCTGCATAATATTTTACTGACCTGGTTGCTGTAGCTGAGAGGATTGAACAAGCCATTGGTTTAGGTAAGATCGCTAACCCGACTGAGAAGAACGGTTTCACTGAAGATGGTTGCCAAGGCACTTATCATTTCTATAGCTAATTGCTTCACATCGACTCCTAGAAATCAACTATCTTGAAGATAAAGCTATGGTGATATTAGGTCGAGAATGATCTACATTTGATTTCAATTGACTGTTGAAAAGATGCCTTTGTCAAGGAGAATGAATGATTGAAATATTCCAGAAATTCCAATCAATGATCGCTAAATGTTTAGCCCCTTTATATGTTATCTTGTCAGTATTCAAAGCCCAAGATGTTGTCATAAGTTCTTTCTTGTTGAACTTATTTTCTAAAGTTTCAATGAAAATAATGAGTTTGTCATTCAATCGCGTTTACGATTAGCATTATTCATTTTTTTTCTAAGAGAGTTTTCTTATAAAGATTCACAAACACATCTTTGAAGCCTTATGCGATCTCATAAACGCAATTCATCTCTTTTACCAAAAAAAAAAAATCAGTTTCCCTATTAGAGTTTTGAAAAAAATTGATCTGGCATTTTGATTTCAAAAAAATAATTTGATGTTTATTCAAAAACAATATTTTTGACATTCTACTTGTAGAATGACAAGTGAATCAAGCAACTCCATCATTGAGGTGACTAAATTATAAAAACAATTGTGAAAAAAAAAAGAATAAACACCCTTACCCCATCACTCTTGAATCATGTGTTTTTAAATGTATGAATAATGGTATGTAGTGAACTTGTTGCACATAACTCATGAAATGCATCTTTGCAAAGAATAAATCATCACACTATACGAGGTCAAAGTTTATCGATCATAGCTGCTTGCGCTTGAAATGAGGAAAGGCCATCTTTGTTATTCCTTTCACGTTCTAAAATAAGTACATCCCTTGCAAACCCTTTTTGAGCCTGAATAATTTTTCTTTCATAAAAAAATCCCGACTAAGATCACACCCTACACTGAGGGCAAGTGAAATTTCAATGATCAAGAAGGATGATAAAGCCGTGAGAAAGCCAAAAGGCAAAAGAGCCCAAGAAACTCAAATGCTAAGGATCAGGCCTACAAAAAAAAAACGGGCAAGTGAAATTTCAATGATCAAGAAAGAGGATAAAGCCGTGAGAAAGCCAAAAGGAAAAAGAGCCCAAGAAACTCAAATGCTAGGGGGCATGCCTAAATCACAAGAAAAAGTGATAACCAAGATAAAGTGAGTATGCTCTAGCAAAGCAATGAAAAAGGAAAAAAGGGGCAAATCAAAGAAGAGCGGCAAAAGAACTATGAATGACGTCAAAAGTCAAACTATTGATAGTGATCTTCAGTCTTTGGAACCCTGAAACACTCTTTGAGCCTTATGAATCCTTTTCTTTCATAGCCAAAAACCACAGCCTACGTTACGTGCCTGTAGAAGTCCTTTCTAATCAAGCAAGCAAGCAATCTAGAACAATAAACAATGCTCTCAAAATGCAAAGATACTTTTTCATAAGATTCATGACATCAAGAATAAACTACTCATTATTATTCATGCTGATAAAAATAAATGTTCAAAAAGAGACAAGTTTTTCTCATACAAAACCTCGAGCTTTTTCTCGAGCCCTTCACTTCAAAACAAAAGGTCATCTCATGATATATTTTCACCGAAGACCTTGTTACCAAACACAAGAGCAAATAATCTCTTTTCCTAGAAAGAAAATAACCAAGGAGTTGCAAGATTTCAAAAGAAAATTGTTGTTTGACTCACATCGAAATAATTTTTGTTTTCAAAATGCAAGATCAAGATTTCAAGATTCATTCTAGACCCCTATTCCTCCACCAAACTGAAAAGGAGAGAAATGAGAGAATGGCCTCTTAAAACCTTTATTTATCTAAGTCGTTGACAGAAGCACACTTAGGGGCAATAACCAATACAAGGGGGCAACATTGTGTTTAGAAGGAAAGATTCTAGAAAAGGAGATGGTAATTTCCTTCAACCAGACAAGGGGGCATGTTGGTTTACAAAAGACAGCTCGATCCTTTCAGTAAGTGATACCGAATGTTTTTAGCAGTGAGACGAGGGGTAATGAATAATCCTCTCAAATTATTTGACGAATCAGAAAATCTTTAGCAAGCAAGTGGGTCACGATGGGCACCACAAATGCTGAGTTATGCAAACAAATTTGGAAGTAGACTTACATGGGCCAACTCGAGTGGGCTGGAAGTCAAGCGACAAAGATGACTCAAATCAGATAGCAAGATCTCACCAACTAATCAACAAGAAGATTGTGAAGAAATGGGGGCCTATATTTCAAATCAGGTAAAGATGCATGCATATCATCTAAACTTTGAGACATTGAGCAATGATTTCTGCATTAGAAAAAAATTCGAACAGAATCCATCCAGTGGAAGGCCACCTTGAAATGGCGAACATTGAAATTACTTTTGAAAAATTTTCACTTTTGAGAATTTTTCAACCTGGGCAGGCCGCCCATGAGAATTAGGCCACCAAAAAAATCTCTGTATTTTCCACCACTTTTCAGCCTCAACCTCGTCTGAGTTCTTTTCGAGTGCGCCTTCGAGCCCTCGACCATCAAAGGTAGTGCATTTTCTATCCTACCTCCATTCGAGCGCGCCTTCGAGCCCTCGTCTTATCTCCATTCGAGCGCGCCTTCGAGCCCTCGTCTTATCTCCATTCGAGCGCGCCTTCGAGCCCTCGTCTTATCTCCATTCGAGCGCGCCTTTGAGCCCTCGTCTGAGTTCTTTTCGAGCGCGCCTTCGAGCCCTCGACCATCATAGGTAGTGCATTTCCTATCCTACCTCCATTCGAGCGCGCCTTCGAGCCCTCGTCTTATCTCCATTCGAGCGCGCCTTCGAGCCCTCGTCTGAGTTCTTTTCGAGCGTGCCTTCAAGCCCTCGACCATCAAAGGTAGTGCATTTTTCTATCCTACCTCCATTCGAGCGCGCCTTCGAGCCCTCGTCTTATCTCCATTCGAGCGCGCCTTCGAGCCCTCGACCACCTCAGGTAGTGCATTTTCTATCCTACCTCCATTCGAGTGCGCCTTCGAACCCTCGTCTTATTTATTTTCGAGCGCGCCTTCGAGCCCTCGACCATCAAAGGTAGTGCATTTTCTATCCTACCTCCATTTGAGCGCGCCTTCGAGCCCTCGTCTTATCTCCATTCGAGCGCGCCTTCGAGCCCTCGTCTTATCTCCATTCGAGCGCGCCTTCGAGCCCTCGTCTTATCTCCATTCGAGCGCGCCTTCGAGCCCTCGTCTTATATATATAAAAAAAAAACTTGTATGTTTCCACTGGGCAGGTAACCCATTACAATGTGACCAACTGGGCAGGTAACCCATTACAATGTCACCATCTAGGCTGGTAACCCATTACAATTTACCAACTGGGCAGGTAACCCATTACAATGTGACCAACTGGGCAGGTAACCCATTACAATGTGACCAACTGGGCAGGTAACCCATTACAATGTGACCACCTGGGTTGGTAACCCATTACAATATACCAACTGGGTCGGTAACCCATTACAATATACCATCTTATACTGGGCAGGTAACCCATTACAATGTGACCACCTGGGTTGGTAACCCATTACAATATACCATCCTATACTGGGCAGGTAACCCATTACAATGTGACCATCTGGGCTGGTAACCCATTACAATATACCATCCTATACTGGGCAGGTAACCCATTACAATGTGACCATCTGGGCTGGTAACCCATTACAATATACCATCACAAAAAAAAAAAAAAAAAAAACGAAAAGAAAAAAGAAAAATAGGTTGTCTTCCAAATGACTTGTTTTCTCTATAAAAGTCATATGTCAATCTCTGGTTTTCGAAGTTTTCAAGACTCTAAAAAAAAGTAAAAAGTTCTTTCTGTATCTAATTTTCTTTATAAATTTACTACACAAAGCTAAAAGAAAATGAAATTTTCTAATATCATTGCATAGTAAATATTATAAAGAGGGGGCAACTGTCATAATCAAATTTTTGAACAAATAATAAAAATTAAATATAGTTAATAATTAGGTTAAGACAAAAAATCTTGATGTTTAGGGATAAAATTATTAGATTTGAGAATAAATTGGTCAAAAATTGAAGAATTAATAAGTTTGGAAATTTACTTAAAATTTGGATTAGTTTAATTAATGAAATTAAAAAAATTAATAAGTTTGTGGACTTAATTAAACTTTAATTTAATTAATTAAATAAATTCAGGGACTTAATTGAAATTTATCCAAAAGGGGCAAAATTGAAAGAATTAATTAAGGACCAAATTGAATAATCCAGGAATTAAGGACTGTTTTGTAAACAGTGCACCAATTTAGGGATTTAAGTGAAATTTATCCAATAAAAGGGCAAAATTAAAAGAAATTTTTAATTTTGCTTAAGGGTCCAATTGCTAAATTTCTAAAGTTCAGGGATCAAAATGGAAGTGTCAATTGCTGTTTGAAACGTCGTCGTCGGTGGTAGAATCCCTTGCTGCCAAAACGCCGCCGTTGTTGGTGGAACAACCGTGTGATCTTCTTCATCCCGATTCAACCGGAGACCTGAAAATCTGCAACAAATTCAATCGTGGACCGAGTCCCTTGCACACGATCTCGTTCGTGGAGGATACAGTCCTGCAAAGGCAGGACTGATTAGAGGCAAGCTTGAGGATCTCTATAAATGAGAGACTAAAAACCATACGCAGGAGGGGAGAAAGAAAAAAAAAAACACAGAGAAGAACAGAAACATCAACACAAAACAAAGAAAAGACAGAGAAAAAAACAGGGCATAAACCAAAAAAAAAAAACATACACAGAGAAGGAGAAAATAGGAGAGTAACAGATACAGAAGGGAGAATTATCCTTGCAATTTTCTGTGCTTCATCTCAAGAAACAGACATACCCACTCAGTTTCTTCATCGCAAGAGGAGGAAACCAGACGAAAAATTCAGGGGAAGATGGGGGCAGGTTGAAGCAGAGGAAAGGGAAGGCAAAATTCCTTCACAACTTCGGCAGCCACAAACAGTAAAGGAAAACCGGAGGGAGCACAAGAGATCGATCAAATACCAGGAGCACGGGAACGAACCGCTTGCAGAATCATAAGAACAAAGAAGAAAGGAAAAACGGGCAGCAGACCAGGTAAGTGATCTGTTCTTCTTGCGCTCTGTTGTTTAAATTGCATTTGCACTGTGCAAGTGAATTTTAATTCACTTGCACAGTGTAGCAACACGCGTGGATTAGAACGCGTGTTGCTAGCCCAGCCGGGCCGTGGCCAGGCTGCCTGGGCCCAGCCCAGCTACATGGGCTGAGCTGGGCCTAGCCCAAGGAAATTAGGATGGGCTGGGTCCAGCCCAGCCCAGCCCAGCCCAAATAAATAAAAAAACAGAAAAAATAAAAAAATAAAATAAAAGGCAGAAAAATAAAAATAAGAAAAATATGTATGCATAAAAAAAATAATAATATAAATTTATTGGTTTATTCACTGACGCCAAAGTCAGGAATAAAAATACCGATTTAAATTTATATTATTCATTGTATTTTATTTTCATTTAACAAAACAAATGTGCATGCGTAAAAATAAATTTATTTTATTTGTTTATTCACTGACGCCAGAGTCAGTAATAAAAAAAATATTGATTTAAATTTGTTTTTGTTTTTTATAGCTGCGTAATATTTACCAACGCCAGAGTTGGAAATATTTGTAGTTAAATATTCACTGCCGCCAGAGTCAGGAATATTATAAGCAAATTTTCATAACGTAAACTAATAAACATTTAGCAATTTAAGACGAAACTAGCAATGCAGCCTGCCTTAGGCAGGACGTTTAAGGGGTGATAATATCTTCCCTTTTTTCGTAACCAGTCCCGAACCATAGAATCTCTGTTGACCAATTAGGGTTCCTAGTGACCATAATACTAGGTGGCGACTCCTTAAACAAGATCATTCCCCATTAAAGAACGTGATGCCAGAAATCCATTCTTTCTAAAGTATAATTTTTAAGGCCGCCGCGATGTCGGGTGCGACAGAATGGCGACTCCACTGGGGACTAATGGACTAAGCTTTGCCTTTTGTTTATCAATTGTTATAATGTTTTTTTTATGTTATGTTTATTTGTTTATTTTTCTTGAATTTACTGCTTTAGCATGCATCCATGTTTATATTGTCATGCATTACGTTGAGAGCACACACCTGAAAATCTAGGATAAGTGGGAAAGTAACGGTACCCCAATGGCTTTAGCCTGGGTAAGACTCGTGAAATCATCCAACTCTCGCTTGATTGTTTACTTGGAAGTGGTTGATATGCCAAACTGATATTACTCAGGGCCTCTATTTTCACACTACTTGTAAGCCTCATATCGACCTTTCATGGACGATCACTGAGCATGCGAGAGACCCTTTGAAACTAGATAATGACCAACCCTTTGATGCACTCAACAATTAGGATCTTCCTATTAGGTTGTCATCCCGTGAAGGACGTGTCTGCATTCCATACGCATTTTTAATTGAATCAACATTTTTGCATAAATTGCATGATTTACATTTACAGGTTGAAATATAGGTTCCCATTTGAAACCTACATATAATAAACCCTTTCGAGAAAAGACAAATGGAAAACAAAGAAAGAGCCCAGTTGGAAGCCCAACATCAAAAAGAGGTGGACAATCTTAAAGAAGAAGTCGCAAGGCTTACTAGTTTACTCGAGCAGGCCTTGAGAGATAAATCCGGAAAAGCAACACTTACAGCTCAGCCTGAACCTATGTTGGTAAATCCCTTCAATCTACAGAATCTGGGGGCAAATGGATTGTCGTCTGATTTTCAACAAGCCATGCATTTTCATCCAGCATACCCCACGAGAATATCATTTACCATTGATTCTACAGAGAATGAATCTCAAAAGGGCAAAATAGTAAAAGAAGATGAGCTGAACAAATTCATTGCCCTAGAACAAAGGATGAGGGCATTTGAGGGAATTCACCTATATGATCCTATAACGGCTGCTGAGATGTGTTTGGTGCCCAACGTAGTCATTCCAAAAAATTTTAGAGTGCCAGAATTTGTTAAATATACGGGAATTCAATGCCCCATAACTCATCTCAAAGCATACTGCAACAAAATGGCTGAGGTGGTTCATGATGAGAAACTACTGATTCATTTCTTTCAAGACAGTCTGAGTAATGGTGCCCTCACTTGGTATATGCGGTTGGACAATACCAAGGTTAAAAAATGGAAGGATTTAGTTGATGCCTTCATGAGGCAATATAAGTTCAATATAGATGTGGGTCCTGATCGGTTAAGCTTACAAGCTATGAAGAAGGATAACAAAGAATCCATAAGAGAATACGCCCGAAGATGGAGTGAGGTAGCTGCACAAGTTAACCCTCCCATGTTGGAAAAAGAAATGATCAGTTTATTTTCCAACACCTTTAAAGCTCCATACTTTGAATACTTGGTTAGAAGCTCTGCATAATATTTTACTGACCTGGTTGCTGTAGCTGAGAGGATTGAACAAGCCATTGGTTTAGGTAAGATCGCTAACCCGACTGAGAAGAACGGTTTCACTGAAGATGGTTGCCAAGGCACTTATCATTTCTATAGCTAATTGCTTCACATCGACTCCTAGAAATCAACTATCTTGAAGATAAAGCTATGGTGATATTAGGTCGAGAATGATCTACATTTGATTTCAATTGACTGTTGAAAAGATGCCTTTGTCAAGGAGAATGAATGATTGAAATATTCCAGAAATTCCAATCAATGATCGCTAAATGTTTAGCCCCTTTATATGTTATCTTGTCAGTATTCAAAGCCCAAGATGTTGTCATAAGTTCTTTCTTGTTGAACTTATTTTCTAAAGTTTCAATGAAAATAATGAGTTTGTCATTCAATCGCGTTTACGATTAGCATTATTCATTTTTTTTCTAAGAGAGTTTTCTTATAAAGATTCACAAACACATCTTTGAAGCCTTATGCGATCTCATAAACGCAATTCATCTCTTTTACCAAAAAAAAAAAATCAGTTTCCCTATTAGAGTTTTGAAAAAAATTGATCTGGCATTTTGATTTCAAAAAAATAATTTGATGTTTATTCAAAAACAATATTTTTGACATTCTACTTGTAGAATGACAAGTGAATCAAGCAACTCCATCATTGAGGTGACTAAATTATAAAAACAATTGTGAAAAAAAAAAAGAATAAACACCCTTACCCCATCACTCTTGAATCATGTGTTTTTAAATGTATGAATAATGGTATGTAGTGAACTTGTTGCACATAACTCATGAAATGCATCTTTGCAAAGAATAAATCATCACACTATACGAGGTCAAAGTTTATCGATCATAGCTGCTTGCGCTTGAAATGAGGAAAGGCCATCTTTGTTATTCCTTTCACGTTCTAAAATAAGTACATCCCTTGCAAACCCTTTTTGAGCCTGAATAATTTTTCTTTCATAAAAAAATCCCGACTAAGATCACACCCTACACTGAGGGCAAGTGAAATTTCAATGATCAAGAAGGATGATAAAGCCGTGAGAAAGCCAAAAGGCAAAAGAGCCCAAGAAACTCAAATGCTAAGGATCAGGCCTACAAAAAAAAAACGGGCAAGTGAAATTTCAATGATCAAGAAAGAGGATAAAGCCGTGAGAAAGCCAAAAGGAAAAAGAGCCCAAGAAACTCAAATGCTAGGGGGCATGCCTAAATCACAAGAAAAAGTGATAACCAAGATAAAGTGAGTATGCTCTAGCAAAGCAATGAAAAAGGAAAAAAGGGGCAAATCAAAGAAGAGCGGCAAAAGAACTATGAATGACGTCAAAAGTCAAACTATTGATAGTGATCTTCAGTCTTTGGAACCCTGAAACACTCTTTGAGCCTTATGAATCCTTTTCTTTCATAGCCAAAAACCACAGCCTACGTTACGTGCCTGTAGAAGTCCTTTCTAATCAAGCAAGCAAGCAATCTAGAACAATAAACAATGCTCTCAAAATGCAAAGATACTTTTTCATAAGATTCATGACATCAAGAATAAACTACTCATTATTATTCATGCTGATAAAAATAAATGTTCAAAAAGAGACAAGTTTTTCTCATACAAAACCTCGAGCTTTTTCTCGAGCCCTTCACTTCAAAACAAAAGGTCATCTCATGATATATTTTCACCGAAGACCTTGTTACCAAACACAAGAGCAAATAATCTCTTTTCCTAGAAAGAAAATAACCAAGGAGTTGCAAGATTTCAAAAGAAAATTGTTGTTTGACTCACATCGAAATAATTTTTGTTTTCAAAATGCAAGATCAAGATTTCAAGATTCATTCTAGACCCCTATTCCTCCACCAAACTGAAAAGGAGAGAAATGAGAGAATGGCCTCTTAAAACCTTTATTTATCTAAGTCGTTGACAGAAGCACACTTAGGGGCAATAACCAATACAAGGGGGCAACATTGTGTTTAGAAGGAAAGATTCTAGAAAAGGAGATGGTAATTTCCTTCAACCAGACAAGGGGGCATGTTGGTTTACAAAAGACAGCTCGATCCTTTCAGTAAGTGATACCGAATGTTTTTAGCAGTGAGACGAGGGGTAATGAATAATCCTCTCAAATTATTTGACGAATCAGAAAATCTTTAGCAAGCAAGTGGGTCACGATGGGCACCACAAATGCTGAGTTATGCAAACAAATTTGGAAGTAGACTTACATGGGCCAACTCGAGTGGGCTGGAAGTCAAGCGACAAAGATGACTCAAATCAGATAGCAAGATCTCACCAACTAATCAACAAGAAGATTGTGAAGAAATGGGGGCCTATATTTCAAATCAGGTAAAGATGCATGCATATCATCTAAACTTTGAGACATTGAGCAATGATTTCTGCATTAGAAAAAAATTCGAACAGAATCCATCCAGTGGAAGGCCACCTTGAAATGGCGAACATTGAAATTACTTTTGAAAAATTTTCACTTTTGAGAATTTTTCAACCTGGGCAGGCCGCCCATGAGAATTAGGCCACCAAAAAAATCTCTGTATTTTCCACCACTTTTCAGCCTCAACCTCGTCTGAGTTCTTTTCGAGCGCGCCTTCGAGCCCTCGACCATCAAAGGTAGTGCATTTTCTATCCTACCTCCATTCGAGCGCGCCTTCGAGCCCTCGTCTTATCTCCATTCGAGCGCGCCTTCGAGCCCTCGTCTTATCTCCATTCGAGCGCGCCTTCGAGCCCTCGTCTTATCTCCATTCGAGCGCGCCTTTGAGCCCTCGTCTGAGTTCTTTTCGAGCGCGCCTTCGAGCCCTCGACCATCATAGGTAGTGCATTTCCTATCCTACCTCCATTCGAGCGCGCCTTCGAGCCCTCGTCTTATCTCCATTCGAGCGCGCCTTCGAGCCCTCGTCTGAGTTCTTTTCGAGCGTGCCTTCAAGCCCTCGACCATCAAAGGTAGTGCATTTTTCTATCCTACCTCCATTCGAGCGCGCCTTCGAGCCCTCGTCTTATCTCCATTCGAGCGCGCCTTCGAGCCCTCGACCACCTCAGGTAGTGCATTTTCTATCCTACCTCCATTCGAGTGCGCCTTCGAACCCTCGTCTTATTTATTTTCGAGCGCGCCTTCGAGCCCTCGACCATCAAAGGTAGTGCATTTTCTATCCTACCTCCATTTGAGCGCGCCTTCGAGCCCTCGTCTTATCTCCATTCGAGCGCGCCTTCGAGCCCTCGTCTTATCTCCATTCGAGCGCGCCTTCGAGCCCTCGTCTTATCTCCATTCGAGCGCGCCTTCGAGCCCTCGTCTTATATATAAAAAAAAAAACTTGTATGTTTCCACTGGGCAGGTAACCCATTACAATGTGACCAACTGGGCAGGTAACCCATTACAATGTGACCAACTGGGCAGGTAACCCATTACAATGTGACCACCTGGGTTGGTAACCCATTACAATATACCAACTGGGTCGGTAACCCATTACAATATACCATCTTATACTGGGCAGGTAACCCATTACAATGTGACCACCTGGGTTGGTAACCCATTACAATATACCATCCTATACTGGGCAGGTAACCCATTACAATGTGACCATCTGGGCTGGTAACCCATTACAATATACCATCCTATACTGGGCAGGTAACCCATTACAATGTGACCATCTGGGCTGGTAACCCATTACAATATACCATCACAAAAAAAAAAAAAAAAAAAAACGAAAAGAAAAAAGAAAAATAGGTTGTCTTCCAAATGACTTGTTTTCTCTATAAAAGTCATATGTCAATCTCTGGTTTTCGAAGTTTTCAAGACTCTAAAAAAAAGTAAAAAGTTCTTTCTGTATCTAATTTTCTTTATAAATTTACTACACAAAGCTAAAAGAAAATGAAATTTTCTAATATCATTGCATAGTAAATATTATAAAGAGGGGGCAACTGTCATAATCAAATTTTTGAACAAATAATAAAAATTAAATATAGTTAATAATTAGGTTAAGACAAAAAATCTTGATGTTTAGGGATAAAATTATTAGATTTGAGAATAAATTGGTCAAAAATTGAAGAATTAATAAGTTTGGAAATTTACTTAAAATTTGGATTAGTTTAATTAATGAAATTAAAAAAATTAATAAGTTTGTGGACTTAATTAAACTTTAATTTAATTAATTAAATAAATTCAGGGACTTAATTGAAATTTATCCAAAAGGGGCAAAATTGAAAGAATTAATTAAGGACCAAATTGAATAATCCAGGAATTAAGGACTGTTTTGTAAACAGTGCACCAATTTAGGGATTTAAGTGAAATTTATCCAATAAAAGGGCAAAATTAAAAGAAATTTTTAATTTTGCTTAAGGGTCCAATTGCTAAATTTCTAAAGTTCAGGGATCAAAATGGAAGTGTCAATTGCTGTTTGAAACGTCGTCGTCGGTGGTAGAATCCCTTGCTGCCAAAACGCCGCCGTTGTTGGTGGAACAACCGTGTGATCTTCTTCATCCCGATTCAACCGGAGACCTGAAAATCTGCAACAAATTCAATCGTGGACCGAGTCCCTTGCACACGATCTCGTTCGTGGAGGATACAGTCCTGCAAAGGCAGGACTGATTAGAGGCAAGCTTGAGGATCTCTATAAATGAGAGACTAAAAACCATACGCAGGAGGGGAGAAAGAAAAAAAAAAACACAGAGAAGAACAGAAACATCAACACAAAACAAAGAAAAGACAGAGAAAAAAACAGGGCATAAACCAAAAAAAAAAAACATACACAGAGAAGGAGAAAATAGGAGAGTAACAGATACAGAAGGGAGAATTATCCTTGCAATTTTCTGTGCTTCATCTCAAGAAACAGACATACCCACTCAGTTTCTTCATCGCAAGAGGAGGAAACCAGACGAAAAATTCAGGGGAAGATGGGGGCAGGTTGAAGCAGAGGAAAGGGAAGGCAAAATTCCTTCACAACTTCGGCAGCCACAAACAGTAAAGGAAAACCGGAGGGAGCACAAGAGATCGATCAAATACCAGGAGCACGGGAACGAACCGCTTGCAGAATCATAAGAACAAAGAAGAAAGGAAAAACGGGCAGCAGACCAGGTAAGTGATCTGTTCTTCTTGCGCTCTGTTGTTTAAATTGCATTTGCACTGTGCAAGTGAATTTTAATTCACTTGCACAGTGTAGCAACACGCGTGGATTAGAACGCGTGTTGCTAGCCCAGCCGGGCCGTGGCCAGGCTGCCTGGGCCCAGCCCAGCTACATGGGCTGAGCTGGGCCTAGCCCAAGGAAATTAGGATGGGCTGGGTCCAGCCCAGCCCAGCCCAGCCCAAATAAATAAAAAAACAGAAAAAATAAAAAAATAAAATAAAAGGCAGAAAAATAAAAATAAGAAAAATATGTATGCATAAAAAAAATAATAATATAAATTTATTGGTTTATTCACTGACGCCAAAGTCAGGAATAAAAATACCGATTTAAATTTATATTATTCATTGTATTTTATTTTCATTTAACAAAACAAATGTGCATGCGTAAAAATAAATTTATTTTATTTGTTTATTCACTGACGCCAGAGTCAGTAATAAAAAAAATATTGATTTAAATTTGTTTTTGTTTTTTATAGCTGCGTAATATTTACCAACGCCAGAGTTGGAAATATTTGTAGTTAAATATTCACTGCCGCCAGAGTCAGGAATATTATAAGCAAATTTTCATAACGTAAACTAATAAACATTTAGCAATTTAAGACGAAACTAGCAATGCAGCCTGCCTTAGGCAGGACGTTTAAGGGGTGATAATATCTTCCCTTTTTTCGTAACCAGTCCCGAACCATAGAATCTCTGTTGACCAATTAGGGTTCCTAGTGACCATAATACTAGGTGGCGACTCCTTAAACAAGATCATTCCCCATTAAAGAACGTGATGCCAGAAATCCATTCTTTCTAAAGTATAATTTTTAAGGCCGCCGCGATGTCGGGTGCGACAAGTTCTAAATAGGGATGATAATCTTACCATATGCAGCATATATTTAGTGTCCGAGTTGAATTTTTATCTAATTTCATCATAATTAAAATGGATCAAGTGAAAAACCAAGTTGTTTTCATTATCTGACTTGTATCCAACCTGATATTTTTATTGATTTCTTGTTAATATATTATTATTATTATTATTATTATTAATCCTATAAAATATATAAACCCAATGATCTAACATTTACTTATTAACTAAAATTTATTTTATAAATAAAAAAATCTTTAATTTATATAATTGTTATTATAAATCCTGTAAAAATCAATCTAATTTCTAAATTTATTTTATAGTTGAATTTTAATTTATAATTAATGATTATTAATTAAGTAGTTTATATATATATATATATTGAAATGTATGTTCAAAGTTTATTTAATAAATAATAAGCATATAATTCAACTTTATACACACACATATAAAACATAGAGACATCTTGAATAATTCTTATATATAACCATGTTAATCTCTAATGATTTATCAATTAATGTAGTTTACTAGTAAGTACTTTAATGATATATTTTTATATTCTTAAATTATAAACACATCAATATATTAAATATTTTGAAAAATAAGATTAGATTTGTTATGTGAGGGTAGAACAAATTTAAAATAAAAGGTTATTTTAAGGATTAAAAATTCTCTTGTTAGATTAGTTACCTACCAGATATCTTGTAAGTGATAAAAACTCTTTAACATCATAGGCAGTGCAAATTACAAATTAGTAGATTAGACTAATAATGAATTTGAGATTAGACCAGTTTTTTAAATAATATTTTAATGTTTTTTTTTATTTTAAATAAGATTTTTAAATTATTTAAATGTGTTGATATAAAAATGAATTTTATAAAATTAAAAAAATATTAGTTTAATATATTTTAAATAAAAAAATTTTAAAAATATTTCCACTAATCTTTATAACGACATAATTACCCGCCTGCAGGCATCGATATTTTGAATGTAAATTAGATAGGAGTACGTTAACACCCTCTCCAAAAAGTCAAAACTTTAACATGATAGCAAGTGGCCGGTGCAAGCTAAGGGCAATAATGGTGGTGGCACAAAAGTCCACTTCTATAATTATATGATGTTGTAGTCTTGATAAATAATGACAAATAAATATGATTTTTTTTTCAAACAGAGGATTAATTGGAAACGAAATTAAAAAGAAAAGAAAGATCGATGGGAAGTAACCCTAATCTCGGTTAAAACTAGGATGGTATTGAGTATTTGCATGTTGACTTTTTTCTATATTCATAAAAAAATTAGATATCTATATTATATTAATTGATTTTTGAAAATTCATTATTCAAGTGTTATGTATTATTTAATATAAAATTGGGTCATATTTAATAATATTTATACTATATTTATTATTCATAAGATAAAATATATAATCATTTAAAAATTTCTATTTATTTATGTCATTTTAAATTGACATTGAATTTTACTGCAGCTTAAATTTTTTTTAATTAGAAGTAAAGATTGATCTAATCAAATTTAAAATTTAAGATTTATTTTGGTCAAATAAAGATAAAGCGTTTGAGTTTTGAACATTGAATTTTAGGGAGTATTAAAAGGTGTAATAATAATTATTTATTAAAGTATATTTTATTTAAAAATATATTAAAATAATATATATTTTTTATTTTTTAAAATTATTTTTAATATTAATATCAAAACAATCCAAAAATATATATATATAAATAATTTTAAATAAAATTGTTTTAGAAAACTTTGTTAAGCAAACAGCTTCCAAGAGAAAACATCTTTCTAATCATTGATAAATCCTGTAAAGTTATGTATAAAGTTGGCTCATGCAGAATAGTGGAAGAAAAACTATGAAATAAGTTTTGAGGCTAATATGCCATGATATCTCGAAATGAAGATCGTTGCCATATTCAGTGGAGTCAAAAGGGGTATGAAGCAGCGTTTTGGCGTCTTACCGCTTTTTGCTTACCATATTGATTTTGGACTCCTCATCGTGGCGAGCCTTCTCTTCCTTCATTATTGAATTCCCACTCACTCAGTACTGTTGCAAACATGGAAATTATGATTTCCAACGCTGCAAGTTCTATTAATCCTTAAGATGGATCCAACTATGATCAAGCCAAGGAAGTGAAGCCATTCGATGAAACAAAAGCCGGTGTGAAGGAACTAGGAGACTCAGGTGTGCCCATGATTCCCAGGCTTTTTATCCGCCCATCAGAGAAAGTTCAAAAGTCGTCATCTAAGTCTAGCAATTCCGGCCTTCAGGTTCCAACGATAGACTTTGAAGGGTTTGGAGGTTCTCGGCGGGTAGAGGTTGTGAATGAGATTCGCAAAGCATCAGAAAACTGGGGTTAATTTCTTTCAAGTTGTTAATCTTGTAGATCATCTATCTCAGTCCTTTCTCCTTTTAAAGTGACGAGGCCATGCTAGTTGCTTCACTATTTCTGCTGCGCGAATTTGTTGAATTTTCTATTTCTTTCATGGATGTTAACATCAATAAACAGCTTGTAACAGCATAATATTATCATCCAAAAGACTTAAACCTTACTGTGAGTGATCCATTTTCAACCTTTTGTGTGACTTTGCTTATATATTTTTGTTCCATGTTGGGTTGCCTACTGAAATGCATTCTTCTATACCTTTTACATTGAAAGCAATTTAGAGTTGTGTAATTGAATCATCCACTGCATTGATCATGCATGCCAGCTCTATTCAATCGAATAATTAACGAGATGAATTCAACTTCTTACAAGGCTTGAGCTCGTCATGCGAGCTTAAATGGGGTAGAGTTGAGGCGCTGTCTACTACTTTGGACATGAAGTTAGCCACAACTTTTATGTTAAAAGTCTTGAATCATCACTTGCATGTGATGATTCACTGACACGCAGCTATGTTCCTTCAAGTCTGAAGGAAATTCACCCTGCACCAAATACAGACTGAAGACTTAGCCTCCAGGGTACCTTATTTAGACTGGACCTTATTTCAGCTTGTCAGAAGCTCATAGGTTGCCTCTCTACTCATTGGTCTACTCAAATTAATAAAACTGTTGGCACACAAATCCATATCAATTTTTCATAAAAGAAAATCTAAATCAATTATAAAAAAAAGCTTTACCTGCATGAAGTCCCCAATATTTACAATAATGGAGCGTACAGAGGGGTCGCAGAGAATTTTTGAAGCCTACAAAATCTATTTTTGTGACCTGAATGCTGATATTACTAGCATCTGAAGACGACTATCGCATTTTCTCTGATGGGTGGACAAAATCCTGGGAATATTGCTCGCACCAGAGTCTACTAGTCCCTTAACGCAAGCTTTTGTTTCCTCAAATGCCTTCACTTCCTTACCCCTATCATAGTTAGACTCTTCATCTTCATTAATGGATTTTTCAGCATTATCTGAGACTTCCATGTTGACAACAATGGCTGGTGATCGAGGACAAGGACTTGCGTATAATTAAATAGAGATGTCAGGGGTGGCCATTCAAGCTCAATAAAGAAATACATGCTGATGTTGCAAAAACAAATATAATATGCTAGGCAAAGAGAACCGTACCTACCTTTGACCTTTCTTTGCCCTATCACTGTACAGGGAAACCCGTAATTTGGCAGAATTTACAGCTCATCAATTCATCTATTGTCTATCTTAACCCTTTCTCATTTTAAAGTGAAATGAGCCCATGCTTGTTGCTTCACAATTTCTGCTGCACAAACTTGTTGAATTTTGATCTTTCTTTCATGCATGTTGAACATTAATAAGCAGCTTGTAACAGAATAACATTATTATCACCTTGCTGACATTGTTAGTCGAAAAGGGAATTAGGATCTATAAGAAACACTTCAATTAACCTCATGGTGACTGATCCATTATTAACCTTTATGGGAGTTTGCTTTTATATTTTTACTCTGTTGGGATCACTTGCCGAAATGCATTTTTTTGCACTACTTCCTTTTTTAACAGCTTGATTGAAGGCTTTTTTTGCTTCTGTTGTTCTTGGTTGATTCTGAACACTTATCCTACTACTCATTACAAAAAGCCGCGCAAATTTTGCCATTCCACCACTCACTTTGTTCACTCTGGTAGATTTATGCCATAAGCTGCTCAAACGAAAACAGGAAATGGTAGAAGAATTTGATGACAATGGATGGATAAGTTCTATTACAGTGGAGAGAATTGTTTTCCAACTAGTTTCTACATTGGTTATTGGAAACAACAAGCATGAGCTAATCAAGCCAGCTTAAAATGAGAAGGTGCAGAGGTACTTCCGAACTTGTCATTGGTGATAGCTACAAAATGGTGAAAACAACATTTTTTTTATAGGTTACTGAAATTATTTTCTGAACTTTTTCTGAAGAAAATGACAAAGTAAACTGTTTGTCTTCGCCTTTGCTGATGACTTCTGCACATTCTCTGGTGCGTAGACAAAAAACCCTGGAATCTTAGTCACACCAGAGTCAACTAGTCCCTTGACACCAGCCTTTGTTTCCTCAAATGCCTTAAATTCCTTGGCTCTGTTGTAGTTGGAATCATCATATTCAGGAATGGAACTTGCAGCTTTGGCATTCAGGAGCACTTCCATGTTTGGCAACATTGGTGGGTTATTCAGGAGTAATCCATTTAACCATTTTTATTAAAACAATATCATTTTGATTTCTTTTTTTAAAAATTTTTTTCTTAATGTTAACTCAGTGAGATTTGTAACATATTTGGCTAATCAACTAAGTTTTATTGAATAAATATATTGTCCAGTTAAATTAAAAATAAAAACCAAGTAAAGATTTACATCCTGAAATTCTAAATTAGATAGTTAAAATTACAACACAAAAACTTTATTAGAAATTCACGATTTTTAACTGACCAACGTTGATAGTATCGTTAATATTAATTCCTGAAATCTTCTCTGAATGGTCCATAAATATTTTATTTTACACAAGCTCAAAGTTTTATGTGAATATATACGTGTATATTTAACATTATTCAAAGAAACAGTAAGTGCACTAGGATTTTAAACATATATATTATATAATTCCAACAGCAAAAATCAGTACATGAAATATCTGGCATGTCTGTATAATATATATGTTCCACATTGGCTCCATGTGAAAAACTAGCATAACATAATGAATTCCATTTTTTTTTTCAAATCCATATCTTGGATATATATGCTAATGATGTTTCCACGTTCATATGGAATTTTCTAGCTGATAGAACTTCAATCTCAATGAAGAATGCAAGCTCTGATCGTTCAAAAGATTGCAACAACAATGGTGGTGACTGGTGAGTGCATGAAGGTAGAGGCAGATGGGAAGGGACTATTCCACGACCAGGTAACTTGCTGGCTAGAAGCTGCTAGTTTGGAATGGCAATCAAGGGCAGACCATGTTAAAGGTGGCACTGAGGTTGCTTTGAGTGCTTAATCTTTTCTCTACCCACACACAGGCTATCGCCTTGCTCCAACGGACTCTGTACTTTGAAATTTCCTTCTACGGCTAGCTCTACTACCATATCTCGGAATGTGTTTCCATCAGATTCGTCCGATCTCATGGGGATGGTGGAATATCCCATCTGGACACAAAGCAACTGGCACACAACCCGGCTCCGGGCCTCCATTGTGCAGGATGCAGTTTCTGATTGTCTAGTTTTGCCATAACAGAGGCTTACCTTGCAATTATTCATACAAGAGCTTATATGGCAAAGGCCTTGAAGCAGGATTGATTGATGATCCTAGTTTAGGTTGATTTTATGAATTACACTACCTAAAAATGGTAGGATCAAAGCTAAAAAACTTTTTCTCATTCACAATCCATTATCGAAATCACTAGTGTTTATTTTAACTTTGGCTTGGATGCTGCATTATTTGACTTGCATCCTCTTATCATACAGGGAACTCTTGTCATCGAATTCGATCCTTACGAATGGATTGTTCTTCAAGTTAATGTTTTCCAGTTATGCAAAGCTAATCAAGTAGGTTATCCTTCTGAATTTTGATCATGACGAGAGTCAAATTACAACTTCCTTCCTCCTGGAACACACTCTTTCTTGTTGGGATTTTAGGATTTGGGAGAATACATCAACTCTGTGGGTGATTGATTGTATTTTTGGTGCTCTATAAAAAATGAATTTTGAGCCTAATTTCATGTTTAGAAAACATCAACTATGTGGGTGATTGATTGTATTTTTGGTGCTATATGAAAAATGAATTTCGAGACTAATTTCCTGTTTAGAAAATCCAAAGTCAAGGTAAAAGCTCATTGATAAGGGAGTGGGGGTTTATTAGATGAGTTTAGCTCGCTTTCAAGCTCAATATTTTTAGACGTGATTTGATAAACTATTAAACTCAGCATACCTTAAGTTTGGTTACATGTTGAGCTTAATTGAACATGAAATTAATGAGTTGCAAGGCCTATCATACTTAGGTTTGGATGCACACCTAACCTAGTTGAGTATATATTTGATGAGCTGTTAGACTCAGTATTCTTGAATTTAGTTGCATACCAAACGTAATTAAATATAAGTCTAGCAAATTATTGACCCATCACCCTTATACTTGGTTGCACGCTAAACCCTAATAATATGTGTAGATTTACATGATCAAAGTAATATATTTTGTAAAAATTAAATAATGTTAGAATAAAGTCTAATATTTTCCTTTTCATCTTAACTCATGCAAATCATTTAGTAAATTCCATACCTATAATTACATGCTTTTTAAATAATTATCTTTCTTTCCCATCAAAGTAATTAAACTCGGTTCTTATTTCAATCCATTACCTAATTCAAAACCAATTCTTAATAATACTAATTATTTAAAACAATTTTGTTTTATTTTTTTAGAAAAAAATATTTTTTAAAAAATAATTTAAATTTTGATTAGTTTGACTAAATTACTGGTTAATTTTAAATTAATATTTTTAACACTTAACTTTGATCAAATGATGAATCAACTAAATTCAAGTATGTGATGTATGTAAGATAATATTTTTTTTTAATTAAAAATATATTAACTTTTTTTTATTTTTAATATTAAAATCATAAAAAAATATTAAAAATAATAATTTAATAATTTTTCAAAACAAAAACATTTTTTAAATTCCCTCGTACTCTCTTTCAAAAGCAAAAACAAACTTTTACCTCGAACCCCATTAATGAAAAACCAAGTATGATCAGATTTCATTGATCCACCCCAAACAGATCCGGGTCGGTCAAATCATCCTCCACGTAAACACTCCTCCTTCATAAACCATTGCTGACACTTGACACACGCCTTCTTCCTCTCCACCATTTATCTCTCAGTGACACTTGAGATCTCAAACCTTGACACCAAGAATTAACACAAAATGGGGTTAGGCTTATTAGCTTCAAGGCTCATAAGACCTCAAACCGCAGCCCGAACCCTTCTTCTCCGCTCCATCGTGACAAAACCGGAGCTTCAATCACCCGAACCCGCAACCGCCCCACAACCCGACCCAACACCTGGTCTTCCGCCGCGAACACCATTGGGTGGTGCCCGAGTTCACTTTCCGAACCCGGAAGATGCAATCGAAGTGTTTGTTGATGGGTACCCAGTGAAAATCCCGAAAGGGATGACTGTGTTACAAGCTTGTGAAGTTGCTGGTGTTGATATTCCGAGGTTTTGTTATCATAGTCGGTTGTCGATTGCTGGGAACTGTCGTATGTGTCTTGTGGAAGTGGAGAAGAGTCCTAAGCCTGTTGCTTCTTGCGCTATGCCTGCTCTTCCCGGTAGGTTTTTTGACTTTTTTTATCTGTCTTTTTAATTTGGATTGTCAATTTGGTGGAATTGAGTGGAATTTGTTTTAATCGTGAGTAAATATCGGATTTTTTTGGTAATTTATTGTTAGGATTTTCCCCTTTTGTGTTTTTTTTTCCCTCGAAATGATTAGTTTTTTTAATTATGAGTGGAATTTGTTTTAATTGTGAGTACAGATTGGAAATTCTTGGTAATTTATGGTTAGGATTTTTCCCTTTTGTGATTTTTTTTTTGTTGAAGTGATTAGTTTTTTTAATTTGTTTTGTAGGTAGAAATGAATGATAATTTATGTCTGTGATTTGGCTGATTTTGGTGATTTTAATTAGAATTTGGAGTGTTAGGCTTTTCTTTTTTGGGTTTTTGAGCTGGATGGTGAATTTGGTGGAAATGAGTGTAATTTGCATGGATGTTGAGTAAAGTTTGGAAATTTTGTTGTTTTTTTGGGGCTTTGCTTTAATTGTTCATTTTGTAACTTGTATTTTGGGTTTTTATGACTTCTTTGGGGTTTGATTTTTTAACTGGTTCATTTGGTATTTAATTTGGTAAAAATGAGTGCAATTTGTATGATTATTGATTGAAGAACAGAACATTTTTGATAATCGATGGTTTATGCTTTTGGCTTTTTGTGATTTGGGTTCTTAGTTCTCGAATTACTCTATTGGTAGAAATGACTGCTAACTTTTTATGGTGATCGTGTGATCTTGATGGGCTTAAGTGGTAATTGGTGTTCATGTGGTTTAACTGGGTTTTCAATTTAGTTCTGGATATCCATTTACCAATCGAAAATGGGTTTTAATTTTTTATATATGGTGTTATTTTTTTGGAAATTGGAATCTTATGGATCATTTAATTAAAAAGGATAAGATTTAATTTGGCATCTGTTTGCTCATTTGTTATAATAGATTTGGGTCTTTGATGCCTTGAGTATGAAATGCTATGTAACAATGTGGTACATTTGGGGGTCTAGATTATGATGTGCTTTAATTGTTTGATATATTGAACATTCTATTATTTATGATTTTTGCTTTCTCCCATACAAGTCATGATGGGTAATTCGTTTTTAGTTGGATGTTGTTCTTAAAGTTATTGTTTTTCTTGTTGTTGTTTTTTTCCCTAGAGGTTCATTTAGATGTGTTATTTTGTCTCATTTTTGTTTAGTTCACCTTTTCAAGTTTGCAGGTGATCTCTTTTGCTCTTTTGATTTTTTCCTTGTTTTCTGGTTTTGTGACTGAGAAACTAGTTGGTTTTAGTTTCTTGCCATGTGCTCAGCAGAAAATTTTGTTTTTATTTTATTATGATTGATTTAATGTTTCTAGTTTTTTGGTTTGTTTTTGCTCTCATTGTCAATGTTTCTGATTTATTTGCTACTTTAAAAGCTTCATCACACACGCATATATGATTCATCTCAGATTTGATTTATGGCATGCATTGTATATGCAAATGCATTTTGATTTGCTTATTTAATTATAAGAAATGGCTATTTTATGATGCAAGCTCTTTGTATGAATTTGCATGTATCCTTAGTTTTTCCCTTTTGTTTCATAATCCTTTTTTTTAGAATCTTTTGGTTTCTTAATTTGTTGATTGAAGTTTCAGGATTGCATAGTTTAAGAATATGTATTCTCTTTAGCATCTGTTTTATTTCTTAATGATGTTTCATTTATCAGAGGTTTTATATTGTAGGAATGAAGATTAAGACAGACACACCTGTGGCAAAGAAAGCACGAGAAGGGGTTATGGAATTTTTGCTGATGAATCACCCATTGGATTGTCCAATTTGTGATCAAGGTGGAGAGTGTGATCTTCAGGATCAGTCTATGGCATTTGGATCTGATCGTGGCAGGTTCACTGAAGTGAAGCGATCAGTTGTTGATAAGAATCTTGGCCCTTTGGTGAAGACTGTGATGACTCGTTGCATTCAGTGTACAAGGTTTGATTCTGAAACCACTTGTTCATGTAATCTATTATACGAACATGATTATTTTGAATCATCAAACATTTGTTTTGTGCAAGCAGCGTTGAATATGACAGCATATATGTGCATATTCTTTAAAGCAATAATTTGACTTTAGGAGTGCAATGCAATTACTTTTGTTTAGCCTTTTCAATTAGGATAAATTTCATACTTTGGACAAAAATCTTCATGCTGCAAAGAGTTACCAGATCTTTTCAGTGAGTCATTTTCTATTATTCCCCATTGTTGTTGAATTTTCTTTCTGTTTTTGATGAATGATACACTGAGACCTTGCTTTGAATGCTGGACTTTGAGCCCATGATTAAGGTTTTAAGAGATTACTTGGTGCAGATTGGGTTAGACTCCAGTCACTCCACTGCTCATTTCATACTTGATTTTTTTATCTCTGTTTTCAGTCTTCCACTTAAGGAAGCTAGTGTAATCCTTGCCATTGTTCTGACTTATCAAGAAATCCAATCTCTATTCAATATGATAATATTCTTTTATTGTTGTGTTTCTTAGATGCGTTCTCCTTTGACATCTAGTAGTTTGCGTTTTCATGCTTTTGTCACCTCTCCCTGTTCTAAATACATTTGAAATAAATTTTTGTGGCATGTCCCACATTGATGAATAGAATAATTCCTAAATTAGTTCTGCATACAATGGAAAAAGTTTTATCCTTTACCCCCTTTTATGATTGACTTGTTCAGAAGCCAACAGGTTTTGGTGTTTTTCTTTTTAACCAACTTATTTGGTCTTGGATAATCTTCCTTTTACTTTCTTGGTTAATCCATTTTAGCATTTCATATGTTGTTTCATTGATTTTTTTTTTTAACTCTAGTGATGTGATGTGATCAAGTTAGGTCATGTGCTGTGGGTTACTGTATAAAAATGAATCTTTGATGTTATTGCATGTGAACACAGCTTTGCCAAATTATTTGATCTGTAAGCTTTGCTAATGGTGAAGATGCAGTTGATGTCTTTGTAATTTGCCATAAACTTGTAATTTGCCATAAACTTGCAATAAATCTTTGATGTAATTGCATGTGAATGCAGCTTTGCAATATTAGTTGATCTGTAAGCTTTGCTAATGGTTGAAGTTGCAGTTGCAGTTGCATTTGATGTCTTTGGAATTTGCCATCAACTTGTTCTTGTTTTCTGTCAGCATTTATACATCTTGATTATAGTTTTATGCACACTGTGCTATCTTATGATGTGAACTCAAATATTCTTTTGGGACCCCACAGGTGTGTGAGGTTTGCAACAGAAGTTGCTGGGGTTCAGGATCTTGGCATGTTAGGTCGTGGCAGTGGAGAAGAAATTGGAACTTATGTTGAAAAACTTATGACAAGCGAACTATCTGGAAATGTGATAGATATCTGTCCTGTTGGAGCCCTTACCTCAAAACCTTTTGCATTTAAAGCTCGAAATTGGGAGTTGAAAGGTACAGAGACCATTGATGTCTCTGATGCAGTTGGATCCAACATCCGGATTGATAGCAGAGGTCCAGAGGTCCTGCGCATCACTCCACGGTTAAATGAGGTAGATTCCCTGCACTGCAGTGTGTTATTTTCATTATTTTTCAGATATTTTTTTGGTTGGGCTAACCAAAACGTCAACTTGCTTCCTTCTAAAACAAATTTGTCTTGTTCTTTGAAGGGCTCAGAATTTTTTGTGAATAGGAAATAAGGCTATTGTTTTATATTTGGCAATTAGGTTTACCAATTGGCATTGCATTTTATCTTCGTTCTGGTGTTGACAAGGATTTTATGAGTTCAATAAATGTTAAACTATACAATATCCATCAATTTACTAGTAGATTCTTTGCTTGAGAGCTTGAGAGGGTATGAATAGATCAACAGCTTAATTGTAGCATTCTAAAAGTAGGCTGCTGTGTTTATTCTAGTTTTATGTTATGCAAAATAAGTTAATGTTCAGTGATGTTAGACCTGCTTTTTCAGTTTGTGAAGGACTACTGGGTCCTCTTAACTCGTTTCTTTCAACAGATTGATTTATGATCTTATTGCTTTGATTTCTTTCAAGTGAATTACTTCGAAGACAATCAAGCTGATTAATTCTGGCTCTTTTGTTGTGTATTTTACATAAATTAATTATGGGGCAAAGCACTTCAATATACTCTGTTTTAAATATCCTACTATGATTACAATAGATTAAAAAGGTGAAGAAAAAAGATCAATAATTTCTGCTTTTATGTCATGGATTTTTAATTGTTTTTTGGTGTACAAGACTGCAAGGCCTGTTCATGATTTTGGACTGGCCTATTTCAGGATATAAATGAAGAATGGATATCAGACAAGACTCGGTTTTGCTATGATGGTCTAAAGAGGCAGAGGCTAAATGATCCTATGATTCGTGGCACAGATGGGCGCTTCAAGGTCGTGAGCTGGCATGATGCCTTAGCTGTGGTTGCTGAGATTGCCCATCAAGTTAAACCAGAGGAAATAGTGGGGATTGCTGGTAAACTATCTGATGCTGAATCCATGATGGCGCTGAAAGATTTCTTAAACAAAATGGGGTCAAATAATGTGTGGTGTGAAGGAAATGGACCTAGCCCAAATGCTGATCTTCGATCTGGATATATTATGAACTGTGGCATTGGTGGTCTTGAGAATGCAGATGTTTTCCTCTTGGTTGGCACCCAGGTAATCGTGTGGACATTTTTAGTCATTTATAGAATGGAACTCTTAGATTTCAGCTGTGCTTTGTGCTATTTCTTTGTGTATGACTTCACAGCCATTAATTTGTTCTTTGCACTTGTACACTGTTTTACACTTTTTCCTTGTCACATTGACTTCGAAATAATCTTGTTTCCAAGGCATTTGGATTGATTGAGACTTTGTCATTATCTCATATATTGTTTGCTGAATTGTCAGCCAAGGGTAGAAGCTGCCATGGTAAATGCCAGAATCCGCAAGACAGTTCGAGGAAGCAATGCTAAGGTTGCTTATGTTGGCCCTCTGACAGAATTCAACTATGATTGTGAGCATCTAGGCACTGGTCCTGAAACTCTTACTGAAATTGCAGAGGGTCGCCACCCATTTTGCTCAACACTTTCAAATGCCAAAAACCCTGCCATCGTTGTTGGTGCTGGACTCTTTGAGAGATCAGACAAGGATGCAATTTTCTCTGCTCTTGAAACCATTGCGAAAAATGGAAATGTTGTAAGACCTGATTGGAATGGTTTCAATGTGTTGCTTCTCAATGCTGCCCAAGGTGCAGCACTTGACCTTGGACTTGTGCCAGAATCTATCCAAAGTATTGAGAGCGCCAAATTTGTGTATCTGATGGGTGCTGATGATGTGGATTTGGAAAAGCTTCCAAGTGATGCCTTTGTTGTTTATCAGGGGCACCATGGGGACCGAGGCGTGTACCGTGCCAATGTAATTCTCCCAGCATCAGCATTCAGTGAGAAAGAAGGGACATATGAAAACACAGAAGGGTGTGCGCAGCAGACTTTGCCTGCAGTTCCAACAGTTGGTGATTCCAGGGATGATTGGAAGATAATTCGTGCTCTTTCCGAGGTAGCAGGGGTGCAGTTGCCCTATGACACAATTGGGGCTGTCCGATCTCGGATTAGGACTGTTGCACCAAACCTCTTGAGCATGGACGAGAGAGAGCCAGCTACCTTTTGGGCTTCATTGAAGCCTGAGGTTAATCAGAAGATGAATTCAACTCCTTTCCAGGCTGCTATAGAGAATTTCTATATGACTGATTCTATTACCAGGGCATCAAAGATAATGGCTCAATGCAGTTCACTGCTGCTAAAGAAGTGAGTTCTTGATTTGTTTTATCTTTCCAAAAAACTTGCAAATTCACTTTTATTTGTATAATCATTCAAGCCGTGCAAGGCCTTGTTTGGCAAAGGGGCAAGCTTGTGGAACTTTGGAAGTACATCCAATAAGGTTACTTTTGGATTCTGTTTATTTCACTGTAACATGTCCAATGTAATAGCATTTCCCTGTAACCTTTTTGTGTGTAAGACACTGGACTTCCCAGGTTTTTTTTGGCTCAATCTTATAAGATGCTCCAGTTTGCGGCAGCATCTGCTTTTGTTCACCAATTCTATTTAATAAAGAAACATCCTCGTGGAGTGAAGTTATCTTTTTAGTTAATTCTTATCCATGGTGGGCTAGTGTGTTAATTAAAAAAGCAGGTTGTCTCCTCATTACTTGATAAGCTCTTTGTTCACAACTGTTGAAAACCATATTCAAGGAGTTTCCTTTTAGCAAGTTTCAAGTAGCTCACTGTTTGGTCTCTAACCCTCCACGAGTGCATTTGCCATCTCCATTGCAAGCTTCTGTAGCTTCTTACCCTTAAGCATCTTGCCATGATCTCAACCCATTCGCTATGCGGTATGGACCCCAATTTGTCCCACTTTAGCAAACTATAAGGTGCTACTTTGGCAGTTAGGGACAATCTAGCAATGAAGAAGGAATGCCTACCTCGTTCATGCATTACAAGATTCATTGGATTTTACATCAAATTAAAAAGGGCTGTTGAGTAGCAGACTCGGTATTTGAAGATATTTGAAAACAACAAAAAAGAAAACAATTGGAGATATTTGAAGCACGTCGTGTTGCACATTGATCATGGAAACATCTCATAAAACTAGAGTAATTATTTATTTTGCTCCTTAAATTCATCTAAATTGATAGTGTTGCTCATAGACGATCAGAAGCATTATTTCTACAAGTTCCATGGCCAGTAATATCAGTTTCCTGTGACTCTGTCAAGTTCATGAGCAGACTTGGTATCGTCTTGAGAAGCAGAATCAGCATTTCCACCACAAATTTTCATAATATTATTACAGCATCTACTAAATTGAAGCGTGCAAAAAGTGGCTCCATGACTAACACCAGTTGTTGCAGTAACAACTGGTGTTAGTCAAACTGATTGGATGATGGGTGTTGGACATGAGGTTAGAAAGATTTTCCATGATGTTACCAGCACTGTTTACCTATAAAATCTAAAAGGAGGGGCCATTGGCATATGTTAAGGCATTTTTTTATTGTTTCTTGTAAATCAGGGAGAATCAAGCTCAAGACTAGTTGATTAGTCTAGTTCTAAGCACTGTCTTTTAAGTGCATTGATTAATTAAAAATGCAAGTCAATCTTGTTTTTTTTCATAGAGCATTTACCTGATCTTTATGTTTTCATCTCATAATTGAAGGTTTCATCAAGGTTATGCATGCTGATGTTACAGCCAGATTAGCAGGGGTGATTATGCATAACAGAGAGGATCCTGTAATTCCAATAGGTGCCAGCAAATGGTCATCAGTTGACTACTCACCATCCAAAGTCTAGTACCATAATATCTTTGAATTGTCATCTCCTCCTTTGGCCACACTTCAATGTCATCCTCTGACGCTAAACCAAGGAAGCCTGCACTTTTGCTGATTAGTAACATCAATTCTGGAAACAGAACATCTTGTTCTCACCAGTATTTCATCAGTGAGAAAACGAGAATTACATCATCAGTATAATTTCCTACTCGATTCCTTTCCTTCTATGGCTATGGATCGATGACATTACTATCATTTCCTTTCATAATGAAAACCATAAAGGATTTTCAGAAAGGAGAATCTGATTATAGATTGGTTCCTGCGAAGAACTTTCAGAATGCCCTGAAGTGGCTTCTGGAGGAATGTCTGGCAGATGACTACTTGGTGTTCTACTTCTCAGGACATGCATTCAGAGTTCTAGCAACCTGATTTCAATGTCGATGCCTCAACTAGGAAAATCAGAATTCAGAGTTCTAGCTAAATGTTATCAAGAACACACCAGAAGATCCTCATAATGAAGATATTTATGATTTATAAAATAAGACAAACAAAGATAGTATGAAGTAGAATTGCAAGTACAAGGTAATGGTAACTCAAGGTTCATTTGGTCTCGCTCTCGTTATTTACAAGGCTAAGTAAAGAAAGAAAAGGCATGAACAACAATTTCACCAAAAGAAAATACGCGGGGAAGGAAATTAAGATGAAATCTTTATACCCATAAATGCAATGCCAAAAAGTCCAATTGCTGTAATCTATTACAATCCCCAATGTCCCCGTCATTCCAATGTTGATGAGTCCAATCCATCCAAGGATTCTTGGATCGCTTTTCAGTTGATTTCAATGTCAGGGATGTGAGCTATCTTAGGCCAGTCCTTTCCTCTCTCTTTCTCATACCTTTTCTCCAAATTTGGACAATCGTAGATCACTAGAGATAGGAGAGAAGTGAGATGTTGGATACTATCCGGCAATGAATTCAGCTCTGGACATCGATAAAGCCCCAAATACTCAAGTGCTGTCAGATGTCGCACTCCCTCAGTTAGGGATGTAAATTGATTACAGCCTTGAATCAAAAAGCGACGAAGAGAAGATAAGCCACACAGCCCATTCATTGGCAAAGAATTTAATCTTCCACAATCAGCTATGTGTAAAACCTCCAGAGAAGTGAGGTTCCGAAGACCTTCCTCTGGCAAGCTTTCAAGTTCATCACACCACTGAATCGACAAGCTTTTAAGAGCAGAAAGGTTATCTAATACCTTATTTGACAAAGATCGTAGATTTTGCAGATAAAAAATTCGTAAATCCTCAAGGAGTGTATGATTTTGCAATAACCCATCGGGAAGCTCCCTCACGTTGGGAATCCATGAAATATGAAGAGAAGTGATAGAAACGAGATTCCGAACTGACATCAGTAATGAAACATTCCCTCCCTGGATATCTAATTTTTTGATAGAGGGTATAGTTGGTATTTCGTTCAACACAGGGCAATCAACTATGTTCAATTCTCGAAGGCGAGGAAAAGTACACGCAGCCCATTGCTCTAATCTCTCCATTGAATCGAAAGTCAGCGTCTCCAAAGATGGAAATGCATCTTGCTCATCTCCATACACATTGTTGTCAATACACTTCACACCATCCATTGCATGTAACTTAAGATTCTTGAGGAACTGCAATTTCCCGAATGGTGGAAGTTGTTCACAGTTATGACATGCTCTTAGCTCCATCTCCACTAGATTTGGTAGCATCAAGTTCAAGTTCATCATCCAATTATTTGAAAGTTTTGAACCACCATATCCAACTAACCTCAACTTCTTCAGATTTGAATGAGGCTGGAGCCCTTCAAGGACCTCCTCCTCATTATTTGGTAGTGAACGCATAATGTAAGCTCCATTCACTTGCCATGATAAAGTCAATGATAGAAGAGATGCCTTCAACTTCAAATTGGCAGTTCTGGCATCTGTTGAATTCTTAACATTATCAAGATCTGTGATACTCAATTCACCAGCAAGATTATTTAGCTTTTCCAGCTCCCCTATGAAACGACCATCCTCCTTGCCCACAATGAACAAGGTAAGTTTTCGAAGGCATATCAATTGCCCCATTCCACAAGGCATAAATCGAAGTGAATGGCAACCCGTGATGTCAAGATATACGAGACTTTTCATCTGCTTCATACCTTTCGGTAATTGGATGAGTTCTCTGCAATCTCTCAGATCTAGTGTCTGGAGGTTTTGGAGAGAGGTTATACATTCAGGCAGTGATATGATCCAGGAGCCTGACACATCTAGATACCTTAGATGTTTCAAATCACAAATTGACTTCGGCAATTTCTTCACCCGGACATTTCTTAAACTCAAGGCTCGATGTTTTTGACTAGAAGAATACATATTAAGGCTCTTTCCCCAGCGCTTTTGAATCCAATCATAATCCATCAAAAGACATGAGCGCAGTGAATGGACATTGGGAAGTTTTTCTTCCGGAGAAGCTACTCGTCTGTGGTTAAAAGCTACATGACGAACAGTCTTAGGAATTTCCAACTCCTCATGGCCTTCGGTGTTATAGCATTCTTGTACTGCAATGGATTGTGCAAGATCATGCATTTTACATGTTATGTTGCCAAATCCATCATCCTCAACCTCTTGCAGAAATGACCTTCCCACTAGTTCATTGAATATCTCAATACCCATGACATGCAAATCCATTTCTTTTCTGCAAGAAATAAAGCCATTTGCCATCCACAAAGCAACCAGCTCCTCCCTCCTCATCACGTGATCTTTTGGAAATATAGCGCAATACGCAAAGCATTGCTTCAAATGTGGTGATAAATTAGTGTAACTCAACCTCAAAGCAGGTAAGATCTTGCTTGCTTCTTCTCTTAGATCCCAAATCTCACTTTCTTTGACAGCTATCCACTGATCTTCATTATCTTTTAGCCGCATTAGGTTCCCGAGTGCCTTTATAGCTAAAGGAACACCACCACACTTCTTCACTATTGATACTCCAATGGCTTCCAGGTGTGCCCACTCCTCTTTCCTTCTCATCCAAAATGCAAGCCGTTGAAACAAATGCCAAGAATCTTCTTCAGACAATCTCCCCATGTGCTGGACAAAAGCTGTTGCCATTCTACGAGCAACCATCTCAATACGCGTAGTTACTAACACAGCACTACCTTTAGCTCCGGACCTTAATACCTCTTTCAATTTATTCCACCTATCATCATAATCATCCCACACATCATCTAATACAAGAAAAAACCTTTTTCCAGTTAACTTTTGTTGGAGGCGTTGTTGCAAGGGATCCAATTCTTGAATATCACATGAAGCACCATCAATGGACTCTATGATGGCTCTTGTTAATCTTCTTACATCGAAATCAGTAGATACACACACCCAGATCCTCAAACTGAAATGTTGTTTAACCCGTTCTTCATTGTAGACCATTTGAGAAAGTGTTGTTTTCCCGAGTCCCCCCATTCCCCATATAGCATAAATAGGGAGGTTGTCTGAATTTGCGAGCAGGATGTTGACTAGTTCTTCTTTCTCCTTGCCTCTTCCATAAATTTCTGATTCATTCACGAGTGAGCTGGTAAGCCGCCAATCGTAGGTATCAGCTGCTGTGTCCCCAACTCGTGGTGTTAAATTGAACTTGTTTTTCTCATTGGCAATGGCATCCAGTTTTTCTCTCACATTTTTCAATTTAAGCCCCATTTTCAATCGAAAAACTAGTGGATTATGACCAAAAGAAAAGAAGGATCTTACTCGATTTTTTAGATCTCTTCGCTGCAGAAGCCACTGAGCTTCAATTGCAAACTCATCCAGTACATCATCAACAACATAAGCTGCATCCTTGAGGTCGCTGAGCCACACCTTGATAGGCTCACTCTTCCACTGCTTCTCCTCTGCATCTTGCAGCACAGCTTGAATGGTTCTGAACGTGCGCTTGAGATTTTCAAGCTCGGTCCTTAGGCCCACAGCAAGTCCAAGATCTTGAAGAATTGGGGAACTCAAGTTCCCCATGATTGTACTCGCGAGAGCAGAAAGAATTGCATCAGCCATAGATTGTCGAGAAGAAGAAGTAGAAAGGGTGCAAGAATAACTAAAAGCAGGGGATGTGAGCAAGAAATGGCAAGTAAATATGAGAAATGGAAAGGGTGAAAGTGTTTGGTGATGGGATTTACTTCTGCTATCGATCTATTTTTATCACTGATTTTAGTGTGATTCGAAGACAACATTCGTCAACTTGAATTTTCTTGCTGTCATGGTAAAAGTCTTCTTCCGGCGCTTGCCAACCCGCGTGCTAGTGTTGAATAAAATATAAATCACTATCAAGTGTTGAAATTTATAACCATGGGTTCATGGATACGAGTTCTTAAATCATATTATGCCTTCAGGTTCTTTGACAATTGTAGATTAAAGTATCATTTTTACTTTAAGGGTGCTCAACGTAATAGGAAGAAAAATGAATAATTTTTTTATTTTTTTCCCCTTTGGTTTTACATTTCGGTTTGACTAAAAAATACATTATCAATCCTTATATTTTTTTTTGTTTATAAAATTTTTAGTATAGCCTGTACGAGCTCGGTCAATAATCATTTAGGATTAGTGATTCAAGAGAAAAGCATGGAGTAATTTCAAGTGTATAAAGTAACTTTCTTAAATCCAGTCACAGCTAGAGATGTGATCTGCATTACCTCAAAACAAAATCTTTTTAAACCATTTCCAGGCACTGGAAATCTGGATATCCATGAAGGTGATTAAAGTTAAGATTCCATTATTCAACACAAAATGCAGAATCAATCATAAGACAAGCAAGCAAAGGAATAACATCCCTTGCAGCCTCAAATACAAATTGAAAGATATCCATCCTACTGACACAAATCTTTCCAAGGTTCCTTGTAAGTAAAACTACTAACAACATTATTTTGTTTGAGGTTTTGCTTGAGATTCTCATGGCTTCCGCAGGATGGTGGTTTCTACAATCATGGAAATCGCAACATATAGATCCATGTTTGAAGCAGGCCTTATGTCCTCATAATACCCCTTTCCTTCTTTCTCTATGTCACGGCCAACACAAATGGAAGCTTTGCGATTAGCAAAACCCTGTCAATCGGACAAGATGTAAAGAAACTAATGTAAGACATCTTATAATAAGAGAACTCAAGCAGCAAGGAAATTGTTTCTTTTCCCTCTTACCCAATTGAAAGTACTAATATCCTCTGTTTCGTGCCGCCGTCCGGTAAGTCTCTGCTCAATCCCTTTCTCCATAGACTGCAATATGTTCTTTATGCCTCAGACCAAGCTTTTCAATTGCTTTCTTGATGACTTCATAGCCTCCTTCATTTCTCATAGACATAGCACTGAAAATGTGAAGAATTTTAAAGTATAAGATAAAAACAAGTGTGGAATAAAGAAGCAAATAAATTAAGCTTCAATCAAAGATACAAATTTGAACCTGTAATTTTTGTGTGCCCCCGTTCCTTTCCAATCTTTTTGACAAAACAGAAGTCCAATTTCCTGAGAGCTCAGACGATAAAAGTACTGAAAACATGCACACTGGCAGCATCCAGTAGGGTACGATGAAATAAAAATTGACCTGAGTTGGCTTAGGATCGAATGAAAGCACAGCTCCAGCAACCTCAGTAATCCTCTGTTAACATAAATATAGACATTTCAGAAAACAATAGAAATTGGAATAGTTCTACCATCTTCTGTATTCAAGTACCTCCAGAATGTACCGAGCTGCAGCCCATAATTCATCTCCAACAGAGATACCGACTGAAGGTCCAGCGTGAAATTTCCACTGCATGAAAATGAAAATGGTTTAACGTTGTAAGACAGAACAAGATTAGAAGGGTTCTAAACTAGAACTGTAAGATCAAAATGGTAGAAGGGAGATGCTCGTTCTTTTATTTTACCTCGCCCGACATCACTTCTCCGTTCATACCACTAATGTTCATACCGGCATACAGGCATGCCGTCTACTGTGCATCAACAATGCCGAAGGCTTCGTCAACACCAACACCACAGTAGTATGGTCCCCGAGGACCAGGATAACCACCAAGAGACCAACCAATAGGCCATTTAACATAGTTCTGCAGCAAGATCATTCCTGGTTTTTTTTATCATGTCGCTCATTAATCATAATTATAAAACACTTTGCAGTTATCTTATAAGAAAAAAGAACGAAGAAAGTAAGGGTGGATTAGGATAAAATTAAAATAAAATACCAGAGCCCTTCAGCAACAACATCTGGAGTTTAAGCTTCACATATGACTAATCCAATAAACATCAACATCGGAGAGAATGAGATCAAGCTGTGGTGGCGATATCAAGTGGAAAGATGTAAGGGAACAAAATTGCACTCACAGGGATGCTATTGCCCCTCTTAAACGGATCTCTGAAAAATAAAAAAAATATTTATTGACCAGGTCACTTTTTTATAATATTTATTTATTCATTTCCTTTCTTCTATTTTTTTAAAAATAAAAAACGTAAATGAACAAAAAGGACTAAATAATTTATTTATTTTTTAAAAATAACTAATTAATTCATTTCTCAAAACTAAAAGGACTTAGTTTTATAATTTAGACCACAGGGATGCATTGGAAACCTTGGACTCCAAGGGTGAGTCATCTCCACGTGACTGTTGAGGATTAGGACAAGATTGAGGATGAGTATTGAAAGTGACCTTACCTGCAACACGTGGTCGTATGGTCTTTCAATTTCAGGGGACACATGGGTCCCAGAAAACCAGCAACATTTTATTTCATTTTCCCCTGTGCCTTGTGGAGAGAGAAAGAAAACCAACCAAGTCTTCTTCCTCCCTCTCTCCAGGACAGGAAGCGGGACCCATTCTCAAATACCCAACCCAATCCTAGCCGTTGATTGTTTTTTTCCTGGATTCCTACTCTCTCTATCTAGCTATCTACCTGATCCAGCTGGATTTAGCTGTTACAAACTGTAACACTCATATTTCACCCGCTTGAGTTGAGCTTGAGCTATCTACCTAGCTAAGCCGTCGAGCAGTAATATTCAAGCCGACTTGAAATATTAGCCGCCATTACGATTTCCGTCACCAGTCTAACATCTAATTAATAACTTTAATAGTCATTCATTTCATATAATAATAATAATAATAATAATGTACTCAAAACTTAGAAGTTATAAAATAAAGATTTTAAATTTTTAAATCTTATATAAAATAATAATTCTTACAAACAATTTCTTACAATTATAATCATCTACAATAAAAACTATCGGATCTTTGGCCATGACCTTGAGCCCAGCCTAGCTATGAAAAAAACCTAGATTCTTTTAAATATTTTGTATTTTTTTATATTTTATATATATATTCTTATATGCTTGAAAAAACACAACCACTTGCATTGTCGCCTCAGACTATAATCTTGGAAATTGTGAGCCATATAAAACTTTTATAATAAATAATCATCAGAGACAAGTGAGGCATAGCTCAAGATATTAAAAACCACTAAGAAATGGAAGAAAACTTCTTTTCATGATTTTTACTTGTTTATTTTTAAATAAACAAACATTTAAAATTGACTTAAGCATTAAGGTGCAACGCACAACTCCATTTCCAAAAAAAAAAAAATTAACAAAATGATAAGAGAGCAAGTAACATTCATATTTATACATTTTAAAACAGCTATATCCATTGCTCTTGCATTAGCTGTTCCAAATGATCTAGTCACCATCAACCTCCAACATTTCACTCAAGCATTAGAAAAAAAAAACTAGGCATGAGATGAACTCCATAACTCACATAAAAAAAATATCTAAGCTTCCATTGCCCAGAAACCTCCCTCCCTCCCTCATTTTTTATTGTTTAATTCTATAATAAACTTCAAGCTATTAGAACAATATTGAATTTATATTTAAACTATTTTTATATCAATTTCATTCCTAAACTATTTTTAATTATAATCATTCCTAAATTAGAGTTTTTTGGAGTGTTCCTGTAAAAATTTAAAGTAGAGTAATGAAAAGACGTGAGACAGTGTAGTAGCGAAACAGAGTTATTCATTCATACCTTTTTTTTATGCTGTACATATAGAGTGGGAAAAACTTGCAACAAGGAAAGACAATCTTGTATATATTTTCTCCCATGATTATTGCTAACATTATATGCTAATAATAAATACATAATCATATCTAAACTATATAACAAATAAGTTATACTTGATGAGTTGTTGTCAATGGTTAGGTTTCAGAGAAAGACATGACAACTCCTTCTTTATGGGTATGCTATATATATATACTTCATCCAACCAGCAAAAGAGAAGTAATATATTTTTCTCTTCAGACATCTACTGCAGTGAAGCCAATGAATAGGAGACTTGTGACCCCTGACTTTTTTTTATTAATTAATGTGAGTGTTTAGGTTAGCTTACGCATACTTTAATTAATTTTATCTTATAAGTTTTAAGTTAACGACTATATAAGCCTTCAATAATCTTGAGAAGATTCAAATTCATGATTATTAAAGAGTAAACTCAAAATTTAACTAGTTGAGTTACCTCTCAAGATTTCTCATACCCTCACTCTTGTTTACACACAATGCCGGCAATGCTAGTTAGAGGTGATTATTTTGGGTTCAGTTCGGTTTTTTAGGACAAAAACTGGTTTGGCTCGGTTTTCTCGGTTTTAGCTCGGTTTTTTTGGTTTTAGGCTTATAAAACCTGTTGTAACCCAATTTTGGATTCACCAAGTTTTTCTCGAATGTTATTTTATTTCTATTATTATTTATAAAAATAATAATAAAAAAAAAGTTTAAAATTCAAAAAAATATTTGTTCTCGAGTCAACCGCATCTTTCCATCAAAACCGAGTTCACCAGGTCAATACTGGTCAAATCATGTCGACCAGGGTAAAAAATGAGTTTTCAGGCTGTTTCGGGTCAAAACCGTCATTTTCGGCCAAGACCGAGTTCACCGGGTCAATACTGGTCAAATCATGTCGACCAGGGTAAAAAATGAGTTTTCAGGCTGTTTCGGGTCAAAACCGTCATTTTCGGCCAAGACCGAGTTCACCGGGTCAATACAGGTCTAACCATGTCGACTGGGATGGAAAATGAGTTTCAGGTCATTTTGGGTCAAAACTGTTATTTTGTGGTCAAAACCCGGTTCACCGGGTTGATACCTACTGACAGTTTTTTTTTTTTTTATGTTTCGACATAATTTTCGGTAATTAAAATTGATTTTTAGTGGTTGAGTCGGGCTTTTTCTAATACTGATTTGAGTTTTTAATTTTATCTATGTAAATATTTATTATTATATATAATAAAACAAAAGCATTTTTGTCATATTAGGCAATGTTAGGCAGGGATTATTTTTTTTCTTACAATTAGGCAGAAATCAAAGGCAGGGACGTTTTTTCCTTATAATTAGGCAATAATTAGGCTTATGTCCCTAGTCACTGGCTATAAATAGCCAGTGACAATCGCCGGACGAAAAAAAAAAAAAAAGAGAAAGAATTGTTACTGCACTCATTTTTTTTTTTAGCTTTTATTCACACGAGTAGGATATTGTTTTAAAAATAAAAATAATTTAAAAAATACTAAATATATCCCAACTCATCTCAGCCATTGAAATAATCCAAGACTTAATCCCGTTAAGCCACGTCATCCGGTGTACCGAGATTTCGGTACACCGCGTCACACCGGATCTAAACCCAGACTCATCCAAACCGTGCGATCGACCTCAGATCTAGCCAATCACAGCCATCCGATCATTCCATCAGAGATCCAACAGCGCACAGTGTTCAGTGGTACCGGTATACCATGCACGCGTTCACACCGTAGCCTAATCTCGGACTCTCTCTCTCCTCTCGCCGGCGACGCCCTCTCTCTCATCCGATCTCCACTTTCCGGCCGCCTCCAGCCTCCACACCACCGCAGAAAGGTTGATCCATTGGTTTAAAGCTAAACCCCGGCGTTTGTAACCGTTTTCGCCGCCTCATCTGGCCGGAAAAAGGTCGCGATCCTCGCCGGCCACCGAAGCTTCAAGTCGCCGATTCTCCCTCGTCAGCCATCAACGGACGTCGAGACCACAACCATCAGAATCCTCTCCCTCATATCTACCAGGATCGACGGTTCGTTTCCCAGAAAACTCGCCAGAAAATTTCGCTAGTGCCAACAGTAGCCGCGCGTGAGCTACACGCGCCACCAGTGGCATTTTCGTAAATTCCTGAGAAATCCGAGGGTATTTCGGTCTTTTACCCATACAGGGGTACTCAGGTAATTTTTCTTGAATTCCTAACATTTTTTATTTTTTTATGTAAATATTTGTAAATTCTTATTGCATGTTGTAAAAAAAAAAAACAAAAACAAGTATAAAAAGAACAACGACGCGGGTCCAACACCCATCTTATCATGTTATCGTTCGTGGGTCCAAAGCCCAATTCTCGAATATGATTATACCCATTTCTCAACGATATCAAAATAGTTTTATTTTATAAATGAATATTGTTCATCGACACGTCTCTTTTTATAGAAAAGGACCGATGTCAAAAAGTTAAAAACCAAATATGGATTATGTCCATAGTTTTTTTTGATAACTCGGACGTACTTCTCCTTTTTAGGGTTAAAAGTCAAATTTTTAGACAAGTTTCCTATTTTTAGAAACTGATGTCATTTTTTTAAACGCGTCTCCTACGAACGTGGTTTGTCGACACGTCTCTTTTTACAGAAAAGGACCGATGTCAAGGATTTATACCAAATATGGATTATGTCTATTTTTTTTTCCTCTTGGTAATTCAGACGTAAATCCTTGTTTAGGGATAAACGTCGAGATTTTAGACAAGTCTCCTATTTTTAGGGACTGATGTCATTTTTAACGTGTCTTCTATTTTTAGGGACCGACGTTAACTATTTTAAAAAAAAAAACAAAACAAAATTGCAAATAAGCTTGAAATATAATAGCATTTAAATCAAATAAAAAACACACAAGTAAGGGTAACCTTTCTTTTGAAAGGATGTTTTAAGGGTGGTGTCTACCTTCCCTTAATCATAACTAACCCAGTACTCGAATCTCTGGGACCAGTGTCTAATTTGGGATTTCTAGTTCCTTCAAATTACTAGATGACGACTCCAATATAATTTTCATTTCCCCAATAAAAATAAAAAATCTTTTTTGTTAAATAAACAAAATGAGCGGAGCTGTCGCCCGACGTCGTGTATCGACAAAACCGAAACCGAACCGAACCGGCTGGTTTTTTCAAAAATTTAATCTGTTTTTTTTCATGGATCGGTTTTTGCGGTTATTTTTTTTCCAGTTTTCTTTATTTCTTTATTTTTTTACTCACTCTATCATATGTTTTTTTTTATTACAGTAAAGAAGGCTGGTGTTCTTACTATTAGTTTTTTTTATATATATTATAAATTAAAGATCATTAATGGAATCTGCTATGGAAAGAATATTCCGTTAGCAATTCTAATTTTTTATATTTTTTTATTCCGACAGAAATTTTTAATGCTAGTAAAATATTTCATTCATATTTTTATTGGTATTAGAAATCATTAACGGGATAAAAAAATTTAATGAGCAACTTTTAAAAGATAATATTTCCTTACTAATTCCATTGATATTTTCATTGGTGTTAGAAATCATCAATAATTTCTAATAATAACAAAATTCTCTCTAAATACTCATAGAATACTCTTTTAGCATTCCTTAATTTTCTGCTAGTGTTTAACGTAAATAACTTTTTTTTGTTTTTCAATTAAACAAATTATCATACTTTAAATTGCATACTGATATATTTTTTAACTTACTTTAAAAATTAACTTAAAAACTTACATATAATATATATAACAAGAGTTATTGCACCAATAAGAACTAAATACCATTATCTTGTAAAAAAAACAAAAAGTAGATTGCAGTCGAGAAATAATTTATTTCCATTTTAATTTTGTATTTTGGACAATTGTTTTAGGTTTTTTTTGGGCTAATAAATTTTTTTTTTTTTAAGTTTTAAGGATGTTTATTAAATTATTATTTTCTAGGTTATCAAAATGTTTTTTTAATTATAATTCAAACTTGTTTTAAGATAATGATAAAATGATGTCTAAAAACTAAATATTCTGATAAAGATTTTTTTTAAAATGAGCATGTCAGCTAGGCAAACAGATTCTAATTAGAGAGATATTTTTTCCTTATTTTAAATCATCCAAATTCTTTTGGATATGTATTCTAATTTCTTTTATTTTTTATTAAATGAAAGACATGCAACAAAAAAGTTAATTTTTTTACTGGAATTAAAATTATTAATAAAATAAGGAAATATAATAGAAAAATATTTTGTTTTAAAAAAAATTTAATTATTATTTTTTATAATTAAAATACTGTTATATAATTAAATATAAATAATTGAAGGGTTCTTTGTAATGTAAAATCGAATATTTTAATTTGTATTTTTTCCCAGCTTGACAACTTATTTTTTAATATTTAGTTGGCACTTAGAATTTTTAATTTATTTTAAATATATACATCAAATTTTAAATTTACAAATAAATTTTCCTTTTTAACTAAAAAATATATTATCAATCCTTATACAAATTTTTTTTATATAAATTTTTTTTTTTTTTTTTTTTTTTTTTTTTTTTTTTTTTTATGTAGTAGCTCGGGTACTATTTCATAAAGCACCGGCCACTAATGTTTTCTTATATCATAAGGACAGTGTAATTTTTGTGTGCCCCCGCTCCTTTCCAATCTTCTTGACAAAACAGAAGTCCAATTTCCTGAGAGCTCAGACAATAAAAGTACTGAAAACATGCACACTGGCAGCATCCAGTTGGGTACGATGAAATAAAACTGACCTGAGTTGGCTTAGGATCGAATGAAAGCACAACTCCAGCAACCTCAGTAATCCTCTGTTAACATAAATATAGACATTTCAGAAAACAATAGAAATTGGAATAGTTCTACCATCTTCTGTATTCAAGTACCTCCAGAATGTACCGAGCTGCAGCCCATAATTCATCTCCAACAGAGATACCGACTGAAGGTCAGCTTGAAGTTTCCACTGCATGAAAATGAAAATGGTTTAACGTTGTAAAACAGAACAAGATTAGAATGGTTCTAAACTAGAACTGTAAGATCAAAATGGTAGAGGGGATATGCTCGTTCTTTTATTTTACCTCGCCCGACATCACTTCTCCGTTCATACCACTAATGTTCATACCGGCATAATGCCGTCTACTGTGCATCAACAATGCCGAAGGCTTCGTCAACACCAACATCACAGTAGTAGGGTTGCAAGTAAAACATAGTTGAATACACTGCGCGTAAGCTAACCCAAACACCTTAGTTATATATATATATATATATATATATATATATATATATATATATATATATATATTCATTAGTTATGCAGCAAGATGTATTCTTGCTCAAGGTCATGCCTGGTTTTTTATCAGATTGCTCATTAATCATAATTATAAAACACTTTGCAGTTATCTTATAAGAAAAAAGAATGAAGAAAGTAAGGGTGGATTAGGATAAAAAAAATAATATACCATAGCCCTTCAGCAACAACATTTGGAGTTTAAGCTTCACATATGACTAATCCAATAAACATCAACATCGGAGAGAATGACATCAAGCTGTGGTGGCGATATCAAGTGGAGAGATACAAAGGAACAAAATTGCACTCACGGATGCTATTGCCCCACGTTTGCATTGGGTCTAAAATCGCTTTTTAAAAAATTAAAATTTTTTTTATTTTAAATTAATATGTTTTTGATGTTTTTAAATAATTTTGATGTGCTGATCTCAAAAATAATTTTTAAAAAATAAAAAAATATTATTGACATGTTTTTTTGAGTGAAAAGCACTTTGAAAAGCAACAGCAACCACACTCTCAAACACCCTCTTAAACGGATCTCTGAAAATAGAATGTGTTTCATTAAATAAAAGAGGTGTGAATTCAAAAATGTTTAAAAATTAACAAAAAAAAAAAAAGTAACATAAAAAAAACCTAAAACAGATTTGGAATTCACTGCGCACACAAATTAACTAAGAGAAATGTGGACGATAATAGTGTATTTATTATTTTAACCTTAAAAAACTCATTTACATTATTTTCGGGGTCCAATGGTAATTAGACATCTCGTTCATTATCAATTTAATTAGGATCTAGAATGTATTTCTTTTTTAAATTATATAGTGTAATGACTCGGATGCCCTTAATATGCAATAAAAATGGCTTCAATTGAGGGGTGATTTCAATTTTTTAATTAAAAAAACATAGTGAATTAACTTTGTTGCCCTTTAAAACAAATATATTTTAATAATGATCTTAAGGCTTATTCGTATTTTCATTTTGGTCTTTTAGTAATCATTGGGTCAAGACAAGGGCAGGTTCGTTTTCTACTTTTCAAATGAACAATTTATTTATTTAATTATCTTTCAAGTCAAAAGATTTTTTAAACTAGGGTTAAAAGGCTTATTTATCTTTTTAATTCAGTTATTTTGTAACCGTGGGTTAAGACATGGGCAATTTGATATTTAAAAAATAATATTTAAAGAAGAATTATTGTTGGTGCATTTTGTTCACAGGTGGCGCGTGCAGGGAAGATGATGAAATTGCTCATTCATTAAAGATGGAGTTAGAAAGAAGACAACATTTTTTTTTTTTTTATCTTTATACGCTTTGTATTCTTTGTTTTTTAAGGTTTTTTAAAAAATTATAATTACCTTTTGCATGGGTTGCAGATCGATAACCACATTCAAGTTTGCTTGGATTTTTTTTTTTGTATTCTCAATTTATTTTTATGACATTTTTGTTAGATTGAAATGTATTTTTTTTGTTTTTTTATTAATGTTTTTTTTTTTAAGATGTTCACTCATCTTGATTTTTTTATTTGGTGGATAAGATGGTGTGAGATAGGAGAAACTTATTTGATGTAGCCTAGCCGAGTTAATGATCTAGATCCCAACATTTTCTTGTTTTTTAAATATGTTTGTTGTCTCATGATATATTTTTTTTAATGCCAAGATTTTTTTTTTCTAGTTTGCGTAATGGGGTTCATGTGGTCTCTCATTCTTGCAATTTACAAGGATACGAGATGACATGTCCGCGCGCTGCCGCGGGCTTATAAAACAAATGTACTTGATAGTATTATAATTGTGAATCAACGCTAGATAAGTAATAGAAATTAAAGGTATGATGGAGCAAATATTTTATGACAGAAAAAAAAAAAGTTGTGTTGGTGATCAAAAACTTAGAGACTGAACAAAATGATTTGTAGCAATCTACAGTGTTTTGTGAGGAAAGATACAGTGCTTTCGCCACATGATTTAGCTTTTCAGTTAATAAAAAGCAAAAAAAATTACAAAGCTAAATTCTCTACCAACTTAATATTAAAAAAAAAACCCAACAAAGATAATTTTGGAAGGAAAAAAACCCATGAGAAAAAACATTGCAGCAATTGATAATGTTTTGTGAGGAAAACTATAGCGTTTTTCCCAATAAAATAAAATAAAATAACCATTTAGAGAAATATTGTAACAATCCATAGTGTTTTGTGAAAAAAACTACAATGCTTTCCTCATATGATTTAGCTCTATTGTAATTATAATTCTTAACCAACTCAATATTCAAAAAACAAATCGACAAAGATAATTTTGAAAAAAATCATAAAAAAATCACATGAAAAAACACTGCAACAATTCACGGTGTTTTAAAGAAAAAAAAATTACAAAGCTAAATTCTTAATCAGCTCAATATTAAAAAAAAATCGACAGAGATAATTTTAGAAAAAAAAAACAAACACCAAAAAAAGGGAAAAAAAAAATCATGTTGGAAACACTGTAGCAATTCACAATGTTTTGTGATAAAAGCTACAGTGCTTCCCCACATGATTTAGCGTTATTTGTAATGACTTGTAATTATAATTCACAAACAACTCAATATTAAAAAAATAAAATTGAAAAAGATAATTTATAGTGTTTTGTGAGGAAAAATTTGTATTTACTTGTAATTGCAATTTTTAACCAGCTTAATATTTAAAAAATAAAATTGACAAAGATAATTTTAGGGAAAAACATAACAAAAACAAAAAAAAACCATGTGGGAAAAAACACTGTTGCAATCAACAGTAATTTTCGAGAAAAGTTACAGTGCTTTCCTTACATATCGTAACTGTAATTTTTAACCAGCTCAATATTAAAAAATAAAATAACAAAAGATAATTTCGAAGAAAACCATAAAAAAAAACCATGTAGAGAAACACTGTAGTAATCAACAATGTTTTAAAGAAAAAAAATTACAAAATTAATTCTCAATCAGCTCCATATTAAAAAAATCAAAAAATATAATTTTGAAAAATAAAGAAATAAAATAAAAAAAAACTATGTGGAAAAACATCGCAGCAATCCACAGTATTTTAAAGAAAAAAATTAGAAAGCAAAAATTTTAACCATGTCAATATTTAAAAAGTAAAATCAACAAAAATAATTTTGGAAAAAACAAAAGAAAAAATAAATGAAAAAAAAATAAAAATAAGGAAAGTTGAAAAAAAAATTTGAAAAAAGAAAAAAAGGAGAAAAAGAGGGAAAAGTTAGCAAAAAAAAAGAAAGAGGAAAACATTGTGAATTACTGTTGTAATCCACATTAATTTGTGTGGGGGGGACAGTAATTCCCCACACGATTTAGATATTGTTGTAATAAGTAAAGGAAGAAAAGGCATGAATAGCAATTTCACCAAAAGAAAATATATGGGGAAGGAAATTACAATAAAATCTTTATACCTATAAACGCGATGCCAAAAAGTCCAATCTTTATACAGTAATCTATCACAATCCTCAATGTCCTCATCATTCCAATGTTAATGATCAAATATAATATAAAATCCAAATAAAAAAAATTAAGGATTAAATTGAAAAATAAAAAAAATAAAAAAATAAGAACCATTATTCGATAAATAAATAAAATAAAATAAAATAAAATATTAAAGGTTAAAAATAAAAAATAAAACCAATAAAATAATAAGAGAACATAAATCAAAAGAATGAGGACTAAATTGAATACAAAAACTATATGAAACAAAATTTTTAGGTATGAAATTAAAAAAAAAAGAACTTCAAAAAGTATTACAAGCAAAACAAATAGTAATAAAAAAAATGAGAACTAAAATTAATAGAAATAGAAACTAGATGACACAATCAATTTTTGAAAGGGTTGACATGAATTTCTAAGTTAAGAGAAAAAAAGAGAGAGAAAAAGAAAAAAAAGCTCATCAGAGCCCGATCGAACCTCTACTGTTAACAAACATCTCGCCAATACGAAGCGGACAAGGCGCCACTCCAAACATCATCGTAGATGACTGATTTTGGTTACTTGACGACCTTGCATGTGCTAACACGTGAGTTGCACACGTCAACAATTTTTTTTTATAGTATTTACTTTTAAAAATTACCAAACAGCCTCTAGGTCAACCTAAAAATAAAATTAAAAAGAAAAAAGAAAAATAAAAACCCCCCCGGAACCATATTCATATATTTTTTATTTTAAAGACAATTCTGTCACTTCACTATTCTTAAAATTAAAATAAAAAGATATTTAAGTTGTAAAGAGAAAATTCATCACCCTAAATGAATTAAAAAATATATATTTTATCTGTTCTCAAGTATTATTGACTGAGAAATTCTTAATTAAGGTGGAATGAGATTTGAGAAAAGTTTCAAATCTTATTTAAACAATCAATGATTATCATGTAGAGAATAAACATGATTTAACATGACAAACATACTACATGCTTTAATGTTAAATCAAAACATTATTGATGAAATGATATTAATTACACTGAGAAACTAGTAACTAGAAAGTTAAGTCAAACCACTAATGATTTTTCTAATATTTAGAAAATCAAGACATGTTAATAGATGATACACCTTGTTTTCAAATTAAATTAACCAATTATTGAATTGATAATAAATTAAATTATTTAATTATAATTTATATTTGGACCAACATATTAGAAACTTAAGAGGTCACACACGTTAAAAATCTTTAGGTAGAAATTAAACTGAGATGATTTAATTAAGTATGACTTAATTAAAATATATTTTAAAAATTAACGACTAGAATATAATTAATATAAGGATTATATTTCTAGATCTTGAAAAATCAAATAAGTACTTGATTAAATTAATTATTTTTAATTTTTTTCTGAATTAATATATAGATATTATTAAAGGGACAAAATTGATGTTTATTTAAAAAGTTTTACATTTTTATCGAAATAAAATAAAATGGATAAAAGGCAATCGAGCGAATATTTTTCCACTGCGATCTTGAATGACAAAACACGCAAAATATTATTAGTTTCAATTAATTAAGTCTTCATAAAGGCTAAAAGGATGTTTATGAGATTGATATTTTAGTTGAGAAACCTCAACAGTTGATTTTCTTATACAAGTTTTGTTTTGAAGTAACAAAAAAAACTTAATTGGCTTAATTAGTCTCTTTGACTGTTTTATGAGAAGTTTTGAAAATTACGTCTCTTTAATTTTCTTAATTTTATGCTCTCTCTTTTTTATGAGAAGTATTGTGTGTTAAGGAAAAAAACTTATTACAGTAGCAAAACAAGTTTCCATTAAAAAAAATAATGAACCAATTATTTTTACACATTTATATGAAGAATAAAACAAGAATGAATTTGAGAAAATTATTTAAACAATTACAACAAATTAAAACTATGAAAAAATATATTTTATTCTCATTACAAATTTTGCATATTAATTTTAATTGATACTAATCTTAGGAATGTGAGCTATCTTAGGCCATTCCTCTCCTAAATCTTTCTCACACCTTTTCTTCAAATTTGGACAGCAAATGATGTATAGAGATTGGAGAGAAGTGAGATGTTGGATACTCTCTGGCAATGAATTTAGCTCTAGACATCCATAAAGCTCCAAATACTCAAGCGCAGTCAGATGACGCACTCCCTCAGATAGAGATGTGAATTTATCACACCATCTAACAACTAACTGACGAAGAGAAGATAAGCCACACAGCCCATTAATTGGCAGACAATTTAATCTTCCACAAAACTCTATCCGTAAAACCTCCAAGGAATTGAGGTTACGAAGACCTTCCTCTGGCAAGCTTTCAAGTTTCCCGCAATCCCAAATATTCAAGCTTTTAAGAGCAGAAAGGTTATCTAATATCCTATTTGACAAAGACTCCAGATCTCGCATCCCATCAATTACTAAGCTTTCAAGGAGGGTATGATTTTGCAAAAACCCATCGGGAAGCTCCCTCATATCGTCAATCCCTTCAATATGGAGAGAAGTGATAGAAGTGAGATTCCTAACTGACCTCAGTAATGAATCCTTACCTCCCTCGATGTGCAATGTTTTGACGGAGGGTATAATTGGCATCTCGTTCAACACAGGGCAATATTCTATCTTCAATTCTCGAAGGCGAGGAAAAGTACACGCAGCCCATTGCTCTAATCCCTCCATGTGCTGAAAAGCCAGCGTCTCCAAAGATGGGAATGGATTCTGCCCATCTCCATACACATTGCTGTCAATACTCTTCACACCATCCATTCCCCATAATTTAAGACTCTTGAGCAACTGTAGTTTCCCTAATGGTGGAAGTTGTTCACAGTTGGGAAATGCTGATAGCTCCATCTCTACCAGATTTGGTAGCGTCATGTTCAAGTTCACCATCCAATTAGGAAATCTTGAACCTCCATATCCACATATCTTCAACTTCTTCAGATTTGAATGAGGTTGAAGCCCTTCAAGTACCTCCTCGTTATTTACCTGAATAACACTCTTTCTTTGTTGCGGTGGCACAAATGATCGAGGGTCAAAAAGGTAATATCCATTACCATGCCAAGATAAAGTCAGTGATAAAAGAGCTGTCTTCAACTTCAAATTGGCACTTTTGGCATCTTTTAAATTCTTAACATTCACAAGATCTGCAATACTCAATTCACCAGCAAGATTATTCAGCCCTTCCAGCTCACTTATGCGACGACCATTCTCCCCACCCACAATGAACAGGGTAAGTTTTCGCAGGCATATCAATTGCCCCATTCCAGCTGGCATAAATCGAAGTGAAGAACAACCCGTTATGTCAAGATAGACAAGACTTTTCATGTGCTTCATACCTTTTGGTAATTGGTTGAGTTTATCGCAACGTCTTAGATCTAGTGTCTGGAGGTTTTGGAGAGAGGTTATACTTTCTGGCAGTGTTCTGATCGAGGAGCTTGACACATCTAGATACCTTAGATGTTTCAAATCACAAATTGACTTCGGCAATTTCTTCGCCCCGATATTTCTTAAACTCAGGGCTCGATGTTTTCGACCAGGAATCTTTCCCCATCCATACCAATAATATTCAATCCTCAAAAGAAGGGAGCGAAGTGATAGGACCTTGAGAACTTCAGAAGACGAAGTTCCTGATTTGTTATAAAAAGCTACATGACGGGCAGTTTTAGGAATTTCCAACTGCCCATCGCCTCCTGTACTCCTATAGCATTCTTGTACTGCAATGGATTGTGCAAGATCATGCATAAGATCATGCATTTTACATGTTATGTTGCCAAATCCAGCGTCCTCGACCTCTTGCAGAAATGACCTTCCCACTAGTTCATTGAATATCTCAATACCCATGACGTGCAAATCCATTTCTCTTCTGCAAGAAATAAAGCCATTTGCCATCCACAAAGCAATCAGCTCCTCCCTCCTCATCACCTGATCTTTTGGAAATATAGCGCAATACGCAAAGCATTGCTTCAAATGTGGTGATAGATTCGTGTAACTCAACCTCAAAGCAGGTAAAATCTTGCTTGCTTCTTCTCTTAGATCCCAAATCTCACTTTCTTTGACAGCTATCCACTGATCTTCATTATCTTTAAGCCGCATTAGGTTCCCGAGTGCCTTTATAGCTAAAGGAACACCACCACACTTCTTCACTATTGATACTCCAATGGCTTCCAGGCGTGCCCGCTCCTCTTTCCTTCTCATCCCGAATGCAAGCTGTTGAAACAACTGCCAAGAATCTTCTTCAGACAATCTCCCCATGTGCTTGACAAAAGCTGTTGCCATTCTATGAGCAACCATCTCAATACGCGTAGTTACTATGACAGCACTACCTTTAGCTCCACACCTTAATACCTCCTTCAATTTATTCCACCTATCACCATAATCATCCCACACATCATCCAATACAAGCAAAAACTTCTTTCCATTTAACTTCTGTTGGAGGCGTTGTTGCAAGGGATCCAATTCTTGAAGACCACAAGGGGAACCATCAATGGACTCTATGATGGCACTTGTTAATCTTCTGAGATCGAAATCAGTAGATACACACACCCAGATCCTCAAACTGAATTGTTGTTTAACACTTGCTTCATTGAAGACCAGTTGAACAAGTGTTGTTTTACCCATCCCCCCCATCCCCCTTATAGCATGAATAGGGAGATTGTCTGAAGTAGTGAGCAGCATGTTGATTAGTTCCTCTTTCTCCTTGCCTCTTCCATAAATTTCTGATTCATTCACCGAAGACCAAGTCTGACGCTGAACAAAACTATCTGCTTCCATCGCCACAGCCCCCTCTGTTAGGTGGAAATTTTGTCTCTCCATGGCAATGGCATCTAGTTTTTCTCTCACATTATTCAATTCATGAGCCATCCTTTGTCGAAAAACAAGTGGATTATGTTTGCTAGAAAAGAAGGATCTTACTCGATTTTTGAGATCTCTTCGCTGCAGAAGCCACTGAGCTTCAATTGCAAACTCATCCAGTACATCATCAACAACATAAGCTGCATCCTTGAGGTCGCTGAGCCACACCTTGATAGGCTCACTCTTCCACTGCTTCTCCTCTGCATCTTGCAGCACAGCTTGAATGGTTCTGAACGTGCGCTTGAGATTTTCAAGCTCGGTCGTTAGGCCCCCAGCAAGTCCAAGCTCTTGAAGAATTGGGGAATTCAAGTTCCCCATTATTGTACTCGCGAGAGCAGAAAGAATTGCATCAGCCATAGCTTGGTTTCGAATGGAAAAGAAGAAGTAGAAAAGGTGCAAGGAAAACTAAAAGCAGGGGAGGTGAGCAAGAAATGGCAAGTAAATATCGAGAAGACAGAGCAGTATGAGATGAAAAATGGAAAAGGCAAACAGCAGTCTCTGATTATATTGATTAGGCTCCACACGGTGCACGCTTGACTTGGCTATGCCTATAATAGTATAATAAAGCAATTGAAGTTTCAGAGAAGGAACATAGCTGTGATTTCAAGCAACATTTGTCAATTATTGCATGCCTTTTCCTGTTTTAAACAGAAACGTGATTAACGCTTTTGGCTGTGAATTCTCAAGGGTATTTTATTTTTCAATATATTCTCCATTAGCTAGACACAGTGCAAAAAGTTTTTCATAAATGTGTTTTAATCCTCGGTTATCAAATCTCCAAGTTATGTAATAAAACCTTAATAAACCTGTAGAAGTAAATAAAAAAATCATTAAATTTATTTTTCAATTAATCTAATATTAAATAATAAAATTTTAAAAAAATTAATTAAAAAAATAGGTCGAGTCAATCCAGGTTAACATGCAAAAACTTAGTTATGAAAATGAGATAACTATATAGAAAAAAAAAATTGAAAGAAATTATGAAGCTTAATTCCCAATCAATCCAAATTTAAAGGATGAAATTGAAAAAAAAAATCAATTAAAAAAAAACATGAAAAAACCACTCGAGTCAACTCGAGTTAATCACTCAAACTTGTAACTTGAGTCATGAGGCTGACATAACTTCATATAAACAAACCGTAATAAATTATGAAATCTAATGCTTAATCAACTCAATATTAAAGGATGAAATTTTAAAAAAATAATTAAAAAAAAGAAAAGAAAAAAAACTCGAGGCAATCAGGCAACCTGCGACTTAGGTCATGAAACCATGATAACTCATAGAAAACAAATGAAAACAAATTATAAAGCACAATTCCCAATCAACTCAATGTTGAAGGATTAATTTGAAAAAAAAATCAATTAAAAAACAAAAAAAAATCTTGATTCAAACCCGGTTAACTTGTCAAACCTGAATCATGAAACTAGGATAACTTTATAAAAATTTTTTATAAAGTCGAATTTTCAATTTGAATAATGAAATTGAAAAAAAAATCAATTAAAAAGAACAAAGGACAAAAAAAAATTCAAATCAAATTGGTTAACTCTCAAAACTTGTAATTCAGGTCACGAGACCATGATAACCCTATATAAAACAAATAAAAAAAAGTCAAATCAAATTCTCAATCAACTCAATACTGAAGGATGAAGTTGAATTTTTTTTTAAAAAAGGTACAAAAAAATAAGTCGAGTAAACTCGTGTTAACTTGTCAAAACTTAGGTTATAAGACTAAGATAACTTTATAGAAAATAAATTAAAATAAATTATAAAGTTCAATGCCCATTAAACTTAATGTTAAAGGATAAAATTAAAAAAATAAAATAAAAAACCTAAGGATAAAATTGTAAAAGGTCAAAGCATTTTAATGTTCATTGCAATAGTAAAATGCTAAGATCTTTTAGTAAATCTTGAGGATCAAATTAAGGCTAACACATTTCACTGTTTATTGCTATAATGAAATATCAAGTTCTTTCAATATACATCAATAATAATTATTAAATGGATGTGGTGTAAATTTATCCCTTGTATTTTAAAAAAAATTATAACTTAATACCTTTATTTTTATAATCAACACTATAATTTATTGGCTTCGGATGTTTTTAATTTACTAACAAATATTTAAAATGTTTTTGGATCCCCATTTTATCCCTTTGTCTCATCACCTATATAGTTTTATTGTGTTGTCTTCTCTAATGGTACAAAATAATAAGATAAAATACAAAAAATATTTTAAATAAAGATATTTTTTTCAGCAATAATATGTATATACATAACTTTTCTGACATGTTTTTATATTTTTAAAAAAATATAAATAAAAACATCTTTCAATAGTTCCAGGTAATTTTTTTATGCACAGTGGACGTTAGGTATGTAAACTGGTAATTTTAACCTATATTAGCCGATGTTAACTGGTTTTTTTTGTCATTCTAACTGTTGAAACAAGTCCTCATTACAATGTTAGCTGGTTTTTCTTCGTGGACTTTCTTAGGCTTCATATCGGTTTAATCCCATCTAATCTTTAGACCTGGTCCAATTATATTTATTTTATTTGTGTTAAAAATCAAACGATGAAATTAAAATTAAAAAAATTATATGTATATATAATTTAAAACATGCTATTATAGGGAAACCCTCATGTTACTCTCCAACTTGTATATCCATTCTCAATTACATTTAAAACCTATGAATTTTTTCAATTAGGTTCCAAACATTTCAAAATATTCTCAATTAGTGTTTTTTTTTTGTCAACGTTGTCGGTATTTTTGTCAAATCTTCTCATAACCGATGTCTGTTTTAGAGCATAAAAATACATATTTGATATAAAAAATGTGAATACTCGTAAAAAACAGCTCCTCTATTTTTAAAAGATAAATTAATTATTATTTTTTAAATAAATTACCTAGTTCATTGACCAGGTTACTTTTTTATAATATTTATTTATTCATTTCCTTTCTTCTATTTTTTTAAAAATAAAAAACGTAAATGAACAGAAAGGACTAAATAATTTATTTTAAAAAAAAACTAAAAGGACTTAGTTTTATAATTTAGACCACAGGGATGCATTGGAAACCTTGGACTCCAAGGGTGAGTCATCTCCACGTGACTATTGAGGATTAGGACAGGATTGAGGATGAGGATGAATATTGAAGTGACCTTACCTGCAACACGTGGTCGTATGGTCTTTCAATTTCAGGGGACACATGGGTCCCAGAAAACCACCATCATTTTATTTCATTTTCCCCTGTGCCTTGTGGAGAGAGAAAGAAAACCAACCAAGTCTTCTTCCTCCCTCTCTCCAGGACAGGAAGCGGGACCCATTCTCAAATACCCAACCCAATCCTAGCCGTTGATTGTTTGTTTTTGGATTCCTACTCTATATAGCTATCTACCTGATCTAGCTGGATTTAGCTGCTACAAACTGTAACAGTCATATTCCACCCGCTTGAATTGAGCTTGAGCTATCTACCTAGCTAAGCCGTCGAGCAGTAATATTCAAGCAGACTTGAAATATTAGCCGCCATTAAGATTTCCGTCACCAGTCTAACATCTAATTAATAACTTTAATAGTCATTCATTCATATAATAATAATAATAATAATAATAATAATAATGTATTCAAAACTTAGAAGTTATAAAATAAAGATTTTGAAATCTTATATAAAATAATAAGTCTTATCAAATAATTTCTTACAATCATAATAATCAAATCAGCCACAATAAAAACTATCGGTTCCGGACAGTTGAGCATGATTTCGAGCTCGATTATGAAAAAAATCTAGATTTTATTTAGATATTTTTTTTATTTTTATGTATATTATATATATATATATATATTTTCTTCTATTCTCTTTTTTTATTGTGCAAATATTTTCTATATTTATCTATACACAATCCCATAAATTCTACTTGATTCCATGCCAACACTTTTATTGGTGGAGAAACGTGGTGAATCAAGCATAATTTTCTAAACCAACCAAAGATTACCATAAGAAGTTTTTCAGCATAATCGTGTATTACTGCCTTTGATTGTATTTTTGAAAAAACACAATTACTTGCCTTGTCGCCTCAGACTATAATCTTGGAAATTGTGAGCCATATAAAATTTTTATAATAAATAATTATAAAGACAAGTGAGGCATAGCTCAAGATATTAAAAACCACTCAAAAGAGGAAGAAAACTTATTTTCATGATTTTTACTTGTTTATCCTTATATAAACAAACATTCAAAATTAACTTAAACATTAGGATGCAACGAAAATTCCAATTTCAAAAAAAAAAAAATTAATATGACAACAAGTAACCCTCATATTTATAGATTCTAAAAAAGCTATACCCATCGCTCTTGCATCAGCTGCTCTAAATGATCTGGTCACCATCAACCTCCAACATCTCATTCAAGCATTAGAAAAAAAAAAACTAGACATGAGACAAGCTTCCATCGTCCAGAAACATCCCTCCCTCCCTTATTTTTTATGGTTTAATTCTATAATAAACTTCAAGCTATTAGGACAATATTGAATTTATATTTAAACTATTTTAATTATAATTATTCCGAGTCATCAGATCATATGTTGCTACAACACAATTTCTCTACGGACAAAATTTATTTTATGGTGCCGGTGGGGTGTCTTTTGGAGTGTTCATGTAGAAATTTGAAGCAAAGTAATGAAGAGACGTGAGACAGTGCTGCAGTAGCGAAACAGAGTTATTCATTCATACCTCTTTCTTATGCTGTACATGTGTATATATAGAGTGGGAAAAACTTGCAGCAAGGAAAGACAATCTTATGTATATTTCCTCCCATGATTATTGCTACGATTATATGCTAATAATAAATACATAATCATATCTAAACTAGATAACAAATAAGTTATACTTGATGAGTTGCTGTCAATGGCTAGGGTTTAGAGAAAGACATGGCAGCTCCTCCTATATAGGTATTGCTTGGAGTATCCGGTTAACCGGAAATAATTTGGTTTTCAATAATGATATAAAACGAAATATGAAGTCATGCTTCTCTTTAACCCTCCACTGGTTGTCCGCATGGTTACAAAATCACTGTGAAGAGCATTTCAATCGCTGCATTCACCAAGCTGATTGATTCTCATTTTTTCCTTTGTAGTGGTAGAAGACATCTATAGACGAAGGCAACCATTTCTCTCCATGGATGCTATATATACACTTCATCCAACCAACAAAAGAGAAGTAATATATTTTTCTCTGCAGACATGTACAGACAAAGTTCTTCTCTGCAGTGAAGCCAATGAATAGAATAAAAGGATTCCACGAAAGATTTTGGTTAAATATTGAATACAGATTCATTACAGAGTATTGCCTATATATATTACAGAATATGTAACTATGTAAGGAAAGCTAGTAAAGGAATATACAGGGCTGCAGCTATTTAGGAAACATAATAAAAGAGAGATTCTAAACATAGAATGAGGTCACTGATGAGCTGAAGTCATGGTGTATATCCCTGATGATATTCGTGATGAGCTGAAGTCATGGTATTTTCCTTATACGACCCCTCAAAATGGACGTTCCATCAGCAACGTAGATTTTGTCACGTAATAAGGTGAAGCGAGACCTGGCGAGAGGCTTGGTCAGTAAATCCGCAAGCTGATCGTCCGTGTGAACATGAGCAACACGCAATTGGCCCCGACGAACAAAGTCTCGGACAAAATGAAGATCAATAGCAATATGCTTCATTCGGGAGTGAAGAACAGGATTGAGGCTAAGTTGAGTAGCACCAACATTATCACAGAGTAGGAGAAGAGGTGCACGTAGCGGGAGTCCAAGTTCATCAAGAAGAGATTTTATCCATGCAATATCAGAAGCAGCAGTGGCGAGGGCCCTATACTCAACTTCTGTAGATGAACGAGCCACAGCTTTTTGTTTTCTGGTGCACCAGCTAATAGGATTATCACCTAGAAAAATGATGTATGCTGTGGTGGATTTTCGGTCATCAAGATCACCACCCCAGTCAGCATCAGAGAACCCCTGAAGCACAGGATTTGACTGGCGGCGTAGCAAGAGACCAAAGTGAATTGTCTGTTTGACATAGCACAAGAGACGTTTAACATGTTGCCAGTGTGTTACTGATGGTTTGTGCATGAATTGAGCAAGGCGATTGACTGCAAAGCCGAGGTCAGGACGGGTAAGAGAAAGATATTGGAGAGAACCAATGGTGCGTCTGTATTCAGTGGCATCACAACCAGCTGAACCATCATTAAGGAGGAGTTTAACAGACACTGATATAGGGGTGTGAACTGTCTTTGCACCAGTCATGTTTAACCTGGAAAGAAGATCATGAATATACCGATTATGTGATAGAAACAACCCTTGCTGAACTGGAATGACCTTCACCCCGAGAAAATAGTGCAGGTCACTATGCTCTTTTAAGGAGAAAGTTGCACCTAAAGCGTTAACAACATGCTGTTGAAAGGAGTTGTTATTGCCGGTGAGAATTAAATCATCAACGTAGACCAGTACATAGAGCAGAATACCATCTTGAGCATAAATGAACAAGGAGCTATTTGATTGGGAATTACGAAATCCCAAGGTAAGAAGGTTGGACTGTAAGGCAGTATACCAAGCTCTAGGTGTCTGCTTAAGGCCATAAATAGACTTCTGAAGAGAACAAACGTGATGAGGATGAGACTGATCAATGAATCCAGCAGGTTGATGCATAAACACTTGCTCATTTAACTGACCGCGAAGAAACGCATTGTTAACATCCAGCTGCTTGAGAGACCAGTTGTGCGACAGTGCAATGGAGAGGATGAGACGAATAGTGGTTGGTTTGATGACTGGGCTGAAGGTTTCAGTATAGTCGACACCCGGCCTTTGATTAAATCTTTTAGCTACAAGACGCACCTTGAAGCGATCCACAGTACCATCTGGATGACGTTTAATCCTGAACACCCATTTACAGCCAATTAAATTGGTAGCAGAAGGACGAGGGACCAGACGCCAAGTGCCATGAGAGACTAAGGCAGTGAATTCTGCTGCTATGGCCTCACGCCACCTGGGATCTTTGAGAGCCTGAGAGACGCAAGTAGGTTCCAATGGCGGGTCAAGAGGATGCTTGGTGGTGACTGAGATTTGCTTAGGACAGAAGATATTATTTTGAGCTCTAGTAACCATGGAATGTGTTCGGCCAGGTAATGTAGGGGCAGCTGGAAGAGGAGAGACAGAGGAGGATGAATTATTGAGAGAAGAAGATGAGGGCATACCTGGTGTAGGAGGAGTAGGCACGGTTGCTGCAGCATCATGCACGAGAGGTGTGATGATAGGAGTCTCTAATGGAACTATGCAGACTGGAGGCACAAGAGACGGAGGGGAGGATGCTGGACACTGTATGGCAGAAGGAGGAGTGACCGAGGGTGGTGCCAGTTTGAAGGGAAAAATGCTTTCATCAAAAGTGACATGGCGAGATAAATAAATCTTACCGGTGTGGAGATTCAGACATTGAAATGCATGTTGGGTTAGGGAGTACCCGAGAAAAACACAAGTTTGGGATTTAGATTGAAATTTATTTGCACGATATGGAACAAGCCATGGATAACATTGACAACCAAAAGTATGCAACTTTTTGTAGTCAGGAACCCGACCAAATAACATTTCAAAAGGACTTTTATGTAAGTGTAAGAAAGTGGGAAGACGATTAATAAGATAGACTACTGTGGCCAAGGCATAAGTCCAGTAAGTGGAAGGAGCCGAAGCATGGTATAAGAGAGCCATACCAGTGTCGACAATATGTCGATGGCGGCGTTCAACGGTGCCATTTTGTTGGGGAGTATGTGGGGCAGTAGTAAAATGGCTAATACCACGAGCAGCAAGGATAGGACGAAGTTTGATAAATTCACCACCATTGTCAGAATAAAATTTTTTAATTTTTCTAGAAAACTGATTTTCAACCATAGTGGTAAATTTAACAAATATGGAAGACACGTTCGACTTGTTATGCATAGGATAAAACCAACAATACTTTGTAAAATGATCAACAAAGAGTACATAATAGCGGTAGCCATCAACAGAAGGAACCGGTGATGGTCCCCAAACATCAACATACAAATATTTAAGAGGATTATGACTTGTAAGGGAAGTAACACTAAACGGCAGTTTATGGATTTATTGCACCGACACGAAACACACACTAATGAAGACTTAGAGGAGGACATAGGTAAGTGATAACTGCTAATAAGAGAGGATAAAGTTTGAGAACTGGGATGTCCCAGCCTATGATGCCAGCAATCAAGAGAGGTACGAGTTCCATCCAAAGTGATAGCATGAGCTTGCAATGAGAAAGAACATAGTTCCACTGGATAAACTCCATCTTCACACCTTCCGCGCATGAGTACTGCCCCCGTTTTCAAATCCTTCACAAGGTAAAAGAAGGGGTGAAATTCAACAACAACATTGTTATCAAGTGTAAACTTATGAACGGAGATCAAGTTTTTATGAATGAGGGGCACATGCAGGGTTTCTTTTATGTTAAGAGGGCGAGAAGGAGAGGAGACAGTGGTGGAACCAATATGAGCAACGTGCAAACCTGTACCATCACCAAGAACCACCTCATCCTGGCCATCATACTCAGAATGAATAGAGAGATTAGCCAAGTCAGACGTGATATTGTGAGAGGCAGCGGAGTCAAGAAGCCATTTGTCTTTTGATGGAGCCGAAGAGGTATAATTGGTAGTGGGTGAATTCTACAGTTTGATACAATTCTTGGCAGTGTGACCAGGACGGTGACATATTTGGCACACAACAGGGGGCCGTTTGGGAGGAGCAGTATTGGAGAAATTCTGTTTGAAACGATTCTTATTATTTCTGAAACGCGGATTAGAGGACCTCCTTTGAGAGGTGTTTGCAGTGACAACCAGTGTTGAAGAAGAATGGGTATCCATGCGTTTGAGATATTGTTCATGGCCAATCAACAGGTCATGTAATTCTGCAAAGGATAATGCAGTTTCTCTGGTGCGAATGGGTGCCACCATATCTCTAAACTCAGAGCCAAGTCCATTAAGAACATATAATGTCAAATCATCATCTGAAACGGGTGCATCAATCAGAGAGAGTTCGTCTGCAGTTACCTTGACTGCATGGAGAAACTCAGACATCGTGCGAGAGCCCCTTTGCATAAAGGTAAGGTCTTCTTTCAGCTACGTAATTCTAACCCGAGATTTGCTAGGAAACAAGCGAGCAAGATGTTGCCAAGCATCACGGCTTGTTGTGGTCATAGCAATAAGGGACATAATTGCTTCAGAAACAGAAGCAAAAATAGCATTCAGCAGCAACTGGTCCTGTCTATTCCAGTGTGCATGAAGTGCTACAGTAGAGGCAGAAGAGTGCGCATCAGGTGTGGGAGGGCATTGAAGAGTGCCATCCAGATATTTCATTAGATCATATCCAATGAGAATGGTGAGGAAAGTTCACGCCAAGAAGGATAATTTGAGGATGTGAGTTTGTATGGTATTTGGCTGGAGATGTTTATGGTGATAAGAGGCAGTGAAGATGCAGTAGACTCTGAAGGAGAAGTAGGGTTGCTGTCGGTTGCCATGGAGATAAAAGGTGTTTGTAATCTCGTGAGAGAAGAGAGCTCTGATACCATAAAAGGATTTCACGAATGATTTTGGTTAAATATTGAATACAGATTCATTACAGAGTATTGCCTATAAATATTACAGAATATGTAACTATGTAAGGAAAGCTAGTAAAGGAATATACAGGGCTGCAGCTATTTAGGAAACATAATAAAAGAGAGATTCTAAACATAGAATGAGGTCACTGATGAGCTGAAGTCATGGTGTATATCCCTGATGATATTCGTGATGAGCTGAAGTCATGGTATTTTCCTTATATAGAAGACCTGTGACCCTTGACTTCTTTTATTTTTAATTAATGTAGGTGTTCGGGTTGGTTTACGTATACTTTGATTAATTCCATTTCGTGAGCCTTGAAGTTAACAACCATATAAATCTCAATAATCTTGAAAAGATTCGAATTCATAATCATTAAAGAGTAAACTCAAAATTTAACTAATTGTAATTGAGTTATCCCTCAAGATTTCTGATACCTTGACTCTTGTTTACACACAATGCCGGCAGTGCTAGTTTGGGGTGATCATTTTCGGTTCGATTTTGTTTTTATATAAAAAAAATAACTAAACCAAAATATATTTTTTAAAAAAACCAAAACCGGTTCAAACCGACCAGTTTCGGTTCGGTTTTTAGGACAAAAACCTGTTTTGGCTCGGTTTTTTCCGGTTTTGGCTCTGTTTTTTTTGTTTGACTCGTTTTTTTCGGTTTAAATCCGGTTCGGTTTTTTCGGTTTTAGGCTTATAAAACCGAACCGGCCGGTTTTTTCAAAATTTTAATCGATTTTTTTTCACGGTTCGGTTTTTTCAATTATTTTTGTTTTCTAATTTTCTTGATTTTTCGGCTTTTTTACTCACTCCATCATATATATTTTTTTACAATAAAGAAGGCTGGTGTTCTTACTATTAGTTTTTTTTTTAATTATAAATTAAAGATCATTAATGTAATCTGCTATGGAAAGAATATTCCGTTAGCAATTCTAATTTTTTAGATTTTTTTCTTCCGACAGCAATTTTTAATGCTAGCAAAATATTTCATTGATATTTTTAATGGTATTAGAAATCATTAACGGTATAAAAAAATTTAATGAGCAACTTTTTAAAGATAATATTTCATTAGTAATTCCATTGATATTTTCATTGGTGTTAGAAATCATCAATAATTTCTAATAATAACAAAATTCTCTTTAAATACTGATAGAATACTCCTTTAACATTCCTTAATTTTCTGCTAGTGTTTAACGTAAATAACTTCTTTTTGTTTTTCAATTAAACAAATTATCATACTTTAAATTGCATACTGATATATTTTTTTACTTACTTTAAAAATTGACTTAAAAACTTACATGTAGTATAACAAGAGTTATTGCACCAATGAGAACTAAATACCATTATCTTGTAAAAAAAAAAAGTAGGTTGCAGTCGAGGAATAATTTATTTCCATTTTAATTTTGTATTTTTGGACAATTGTTTTAGGCTTTTTTGGGCTAATAATTGTTTTTTTTAAAAAAAAAGTTTTAAGGATGTTTATTAAATTATTTTTTTGATGAAAATAATGAAAAAAAAAATTTAGATAAAAATAACATCCTCTCAATTTTTAGTCACTTTTACTAGAATTTAGATGTGGAAGTTACACGTCATTTGTTTCTTAAAAAAATTAGAAAAATGACAAATTTGAAAAAAAAAAAAAAAAACCTTGAGAGATGCAGTGGCATAGGCTAGCAGACCCGCATGCGTAGACTTATTTTTAAAGGTTCCATCTTGCTAAGCCACCTAGTCATGTGTGCCTTGCTTTTTTTAAAAACAATCTTTTCCAATAATTTTGGTGTGATTTCTTAAATTTTAATTAATCAAATATTTATTAGTTATATTATTTTATTAGATTCTTAAAGTGATTAAGTATATATTTAGATATTATTTTAGTTAAAGGCGATCATTTTTTTACCTTGTTTTAGAATAAAATTTTTTTTTTTTATTATTAACAAGTATTCTTTTTATACATCTTATCATATATTTTTTTAAACAAAATTAACATGTTGTTTTATTATAAAAGTATTTTTTTATTATATAATTAAATAAAATTATAAAAAAATAAAATTATTAAATTCAATTAGATTCATGACTTAAATAGTTAGGTTAACATGTTAACTTGGGTTGGATAGTTTTGATTTGAGATGTTCTCGATTTAATATTAAAAAAAAAACATCATCTCGAAATTTTTATTGAAATCAAATTGAGTTTTGGTTAATCATCTGATCCATTTTTAAACCCATCAAATCAACTAGGTTATATTATATTAATCTCCATATAATTATATTAAAAATTTTAGCTAGCCAAAGGGTATATTAAAAATTTTAGCTAGCCAAAGAGTTAAGTAGTAGATAAATTTTTAAATTGAGTCATATAGGCTGTTTTTGTGGTAATATTTAAATATTGTGTTATTCTTATATATTTTTAATACACTTTTTGTATTCTAGGTTATCAAAATGTGTTTTTATTATAATTCAAACTTGTTTTAAGATAATGATAAAATAATGTCTAAAAATTAAATATTTTGATAAAGATATTTTTTTTAAATGAGCGTGTCAGCTAGGATATGTATTTTTTTTCTTATTAGAGAGATATTTTTTTCTTATTTTAAATCATCCAAAATCCTATGGATATGTATTCTAATTTCTTTTAATTTTTATTAAATGAAAGACAAGCAACAAAAAGTTAATTTTTTTTATTGGAATTAAAATTATTAATAAAAGAAGGAAATATAATAGAAAATTATTTTTTTAAAAAAAATTTAAATTATTATTTTTTATAATTAAAATACTGTTATATAATTAAATATAAATAATTGAAGGGTTCTTTATAATGTAAAATCGAATATCTTAATTTGTATTTGTTTTCACCTTGACAACTTATTTTTTAATATTTATTAGCACTTATAATTTTTAATTTATTTTATTAAATATATACATCAAATTTTAAATTTACAAATAAATTTTTCTTTCTAACTAAAAAATATATTATCAATCCTTATACAATTTTTTATATATATAAATTTTTTAGTATAGCATGTAGCAGCTCGGGTACTATTTCATAAAGCACAGGCCACTAATATTTTCTTATTATCATAAAGACAGTGTATACATACTGTATCGGATCGGTTACACAATCATTATAGTCTCTTACCACCTTAAAGTCAACCTGTTAAACTATTTGTTGTTCTCCCACAAACTCAGACACACTAACTTCAGTGCTAGCCATGTCATCAACAGTGACGTCTGATAACGACAAGAAATAAGCATCTGGGGGGGGGTCTTTATCAGTTTGGTTAGCATTGCTCATCTTGTTCTTACCTGTAGAGGAGAGCGTTGAGAGAATCAACAGAAGGTGAGCTCCTGGAGAGATGAGAATTTCAAGGTCCAATATTAAGAATTGTTTCTTGGTATTTTGTGCAAGCCTTCTGGTTGCAAGAAGCTGCCATGGTTCTAAGCATGTTGCCTTATTTATCTTTGGAGATTCATTATATGATGCTGGAAACAACAAGTACATCGAAGATGCTCCTATCTTTTCAGATTTCTGGCCGTATGGAGAAACCTTCTTTAAGCATCCCACAGGAAGGCCTTGTGATGGTCGATTAATTCCAGATTTTATTGGTAAGATCATTACAGTTAAGAGCACTTTAATTCATTCTTTTTTGTCCCTTCTTTTCTTATTTTTATGAAATGTTTTGTGACAGCTCAATATGCAAATCTACCTTTAATTCCGCCATATCTACAACCTGGTGACCATCAATTTATGGATGGAGAAAACTTTGAGTCAAAAGGGGATCTTGTTCTCGCTGAAAATCTCCAAGGAATGGTATGTCTGTCATCATGATGTTGTTTTTTTCTTGGTGGGGTCTTCAATGTTATTGATCCCCACCACTTTTGGTCTTTTTATAAATTAATTAAACTCGAGATCTCTCTTAAATCTTCTAAAGGAATAATGAGATTCAATGATTTTTTCAAGGTGATAAGCTCTGAAATACAACAACATCTACAATCCAGTGACCATCGATTTATAAATGGAGCGAACTTTGCATCATCTGGAGCTGGTGCTCTTGTTGAAACTCATCATGGATGGGTATGTCAAGAACGCAAAGTTTACAGTCTTAGATATGTTCCATAACTGTTTTTTTTTTTTTTTGGTTTTTCATTTTTTTCCCTTTTCTTTGAAGGTGATAAACCTTAGCACTCAACTAAGCTATTTCAAGCATATGAAAAGGCAGTTAAGGCTTCAACTAGGTGAAGCAAAAGCTAAAAAATTGCTGTCCACAGCAGTTTACACGTTCAGCATTGGAGGCAATGACTACTTTGCAGCTCTAACACCAACGCACAGTTTGCTTCAATTATATTCAAGAGAAGAGTATGTTGGGATGGTTATTGGCAATATAACAACAGTGATCCAAGTAATTTAGCATGCTAAAGAACCATTCTTTCTCTTCTTTCCAACTTGATCATGGATTATGATTGCGTAATTGTACTGTTCCAGGAAATATACAAGATAGGAGGAAGGAGATTTGGATTGTCAACGTTGATTGCTTTGGGTTGTCTACCATCCTTGAGAGCAGCTAAACAGGAAAGAACAGGTGTGTCAGGCTGCTTGGATGAAGCTACAATGTTTGCAAAGCTACACAACAGAGCACTCCCTAAAGCACTCAAAGAGCTTGAGGGACAGCTAGAAGGATTTAGATACTCAATTTTTGATGCCTATGTTGCAGGCAGGGAGAGAATTAATAACCCTTCAAATATGGTAATGCCTGTCTATAAGTATTAAATAATTAAAAATCAAGGTCCCTATATAGATTTCCTATCCTTGTTATGAATTTAAATGTGATTTCTCTATATATGAAGGTTTCAAGGAGGTTCAAGAGGCATGTTGTGGCAGTGGTCCTTACAGAAGCTTCCCTACTTGTGGTCAGAAAGGATATCAATTATGCGACAATGCAAGTGAATATTTCTTCTTTGATCCGGCTCATCCAACTGAGAGTGCCAACAATCAATTTGCGAAGCTAATGTGGAGTGGAAGTCTTGACATCGTGAAGCCTTACAATCTTAAAACACTGTTTGAGGAATAGACGAAAATAGAGTTTATTTTTAACGAAATGCTACGTTAGTTTTCCTGCTGATCTATCAATTTTCCATTTGATTTATGGAGAAGTCCAACTACCTTTGGACTTGTGTTTTTCTGGGACCTCTTTCACGGTTGTAGATCATGCATGGCCAAAATTTCTAAATTAAAAATTTTAAATTCCGATGAATTTTATGGTATTGTGTGAGTAATATTATTACTTACTTTATTTTAATAATTGAAATATCAAAATGAAGAAAGAGAGAAAATCATGTGGGAAATACCTTGTTTTCCACCTCTTGCAAAGAACCTTCAATGCTGAAACAAACCACTTGTTGATTTAGTAAGGGTCTAAGTTGATCCTCGCCAACTGAACACATGCATGATTCCAAATCCTTCAAACTTGCTGGCAGTGTTTAAAGAAAATCTGAAGACGTGAGTAGAACAATTTGTTCTAATGGTTTGTTTACTGAAACGTGAACATACAATCTTGATTGATGCATTACACTGCCATTAGCAGAGTATTTAAAGTTTACTGAAGATGACATATACAAGGATTCAAAGAGCTAGCCAACTAAGGATTATCTTGAGTGTTTATCTTGATAAGCATGAACAAGGACATGAGGCGGCTTCCATGCATTGTCAATTCTGACTTGGAATCACAGAGTCCCTTTTACTTTCGGATGAATCACAGCAGTCTCCTTATCTTGTTAGACTACCATTCTGACTTGAATTTATTACCCTTGAAGACATCTTTATCTCCTGACTTTTCTCCATTAAACTCGGAAGTTTTGTAGAACAATGTGGGCAGCATCGTAGGGAGCTTTGTGAGAGAATTCTGCCTTATTACTCCACTAGCATAGACACCCTTATCTCTCCATTGAACTCTCACAAAGCTTGTTGTCAGATTGTGTTGTGCTAACAGTGTTGTAGTAGATGGTGGAGTGATTCTTCCTCAGTTTGACAGCAGCAACATATATTTTCTACTGGTGTAATTATTCCATGTTGCTGCAAAAAACTGTTTAGTGTTCAGTCTATCAAGAACAGCCAGCCAAGTGAAGAATTCTACCTTTGGGAGAGCGATAGGTTTCCATACATTGGGGATGTTCATGGTCTGACATGGAAGCAAAAACCCAGCCACAGCTGCGCTACAAGATTTCACAGCCCCTACTGTCAAGCATCCATATTAGTTTATCATCCCTATCGCTATCATGGTGTAAATATGGTGCTGAAAGCATTGATTGAGGACGAGTTTCATCCTCTTTCTCTCATGGATAAAGCCCTGGTCCACTCTGAAGCTTGTCAGGCTCCCATTTTCGAAATCATTGCTAGCTGATGCAGAACTGATTGGTGCAAATTTGGAAAAGCAATCACCCCAAGACCGAAACCTTCTGCGAGAACCCAAACCAGTTCCATCCATCTGTTTTGGATTTGAAAGAGTATTCCACGCTACCTTATAGAGTTTTCTTTCATTAGACACTCCCGTTCCACCCCTCTGTTTTGGCTTTAAACCTATGTGATTGGGCTTTATTTGATTTATCAGTTTATAGATGAATTAAAGAAAAATTGTAGTGTTCAATTCTCCTCTTCCCTTCCCTTCTCTCCCCTCCTCTTCTTCTTCCCAGCTTCTTCTTCTTCCCTAGCTTTTCTTTCCTTTTCTTTTTCTTCTTCTCTTCGTTCTTTCTCTCCCTTCTCCTCAAATCTCTCTTTGTCTGGCATCAAGAACTCTCTTAATATATGTAACACAAACAAATATTTCTTTCAAGCCTTTTAATCTACGATATCATTTAAACAAAGGTTTATCAATTTGCAAGACCGGCGATTTATGAACATAAACTATTTAAAAAAAATTAACAATCCAAATAGTTACAATCACAGACAAAATTAGTGGACTTCATGCTGCCATAAGATCTAGCAGAAAACATCGAGATCTAGAGAATTGATCTAGTTTTCCAGTTGCCAAAACTTTGTGTTTCGGACACATTTCCAAGCTCCTCCACGTACCTGTGCTTCCATAAATCATTGTTCGAACACAGACTCTGCATCTTAGAACTAGCGCATTCCATTCTGGTAATACAGGTGGTAGGAATAAACCGAGTATCAGACCTTGGAGGTATAAGGATCTTTTCATTCTAGTTGAGAGATTTTCATCTCAACCGGTTAATGCATCCTTTGTTCATTTCAAATGGACTTTTGAGATTTCTTGAATGGATTTGGAAGTAGCAGAATGATGAATCCGTTAGGTGGAAGTTAAGGAACAAAATCCAATAATTATGGGAGGGTTTCAATAATTACTCTAACTTATAATTATATCATCAGCTGGTGCATAAAAAGTTCTTGGATTTATATAGAACCTTGAAATCTGTTTGCAACACAACAATATATCTGTTACAGTACACGTCTTCGATTTTATGCATGCAAGATGATCTCCCCCCCCCCTTAAACATTGTGTTCTGCTGGGAACAAGTGTGTTTTAATAACTTGGGTATTTAATCAGGCCTTAAAATTAAATTACAGTAGATCATTTGTGACGTTGAGGTTTAATATTGCAACGTTCTGAAATCTTGGGTTAATTTTGAAAACGAATTAAACGTAAAAGGAAAAAATATAAAACCTGGTGTAACATGGAAAGGAAAGATTAATGTCGGTCATGGAAAGTGACTTTTCGAAACATCATTAATTTTCCAAATTAATCAAAGCATCATGTCTCTTCACTTCACTTTATATATATATATATATATCCTCTTAATACCACCCCCACCCCCACCCGGTGAGCATTCACAAACAAGTATGTATGCTCTCACCATCTCTCTCTCTCTCTCTCTCTCTCTCTCATTCAAGGACTTTCTTTAATTTCTTCGTTTTTTACGTATAATTCAGGTTAAGGCTCCAAGGATAATCGTATCAAAACTTTAAACATGAACATGGCCCGCTTTTTGTTTTTTTAAATGATAAAAAAGGTAGCAGAAGCTTTGTATATGAGAAAAGGAGGGAGGGGTAGCTGGAGAAGAAGTTAAGAAAAGAAATCAAGTGATAGAAGATAAAGAGGGGATCCCTTTTTGCCACTTATGGTTTCTTTCTTTCCATTTGTTGAATCCATCATATAAGTAATTAATTGTAAAAGGAAATTAGAAAAAGAGAGAAAACAAAGAAACGGTTAATTGAAACGGTTATGATTTTAAAGAATTTTCTTAATTTTGACTTAATTTTCTTAAAATAGTTGATATGTTGCTAATTTTAATGGGAAGATATGACACTATGTCCTGTTTTGATTTCCTTAGAAGTCTTAAAGTTATCTCATCTTTGATTTATTGGAATATCGTAGAATGTTTCAAGAGACTATTTGACCATTTCTACCTTTTCTTTTCTTTTCTTTTTTTAATCTTTGGAAGTCTCTGTCTCTTTTCTATTTTCTTCTCTTTTAATTTCACTTTCAAACAGTCCTTTTCGTGCTAAAAGTCGTGTCCTTTTCCTTTTCTTGCACTCCAAGTTTCTCCACCTCTTTGTTTATACATAAATACAAGACTTGTGTGTATGCCTTTAGCATTGGAAGCATCTGCTAATTTTGTTATACTGTGTACTGCAGGTTTCAGTCTTCTGGTGGAAGATACAGAAAGTAGAGTAACAAAATCAGGAAGAAAAGAAAATATAATTAATGGGTTCTTACAGTCAGATTTTGTTTCTCGTAATTTTAATCTCACTTACATTAAGATGTCAATCATGGGGTTGGTTCTCTTCTTCAACAGAGACTCTCTCCACTGATAATTCACAGACAAACGGTTTGCCCCGTGGTTCTGTGGTGGAATTTTCTATGAATGGTCTTAGTGATGGGAAGGGGATGAAACTGGTCGAAAAAGCCGAAAGGAAAATGGTTGGCACGAATTCTTGTTGGCAGAATGCTTACCAGAATCTCTTTGCCGGCTGCTCGCAGATTCTCGCCGTCGAGGAGAAGCGGTGGAGATTTGCTTGGCACCTTAGTGATTGCTTTCAAAAGGACTCTGGACGGCCAGCTTTCCCTTATTGTGACACAAAATCTGCCATGGTTAATTGTCTCAAAAGGTTGAATGACAATGAGCACAAGGTTTATCTTGAATTCTCACTGGAAACCAATTCTATCTGCTATCAGTTACAGTTAAGTATAGTTTCTTTCACTGTTCTGACCGTTCTTCTCTTGTTTTATACGATGTGACAGAAACTAACAAGGATTTTTTTATGTGCTATTGCCTACAGGGCCCATGCCTTCAACCATAAAATGGAGAGACTGGTGAATGATCTTAAAAATTCAGCAGAATACACGGAAGAACAGTTAGAAATTATTGGAGGAAAAACACATGTCCTGTTGCAGAGATCGAATCAAATTCAGGATTCATTGAGCTCTATTGATATTCAGGTTGAAAATGTTGCTCAAACAACGAAAGATGCAAAGGATCACATGGATGTTTTATCTAAGCACTCTGAAGCTGTTTATAAGCATTCCAAGGAAATTGCACATTCTCAATCAGAGCTGCAAGAGGGACAAGCAAAAATGAATGAAAATTTGAAGGAAGGGATGTCGATGCTTCATGATGCTTACACCAATCTGGGCCAAGAAGTAGAAAATGTGAGAAACGAAGCTGTGGAAATAGAGAAGCAGATTGGCAGAGTTGGAGACACAATGTCTTCAAAGATGGAAACTTTACAAAACACAGCTGATGACATTGAGAACATGGCTGGGAAGTCCTTGGATAAACAGAAACAACTTCTAGATGGGCAATCCAATGCACTTAAGGGTCTTCAACTCCTAACTCAATTTCAATCAGAAGCACTAGAAGAGAGCAGGTAAGTAGGAAAACAAAATTACTGTAATTACAAGTAAATAATTAGAGAGCTTAACTGAAATTATTACCGAATTACAGGAGTACGCTGCGACACTTTGCTGAATATGGCCATAAACAGCAGGAAGAGCTTCTTCAGCAACAAGAACAACTTCAAAAGGTCCATGGCCATTTGGTAGAAAATTCAAATTCAATATTGGCCGCTCAGGTTAGTGTTTTCATTGAGGTTTATGATTTCCATTATTGTTTTTTTTTTGAGACAAGGATTATATGAGACATGGTTTTCCCTTTTTTCAGGAAGCTTTCGAATCAAAGCAAGCAAGCATGTTCATTGCTCTGGAGAAGCTGTTTGCTTTGCAAAACGCTATGTTGCTTGAATCACGAATAATTAAAGCTTTCATCCTCTACACTGCATCAATCTTTATCGTTTACATGTTCACCAGTACAAAGCAAACATATACCATAAGAGCGAGGCTTTATGTTGGTACGAATGTCTTGTATTTCTCTTATTTTCTATTTTGTCTTCCTGTTTTTTTGGTATTTAAATCAAGTATTGAAGGTTTAAATAGGTCTATAACTAGTTTAAATCTGATTTTGGTTCACAGGTCTTGTTGCCACGTTTCTGGTAGAAGTAGCAACGCTTCGGCTCACAACAAATAGTATAGAACGACAAACATGGCTAATCAATGTGTTCAGGTTACTCTATGGGATTCTTGCCTCTATTCAGTTTCTACATGCCATTTTCACATACAGGTTGGTAAAAGTTAGATTTATATCAATTGGGTTAAACAGCATTTAGATTTCCCACATCTAATAGATTCCTTTACAAATTATGCAGGGATTATGAAGTTTTGAATCATCACTTGATACTAAACCTTATGGATAAGATTAATGTCATGCAAAAAACTAGAGAGTTATCATGGGAAACAGATAGTGATGTTGACTGGTCTTCATGGATTCAAACTGAGTTAGCAGAAGGGGGTGACAATTTGGAAGACCCTGACTTTATGGTTCCAGAAGAAGTTGCAGAGAATTCAATTAAAAATGCAGAAAGAATTGGGGAACTCAAGTTCCCCATGATTGTACTCGCGAGAGCAGAAAGAATTGCATCAGTAGATTGTCGAGAAGAAGAAGTAGAAAAGGTGCAAGGATAACTAAAAGCAGGGGATGTGAGCAAGAAATGGGAAGTAAATATGAGAAATGGAAAGGGTGAAAGTGTTTGGTGATGGGATTTACTTCTGCTATCGATCTATTTTTATTACTGATTTAGTGTGGTGGTTCAATTTTATCAAAATATTAAAACTGCAGTGTCTTGAACTATACTGATTCGAAGACATCATTCGTCAACTTGAATTTTCTTGTTGTCATGGTAAAAGTCTTCTTCCGGCGCTTGCCAACCCGCGTGCTAGTGTTGAATAAAATATAAATCACTATCAAGTGTTGAAATTTATAACCATGGGTTCATGGATACGAGTTCTTAAATCATATTATGCCTTCAGGTTCTTTGACAATTGTAGATTAAAGTATCAATCCTTATATATATATATATATATTTTTTTTTTTATTTTTTTATTTTTTTTGTTTATAAAGTTTTTAGTATAGCCTGTACGAGCTCGGTCAATAATCTAGTTTCACTGATATATTAAACTATCCATGATTAATCATGGAGTAATTTCAAGTGTATAAAGTAACTTTATTAAATCCAGTCACAACTAGAGATGTGATTTGCATTACCTCAAAACAAAATCTTTTTAAACCATTTCCAGGCACTGGAAATCTGGATATCCATGAAGGTGATCAAAGTTAAGATTTCATTATTCAACACAAAATGCAGAATCAATCATAAGACAAGCAAGCAAAGGAATAACATCCCTTGCAGCCTCAAATACAAATGGAAACAAATTGAAAGATATCCATCCCACTGACAAATCTTTCCAAGGTTTCCTTGTAAGTACTCCACTTTAGAATATTGTGATTAATGTAAATCATAACCTCTTTTTCTCTTATGTTTTTATGTTTGTATTTGTTTTCTGTTAATTTGGATTGCTTTAACAAGTACTCCTACTAACAACATTATTTTGTTTGAGGTGTTGCTCGAGATTATCATGGCTTCCACATGATGGTGGTTTCTACAATCATGGAAGTCGCAGCATATAGATCCATGTTTGAAGCAGGCCAAAAATTGCATGCTTGTTTCAGAGAACTTAAGCAGTAAGGAAATTGTTTCTTTTCCCTCTTACCCAATTGAAAGTACTAATATCCTCTGTTTCGTGCCGCCGTCCGGTAAGTCTCTGCTCAATCCCTTTCTCCATAGACTGCAATATGTTCTTTATGCCTCAGACCAAGCTTTTCAACTGCTTTCTTGATGACTTCACAGCCTCCTTCATTTCTCATAGACATAGCACTGAAAATGTGAAGAATTTTCAAGTATAAGATAAAAAAAAATAGCAAGTGTGGAACAAAGAAGCAAATAAATTAAGCTTCAATCAACGATACAAATTTGAACCTGTAATTTTTGTGTGCCCCCGCTCCTTTCCAATCTTCTTGACAAAACAGAAGTCCAATTTCCTGAGAGCTCAGACGATAAAAGTACTGAAAACATGCACATTGGCAGCATCCAGTAGGGTACGATGAAATAAAAATTGACCTGAGTTGGCTTAGGATCGAATGAAAGCACAACTCCAGCAACCTCAGTAATCCTCTGTTAACATAAATATAGACATTTCAGAAAACAACAGAAATTGGAATAGTTCTACCATCTTCTGTATTCAAGTACCTCCAGAATGTACCGAGCTGCAGCCCATAATTCATCTCCAACAGAGATACCGACTGAAGGTCCAACTTGAAATTTCCACTGCATGAAAATGAAAATGGTTTAACGTTGTAAGACAGAACAAGATTAGAATGGTTCTAAACTAGAACTGTAAGATCAAAATGGTAGAAGGGATATGCTCGTTCTTTTATTTTACCTCGCCCGACATCACTTCTCCGTTCATACCACTAATGTTCATACCGGCATACAGGCATGCCGTCTACTGTGCATCAACAATGCCGAAGGCTTCGTCAACATCAACACCACAGTAGTATGGTCCCCGAGGACATTTAACATAGTTCTGCAGCCAGATGTATTCTTGCTCAAGGTCATTCCTGGTTTTTTTATCATATTGCTCATTAATCATAATTGTAAAACACTTTGCAGTTATCTTATAAGAAAAAAGAATGAAGAAAGTAAGGGTGGATTAGGATAAAATTAAAATAAAATACCAGAGCCCTTCAGCAACAACATCTGGAGTTTAAGCTTCACATATGACTAATCCAATAAACATCAACATCGGAGAGAATGAGATCAAGCTGTGGTGGCGATATCAAGTGGAAAGATATAAGGGAACAAAATTGCACTCACAAGGATGCTGTTGCCCCTCTTAAACGGACCTCTGAAAATAGAATGCGGCCTGTTTCATTAAATAAAAGAGGTGTGAATTCAAAAATATTTAAAAATTAACAAAAAGAAAGTAACATAAAAAATCCTAAAACAGATTTGGAATTCACTGCGCACACAAACTCAGAGAAATGTGAACGACAATAGTGTATTTATTATTTTAACCTTTAAAAACTCATTTACATTATTTTCGGGGTCCAATTGTAATTGGACATATCTATCATTATTAATTTGATTAGGATCTAGAATGTATTTTTTTACATATATTATATGGTGTAATGACTTGGATGCCCTTGACATGCAATAAAAATGGCTTCAATTGAAGGGCGATTTCAATTTTTTTTTAATTAAAAAAACATAGTGAATTAACTTTGTTATCCTTTAAAAGGCTTATTTGTATTTTCATTTTGGTATTTTGGTATTTTGGTAATCATTGGGTCAAGACAAGGGCGGGTCGTTTTCTACTTTTCAAATGAACAATTTATTTATTTAATTATCTTTCAAGTCAAAAGATTTTTTAAGCTAGGGTTAAAGGGCTTATTTAGCTTTTTAATTCAGTTATTTTGTAATCATGGTTAAGACATGGACAATTTGGTATTTAAAAAATAATATTTAAAGAAGAATTATTGTTGATGCATTTTATTCACGGGTCACAATATTAAACCACTTTACATGTTTTAGGTGGCGTGTGCAGATGAGATGATGAAAATTGCCTATTCAAGATAGTGTTAGAAAAATCACAATATTTTTTCTTTCTATCTTTATATGCTTTGTATTCTATTTTTTTTTTTTTGGGGGGGGTTTAAAAATTATTATTACTTTATGCATGGGTTGCAGGCTGATAAGCGTACTCAGGTTTGCTTAGACATTTTTTCCTCTTGGATTGTCAATTATTTTTTTATGATATCTTGGTTAGGTTGAAATGTATTTTTGTTGCTTTTTTATAAATGTTTTTTTTTTTTAACATGATCACTCATTTTGATTTCTTTGTTTGGTGCATAAGATGTTGTGAGATAGGAGAAACTTATTTGATCAAATCCTAGCCGAGTTAATTATCAAGATCCCAACATTTTCTTGTTTTTTTAAGTATGTTTGCTGTCTCATGATATTTTTTTTAATGCAAGATTTATTTATTTTCCAGTTTTCATAGCAAGGTTCATGTGGTCTCTCGTTCTTGCAATTTACAAGGATAAGTAAAGAAAGAAAAGGCATGAATAGCAATTTAACCAAAAGAAAATATGTGGGGAAGGAAATTACAATAAAATCTTTATACCCATAAATGCGATGCCAAAAAGTCCAATCTTTATACAGTAATCTATCACAATCCCCAATGTCCCCGTCATTCTAATGTTGATGCATCCAATCCATCAAAGTTGATTTCAATGCCATCAAAGTTGATTTCAATGCGAGGGATGTGTGCTATTTTAGGCCAGTCCTCTCCTAAATCTGTCTCACATCTTTTCTCTAAATCTGGACAATCCCAAATGAATAGGGATTGGAGAGAAGTGAGATGTTGGATACTCTCTGGCAATGAATTCAGCTCTGAACATTCACTAAGGGACAAATTCTCAAGTGCCGTCAGATGCTGCACTCCCTCAGTTAGGGATGTGAATGAATAACAACCTTCAACAGATAACTTGCGAAGAGAAGATAAGCCACACAGCCCATTCATTGGCAGACAATTTAATCTTCCACAGTACCCTATCTCTAAAGCCTCCAAGGAATTGAGGTTACGAAGACCTTCCTCTGGCAAGCTTTCAAGTTTCCCGCAACCCCAAATAGTCAAGCTTTTAAGAGCAGAAAGGTTATCTAATACCCTATTTGACAAAGACTCCAGATCTCGCATCCCCCAAATGTCTAAGCTTTCAAGGAGGGTATGATTTTGCAAAAACCCATCGGGAAGCTCCCTCACATCGTCAATCCCTTCAATATGAAGAGAAGTGATAGAAGTGAGATTCCTAAATGACATCAGCGACGAAGCATTCCCACTAGAGATGTGCAATGATTTGACGGAGGGTATAACTGGTATTTCGTTCAACACAGGACAATCGAATATCCTCAATTCTTGAAGGCGAGGAAAAGTACACGCAGACCATTGCTCTAACACCTTCATTTGCTCAAAAGCCAGCGTCTCCAAAGATGGGAATGGACTTTGCCCATCTCCATACACATTGCTATCAATACTCTTCACACCATCCATTCCATGCAATACAAGACTCTTGAGGAACTGCAGTTTCCCCAATGGTGGAAGTTGTTCACCGTTGGGAAATGCTGATAGCTCCATCTTTACCAGATTTGGTAGCGTCATGTTCAAGTTCATCATCCAATTAGGAAATCTTGAACCTCCATATCCACATATCTTCAACTTCTTCAGATTTGAATGAGGTTGAAGCCCTTCAAGGACCTCCTCGTTATTTTCCTGAATAACACTATTTCTTTGTTGCGGTGGCACAAAAAAATGAAGGCCAAAAAGGTAAGATCCATTTCCATGCCAAGATAAAGTCAGTGATAAAAGAGCTGTCTTCAACTTCAAATTGGCACTTATGGCATCTTTTAAATTCTTAACATTCACAAGATCTGCAATACTCAATTCACCAGCAAGATTATTCAGCCCTTCCAGCTCACTTATGCGACGACCATTCTCCCCACCCACGATGAACAGGGTAAGTTTTCGCAGGCATATCAATTGCCCCATTCCAGCAGGCATAAATCGAAGTGAACGGCAATCTGTTATGTCAAGATAGACAAGACTTTTCATGTGCTTCATACCTTTTGGTAATTGGATGAGTTCATAGCAATTTCTCAGATCTAGTGTCTGGAGGTTTTGGAGAGAGGTTGTACTTTCAGGCAGTGTTTTGATACTGCAGAATGACACATCTAGATACCTTAGATGTTTCAAATCACAAATTGACTTCGGCAATTTCTTCACCAGTACACTTCTTAAACTCAAGGCTCGATGTTTTCGACCACCAATCTTTCCCCATTCATTCCAATACCGTCCATTCCTCAAAAGAAGTGAGCGAAGTGATAGGACCTTGAGAACTTCAGAAGACGAAGCTACTTCTTCGTTATAAAAAGCTACATGACGGACAGTTTCAGGAATTTCCAACCTCCCATCGCCTTCTGTACTCATATAGCATTCTTGTACTGCAATGGATTGTGCAAGATCATGCATAAGATCGTGCATTTTACATGTTATGTTGCCAAATCCATCATCCTCGACCTCTTGCAGAAATGACCTTCCCACTAGCTCATTGAATATCTCAATACCCATGACGTGCAAATCCATTTCTCTTCTGCAAGAAATAAAGCCATTTGCCATCCACAAAGCAACCAGCTCCTCCCTCCTCATCACCTCATCTTTTGGAAATATAGCGCAATACGCAAAGCATTGCTTCAAATGTGGTGATAGATTAGTGTAACTCAACCTCAAAGCAGGTAAGATCTCGTTTGCTTCTTCTCTTAGATCCCAAATCTCACTTTCTTTGACAGCTATCCACTGATCTTCACTTTCTCTTAACTGCATTAGGTTCCCTAGTGCCTTTATAGCTAAAGGAACACCACCACACTTCTTCACTATTGATACTCCAATGGCTTCCAGGCGTGCCCGCTCCTCTTTCCTTCTCATCCCGAATGCAAGCTGTTGAAACAACCGCCAAGAATCTTCTTCAGACAATCTCCCCATGTGCTTGACAAAAGCTGTTGCCATTCTAAGAGCAACCATCTCAATACGCGTAGTTACTATGACAGCACTACCTCTAGCTCCACACCTTAATACCTCCTTCAATTTACTCCACCTATCAGTATAATCTTCCCACACATCATCCAGTACAAGCAAAAACTTCTTTCCAGTTAACTTTTGTTGGAGGCATCGTTGCAAGGGATCCGATTCTTGAAGACCACAAGGGGCACCGTCAATGGACTCTATGATGGCTCTTGTTAATCTTCTGAGATCGAAATCAGTAGATACACACACCCAGATCCTCAAACTGAATTGCTGTTCAACACTTTCTTCATTGAAGACCAGTTGAACAAGTGTTGTTTTACCAATCCCCCCCATCCCCCTTATAGCATGAATAGGTAGATTGTCTGAAGTAGTGAGCAGCATGTTGATTAGTTCCTCTTTCTCCTTGCCTCTTCCATAAATTTCTGATTCATTCACCGAAGACCAAGTCTGACGCTGAGCAAAACTATCTGCTTCCATCTCCACAGCCCCCTCTGTTAGGTGGAAACTTTGTCTCTCCTTGGCAATGGCATCTAGTTTTTCTCTAACATTCTTCAATTTATGAGCCATCCTTTGTCGAAAAACTAGTGGATTATGTTTGCTAGAAAAGAAGGATCTTATTCGGTTTTTGAGATCTCTTCGCTGCAGAAGCCACTGAGCTTCAATTGCAAACTCATCCAGTACATCATCACCAACATAAGCTGCATCCTTGAGGTCGCTGAGCCACACCTTGATAGGCTCACTCTTCCACTGCTTCTCCTCTGCATCTTGCAGCACAGCTTGAATGGTTCTGAACGTGCGCTTGAGATTTTCAAGCTCAGTCTCTAGGCCCCCAGCAAGTCCATGCTCTTGAAGAAATAAGGAATTCAAGTTCCTCACGATTGTACTCACGAGAACAGAAACAATAGCATCAGCCATAGCTTGTTTTGGAATGGAAAAGAAGAGGTAGAAAAGGTGCAAGGAAAACTAAAAGCAGGGGAGGTGAGCAAGAAATGGCAAGTAAATATTGATGGCAAGTAAATATTGAGAAGACAGAGCAGTATGAGATGAAAAATGGAAAAGGCAAACAGCAGTCTCTGATTATATTGATTAGGCTCCACACGGTGCAGGCTTGACTTGGCTATGCCTATAATAGTATAATAAAGCAATTGAAGTTTCAGAGAAGGAACATGGCTGTGATTTCAAGCAGCATTTGTCAACTTGAATTTCCTTGTTGGTTACTCAACGTCTTCTTCCCACGCTTGCCAACCCACGTGGCTCTACACACATAAATTTTAAAGAATTATATTAGGCTCCACACGGTGCGGACTTGACTAGCCATGCCTGTATTAAAGCAATTGAAGTTTCTGAGAACCAACACGGCTGTGATTAGAAGACAACATTCGCCACCTTGATTTTTCTTTTCAATTGAAGTTTTTTCTTTGTCAAATAATTTATCTATGCAAAAGTCAAAATGTAATTTTATAAAGATCCAAAATTGCATGAAAAAAAAATAAAAAAAATATAAAACTTCAAAGAGAGAAGGGAAAAAAAAAAGAAAAAGGAAAGAATTAATCGTTGAAGAGACACCATAATTCTATTATAAAACTTTAAATACCATTGAAAATGAATTCAACAAGAAAAACACAAACATGCCTAGTTGCTCATATGCTAATGTACTTATCCACTACTGTGCTAACTTGTGAAATATTTTTGTAGAAAAAAACTCTCAAATTTCTCTTTGTTCTCTGTTGTACCATCAAAAGAAAAATCCAAAGTGCTAATGCAACATCCAAAAGTTGATCCCTTTGCACTGGCATGACCCTCTGTGCAGGGAAATATAACGAGCCTATGATTAAATTGACAGAGAAAGGAATAAACACTCTCTGCTTGAAACACTTCTATCCTTTTCTAACGAGAATTTGAAAAAAAAAACAAAATGAAATGGAATGGATTTAGTTTCAAACCATAATAAAATGGGTTTTATGAGGACTTCTCACAAATATAGGCTACGTACCTTACCAGTAATTCTATGAATAACATGGTCCTGCTTGAACTTCTAAACATAGATAATGGATCAAAATCTGATGAGGGAAACTTGAACATGATATAATTCATAATTTAACAAATGAATATAGTAACATAGTTGAGCCTTGAAAAATTTATTATACACACTAGTGTTTAAACGAGGAGTTTCTACAAGTAGATTATATGAATTTCTACAAATATATGAATCTAATAAACACTATCTGCTTGAAACACTTCTATCCTTTTCAAACCATAATAAAATGGGTTTTATGAGGACTTCTCACAAATAACATGTCCTGATTGAACTTCTAAACATAGATTAAAGATCAGAATCTGACGAGGAAAACTTGAAGTTGATATAATTCATAAGTTAACAAATGAATCTAGTAACATAGTTGAGCCTTGAAAAGATTATTAAACATACTAGTGTTTAAACGAGGAATTTCTACAAATAAAGGCACACCCTAACACGTAAATTTACTTGGAGTCTCAATTTGTTTAATTATAGGCCAAAATTAAATATGATTTTGAGCATAATTTACTTTTTTTTTCTCTCTTTTTTTTTTTCTAAATGAGTATAGCAGTTTTTAATTGCATCCATGCTATGATGCGGGTGGCATTCCAGGTTAATTTTTAGAAATAATTATAAAAATATCTTATAGTTTAATCATGTTTTTATTTTACTTTTGATATTTTTAAAAATTACACTTTATATCTTATAATTCATAAATTAATAAAACAATGTATCTGTCATAGCTTGTTTTCTAAGGGAAAGGAATTGGATGTTGACAAAGAAAGAAGTGGAAAAGTTTCAAGGATAGCTAAAAGCACGGGATGCGAGCAAGAAATGACAAGTAATTATTGAGAAATGGAAAAAGTGAAAGTGTTTGGTGATGGTAATTATACACTGTTTGTTATTATGATATATTGTTTTTTAAATAATATTTTTGATTATTTTTTAAAATTTATTTTTGATATAAATATATTAAAATATTCAAAAACATAAAAAAAATTAATTAAAAGGAAAAGGAAAAAATTTAAATTTTTAAAAAATATGATCCAACAACAAAAACAAACATTGTTCTACTTATGCTATAGATTTTTTTTTAATAATGAATAGGTAGGTATTTTGTACTATGTTGAAGGTTTGGTTAAGTTTTTTCTAATGTTATAAAAGATGTACCGGCGATGATAACCACAGTCGGGTTAACTTGAGTCCTCATTGCAATGTTAGCTGGTTTTTCTTCGTGGACTTTCTCAGGCTTCTTATTGGTTTGATCCCATCTAATCGTTAGACCTGGTTCAATTATACATATTTTATTTTTCTCAGGCTTCTTATTGGTTTGATCCCATCTAATCGTTAGACCTGGTTCAATTATACATATTTTATTTTTCTCAGGCTTCTTATTGGTTTGATCCCATCTAATCGTTAGACCTGGTTCAATTATACATATTTTATTTTTCTCAGGCTTCTTATTGGTTTGATCCCATCTAATCGTTAGACCTGGTCCAATTATACATATTTTATTTTTCTCAGGCTTCTTATTGGTTTGATTCCATCTAATCGTTAGACCTGGTCCAATTATGCATTGGAAACCTTGGACTCCAAGGGTGAGTCATCTCCACGTGACTATTGAGGATTAGGACAGGATTGAGGATGAGGATGAATATTGAAAGTGACCTTACCTGCAACACGTGGTCGTATGGTCTTTCAATTTCAGGGGACACATGGGTCCCACAAACCAGCATCATTTTATTTCATTTTCCCCTGTGCCTTGTGGAGAGAGAAAGAAAACCAACCAAGTCTTCTTCCTCCCTCTCTCCAGGACAGGAAGCGGGTCCCATTCTCAAATACCCAACCCAATCCTAGCCGTTGATTGTTTGTTTTCTGGATTCCTACTCTATCTATCTAGCTATCTACCTGATCTAGCTGGATTTAACTGTTACAAACTGTAACAGTCATATTCCACCCGCTTGAGTTGAGCTTGAGCTATCTACCTAGGCCGTAGAGCAGTAATATTCAAGCCGACTTGAAATATTAGTCGCCATTACGATTTCCGTCACCAGTCTAACATCTAATTAATAACTTTAATAGTCATTCATTCATATAATAATAATAATAATAATAATAATGTACTCAAAACTTAGAAGTTATAAAATAAAGATTTTGAAATTTTAAATCTTATATAAGATAATAACTCTTATCAAACAATTTCTTACAATCATAATGATTATATCAGCTGCAATAAAAACTATCGGATCTAAGCAGTTGGAAATGATTCCGAGCCTAGCCTGACTATGAAAAAAACCTAGATTCTTTTTAGATATTTTTTTATTTTTATGTATATTATATATATATATATTTATTTATTTTTTCTTCTATTCTTTTTTTATTTATTGTGCAAATATTTTCTATATTTATTTATACACAACCCCATAAATTCTACTTGATTTCATGCCAACACTTTTATTGGTGGAGAAACGTGGTGAATCAAGCATAATTTTCTAAACCAACCACAAATTACCATAAGAAGTTTTTCAGCATAATCGTGTATTACTGCCTTTGATTGTATTTTTGAAAAAACACAATCACTTGCCTTGTCGCCTCATACTATAATTTTGGAAATTGTGAGCCATATAAAATTTTTATAATAAATAATCATCAGAGACAAGTGAGGCATAGCTCAAGATATTAAAAACCACTCAAAAGAGGAAGAAAACTTCTTTTCATGATTTTTACTTGTTTATCCTTATATAAACAAACATTCAAAATTAACTTAAACATTAGGATGCAACGACAATTCCAATTTCAAAAAAAATAAATAAATTAATATGGCAGCAAGTAACGCTCATATTTATACATTCTAAAAAAACTATACTCATCGCTCTTGCATCAGCTGCTCTAAATGATCTGGTCACCATCAACCTCCAACATCTCACTCAAGCATTCGAAAAAAAAAAAAAAAAAACTAGACATGAGACAAGCTTCCATCAGCCAGAAACATCCCTCCCTCCCTCATTTTTTATGGTTTAATTCTATAATAAACTTCAAGCTATTAGGACAATATTGAATTTATATTTAAACTATTTTAATTATAATTATTCCGAGTCATCAGATCATATGTTGCTACAACGTAATTTTTCTATGGACAAAATTTATTTTATGGTGCCGGTGGGGTGTCTTTTGGAGTGTTCATGTAGAAATTTGAAGCAGAGTAATGAAGAGACGTGAGACAGTGCTGCAGTAGCGAAACAGAGTTATTCATTCATACCTCTTTCTTATGCTGTATATATAGAGTGGGAAAAACTTGCAGAAAGGAAAGACAATCTCACGTATATTTTCTCCCATGATTATTGCTAAGATTATATGCTAATAATAAATACACAATCATATCTAAACTACATAACAAATAAGCTATACTTGATGAGTTGTTGTCAATGGTTAGGTTTCAAAGAAAGACATGGCAGCTCCTCCATTATGGGTATTGCTTGGAGTATCCGGTTAACCGGAAATAATTTGGTTTTCAATGATATACAACGAAATATGAAGTCATGCTTCTCTTTAACCCTCCGCTGGCTGTCCGCATGGTTACAAAATTACTGTGAAGAGCATTTCAATCGCTGCATTCACCAAGCTGATTGATTCTCATTTTTTCCTTTGTAGTGGTAGAAGACGTCTATAGACACGAAGAGTTTGTTTGACAGTATGATTGTGATTGCTTTTCAAATAATTTTTCGTGTTAAAATATATGCTAACGATTTTTTTATTTTTTAAAAATTATTTTTGACATCAGCACATCAAAATAATTTGAAAACACTAAAAACATATTAATTTGAAGTTAATAAAAAATAAAATAAAAATTTAAATTTTTTTAAAAATGCTTTTAAAACGCAGAAACAAACAGGTCCGAAGGCAGCCATTTCTCTTGATGGATGCTATACATATATTTTTCTCTACAGACATCTACAGACAAAGTTCTTCTCTGCAGTGAAGCCAATGTATGGGAGACCTGTTACCCTGATTTTTTTAAAAAAATTTATATAAGTGTTCGGGTCAGTTTACACGTATTTCGACTAATCTCATCCCATGAGCCTTGAAGTTAATGACCATGTAAGTTTCCAGTGATCTTGAGAGGACTTGAACGTATAACCATTAAAAAATAAATTTAAAATTTAACTAGTTAAGCTACCCGTCAAGATTTCTGATACCTTAACTCTTGTTTACACATAATGCCGATGGTGTTAGTTCTATCAAATGTTTTTTTTTACGGTAAAAAAGCCGGTGTTCTTGCTATTAGTTTTTTTTTATTATAAATTAAAGATCATTACTGGAATCTGCTATGGAAAGAATATTCCGTTAGCAATTCTAATTTTTTAGACTTTTTTATTCCGACAACAATTTTTAATGCTAGCAAAATATTTCATTGATATTTTTATAGGTATTAGAAATTATTAACGGGATAAAAAAAAAATAATGAGCAACTTTTTAAAGATAATATTTCATTAATAATTCCATTGATATTTTTATTAGTAATAGAAATCACCAATAGAACAAAAAAAGCCATTAATGAGCAACTTTCAAAAGATAATATTCCAAAAGCAATTCCATCAATAATTTTTAATAATAACAAAATTCTCTCTAAATACTGATAGAATACTCTTTCAGCATTCCTTAATTTTCTGCTAGTGTTTAACGTAAATAAATTCTTTTTGTTTTTCAATTAAACAAATTAACATACTTTAAATTGCATGCTGATATATTTTTTTACTTGCTTTAAAAATTAACTTAAAAAACATGTAGTATAACAAGAGTTGTTATTACACCAATGAGAACTAAATACCATTATCTTGTAAAAAAAAAAAGAAAAAAAGTAGGTTGCATTTGAGAAATAATTTATTTCCATTTTAATTTTGTATTTTTGGACAATGTTTTAGGTTTTTTTGGGCTAATAATTTTTTTTATTTTAAGTTTTAAGGGTGTTTATTAGATTTTTTTTATGAAAATAAATTTTTAGATAAAAGAGCATCCTCTTAATTTTTAGTCACTTTTATTAGAATTTAGATATGAAAGCAACACGTCATTTGTTTCTCAAATTTTTTTTTTAAAAAAATTACAAGTTTGAAAAAATAAAAACCCCCCTCAAGATGCACGAGTCTAAGCTAGCAGACCTATATGTTTAGATTTATTTTTAAAGGTTCAATCTTGCTAGGCCACCTAGTCCTGTGTGCCTCGCATTTTTTAAAAAATAATTTCCAATAATTTTGGTGTGATTTCTTAAATTTTAATTAAATATTTATTAGGTATATTATTTTATTAGATTCTTAAAGTGATTAAGTATATATTTAGATATTATTTTAGTTGTAAGTCGATCATTTTTTATCATGTTTTCGAATGATATTATACTTTTTTTCTTCTTTTTTTTGTATTAGCAAGCATTTTTGTTTTATACAACCTATCATATTTTATTTTTCTTAAGCAAAATTAATATGTTGCTTAATTGTGAGAGTCTATCATTATAATTATAAATATATATTTGGGTCAATATATTAGGAATTTAATAAGTTACACACATTAAAAACTTTTAGGTAGAAATTAAACTAGGATGATTTAATTAAGTATAATTTGATTAATAAAATATATTTTAAAAGTTAACGACTAGAATATAATTAATACAAGTATTATATTTCTGATCTAGAAAAATCAAATAAGTACTTGATTAAGTTAATTTTTAAATTTTTTTAAAATTAAGATATGAATATTATTCAGGGAGAAATTGATATTTTACTAATTTATAAGGATTTTCAGATTTCTATATAAATAGTAAAATATAACTCTTATTTTTTATAAGGTTTTCTATTAGATAGAAAATATAATAACTATTAATACCTTCTAATAAAATTAGAAAAGGTAATAGATTAATTAAGAAGTGTTAAATCTATAGTTATTAAATTTGGATCAACATGTCAACTTATAACCTAACCGTATCGACTCTAAGCATAGATTGAATTAAAAAATTAAATCAATCTAAAGTTAATTTGGTGAGTCGATTGCTACTCAATCAACTTAGTTAAAACTTGGTTTAATATTTTTTTAAAAAATTAAATTAAATTTATTTAATTTGTGATTCGAACTTTTAATTAATAAATGACATCTATAACTCGAATATTACATATAGTATCTATGACTCTCTGAACTGTAATAGAGTTCTAATTATTCTTTCTCCTATGTTATTTTAAGAACTATTATTATTTTTTTTAAATGCTAACTTACCAATCACTCATGGTTTGAAGACACTTGAATTTGCTTGTTGGTTGGTAAATCTCTCAACATTTATAACATATTTTCAGAATTAAATAACAATGAACTGGGATGGAAGTGACACGTTGTGGTAACGAAATGGGTTTCCATCATAGTTATTAAACCCGGCCCGGCCCGGCGGGTCGACCCGGGACCCGGTCGACCCGGTGGCTGGACCGGTTCGGGTTTAATAAAAGACCGGCTGTGGCAACAGCCCCGCCAAACCCGAGCGACCCGGCTGGTCGACCCGGGACCCGGGTGACCCGGGCAAACCCGGACGAGACCCGGGTTTTTTTTTTTTTTTTTTTAATTTGAGATAAAAAAAATTTGGTTTAAATATTTCAACTTAAAATGATAACATAGTATCTTTTCAATGTGGGGTTTGAAGCCCTTTCATATATATACTCTATGTTCACATGAAAAAAATTATATTTTTTCAATGTGGGATTTAAAACCCATTAATATATATACTCTATGTTCCCAAGGAAAAAATCATGTTTTTTCAATGTGGGATAAAAAACCTTTTGGTTTAAATACTTCAACTTAAAGGGATAACATAGTATCTTTTCAATGTGGGATTTGAAGCCCTTTCATATATATACTCTATGTTCCCATGAAAAAAGTTATGTTTTTTCAATGTGAGATTTGAAACCCATTAGTATATATACTCTATGTTCCCAAGGAAAAAATCATGTTTTTCCAATGTGGGATAAAAAACCTTTTGGTTTAAATACTTCAACTTAAAGGGATAACATAGTATCTTTTCAATGTGGGATTTGAAGCCCTTTCATATATATACTCTATGTTCCCATGAAAAAAGTTATGTTTTTTAAACCAAAATGTTTTTTATCCCACATTGAAAAAACATGATTTTTTCTTTAGGAACATAGAGTATATATACTAATGAGTTTCAAATCCCACATAAAAAAAACATAACTTTTTTCATGGGAACATAGAGTATTTATATGAAAGGGCTTCAAATCCCACATTGAAAAGATACTATGTTATCCCTTTAAGTTGAAGTATTTAAACCAAAAGGTTTTTTTATCCCACATTGGAAAAACATGATTTTTTCCTTGGGAACATAGAGTATATATACTAATGGGTTTCAAATCCCACATTGAAAAAACATAACTTTTTTCATGGGAACATAGAGTATATATATGAAAGGGCTTCAAATCCCACATTGAAAAGATACTATGTTATCCCTTTAAGTTGAAGTATTTAAACCAAAAGGTTTTTTATCCCACATTGAAAAAACATGATTTTTTCCTTGGAAACATAGAGTATATATACTAATGGGTTTCAAATCCTACATTGAAAAAATATAATTCAACTTAAAATACTTCAACTTAAAAGCTTAACATAATATCTTTTTAACGTGGGATAAAAAAATTTTTAAAATATTATTTTAAACTTGATTATTTATAATATATATAATCTATATTTACATGAATTTTTTCATATGAAATATTAATTTTTTTTTAATTATTACGGGTCAACCCGGGTTGACCCATGAAACCCGAGACCCGGCCCCTTGGCCGGGTCAACCCCCGGGCCGGGTTTAATAACTATGGTTTCCATAGATAATGATGGTCATGTGGCATTTTGTTTTTTTTTAAAAAAAAAATTATGTGGAAAATTTGACTGCTAGTCAATGAAATTGGACCAGTCAATAATTGATACGAGTAAGCCTAGAATTAAAAAAGAAAAAGAATATTTTGAAAATTTAAATGAACATAATTGAAAAGAAAGAAAATACCCATATTTAAAAAAATAAAGAAATAAAATAAATCAATATTACAAAACAACCAAAATTCCAATTTTATCCATAATGAAAAACAAATAAAAAACTTAAACCGATATACAGAATACTCAAGAAAAGGAACAGGTGACACGTTGTGGTGGCTTCCATGCCTATACTATATATATAGGTATTTTCAAATTCACGCGTGCTTGCTAGTGATTTTCTTCCCTTCCACATATCTCAAGTAAATGAATACCTATATTATATATATAGATACTAGCAAAACCCCATTATAGTAAGTAATACATTAACATAGCTGAATCAAATATCATGCAATATATATATACACGAGATGACAAATGCATTATTATTAATAGTGTTATAACTGTGAATCAACGCTAGATAGATAAGTAATAGAAATTAAAGGTATGATGAAGTAAATATTTCATGACAAGAAAAAAGTTGTGTTGGTGATAAAAAACTTAGAGATTGAACAAAATGATTTGTAGCAATCTATAGTGTTTTGTGAGGAAAGATACAGTGCTTTCGCCACATGATTTAACTTTTTAATTAATAAAAAGAAAAAAAAATTAGAAAGCTAAATTCTCTACCAACTTAATATTAAAAAAAAAACCAACAAAGATAATTTTGGAACGAAAAAAACCCATGAGAAAAAATGTTGTAGCAATTGACAATGTTCTGTGAGGAAAACTATAATGTTTTTCCCAATAAAATAAAATAAAAAACCATTTAGAGAAATACTGTAGCAATTCACAGTATTTTGTGAGAAAAACTACAACGCTTTCCTCATATGATTTAGCTTTATTGTAATTATAATTTTTAACCAACTCAATATTAAAAAAAAATCGACAAAGATAATTTTGGAAAAAATAAAAAAAAATCACATGGAAAAACATTGCAACAATTCACAGTGTTTTAAAGAAAAAAAATTATAAAGCTAAATTCTTAATCAGCTCAATATTAAAAAAAAATCTACAGAGACAATTTTAGAAAAAACAATAACAAAACAAACACCAAAAAAAAGGAAAAATATCATGTTGAAAACACTGTAGCAATTCACAGTGTTTTGTGATGAAAGCTACAGTGCTTCCCCACATGATTTAGCCTTATTTGTAATGACTTATAATTATAATTCACAAACAACTCAATATTCAAAAAAATAAAATAAAATTGAAAAGGATAATTTGAGAAAAATTATAACAAAAAAACCATGCGGAGAGACACTATAGCAATCCACAATGTTTTATGAGCAAAGCTACAATGCTTTCCCCATGTGATTAATCTTTATTACAAAGTTAAATTCTAATCAACTCAATATTAAAAAAAATAAAATCAATGAAGATAATTTGAGAAAAAAATATTACAAAAAAAAAAAGAAAACTTAAAAGAAACTGGAAAAAAACAATATGAGGAAAAATTGTATTAATCCATAGTGTTTTGTGAGGAAAAACTTGTATTTACTTGTAATTGCAATTCTTAACCAGCTTAATATTTAAAAAATAAAATTGACAAAGATAATTTTAGGGAAAAACATAACAAAAACAGGAAAAAACCATGTGGGAAAAAACACTGTAGCAATCAACAATAATTTTTTAAGAAAGTTACAGTGTTTTCCTCACAATTATAACTGTTATTTTTAACCAGCTTCATATTAAAAAATAAAATAAAAAAAGATAATTTCGGAGAAAAAAAAAACCATGCGGAGAAACATTGTAGAAATCAACAATGTTTTAAAGAAAAAAAAATTACAAAACTAGACTCTCAATCAGCTCAATATTAAAAAAAATCGACAAATATAATTTTGAAAAATAAAGAAATAAAATAGAAAAAATATGTAAAAAAACATCGCAACAATCCACAGTATTTTAAAGAAAAAATTAGAAAGCAAAAATTTTAACCAAAGCAATATTTAAAAAGTAAAATCAATAAAAAAAATTTTGGAAAAAAAATGACAAAAAAAGAAAAAATAGAAAAGTTGGAAAAAAAAAATACATTTGAAAAAAAAAAAACGAAAAAAAAGGAAAAGTTAAAAAAAAAAAAGAGAGGAGGAAAGCACTGTGGTTGTAATCCACAGTGCTTTGTGTGTGGGGGAACAGTGATTCCCCCACGCCTTTTAGTATATTACTTAATTAATAATTTTCAAATTCACGCGTGCTTGCTAGTGATTTTCTTCCCTTCCACATATCTCAAGTAAATGAATGCCTATACTATATATATAGGTATTTTCAAATTCACGCGTGCTTGCTTCTTCGAATATGCATGTGGCCAGGCGGCATGACTGTTCAAAGATGGTCACTTTTTGTTCTTACATGAGCTAAAAAAAGAAAGTAGAAACGTGAGTGGATACCCAACCACCTGCACTTTCGGAAACCACCATTTTCCCTTTTCAATAGCAAAAACATGAAGAAACTGAGAGGTGCCCGTGCCCTTGCCTTTTCAGCTACAGCGAAGCACCAATCCAGAGGTCCGTTCATGGCTTTTCAGCAAACAAAGGAAACCATTGGCGATGCTTTTACAGAGTGCTCAATCACTTTTATATTTTTTACATTAGATGGATACATGTGAGCAAGGTTGTTAAAATCGTGATTTTAACACGGAACGGAAAGCCGTTCACAAACTCGGATCGTAAAAACGGATCGTAAAATCGTAAAAAAATCGTAAGGAATTTTAAAATATATTAAAAAAAATTCATGTTTCAAATAAAAATTTATACATAATTCAAGCACTTTAAAAAACATGTTTCAAATAAAATTTAATAGATAGGGTCATTTAAGATACTTAAAAAGAATTATTTTTTTTTATTAGTTTATATCTATATATATCTGACGAGTAGAACTTTGAACTTGAAGTTCTTGCTACTTTTTTTAATTCAGAATTTGTTATTCCCGGAGGAGGGGAATGCAATCATGCATGCGAATTTCAAATTGTGTTTGTAAGCCAGAGACATGGAGCTTATTTTTTTAGGTTTTAAATCATGACAAGCAGCACTATTATGGAAGTTCCTGCCATCCTGTCACAGTAGTTGTCGCATCAGCCACACTTTTACCATTTGTTCAAGAGAGTTTTGCCTCTTCCTAGGTGAAAAGAGAGCTTTTAAAAGAAAAGGAGGAGAAAAAACACTTGGAGGATGCCCATTGCAGGAAGCAGACAGCATAAGGGACACAGGGCCCCACGCTTTTGAAGAGAAAAGGTGCCCACCCCAAGACCAGACCACGGGTGTTCCCTTCTTTCTTTCAAAATCGCAAAATCGATCCTGAAATCGCGATTTTATGCGATTTCATCCGATTTTAACGATTTTACCTGATTTCAACTCGATTTTATCCATTTTCGATTTTATCAAGCGATTCAACCCGTAATGCATGTTTTGACTCGTAAAATCGTACGATTTTACGAGTTGAAACGCGATTTTAACAACCATGCATGTGAGTGTCGATAGGAAATATGCCTTCATCTGTAGTCGCCTAGTAGGTCCTACCGGAAAGAAACGCTGTCAATTCCTACTCCATGGTGGTGGGTGGGCCTTCTGAAAGCAGCATTCAGCGGGGGAAGTCCTCAGTCAATTCCTACTCCATGCTTTTACAGAGTGCTCAATCACATTTGTTGCCAGTCGGGTTATAAATTTCATTTTACTAGCAAAACAATGTTCCCGGGCAGCACATCTCCCCTCGAGTTATTAATTTCATTTTACTTTTTTTTTTCGTTACTGACAACGTATAAATTTCAATTTACTTAATTTTTTACTGATAATTTCATTATAACTTAATAACAAAATGTAAGATCATATATACTAAGATTCGCTCCAATAGAAGCAATGACCATGATGCAGGTGACACATGGAAAAGTTATACAGTAAATGTACGGGTCATTCTCAGGGCTTATGTTATTTTATTTTTTTCTTGTAGTTTTTCTAATATACTTGTCCTATATATAGACGAATCAACTGTTCAGAAATGTTCCACAAAGAGTATGGCAGGCCCAAAAACACTCACTATGTTTTGTTAATGTAGGCATGCAGCTGCTCTTTCCAGGGCCTTTCTCTTTGTTGTTTTTTAAAAAAGCAAGAGAATCCATTTACTCCAAACACCTTCTCCAGGCATTCATATCAAACGAACCCTAGCTACGTGTGAAGAAGATTGAAAGAGAATGATCAGTGAAAGGATACATAAGAGGATTTAAAAGCTGTGAAAGCTTGCTCATGTAGTCGCTGGATGAATTAATCGAGGAGTTTACAAATAGGCTGGAATTTCATCGACACTGAAATTAACACCTTCAATTATAAAAATGATTTTTGACATTTTGCAGATATGGTTCCTTATGTACAGCTCTAGTGATATTTAGAGAGAGTTTTCGGCAAATGCAGCCCATATTACTATTCAATCCTCATGGATGATGCGTGGCAAAAGATCGAATTGTTGAGTTTTCGCGTTGATAATCTTCAAAATTTTCTGCATTTGGACCTAACCTGTGAGATGAAGGTTTTATTCGTCATGACTGTTGCAAAAACTTATTTAAATCATCGTTTATTTTCAAACTAAAGAAAAATATTTATGATCACATTTAGTTAAAAGTTACTCTTTAGAATCAAATTGAACTAGATTTTTTAATTCATGTCATCTCAACTAACTTTTATCAAACGCTTATAAGATCATAGATCCTTATGAATATAGTAATTTTTTGTAGTTGAATAATGGGTTTAATCAAATCTCCGTTCTATTGGATTCATTTTTCATGACACAAAAAGGTGATAGCTCGATGTAAAAATTCTAACACTTGCAAAATAGGCTTTTTTTAATGGATTTGAATCCCTTCAAATGCTTAAGCAAGAGGAAAAATATAATAAATATGCAAAAAAATATTAAATTCTAATAACAAAATTATTTGTTTTTGTTTTGATATGAAAATATGAATTTTATAAGAAAATGATGAGTGTATGTTGAGATTGAAAATTATGAACCCCTTGTATGGATAGTTTAAGGAGTATCTATACCCAAAAACATTAGCATTTTCCTTAAGTGAGGGGGGTTTGAATGTTATTTCACCATGATAGTATTAAAGAAGAACAAAAATCTTTATATATATATATATATATATATTAAAGAGAGAAATATTTCTAACATAAATATTAATAAGATTAAAAATAATACGTAATAAAAAAACTCTTGTACACCTAAAAATATAGATTGAGCATGATTCAACTAAAGAACTTGAATCAAATAAAAATATCAAGAAATTTGATATGAGTACAAGCCTGAAAATTATTATTGATTGCATCGCATATTTATACAAGAGTATGTACAGTTATTCTCTTCTACTAGGAATCCAACACTTTCTTGGAATTCATTGTCCTATAGAGAATTATTATTACAGTAGGGAAATCATGTATAAATTATTCATTCCTAATATATCTCTATTAGGATTCCTAATACTCCCTCTCAAGTCGAAGAGTGGATGTCCTACACTCCCAACTTGTGAATCATAAGAATGAAGACATCTTTTCCTAAGGGTTTGGTGAAGATGACTACCAATTGATGTTCAGAATGAACATGTCTTGTTATCATAGAACCATCTTGAATTTTGTCCTTGATATAGTGACAGTCCATCTTAAAATGTCGAGTGCGCTTATGAAACACTGGGTTGGCTACAATGTGTAATGCAACCTTGTTATCACAATGTAGTAAAGCAAGTTCATGATGTAAAAGGCCTAAATCCCTCAACAGACATCGGAGCCATGTCAACTCACAACATGCTCCTGTCATTGCACGATACTTGCCTTTGCAGAGGAGAGTAAGACTGTTTTTTGTTGTTTTCATCTCCAGGATATCAACGAGGGTCCAAGGAACACACAATAACCCGTGGTAAACCTCTGAGTTAGTGGGCAACCTGCCCAATCTGAGTCTGAATAAGCTCTTAATTTGTAATCAGTGTGTGAAGGAAAGAATAACCCTTGACCAGGAGCTCCTTTCAGATATCGGACAACCCAAAAAGCAGCTTCCATATAAAGCTTCCGGGCTTGGTGCATGAATTTGAAGAACCGCAAGTTCCTCAATGGTTGAAGTTGTTCACGGTGGTCAACACATTTCACTGTATATAATAATAATAATAATAATAATAATAATAATAATGTACTCAAAACTTAGAAGTTATAAAATAAAGATTTTGAATTTTTATATCTTATATAAGATAATAATTCTTATCAAACAATTTCTTACCATTATAATCATTATATCAGCCATAATAAAAACTATCGGAGCCAGGCAGTTGGGCATAAGCTCGAGCATTCTTGTGTATATTTTCTAAAAGAGAAAGATAACTTTTTTCATGATTTTTACTTTTTTATTCTTAAATAAACAAACATTCAAAATTAACTTAAACATTAGGATGCAACGACAACTCCAATTCCAAAAAAAAAAAATAATAATAATATGAAAGCAAGTAACACTCATATTTATACATTCTAAAAAAGCTATACCCATCGCTCTTGCATGAGCTGCTCCAAGTGATCTAGTCACCATCAACCTCCAACATCTCACTCAAGCATTAGAAAAACATCTAGGCATAAAACAAGCCCCATGACTCACATAAAAAAAATATTTCAGCTTCCATCGCCCAGAAACCTCCCTCCCTCATTTTTTATGGTTTAATTCTATAATAAACTTCAAGCTATTAGGACAATATTGAATTTATATTTAAAATATTTTTATATCAATTTCATTCCTAAACTATTTTAATTATAATCATTCCTAAATTAGAGTCATCAGATCATATGTTGCTACAATGCAATTTTTCTATGGACAATTTATTTTATGGTGCCGGTGGGGTGTCTTTTGGAGTGTTCCTGTAGAAATTTGAAGCAGAGTAATGAAGAGACATGAGACAATGCAGTAGCGAAACATAGTTATTCATTCATACCTCTTTCTTATGTTGTACATATAGAGTGGGAAAAACTTGCAGCAAGGAAAGACAATCTTGCGTATATTTTCTCCCATGATTATTGCTAAGATTATATGCTAATAATAAACACAATCATATCTAAACTAGATAACAAATAAGTTATACTTGATGAGTTGTTGCCAATGGTTAGGTTTCAGAGAAAGACATGGCAGCTCCTCCTTTATGGGTATGCTATATATATACTTCATCCAACCAACAAAAGAGAAGTAATATATTTTTCTTTGCAGACATCTATAGAAAAAGTTCTTCTCTGCAGTGAAGCCAATGTATGGGTGACCTGTGACCCCTGACTTTTTTTTTAAATTAATATGGTTGTTCGGGTTAACTTACGCATATTTCGATTAATTCTATCCCATGAGTCTTGAAGTTAACGACCAGATAAACCTTCAATAATCTTGACAAGATTTGAATTCATGATTATTAAAAAGTAAACTCAAAATTTAACTAGTTGAGTTACTCTTAAGATTTCTGATACCTTCACTCTTGTTTACACACAATGCCGGTGGTGCTAATTAGAGGAGATCATTTTCGGTTCGGTTCGGTTTTTATCAAATAAAAGTAACCAAACCAAATTTTTTTTTTAAAAACCGAAACTGGTTCAAACCAACCGGTTTCAGTTCGGTTTTTAGGATAAAAACCGGTTTGGCTTGGTTTTTTCTGGTTTTGGCTATGTTTTTTTGGTTTGGCTCGATTTTTTTTTAGTTTGGATCCGATCCGGTTTTTTTGGTTTTAGGTTTATAAAACCAAAACCGAACCGAACCGGCCGGATTTTTCAAAATTTTAATTGATTTTTTTTTACGATTCAGTTTTTTTCAGTTATTTTCTTTCCAGTTTTCTTGATTTTTTTGTTTTTTTCTCACTCTATCGTATGTTTTTGTTTACAGTAAAGAAGGTCGGTGTTCTTACTATTAGTTTATTTATTTATTATTATTATAAATTAAAGATCATTAATGGAATCTGCTATGGAAAGAATATTCCGTTAGCAATTCTAATTTTTTAGATTTTTTTATTCCGACAACAATTTTTAATGCTAGCAAAATATTTCATTCATATTTTTATTGGTATAAGAAATCATTAACGGGATAAAAACATTTAATGAGCAACTTTTTAAAGATAATATTTCATTAGTAATTCCATTGATATTTTCATTGGTGTTAGAAATCATCAATAATTTCTAATAATAACAAAATTCTCTCTAAATACTGATAGAATACTCTTTTAGCATTCCTTAATTTTCTGCTAGTGTTTAAGGTAAATAACTTCCTTTTGTTTTTCAATTAAACAAATTATACTGATATATTTTTTTACTTTAAAAATTAACTTAAAAACTTACATGTAGTATAACAAGAGTTATTACACCAATGAGAACTAAATACCATTATTTGTAAAAAAAGAAAAGTAGGTTGCAGTCGAGAAATAATTTATTTCCATTTTAATTTTGTATTTTTGGACAATTGTTTTAGGTTTTTTTGGGCTAATAAATTATTATTTTTTTAAGTTTTAAGGATGTTGATTAAATTATTTTTTTGATGAAAATAATGAAAATAAAATTTTAGATAAAAAGAACATCCTCTCAATTTTTAGTCACTTTTACTAGAATTTAGATGTGGAAGTTACACGTCATTTGTTTCTTAAAAAAATTAGAAAGATGACAAATTTGAAAAAATAATGAAAAAAGCCTTGAGATGCAGTGGCATAGGCTAGCAGACCCACATGCTTAGACTTATTTTTAAAGGTTCCATCTTGCTAAGCCACAGGACGTGTGCCTTGCTTTTATTAAAAAACAATTCCAATAATTTTGGTGTGATTTCTTAAATTTTAATTAATCAAATATTTATTAGTTATATTATTTTATTAGATTCTTAAAGTGATTAAGTATATATTTAGATATTATTTTAGTTAAAGTTGATCATTTTTTACCATGTTTTAGAATAAAATTTTTTATTATTATTATTAACAAGTATTTTTTTTATACATCTTATCATATGTTTTTTTCTTAAACAAAATTAACATGTTGTTTTATTATAAGAGTATTTTTTTTATCATATAATTAAATAAAATTATAAAAAAATAAAATTATTAAATTTAATTAGATTCATGACTTGAATAGTTAGTTTAGTATGTTAACTTGGGTTGGATAGTTTCGATTTGAGATGTTCTCGATTTAATATTAAAAAAAATATCATCTCGAAATTTTTATTGAATTCAAATTGAGTTTTAGTTGATCGTCTGATTTATTTTTGAACCGATTAAGTCAACTAGGTTATATTATATTAACCTCCATATAATTATATTAAAAATTTTAACTAGGTAAAGAGTTAAGTACATAAGTTTTTAAATTAAGTCATATAGGCTGAGTTTAATAATACTACCAAAGAGTTTTTTGTGGCAATATTTTAACATTGTGTTATTCTTATATATTTTTAATACGTCTAGGTTATAAAAATGTGTTTTTATTATCATTCAAACTTGTTTTAAGATAATTATAAAATAATATCTAAAAATTAAATATTTTGATAAAGATTTTTTTTTAAAATGAGCGTGTCAGCTAGGCAAACAGATTCTAATTAGAGAGATATTTTTTTTCTTATTTTAAATCATCCAAAATCCTATGGATATGTATTCTAATTTCTTTTAATTTTTATTAAATGAAAGACAAGCAACAAAAAGTTAATTTTTTTTTACTGGAATTAAAAGTATTAATAAAAGAAGGAAATATAATAGAAATTATTTTGTTTAAACAAAATTTAAATTATTATTTTTTATAATTAAAATACTGTTATATAATTAAATATAAATAATTGAAGGGTTCTTTGTAATGTAAAATCAAATATCTTAATTTATATTTCTTTTTCAGCTTGACAACTTATTTTTTAATATTTATTAGCACTTATATTTTTAATTTATTTTATTAAATATATACATCAAATTTAATTTTACAAATAAATTTTTCTTTCTAACTAAAAAATATATTATCAATCCTTGTACAATTGTTTTTATATATAATTTTTTTTAGTATAGCATGTAGCAGCTGTTAGAATTATGAGATTTTGCCTCAAGAAAGATAGAATTAAGATCAGTTTTTTTAATATTTAAATTCTGTAACAGTTTATCTCCTTCAGGATTTGCAGCAGAAACATTCTGCTTAGTCTAGGATTTCAATTCCAATAATCTCTCAAGTTTGTTGAGAGTTCTAATGCATTTCAAGTTCTATGTAAGCCTATATATATAGGCATTTGAAGTTAATGAAAATATTGATCTTTCTACTCAACTCTGCCATCTTAAATCTGTTTCTTTTTCTTTACGTAAACTGTATTGTTTAAGTTTAATTCATTTCCATCAGTGGTATCAGAGCATATAAATTCTACGGGCTGTGGGGCAAACAATTTCTTCTTTCTTTTGAGTGATAACAATAAGAGAAGGTGAGGCAAACACAGAGAGGGTGAGCGAAACACTTGAGAGTTATTTTCTTTCTATTTTTTGTCAATGTCTTCTTCAAACAATATTGTATTTTCACAAACATAATGAATCTGGAAACACCAAAACAGGTATGGGATAAGCTTCAAGTTGAATTTGAAGGCAGCAGCAGAGTCAAAGTAGTTAAACTTGTATTTAAGAGGGAATTTGAGTTGATGAAGATGAAAGACAATGAATCTGTCAAAGATTATTCTGGAAGATTAATGGATGTTGTAAATCAAATGAGGCTTCTTGGAAACACATTTGAAGATCATAAGGTAGTAGAAAAACTTATGATGTCTGTTCCTCAAAAGTTTGAAGCTAAGATCTCAGCAATAGAAGAATCTTGTGATCTGCAAAGTCTGACTATTGCTGAGTTAATTAGCAAACTTCATATTCAGGAGCAAAGAGTTCATATGAGAGATGATGAGGCAGTTGAAGGGGCTTTCCAAGCAAACAACAGGGAAAGGAGTGCTGGTAACCTACCAAGAAATAAACCTGTCAAGTATGCTAAAAGGAAATCAAGTATACCTTCAAAAAGACAGATTTTCTCACCATGTTCTTATTGCAGAAGAACTAACCATACTGAGAAAGATTGCTGGTTTAAGGGAAAACCTTCTCTTCAATGTTTATTCTGTAATAATCTCGGTCACAGTGAGAAATATTGCAGAATCAAGAAGAAGCAACCTCAGTAACAAATACAACAACAAGCAAATGTTTCTGAAGAAAGCAAAGATGAGGAGGAGCATTTGTTTATGGCAACACAAGCTAGCAATACCTCTGAACTGAATACATGGCTTATAGACAGTGGCTGCACAAGTCACATGTCTAAATTTCTGTCAATTTTCTCCTCTATTGACAAATCAGTTCAACCGAAGATTAAGCTGGGAAATGGAGATATTGTGCAAGCTAAGGGGAAAGGAACTGTTGCAGTCAGCACAAATAGAGGTATTAAAACCATCACAAATGTTCTTTACATTCCTGAACTAGATCAGAATCTCCTTAGTGTTGCACAAATGCTCAAGAATGGTTATGAAGTCTCTTTTAAAGAGAAATTTTGCTTTATCACTGATACACATAATTCAGAGATAACAAAAATCAAAATGGATGGTAATAACTTCTATTTGAAGCTTGATGCTGTTAATGGACATGTGTTTAGTGCAAAGATTGATGAAAGCATTCTTTAGCATAAAAGATTCGGTCATTACAATCTTAATTCATTAAATTTGCTGTATGATACTGGAATGGTAGAAAACATGTTTGCAATTCATGTTATTGCTCATACATGTGGAAGTTGTGAACTGGGAAAGCAGCATCGACAACCATTTCCTAAAGGTATATCCAAAAGGGCAACACACATGCTGAAGCTGGTTCACTCAGACATATGTGGACCTATGAGCACAACTTCTTTGAATTATAATGTGTATTTTATATTATTCATTGATGACTTCAGTAGGATGACTTGGGTTTATTTTCTGAAAAACAAGTCATAAGCTTTATCTATGTTCAAAAACTTCAAAAGCATGGCTGAAACTCAAAGTGGTCAGAAGATCAAAGTGTTGAGAACTGATAATGGTGGAGAGTATATTTCGAAGGAGTTTAATACCTTTTGTTTAGAAGCTGGGATTGTACACCAGCTGACAACTCCTTACTCTCCACAACAGAATGGAGTTTCTGAAAGAAAGAATAGAACAGTGATGGAGATGTCCAGATGTATATTGTTTGAAAAGAAGTTGCCAAGGTTTCTATGGGTTGAAGCAGTAAATACTTCAGTAAACTTGCTTAATGGACTTCCAACCAAGTCTGTTCAAAACAAAACACCATTGGAGGCATGGTCTGGAGTCCGGCCTACTGCCAAACATTTAAAAGTGTTTGGATCATTGTGTTATTTTCATGTTCCATCTGCCAAAAGAGGAAAACTGGATGCTAGAGCAGAAAAAGGGATTCTTGTGGGATATGCAACAGAATCAAAAGGTTACAGAGTTTTCAATCTGAATTCAGCCAAAATTCAGGTCAGCAGAGATGTGCAATTTGATGAAAATGTCTGCTGGAATTGGGACTTAAAAGGAGTTCAACAGACTATCACAGCTGCACTTGAATCACCAGTACAAAGTATTGATGTTGAAGATCAACAAGCCATTGAAGCAACTTCAGATACAACAATACTTAAGGTTAGACAATTGTCTGATGTGTATGAAAGATGTAACCTTGTACATGCTGAGCCTACAAATTACTCTGAAGCTGCAGGAGATCCAGCTTGGATTGAAGCAATGAAATCAGAAATTGATTCCATTGAAAGAAATAGGACTTGGAGATTGACTGAACTTCCTGGAGATAAAAAGGCAATTGGAGTGAAGTGGGTTTTCAGAACCAAATTCAATCCAGATGGTTCAATCTTCAAACACAAGGCTAGATTGGTTGTTAAAGGCTTTGCTCAAGTTGCTGGAGTGGATTATGGAGATACTTTCGCACCAGTAGCTAGGCATGACACTATAAGACTCCTACTTGCTCTTGCGGGACAAAAAGGATGGAAAGTATATCATTTAGATGTGAAGTCTGCTTTTCTAAATGGAATACTACTTGAAGAAATTTATGTTCAGCAACCATAAGGCTTTGTTGTTGCTGGTGATGAACACAAAGTTTACAAGCTACACAAAGCTCTTTATGGTTTGAAGCAAGCACCAAGGGCTTGGTACAGCAGGATTGATACTCATTTGATTCAACTAGGATTCAAAAGAAGTGAAAATGAAGCTACCCTATATCTGAAACAAGATGAAGATGGTTTGCAGCTGGTGATATCACTCTATATAGACGACATGCTAGTTACTGGAAGCAATGCAAAGTTGCTGGAAGAGTTCAAAACTGAAATGCAAGATGTTTTTGAAATGTCTGATCTTGGCATTATGAACTACTTTCTTGGAATGGAAATACATCAATGTAGTTCGGGTATTTTTGTTTCACAAAGGAAGTATGTTGTTGATATACTCGAGAAGTTCAAGCTTGAGTCATGCAAAGAAGTAGCAACTCCTTTAGCATAAAATGAGAAAGTTTCAAAGAATGATGGTGAGAAACTTGAAGATCCCTCTGGATTTAGAAGCCTAGTGGGCAGTTTACTATATTTGACAGCAACTAGACCTGACTTAATGTTTCCAGCTGGTTTGCTGTCAAGGTTCATGAGCTCACTGACACGACCAAAAGATTGATGTCTTCTCCCAAGTGCAGGAGTGTCGAAGTAATAAATAACCCGACAAGACTGGGGTCGAACCATAGAGAGGTTAATTGTATAAATTATAAATAACAAGAAAACAACAACAACAACAACAACAATAACAATAACAATAACAGTAATAGTAATAGTAATAATAATATTAATAGTAGTAATAGTAATAATAATAATAATACTCAGTACGTGGCGTTGTTATACCTGAGAATGATCTAAAAGATCGGGTCACAGGTTTCCAGCCTATATACTGATTTTATGATAATAATAGTAATAATAATAATAATAATAATAATAATAATAGTGTTAGTAATAGTAATAGTAATAACAATAATAATAATAAAAAAAGAGGAGGAGGAAGAGACAATAATAACTACAACAACAACAATAATAATAACAACAATAATAACAATAACAATAATAATAACAATAATAACAAAAATAATAACAATAATAATAACAATAATAATAATAATAATAATAATAATAATAGAAGAAGAAGAAGAAGAAATTAATGAGAACTTTAAGATGGAAGATTAATGTAAGGATTAAACAATGATAAAAACAAATGTCAAGGTTAGAGGATCCACCAATGGTATTTCAAACAAGTATAATATAAACTCTTATTACTCAATTTGGAAACCACACACAAAGGAGGTTCCAATCGGATGATTTCTCATTAATAGCTCATTATAAATTATTAACATGATCATATTAATTATCTTAATTACATAACACCAAAATTTTAAATATTGTCAGGAATTCATGATATTAACTGATGTTAACAACAAATCAAGTTATTTTCATAGCCCAGGTGTAGGTAATACCATACTGTTGGGCTATGAGAGTGCCAAGCATTTGATGTACCAAATGTTATACAACACAAATCTAGATTAACCATTTAACAAGCAAGGTATTAAGAATTAGTACGATAAAAAGATAAGACATGTTAATATTAAACATTAAGATTCATATTGAGTTTACACCATACTTGTTCTTACACCATTAGTGTAACCTTTTCACCTTGACATAATAAACTTCGCTAAACATAATGAAAAAGAGAAACATAAATAAATAAAACAAGAACATAAATAAGATACAAGTTAACTAAGAAAAGGAAAGGAAATGAAAAGCATAAACAAGAAATTAATGAAAGCAAAACTTAAGAATTACAAAAAATATAAAGAGACAAATAAAGAGCATGAGCTTGATCTGAACAACCAAGCCAACCAAATGCATGGCAAATGCCTCCTTTTATAGGCTAAAATTCGGAATTATTGATTTGATGACTAATTGTTGAGTGGGTGGCCAACTTTTAACTTGGTGAAAATCCTTATCTTCTTGTCTGAATAAAACAAAAATGCTACCATCAGAACTGGGTCCTCTGGTAAACATAATAGTTGTAGGAAATTGACTCAGCTTTCCAGAAAAAAAATGTAGAGGTCATTTGGACTTCTAGAACTCCAGATATAGGCCAAACACTGAACAATGTTTGGGCTGTAGGACAGATTCGGACTTCTCCGTTGTTGCTATGATTTGGACTTGAAAACGGCATTGTTAGATTTTTATGTTCACATGAAAGTTGTAGGCCTATGTCTCACCAAGTTTGTGTAAAAATTTGAGATCATTTGGACATCTAGAACTCGAGATATGACCCAAATACAGAACAGTATTCCAGTTTGGACTGCACCAACATCTCTTTTCTAAGTTTCACCCTCTCTTTATCTTCACAAATTTCAGTAGTTGAATTCATCAATCAATCCTTTGATTTATGTGATAGGCCTGCATTTAAGATAAACATTTACCATATATTAGGGTATTTTATAGTATTAGACTTGTTATTATAAAACATGCTTTAGTTAAGGAGTTATTGATACTTTAAGTGCAAAATGATGATATAAAACCTTGATAAATATGCACTTTTAAGTACTAATCACTCACCTAGCAATATTCACATGGGAATTGCTAAAAGGGTGCTGAAGTACATCAGAGGAACGACTGATCTTGGCATTTGGTACTTGAAGACAGGAGGAGTAAAACTAATTGGTTATGCAGATAGTGACTGGGCAGGGAGTGTTGATGACATGAAGAGCACCTCTGGGTATGTTTTTAATATTGGTTCAGGTGCAATCTGTTGGAATGCAAAGAAGCAGGAGGTGGTGGCACAATCAACAGCTGAAGCAGAGTATATCTCCATGGCAGCTGCTGCAAATCAAGCAATTGGGTTGAACAAATTGCTTACTAATTTGGGTCAAGAACAAAGCTCACAAACTGAGCTTTATTGTGACAATAAATCTGCCATTGCTATTGCTCTAAATCCGGTTCAACATGGCAGAACCAAGCACATCAATGTGAAGTTTCATTCTATAAGAGAAGCTGAGAAGAACAAGCTTATAAAGCTACACTACTGTCCAACAGATGTTCAACTTGTTGATATAATAACTAAAGCTCTTCCTAGATCAAGACTGGAATTTTTAAGGATGAAACTTGGTTTGTCTAAGGCAAGTCTCAAGGAGAAGTGTTAGAATTATGAGATTTTGCCTCAAGAAAGATAGAATTAAGATCAGTTTTTTTAATATTTAAATTCTGTAACAGTTTATCTCCTTCAGGATATGCAGGAGAAACATTCTACTTAGTCTAGGATTTTAATTTCAATAATCTCTCAAGTTTGTTGAGAATTCTAATGCATTTCAAGATCTATGTAAGCCTATATATATAGGCATTTGAAGTTAATGAAAATATTGATCTTTCTACTCAACTCTGCCATCTTAAATCTGTTTCTTTTTCTTTATGTAAATGTATTGTTTAAGTTTAATTCATTTCCATCAGCAGCTCGGGTACTATTTCATAAAGCACAGGCCACTAATATTTTCTTATTGTCATAAAGACAGTGTATACATACTGTATCGGATCGGTTACACAATCATTATGTTCTCTTACCACCTTAAAGTCAACCTGTTAAACTATTTGTTGTTCTCCCACAAACTCAGACACACTAACTTCAGTGCTAGCCATGTCATCAACAGTGACGTCTGATAACGACAAGAAATAAGCATCTGGGGGGGTCTTTATCAGTATGGTTAGCATTGTTCATCTTGTTCTTACCTGTAGAGGAGAGCGCTGAGAGAATCAACAGAAGGCGAGCTCCCGGAGAGATGGGAATTTCAAGGTCCAATATTAAGAATTGTTTCTTGGTGTTTTGTGCAAGCCTTCTGGTTGCAAGAAGCTGCCATGGTTCTAAGCATGTTGCCTTATTTATCTTTGGAGATTCATTATATGATGCTGGAAACAACAAGTACATCGAAGATGCTCCTATCTTTTCAGATTTCTGGCCATATGGAGAAACCTTCTTTAAGCATCCCACAGGAAGGCCTTGTGATGGTCGATTAATTCCAGATTTTATTGGTAAGATCATTACAGTTAAGAGCACTTTAATTCATTCTTTTTTGTTCTTTCTTTTCTTATTTTTATGAAATGTTTTGTGACAGCTCAATATGCAAATCTACCTTTAATTCCGCCCTATCTACAACCTGGTAACCATCAATTTATGGATGGAGAAAACTTTGAGTCAAAAGGGGATCTTGTTCTCGCTGAAAATCTCCAAGGAATGGTATGTCTGTCATCATGATGTTGTTTTTTTCTTGGTGGGGTCTTCAATGTTATTGATCCCCACCACTCTTCGTCTTTTTATAAATTAATTAAACTCGAGATCTCTCTTAAATCTTCTAAAGGAATAATGAGATTCAATGATTTTTTTCAAGGTGATAAGCTCTGAAATACAACAACATCTACAATCCAGTAATCATCGATTTATAAATGGAGTGAACTTTGCATCATCTGGAGCTGGTGCTCTTGTTGAAACTCATCATGGATGGGTATGTCAAGAATACAAAGTTTACTGTCTTAGATATGTTCCATAACTGTTTTTTTTTTTTTTTTGGTTTTTCATTTTTTTCCCTTTTCTTTGAAGGTGATAAACCTTAGCACTCAACTAAGCTATTTCAAGCATATGAAAAGGCAGTTAAGGCTTCAACTAGGTGAAGCAGAAGCTAAAAAATTTCTGTCCACAGCAGTTTACATGTTCAGCATTGGAGGCAATGACTACTTTGCAGCTCTAACACCAACGCACAGTTTGCTTCAATTATATTCAAGAGAAGAGTATGTTGGGATGGTTATTGGCAATATAACAACAGTGATCCAAGTAATTTAGCATGCTAAAGAACCATTATTTCTCTTCTTTCCAAGTTGATCATGGATTATGATTGCGTAATTGTACTGTTCCAGGAAATATACAAGATAGGAGGAAGGAGATTTGGATTGTCAACGTTGATTGCTTTGGGTTGTCTACCATCCTTGAGAGCAGCTAAACAGGAAAGAACAGGTGTGTCAGGCTGCTTGGATGAAGCTACAATGTTTGCAAAGCTACACAACAGAGCACTCCCTAAAGCACTCAAAGAGCTTGAGGGACAGCTAGAAGGATTTAGATACTCAATTTTTGATGCCTATGTTGCAGGAAGGGAGAGAATTAATAACCCTTCAAAATATGGTAATGCCTGTCTATAAGTATTAAATAATTAAAAATCAAGGTCCCTATATAGATTTCCTATCCTTGTTATGAATTTAAATGTGATTTCTCTATATATGAAGGTTTCAAGGAGGTTCAAGAGGCATGTTGTGGCAGTGGTCCTTACAGAAGCTTCCCTACTTGTGGTCAGAAAGGATATCAATTATGCGACAATGCAAGTGAATATTTCTTCTTTGATCCGGCTCATCCAACTGAGAGTGCCAACAATCAATTTGCGAAGCTAATGTGGAGTGGAAGTCTTGACATCGTGAAGCCTTACAATCTTAAAACACTGTTTGAGGAATAGACGAAAATAGAGTTTATTTTTAACGAAATGCTACGTTAGTTTTCCTGCTGATCTATCAATTTTCCATTTGATTTATGGAGAAGTCCAACTAGCTTTGGACTTGTGTTTTTCTGGGACCTCTTTCACGGTTGTAGACCAGGCATGGCCAAAATTTCTAAATTAAAAATTTTAAATTCCGAGGAATTTTATGGTATTGTGTCAGTAATGTTATTACTTATTTTATTTTAATAATTGAAATATCAAAATGAAGAAAGAGAGAAAATCATGTGGGAAATACCTTGTTTTCCACCTCTTGCAAAGAACCTTCAATGCTGAAACAAACCACTTGTTGATTTAGTAAGGGTCTAAGTTGATCCTCGCCAACTGAACACATGCATGATTCCAAATCCTCCAAACTTGCTGGCAGTGTTGTAGTAGATGGTGGAGTGATTCTTCCTCAGTTTGACAGCAGCAACATACATTTTCTACTGGTGTAATTATTCCATGTTGCTGCAAAAAACTGTTTAGTGTTCAGTCTATCAAGAACAGCCAGCCAAGTGAAGAATTCTACCTTTGGGAGAGCGATAGGTTTCCATACATTGGGGATGTTCATGGTCTGACATGGAAGCAAAAACCCAGCCACAGCTGCGCTACAAGATTTTACAGCCCCTACTGTCAAGCATCCATATTAGTTTATCATCCCTATCATGGTGTTAATATGGTGCTGAAAGCATTGATTGAGGACGAGTTTCATCCTCTTTCTCTCATGGATAAAGCCCTGGTCCACTCTGAAGCTTGTCAAGCTCCCATTTTCGAAATCATTGCTAGCTGATGCAGAACTGATTGGTGCAAATTTGGAAAAGCAATCACCCCAAGACCGAAACCTTCTGCGAGAACCCAAACCAGTTCCATCCATCTGTTTTGGATTTGAAAGAGTATTCCACGCTACCTTATAGAGTTTTCTTTCATTAGACACTCCCGTTCCACCCCTCTGTTTTGGCTTTAAACCTATTTGATTAGGCTTTATTTGATTTATCAGTTTATAGATGAATTAAAGAAAAATTGTAGTGTTCAATTCTCCTCTTCCCTTCCCTTCTCTCCTCTCCTCTCCTCTTCTTCTTCCCAGCTTCTTCTTCTCTTCGTTCTTTCTCTCCCTTCTCCCCTTCTCTTCAAATCTCTCTTTGTCCGGCATCAAGAACTCTCTTAATATATGCAACACAAACAAAGATTTCCTTCAAGCCTTTTAATCTACGATATCATTCAAACAAAGGTTTATCAATTTGCAAGACCGGCGATTTATGAGCATAAACTATTTAAAAAAAAATTAACAATCCAAATAGTTACAATCACAGACAAAATTAGTGGACTTCATGCTGCCATAAGATGTAGCAGAAAACATCGATATCTAGAGAATTGATCTAGTTTTCCAGTTGCCAAAACTTTGTGTTTCGGACGCATTTCCAAGCTCCTCCACGTACCTGTGCTTCCATAAATCATTGTTCGAGCACAGACTCTGCATCTTAGAACTAGCGCATTCCATTCTGGTAATACAGGTGGTAGGAATAAACCGAGTATCAGACCTTGGAGGTATAAGGATCTTTTCATTCTAGTTGAGAGATTTTCATCTCAACCGGTTAATGCATCCTTTGTTCATTTCAAATGGACTTTTGAGATTTCTTGAATGGATTTGGAAGTAGCAGAATGATGAATCCGTTAGGTGGAAGTTAAGGAACAAAATCCAATAATTATGGGAGGGTTTCAATAATTACTCTAAGTTATAATTATATCATCAGCTGGTGCATAAAAAGTTCTTGGATTTATATAGAACCTTGAAATCTGTTTGCAACACAACAATATATCTGTTACAGTACACGTCTTCGATTTTATGCATGCAAGATGATCTCTCCCCCCCTTAAACATTGTGTTCGGCTGGGAACAAGTGTGTTTTAATAACTTGGGTATTTAATCAGGCCTTAAAATTAAATTACAGTAGATCATTTGTGACGTTGAGGTTTAATATTGCAACGTTCTGAAATCTTGGGTTAATTTTGAAAACGAATTAAACGTAAAAGGAAAAAATATAAAACCTGGTGTAACATGGAAAGGAAAGATTAATGTCGGTCATGGAAAGTGACTTTTCGAAACATCATTAATTTTCCAAATTAATCAAAGCATCATGTCTCTTCACTTCACTTTATATATATATATATATCCTCTTAATACCACCCCCACCCCCACCCCCACCCGGAGCATTCACAAACAAGTATGTATGCTCTCACCATCTCTCTCTCTCTCTCTCTCTCTCATTCAAGGACTTTATTTAATTTCTTCGTTTTTTACGTATAATTCAGGTTAAGGCTCCAAGGATAATCGTATCAAAACTTAAACATGAACATGGCCCGCTTTTTGTTTTTTTAAAGGATAAAAAAGGTAGCAGAAGCTTTGTATATGAGAAAAGGAGGGAGGGGTAGCTGGAGAAGAAGTTAAGAAAAGAAATCAAGTGATAGAAGATAAAGAGGGGATCCCTTTTTGCCACTTATGGTTTCTTTCTTTCCATTTGTTGAATCCATCATATAAGTAATTAATTGTAAAAGGAAATTAGAAAAAGAGAGAAAACAAAGAAACGGTTAATTGAAACGGTTATGATTTTAAAGAATTTTCTTAATTTTGACTTAATTTTCTTAAAATAGTTGATATGTTGCTAATTTTAATGGGAAGATATGACACTATGTCCTGTTTTGATTTCCTTAGAACTCTTAAAGTTATCTCATCTTTGATTTATTGGAATATCGTAGAATGTTTCAAGAGACTATTTGACCATTTCTACCTTTTCTTTTCTTTTCTTTTTTTAATCTTTGGAAGTCTCTGTCTCTTTTCTATTTTCTTCTCTTTTAATTTCACTTTCAAACAGTCCTTTTCATGCTAAAAATCGTGCCCTTTTCCTTTTCTTGCACTCCAAGTTTCTGCACCTCTTTGTTTATACATAAATACAAGACTTGTGTGTATGCCTTTAGCATTGGAAGCATCTGCTAATTTTATTATACTGTGTACTGCAGGTTTCAGTCTTCTGGTGGAAGATACAGAAAGTAGAGTAACAAAATCAGGAAGAAAAGAAAATATAATTAATGGGTTCTTATAGTCAGATTTTGTTTCTCGTAATTTTAATCTCACTTACATTAAGGTGTCAATCATGGGGTTGGTTCTCTTCTTCAACAGAGACTCTCTCCACTGATAATTCACAGACAAACGGTTTGCCCCGTGGTTCTGTGGTGGAATTTTCTATGAATGGTCTTAGTGATGGGAAGGGGATGAAACTGGTCGAAAAAGCCGAAAGGAAAATGGTTGGCACGAATTCTTGTTGGCAGAATGCTTACCAGAATCTCTTTGCCGGCTGCTCGCAGATTCTCGCCGTCGAGGAGAAGCGGTGGAGATTTGCTTGGCACCTTAGTGATTGCTTTCAAAAGGACTCTGGACGGCCAGCTTTCCCTTATTGTGACACAAAATCTGCCATGGTTAATTGTCTCAAAAGGTTGAATGACAATGAGCACAAGGTTTATCTTGAATTCTCACTGGAAACCAATTCTATCTGCTATCAGTTACAGTTAAGTATAGTTTCTTTCACTGTTCTGACCGTTCTTCTCTTGTTTTATACGATGTGACAGAAACTAACAAGGATTTTTTTATGTGCTATTGCCTACAGGGCCCATGCCTTCAACCATAAAATGGAGAGACTGGTGAATGATCTTAAAAATTCAGCAGAATACACGGAAGAACAGTTAGAAATTATTGGAGGAAAAACACATGTCCTGTTGCAGAGATCGAATCAAATTCAGGATTCATTGAGTTCTATTGATATTCAGGTTGAAAATGTAGCTCAAACAACGAAAGATGCAAAGGATCACATGGATGTTTTATCTAAGCACTCTGAAGCTGTTTATAAGCATTCCAAGGAAATTGCACATTCTCAATCAGAGCTGCAAGAGGGACAAGCAAAAATGAATGAAAATTTGAAGGAAGGGATGTCGATGCTTCATGATGCTTACACCAATCTGGGCCAAGAAGTAGACAATGTGAGAAACGAAGCTGTGGAAATAGAGAAGCAGATTGGCAGAGTTGGAGACACAATGTCTTCAAAGATGGAAACTTTACAAAACACAGCTGATGACATTGAGAACATGGCTGGGAAGTCCTTGGATAAACAGAAACAACTTCTAGATGGGCAATCCAATGCACTTAAGGGTCTTCAACTCCTAACTCAATTTCAATCAGAAGCACTAGAAGAGAGCAGGTAAGTAGGAAAACAAAATTACTGTAATTACAAGTAAATAATTAGAGAGCTTAACTGAAATTATTACCGAATTACAGGAGTACGCTGCAACACTTTGCTGAATATGGTCATAAACAGCAGGAAGAGCTTCTTCAGCAACAAGAACAACTTCAAAAGGTCCATGGACATTTGGTAGAAAATTCAAATTCAATATTGGCCGCTCAGGTTAGTGTTTTCATTGAGGTTTATGATTTCCATTATAGTTTTTTTTGAGACAAGGATTATATGAGACATGGTTTTCCCATTTTTCAGGAAGCTTTCGAATCAAAGCAAGCAAGCATGTTCATTGCTCTTGAGAAGCTGTTTGCTTTGCAAAACGCTATGTTGCTTGAATCACGAATAATTAAAGCTTTCATCCTCTACACTGCATCAATCTTTATCGTTTACATGTTCACCAGTACAAAGCAAACATATACCATAAGAGCGAGGCTTTATGTTGGTACGTATGTCTTGTATTTCTCTTATTTTCTATTTTGTCTTCCTGTTTTTTTGGTATTTAAATCAAGTATTGAAGGTTTAAATAGGTCTATAACTAGTTTAAATCTGATTTTGGTTCACAGGTCTTGTTGCCACGTTTCTGGTAGAAGTAGCAACGCTTCGGCTCACAACAAATAGTATAGAACGACAAACATGGCTAATCAATGTGTTCAGGTTACTCTATGGGATTCTTGCCTCTATTCAGTTTCTACATGCCATTTTCACATACAGGTTGGTAAAAGTTAGATTTATATCAATTGGGTTAAACAGCATTTAGATTTCCCACATCTAATAGATTCCTTTACAAATTATGCAGGGATTATGAAGTTTTGAATCATCACTTGATACTAAACGTAATGGATAAGATTAATGTCATGCAAAAAACTAGAGAGTTATCATGGGAAACAGATAGTGATGTTGACTGGTCTTCATGGATTCAAACTGAGTTAGAAGAAGGGGGTGACAATTTGGAAGACCCTGACTTCATGGTTCCAGAAGAAGTTGCAGAGAATTCAATTACTGCTTCCATGACAAGAAAGTATGATCTTCGCCAGCGTCGGTGAAAATTTTTCGATTTCTACTAATAGTTCATGACTAATGTTTTTCTTCCCCATCAATTCCTGGTTATTTTTATCCTTTTCTTTACTTGAACACATCTCTGTAAAGATGGTATAATTATGTTTGCAAATGCAACATATTTAACTTTATTTTGTTAACTAAGATGCTTGCTTTTTCAACACAGATTTACATGGCTATGTTTCTTGAAGTTGTTGGTTAGTATTAGCTCCGATAGTGGTACTTTTTTCTTACTGTGAAGCAAGAGGATGCATAAATGGAATTTTATAGGCATACTCTTGCTCTGCTTGCATCTAAAGAGCAAACTGAAAGTCCGTTTTACATGACATCACCAGAAGTTACTCTTCGAAAATGAATGAATGAATAAAACCAACAGCAGAGGACTCAAAATATTATTATTGCTCTCCTGTGCTTCCTAAGGCAAGGAGTGCACTTTTACATGATTCTAAAAATGCAGTTCATTTCTATCTAATTTGCATGGTTCTAAAACATTCTCATCTAAACTTTCAATGTCTAGCAAGAGAGTTGATCAGTACTCTGATCCAAGCATTTTGAACCTACTGTACCTACTGTAAAGTTTCAATTATGGCATAAATATAGTCTGGGGCTTGTACTTAAGGGGAGGATAGTTCTTAATAAAATGTAAACCGAAATTACTTGGAGCACTATGCTTAAAGTAATTCTAGAATGGATTTGTAGTATGAATCATGCGATGGACTCATCAAAGAAGAAATAAAGAATAAAAAGGTTCAAAGAATTATGCTCTGGTATAATGGTTTCACCAGTAATCATTACAAGAGCATGCACCTTCTTCGAAATGGTGGAAGCGGTTTGTATCTCTCAAAACAATAACCCTCCCTGTCACTCTTGAAACTATCTTGATCCAAGAGTGACAATCCACACAAACACGAAGGTTCTTTGTGATCCTGATTGGCATTCTGGCAGCAGTATGTATCAGAGAAAAAACAGTTGCTAAGCGCTCACTGTGCCCACACACCCACATTGCCTTTGTTTCTTCATTTACATCATGAAGCACCACATCTGTGTTGGGTATATAACCAAATTCTTCCATGGCCTCCCTTAATTTGTTCCATATCTTCTTATATTCATCAGAATTACGAAACTCGAAACCTCCACCAGCTACAAAAGAGTGGATTTTATTCTTTACCTGTATCCAACTACATCCAGCCTCTTTTCTGATTCTTCTTGTTTGCATCATCTCTCTAACCATATTTACAGAGTCCCACATCCCTGCATTTGCATAAATGTTTGAGAGCATCACATAGTTCCCAGGATTACATGGCTCAAGCTCAAACAACCGGTTTGCAATAGCCTCTGCAAGAGGGACCTCATTATGTAGGCGGCATGAGTTGAGCAATGATCCCCATATGCTACCACTTGTCTTCATGGGCATGTTTTTCACCACCACCAATGCATCATCAATTCTTCCAGCTCTGCCTAACATATCCACCAAACAAGCATAATGCTCTAAACTTGGAGAGACCCCAAAATCCATTTCCATTCTATGAAACAATTTCTGCCCATCTTCTGTTAGCCCAGCATGGCTACAACCTGATAGCAGTGCAATAAATGTGACATCATCCGGCCTTATCCCACATGAAGCCATCTCATTGAACAAATCCATCGCCACCCTCATGTAACCATTGATTGCATATCCAGTCAACATAGTATTCCATGATGTCAAGTCTTTACTTCTCATCCCATCAAACAATCTCCTACCATAATCAACAACTCCACATTTCACATACATATCCACAAGCGAATTTAGCACTAGGACATCTGGCCTTCTCGCTGATTTAACAATTTGCGCATGTATCTCTTTTCCACTGAGAAGGGCTGTCACGCGTGCACAGATCGGCAAAATTGTAGTTAGTGTAACCCAGCTAAACCCCATTCCCTCTCTTTGCATCCTTCTAAACACATCAAGTGCCTCGTCCAATTTATCTTCTTTAACAAAACCAGAAATCAAAGAATTCCAAGAAGCAACATTTCTTTCAGGCATTTGATCAAACACCTTCAAAACTTCATCAAAACACTCGCAATGTGTATACAACCTCAACAGACCATTATTCACCACTTGATCAGGCCCTTCACTAGACTTTACCACTTGTGCATGAACTCCTCTACCTACCCACAATTCCCTCAAATCCGCACACGCTTTCAACGCTGTGGAGAACGCAAAATTGCCCGGCTCCATACAATTCCACAACATCTCAACATAAACAAGCAAAGCCTCTCTCAAGAACCCATTTTTTGAATACCCAATTGCCATTGCCACCCAAACTGACTCCGGCACCCCTTCATTTTCAATCGCATTTTCAAAAATTATGCGTGCCTCATCAAGTTCACCACATACAGAGAAAAGGGTAATTAGCTTGCTTTTTAAGTTATGATTTTCAAGAAATTTTTCGCTGCATTCTTGTTTAAGGAGCTGTTTATATACTCTTTGGCCATGATGTAACGATTTTTGGGAAATACAAGAATGTAAGAGCTGACTGTAAGTCTCAGGATCAGTAAATTTGGACGGCGAGGATTCGATCAAGCGAATCGCCTCGTCGAGATTGCCAGATTTTGTTAGATATTTGAGGGTTTGATTGAGATTTTGAGGGTTTTTGGAGGATGGTTTTTGGGATTTAGGGCATGAAATGACAGTTAAGTTGGTTGGGATTGGGGTGTTAGTTAAGACGGAAATGGCGGGAATCATTATCGGAAGGTGGTAGTTGTCGTTTGGCGAGTCTGTGTAGTTTTTAGGGAGAGATCATATAGGGTAGGCTGGGCCATGAGTGGTTGGGTTTGAGTTTAGAAATTTGGATAAAAGTGTGATTTCAGGCCGAGCCCAATAATTTTTTTAACTAAAAAATATAGTTTTAAAATCCCACGTCAAAATGATTAACGTAAGTTAATTATTTTTAAAAAATTATATTGAGAAACAATATTATTTTGAAAAAAAAATTATTTTCAAAATAGAGTGAATGAGTTTTATCTTGGATGACCACGACGTTGAATCTAAGTTTTTGACCGATTTATATCATATTAATTTCTTTTTTTATTTTTTACAACTCAAATTAATATAGATTTATAATAATAACAAAAACCCAAAAAAAAAATGATTGAAATATGAAATTTATTTATTTATTATGATAATTTTTTATTTCACTCTTTTTTAATACAACACATTGTCGTTTGAAAACATTTCTTTGGCTTTTCTTAAACCAAAATATACAATTTAACCATTTAAATTCTTAGAGCTGAACCAACATAGCTAGAGTTTAGAGAAAAGCTAATTGATATTTTAAAATGACAGCAATGAACAAGAGTTAAGGGACTAACTCACATACTTCGAAATATAAAGGGCTAAGTTATAACTTCAATCTAAATCTAGGGACTAAAGAATAATTCACCTCTAAACTTGTCGATTGAGAGATAGACCTTAATCTTTTAAAGAATCACCATCCGTAATTTGCTCGGATTAAAATTTCGAGACATTTATCCTAACTCTTAATATGAACCTAAAAACTAAAAAAATATATGTTTTTGTAAAATATTTTACTCATTTTTTCATGTTTAGCTTGCTTGTAAAAAATCTTAATCAATATAAAATATTTTACAATCAGAAAAGATGAACTCAAGCTACTTAAACCAATGGAAAACCAACATGTTTTCCTGCAAATTTTAGCAACAATTTATTTGATTGTTATACTTGGAGAGTACCATCTCTAGTAAGATGGCTCAAAATTCAACATGCATCCAAAATTAATCTAAGACTTGAATATATGATCACAGGTACACAGGTTTGCAATCAAGATCAATAGATTTCTTAATTGCATCCACCACTATCTGAGTCTTTCTGCTGATTTCAGGCCACCTGTTATCCGGCGAGAACCCGCATTTCTTAATGCCCTGCGCTAGCCTAGCAAGCTCTTGAACCATCAAGGCCTCTTGAGGAGTTTCATTATCCACCACCACTTTTTCAGTTTTCACATTCCATCCAGTTTGATCATCCATGAACGTTGCAGGCGATGCCAGGTCAAAAAAAGCAGAACCCTCTTGATAAGGAATGACAAAATCCTTGAGATGCAAGGATCCTTGAGTACCGGTGATCGACAAGTCCATGGATGTATAAGAGAAGAAAGAGCAGTGAATGATTGCGACTGTCTTGTGATCTTGATCATAGTTCAAGCAGGCTGTGCATGATAAAACGATTCCAGCTGAGTTCTTGGTCACACCAGCTGGTAAAGCAGATACAACATTTGGTAATCGGTAATTTTTTGCCCACAAGACTGCTCCGACGCAATACCAGCCCAGATCACCAAGAACACCAAGAGCATCCATATCCTGCTTCACTCTAATATTGTTCTCGAAGAATTCAGGAGGCACTTTAGCTGTTGACGTGCTATGAATCTGTTCAGTATCATAAACACAGTTAAAGTCGAATATCTAGTGAGCAACGACAAATGGAGTGCTTAATTTTTACTTTACACCAAACCCCAAACCTATGTTCAAACTTGTTGGGAAAGGTCACATATCTTATAGCTAAAAAGTGGAATCTCTAAAGCATTTTCTTTGAGAAATTGATGTCCAGGAAAAAAGAAAGAGATGAACACAAGAACACAACTTACAAAATCCACTTGTCCAACAAGATTGGAATCAAAGAGTAGCTCCTTCATCTTCATAGTTCTTGGATGATGCAACCACATTGAGCCATCCAAGAATTGCACACCATTTGATACACAAGCTTCCAGAATCTTGTCCAAATCTCCCACATCAAGTGCAGCTGGCTTCTCTAACAACACATGCTTGTTCTTTTGGGCAGCCAAGACTGCCCACTGAACATGAAGACTAGTTGGCAATGGCAAGTAAACAACTTCGATGGATGGATCATCAAGTAATTCTTCATAGCTACCGTAAATCTTGATTGTCTCTGGCAATCCATTTTGTGTGGCAAATTGCTTGGCCTTTTCTAGGGAGCGACTTGCGATAGCATAAAGAATTGAATTGGGTGCTAAGTTTATGGCTCTTGCCAATTTAATTGCTATTTTGGCACATCCTAGGATACCAAAATTTACTAGATTTTCAGCCATGTGGTTTTATATTTGGATTTGGCTGGTGTTCGTGTTCGATAATTTCTTGGAGAGGGATGATGTGCGAGGAAATGATGTTTGGATGAGAAGAAATCGTGGCATGCTTTAGACCTTAGGACGTTGAGAAGGCTAAAATTCTTCTGGGAAGTGTTTTGACTGATTGTTCTATTACTTTGAAAATTAGGTACACCAACTCCTGCTAGGCACAATCAAAATATATATATATATATAGGTGGATATTAAAAATAAATTTTAAAAAATAAAAAATATATATTATTTTAATGTATTTTTTAATGAGGAAAACTTTGAAAAATAACAATCATCATATTTTCAAACATCCTATAAATAATATTTATTTTTACGGTTCAATTATTTTTTAAAAAATATTAATTATTTTGATACGTTGATATCAAAAATAAATTTTTTTAAAAAATAAAAATATATATTATTTTAATATTTTTAAAGTGATCAAAAAAAAAAAAATCAATCTCAATCTTCTTTTAACAGGACTGTCTCCCACATGAAGCTTGTATCTTGATCAACTAAAATTTCTGATAGAATTCATGAGATTCTTTACCAAATCATCAGGACAAAAACAAGCCTCAATTCTCTGAGAAGCCCTCTAATTTTTCTAATTTGACCATCTCATTAACGCAAATGTTTTAGTTTAATCCCTGAAATCACTTTCTGTTAAATACAATAACCAACTAACTAAAACCTGAAAGCCCGCCTTTCCAGTTTCTGTGCTTCCCTTCCTTCTCTCCCTCTCAAAAGATTCACATCACCTCTTCCTCAAGAAACTCTCCGTTTTCAAGAATGGTATCCACTACTCCATCATCATCACCACCGCGTCGAGTTTCAGCTAGGCCACCATCACGCTCCCTTCTGCCTTTGCGCTTTAAGGTCAAACTACTTCCAGGCCGCGGAAACCCGAGTAAATCAAGAAACTGGTCACGACCATCACCATCAAGACTAGGACCATTATCATTGAGCTCACAGGAGTCACCATTACCCTTAGTTTCTCCAATGTCGCGATCATCCCCGTATTCAACCAGGGATTATCTCAGAAGTAAAGCCATACAAATCCTGGAGTCACCAGATGCTTTACCTCTTACTTTTTTTCTTAATGAACTTAACTTCCCTGAGAACTCCATTGATTTAATGAATGCTCGAAAACTCTTGAATTACCTTAAAAAGAACTACCTTACTTCCTTCTGTCTTTGCCTTGTTTCTTACTTAAAATTTTGTGCCACTGAATTTGTGAATTGCAAGGAATATGCCTTTGATGTCCTATGCCAGATTCTTACAGAAAATGAGCATGGTCTTTGGCAGGAAACCTCCTTCATGAATAAAGAACTCAAATCTGCACTTCTTGATTGTTTGAATACAGAGAGTTCAATAAAGATCTTGCATAAAATTCTCGATTTTGTCGTCACCATTGCTACTAAAGAAGTAAGACTTGGGAGTGAATGGCCTGAGCTTCTTGAGTTTGTTTATGAATCTATTGGTTCTGATTCTGATTCTGAAGAGAAATTGAAGAGTGCGATTTCTTTGCTTTATAAGTTGATCCCACAATGTGCTGTCGAAGATTTGGTTATTAGTATTGATTCCTTTTATGATAGTTTAATGGATATATTTGATTCTCAAGAAATGAGTTTAGAGGTAAAGGTTCAGGCAGCTCTTGCCTCAAATCGTTTTCTTTGTTACTGGACGAATCGGTCAGACCATGATAGATATAGTACTGTCCTTTTGGTTGAAATAGTGTTGACCATTGCCACTTTGATCAAGCATAGATCAGACAAAGATATACTGGCGGTGGTCAATGAATTGACTGTGTTGGCAAAGGAGAAGCCATGGTCTTTGAGTAGCCAATTTGATTATCTGGTTCAATCTGTGCTTAGGATCGTGGATGGAGTTGAACTCCAAGACAGAACAAAAATTATTGCACTAGAATTTGTGGTTGCTTTATCTGAAAAAAGAGTTGAAGGTCGACGAATGTTGCGAGGATCACAATATATAATCCTAAAGTTACTTGAAAAGATTTTGTTTCTGCTTGCAAATTTAGAAGATGACCCAGAAAGCGGAACTGCAGAGACTGACATCCAGAATCTTCCTGTGGTAAGGTGCTTGGCTAGAATCGCAGCTGCCTTAGGTGGGGAAGTTCTTGTGAATAATTTCCCCAAATTATTTGCATCTCATTTTGACGCTGAAGATTGGCAGAGCCGCCATGCTGCTGTTCTTTTCCTTGGCATTGTTGCAGAGAAATGCTCAAAGCCAAAGGTCTCTGAACTTTTCCTCCTTTTTCCATTCCATATGTTTTGTTAATTGGTTCTAGTTCTTGAGGCTTGATTGGATTTAAAAAGCATCCCTAAGGTTCTACAATGCAGGAGTTGAAACATGGTTGGAATCAAATGGCAGGAAGAATTATCAGAAGTGTCAAAGAAGACATAAACCCTCATGTGCGTTGGGCAGCTTTATATACAATAAAACAATTTTCCAAGCATTTCAAACCTGAATTTCAAGACAAGTATCATGAAAAGGTGATGCCTGCATTAACCAAAGCCATGGATGATTTCAATAATCCCCGTGTTCAGGTACCCAGATTCCTGATATAGCTAATCCTGACTTAACCTTGTAACACCAGTACCCTGTTACCATCTTTCATCCCTAGAAGCTTTATATCCTTGATTCTTCTGGTTTTACTAATTATTTCTCCAGGTGGAAGCTTATTTAGCGCTGTTCGACTTCACCTGGAACTGTTCTTCAAGTACTCTGAAACCTCACCTGAAGGAAATTGTCAACAAATTGCTCAAACAATTACAGGTATATTACCTGCTGTACAATTCATTCTACCTATGTATGTACTGTGTGCACCCTTGTTTATAATGCATTTAGACACTACTGTTTATAATGCAGAAAGTAAATCATATGGTCCAGGGCGAAACTTTAAAAGTTTTGTCAGCAGTTGCTCATTCATCACAGGTACTACTTGATTATTGATATTCATTTAATCCAAGTTTTTGTTTTCTTAGCTATATTCTACCTTCTTGTTTGATACTGCAGGATCACTTTGCAGAGTATTATAGTAGTGTCATGCCTTATCTTAAAGTTATAATGATGACTGCAAATGAAGAACTTGACCACAGCCATCTTGCCGATTCCGTGGAGTGCATAACTATGGTTTGGTTGGCTGTAGGAAAGGATAAGATCAGATCTGATATTGAAATGGTTTGGCCAATAACAATTTTTGTAGAAATTTAAACTGGTTGTGGTTGCTGTCAGAATAGAGACCTCCTGTCCATAACTAAAACCAGTTGGATTTATTTCTTAGTTGGAATGGCCAAATGATCAATAATTGTGAGATATTGGCTTACTAACTGTTTATTATCTCATACAAGGTTGTGCGATTGCTCTTCTCTTTACAAGGATCAAAATTAGAGGAAAATGATCCAATGAGAAGTCAACTGTTGCAAGTATGTCATTGTTACTTTTCCAGTTTCATTTCAAACATAAAGGCAGCACTTCCCATTTATTCCTGCTTTTTATCTAACACAAATCTATAACCACGTTGCAGGCATGGGCCAGACTCGGGAAATGCTTGGGACATGAATTCAAACCTTATATGAGTGTTGCCATTCCGCGGTTGCTTAAATCTGCTAAAATTAGATCATATATCGTTATACCTGAGAATCCTGACGATGTTGATGAATCGGATGGCAGGTAGGCTTTTCAGTCGAGGATTTTTCCTACATTTCTGTGATGCATAATTTACTGTCAAATTTATTTTTTTCTGGTTTTTGATACTTGTAGAGACATTGCTAGAATGCAGGAAGCTAAGCTCCAAAATTGAGAATGTTTTTCCTTTAGCTTGACACCTTCAGAAGAAATGATTTTGATAATAAGAGAGATTTTTTTGGTGATTCAAGTTCTGATAACAGAGAGCCGCCATTAGGATTTTTTGCCCTTTTCTTTTGCTGAGGAACATATGATTTTTACAGTATCAGGGCCCTGATTCTTGGAGATAGAAAGATTTGGATCAAAACTAAGGTCCTGGAGGAGAAACTCACAGCTTGTAAAGGGCTGTATTTACTAGCTGATGAGTTGAAGGAAGGCCTTTCGGTATGGATCAAAAAGGTCGGTTATGTGACACTGCATATGATTCTCCTTTCTTGAATCTCTTCAAAAAAATTGGAAATAACTTACAATGCAATGATCTATAATATGTGTAGGTTGCTCGGACTCTAGTTCCACGTCTCAAATTTGCACACAGTGAAGAAATCCGAAGAGTTGCTGCTTCAGGTATTTATTACACTTTAATGTTTCTTGACAACGAAAGCTGAATTCTCCAAGTTAAAACTAATGCTCAGGAGAGATTACAGATTGTCTGATAGCTTGCACAAAATTTTCCAAGAGTTGCATCCGCTCTCTTCAACATCGCACAAAATTTTAAGCATCTGAAACAAGACACATATAGCGTTCTAGTCAGATTGCCTAGTGCTTCTTTCAGAATCAAAACCGTTTTGCCTTTGAACTTTGACCTAAAACCTGAGCCTGTTATTAGAATTTTCAGCTATCCTAGACCTTGTTTAGCACCATTTATCTCATTTTCATTTTTCCATGTAAGCTTTTTATTTATTAGGAATGCTCCTGCATCACTGACAAACACAGTTTAATTTTTGGTGCTTTGATACTAGCCATGCCAGTTCTATTAAAATCATCTAAAGTAGCAACACAAGAAGGGTATCTTGAGTGGTCTGCTGACGAATCTCCTTTTAAGAAGTTATGCTCTTATGTGGTACCAGCTCTGGTTAAAGCTCTAAGTAAGGTAATTTCTACTTGGAAATGAACTTTTTTTTCTCCTTTGGGTTCGAAGAAAGAACATGTAATTCCTAACTGCTATTGGTATGTAGGAATCATTGCTTGAGATTGCGGCAGTAATTTTGGACTCATTGGATGAATGCATGAAGGTCTGTCTCACTTTGGACAAATCTTTACTGCTTATATCTGTTTAAGATCCTACTCAAAATGAACGTGAACCTCCTTTTATTCTTTATCCGTATTTTGTTTTCCTCTATGTATCTGTTCAAGGTACTGATTCTGCTAATCGAATTCATGTGTCACAGCAAAATGCTATATATTATGAAATTACCGACATGCATGCTCTTTTATCTTTCAGATGTCTGAACATGTACTAGATGAAGACCAGACTGACCTGTTCTTAAAAGCGATAATGAATGTTCTGGAAAAGATTTCATCTCTTTCAAGAAGCAAAGTTGGGGCTATTGAAGGAATAAATCAGACATTACCAGATGAGGAAAATGGGGAACAACAGAAAGTTTATGACAAAGTTTGCAGTTTTTGTTATATTTAATTGGAGATGCCTTGCCACTTATTTCAAATTTAATTATTTGTAGATGATCCTTGAAATGAGTTCTGTTGCTTGCCTTCTGTTCATTTCAATGCAGGCAGCTGCTTGTTTGAGCACTTTCATCATAACACACAAGAACTCTTTCTCACCATTCATCGTCAAGCTTGCGCCATGCATAGAACTTATGTGGGTGAGTTTAAACATCCTTTTCTGCTCACATTCTGTGATTCCATGGTCATGACCACAACCTTATAATTTCCAAACATTGCTAAGTGATCCATAAAACTGTTGCATGATGGCTGCTGCTGGGCTACCCTGATAACTTTCCAATTCCCATCAAATTGTTTTCATTTCCCACTGGTTCGTTGCCTTCAGGTAAAGGATAGAATAGTCGAAGAGCGAAGAATTGCCTTGCATGTATTTTGTGATGTTGCGAAGCAATTCCAAGAAGAAGCATTTAGGTAGACCACTTCTTTTTTTATTGATTGAGCATGCTTTTATAATGTGCTTAATTCAATCTGATAAAGCAGGCGGTGCAAGATTAGTCTTCTATTTTTGTTTAAAGCATGCAAGGATGAGAACCCCGAAGTTCAAGAGGTTTATCTCTCACTCATACCTGTGATGTTGGAACACTTCTATGGTGCATTTTGATTCAGAAGACTATTTTTTCAGGTAGCTGCGCAGGCAATTGGTACAGCGGCAGAGTTTGGTGGGTCTGTATTCAAGTCTTTTCTTAAAGGTTGCTTGCTACTCTGCTTTCTACAACATGAGTTCGTCCTGTGCAGTCAGTTTCTGCAATAAATCAAATAGTTTTTCTTTTGCAGGGGCTGTTTCTGCTTTGAATGCGGTTATGGGGCATCCTAACGCATTGCAGATGGAATATGTAATGGCCCATGATACTGCTGTTTCTGCTCTAGGAAAAATTTTGCAGTTCCATCGTGAAAATCTCAAAGCGGAAAAGGTATATTTGCTTTTTCTTGTTTCCAGATTAACGTCAAAGGAAGCTTTTGTGTTCCACCGTGAAAATCTCAAAAAATGCGTGCACGTTTCAGCTTGTATTTCCTTTTAGACTTACGTTTCGGACTGATGTTCGACTGGAGAGTATGTTAGGCAGTAAAACAGGAGAGTATGTTAGGCAGTAAAACAGTGGCAGAAGCAAAGCTAGGAATTAATTTGCCTTTTAGAAAGTATATTATGGCCATTCTGTGAAGTTGCCTTCTCTATTTAACAGGTTTTGAGGATATGGTTAGGCCATTTACCACTGAAAAATAATCTAGAGGAGGCCAAAGTTGTTCATCGGCAGCTATGTTCATTGGTTGAAGTGTAAGACAAATTTTCACCACATGGTTGATTTATAACTAGAGCCATTCGATTCCATTTTGCATTTCTCGATTCCAAAGTTATTTCCTTGTTTCATTCCAGGTCAGATGGGGAACTTCTAGGCACCCAAAAGGCTTATCTTTCCGAAATTGTAGCTGTTTACTCCGAGGTACATTCCATTGTTTGTTTAATTCGGCAAACTGCTTAATTTTCTATGAATTTTACGTATAATAGAACAATCCTTTTTCTTTTTCGAAAGATCCTGTGGGCAGGCAAGAAGTTAGCTACTGAGGAAACTGTAAACCAAATGATCAAGCAATTGAAACTTCACAGTAGAAGGTCACCCCCTTCTACCTGGAGATCCATCATGCTCTCCCTGGAACCGCATCTGCAGAAGAAGTTGGAATCCATATTGTGATCCTAGATTTCTATTTACAGTGGGCAATGTTGTCTGTCCCACTTTAAAACGTTTGTGCTAATCGAAAAGTTTGCTCATTGCTGCATGTATATGAACTATTCTTATGTGCATTCATCCTGTCACCCCTAACAGTTCCTGGAAAACATAAATCGAAGGAATGAATCGCTCATTCAATCACTTGTTGGAGAGAAAATGAACAGATACAAAAAAGACAAAAACGTGTACAAGGATCCGACTTCAACTTCAACTTCTTCAGACAAAATGCCATCAACTCCCTTGATTCTAATTGAGCCCTAATCCGCGTAGTTGGTGGATCCAAGCAGGTATCACACTCGGGGCAATGTACAAGGATCACATGCTTCTTCAACCTTCAGTAATGTCAACTTCCGAGCGCAAACACCTAACACGCATATTAGCAGCATTTGGTTGCATCAGAAAACCACATTTGCAACACGAAACACTTCCAATTGTCCGATGAACCATAAACATGCCTGCTTCTTCGGCCATATCTGGAAAATAACACAAAGAATAAGAAAAACAACAATAGCATGCATTATTTATCATAACTGTCTTAATTGATCTCCACCAAATTACTCTGGATTAATATTCTACATTGTTTAAAAAACTCGAGTTTGTTTGAATTAACATCCTATATGGTTTAAAAAGAAACCCAACTTAAACTAGATTCTAGATCGATAAATCACCAAATCGAGTTTAATAGCATTGATTGATATTATATTAATTTTTAATTATTTTCTTAATTTAATAATTTAACTAGTAGTTATGTTGTTTGTTCATAGTTGAGGGATGGGGGGTAAATTTTGACAGTATACTTTTCTTTCAGCCAGTGTGTGTACAGTAAGTATATGCAGAGTACGACGGCCTTAATGAAAAGATCCTAAGAGGCCCATAAAAGCCTTTCCAAAAGAACCTGCAAAAGGCCCATAAAGCCTTTCCAAAAGAAATGAAAAAGGCCCATCTCTTGAACTTACACACAAATGTAAAGCCCATTGAAATGCATATTCCAAGACATAGGCTCTTATGGACCAGGGCCACAGTTTTTTATAGGGAGGTTTACACATTATTTTATTAGGGCTTCACAATTTCCTTTCAAATCTTAAAATCTTATCTATCTATATTTAATATTTCAATCTTGATAGAACACTTACATTAGTCTTCCCCCTTGGAGACCAAAGGTTTAATGGGGGGAACAAAAAAACCTAGAGTACATTCTCCAATTTTTCCTCAGCGATGTGATGTGGGTCTTGGCTCCAAAGTTACTTGCAAGCCATAAACTTTTTGATGGAAATAGATGATGATTTTGATTGAATTAAGGCTATAATCGTAGAGGGATATTAGTTTAGGGGGTAAATTAGAAAATCCCCAAACTTAAGGGAGTTTAGTAGTTTTCCTTTGTTTTATAAATAGATGAAGAATTTATTTATTTATTTCTTAAGTGCAAATGAGCTTAATTAGCCTAGAAGATAAATGAGATTTAGCAAAGATCAAGATACTTTTTAAAACTAGTTAACCACATTGTAGTTTAAGTAATTTTACGATACTTCTCGGTGTATTTTTCATCTAAAAAATTATATTTTTAAAATAATTTTAAATTTTAATGTAATGATATTAAAATTATTTAGAAAAACATCACCAAGCACATACAAACTAGTGTGACTTAAGGGCAAATTTGTACCACAATGTTGCTTAGGGGTGAGAATAAAATTGAAAAAAAAAAAGACCGAATCATAAAAAAAAACCGATTAGAATATTTAAAAAAATATTTGATTCGGTCCAGTTTTATAAGCCCGAAATCTAGAAACCAAACCATACCAAACTGAAAAAACAAAAAAAAAAACGAACCAAACTAAAACCAAGCCTATTAAAAAAGTATACAAACAAACAAGCCAAAAAAACAATATAAATCTTATTTTTTAATATAATATAATCAAACCGAACCAAATAGAACCAAAATCGATCGGTTGAGTTTTAATTTTTAATATAAAATAATCAAACAAAATCAAAATTGATCAGTTTGAATCGGTTTCAATTAAGTTTTAATTTTTTTTATATTATATAAAATTTTAATTTAATTATTTATATATATAAAAACTAAATTAAACTGAAAAGGATGACTCTGGGGGTTGCCATTGCAGGAAGGCATGAATTGTCATGGACCAATGTGTTCTCAATTCTTATCCAAATAGGCCTAGAAAATGTGGCGTGGGAATTGACAAAGACAATACTTTCGATGTATCGTATCGTGAAAACGCAACAAATTGAAGATGATGTATGCACCAATAGAGTAGATGTATAAATACGAGTATACGTACGGTATTTATGCCAAGACACAGCAGCCCGCTTTAAATGCGGGGCAGACAATAGGGGTTAGAGACTTTCGTGAAGGACAATGTCAGCCTCCCTCCTCAGGGCCCCTTAACTAGGGCTTGATGTGAAAGCTCTGTCACACACTCATACACATACCCCAATACAAAAATAACCCTCAACTCTCTCGAATGAAGGAGTGTCCTAACTTCCTTGCATTTTTTACCGCCTTTGCCACCACAGTGAATTTCTTCAAAGACTTTTACTTCAGAAAAAAGTGAAAACTGTAAAAAAAATAAAATTATATATATATATATATATATATATATATATATATATATATTGTGCTGGCTATGAAGAGCTAGGTGGGAAGTAGGCTTAATAAGACATGCATGCATGCACAATTGCACATGCATATATTATCATAAACTCATCATAGACTCATGATGGCTTACTTTTCTTCACTTTTGTTTTGTTGTCAGCAAGAAAAGAGGGAAAGTTAAATAAAAAAGAAAAAAAAAAAAGAAAGCTTTGAGAGAAGGGAAGTACAGGGAGTCTTTTTCTTACTCTACTTTAATTCGCGTGTTTCTCCCTCTCTCTCTCTCTCTTACTGGAGGGACGTGTGTTTATGAAAAATTTTGATTTTTTTTTTTAAATTGTTTTAATTTATACATATAAAAATTAATTTTTAAAAATATAAAAATAATTTTAACATATATTTAAAAAAAAACACTTTTACAAATAATAACATGCAATGATATTGGCTACGCAGATCTCACCTGATAGAGTGGAGGTAGTACTTTTTTAAAAAAAAAAAAAAAGAGGAATTTTTTCGTCAATCATAAAGCAATCGATTACAAAATCATTTTCTGACCTCTCACATCAGACCATCTTTTCTGTTTCTGCCAAGAAAGTCCTGTATCCTTCTGCCTCCTTCGCATTTATGACTCTCTTCTCGAGGAATGGGCCATCCATCTAGGGTTTACCCCTCCAGCCCCCGGTTCTCTCTCCCTCCCCCCAAACAAATTCATATTCATATGTCAACTTCAAACGTACAGCCTTGTTCCAAGTGTCAACGTGTAATAAAATTAGTTCAATGACAATTTACTTTGATTTCTTACATGGATTAATGAGATTTTGACTATACAACAACAAGAGCACTTGAGACATTATTGATTCGAAGCAAATTTGATTTTGAACCTCTTAAATGGCAGCAAATAACTTTGAAATCTTAGCTATATAACACAGCCATAATTAATGACTGTCTTTACCTTTTGTTAAATTGACTGTGTTTTAATGGGATCATCCCTGTCCTTTTTTAGAAAAAAAAAATTAGTAACTTGAAAGAGAATAAAATAGAAAAGTCTACTTTCATAAACTCTTTAAAATAAAACAAATAATAATCAATAGAATAGAAACTAAATCTAACAGATAAAAAAATTAAAAAATGATGGAATTAAAAAAATATATATTATAATTTTATAAATTATTTCAAATAAAATAAGTAGTAATGAAAAGAATAAGAAAGTGTTTAGTTATTTTACCTCATTTATTTTTAAACGTTTTGAAAAGTGTTTTCCAAAAAAATAACAAGAAAACATTTTTCTTTCTTTAAGGCTAATTTTTTATTTTACTAATAAGTGTTTTTTTGTTGACCAACTTTTTTAAAAGTTACCAAACATTGAGAAGTGAGGAAAATGATTTCAAGAATAGTGTTTTTCTAAAAACAAATAAAGTCTAAGTATCGGATTATTTTGGTTTGAATTAAAAAAAATCTAATTTAATTGCTTTTCTTTTCAAAATTTTGAATTAAATCAAATGAATGGAATAAATAATCAATTTGGCTTTACTCAATTCAATTTTATATTTATCAAAATTAAACATATCCATGTATCTTTAGTTGGACTATTTTTTATTGGTTTTGATTTAATGAGCATTTAGTTTATAATGGATTTTGTTTTTGTCTTATTTAGTTAAGTTTTTTTGGTTTTTTTATTTTTAAAATATGAAACCGAAACCGAACAAAAGCATATTTAAAATAAAATATTAAAATTATCCAATAAATTTTAAAAATTATTTGGTTCAATTAATTTTAAATATTATAAATAATTCAGCTAATTTGCTCTTCCCTACTTTCACCCTAAAATATTCGTTTGTAAAAAGGGTATGAATTATTGGAACTAAGCTTCTCAATTCTCTCCCACCTCAAAATATTATAGCTTGACATCTCTCTCTTCTCACCTTTTTCTTTAATGAATGAACTATTTGTTGCCCCACATCCTACGCTATTGGGGTTGGAATTAGTTCATTGAAGCTATTGTATCACAGCAAAGAATGGGACATACACAATTAGCGATAGTTAATTGTAAAATAATAAAAGGATATTGTTTTATAATTAACTAAAGTTATTAAACTCAGTTAATATATCTATAATTTAAGTCATGAATTATACAAGTTAACTCAAATAAATTAAAACAATATCATTTTATTTTTTTAAAATTAAAACAATATTATTCAGAATATTTATTTTAAAAAAATTAAACTAGAAATTAATTATTGAATTACTACCCCCCCCCCTCCCCTTTTTTTTTTTAACTTGGGTCAATATGAGTTTAATAACAGCGAAATTAACCCTTTATAATTTATAATTAAATGCACCAACCACCAACATTTTATGGATGGAAGTCCGTCTTGTTTTTGAAGTCACTGTATTTTATTCTAGTATTAGATCAGTTAGGTAAATATTGGGAGCTGATCTATCTGTATCCCAGCATACAATTAGAATAAAAGAATCACCGTATGGATTTCACTGCTGCAATTCAATGCAAACTTCCAAATAATTAATTTTTTTTTTTCTAAAGCTTAAATTGTATAATAATTAATTAATCAATAGCTGTTCTCAGGTCTCCTCGAAAGAAATGAACATTAAGTAGGATTAGCAATGCAAATTATCCTTGCATCCATGTAATTCGAAACACTTACACGTACCCAAGTAATGCTGATATCAATTTAATGTTGCAAGACTTTTTCCTGATATTGAATCTCTTATTTTTCCTCTTTTTTTTTTTATGAAATGCCAAAATTAAAAAATAAAAGGAGAAGGAAAAATAATAGGAGGATATCATTCTCTGAATGGAAGATGCCATTGTTGAATCCAAGAAATAACGTGTGAGAATATTTCATTAATTGTTTTTTTGGTTGCAAGAGGGGCCAAAATGGAGGCCCAAACATTAAAATGAACTATCAACACAAATAGTGATCATAAATGAGATTTATTTTGAAATAACACCAAATTACAGTAAGAGATGTGCTAACTTGCAATCACTTGAAGGATTATATTAATCAACATCAAGGGTATTTGACTTTGATCATGTTCAGATCTCTTTTTACCTGGATTTTGGAGATTTGTGCATTTTACCATAAAGGATGACGGAGAAGCGGAGAAGAAAGGAAGGGAAAATACAAAATAATATGGGGAGTGGGTACACGTACGTGCATTACTGCAAGATTGTATATATTATATATACAGAGGATGGCACGTGAAAACAAACACTAAGGTCACGGGTTTTACAGACATTTCTGCCATGTTTTCTCTGATTTCTCTGATATATCCTTTCATATTCTGTCTAAAATGAGAGAGTTCAAATCTTCAAATTCCTCAGATGGTCCATTGGGAATTACTAGCAAGACATTCAGCTGATACCAAACAAAAAGATAAAGCTATTTATATATTAAATAAAAAAAACAAGAAGAAGAAGAACTGTTCATTATTTTCTAAATATATATAACAACAAGCATACTCATATGACATATAAAATTATAGCCCCTTGGTATCCTAATAATCTATGTAGTTTCTGGCTTGAAAAAAAAAAAAAAAAAAACCCAGCAACAGGCATAGAAAATGATATCCCAACCACGCTATTGTACCCAAAGAACAACAATGGGATAGTGTATGTACCTAGAAAATCCAGTCCAAGTCTGAAGGGTTATTGGTTAAGAATTATAAAGGTATTAAAATGTATGCATGGTTATAATTTATTATTTATATATTACAAATTAATATTTTTTTAATAAATCTTGTTTTATTATTTAGGTTGGACGTCCAGCACAGAAATTGACAAATTAACTAATGAAGGGATTGATGAAGGATGCTAACACGTTGGCCTGGTAATTACTCTAATTAAATAATCAATTCCTGCATATATATGGTGCTTAAAATGCCCTTTTGAAAATTAGGAGGATGGAATTGCAATAATCAAAGCTATAGGCACTTAGTTGGAAACTTAGACCATTTTAAACTACTGGGTATTAAATTGCGATTTACTCTTTGATGTTAGAATCCCTCTTACATGAGAATCACTCACCTTTAACTTATGAACCATTGGAAAAGATACATCGAAATCATAAAAAAAAAATCAGTGTCTAATTAAAAAAAGTTCGAATACAGGGACTAATATGTAAATAATGTTTACAAGATTGAATTTGATATAAATGAATGAGATCAAATTCCTCTAATCTTTCATCAATACATTTTTATAGCACTCATGCAACTTTTTATAGATCCCTTTTGTCCAATATAACCATATTAAATAAATTTGTAGTCAAAATGGACATGAAGATGTAGAGGCTTCCACCTAGATGTGGACTTAAAAATCTCTCATATGACAAACATACACAGTTGTAAGAACAACCATCCAAAACTTTGAGACATGGGTACTAGCTAGCTAGATGAAGAATTTGAATACTATGATGGTAGATGTTTATATATACATTGAAAAAGGAGACAATAGCTTGTTAACTTTTAATGTCCCGTTCAAATAAGGTGGGTCCATGTTTTACTAAAAATGAAAGTAAGGTAGGGTTACACACTTCTTATGATATAATGGGTATGTTTGGCACCGCTTTATCACTCGGGAAAAGACAGATTGAAAATATTCCTCCATGTAAGGGAGAGCGGGAAAGAAAGTGAGAGAGGGAGACATGAATAAACTTTAGGTAAAGGTGTCATCTTTGCTTTTTACATGCATATTGGTGTCACACTTTGATGAAAATGAAGGCATTGCGGGCAAGTAAGCTTCAGCAAAAGGAAAAGGAAACATATTCAGAGAGACACGGACCTTCCCTGAAAGCTCTCATGGGGTTTGGGGAATCATGAAAGTTGATTTGATTATTGATGATCATATCATTTCTCTTTCCAACAATTTCCACAGTTGTTTTCCCTTACAGGACACAAGTGGGACCAAACCAAAAGCTTAAATATTCAGGTATATTTTAGAGCTTTTACAGCTGGTCTCATCGTATAATGTTTTGGGTTAGACTCTCTTCTCCATATCTATCATTGTTGTTCAGTGCAATTCCATTCAATGTTGTGTGGTTGGTTTCCTTTTGGTATTGCTATTATTGGCACACATCTATTCAATGTTTGCTTCAAAGTTATTAAATCCAAAGTTTATGAGTTGTATATATTAATCCGTATATATGGTTTTAAAATTATTCAGGTTGTAATTGGATTAATTTGTCAAGTTAATTGGCTTATATCAGGTTAATATCTACCTATTTTTTTTAAAATCCCATCAAGGTAAATTAATTAAGTTTAAAAACACTGGTTTGCTGCTATTTATTGATGTTATTTGTGACAAATAGTAAAAAAAAAAAAAAAAAATGGAAGGGGGGATTGATAATATAGTTTTTTCGTGAATATATCACAATGACATGAAGTGAAAATCCAATTGAATATGATCTAATTCGAGTATTTATCATACTAGCTAGTTAGACGATAACTTAATTATTAGAAAAAGAATTGGTATGTGCACGAGGAGTAGATTTAGAGAGAGGAGTCAAAGGAGGATATTTGGGCAGAACCAACGGAGACTTTGATTCTCCAATATATTCTTTGCATTATTTCTTGGAAGGATTAGAATGATCATAGTTATTGGACTTCCCCACACATGTGGGTATTTTCTAATGAATGTCTATAGGGGGGTGGAAATATTCATTTGATTAATTGTTTTATTTAGCTTGTTGTCGGTTGTGCATGGTTGTGTGCTTAATGTAAGAAAAATGATTTTTTTTATTATTAAAAATTCATCTTTCAACTACATCTGTAAAATATAAAAAATAGTCAATATTTATAAATAATTTCTAAAGAAAGTCTATATCAAATTAGGTTTGTTTGTAAAATTGATTCATGTTAAATTTTATAAAAACTTAATGATTAAATTTAAATGATATGATAAATCAACTCATGACTTGACCGACTTGATCATAATCTAATCAAAACTTAATTTAATATTTTTTAAATACAATATCATTTTAATATTTTTTTTTAAAAATATTATTTTAAATTAATCCTCGTGAATTTGTTCCATCCAAAACTAGAACCATAGAGCGGGGTCATCTGCTACGTCATGGCCAGAATAACTTTGCTTAGAACAATCAAATGATCTTCAAAATGGCTTCTGTGGTGATGGATGGAGGCTATCATTTTTTTATATATATAGAAAAAATTCAAACTAATTTTCTTACAAACCAATTATAAGAATCCTAACAATCAATCACATTTATTATTGATAAATATACATAACTCCAAATTCCAACCCCCTTTGTAATTAAACACCCCTTCGTACCAAGCACCACCTCGATTTATTGTCTAGCGATGAGCCACAAATGCAGCTAACGGCATTAATTGTCACATGCCAAATAGATAAGTGGTAATAACATATATTTTTGGGATTACCCCAACATAGAACTTGATGATATCTTTGATCTCACATGGTCTCCGGGAATCTAGCCTCTCAATCTTAGCTTCAAACTCTTACATATACAAGCAAAAACCAAAAACAACAAAGAAAACAACCACACGAGAAAGGACCAAGTCCTTGCCCTATCATTATTCAACTCCCTTTCCCCCTCACATTCCTTTCCTGCAGCTAAAACCTCTTCCCCTAGGGCAAAAAAATAAAAATAAAATAAAATCATATCGCAAGGATGTTTTCCATTTTATCTTTCTTTTGACTCTCAACACTAGCATTACTTCAATTATTGCCTTAAAGTTCAAGAACCCACAATGGGAACAAACGTGGCAAGCAGGCATTAGGCACTCTCTGTTTGTTTTCTTTTCTCTTGCAAGCTCACTGTCATGCCCAGCGATGAAGTGCCCTTTTGCTTGCTTTGATTCTATCTTTCGTACCCCTTTTGCCATTTCCTATGCTTTCTATGAGCCCTTTTCTTTAACACTGTTTGTAACACTCGTGGTTCCCAACTCCCCATGTGCTCCATAGTAAAACGTCTCCTTTCTTTGTTTTGTGCAATTAAAATTTAATTTCTTCTGCTTTTGATGTCTAACATGAGTGGATTAACATGATAAATTCATCCATTTTACAATTACTATTTTGAACCGAGCAATTATTATGATATACTTTGGGCTAATTTAGAAAAGTAGTGGCTTTTACAAAGTTATAAATTATAGCTTCTGAAAATAACATACGAAAATTACAGTAAAATTAACTTTAAAAGTATTACCAAACACTTATTCTATCACAATCCACTTTATTCCTTAGACTCGATAGAGTAGATCAAGCCTCTCTATATAGTAGTAATAAATTCATTAATCTATGAAATTAATTGGTTTGATTTATATAACTCAGTAGATCAAGTATATTCAATAATTTTTCCTCTTAAGCGTAAGCTTATGTACTCAAAAACAAATATTTTAATCTTTTTTTATAATTGATTTAATATGTTGAGATGGATTTAGAGAAATTTTGAAGCGTTTGATTCATGCATTCAACGTCTAAGTGATGGGTCAATTGCACGCGAGGTTTGGGATTGTTCATTGATGCAATTGTAGGCTCCTTCACTCTTTTGTACCAAAAAGGAAGGACTGTTTCATTTAAGTAGTGCAACAATAAAAGATGAAGTTCATTGCAGCTTTTATCAATCACTGCTTTTTAGTTTCCATATTTGCCTTCATTTTTGCTATCTTGAAATAGGACCACACACACACACTTTATAGTACTAAACAATTTAAATCATAACTAGAGGATGCATTTTATAGTTATAAGTTTAACCTAGCATTTGACTTGATTTAAGTTGTGGATTATGAGTTGAACAAGTCAATTCATGAGTTAATAAGTTAATTTGAGTTTTGAATTTTCTTTTTATATATACAAACTAGAAACGATATCATCTCAAGATTAAAAAATTTAAAACTTCAAATAATATTATTTTAATATAAAAAAACTAGTTGAACAGAAACCTTGCTTGAGTAAGTTGGGTTGTTTACCAAGTTGATTTATAATTATAATGTACTCAAGGAAAATCTCTTAAAACTACATCGAATTGTTTAGTGTTTACCTTCTCAAAATGAAAATTGTTTAAATTGAACTTCCTACTTAATTTGCTTAATCTCTTTATATATATATATATATATTATTTCATCACCTCTGCAGCTCTGATTTGCGGTCGAATGGCGCCCTCAAGGTGTCAAAGCATATTTTACATAATATTTAAACCAGTAATTATTAAATAACAAATTCAGTATCTAGCTAGCTAAGTTATTTTTTTTGAAGTTATTTTGTGTTAAAAAACCATCTCAATTCAATAACTTAAGCTATTATAAAATATTATATGATATAATTTATATTATTTTTTTAATTTTTTTTACCATCAGAGAATCTGCAAGAGTTTCTCCATTGTGGCCTGCAGTGAAGAATTAGCATTATGGGGATATTGCGAGATAGCTCAAATAAAAAATATCTTCGAAGTTATGGTCTAAAAGATGCAATTGAATTGGATTCCATGTCATCGCATAAGGCTGGCTTTAAATTATATGATTGGATTTGACATTTGTCTATCATGGAGCAAGAATGACCTGACATACATGATACATCAATGTCTGTGTACGTTATGGAGAATGGCATGTTGTCAAGAATTTTGGATCATCAACAGCTCTCTCTCTGTAGTTGACCCTAAACAAGCTTTTGATAAAAGGACTACACCGTCCGTTTCTTTAGCCTGCAGATGCAGTAATATCACAAGAATTTTACTTCCGAGAAATCAACCCAGCAATTTGGCCCCTTTCAAGGCTTGAAGTCCCTCCCCAAAACATTAATTCCACTCTTCAATGCGACATAAATCAGTGTCAAAACTACCTCCATTGCTACTTTAACATTATAGATGTAATTGGAACGATCTAAACTCTGTTTTGTATATTATTTCTTACTGTTATATACATAGAGCGAGAAGGATGACAACAGATAAATTACTTTTATAGTAAAAAAACTTGGGAATTATTATGTAGCTTTATCGTTTTTTTTTTCCTCAATCTCATTCTTATATTATTTTAACAATTATTTGGGTTGTATTTAGACTGACCAAGTCGACTAAAATATATCAAGGTAACTCTCACACGATTTAATTTTCAACTCGGACTAAATAAGGAGTTGGATTGAGAGGGGTTTTTTTTCTATTAATTTTATCTTTATATTTTTTTTTATCGATCAACTAGGGCAACTCCAATGCTATTTAATTTTAATTTTGGATTAGTTAAGAAGTTAGATTGAAAGGTTTTTTAATTATGTTAATTTCAATATATATTTTTTAATTTCATCCTTAAACTTTTTTTTTTACCTGGTCAACCAAGATATATTTGGATTGGGCAAATCAATTGAATTACATTGATAAAACTTTTATATGATTTAAATTTAAACCCGAGTTATATAAAAAATTAAATTAAAAAATTTCAAGATTGATTTGTTTAATAAAAATACCAAATAATTCTTACATTGAAAACACCAAAAAGGCTAGGTCATTTGCTAGCTAGTATATCCTCTCAAGTTCTATCTCATGGGTGTAAAGATCAAACTTGTCTTTGTCAAGTAGCTCTTTATGATTTCATCACTTTTCTTTGCTAGCTAGTACTGCTACAGTTTTACGTGGTGAAACAAATCAAAAGGAGCATGCACCTTCAAATTGCATGATGCTTCAACATCAAATATGCCATGTTGCTTTGCGCGCATCGATCCACGGCGTGCTATTTGAGGATCTTCATAAATATAGCTTTTTCCAAACATTCAAGATGAAATTGGACTAAACCTTGCTCCCATAAAGATCATATAGTGAATGTCTTGGATGTGAAATATCTATCTCTCCCCACATGAAAACCTAACCAAAGCATGTTCTCCTAGAGACAAAAAAAGTGGCTAAAAGATAAAAGTCACGAATAGAACCATTCATCCCTATTAGCAATGAAAGTAGCATAAATGGTGGTTGAGATGTGTCACTCTCAAATCTAGAAATGAGATGGGAAATTAATACCTTTCTTTTAAGCCTAGATGTATGAATATATCTTTAGAGATGCAACTTCAAATGGAAACCACTTTCTTAGATTCAGCATATTAATTCATGATTTCAAATTTATAGGTCATTAATATTCAAAATTCATTAAGCTCTAAATTATTAAAAAAAATATATCATTGAATTTTCTTGTCTAAACATTGATTGTCTGCTTTTAATCGAATCGAAGCGATAAATTTCTTCATAATATGCAAACTAATCCAAAAATATATCCCATTAAATTTAAATATATTTATCTCATTGTCTTGACTAGATTTGATCTTCGTTTTTCAACATAGGGTGGTCGGAAAAGTCCATTTAATTCCTCCCCAAATTCATATAAAGATTTTCTAGAAGAAATAAATTGACTAGAATTGCAGTACACACCGACATCTTAAAATGACAGCCCACATTACTGTGGAAAATAATATTGATCAAGCCCATGGAAGTATAGTCGGCAAGGATGGTTGAAAATTAGCCACTAAAATTTATTTTTGATTGGGTAGGATGGAAAATTATTGATCAACCCGTGTATAATTAAGTATAGTCGGCAAGGATGGTTGAAAATTAGCCACTCAAATTTCGTTCTGACCGGGGTTATGGAAAATTATTATATTGACGAGGAAGATTAAAATTAATTTCGATATTCTTTCTCCTTTGGTACATATATATAAACCGAATCCATATAATAACTTTTTGAGAGTCGGCACACATGAATATCTATAAACGTTACAAGGTAGAGTGCAACTATTTAACATGTGAGTGAGAAAAAAAAAATTGTGAGAGCGGACTATTTTAAAAACGCATTAATTACGCTGTGTTGGACTGTGTTGGTTTAGCTAACTAATTATTACATTGTGTTAAAATATCTCAACTTAGCTTTTTATCCAACTCAAGTCTTCAATTAAACCATATAGGAGCTAGTTAGACTTATATCAATCAATTTTATAGGTCCAAATGCAATGTTGATGATCGATAAAAACATAATTTAGCTTTTAAAAAACTTCAAGATGAAAATTATTTTAAAATATTAAAAAAATGGTATTTTTGAATCGATCTCGGTCCCCCACGACTCGGGTCATAGACTATGTTGGGTTTAATAAATTTTTTAATTTTTTTATTTAATCATATGATAAAAATAGATACTCATAAAATTGAACATCAATATAAAAATAGACACTTATTTGAGATAATTATCCTTATAGAAAGTAAATAAAAATCCATAATACAATCAATTTCCCAACCAATCTAGTATTACAGAAAAATAAAAAAGAAATAAATTAAAAAAAATTAAAAGACCAAAAAGGAAAAAAAACATATCTTATTGGTGGGTAAACTCGTTAAACCTGTGAATCAAATAAGCCAGGCTAGTATGCTAAACCTGTGAACTGAGTTATGAACTCTACAGGGATTGTAATTTGTTTTTTTTTTAATTAATTTTTATTTAACTATATAATAACAAAAATAAACAATTGAAAATCAAACACCAACCTAATATGGAGATTGTTTTAGATTATGATAACTACATTTTCAAACAGAGCCTAAATTAACTTGAATTGCTCGAGTTGTTACTCTTTTCTTTCATTTTTCTATTTTTCTTCTTAGATTTGCTTGCTCAAATCTCACAAAACCTGGTTGTTTAATTCTTCTTTTAGTTAAACACAACCGTAAACATAAAGATAATAATGGTTAATTTCCATCACTTTCAATACAGTCCATAAAGTCAGCAAGTTTATCTATAATCCTATTAATAAATCACGCTGGCCATATTACCCAGCCATGGAGGGGAAAGCTCTCTCTAAAAAAGCCCAACCACCGTTCCAGACAAACTTAATTCCTTCTCACAAACACAAAAAAGAACTTGACCTTCCATACAAGCCATATTACCCCCAGCCTCAGCTACCATCCATCACCTTAAACACTCAGACTTCAACAAACTACCGTGATTTTCAACTACAATGTTACTTTGAAAACTTCCCAAGTTGGGTCGATTACCATAAGCTTAAAGACTGTTTCAGAAAACAGGGGAAAGTTATTAAGCTGTTTGTTTCTCGAAAAACAAATCAAGCAGGAAAGCATTTTGGCTTCGTCACCATCCTCTCGAATCTGTCAGACAAAACTCTGCTAGAATGCTTAAATGACATATGGTTTGATTCCTACAAGCTGAGAGTTAATGTGGCTAAGCACAGAAGAAAAGATGAAGTGACGGAACAGAAAATAATGGGAACCGGGAAACATATACCCAAACTCAACAACAAAGCCAAGGCCCCCATCCGTGTAAGAGACAACCGAAGCTATCTTGAGGCAGTAAGATCAGGGAGTCAAGTGCATCAAGCGTCTGATAATGCCACACCACGTCCTCATAACTTCATTTCTTTCAACACTACAGATGAGGAAATTCTATGGTTAAGAAATAGTCTTATAGGCAAGATATCTCAGGGAGTAGATTATGCACAAATCAGACATGGATTAATTCAGCTAGGCATTTGCTTCTCTGCTTTCCGTTTCCTAGGGGGATCACAGGCAATCATAAGCTTTGATGGTGAGAAATCTATGCAACAAGCCATGCAGAAAGGTATGGTATGCTGGAGGCTCTACTTTGATGAAGTTCACCCGTGGACTGAAGAAGATGTGACAAAGAGTCGTCTAGCATGGATCTCTATCTCTCATTTGCCTATCTCTGGCTGGAGTTTGAGATGTATCTCAAACCTTCTCATGAACCATGGACGGGTGATAGGTTTTGACAAAACCAGCCTAAAAATCTCTGAACTTCACAGTGTGAAAATCCTTATAGGTACTCACTTGCTGGAGATCCACGACTCTATAGCTCTCATGCTAAACTCCAAGTTAGTACACATACAGCTGGATGAGATTGACCTTTTAAGATATCCAGAGGCAAAAGGAATTTCATACTCGATGGCAGAATTTCAAACCACATTACTTCAGGGACATAGTGCTGACAGTGACTCAGGTGATGAAGTGTACACTGATCTGGCTTTTGACTTGGCAGGAGATGACAACATTTGCAGGCTAGGTATCACTGATAAGAATTGTGGATCTGATGACAAGGGACACACGATGGAGGCAAGGAAGCACAACCCACATGGGACACATGAGGTCTACGATCATAGCTTTGCGGCCACAATAAATGCCATTGACAACACAGAACGGCTACATATCGTTGTTGAAGATCTCTTTCCAGAAATAGCTGCTCCTAGGACTCCCCACCACTATTTCTCTACCAACAAGCTTTCCCAAAATCAACTCCAACTAGAGCGGAGCCTTGTCTTATACGATGTGAATTCAGCAAGCCCACTAGAGCATCCAAGCATGGCTTTCAAAAGAGACTCCTTCTTGCCACAACCTTATACCCCTGTTAGCAGTGATGATTCTTTAGAATCTCACTTCAAAATCCAAAGCCTACCTCTTACATCTAACCAACAACAGACCCCAACAACCAAACAACCAAGACTAAAGAAAATATCCTCTACTGGGAGTCTCCTCTCCTTGCACTCTTCAGCAAGCATATCTTCTATAGACTCTTACATCAGGGTGAATAATACCCGTAACCTGAAAGAATATGCAGCGGAATCGTCCCATAATGAAGTCAACAAAATGATCCATTTGGGAGAAGCTTTGGGTCTTGGTAATTCAGCTCTATTGGAATAATTTTCTGGTCTTATCATAAGACAACTAGAAAAGGAGAAGGAAGATTGGCAGAAACAACAATGAATAGTAAGTTTTCATCCCCTGCAGATAGGCCTTTTAATTTTGTCATGAATATTCTTTCTTGGAATTCCTGTGGCTTGGGCATGATGAGGAAACGAAGAAGAATCACGAAATTAATAGCAGAAATATAAGATTGATATATATTTCATGCTGGAAACTAAGCTAGCTAATTGTTCCATTGGTTTTGTATCTCGTATTTGGAATGAAAATCATGTGAGTTGGTTTAGTAATGATGCTCAAGGATCAAAAGGAGGTCTGCTTGCTATGTGGAAAAACACTAACTTTGAAGTCTCTAATATTGAATATGGTCATGGTTGGATCGGTTTATATGGTAAACATGTTCACAGTGATTTTCATTGCTTTGTTATTGGCATCTATGCTCCTTGTAACTATCAGGACAAACAAAAACTTTGGGAGGATCTCATTCTTCTGAAGCATGCTTTTGAAGTTCCATGGATAATAGCAGGAGATTTTAATGAAACGCTCTCTCAGAAAGACAGAAACAGTGGAATTTGTCATCCTGCAGGCTCAAATTCTTTTAGCAGATTCCTGCAGTCTTGTGAGCTCACTGAATACCCTTTAGTAGAAGGTTATTTTACCTGGTTTAGAGGAAGGTCCAAGAGCAAACTAGATCGAATGTTCGCAAGCTCAACCTACCATCTTCACTTCCCCAGTTTATCTCTTCGACGACTTCCAAGAGAGTTCTCAGATCATTGCCCTCTAATCCTATGTAGCTTCTTGCAAGACCATGGATGACGTCCTTTTCGTTTCTTGGACTGTTGGACTCAATACCCAAATTTCAAGCACATTATTGAAAGCTTCTGGAATGATGCATGCTACCTTCACCCTGGCCGCTTTAAATTTCTCAAAAAGCTTAATCATATTGCAGTCAAATTGAGGCAATGGAATAAGCTTGTATTTGGAAATCAAGAAGCTGGCCTTCAACGAACCCTTTCAGCTATCAATATACTAGAGGAAAAATGTGAAGAAGAAGGTTTAACCGACCAAGAGCAGGAGCATTTAGACTTTTTGTTGAAAGACCGCTAGGTTCGCAATAATCACATTGAATCTATTTGGAGGCAGAAATCAAGACAGATGTGGTGCAAATTGGGTGACAGAAATAACAAGTTTTTTCACATGATTGCTAATTTCAGGAAGGCTAAATCATCAATACTTAAAATCCACCATAATGGCAACACTTTTGACTCTCAGCAGGGAATTAAGCAGGCTGCTGTGGATTATTTCTCTGAGCTGTATGACTCCCCTTCTGGTAAAAAGCCGCAGTTAAATCCTTTGGGTTTCAAATGTCTCTCTAAAGAATCCTCTAAATGGTTGGAGCAAGAAATCACAATGGAAGAAGTGAAGCGCGGTGTATGGGGTTGTGATGGGTCAAAATGTCCTGGACCAGATGGTTTCAACTTCAAATTCTACAGATTAGCATGGGATTTTATTGCTCAAGACATTCTAGATATAGTCTTAAGCTTCTTCAGAACAGGAAGGCTTCCCAAAGGAATCAATACAACCTACGTAACTCTCCTCTCCAAGACAGTCGAACCCATTGAGTTTAAAGATTTTCGGCCTATCAGCATGATTCATGGTATTTATAAGATCATTGCTAAAATCCTTGCATCTAGACTGAAAGCTGTTATGCAAGATATCATTAGCATTAACCAATCAACGTTTATAGCAGACCGTAACATTATAGATGGCTTTATGATTGCAAATGAGCTGGTGAATGATCTAAAAAACCAAAAAGCGATAGGTTTGATTTTCAAGATTGATTTTCATAAAGCTTTCGACTCAGTCTCCTGGGATTACCTAGATGATATCATGGGTTATATGGGGTTTGGCAGAAAATGGAGAACCATGATTTATGAATGTCTTTCTTCATCAAAACTCTCGGTTCTCATTAATGGATCTCCTTCAAAAGAATTCTCTGTTCGGCGAGGGCTGCGTCAAGGAGATCCAATTTCCCTTTTTCTATTTGACATAGCTGCTGAGGGCCTCTCTGCACTCTTTCAAAGGGCATCTAGTGGGAATATTATCAAAGGGCTGCAATTTGCATCAGGAATTTTTGTCAGCCATCTTCAATATGCAGATGACACATTAATATTCATCCCGGTAGATATTGATCAGTTAGTTCAAGTCAAAAGAATTTTAAGATGGTTTGCTCTGTCTTCAGGCCTTCATATAAACTTCCATAAAAGCTCCATTATTGGTATCAATGTCGATGATCACTTGTGCTTGCGCTTGGCTACATCTATTTTCTGCAGATCAGACTCCCTCCCAAGCAAATATCTTGGCATGCCATTAGGAGCCAATCCATCTCGTATCTCCACATGGAAGCCAGTGATAGAGAAGTTTCGTAAAAGGCTTCATATATGGAAGGGGAGACTACTTAGCATGGCTGGTCGTCTATGTCTCATTAAAAGTGTTCTTAATTCCCTGCCTATATATTTTATGTCTGTATTCAAGATGCCAAAAGGGGTAGGCAGGCTTCTTTCATCCATCCAAAGACGTTTCTTGTGGTGTGGATGTACCAAGCAAAGATCTTTCTGCAAGATCCAATGGAGAATAGTGATGTGCGATAAGAATCAAGGTGGCCTCGGTGTAGGCTCCCTTATATCAAAAAACAGAGCCCTGCTTCTAAAATGGATTTGGAGACTCTCTTCCCCAGGTACAAGCTTATGGAAAATGATTATCTCTTCAATGTACAATCCATCTTATGAGAATGGGATCCCAATTTTCTACAACCAACCATCCAAGATATGGAAGGATATTATGTCCATCGTTCAAACCGACGTTCACCAAGTCTTCACGAATCATTGCAAATTCATGGTGGGGAATGGCAATTTAACATCCTTTTAGCTAGACAGCTGGATTGGTGACGACCCTCTCAAAACAGCCTTCCCAAGGCTATATCTTTTGTCTTCCTCTAAAACTGCTTTGGTGGCTGACATGGGTAGATGGAGCAATGGAATCTGGGTCTGGTCCCTACAATGGCGCAGACCTCTTTTTCATTTTGAACAAGAACAACTATCAGTTTTATCATCCTTGCTGGAATCCAAGCCAATGTTCTACCACAAGATGGATAAGAAAATCTGGACCCTCAACAACAATGGCCTCTTCAGTGTAAAATCTTGCTCCAAAATGATGGACCAGTTACTCTACGGTGGAGCCAAACCATTCCAATCTTCTGTTTGGATAAAACTAACCCCACCAAAAGTGCAGCTTTTCCTTTGGCTCCTTGTCCAAGACAAAGTAACCACAAGAGATTTCCTATTTCAACGCGACTACCTCTCCCTTCAGGAGTCAAGATGTGCTTTCTGCAATAAAAGCTTGGAATCTTCAAGTCACCTCTTCATTCACTGCCACTTCTCTTGGAATATATGGATGAAACTGCTTTCTAATCGGGGCTTTTGCAGTGTTTTTCCAAAATCTGTTGATGATATGTGCTACCAATGGTCTTCTATGGTTAAAGGCAAGCAACAAAATCTCTCATGGCAACTTCTTTTCTCATGCGTTGTTTGGAATCTTTGGCTTCATCGAAATGATGTTATTTTTAATGACGCTGCCCCTAACCATCAAATCTGTTTCTCCATGGTGCGCCAAAGTATTGCTTTATGGCTGAGGCTTGACTCCAACTCTTTCGAGCTTAACATAGAGAATGTTTAGTCGGGAGGAGTTGGTTTCTTTTGATTTGTCTGATCTCCTTTTGTTGTTATCCCCTGTTTCATGCAACAGTTTTTGTGCTTCCCTTTCCTCTACTTGTTCTTCTGATGTAAGTTAGGCTACTATCTTTGTAGCTTTTTCCTTTTAATAAAATTTCGACTATTAACAAAAAAAAAAAAAAATCACGCTGGCAAGCTGTAAAGCGAATACTTCACTATCTTAAACATTCAGTTTTATTAGGCTTGTTAATCTCTAAAGCTGCAGACTTCAACCTTCATGCATTCTCATACTTGGATTGGGCAGCAGAAAGGGATGATATATGATCTGTGGGTGTTTATTGTATATATCAGAGTCCTAACAAGTGGTCTCCTAAAGTTGTGAACAGCAACCAACAGTGGCTCATGGCAGCACTGAGGCTAAATACAAGACACTGACAAACACAGTAACCAAGCTAATATGGATCAGGTTAATTCTAACTTTGATTTTTTAATTCGACAACCACCTGTTCTTCTGTGTGATGGCGCTACTTTTCTCACATCTAATTTTTTTTATCTTCATATTTCATCTGGGATTCTGTCCATGAATATTGACAAATATTAACGGAGTATTTCTCTCAATATATACCAACAAATTTAGCTATAAAATTTTTTTTATCAATAAATATCATTTTAAGATATCGATAAAAAAAATTTGATAATTCTGTTTGTATTTGTTGAATTTCTGATACCATTTATTGAACCTTCAAAAAAAGAAAAAGAAAAAAAGATGCTGTTCTCCGTGAAAGACTTCTTGTATCCCATCATTTATAAATGGAATTTGTTAAAATTCCACTATTCAATATCTTTTCTTCTTCCATATTATAGAGTAGGAACGGATTATTAATTAAAATCTTGATAGAATATTGCAAATCTAAAGCACCAGAATGTTGGCATGTGTATGCCTAATCAGCACCAATAATTGTAAGTGTCGGTTGATGTCACGTTTTCATGAATTGAGGTTCATTAAAAATTACAATTCTTACTTTAATTCCTTTCTATTTTGAAAGAGAATGTTATTGCATTAGCTAATTTGAAGCAATCAGCAATTCATCCTTCCATTCCACCAAGCAAGATGTATTGCCAATCGATGGTGACATATTATGTATATGATCCTTGTGGTTTTGGCACGCTAAACGCTTAATGACTTTTGATTGAAAAGTTATACTTAGCTAAATATTGGGCATCAGCTCAATGATTTTGTCGATAATATTGCAAACACACACATAAACATGATCCAATCTAAACAAACTATTACGTAATTAAAGGTTTTATTTTGAAAAAAACAATATTAATCTCTAAATTTGGGTAAACAATGACAAGAATATTTTGTAGTATTTACAAAGGGAATTGAAGTGGAATTTTTTTTAAAAAAGTAATAATTACAGATCAGTTACTGATAAAATTAACCCAGTAATAAAATTCATCCGTGAATATGTCAATAAAAAACTTTCATCGATATATATTAATAGCATTACAGAGGATATTACAATAGAATTCAAGAAAACAAATCGTACGGTAACGTGATATTTTTATTGACAGAATAGCCAACAACATTACCATTAAAATAATTTCATTGATCAATGTACTGGTTATATTTATAGTACTATAAGAAATTGTTAAATAAATTAAATTTCAATTGTTAAATATGTGGACCGATTAAATATTACAGCAATAGCAAGCTTGATGGGAGATATGATCTTATTGATATATTCATTATATAGCATTACTTGTTTTGTCAAAATTATTCTGCAATTATTATTCATTATTCTATACAATAAAAAAATTATATACAACATAAAATAAATATAAAAACGATATTAAATAGACACTATATGAGCACTCTTTTGTTAAGGGTTTGTTCGGATTTTCAAATTTCTATATATAGTTGCACCTTTTTTTTTTGGTTAAAATATCTCCATCAATAGCTAAAACCTTCAAAAATAAAAATAAAAAATTAAGAAACCGAAAATCATACTAAGCACAAATCCTCCATTACTTTTAATTAAAGGATTCAAATGAACAGATTCAAAGAGTATAGAGCTAGCTTGAACAGAAAAGCCAAATAAACAAGGTCTAACCAATGAGGATCATTTAACTTTAATTGGTGTCTCTTACCTTTCTCTTTTGAAAAAATAAATAGGAGGAGCTGCAAAAGTGGGACCTAAGTTATAAAATGCCTGTCCATTGATGGTGAACGAACATCATTTTGTATGGTATAGAGCTGTACCGAAAATCAAATATTAAGTGTAATGTCACACACAGGCTATTCCATATTCTCCACCATACATTCTTGTCAAGACTGACTACCCATTAATGAGATACATGTGGGATATATATATATATATATATATATATATTTCTCTCTGCGCAGATAATGATATATCCCTATGATAATTTATATTTTATATATATTTGTGGGATTTCTTAACAAGTATTGTAGTGTTGTCAGAATTCAAGTCTTAACAGTATCCGAAGGTCCCTCCGGGTCCATTTCCAACCATTTCCATGAAGACATGGGGGTTAATATCAACTTCCACAACAATGGTAGAGTGTGTTTAAGGGTTTGTGTGAAGAAATGGCCCGTTTCCTCCTTTTGATTTCCTCTGTTTGTCTTTTTTATTCCATTTGTGTTTGTAGGGAATGGAAAAGGAGAGAAAGAGTTTGATGTCACATTAGTCCTTGTACTTGCGTTTTCATGTCATTTCGGTCCATTGCTCTTATTTGTCCATTTAGAATAGAAGGACCGCATGTATCATCAACTCAACAAAATACTTGTTCCTTTGCTTTAAACTTTCTCATAAGATTTTGATGGTCCTCAAGAAGGATTAAATTGATTCACATGCAAAGGCCAATAATAGCAAGAAAGAAAGGAAGGTTACTCGTATTATTCAAAAGATTTGCGATGGAAGAATTCGTGGGTGTGATAAAAATGTAGCTGGGATTGGGAATGAGCCAGAGGACTCAATTTTTGGTGTGATTTTCCTGTCACCATTTTCACATCAATGGAATGGTAATTGGATAATTAATCTCACTAGAGTTCCAATCCATTTTGGGCTAGCATCCATTTAATAAAAACAATATACAAACAATTTTCGTGTTTTGGAGTAATAATAATATAATTTAGCTAGCAAATCTTACAAATAATTATCTATTGAACTTGTTCAACATTCTTTACAAGGTAAGGGTTTTTTTTTTAGTTTTTTATTGTTAGAGAATAATATAAAATATATATTTGGATTTTAATTAATAGTTTAAGTTTTTAAATTGAGTTAATTTTTTAACAAAGTAATCAAAGTTTTGTTGAACTATTACCCTCTTTTTATTTAATAAAATTAATAGCACAAAATAGTATGTGTCCGTACAAATTTAAAATTTAAGGTTTTTTATTTGAGGAATGTGTTTAAAAATAATATAAATTATATCTTAGAATCCAAATGACTTTGATGTATCAAGCACCGGTTAATATTTTTATAAACTTAATAATAAAAGAAGATTTGAGTTTGAATTCACATTTAATTATTTTTTGGGAAAATAGTCTGGTAGTAAAAATTGCTTTATAATAACCGATGTGTATGACCATACCTATCAATTTGGTTGTTAATAGAAACTAATTCCTTATTTGCTCCTAGTATTTTTTGGAAATAGTTTTTCCACAATATTCTTTTCCTGTATAATTGAGAAATTATGGGTTAAATGATTAGGAAATTTGAAAGAGGTGGCCAATTTCCTTCAATTTTCTACATATGATTGTAATTTACACGGTCTATATAAGGGAAATTGACTTTGTGTGACATTTATAGCATCAAATTAATTAAGGATCCTGACGACCGTTATCAATCATGGAGGTAATTGACAAACAAATGAACAAAGGGAATAAATTGAATTTTTCTCTGCAATAAATAGAGAAGGCAAAATAAGGATTATCTCTTTATAAATGAAACCAAATTTATTTTTAAATTAGGACACATAAAGATCAACATTAATTTTTTCCTCTCGGCATATTTAATTATCTGGAAGGTAGCAAAAATAACTCGCCCGCACATATAAATAATGGATCAAGAATTAAAAAAAAATGATTTAAAGGGCTATAATGAAACTTATTTTCTTAGAGGATCATTGTGTAAGAAAGTTCCATTCCTAAAAAATCAAGAATTTTTATATCTTTACAGGAGGTAGCCACGGCATCGCCAGTTGCATGGCTCAGCCAATTTTGAAATAACATGCATTATATTAAGAAAAAATGGCCTTAACATTAATTTTCAAAATTAATTAACTTTGAAGAATTATTAAAATAAAGGACTCGGTCACATCTAGCTTAATATTTTCTTATTTGAATCTTAAGGATATGGGTGCTCTTGAAATAGCTTTCCAGAATGGAATTTTTTTATTCATGTTAGCTAACTAATATTTAGTTACATAATTAATAACATTAAATATTTTAAAATTAATATATTTATAAGAAAAATAAGTCAAGCTGCTGCCTATAGAAGGAAAAACATAGACCGCAAGGGTCTGCAAGAGAACGTTAAAAGAAAAGCAACAGAAACCTACGCACACAAGAACCTTAAAAGCTCAAAAGATCAAACAAAACAATCAAAGACTCAACCCCTGCCTCTGTATTTTCCTGGACAACAACATCAATCAACTTCTTAGAGAGTTCTATCAATATCTTCCTCAGCAGCATCGATCAACAGTGTGCTTGATTAGCATCCCTCAAGGTAGGAGAGAAAGACACTAAATCCATGAATGAAGAGAAACGAGCAGTACCCATAATGAAGAGATCATGGAATCGTCAAGAACTGACGAATGGTTTGTTCATCCCAGATAACCAGATTAATTAAAATAGTCGAATTCAAATAACCAAACAAGTTTACTATAGGTGAAGATAATCTTAAAGTTTTAATCACTGCTAACAACTCAGCTTCATTAGAGTCTTTGATCCTGTCTGTAATAAATAGAAGCTTACTATATATGCACACAGAGGTGGAAATTCCTATAACATCACAATACAAAATATATGTGTTTCCTAGAAGTTAAAAAAATCAAACAGCATTTACAATTTACCCAAATACGCATTCAATGCAGCTAGCATCCAAACAACACCTATGAATTAGTGTTTTTGTCCTCGGTAATATTGGAGAAAGTGGCAAACAGTAGAACTACTACTTCACACCTAATTAAGAAGGGGCTGCCTGTTTGTTCCCTCTTGTCTCAGGTTCGAACTCTAGGTTGCTCATATAATGATCACTGGAAGTTTATATGGTCGTTAATTTCAGGGCCGGTGAGATTAGTCGAGGTGCGCGCAAGCTGACTCGAACACCCACGTTAATCTAAAAAAAAGAAGGGGCTGCCTTTAAGCATTTAAAGAAAGAAAATAAATAAATAGGGTTACAAGCTAGTGCTTCCCATGATATTTAATATTAAGAGAGTTAACAATCCCATAATTATAAATTAAGCCTTGATTTAGCCTAGGGTTTTGTGAGACATTAGCAAATATATCTACATAGTCAATGAGCTAGCTAGCTAGAGGAGTTTATATTATATATAATTGTACGTATATAGTTCATGTGGATGGCATAATAATAAGAACCCACTTCTTCCAAAAAAAAATAATAAGAACCCACGAACGATGCCTGGAGACAAGGTTGGTGAAGGATTATTATTAGAAGGGGAATATTTGGGAGAATGAAAGGGAATTAGAAGGTAATGTAGAGTTAGGGTTTACGATGTATCCACATGAAAGCAAACAAACAACCCTTTATGTGGGTCTCTTACTGCATATATAAAAAGGTCAATGGGTCTACGCATATGATACAAAAAAAAATACATGTATTATATGGTCTAATAATGATCTCAACACTTGAATTTCAAAATAAATAAATAAAAAAAAATCTTCTTGAGTATATAATGTACATATTATTATTATTATTATTTAATTCTTGCTAAAAAGATTCTTCAAGATAATAAACATGTTGCACAATTGCCAACCAAGCCCATTTAATTAATTAAGCATCGAAATAATACCCTAAAATATATATCTTTAAATTCAAGCCAAAAAGAAAAGTTCTGGAAATTAATATATATGATGCATGGAGAGAGAGGGAGGGAGGGGGAGAGGCGAAGAGTGTGGGGGAGAAGGAATCCTACAAGGAATAGTCTTTCTCTTTCTAGCATTTGGTATCCCGTTCTCGACGGGGAAGGAAAAACATAGTGAGGAAAAGTTATTTTATTTTATTTTAGGGTTATCTATTTTTTGTTTCTTTTTTAGTGATTGAGTTTTGACTAGATAGAGAAAGACCTCATCTTCTTCTTCTTCTCTCTACTGTCATTTTCCAAGATATACTCTCGAGGTGTGCAAACCAAAACCCAAACCTCTCTCTCTCTGGCTATCCTTCTTTTCCTTTCATTGCACTTTCAAGATTTCAATTTCTTTTTTTTATAAATTTAATATATAGTAGTTGTTAATTATTTTTATTTTCTTTCATCTTCTTCCTTGCGTAACAACACACATCCTTCTCTCTCTCTCTCTCTCTCTTTTATCTACCTTTCACACACACCCTCTCTCTCTTTCTTGAGCATGTTGGTTTGTTGATGAAGATTTAAAGAGTCTTCTCTTTGCTTCACTTCCAACTCTTTCTCCCTTTACGCCTTTAAAGTATGAATCAATGGTGTGTTCTTTCCAAGCTTTTTATATCTATTCTTTTGTGAAAGGTAGCTAGTTAGCCATATCTATCTCTCTTTAGCTAGCTCTCACATATATTTTCAAGGAGAAGGAAGAGGGAAAAAAGGGTTTAAATACCCACCTGGCTGCTTCCTTATACTTGCACTTTTTTATGAGCTTAGTTTAGCCAGAGAAAAGGTCATTAAGTTGTAAAGAAAATGCCCTTGGAAGGAGTTTTCATTGAACCCTCTTCAAACCCAGTTCCTGATCTTTCTTTACACATTAGTCCTCCCAATATTTCCTCTCCGTCTTCCATATGTAACAACAACAGCAACATTAGGGATAAATTTGATGCAAGCTTCAATCTTTTGGGCAGACAAGAAGCCATCCGTAAGTCCAACACTGCTAGCTCCATGAGAAGTGATTCTCAAGCTTGTATCGAGCTCTCTCTAGCACATCCAACTACTGGACTTAATGAAGAAAGTATAAGAAGCAGAAGAAATCTATCAAGTGCTAGAGTTGAAGAGCTACCTCACAATAACCCTTACCGTCAACAAAGTCACCACCACCAACATCTTCACCGTTCTAATGGTACTACTCATCACTTGAATCATATCAATCATGGGGTTTCTTTACTTGAAGTTTCAGATGGTTTGAGGCCAATTAAAGGGATTCCAGTTTATCACAACCGTTCATTTCCTTTTATGCCTTTAGAACATTCATCAAGAGAGAATAAAGATCCCAAGATGTGCTTCTACCAAATGCCTTACCCTTCTTCCTCTTTGTGCTCTCCTTCTGTTAATCCTCACTCTTCTTCATCCACCTCTTCATCTTATAGCATTGGAGGAGGAGGTTTAGATCCCATGTCCATGTTAAACTCATCAGGGCCTAATCAAGCTTTGCCAGGTCCTTACAACAGATTAGCACCAACAACAAGATTTAATGGGCTATCAATGGATGCTTTCAAATCCCACCAATTGCACCACCACCATAATCAATATGGAGTTGGATCTACAGAGGGTTCACCCCATGGGTTGATTAGATCAAGATTCTTGCCAAAACTTCCAACAAAGAGGAGCATGAGGGCACCAAGAATGAGATGGACCAGCACTCTTCATGCTAGATTTGTTCACGCTGTTGAGCTTCTTGGAGGCCATGAAAGTAAAGAAATCAAAATTTTCCTGTGCTCCTCTTTTTCTTTTTCCTTATTTTTTTCCTATAATAATTTGTGTGTGAACGATTGGTTTTTGAGTTTTGGACAAATCCTTTGAATTTTAGACATTTCTTAATGTTTTGGCATGTTTTGTTTTGACTTTTAGCACTTTTTTTTTTTTTGTTTCACTGATTGGCTTGTTGTTAATAGGAGCTACTCCCAAGTCAGTTCTTGAACTCATGGATGTCAAGGATCTCACATTAGCTCATGTCAAGAGCCATTTACAGGTGATTAAACCACAAAACAAGCAAATGAATCAACAATCTCTCTTCTTCTCTCACTCTTCTTTTCCCTCTCTCCCTCCTAGAGTCTTGAATGTGAGGATAGAGGTGCGGAAGGTGTATCCCACAGGCACAGTAGCCAAAGAAGGCAGTGAATGGGCGAAGTAAAGAATACTAGAAAAAGGAAATGAGTCTGAGAAACTTCTGAAAGGTCTCAGGCAGACAAGTTTCTGCTTTCAAAGAAAAAAGAAAACAGAGAGAGAGAGAGAATGATAACAGACAAAAGTAGTCATCATTTCTCAATAATACACTCTCTCATTACTATACAACCTAATCAAACATCAACCTCGTGATTAATGAATCAATCCAAGACAAGCACAGAAGCCCACATAGAGAGAGAGAAAAGTAGCTAGAGATTCATCATCTATATATATATATATATATGAAATTTGAAAAGTGTTTTTCATTTCTAAATTTTTTCATTTTCTTTTTTGCTCTTTTATTTTGTTTATCTCTTTAATTCTTTGAATGGTCTTCGTTTTAATTACTACCTATGGATTCCCGTTGGACTTTGCAGATGTATAGAACTGTTAAGACCACTGACAAGCCTGCAGCCTCTTCAGGTAATTCGTATTGCTTAGTCTTCAATTTTTCAACTTTTTCTTTGTTTGAGGCTTTAGTCCTTCTCTGTTATTAGGTGTTGTTTTTAGCTTTTCACTGCCCCAATTTGGATAGCTTTGTAACCCGATTGATTAATTAGTAAATCATGTTAACCACTAAACCCTATTAATCAAAGATCTTGCTATCCCTTAAGCACAAGTACCATGCATATATACACACACAATGCATGCATGCATGTACACACACACATCCAACACATGTATATGTAAATTCAAGAACATTGTGTCTTTTTTTCTGCGTGTGTATGTGCATGTTTGTGCATTTTACTTGAGTGTTTTGGTGGGTATGTATATTGATTTGTTGAAGGGCCATATCAGATGGATCTGGAGAAGAAGACATGGCTCCAATTGGCGGTTTTAGGACTGCAAATGAGCAAGGTGGACTGCAAAGAGTAGTTCAAGCAGATGGACCAACAGCTCTGCAAGACATGGACTACCCTTCAACTACTACTTCTGCTGCTACCACTCTCTGGAGTAATTCTTCAAGGTACCTCTTTCTCTCTTTTGTGCGACTCTCTTTAATGTTTTTTGCTACACAATTTGCTAGACATCAGAAAGAAATACACACACACACACACACACATGCTTTGCATGCCCTACACTTTTTTTAAAGGAGAGTATAATAGACTAATGAAATAGAATGCTTTTCTTCTTCTTCTTCTTCTTTTATTTTCCTTTTGCGTTGTACTTGATCAACTTAGAAATCCAAAACCCACTCACGTTCACGCCAGTTTTTTGAGGAATAAAAGGAGTTCTTCTCTTGCATGCAGGCAGGCAGCTTTTGCTTTCTATATTATATTATAGTGTATTATATAATGTTCTTCTTTTTCTTTCTTTTCTTTTGCGATCTTTTATGTTTCGGAAGATTTTCTTGCTGACATGAGATTTGTAGCTTTAATGTGTTACGCCATTATATATATAGAAAAGTTCCCAAAATGCAATCAAACGCTAATTAGGATAAGAAAGAAAGCAATTCCCACAGCTACGTACACTTTTTCTTTTTCTTTTTAGAATAACAATATATTATCATGTTACTGTTAAACTCAGCTGGTTCTTATTCCCATCACGAGGACACATTTCATATAACAACAAAAAGATCGGTTCCCATCTTGACTTATTTTCTGCCGTCCTTTTCTCAAAGTTCAAATTAAAAATGCCAATGTTGTTCATTGTTTCATCAATTAGTATTTAATTATAATTAGTACCTGCTTCCACTAAGTAGCATGTAGATTAATTCAGATTTTTGCTTTCTTTCTTGGGTTTTATCAGCAAGGGTGTTCTTCGGCTAGAAAAGTTTCTTTAAATAGAGATGTAAACCAGCTGGGACCTTCACTTTGACATGACTCCCCGCTGGAGCTTTAGGTTTTGGGTGCAATCACTGCATAAATAAATGATTTCCAGCTGCCATTAAAGATAGACAGAAATAGAGTAACAGGACTAGTGACTAAAATTCTCCCTATAATGGAGTTTTATTACACTAAGTGTAAATGTAAAGGTACTGGTAGCTAGATTTTCACAAGCAAGCAAAAGCTTTGATCTTAGATACTGCCCTATCTAAAATAGAATATTGTATGACTTTTAGGGCCAGTACTTAATTAGAATGGAAGCAACTAACACTTTCTGTGTTGATATTTCCTCAAATGTCATAGCACTTAAGAACATTTCCATCACACACATCTCTCTCCCTGCTGCCTGTAACATCCTTTTCAGGCTGTTCTTAAGCACTTAATAGCATTCATTGAAATGACATGCCTTGTATAGGTACAAGGGCTTGGCCTCTGTCTCCATGCATATATTTATCTCATGATCCCTTCCTCTATAGCCTTTGTGCACGTATCAAATGTGACTTATATTGGACTTTTTTATTAGGGAAAATGACAGAAATTGACCCTTGTAGGTTAGTGAAAATGAAAGTTGAGCTGTTCTTAATTAGCTTTTTGAAATAAGAGACAATGTCACCATTCCAATTAATTGATTAAGCTTCAGCTGAATCTGTGGCATTCAACTATGAAAGATGGTCTATCAACTTTACTACTCTGAATAATTATATGCATTGGTTTGCAAATATTGATATTGCTGCACCATGTCAATATAAATTCAAGCTAATTAAAACTTATGTTACTATTTCAGTGGTAGAGAGGCATGGCCCCTGACAAACTCCAACGACATGGATGGGCACAGACAAGGAACATTCCAGTCACAACAAAGCTTTGGACAACAAATGGAGGTACCATCCAAAGTCTAAATTTTTTTAAAATTTGAGTAGATCAAGATTTTCCAGAAATCTAGAAGAAATGATAAGAATTTTATTCACTTTTTGGAGGTAACATGAAAATGTCTTAATTAATACTGCAGGAATGTAATTCGACTCAGCTGAAAAGCTGCTTGGGATCTTCTAATATGGATTGCAAGAACCCCAGCTTGGAGTTCACATTAGGTAGACCAGACTGGCAAGGGAAAGAACATTGCTGATCATGCATAAACTTTTTTTCTATATACCATGTTTGTCTTGTTGATTTTTTTTCCCTTTTATTTAGTTCCATGAGTATTGTTTCATAGTCTTCATGAATGAGAGGGGAGGCATAGATATAAATATATAAAAATGTGGTTGGCTTGGAAGGAAAAAAAAAAAAGGGTCAGTTAGTTCTTCAGTGTCATTTTAAGTCTTTTTTGCTTGAAGAAAATGTGTATGTTTTGTGGTGGAAAAAACAAGAAACAAGAAACCAGGAGGAGAAGAAATGAGAAAAAAAGAAGGGGAAGTAGGAGTGCTTACCGCTAATTAATTCATTTCATTATGTTGATCTTATATGTGTAATATGTTCTTGAGCCTATGCTTGATTCTAGTTCTGGTTGTAATCTTAGTGACATGGAATGAAGCCTGAAACTATCGTTGTCAATGCACAATGTTAGGCAATGTATAGCTAACCATGCAGGCAGGCATTATTTCTTTGTGCACGATTGCTTCTGGAGCTGAAATTTGCTAATGAAACCAGCAATCATTTTGATTCTGGAGAAAGTCCTTTTTACTTTACTGGCATTGATGTCTGACTTCAATCTGAAACAGGCAATGGCAATAATGCCATCTCAAGAAGACAAAAACTTATCAATCACATATAGTTCTTGCCTCTGCAGATTACTTATTTAATTAGAAATGGGCCTTATGATGTCCAGATTAGGGTTTGATCATATGCATATAAGAAAGAAATTCTCCAATTCTGAACCGTTTCAATTTTAAGAGACTAACCCTAGTCAACAGTAATTTAAAGATCATTATGAGCTAAGCGCACTATCCTTTTCATTATATGTACCATTTGTAATTTAGCCCCTGCAAAGCAAAGGAAGGGGAAATACATGCGCCTTTCTCTTATCATGTTAACTAGAAAGAAGCTATCTCAAGTCTCCACCGGAAATATTCTTTATATATGTTCATGGAAATGCTATGCATGAAGCTCACCTGTCAAAAAGCTCAATTCCATGGCATCTCTTGTATCTATAACCACAGAAAAAACGGTTTGTCAAAACCACTTCTGGTTTGGGAGATCACAAGCATTGAATCTGTGCAATCCACTAGCATACAGGACCCCTTCATTGAAGATTGGAAAGAACTAGATCTGCACGACCTAGAACTCCTTGAGCCCAAGACTGGAGACTTTGGGATCCAAGCACTAGGCAGTTTAGGGCTTTGAGAAACATTGGGCTAGGGTTGGCCTAAAATAAATCATGGCTGAGGGGCTTGTGTTAAGTTTGCTCAAAAAAAAAACAAAACGAAATTCCTAGTCAATTGATGTGCCAGGTGGGCCTCGCTTTCCTTACCCAACCTCACACTTTACTTTGAACTTCTTGGCCTAACTCAACTATAAGTGAACATTGTATAACTAACTTTCTCGCCGGCGACACTCTAAATCAGAGTTATTTTAAAATGGGGAAGTGATTATATTTTAAAATATTTTTTATTTAAAAATAAATTAAAATAATATTTTTTATAATTTTCATAAGAAGTCCTCGTAAAAGTACCCATTTTATTGACAGTTTGAAACTAAATCCATTTTATCATCTTATGCAATGTCTTGCAAAAGAAAACTGACTGTACTTCCATGGAAATATATTTTGATCTTTCTCATGATGAAAGACGGTGACTTGTTTCTGGTAGAATATGCGTATTAGTATAAAAGAAACTCGTCGACCTAAAATTAAATTTAAATTATTTGATAAAATTTTAAGATTTATATTACTTTTTAGCATTTTTTTGAGCTTGTAATTTTTGCACGGGTTATTAACTTATACTATTAATTAATTTTAATTAAAATAAAAAATAAGAATTGTAAAATTTGAATTTGTTTGGTAATTAAACATATTAAAAAATTATTTAAATTTAAAAATTTAAACTGTTAAATATTACTTCAAGATATTATTTATTTTATTTAATAGGGAAAACCTGTAACAAAGAGAATGGGTCAAGATTCTTGTCTGTGGATGGAAGTAGAGATAAAGCTATTCTGACGGAGGTAAAAGTCACCTCGGAAGGAGGCTAAAGTGATGAGTTAAGATGTGTATTTACCAAACTCTCATGTGGAAGGAGACAGTAGCTGCATGTTAACGACAATAGTATGATTGAATCGTAGTTAAATCCCAAACAAAAATGAAGAAATTGTTAGTTTGATCCATGATAACGGAGGGAAACAATGCTTTGAACTTGCCTTATGTTCCAACTATTTTACGATTTGCTATTCGTGAAAAGGTAAAATGCCAGAAACAATATTTTAAGGCTCTGAATTATCCTCCTTTGATTCTTTCTTCCTTTTGTTTTCTTACAGGGTGAAATTCCGGAGTGCTGCTTTTTGCTTTGAGAAGTCATTGTTTAAAGGAAAAGATCACAAGATAAGAATCTCTTGCCTTGTGAGACTCCAAATGCTGGACAGCTAGAATTTTAAAGAGAATGGGCAAGGAACAAATTCTTGCCTTCTCTGTTCAAACTCATATTATGTTCTTTTCTTCTTTTTAATGTTCTTCACTTCAAGTCCAAGTTAGATTAATTTCTTTATTCCAAAGAGTTATAAATTGTTTGGTCCTTCTGTATTTCTATTTTCCATAACCAATCTTGTGTTTCCATTAAAATTCCCTGCTCACTTTTAAAGTCCTTCTGCAATTCTCTTTTCCATAACCAATCTCGTGTTTCCTTTAAAATTTCCTGATCATATTTGAAGCCCTTCTTCACTTCTCTTTTCCATTAACAACCTTGTGTTTCCGTTAGAATTTACATTCTCATCTCCATAACCAATCTTGCGATATCAGTTGTTACCAAGACCCAGATTTTCCAAAGCAAAACAGGCCATGGCTGATGCAGTTGTTTCTGCTCTTGTGAGTCCAATCCTGGAGAACTTGAGCTTGCAGGCTCTCAAAGAGGTTGGGCTTGCTTGGGGCCTAGACACCGAGCTTGAGAATCTCAAGCGCACCTTCACAATGGTTCAAGCTGTGCTCCAGGATGCAGAGAAGAAGCAATGGAACAACGAGGCTATAAAAATTTGGCTAAGAAGCCTCAAGGATGCAGCTTATGATGTTGATGATGTGCTGGATGACTTTGCAATTGAAGCTCAAAGGCATCGGCTGCAAAAAGATCTAAAAAATCGACTACGATCCTTCTTTTCTCTTGATCATAATCCACTTGTTTTTCGATTGAAAATGGCGCATAAGTTGAAAAACGTGAGAGAGAAACTGGATGCCATTGCCAATGAGAACAACAAGTTCGGTTTAACACCACTAGTTGGGGACGTAGCAGCAGATACCTACGATTGGCGGCTTACAAGCTCAGTCATGAATGAGCCAAAAATTTGCGGAAGAGGCAAGGAGAAAGAGGAACTAATCAACAATATCCTGCTCACTAATGCAGACGATCTCCCTATTTATGCTATATGGGGAATGGGGGGGCTCGGGAAAACAACACTTGCTCAAATGGCCTACAATGAAGAAAGGGTTAAGCAACAATTCGATTTGACGATCTGGGTGTGTGTATCTACTGATTTCGATGTAAGAAGAATAACAAAAGCCATCATAGAGTCCATTGATGGTGCCTCATGTAATCTTCAAGAATTGGATCCCTTGCAACGATGCCTCCAACAGAAGTTAACTGGAAAGAAGTTTTTGCTTGTACTGGATGATGTATGGGAACATTATACTGATAGGTGGAGTAAATTGAAGGAGGTATTAAGGTGTGGAGCTAAAGGTAGTGCTGTAATAGTAACTACGCGTCATGACGTGGTTGCTAGTAGAATGGCAACAGCTTTAGTCCAGAAATTGGGGATATTGTCTGGAGAAGATTCTTGGGATTTGTTTCAACAGCTAGCATTCGAGAGGAGAAGCAAAGAGGAGCGGGCACACCTGGAAGCCATTGGATTATCAATAGTGGAGAAGTGTGGTGGTGTTCCTTTAGCTATAAAGGCACTCGGGAACCTAATGCGGCTGAAAGAAAGTGAAGATCAGTGGATAGCTGTCAAAGAAAGTGAGATTTGGGATCTAAAAGAAGACGCAAGCGAGATCTTACCTGCTTTGAGGTTAAGTTACACTAATGTATCACCGCATTTGAAGCAATGCTTTGCGTATTGCGCAATATTTCCAAAAGATGAGGTGATGAGGAGGGAGGAGCTGGTTGCTTTGTGGATGGCAAATGGCTTTATTTCTTGCAGAAGAGAAATGGATTTGCACGTTATGGGCATTGAGGTATTCAATGAACTGGTGGGAAGGTCATTTCTGCAAGAGGTCGAGGATGATGGATTTGGCAACATAACATGTAAAATGCATGATCTTATGCATGATCTTGCACAATCCATTGCAGCACAAGAATGCTATACGACAGAAGGCCATGCGGAGTTGGAAATTCCTAAGACTGCCCGTCATGTTGCTTTTTATAACAAATCAATAGCTTCGTCTTCTGAAGTTCTCAAGGTCCTATCACTTCGCTCACTTCTTGTGAGGAATTATGAAGATCGACGGGGAAAGATTCCTGGTCGAAAACATCGAGCCTTGAGTTTAAGATATATCTGGGCCAAGAAATTGCCGAAGTCAATTTGTGATTTGAAACATCTAAGGTATCTAGATGTGTCAGGCTCCAGCATCAAAACACTGCCAGAAAGTACAACCTCTCTCCAAAACCTCCAGACACTAGATCTGAGAGGTTGCGAGAAACTCATCCAATTACCAAAAGGTATGAAGCACATGAAAAGTCTTGTCTATCTTGACATCACGGGTTGTGGTTCACTTCGATTTATGCCTTGTGGAATGGGGCAATTGATATTCCTGCGAAAACTTACCTTGTTCATTGTGGGTGGGGAGAATGGTCGTCGCATAAGTGAGCTGGAAGCGCTGAATAATCTTGCTGGTGAATTGAGTATCGCAGATCTTGTGAATGTTAAGAATTTAAAAGATGCTAGAAGTGCCAATTTGAAGTTGAAGACAACTCTTTTATCACTGACTTTATCTTGGCATGGGAATGGAGAGTACCCTTTTGACCTTTGGTTTTTTAGGCCACGGCAACAAAGAAAGAGTGTTATTCAGGTAAATAACGAGGAGGTCCTTGAAGGGCTTCAACCTCATTCAAATCTGAAGAAGTTGAGGATATGTGGATATGGAGGTTCAAGATTTTCAAATTGGTTGATGAACATGACGCTACCAAATCTGGTAGAGATGGAGCTATCAGCATGTGACCACTGTGAACAACTTCCAGCATTGGGGAAACTGCAGTTCCTCAAGAGTCTTGTATTGCGTGGAATGGATGGTGTGAAGAGTATTGACAGCAATGTGTATGGAGATGGGCAGAATCCATTCCCATCTTTGGAGACGCTGACTTTTGAGCACATGGAGGGACTAGAGCAATGGGCTGCGTGTACTTTTCCTCGCCTTCGAGAATTGGAGATATTTTATTGCCCTGTGTTGAACAAAATACCAATTATACCCTCCATCAAATCACTGCACATGAAGGGAGGTAAGGATTCATTACTAAGGTCAGTTAGGAATCTCACTTCTATCACTTCTCTTTGTATTAGAGAGATTCCAAATGTGAGGGAGCTTCCCGATGGGTTTTTGCAAAATCATACCCTCCTTGAAAGCTTAGACATTCGAGGGATGCGAGATCTGGAGTCTTTGTCAAATAGGGTATTAGATAACCTTTTTGCTCTTAAAAGGTTGGAGATATGGTACTGTGGAAGATTAAATTGTCTGCCAATGAATGGGCTGTGTGGCTTATCTTCTCTTCGCCAGTTATCTATTGTAGATTGTGATAAATTCACATCTCTATCAGAGGGAGTGCGGCATCTGACGGCACTTGAGGATTTGTACCTTTCTGCATGTCCAGAGCTGAATTCATTGCCAGAGGGTATCCAACATCTCACTTCTCTCAAATATCTAAGCATATCGAACAACAAGGGATTACATTCTTTGCCAAATCAAATAGGATATCTCACTTCTCTCCAATCTTTAGATATATGGAGCTGCAGGGGATTAGCTTCTTTGCCAAATCAGATTGGAAATCTCACGTCCCTTTCAAGCTTGAATATTGGGTATTGCCCTAATTTGAAGTCTTTGCCAGATGGGGTGCAGAGTCTCAGCAACCTCAGCTCGTTGGTAATTTATAAATGTCCAAAATTAAAGAAGAGGTGTAAGAAAGAGAGAGGAGAGGACTCGTCCAAAATAGCTCACATCCCTCGCATTGATATATCCTAAAAATGAAAGGTAATTTCTCTTTCAATTCAATATATATATATATATATGTATGTAGATATATGTATGTATTTATATGTATGTGTGTATATATATATATATATATTCCAAGAAGTCTGCATTCATTTACTTGAGACACGTTGATGGGAAGAAAATCACTAGCAAGCACACGTGAATTTGAAAATACCTATAAGCATGGAAGCCCCATTCAGTTGACAGATAATTGCCACTATAAATGTTGAGAGATTTACTAACCAACAAGCAAATTCAAGTTGATAAATGTTGTCTTCAAATCATGCGTCTTTGGTATGTTAGCATATTTTAAAAAATAACTATAGATTTAACGCTTTCGATTACCTTTTCTAATTTTATTATTAGTTATTATATTTTTTATCTAATAAAAAAAATCTTATAAAAAATAAGAGGCATAATTTATTATTAATAGAAAAATCTAAAAAGCCCTATAAATTAGCAAAATATCTTTTTTTTTTCCCCTGAATAATACCTATATATTAATTTAGGGTAATTTTAGAAATTAATTTAATCAAGTCCTTATTTTATTTTTCTAGGTCTAGAAATATAATCCATGTATTAATTATATTCTAGTCATTAATTATATTTTAGAAATTAACTTAATCAAGTTCTTAATGAAGTCATACTTAATTAAATCATCTCATTTTTATTTTTAGCTAATGGTTTTTAATGTGTGTAACCTATTAAGTTCCTAATATGTTAGCCCAAATATAAATTATAATTAAATAAATTAAATAATTTAATTTATTATCAATTCAACAATTGATTAATTTATATTTAAAAATCATCATAATCCTCTAAATATTAGAAAAATCATTAGTAATTTGATTTAATCTTTTAGTGATCGGTTTCTCAGTGTAATTAATATATTTTCATCAATAATGTTTTCATTTAACATTAAAGCATCAAATATATCTGTCATGCTAAATCATGTTTATTCTCTACATGACAATCATTGATCGTTTAAATAAGATTTAAAACTATTTTCATATCACATTCCATCTTGATCAAGAATTTCTAAATCAATACTATTTGAGAACAGATAAAATATTTTCCTAATTCACCTACTATGATGAATCATCTCTTAATCATTCAAGTACTTTCATATAGTTCATGTTATACTCAATGTTTGAATTTTCATTACCTCAATTAAGATAACATGTAACAAGATCAAAATATAACATTCTTTATATAAGATAACTTTGTAGTCCCAAGTCTAAGGATCACTTACTCAACTGTTATGTGAATTTTTTTATAAACATAAGTAATCTCTCCATATAAGATTCTTATGCGGGTAAATTCATTGTACATGTTTTATGATAAACACATATATATTAGTTCTATATATTTCTTATATCTCAGTTTATGAGAACAACTATTTCCAAACATGCCACACTTTGAAGGGTGAAGATGACGAAAATTCTGGGTTGGTTTCTGTTAAAATTCTGGGTTGGAGGTTGAAGATGACGAAAATTCAATTTGGTCCCTCAATTTGCGAAAATTACAGTTTAGTCCCCGAACTTTGAAAAATTACAAATTGGTCCCTGGAGCATATTCCGAGATTCTGAACAGAATAACATATGAATTATGGATAGAATTACTATATAGATAAGAGAATTTAACACTTTCAATTTGGTCCTCCAATTTGACCCTAAAAATTTGGTAAAATTCCAGAATGGTCCCTGGAGCATAATGATACATACTGGACAGAATTGAGGATTAAGGTCATAATTTCAGTATATTCATGGATTTATGACAAATTTTAGTTTGGTCCTCCATTAGATGAAAATTACAATTTGGCCCTAAAAATATGGAAAAATTCCAGATTAGTCCCTAGCTGTAATATTAGCTTTTGCAGATTAGTTTGATGAATAATAAAGGGTTATTTAGTGAATTATTACCAATTTTATTAGTTGTTTTTATTATGGATTAGATTTCGAGAAAACCGTTAGATTTTGGGTTTTTGAGAAAATAACTAGTTTAGTCTAAAAAAACATATAGGGTTATGGAATATACACTTAGATAAGTGCATTAAATAGGTTATATGTCCTTTTGAGTCGCTCTTGAATATATCTCTTTTGTATTCAGATAATCCTGATATTCTACCGGCAGGGCATCAGTAGGATTTCCTTCGGTATCAGCTTTTGAGTGTTGTTTGCTTTGAGTCAGGTGAGTGGATAATTTTCCATATGCATGAGAAATATTATAAATATTTGATTTGTTAATATGAATTGGATCATGCTTCTTGATAATATATATGTTGATTATTATCCTTGATATGATAAAGCATGATCAATTATTGAATCTGATTTCTTGATATGAACCAATATGATTTGACTTTTGAATTGATAGCTCCTCATTTGATTGATGTCATGAGTTGAGCTTTGAGATATGAATATGTTCATTTGATTTTGATTATGAACCTATGATATGTCAGTCAGAATACCCATGCTAACAGGGTAGTGTTAGTCTTTGTGCACATCGTATCTGAACCCTAGTTGGTCGGGGGAGTCACCAACCTGTGTGAACTGATCATCCCACAGTACGGAGCCTCATGCTCATTGCATTTTGATTTTCTGACGAACTTTACCATATGATCTTTTTGTTATGGCATATTTAAGAAACCTTTATATAAGAACCTAGGCCCATAATTGTATATAATTCTCATTGTTGTATTACCTCGTGTGTGTATATTGAACGTTATCTACTCACTGAGTTGTTGAACTCACCCTCTCATTATTTATCCTTTTCAGGCTTATAGCTTGATAGCAGGTCACTTTTGTTGAATCTTCCGAACCTGCTTTTTGGTTGTAATTTGTACCTTCCTTTTATGTCAAGTTAGTGCTCCAAAACTATGAATTATATTAACTCTTGTATTAAGACAATTAAATTATATTATAAAGTTAGTTTTGTTGTTAATGCTGCGTTGAACTCTGATTGAGTTGTTTATAGGATAGGATTGTATGTAAGTTTGGATTCGCATAGATATGGAACCTTGGAGGGAACCTTGCCTATGTGCCGGTCATGGATCCGGGATTCGGGTCGTGACAGTCATGTCCAATGCACTTGGACTTGGCATCCCTCAAAGTTCAAGGTAACATGAGTCTAGAAAACATGTCAGACCCGAGGCACTTAGACTTAACAATCAACCAAGTTCAGGACAACATAATCTAGCAAATATACCAGACCCAAGATATTTGGACTTGTTAGTTAACGAAGTCCAAGGTAACTACTATCCTCCCTTAGCATGTCTATTTTTTTAGATATATAAAAGTCCTTCAAGACCCACTATATTTTCATCAAATATTAATATAGATGTAAGGGATAATTATTTCTCATTAAGTATTATCATGGTAAAATTACACTTCAAATCCTTCTTTTATTAAAAAAAACAAAACTCTATGAGTTATAATATACTTTCTTATTTTTTAGGGGTAAATTGCAAGAACGAGACCGCTTGAACCTTTATTCAGTATTATCTTGTACTTGTGATTATGCATAATACTGTTTGTTGGTATTGTTTTATAAGTCATAAATATCTTCATTTCGAGGACAATTGTACTATTCATTAAAAAAAATCTTCATTTCGAGGACAATTGTACTACTGCATGTTTTGTTGTAGCTTGATTACTTCCTATTTCTGGTGCGAATTCATCTCATCGAGAATCGGATACTCTATTGCCTTTTTTGCCAATAACCATCTACATCTGATCATCCTCTACTGCTATGCTCTTTCAGATATTGTGATTGTTTTTATGTTTTTTTTATTATTAAACTCTGATTAATTTATACTGCTATATGGGGTCTTTAAATCTATTATCAGGCATGGAATTAGATATTGTTGATGGGAAGCAACCAGCGCAACACTGCTATAAACAAATTTTATGTAGCATAAACTTCAAGCAGTCAATACTCATCCTCCATCCCCAATTGGTCCCCTCTATGATCTTGTTAGGTACCACTCTAGCATTTGATATCCTCGCATTATTGTTTTGCTTTTCCATAACTAAAGATTATTCCTTTTACTGTTGCATGGGGTCAAAGATGGTTGCCCAGCAGTGGAGAATGCAACACCATCAAATTCTTTCCAGCATTCATGAGCCCTACTTTAGAGCTTATTGGGCGCTATATTCATGAACCTTACTTGGACCTCAGGTACCGTTAAATTATGGTTGCAATCCCACACATCATCCATAAATGCTGCATTATGGATGCACATTACAAGGCATGCCTGTATGCAGGCGTCAACCCTAGTGGTATCAACGGAGAAGTGATGCCAGGCCAAGTAAAATAAAAGAACTAGCATTTCTCTTCAACCATTTTGATCTTATTATTCTAGTTTAGAACCATTCGGATCTTGTTCTCCAATTTCTATTGTTTTCTGAAATGTCTATGTTTATGTTAACAGAGGATTACTGAGGTTGCTGGAGTTGTGCTTTCATTTGATCCCAAGCCAATTCAGGTCACTTTTATTTCATTGTACCTTAATGGATGCTGCAAGTGTGCATGTTTTTAGTAGTTTTATTGTTTGAACTCTCAAGAAATTGGACTTCTGTTTTGTCAAGGAGATTGGAAAGGAGCGGGGGCACACACAAATGACATGTACAATTTTGCATCATTGATTGAAACTTAACTTGTTTGCTTCTTTATTCCACCCTCTTGATTTTATTTTATTTTTGTCGTGTACTTGAAACTTCATCACATTTTCAATACCAAGTCAATGAGAAATGAAATAGGCTATGAAGTCATCAAGAAAGCAATCGAAAAGCTTGGTCTGAGGCATAAAGAACACATTTCAGCTTATGGAGAAGGGAAAGAGCAGAGACTCACTGGATGACACGAAACAGCTGATATAAATACTTTCAAATGGGTAAGAGGAAAATGAAACAATTTCCTTGCTGCGACACACAGAAAGATGTCTTTGCATTAATTTCATTACATCTTGTGCGATTGACAGGGTGTTGCTAGCTAATCGCAGGCTGTCTTTCATGTTTGCCGCAACATAAAGAAAGAAGGAAAGGGGTGCTTTGAGGACAGAAGGCATGCTTCAAACATGGATCCATATGTTGCGACTTCCATGATTGCAGAAACCACCATCCTTCGGATGCCAAGAGAACATCAACCAACCCGTCACATGAAATATTGTTTTTAGTAGTCTGTCCAAGGAACCATAGAAAGATCTCTGTCATCAGGATGGATATCTTTCAGTTTGTTTCCCTTTGTATTTGAAGCAGCAACTGATGTTATTGCTTTGTTTGCTTGCCTTGTGATTCTGCATTCTGTGTCGAATAATGTAACCCTAGAGTTAAGGAAAGATGGTAAAAAGGATTCCATTATGAATGTGAGAACCATGAAGTGTCTTTACTTATTTCAACTTTTACCTCCATACAAACGAATATAAAGACATTCAGTCCTTGTCTTTCAAGGGTTTTAACTAAACAGCTGAAAACAAAGGCAAAAATGCAAAGTTTTCTTCTAACAACATTGTATACAACATACACTCAATCACCAATTATGGTGTAAATGTGATTCTGATGAAACACAATGAGCCCAAAAATGTAATGCCTATTACCAAAACAGATTACATAAAATCGACATCATCAAGAGCATCATAGGGATTAACCACCAAATCATCGTCGGGCTTATCAACATGAAGCTGTTTTTTCTTCCCAGCTGCAAGGAATGAATAAAAAGCAAGGTGTTATATTCATTGACATTCTAAATTGTAATATCTTCAGTACAACCGATTGAATTCAGTATCTGGTGGTTGCATATGGGTTTCCTCGAAAAGAGTAATGAAATCTTAGCAGAAGGTGCATGTGAAACAGGAGTACTGAAAATTTTCCTTTTTCTGAAGCAATGAATTCCATTTAACTAGCGTTTCAAAATCCATGACTCAAAAGAAACATAATGTTTCAAAATGTCTAAGAATCTTACTGATGCTTACTATGAAAAATAAGTGGAATCATGTACCTTGCTTCTTTTTGCTAGCGTTGGCTTCTTTCTCAGCTTTTATCTTTTCATTTGCAATTGCACTCACAGAAGCCGAAACTTCTTTTGCATCTGCAGCTTTCATGGCAGTCATGGACAGTCTCATTATTGCCTTAAGTAAACCGATATAATGGTAACTTTTCTGCATTAGAGAATGTATTTTTTTTCGCCAGGTCAAAAACTGCACCAGCCTTTTATTATCACCATACTAAAGCTAATTCAACACACCTCAAATGAGTGAAGCTTATGTGAAATAAGTTCTGCATATTCCAAGAAGTCACTTTCAGATTTTGGTATGAAACTATCAAGCGATTTCTCATCACCTTTCTTAGCAAACAGTTCTGTAGTGGATCTGAAATCAGCTTCTTCCACCAGCCTATATAATTGAGTAAATCTTTAAGAAACCATTGCTTAAAGGAAAAGGCAAACAAAAAACTTATAAATTGAAACAAGTCAAAACAAAATATGCCTTCTGAAAAATTTCACAAGACTCGTAACTAAATTGCCTGAAAAGTTTCAGCATATAGAACTACAAATCAACATAATTAAAATCATGCTGCCAAACAACATTTAACCAAACCCAACATGATCAGAACAAAACCTCAAGGACACTATTAGTTGAAACAGGTTTTATTAAGAAATCATACTATAATAATAAATAAAAAAATATCATCATTTAAATGGTTAAGCATTGAGAAAATTTCCTTTTTTTTCATATATTTGTAAAGCAGCAAAAAGACATAGGCAGCCAACCCTCAGTATAGAACAATTAAAAGAGGCAACTCATGGAAGGTGAAAATCTTATACAAAAGAAACAGCAGCAATAGCTTAGTCCTGACATTCCTCACATTAAAGTTGTAAAACTGTTCAGAGAAACATGAACATTTAAATATACTTTATCATCATAAAAGCCTACTATATTGTTTCCCCATTGCAAAATCATAAACATCTACAATTTGAAGTCTCTAAATTGCAGCAGAAGATCTAACATGGTTTCCCTTAGAAGGAGCTAGGTAGATCATTCATGGAGTAGCATGACACTGGAGTTTTTAATTTTTATTCCCACATCCAGATGCTTCATTTATGTTTTGATTAACATTTATAAGTAAAGCTATGATGAGATTAGAATTCATTTCCTACAAGAAATATTAATAACCTTGTCATAAAAATCTTGTTAGGTTGTTTCCAGAACAGGTATTTTAATTTCCCAAAAATAAGTAAAGAAGCATGAAAAAGACAAACAGAATAATGTGTTTCCTAGCAAATCCTCAACTTCAATTCGTCTTCCATCTATTCCAGTTTAGCAACTTTTTTTCCCCTTCAGTTGCATCCAATTTTGTTACAGGTGGAAAAAAATTATCAAATTGTACTTGGATTATTTTTCAGAAGTCATTGCCACATGTAGCAATTATGAAACAGAAAATCAAGGACACATAGGCTAGATGCAATGTATAAAATTATTATGAATTGTTCATATTTCAAATTATTAGCAGAGAAAAAAGCTGCATATTGAGTACCTTTGCTGGCGAAGTTTCTCAGCTAGTGGATCTAGTTTCTCTTCCTTTAGCACCTGAACAGTTTTTCCCTTCTTTTCGGTAGACTTTGCTGCGGATTTCTTAGGAGCCTTTTCAAGAGGAGGTTTCACTACTGGTGCCTGATCCAATTCCATAAAGAAATACAATAATTACAGATCAAGCACCACCATATATAAACATGGAATGCAGCACTTCATATTTCTGTAACAGTGGGACTCATAAAAAAGTTTATAAGTGCATAAAATAAGCTAAGGTATAATATACATCTGCATCCCATATGTCAGCATCACATTTCTGTACACTTTTCTTAATGAACCCCTGCTCACAAAAATATTCTCTTCCATCCCTTCCCAAGCTCCCACTCCGCTTGAACAAAATAGAAAGCTCCAAGAGATATGCACATGTTTTTCCAGATTGCATAAAAGCTCCTTCCGAATCATAAATTCCGAGCATTTCTTTTCTAATGAAAGCTACCTACATACCTTTACTTGGAAGAAAAACTTTTATACGATTGTAGTTTGATGCATCATTCATAAGTTCTTATAACAATTTTTCCCCAATCACAGCAAGAGAAAACAAATTTAGATGAACATTTAAGGCAAATTAAACATGCATTAAATGTCAAAGAAGCCTATCCCTATCATACCATTTTCCATAACTAGCTGTGTATGTTGTTCCTGGACCTATAATAGCATCCAACATTTTAGGTGACTTTGGTTGAAATTTGAAAGTGATAGATAAAGTATAAAATAATGTGAGATCAAGATTACATTATCAATCATACCGGAGCTGGTTCATCTTCATCCTCCCACGATTCTTTCACATCATCTTCATCCACATCTTCATCATCCCATTTATTTTTAGGCTGCTCTTTTGAAAGGAGAGGTGGAACTTGCACATCCTCTGAAAAAAAGAAGTGCCGACTAAATCAGCAAAATAAAAAACATGAACATAGAGAGAACTTCATCTAGCAATTTAAGATGGAAAAAATTTACATGGAGAAAGAGCAAAATATTAGATTCTTTTCATAACCTTCAGGTATATAGAACCCAAACTACCATCTCTGTTATTTTCTTTTCAACATCTTCAATAAAAAACCGCAGGCAATGGATGAGGTTGCTAGGAAGCAACGTTTGGTTCTAATTACATGGTCTGGGAAAAGCCATAGTGCACAAAGTGAAACCTAAAAGTTACACATCCTCATGAAATGTTTCAATGTGCCACTTGATTCAGAAACAAATACAGTTTAAGTAAGGCCCCAGCACATCAGGTGAATTCTTAAATTGACACAATCACCTTTAGTTAGTCTAACAGCTTTGTCTTTCTTCTCATGTAGCTTAGAAAAATATTTCCAAAACACTGCCCTCAATCTATAACGGACAAACATCAAGTCATCTTATATGCAGGGACTATATTCAAGAAGGTTGTATATGAAGCCAACACACATCAGGTGAGTTCTTGCATTTACACAAGTTAATTCTTGATTAGTTTACCAGCTTTTTCTTTCTTTCTCCTGTACCATGGGGAAATATTTCTGAAACATTACCCTCAGTTTATAATTAACAAACATCAAGTCATCTTAATTTATAATTAACAAACTATATTCAAGAAGTATGTATACAAGTCACTTGAAGGCCTCTCAAAACCCAAATTGTGCAATGGCTTGTGCTTACAAAACAAAAAACTAAGCTCTGACTTCAAGTTGGGGCAAATACAGCCATAATCTGGACCAGCAGTCCTAACGATCACCCAACTGGAAACGCTATACACAGTTGAATATTCTACCAAGCACAAATATACACTGAAATCTAGTTCAATCTGACGAGCCCAAACTAACCCCCACACACTAATTTGGATCCAGCAACTAGAAGTTATCACAGTATCTTTCAAACCTCAAAACCACATTAGAAATAGAAACCGATAAAATCTCTTACCCCAATCCTCCATCTTCAACTCTTCTTTGCCAAAACAAAATCTGCTACTATCCCACAAATCAAAAGTGCCACCCTGCACAACCAAAGCCACAAACAAATAAGGGTTTATCAGCAAACAAAAAAAAAAAAACTCAACAGATTTCAAACTCAAAATAATATTACAATCCAATTAACAAATCCCTTTACTTAAATAAAGGGCACATCGCATGAAATAAATAATTGAAAAAATTATAAAATCAATCAACAAAATAACCATCAACAAAATTTTTTTACTAAAACCTAATAAAAAAAAAAGAAGGAAAATCCAGACCTTATATTTGATTCCTCTATCTAATTTCAATTCTAGAATACCCACAAACATAAGAATACAATTTTCTTACAAAAACATAAATGGAGACAGAAAGGCACCTTATAGTAGTGGTTGATTTCTCAATGTTCACTGCTTTCTTGAAGCAAAATTTAAATACAGCAAAGAGAACCCTGATAAAAAAAAAAAGATCAAAATTGATTAAAATTTTTGAGTTTTTCATTGGAAAAAAATACATGAGTTTTGCTTAAAATGGAGAGAGATTGATTTACCAAATCAAGTTGGAATCTTGACGAGTTAAGATTGAAAGGGTATTTTAGGTCTTTAGAAGGAGAAGGATGTTTCTAATTCCCCTTTTTAGCCTTTTATATTCTACTGCTCATAAAGAAGACAGTTGTGCGTTTCAAGTTGCAAATTGAGGGATTTTGTTGCCGTTTCGCTTCCTCCGTTTACTTTCCTAGTATTCTCCAGTGGATTTGAACTACGCATGATATTTGACTCAGACTTTACTTAAAACCCAGCCCAGAAAAAAATATGATTTTAGTATTATTTTTTAAAACAATTTTTATATCATAATAATAGATTTATTAACTACTATATTATTTTTTTATTAACATGGATGTCTAAGCGAGCTTGTACGCACGTTGATTAATCCCACGAATCCTGAAATTAACAATTATATAAATATTCAGTGGTTATCATATTAGTAAATACAAAACTAGATCACAGAGAAACAAATTTTTTTATTTCAAATTTTTATTACTGGGCACCTATTAGATGGTTTATTAATGTGATATGAGAGGTTGAATACACTTATTAGTTTTTACCATTTACAAAAAGAAATAAAGTTTTAGATTGAATGCTCTTCTTAGTTGTTAATAAATTAGTTAATTACACTGAGCTTAAGCGAAAAAATAATCAGCATAGCTTTGCTGAGTGCATGATTGAAAAGCTCTAGGTCTCTAATGTAGTTTCCATTTGGTAATATGTATAAAGTGGATTAAGGAATTGGAGTATTATGGTTTAATACTATTTTGCTGGTAGATTTTGAGTGTAATTTAAAGCTAGGAATAAATTTTACCTTCTGTTGTTGCCTTTTGTTTTTGTTTCTAAATTGTAACCCAAAATTTGAATGTTCCTGAGGTGACTGTCTGGGTTGCTTGTTACCTTGAATCGGCTATTATGTTCTATGTGAATGCATGGATGTGGTTATCGTCAACATTTATCTGGACATCCTGGGATCTGAGGGAGGGGCTATTGCAGTATTTCTTCTGCTGACAATCTGGAAGATTTTTTAATGGGATCGAGCTGTATGGTTCCGAATATCTGTGAACATACATCACTTATCCGGGTTTGTGATATCCATCCTTGGCATCCACCTGTAGCCCCATGTAAAAAACTAGTTTTGTGGCCTGTTCTTCATTAAGTTTGACATGAATAGCATGTCTAGTGAAGATTATGAACAAGGCTGGATGCGAATTCCAGCATAGCCTTGCCAAGTGGGTCTAACTGGATAGCTCTAGCTGTAGAGATTAATCACCTTTTATTGATGATGGTCAATGAAGGACCTTCTGGCATTATTTATCAAGATTTTATTGGTTTTCTTACAAGTTGTTGCTGGCAGGGATTGATTTAGTAGCTTCACGTATCCAAACTTAAATGTAGTCTCTCTCTGGCAATACTTATTCAGAGGAGCATGAGATAGGAGTGTTTCAGGTTTGATATGATTTTCCAAAGTAGCTTTGCTGGAGGACCTGAATTGAATGGCTATAGGTCTCAATTTCCCTGCTTCCAGTATCCTTATGTTGTGGGCTTACCAGGGGACGAGGTTGCGCATAGTATTTTCACCCAGGCAGAGTTCTATGTTTCAGACAACATATAAAGCTGGTCTCAGTTTGTTTAGTGCAGTAATCTCTTTTGGCTGCTTATGGCACTGCTGGAAGTTTTGCTTATCTTTGTAGTAAATTTTGATTCTTGTGCACGCAAGAAGCCCTGCTTCATCGTATCATAGATCGAGTACATTTCACAGGATCTTTCATCTTGTAGTCCTGGGAATTGAAGGGTGGATAATTGCCTTAATTTTGCATCCACGGGAGTTTTTCATCGAGTTATTAAATGAAAACACAAATATTCCAGCAACGGTTCTGAGTATTAAGGGAGTTACTTAACTATGTTTAAGATTTGTTGTGAACTGCATCTCTGCCAAAAAGCATGCCTTTCCACATTCATGTTTCATTTGGTTCTGTAGAGGTCTCCAGTGAACCCTTTTCTCACTGTATTTGTGACAGAAATATGGAAAAGTTGATACGATTTTCAGTACAGCTTTGCCAGTTGTGGGAACGATTGAATCACTCAATATCTCCTCTGTGATCTCCTTGTATCAGTATTTGTGTTCCTCAGGTGTGCCCAGCAGCAGTATTTGTATTCCCTGTGTCAACCATTTTGTTTCAAGTGAAACTTGCTGCTGTGAGCTTACAAGGAGAAGAGGTCGTGCTTCTTTCCTGATCCTTCAAACTAGTAGACAATAAATCATGTCATCCATAGTTTCTGTCGTTCATTTGGATTGATTTGACAGCCCTATTCTCGCTGGTAAATAAAGCCATCAGAATTTAATTTAATTTAATGTCGTCAGCACCGTTTTCATATTTTACAGATGAAGCATGCATGGTTACTAGGGGAAGGGCTGGAATCTTTGAGGGGAAAACAAAAGATTTAATTGTCTTTGACTTTGTGTGTTGGCTTGGCAGGATTGGCGCATGAATGCCTCGTATTTCACGTGTTCACACAGAGCTAGAAAATGAGTAGCCATGAAACATGTCGAGTTTTTGTGACTAAATAATAGCATGCGTGAAGGAGGTCCCAGAAAACAACATCAAGCAGTAAACTATCGTCGATAAAATGGTGTATCTTGGATTTGAATCATAAATAAGGTAGGTTGACTTACATTTATGATTTTTATAAATTCTAACATATGACATTGTTTTAAGGTTTTTTTTATTGATTCAATATATATAGACTAGATCAACAATTTACCGAGTTATTTTTAATTATAGTTTAAAAAAACTTGATTTTAAGATTAATTCAATCCAAAACTTGAGTTTTAGATTAGATAAATTAACTCAGGTAAATCTAATATTATTTTAAAAACATTAAAACTATATTATTTAAAAAAAATTTGAAGCTTTTTTATTGATTTGATCAAATTTTAAATCAGCAGTTTACATATTACGAGTCTAATAACACTATTTCAAATAATTAAGCATGCCCCAAAGTAACCCTTCCAATCTTATTTTATATTTTTCGAAACGAGGATACTTTTTTAAGAGAAATTTCTTAATTAAAAAGTTGAGGACCAAATTTGTGTAAGGATAGAAATTTTAAAAGATATCATTTTATATTTTGACTTCAGTCAACCTAATATTGTAAAACCTAGTTTACCTTGAAGGCTTGAACGGATATCTAGACATCCGTTTTGAAAGCCTCTGTTCTCAAATAACATGCTCTGTTCGAGCTGAGTTGATTTTTTTCTTTTTTTTTCTTTTGTTCAAATGTCATAGATTTTGAAGAGATCATTGAGTTTTTTTTGGATAAATAATTAAAAATATTATTTATCAGTCACTCAACAAAAAAAAAAAAAAAAAAAAAATATATATATATATATATATATTATGATGCATACTGAGTTATTAGTCGCAACCTTCTAATCTCCCATGGTTGGGATAGAAGTAGACTCCAGCAAGAAAAGAATTCCTGGATGGGATATATAGAAGTAGTCTTCAAATTAAATTATATATAAGTAAGGAATTATTTTGGACACCATGGAAGCCACCCATATATATATTCCAAAGAAAAGCCTGTAGGGCACAAGGATTTTGATTGCTTTCGTTCAACATACAAATGGAAGTATTGTTCAATTTGCTTTTTTTTTTCCAAGGTTAGAAACAAAGCCACTAAATCATATAAAATCTAAGATATGAGTGGGCAGGCTAATCTAAATTAATACAAATTATTGTTTTAAGATTTTAAAAAAATCACAAACGATGTCTAAAATTAACTTAAAAAAATATATAATTAAATTAATTTTTATCTAATTTAATTTAAAACGGGTTAATTCCCAAGTCAGCAAGTCATTGAATTGACATATGAATCAGTCAAGTTATTAATCAATGGGTAATCTGTCAATTTCATAACTATTTTATAATTGATATATAATATTCATCAACCCTTACTTTTAGCAAATAATATTTTGGTTATATGTATGAAATTAAATTCAAAGAGAACTTTTTGCTAAATTCAAGTACAACGTTCATGAAAAACGTTTAGAGAATGTTTCGTGGGAAATCAGAACTCAAGTAAGAGATGGTCATGATTAATTTTCTTCAATAAGAACAGAAAATTAAGACCTCTCCCCCTCCCCTAGTTTCACTTTTCTATGACAAAAAGAATTCGAAAATGCAAAGTGTGGCAGCCCAATATGACATAATCAAGAAGTCACATGTTGTGGGTTTGGAACTGGAAAAAATAAATCATAGAAAAAGCTGTCTTCTTCAATTACTCCAAAATTTGAAGAATCATCAGTACATTCTCAAGTATCAACAACCTTGAAATTGTTTTCTTCGGCTTTATTAAAAAAGAAAAAGAAAAAAAAGAAAATGACACAGTCCGTATCTGTCACAACAAGAATTCACAGTTTTGCTGACGGAAATATTCCGTCGGTGTGTGATTGATAGTACGTTGGTAAATTTTTTACCGACTACATTACCGATGGACTACGTCCGTCGGCTTACCTTTCATTGGTGATTTCACATTCGTCGCTATGTCAGTCAGAAAAACAAAAAAAAACCATTTACCGACGGTTTTACCGACGGAATGTGCGCGCCAAAAAAAAAAGTTTCCTGCTTCAAACATACCGATGGATTGTTATTCCGCCGGTGACATCACAAGTCACCGACGGTTTATTTCCGTCGGTAACTTAGTCGGTGAATTATTGAAATACCGACAGAACATACCATCTGTCAATTCGACGGTAATTTATAATACCGACGGATGTATTCCGTCGGTAAATCTGTTGGTGAATTATGAAAACACTGACCGAATTTATCCATCTGGAAATTTGTCGGTGATGGTCGCGGCTACTGTCTAATACCGACGGACTCATTCTGTCGGTAAATCCCTTTATAATTGTTTTATATATATATATAATTATTTAGAATACATTATATAAAATGATATAAATTAATGGTAATAAAAACCAATTATGCAAATGAAATTTATATTACGCATCAAAAACAAAAAATGAAAGATAAATAATATTCATTACAAAATGAAATGCTTCAAAAAAAAACATTAAATGAAATTTTAAATGTAAATAATGTTTATTAAAAATTAATACAAAGGAGGTTGAGGAGGATCAGGAGGTTGAGGAGGATCAGGAGGAGGAGGAGGATCAGGAGGAGGAGGAGGTTGGCTGTTATGCGGCCAAAAAGGATTGGTTGCACATGTTCCACCTTGTGCCATGTTTATGACCATTTGACGAAGCTCTTCATAGGCCGCTCTTTGTTGTTCAGAATCTGCTATGTATTGTTCTTTGAGTTGCGTGTACACCTCTGCTAGGTGGTCGCACTTTTGCTGCAAGGCCACGAACTCCTTAGATTGGGAGCTCGATACTGATTGGGAGCTCTCGACGATTGAAGCAGTACGGGTCATCCGCAAGTTGTCGGCCGTAATGGAGAGCCCGTAAACCTGATTCTTATCGGGTCCACCTGACGATCCAGCCTCCATCCACAAATCAGGATCGAATTCCGGATGGGTCGAAGGATCGTCCCCGTATGTCTCCCTCAACCGATTATTATAGGTCTCCTGAAAATAAAATAAAAATAATCATCATATTCAATTCAATAAACATAATAATAACTTACAAAATAAAATGGTTGAACAAACATACCACAAAATATTGAGCACGGCTGTCAACGAACTGTTGCACCCCCTTTTGGCGGTCTTGACTCCGCACGTGCATCTCCACAAACAGCTCCATAGGGCTCGGCTCACGTCCAAGAGACGTAGCCTATAATGAAAAAAATTCATTAACAACAAATTAATTGAACGATATATATATATTTCATTTAATTTAATCTTACCATCCATTTCGCATGTGCAGCAAACAGAACGGAGCCGCCGATGTGCGTTGTCACCGAGCCATGAATTGGCCGATTTCGGTTGTCAGCACCGGACTGTGAGCGTCGTGTGCGGCCATATATCTTTGGGGATGTATATCGGTTTGAAATCCCTCCAAACTGCAACATCGTTCCAGCCTTGGAACCCCCTATCCCTCGCAGTTTGGTTTGCCTTTTTTTGGGCTTCGTACCAAAAATCACGCAACCTACTTAACGCAAGCAAAAATTACATTTTAAAACATAAATTTTTTTGTAAAAAAAAAATTGTATTGTGTTCGATGTTACCTAGTCGGAGACTCCGTTGGTAATTCTGACGGGAAATTGCTTTTTAAATCCCTCGGTAATTCCGTTGGTATTTTTGACGATGCAACGATCACGTCACCGGCACGGATCTGACATTTCAATTCCGTCAGTGATTCTGTCGGTATTTTAAACGGTGAACCGGTCCCATCACACGTACGGGTCAACCAATTTGAATCCGTCGGTGATTCTGTCGGAAAAATCACCCGCCAAACCTCCACGTCAGCTACCCACCCTTTTTTCATTAATTCTGGACTTTCTATCCGTAATTCGGTCGGTAATTTTGCCCGAAAAATACCAACAAAAACAATCCGTCGGTGATTCTATTAGTATTAAGCGAATTTCTAGTAGTGTGTGGACTCAATTCGTGTCCCTTGCTTCCCTGCTGCTGTGGATTTACTTCGAATGGTCGCTTGCTTTTTAAGCTGACCAAAAAGTTTAAAAGGTTTGAGGAAGAAAGCATTTTCAAAGAAATATCTCTTTCAATATCTTGTAGCACCTCAACATAATCATATCCTAGTAAATTTGTGAAAAGAATCTCACATATTTGACCGATAATCTTTTTTTTTTTTTAATCAATATTTCATTGGTCCATGCATCATGTATTATTTGGTACTTAATAATACTAACACACATAATATATATATTTTATATATTTTTGAATAATTTTAATATACTAGCGTGATAATTTCTTGTCAATTTTCGTGGACGGAAGCCTAAATAACGCTAGACCAATAAACAAAATCACTACATTTGAATTTAATGCAAAAAAATACAGAATGTCTCTCGACCAATTAACCTTCTAAGAATTGCAATTGGATCCTTATGAGCTGCAGAAGAGCAAGCATTGCCCTGCCTAACTCAAACAAGAGCATAGGTTCTATTTCTTTATTCTTTTTTTATGGGAAAAAAAACAATTCTGAGTTTGATAGTCTCTGATGATTGTCAGCATGCGTCAAGAGAAAGCCAAAGCTAGGGTTGTTAAGCAGATTTGATATTCATATATTATACAACCATGCAAGTACGTACGAACGATGGTTGGTGTCAGCTTCATAAAATATTTCTTGTTTCCTTTGTTTTATTTTTAAACTATAGTATTTATTAAATATTATTCATTGACTTCTCATACAACTTTTTAATTAAAAATGGGATTCATAATTAATATATTTTAGTGCCACTAGTTTGGTCTTTCCTTGACTCACATGGCGTCAATTAGCTATTTATTCAACTCAAATCTTAAGATTGAGTCTAATTAAAATTGTTTATTTCATATAATATTGATGACTAATATTGATGAACTTTAAAAGATCGCCTCTCTCTCAAAATATAAATGAACTTTAAAAGAAAGACCAATATTAAAATGAAAACAAAATATAATATAAGAGAAGCCTCGTACGTAGTTGTTATATTTTATTTTTCATTGGAAAATTAGGATATATAGAAGAAATTACGTTCATTAAGCTTAATAAAATTACGTATTAAACCACCCTGTGCACATCATTTTTCATTTTTTTAATTAAATATGGAATTCGAAGTTCAAAGACGAGATAGAGCAAGAACTTGTTCATGGCCCTGAGCATCTCCTGTTACTTCTGTATTGACTCGACCGGAAGCTGAAGGTTGGCTGGGTCCAGTAATTTTCTTGCTTGGCAATATCTCACTGACAACAAAATTCTGCGCCAAAGCCCTTAACTGGAACTTCTGAATTTTTCCTGTTGAGGTTTTTGGCAACTCAGCCATGAATTCCACTCTCTTTGGAACCGTAAAATGGGGAAGGTTTTTCTTGCAGTAAGCGATAATATCAGATTCTTTGACATCGTTCGTGTCTCCGTTGGAGTTCTTTTTCACTGAGATGAATGCACAAGGACTTTCTCCCCATTTAGGATGTGGCATGGCCACCACAGCTGCTTCCAGGACTCTTGGATGTCTGTAGAGTACAGACTCCAATTCTACACTGCTGATATTTTCACCACCAGAAATTATCACATCTTTCGACCTGTCCTTGATTTCCAGGTAACCATCAGGATGAATGACACCAACATCGCCAGTAGCAAACCATCCATTCCTGAAGGCCTTGGAAGTTGCCTCGGGATCCTTGAAGTAACCTTTCATGATGCTGCTTCCTCTCAGGACAATCTCCCCCATTGTCTTTCCATCACGCGGCACGCTAACCATGGTGTCCAAGTCCTTGACGTCTGCATCAGCAAGAGTCAGTATGCTAATCCCTTGCCTCGCCTTGAGTTTTGCCTGATCCTGCTGTGGAAGCTTGTTCCACTTCTTCTGCCATTCACACACAAGTGCTGGACCAGTAGCCTCGGTAAGACCATAGGCATGCGTCACGTGGAATCCGAGACGTTCGATCTCTTGGAGCAACGAGGCTGGCGGGGGTGCGCCTCCAGTGAGTATTTCAACCGGGGAAGTGATTTCGCGGCGCTCATGAGGCCTGGCCTCAAGCAGAACGTTGAAAACAATTGGTGCACAGCACATGTGAGTCACCGCATGTTCGGCAATGTTATGGTACATGTCTTTAGCACTGGTGTTGCGTATGCAAACGTTGGTTCCGCCTCTTGCCGCGACACCCCAAGTGAATGTCCAGCCATTGCAATGGAACATAGGGAGAGACCATAGATAAACAGGTGCATTTCCCATTTCCCATCCAAGAATTAGGCTAAGAGAGCTAAGATAAGCACCTCTGTGACTATACACAACTCCTTTCGGAGCAGATGTTGTTCCTGATGTGTAATTCAAGGCTATAGGATCCCATTCATCTTGAACCAGCTCACCAGTGTATCCTGGATTGCCCCTCTGGACAAGCTGTTCATACTCCAGCTGGCCGAACTGGACACCGGTAGGGGTGTCGATGTCGTCAATACAAGCAATAACTGATGGTACAGCACCATTCAGGAAACTAAGGGCCTTACTTGCTAACTCCTTGTATTGGTAATCCACAAAGAAAACCTTAGCCCCTGAATGGCTAAGAATGGTGGCTATATTCTTAGCATCTAGCCTTGTGTTGATAGTATTAAGAACTGCTCCAGCCATAGGCACAGCAAAATGCATCTCATACACTGCAGGAATGTTTGGAGCCAGCACAGACACCTACATAAGCAGGAGAAAAAATTAAAAATGATGATACGTTGGATACATCTAAAACTGGAGAAAGAATTCAAAGAATAAAGCTTGGTGAACGTACGACATCGTTTTTTCCGACGTTAAGGGACTGGAGGGAATCGGCGAGGCGGCAGCAACGTTCATATGTTTGACTCCATGTGAAGCGGGTGCCCTCATAGATGACAGAGGTACGGTTGGCATAAACAGCATTAGCTCTCTTCAAGAAAGTTATGGGGGTGAGAGGAACATAATTTGCATCACATTTTAGTAGTTGATCCATTGTTGGAGCTGGGAGTATTTGGATAGTCTTGCTCGAAGCTATGGGAAGAGAGGAGGAGAGTGTTTTGTGGAGTTTTTGATGGACTTGAAGATGTGCGAGTGGGGGGTTTAAATTAGCAAGGACTCGAACATGAAGGTGGCCGGTGGCTTTGGAGAAATTATTATATGGATTTGATGCTAATATTTTATCCTCTTTTTTAATAAAAAAACATTGGGTGTTGATATAAGCAATTACGAACCTGGTAAAAGAAATAGTTCAAGAAACTCAATTATAAAATATTAGAATTTCGAGTTTTTTTTTTTTTTTTTGTGAAAACAAAATATAGTACCATACCATATATTAGGTGGAGAATATTTCAATTTTTGGTCGGATAGAGTTTTAAAACAGTGTTACATGTTCACATGTTATTAATTATTTGTTATGCACTCAAATACATTTAGAAAATCTTACCATATCTATATACTTAACTGAATTTTAAGATATATAACATAAAAAATTCACAATATATATATATATATATATATATATACTAGCCTTGGTACCCGCGCTATGCCGCGGGTCATTTTTTTTGTATAAAAATATTAAAAAAAAACAAAAATTTAAAAATCTTGGGTTTTTTTGCAAGGCCATACCCAAGAATCTTGGGTTTGGCTGCAACGCCTGACCTAAAAGTAATATTTATAATATTAATAATAAAATTAAACTTGCATGACCCAAGTTTAAGTGAGCCTAATTGCAACACCGGACTCAAGAATTTTGGATGTGGGTCTGGCTATAAGGTCGTGTTATAAAAGTGTGATAATTAAATAAACTAATTAAAAAAAACAAAGAAAAAAAATCAACAGAAAGGAAAAAACTAATGAAGAAAAAGAAAAAAAATGAATTAATTGGGTTAACCCTTTAAACCAGGTTATCCCGTAAAACCTGAGATTTGCGTAATGAAAGTTTGATAACTAAATAGAAAAAAAATGACGGGTTTACCCATAATTAATTGGGTTAACCCATCAAACCAAGTTAACCTGTCAAGCTCAGGATACGTATCATGAAAGTATGAAAGTCTGATAATTAAATAGAAAGAAAATTAACTTTAACAAACTAAACTAAATGAAAAAAATAACTCGTCAAATCAGGTCAACCCATCAAACTCGAGATCCGTATCATGAAAATCTAATAACTAAATAAAAAAATTTAACATTAACAAACTAAATCAAACAAAAAAATTCATTAAAAAAATTAAATTCTATTTAGTTATCAAACTTTCATGACGCAAATCCCAGGTTTTTCGGGATAACCTGGTTTAAAGGGTTAACCCAATTAATTTAATTTCTTTTTCTTTTTCTTCATTAGTTTTTCTCTTTCAGTTGATTTTTTTTATTTGTTTTTTTAATTAATCTATTTAATTATCACACTTTTATGACACGACCTTATAGCCAGACCCACATCCAATATTCCTGGGTCCGGTGTTACAGTGAGGCGCACTTGAACTTGGGTCATGCAAGTTTAATTTTATTATTAATATTATAAATATTACTCTTAGGTCAGGCGTTGCAGCCAAACCCAAGAATCTTGGGTTTGGCTGCAACGCCTGACCTAAGAGTAATATTTATAATATTAATAATAACATTAAACTTGCATGACCCAAGTTTAAGTGGGGGTGGTTGTAAGACCAGATCTAATAGTCTTGGATGTAGGTCTGGTTGCAAGGTCGTGTCATATAAGTGTGATGATTAAATAGATTGATTAAAAAGAAAAAAAAACTAACAGAAAAAAAAACTAATGAAGAAAAAAAAATTAACTGGATTAACCTGTCAAATCTAGAATTCGATAACTAAATAAATGAAAAAATTAACGGGTTTACCTAAAGTTAACTGGGTCAACACATCAAACCAAGTTAACCCGTCAAGTCAGGATACATGTTATGAAAGTCTGATAATTAAACAGAAAAAATTTAATACCAACAAACTAAATCAAACAAAAAAAATTCATTAAAAAAACAAAAAAAATTAAAAACAAAAAAAATAAGACAGTTAAATAATATAATATAATAATAATATATTAATAATGAGTATAGTGAGGCGTGAGAAAAAAAAACACACTTTCATTCACTGATGCATAGGAGTCGTGGGAAAGCTACAGTTCTTTCCCCACGCGTTTTAGAGTTCTATAATATAGTGTTTTTTTAGATTATTTTCTCTATGTCTAAGTTTTGATGATTGATTTTGTTTTAGAAATAAGGATTGATTGATCATTTCCTCTAAGAAAAAGACTGATTATTAAATTTGATTTCAAGTATAGATTGTAAAATTAAAAAGAAAATTCCTTTAATAATAACTATATGTTATTAGAAAAAACAATTCATTATCTAATTAATTACTTGCCACCATAACTTATCATCACTACATATTATTACCACATGGTAAAATAACTAAAAACTCCCAGATTTAGAATGTGATTTAGAATGGGAGAAATGTTGACTACTTCAATTCATGTATTGCTATTTAATATTAATAATAAAAATAATAAAAATCAGTATCTACTGTGCCAAAGAAAACGGGACAAATGTTGAGTTCAAATGACTAGAAACAAATGCTGTCTTCGCCGCTTCTAATAATAATATTAATTTAATTTAAAATAATCTTATACTAAATGATCACCTAATCTTGTGAAACTTGGGTGGATTGCCACTAAATGAGTTTTGACGAGTTGTGTGGAAACTCACTAGAGGGAAAATTACTAAGATATTACTCACATTAAGACTTAGTTGATTTAAAAAAAAAACGATTTTATTTTAACTAATTTTATTTTAAAAAAAATATTGACCCAAATTAATATATTTTATGCATGTTTCATGCCTTGCATCAGATTCACGTACAATTGAGGTTTAATAAATATGCTATATATCGACTAATTAACCAATGTGATGTTTTCTTTTTGTCTTGAAATTAAGTGATCATATTCACATCTGTGTGTGGCTGTGATCTTACACTTAATTATACATACTGAGGTCCACAATATTCACGGGCGACAAGTCTATAGTTATGCCTCGCTGTCAAATTGGAAGAGGACTGATGCATGTTTGATGAAGATGAAACACACTATGGCGGCAAAAACATGTTGTGGGATCAAATAATTTAGAAGTTGGGTATGGTTCATGTGGTGGAGTGTTTCGGAATGCTGTAATTTTATTTATTTTTTCTTTTAAAAATATATTTTTATTTAAAAAAAAATCATGTTTTTCAATGATTTAAATGTATTGATATATTTAAATTAGTTTTAAATAAAAAATATTTAAAAAAAATATTTTCACAATAACAAACATAAATAAGTCAAGAATATCACTGATGTCATTATTTGGCTTTTATAATGATAATTCTATTCATGATTAGTCCTTAAATGTTTTTTAGAACCGTACATGGATGTCCAAGTCAGCTTATACATAATTTAAATGTTTTTCAATTATTTAAATATATTGATATATTTAAATTATTTTTAAATAAAAATATTTTTAAATAAAAAATATTTTTATTACAATGATAAACACAAATAAATCAAGAATATCACCACCTTTATGTAATTGATTGGCCTTTGCAATGATAATTCTATGCCTGATTAAGTCCTTAACTTCAAAAAACTTGCGGATGTGAAAAGTTGCAGTAATTTATACACCTATATATTTCTGTAAAGATTGTAGAAGTTAGGGCTAACAAAATCAGATGGGACAAAACAATATTTGTTGAAGAGTACTCAACTAGGTTAGAAATCTTGGTAGGAGAAAGTAGAGGACACAGACATATTTCCAGCGTTTGATGACCACAAAAATAGAATAGGGCAAGGAAAGGGAAATTAGATTCATTCCTATAAGGTTGTTGAAATATATAGGACAAAATAGTGTTTGATACCTCAAGTGCACTGCTACATAATAGTTTTGTTGAAATAATTCTTTGACATATGAGACGGCAAAAGTCCAAAAAATGTTTGTGAAAAACGAAGACAATAAAATTATTATTGCTGCTAAAAAAAGGAAAAAACTGAGAATTGCCCTTCAATTATTGGATTATTATCAATCTATACGTAAATAACATTTTGTATCGGTTGTTTTCGAACGATTTTGATTTCTCAATTAGGGTCTTATGTTAAAAAATCTCAATAAAAAATCATTTTTCTTGTACAATGATATGGTTTCTTATAAAAGAAAAGTAAATGTTGGATGGAATATTCTATATTCATATATGAATAAAAAGACTTGATTAAATATATTTTTTTTAAAAAAATAAAGGATAAAATTGATAAAATATATATGTGTCCAAAAAGAAAATTTCGCACTCCTAAAATGGTTTCATCAAAGAGAAAGAGCTTAGAAGTTGCCAGGCTAACATATTTGTGATCTTGAGAGTAAATTTCTAGGAGATTTTGCTTCTGATTTTCAACTATATTGCTTTCAAAGGTGTGTGAAGGAAAGCTACCACTTGGTCATGTTTTTCAACGTTGTCTTTTTCATAGTCTTTTACAATGAATTTTATTTTTATTTTTATTTTTATTTTTATTTCCAGATCTTCTTATTCCATTAATGGACTCCATGCATGTGATGTGTGTGGAGGTTGTTGGTCATGGCGATTGATGGAGGACAGGATCGTGTCAAAAGAAATATGTGAACGAGGTCATTCACATTCAAGAAAAGAGAATAAAAGTTTAATTACAATGAACCATCAATTATTGAAGCCCTCTTCTGTTCATTGTTTAAAACTCCATTAAAAAAAAACAAAAATTATTTTTTTAAGAGAATCAAAATGATGTAATTTTTGTAGAAACAAATTCAATAAAAAAAAGTTAACACCGGGTTTTAATTGGTCAATCCCAAGTTGTTCGGTGGCTAATTTTTTTATTTTTATTTTTAGTTTTTCTTTAATTCAAATCGATATAAATTTTAAAATGATCAAATCTCTGATCCATTACATCACCCCGAGTTTTAAAATAATGTTAAGCCATTGGTAGAGTTGGGACTCTCTATTTTAACCTTGAAGTCCTTGACCTATCTTTGCTTTGCCTAAAAGGTCCTTGGTTTTAATAGTTTTGTTTATACTCTTGGGAAAATTCTTTATTATCAGTCTTCCAAGAAAGCTCATTTCCTTTATTTTTTAGTCTTTTGTTTGGAAGGAGAGAAAGAGAGAGTGGATGCTAGATTCCAGCGTAAAGAGCAAAAGTGATCATCGATAATGATTTTGACCATTAAAAAAATTAAAATTAGTGTTAATGGATTTTATTTCTTAAAGATAACTTTACTTTAAGTGTTTTGTTTCGTTCTCTTTGCTTTTAGGAGAAAGATCTGACCACAAAAAAAAAAAATTTGTTCAGGTTGATTTTGGTTTTTTGAGGTCATAAATATATTTATTAAGATGTTTGAGTTGTTTTCTAAGTGTTTTGATTCTACATCATTTGTTGTCTTTTAAAATAATAATAAAAAAATAAAACGGATGATATTTTGTCCGTCCCTTTAAGAAATTTTAAAAAATAAAGACAGAATCAGGCACCTCGGCTAGGCCTAGGCCTACGCGCCTAAGCTATTCTTTGTTTTGGGTTTTTTTGCTATTTTATATTTGGGTCAAAAAAATTTATAAAAAAAACCATCGCATCTAATTGAGTCTAAGAGTCGAGTCGTAAGTTTAACAAGTTAATTCACAAAATCCAAACTATTTTTTATGCTTTTTTTCTCTCAATTTTTTTAAAAATACAATTTCATATTTGGATTAAAAAAATTGATTAAAAAAAACCATTAAATCCAATTGAGTCTGAAGATGCCAGCCCTTCCCCTAGCAATCAGGATAGTGTATTTGGGTACGTGATTGTGGTTGTTTTTTAAAATGTTTTTAACTTGAAAATGTATTAAATTAATATTTTTTTTATTTTTTAAAATTATTTTTTACATCAACACATCAAAATGATCTAAAAATATTAAAAATATATATTAATTTAAAGCTAATAAAAAAAAATTAATTTTTTTAAAAAATATTTTTTAAACAAAAAAATAAATAGATCTTAACATAAAGGTGATGGTTACGACATTAAATTAAATCTTAATGCTGCATAGTTTTTAAACCAGGCCCGGTCCAAGGCCCGGGTTCCGGGTTTTGACTGGATCGCGCCGGGTCAATTCTTTTTTAAAATCAAAACGACGTCGTTTTATATGAAAAAAAAAAAAAAACCAACGGATTGCAACCAGATTTTTTATTAGATTTTATCGAGTCAAGTTTTTTTTTTTAATTATTATTCTTAAATTTGGTTTGTTTCAATTCCAAATCAGTCAGGTTTCTGATCGATTCATTGCATCAAGCCGGTTTCAAAACTATAATTAATGGGGCTAGCTACGTACCACCTGGACTAGGGCTGTCAAGTCGACTTACATCATCCTCAATTTCGTGAGTTAAAAGGAGAGTTTCCTCGGAACCTTGTTCTCTCAATGGAGTAAATCGTGGAAAGAGTGCTGTTTGAGTTTTCAATCGTTTTCTTTCCACGATTTAAACGGTGTAGAAGATATCAATCAATAAATTTCGAAAATATAACAATTCGCCGGAAGCAAGATAGACACACACGACAGCATCAATTCAACAAAACAACAACGATAATTACTATACAATTCAACTAACTTTACAAGTTTTTCAAAACTAATTTATCAAATAGATTTGTAATCTCGTAAGATAACATGTAGGTTGAAAACTAGTAGGCCAGTAGGCCGGTTCCTTGAAAACCTCAATATTCATCAACGTTTTTTTTCAAGGATTTTCAACTCGTGGTTTTAATCAAATCAAGAACAAATTTATAAGAAAAATAAAAATTCATATTGTTGTCGTCAAATAATTGAAGTAGCTAGATAAAGAACCTAAAAAATACCTCTATAGTTGTATTAATTTATATGAGATGCAAATTCTTAATCTTTAGAGGTTTATATAGTTTTTTTTCACGATTATTTTTTATTAAATATAGTAAAAGAACATAAAAAATTAAAATATTTTACATTTATTAAAAAAAACTTAATCAAAATATTTTTTAAAAAAACAATATAAATTATTTTAGTATACATTTAGGAATTATAAAAATAGGAAATTATTTTTATATATAAATTATGATATAGAGGTCATCGAGTCATAGAACTAATGACACTTCCATACTTAATAAGTTGAGTATTTTTACGTGTTTTTATAAAGATAAAAATCCTTTTATACTCGTCTTTATTCAAATAAATAAAATAAATAGAAACAGGTATAATTATCATCCCTAGACATCATCAAAAACTGACGGGAAGGCTTCATTTACCTTTTTCAAGTTTACCTGGAGATCTTGACCACCACAGCTACTCCTCTACTCTTTAGATCATAGGCTATTAATCTGAATTCGAAGCGGGAGTCTATGTATTCAACAGGAATTAGTGATTAAATTTTATGGTTGTTTTGTAATATTAATTAGTATATTACTTCTTTTTTTATATATATTGTGAATATGCTCACACAATTCACAAGTAAATGGTCACTTGCAAGAGCTAAACCACAAGAAAAAGTCCGCCAACTTGAGATCCTCAACAATCATATATTTACATGTGAATTAAAAGATATAAACAGTAAAATTCAAATTAGAGATGTCATCTCTCCCTAGTTGACTCATTATCACTAGCTTATTGTTAGTTGAGCCAGTAGCTAGCTCACTTGCATTAGTACATTACATTTACAATAAGTATGGATGGATTACTAATCAATAAATTGAATTTGTTACGAATTTGATAAACTATCGATTTATTCAGTGGTCACTAATTTAAATATGCAGGTAAGTACTTGTGAAAATGAAGAAAGTTAGGCATATTTGCTTACCTAAATTATACTAAAACACCAAAAAGAGAGGCGAAAAAGAAACAAAAATGAATTTCCAAAATCTATGGCCTGCAGGTATATTGAACCAAGAAAAACTACATATATAACCAGGATACTACAGAAACAAAAAAAAATTAGCTTCATGTCTCCATGCTATAATAAATTCTTGTGTTCTAGGGATTCTAAGTAGATATTACATGGTCAACTATCATCCAAAGTAAATGAGTTTCTACTTGGAATTAATCAAAAAGGTTTTTTTTTTTTATTAAGTGTCATTTGTTTTTAAAAAAATTAACTTAATTGTTGATAATTGTGTAAGTTTTCAGTTTGGTGCATCGAACGAGTGGATGAGTTTTCTTGAAGATGATATCTATGTTGACTTTAGTGTTGTAATTAATAAAATCATAATGCAAAACGCCATGCATGTTGTAGATGGTTTACTTGGTTGTTTTTTTTTAGATAAAGTCTTCGTATTGATCGAATTAATTAGTAGGCTTTAGTGTTTTTTTTTTTTTGCAGATTTAATTTAGATGTTAATTAATGTGTTAAGGGTTGATAAATGCAATTAATATCTAGTCTTTTTTTCTAGTTACCAATTTCCACTTATAATTCTCTCCATATTTACGGATAGAAACTTTTCATTGATAAAAACCAACAAAAACTTGGATATTATTTTCCGTTAATTAATATTTTTATTTGTAATTAATAATTCTCTGATTACGAACTTTTGTTTATGTGGAAATGTCTATCATCAAACTTGGTGTCGTCCCACTACTGAATTAAGAAATATTGTAACCACTAACCACCATTCTTGTTGTTATGCCAAATGTCCATTCTCTACCTCTTGGCAAGGAAGAAGTCAAGGCAGACTTTAGAGTATAAACGGAATCCTTTTGCTTTTGCAACAAGTTAACAATGGAATGGTTTAGATTTTGGAAAAACACCTCTCAATTCCTTTGGTAGCATTTTCCACAGAATTTCACTAATTTGACCTAAATGACGAAGACTTTTCACTTAATTTCATAATTAAGTTCTATTCCTCGGAGAAACAGCCGAGTTGTTGTAAGGGTCATGCTTTATGTAGTATTTTAAGGTCAATGTTGGAAACCAAAGCCTGTGGTGGTCGAAGTCATAAACCGTGAGAATTCAGTCGTAAATTAACAAGACCATGTGGTGGAGCCACATGGAAATTGAGGAGGAAGAACCGAGCAAATGGAGAAGGAACTTGGAAGGAAGAAAAGCTTACGTATTTATAGAGAAAAAGAAAATACTTCGTTATCTTAGACTGTAAGCCTGACAAAGAGCACTCAATATTGCAAATCCTAAAACCTTTTTTTAATTTTTTCCTTCAAGGGAGAGACATTAAACCGATATATCTTAAAAGCAAGTAGAAATGTGAATTCCGCTTTATAGCTGCTTGATCCAGAAAACTAAGCCACGAAGGACTAGTTGTTGAAGACCGAAGAGATTCACATATGAATATAACAGGGCCAAAAACAAAAAATCCCGTGAAGACCCGATTTTGGGCGAATTAAGAAGTGTATCAATGGTTACAGTTCAAAGTATTTTTTGCTTGAAAATATATTAAAATAATATATTTTTTTATTTTTTTAAAATTATTTTTAACATCAATACATCAAAACAATCTGACAATAAAAAATTAATAATTTAGAGGGTGTTTAGAACTGTAGTAGTAGTTGTGGTTTAAAGTGTTTTTTACTTGGAAACACATCAAAATAATATTTTATTATTATTTTTTACATCAGTATATCAAAACAATCTAAAAACCAAAAAAATAATAATTTAGGGAGTGTTTAGAAGAGTGGTGATGGTTGCAGTTTAAAGTGTTTTTTGCTCGAAAATACTTTAAAATAATATTTTTTTTATTTTTTAAATTATTTTCATGTCAGCATATCAGAATAATTTGAAAACAAAAAAGATCAAATTTTAAAAAACAAAAAAGATCAAATTTTCAACAACGTTCTCAAACAATGCCTTATTATAGTCTTTAAGTTGCATTTGGGTAGTATACTATGTGCATGTTTGGCATTGTATTGACGGTTGATTTTTAAAATATATTTTATTTAAAAATAAATTAAAATAATATTTTATTATTATTATTATTTTATATTAGCGCATCAAAACAATTTAAATATATCCAAAGAAATTAATTTGAAATAAAAAAAATATTTTTTTACAAAAACACTTTCCAACCATAAAAACAAACAATATCTTAAATAGAAAGGTACAAAATTATGTTTGATTTAACTGATTTATAATTTTAAAATAAATTTTTACCTCCACAAAATTTAAAAAACATGTATATTTCTTCATTCTCCAAACACTATCATGCACTTTATTGTATAATGAAATAAAAATAATCTCGAGGATAAATATTTTTATTGATTCTAAAAACGTGCATAACTTTTGTTACGAGTTTATTTAATTTTTATTTTAGTAATTATTATTTTTTATTAATTTGATCCTTCAATATTAAAAAAATAAAATGAGAACTACCTAATTAGCCCACTAATTTCCTTATTGTCAGAGCTCTTATAGATTCAAATCCAAGATACATCAACAACCGGAGAATATAACTAAGGATTAAGATTTTCTAATTTAATCTATGAAAGTTCATTGCTTGATATTTTTTTTCTTGAATACTATTATTTAGTTACAAAAACTCAGCATTTAAATCGTGTTTAGTATAGTGATATAAAGTAAATTAAAAATATATTAAAATAAGATTATTTTAGAATGTTTATAACATTAATTTAATATGCAATTCAAAAGATATTTAAAAAAGTAGACGACATGCATCTGTAGCTGTGCGTGCATCTGTGAAATACGAGGAATGCATGTGCTCTTCTTGCTGAAGCCAACACGCAAAGTCAAAGGAAATTAACCCTTCCCCTAGCAGTCAGGCATTCTTCATCTAGGAATATGACTGTGGTGGTCACGACCCACGACATTAAATTAAAAGAGTATTTGGATCGGAAACGTGTTTTAAAGAATTTTTTATTTAAAAATATATTAAAATAATATTTTTTAAAATCCACTTATATTATTCACAATTTTGTGAGCTCAAAGCCTGGTCATTAAACTCAATCCGGTCCGACGGGTCGCCCAGGACCTGATCAACCCGATGGCTAGACCGATTTGGGTTTAGTAAAAAATCGGCTGGGGCAATAGCTCAGAAAAACCCAATCTACCTAGTGTGTCAACCCATTACCTGGGTGAACCCGAACAGGACCAAGTGTTTTTTTTAATGTGATTTTTTTTATATACCTCTCTTTTTTTATATTGTTTTAGTTGGTTATTAATATTTTTTAAAGTTTATTATATAAATATTAAAAAAATATTTTATTTTTTCAATATGGGATTTTAAATTCTTTAGTATATATATTCTATGTTTCCAAGAAAAAAAATTATTTTTTTAATGTGGGATTTGAAACACATTAGTATATATACTCTATGTTTCCAAGAAAAAATTTATGTTTTTTCAATATGAAATAAAAAAATATTTTGGTTTAAATACTTCAACTTAAAAGGATAACATGGTGTCTTTTTAATATGGAATTTGAAGTCTTTTCGTATATATGCTTAATGTTTCCAAGAAAAAAATTATATTTTTTTAATGTGGGATTTGAAACTCATTATATATATATATATATATATATATATATATATATGTGTGTGTGTGTGTGTGTGTGTGTGTGTGTGTGTTTTCAAGAAAAAAAATTATGTTTTTTCAATGTGAGATAAAAAAATCTTTTGATTTAAACACTTCAACTTAAAAGGATAATGTGATATCTTTTTAATGTGAGATTTGAAGCTCTTTTGTATATATACTTTATATTTCAAAAAATATACATGTTTTTTCAATATAAAATTTAAAACCCATATATCTATATAACTTTTCAATATACTCTATATATCTTTTTAAGGACAACGACAATTGCTATGCAATTTAATTAAGCTATAAGCAGTAGGCGATAGCCTCCTTAAAAACCTCAATATTCATATCAATGTTTTTTTTTTTCAAGGATTTTCGTAATTGTGATCAAATCAAGATTAGTTGGTCGACTTAGAAATACAAAATACTTTTAATTGAAGTAGATAAAGAAACTACAAAATACCTCTATAGTTGTATTAATTTTTATATGAGATGCAAATTCTTAGAGGTTTATATAGTTCTTTTTTCATGATTAAGTTTTTATTAAATACAGTAAAAAGAACATAAAAAATTAAAATACTTCATATTTATCCAAAAAAAAACTTAATCAAAATATTTTTTAAAAAAAAACTATATAAATTATTTTAGTGTAAATTTAGGAATTATAAACAATAATAAATTATTTTTATATATAAATTCTGATATAGAGGTCATCGAGTCATAGAATTAATGACCCTTCCATACTTAATAAGTCGACTATTTTTACATGTTTTTATAAAGATAAAAATCCTTTCATACTCGTCTTTATTCAAATAAATAAAATAAATAGAAACAGGTATAATTATCATCCCTAGACATCATCAAAAACTGACGGGAAGGCTTCATTTACCTCTTTCAAGTTTACCTGGAGATCTTGACCACCATAGCTACTCCTCTACTCTTTAGATCATAGGCTATTAATGACCAAGTATATTACATTTACAATAAGTTTGGATGGATTACTAATCAATAAATTGCATTTGTTACTAATGTGATAAACTGCCGATTTATTCAATGGTCATTAATTTAAATATTCAGGTAACATGTGAAAATGAAGAAAGTTAGGCATGTTTGCTTACCTAAATTATATTAAAACACCAAAAAGAGGCGAAAAAGAAACAAAAATTAATTTAAAAAATCTATGGCATGCAGATATATTGAACCAAGAAAAACTACATAACTAGGATATATACTACAGAAACAAAAAATATATATATATAGCTTCATGTCTCCATGCTATAAATTCTTGTGTTCTAGAGACTCTAAGCAGATATCACATGGTCAACTATCATCCAAAGTAGATGAGTTTCTACTTGGAATTAATCAAAAAAAGTTTTTTTTTTATTAAGTGTCGTTTGTTTTTTTAAAAAATTAACGTAATTGCTGATAATTGTGTGAGTTTTAGGTTTGGTGCATCGAACGAGTAGGTGAGTTTTCTTGAAGATGATATCTATGTTGACTTTAGTGTTGCAATTAATAAAATCACAATGCAAAACGCCATGCATGTTGTAGATGGTTTACTTGGTTGTAGTAGGCTTTACTGTTATTTGTTTTGAAGATTTAATTTAGGTATTAATTAATGTATCAAGGGTTGATAAATGCAATTAATATTTAGTCCTTTTTTTTTATTCATTGATTTCCACCTATAACTCTCTAGATATCTACAAACAGAGACTTTTTGTCGATTAATACCAACAAAAACATGAATATTATATTTTGTCAATATTTTCATTTGTAATTGATAATTTTCTCTTTAAAGTTTAAACGGAATCCTTTTGCTCTTGCAACAAGTTAACAATGGAAGGGTATAGATATGGAAATTGAGGAGGAAGAACCAAGCAAATGGAGAAGGAATAACTTGGAAGGAAGAAAAGCTTAGAGAAAAAGAAAATACTTTGTTATCTTAGATTGTAAGCCTTACAAAGAGCACTCAATTTTGCAAACCCTAAAACCTTTCTTAATTTTTTTCCTTTCAAGGGAGAGACTTGAAACTGATATATCTTAAAAACAAGTAGAAATGTGAATACTGCTTGATAGCTGCTTGATCTAGAAAACTAAGCCACGAAGGACTAGTGGTTGAAGACTAAAAAGATTCACATATATTCCATAAGAGGGAATTTAAGGGTTTTGGAGAATGTGGTAGTGGTTGCGGTTAAAAATGTTTTTTGCTTGAAAATATATTAAATTAATATTTTTTTATTTTTTTAACTATTTTTTACATCAGCACATTAAAACAATTTGAAAACAAAAAAATAATAATTTAGGAGGTGTTTAGAAATGTGATAGTAGTTGTGGTTCAAAGTGTTTTTTGCTCGGAAATACATCAAAATAATATTTTTTATTTATTTTTTAAATTATTTTGACATCAGCACATCAAAACAATCTGAAAATAAAAAAAATAAGCAAAAAAAATTAATTTTTTAAAAAACACGGTTTCAACCACGTTCTCAAATAATGTCTTACAATCTTTTAAGTTGCTTTTGGGTAGTATCGTATGAGCATGTTTGACATCATGTTGACAGTTGCTTTTCAAAGTATATTTCATTTAGAAATGCATCAAAATAATATTTTATTATTATTTTTTAAATTTTATTTTTTATATCAACACAGTAAAACAATTTAAAAGTATCCCTAAAAAACATAGTTTTAAGACCCGGCCTGGTCCAAGGCCCAGGTTCCGGGTTTTGATCGGATCAACGGTCTTGACCTGGACACTTGGTCGACCGGATCAATTTAAAAAAAAACATCGTTTTAGGAAAAGAAAAAACAAAAAAAATAATAAAAGTCAACAGGTTTGCAGCCGGGTCTTGATCGGGTTTTTCCAGGTCAACACGCCGAATCACACCGGGTTTTTTTTTCCTTTATTTTTTCTTCAACCCGGCCCGGTTCCAACCCCGAGTCGGACGGGTCCCGGGCCAGGCCAGGCTTAAAACTATGCTAAAAAGTTAATTTAAAACAAAGAAAAATTATTTTTTTGCAAAAACATTCTCCACCCATAAAAAACAAACACAGAACCTTAAATAGAAAGGTACGAATATGAGTTTGATTTAATTGATTGTAATAATTTTGAAATAAATTTTACCTTCACAAAACTAAAAACATGTATATTTCTTCATTCTCCAAACACTACCTTAATTCTTAAGGTTGATTGCATCCAACAACCTCCAATATCTTTTATCAAACTAAAAGTGATTATTCGAATGGAGTCATTTTGCAGAGGACTCTGCCCATATTATAGCAACCTGTTGTTGAAATCAATTCATTAACAAAGGTCAATTCAATAAGGGAAATAACGCACAACAAATTCTTTTTAACTTTATTCATCCATTTCACTGGTTTTTCCCTTGGTCATTACAATGGTGTGTTGATATTTGATATTGTAGCATCTTTGACAGCAGGTGTAGTAGGATTGCAACTCTGGTCATCGGGGAAGAAAAGGAAACAATTTAGACAAAATTCCGGAGCTTCTATGAATGAATTTTTACAAATCTACAAAGACTGGCTAATGCAGAAGAGATTTGAGTTTGCAGTAAATCACTTAAAAGCACCTGCCAGCGTCATAGCTTATTGCCCTTATCTACAACCACAGCCTCATAGCTTAAGCCCTAATCTACATCTCCCGGAACCTAGCAAGAGCTTTCTTTTGAATCAGTGTTTTGTAACTATCCCCAGCCTGCACCTCAAGACTAGGATCCAACTTCTTCTGCTGGCTCCCAAGTCCAGCTCTCCTATCTATGGCTTGTGCTTGAACTGGTTCAATCATTCCACCGCCATCCTTCCCCAGTCCCTGCAATTCATGACAAAAACCAGAGAAGACAGTCCCCACAATGGATACGAGTTAGAATCTAGTAGCATGATTACTGCAAAAGCATTGATCACCAGTATATACGATTGGACTCTAGCACAAGCATGTAACAGAAAAGAGATGAGAGGAACATCATACCATTGAAGTAATTATTTCATATATTAGCAAAACTCTAATGATATATAAAGTTTTTTAGAGCATTTTTTAGACAAAAGAAAGGGCTGTACTAACTAAAACCCATTTCAGAAGGATAATCAGCATAGTTATCGGCAGTAACTGATGATTTACTAGCCACGAACCCGTTTCAAAAGGATAATCAGCATAGCTATGAGCAGTGGACCATAAATTAGCACAGTTAAAACTACAAGTGAGAAGGAAATGATACCGAGCCTTCTTGCCAGCCCATATTGCGAAGCATTCGATTGCCTACATTGCTCTCGCCAAGTGCCTTGTCTGCTGTAATCACCTCATAACTCTGAGCATCTCCAATCACACGTCCTCCTCCAACACCAGGGGGGAAAGGCATTGGATCCAAAGTACTCCTTTTGAATGCAGAATCCCGATCTTTAAGAGATCATGAATGGCAAACACAAAGGATTCCTCACAAGTTAATATTTCTATGAAGTAAAACATGGGAACCCATTCACTCGAATCACTGAGAAGTTTGGGAAAACTAAGATCTGATAGACATCCAGGGGTTAACAGGCAGATGTAAAAGGCACCAAGTTCAATTTACCTAACAAAATATGACCTTGTAAAAATAGAATAAAGGTATACTGAAAAACATATTGTTAAAGCTGACGTGGATCCACATCAGGCAGATCGTCTCCAACAGAAGAAGAACCATACAAGCTCCTCCTTTCAGCTGCACGATCCCTGTAGGAATTTTGTGGTTGCTCCTTGTGAGTAGAAGCAGAAGGTAGAGGCATTTCAGAAAATCTCCTCTTGCCACTCCCAGCAGCCACAGGTGGTGTGTAAGAGCCCAATGCAGATACATCTGTCCTAAAAGGAGTTGCAACTGAAGATGTATCTGCATTTGTTGATGAACCTGCCATGGTTACAGGTACAGCAGCATTAGATGTAGAAACACCAGCAGATGGTCCAGAATATGAAGTATCAGACTTCACAACACCTCGTCCAGAACCCCTTATAACCCCCATCAAAGTCCCTCCTGTGCTGTTGCTCACAGGTCTTGGCTTGACTGAAGACTCCAAACCATTAGTTTGGGCAGATGGAGTTGTGACTACTCCTGAACTGGACATAGAGCTCTTCTTTGTGGATTGCCCAGCTGAAAACGACCTGTCATCAGCTGGAGTAGATGGATGACTATCATCAAGAGCCACACGAGTAGTCTGTCCTTCATGACTCCTTTGCTTCCACATTGTTAATACATTGTTCATTTTCTTCTTGTTAGCCAAAATACTGCTCTTTGAAGCAAGTTTTATCTCTTTTGCTTTCTCCTTCTCTTTTTTCTCTGCAGCTAATGCTGCTGAAGCAGCAGCCTGGACAGCATCAGGTAAGGAGGCAGCCTTCTCTGTGGATGTAATTGTAGCAGCTGGAGCAGAAATTACTACTTTTCTGTTACTGGAACCGTCAGATGACTTGGAATTCTCAGACTGATTACTAGATGCTTTATTGTCATTGTTATCTGTGAAAGGGATGTACTGCTGAGTTTGCTGGTCATAAGAGTACCAAACCCCTTGATTGCCATCATAATAAAGACCTGCACAGAACAGGAGCATATCACACAATCAAAGAACCACCTTGAAAAGGAATTATGATTTTAGATTAAGCTCTAAAGATGACACATGTAGGATGCTAGTTACAACTATTCTAAGTTCAAAAGTTCTTGGTCCATGTGCATATTGCCAAATCCCTAACTTTTCCAAGGAAACAAGCAAAAATTGAATCTTCAGAAAAATAAAAGCGGAGGATCAAAATGATTCCTAAGAGAAATTTAAGTGATGAGGTTATGGATTGCACAATTGAGAGCCATGAGAGTAAACACAGGCTTACAGATAAGCAACTCCAGTCAATTCAAGGAAGGCAACAGAGTAAATTACAAGCACATGCACCATATATGCAGAGAACTAGATACCTTATTCTTTTTCCTAAAACTCACATGCATAATTTTCCTAATACATTATTCACAAAGTATACAAATAGTCATTAAGCAGTTATTAGAAGTGGTAACGGACTTCAAGCTCCCAGATTAAAATAAAAGTCAAAAGCCTCCACTAACTATAAAAATAATAACACAACAGAAAAGCAGGCCATCTGTTCCCAAAGTATTCTTCATGGTAAGCACTTGTGCAAGATCTGCAGGAAGTACTATGTACATTTTCTCTCACAATCTCAGAAACTAACTTATAACTTGTTACTTTTGAATTACCAAAAAGGCTGAAATGCCCAGAAAGACAGTTAACCATGAACGTGATTTCCAAGTTCCACACAGGAATGTTGTTCCCACCTCTTTCTCTATATAACTGTATCATCAGATAAAACTTGTTCGTAGGTATAAAATGAAAATATATATTTATAATACTTCATAGACGAAATATATGTCAGCTTGTACCAGAGTGCAACCTGTAACAAAGCATTTACAATGAGTGAAACATGCCAACTACCTATCCAATTATACTAAAAAACTGAAAACAACATTGCCTTTCCAGGAATTCTTTTAACATAAAGACAAGGATTATAAACATGTCATCATGTAATTGAGACCTAGATCAAATTACAACTGAATACATGCATTGTAACAACAGCTCAGATCCACAACACGTACAAAATGTTATCTTTCACTTCCACTTGATACAAACCAAACAAGAAATGTAGAAGGAACCTGTATTTCCATCAAAGTAGAAGCCCGAAGCAGCATCATAGTAATAACCAGATGCTTCATCCCACACAAAACCAGATTGTGGTGCAGAACCATCCTTTTGAACTGTAATATCCCCACCGGCTTGCTCCTGCCCACCAGCAGATTGATTGTCATCTGGGTTATATTCCTTGGGTGCCCATCCAACAGCATCATACTAGAATATGAAAAGATAAAATTTAAAAAATTCAATCATCATGTATAAAATCACAATATTCATAAGCCACAAAGGAAGCACATGGAATTAAGATAAAGGGTGGTAGTAATGCAACTAAAAATATAACAATATCAAGTTATAGTTAGTAATATTCCAAGTGACAAATAAAATTGGTAGGGACAAGAAAAGAATCCTTAGGAGGTATTTCTCCATTCAACGAACCATACCAAAACCTGCACTGTCTAATGCATGAATGAAATCACATTAAGATCAACATCAAAAGGTTTGAGCACAAATCCATTAAGGTGGAAGTAGGACCTTGACAAACACCCAACCACATTCATCTGAAGTTCATGGAGTGGATTCCTTGTCAACGCCTGATTGCCATGACAAATTACATGTTGATAATCTGACTGAGATTTATTCTTCGATCAAAAGAAATGCCTATGGCCTCAAAGATTAAAAACAAATGCCTAAACTGGTTAATCTGAGGTATGAAATGGATGTATCGTATCAGAATATCATTTTCCTCTGTTCTGTTCATCAACATTCACTTTACAAAACCATTTCTCCAAGAAGAGTGAGGCCCTTGTCTTTGGGGTATCTGTTACATTTCTAAGGTACAAAACACGAGCAATGTCAACTTTCTCCTACTTTCCCACCAACAATCACTTCACAAAAAGCTTTCAGTGACTTCAAATAACAGAATATCAAAGTAGTTTACGGACAGTGTAGATTTTCTTGCTAAAAAAAATAGTGGATTTTCCCTGCTCCTTCAAATTCTTAAGTCTGAAAGTATGTCAATAATTAAAGTTCTTAACGAAAAAGAAGTTGCAATAATTGAAGGAAAGGTTCAATGAAATACCTGTTGGGAAAATGCCGCTGCCTCAATTGCAGCTGCTGCTAAGCTGCTTGACTGTGACGGTCCTGATGCCCCTGGGCCAAGAATGCTCTTTGCATAAGCCACTCGTAAGATCAGCCCATTCTTCTCAAGAGTGGTTCCATTGGTCGCATCAAGGGCTTTAGTAGCATCCTCAACCTACAAGACAAGAACCATATTATTACAAAGAGTGCATCTATTATTTCTTCATGCAACTCTTTTCTATTGCTTCTCTAATTCTATAAAGAGCAAATAAAATCCTCCATAAGGAGAACAGGGGTCTTGCAGGGAACAAAGGCCAAACAGCTAAATTTTCAAAAAGAAAAGCTTGAAGGAGCATAAAGTGCTTGAAATGGGAATTCATTATGTAGCTAAGCTGTTGATATCAGCAACATACAAATTTTGAGAGTACATGGTACCACTAAATTTGGTTAATTTTGATAGCCTTGACTGGAAGGTGGAAAAAAAAACAGCACCACCAAATCACAGTTTGCTGTATAATTTCCATAGTTTTATTACAAGATACTTCTGAATCATTGTTAATAAGTTTACAAAACTCCTAATAAAGCTTACATGTATATGTCATTATGTATTGTTTATAACAAATTTGTACTTCATCATTTGAATTGCACAACAACCATCAACGATTACTTGGACTAAGAAAAACTGGAAAGCAAAATAAGAGGAATAAAATAGTCAATAAATCCAATCACCAATGACATTGATTTACCGAATGGAAATGTACAAACGCAAATCCCCTTGAAACATGAGTAAACTTATCTCTAACCAGTCGAAGATCCTGAAAATTAAGATCAATTAAAAATCTGAAGATTCCTGAAAAGGGAGAAATTCTCTAATAAAACCAATTGAATTTTATAGCATTTTGTACCTTTATTGGAGCATGTTTGGAAAATTCATAGCGAAGCATCTCCTCATCCGCATTTTCATCCAATCCACGAACTACCAAAACATGAGTTGGACCTGATAAAGTTGAAATTAGCAAGGAATAGTTGTGTGTGTGTGTGTGTGTGTGTGTGTGTGTGTGTGTATTAAAACTAGTCAGGAAAAAAGTAACATCTCAAACCAACCTGCCTCAAACCCTTTCTTTCCTAAGGATGGTGGATTTGATAAAGCTATATCTGCTGGTGGTGCATCATCAGCTCGTGGCTCATTGCACTGCAACATAGAATAAAAGCAGCCATTCAATGATCTGTTCTCATGGATCTTATTTCTTAAACCATTATAGAATCCACTAGTATACCTGGGTAAATTTTTTTCTTTTCCATTTGCTGAAAAATCATTGATCAAAAACTCTACAGAAAAGAACTACAAGTCCACACTATTTAACTAAGGCAAACCAAAAAGTAGCAGCATGTCAAAGCTGCCAATGTGACTTCCAACATACATGCTAACCTCCAAAACAGCACAAGAAATAATAATGTTTGTCATTTCAACACTTCACATGCATGCTCAGCACCTGAGGGGCATTGTTCTTGCTGTAATAGTGCTTACAAATGAAACTAATAACCAGTAGATTGTGTATTCATAGAACTTTATAATCTCTCAACTTATCAAAAATCAAATGGAAAAAAGGTGGGAAAAAAACCTGAAAGCAGGATGTACGCCTTGCAAAATTGATACAGCCACAAATGGTGCACATCCAATCAGATGGCACAGTGATTTTTCTGTGCTGGCCAGATTTATCTTGACCAAAAGGCCCACCTACCCCCCCAGTTGGCTTACTGCTGAAAGAAAACAGAATCCAAAGTGATAATGGTTATGCTTGAAGCCAAAAATAAACCACAGGGCCACCATATATATGTACAAAGGCATTAACATAGCCTTTTCATCAAAAAATGCTACAATCAGTCAGATATTGATGGAGAAAAGTTTTAAGGAAGCCAGTGACAGCCAAAGTAAGAATTTATCTGGATTTCACCAGTATGTGAGACCAAACATACTAGCTCAATGTACACGGATACTACCATGGAATAAAAAATCACAATTGATTATAATGGTACCACAATCATGGTTGTGAGGAAAGAGAAATACCTGTACTCAAAGAAAAGCTTTCTGCCATCAACAACAAGACCATCATCCCCAATCCTATCCATCATTGCACATGCTGCTCCCTGTTTCAGAACAAAAACAATACTTGAATGCCATTCATGAAAGCAGATGCAACATTGTCAGATGAGGTGGACAGATACCACAGAAGGAAAATCAATAAAGGCAAATCCACGGGAGATGCCAGAATTCCTCTCTTTGATCACACGAACATGGCGAAGTGGCCCCCACTCAGCCTGACGGCCGCAAAAAAAAAAAAGAAGCAATTAAACATTAGGAAAATATCTAATGAGGAAAATCAACAGTTTCAGATAAAGAATGCAAAGTGAAGCATTACAAGTATCTGGTAAAGATCTTCATCAGTCGTCTTCTGTGAGAGACCTTTCACAACAACAGTTGCGGATGGAGCCTATGGGAGACAGTTCTTGTTAAAGCCCAGTCACTCAACACAGATGAAACCAGGCAGTAAAAAACAATAATCATGAAGACTGTACGAAACATACCATGTCATAATGACCAGGGTGACGCTTGTCTTCACGGTCCCTCCTCCTTTCATTCCTCTCATGTCTGCCATCATCATAGCTGTCCTCCCGTTGACTTCGGCTATGACTTCGGCTTCGAGGGGACCTAGATCTAGGACAATCATCATATCCACGAGACCGAGATCATTCATGCCGTCTATGTGGACTCTGAGATTTTTCCTGACTCAAAGCTCTCTTATCACATTCTCGATCATGGGATTCACGCCTCCTCCAATTGCCACCTCTCCTGCTGCCTCTATCATAATCAGAATCGTAACTATGGCGACCATATTCATAATCCCTCTCATGGCTACCCCCCCGTTTCTGATAGGAAGTACGTGACTTATAGTCATAATCATCATATGCATAATCATCACGGTCATGTTCCCCAAACCTAGAAGCCCTATCAAATTTATGATCATGGTAGTTGTCGATGCTATGGTAGCCATCCTGATCATGAACAGCATCCATATCATGATAAGAATCAAAGTATGGTCTCTCATGTCTCCTAGACTCCTTCTCGATGGGGTATTCTTCTTCATAACTTCTCCTTCTCGATTGGGGCCAAACATCAACAGCAGGAGGGGGGTAATTCTCCCTCTCTAGAATGTCCCTGTGGAAGGCATTTCTTGGGTAGACATTATCCCTTGAATACCGGTCATTGATAAACCTCCTATTATTATATGAACCACCAACCCTGCTAAAATAAAATAATTCAATGGAAGAATAGACATGAAAATAACATCATGAGCCAAAGCTTGAAAAAGAAATAAACGACAATAAGATTACAGCAACCACAACAAAGCAGACAATTAGAAAATATCTAAGCATAAGAGGCTTTTGAAAGGTCTTGCATGAAATAATATCATAACCAATGAAACTCAAAAAGGAAAATGTTGAATAAATTTTCAAATAAAATGTTTTACCATGAATTCCCTGACAAGAAGCATCAGGCAGTACTTACCAGTAGTTAGGCTCATGGACAGCACCATACCCCTCCAGAGCCTGTGGATTCAAGAGAATAGGCTTATGTCAGCAACAAATACCAATCAAGTAGCAGGAGATTAGGCAAACCCATTCCACATCCTCACTGCCCCCAACAGCTTTCTCTTATTTTTCTTTTAAGGATGGTATAGATGATGCCCAAAAACTAATGGACAATCCTAAAAAATTCTTGCATTTTTATCAGTATTTTTAAGGAGGAAACCACAATTACGCTGTTATTATCCCATCCTTGCTGAAGGCCATAGCGACCAGGATCCATTTCTCAGATGCAAAACCACCCTGCAATGCTCTTTCTCGATGATTGAATGATCTAATTCCTTTTATTCCCTGTAATATATGCACAAATGAAACAGACACAACAGTCACGCCCATGAGTCAACCTTAAATCAATAATTCCCCCAACACACCGAGTTCTTATTAGCCTTGACCTTCGTAAATCTTCAAATGAAATCAAAACCACTTCACAAACCAAGATATAACCATGACCCGCTTGGCCATTCCTCCAAAATTGTCTCAAAAACAACAAAACAAGTATAACAGCAATGATCCTTAATTAGCAGAAACCAAACCTCACATCCAAATTCAACCAAATAAAATTATGCAAACAAAACAAATATAAAAGAAAAAAAAATCTCCTTGAATTGTGAATTACAGATAGTGATCAGCTAAAAATGTCTCAAAATCTTTCTATTACAGTTCACTTTGCAAAATTCAAAAAGAACAAAATCCTCAAACAAAAACAAAACTCCTACACAAAACCAAGAAACAAACAAAACCCATTTTGCCATTTCTCCAAAATCATCTCAACAAATATAAAAGCAACGATCTTGATGATCAAAAACCAAACCCATTGACCAAATATCTTCCAAAACTTACACCCAAATCATAAAAAAAATTCCTCAAAATTGTACATATCACCACCAAAATCTCCCTCGAAACACAACAAAACATTGAGAAAGCAGCATTATTTGTCATTGATTATCACAGACAGATCAGCTAAACATCATAATTAAAGAAATTCAAAACTGTCAACTTGCATTGCAAAAATCTCTGTATCAATAAAAAAAAATCTTAAGATAACAGAAACCCGTCACTAAACACATTTGCGTGTCTCTCTAGTACAGTTCAGATTGCAACATAAAAAAAATTGTAATTTTTGAAGCTGAATAAGATCAGTGCATACCAGGCAAACCGTGGATGCGATTTGATCAGAAAAAAAATGTTTCTTCTTCGACGATGGGACTCGTCGTTTCTTCTTTCTCGTACCAAGTCCGGTTCTCGTATCAGTGTGTGGTTTTTATTTTCTTGGGTCTTTAAAAGTTTTTAGTTCAAATTGGTAGGTATAGAAAAATCGAATAATTTGAATCGGCCTCCAAGCTTTATTAATTAATTCTCACTCTTTTAAATTTATCTTACATTGGTGCTTAATGTATATTTATAAGAAAATTATATCTTTCTTTAACTATCATAATCTAACTTGAAATTTTATTATCTAATTATAAAGATTCTAAAAAATTACTCTAACACAAATCTTTTTTTCATAAAAGATTCCTACTTAAGCTAGGATTTTTATATAACAGTTCCTCTCTTAAATTGATATTTTTAACACTTAATTTAACAATGAAGAACACTTTTCTAATCAAGATATTTTTGAATGCATGTACCAAATAATGAAGCTGAACTTCACATACGATTCTAATTTGAAAAACTTTATGAATATATCAACTATTTGCTCTTCACTTTTGCAATAAATAATTTTAATGGCCTTACCCTTGTAAGATCTTTTAAGAAGTAAAACTTCAAATCAATATGATTACTTTTATCCAATTTTTAAAGAGTTTAATTATTGAGTTATTGTAGCAAAAAAAAATTACCTTAAGCCTTGTTTCTTGAAATTAAACTCTTCAAGAATTTTCTTCACCCATATCACTTGACATTCACGAAGTTGTAACTATAAATTTAGCTTTTGTTGTAAATAAAATGATATTGAATTATTTTTTTGAATACTATGAATAACTCCTGAATCAAACTTAAAAACATGCTTATAAATTTTCCTTTTTTATTATCTTGTATCTCTATTAGTAAAAAGTTAATTAAATTTAATTATTCTTTTATTTTTAGAATAATCCAAACTCTATAGCACCTTTTGATAACCATAATACTTCAGCTGTTAGAAGATAAAATTATATTGGATTCTTCATATATTTATTATTAAGACTTATTGAATACGTTATATTTAATTATTGGAAATAGAACACATAATTGTTCGAATAAACCTAACTTGATTAATTCACACTATAAAATTTTTTATATATTGATACAAAGATTACAACTTTAACAATCTTGTTCAACTCGTAATCTACCTATTTAATTAAATAAAAACTATAATAAATTAGTCTTTCACAAATTCATTTTAACAAAGGATTCCTCCAAAGACTTGGATTTTTATCTAACACAAGCATAGCACAAGTGGTACTAAAATCCAAGTGTGAACACCCATCCTCATCCCTAATTATATTTTGCATTCTTCATTTATCTTTTTTTGGGAATACTGGACAACATTAAACTAAAGGAGAATCCAGCATTAACTCCTTTTGCTGCATCAACACTAATCTTCAAGCATCGAGTCTCGGGAGGCTAATGAGAACCAAGGATTAATTTCCAAAATCACAGCAGAGTTCAATTAGAAGTTAGAAACAGAAGCTGGCAGAACTAGGTATACGACTTGATAATTTGATATATAAATTACATTCAACTCATGTAGAGTTTATATATTCATATAGCAAGATACATAAAAAAAAATAGAATAAAATAAATAATAAAACATCTTCTTTGATTAGATGATTGAAACAATTTTTTGATGGTATGGAGTTGTTCAATTCCTTGATTTCTTTTTATTGATTTTAAAATAATTGATGATATTCACCTTAATTATTTATAGTTTAAAGAGAACCTAAGTTTGCATATTTTGGCTAAAAAAGAACTCCAATTTATCTAGGTTGATTCTTTGAGCCAATGCATTCTCATAATCCTCAATGCCTCCGCAGTCTAAGCACAGCAAATAGAAGATTATTGATCAACTCCTAAAAAAACTTATAAGAAATTGATTTTCTGATTGAATGATGTGTTGAGTTATTTTTGAAAATCAATTTTCTCTAGAAACATGGTGATAAATCTATTCTAACGAGTTTAAAAAGCTCTTATCACCCTTCTCATTTAGATACACTTAGGGAAATGAGCATGCTCTGAGTGGAGGCTTGATAGTGTGCTAAACTTTAGGAATGATGGGTCTGACACTAGTCAAACTCAGTTGCAATTATACTTAGTGGTGTGCCAAGCCCCAACACGCTGGATCTGGCATTTATCACACCTATACATTAATGAGTTTGGTAGTGTGCCAAGCCACTGGTATGTTCATGAGAAAGCACATCCTCCTTTAGAACGTCCAACAAAGTTATCATTCTCCTTAGACACTCCCAAAAAAATGAGGTAATGTAGGTATGATAAATATGTCATACCCAAGACACTTGGACTTGACAATCAGTCAATTCCATTGCGCACTTGGACTTAGAAGTTAGCCTAATCCAAGATAATGTGATCTAAGATAATGTGGATTTAGCAAATATGCTAAACCCAAAGTACTTCAATTTAGCAATTAGCTAAGTTTAAAGTACCATGTGTTTGGCAAACATGTCAAACTCAGGGGACTTGGACCTGATTGTTAGCCATGTCCAAGACAACGTGGTCTGATAAACTTGTCAAACTCAAGTCACTTAGACTTGACAATCAATCAAGTCTAAGGTAACAACCATATTTTCTTGGCACGCCCAAGAGAATGACTAACCTCCCCTAGGTCTATCATCGGGGAAGAACTCAGCTTTCATGGACTTAGTTATATCTAACGTCTTGGACCTTAATCTCCTTATATCTTCTAGGTATATAAAAATCCTCCAAAAACCCACTATATTCCCATCAAACATTAAAATAAATATAAGGGATATTTATTCATCATTAAATGCTATCAGGATAAGATTACATTTTAAACCCTTCTCTTAACAAATGGACAAGACTCATGGGATATAAATACAACATTAGACCTTCAGAACAAAAGTTCACAATATCTATTCTCTATTACATATATATTTTCAAAGCATTTTTCTTTAGAATATTCTTGTATTTTCTCTCTCTAAAAATATATTTTTTTAAAGTATTAAAAAGTCTTCACCTTCACTAAAAATGATATTTTACAGTTACTAGTCACAAGTTATATTAGTTTTCCAAGCATCAAGTATAAGTTATTAACTATCATAGCTAGGAAAAATAGATATAATTGTTATGATTAATTACTTAACCGACATGTGAGTTATATTCCTAGGTTAGTTGAATTTTTGAAACTTCATCGCTTAAATCAGGAGATGTAGAGGGGAATAATGAATTGGAAGAAAAATCAAATGAGGTTCTAGAGAAAGAGTATCTGTGTGGTTCTTATGCCTTTGTGGCTCTAGAATGTGATTTGTGTGTCTCTGTCTGTGTGGTTGTGTGGCCTTTATCTCTCCTCCAATTTGCGTGGTGACGATGTATGTCTTTAGACATACAATTAGCAGAGAAATAGGCGATGGACATTAATTGTGGAGCTGATAATCTACTGGTTAACCACGGTGGCATGCACCATTGGTGGAGACGATGGCATTTGTGTAAAAACGTGGTGTCGTGTCTTTGCGTAGAAAATAAGTTTGTGTGATGGAAAAAATGGTGCGCGTGTATCTACACAGAAATTGGGAGTAAAGGCGAGTGCTAAAGCAGTTCGTTTGCACCAAGCCATGGATACCCTCCATTTCTACTTTTCGAAGGAGGCCTTCTGAACAAAGCATATAAAAAGATAAAGATACCCTGGAGAAGACGGGTTGACCAGGCTCGCCATTAATGATGGTAGAATAGGAGAAAGTAGAGTTTCAAGACTAACCCAAATAAACTTGATTCCCGGTGGTTTTATCAGTAATTAACCGGCCATGAATAAAGGCATGCACATGAATAATCTCATGAAGAATTAATGGTTTCAAGTCTATTTGCAATAGTCTTAGAAATAAAAGTATGATCAATAGAACTTCTATCAGCAACATCGTCGAGCACACTTTGCAACAAAACAACACTCAACCATGAAAAAAGCGCGTCAACATAACATCAGGGAGTTTACTCGATTTCAGTTTTTGGTTTATTTAGGAGTGTAACTGTTATTAATTTTTTATATTAAAATTAATTTTTTTATTTTTAAAAAATTATTTTAAAAATCAGCAGATCAAAATAATTCAAAACATATTAAAAAAATTATTTTTTTATAAAAAAATAATTTATTAAAAATACAGGTTAGCCTATATTTTTAAATATAATTTTAATCTGAATTGATTTTGATAATATCTCAAGAAATTGAAATGAATCATCATATTATCCCGTAACTTAATTAATCTAATTAAATTTAAATTAAACTCAGGTTAAAATAAAAAATGTGTTTTAATAAAAAGCATTATCTTATTAAAATAAATAAATTTAAATTGATTTGATGATATAAAAATTGATCCAACGACCTAATAATACAAGCTTTTTACCAAGTCAAACCCCCAATCAGATAAGTGAAAAATGTTTGAAAAGAATGCTTCTAATTAATGAAAGAAAAAAGAAAAAAGAAAAGTCGTCCTCCTTTTCATGGGGTCAAGTCAGCATATAGTTCATTTCATCATCAATTTGTCCCGATTGGAAGGTGAAAACAAATTAGGAAATAACCAGAAAAAATGGCAGCAATTAATTTCTTCCTCCTCCGTAAGCCATACTCCATGACGACCAAGACCGATGCGCCCACTACAAGTCTTCCCTTTTAAAAGTCCACAGAGCTCCCCTAAAATCAATTTTTTGATCTTAGCCACAACCTCAGCTGTTTGATGTAGAAATTAATTTATTTGTCTGGGCATTCCCACTTGCCATAAACTAAGTGTATGTATAGAGTTGTGATCATTGTTGTTACTTGCTACACACGGGGAGAGGAGGTGGCGAGGTTACATTGGATGAGCATAAGATTTTATAAAGTTATTCTATTTAGGAAATCATATGATTTTAAGATTATAAAAAGAAAAAGAAAAAAACATGTCTTGGTTGATATATAAGCCAATATGAAATTATTTTGCATAATGAAATAAAAAAAAAACATTATACATCAAGTCACTATTACTAAATTTGGCGAGATTGAATATAATTCAATTTTAATTTTATTTGAATAGTTAATTTGACTAATCAATTCATGATTTAATAAAAATTTATTAATTCTTTGAAATAAAAATATCGCTCTGATTTAAAAAAAAATTATTTTAATTTAATTTATTTAATATGTGATCCAATTTTATATCAAGTTAGATTTAATACTATAAGTAAAATAGTCCATTCATATAAAAAGTCAAAATATACTTCTTTTACTTTTGCATTCAAAATTTCTAAAAAAAATTGCATTTGATTCTATTGGCTAGCAAGTGGACTCTTTCAAATCAAGCTAAAGCTCTTATTCGATTTGTTGATTTTTTTTCTTCAAAATCATGGAGAGCCTAGTCAATCTAGAAGTCATGATGCTATAGTATTATGGATTTAAAAATGATAAATTATTCTCTGGATTTAAAAATGATAAAGGAATTTTAACTTTGTTTATTTTCTAAGCACAAACTTTATTAAAAAAATATTTAAATTAACGAATATAACAAATCATATGATATATCCTTAATTCTAGATTTAATTTAAATTAAATTTGAAATTAAATTATATGAAATTAACTAGTAAAATTCGTTATGCTAAATAGATAAATTAATAATTTGGTCAAAATTTAATTTATTTTTTAAAAAAATATTGCCATATTATTATTTTAAATTTATTCATACCAACTTAAATTAATTTGTTTAATTCGTTATCGGAGCCTTAAATAGAGTTGGTTTTAATAACTTTGTCTACAAGTCATGACATTATGGTACTATGGATAAAATAAAATGATAAATTATTCTTTAGACCCTAGATTTTAACTTTGTTTGTTTTCTTAGCGGAAACTTGATTATAACTTTGGTTCTTCAGTTTCGAAAATCTATAACTTGATCCCTTGATTTCTTATTACCATTATCTTTATATAACATTTGTTGGTTCTTTCACTTAACCCCGCACGTACCTTTTTGGTGAATTAAACTTTCTAGTGAAACATCAAAATTAGGAGAGAAATTTAATAAAATAAAATGGTCAAATTTTAAGAAAATATTTTCCTGATATTCAAAGTGATATATTTCATATTTAGTTATTATAGTTTAAATCTGGTATCAAATTTAAGAGATTAACTTACTATTATTATTCAAAAATTGACTTGATTCAATATTGTGATATTTTTATAGTTTTAATTTTTAAAAATTAAATTTAAAAGTAATATATAAAAAATAATATAATTTTTTTAATCAAGATTTTAAGAGAAATTTTTTTTTAGTAGAATCCATGCAAGCCAGAGGACTGGCAGGATCCTCGGCTATCAAAGAAAAAAAAATTTAACCCCTTTCAATAATTTTTAATTTTAACCCTAAAACTAGAAAGTTTTAAATTTTATCTCCTCCTGGAATTTTTTCTCTAATTAGGTACCTCTAACTAAAATTCTTATCTTCTACTTCTGCCGTGGTATATATTAATTAATTAAATACTCTTAAATTTATATTTAAAGCAAAATATAGACCGCACCACGGCGCCTCCTTATTATATCAATGGTAAACATGAGTCAAAGGACTATGTTATAGGTTTTTTAATATAAAGGACTAATTTAGACTAATGTTCAAAATACAAGGACTTTAGTCGCTCAATGCAAAAAACAATTTCGTTTGATTACTTGCAGTCTCCCCCTTTTTTAACCGCTTAGGTTGTCTTGTAAAAAAGCAAACACCATGTCCATAGGAACCCCCTCTAACTCAATCAATGGCCATCCATTTTTTTCCTCTTCCTTCTCTTACTAACGAGCCCTAAATCTCTCTCTACAAACACCTCAAGATCTCAGCTTTAAGAAATGAAGAAGAAGACCCTCATTTCCCTCTCTCTACTACTCTCCCTCTTCGCCTTATCTTTCTCCATAGAAGATGATATCACCTGTCTTGAAGGGGTCAAGAAGGCCTTTACTGACCCACTGAGTCGACTCACTTCCTGGACTTTCAACAACAACTCAGTTGCTTTCGTTTGTAAACTCAATGGTGTTTCTTGCTGGAACGAGAAGGAGAACCGAATCATCAGTCTTCAGCTATCGTCTTTCCAGCTTTCAGGCAAGTTACCGGAGTCTCTCAAGTACTGTCATAGCTTAACAACACTGGATCTTTCAAACAATGATCTTTCAGGGCCGATCCCACCTGAGATTTGTAACTGGTTGCCTTATATAGTCTCTCTTGATCTCTCCGGGAACAAATTTTCCGGTCCGATCCCGCCGGAGATTGTGAATTGTAAGTACTTGAATAATTTGATTTTGAGGGGAAATCAGTTGACTGGTTCGATTCCTTTTGGTCTTGGTCGCCTTAATCGGTTGAAAACGTTTTCAGTGGCGTCTAATGAACTGTCTGGTTCGATACCGGATGAATTGGGGGCTTTTCCGAAGGATGATTTTGATGGGAATGATGGGTTGTGCGGTAAGCCGCTAGGGAAGTGTGGTGGGTTGAGTAGTAAGAGTCTTGGCATTATCATTGTTGCTGGGGTTGTTGGGGCTGGTGGTTCATTGATTTTGGGGTTTGTAATTTGGTGGTGGCTGTTTGTTAGGGGAGGTAAGAGAAAGAGAGGTTCTGGTGTCGGCGGCGGTAAGGGTGCTGATCCTAGTTGGATCGAGTTGCTTAGGTCACATAAGCTAGTACAAGTGACATTGTTTCAAAAACCTATTGTTAAGATCAAGCTGGCTGATATTTTGGCTGCTACTAATAGTTTTGATTTTGAGAATATTGTGATTTCAACGAGAACTGGGGATTCGTATAAGGCGGATTTGCCTGATGGATCTAGTCTCGCTATTAAGAGGCTTAATGCTTGCAAACTTGGTGAGAAGCAATTTAGGGGTGAGATGAATAGGTTAGGGGAGCTTAGGCATCCGAATTTGGTGCCATTGTTGGGTTATTGTGCTGTTGAAGTGGAAAAGCTCTTGGTGTATAAGCATATGCCTAATGGGACTTTATATTCTCAATTGCATGGGAGTGGGTTTGGTATTAGTCAGTCTAGTGTTTTGGATTGGCCTACGAGGGTGAGTGTTGGTTTTGGCGCAACAAGAGGACTTGCCTGGCTTCACCATGGGTGCGATCCACCTTATATTCACCAGTATATTAGTTCCAACGTGATACTTCTTGATGATGATTTTGATGCAAGGATTACTGATTTTGGGTTGGCAAGGTTGATTAGTTCTCCTGATTCTAATGATAGCTCTTATGTTCATGGAGATCTTGGGGAGTTTGGGTATATTGCTCCTGAGTATTCCAGCACAATGGTTGCCTCATTGAAAGGTGATGTTTATGGCTTTGGTGTTGTGCTTTTGGAGTTGGTAACTGGACAGAAAGCTTTAGATGTCAATAATGAAGAGGAAGGATTCAAAGGGAATTTGGTGGATTGGGTTAATCAATTGGTGAGCACTGGTCGAAGCAAGGATGCCATTGATAAAGCTCTAACTGGGAAAGGTCATGATGATGAGATTATGCAGTTCTTGAGGGTTGCTTGGAGCTGTGTTGTTTCCAGGCCCAAGGACAGGCCTTCAATGTACCAAGTCTACGAGTCTCTGAAGGGTTTGGCTGAGAAACATGGTTTCTCTGATCAATACGATGAATTCCCACTGATCTTTGGCAAACAAGATCCTGATTACAAGGAGTAGCATAGGCAGAACAAGAAGAACAAAAAAAATTTATCCTTGTGAAGAAAAATAGTAGGATATTGGCATCTTTGCATTCATTCATGCTATGTTTTGGAAGACTTTGGTATGCTCCTCGTCATTGTGCTTGATTATTGGATAATTATGTACATTACATGAGGCATCAGGCACCGTACCTTCTATGTAGCCTAGGAAATTTCTCATTTCCCCCCTGCAAAACTTCTGAATTGATCTGTCATTTGTAGAATGTTTCTACTGGGAAAGCTTTATATCATAATTATTGAAGATGTTGCTATGTTCATGTGACATAAGGGATGGCCTATATTCTATATTCTATTTTCATGTATTTGCTGATTTTTTTTTGTGTGGGTGGTTATCTTTTACGCTAATATTTTGCCAAATCGTGAGAAGTTGAGGATCTGATATGTCTGCATATCTGAGAAGCGTTCTATCCATGATCAGTCTGATCAGATCCGTTGTTTCTTGATGTCCCAAGATTTCTGATATTTATTGTTCAATGAACTTAAAAGTTTTCATTTTCACCTTGCATGATTTTGCAATGCTTGGATTATGCGTGTGCAAATCAAATGAAGATTCACCTTCATAGTTTAAGAATTATAGATGCCTGCGTAATAAGACTAGAGGGTATACTCAATGTAATCGATCATCATGTTTCTCTCTAGTACAATGCACAAGGTGTTGCAATTGCGACGAAGAAGCTTGATTTGAAGGAGGTTGAAAGTTTTAGTGCATGTTTCCAGTTGAAACTTCAGCTTCGAAAGACTTACGAACTGCATTTTGTTTCTAATTCTCAGTATTAGGGCTTCTAGATAAAACCATCATGAAGGTGTGTCTCCATTACTCTCTAATATCATCAAAAAGGTTTAATGATCTCGAGGGAAAATGGAGCAAGTTCTCCAGTACTAAACTGATGCCATTGCTATGCCTTCTCTGTTTCACTGTTATTGAATGAAATAGCTCATTATTGCTTGCCTTTTAAGATTCTGTGTTGAAACAACTGCTCTTAGTACCAACTGATCCCAAAAGATAAGTTTCCTTCAAAAATCATAGAGCTAGGATAGCACTTGTCCTTAATGTCTGCCTCAAGCTATGATGATGTCGCCCCAAAATTAGTCTTCCACTGCAGCTGGAGATGTAGACACCCAGTACCTTTAACTGATCCATACATGCTATCTCCTAAAATGCCTTGAATGTTCTGGTTCTGGATTATTTCAGTAACTATGCAGCAATTCAGTAGATTTTTTTTATTTACAACCACAAGGAGATGGAAAGTGAATCCCTTCAAGCTCGAAATTAGGAGTATGTTACCTCTAGAGGTTGCTGATGTGTTTGAAACTATGTTTTGTTCTAACCATGGTTATATAGGTAAACTCTCTTGAAATCTTGATGATGAAAAATTACAATTTGTTCTCAAACCACAACTGCAAAAACTACCACAAACACATTAGTGTCAGTGAGCTTCTGGAGAGGTGGAGCAACAACTCCTCTGGAACCAACCTTTGGCAGCAGTAATTGCATCCCTAATCCGTGACCATATTAATCTTCCACTGGCGTCTCCAACTTCGTGGTCCTGCTCATTTTTTTAAGCTCATAAATCCTCAACAGAGATGAAGAAGATTCTTTTACATCTCAGAAGCACAAACTTCTCGTGATAACATTTATACTTGTCCGAAAAAGAGTGGGTTCGAAAGTCAAGATTGTCTGGATCGTATGCATTGATTTTGACCTGGCTTTTTTGGTTGGGACCATGAATGGTGCCTTTTGAACCCAAACGAGCATGTGCCGCTGAGCAAACTTTATGCATACATCCTGTACGTCTTTCTATGCAAGTAGTATATGTCTCTTCTGTGCCTGGATTAGGGGCATTGCTCGTGTCCTTGGTGCATGAGCACATGTTCTTGACCCCATCCTCTACCAGTGACCTCTTCTGAGGTAGATTTCAATTCAACCAATCACGCTGCTGCTGTTATGCTTTATTGTAGAAGAAGGGCAGGGAAGCTCCAATGGTGAAATTCATTCACAGGCCAGGATATAGAAGATAGAAAAACATGGCAAGTTTCAGATTTAGCTTGTGAACTTGCGTTAGATGACCGATAACGGGCAACAGCAAGTTTAATCAATGTCTTCCATGCAGGCCTGCTTGAAATGTCTTCCGGCCACCAAGCATTCACTTTCTCTCTTCTCTTTCCTCAAGTGCCCTAATCCAGGTTCACTGACTAGGTATCTAGTGGCAGGAAGACGGCTTGAATCAGCAGGCCTGAAGTTATCTCCAGCTAAATATTTGCTCTTAGACAACCTTCGCTCATACACATCCAAAACTTTCTCTAGCTTTTCCTCTTAGTAAGTTTCGGCCAGCTTGGAGTCATCTTTCGGCCCCCTTCTAGGGAGGATCACAGCTTGAAAGAATATATATATATATATTGAAGACCAGATCATTGAAATTGTGGGCTTCAACCTCTAGCCATTGATCTACAAGAGCTTTCTCTTCTAGTGTAGTTCCAAGTAGATTTGGACCACGGTCTGCATACTGGGTTGCCTAGAATCTTACTAGATCCGTGGATCCATGCTCCACCAGGAGGCCTAATTATTTAGTTTGTAATAAATAAATAAATGATGTTCAAGAGCCACAACTGCGTTGTAAAGAAGGGGGGAAATGGTTTTATTTTAATTAAATAATATATATATAAAAGAAATTTCAATAAATTAATCAAATAAAAAAATGATCACTGAAAAAAAAATTCAAAGGGGAAAAAATGATATAGCTCTATTCTTAGCTTAAAAAATATGGAAGGATAAAATTGAATAAAGAAAATAAAAAAACTCGAGTCAACCCGAGTTTGCTTGACAAAATTGTAGCTCGGATAAGGGTGGGATAACCCAATATATAGAAAGAATAAAAAAAAACCACAAAACTTAATTCCCAACAAACCAATTATAAAAGGATGAGACTAGAAAAAAAATCAACAAACAAAAAGGACATAAAAAACAATCAAAACCAGGTAAGATGACCAAACCCTGCGACCTGGATCATGGTAATGGGATAACCAATAAAAGCCTAAACAGGAAAAATGATGAAGATTAATTTTTTTTAAAAAAACTAAAATTTAAAGGATGAAACCAAAAGAAGATTAAAATTTCTTTTAAAAAAGGGTCCCCATAAACAGGATCAAGCCAACTCGAATTAACCCACCAAACATGTGGCCTAGATCATGAAATCAGAATAACTCAATAGAAAAGAAAACAAAAAAAATCACAAAGTCTATTTAAAAAAAACAATGTCAAATGATGGGAAAAAAAAGAGTTAATAATAATAATAATAAAATAAACTCACGTTAACTTTTCAAACTTGTGACTCGGATCATTAAACTGGAAAAACCATGAAGTCCAATTTCCAACCAATTAGATATTGAAGGATGAAATAGGAGGAAAAAATCCATTATATAAAAAGATTCAAAACAAAAAATAATAATTAAAAGAATAAGGATCAAAATTGAAATAAAAAAATAAATTAGAGGAAAACTAATAATTGTTTTAATAAAAGGATAAAAAACAATCAAAAGAATGAAAATCAAATTGAAAACAATAACATGTAATAAATTAGGATTGAAGAATGAAGTTGAAAATAGACTGAAATTAAAAAAAAAAAGCTAAGAATAAAACTCAAAGTTGAAATCTCAATAAATAAAAGGATAGCTCTGAAATTTTGAATAACCAGTGTGACTTTTAAGAGGATGAAAGAGAAAAAATAAAAAATAGAAAGAAAACACCTTTGACAACAAACTATCTTACAAATGACGCCACATACCGCCCCAACAAGAAGAAAACATTGCAACGATTCCAACAACACATCAAAAGAAAATATGTAGCTGCTATATCTTTGGCACATACTTTGCACACACCAATCAACTTTAATTTTTTTAATATATTTTCTATTTATTAAAATATCAAATTATATATTAGCCAATAAACTTGATTATAATTATAAACTATTAAATTTGATAGTGTAGCTAAAAGTTTGTAAGCTCCATCTTCAACAATGAGAACTTGCCCAAAAGGCTAGAAAAAATATAAAATTATATCAATAATTCATGTGCCTTGACCCCTAAAAAAGGAGTCCTGCAATTTTCATGATTTAATTATTTTAGTGTACAAGCACAAGCTATCATTAAATACTAGTTACATGACTAGATGTCGCGGGTCATTTTGTTTTTTTTGCATAAAAAATATATAAAAAAACTAAGATTTAAAAGTCTCGAGTTTTTCTGCAAAACTATACCAAAGTGTCTTAGGAATTTGGCTGCAACGCCTGACCTAAGAATAATATTAATAATATTAATAATAACATTAAACTTGCATGACACAAGTTTAAGTGAGCCTGGCTGCAACACCGGACCCAAGAATATTGGATGTGGGTTTGGCTATAAAATCGTGTAATAAAAATATGATAATTAAACATATTAATTAAAAAGAAAAAAACCAATAGGAAAAAAAAATAATGAAGAAAAAGAAAAAAAAATCTAAATTAATTGGGTTGACCCTTCAAACAAGGTTAATTCTTAAAACCTGGGATTCGCATCATGAAAGTTTGATAACTAAATAGAAAAAAAATTTAATAGGTTTACCCAGAATTAACTAGGTTAACCCATCAAACCAAGCTAACCCGTCAAGCCAGGATACGTATCATGAAAGTCTGATAATTAAATAGAAAGAAATTTAACATTAACAAACTAAACTAAACGAAAAAAAATTAATAATAAAAAAAATTCTGGGTTAACGCGTCAAACCAGGTTAACCCGTCAAACCCAGGATCCGTATCAAGAAAATCTGATAACAAAATAAAAAAAATTTAACATTAACAAACTAAATTAAACAAAACAATTCATTAAAAAAACAAAAATAAAAAATAAAACAAAACGACAATTCTATAATATAATAATTATAATAATATAATATATTATATAGCTAAAAGAGCTCATACTTTTACTGTGGATTGCACCGTGCAGTCCACAGTAAAAGCTGAGCTGTCATGCTGTCATTCTTCTTCTTCTTCTTCTTCTTCTTTTTTTTTTTTTTTTTTTTTAAAGTTTCTTCAGTTTTTCTTTGTTTTTTTTTCTGTTTTTTTTTCTTTTTTAGGTTGTTTTTTCTTTGTTTTTTTTAATGGATTTTTTTTTTAAAAAAATTATTTTATTAATGTTAAATTTTTTTTCTATCTCAAACTTTTATAACACACATTCCATGTTTAATGGGTTAACCCAGATTTTTTTTTTCTGGTTTTTCTTTTTAATTAATTTTTTCATTTGATTTATTTTGTTAAATTAATTATAGGTTAACCTGATTTCATGGGTTAACCAAATTAACTGTAAAAATTGAGTTGTCATTTTTTTTCCTTTTTTTTTGTTTAATGGATTTTGCTGTCATTTTTTTTTCCTGTTTTAATTTGTTTTTTTCTTTGTTTTTTTAATGGATTTTTTTAAAAAAAACATTTGTTAATGTTAATTTTTTTTCTATCTCAAACTTTTATAACAAACATTCCGGGTTTAATGGGTTAACCCCGATTTTTTTTTATGGTTTTTTTTTTTAATTAATTTTTTTGTTTAATTTATTTTGTTAAATTAATTATGGGTTAACCTGGTTTCATGGGTTAACAAATTAATTATGGGTTAAGCCGTCAATTTGTTTTTCTACGCAGTTATCAAACTTTCATGACGCGAATTCCAGGTTTGACGGGTTAACCCAGTTAATTCAGATTTTTTTTTTCATTAGTTTTTTTTCTTCATGTTGGTTTTTTTTTCTTTTTAGTTAATCTATTTAATTATCATACTTTTATGACACAATCTTGCAGCCAAACCCACATCCAAGGCTATTGGTCTAATGTTGCAGTCAGACTCATTTAAACTTGAGTCATGTAAGTTTAATATTATTAATATTACTTTTGGGTCAAGCGTTGTAGCTAAACCCAAGGCTTTTGGGTATATCTTTGCAGAAAAACCTAACACTCTTAGATCTTAATATTTTTTGATATTTTTTATGCAAAAAAAAAAAATTTACCCGTTACATGTGCCTTTGTTTTTTTTTCTTTTTCTTTTTCTTTTTAAGCCCTTTACCGTGGACTGCACAGTGCAATCTACAGTGAAAAAGATGTTGCCTTTAGTTTTTTTTTTATTTTTTTATTTCTTTTTTTAATATTATTTTTTTTTTCTATTTAATTATCAGACTTTTATGACACGGATCCCAGATTTGATGGGTTAACCCAGTTGATTCATAGTTAATTAAGAATTTTTTTTTCTCTTTCTTCATTAACTTTTTTCCTCTTATATGTTTTTTTTTCTTTATTTTTCTTTTTAATTAATATTTTTTATTTAATTTAGTTCATTAATATTAAATTTTTTTCTATTTAGTTATCGTTTGATGCCTTTAGTTTTTCTTTTTGTTTTTTTTCGTTTTTATACCTTTGACTGTGGACTGCACAATGCAGTCCACAATGAAAAGGTTGATGCCTTTTGTTTTTTATTTTTATTTTTTTTAGTTAATTTTTTTCGTTTAATTTAGTTTGTTGTTGTTAAATATTTTTATATTTAGTTATTAAACTTTCATGATACGGATCCCGGGTTTGATGGATTAACCTGGTTTCACAAATTAGCCCAATTAATTCTAGGTAACCCATCAATTTTTTTTCCTATTTAGTTATCAAACTTTCATGACACGAATCCAAGGTTTGACGGGTTAATCTGGTTTGAAGGGTTGACCCAGTTAATTCAAAAAAAATTTCTTTTTCTTCGTTAGTTTTTTTTCTTCCTGTTGGTTTTTTTTCTTTTTAATTAATCTATTTGATTATCATACTTTTATGACATGACCTTGCAGCTAGACCCACATCCAAGGCTATTGGATCCGGTATTGCAGTTAGACCCACTTAAACTTGGGTCATGCAAGTTTAATGTTATTATTAATATTATAAATATTACTCTTGGGTCAGTTGTTGCAGCCAAATCCAAGACTTTGGGTATAACTTTATAGAAAGATGTAACACTTTTAGCCCTTACTTTTTTTATATATTTTTTAAACAAAAATAAATTAACCCGCGGCATCGCGCGGGTAATGTAACTAGTTAATAAGTAAAAGGCGTGGAGAAAGCTACAGTGCTTTCCCACGCCTTCACTCCTTTTAAAGTATTACTTAATTATCTGTAAAATAAAATTAAAATCATTAATTCCTTTTTATTTTTCTCTTTTTTTCTCTCTTTTAATTTTAGAAATATATCAAATGATCTTATTTTTTGTATAACATAATTATGAGATAAAATTTCCTTAATTTCGTTGCAATTGACATGTAAGTTGGTTCAAATATATCTGTATGAATTAAATAAATATAATTCTCTTACATGTATAGGTATTCTTGCACTAACTTTCTCTCTACCTGTTTGAGGAGGAATTCAGGTAGCTTCTGCTCACCAGAATCAAGATCAACATGTTCATGATCAAATTCCACTCCTTTCTTAAGAAGGCAAGCCTAGCCTATCCAATTTATAGTAAAATATCTTTGGTTATATATATAGATATATGCTAGTCTACAAAAGGACACTTCTACCACAAGAACTAGGGCCGGCCACCGTCTACCAGTGGGCTCTTCTTAGGGGTACCACTCATGTCCTTCGATTGCATGAGCACATGTTCTTGACCCCACCGTCAACCATTGACCTCTTTTTATTTCAATTCAACGGACCACTGTATTGCTGTTATGCTTTATTGTTAATTAATGAAGCTGCCGGAAAGTTCAAGTGGGTATGGGCATTTCCCGACTGGTAATGGATTAATGAGCTGAGGGTTACCTGCAAAGAAAGCTCTCGTATGTTCTTAGAGGACATTTCAGTAGTTAAGTTAGCGTAATGAAGGAGAAGGATCAACCAAAAGAAGCGCAGAGAGAGTCTAATAAAATGCTAAGGGAGATGTTGTCGTGATATGTAAATCGTGGTAACGGTACTGATAGGGATATATATTTCTTTACTTCGTGTACACATATATATCACATGATTTGCCTGACAAGTAGCTTAATTATGATGAGAAAGGACTAGCTCAACTGACCAGTGGGCTCTTCTAGCAGGCAGTCATGGCACTGTCACTTGCCTGTCATCTTGAGCAATAAAAAATGGCGAATGTTGTGTGCAATTGATGCATGGTGTGGACGACGTCAGTGGTTTTTTAAGGGAATACTCTCTTCACCTGCGTTCGCAGGAGTCAGCCATGGTGATAGCTTGTAAGATTATTTATAGCCAGGATACAGGGTATAAGAAAAACATGGCAGGTTTCAGATTGGTGCGTGTACTTGCATCAGACGATATCGATAACTGGCAATTCTGCATGCACAATTCAAAAAACAAATAAAAAAAATTTGACAAATGCGTAGAAGGAAGAGGTGAGCTTCATTTTGCCAATATTTCTTATATTTTATATGATATATTAGGGCACAAACATCTTTTCAATGACGTTTACTTTGTCGATACTTGCATCGTTTGCATGACTTTATTCACACCAAAGCAGGACAAATTAAAAAAGAAAAAGAAAACGAAAAACACATCATATAAGCAAATTGCTCGACAAACGTCGACAAGTTGGTCGCTAGAAGCCAGCAAGATTCATCAGTTTCTTCCAAGCAGGCCTGCTTGAAATGTCCTCCCACCAAGCATTCAATTTCTTTCTGTCCTTCACCAAGTGCCCTAATCCAGCTTCGTTGACTAGGTATCTGGTGGCCGGCAGGTGGCTTAAATCAGCAAGGGTGAAGCTATCTCCGGCTAAATATTTGCTCTTGGACAACCTTTGCTCATACACATCCAACACCTTCTCTAGCTTCTCCTCGTATGTCTTGACCAGCTCGGAGTCACCTTGCTGCCCAATTCTGGGCAGGATCAAAACTTGGAAGACTATGTTGAACACCAGATCATTGAAGTTGTGGGCTTCAATTTCTAGCCATTGATCTACCAGAGCTTTCTCTTCTAGTGTATTTCCAAGCAGATTAGGTCCACGGTCTTCATACTTTGCTGCATAGTATCTTATGATTGCTCTGGACTCTGAAGGAAAATTTGAGAAGACACCCGCAGAAAAAAAAGATTATAGATTCATTAAATGATGTTTACCAATTATGAAAAACGAAATTGGAAATTCATTCAGTTTTTCAGAAAGTTATTCTCAGAAACAAAACATTAAGAAATATTTATTAATTGAAAATGAAAATTGTTTTATTCAAAACACTTGTTTTCTAGTTTTTCTAGAAAACTAAAAGAATACCAAATTAGTTTTTTCTTTTCTTTTACTTTCAAGTTCTTCATTTCAAAATAAGGATTGTTTTTATTCACGTGATAGTAATATTCCTTCTATATAATTTGAAATTTAAGTAAAAAATTAATGGCCTTTTTTTTAAAAAATAAAATAAAAAATATATATATATTTAATAAACTTGTTTACTTAATTCCCATAAAGTATTTTTAGAATATATAAAAAACTAGAGATGAAAATAAAAAAAAATTATTTTATGAGAATAAAAACAAAAAGATATATGATACCGTCACTCTTACCAAAAAGCTTGAAATCACCATCTTCAACAACAGGAACTTGCCCAAAAGGCTGGAAAAGAAAATATGCAAATAATTACATCAATAACTCATCGAATAAAGAGTTATATGTGCTCTCAAAAACAGAGTTATACAATTTTCATGATTTAATTATTTCAGCATACAAACAAAACTAATAATCATTGCGAATTTCCCATAAAACAAGAATCAGAATCATTCTTTTTCAATATTCTCCTCCCTTTCTCTCCCAATCTTAAAAATACAGCAAATTAATAACCTTATTTATATATATAGGATACCATCATGAAACAAAACCTCGTTTCATATGAATTGGTTCGAAGATATCTTTAACCATTTTTTATAAATAAATATTTCTATAAGAAGATATCGTTTCATAAAAAAATAATCATGAGAGAGAGGCAAGTCAAAGTAGCTTGCAATAACGTTCTCTCTACCTGTTTGAGGAGGAATTCAGGTAGCTTCTGCTCACCGGAATCAAGATCAACATGTACAAGATCAAATTCCACTCCTTTCTCTAAGAGGCAAGCCATGACCCTTTGTGGGCAAACAGCCATGGCAGGACCATACACTTTAACAACCATGATCGATGAATTCTCTGAAACTTACCACTCACTAAATAAAACAAAGAGAATCTTGAGCTTTCCCAAAGAAGGATCCAATCTAGATAATTTACAGTACAGATCCCAATATGGTCATCTTTATAGCAGAATATCGTTGGTTACAAGCCGGGGGTTGTCACGTGAGCTCTGCCACAAGAACTCGAGGTTTGCCATGCAAGTCAAAGCAACATCGAATGAATTCTTCCCATTTTATGGTTATGGGGGTTGTCACATGCAAGAACAACCGGTTGGTGGAGGCCAAACTTTGGGAACTTTAAATTATTTCGGTTCACGTGGATGAATATTGTTCATAATCATTAATGTATAGTATTTAGTTGAAAGATTTTTTTTTAATAAAAATATTAAGGGTATTTTTTTTTATCATTATTGTATCGAAAACACACAAGAATGAGTGAATCGATGGCTTTTTTATATCCAAATATATTTTGAAAATTATCGTCTACTAAACGATATCACACCTACTTTATATAAGTATTAATTATAACGTGAGTAAAATTGATTTTCTTTTAAAGATGAAAATGTATTTTTAATTATTTTAATTATCCTTAGTTCAAGATTATAAAAAAAAACATATAAAATACTTTTATATATTTGATTGAGTGTTATTAAATTTGATTATACTTATTTCAGGTTCAGTTTGTGAAATTTAATTATCAAATCCAATACACTTAATAAATAAATTCCATCAAAACGAAGTTCAAATGATAATATTTTAAGTTATAATAAATTAACCTGAATTAAGATGTTCAATCCATGACACCACTTAAAGTTGAGGTTATTCCATGACACCACTCAAAGTTGAGGTTATAGACGGAACCAAATTTATAATATTAATTTTGATTTTATTTATATTATAAAGTGTGTGTTTAATATTATGATACAAGATACTTTTTAAAATAATTTTTTATTTAAAATATATCCAAATAATTTTTTTTTAATATTTATATTTTAATATTAACACATTTAAATTATTAAAAAAAACTTCTAAAAACATAAGCAAAGCGCTTCAAAACACACCCGAGGTCAAGGCCACCTGAAGTCTCTTTCCGTAAGCGTTGCAGCACGCAAGGTCTTTTTGCCCGATTTGGACACAGCATATATTAATTACAATTCTTTCATCTTGAATGATTATCTTCCCTTCATTGCATTCAAGTAATTTCTGATGAACATTCCCGAGTGCATTTCCTGGCGTTTGTTTCAAATGTGGAATCTACAGGGGGGGGGGGGGAGTACTGCGTGGATCAACCATTTAGAATTTGGTAATGATATATTTTACACTCTTCTTCTTCTCTTGTTCTTTCACTTGGTGACTTGTCTTGTGTTTGATCTTCAAATCTTGTTAGCTCTACATGGACCTAAAAGCAAAGGCCACATTACTCTGGCAACACTAGAGGAAGGCCATCCAATCTGTTGCTAGAAATGCAAAATGCCTAACCAAGTGATCTTGTTTCGCTCTTTGCAATTCACTGTAGGGTTCAAGCCTTCAAATGTAATTGAATTTCATTCTAACTTTCAATGAATACTTGCTGTATGGATGTATGCTTGCATGCTGGTATACATTACAATATTTAAACCATTTTATCCACTAGGTATAAAATACTTGAGTTTCAAGTTCATATTGCAGTTTATGTTTTTGCCAGAGGAGATGGCACTAGCGATGATGGACTAATGAGGGATTTTGCATACGCAACTGGCAAAGCAACTATCTTCTTGGCTTTTCTCACATATGCTCTCTTTGTGAAGCTGTTGTAATCGTTAGCCTCTATCTCGTCTAGTATTTGGCGATATAGCAGCAAGGATGCCCAAACCTGCAACATCCGAAAACATTGCGCAATCATAAGCAAGAGTAGGCAGAAAAGATACTATCAATGATTATCGAAAGAACATCCTAGCTATGATTCTAAATTTCTCAGTCGGAAATGCTGATCCCTCCGTTAGTTTGGCGTGATCACAATGCTAAATCGTTCAATTGCTGAAAAGATGAATTTCTTGATCTTGGTAATCATGAGAACATTGTAGGATATATAAAGCTTAGCATGGTCCTATTTACCGCAACAGAAATATCGAAAAGAAAACAAAAGGGCAAAACCATAAATGAGGACAATAGCCATGACCTTCCCTGGCCAGGCTTCTCTTGTGTGTGATTGCCATCGAAAGACCAGAAAACAGCTGGTTTTGTGTCGATTAAGGTGCATGTGTTCAAAGAAAATCATATGATGATTTTTGAATTTCAATTAGTTTCATGATTTCCATTTTTTTAATTTTTAATTCATTTTTCCATTGTTCACTAGAGGTTAAGGTTCATTATTTTGCTATTGAGATATCGATAGAAGTTCTTGATTGTTTACCGGCCATCGACTTGCAGCACTCAATTCTGTCACTCCTTTCTCAGCCTCATCAAAGAACATCCTTGCTCTCTTAATTTGATTCTTCATAAAGTTTCTCCACTTATCTGTCACCTTTCCAGCAAATATGTCATCATCAGAAAGCCCTGCCTGTGCCAGCTCATCTTGTGGTAGATAAACCCTTCCTCTTCTTGCACTGCAAACAAAGTCAACAGAAAAGGAAAAGCTAAGGATACAAAAAGATGATTCACCATACCAAAGAAAAATAGGCGAAAAAAAAAATACATGACAAGAATTAGTTCATAAGATACTATTCAATGCAGCATATAATTCTAGATTATTTCTCAATTGACTCCCTGAAAAGAAAGTGAAGGCTCTAGAAAGCTTGTGCAAAGTTTTTTTTTTTTTTTTATTGTGACTCCAAGTTTGCAGCAGACAACACTCTGCACTTACTCTTCTCCAACATCCCTAAGTATGTTAGTGAGTTGATTAGCTATCCCCAATGCCAAGGCAGCATTATAAACACTCTCAGTCGAAGCCTGTGATTCAGGTGCAATGCCCATGACTGGAACACTCATTAATCCAACAGTCCCAGCAACATAATAACAGTAAAGATAGAGCTCATCAAAGTTTTGGTATCTTGATTTCTTCAAGTCCATCCTCATTCCTTGAATCATATCTTTGAATGGCTGAAACAAGGTATCATACAAAAAAATCAGACATGAATCTCGCCTAGACACAACATCACTGGAAATGCTTTTATAGTATCATTGCATTAAAGTGACTAGCATTAAATAGTAATGGACTTCATGTGAAGTGAACAAATTAATATTCTAGTTTTGGGACATGACTGCAGATTAAAAAAAAAACTGTCTCCAATAGCTACTAGAACAAGTCGGAAAAGTATGACCGCTGAGAGTACCCAATAAACATAGAAATGGCACTCCACATTCATGTTGGAAAGTAATCGCAGAATTATCTACAGCTACAAAGGAAATTACAGTTCAAATACAAGCTGCCTGCTACTTGCACATTGCATATAGAAATAAACTAACGTCGCCAACAAGCACGATATGTTGCAATGCCAAAATTATTTTTGATTGGTAACAGAGTAACTATTTTTCAATTGAGAAGTACTTTGATTTTGAAAGTACTGCCTAACCTGAATATCAACAGGAAATTTTCCAACTGTGTCTGCTAGAGCAGCATCCATCATATCAAATGGACGCCCTTGGAAAAGATCTTCCAACCTTGCCTCCCACCTATCTAAAGCTGTTGGTGTAATGTGTGAAGCATTTGGCCCGTCGACAAGCTCATCGGTCCTCCTACACCACACTACATGTGCAGAAAACATTGTAAGAAAGGAAAAGGTTCATTCTCTGAGAGTCATCGTCTCTTACATTCATAGACTATAACCTTCGAATATCATATACCATATAGAACTGATCAAACTTGATTTCAATCATGAAGCGGAAGAATAATATTAAGGGTAAGCATCAGGTGTTAGATAGTGTAACCAGTTCACAGCATGCTTGATTTCTCTTCGAGAAATATTGTCTTCAAAATTCCAAGTACATGATTATCACATTTTAAAAATAAATTCCATGAAAAGAGCACTTAAGGCTTCACATATATCCTAGACAGGAAAAGATAAGTTCTTATGGTTCACATAATATACAATTAGCTGCACAACTAGCACCATGATTTCATAAGCTCCCAAAAATAACATCTCTTTTTTATTTCAGAATACTTTGCTCATCATTTGATTATCAAATCCCATCAGAACACATGTATGCTGTATAGGATTGAAATCACTCTCCTCCAACTTCTAAATTCTCTGAATATTCCAAGGTGTAAACAGAAAATCACTCACCATATATGGCCCAAATAGCCCTTCTCCGTTCAGGGGTCATGAGCAGAGTTCCTGAGAAAGCAAAAGGCAAATGAGAAAACCAATCACAAGTACAACGTATAACAGATTCAAAAGCCAGCAAGAGCCAAAAATCAAAATTCCATTAACTGAACAACAGGAAGCTAACCCAGGTAAAAAGTCTTGGCATACTCAGCACAAACTTGTCCACACCGATCATAAGCTTCACTCAACAAGCTCAAAGTCCCTGGAAGAACAACATCTGGTTTCACATCCAGATCACCTCTGGACTTCAGTTCTTTCTTAACCAGAGCTGCCTGCTTCAGTACCACATTGTAAACCATCTCCTCGGATGACAAAACAGCCATTTCTCCAGCATGGCTTGCTACCATGCTTGATATCACAGGCAGTTTGCTTCCATTACTTCTACCACCTAAATACCCCAAATCTGGATTGACAGAGCATGACTTCCATTCCTGTTTCCTACCCTTTTTTTCTCCAAGCTTAAAAAACAAACTCCGATCTCTAGAATTACCAAACTTCGTTGTATCCAGAACCCTGACAGAATCCAGGAATCGAAGACAATTGGAAACCTCTGTGCTTGGATTGGCACTACCAACCCAAAACAATGCTACAGTCATTTCAAAAACTAGTCTTTTTGTTACCAAACTCTCCTGGGAACCTCCTTCAACAATCCCAATTCACTCAAAACACACAAGTTTTCCTCTTTTCAAGATAAACCCACTTCAACTTTACAAGCGAGGTTCATAAAAAGTAGCTAGCTGACTTCCCTCACACAAGAAAAGCAAACCAACTTTTTCAAAATGAACCCATTATAGACCACCAGCAAGTGAAGCTTTGTTTAAGCTTATCTGTAACTGAAACATTAAAAAAGAAATCATAGCCATAAACTATATAAAACGAGGATGATAAAGATTATGTTGTGTGATGATAAACTGATGATAAAAAGCTAACCTCTTTTGCTGTTTTTTTTTGCACCACTCCCTTGACAACAAAGAACTTTCACCAATAAATTAAGACAACAACTCTTTTACAAGTACCGACCTCCCATGAATTGAAAAACTAACAACGGCCCACAAAAAAAATGACAAACTCTCCACCCTTCCAGAGGCTCCTACAAAAAATGACAACGTTTTTGTTTTGTTCTTGTTCTTGTCCGGCTATAAACCCGTTTGTATCCGGATTTGGTTTCAAGCTGGTGACCCAAACCTTTTGAGTTTGAAAGCGCAGTGTATTTGTCGCTTGTAATATTATCTCAGATTTGAATTTAATGAATGATTTCTTTTAAAAAATATATGTTCAATTAAGGATGGACTTGTCAAAAACTCCATTAAATGAAAAAAAAACAACATTACATAAGTCTAATTTATCGCCATTTCATAAGCAACAAAGAACTAATGTGTATAACGATTTGAGTGATGTTTACTGCTGCGGGTGGAGCATTGACCCAACTTTGAACTTGGACATTTTTTTTTGGTGGGTCAGAAAAGGGAATTATGAAAAGAGCAATGAAATCTCAATGAGATGGACACGTCGACGTATCCACCAATCGATGGAGGATAACGTTATCAAAAGGGTGGCAGAAAAGGCCTGGGCCATTGAGGGGGCAGATGTACACGTGGCGAACGATGAATGAACAGTTAAAGTAGCCCTAGAAAGATCCTCTGAGGATATTATTATAGATACCAGTGCTCCTGCAAAGAAAGAAAAAAGATAGATTGGTGGGGGGCAACTTCTCCAGCAATGGAAATGGGTTAGGTCGAAATTCTTATTGTTTTCTTTTCTCTTCCTTCCAGGAGTTTTCGCGTAAAACAAATAAAATAAATAAAATAAAATTAATCCAATAATTTAAAATAAGTTTTGAAAATATAATTTATATTATTTTTTAATATAATATTTAAATAATAATTATTTAAACTTGAAACTTTCACTCACACACTACCTTGTATTTAATCTTTTTCAAATAAATAAAAATAATGAAATTCAAACTCGTGATCACTTGATTATCAAAACTCTAATAACACATCAAAAAGCTAATTTAACATAAAAACTTAACTTATTAGATGATATCTTAAATATGATTTAAACGGTAAAGTAAAGTTATAATATATAATTTATATTATTTTTTAATATTTTAAATATAGTGTAAAATATTTTTTTAATATAGTTTTTTTTTTAAATATATTAAAATAATTTTAAATTTTTAAATTTTTTGCTTTTTATATCAATTTAATGTTATTTTCAGACCAAAAATTATTTCAAAAAAATCCAAAAATATAAACAGAATCTGCATCGAGCACCCCTAATTAGGTTTTTGTTTTGTTGTAAAGGAAAAGTAAACTGATTGTGTGACGTGTGGACCACGATATATTGTTGGGATTTGTGGATGTGTCCACACTTGTTCTTCATGGGGTTAGAGGTATTCTCTGAGACACGCAGCCCGCCACCTTTTTTTAATTACTATTTTCATCCTTTTCGTTTTCTTGAATGCCTGTATTTTTGCCGTGGAATATACATGGCCAATGACAGGGTAACTTGCTGGTTGTATTAGGGTTTGATCAAGGAAGTGTTTCTTCTTCAACTTGGCTACTACTACTATACACACACACACACACACGCCTCATTGTTGTCTTTTTCATCTGACAATAAACAGTAAGTCTTTATTTAATCTTTAACGGATTATGAGAGTTATATTAGATCTAGAATTGAAAAGTTTTTTAAATTTGGATTGAATTTTTGTTTTAAATCTATTTTTGGGTTTTCAAGAGTTATTACGTGGCATAGAAAGAGTTTGATAGTATTGTTTGGTTATTTTTGAGTAAAATTGGTTGAAAATAAATTTTTAAATTTAAAAATTATTTTTCTTGCTTTTCCAGCAACCAATAATAACTAGATTCTAAAAAATTAAACGATGTGTCTTTTTCGACCAAAAACGTTGCGTTGGGCAAATTTTTCTCTACAAAAATAAATGATCATGTTTAAAATAAAACTTGGCGTAACCAAGTGCATGTTTTTGAGTGGTTAAAATATTGGATTTAAAATTTCTTGAGCTTCCCCCGCATGTTGGAACCCTAATGTTTGTCGAATCCTCTACAATATAAAACAGGTACCTGATCTATCAATATTGAGTGACAACAAAGATTTTGAATTAAATAGAGAAAGACTCGCTTAATTAGTTTATGATATGTTCACTCTTCTTCGTTTACACATGTGATGTCTTAAGCATTATTAATGCGAATTCAAGTAAACAAATTATGAATAGAAACTTAATTGAATTTATTGTTTTTCATTTCAATTTTATTTTTATATATTTAATTAATTTTGAATTAATATTTATAATTTATCTCAATCTATTTTTTATAGAGTTATTTTAATCTCACACAAATATTATAAGGTGAGAGAATACCTCATGCAATCTTACCTCAAACAAAATTTTCATTATTCAATTATAATTAAATTTGATTAAAATTGAAGGAAAAAAAAGTAGGAAAGGTTCTTAAATAAATAAAAAAAAACATGCTGATATTATAATATAATTTGTATTTGTTTTGATTTGGAAACGAGACATTCATATCTCATCATTATTATTCTGAATCGTGTTATTTACAGAAACAAATCAAAATATTAATTAAAATACCATAATAATATTATCAAAGATATTTACAAGATCAATCCAAATACTGTTATATATGCTTAAATAATGTATTGTATAAGCCTGTTTGACTTGATGTAGAGCTTTTAGTGATGTTTACTGCTGTGGGTGGAGGACCATTGACCCGATTGACCCAATAAATTAATAACCCAACTTTGAATTTGGACCTTGTTTTTTTGGTGGGTCAAAAAAGGTACTATAAAAAGAGCAATGAAATCTAAACGAGATTGACACGTAGACACATCCACCAATCAATGGAAGATAACGTTATCAAGAGGGTGGCAGAAAAGGCCACGGGGGGCAGATGTACACGTTGCGAACGATGAATGCACAATTAAAGCAGCCCCAAGATCCTTTGAGGATATTATTATACATACCTACCACTACTACTCCAAAGAAAATAAATAATAATAATAACAATTCTTATACAATTAGTTAGTTAGATTTTAAATTTATTTTTCAAATACCTATATTAATCAAAAAAAATATCAATGAAAATGGGTTGGTTGAAATTATTTATTCTTTTTCTTTCAATTTTTTTTCTAAATATTAATTTAATATTTTTTTTAAGTTAACATTTAAAATTAAAAACAAAAAATATGAGAGACAACCTAAATAGGTTTTTGTCTTGTTGTGGAGGAAAAGAAAACTGTTTGGGGGACATGAAGACAACAATTGTTGGAATTTGTGGACGTGTCCACCCTTATTGTTCATGGGGTTAGAGGTATTTTCCTTTAGACACGTAGCCGACCACCTTTTTTTTAATTACTATTTTCGTCCTTTCATTCTCTTGAATGACTTGTATTTTCCTGTAGAATATACTAATTTACATCTACATGCTATGCTGTGGGGGTTATGAATTTTTTAAACATAAAAAAAAAAACTTAATTCTCATAAGATTCTTTAGTGTTATAATTAAATTTGAAAATGCAGTCGTTTTAATTATTTTATTAAAATAACTTTTTTCTAGTAATATATTTATTGTTTATTTTAGCTAGCACCATATTTTTAATTAGAATCATTGTTTTTGTTTCTTTAATACCTTATAGTTGTTAAAACAAGTTAATAAACGATCTTAAAGTAACATGTTTATAGTTTATGTGATTAAAAACTATAAATATAAATGTGATGAAATCATATTTAGAATTAATTTATAAATTTTGTTTTCATTCACTCGAATAAAGGCGAGGATGGAGGGATTTTTTGCCTCTGTAAGGGTAAAGTTGAAGGCAAGCAAAATTTCTTAACTTCTTGAAGGCATGTAAAATTTTTTAGGATATTTGAAAGTGTAGTTGTGGATATTTTTTAAAGTGTTTTTTATTTAAAAATATATAAAAATAATATTTTTTTATTTTTTAAAAATTATTTTTGATATTAACACATCAAAATGATCTAAAAACATATAGAAAAAAGTTAATTTAAAGAAAAAAAGTTAATTTTTTTTAAATTTTTTTAAAATATAAAATCAAACAACAGTAAGTGTCCTCTGACTCCATAGATCTTCGTGTTCAAATTTATAAAGTAAATAATTTTTTATTTACTGTTTGGGCCGCAACCCAAACAACCAAGAAGAACCGGCGGACAACTGTTGTCCATTCACAACTATTAAGCCACAACCAAGATTGGACAATTGTTTTGCAATCGTCGTTGCTGGGCCACAACCAAAACAACAAAGATTGGACAGCTATGGGCCTAGTCTAATTTGGCAGCCGAGCAACTTGTCGGGCCTAAAAGCCCAACCAAATAGAGACTCCATCCAAAGGCCTAGCTAGGCAGAAAAGGAATGGGTGCCAAACAATGTATTTTCTCATACTACATCATCCTTTCTCTATCACACTTCAAAAGTTTTCAGAAACGTAGGAGTTATACCTGTATTTTTTTAAAAAATAATTTTTTTAATGAAAATTTAATTTTTTTTATATATTTTGGATAATTTTAATGTACTGATCTAAAAAATAATTTTTAAAAAATAAAAAATATATCATTTTGATGCATTTTGATATAAAAATAATTTTAAAAAGTAATTATAACCACATTACCAAATAGATTTTAGATCTAAAAGGTGACCCGGTTAAGAAGTCGGATCATATATTACATAAATAAACTCAAATTAAATTAAAAGAATATTTAAAAATATTTTATATAAAAAATTAAAAAATAATTCAAGAATATTTCAAAAAAAATTATCTAATATTTCAATTCATGTTAGAATTGTTGTTTTCTTTTCTGACTCACACTCTCTTTTCTCATCTTAGTAACTTAAACATTAAGAATTCCTTTATCTACATAAAAAAAACTTGTTCCGTAAGAAAACATGAAATGAGAAAGCCTGGACACGTTAGCGACACATCCGTTATGAAAAACTCAAATCCATTAGTTTGCTTTTTAAAATCTGAGATTAAATTGAATTTAATTATTTTTAAAAAAAATATTTGCTTTTTTAATTAGTTTAATAAATTTGCTCGTCTCTAACTTCCGGACGTAAAAGTAGCTTGACATGCATAGGTATGCTTCGAGGAATCTTATAGGTCCCGCTGCGAGTAATCATTTACAGATACTCGCCAAAATCAATGAGAATATTTTATCAAAGGACACGTTTCAGTAACATAAGTCGAGTATAGAGTCTTACCTACTCAAGCGACTAACTACAGCACACAAAGTAAGGACATATTTGTCATTCCGTAAATCTACAGGTACATCACTTTCCCTTTCCTTTAAAACGTCGTTCAAGCTTCCACTCGTTGCTTTCACGACGGTTCTTTATTAGCTATAATCTGAGCAAAAGTAAGCTTAGTGGCGAATAATTTCAAAGAGGTCTGAGTTCATGATGGCTTTTGTGTTTCTTTTAAAAATTGCAGTGAAATGCCTCGGCGTTCTTGCATGGTATGCATAATGTCTGTGTGTAGTTTTAGTACTTCGCGTTTTCCTTTGCTTTGTGTTTTCATGTCTGTGATGATCAGTTGTTTCTGCTCCATGGTTGCAGGCCTGTTTTTGGTTTGGGTTATCCTCTGTAAGTCTCCTCTCTTTGTTTTACTTTGAGTGTGTTTGTTCATGTTAATGACTCGACTATCTCGCATGGTGTTTTTAGATTATGTTATTCGGAATGTCAAGTCGGTGTTTTGTTTAGCCAAGAAGTGATGAATCATCGCTAATTAATTACTCGTGCTTGTTTCTGAGTGTCTAACAGATGTGCTTCCATTCAAGCGATCGAGACTAATTCGAACTCCGACACCCAGAAGCTGATGTCATACTGGGTCTCCATTTCTGTGGTCTTGCTCCTTGAACATTCGTTTCAGCTTGAATGGTAATTAAATGAAATGAAATTTAAGAGAAACTAAAATGCGTGGCGTTTTCCTGCTGCATTTTTCACTCTGCACTGCTCACTGTGGATTAGAGTAGTGAATTTCAATTGCGTTTTCCAGCTTCAGAAAAAGGAGAAATTCTAGTAGAAAATTATTATTTTTTGATTGAATTTAAATTATTACCCGTATTATAAAAAACTTATTACCATATAATAAAAAACAATTTGAAGAGTTTCTCACTATACTAGATTAAATATTTTAATATGCATTTTTCTCTTAGTTTTATTGAATCTCTAGTTAGTTTTAACAATTTTTTTTAATATTTATTGATATATATAATTCTCGATTTATCCTATTAATCATGCTCAATTCTCTATATCAATATTTTTATAAACTGAGTTTAAAATAGATTTAAATGAATTGAACTGTTTCAAAATACCATTATATCAATATTTTTTAAAAAATTCAAATGACTACATCAATTTCTTTCCATTTAAATTGAAGTTTATTAAAACAAATAAATTAGATGTATATTTGTGATATTTTACTTAACTCCAATTCCAATTTCCCAACATGTTAGCATTATATTATTATTTTTTTAATTTATTCACATCAAAATTATCAAAACATTATTTTTTTTATGAAAACTTTATTTTATGCTTCAAATAAGTTATTACTTACAAATATACTATTTTGATAAAGAAATGTAAAAAAAAAGAAAAGAAACGCATTAGCAAGATGAAGGAGTTTTAATTAAAGAAATACTTTTTTTATTCTTATTTTAAATTCTTCAATTTTTTTGTTTATTCTGATTTCTTTCAATTTTTATTAAATAAACACCATGGTTCGGAAATCTAATTTTTAAAAATAATTAATAAGAAAAGGGAGAAACTCTAGTACAAAATTATTATGTTTTAATTGAATTTAAATTATTACCCGTGTTATAAAAAAATTATTAGCATATAATTAAAAACAATTTGAAGAGTTTCTCACTACACTAAATTAAATATTTTAATATACATTTTTCTCTTAGTTGTTTTATTGAATCTCTAGTTAGTATTAACAATTTTTTTAAATATTTATTGATATATATAAATACAGTTGGGAATGATCAGTTAATGAAAGTTGATGTCTTCAAGATGATTTTGGACATCTGTTCAAATTGTTGGTATAGGGAAATATGCTGTGTGCTATTTGATGAGGACAAGAGGACTTTTGAATCTCTCAAGTCAATCTCTATTTTCGCATCTCTCTATATGCAGGCTAGTCTTCTGGCCATACATTAAGCTAATGATCGTCGGCTGCTTGGTTCTGCCTTACTTCGATGGTTCTCTGTATGTCTATAAACACCTTATTAATCCGTGTCTATCCATGAGCCCTGCAACTATCACCTGCCAGTTCAACAAGCAGGAGTTATTTTTCAAGAAAGATGATTTTCTTGTTGAGATGAAGAGGTATATGAAGGAAAATGGCTCTGATGCTTTGGAGGATCTCATTGCTTCCACGGTATATATTCTTCTTCGTGGCAACAGGTCCTATGGAAATCTTTTGATATGCACCTGAAATCAATTGAATTAATCTAATTTTGACGTTCTTATCATGTGCATAAAGTATGCTTTCTCACCATTGCTTCCCTCCCAAACATCTGTGTCTTTCTTCCAGAAAAAGAGTGTAAAGCCTGATGTTGATGTGAAGGAGATCAGGGCGGTTGAAGCAGAGGATTTGGTAAGGTCGCTAATTACAGTTGCATATTGTTTATGGCTCTTTATGTGACTTGATCAAAGCCAGATCATGAATGCAGAAACACCCACCAACCAATGGTAGCAGGAGCGGTCTTTATAACGAGAGCTCGATCATTGCAGCAACCACAAAACTCATGTTTCCTTATTGTTGATTGATTTTTTTCCTTTTTTGAAAAGAAGTCCTACTTATGAAGTAATTCAATGTTCTTGTAGAATAGTGGTTGTTAAGTGTGATGCTGTACAGGTTTTTATTTCAGCTGATCAAGCTTTTGATTCATGCAGCCGAAGTTCGAACAACTTGTGGTTCGATACGAAGACAGTAATGATGTGGAGATAACAGAGAAGATAGAAGTTGCATCAACCAAGCAGGTAATTTTATTCAACGGTTGGATATTTGGGCATCCTTAAAGGAAAAGTCTACCGGTGCTTTTGGAAATAATATTATGAACTGTGAAATGTTTCTGCCTGATGAGAAATTTAAGTATCTTTTGATTCACGCTGCTGAAGCTGGAACAGCCTAAGCTTCCGGTTCGATTCAAAGATGGTGATGCTTTGGAAGTAACAGAGAAGCAAGAAGTTGCATCGACCACGCAGGTTATGTTATTCAGCAGATGAATTTTTCAGAACTTTTAAAGAAAATAGCTGCATGTGTTTCAACCCAAACAATCTAAAACTTCTCTCTAGAACTTGTGTTATTTGATAAGATTTTCAAAAATTCCCTTTATGAGTACCACAAATTCCCTTCCCTTCCTTCCTCCCTGTGATTTCTTTATTGGTTTCTTGTTAGACAAACATCTATGTTTACTGCATTTGCAGGCCAGACAAGTAGAATCTAACATCAGCGAGACAGAAAACAGAACATTTCCACCTCTGGAGAGCATAAACACTGCAACAACAACAGTAGGAGGCGGAGATCTTTGTGGGATTGTACCTCCCGAGAAAGTCCAAAAGGTATGGACTTGTGTTATATGTCAAGTAACAGCCCAAAGTGAGACGGCTCTAATTTCACATCTCCATGGGAATAGACACAAGGCCACTTATGAACAGCTAAATGTCAAGAATCAGACAGATGTTAACTCACATCTTCAAGGAAAAAGACACAAGAAAGCTTGTGAGCCTCTGAACTTCAAGAACAACGCATCAAACAGCAATGTTTCCCCTGCTTCAGTGGGAAGGAACCTGATGAAGAGCCGATGTATTGAGATGATAGGTTCTCATTGGTTTTGTACAATCTGCAATGCAAGCAGTGTACATGGCAAGCAAAGTCACCTTAAAGGGAAAAGGCACAGGGCTTCGTTGCAAGCATTGGATGGTCTTGGAGGCAATAGGCATGCTTGAGTCACTGAATATGTTCATACAACTATTGCAGAAGATGTTCTAATCTGGAGGCCAAGGTGGCCGTGATCATCCAAGGTACCTGTAGATTAAATGGCGTGTCTTGTTGCCGGACAAACAAATTAAATGGCCTCGAAATGCAAAAACTTAAAAGGCGGATATTATGTACGCAGGCCTTTGAAATGGCGGCCTTTTGTTTTTTTTATTAATGAACGAAGAAGTTTCATTGATCCAAAGGAAAAAAGTAGGAGTTTATCCTGCTACAAAAGCAAGAATTCAGACACGATTACAAGAAAAATAATCAGAGAAATAGCCACTGGTTACAAAGAACAAAAGATTTTGTTTCTTGTCAGGTCCTTTTGCATATTGCATATGAATAATGAACCTTTGTGGACTCCTCGTCGAATTCCTTTGACTCAGTGACTTTGAAAAATAGGGGACGATAACTAAAATTTTATAAAAACTCGACTTTTAGGCTCATTATCATTGGAAGGATAAATATCAGAAATATTAAATATCTTATCAAATTCATTCCTTGATATTCCTATTATGTCGAAAGGTTTATACTTTATACTTCTTTTGCTGTAGCTTGCTTAGAACAAAAATACCATCACCATATCTTATTTCTTGAACACTTAACCTGCCAGATTATCAATTCTCTCAAGTCAAATACCAATTGAATAACGTGTAATTTGGTTTTGGATCAAGGAATTTGGATGCCAGAAAAGCATAATGAACTCATATGTAGCTATCACAAGCAGATTATTATTCATCTTCTATGTAGCTATCGAATGCAGACTTCAGAGGAACATTCTGTTACCGTACATGATTTAGACACTTGAACAATTTAGGACTCTATTAATATTAGCTGTACAGATTATCTTCCCATGTATAGATGCTGAATATTAGGAATCAATGAGACTCCATGTAAAGAATACACTCACGTATAAGAAGTCAAACAGCGAACTGACAGAGATAGTTTTTCCAAAAACAAAAGCTCCCTCGGAATTCTTGTTTTCTCAATATATTGACACATTCAACATGGGAAACGATTTCATGGAGTACATTAATTTCACCTACTCGTAGGTTTGTGCCATTATCGTATCCAATATCTGACTTTTTCTTGTGTACCGTTTTCAGTGATGAAGAAAACTTCAATAAAAGGTCTTTGGAAGAGCAATGTATTTTCCATCTGACAGATGCTGTGCACTAGAGATAATTCAGATTTCTGCTAATGTAGTGCAAGAACTGGCTTATGATAGAATCCCTAAGAACTTGTTTACAAAGGCAATCCATTTCTCGTCTCCATCACAGATTTTATTATTCTTGTCTGAATTATTTTTACCTAGACTACATTCAATTTGAACTTTTAAAGCATTATTGATTTTATTTCAATCTAACAATCCATGACTTTATTTCTCAAATTCAGCTTCAAACAACAGGAAAATAAGTGCTGCGGAATTGAAAAAAATTGGGAATTTTTATTGACAGCTGTTGAGAAAGCTTTGAATTTTCTTATTCAAAAGAAAAACAATAGCAAGAAAAGTAAAGAACTTTTCAAAATCCAGAAACTTTGAAAAATATAAATCAGGAAATTTAAGATGGATCAGAATCCTGGCTTGGTTCTCAAAAGAGAAAAATCGCTCAGTTTATTCAGCTTCGATCATTTGGGGAAATAATCATCATCTCCATCTGTTCGATCCCATTATTTACCATTAATTAATCCTACAAATCGCAATAATTTCACATAAAAAATAAAATTTTGAAAAAATATTTTAAAAAATCAAGTTGAAGATGGATCAGAAATCTGGCTTGGATCTCTCGAAAGAGAAAAATCGCTCAGTTTGTTCAGCTTCGATCATCTGGGGAAATAATCATCACCTCCATCTTCTCCTTCATTTTAAAAAAAAAAAAAGCCTTTCACAAAAGAACACAATAAAGATCTAATAAAGACACAAAAATATCTCCAAATCTGCATCAAACAGAGAGTGTGGTGTAAAGATCTAATCAACTCCTAATTGGGATTTTGCAGAAACGGAAAATTAGATATAGCGTCAGCTCATACACAACGTTTACTCTGTAAAAAACGCTGGTAATCAGTATATGACGCAAGGAAAAAAATTAGATTTCTTGATAGTTTTTGAAAGGTAAAGAAATTGAAAAACCAGCGAGGGCAAGAGAAGTTCAAGAAATTGAGGAAGCTGCAGAGTGGATTGGGGTACACGAGAGCACAATGATAATTGAGGTCAGGGAAGAGTGGTTTATAAAGGAAAAGGAAGGGAGGGTTTGCTGCTGTTGCTAAAACCCTAGATCAAGTGGGCTTTTGCCGAGTGTACTGACCGAGTAGAATTTGGGCCGTGTGGCCTCTTATCACACCAAAGAAGAATGACCTAAGGAGAAGTTATTCGACCTGTTTAAGACTTGAATCTTGGATGTGTTGGATAAATAAATTCAAGTTGATTAATTTTTTTAAATAAAATAATATTATTTTAATTTTTTAAAAATATATTAAATTGAATTCTGATTAGTTTAGCTAGATTACAAACTCACTAATCAAATTAATTGATTCATTTTATTTTTTTTAAATAAAATAATATTATTCTATTTTTTTTAAAATACTAAATTAAATTTAAATCAAGTTAACTAGATTACAAACTCACTTATCAAATTAATTGAATTAGTGTTTTTTTATTAAAATCTTTGTGGTCTCATTAGATTTTATAACCATGGAAACGAATGAATCTTTGGGGGAGGATCGAGAATTTGTTTATTAGAATTTTGTTTAATTTTAAAGTAAATTTTTAATTTTAAAATCCAGATAGTTAAATGCATAAATAAGTATTGCATAGATAAATATTGGATATGAGTATTTTATTATTATTAACATAAAAACAATTTAATTTAAATTAATTTATTACCTAGCAAAAATATTCATTGTGATTAATAAAAATAATTGATTATCTCCAGTAATGTATCTTAATCCTTGTATTTAACACAATAATTTAGATATTTAAATTAAATTTGAGTATAATTTAATGATGAGAAAAACAAAAAAAAAACTTTATACTTCAAGTAATGTATTTCCGTCCATCACGCGCGGGAGCTGGAGAAGTTGAATGATCTTGGCGATGAATTGAGCATAGCAAGTATTGGCAATGTCGCAGATGCAAAGAGTGCCAAAAGCAGTGTTATCCAGAGAAATATTGAGAAGATCCTGATGGGCTTCAACCCCATTCAAACCCGAAGAAGTTGAGGATAGTTGGATATGGAGGTTCAAAATTTCCAATTGGATGATGAACATGCACTTGATGCAACGAAATCTAATGGAGATCTTGCTGGAATGGAATGGTGTGGCAATCTGAACAACTTCCACCATTTGGGAAACTAGAGTTCCTTGATCATGAGGAAAATCCTTTCACATCCTTGGAAAGTCTGCATCTTGATTCCCTGAAGAACTTAGAGCAATGGACACCAGTTACTGAAGACGGGTTTTCTCGCCTCGGCGAAGTCTAATGGCTCTATATAGTCGAAATGCCACCAAGTTGAATGATTCGATGCTTCTTACTGATGACTGGTTGCAAAACCTAGCACTCCTCGAGCACTCACATGGTTTTGAAAATCTGCAGTCCCAGTCATATCAGATGTTAGACAACCTATCGTCTCTTCGGAACTTGAACCTTTCTGTATTCTAATAAATCTGCATCTCTACCTGAGGAGTGCAATACCTGACAGCACTTGAGAAATAGTATCTGGAAGCATGTCCAGAGCTGATTTCGTTGCCGAAGAGCATCCATTATCTCACTTCTCTCCAATATCTTAATATTCTGGATTGCAGGGCCTTACGTTCTCTACCAAATGAGACTGGACATCTCACCTCCCTTTCACCGTTGTTGATTTGGGGCTGTCCTAAATTGATGTCTCTGCCAGAACAAGTACAGAATCTCAATATGCTCAGAGTTGAGAACAAGGGGATGTCCATATCTGAAGAGGAGGAATCAGGAAGAGAGAGGAGAGGACTGGCCAAAGATAGCTTACATCCTTTCACTGATATCATATTGTGAACTATTGCAATTCCAGTTTCCAGTTTCCAATCTTCATCTCTTTCAATTCATTTTTATTTTTATTTTTTACCTTTCCATATTTCTCACAGCCCAGTCATTTTGATTTAGCTCTTTTAATGGCGACAATGCTTCATCCATAATCCATAATCAAAATTCGTATGTGTATGCTGCTAGTTCTCTCTCTCTCTCTCTCTCTCTCTTTTATTTAAAAGAATTAATATACTTTTCTTATCAAATAACAAAAGCAGAAGAAAAAGGGGAAAACCAATATGCTTGCTAAACCCAAACTTTTTCATTTTGTTTTATTTTTCTCTCAGTTACCATTGCTTTTGCTTTGTAGAAAAATCCCCAACAAAAATTAAATAAATACCAAACCCCATTGTTTTCCAACATTATTATGTCTCAATAAATCATCACATGTTAATTGCAATTGTCAAATAATAAGACTTGTATTGATGCATCCATTATTCCTTGTTTTTCTTTTTTGTTCTTATTTAGATATTCTCATACATTTTAAAAAAGTAAGACTAGTCTCGTTCAGGATTCGTAGTTGTCCCTTTTAAAAAATGCGTTTTTTAAAAATCGAATTTATATTCTTACCTTTATATGAATATAACAGTAACTTAACTATTAGACCAACACTTCATTGATATTAATTATTTCTTGTTCTAATTCTTTATATACTTCTTCTAAAATGATAAAAAAATTGTTTTATTATCATTCTAAAAATATATTTATTTTTATATATTAATTTCCATTTCCTTGACTAAATACTTCTTTGTCTCTTTTACATGTTTCTTTTTTAATCCGAAGAATACAATTTAAAAAATATAATTAACTTACAAAATTCTAAAACCCCATTCTTAGAGATGATTGGATTGTCACTAAATCTTCAGTATAATTCTACCTGATCTTGATTATGTTCCAACTCGATCCTCCATAATTATGCTTGGAGGATGTAGCTAAGAAAGACCTTAGCTACCTTTCCTTCCTTCCTTCTCTTTCTTTTTCTATGAATTCCCAGTTCCTATCTTAGGAACTCGAAAAGAAAAGAATATTGAGGATTGCTTTGATTAATCTCTTTTATAACCACGAATCTCTATGCACCTCTTAAAATTCCTTTCTTTTCCTTCTCTTTTTCTTTACTAAGAATGTTCCTTTTCCTCTTCTATCACCTATCCTTTATCGACCGATTTCCTTAAAAAAAAAAAAAGAGCAAGTCTCAGAGTCAATCATTCGATTACAACCGAAGCAAACCCATTTTCAAACACCTGCCATTGCTCTATAAATTGGTTGTCTTAAAGAAGAGTTGATCAAAAAGCCTTTCGTGATCATTTTCTTTCCTTCAAAACTTTGTGCTGCTACAAAAAATAAGTGTTGTTACAGAATGGCAACCTTGAAGAGGTCAGACTCCATAGCTGACAACATGCCAGAAGCCTTGAAACAAAGCAGGTATCACATGAAGAAATGTTTTGCCAAGTACATAGAGAAGGGAAGGAGAACAATGAAGCTTCAACAATTACTTGATGAGATGGAGAATGTTATTGATGATCAGGTTGAAAGAACTAGGGTCTTGGAAGGTCTACTAGGGGACATTTGGTTTTCCATTCAGGTTTGTATTCTCTGGTCCTTTCTTCTTGGTAAGAGACAACTTCATCCTTTAACATTCATGGGTTTCATTTTTTACCCTTGAAATTAAGAAATTCGTACAATGTTATTCTTATGTAGAGTTTGTTTATTGTTTAGAAACAAAAAAAAAAATAATCGAGACAACGAAGACATGTTTCCATGTTCTTCTTGTTTTGAAACGACAAAATTTACTCTCAAACTATTTCAAAGACAAATTTATTTTATGTTTCTGTATCCATCCTCCTATATTGTCTCAGCTAATGTGTAGCTTGTAGCTCATTGGTACTCTTGCAAAATAAAAGTGAGGGCTCGAGTTTGAGTCTCATCTCTACACAAGCAGCTTCAGAAATTTTATTTTCTAAGAGAAATCACATGTAATTTGCAGGAAGCAGTTGTTAATCCACCATATGTAGCTTTCTCCATTAGACCAAGCCCCGGATTTTGGGAATATGTGAAGGTGAACTCTGCTAATCTTTCAGTAGAGGGCATCACTGTTACAGACTACTTGAAATTCAAAGAAATGATATATGATGAGAACTGGTATGCTATGCACTCTTCTGTCTATTCAGTATCACACCGGGTTTTCTTTGTAGATTTCTAATAAAAAACCTGTTGTCATTGCAGGGCGAAGGATGCTAATGCTTTGGAAGTCGATTTCGGTGCATTTGATTTCTCTGTGCCTCACTTGACCTTAAGTTCTTCCATTGGAAATGGGCTTGATTTTGTTTCAAAGTTTGTAACTTCAAAGCTAAGCGGCCGCCTGGAGAATGCTCAGCCTCTGGTGGATTACTTGCTATCTCTGAATCGTCAAGGAGAAGTACGAGAGAAACAATTTCATTTTCTATTCAGGATTGCAATGCATGAATATTTGATTCTAATGCCTCTGAATTTTCAGAAACTTATGATAAATGAGACCCTCGGCACCTTCGGAAAGCTGCAGATGACATTGATAATTGCTGAAGTCTACCTCTCAGGACTTGCCAAGGACACCCCATTTCAGGATTTTGAGATAAGGTGAATATTTTTGCAATCAGACACTGAAATTTCACAATGTAGACCCTGGAAATTGATGTTCTTCGTTTCACAGCTTCAAAGAATGGGGCTTCGAGAAGGGGTGGGGTGATACTGCAGAAAGAGTGAAGGAGACAATGAGATGTCTCTCAGAAGTACTCCAAGCACCGGATCCAATGAACATGGAGAAATTTCTTAGCAGGCTACCAACAGTATTTAATGTTGTCATTTTCTCTCCTCATGGCTACTTCGGTCAAGCAGATGTCCTCGGTTTGCCAGATACAGGCGGACAGGTATGAATTTCAATTCCCTAATGCAGTAAAACAAGTTTACTGGTACTTGATATTCTTGATCACAAACCTGCGCAACTACTCTAAACAGGTGGTCTACATTCTAGATCAAGTGAAAGCCTTGGAAGAGGAATTGCTTCTTAGGATTAAGCAACAAGGCCTAAATGTGAAACCTCAAATTGTTGTGGTAAGTTCACCAGCCCTCAAGGAGTGACTAATCCAATCATGGTTGCAGGAGTCTGTCTAATCATGTTCTTGCCTAAACAGGCCACGCGACTCATTCCTGATGCTCGGGGAACAAAGTGCAACCTGGAATTCGAAGCAATTGATGGCACCAAGTATTCAAACATCCTCAGGGTGCCATTTAGGGTAGAGAATAGGGTCCTCCGCCAGTGGGTTTCACGTTTCGATGTCTATCCCTATATCGAGAAGTTTACCCAGGCATGTTTTGAACCGTCAGATGATTCATTTTAAATCTTTCTTCATTCATGTTCTGCGGGTTCTTTTTATTACTGAATGCACTTGTCTGTTTTTATATCAGGAAGTTACGACCAAGATCTTAGACCTCATGGAAGGAAACCCAGATCTCATCATCGGGAACTACACTGATGGGAATTTTGCAGCAACTCTCATGGCTGGTAAACTTGGGGTAACTCAGGCAACTATTGCACATGCTTTGGAGAAGACAAAGTACGAAAATTCTGATGTCAAGTGGAAGGAATTAGAATCTAAGTATCACTTCCCATGCCAGTTTATGGCTGATATAGTTGCAATGAATGCGACAGATTTCGTCATAGCAAGTACATATCAAGAGATTGCAGGAAGGTTAGAAAATTGTCCACACTTCTCTGAATGATTCTGTATTAAACCATAGTTTGTCAAGTGATTCCAAATTTCTTCCGCTAATTATCAGAGCAAAACTATCCTATACAAATGTATTGAAACCCTATGTTATATTATTGCAGCAAAGATAGACCTGGGCAGTATGAGAGCCATGCTGCATTCACATTGCCAGGGCTCTGTAGAGTTGTTTCCGGTGTCAATGTCTTTGATCCAAAGTTTAACATTGCTGCACCCGGGGCTGACCAATCTGTGTATTTCCCACACACAGAGAAACAGAGTCGATTCACGCAGTTTAATCCTGACATCGAAGAATTGTTGTATAGCAAAGTGGTCAACGACGAACACATGTAAGTACTCAGAAATCATTTACTTTAGATTGTCATTGAGAGCAATTAAAACTACCCAGCATCTTATATGAACTTATTTAAATAACAGCGGATATCTAGAGGACAAGAAGAAGCCTATTATCTTCTCCATGGCAAGGCTCGATACGGTGAAGAACCTTACTGGACTAACCGAGTGGTACGGGAAGAACAAGAGACTCAGAGGTTTAGTTAATCTTGTTATAGTTGGTGGATTCTTTGATCCAAATAAATCTAAAGACAGAGAAGAAATGGCTGAAATAAAGAAGATGCATGAATTGATAGAGAAGTACCAACTCAAGGGTCAGATCAGATGGATAGCAGCTCAGACCGATAGGAAGCGCAATGGAGAACTGTACCGTTGTATCGCTGATACAAAGGGAGCTTTCGTGCAGCCTGCTCTCTATGAAGCATTTGGACTCACCGTCATCGAGGCTATGAACTGCGGATTGCCCACCTTCGCAACCAATCAAGGAGGCCCGTCTGAAATCATCGTCGATGGGATCTCAGGATTTCATATTGATCCAAAAAATGGAGACGAGTCGAGCAACATTATCGCTGATTTCTTTGAGAAGTGCAAGGTGGATCCCGGACACTGGAATAAGTATTCAGTGGAGGGGTTGAAACGGATAAATGAATGGTAACTACCCTCGTCGCAGACATCATCCTCGTGTTCTTGCGTGCTTATGTTTACTAACCGAAACCTCATTCACTTTGTTTTGTAGCTATACATGGAAGATCTATGCAAACAAATTGTTGAACATGGGTAACATGTATAGTTTCTGGAGGCAGCTCAACAAGGAGCAGAAACTAGCAAAGCAGAGATACATGCAGTTGTTCTTTAATCTTAAATTCAGGGAACTGGTATGCGCTCTCTACTTACATGTCACCATGGCGAGCACTCTCTAGTCTCTGCTTACAGCTCTACAATCAGTAATAATAACTATCGAAAATTTTCACTTGTTCCTCACGTGAAACTTCCAGGTACAGAGCGTGCCTATCCCAACCGAAGAAGGTCAAACACCAGTCTCAGAGCCACCAGCCAGAACACTGTCCAGTGCAAGGTAGGGAAGTTGATTCTCTACAAGTACAATTATTTTCTGAGTACTTTTTTTATTATACAAAATAAGTTTTTCACTTTTCTAACATTTTATGCAAGCTAACTTGCATATTTTGACTCATGCAGCACGAAACGAACTCAGTCGCGATGGCAGAAGTATGAACTACAAACCCGAATAGCTAATTTCTTTGGATCCTGCAATAAAGGAACTCATATCATCTTTGTCCTCCTTTCAGGTTTTTCGGAGCTTAAGCTGTAATCAGGAAGCATGGATCAGCATAGCAGGCATCCTGTGCCCCCTGATATTGTTGTTAACTGTTGTGTTTTTTCTTTCTGTTTGATCCTCTACTTTCACAATTCAACTTCAGTCTATCACTGAAAAGAAAATAAATAAATGGGAATGTGTACAACTATCAAATTCAGTGTGAGATAGTTTTCAATTGATTAATAATAGTGCTTTAACAGAAACAAGAAGTTTACCTACTCGTCGAAAGCTATACCTACGGATATACATTCAAATGATGAAGTATGTCCACGTTCATCAATGTCAGGGGAAATAAAAGATCGCTGCAAGATTGACCAAGTCAGTGTCAAGAAATTCAATGGCCCTTCATAAGTCCCCTGTCTAATATTTCCATTTCATAGATGCTTGTGGAACAAGCTTACAGGCTGTGTTTTGCCTCCTTTTCCCTCTTCATTTAGGAGAGGTGTAGGGAACCAAGTGCAACAATAACATCTTACAGAAGTTTTCCACCATCTTGAAAAAACAAGATAGCTTACTTCCAGGCTAGCTAAATCTATCAACACTTGCTGTTTCGGGATCCATTCTCATGGGACAACAATGGTGAATCCATTGATTTTGACGGACTGTTGAGCCTTGTTGAACTAAAAGTACCATCAGTTGTCATTGTGGAGCTTTCAGAGCCAAATTCACTAATCAAATGAGAACATAATCTTAATTCCTGCAACAAGGAAACAGGAAACAGAAACGGGTTTGCATTAAAAAGAAGAAGACTAATTCTGAATGTTATCAGATTCAGGACAACTGTAATTACAATCACCAAATACCTTGCAAGCATTGATTGGAAATGCTCTCAGCTTCATGGAAGCTTTGGGACCAAATGATAGCAGAGGTCTTTGAACATGCTGCAAATAAAAAATATAACTAACTGTGGTGTAAGTTGATTTGTAAAAGTATTTTTTGTTTAAAAATATATTAAAATAAATTATTTAGATTTTTTTATTTTAGAAATTAAAGTATTAAAACTATAAAAATATATTAAAAATATTAATTTAATATTTTTTCAAGGTAAACATATTTTCAAAACATAATCAAATTTTATTCCAAACAGACACCAAAAAAAAGAAAAGAAGCTAGAATAGTATAAAAGTAAAAGACTTCTTACTGGAGTTTGATTGCTGAGTCAACATTTAACTGAAATATTTGGTAGAGTTGTGCATCAATATTTTCAACAGAATTCCATGAATTGTAATACATATGATGGGCTTGGGCTTCGGCTCATGATTGGATCTAAGTCTAAATATTCTGTCAATTGGCCCACATCAACAAAAATCCAAAAGTCATCCAACCGTGGTTCTACTCATGTCACCTAACTCTTTTCTTTTGGTGAAAAAAGAGGATTATTCCTTTTCTTTTTCTTTCTTTTATTTTTGAGAATGGATTTTTTTTTCTATTTTAAAAGCAAAGAGACAACTAAAATAACCTTAAAAAATAGCTAAAATTTAAAATAATTAATCATAAAATATTGGGGGAGAAATAGAAAGAGAAAGAAAAAGAAAAAGAAATTTCAAGATGTCCTTTTGCTTTCACTTTGTCAAAAATATCAATCAATATATTAACTGATATTTTATTTTTACGTTGAGGCTTTGTTTGGTGAGATTAAAAAAACGCAAAACCATGATAGGAGAAGCCACAAGCTCTGGCGGTGGAGGCAAGGATGATTCTGCTGCTGTTTCTGCCAGAAAGAACAAGAAACCCAACTGTATGAAAAACCCATCTTTCTTTTCTTTTTTATAATTCGATGTGTTCCAATTTATGATTTGTGTGGTTTCTGTATTGACTTGGTTTGAATTATCACTACCCTTTATGTAATTCTTGTTGGTATTTGGGAAGGTCTGAATCTTTTTTATTTTCTTGAAATGGGTTTTTGTTTGTTTATGTAAAGGTGATTGCTTTAGGGAGGTTGTGATTGTGTTTTTGGTGGCAAATCTGGGATATAGTTTTTTTTTTGGGTAAATAACAAATGGTTTTTGTTAAAATTTTTGTCCTTTACATATATAATTACCTGCATTGCCTTTTTAATCTGGTAAATTTGATGTTTTCACCTGTTGATCACCTGTTGAAATGCTGGTGTTTTAATTTTAATCTGGGGTGCTGGATTTTGAAAATCAAATTATGGGCTGAATTGTGTTGTTTTATTCAATGAGTTTTACGAGTGGAGAATTTTCTGAGCATATGGTTGTTTGGCCTTGGTGGATGCAGATTCTAGATTCACACAGCAAGAGCTTCCTGCTTGTAAACCTATTTTAACGCCGGGATGGGTATGGTTTAGAATATTTCACGACTGATTTCTGTTTGACTTCTGCTTCAGTGTAGTACTGTTCTTTGTTTTTTTAATTACTTGGACTGTTATTTTTAATGTTTTCAGGTCATTACATCATTCATTGTTGTTGGAGTTGTGTTTATCCCTATAGGCCTTGCTTCCTTGTATGCATCAGAACATGTAAGTCTATTTTAATCTTGTTTGACTATATTGCTAATTGCCTTGTTTTGTAGATGGCTCTAACATGAAGCTCTCTTTTCCCCCCCCTCATCTGGCGTCATGTAGGTGGTGGAAATTGTGGAGCGATATGACAAAGATTGTATTCCCCCTGATTATAGAAATAACAGCCTACATTATATCCAAACCAGCGAAATTAACAAGACTTGTACAATGACCATTAATGTTAGTCCAACTTCCTTACTGATGTGCTTAAAGAAATTTGGCTTCCTTCTTTTATTTGTGTCTGTCTTCTTTTAATCTAAGCTGCATTGTTTTTCAAAGATGCCTTGACTGAAGATTATTTCAGGTTCCAAAGCACATGAAAAGTCCTGTTTTCATCTATTATGAGCTTGATAACTTTTACCAGAACCACCGTCGGTGAGTAGAAGAAATATTTACTGCTGTGTGGTTTTTGTGTATCCTTATATGGTGTGAGGTATATGTTCGGCAATAACTTTTCTTATTCATATAAGGTATTATATTTTTAAATGTTATTTTCCTCTTTTTTCTTAGCAAATTGTCAATTCTCAGAAAATATGATGTTACAACTGCTAATTGCATATATGTTGAATTAATTTTTGTCTGATTTGGACCTTTAAGACCTTCAAATGTGGTACATGCTTTTAACACCTTTAGAAAATTGACTTCATTGTGATCATAAATATGTATCTATAAAGACTATTGTCATTCGTGATATCACCACGACTTTTCATTGAAGAGCAGCTACCTGTCGTGGTCTTTAATTTTCTCCATTTAGCATGTTCTATTAACATTTGGTGCTGCTATCTAGGTCTGAGTTATGAAAAGAACAAAAAATACAAAACCGTTAAAAGTGCGGATTGTCAAGTCGGATGATGAAACTTGGAATTTGTAAGGGCAAAGGTGTTCCATTGATTGCTCAACTTAGAAAAGATAATAAAAGTACAAACGCATAACTAAGGTTGCTAACCAAATGCTTTTTCCATGTTTCGTCTGTTTCTAGGCTGGCACATGGAATGCACAAAGAATTCCCCTGCAAATCATACTTGTGCTGTTTATGGATTTTGAAATTTGAATTTAGCTCAGTAGTTGACATGGTCTGCCAGTAATACAGACCACTCTTTGATTATATTTTTTCTGCTTGATCCTTCATTCGCTATTCTCTATAAAAGGTAGATCTCAGTCCTCAATTTGGTGCTAGAAATTTGCTATATGGCAAATCACCACAGAAAATTTCTTTTAGACAAATCCCAGAACCTAGAATTTGTATTTGTCAGAATGGCAAGGAAAGTAGAAAAATTATCAAGGTAAAAGTTGGAGTTGCAATTAAACTATGTTTATTTGGGTTGCATTGCGTACTTGTACATAAGTAGACCATTTTACGATAAAAAAGTAGTTGTACCATTATATTGGTTGCTTCTTTTCATTTGAGAGTCTGGATTGTTCTGTTGATCTATGCCCAAAGTCCCATTTCCATTTTTGGTAATATGCAATTTGTAGGAGTTTGAATTAAAGTTTCACTTGGAAATTTTAAAACATGTTGGGTTTTCTGACTTTGCTATGATATGAACTTTTTTCCTGAAGAAAATTTTCAAGTTACTGATATTTTTGCATTAATTGTGGAAACCTCCTCATAGTTGAATTTGCTTTTCACATGTAATTAATGTACTGCTTAGGAATCTTTTTGTGCTAGGGTTCTTTTGACATGCTTCTGCAATTTGAAATGTGAAAATTTTGCTGACAGATATGTAAAAAGTCGAAGTGATAAACAGTTACGAAGCAAGGCCAGTGAAGGTGTCACGGAAACCTGCAAACCGGAAGCTGTCACATCAAATGGGCAACCAATTGTTCCTTGTGGCCTTGTTGCGTGGAGTTTGTTCAATGATACATACAGGTTTTCGGTAAAAAAAGAGGTTTTAGATGTCAGCAAAAAGAACATCGCTTGGAAAAGTGACCAGGAGCATAAATTTGGTTCCGATGTCTATCCTAAAAATTTCCAGAATGGAAGCTTGATTGGAGGTGGAAAACTCAATTCAAGCATACCTGTAAGTATCTCCCTCTTCTTCCTTGCATGTTTGAGTCTTTTCGTATAGTTTTTCAATTAAATTATACCTGGTTTTCCTCCTCTTCTTCTTCTTTTCATTCCATAAGTAATTCTTTTCCTTCTCCCCTTTCTAAATCGATCTAGTTGCTGGTTTTTCTTGAAACAGCTGAGTGAACAAGTAGATCTTATTGTATGGATGCGTACTGCAGCACTGCCAAACTTCAGAAAACTTTATGGAAAGATAGAGGAGGACCTTCAAGCTAACACTACAATTACGGTTACCATTGAGAATAATTATAATACTTACAGTTTTGGAGGCAAAAAGAAGCTGGTTCTTTCAACCACGAGTTGGATAGGTGGAAAAAATAGTTTCCTGGGCAGAGCTTATATCGCTATTGGAGGCCTGTGCTTGTTCTTGGCAGTATGCTTTGTATTTGTATATGTGTTCAAGCCAAGGTGAGAATGGTTCAAAAATCCTATTAATTGCTCGATTTTTTCTGTGCCAACAACAGTAATATTTCTAGCTTTGATGGAAATATTCATCGTGAGTGTTTGAGATGGTTTATGTGCTTTATGCAGGCCCCTTGGTGATCCATCCTACTTATCTTGGAACAGGAATCCATCAGGACAAATGAATTAAAACCTGAAGCCATGTTCTGTCCATTCACAAGTTCATTGAAACACTTCCTTGCCATTCTCCTGCACCGGTTTCATTGCCCTCGCCTCAAATTAACAGTTCCATGCAGGAATCTAGAGCCTCGTTTTCTGATAAATGCAACAACACAACGCTGTTAACTTATTATATGTTAGGCTGATTTTCGTTGTTGCATTTTGTCCTTTTGCTTGGTCTTTTGACATTGAGATGAGACACTGGTTTGATAAATCCATTTTATGAAGTAGATTCAAGCTCCTACCCACGCCTTTCTTCTGCTTTCATAATAATCATCAAGTTAAATAACATTATTTGCTGAGCTATAAAAAGATTATCAGTAGCATTTAATGCTTGATACAAATATTATAAAAGAGTGAATCAATGTCTTGTGTGCTGTTGTGGGCATTAGGCATCAGCAAGAAAGTATCGTGGGCTCCAAGGGAGTGGAGATATCTCTTTCACACATAGTGGCATCAATGCTTACAATCCCTTCTCCCTGCATATTGAGAGTAAAATTGTTGATACAGAATTATAAAACTCTTGTGCAGCTTTTGTATGTTTCATAGTGGAAGAAGTATATTACCTTTGCAATGTTCCTGAAGTATGTTGTTGAATAATTTCCATCAGGGAACAAAACTTCGATGAGATCTGCCAAAACCAATTGAGGTTGGGACACTGCTCCATCATTCCAGTCTTCATATTGATAATTCATCAAGGTGGGCACCAGATGGTTCAGACGGGGCAGTCAAAACACATATACAGTACAGGACGAAGTAAAAACGTAGCACTAAATCTTACCAAGAGTGGTCAAGTTTTGGACTCTTTTATCATATCTCCACAAGCTTTGATTTGCTATAAAAGCGAAACAAGAATTGTCATCAACACCTATGTTTTGAAGGAAACTTGACTGATTGTAGCCGGCAGGGGCAGGAGTATACGTTTCATCAATCACTACATCCACAGTCTAAACGAAAATGAAGATTTGGAAAACTTGTTAGAGACAAATTAGAAAGACTTGATAATTAGTAGAAACCAGCAGAAAATATAATTTTTAGCAAGAAGAAGAACTTACACACAGAATTGCATGTAATTCTTCGGAGTCATCAGGATTTGACGTGTTGTAAGTGATCTTATTGATAGAGTTGTCAATATTTTCTCCACCTGCATCCTCCACATACTGTTTTCAAGTTTAATACATCTCATCCACATTAAAGAGCATGAAATGGTGAATTATTTGTGTTCTCTGTTACCTTCAACTTGCATGTTTCCTTTGTAAAAGACCATATGCCCTGAAAAGCAAGAGAAAATAATTTCATTAGGGTTAAGTCAATCATAACCGAAAAAACCTTGAAATAGTGTTTGGTTATTGTCTCAAAAAAATAAAGATAAAGAGCAAGTTTTCTTATACCTTGTGTTTCGGAAAAAAAAAAAAAACTTTAAAATTGACCAAGAAAGATTCATGTTTTCATTTCTCAAATCAAATACGTTTTTGTTTTTTTTATTCTGTCTTTTATATTATAAAACAATCACCAAACACAACCTCCGCAATTGACTTAAAAATACAAAAAGAAATGCATGTTCAGGTCTTGTGCTATACTAACACTATCATACTGCATCCAAGCTACAATGGGTTTAAAGGAACCATTTTTGCCTGCTGCAACCTTAGTCAGGCACAAGTAATTCTCTTTTATCTGCAGAGGGAAAATTTTTTACTCATCAAATCAAATATAAAAGAAGCAATAATACTTTTCTCCCATCTATAAAACAATGGTGGTCTGCCATACTTACTGCATCATATACTTTGTTGGCTCTTGTCTCAAGGTTTACAAAAACTCCCAAGAACTTTATCCACTCTGCTCTCTGCCGTGTATAGTACAAGTATTAGATCAGCAGTTTCTATACAAACTTTTCCTTGATAAGTTGAATTTGAGAATTCTAATGTGGGAGTCTTTGGTTCAAAATTTGGAATAACTTGAATGAAATTTGCATGTATAAATAAAACATTTCTCAGAAGAGGAATTATGCATTTATTACCTGGAGAGGGTAATCCTCTACTAAAGGAACAAAGTTGGCAAAATTGCATGCTTGTGGTTGGTCTGTTACACTGATAAAATGAGCACCAAATTCTAAGAATTGTTGAGGCTCACTCCTGTTCATCATCTCTATTTCTCCTGTTTCATACAACTTTAATGCACATTCAGAAGCCATGGAATCTGATGTAATGCCCTTCATACTCCCTAGCAAGCCTAGCAGCTGTTGAAAGATAAAAAGATCAAATAAAAATAGCAAAATAAAAAACAAAAAATTAATGCCAATTCGCCACCGGATTTTTTCTAAGAACAAAAATTTACTTTAAAATATTTCATAAATATATTTATTTTATATCTTTATCTTTATCTCTTCAACCAAATATATTTATGTCTCTTTTATCATGAACACCAACGAAATACAACTTGATATATATATAAACCTCTTGTTATGGAACTCCTAATCAAGACCATGAGATAACTACAACTTACAGAAGCCAATGATCCTCACCTCCAAGAAGGACACTGTAAACCAGGAAAAAGAAATGGCATGAGAAGAAAATGAGCTGAATATATAGCATAAAAAATGAAAAAAATATACCAAGTATATTTCTTCACTTTTTCTTGCTGTTCTAGCTTTTGCTTTTAAATATATAACAGAATGTACCTGGAAAGGAGTAGGTATCAGCTGAATAATTTGACAAAGGGATGACAAATGATTCGATCCTTGAGGTGCAATATTTTGTTCTTGTTGCCATCCTTGAATTATTCTGTTAATTGCAATTGAAAGTAAGGGATTAGGGATTTGCATGAAACCATATCATCATCTTCTATATTTTTTTATTATAGGCTAAAATATTTTTGTTTTTATTTTTGGATCAATAACAAGCTAAAAGCTTAATAAAATCAAATTACATGCTATTGTCTACATGTTAAATTTAGAGGGTGTTTCACAGTGCAGCTAAAACATCATTTGTTTAAAATTTGATTTTTTTTTATTTAAAATTAATTTTTTTAGTGTTTTTAAAATATTTTGATATGCTAATATTAAAAATAAAATTTTAAAAAAATATTATTTTAATATATTTCTGAACTAAATTTTTTTTAAAACTTAATATTTATCGCACTTTCAAACAGTTTTTTATTATCAAAATGATTGTGTTCGACTAATATTATAAAACAAGAATAAATATATATATATATATATATATAAAAATGTGCTTAGGAAGATGAACAAACACCCGGACATAAAAATAATAGTCTTGAAGACATCAATAAAATAAATTTTTGTTTTTTTAAAACAAAAAGGGTATGGAACATGTCCTACTTATTTTATTTTTCTTCATTTTTTCTATACTAAAATAATAATCGCTATCTATATATTACTAAAAATGATTAAATGTGCTTTTTTCACTTGAAAAAAAAGAAGGGTGGAGGAGCCATGTGACTCCAAGAATAAGAACATAAATGTAGTTTTACTATAATTAAATTTTTAGAGCACATATTTTATTTTATTTTATTGCATGTTTTATTTCAGTTAGGCTTAGGTGGTCTTTTTGGAGGGTTAGTTGCAGCAGCCTTTTAGTGTACCTGAAGAAGGCTTAATTTGAACCTAACTATCTAATCTAGGGTTATATCTTATTAATTAGGTCCACACTAAAGTCCCTGTTTGGTATTCATACTAGCTAAATTAATTAATTAAATTAACTACTAACCAATATTTTATTTTCCAATAACCAATCTGAAAGTACTATTTGATTAGGGTTTAATTAACCAACCTATGAATCACTCACCAGAAATGGGATAACTAGCAAACAATACTTGCTCTTATTATTCATGGATTTTTAGTATCATAATCATAGTTATTAAATTTAATAATTCGAGATAAAACCTAATTGACATGAGTAGATTAACCTAATTTTTTATTAAAAAAATCATGTTATTTTGTAAAAAAAAAAAAAAGAATTTCTTTTAAAAATTAATAAAATTTTAACTGAGTGACAATTTAATTTAAATTTTTAACCGAATACATCAATGAACTCTCATTTATTTTGAAATCCAGGTTGACCCGGACAAGTTTAACAACCATGATCATGAATATTCATGTAACATTTTATTTTTCAAATGGATAAATTTCATTGATATAAAACATCAAAACTTGCCAAGACATAACATTGCAAAATCAAGAATTTACCCCTTAAATTATCTAAGATATATACAAGAATCTATGCCTTCCTGTAAATTTACAAGTTCTTAATCTTTCTTTCCCCTATATATCCTACCTAACGTAATTTGAAAAACTCAAAAAACATTTTACCAATATTTTAATCCTAGGAAGAACTTGTGGCAAGAGCTGCTTCAGCACTATATCTTACCAACAAAAGCAGTTTGGAATTTTACGTGGTTACTAATGGAGGAACAAAAAAAATAAAAATGATTAGACGTTAACTATATGTTTACCTGAATGAGAAGGTAGCTCTTGCCATCGACAACATTCTTGATGACTTTGAAGGTCTGTCCATAATATATATGGAAGTTCACAGCATCCTCTGTCTTCGATATGTTCCTTACAGTGACTGTGGAGCTTGCAGCATTTGCACCTTGAAGATATCCACAAAGGAACAACACAGAGATAATTTGGACCCTGAAAGAAGAAGAAGAAGAAGAAGAAGACATGATGTGATTGATCAGTGAAGAAGAAACAAAACCCTGTTTCTATCTACAACAGTCGAGCTCTAGCTAGCTCGTAGTATATTAGCATTTAGAAAAATAATGTATTGTGGGCTATGTACCAGACCTAGGTGTCTGTGTCTGTGTCTGTGTGAGAGAAAAGTTTTGCAGCTTTTGGAACGGCACGGGGCTAATGGCTGTGGGGGCGACAGTAGAGTTGAACAGAGGAGGTGAATTATTTTATGAGAAACTCGTGGCATGTGATGTGTGGTTAGTGGATTTGCTAGCGGTGAATTATTCTTTAGTCCTTGGTTTTTTATTGAAGGTATAACTTAGTCCTTCATGTTTGAAAACCTAAAAGCTAGTTCCTCGACTCTTGTTTACGGCTATCTTTTTTAGAACAGGTGTTGAATTGCTTTTTCTATAAACTCTCACTGTGTTGGTTTTTTCTCTAATAATTAATCTAAATTGATAAATGGTACACGCATTTTTTTTCATGGAATTATATGATCTATCTCAGTCTTGATTTGGGTTTTGATTTCAAAAAACACTTGAAATTAATGATGCAATTTGAATGTTTTTCTCTTAGAAAAAAAATACTATATAATAAATTGATTTGGCATAAACCTAGCTTACATCAAGTTCTAAATCAATGAATTATTGGTTTGACTAGTCAGGGCGAGCCAACCAACAAGAGGTTTAACAAGAGGACAATCAAAAACAGTGAAGGGACCAGATTATATATTTTCAAACATGAAGGACTGAGTTATAGTCATGTTTAAAGCCTAGGGACTAAAGAATAGATTATTGTTTATTAATTAAATACAAACAGTCGGTCACCCCGTGAACCCATTTTGCCTTGATCGGCTATTTGTCATCTTGTTTTCAAGTCTTCTGCTTTGTAACTTGTGGGCTCTTTCTATCTTGACATGATCCGTTCCCTTCCCATGTGCTGTCCACAACCACTTGCAACTCCGATCCCAAAAGAAAAGGAAAAACACCATTTACGGTTCACCACCACTTGCAACTCCGATCCCAAAAGAAAAGGAAAAACACTAACACTCAAATTCAAAGCTTGTTGGGGTCTCTCATGGCATCTAAGATTGAATAATTGATGATGAAATGAGCTAAGGTCACCATAGCTAGCTATGGTGCCATAGACGGGAAGGATCGAATAGATTAATTATAGTCGAATTGAAGACCTCCAGCCCCGCATACAGTAATGTGACATTAATACTTGCTTTCTTAATTAGTTTTTTCTATTCAAGACTTAGGTATAGATTGGTCGCCTAAATCTATTAGAATATTATTTGGCTCCATACACAGTACGCTCCAGGCCACTCATTCACAAGCGTGAACCTCGATCCTTTTTCTTTTTTTTTTTCCTCTCTGACTTCTTGTGTCTTGTCAAGATGACTTTGTCATGAGCTTCATACACGGGACAGGTTGATTTATTGGTTTTGAATGCTCGATGTGATCATCAAGGGCAGTATATAAGTATTTCATCTATGTATCTTGATTTTCCACTGCACTGATCCAGCGACAAAGTTCTCATTTTCTTGAACAAATTAAACAATGAGACGAGTCTTTTTTTTTCCTGTCAATTGTAGAAACAGTGTCTGCAGATTGAACATTTTTTTACTTTTAATTTCTTTTGTCCTTAATGTTTGATGGTCCTAAAGATTCCAGTCGCATAAGAAAGTGAAATGAGTGCATCCAAATTTCATATTACAGGCTAAATTTGACATAAAGAGGAATATTGCAGAAGTATAAGCTAAGAATTAGCTGTAACATTGTTAGCTGGTGCTTACAGTTTCAAGACAGAAAAAATTGAAACAATAAAGAAAAAGAATAGATGTCCTTTTATATCTCATGTTTTGAAAGTTTGAAAATATAGAGATTCATTCTTTTATATTTGGGTTGTTTTTAAATTATTTTCTGTCTTGGAATATTAATCAACCAAAAATAACTATAGAGATGACATACACAAGATCAAACTTGACAGAAAAGATTAGAAATTTTCCATTAATCTAAATTCAGTTACAATTGTTCAATCACTAGCTATAAGTTTAAGTATAGATTACAGAATACAAAGGTATATGTGTATATATTTATATATTATATAGAATACATTAGACTCCAACATTAGAGAAGGCAAAATTTAATGCCTTGCCCAAATCAACAACTGTTAGATGGTAAAATAAGATCAGGAATCAAGTCAAGGGGCCATGGAGTGGTTTACCAATATGGTACAGAGAGCAAAAGAAATGGTTAGAAATAGCCCTAGCTTCTTCAAAAACACACCAAATTTACTTCCTCCACCACCTCTTATGGTAACCAGCAAATCTTTTTCCTTCTTATTGTCATCCCACTTGATTAGTCTTCCTGCAGGCTTCATCATTGGCTTGATATTTTTGCTAGGGCAACAACCTTCATCTCCTACACATCCACTTCCCATGAAGCCATCCATTAATTTCCCATTTTCCACATTTTCTCCTAGGTAGAAACAATGCATCAAGATAATGACAATCAAACAAACAACATTTCTTGCTAAGTTCCTCCAAGGATATTGAACTGATGATTTGCTTCCACCGAAGGTTTCCTTTGCAGTACTGATGGTTGTTTCTTTGCCATAACTTTTTGTACTGTCTGCTTTCTCTATGGAGAAGTTACCGGTCACCACCGCTGGATTCAGGTAGATCTTAACGGTCTGTGAAGGGACTAATTGGTGGAAGAATGTCTCAGTTGCTTGGCGAGTTGAAACGAAAAGTCCATGATTAACTTTGATATCCTCCACAACCTCAAAGCTCGGTGAACTAGTCAAATCATCCACATTACTCTCATCTATGTAGGTATCATCATTAGGCTCATCATTGATGAATCCAAGTGAAAAATCATCAGTGTCATTGAATCCCATGCAGTCATCAGCGTGTCCATTTTCTCCTGCAAGTAAAGAAAGTTTTCATAAAAATAAAAGATCAGTAAAACGAGAGGGACAAAAACAAAAAATTAAGTAGAGCAATGATTGGATTAAGGGCATGGGAAAATACCTTGAACTTCATGCTCTTCCCTACTTCTGAAACTTGAAATATTTTCCAATGGCACAATCTTGGTTTCCTCCATAAAACTCTGTCCAAGATGGAGAGAAGGACTGGGTCATATTTCTTTAGCTAGGAGCGAAAATGCTATGCTAATTAATTTTATGCAAAGATAAAAAAAAAAAAAGAAAAAAAAAAGAAAATACCTTATCCAAGTCATTGTTTGACATTCCAACCCATCTCAAGTTTTCTACCATCCTCTGTGTCTTGAAAGTTTCATCTAGGTCACCAATCTCTATAGACCTACTGCTTGTACTGGGGTCCATCCAATATTTGTCTGCCCATCTAGTGGAGTTCATCATCATGTCACTCAACATATTATGTTGAACATTCTTCCCATCCATGAAAGTGAAATCATGATCGGTAGCGGCATAGTTTCCACCCCATGTGTCTTGGAAACTAGACTGATTTGTCAATTCTTGGGATGCATGAGCTACTGAACGAATTTCTTGCAAAATATCAGTCCGATGAGTGCTTGTGCTTTCTGGCATGGAAGGTTGTTGCGTCACTTTCATGTCGGCGAGTCCAACTTGAGGGAAATCCTCCACTTCCAATGGAGGCAATGTGAATCTGTGTTGCAACCTTGCACATTCTAGTGCCATATTAACCTGCCAAAACCAATGAAATGCACGTAAACACAGCAAGATAAGAGAGAGAAAATTTTGATTTCTTTTAAACTACTCTAAAGGGAAAAAAGATTAAATCTTTGCAGCACATTTTAACATTTTTTCACCACGGTCCATCTGCCAAATTTGCTAGTTTATGTCTATGAAAATCACATTGAATAATTTCTTACCTTTGATGGTGGGTAAGGAATCGTTGAATAACTTGGAAATTGTGAAGGTGACATGCCAAATCCATCCATGGATGGTGCCCATTTTCCATTCCTTGATTCACTGATGTCAAGAGGGGATCCAATGGGACGATAGCTGGTTGAGCAAGTATCTATATTCTTATGCATAGGATAATTTGAGCTCTCAAATTCTTCAGATCTTCCATGATCAGAATATAGCTCAATACTAGAAGAATGTTCACAAGGCATTCTGTATGTTGTAGACACATAATGCTCTCCGATCTTTGGGATGGTTGTGGTCTTTTTCGACACACGACAAAGTGCATACGCATCCTGCATAAGTTACAATAGGAGAAGTTCACCAATCAAATCATATTCCGATTTTCATTCAATTTAAATATAAATATAAAAAAAATGAAGAGAAGGATGATGAGGAGATGAGGTGCACCTGCAAGCCGGAATTAGTTTCGCATTCGCGTTCGTCCAGGCGATATTCATGCATAACCCAACCTGTTCGAGCTCCATGGGGGGCCCTACCTCTGTAGTAAACTAGGGTTTTCTTCATGCCTACAGCACGCATTTGGGAGTTCACTTTTCTATCCTTCCCTGTGGCCTTCCAGTACCCAGCTTTAGTAGCTCGATTAGTCCTTGATCCATTCGGATACTTGCGGTCTCGAGGACTAAAGAAGTACCACTCTAGATCTTTGCTAGGTAACAATGATTTTCCTACGATTTGTTTCAATACTCAAGTTAAATTCATCACATTTAGATGGAAATTATGTCAAGTGAACAATAATTACCGAAGGATTAAGCATGTTGATTATACTATTTAAACATGTTCTACTTACACACATGTTAAAACACATTTTCTTTTTAATGATATAAGCATCTAGATGGAAGATTGAAAAAGATAATGGTAGAAACTAGGAAATATTCCTTTAAAATATGCAAACAAAGCATTACATGCATGGAAACTTAGAAATATCTCTTGCCAATGCATTATGTTCCTTTCTTCAAGAGCTTTTTGACTTGGAAATCTTTTGGTAAAACATCTTCCTCTTCACAATAGGAACCCTAAAGATGGAGGGACCATATGGCTTATGTCCCAAGTACACTTCCTTTTCCTACTAAAAATATATATTTGTTTCGTGTATATTTTATGTTAATAAAATACTTTTACCAATAAAGCATGATCAATGGATTTATAAACATACAAAAAGAAGAAGAAGAATCCCTAAAGAGTGTTTGAACTCATTCCCTGTCTCTTCCTTTGGAAAAGGTATTTGGGCTAGCTTCTTGCACTCACTTTATTTTCCTTGCATGAAAAAATCAGTATGTTTTGATGGATGAAAGATCAACAAATTGATTCTCATACTATCCAAATTGCTGGGTTTTTTTTTCGACATGGAATGAGGTAAGTTCAAGAAAGCCTGAAAATTAAACTAGGATGTTTTCATAATGGTCTGCCCTAGTAGCAATCAAAGACAATAAAGAGTTAATTACAACAGTACTCATATATATGTGCCAAGGTTACCATACAAAGAAAGAGATAACAAAAAACTACTGTTTATATATTTTCTTTTATCTCAATATTCTTTACCCTTCTGTTCACTCAATCTTTATTTGGTTCATGTAATGAATGGATCATTCTTTGAAACTCTCAAATTCATGAAGAAGCAACCTCGCTAATGAGGGAGCTAGGGTTTTTGTGTGTGAGTGTGTGTTTGAGAACTCAAATTATATAGAAGTGTGATGCCAGAAAAGGAGTGATGAGATGGAGAGGGGAGGATATAATACCTGGTAACTCCCATGGCTCACACTTGTAGAGATCAACTTCAGGGATGATCTCTAATTCAATCTTGTGTCCATTGATCTTTCTTTTGAGGTAGTAAGCAACAAGTTCTTCGTCGGTAGGGTGGAAACGAAAACCGGGAGGCAAAACAGGAGCCATCTCTCTTTGATTTCCTTTAAAACTTCTTCTGACCTTGATTAAGAAATATCTATATGGATGTGAAAAATACTACCAGTCTCCTTCTCAAAAAATGAGACGAGCCCTTGTTGGAAATATAATCAACGACTGTACAACAAGTCTCTGCACGCAATCAAATGTAAGACACAAAGTTAGTCTTGAAATCTACTCTTAAGTAAACAATTGAACAGTGGAAGAAAAATCGAGGATCGTTAATAATTTAGATGTCATGATCATGTACTCTAAAGTACAGTGCATGATCAAGACACAGATGGGAGGGTGGGAGATGTGACCTTAACTAGGCAGAAGAAGACCTAAAGGCAAGCCAGAGAAGATGGCTAGCTATCTAGCTAGAGAGCTAAGATCACCACAAGCTGGAGGGAGAGCGAAAATGAGGGAGCTGGATGGGGTTTTGATATAAGAACAAAAAGAGGAGAAGAAAAAGCAAAAGGAGGTGCTGTTTTGCCACATCAAACCCTTTTCAATTGTTTTTTCCTATCAAATGATTCTTGTTATCTTTCAATTCAAGCTAATTCAACTCTCTCAATCTCTCCAATTATCCCATGCTTCGTCCTTGTCCTTTCTCGGAATCTCAACTCCACATGACAGTATACCTATAGTTTGATGCATTGCCACCCTTTTCATGTTGGATTAAGTATCTGGTGTTATACCTTAACGAAAAACTGTCCCAATCGAATTTCGGCTACATTTCTTGACTGAAAATGTTGTCTGGTTTCACATGCTTATTTCCTTGTTAGGTCCTTGTAAAATGTGTCATGCTGTATTACCTCATTAAACTACTTCATGATCCAATGTGCTTCGTAAATTGCTAGAATCAATTCTTGTCGACGAAAAGTTGTGTTAAAGTTTGTGATGTAATCCCCCTTGTGAAAAGGGACATGCATGGTGGGGTTTCTCGATCCTCTCTCTGTCTTCTCCATTCAGATTGTTGTACAAGAAATCCACACCACAATTAAAGGAAGGTGATATTATACTCTTTTAATGGAGATTTAAGACACTGATCTTGACGAGATGGATTCATATATAAGCAGACATGCAACTTGTTCATCCACGTTCCCTTTTCGGACCAGCTCTGATCTGTCAGGAAGGAAGAGTATTAATTAATTTGTAGCAAACTTAATTACTAGCCGAAACAAATGACTACATTTACTTGTAAATCGATTGGTATTTATTTTTAAAAGACTAGCAAGCAAACGAATGCTCTAGCAAATAAATTAGGCTATTATTAATTTATAGAGTAGTTTTTGATTAATATCTCAAGATATAAAAGACGAGACAGTAATAATATATATATATATATATATATTGTTTTGAAGATACAGAAATTATTTTAAAACTATTCAATGAATATTTATTTTTATATTTTTATTTTTATTTTTACTATTTCTCTTTTTATTTTAAAATAATATCAAGCACTCCTAAAAACCTTTTACTATCAACAAAAAATTATTGCAAAAAAGTTGGTAAAAAAGTCACCAAGAAAGAGAGAGATTACCAGACAAGTAGCTAGCATCTAAAACATCTCTTTGTTAACAGTTTTCAATGAATTAAATACACTAATTAAATGTTATTTTGTTTTTTTGTTATTCGAGGTGTATCTTCTATGTAAGATGTGTTTTTATTTTATTTTATTGTGTTATGTGTTTTTAAAAAATGGGAGATCGATGGCTTCAATCTGCTGGTCTCCAACACCTTCAAAATAACACATCTTACACGTAATTATTCGTTTGAGAGACCCTCTTGAATATAATATCACTTTCACAATATGCATTATTACTTCTAGAAAGGATATATATAGTTGGTTTGGGTTTAGATTTATAATTATAACCAATTTAATTTTTAATATTTTATAAATTATTTACCTAATTTATTCAAAAAAAAATTAGATCCAAGTAAGTTGGAATAATTTTGTTTTTATAAATATTACAAATATTCATGAGTTAGACATATAAAATTATTTATTCTTTGATACCTTACTAGTTATATTCCGACATGCAATCTCCATCACAAGAAAGCAAAATCAATCCAGTCTATATATAAAAAAATGAAATTAATGCTTAAAGTCACAACAAAGTTCTTTAATTTTTTATTAATATTTTTAGTTAGTTACTAAGAAAAATATTATTTATATAAAGAGCTTTTTAAAGTTGCTTACATTTAATAATTTATACGAGTTAGGTCGGGTTGAACGGTTTCAAACATCCCAACCCACACCAAACTTATAATTTCAATTTTTTTAAAAAAATTATTCACCATCATTTATAATATCTATATTAACTAATTTTAACATTTTGGATTGAGTTGAATAATATTGATTTCTTTGAACAACCCTACATTAGATAATACATTATGTTTAATTAGAGTACACATATCAATCAAATTGAAAAATCACAATAATGACTATATATCAATAAATAGCATTTATTTAATAAAAAAAAATTATTATCAAGTAGATTAAAATGCTTTAAATTTTAATCATAATAAATGAGAAAGATGAAGAAAAAGAAATAAAAATAAATTTATTTTTAAAATAGTTTTGGAAAGAATTTTTTTCATATTAAAATAAAAATGATTCAGAAACTTTTTTTTTATCTCTTAAGTATCTTCATCTCTTTAATCTCAAGATAATAAATAGACAGAACTTAAATATGTAGCTTTTTTCTTGAATTAGCTTTGAGGATCGAAGCTGGAACTTTACCACCTGCAGGCCATTCCCTAGCTGCCAAGCTTGCAGAAAATTTAGAGTGGTCCCATATGACCGATAGGCTGGGGTCCAGAAGGGGGTCATGTGGGGCCAGACTTTGCCACGTGAAGAAAAGGATCCACGTGGCAAAATGGGATCACTTGTAGCCTTCATGATTCGTTTTTGCAAGTGTTGACAAATGATTCTCCTCTCCCATGCATGCTTTCTTTTCCTTCACACCAATCATTCTTTTGGTTCTTTTCCTCCTTTTTGGGCTTTAATTATTTATGATTTACTCTTCTTCCTTGTCTTTTTCATTTACTTGTTTCTTCTTCAAAATTAAGTTTATTTTATTTTATTTTTTTCATTTAATTTTGTTTCTTATAAAGAAAAAAGAAAAATTAATAAAAGAAGGATGTAGTTTTTTCCCTTAATTTAGCATTAGAAACTACAAATTAAGGAAAGACGACCCAGGAGTAACTAAATCATCTAATAAATTAAAAAAAAAATCAACACAATCAATCAGCCTATAGAAATATATGTCCAGTCAAGCTCTTAAAAAAGGAGTCAATATCGGGTAGCTCTTCCATCAAAGCTGAGTAAAGAAAGAGGAAAAGAGAGAGAAAGAAAAAGAACATGAGTCCAAATATCTCTAGACTTGATGAATTTATTACCTGATTATTTTTTATTCTTTTCTTCCATAGAAGCTGGTTATAGTTATTATAATAAATTGGATTTTGAAATATTTTTAATTGAACAATCATTGGATGGCAAGAAATGTTGGATTCGTCTATATATATATATATATATATATATAAAAGAGGTATGAACACATTCATATATATCAATATAGAATGATCCGGAATTTATCATTAATCTATTGCTAAAGAAGAAATGGTCCATAAATAATTAATTTCTTTTATAATTAATGCAATTAAAAAAAAAATGAATTCTGTAATAAATTACTGTTGCCGAAAGGAAACAGCTCTATGTTCTCTTTTTCGGTCACTCGTTCTCTCACTTCACATCATGGTTGTTAAAAATGCGTTTTAACTCGTAAAATCGACGATTTTACGAGTTAAAACCAGCAAAACGTGTAGAAACGGAAGCAAAACTCGAAAACTATTAAAATCGCATAAAACCGAGTCAAACTCGCAAAAAATCGGGTCAACTCGCAAAAAACGTTAAAATCGTTACGTTTTCACGAGTTCAATGAAATGTCACGCACGGGCTCACAGTCACGGGAACTAAATGGAAATTAGCATTTAGCAATGAAACAAACCAATTCGATTACTCTCCCGATAACGAACTCTCTCCGAAACTACTCCCACTCGATTGCCTTTGTAACCCGATCGCTGCAGAGGATGGATACAAACCAATTCGATTACTGTTTCCTTGCTGTTGATTTGCTATTGATCTATGATCTGACTCCCAATCCACGAAGCTTCTCTCTTGCTTTATTGTTAGTTTGTTGTTTTTTGAGTCACCTGAGAGAGACGACTCGTAGTATGCTGCCGCTGCTTGCTGTTGCTCTTCTGCCTGCTAGCTAAGGAGAGTGTAGTTAGATCTTTGATAAACCTGACTCCTTGTCTCACAGACTCATACTCTCCTTGACTCCAGAGTCTAGAGTCCCAGAGGACCCAGACTTCGCCAATCGTCCCCTCTCTGTTCTTGGCGAGACGAAGGTAAGCATTGATTCTCAATCCCATCCCAAGCTTTGTTATTTTCTGTCTAATGGTGGGTATGCTGTGATTTGGGTATGCTGTGAGTGAAGTGTGTATTTTTTTCGGTTTTATAGATGGTCCCGGTTAGTTAACTAAGTTGTTTTGAATTTGATGATAAAATTAAGTTTGATTGTTGTTGTTTTGAACTCTTGCGTAGCTATATTTTGCAAAGGTATTTTACCCACGTATGCTTTGAGAATTGAGAGTGACTGGCTTTCTGCAACGCGTGAAGCTGTAGCCTGTAGCTCTTGATCATTTCATACACCCATTTTTTGTATGGTTTTCCTTCTCTACAAAACTATTCTTGTCTGTGTGTGCGTATACGTATATATATATACACTCCAAGGAAGAAGTCAAGAAGATGCTTGAAAGCCTACGCTAACAAATATCAAAGGTCTAGGTTCGTGGTGATTGTTAAGTACTTAACTTGAGTATGGTCAATATTCCAAAGGCCAAACCTTGTGGACGAGTAAATTTGGTAATGCTTGCTTCGTTTTGGTGCATAGGATGAAACTAAACTAAACACAGAGCTCATGAGGCCTAACAAACCAAAGCCACATCTCGAGCTGCCTATACACAGATCTTTATTGATTAATGCCCCTTAGGCTAAGATTTTCGCTGCAGGGAACAGAATCATCTCATCAATTCCAGGCCTTAACTGCATGCTAAATATTATGTTCTTTGTGTTGGCTTATACAAATGATTCTTGAATTGTAGGATACATGGCTTCTAAAAAAACTACAAGTGGCAATATGTTTATTTTGCGATTTTACGATTTTAGTTAAAATATTTTACTTGCGATTTTACGATTTTTAGTTAAAAAATTTTACTTCCGATTTTACGATTTTACGATTCGAGTTTACGAGTCGAGTTTATATTGTATGTTCCGTGTCGTGTCAAAAAAGCGTTTTTGACAACCTTGCTTCACATGAATCAAGAGCCGGAAAGTGGAAAGGAAAAAATAAATTATTTAATATATTATATGTGTTTATTTCTCAAGTGGGAAAGCAATCTCTTGTTTCTTGGACCAATCTCCTAAAGAAGAAGAAAGAAAAAAGGAATAAACATTTTTATTAGACTAAAATTCTTATTTATTCAAACATTCAAAACTTAATTTGCGGTTGAATTAAATTTTTGGTAATCCATATTAGGTGAAATTTGGTCTTGTTTAGTTAGACAATCTAATCATTAATTTAGCTCGATAAATCTTTCTAATGAATTGTATTAAATTAAGATTTAGAAAACGATCTTAAAGTTACATGTGTAGTACACTAGCTTCCGATAATTTTTTTAACAAAAGAAAAATTGAATATTTAGGTTTTTTTCAATGTTTTTTTGAATATAAAAAAAATTGTAATCACAAATCAAAATATTTATACACATATCTAATTAAATAAATTGATATTTGATCAAAATATAACTAAAATTAAAATATTTAAACTTGCAACATGGGCTATTCACTCAACTATGTCTAGCAATTTTATTTTTAGAATAATTTTTTTTTCAATTAAATGATTATCAAAAACAATAAAAGAAAAAAAAGGACATTAATAAAAATAAATTGAATAAAATTATGAACTCAACAATCAAACAACTAACTATTAAATGGTGAAACTTAAAAAAAATTATAAAAATAATATATCAATTAACCTAGATTAATTTACTAACTTTGTGATCATGAGCATATGATTACAATAAATTCATAGATAAAAAAGTAAAAAAAAAAGAGCATGAAGATCAATTTTTAAAAAACAATTATGTTGAAGTATGCTAGATATTTACTCGCTAGCTAGCACATGCATGTGTTAACAACCTTTTTTTTATATATTTTATATATATTAAAAGATCAAAAAACCCCTTATCCCTCATGAAAATAACAAAATAGCCAAGATGAAAAATTCCTTATAAGAAAGCTTTATTTTTTCTCCCAAGGTCATTCATGTAATTTTTTGTACATTAAAAAATAAAATCTCAATAAAACCCCTCCATCAATTAATTATTATAAAAAATAATTATGAAAATACCAAAACATCTTTATCCAGCGTTGAATAAAATAAATTTTTAGGATTAATTTAGTTATTTTACTATAAATAAATAAATAAAGACAAAACACCCCTTGAAACAACCATTAAAATCTTGAATCCAAGGGTAAAGAAATCGTTTCACTATACATAATATACGTGTGAAGACAAACACAACACGTGGTAATGATAAATGGATCCTATAAATTTACAAAAATACTATCAATAGCTAGGCATTTGATTGGGGAAACATTGTCGACTATTCATATTATTTTTCGCACACGTTTTAATTTTTACTTATAATTATAATTGGAAAAGAATCACTCCACCTAGAGCTCAAACTATTGGACAAGGAAAATGGTTATGCCATACTAATTCTCTTACAGGAAGCATAATTTTGAATATGATGAAAGGAAATTCAAGAGAATAATGTAACCGTTGAAGATGAAACTCCACAAACTATATGCTGTCTGTGTTCAAATGGTGTCTAACCTTGGCCATTCTATGTAAAATAGGAACTCTAATGTGATATTTGGTTGTTGTAATGACACAGAGATAATTGGGATAGAGAAGAAGACATGTTCTTTGTGCTTTTTGTTTTGAAACGATTAAAAATCACGTTGAAAATGCATGTTTTTTGCCCTATATATTTGTTTTTTGAGTTCTGAAACACTAGGAAAATGCAACCTAAAGATCAAGCTTGTACCAACATCCCTATAGAAGTGTGAGAGAAGCTTTTTATTGATGACTGTACAGAGGATGGCTTAGACAAGCGAGTTCTTAAAGACTATATGGAGCTTTAACTACATGAAAATTTCCACCTCTTGTGCAAAAACTTCATCTTGCAAAATAACTTGACAACATACCCACTCTGGGATCTGTACAGAGCTCACAGAGAAGGATCCTTGGCGAACTCATACAAATTCTGCCCTTTTCATTGTGAGAACCAATGTAAAGTAAACATATAATAAAGAGTAAGCAAAGATTAGCTCTTTGTCAGATTTTGGTTTGATTTATTGTATCCTTCAATGCCGTATTTCTGGTATACAATAGCTTGATTCTCCTCCCACCATCGTTCTGCTTCTTTCTCGGCAAAACGTTTACGGCTGCAAAACATGATCAAGCATAAATGATTAGTAAGAAATCTTGTATCTAATCAATGGTGATGTTGTTAATGATTAAGTTGATAGAAAAATCACCTAAACCTGACTCGCTTCAGACCCTTCAGTCCACTCGGCAAAAATGTAAATGTTATATATACACCAGGTTCATACTGTTCGACCCATTCATGCTTCGACGCTTTAGTTCCATTTCGTCGAGGATCAGTCGTCGTGTCATGTAAATCTTCCTCTGGTCTGCTATCTTCATGGCACAACTCTCTTCCATCCATGGACTTTAACGTATTGGAAAACACAGTAGGAGAGTTAGATAAGCTGTCTATCTTGCTGTCTTTTGGAAATCTAACTTCAAGAGGCAAATGAGTTGATGGAAACACGGCACTTCCACCGGAAAGTGTAGGGGTATCGGTATAGTCAGGTCTAGTCTGAGGCTGGTACGGATCCACTCCATCTTTTGGTTCTTTCCTAACTGAGACTTTATCTGACATTGCATGAAGCTGCACCAATAATTATCATTCATTTGTTTAGTTTAACACTTAAAAGGGACCAGCCGCAACTTAAAGAGAATTACCCTTAATGCCAAAGCTTTTATTATCTCATTTGCTGCTTTACGCTTAGCTGCTTCCTCCCTGGCCAGCAACCAAGTTTTCTCTATAGTTAGTTGACATTCTTCAATCTTCTGGCTTCCAGTTTGACATTGCATTTCGAGGCTCCTAGCCTATTAAAAACAAAAGAACTCTGAAGAGATGAACATAGTATATTCAAGCCAAAAGCATTTTACAGAATCAGCTTAGGTTATATATGGAATTCTGCTAAAACAATACTGCTTCTGGTTTGCTCATGACAGAAAACAAAACGATTCAATTGTAATTGCTTCTCCCCTAACCTCTCCTCTCTCAAAATCCATGGAGAAGCCCCTAAAAATCGTTTTTACTGTAAGTAGGAACAAATGCTTAAGCATTTGATGAGTCCCATGTCACAGGTATGGTACTGAAGTAGAGGCAATTTTGACAGCGTTTTACTTCATAATAAGATCGATGCTATGGAAGTTCACATATAGAAATGACCGTACAGAAAAGTCTTTTGCTTCACCAATAAAATCATTTTAGCCATCATGACATTGAGAACATAAGCACCATAGCACTCTCGGTTACGAAGGAAAGCTCCTAACCTAATTCATATATACATCGAATATTGATACACACCACAGGTAATGCTTACATGAAGAAGTGATAAGAAACTCAAGGCATTTGCTAACTGAAACAAAAACAGTCAGCAAGGAAAGAAGAATTGGAGTAATGCTGATGGCAAAGGCTTGCATTTTTGCTTAACAGTTCAATCACATCCAATGATGTGTAGACCAGTTGAAGCGCGAATGCTTCCATGCATGTGTGTGATGAAGAAAGTTAGTGTGGCCTAATGAAGGGCAGAAAAACATCATCAAGATAAGCAATTAAATTTTAAAGCTAAAACGCAGTCATTACCTGTGCTCTTAGCCTCTTAACTTCTTCAATTAGCATCTTTTTTGAATCACTCAATTCTTCTTCTTGATTCAAGGAACTGGAAATGGAAGATTTTGATTCCAGAGGAAGTTCAGAATTCTTTATGTAGCATGATTCAAATATAGCAGGACATGACACTTGTCCCCATTGTGGCAATCCAGCTGAAATAGAAAAGGCAGTTTCTAAATGTTGCTGCTTTTCCCCTTGGTTTCTCGGGGTGTTCCTTTCACCAGGTCGGATTTCCAGAGATGGCTGGCTCATTAACTGTAAACGATGCCCTGGAGGGGTTGCTCTGCCCCTTTCTTCCTTTTCATCTGATAAGGCCTTCTTTTGTTGAGACAGCAGCTTCTTGGAACCAAGATTTTCTAGTTTTGACACTCCACCTGGATGTGTGATATTCTGCATGCTGTAAGAACAAGAATCACAGACTCTAGAAGGCTTGCTTTTGTTAGGTGCCAAAGATGCATTCATGACCTTCTTGCTACTACAAGCTCGACAGAACAGAAGACCACAGTTATAACAGTTATGCTTCTTCCTTGTGAAACCAAAGGGCATTCTACAGCCTTTACAAGCTGATTGATCACTAACAGAGATAGATTTGTGCAAGCAGATTGCAGCAGTTAAATTTGACCCGCAAGCTATGCTTTGAACTTGCATATCTCTCAGAGCCTCAACCAAAGTTGGAGAGTTTCTATCTTCTACATTGCCTAATCCTAATTGTCCATTTGTCCCCTTCCCCCATGTATATAAACTTCCACTCGATGTCAATGCAGCAACATGGTATGACCCTGACGATATCTCCTTAACAAACTCCTCTTTAAGCTTTCCTTCAACAATTGCAATCGATTTATCCTTGGCCTGTGGATTCCCCAACTGTCCATGCACTGAGCTTCCCATTGTATAGACCTTCCCTGTATTGGTAAGTGCAACGGTCAGCATTCTTCCACAAGAAACTTGAGCAAAATCAAGTTCCACAAGCTGTGCGACACATGTTGGTAGAAGCTTTTTCTCCAGGTCAGCATGCCCCAGCCTCCCTTTATCACCATCTCCCCACGTAAATAGTTTCCCGCCAACACCATTAAACTTGAACCGGTCAACAATGATGTCCACAATAGCAGCAGTGTGCCATGATCCACATGCAACGGATTTTACCAGCAAACCTTTAAGAGATTCAACTTCTTTGGGTTGAGAAACACTTAGAAGATTCCCATGACCAAGAACCCCGAAAGATCCATCCCCATATGTAAATAACTGCCCTGATGAGGACACAATCGCTGTATGCCAGTCCCCACAAGCAACATTCAGTATACAGACACCAGTCAATGGACCTGAAATTCGACGTGGTAACCACTGGCTTCTACTTCTCTCCTCGCACCACAAATTTGCACCATATTTATTCTCACCCCATGCATACAGTTCACCGGAATCTGTCAAAGCACAAGTTTGATATTCACCACAAGCAACAGATTTCACATGGACACCATCTAAGGATTCAACCATTTTTGGAGAGCTCACATCCATGTCAACTTTATGCCCAAGCTTACCGCGACTTCCTTCACCCCAGCAGAAAACTTCCCCTCGTTTGGTGATTAAGGCAGCATGTTTCCTACCTAAAGATATATTTGTTAGGTCTAACATCACGGTGGATTCCAACAATTTTGGCAATAAAGCATCCACTTGCTTTGTATTGTGGTAACCGAACTGGTTGTCCACACACCCTATATTTCCTACTTCTACTCCTTCTCCCCAGATTAGAACATCCTTTAGGATGTCTTTTTTCTCTGTTCGTGGAGATCCATGATTCAAACCAATAAGTCTATGACATGTATTCTTTTGGAACTCTGAGAAAGCAGTGTCAGATCCATTCTTCTTGAGATTTTGTGGTTCAACATTTGGTATGTACGAAACTAACAAATCCTCCACATTTTGCATCTGGGGAAGACTTGATCCTGAGAAAGAAAGGCTATCAGAAGAAAGAGACAATCCATCGGAAATACCCCTATCTGAAAGTGACTGCGTAGGACTTCCGCTTAAGCTATGCACCTGCAATATTTTTTACATAAGACACAAGCAAAAAATGAAACTTGTCCGTAAAGACTGTAATATTTTCATATTTTCAGTTGCAATTGTAACGAGGAGGAAAACAAGAGTATGAAACTTCTCCAAAGAAAGAGCAGTATTTAGCCGTCATAATAGGAGTAGACCAAATCAATTTTCAGCACCATATAATTAGCATCATAATTAGGTTTTTATATCATGATAAATTTGGAGTTTGGAAACTGCAGGGGACACAAGAAGAGGTTAACACACAATAAGCAAAGTAATTACCACCTACAGACAAAAGTAATCAAATACTTCAGAGAATTACTAGTCTATGTTCAAATCTCAATTGTTTCACATTGAGAGTTTTGTTTTCATTAATTACCCCAAAACAACAGAAAAGGCCACTGCAACTTTCTTACATTTCAGAACAGAAGCTCAATTGATTAGGCAATTTAACATCGTCAATATCCTCTGAGCACTAGCGACATTTTCATGAAACCAACATTTTGGAAGATAAAAAAGCTCTTTTATTTGTGTAAGAAACCACAAGAAAAAGGGATGTTAAAACCTGTGACAATTCAGTGTCATCCTCCAGAATTCCTAGATTGTGCTTTCTTCTGATAAACCCAGCTGGGCTATTTACACAACTTTGTGCTCCTCTGTGGTTCTTCAGGACACAAATAGGCCTAGAACGGTGACACCTGGATATCACTGCCCTTAAGCCTATAAACCAAGAATCAGCCTGCGCTTTGTCCTTACATATCTATGTGAAAAATAATGGATAAAAACAATTAATGAACCCATGAATCTTAACCAGAAGTGATCTGTTCATAACAAAACTCAAACTCGGGAATTACCAGATCAAGCGAGCGTGCACGATCACCATTTGTATAGATAAGTGAAAATGATTGATTCTCCTTATCTGGTTGAAGCTGCCTCTGAAAATAGAAATGTGAGAAGTGAAATCACCATCCATGGAAACAGTAAAAGGGCATCAACTTCAACTAGATACAGATAAAGGGATACAGCTTGATATCAGAGAGCATCCTTGGATACGTACAGTCCTCTGCCCAGTAACAATCTTTACAACTAAGCTTAATCTCAATTGTTTCTCCTCCTGTCCAGAATACCAAATCAAATACTTCTCGTCCTGAAACGCAAAATCAAAACAATTCTTTCGATCATTTTATCATAAAAAACCAGAGCAGAAACAGCAATGCACCTCAACATGTAACGAAATAATAATCGAATATTGGTGATTCTAACACCAGGAAGGACGAATATTTGTTTGATCAAGTAGAGAGATCCAGTGAACCAAAATTATTCAGTAAAAATAACCAATTATGCTGGATTTATGCATCCATACAGCTGATCGAATTCTCCCACTAATTGCCAACTTTATTCCATATAAAGCTTACATACCGTGGAAAGCCTGAACGGACAGAATTTGAGCTTCCCTCTTCTTCCACACTTCAGGAGATGTGCACCCTTCTTCATAGCCAGGATTGCCTGCACGTCATTGCATAGAATCATTAACGATCTTGAATCCCAATAAAAAATGAAAAAAAAAGAAGAAGAAGAAGAAAGAAAGAAAGGAAAGTTACAAAAAAAATAAAGAAAAAGGATGAAACCAACCACTACAGTCCGAGTCAGTGTCTATCAAATTCATAATTACACGGTTCAATAATGTATCGGAAATCTTTTAAAAAATTATTTTGGTATCACCCTTTTTGCATAATTTGGTGAATTCAAAGAAATATATGATTCTAAATTCTAATTCTTACACTGATAAAGAGCTAAAGAGCAAAATTAAAACAAACATTGAAACTTTATAGCAAGGTGATTGATTATAAGCTATCAACTACTCCACATTAAAAAAAAAATTCAAATCAAGAATTGAGTGGAAAAAAGAAAATGAGGGTGAATAATCAAAATCCATTGAGAGCCTTAAGGCCAAACACTGCAGAAACTGCAAAAATATTTGTATCTAAACAATGTGTCTGCTTAAAATTTTACAGTGACTAACACAGAGAAAGAGGAGAAGAAGAACAGATGACATGAATGCCAAATGGGCAAAAATTAGTCTCCTTTCCATCTATAACAGAAGAATTACACACACATAGCCTCCTTTATGATACCCCATTTAGGAAATCACCATAGAATGTAACAGAAAATACATGAAACACAAAATCAAGAAAATGTAACCAAACCAAACAAAACCTAGAAAGATAGATAGAGAAGAGAGAGACCTGCTCAACAGTTCTGTCAAAAGGGACAGTAGTTAAGGATTCTTCCCCCATTTTCAGGCAGAGAATTTCATGCACCACTAAACCACAGAAACACACGGAGAGAATGAATAATAATCAAGAAAGAGACAGGAGAAGCAGAGTGAGAGACAAGAGCAATTAAGCAGCAGCAGATACTACAGCCTACAGGGTGAACAAGAAGAAGAATGTCCCTATAACACTGGCTGGCTGGCCTGCACTCACAGACACCACAGTCAGCAACTTAAACTACTATAAAAAGAAGGGAGGGAGGGAGGAATGCTTCTCTCTCTGTGTGTAAGAAAATGTAAGAAGAGAGACATACACAAAGAGATAATGCCACAAGGATGTTCTTGTTCTGTAGCAGAAAATAATAATAATATTATTATTATTTGTGTAGTTTGCTACTTTGCTTTGCTTTGTTACAGTGTCTGTCAATCAGTTGTTTCTTTCTTCCATTACTGTTTTTGTTCACTTTGTAAGTCGTGCAGAGAGACAGAAACAGAGACAGAGAGAGAGAGAGATGGGGTCTTAATATCTTAATATATGCTAATTGCACGTGTACACCGTAACACTTGCACTTTCTATTTTCTTTCTTCCCTTGCTCTTTTTGCTTTGTAAACTCTTAATTATTTTTATTTGTCTTTTAATTAAATCCTAAATTCGAAGTCATGATGGAGTATGCTCTGTCTTTGATTAGTATCTTACTATATATAAAAACAAAATAGATACGAAAATGATATAACCGTGTTTAATTAGAGTAATAAAAATAAAAATAAAAATTAATTCTTTTTATTATCGATATTAGCACAAATGTATATGCTCTTTTGACCTTTTCTTTCAGCTTTTTTTTTGTGCCTTTCAATTCTCTGTCTTCTTTAGGACTAGGAGCATGTAAACCAAGCGGTGAAAAGAAAGGAAACGAAAAAAAAGAAGACGAAGAACAATTCTTTATCTACTTTTTATGGAAATTGCATTGGTTTTGGTCAAATTTCGATTTAACATGAAATTATGTTCTGGTTAATTAATTGCCATTCAATGTAGCGATTAAAGAGGTAAAATCTTTATTATTCCCATTATTATTTCCAACATAAATAATGAAAGCGTTGAGAATATATACATGCACATATGTTATGGCCCAAAGTCACCAGCTAGAACAGTGTCACATGGAGACTGGAGAGATAGGCACCAAAATTAGCTGGAGAAAGGCTGTGTGCAAGGCAGGCAGGCAGCCATTGTTGCTGAGGTTAGAGAGACAGACAGCCCTGGTAGAGAGAAACCAGGGATTTGCTCGTGATGTCAACGAATTCTCTACGGGATTTCTGAAGAAAAACGACTGTGTACTCTTCCTGTTCTCCCGTCCCTGACTTTCAAGGTTTGTTGTACAACGAAGTCAGCTATTCTCTGGACACTCTGACGCCTGTGCTGTAGCTTCCATGTACGTAGGACCATTTACTGCTTCTTGACTCTTTGTGCTCTTCTTGATCCAATCCGATGTTTACTAAGAAATTGGTCCCCAAAATCTTACTGAATGAGCTACGAACAGGTGCTTTCAGCACATGAGAGTGTTCATTTTAAGGTTTTTCTAGTATTGATACTATCAAATATTGGTCGGGTTAATTTAATGTTGTATTTTTTTCACTACATATGTTTCTTTTAAAAAATAATCAAATCTCGACTCAACATGTTAATTTAATAACATGTTTATTTACTATATGTATATATATTTTTAAAAATAATCAAATTAAGTTATAAATTGACCTGATAGATTGACTAACATATCTAATCAAGTTTAATATCTCAACTTGATAAATCATACATAATTTATATTTATAAACTTTAACAATCTAATAATAGTTTTTCGTAATAAATTAGTAATTTTTTGCTTCGTTACTAATATATATTATTCAGAAAACTAATTTGATGAAATTATTTCAACAAAAATTGAAGAAATTGGTGGCACCAAATGGTAAAAGCTCTGTTCATAGGGGAAAGAAAAAAAACAGTAAATTAAAAAAAAAAAAAAAAAAAAAAACATAGCTAAGGTAAGGTAAAATTACATAAACAAATTTTCTATGGTTGTGCAACAGATTGGAGCCCTGAGCCACAGGTTCTATCAGAAGATGCCGATGGCAACACTACCTAACACAGTGGCCTTAGTTTTACTTATTGTTTTGTTTGCTTCTTTCAAAACAATGCAGCATTGCACGTGGTCTTCCTCCCTGCCTTGTTTAATTTTCAAATAAAACGGCAGCATTTAAATAATTGTCTGCTGCGTTTTTTCTTCTTCTCCTTTAAAATAAATATAGCCTCTCGAATTTATTTTAAAGCCTCTCCTCCTTACGGCCCCTACCTACTTGAAAGCCTCTCGTTTTCTCGAAATGAATCTCTGAACTTTTCCACCTTCAGATCTCCAGAAGACCATGGCCATGCCCTATGAATGTAGGCACCGAAAAGTTGGGAGAGTGTCGTTTGATATCTACTCTGGACGAAGACGACAATAATAATAAGATAATCATACATGCCTGGAAAGCATCTCTCATTTTGTGATGTTTTGTTTGAAGCAAGAAAAATACTTGAAAGAGACCTTGTGTTTAACCAATGCCTGTGGAGATTATCAATAGCTAGGAAAAAGTAAATATTTAGAACAAAAATAAATAAATATCATAATAGCATTTAGTTACTGTTCTAGAACAAAAAGAAACAGAGATCGTAGAGATAAAAATAATAATTTTAAAGCATATTTTAAAAATATATTTATTTTATATTTCTTTGAACAATATATTAAAGTTATCCAATTGACGTGGAATTATGTTTGTTATAGGGATAATTTAATATATGTAAGTTATCCAAAGATTCCAAACCAATATTCCAATGACAATCAACATGATTAAGCATAGTATAGGCTATAGCAGACAATATCTACATTACTAATTAAGTAAAAAGAGGGGGTGGAGAGCACTACAAAAAATAACTTAATTTATAGGCTATATATAACCCACAATGTGACATTTAATATATGAAGAAATTAAAAATAATCACACCTCCACGATTGGGATTAGTTGCTATTTATTTATTAATTAAGATTGTGGGCTAAGTATATAGGCCAAAATAATTAATCAAACTATAGTATAGTCGATGTTGCACTTTGCATCTAGCTAGGGGTTAGGGCTTCTCAATTTAATAATGCAAACTTTAAGAGAAATTGCATGTGCCTAGCACATCATATTATTGTAATCCTTACAACTGCCATGGAAATGACTCCCCAAAGGTATGCTACATACGCATGTTTCCAAATAAATTAAAGGCTTCGATAAAAATAAAATAAAAATTAAAGGCTATGAAACATGGCTCTATTATCTTTTGTCTATTAGGATTTTGAAGTGTAGGCTTGATATTATAATAAAGGTTTTTTATTAAACTAATTATTTTAAATTTTTTATATCATTATATTAAAAAAATATTAACATATTAAATTGATATTTTTTAAAGTTACGCACTTTTAAAACATAGTTCAAACACAATAAAAAAATCTAAATATTAAAACAAAAAATTTTGAGATATTTTTGGAAGTACTTCTTGTGTTTTGTAATTGATAAATAAATAAAACAACATTAATATCGTTTATCAATACTCTATTAATTTAGGATAAATAAATTGAAGGATCTTTCCAAAGCCTCTAATTCCCCACGTGACATTTCCAAGCCTTATTATGGAAATTTTTCTTTAGGCATTTTTATTAGAAAATTACGAGTACTTAAAAAGAATTTAATTTTTATATGAGAAGACTAATAAAAAAAAATATCCACTATTAAAATAAAATAAAACGGTTTTTTTGAATATTTAAATTAATATTTAATGAAAAGCTTAACGAATCTTGATTTATATGTATAATACGAATTAATCTTATCCCATTACATAAACTTTAACTAAGAAATCTTAATGATTAAATTTAGATTTTGTTTCGTCTCATGAATCCATCAAACACAAACAGTTTATCAACCAAACTACTTGCTCATAATTAGCTTTTCCTAATTATTTATATAAAATGGCAGCAGGAAAAAGGGATTTACTTGCTCATAATCTTAATTATTTATATTTTGAAATTCCCTCCTCGAAATATTTGAAACAAAAGTGAGCATTCAATTCAATGTGACAAGGAATCAAACCCCAGATATGACGTTTCCATGGCTATATTTATAGCCTCGTGGCATGGCTCTCGAAGAAAGAGAGAGCACTGAGAGGCTCGCATGGCTCCTGTGGATCGAATTTCATCACTTTGAGGAGACACTGCCTTCTCACGTTTGAGCTAATTCAATGGAAAGCTGCAAAACGCAGCCGCAGAAGCAGCAGAAGCAGCCATTCGTCTGCTGCTGCAACATGGAAAGAGACACAGCTTCTATAAAAAGAAGTTTCTTGATATTAGTGAACCTAAAGCACTGCCATGTGAAGTTAAATCATTTCGTCTCATCAAAAGCAGATGTTTTTTTTTTTTTTTTTGCTTCTTTTAAGTCACTGTTCACTTTAGTATTTTCTCGATCCAGAGAAGACAAGAAGTCTTTGAGATTCCACCTGGTAGATACTCTCCTGCCTCTTCGTAAAAAAAACTCGGTTTTTTTTTTAATTACATAAATGGTTTGGAGTTTTTTTTTGAAAAATGGTAATTTCTTAAAATAAAATTGAGAAAATAGCCCCAGTAAATATATATATATATTTTTAAAAATAGCATAGCCAAAGGGTTACGGCTTCCAACAACATAACCAATCAATACAAAATCTTTATTTTTTTTCTCAATTTTCTTTATCAAATCCATCACTTTCTTTACCAACATAAGTTATACTTTTTAAAATATTTTTATTTTAAAAAATATTTTTTAATATTTTTAATGTGTTAATATTAAAAATTAAAAAAATATTTTAAATTAAAAATATTTAAGTATTTTAAAAATACCTATAGGACAAGAATCCTACTTGACTATCTCAACTATCTAACAAAGTGTTTGTTATTGTATTAAACTGTTTTGAAAAATATTAATTTTTTTAAAATTAATTTATATATATATATATTAATTGTTTTGATACGTTAATATCAAAATAATATTTTTAAATATATATTATTTTAAAATAAAAAAATATTTTAAAAAATAATTAATATCATAATATCAAACCTATTATAATAACAAAGTGATGAGATTCCCATAAGTTATGCATATCCTCCAAAAATAACTTGAAAGTTAATAAATAATAATAATTAATTTGGTGAATTATACGTTATGCAATATCATCCTAAATAAATTTGAAAGTTTATAAATAATAATAATAATAATTTAATAACTTGATTATCCGATACAATGATTACATAAAAACTTTTTTAAAAAAAATAAAATGAAAATATTTTAATAAAAATCGATGCAATTTAACTTTGCAAAGTGACTCGATGATAAGACTCTTTGCCGGTGAGGCCCCTGCTGAGTTTGACACGTATGTTTAGAAGTCGAAGGCAGGGAGCACTACTCTCTATTACACGGCAAAGCACCTTAATTTACATACCTAATTATAAACTTGAACTTCCAATGGTAAGGGATTTCTAATATTTCTAAAGACATTAAAAATTCAATCTCACTACACGAACTTGGTAATTACACCTAGATATATTTTTTTTAAAAAAAAACTACTTTCAATTAGTTTTTTAAGTATTTTGTATTGTTTTGATAAATTGATATTAAAAAAATAAAAAAAAAATTACTTTAAAAAATAATTATATTTCTGTTTTATACCATCTAAATATTAAAAGATAATCGGTACAAAATTATATAAGGTTAATTTCATATTCTAAATAGAATAAATCCTATAAATATATTTCCCATACATGCAGATGATGTACATTTGAGCTTTGGATGCTTTCATATATAGCATGGTCAACAAGAATCTTAAAGACTTCATTCCAAACATGTAGTTGAAGGGTTTATTTTTATTTTTATTTTTATTAAGAAGGAGACCTTTTATGTCCGATCAAAGTTAGTTGGCTTTTAGTTATAATAATTAACATAAAAAAATGGATGATTAGCCTTTTCATGCTGTGATTTTACCCTAAAAATGTTTGTGGGTCTAAGCTAAAACAAGGGTCCAAGATTATATTACTAGAAAATAATGACAATTTAGCTTCTCGACAGGCAAAGTGCACCTGGGTTTAATCATTTCAATCAAGAAGAGATTGGTGATGGGATGCCAAATTTAAAGTTGGATTAAATTAGGTCAATTTATTTAACTAAGATTTAGTTTTTTTATGAACACATGTATGTTCATGCAATGAAACAAAATCCTCTAGATTATGTCGGGTTAATGTCTTCGAATAAAACGAATAGATGTAAAAGGGGTAAAAACTATTTCGTTAAAGTATCATATATAAATATATAAACTAAATTTGACATTGCTTGGAATGAATTTTTATTTTTTAAAAATATAAGGACATTTATTTTTTTTATTTTTTTATTTTTTTATTCTTGTCTCTTCTATCTTTCAAATATATCAAAATGTTATTTTTTTGGCGTTTTTATATGATTTCAATATATTAGAGTGTATTTGTTTCTTAGAAAATGATTTTCTAGAAAATTATTCTCTAAATTTTTTTGTGTTTATTTGACATTAAAAAAATTAATCAACAAAAAACATTTTTCAGTTAAAGAAAAAATTGACTTGGTTTTTAGAAAAATATTTTTCTTTTATTTTGGAAGGAAAACACTTTCTGTAAGCTGTGAAAAATTTAGAAATGTCATATTATTTATTGATTGTATCAAATTTGGTCCTCAAACTTTTGATTGTTATATATATTTTTTGTTTTGAATATTTGTTTTTTAATTTCATCCCTTAGAATTGAATTTTTATATTAACCTTGGTTCTTATTTTTATAATTGTTATTTGTTTTTTCCTTATCATTTTTTAATTGAAATTTTTTATTTATCAAATCTGGTCTTTATTCTTTTGATTATTATTTATTTTATTTGAAATAATTTATGAAATGTTAATTATTTTAATTTTAATTTTTTCATCTTTTTATTTTTTTTATTTTGTAGATTTGATCTGTATTATTTTGATTATTATTTATTTTATTTGAGATAATTTATGAATTTTTTTTTTCAATTTCATTCTCATTTAACTTTTTAATTTGTAAGATTTGTTACTTATTATTTTAATAAACTTTAATAAGTTATTTTCTAGCTCATTTTTCATTACATAACCAAAACTAGAAAGTGTTTTCAACTTATTTTCTATTACACTGTCAAATATCGGAAGATAATTCATTTTTTTGAAATTCACTTTCTAAAAAAAAACTATTTTCCAGCAAACAAACATGATCCTAGTATTAAAAAATTTAAAAAAATTCTGAAAAAATTTATTTTAATATATTTTTAAATAATTTTATTTTTAAAAAACACACTGTATCATAATACCAATCACATACTGAAATGAGACAATATTTTTCTTGAGGTGCTTTTTTTTCCCCTCAACTTGTTTAATTATTTTCATTAGTCTCGTTCTATTTTACAGATGAAAGACTTTAGACTATATTCAGCTAAGGCCATGCCAAGTACAAACACAATTACCCTATAAATTTTACGAGACCACAATCTTTTTACAATTTATGATTCGAGACTCGAGAGTGTCATGTACTGCCAGCAAGAGTCCTGCCCAAAGCAAGCATTGAATCTATGAGTATATATGGGAATTAGAAGTAATTATTTTCTCTTCGGATTAGTTTTTAATAAAAAAAAAATATAATTAAATCGATTTAAAAAAAAAATAGAAACTGAACCGAAACCGGTTCAAATCAGCCAGTTTTGACTCGATTTTTTCTAGTTTGGGTTCGGTTCGGTTTTTTCAATTTCAGGCTTAAAAAACCAAAACTGAACTGAATCTATTTGTTTTTTCAAAATTTTAATCCATTCAATCGGTATTTTTTCACGGTTTGGATTTTTCGGTTATTTTTTTTTAATTTTCTTGATTTAATTGATTTTTTAATTTTTTAATTTATCTTTAATGACAAAGGTTAAAGTGGAGTTTTTTTTTTTTATTATTATTTCCCCCCTTTTTTTTGGTCTACTTTGAGGTCAGGGTAAAAAAGGAAGAGTGTCTTGTAGCACAGGAGGACAATGATGGAGGAGATGGGCTTTATTGAATATCTCAAAAGGTTTAGAAATCTGAGTAGTAAAGTGATGTAGGCCCAAGTAATTGGCTGTGTACCTTTCATTGATAAGCAAACTTGAGAAACAAGAGCTACTGCTTGGCCTCTGGCTACCATTTTGTCTTTAGTCCTCCGTGGGCGGTGGATGGATCATTGGATTTATGGCTGAGGGTCTTCCCCTCCTCAATTCCCAGTTGTCAATCTTGTGTTCTTTCTTCCTCTGTCTGTCTGTTCTTCACGCTTCACATTGGAGAGAGTGAGGTGATGATTCCTCCTTTTTTTTCTTTTGTTAATTCTCATAATTGATCCAATACAACATTCAATACACTTTTTTTATTTTTATTATTGTGGATATATGTAATAATTTATTTATATCTTAATTAATTTTAGTTAAAGAAATTCAAACTCATAATCATTAAAAAATAAATTCAAGATCTAATTAGTTGAACTACTTCTGAGAATTTAAATGATATTTTTTAACTTTTAAAAAAATTTAGTTTAAATAGTAAATAAATTATACTTTCCAGATTTTCATCCGGGATAACTTGAATATACGAGGTCATGAAAAAGTTTTTTTTTTTTTTTAATGGATACATCAAATTTAATTTAATGTGGATGGCTTATCCATACTAGTAGCGGAGTTATTAAACTCGGCATAAAAAAGTCAACTAATCCATTTAAGACCTAGATCATGCAAGTTTTTAATTAAATCCGGTAAATGTTTATCTAATTATAATTTAATTGATTTAATTTTTTTAAAAATAATATTAATTTAATTTAATTTTAAAAATTAAATATTAAAATAACGATTAATTTAACTAACAACTCTTGACTTAAATCTTGTCACGGAGTCATGTAGTAGGCCAAATCTAGTAGCTTTATTCTATATGTTTAGACAGCAAATATATTCACCTAACAAAGTGATGCGAGGTTCTAACAACCATAAAGATGGAAAGCCACGTCTTAATTAATTTGGACACTTAATTAACGATAATAAGGATTAATTCATATTATTGTTAATTAAGCATTATATATATCGCTCAATTATTGAGTGTTAGTGCATGGAAGCTAGACACCAACCAACATATATATTAGCTAGTCGTCCACCATGACAAGAACCGAACATGTCCACTCGAGATTTATTATGATCCATGCGTGGATTGCAAAAGTTATCCTTAATTTCCAACTTCACATGAACATTTGTCTTCTAGTTTTTGTACTAGTGCTCCGACTCCTCTCTCTTTATTGTTTTATGCATTTGGTTACAAAGATTCTTACACAGTAATTTTATCTTGTGATTGTGATTTTGATAATGTTTGGTAGATATTGTTTTTCTTTTAAAAATATATTAAATTTAATAATGTTTTTTTAATTCAACTTTTACATCAATGTATCAAAATAATTCAAAAATCATTTAAAAATTTATATAAAATAAAAAATATTAGTTTATTTGAAAAAGCGTGGCTAGCTTAAAAAACAAACAGTAACATTTTCTGATTAAATGATTATTTTATTTTTCTAACAGTTAGAGATATCTTTAAATTATAATTTATACAGAAATTAAGTGTTTCCATATCAGTTTAGTGTATTAAAAGAAATAAATCTCACTAAATATTGATCCTAAAATTTAAATTAAAATAAAAATAAAAAAGGGGGTAAATCTTTTTATCCACTAAATGACTCCTTCGAGTTTAATTGTGCTATATAAGGATGCAACTTTAAGCATCAAAAGGCAACCGATAAATTAAATTAAATAGCAGAGGTTGAAATTAATTTTATATCTCTTATAATTCACTCTTTGAGCATCATCTATTTTAAATTATTTTTTCTAGATATTTTCATATTATTTTAATATATTAATATAAAAAATAATATTATTATTTTAATATATTTTTAAATAAAAAAAACTTTAAAAAACAATTATTGCTCGCTTCATTCTTAATAAAATACCTTCGAAATCTTGACCTGTACAATCAATCTGCCATGGGGTTCGGCCATTCAGGCAGGATATGAACATAAACCTAAAAACCTTTAGATTGGTCTGTGAATAATTTATTGGACCAAGCGAATGATCTCTCTGAGAAACGGAGGAGACTTTTTTTGAACGTTGGAGTAGGGGGCAACTAGCTAGGGACATGTGGGTCTCTCCAATGGAACTTCTCCCAACCCTAAGATCATAGATAGAATGGGCATGTGAAGGAGAAGGGATGATATATCCTTCAAAAGCTTCAAGTCCACATGCCTATGGAAGATGCTACAAAACATCGCATTGCTCTTCCTGACGAACAGGTATAGGCATGCTACGAATTAAGTTGCTTCATCCACGACCATACACGCCTCCATTAATCTCAAATCTTAGAAATCTTGGAAGGTACTTCCATGGTGGGTACCATTGCCAGGAGCTTGTCTCTTCATTTCATGGCATGATTTTATCTGGCCCCTGATATATACTAGCAGCACCAGCTAGATCCCTTTATACTTTGAACGTGACAATTCATTCTGGCACTGAGTGCTTTCCTCTAATGAGTCCAGGCTCCTACCATGTATGGAAGAGATGACATATGGATAGATACAGCTGGTCAACCAAATGCGGACGTCGTCAAGCTGGATCACCGTCTCCTCCCTAACGAAGCCAAATTTAGTTGCTTTAAGGACTAATCTATCACCAGTGAATGCTACTTGACTCCGTAACATTACGTTGAAAAAATTGCTTTCAGATGTCAGAAAAAACCATCACTCTCGTTCATACTTGTCACTTGATATGACTCTGTCCAACTTTGATCATCCATTATTCCATTCGATGCCAGTTATCTCCCTCGACCAGAGGATATTTTGCAGTCTATCAAAAGAGTTGAAATCAGAGAATATAGAGAGAAAAAATGTATATTACAAGAATTGGGCTACATTGGTTATTATATTACTAAAAAATATTTAATTCCGTAAATGTTTGAGATACTTTGCAAATTCATAACGTTATTAATTATATTTGTTATTTTGTTTCCTGTTGTTTCCATGTGTTAGAGTGACGAAACATGATACTAGAGCTCTATACAGGCTTGTTGTTTGTAAATTCAAGCCTGACAATGTATTTCTGCTCGATCCTTGTCGGTACCTTTAATTATCTCAGGTTGGGGGTATGTACAGCTCTTTGCATGGAGTGGGACAAAGGACTCCATTTTAATTGTTATGCGGCCACTATACCTGCTGTTCCTGCCCTGCGAAATTATATATTATACTCAGACCTCGCTGTTGAGTTCTCTTTAAATGAGATTTATGACAGCGTATAGGGTTTCTCAGACCCTTTTCCTTTTCTGTCTTCCTAATTTTTACCTTTAAATCTTAATTATCAAGTTCAGGCTGCGTCAATGTATGTTTTAAACTCAGACCTCACTGATGAGTTCAGGTTGAGTTGGTGAGTGCTGTGGGGTCGAAGGGGATGGCCTCCAAAGTTGGTAATGGATTAGTCTTCAGTTCATAATCATTGGTTGTGGTTGGTGCTGCTGCTTTCTTTTCCCGGGAGAAAAATGAGAGTGATGGTTTTCTAACATTTTTGAGAAACACACCTGAAAAAGACAGCTTTTCTCTCTCTCAAGGTTCTTCAATCTTGTCCTTGCATCTTGTCCAAGCAGGTTTTGCTAAGGCTGATTGAAGGTCCTCAAACAATTTTTATTGGATCCATGTGCTCATTGAATTGAAGTTTCCTCCATTGATATCTTTTCCTCAGAGGGTATTCCTAGGATTAGCTCATCCAAATCCTAACAAAAATTATGCTGTTTCCATGTCCAAACCCCCAAGCGATGCCCATGGCATTGATTACCATAACTGTCTCCTCTCATTTGACGGATTCACCTGCATTTTCTAGCGTGCACCGTTGTCATGTATCGTTTAATAGTTACTCATACTGGATGCAGAAATTGTCATATTTTTTCGTTACAAGTAGATTTTTGTTTAGAAGGCCATGTTAGAATTGATTATTTTTGTTGCCTGATTAGTTAAAAATATGTGAACTTTTTTCTCAGGGATTTGATGTGTGGAAAGATAGAGATCGATTTGAACTTTTTTTTATCTCAGGGACCTTATATGTGACACTACCCCCTTCCATAATCTCTCTCCCTGTCTCTCTCTCTTGATTAATTCTTCTCTTTGTGTTGTCATATATCACAGCTCTGATTTTATCTCCCACTATGACATTGAATTTTGAAAGAAATGAAGAACATAATTAAAAGAAGAATTGCAAATGTGACTGCCTGTACAATTATATACAACTGCATTCTTTGGAGGTACAATTATATAATTTTGCTCGCTCAAATTGCAAGCTATAAAAATGTTCAATGGAAAAACAAGGATTCTTATCATGCAGCATTTAGATTTGGAACTTTGACACAAACACAGATATGGAGAAAGTGCTCAGGATTCTTTAGGCTGTTCACCACCCAAGAGAAAGGTATTTCCATCTTTGGTTCAATCCCTTGGATGCGGACGAGTTTGATTTCAGCATCGTTGCAGCAAGACTCCACAGGTTGGTTAAAGATTTCTTTCCCCTCTTCAGCTCCTGTACTGCTGCCTACATCTTCTGATGAAACCTTCTGTGCATCTTCGCCTTCTTCTATGCATGGTTCATCATTGATCAAGGATTTGCCCCCAAAAAATTCTGGCAGGAGATTTTTCAGTGCATCGTGAAGGGTGAAATGTTTTCCTGCAGTGCAAGAAAAATGAAAAAAATGTAGTCTAGAAGACACTGAAAGTCACCATCTCTTTGCAGCACATGAAATAGAAGATTCAAGGTCATTGTAAAAATAAGCAACCATGACAACAGAGTGACACGGTGCAGTTGGATTTACAAGCTTGAAGCTTCTAAACATTATTATGGTTTACAGGAAATTCTTAGACCTCAGAAATGTCTCCCCGCCACACATATGGAAACAATGATCACACAGAAATACAGGGACCACTATAAGAGGGGTCATTTCTGATCATTTCAATCAACAATGACAGTTCTTGGAAATTATTTCAGCTGTCCACTAACCAAGAAAGTGAGTCATGGGATTATAAGGGCTCAAAATAATCTGGGAGTTAATGTAGACGAACTGTTAACATATGCTTGATTCTTGCAGATTCATTGTATGTTTAGGCTTACTGTTCAAGGACATCAATAATTTCTAACTATCATCATATTTCTACGCTTGTTGTATCCCGTGATGCAGTAGGAAAAAGGTCTGACAAATCAGCAGAAGTCATTACATTCAAAATTAGCAGAATCATCAGAACAGACGAGGGAGCATGGCTTACCTTCTTTGTGAATTTCGAGAGGACGATTTATATAAGAAATTTGATCCCAGTTATCAACTTCTGGTGCATCTTCCAGATCTTCAAAATCCTCATTAACACTCCAAACATACAATCTAACTGGAATTTTACCTGAAAATAGCTATGACAATAACACAATCAAAATTCAATAGAGGCAAGAGAAACAAGAAATATATTTGCATAACTGAAAGTAAAATTTTAACCTTTTTAGCCCAATAATGTGAAATCAGAGGTTAAAAAAGAAATTTTAAAAAAATATATCAAGATTGCTGTCCGACATCTATAAAATGTCTCAAGATTTGAAGTTAAATGGGAATTTAAAACCAGGAATGCATGTGATGCATGGATGGATGTGCAAATTCTTTTGCAGCTTACATAACAAATGAGTTATTGCCTTCCACATTTCTTCTCATATCTTAAAATTGTCTGGCTTCATTTCTTTCTGGTAAGTTTAATAGACTGTAAATACATTTCTTTTAAGTTTTAACATACAAATATTTTACATGTGAGTAAATTGCCATGGTCAAGGTGAGATGCCTTCAGAGCACACTACATTTAAGTGATGAATTGACAAGATAATTCTCAGAATAATGTATGCAAGAAGATATTCATATTCCCATCCACTTCCCAATGCACCTTTATCCACAAGCTTAATAATGAACAACAATCAAGAGCTTATTTACATATTCTTAGTTCCACTCGATTCAGATACCTACATTGAACTCTGTAAATTAAGTCTTGATTTTGCTAACCTGCCTTCACTTGTCCAACCATATCTGCCTCATCAGTGGTGACTGTTCCAAGTTTAAGCTTTGAAGATGCACGTATATATTTCTCCAAATTACCTGCAAAGAAGTGCAGCTTTCAGATAAGAACACAAAAGGCTATAACTACTTGAAATTCCAGCCCTGGTAATCAATGGCCAAAAGATAGAAACAAGGACTAATGTGAAAGGATGAAGCTAATAGGAACCCAAAGAACTTATAGAAAGTCCACTTTGTTCCATTACAAAGTATAAGACACACTGCTTAACAGACCAACATACCATCCATGACAGAACGCCACAGCTCCACTTGATCAGATTGAGACATGTGCATAACATTCTTGCAATTTCCATTGATAATGTAATCTGCCTGTAGCATAACCAAATACAGTTGAGGAATTTTACTTCTAGACCCTAATTCTAACAATATTACCAGTTATGATCAAAGAAAAAAGTGCATGAATTAAAATATATAAAACATTACCAGATATACATCCAATAAGGAGGATTTTGAATACAGCTCAGGTTTTATAGAGATGGTATGCTAGATTAAAAAACTAGTGGTTTCTTTTGCAAATCTTTTCTTCTTGATAATAACTTGTCTTTGACTTAATAAAGAAGATGGATATATTCTTGTGCATGCAGAAAACAGTACATATGTAATAGCAAATAATATAATCCTTTTCTTTTCTGATTTGCTTGGTTACATGTTAATTTACGCTACTCATCTTTTGGTTAATAAAGAGTTCAAAACACAATTTACAGATAGTTTACACTTGGCACTCCACGAACAATGGTTGGTGATCAAGTGGATCAAATTACAGTGTTAAAAAATAATTATTAAAAATCTATAGCTCTCCCTGTCTATAAGTTTAGCTCCACTAGTTTCTGAAGACACCAAACCAAGCTTAAACATGGCTATAGCTTGACAAAAAGGATGAGAGGAAGTATCTAGTTCAACACAAACAAGGGACATAGATTCAATTTGGTTTTAATTAATAGTACAGATCCCAAAAAAGCAGCAGCTAAAAACCGAACTATAAGGTAGTTTCAAATTTCAACAATTTTAAAACTAGTGAAATGAAATGTGATTGGTGCTCAGTGACCAATGACGATTGTTTTCTTGGAAGAAGGCACTGTAACTTGCATGAATAGATAACAGGCTTCATAAATATATCATTATACAGGAGTGGTATACTAACCTCTTTCAGTGAATTAATAAAGCTCCACTTTACAGACTCTTCACCTTCGCAAGGAATCAACAAATTACTAGGATAGCCTCTAAAATGCACCTGCAGAAATAGAACCAAATACTGAAAATTAATAATTCATAAAATAATCGCACAACAAAAGGAAAAAGAGCAACCTTTTCTTTTTATTTGATGAATAAAATCATTATTATTAATTAAGAAAATCAGTACAAGAACTAAATGGTCAAAGAGAGAACGGTTACTCACACACCAAACTATGATAGGAAAGACAATTAGCAATAGGAAACTACTTACAAACAGACCAGAGTATAAATTCTAAACCAGTCATAAGGGCCAATGACAGCAAAACAAGTCTTCAAAAGCAACCAACGATGTACAGACAATTTGATACATAGAACAAAAATGTGGCACTTAAAAGGAATATAGAAAACCAAATTTGTTAAAAAAGAAGCCAGATTACAGCAAAATGAAGAGAGGCAAAGGGCAGACACATAATAAGGAACATCTTTTTCGTAGAAATCCAAGCAATAAGATGCACTAAAGCAAGGCAAGAAACTATGAAGCACCAAGTTGATGATGCGATCCCCTTAACAAAGCCATGCTGACCAAACATGGTGCATCTCAACAAAAAATAGTTTTCAAAATTCAATCATAGTAGAGACAGCAAGGAGGAAAACACACAAGAATCAACATGGGATGGCCACATTGCAACGAATAATTGAAACCCCCTAAATGCAATGCAGGTCCTAAAGCTGAATCCTAAACAACACGTATTTATATATGAAAATCAATTGCAAGATTAATTTTTTTTCCCCAAGGACTTCAAACCTTTGAGTGAAAGTACTATAGTTGAAATCCCATTGTCCATCACTAATACTCAACTCAATCAACCACACCATTTTCTTCATAAACAAGCTAATAACCAATGAGTCACTTCTCCCAACTTCAAAGTTCCACACTTTCTAAAACTCGAACAGCACAAAAGCCAATCCAATCAACCTAATACTAATTTCCCACTCAAACTAACAGTAAAATAAAAAGAAAAAAAGAAGACTCATACCGTCAAATTCCAAGGCCTTTCAGGTTGTGCACACAGAAGATCAAAAAGCACCCCAGTTGGTATATACCTGCAAAAATTTCACAAACACCCATTAGCCAAATCAATCAAAAGAAGCCAACTTTCTGCCAATTGAGTTTCTATTTCAGTCCAATGAACAATTCCCAAACCCATTAGCTACAATAATCTCTACAATCGAAAAACCAACTTCTCACAAAAGGGGCTCTTTATTTCACTTAAATTAACAAAAGACGCAAACAAAATAATGGGTTAGAGCTAATATTAACTAAATCAATAAAAAAACACTTTTTTTCTCAAAAGGGTCTCTTTATCACCCTTCAAACAACTCAAAAAAAGCAAAAAATAAAATAAAAAAATGAAGAACACACAAAATCCTTATAATAATTACCATTTTAGAGGCAATCCTTTGTAATCAAACCAAATAGTGTCTTGTCCAGGAGGGAGAGTAGAAGAGAAGTAAGGCTTAATAAGAGGAAGAAGCAGAGGTAAGTAACCAATTCTAGGTGCTAAAATTAATGCTGGAGATGGTGGTGGAAGGCTTGTTATTTCTGATTCATGGAGATGAATTTGTAATGGAATTGCTCCTTCCCATACGTATTTCTGTGCCTCCATCATCTCGGTTTCTGCTTGCTTCCTTGGTTGTTCCGAGTCTGGCTCGAGTTCTTCTCTTTCAAGTTTCAGCTATCTGAAACTTGAAAGCCCGTTTCTTATCTCAAACTATCTGAAGGCCCAACTTGGCCATATAATATATATATATTTTTTTACATCACGAGGCCTGTCGAATTTTGGACTATATAAAAATATTAGAATCTAAGATGCAAAATTTATTTTAAACTATTTTTTACATTTATCAGATGAGATCGGATCAAGTTAAAATATAATTAATGATAAATCAAAAAAAAAAAAAGAGCCTGGGGCACTCTTTAATTGTTACAAGTAGCTTATACATGAATGATGCATAGTACAAGGAATGAGAGAAATTGTTAAATACACACTAAGTTGTTGATGTTGACCAGTATAATTAAATTAGTTGGTATAATGAATTTCCTTTTTTTATAAAAAAAATACACTAATTATTCCCATAATTCTAGGATTAATGAATTTGGATAAAATATAGTCATTAAATTATGTTCTAGACTATATAGAAAAATTATAAACATATTTAATTTAGAAAATATAAAATAAAAATTTTTGTAACTATTTTAGAAATTTAATATTTCTAAAATAATAAACCATTCCTCCTTCACGTTCAATAACTTGATAAAAATCAATAACAATTAAAATAAATTTTCTGAAAAACTAAACAAAACTGTTGTTGTCCCATTCACATCAATAAACCAGAAAACATTGCTTTTCCCTTCATTAACCATTCACAAATCTTCCCACACCAAACCACTTGGTCTTTACCACCAAGGCACCAACAACAGCAACAAAAACCAGAACAAACCCATTAAACAATAAAGAAAAAACCAGCTTCTCCATTTCTTTTTCCATTCAAGAATCATTAGCAAACCATGGAATCAATGATCTGAGAGGAAAAAGAGAGAGAGAGAGAGAGTAAAAAGACCAAAATTTTATGCTAATTATGTTAGGTGGTATACAAATTGGAGTATTGGCAGCTTGTGTGGTGTTATTTGTGCCAATGGGAATGGCAGGTTATCATTTAAGCAGAAACAGGATGTTGTTTTTCAGTGGTGCCCTTTTCATTACACTTGCGGTAGGTGTTCATTTGACTCCTTATTTCCCTTCTGTTTCTGATTTTGTTAATTCAGTTAAATCTGTTGTTGTTTATGATAATCGTGAGGATTCTTGTATTAATTTAGTTAATGAAGTTGTTTGGGATGTTAAACCTCGTCTTATTAGTAGTAGTGGTGATGGTACTGTTGATTATGACAAGGTATGGGATTGGTCTAAAAATGGGAAGGTGAAAGGTTGTGATTTTGAGAAGTTGGGGAGGGGAGATGTTAAGGATTTGCTTAATGGGTCATGGGTTGTTGTGGCAGGGGACTCGCAAGCGCGGTTGACTGTGCAATCTTTGTTAAGTTTGATTTTAGATGAGAAAAGGATGGGAATGATTAAGGGGGATTTGCATAAGAAGCATAGTGATTATGAGATTGTTGTGGATGAGATTGGTATGAAATTGGATTTTGTTTGGGCTCCGTATGTTGTTAATTTAACAAGTTTGATGATGGGGTTTAAGCAGAATAGAACTTACCCTGATGTTCTGGTGATGGGAGCAGGGTTGTGGCATATGCTTCATGTGAACAACGCATCGGATTATGATGTTGCATTGGAGAATTTGAGGAGTTCAGTGGTTTCCTTGCTACCGTTTTCACCAGAATTGGATACGGATGGGCCTGTGACAGGTTCTGTGTCTGTTAGATCTCCTCATCTGTTTTGGCTTGGGATGCCAATTTTGATAAATGGGATGTTGAATACAGAGGAGAAGAGGGAGAAGATGAATGATGAAATGTGTCATGCTTATGATAGTGCACTGCATAATAGTAGGCTCTTGCGCAGATATGGTGGTCCTCTTCTGCTGTTGGATATTCAATCGTTGAGTTGGAATTGTGGACCGCAGTGTACAATTGATGGGATGCATTATGATGGAACTGTTTATGAAGCGGCTGTTCATATTCTGTTAAATGCATTGCTTATTGAATCTCATCAGAAGCTTGGATCTTCATAGTTTTGAATTTGAATAAAACTGAACAGCCCACACTGGAAAGACAAAAAGACTTTACGGAACTAATCTAGAGTAGAAGACCAACAAACACAGGAGGCTGATTTTTCTTCCCGTATTGCATCTTTATAATCTGTTCCAGGTTTGTATCTTTTGCCTTACATGTTGAGATTCATTTTTTCTTATTTCTCTTTTTAAGGTGAATGAATATTGAATATTCACAATACTTGTATTCTATGGCCATTACAGACATGAAAGATTTGTATGGAAATTAAATGGATGGTTTTTTTGGCACTACCAGCAATTAAAGCTCTGTTAACCGAGTCTTCTTTGATTTGAGTGTGCTTTTCTTAGTACTGGAGTTGAATGTTGTGTACATGGTTTCAGAGCTATCTTATAAACGTATTTGGTATTCTTCCGTTCCCTTATTATTGATTTACCAATTCTCTGGAGAAACCTTTCATGCTGGCTTTCTAAATGCCTCCTTGTGTAGCATTTTTATCATTACAAGTTGACAATGTTCTTAAAATTAGAACAAGAAGATACTAGTTGCTTTCAGTTTACAAGAATGCCTATCTGGTCACTCAAATTTGAGCCTAGTTGTTACTGCTTACTGCTATGTCTGCAGTGACTAAAAATAAATAAACAAATGTTGTTGTATAGCTTTGTAGTCTACACTTTGTTCACTTGTTTTGTCCCATTCCAGCTCCCAGATATGTGATTTTGATTGCTTACCTATTTAAATTCAACCTCTCTATAACTTATTTGAATTCAACAGCCAGGCCTAACTGTTTCAGGGTCGGATTTCAACCTAAAGCATTTAATGCTCTCGATTGCTATTAAGAAAACCATTTAAACAAAACACTTAATTGTTACAATTATATTATTTATTGCTCCAATTTATTGTTGATCTTGTTTGGCAATCTTAGCCAAGTCTATGCTTGATGCATCCATCTTCTATCTTCTCCATTTATTGGTTGTTCTGAATATGGTTTAATCTGGTTTGGCATTCCAAGCGGAGCATATGCTTGATGTAGGTTATCCTCGATATCGATCTGTCTTTGCTTTGTGTTTCACTAAAACTCACAACCTATGCCTTGAATAATTCTGGTTAAGGTATTTCTATTTGGCAGAGTTGCTACAACTCAAGCTTAGATTTAGCCCAATTGATGAGTGTGTTTACCTGGGCGTTTAAGTTTAAATTTCAATGCATGTGCTTGAGTGTTTATAGTTCAGTGATAGAGTAGTAGTGATGAGCTTGTAGAAGAAAGGTTCAATCTCCTGTTCCTTCATGAATGATACGGTCCCGTTTGCAGAAACTGGAATAGGTTAGCCTCTGAAGTTATAAACCAGGTAGAAAACGCCAGAAATCTACTTTGTGAAGTTACAACATCTCATAAATACTTTTTCTTCGAAATTATTGTAGCCTCTGTTTTACTGCAGTCCGAACCACACATCTCTTTTAAGAAGAAGCATTGAGCCATATTTGAACAACTTTTGTTTTAGTTTTGATCTCTGATTTTATTTCTTTCTGGGTAGTGCTAATACGCTGCCGAAGTTCTACCAGGTTACATGGAACCAAAAATCAATGCCACAAAACTAGAAATAAGAAAAACAGAACAAATACGAGCTCAAATGCACCATATGCGTCCACACCAAAGAAAAGGAATTTGCTTTGATTGCATAAAGCACTAAAACCTTTCGGTATTTTTCTAACAGAGCTTGACAGGACTTGGTGACTTCTGTTGATGCAGATCATTTTTTTTTATATATAGAGAGAAATCTTTTATCACATATGCAAGATTGCGCTTTGTTTCGATAATCTTAACAGTTATTGACTAGATAGCCCACTCCTTGCGTTCGGAACTAAACCAATTTTCATTCCCAACTGCATGAAATGAAATGGTGAGAGTTAATATACCATTGCCAGAAATCTGTTGTTTCATTGTGATAGCGGTTTGTTTAATTCTTAATTATCAGCAAGCAAACATTTAGTGTACAGTTTCTCCTGTTTCGAAGAGTTTCTGAATCATCCAAGCTGTGAACAGAAAGGTGTGTCCCTGATGCATTTGAATCTCCCTAGGGATAACTGCAGCTTCCTGGTGAAGTTCAGTATGAAATTAGAGGGAGAGGGGAGACAGATACGACGGATCTAAGCAAGAGAATAGTGCTTTAGGATTACAGTAGTCTTACACATAGTTAAAAGATCAGGCTAGCAGTGACCGGTCCAGGAAATAGATAGAGAGTTCGGTGGATTAACTAGGTTTATCTAAGCTCTTTAAAAAACCAGATCAACATTAAAAAAAAAAAAAAAAAACCTGTCTTTTCTACTGACTCGACCTCATCTAGGTTTTAGGCTGGCGGAACACAGACTTGACCCATTGCCTAAGGCCCTAAGGTCTTATGACTGGTCCTACATGTACCAATTTCTTCCTTCAACAGTAATAACCTCAGGGTAGTAGGCATGCTTATCCAAAGCTGAAAAGTTATCACTCTCAAGTGTTGAACAAAAGACTCAACACTACCAGAGCTTTTGATAACAAAAACCTCCACTGCGAATATGCAAAGATCATTGACCAGGAAGCCATTCGAAGGGTCACGAAAAGCGTCATGGGAAAGGGATTCAATGAATCCCCATTCCATCTTCGTCTTAGGAAATCGCTGGTCTATCTGATCTGCATCTACGAAGATATGTCACTTAATATCTTAAATGGGAAATTATGAAACATTGAACTCTTGATCCTGGACATATATACTTGTTAGACGACCAAATATCTATCAGGAATTCCATCAAACACAAGAAAATTGGCAGCAACGTTAGCCACATAACCTTGAGAAACATCATCTGGCTCTGTCATTGCTAAAAATAAAGATATGTGACAACTGCCACGATCTTCCTTCTTTTCCCATCTGGGAAGAGGACCATTCTCCTATTAAATAGTATATTTTCTTACACCATAAGAAAATTTTAAAGAAATAAATTGGCATATGATGGGTCGGGGTCTACACACTCGACTATATGGTTCATGTCATATAATTTAAGGCAACACCCATATAAAACACAAGCCTAGAGCTCTAACGAGTCATGAAACTCATCTGGGATATCTAGAGTCTAAATGTAAACTCATTTTCTCATTTTTGATGACAATTGACCAAATCTAAGACACGTTGAGGTAAGACAACTATTGCTAAAAACATAGGAACGCGAAGATAGATTTGCCTATAATAACATAAGCTTTTTTCTATTCAACCCAGGCAAACCCGAACCACATGTCATCCAACTTGCAATATAGCATCATCACCAAACTACTGGTCTTCGGCTCTCCACCCTCGCAGTGTTGATCACTACAAGTCAAGGCCTTTTCCAGCCCACCAGACCCCAGATTCTAGCCATACCTCGCCATTTGTTACTCCATAAAACCCAATTCAGCAAGAAAAAAAAGGCAAATCCATCACAATGACAATAATTCTAGAAATAGGCAGGGTTGGTCAGAGTAGCAGAGAGCAGCAGACTTTTATCATTTAACATTGTTTTAAGTTGCAGGTTACAACAATATAGTTATCTTCTGAAACTAAAGTCCAAGAACATAGACTTAAACCCGGCTTGGGCCATCCTTCATCGTCTTCGTCTTCGATCATACACATGAGTGCATAGTTTATCGGGTCTAGTGTACCCACCATACCACAACGTAGTATCATCTCAAACTATGTCCTTTGGACCATAGACAACCCACTGATTCATGCATCTTCCACCAAAATTAACATAACCCCTCACTCCATACACCTTCACCCCCAACCAGGAGAGCACAACATAGAAATAGAAAAGGAATAGAATGGTCTCATCTATTTATCATTTTATTTTCTTGCCAGTACATCAAGTCTCAAATTGCTTGCCTTCAAAGGTTTGTCCAAATCTCCAATCTTTGGGAGCAACGGTGTAAGAAAGAACAGTCATCTTATCACTACTGGTGACCTCAAATGAGAGAGCTTGATTCTGTAAATTAGCATTAACATGCCAGTTTTGGCCCCAGTTCCTACCCATATCAAGCCAACCCGTTCTTGAACCTTTAATCCTCACTGAAGTTACGTCTCCTGCACCTGCAACATTGCTGATCAGCACCGAAAGGAAGATACCGGACCCAGAGATTGTAAACCGAATCCCTCCTTCCTTTCTGCACTTAATCCTGTTCAAACGCAGCCAAGTTAAGGATAAGGGAAAAAAATATTATTTGAAAACAACAATGGCAAACTTCAAGAACCTTTATTTAGATTTCAGATTAAATTATATATATCCGGTACCATCAGTAAAAGAAAGGAAAGGCTACTTATTTCTGGAATAATTCAAGTATATATAAATGCTGTGTTCTTGAGCTTATTTTTGCTCTAGCAATTAAAAGAACAGAAATATTTTCTAAGTTAATGCCAGTTAACTGTAAGCTTTCAGACACTTACAAAGGGGTTTTGGCAAAGGAATTGTCACTATCATATACAAAAGAAAACACATACTATGGTTAGTGAAAATTTTACTTCTTCTGATGCAGGATTGATACAAGCCATTAGGTTGTCTCCCATTATGCAGTTATTTATCTTCCATCAAGTAATTAACCAAAAGTGTTGGGTAAAAACCCCTTTGAATTTTCAAAGCCAAAACAGGTGATCTTGATTAAATCCCCACAAGTGATGCCATGACTAAGTTTGCAGGAGACTGGGTGCACATTAGCACTGATCAAGACACACAAAGCAATAAATTTAGATTGTCCATCCCTGGTCTACTTGCTTAGTTGCTAAGATTACACCAAGTTCTTCTTTTGATATGACAAGAAACCTTCCTGTTTCTAAAATTACAATTAACAACTTCTAATGTTTAATCTTTCAATGGAAGCTATAAAAAAGGAACCTGAATACAATAAACTCAAAATGGTCAGTCTAGTTCATCCTCAAAGGAACCGAGGCTGAAAGAAACAAATTTTGAAAGAAGGAATAGACTAACAAAGACAAACAAATTAACATGGAATTGCTAAATCTAGCCCATTGGCACTCTTCCTTTCAATGGCTAAACGCATGTTAGCAAGAAAGAAAGAAGTAAAAGCAGACAAAGTCATTGAAAACTAACAAACCAGACACTCAAATTTCTAATCTTGAAAGAATTAGGCAAGCAAATCATCAAAATTTCTTCAAAAAAAAATAATCCTCTCTCGCGTAACTCAAACTTTTAAAGCACTAAATGTGTTCCAAACTGCATGCCTAACTATGCTAGGACCTTAACCACAACTTAAAAAACAACAAAATCCAAAGGGGTTTTCAGGATTTTACCTTCTGTACTGAACAGGCATATTAGCAGCCTTCCAAATGGCAATCTTTTCAAAAGATTCAATGGGCAGCACAAAGTGCTTATTTGGAATATTACATTTTCCACCAGCATCAGAAGGGAACCCATAATTTGGAGCACAAAAATTAGTAACAGAAACAATAACAGAAGTCCCAGGAATACACCACCTCAAATCATCAACACATTTGATTTCAAAACACGCGCCACAGATCTGTCCACGTTCAAACATTGATTCACTCAATGCTACAGTTGCCATTCCATATCCCGCTTTAACCAAGTCCCCATATCCACACGCGCCTCCGACTGTGTCCCGGGGATCGGATGCTGCGTAGTAAGTAGCGCGTGCGGGTTGCCATTGGGATAGGTAAGTGGACAGAGGTGGAGGGGTGGTGGTGGAAGAGGTGTGGGAGGTGGTGGTTGGGGGGAGAGTGAGGAGGAAGAGGAGGAGAAGAGGTTTCAGAAGAGTGTGAATAGGGCCTTGAAGTAGTGGTGGTGGCATCTTGTTGTCTTTTTGATGGTAGAATATGAAAGAGAAGGATTTGTTGAGTAAGATTTGATGATGTTGAGGTTGTCTTTGTCTCTGTTCCTTTATTACAGAAGTGGTGGAAACTTGAAGTGTGCTTTAAACTGCTAATGTTTCCTTTTGCTTTTGTTACATTTATGCCCCCAAGAAGATCCATCTTTTATTTGAAATTGGTGAGCGTAGAAATATACCGTTAAGTGCAGTTAATTTCGTGATATTTGTTTTTTATTTAAAAATATATTTAATTATTATTTTTTATTTTTTAAAATTAATTTTTTATTAAAAAAATTTAATTAAAAAAATTTAAAATTCTTGAAAACATGTTGCCCGATATTATTTTCAAACACATTCTAAGTTGAATAATTGAATTTGGATATAAGATGATATAAATTATTTGTTGAATTCAAATCCAAGAATCTTTTAAATTAAAACTTTAATATTTATTTATCTTAATTTTTTTTTTGTTATTTATTTGATGAAGTCGCAGTTAAGATACTTGATTCGACTAGTGATCTAAGGTGTTTTGATGGTTTAATTTATTTTTAAAAATACTTTTTAAATTAATTTTTACTTGAAAAGGAAAAAAATATTTTTAGGTGTTTTTCAATAGTTTTGATGTGCTTGTGTAAAATAATTAGAAAAATATTACTTTGAAATATTTTTAATTAAAAAATATTTTTGTAAAAACATCCAACAATGCATTACCAAACAAACACCTATAGATTAAAGTCTAAGTCATAGATTTAATGGTGTAATCTATAGATTAGCAGGTGAACTTGGTATATAGTTTATTTTTTTTTAATAAAGCTTGATCTTTTTTAAAAAAATCAATTAAAATAATATTATTTTGATAAAAAAAATTAAATTAAATAGTTACTTGATTAATACCAAATCGAGTTTCATAACAATAGATGAAGCAATGCAATCTTGAAGAGAATTTTACATTTTCTTGGATTGAAAACTACAATAATTTTAAATGGAAAGACCTAGTTGAGAAATATTTGACAGCAAGAAATCAATAAACTCAATTAGTTTGAGAGAAAATTGAGTATTAGTAATAAAATTCAGGTTTTTCTCCTTTTTATTTCATTTATAAGTACACATAAGATGGGTTTACCTTTACATTTATAAAAGATATAATAAAAAACAAAAAAAAGGGGGCAAGTGTTCAACTTTTCATTCATTGAGTATTGAATTGCACGATGAAATGGAGACTTTGTCAAAGGCCAAGGATGAAAAAGAGGCCCTTTTTTGGAAAACAAAAATAAAGTATGGGCAAAATGGGAAACATCTTTATTCAGGATGGTTTCCTTGGATTCTAGATTTAATATTACAAATGAATATATTCCTGTCTTCTTTTTATTGTCATCAATTCAAACATAAGGATTAAAAAAATAGGTTAAAATTGCATTTAGTTATTATTTTGAAATAGAAAATAAAGACATGTTTTCATATATTTTTTTTAAATATAAATCAATCCAAAACTATTCTAGAAAATTATATTATATATTTTTATTTTAATCTCTTCACCTAAATATTTTTTTTTATCAAATAGCATCATATATTTATAACATCATGCTTAAATATTCACTTCAATTAGTTTTGGGATTTCCTCAATGACATTAATAAAATGGTATACTAATAACATGTTTTGTATTATGGTAATAGTTGTTTTTTAAAATAATTTTTATTTAAAAATATATTAAAATAATATATAATATCATTACATTAAAATAATATAAAAATAAAAATATTTTTAAAATAAAAAAATAAACACACTATATAACTCACTTTAACTAACTCATTCTCGTCGAATCAAAGTCTACCATCTCACCCTCTCTTTTTTCATGAAAAGCCGCCACCTCAAAAGTGAGCAAGAGATTAGATGTATTATAACACCAAAATGCACGACCGAACCTTGGTTTACTTATTTTAAAGCACATCTTTTATCGGTTTTCTTTTTCTTAATAATGATGATGATATTGAATTCAAACTTTATATAATTGATATTAGTTGAGCTTTCTTTTCTTTTCTTTTTTAGATTAATATATGTATTTGGATCAGCTTGCGCGTATCTCGATTAATCATATGAGTCCTGAAACTAATGATCATATAAACTTCCAGTGTTTTTGAAAGAACTCGAACTTGTAACTATTAAAGAACAAATCCAAAACCTGACCAATTAAGTTACCCCTCGTGTTTTGTTAAGCTTTTTTCTTGATTTTAGGAGAGAATGAGTAATGTGCGTGTGTGTAAATATATATATTGTAAAATTATTATTTTTTATTTTTTGTGTATAAAAAACATGTCTAATCTTGAATTAACATTAATAGCTTAATTTTGCATTTGGATGCAATTTTTCTTTTTCTCTTTTAATAAAAATTGTTAGAAAATAATATAGATTATATTTTGGATCTCACTTAATAACTTAAACTATTGGGTTGAGATGATTCTTTTACATATTATTAGAGCTTTGATGGCTAAGCAGTCATGAGTTTAAATCTCACTATTCTCATTTATTTATAAAAAATTAAGCACAAGGTTGTGTGAGTTTGTGCAAGTACTTGATGAAGTGTTTTAGATAATAATATAAATTATATCTTAAGACCTCATCTTATGGTTTAAACTATTAAATTAAAATAATTTTTTAATAAAAATAATGAAAATATATACTTTAATAATTTTAAAATTTTTTTTTTCTACTTGACGGGTTATGTTGTAACTAGTGCCTTTGCAAAAAGAAAAAGAAAAAGAAAAAGAAAAAAGAAACAAAAGACTTTTTATTGTGTATGGAAAACATGTTTGAATGCATATATGGAATTCATGACTAATATGGCAATTAACCTGTCCCGTATTTTGAAATATCATTAATGGCTTGAAATATCATTAATATTCTGAAATATTAAAGACATTTCATAATATTAATTATAAAATTAATATCAATGATATTAACTATGTTTTAAATATTAATGATATTCCAAGCTATTAATGTTAATTCAAAATAAAGAAATGATGGAAAAATTATAAATATCATATAATATATTTCAAGATATTAATATTTCAAAATATTAATGACATTTCAAGCTATGAATTTTGATATTTCAAGATTAAGCTATAATTTCTATGAAAAAATGTTTCACATGGAATATTTAAAGTAGAAATACTATTAATTACTCGAAAGAATGGGATTAATTACTTGAGATTCAAAAATCTCAACCGTTTAATTTCCGAATCCACTCACTGAGAATGATTTGTGATTTTATCAGAAGAGATCCTCAAGATTCAACCGTTTAAGTTATAGAACCCAAGAATTACAATTAAAAATCTAATTATTTAATTTATACAATGAGTGGTACTCGTGACATGATTTAAAAATGGAAATAAAAATAAAATCATTTAATTTTTTAATTACATTGGTACTCGTGGCATGATTTAAAAACGGAAATAAAAATAAAATCCTTTAATTCTTTAATTACTCCTTAATTATGATATCTATTGAAAGCTTTGACCTAATAATGGTTATGCCATCTTTTTTTATATATATACAGGAAACATTTCAATATCGTTTGGCCAAACTTCCTTTCCTTCTGATCTTCCATCTAAATTTGACGATTCTTTCCTTCTGATTTACCATCAATATTTACGATGGCACTGACAAGAAAGCTGGCTATTTTAGGGTTTTGGATTTCCATGCTCTTAATGACGATGAACCCCTCTCTGGCAAGAGAATTAAGAGATGATCATACAAGTGTTGTAGTGAAGTTTCCCTACAAAAGCCTTGGCATATTGGAAACATACATTAGTCCTCCAACTATGGGGGAAGGTGGTAGTCAACTATGTGACCCAAAAAAGGATCCTGCCATATGTCAACAACCGCCTCAGAGTCCATGGCGCAGACCTTGTGAAAAAGAGTTGCGATGCAGGAGCTCCCCGCCACCGGCGCCTTGAATGGAGGTCATGGAGCTAATGGATTAGTAGCAGTTTGGTAAAAAGGAAACACATTCAGTACTATATCCACGTTGAGTTTTCATTATTATATGTTAAGAATTTTATTTCCTCTTTGTTTGAAGAGGAATGACGCAGGAGTGATTCCCTACCGGCGGCCGACATTAGTAGCAGTTTGATGAATAAGAAAGAACGCTTTTAGTTTTCAATAATCATATGATGGCACAATATTGAATTTTCATTACTATATATATGCTAATAAAATGATCTCCTGTTCTATATTAATCTTACATTTATTTTTTCCATATATATATTTGTTGGCACATAAATTTTAACCATTGCATGGCCAATCCTAGCCACCACCTGGCCTTTAATCTCGTCGATCGCTCCACCGCCGGGTCCCCTACCGTACTTCCTGAACCTCCACTGCTTTCTGATATTGATAAAACCTCAGCAGCTCAGCCCCATTTTCTTAACAATGATAAAACAGGAAGTAAGCTGTAGCTGATAGTGCATTAAATCAACTAAATAAAAGACAACTAAATTAGTTCTCTTCCCCTTGATCAGTGTTTACCTAGTCATCGCTGATGCTTCAGTTTCATCCCTAGTACCAAGTGAAGCCAATGTTCATGATAGAAGTTCCAAAGGATGAGCTTCAGGATGTGTAAAGACAAAATTCCTACATTTGGAAGCACCACCGGGATCTACTGACCATCTCAAGGGAACAACCAGATTCTTTTCATATGAAAGTAGCAGTCATTAATGACAATTGGCCTTTTATTTCTTCAAAAGTTAAGCCTATTGGAACTCATCCTGGCAAACCAAGAGAGAAGGGAGGACTCAAGATCGATGGATTCCTAATGCCAAATTCAACTTAAACTCGACATTTTGTCATAAAAATAGTGTTTTAGATCTCTATTATAGTTACCTACTCTACCCAGTAATGCTAGAAAGCATTATATATGAACATGCATGTTGGTATAATTTTGGATGGCACATGGACTCATTCAATCATCAAATCCAAATGAACACTTCGAAGATGTTGGCCTGCGTTATATATGTGTGTGATTTATATGCCTACCATTTTTACTTTAGGCACCAGTTTCGGTGCTTTCCCATTGTTTTGTCAGGAGGAGATTAATGGGCTTCCATTCTTTTACCAACAGAAAGGGCAAGAAGCTAGCTCCACACTAGCTATATTAGCCTCTTCAGCATTATAGAAACATCGTCATTGCTTGGAATTGTATCCTCTTCCATATAGAGCATCTCTTCACTAAGCTTGCTTCGTTTCCTAATATCCAAAGGCAATGCCTCCACACAAAAAAGTTTACAAGTTCAAATTGACCTGTAAGCTCCCTGTGCCCTATGAGTTCTGATTGGATGTGAACCTCTTCTCTGTATGAGCTTACCCAAGTTAAGGTCATCATTTCACTCTTGATCTGGAGTGAAATCAAAACAGGAACTTGCTTTCCACTGTTACCTTCCAGTCAACTTGTCCTACATCCGAGATAGACTTTCAGCAACCTTTCCGTCTCATTTAAGAAGTAAACAAAGAAGTCAATTCTATTTAGTACCTTGCTCGTCTCAAATAGGAATGGAGGCAAAAAAAAAAAAAAAAAACTTTGGAGCTGTTGATGTTATGTTAATTCTTAATTAGTACCTTGCTCGAGCCAGCGCCACATTTGCTCGTTGAAATTCGAAACAAAACCCACTGATCCTTTCTCATTGCTTCGAATAGTGGAGATAAATATAAAATCCTCCTCTCCACCCTGAAAACTGTCAACCGTGGCAACACTTGCAGAAAAGGCTCTGTCAGAATTTGAAATGAATTTTCCAATCTTCTCTTGAATTACATGAACTTGAGCCTGGTATGGTGATATGATACCCACGCTAACCTTCTCCTTAGTACCATAATTTCTGTAACATCAAAATGAAGTCAAAAGAATCCCATAAATCAAATGTTTGTTATGCATACTGGACCGAAAGCAAACACAAATAAAACACAAACAAGCAGATTTACGTGGTTCCCCAAAATCGGGTACGTCCACGGAGGCAGCAGATTGTATATTATTGGAGGAATAATACAAACACTCAACTCAACCCAATACAATCCCAGAAAACCCAGTGTTTCACTCTAACACTCTGTGTTTCTCTCAAATCTGTATTTTTCACTCTCACGGTTGCACTCACCACACTTCCTCTGCACTTAACACACTTCCACTCTTGCACTCTTTTTATAGGAGAGATGGAAGCTCTTGGCAGCAGCAGCCCATGTGCAGAACAACAGCAGCCCACGTGCACAATGACAAAAGTCATGGTAGTAGTTGATGGTTAGTGGAGAAAAGGTTGACAATTGCTACAAATCTCCACCTTGGCAAGATTTTTCCATCCAATCCTCGTGATCAATCATTGCTGCCTCCAATGCGCCATATGGCGCTGCACCCTGAAGGTGCTCAACATCGAGAGATGTTGATCAAGTCCAAACAATGTTGGAACTTGATCCCTGAGACACATTTTGTGAGCATGTCAGCTGGATTATCTGCGGTACCAATCTTCTGTAGCAGAATATCCCCTTCATCCACAATTTCTCGAACAAAATGAAAACGAACATCGATGTGCTTGGTGCGGGAATGATGAACCTGATTCTTTGCAAGACAAATAGCACTTTGACTATCACAATGGACATTCACGTGCTCTTGAACAATTCCCAAATCTTCAATCAACCCATGTAACCAAATAGCTTCCTTGAAAGCTTCTGTTACTGCCATGTACTCTGCCTCAGTTGTTGACAAAGCTACTGTTGATTGTAAAGTTGACCTCCAACTTACAGGCCCTTTAGCAAGTGTAAACACATAGCCTGTTGTGGAATGCCGCTTGTCTAAGTCACCAGCATAATCCGAATCCACATAACCAACTAAATTTTGTTCGAGTCTATCATCCCTCTCAAACTTCAAACCAATATCGGTTGTGCCATGAATGTACCGTAGAATCCACTTAACTGCCTGCCAGTGACCCTTTCCCGGATCATGCATATACCTGCTCACCATACTGACAGCATGTGAAATATCTGGTCTCGTACAAACCATTGCATACATTAATGCACCAACTGCATTTGCATACGGAATTTGAGCCATATGTTTGCGCTCTTCCTCTGTGCGTGGAGACATTGAAGCACTTAGCTTAAAATGAGGAGCTAAAGGTGTGCTTACCGGCTTGGTCTTACCATCTACCCCAAATCTCTGTAGAATTTTCTTCAAGTATTGGGTCTGTGTCAAACAGACTGTGCCTTTTCTTCTGTCTCTCTGAATCTCCATGCCAAGAATCTTCTTAGCTTCTCCAAGGTCCTTCATTTCAAACTCAGTTTTTAGTTGAGCTTTCAATCTATCAATCTCCACCTTGCTCTTTGATGCAATCAACATATCATCCACATATAAGAGCAAATAGATGAAAGAACCATCAGGAAGTTTGCGAAAATATACACAGTTGTCAAACTGACTTCGTGTGTATCCATGTTCTGTCATGAACTTATCAAATCGCTTATACCACTGGCGAGGAGATTGTTTCAAGCCATACAATGACTTCTTCAGTTTACAAGCCCAATTCTCTTTCCCAGTGACTTTGAAACCATCTGGCTGAGACATGTAAATTTCCTCTTCCAAATCTCCATGTAGGAAGGCAGTTTTCACATCAAGTTGGGCCAACTCCAAATCAAATTGTGCAACTAAGGCTAGCAAAATACGAATTGATGAATGCTTAACAACTGGAGAGAATACCTCATTATAATCTATCCCCTCCTTCTGAGCATAGCCTTTTGCTACCAATCTTGCTTTGAATCGGATGTTGTCTTTTCCAGGATTACCTTCCTTCTTGGCATATACCCACTTGCAACCAATTGTCTTCTTTTCCTTAGGAAGTTGTACCAAATCCCAAGTCTGATTCTTATGGAGAGATTTCATCTCTTCATCCATTGCCTCTTTCCATTTTGCACTTTCTACACTCTGTACTGCTTCTTTGTAGGTGTAGGGGATTCCATCATCAATCACTGGAAGTGCATAAGCCACCATGTCACAATACCGAGCAGGTTTCTTGATAACTCTTTTCGGTTTACTCGTTGCAATGGATTCTTGTTGTGTGGTTGCTGGAGTTGTTGCATCCTCTTCATCTGAACTTTCATCTGAATCTCCTCCAGTAGGGATTGTCTGAACAGTCTTTATAGGGATGACTGAAGTCTCCAACTCCACCTGTTGTGCATCACCAGATTGTTTTTCCTTCTCCTATGATTTCTCCTGCTGTAACATGCCAAACTCATCAAAAGTGACATCTCTACTCAAAATCACTTTCTTTGATTCAGAACACCAGAGTCTGTAGCCTTTTACTCCTCCACTAAAGCCCAAAAATATAGCTTTCTTGGCTCTAGGATCTAGCTTGGACTCAGTAACATGATAATATGCTGAGCAACCAAATATACACATAGAGTCATAATCATTTGCAGGAGAGTCTGACCATACCTCCAAGGGGGTTCTTCCATTTAATGCTGATGAAGGTAACCGATTAACAATATGACGAGCATAGCTTAATGCCTCGCCCCAGAACACTTTGCTTAGTCCCGAATGTGATAGCATACATCGGACTTTCTCCACCAATGTGTGGTTCATGCGTTCTGCTACTCCATTTTGTTGTGGTGTTTTGCGCACAGTAAAATGTCGCTTGATCCCTTCATCCTGGCAAACTTCAAAGAAAGGATCTGAAGTGTACTCACCACCATTATCTGACCGAAGAGTCTTAACTCTCCTTCCCATTTGAGTCTCCACCATTTTCTTCCATTTCAGAAAGATACCAAGGACCTCATCCTTGTGTTTCATCATGTACACCCATACTCGTCTTGAGAAATCATCAATAAAAGTAACAAACCAACGATTACCTCCAATAGATTCATTCTTTGAAGGTCCCCATACATCTGTGTGAACATAATCTAGAATCCCTTTTGTGTTGTGTATTGCAGTGCCAAACTTGACTCTTGTCTGTTTTCCAAGAACACAATGCTCACAGAACCCATGCTTCCCAGTCTTAGCGCCTTTTAATAGACCTTGCTTGACTAGTCCTTGCAAAGCCTTTTCACCAGCATGCCCTAAGCGCATGTGCCAAAGTCTGGAATTATCTGCTTCAGCATCTTCTAGGCTTTTGGAAACAGCTGCTATACCAGTAACAGTAGATCCATCTAGGAAATATAAGTTTCCTATCCTCGTGCCTCTTAAGACAACTAATGCACCACGGATTGCTCTGAGGACTCCACCATGCATGATAATCTTATAACCACTGGATTCTAGGACTCCAAGTGAGAAGAGATTTTTCTTCAAGTCAGGTACATACCGTACCTCTGTTAGTGTCTTGACTACCCCATTATGCATCTTCAGATGGATAGTCCCAATCCCTTTAACCTCAAAAACATTATTATTGCCCATAAACACAACTCCTTCATCGAACTCCTCAAGTCTCGAGAATAAGTGTTTGTTAGGGGACATGTGATAAGAACATGCAGAATCAAGAATCCATTCACCACAATGTTTTTCTGGTGATGAGACCATGAATGCAGAGTCTCGTTCATCTTCTTCTCGTGCAACGTTCACAGTTGGTTCATCTTTTTCCTTATTGCCCTTGATTGGACAATCTTTCTTCCAGTGCCCCTTTTTGTGACAAAAGGCACACTCATCTTTTGCAAGATATCGCCTGTTTGATGATTCTCCTCTAGATTTTGAGCGAGATCTCCCTCGCCCTCGAAATCTTCTAGGGTTTGTTCTGCCTCTAACTGTCAATGTTCTGACATTGACTCCTTGTGAACAATCTGGTCCTTCTTCCGGTACTCATTATTCACCAAAGCATTGGACACATCAATGAATTTAATCTTTTCTTTACCATACAGTAAAGTGGTGACGAGATGTTCATATGTGTCAGGCAGTGAATTCAATAATAACAGAGCTTTATCTTCATCATCTATTTCCACATCTAAATTCTTCAAATCAGCTATCATTTTATTGAAATCATTCCGATGCTCATTCATGGAAGTACCTTTCTTGTGCTGAAAACAGAAGATTCTTTTCTTCAAGTAGAGACGATTCTCTATACTCTTCTTCATAAACTTGTCCTCCAGTGCTTGCCATAATTCCTTTGCAGAGTTTTGTTCTGAAAAGGCGTACTTCTGATCCTTTACAAGACAAAGTCGGATGGAACTGCAAGCCAACCGATTTATCCTCTCCCAGCTTTTCTCATCCAAATCCTCCGGTTTATCTTCTAGAGTGAAATCCAAATTCATTTGGACAAGCATATCCATAACTTCACATTTCCACATGCCAAAATTACCTTTCCCGTCAAACTTCTCCACCTCAAATTTGGTATTCGATACCGGGATGTATTGTGGAGGTATACTAGCATTCCCCGCTGATTTTTCTTCTGGAATATCAGCCATTATGACGCCTTTGGATTACAAATGGACTCCCGAAATTGTTAAAAACACGCACTTTTATGCTCAAAAGAGCCAAAACAGTAACTTCGGTGTGCTGTTTCACAAAATGGACACCACGGTTGCGTCCAGAATGGTTGAAAATGCTAGGAACAAGCTTGACTCGGCCAAAAACGGGCTCCAAAATCACTGAGTTGGCCAAAAAACCAATCTGACCGAGTTGACTCAGGAAAGGAATATTCTGTTTCTGATAAAGAATATTCTGTCAAAACCAAGGGAATATTCTGTCACTGTTAACGGAATATTCTCATTCTGTCAAGAGAATATTATGTCACTGTTAGGTGACGTGTCGGATGACGTGGTTGTGTGGACCCTTGTGGATGACGTGGATGATGACTCAGCGCAGACGTGTCGGATGACGTGGCTGTCTTCTCAGGCTAGAATTCCGGCACTGTCTGATTTTTCCGGTAGATTTCCGGCGAAACTTCGGCGAGCTCTACAGGGCTCGTTTTAACTCCGATTTCGATGATCTTTATATCGCCGGACTCGTATCGACGAGAGGAATCTCCGCAGCTGGTCAAAATCAAGATCTGAGAACTTTGAAAATTCTGCAACTTCGAACCGAGAGCTGAAAACCGTGTTTTTTTCAGTGTTCTAGCTTCCCAAACGCTCTGATACCAATTTGTTATGCATACTGGACCGAAAGCAAACACAAATAAAACACAAACAAGCAGATTTACGTGGTTCCCCAAAATCGGGTACGTCCACGGAGGCAACAGATTGTATATTATTGGAGGAATAATACAAACACTCAACTCAACCCAATACAATCCCAGAAAACCCAGTGTTTCACTTTAACACTCTGTGTTTCTCTCAAATCTGTATTTTTCACTCTCACGGTTGCACTCACCACACTTCCTCTGCACTTAACACACTTCCACTCTTGCACTCTCTTTATAGGAGAGACGGAAGCTCTTGGCAGCAGCAGCCCATGTGCAGAACAACAGCAGCCCACGTGCACAATGACAAAAGTCATGGTAGTAGTTGATGGTTGTTGGAGAAAAGGTTGACAATTGCTACAATGTTATGCCAGAAACTTCTGGTATTTCTTAGTACTGACCTTTGAAAAGGCTCCCGACTATATCTGTTGGAAATAATTGAAGGGAGAAGGGAAGTATGGTGGAAGACAAAACTCTTTCACGTCATACCACTCTCCCAGGAGAGGAAGTCCCAAGGACTTTGACTTGGATTCCTATGTTCCCAATACAAATATGTATCCTAGTCTAAGGATAATTCAAGTGACTTGAAAGGATAAACACATCTTTAATAATTATACAAGCACCTAGAAGAACTAAAAGAACACTTTGAATGTAGACTTCAAAATTAATTCCGAGAATATCAGCAACAGCAGCAGTCTCAAACGTATTTTTGAAACTCTGTTGTTCAACCAGATCCTCTTTTCCATGGGATATATTTATGAAAGAGCAGGATTCAAAGGTGACCGTCTCCTCTAGCCCGTTCCTTTGACGTTTGATGCATCCAAACCCTGTCTGCCATACTCTGTATCAAAACAACTTGAAACCGCAGCTTCTTGTGAGTTGTTTAAATTAAAGGACTTTAATGTTTCCCTTATGCAAGCAAAGGCAGCACCGTTATTTTCACTAGAAGAGCAGATACTACAGTTTCCATCATCCTTTAAAACTGGATGAACACAGTGTACAAATTTTCCATCTTCAAAGCTGGAATTGCAAATACGAGATGCTGATAAAAAAAACGAGAATCATAATTCTTATAGTGAAATCACTTTGCAGCCTTTTGTTAATAATTTTGGTGTTCTTCCCTTTAGTTCCAAGCTCAACGCTTTCCATATAACCAAATTTGTTAACTTCTTTTCAACCTTCAATTTTCAGGATTCCATGCACCTCACTGGTGCTTTACAAAGTGAGTCCATGAAAGCCGCCGCCTATTCCTGCTATCCACAGTACTTCATCCCTCCCTTAGCCTTGTAAATAATTAATTTGGAGCAATTTGATGAATTCTTGGATGATGAGAACCTTCAATTTTTAATGAAGTGCATTCTAAAACTAAAAAATTAACTATTATAGCATTCTTCAACATGAGTAGTAGATTTAGCATTGGTTGACATGGTCAAAGAATATATATAGCTAGCTATGCAACATGCAAGGATGACTTCCTTCTTCTGTCACACAGCTGCAACATCCATTCCAGAACTAAATGATCAATCTTTTATTCCTTTCGTTTTATGAGGTTTATGATACAGTGTTTTCCTTTTGTTTCAGAACCGTAACATCACAGGAGTTCACGAAGAGTTGGGTAAAGTCAAACCATCTATAGGTTGGTCTTTTACGAGTATTTAACCATGGCAGAATTGGAGCTTTTGAAGTAAATAAAGATGAACTGGGAATTTTTAGTTGTACTATGTGAAAGTGATGTTTGGTTGATGAAGCAGTATGTTTTTTTTTTTTTAATAAAAAAGGTAAAAGATTCAAGCACATGCCAGTTAAGTGTATGTCAAGAATCCACTGCCTTTGTACAAGCGCATTTTCAACTGAAGTATTGGATTTGAGCTCTGTCTTCAAGTCATCTTTCAAACCACCTCTTGTGCTTCTTTCTTGTTTTCTCAAGAGGAAGCACCACTATTTTCACAAAAAGAGCAGATAGTACGATTCTTTTCATGCTGCAACAAGAAAATAGGATACATTGGTAGCAAATGATGTTGGGCTCAATATAGAAACAATTATGACACACAAATTGAGGCTGGATTTGGATGCTAATGAAAGTACAATGATGTCGTGAAGTATGAAGATAAACAAGAATGACATCAGATTTTTTCTTCAATGGCGGATAGTCCAACACATCAGCCCAAAAGATATTTGAAGAGATTCTATACTTGTTGACATGTTTCCGTGTAGAGGGGAAATGAATGACTTCATGTAATGACTTGTTGACACGAATTATTCTGGTATTTTCTCTACCTGTCAGGCGAAATTTCAGAGTTCAAAAGGGAACTCAAGCTTATAATGGAAGAAATCTCTCTACAGTAAACAAATCAGCATGTTTCCGCGTATAGGCCATGATCATCTTTGATCAGATGCACTTCAGATTCTGAGATAGACATGACTTTCTTTTGTACAAAGGTTGCCTATACTATTGTGCTTACTTCTTAGGGAGTTCCAAGTAAATGATAGATTCTTAGGAAATTTGTTTCCAAAGTAAGAGATCAATTAATTGCTAGCGAAGGAAAGAATAGGGGAAAGTCACAAACAAAAATTACAGGCGTTTGCATTGCCTTTACATGAATGTTAAATATTAATGCATACTCGTGGCTAGAAATCAAGAGGTTTTCATTCCTAAAAACATAACTTCACTCTCAACTCAATCACTTTTCTTAGCAGCCACTTCTCTCTACTCAAAAAGAAAATGGAAGAAGCTTTTGCAACCGAAATCGCAAAATCCCTTTTAGGGAAGTTAAGCTCTTTTGCCTCTGAAGAATTTTGTTTGGCATGGGGACTTGATGCTGACCTAGAACATCTTGAAGAGATATTGTCAGCCATCAATGCAGTGTTGCACGATGCCGAGAAGCAACAGGAACAAAATGACAAGATCCGGTTGTGGCTTCAGAAGCTCCGAGAAGTCTTGTACGATGCAGAGGACGTGCTAGACGAAGTTGAGTGCGAGACTTTGCGAGGGAAGGTGGTGAAAACTACAGGGAGCACCAGCAGAAAGGTACAACGCTTCTTTTCAAGGTCTAACATGATTGTATTTCGTTTAAGAATAGGTCATAAAATAAAGAACATCATCGGGAGACTAGCTAGAATCGAGTCTCTTAAGTCTCAGTTTAACCTCAGCGAGCAGACTATCGATAGTCATGTCTTACATGAGGAAACAGTGATGAACCGATCCTTTGAGAGCTTTTCCGGACTTATCGGAAGAGATAAAGACAAAAAACACATCATCAACCTTTTAGTAAAACCTTTTAAGGTTGGTGATGCTCATCCCCTTGTCTTTCCGATAGTTGGAATGGGAGGATTGGGGAAGACTGCTCTTGCCAAATCAGTGCATGATGATGAGATTGTAAAAACTAATTTTGAAATGAAAATAGAGGCATGTGTTTCAGATGGTTTTGGTTTAAAACAAGTGATGCAAAAAATTCTTAAATCTGCAACTGGGGATAGCTGTGCAGATTTGGATGAGGGCGAACTAAAGAAAAAACTTGAAGCAATTTTGAACGGCAGGAAATACTTGCTTCTTTTGGATGATGTTTGGAATGAAGATGCTCAAAAATGGTTGTTGTTGAAGCCTTCATTATCAAAAGGTGCTTTTGGAAGTAAAGTTATAGTAACTACCCGTAGTCAACGTGTTGCTGAGATTATGGGTACTGTTGCTGAATACAACTTGAGTCTTCTTGGTCAAGAGCACTGCCTGTCGTTGTTTTACAAGTGTGCATTCAAGGAAAGGCAAATGGAGTTGTATCCAGATTTGGTTGGAATTGGGAAAGAAATAGTCGCAAAATGCAAGCAAGTTCCTCTAGCAGTGATTAACTTGGGGACTCAACTGTATGGTAAGACTGATGAAAAAGAGTGGGAATCGGTGAGAGACAGTGAGAAGTGGGAAGAAGAGGGAGATGGTATTTTACCTGCCTTGAAAATAAGCTATCAAAGACTGCCGGCTCACTTGAAAAGATGCTTTCTTTATTGTTCGGTTTTTCCAAAAGATTATGAGTTCTCAGATCTCGTATTGGTGCAATTTTGGATGGCACATGGGCTCATTCTTCAATCATCAAATCCAAATGAGAAGTTGGAAGATGTTGGCTTGCGTTATGTGCGCGAGTTGATCTCAAGATGTTTCTTCCAAGATTATGTGGTTGGGAATGTGTTAGCTGCCTTTAAGATGCATGATTTAATGTATGATCTTGCATCATCATTGACTCAAAATGAGTTTTCAATCATAAGCTCTCAAAACCACCAAATTTCCAAAACGACCCGTCATTTGTCAATCCTTCACTCTGATTCATTTTTCCATCAAACTCTCCCCAAGTTTTCAAATGAGTTCCACCATGTGCGGTCAATAGCCTTTGCAGATAGTATAGTGGGGCCTACATGCAAAACGGACTTTGAAAAATGTTTGTTAGAATTTAAGCATTTGCGGCTTTGGAATTAATGAATGATTCTGAATTTGAAGCTTTTCCGGAGAGGATTGGCGTCTTGAAACATTTGAGATATATCCATTTTGGAAGGAACACAAAAATAAAAAGACTCCCAAAATCTATTTTCAAATTGCAAAACTTGCAAACTCTGGTTACATGTAAAGGATTAGAAGAGTGATACAATGGATATTTCTAGGGAACCTACTGGCATGGAATCCAGTATTTGGCAATGGTTACGTGCAGAGAAAATGATGGTTTACAGTAGAAACAATTGAGTAAATGGCATCTCCATTCATCATGCTTTCATTTCAACAATTCAGTCCTTCTCTGTTACAACCGAGCTGCATATATATACACAGCTTTTACTAGCCTAACAGATTCCTTTTATTTAGGACTCACAGCACACACAAATCGTGTGCTTCAGAGTTAGTTATAGGAACAGTGGCGCTAAATGAAACGGTGCGTTTAATATTGAATATAACGACTATAACGGCTTTTTAACAACTTAAATCTACCCGCCTCCTCTTGCATGTAATTAAGTAATACCTGTAACAGGTAGTCCCCCTTCCAAAGCGACCTTGTCCTCAAGGGAGAATTCAGGAAACCTACACCTGATATCATCAGCAAACTCCCACGTAGCATCAGATGGTGCAAGACCCTTCCAGTGGAGTAGAACTTGAGTAGTGGCTTGGTTACCCCTCTTTACCATCCTGCGATCCAAAATTGCCTGTGGAACGATCATGGGAGCTGAGGAAGTAATTGGCAATGTGGATTGAACGACTTTGTTCCCTATGTGTTTCTTTAACTGTGATACATGAAAAACTGGGTGGATAGAAGCTGTGGGTGGTAACAATAGTTTGTAAGCCACCGAACCAATCTTTTTTAAAACTGAATAAGGGCCATAGAACTTTGAAGCAAGTTTCTGAGAAGTTCTGCGTTTTAAAGAGTTCTGGCGATAAGGCTGTAGCTTGAGGTAGACTAAGTCCCCAGGAAGAAATTGTCGGTCACTGCGTTTGCGATTGGCAAGTTGTACCATTCGATGTTGAGCCTTGAGTAAGTTGTCTCTGACTTGGCCAAGCATCACTTCCCTCTGTGTGAGCAGTTGATCAACAGCCTCCACTGTGGAATCCTTAGGGAAGTAGGGAATATGCAGGGGAGGAGGAAAACCGTATAAGATCTCGTAAGGGGTAGACTTTGTTGATGTGTGATAGTTGGTGTTATACCACCATTCCGCAAGAGGCACCCATTTGGACCATTGATGAGGACTTTCCCCAGACATGCAGCGTAAGTAATGTTCCAAGCACCTGTTCACCACTTCAGTTTGGCCATCCGATTGTGGATGGTAAGCTGTCGAATGGTGTAGATTTACTCCCTGATGTTGGAATAATTGCTGCCAAAAATGACTTAAGAAAACCGGATCCCTGTCACTGACAATGGTAGCTGGGAGCCCATGCAGCTTATAGACGTTATCCATGAAAACTCTGGCCACTGAAGATGCTGAGTAAGGATGAATTAGGGACATAAAATGTGCGTATTTGCTGAATCGGTCCACCACCACAAAAATAACTTCTTTTCCTTCTGATTTAGGGAGGCCCTCAATGAAATCCATGCTGATATCAGTAAATGGAGCAAGAGGAACAGGTAAAGGCTGTAGCAATCCTGGTGTTAGCACATTCTCATGCTTGTTTTGCTGGCAGATGCTACACTCCCTTACGAATTGTCTAACATGCTTCTGTTGTTTCTTCCAGTAGAACAGACTGCTAACCTTTTGAGCTGTGACCACCACCCCTGAGTGGCCTCCTGAAGCTGTGTCATGATACAAGGCGATCAGTTTGTTATGAAGGGCAGGATTGTGGCCTACCACAATTTTCCCCTTTCGGTTCAAATGGTTGTTGACCCACGTATAGTGAGGATGGGAACTGGGGTCATGCAACAAATCCTGTATAATGTGCTTGAGACTATCATCCGATGCCCAAGTCAATTTAATTTCGTCCAGGATAGGAGTGGAAATGGAAGTCATGACCATGGTGCATAATTGACTGCTAGGAATCCTAGACAAAGCATCTGCAGCTACATTTTCCTTCCCCTTACGATACTCAATCTCATAATCAAACCCAAGCAATTTAGTGAGCCAGAGGTGTTGAGAAGGATATGTTACCTTTTGATCCAGCAGATGCTTAAGGCTGACATGGTCAGTTCTTATGCGAAAATGCCTTCCCCAAAGGTAATGTTTCCATTTAGCTACAGCCTGAAGAATTGCAAACATCTCCCTTTCATAAGCCGAGAGAATTTTTTGCCTAGGACCAAGAGCCTTGCTGAGGAAAGCTATAGGATGCCCTTCCTGCATTAGCACAGCCCCCACACCAGTGCCTGAAGCGTCAGTTTCAATAACAAATAGCTTGGTCAAGTCGGGTAAGGCCAAAACTGGAGGATTTGTCATAGCTTGTTTTAACCTGTCAAAAGCCACCCTAGCCTCTTCATCGCATTTGTAAGAATCCTTTTTGAGGAGCTGAGTTAAAGGTTTACAAATGGCCCCATAACCCTTGACAAACCGTCTGTAATACCCTGTGAGACCAAGAAAACCTCGCAACTGTTTGATGTTTTTAGGAAATGGCCAATTGATAATGGCTTGGATTTTGAGTGGATCGGTAGCTACCCCAGACTTGGTGATCACGTGGCCCAGATATTCCACTTGAGGACTGCCAAAAACACACTTACTCTTCTTAGCAAGGAGCTTCTGATTCCTGAGTATCTCAAACACAATCTGTAGTTGCTCTACATGCTTCTCCAAGGTAGGACTGTACACCAAGATGTCATCAAAGAAAACTAGAATAAATTTTCGTAAATGACTTCTGAAGATGTCATTCATCAAACTCTGGAAGGTTGCTGGAGCATTAGTCAAGCCGAATGGCATGACCAAGAACTCATAATGTCCATTATGGGTTCTGAAAGCTGTCTTGCGTATGTCCCCTGCCAACATTCTTATTTGGTGATAACCAGCCCGTAGATCAACTTTAGAGAATACTGTAGCCCTGCCCAGTTCTTCCAACAGTTCTTCTACAATTGGAATTGGGAATTTATCCTTGATGGTCATGTTGTTGAGAGCCCTGTAATCCACACACAGCCGCCAAGTGTCATCCTTCTTCTTCACCAAAACCACTGGGGAGGCAAAAGGACTGGTGCTGTGTTGTATAATGCCAGAATCCAGCATTTCAGTGACTATTTTCTCCACTATGTCTTTTTGCAATCCTGCATGACGATAAGGCCTGAGGTTGACTGGTTGAGACCCCTTCTTGAGAGGAATAGCATGGTCATGTGCCCTCAAAGGAGGAAGTTCTGTTGGTTCTTTGAAGATGTCCTGGTAGGTATGTAACAGTTCATCTATAGCCGTATTGTTCTCCAGGCTAGGCTGAAGTGTTGTTGTCATTGAGCTGATGAAATGATCCTCTTCACCCACTACCCTGAGACTGCATAGATGGACCTCCACGAGCTGGTTTGGGCTGTTGATTAGACTATTGAATTGTTCAAAACCAATGGTTTGAAGCTTAGCTGGGATGTCCCCTTGTAGCACTATGTCTTGCCCTTGCCATACAAAAGACATCCATAATTCATTGTAGTTGGATAAAATATTACCCAGTGTAGCCAGCCATTGTACCCCCAGCACCATGTCACAATTGTTGAGCTCTACCATAAAAACATCTGTAGAGAACTGGACTCCTTGCATTTTCCACAGAAAATTCTTACACACATGAGTGCAATTCATCTGGCCACCATTTGCTGCTTCAACTGCCAATGGCCTAATTGGAGTGAGAGTGCAGCTCAACCGCCTTGCCACCTGAGTGTTTATAAAATTGTGTGTGCTTCCCGAATCGACCATGATGAAGAGGGAAGTCTTGTCAACCTTACCAGTCACTCGCAGGGTCTGAAAACCTGAAGTGCCTTCTAAAGCATTGATGGATATTTGTGGTGTGAATACGTTTGGATCATCCTCACTGCCTTCCTGGCCCTCTCCCTCTGAATTATCCTCATCTTCCACAATACATAGGGAGTATACCCTTTTATTTTTACATCGATGGCCTGGTATGAATTTCTCGTCACACCAGAAACACAATCCCTTCGCCCTCCTCTCATCTAGCTCTTTATTTCTTAAGGTTTTTGTAGGTCGGTATGGTATATTTGGAGACTTCTGGTGGTAAGGAACCGGTTTGGCATTGTTGTTTGTGGGGTAGAGATTTGGTTTTGTGTTATTCTGGGCAGTGAAGGGCTTCGGTGGGTTAACACTAGTGGTGTTATATGTGTTTTTTGAGTAGGAATGGTGTGGATGTCGGTGGCTGATGGTGTTCTCTTGTAGCCTAGCTAGATTGTAGGCTTGATATAGGGTCTTAGGCTCAAACATTTTAACCATGTTTTTTATCTCAACTTCTAATCCTCCCAGGAAGAAAACTAATGCATGTCTTTCTGTCATTTCTGCTCTATTCCACAGGATATCAAACTCCTGTATATAAGTTTCTAAATCAGCCTTTTGCTTAAGATCTTTTAGTTCCTCTAATGGATCATTCTGGCCTCCAAAACGACAACACAATGCATCAATATATTCACTCCACAGGACTTCAGGTCGATGCCTAACAAAATTCTGATGCCAGTATAAAGCTCGGTCATCCATGTAATAGGATGCTTGTTTGAGTTTTTCAGAATCATTCATTTCTGTAATTTCGAAGTACTGATGACATTTGAATAGCCATTGATAGACATTGTCTCCATTGAAACTAGGAAAATCACGGCGAGGTTTAAATACCTGTTGAGGAGGTTGATCTGCATCTCTGGCCCAATGGCTCCTGTTGACTCCATTTGAGCATCCTGGCTGTTCATGGTTAGCAATTTGTTCACCTCTTCCTGAGCTCAATCTCTGTAGGAAGGAGTTTTGCTGAAATGTTAAACCACCAATTAAGTCCTTGATCTCCCCAAACTTAACCTCATGGCTCTCCATTTTCTGGCCATATACTTCTAGCAACTTGGTTACTTGCTCATACTTGGCTGCATGTTCCTTGTTGGCAGACTCAATCGTCTCCTCCAAGCGCCTTAGATCCTGTGTTCTGGTGTCTGGAGGCATAGCTGGTGTCCAAGGTTCGTAAGCTCTGATACCAGTTGATACAATGGATATTTCTAGGGAACCTACTGGCATGGAATCCAGTATTTGGCAATGGTTACGTGCAGAGAAAATGATGGTTTACAGTAGAAACAATTGAGTAAATGGCATCTCCATTCATCATGCTTTCATTTCAACAATTCAGTCCTTCTCTGTTACAACCGAGCTGCATATATATACACAGCTTTTACTAGCCTAACAGATTCCTTTTATTTAGGACTCACAGCACACACAAATCGTGTGCTTCAGAGTTAGTTATAGGAACAGTGGCGCTAAATGAAACGGTGCGTTTAATATTGAATATAACGACTATAACGGCTTTTTAACAACTTAAATCTACCCGCCTCCTCTTGCATGTAATTAAGTAATACCTGTAACAAAGAGTTTCCCAAAGATGTGAGGTACATGATCAGCCTTAGATTTTTAGATCTAACTACTCAACAGAAGCGGTTGCTAGAAGGTGGGATTGGGTGTTTAGAGTGTCTTCAAATTTTATTCATTGGTTTGTGTGAAAATCTAGAATATTTTTGTGAAGATATGTAAGGTCTTAAAAGTCTTTGAAAATTGTCCTAACCGCGTTGGAGAAATTATTTATTATCAGTTGTGAAAAGCTTGATTTGATGACAATAGAGAAAGAAGAAGAGATCCAACCACTTTCCCTTCAAAGTGTACTGTTGGCAGGATTACCAGCAACAGAAGCATTACCAACACAGTTTCTTCAAGGATCAACGAACTCTTTGCGAATATTTATTATCGAAGAATGTCCAAACATTAAAGTAATTCCAGAGTGCTTTGGCAATTTAAAGAAACTTCAAAATCTTCGGATCATAGATTGTCCAAGGTTGAGCAAAAGGTGCCAAAAAGGAACAGGAGAAGATTGGCCAAAGATCGCTCATATCCCTAAAATCGAGATTGACGATGATGACATCGAAGAAGAAACATCGAATCAGGTCAGAATTATAAGAATTTAGTATTCTCATATTTAGTTTCATATTTTTATATGATTCTTCAATTTTTCTCTCTTGTTGTTGATCTTTGGTGTGGTTTCTTGTCGCCAGGGTCCCGTCAGCTCAGATCTTTTACAAACAGTTTAGTTGCTTGCAAAAACCAGCCTGAGGCTAGACTGATCTACCTTGTTTAATTCCTCCTGCCTTGATTTCCTCAGCAAGCTGTCTGTGATAATTTCTTTCATGAATAAATTGATTAACATCTTGTTGTTATCACCTCATGCTTGTTCTAATACTGGTACAAAATCAGGCTTTGCAATAACACAACGAAATTAGCTAGAAAAATCATCAGAGGAATATGATCATCTTCGGTTTCCATTCCTTGTTTTCTGAAATACAAGCATCAACACCAAGTTGGTTCAAGATACGAGAAAGGAAAAATATCATTAATTTTGACTACCATTCTTCGACACAAGCTACTTATGATTAAGAAGATAACATGAAACATATGTTTAGGACATCTTACTTTTTAACTGTTCTGTCATGTGGAATGTTTTGTGCATCAATTAAATCACAGTTTAGAATTGAGAATACACACACACACACACAAATATATCTTGCTGGAGTTTATTGAGGATACAGGTTTTCTGATAATATATCTGAATTTCCCATGGCTATCTTTGACATGTTCTAGCAGTCGATGTATACAAGGAGCATGCTGCAGACCTGAATGATTTTGGATTCTCCGGCCAAAACACATGCTTCCTTCGATCTTCTGGGTATACGTTAAGAAACAAGCGATCAGACCAGTCAAGCGACTGTCCTTCTGCTGGGACAGGATCAGCTCCATATCCTTCAAACTCTTCCACTCCTTTAGCATGCCTTTTCTTCTCCTCCATTGGCTGCTCGAAGAAATCCCTTGCTACTTGGCGAATCTTATCAAGAAATGATTTTGGAATACCGTGACCTGTTGCCTGAACTCCACAGGTAGTTTTAACAACGTAGCATGGTCAAACAAATATATAGCTAGTTATGCAACATGCAGGGATGCCTTCCTTCTTCAGTCAGACAGCTGCTGCATCCATTCAACGACTTGTAGAGCAACCTGAGATGTCAAGTTCTTCCCACATTATGTCAAGTAACTGGCCTTCACCACCTAGGCTTTGATCCCCTTCTTCCATTACTAAATCCATATTTCATGTTCCTCCAGGTGTTGTCTGATATCTCATTGATACCATACAAGAATCAGCTAACAGAAGTTGAAGTTGATGCTACCCGACGAAGTTCAGAAAAAACTCCACGCATAAATTGAAGTTTCCATGGTCTGTGGACCAAGATATCTGAGTTGTGCTTCCGTTTTGGACTTGTGAAAATACCAAAATGCCTCTCAATCCAAGGCAAATCATTTGTTTGTTAAATAATTAATAATCTAACCGGTGCAACGTAGGACGAGCACAAGTTTTTTTTCACTAAAAGAGCAAATAGTACGATTATCTCCATGGTGCATGAAGAAAATAGAAGATATTGGTTGCAAATGAGGTCGAGCTCTTTATAGAAAGAATTATGACACTCAAACAGGGCAAACAGGGGCTGGATTTGAATGCTAATCATGAAAGTACAAGAATGTGGTGATCAACTATGAACATAAATATACTATCAAAAAAAGAGAAAAAAACTATTAACATAAATAAGAATGACACTATTTTTTTTTTTTTTTTGTAATGCAATACTAATGAGATATAAACTCAAATACACTTGGTATAACGCCAAATAACATTACCAATTAAACTAGCTTTTCAATTGCGTCCCTGAATTCTCCTTTTTTCTAAGTGTAAATCCATGAGATCTTAACTCAAATTATATGAAACAACATCAAATAACATATCAAGTAATCCTTTTTTTTTTTTGTAATGATATAGATTTAAGCTCTTCTTACCTTCAGAAGCCATTCAGCAAAAAAGATAACACCTAAAAAAAAAGTATTAAGAAGCAGACAAGATATACTATATGATGAAGGAAACAGCGTCAATAAGTCAAAGATAACATGCGCCGCCGCCCCCAATCAAGCCACCCATTTTTGTCATTGAAAGAATATTGAACTTGAAGGAATGTTTTTGATGGTTTTATAGGACGAGGGAATTTAAGAGAGGTTAACTCGAGGAGGAAGGGCTAAGGAATTTCAAGGATGGGAATTTTTTGTTTTCGTGACATTCCTTTTTTTTTTTTTTTTTAATTCAAAATTATTTTACTCTTGTTTATCCTTCCATTTCAATGTTAAATCACAAATGTATGTTGTTTAAATTCTTTATAATCTTATTTAATTAAAAATTAAGTGTAGCTCAAAATTCTTTTTGATTGATTAGGTTGTAATTTGATCATATATACAAACATACATACATAACTGAAATTAATTAACAATACATCATCACTATCATCTTCAAAACGTCATGATCATCTCAGATTCTGAGAAAGAGATCACTTGCTTTTCTACAAAGGTTGTTTATGCTATTGTGCTTACTGCTTAGGAAGTTCCAAGTAAGGGATATATTCTAATTAGGAAGATTGTTTCCAAAGTAAGAGATAAATGAAAGAATAAGGGAATGTCAGGAACAAAAATTACAGGCGTTTGTGTTGCCTTTACATGCATGCTCGTAGCTAGAAATCAAGAGGTTTGCCATTCTGAAACATAACTTCACTCTCATCCCAATCATTTTTCCTATCAACTAATTCTCCTCTCTCCACTCAAAAAGAAAATGGCGGAAGCTTTTGCAACCGAGATTGCAAAATCCCTTTTAGGGAAGTTAGGCTCTTGTGCTGTTCAAGAATTTCGTTTGGCATGGGGACTTGAAGATGACCTTGCACGTCTTGAAGAGAGATTGAAAGCCATCAACGCGGTGCTGTCCGATGCTGAGAAGCAACAATCAAAGAATGACAGAATTCGGCTCTGGCTCCATAAGCTCAGGGAAGTCTTGTATGATGCAGAGGACGTGCTGGATGAAATCGAGTGCGAAACTTTACGAAGGCAGGTGGTGAAAACAACAGGGAGCACCTGCAGAAAGGTACGGCGCTTCTTTTCAAGCTCTAATAAGATTGCATTCCGTTTAAGAATGGGTCATAAGATAAAGAGCATCATAGAAAGACTAGCTGAGATTTCATCTCTTAAGTCTGAGTTCAACCTCAGCGAGCAGCCTATTGATTGTAGGCATGTCTTGCATGAGGAAACAGAGATGAACCGATCCTTTGAGAACTTTTCCGGTCTTATCGGAAGAGACAAAGACAAAGAACGCATCATCAGCCTTTTAGAAGCACCTTCTAAGGTTGATCATGATGCACATCCCCTTGTCCTTCCGATTGTAGGAATGGGAGGCTTGGGGAAGACATCTCTTGCCAAATCGGTGTGTGATGATGAGATTGTAAATACTCATCATTTTGATCCGAAGATGGAGGTATGTGTTTCAGATGATTTTTCCTTGAAACAAGTGATACAAAAAATTATTAAATCTGCAACTGGGGAAAGATGTGCGGATTTGGATGAGGGTGAACTTGAAAAAAAACTTGAAGGAATTTTGAATGGTAAGAAATACTTGCTTCTTTTGGACGATGTTTGGAATGAAGATGCTGAAAAATGGTTGTTGTTGAAGCCTTTTTTATCAAAAGGTGCAGGTGGAAGTAAGATTATAGTAACTACCCGTAGTCAACGTGTTGCTGAGATTATGGGTACTGTTGCTGCGTACAACCTAAGTCTTCTTGGTCAAGAGGACTGTCTGTCGTTGTTTTACAAGTGTGCATTCAAGGAAGGGCAAATGGAGTTGAATCCAAATTTGGTTGGAATTGGGAAAGAAATAGTGGCGAAATGCAAGCAAGTTCCTCTGGCAGTGATTAACATGGGGACTCAACTGTATGGTAAAATTGAAGAAAAAGAGTGGAAATCGGTGAGAGACAGTGAGAAGTGGGAAGAAGAGGGAGATGGCATTTTACCTGCCTTGAAAATAAGCTATCAAAGACTGCCGACTCACTTGAAAAGATGCTTTCTTTATTGTTCTGTTTTTCCAAAAGATTACGAGTTCGCAGCTCTCTTTTTGGTGCAATTTTGGATGGCACATGGGCTCATTCTTCAATCATCAAATCCAAATGAGAACTTGGAAGATGTTGGCTTGCGTTATGTGCGCGAGTTGATCTCAAGATGTTTCTTCCAAGATTATAAGGATGAGATTGTTGGAGCTACCTTTAAGATGCATGATTTAATGCATGATCTTGCATCATCATTGGCTCAAAATGAGTTTTCAATCATAAGCTCTCAAAACCACCAAATTTCCAAAATGACCCGTCATGTGACAGTTCTTGACTCTGATTTATTTTTTTCATAAAACTCTCCCCAAGTCCCCAAACAACTTCCATCAAGTGCGGTCAATAGTCTTTGCAGATAGTATAGTGGGGCCTACATGCAAAACAGACTTTGAGAAATGTTTGTTAGAGTTTAAGCATTTGCGGTCTTTGGAATTAATAGATGATGCTGAATTTGAGGCTTTTCCAAAAATGTTTGGCGCCTTGAAACATTTGAGATATCTTCATATTGGAAATAACACAAAAATAAAAAGACTTCCAAAATCTATTTTTAAATTGCAAAACTTGCAAGCTCTGCTTACAGGTGTTCGATTAGAAGAGCTGCCCAAAGATGTGAGGTACATGATCAGCCTTAGATTTTTAATTCTAGTTACTGAGCAGAAGCAGTTGCCAGAAGGAGGGATTGGGTGCTTGAAATTTCTTCAAACTTTATTAATTATTGGGTGTGAAAATCTAGAAAATTTGTGCGAAGATATGCAAGGTCTTAGAAGTCTTCGAAATTTGGTTATTGTTGGATGTGATAGCTTGATTTCTCTGCCAAGAAGCATAAAATGCCTAACTACTCTGGAAGAATTATTAATTCGTGATTGTGAAGAGCTTGATTTGATGACGATAGAAGAAAAGAATGAGGAAAAAATTCAACCTCTTTCCCTTTCCCTTCGTATTGTAATGTTTGGCAACTTACCATCAACTATTGCTTTACCAGAACAGTTTCTTCAAGGATCTGCAAAATCCTTACAAACATTTATCATCGAAAAGTGTCCAAACATTGGAGAAATGCCAGAGTGCATCGGCAATTTAAAGAAACTTCAAAATCTTGAGATCAGTGATTGTCCAAGTTTGAGCAAAAGATGCATAAGGGGAACAGGAGAAGATTGGCCCAAGATCAAACATATCCCTAAAATCAAGGTTGTCGATGATGACAGTGATGAAGAAACATTTGATTAGGTACAGGTTATAAGTATTTAAATATATCATATTTAATTTCACATTTTTATCCATTCTTCAATTCCTTTTTTTCCTTTTAAATTCTTTTCAATGTTTATTTGACACAACCTCTTGTGTTTTGGAGGGGCAGGTTCAAGTGGAACTCCATCAGATTTAACTAGAGCAAAAGAATAAGGCATGTCGAGGGTGTCATGATAAAATGCAATGTTAACTAATTCATTCAACAATTTAAACTTCTTTGGACTTAATACATCATTATTAAATTCTATGTTTGTCTAATTTCTTCAGGTTTACTACTATGAGGGTCCTGTCGGCTAAGATCTTCTACGACAGTTAGTCTCTTGCAAAGATCAGCAGAAGGCTCGAAGTGTCTGCTTTGTGTAATTTCCTTGGCTAGCTGAGTGTGATGACTTGTCATTAATAAATTGATAAACATTTGGTTGTTCTGAATTATTAGCTTGCCTCTTTATCTTATTTAAAATATTGTGTGATCATTTGAATAATTATGCTTAACATATAAATTCCTCCTTCTAAACAAACTAAAAAGCTGAAACATCAAAGAAACTTCCATTAGAGGTCTGCGTGACTAGTTATCATGCTCAGTAGGTTTTGTATTCTAGGAAGAAAAATGAAAAATCAAAGAAACTTCCATTAGAGGCAATCATATGTAGGTTTCCAAAAGTTTGCTGCTACTACCTGTATATTGCAACATCCTGATAGGTGTATATCCTGAAAGCTGCAATATAAATGTGTTAATTTCAAAAATAATTTTTTAAAAATTAAAAAAATTATTTTTATGTATTTTTAAGAAAAAAAAAAAACACTTTAAACCACAACCATTATCATAATCCTAAATATATTTATAATCTGCCCCTCTGTCCAATTTTAGGCATTTAATGTACCATCTTAGGTGAGCAATGTCGCACGTGTACGACGCTGCGGCGATCGCCCACCACCAACCCTTCATGAGGGTGTGGTATTTATCTATCTATTATGGAAAATAAGGTGAGACAAGGAATTCTTTGTCTCTAAGCAGTAAAAAAAATCGAGAGTCGCCACCTAGTATTCTAGTTACTAGGAACCCTTATTGGTCTTTAGAGATCAGGTACGGAGATTGATTGCGTAAAGGGAAGGTGTTAGCACCCCAACTACGCCCTACCTAAGGTAGGCTGCATTGTTTTGTCTAATAAAATCTAAGTCATGTTGTGGTTTCTTATTGTTCATAATATGCATTACGTGTAATGTCATACCCCGGGTTCTATTGTCCGAAAAAAGAATTAAATATCCGGAATACGCATTACGTGTAATGTCATGCCCCGGATACTCAGAGATAAACAAAATAAAATTTTTTGTTTGTTTTTGAAATTTTGGCCAACGTTCTCTTGACTTTAATAAACTTGTTATTAAAGACAAAATGCATGCTAAATATTGATTTTTGGTGTATATAAAAACACAATATGATTTTTTAGTTTGGAGACACTTGGCCGTATGCACAAAAACAATTTTTTTTTTATTTTGTATTTTTGAAAGTTTTGACGAAAACCGGGTATTTTAACATCGGATTTTTGTATTTTTATCAACACAAAAAAATGCTGCTTGATATTAATAAAAAATACATGGGAAACTTGTAAAATTACAAACAACTATATTTTTTTGAAAAAATTCTTTTTTTTAATTAAAAAAAATAAATAAAAAAATAATTGGGCCGGATCTGGCCCAACCATCCTGGGCTGGGCCTGACCCGACCGATATACTGTGGGCTGGACTGATGTTCCAGCCCACCAGCCAAAAGGCTAGTTACTGTGTTCAGCAACGCAGTAACCAGCAAATAATAAGGTAGTTACTGTGCCCAACACAGTAACTACCGAATTATTTTCATTTTTGCTGCAGAACGTGATTCACGTTCTGCATGCAAAAATGAAAATAACAGGGAATATATAAACGAAAGGCAGCGGGGGAAGACGATTACCTGGAGCGGTGGCGACGCTGGCGGCAGCGGGGGCAGCAGAGGTGGTGGAATAGTCGGCTGCTGTCCTCTTTCTTTCTCTCCTCTATTTCTCTTCTCAGTTACTTTCCTCTCAGTTTTTTTCCCGTTGTTCCCTCTCTCTGTTCTGCTCCTCTTCTTCTTCTCTGGTTCTGCGGTGGCGATGGCAATGTCGATGATGCAGGATGGCGGTGGCAGCTGCTATTGCTCTTCTTCTCCGGTATTTCTTCCTCTGTCACTTCCTGTTCTCCTTCTTCAGTTTCTCATTTTCTCTCCTCTGCCGTCCCCAAAACTCCTTCCCAGCTTGCTCACTTTTTCTCTTTTCTTTCTCTCTTTCGGTTTCTCAAACAAAACCCAACGTTCTCTCTCTTGGTTTCCCTTCAAAACGTTCACAGCTTTCCCCCCACTCTTCTTCCCTTCCTCCCTCTGTAACACTCCTCTCAGTTGGTTCCCAGCTTTCCCTTCTCTCCTTAGTCTTTCTCTCTTTCGGTTTCTTTCAAAAACTTCTCGGTTCTCTCTCTCGGTGTTTTCAAAAATCAATCCCAGCTTCTCCCTCTTTCCCCCTTTTTTTGCACTCCCTCCTCTGGTATTTATAGGCAGAGGAGGGAAGGGCCACCTTACCCCTGCCATGGTGCAGGGTAAGGTGAGCCGGAGATCACTCGCAGCTTTCGGCGCCTGACTTTTCTATCCTGGTGGCGTGGTGGCAGGGTCTGCGTAGGCATGGGTTGTGGCCGGCTTTTCTGATTTTAGGAGAGAGGGAGAGAGCTGAAAGGCAGGGGAACATTTCTTCTTCTTCCCCTGTTCCCTGCGTGTGCAGGGGAAGAAGAAGAACTTATGGTGCCGTTTTGCCGTAAGCTTTTTCTTTTTTTTAATAATTTTTTTTTTCTTATTATTATTATTATTATTCTTTTTTTTTCTTATGCGAGGAACCCAAAATGGGTTACAACAAACAAGATTGTCCAAGCCATGTTAACTTTTATCCGTATAAAACCAGACAAAAGTTAGGCATGAGAGGGTATATTCAAATTTTGCTACTTGTTTCTAATAATACAATAGTCATCAAGAATCTCAAACTTACTTCTATGTCTCATTCATGAGTTTCAAATATCTTAACGAAGAGACATCCAACAACATATTAAAAGTTTATACTCTGTTTTTCATTAATTTTTGAAATTTCTTTGCTTAAATAAATTATTTTTTTATTTTTAAATTTTTTTAATATATAACTGATAAAAATAATTTTTAAAATATTAAAAAAAAAAATTAATATATTTTTAAGTAAAAATATCTAACACACTCCAAAACCACCCCTTAATCCTAACCAATTTTTGAAAAATTGTTTTTTCATTTTTTTTTTCAAACAAACATTATCATCGCGTACCTCGCCATCAAAACAAGGGACTCATCGACACAACCATAGCCACTGCCATCTTCTTGCAAAATAAAATGACCCTCAAACAAAACTTCTAGCTTCCTTTAACCAAAAAAATCAAACTTTTAACACTAACAACAACTACTAGCAGCGCCGCCTTCACTATCTATACCACCACAACCACCCCGAATCCTTCCCTAACAAATTCATCTCCCCAATACACGCCTTCACTCTTCTTGTACAATCTCCACCGTCGGTAAAAACCTCCCCTCGCTCTTTCTCTAAGCTAATAATTACTTAACCATGTTTTAATCATTTTCATTTTCGCTGACAAATTATATCAACCATCGCGGATTGCAAACTCTCTCTTTATGACCTATCAGTAAACTCTGATTCTTACTACTAGAAATTATTTGAAGTAAATGAAGTTAGTTTTTTTTAAAAAAATTTGTGATAATTTTTTATTTAGTTAATAATTTAAAGTTTTGATTTTGAGTGAATTTAATTAATTAAATCGGTGCCATTATGTCAATAAAAAATATTTTAAAAAATTGAAAAAAGAATAGAAAAAATGCATAAGAAGAAATTCGTTCAAATAAGAAATCAAAGAAAAATAGATTAGGTGGTCTCATCAAACTATAGATGAAAGATCTATACTCACCATCCAAATATTCATTCAAGGCTATAAATAGATCTTCAAGAGAAAACTGAAAGCTAATAGAACCATCCAAAAATACAAAGCAAGATTTATTGTTAAAGGTTTCAAAAAACAACAAAAAAAATATTATTTTACTACATACTTGTCTATGTTAATAATAACTTTTATATGTATCTTACTAGTTATTACAATTATTAACAAGTCAGGAATACATCAAATTTATGAAAAATAGTTTTTTAAATGGTGATTTTGACGGAGAGGTATTTATAAAACAATCCAAGAGGTTTGTTGTTAAAGAAAATAATAAAAAAAAAGATTTTAAACTTGTTAAATTATTATATATTTTGAAACAAGCTTCTAAATAATTGCAAGAAAAGTTTGATAATATTATATTGTTAAATAAGTTTAAAATCAATAAAGTTAATAAAAATATTTATGTAAAAAATATAAATAAAAATTATGTTATTACATTATTTATATTGATGGATGTTAATTTTGGGTAACAACAAATATGTGGTCAAATTTTACAAAAAAATAATATTAACTAACCCAGGGGCATCTTGCAATGTTGAAAGATCGCCAATATATAGTGTAGTTGCAGTTGTTTTTTAAAATATTTTTCACTAAAAAATGTTTCAAATTAATATTTTTTTATTTTTTAAAAAATTATTTTTGTTATCAGCATATCAAAATAATATGAAAATACCAAAAAAATATTAATTTGAAATAAAAAAAATCAATTTTTTTCAAAAATATTTTTAAAACACAAAAATAAACAGGGCTAAAAGGAGAAATAATGGTCTAGGTTTTGTTATAGCAATTAGAAGATTTGTTTTTTTCATTAAGGGGTTAGTCAAGTGGTAAAGATACTGGGCTTAAGAGATATACTCCCTCGTAGGTTTAGGGTTTAAATTTCACTGAATATATTTTCTTGGGGCCATGCCCTCTGATGTAAAAAATTAATGATTTACAATGTTTTTGTGTGGAAAAATTTCTATGAGTATAGGCATAAGAGCTCGAAGATTTAGTTGAAATGCATGTTTGGATATTCTGGTAAAAAAAAAAAAAACTAGATGATTTTTGTGAATTAAATTAGGAAGTTTAAGAGTGTTTTGAACTGTTGATTGATGATGCAATGCATTTAGGCAGTCGATCATTTCGTAACTTGTTTCAAATTTTGTGTATTTATGTTGTTGAATCTTTGCTTACCTTCCAATATTATAGCTGCATGTGACTGAATGCCGGTATTCATTTCGCTTACTACTAACAGCAACCATTGACGTCGCCGCCTTCACTCTCTGTACCACCACAACCACCTCCTCCTCTTTCCTTGATAAATTCACCTCTTCAAATCCACTTTCCAAATCTTCTTTATTTATGTTATTAAAACACGATTTTTAACCCCTCTAAAATATCTAAAAATATATATTTCAACGTAAAGAAAATATTTCAGTTAAAAAATATTTCAAAAATATATATTTTAAGAATTTCAAAAAATATTTTTTAAAGATTAAAAAAAAGAAAAAAAACAAAGAAAAATTACAATCAGTGGAGGTTGAAATTCATTAAATAATTAAAAATTGAAAAGCTAAGGACCAAATAAAAAGAGGTATCAATATTCAAGGACTATATGTAATCCAATTAGGGATGAAATTGAGAAAAAATAAAGAAAAAATAGTTGAAATTTGCCAAAAATGAAACAATTAAAGATCCAAGAACTAAACTTGAAAAGGCACCAAACTTGGGGGACCTTTAAAAAAATGAAATTTCCCCTCACATCAAAATGTTGTCATTTTAAATTAATAAATAAATAAATGCAACGGAGTCGTTCTGTCAATAAATTTTTTATTTTTTTTAAAAAAAGAAAAAATGCATCAGAAGAAATTGATTTCCAAAAAAGTCCTAAATGTTCTCTTATTGTAAGATTGAGTTTTACTTGGCAAAAGCATATCTGGGCTGAAACAGATGGATCAAATGGACATATAGATATCCATTTGATAGTGGTAGAGATTGTCAGATAGAATTTGGACAGATAGATAGTGGTAGAGATTGTCAGATAGAATCTGAAACCGATGAACTCATCAGACAGCTGCCAGCTAGCCTTAAGACCTGATCTCCTGCGCCTATTGCGATTGATAGCTTTTCCTTTCCCGCAGGTTTACTTGTGTCGGTTTCCCACGGGGTTCTAAAATAGATTACAGTATCTCCTGCCCTTTCCAATTCAAAATACCCTGTTATTATTACCTAACCGTCTTAAGAACTTTAGAAAAAATTGGAACGAAGACTTAACCAATCGACCAATGGGCCTTTCTCTGTAGGCGGCGAAGGGAGGGCAGGTTAACACTCCTCCCTTTGACCCTACGCATAATTAAATAGAAATTTTTTGACTTCCATGGTCATACTTGGACCATCTCCTATTGTAGTATCAAAATGAGTATGACTTTACTTTGAAGTCTAGCCCTGTTTCAACGGTATGACAACCTTCTTTATTATTATGGATTGCCACAACAATTTTTCTTTGTTTTTGGTCGCTCTTTTTTTTTTTTTTTTTTTATTACTACCCTTATAGGCTAAAATTAATGGACAATTAAAGTTCATTTATTAAGGATGATTTCCTTACTTTATAAAGTTGCGATTATAGTTTTGAAAAAAAAAAAAAAAGTGCAAAGCAAGTGGCCTTATTGCAATGCTTTTTGGACGATGAAACACAAAACATATACAGACAAGAATGATGATAAAAGGAGTAAGAAATCATTGATTTTCCTTGAAAAAATGAATTTTTTAAATTAAATATCCAGTCATCGAGGGTGTTTGAGAGTGTGGTTGCTGTTGCTTTTTATTTAGAAAAGCATGTCAATAATTTTTTTTTAAAAAAAATTATTTTTAAGATTAGCACATCAAAATGATTTGAAAACATCAAAAACATATTAATTCAAAATAAAAAAAAAATTCAAATTTTTTTCGACAGTGCTTTTAAAAAGCACTCCCAAACAATCTGAGTTCTGCCCTATCACCTATATAACATGAACCAGGATCATGCATTTGCGAATTGTTGGATGCATCAACGGTCTACAAGCTATGCCCAGAAAGATGTCGTAGAATTTCCTCACATAATGTGTCTGGTGCAATGTTACCATAACCAAATCCATTGAGGATTCTGGCGAGCTCTGTTCTGGTTTGCTCGTTCATTTTACTTGATGAACAAGGTCTTTTTTTTTTTAAAAAAAATAAATTTATAAATTAGATATAATTTTCATGTATTTCTTAAAACTTACACCATTTTAATTATAATTGTTCTCTAAAATAAATTTCTAAGTTGGCTCAAAATGAGTTTTAAATCATAAGCTCTCAAAACCACCAATTTTCCAAAATGACCCGTCATTTTTCAATTACTGATTCCATTTCATTTTTTCATAAAACTCTCCCTAGGTTCCCAAACAACTTCCATTAAGTGCGGTCAATAGTCTTTGCAGATAGTATAGTGGGGCCTACATGCAAAACATACTTTTGTCAAAATTTAAGTATTTGCGGTCTTTGAAATTAATGCATGATTCTGAATTTGAGGCTTTTTCGGAGAGGATTGATGCCTTGAAATATTTGAGATATCTTTATTTTAGGAGCAAAAGTAAAAATATCCCAAAATCTATCTTCAAATTACAAAACTTACAAGCTCTGGTTGTAGGTGAAGGATTAGAAGAGCAGCCCAAAGATGTGAGGTACATGATCAGCCTTAGATTTTTATTTCTAGTTACTAAGCATAAGCGATTGCCAGAAAGGTGGGACTGGGTGCTTGTAGTGTCTTCAAACTTTATTCATTTTTAGTTGTGAAAATCTTGAAAATTTGTGTGAAGATATGCAAGGTCTTAAAAGTCTTTGAAAATTATGTATTATTGATTGTGGAAGCTTGATTTCTCTGCCACGAAGCATAAAATACCTAACTACTCTGGAAGAATTTTGTATTATTGACTGTGAAAAGCTTCATTTGATGACAATAGAAGAAGAGAAAGATGAGAAAATGCAACCTCTTGAGAAAATTCAAACATTGGAGAAATGCCAGATTGCATCGGCAATTTAAAGAAACTTTAAAATCTTGAGATTAATGATTCTCCAAGTTTGAGCAAAAGATGTCAAAGGGAAACAAGAGAACTTCTTCAAGCATATGCAGAATCTAAATTCTATGTTTGTCGAATTTCTCAAGGTTTACTACTGTAAGGGTCATGTCGGTTGAGATATTCTACAACAGTTTGTCACTTTCGAAGATCATCTTAAAGCTCGGAGTGTCTGCTATGTGTAATTTCTTTGGCTAGCTGTGTGGGATGATTTATCATTAATAAATTGATAAACATTTGGTTGTTCTGAATTATTGGCTTGCCTCTTTATCCTATTCAACTTATCTTATTTAAAATATTGTGTGTGATCATTTAAATAATTATGCTTAACATATAAATTCATCATTCTAAACAAACTAAAAGCCGAAGTTGGGAGGAGAAGGAGCAAGCAACTTGTCTCTAATAATACAACAGTGATCAAGAAAATTATATATTTGGCTTATTAATTTTGATTGAGTAGAGAGCGAGCTTGATAAAAAAAAAATTTGTTATATAAATGATTTTTTATTTATTTAATTATATATATGTATAAACTTTTTAAATTCTATTTAAGATTTTTTATGTATAAAAACAGGCAAAAATCAGTAAATACACTTTTCTAATATATATATTTGTTGTGGGTCAAATAGCTAGAAAAGATACTTTTTGGTGTCTAGTTTTCCTAGCCTAGTAGGAACAATTGGTTGATAACTTTTTTGCATCTAATTATGCAACATGATTTTAATTCTATGGTTTCAGGGTGAAATAAACATATAGTGTTCCTTTATAACCTCACAGGATTAGTGGTTATTGGATACAAATAAAATAGATAAAAAAAACCCTAGATAAACCCAAAAAATCCTTTAAAATAAACCTAAAAAACACTCATTAGGCCCGGGCTACTAGATCAAAAAAACCCTATCACCTGTAACTTGAACCATGATCATGCTTTTGCGTATTGTTGGATGCATCAACGTTCTACAAGCTATGCCCAGCAAGACGTTGTAGAATTTCCTCACATAATGTGTCTGGTGCAATGTTACCATAACCAAATCCATTGAGGATTCTGGCGAGCTCTGTTCTGGTTTGCTCGTTCATTTTACTTGTTGAACATAGTCGTGCTTTTTTTTTTTAATTTATAAATTAGATATAATTTTCATGTATTTGTTAAAACTTACACCATTTTAATTTGTATAATTGTTCTCTAAAATAAATTTTTAAATTGGCTCAAAATGAGTTTTAAATCATAAGCTCTCAAAACCACCGATTTTTCAAAACGACCCGTGATTTTTCAGTTACTGATTCCATTTCATTTTTTCATCAAACTCTCCCAAGTCCCCAAACAACTTTCATCAAGTACGGTCAATAGTCTTTGCAGATAGTATAGTGGGGCCTACATGCAAAACGGACTTTGCGGTTTTTTGAATTAATGCATGATTATGAATTTGAGGCTTTTTCGGAGAGGATTGACACCTACATTTGAGATATCTCAATTTTTTTAACAACAAAAAAATAAAAGGACATGATCAGCCTTAGATTTTTATATGTAGTTACTTAGCATAAGCGGTTGCCAGAAGGTGGGATTGCGTGCTTGGAGTGTCTTCAAACTTTATTCATTTTTTGTTGTGAAAATCTTGAAAATTTGTGCCAAGATATGCAAGGTCTTAAAAGTCTTCAGAAATTATGTATTATTGACCGTGGAAGCTTGATTTCTCTGCCACGGAGCATAAAATGCCTAACTACTCTGGAAGCATTTTGTATTATTGACTGTGAAAAGCTTGATTTGATGACAATAGAAGAAGAGAAAAATGAGAAAATTCAATCTTTTTCCCTTCCCTTTCGTATTGTAACATTTTGCAACTTACCAGCAACTCTTGCTTTACCAGAACAACTTTTTCAAGGATCTGTAGACTCCTTACAAACATTTATCATCGAAGGTTGTCCAAACATTGGAGAAATGCCAGATTGCATCGGCAATTTAAAGAAACTTCAAAATGTTGAGATCAGTGAGTGTCCAAGTTTGAGCAAAAGATGCCAAAGGGAAACAAGAGAAGATTGGCCCAAGATCGCACATATCCCTAAAATCAAGGTTGGCGATGATGACAGTGGTGAAGAAACATCTGGTTAGTTACGGGTGATGAGTATTTAAATCTAACATATTTAGTTTCACATTTTTATCCATTCTTCAATTCCTCTTTTTTTTGTTGTTTTAAATTCTTTTCCCCAAAAAGAAAGTGCAATGTTTATTTGACAAAACTTCTTGTGTTTTGGAGGAGTAAAAGAACAAGACAAGGCATGTCATGATAAAATGCAAAGTTAACTAATTCATTCAGCAATTTAAATTTCTTTGAACTTGATTCATAATTATTAAATTCTATGGTTGTCTAATTTCTTAAGGTTTACTACTGTGAGGGTCCTGTCAGCTAAGATCTTCTACAACAGTTTGTCACTTACAAAGGCTTGGAGTGTCTGCTTTGTGTAATTTCCTTGGCTAGATGTGTGTGATGATTTGTCATTTAGTTGTTCTGTATTGTTGGCTTGCCTCTTTTATCTTATTGAAAATATTGTGTGTGATCATTTAAATAATTATGCTTAACATATAAATTCATCCTTCCAAACAAACTAAAAGGTTGAAGTTGGGAGGAGAATGAGCAAGCAACTTGTCTATAATAATACAATAGTGATCAAGAAAATTGTTGGATCTAATTGATTCCATAACCCGAATTATATATTTGGCTAATTAATTTTGACTGAGTTGAGAGCGAGCTTGATAACTTTTTTTCGTTACATAAATCATTCTTGATTTATTTAATTATATGTATGTATAAAAATTTTAAATTCTCTTTAAGATTTTTTATGTATAAAAACAGGCAAAAAACTGCAAATACACTTTAAAAAAAAAAAAAACTATATTTCTTGTGGGTCAAATAGCTAGAAAAGATATTTTTTTGTTGTCTAGTTTACCTAAACTAGCAGGAACAATTAGTTGATAACTTTTTTGCTTCTAATTATGCAACATGATTTTAATTCTATGGTTTCAGGGATAAATAAACATCTAGTTTTCCTTTATTAATTTAATCATACATCAAAATACTATTGAAAAACATCAAAATACTATTGAAAACACAAAGTTACGTATTTAGGAGTTTAAACGAGACTATTATTATATAAATACATACTTTTGGTCTCTAAGCTCACACACTAAATGTATAGATTTTTTTCTACATGAATACACCATTAAATCTTGAATGTATCAGAGCTTAGACATACCAGAACCTTAAAAAAAAATTTCATTTCATGATTGTTTTTCTTAGGTTGGATATTTTGATCTATTTATTTTTTATAATAAGATCTAAATGCAAATTTTATGATTGTTTTTCATCAATAACAGGACTTTTTATTCTATTTTTAAATCTAATTTTAAACTTAAATAAAATTAATTAGCATCATCATTATCATAATTAAAAACTCTTGAGAAAGCACGTAAGATAGGATAGGTCATGATCATCTTTGATCTCTGATGCATCTTAGATTCTGAGAGAGACATCAATTCATAATTTTAAGACCCGGCCTGGTGGTCGGCTCGGTCCAAGGCCCGGCGTCCAGGTTTTGACCGGGTCTTGACCGGATCGCCGGGTCGGCCGGGTCAATTTTATTTTTTTTGAAAAAATCAAAACGATGTCGTTTTAGTAAAAGGAAAAAAAAATCAATGGGTTTGAGCCCGGGTCTTGCCGGGTTAACCCGCCAGGTCAGCCGGGTCACACCAGGTTTTTCTTTCTTTCATTTTTTCTTCAACCCGGCCCGGTTCCAGCCCCGGGTCGGCTAGGTCCCGGGTCGACCCGCCGGGCCGGGCCGGGTTTCAAAACTATGCATCACTTGCTTTTCTAGAAGGATTGTTTATGCTACTGTGCATACTGCTTAGGAAGTTCTAAGCAAAGGATACATTCTTTATAAGATTTTTTTCCAAAGTAAAAGATTTGATGACCATCATACATTCGTTCCTTCAATCACTACATAGTAATGATAAAAAAAAAAAAATTCTTTATTTTTTCTCTGGCCATGCTCGAAAGAAAATATTTTAGGATTAGTTTGGGCCATGGCCCAAACACTACTGGGTCCATAGCCTATTAAAACTCTTAAAAATTCATGAATCCAATATCCTAGCAAAACCTTGATGAACTCTCACCGTTACCCTCTTTATATGGTTGTGTTGTGTACAGTGTTTTTGAAAGTATAATAATAAATATTTTTTAAATTAATTTTTTAAATATATTAAAATAATATATTTTTTTATTTTTTAAAAATTATTTTGACATCATTATATTAAAATGATAAAAAAATACTAAAAAACATTAATTTCAAGTAAAAAAAATTAAAATTTTTAAAAAATACTTTAAAAATATAAAAACAAACAAGGCTTAAATAATCAAATAAGTTAATAACGTACTTGATTTGTTCATCAATATTTTCCCTCTTCAGCAGCTTGAGATTTGGGTATTTAAGTAAAGATAAAGTAATAATTAACATCAAGGGTGGAATTATGGTTCAACCCTAATTTAATTTAATTTAAATGATATAAAAAATCAAAACAAATTTAATTCATATCAGTACATTAAAAAAAATCAACACAAATTTAATTTAAAGTAAAATAAATTTTAAAAAAATTAAAATTTCTAAAACATACATTTAAAATACAAAAACAAAGAAGTTATTACTATGCTAGCAGCTGTAATGCACTCATGAGAGATTGATTTTCCTTGTTCATTTCAATTGTCACATTTACTATGCTCCGCAGCTGTAATGCACTCATAATAATAAATTGTTTTGTAGGCCATAATTGACGAAAAACACAACTGATTGCTCTGTTTGGTCTTTGCAAAAGTTAGGAAGGGCACCGGCTAAGCTCCTTTAATGAAAGGGGTGCATTTAGTAAAAGCATAAAATTCCACATATCATTTAAATTTTATTACTTTATAAAATTTCATAACATAATTTTTCTCTATAAAATTTTCTTAACAATATAAAAGAAAATTAAATAAAAAAATCAATTTCAATGAAAAACCAACTAAATCTATAACTGAAATAACCGGTATTACTTTGATAAACTCGCAAACCATGTTAACTTCATTGAAAAAAAAAATAAAAGGAAAAAAAATTATAAAACTAAATTATTAACCATCTCAATATTTAAAAATAAAATTAGTAAAAATAATTTTAAAAAATCATAACAAAAAATAAAAAAAAATGAAAAAAAAAACATATATAAAAAAATAAAAAGAAGCCGTACCTTCTTTTCTTGCGAGACTGATGCCACGTTTTGATAGCCGTACTTAATTTATCCTTTAGACTGAGTAATAATGTAAATGATTTTGATAACTGGACAGCATCAGCTTCAGAACTTCTTCCATCCCTTAAAGTAAAGGCGTCCACTGGCCATCTTATTTTTTTCCATTAGCAGCTTGGTATTTTGATTAACTTATGGCATTAGATTATATTGTTTATTTCATTATGGCATGGATGGAAATAATTAGCTATATGGGCTAGAGGCAATAATGAAGATGTCACAGTCAGGCACCAGAAAATCGAGAAGCCTTCTGGGGTCAAATTGTTAATTTGGTTGACGTTACATAACTGAAAGTCAGAGCTACCTTGGATTAATGAACATGATGGTTTTGACGAACCTACAGTAGTTATTGCAGTGCATTTTTGAAGCATTAAGAAGCGTAGAAAAACAGCTTAAGAGAATAAAAATGTTTTGAAAGTGCTCAATCTGAAAGCTTTTCAAGTCATGCACCTAACAACATGGGTTGCTGGGCAGCAATTACGATTGTTTACTCTGCATCACTTAAACCTTCAGCAATCCAGTTCTAAAGCTACTGGATACTTTTTGGTGTCTAGTTTTCCTAGCCTAGCAGGAACAATTGGTTGATAACTTTTTTGCATCTAATTATGCAACATGATTTTAATTCTATGGTTTTAGGGTGAAATAAACATCTAGTGTTACTTTATTATAACCTCGCCGGATTAGTAGTTGATGGATACAAATAAAATAGATAAAAAAAAAAAAGATCCTCGCCAGAGCCCTTATTGGGATGGGTGCGCACCAATCTGGGCGTACGCCCAATGGTGGGCATATGCCTAGCACGTCAGGTGCTTGGCCTACACCCCAGCACCTTAGGTAGTCGGTGTGAGCCTAACACCTGGCTAGGTGTGCTCTACCCAACAAGGGTGTTGTGCATGCATCCCACCATCTTAAGTGCTGGGTAAGGCTGGGCATTTTCGATTCGGTTCGGTTCTCGATCAAAATAAATAACCAAATCAAAATTATTTTTTAAAATTTTTTTGAACCAAACCGAACCTAAATTCGGTTCAAACCGGCCGGTTTCAGTTCAGTTTTTCCCCATTTCAAACCGGTTTGGTTCAATTTGCTAGCTAGCTTGGAAATCTAGGAAATGATGCAGTTTCTGTACAGTTTACAAGTGTGTCTTCTTCCCTATGAAAGCTTCAATAGCAACTGAAAACGCTTCCTACGAGTGAGTCATGGCTTGTTTGAGTTGAAATTTAGTGTGTTCAAGTTCGACGCCGAAGAAGAAAAAGTTGAGAAGGAGTCTGTGAGGTTCGTCGAGTAAGTGTTTGTGTGTGTGCCTGTGCGTGGAGGGGGGGGTGCCTAGGGGGGGTTTCTGGATTCTAATAAAGAGATGAACACAAGGGAGTTGGTGTGTGTGTGTGTGTGGGGGGGGGGGGTTCTAGGGTTAGAAGAAGAAATTAAAAAATAGATGGGTTTGGAATGGATAGTTATTTATAGTACCACACTACCATCGGTTTTTTTATTTCTATTTTAACTGGTTCGGTTCGGTTTATTCGGTTTCATCCTTTTAAAACTGAAGTCGAACCAAATTGTTTTTTAATTTTTCTAATCAGTTTGGTTGGTTTTTTTTCACGGTTCGGTTTTTTCGATTATATTTTTTTCAGTTATCTCGGTTTAATTGGTTTTTTTGCTCATCCCTAGTGTTGGGTGTGCACCCACCACCTGGCAGAGTGTGCTGCCCAACAAGGGTATTGTGCATGCACCCCATCACTCCCTTAGGCTCGGTCACGCGCCCCGAGCTCAACATTCATGGATCCAAGCAACACGTCTGGACTAGTTATTCATCTTTAATGAGCTTGAGCACCTTGTCTAATCCCAACACTTATCAAAGAATTTTCCTTTTTTACTGATCATATACATATTACTTCGAGTATAATGCAACTTAAAATATTAAAAAGGTGAAGTTACACTTTAACCTTTCTCTCCACAAAAGAACAAGATTCATGGGCTATCAATACACCATGAATCCTTCAAGCCAAATGTTCACAATATTTTCATTTAACATACATATTGTCAAAGTCTATTTCTCTAAAATGTTATTGCACTCTCTTTCTATAAATTTATTGGCTTTACCATCGATGAGTGCATATATCCATCAAAAGAGATCTTTTACATGTACTAGTTACATGTTACTTGGCTTACTAGACACTATATGTTATTATTACAACTATCGGTCACCACAATTATCAACCCCTAGACTTTCCATATTAAGTTATCAAATATCTTGACTAGGAAGAATGAATGAGATTACTTGAACTAAAAGATCAATAAATTATCCAAAATATCAGTTTTATTCTTAAGCATCTTGGGTTCAAGATTTATCGGTTATTGATTAATGTTCTTGCATTTTCATACCCATTATTATTAATTGTGTATTGTTCATATTTTTAAATCTAATTTTTATAAAATTAATTAGCATCATCACTGAAAACTCTTGAGAAAATACATAAGATAGGATAGGTCATGATCATCTTTGATCTCTGATGCATCTCAGATTCTGAGAGAGATATCACTTGGTTTTATACAAGAGTTGTTTATGTTATTGTGCTTACTGCTTAGGAAGTTCTAAGTAAAGGATAGATTCTTTAGGAGATATTTTTTTCCAAAATAAAAGATTTGATGACCATCATACATTCGTTCCTTCAATCACCACGAAGTAAAGGATATATATTTTTATTTTCTTTTATTTTCTTTTCTCTCCTTGGCCATGTTCAAAAGAAAATATTTTAGGACTAGTTTGGCCCGCGTCCCAAAAACTACTAGACCCATAGCCTATTAAAACTCTTAAGAGTCCATGAATCCAATATCCCAGCAAAACCTTGAAAAACTGTCACCGATTCCTTTTTTTAATTTATATGGTTATGTTACGTCGTATAAATAATTAAAAAAATGAGAATGTACTTAATTTATTAAACAATATTTTCCCTCTGCAGCAGCTTGAAAAGAGTAGTAAAATTAATGCTATAAATGATTCAGAAATGGAAGGACCATATAGAGCCGTGCTCATAAGAATTAGACTGTCACAGTAGCAAGCGAGCTAAGACCGATCCTCAATTCCTATATATATAGAACTTCAAAGCAGTATCTGCCTTATTTGGCCAATTACACAAACAAATAATGATTAAATCGCTAATATTATAAAAAAGAAAACAGCAGTTTAAACAAGCAATTCATGAACTACATTTCACACAACATGCTTAAAGCAGCATGTGTTTCATATTTACTTTACTTGTCTAAAAGACTTTAATATATATTCATAAATTTAGAATTCAGAATTTAAGATTTCGAGATTACGCAATGGACCCGTCGACGGGAGAATTACTGGGAATGTGAAAACTGTGGGCAGTCATGGTATTAACATATTCGTATTTTAACTACAAATTTATGTATACAAAGTTAAAATTACATTACGGAATAAAGTAAAGGGTGTGGCGTTTTTCCTCTTCGCATCAATACTCAGAATTTAGTATGTTTATTTTTTTATATATATTTTTTAAAAATATTTTTGAAAAAATTTAAAATTTTTTATTTTTTTATTTTAAATTAATATTTTTTTAGTGTTTTTAAATCATTTTAATACGTTGATATCAAAAATAATATTTAAAAAAATAAAAAATATATATTATTTTAAAATATTTTTTAATGAAAAGCACCCAAACATGTTTTCAATGCACTACTCATAATAAAAGTGTGTTTGATTTTTTTTTTAAATGAGATTTTTTATGTTTTTGGATTATACTATTAAAAATAATTTTTAAATAATAAAAAATTTATTTTAATACATTTTTAAATAATTATCTCAATCTCAAATACACCTTTAAAATTTTATTTGTAGGCAATAATTAACTCACTACAAGACGAAAAAACAGCTGTTTGCTCTTCATGGTCTTTGCAAAAGTTAGGGGTACCCAAATTCTACGAACCCATTTTACCCATCCACAAACCATTTTGAGTTAAAAAAAAAAAAAAAAAAAAAAGAGGCAAGCAATGGTCAAAGATGCTCCGCAGCTGTAATGCACTCATAATAAGAAATTAATTATTTATAAAATTATCTGAATTTAATAGGTTAATTCAGGTTAGTTTATCCATGCTTCCCTGTGAGCCAACTTGATTTTTGGTCAAAGAAGAAGCAAACAATGGTCAAAGATGTGGGTCCAAGTCAAAGAAGGGCACCGGCTAAGCTCCTTTAATGAAATGGGTGCATTTAGTAAAAGCACATAAATTCCACCAAAAATAAATTTCAATGGTCAAAGATAAGGGTCCATGCCAAAGACAATAATTCAAACACATATCATAAAATACGGCAGGTTTTTGTTTTTTTTGATGTAGGGGATTTTTTAATTTTTTTTTTAAATATGTTAAAATAATATTTTTTAAAACTATTTTTTATTTATATTTGCCATTAAAATATTTATAAAATACTAAAAATATTGTTTTGAATTTCTTTAAAAAAATATTCAAAAATTAAATAAATAAAAAAACACGGTTCAATTGCACTCCTTAACCGTTTGAACAGATTTAATTTGCCAACTTAATGAATTGAAATATTTTCGCACAAAATGTTAAAGAGAGTTGCATAAAATAAAGTTGATCAATTCACACAACATTAAAGTAGAATTCTCATTTCCATCGTGTAACCACAAAAAAAAAAAAATATATATATATATATATATATATTATTTTTTAACAATGACAAATTACGCAAACATCATAAGAATATGAAAGATACATAATGATAATTGCTGCCAGCATGCGAATTTGCTTGGTAGCAAACATGTAAATCACCTTATCAAACATATTTTATCTTAGTAAACCTGTAAATCATATTAACTTTTTATATTAAAAATAAATTAAAAAAAATAAATTACAAAACTAAATTCTTAAGAATATCAAGTTTAAAAGATAAAATCTAAAAAGAGAAAAGAAATCATAACAAAAATTAAAAAAAAAAAACTAAGGAAAAAAAAAAAAAAAACACTATGAATTACTCTTATAATCTACAATACAATTGGGAGAACAATGGTTTTCCTCATATCTTTTAATTTTTATTACTTCATAAAATTTAATAATATAATTTTTCTTCGAAACAATTTCTTTAATAATATTAAAAAATAAAATAAAAATATCAAATTCAATTAAAAACCCACTAAATCTATAAACTGACATAATCTTTTGCTGAAAAAGAAAGCAGAACTCCACTCTTATCTCAATCATTTCTTCCTATCAAACACTTCTCCCCTCACTAAAAAAAAAAATGGCAGAAGCTTTTGCAGCCGAGATTGCAAAATCCCTTTTAGGGAAGCTGGGCTCTTTCGCTGAACAAGAATTTCGTTTGGCATGGGGACTTGAAGATGACCTTGCATGTCTTGAAGAGAGATTGAAAGCCATCAACGTGGTGCTGTCCGATGCTGAGAAGCAACAATCAAAGAATGACAGGATTCGACTCTGGCTCCATATGCTCAGAGAAGTCTTGTATGATGCAGAGGACGTGGTGGACGAAATCGAGTGCGAAACTTTGCAAAGGCGGGTGGTGAAAACAACAGGGAGCACCAGCAGAAAGGTACAACACTTCTTTACAAGTTCTAATAAGATTCCATTCAGTTTAAAAATGGGTCATAAGATAAAGAAGATCATAGGAAGACTAGCTGAGATTTCATCTCTTAAGTCTGAATTCAACCTCAGCGAGCAGGCTACTGATTGTAGCCATGTCTTGCATGAGGAAACAGGGATGAACCGATCCTTTGACAGCTTTTCCGGTCTTATCGGAAGAGATGAAGACAAAGAACGCATCATCAGCCTTTTAGAAGCACCTTTTAAGGTTGGTGGTGCACATCCCCTTGTCCTTCCGATTGTAGGAATGGGAGGCTTGGGGAAGACATCTCTCGCCAAATCGGTGTGTGATGCTGAGAATGTAAAAAGTAATTTTGATCTGAATATGGAGGTATGTGTTTCAGATGATTTTTCCTTGAAACAAGTGGTATCAAAAATTATTAAATCTGCAACTGGGGAAAGATGTGCGGATTTGGATGAGGGTGAACTTAATAAAAAACTTGAAGAAATTTTGAATGGTAAGAAATACTTGCTTCTTTTGGATGATGTTTGGAATGAAGATGCTAAAAAATGGTTGTTGTTGAAGCCTTTGTTATCAAAAGGTGCTGGTGGAAGTAAGATTACGGTAACTACCCGTAGTCAACGTGTTGCTGAGATTATGGGTACTGTTGCTGCGCACAACCTAAGTCTTCTTGGTCAAGAGGACTGTCTGTCGTTGTTTTACAAGTGTGCATTCAAGGAAGAGCAAATGGAGTTGAATCCAAATTTGGTTGGAATTGGGAAAGAAATAGTGGAGAAATGCAAGCAAGTTCCTCTGGCAGTGATTAACATGGGGACTCAACTGTATGGTAAGACTGATGAAAAAGAGTGGGAATCGGTGAGAGACAGTGAGAAGTGGGAAGAAGAGGGAGATGGCATTTTACCTGCCTTGAAAATAAGCTATCAAAGACTGTCGACTCACTTGAAAAGATGCTTTCTTTATTGTTCCGTTTTTCCAAAAGATTATGAGTTCGTAGATCTCATATTGGTGCAATTTTGGATGGCACATGGGCTCATTCTTCAATCATCGAATCCAAATGAGAAGTTGGAAGATGTTGGCTTGCGTTATGTGCGCGAGTTGATCTCAAGATGTTTCTTCCAAGATTATGTGGTTGGGAATGCGTTAGCTGCCTTTAAGATGCATGATTTAATGCATGATCTTGCATCATCATTGGCTCAAAATGAGTTTTCAATCATAAGCTCTCAAAACCATCAAATTTCCAAAACGACCCGTCATTTGTCAGTCCTTTACTCTGACTCATTTTTCCATCAAACTCTCCCCAAGTTTTCAAATGAGTTCCACCATGTGCGGTCAATAGCCTTTGCAGATAGTATAGTGGGGCCTACATGCAAAACAGACTTTGAAAAATGTTTGTTAGAATTTAAGCATTTGCGGTCTTTGGAATTAATGAATGATTCTGAATTTGAGGCTTTTCCGGAGAGGATTGGCATCTTGAAACATTTGAGATATCTCTATTTTCATGGGAACACAAAAATGAAAAGACTCCCAAAATCTCTTTTCAAATTACAAAACTTGCAAGCTATGGTTACAGGTGAAGGATTAGAAGAGTTGTCCAAAGATGTGAGATACATGATCAGCCTTAGATTTTTATTTCTAGTTACTAAGCAGAAGCGGTTGCCAGAAGGAGGGATTGGGTGCTTGAAATTTCTTCAAACTTTATTAATTCTTGGGTGTGAAAATCTAGAAAATTTGTGCGAAGATATGCAAGGTCTTAAAAGTCTTCGAAAATTGGTTATTGCTGGATGTGATAGCTTGATTTCTCTGCCTCGAAGCATAAAATTCATAACTACTCTGGAAGAATTTTGTATTAATGACTGTGGAAAGCTTGATTTGATGACAATAGAAGAAAATAAAGAGAAAAAAATTCAACCTCTTTCCCTTCCCCTTCGTATTGTAGCATTTACAGCATTACCAGCAACTCTCGCTTTACCAGAACAACTTCTTCAAGGATCTGCAGAATCCTTACAAACATTTATCATCAGAGATTGTTCAAACATTAAAGAAATGCCAGATTGCATCAGCAATTTAATTAAACTTCAAAATCTTGAGATCAATGATTGTTCAAGTTTGAGCAAAAGGTGTCGAAGAGGAATAGGAGAAGATTGGCCCAAGATCAAACATATCCCTAAAATCAAGGTTGACGATGATGACAGTGGTGAAGAGACATCTCATGCAGGTAGCAGCAGCAAACCATATTTAAATCTATCATATTTAGTTTTACATTTTTATCCATTCTTCAATTCCTATTTTCGTTTAAATTATTTTCCCTGAAAACACTATTAACTTTGAAAAAGTAAAAAAAAAAAAAAATCTGACAAAACCTCTTGTGTTTTGGAGAGGCAGGTTCAAGTGGAACTCCATAAGCAAGAGAAGAAGACAAGGTATGTCATGATAAAATTTAAAGTTGACTAATTCATTCAGCAATTTAAATTTCTTTGAACTTAATACATCATTATTAAATTCTATGTTTGACTAATTTCTTCAGGTTTACTACTTTGAGGGTCCTGTCGGCTAAGATCTTCTACGACAATTAGTCTCTTGCAAAGATCAGTCGAAGGCTCGGAGTGTCTGCTTTGAGTAATTTTCTTGGCTAGCTATATGTGATAATTTGTCATTAATAAATTGATAAACATTTGATTGTTCTGAATTATTTAAATAATTATGCTACTTGTTTCTAATAAAATTGCAATGTCTCGTTCATGAGTTTCAAAGATCTTAACGAAGAGACATCCAATAACATATTAAAAGTTTATAAATTTTTACACTATGTTTTTCATTAAATTTTGAAATTTCTTAGCTTAAATTAATTATTTTTTTATTTTTAAAATTTTTTAATGTGTAACTGTTAAAAATATTTTTTAAAAAAAATATTTTAATATATTTTAGGTCACACTCCAAATCCATCCCTTGATCCTAACCAATATTTGAAAAACTGTTTTTTCATTTTTTTGTTTTAAACAAACATTCCCACCGCGTACCTTGCTGTCAAAACAAGTGACTCATCGACACAACCACAGCCACCTCCATCTTCTTGCAAAATAAAATGACCCTCAACCAAAACTTCTAGCTTCCTTTAATCAGAAAAAACAAACTTTTAACACTAACAACAACCACAGCAGCGCCGACTTCACTATGTATACCACCACAACCACACCGACTCCTTCCCTAACAAATTCATCTGTCCAGAAACCTTCCTTAGCTCTTCTTGTGCAATCTCCACTGGCGGTAAAAACCTCCCCCCTCTCTTTCTCTAAGCTAATTATTTAACCCTGTTTTAATCATTTTTATTTTTGCTGACAGATTGCTTCAACCATCACGGATTACAAACTCTCTTCATGACCTACTAGTAAACTCTGATTCTTACTATCAGAAATTATTCGAAGTAAATGAAGAGTTAGTTTTATTATTATTGTTATTAATTTATGTGTTAATTTGTGATTTAGCGAATAATTTAAAGTTTTGATTTTGAGTGAATTTAATTAATTAAATCGGTACCATTATGTCAATAAAAAAATATTTTAAAAAATAGAAAAAAGAATAGAAAACATGCATCAGAAGAAATTGATTTCCAAAAAGAGTCCTAAATGTTCTCTTATTGTAAGATTGAGTTTTACTTGGCAATAGCATATCTAGGCTGAAAATGGTGAATCAAATGGATACGCAGATAATAAAAGGATGTTTGATAAAATATTTTTTATATAGAAATATATTAAAATAATATTTTTATTTTTAAAATTTTATTATTAACCAGTACATTAAAATGATCTAAAAATATAAAAATAATTAAAAAAATTCAAAATTTGTTAATAACATTTTTAAAATACAAAAACGAACTATATGTAGAATTGACACCTTGGCGTGTTTGGCCCAAATATATGATAGTGGTAGAGATTTTCAGATAGAATTTGGAGTTGTATATGGTGCTCTTCCATTTGTAATATATTTACTCAGACCTGGTTTTTGTCACACTGGATTTTATAGCTAAAATATTAAACGAAACCAGGTTGCAGCTTGCAGAGGAGGCAGGGGTGGTGTTGTGAGCTCTGTTTTGAAAATTTTCATTTTTCCCATTTTCCTTTTCTAAACTATGTGGCTATGTGCCACCAGCAACAAGCAGCTTAAATTTATCTAATCATCGTTATCCTGCTTTAGGACAAGGAGTGCTCCTTTTTGTTTCGTTCATGTCATTTTCCTTGCTTCTAGGCCAAGATTTAAAGCTATTCCCCTACGCATATTTGCCTTGTCTCAACTATCATTAATTCCAAGAAATGGACATTCTCTGTCTCAACTATTCCTTGCTTCTAGGCCAAGATTTAAAGCTATTCACCTTCGCTGAAACAGCACTTCTCTTCATCCCCTCAACCTTCTTGTTTTTAGCGCTCAAAATCTTGTGTATTTATGTTGTTGAATCTTTGCTTACCTTCCAATATTATAGCTGCATGTGATTGAATGCCGGGATTCTTCCTCTCTGTCTTTCCTTTATCTGTTTTTATGACCATGATTCATTCATTTCCTCAATCTTTTCTTCGCTTACTACCATCAGCAACCATTGACGTCGCCGCCTTCACTCTCTAGACCACCACAACCACCCCCTACTCTTTCCTTGATAAATTCACCTCTTCACATCCACTTTCCAAATCTTCTTTATTTATGTTATTATAACACGATTTTTAACCCCTCTTGAATATCTAAAACTATATATTTCAACGAGAAGAAAATATTTCAGTTAAAAAATATTTCAAAAAAGTATATTTTAAGAATTTCGAGGAATACCCGGTTCCTCCCCCCTCCTTTTCTATCTCATGCAGCTTGCAGTGGAGGCAGGGGTGGTGTTTTGAGCTCTGTTTTGAAGTCTATGTTTAGCCTTAATAACACCTGATTAATGATAATCTTAAGTGGGACAGAATAAAAGAAGAGACCAAACAAATGGACCAGCTTGAATTTGATGATCTGTAGGTATTTCACATATGCCTTTTGTCGTCGTGTCCATCTTTGACTCAGAAAGCACTTCTATTACAGCAGGGTGTGCATTCTACAGATGGATGAAGATGAAAGATATAATTGAAAACTAGAATCTAGACTCCACACTCTTCAGGTTAGCTTCTATCCTAGTGGCAATTTTCATTTATATGCTAATATGAAATTCCTTACTTTGTTGGCGGTTGGAAATTATCATTTAAAGTAATCAGGGTCAGTTTCAGATTAGAAAAAGCTAATCTAGGCAAGTGATGGGCGATTGAGCAGAACTACGTGAATTTTCCAGAATTTAGTGAAAGTATGATTTGTAGTTAAAATCAAAAGAAAAACATTTCAATATAATTTTAGCATGGCCTTATTCCGCATAATCATGGGAATTATAAAGTTTTTCACACAATGTTACTAGTCTTGCCAATTCAATGGATCCAAATATCAAGGAGAGTTGCAGGAATTAAGTTTATCAATTCACACAGCATCAAAGTAGAATTATCATTTCCAGCATGCAACGACGATATAAGTTCAGCCATAGTCTCTAAACCCTAGTATAAATAGGGGTTTTCCTATTCGGTAAAGAAAAACAAACAAGAAATAATTGTTCAGAAAAACAAAACATAAGAACACACTATCATCTCTCAAGTTTCCTCTACTCTGGATAATCAATCATTACTTTTGGTAGGTTTTATTTTGTTTTGTGGCTTCTGAGTGTTGATAACAAGGTAAGATTATTCTAAACTTTGTCTTTAATTTCATATTATGAACAGTAGAAGACATGTTAGGGCTTGTATGTTGAATTGAGGAATTTAATGATTTTTTATGATAACGATGGAATTTAGCATGAATATTGGGTTTAAGATGTTAGAAATATGTTTTTGGACGGTTGATGTCGGAGATATGACCATCAGACCAAAACTATCCTATAGGGTGTGTTTGCCTTTCTTTTCCAGGATAATTTCAATGGTGAGTTCTGACAAATAGATAGTAATCTTTCAAATTTCTTTAGTCAATTAGTAGATGCATTTGAGAAGAAAAACATATTCAAAACTAATCACGATCCAACAATTATACTAGAGATATGATCATTGGAGCATGCTGCCTTATTTAGGCTGGCTCCTCCAAATTCTACACTTTTCTTTCTCTTTAGCTGAATTTGCATTTGAGAAGAAAAACATATTCAAGGTTTTTTTTTTTTTTTTTGTAATATTTGGCCTCTTTTCTGTTTTAAAGGCAAATTTGCTATTAATTATAATTTTGTCTCTCATTTATTTCATTTTATTTTTCACATAAACTATCCATTTTTTCTGCTTAAATAGCTAGTTCTTTCTAAATTTTAATTGAGCTGAGATCTTAAATCAAGGCAAGACAACATATTAATAAACTTCATATAAAATTTTATTCCAATACGACAATTGAATTGAGAGTTATACTTTTTAATGTAAAATAGCTAGTCCTGCATATTGCAACATCGTGATAGGTGTAGAGCATGAAAGCTGCACTATAAATGTCATCTGGTTCATGATGGGAAAATAGACCTACCTCTTTAGTTATCAAGAATCAGCAACCAGCTCTAATCTGATGGCTTCACTTCCAGTAATTCCATTTGATCTTCCACCGGTTTCTGATCACAGCTAGTATATAAAACTCTCGATCTTTTGAGATGACGCACATCTTACTAACACAAGCACATACACATGGAGATATGATTCTGTAATAGTTTGTATATGCTGTAATAACTATACAGTAGACTGTTATTACAGAAGAGTGTTAGATACCATATGCTGCAATAACTATACAGGGCAGTGAAAATCAATGGTAACATAGAACTAGCTAGTAACATTTCATATATAAGAGTTTTTATATTGTTTTGATGTTCTGATTTTAAAAATAATTTTTAAAAAATAAAAAAAACCATCAAATCCAAATGAGAACTATACACTAAGAAATATGACAATCCAAAAGATTACTCTTCTTGGTGCAATTTTGGATGGCACATGGGCTCATTCTTCAATCATCAAATCCAACTGAGAACTTGGAAGATGTTGGCTTGCGTTATGTGCGTGTGTTGATCATTGGCTTGTGTCAATAGTCTTTTCAAATAGTTTAGTGGGGCCTTCATTCAAAACAAATTTTGAAAAATGTTTGTCAGAATTTAAGCATTTGCGGTCTTTAGAATTAATGTATAATTCTGAATTTGAGGCTTTTCTAGAGAGAATTAGCTCCTTGACACATTTGAGATATCTTAATTTTTTGAACTTAAAAATAAAAAGACTCTCAAAATTTATTTTCAAATTGTAAAATTTGCAAACTCTGGTTGTAAGTGGAGATGCATTAAAAGAGCTGCCCAAAGATGTGAGGTACATGATTAGCCTTAGATTTTTATTTTTAGTTACTGAGCAGAAGTGGTTGCCAGAAGGTGGGATTAGGTGCTTGAAATTTCTTTAAACTTTATTCATTGTTGGGTGTGAAAATCTAGAAAATTTATGTGAAGATATGCTTAAAATATCTTGATTTCTCTTCCAAAAAGCATCAAATATCTAAGAAGAATTTGTTTTTGAAAGTTGTGCAAAGTTTGATTTGATACTGATAGAAAAAAAGAGACTAGAAAATTCAACCACTTTTTCTTAATATTGTAATATTTAAAAGGTTATCAGCAACTCTTGTCTTATTAGAACAGTTTTCTCGAGGATCATCTAAATTTTTGTAAACATTTATCATTAGAGACGGTCCAAATATTAAAGAAATATCAGATTGCATCAACAATTTAAAAAAAAATTAAAATCTTGAGATGAATGATTGTACATGTTTGAATACCAGATTGTAATGCACTCATGAGAGATTGATTTTCCTTGTACATTTCAGTTGTCACATTTACTATGCTCCGCAGCTGTAATGCACTCATAAGAGAGATTGATTTCTCATGAGAGATATTGATTTGTAGGCAATAATTAATAAAAACAACTGTTTGCTCTGTTTGGTCTTTGCAAAAGTTAGGAAGTGCACCCAAATTCTACGAACCCGTCCACAAACCATTTAGAGTAAAAAAATAAAAATAAAAAATAAAAAAAGGGCAAACAATGGTCAAAGATGCGGGTCCAAGCCAAAGAAGTGCACCGGCTAAGCTCCTTTAATGAAATGGGCGCATTTGGTGCACCGGTAAGAGGACATTAATTCCACCAAAAATAACTTTTAAAATTAAAATAATTAACAATGGTCAAAGATAAGGGTCCATGTTATCCATTAATTTTATAATAAAGAAGACTCAACGACTTCTCCTCTCCACTCAGAAAGCGGAACTCCACTGTTATCTCAATCATTTCTTCCTATCAAACACTTCTCCCCTCTCTCAAAAAGAAAATGGCAGATGCTTTGGCAGCCGAGATTGCAAAATCCCTTCTAGGGAAGTTTGGCTCTTTTGCTGGTCAAGAATTTTGTTTGGCATGGGGACTTGAAGATGACCTTGAACGTCTTGAAGAGATATTGAACGTCTTGAAGAGATATTGAAAGCCATCAACGTGGTGCTGTCCGATGCTGAGAAGCAACAATCAAAGAATGACAGGATTCGGTTCTGGCTCAACGAGCTCAGAGAAGTCTTGTATGATGCAGAGGACGTGCTGGACGGAATCGAGTGCGCAACTTTGCGAAGGCAGGTGGTGAAAACAACAGGGAGCGCCAGCAGAAAGGTACGGCGCTTCTTATCAAGCTCTAATAAGATTGCATTCCGTTTAAGAATGGGTCATAAGATAAAGAGCATCATAGAAAGACTAGCTGAGATCTCATATCGTAAGTCTGAGTTCAACCTCAGCGAGCAGGCTATTGATTGTAGCCATGTCTTGCATGAGGAAACAGGGATGAACCGATCCTTTGAGAGCTTTTCCGGTCTTATCGGAAGAGATGAAGACAAAGAACGCATCATCAACCTTTTAGTAGCACCTTTTAAGGTTGTTGGCGCACATCCCCTTGTCCTTCCGATAGTAGGAATGGGAGGCTTGGGGAAGACATCTCTTGCCAAATCTGTGTTTGAGAATGAAATTGTAAAATCTCATTTGAACTGAACATGGAGGTATGTGTTTCAGATGATTTTTCCTTGAAACAAGTGGTACGAAAAATTATTAAATCTGCAACTGGGGAAAGATGTGCGGATTTGGATGAGGGTGAACTTAATAAAAAACTTGAAGAAATTTTGAATGGTAAGAAATACTTGCTTCTTTTGGATGATGTTTGGAATGAAGAAGCTCCAAAATGGTTGTTGTTGAAGACTTTGTTATCAAAAGGTGCTGATGGAAGTAAGATTATAGTAACTACCAGTGTCCCGTCAGCTCAGATCTTTTACAAACAGTTTAGTTGCTTGCAAAAACCAGCCTGAGGCTAGACTGATCTTCCTTATTGTTTAATTCCTCCTGCCTTGATTTCCTCAGCAAGCTGTCTGTGATAATTTCTTTCATTAATAAATTGATTAACATCTAGTTGTTATCACCTCATGCTTCTTCTAATACTGGTACAAAATCAGGCATTGCAATAACACAACGAAATTAGCTCGAAAAATCGTCAGAGGAATATGATCATCTTCGGTTCCATTCCATATTTTCTGAAATACAAGCACCAACACCAAGTTGATTCAAGATACGAGAAAGGAAAAACATCATATAATTAATTTTTGACTACCAACACCAAGCTTTATTTAAAATGCATGATCTTGCATCATCGTTGGCTCAAAATGAGTGTTCAATCATAAGCTCTCAAAACCACCAAATTTCCAAAACCACCCGTCATTTGTCAATTCTCGAATCTGATTCATTTTTTCATCAAACTCTTCCTAAGTTCAAAAATAAATTACCTCATGTGCGGTCAATACTCTTTGCAACTAGCCTAGAGGCTCCTGAATGCAAAACAGACTTTGAGAAGTGCTTGTCGGAATTTAAGCATTTGCGGTCTTTGGAATTGATGAATGGTTCTGAATTTGAGACTTTGCCGGAAAAGATTGGTGCCTTGAAACATTTGAGATATCTAAGTTTTGTCGGGTCTTCAAAAATGAAAAGACTTCCAAAATCCATTTTCAAATTACAAAATTTGCAAGCTCTGCTTGTAGGTGTAAAAGGATTAGAAGAGCTGCCCAAAGATATAAGATGCATGATCAACCTTAGATTCTTATTTCTCGTCACTAATAAGAAGCGGTTCCTAGAAGGTGGGATTGGGTGCTTGGAGTGTCTTCAAACTTTACTCATTGTTCGATGTAAAAATCTTGAATTTTTGTGCGATGATATGCAAGGTCTTAGAAGTCTTCGTAAATTGGTTATTGATGGATGTAAAAGTCTAATTTCTTTGCCGCAAAGCATGAAATCCCTAACTGCATTGGAGGAATTGTATATTTGTGATTGTGAAAAGCTTGATTTAATGATGACAGAGGAAGAAAAAGAACAAAAAATTCAACCACTTTCCCTTCGGATTGTATTTTTTGGATGGTTAACGACAACAATTACACTACCGAAACAGCTTCTTCAAGGATCTATGAACTCCTTACAAACATTTATCATTGGAGATTGTCCAAGGATCTATGAACTCCTTACAAACATTTATCATTGGAGATTGTCCAAACATTGAAGAATTGCCAGATTGCGTCGGAAATTTAAAGAAACTTCAAAAACTACAGATCAGACATTGTCCAAGGTTAAGCAAAAAATGCCAAAGGGGAACGGGAGAAGATTGGCCAAAGATCGCTCATATCCCTAGAATCGAGGTTGACCTTGATGACAGCTAATTAGGTGAGGATTATGAGAATTTGATATTTTGTTTCATATTTCTATCCCTTCTTCAATTTCTTTTTCGTTTAAATTATTTTCCCTAGAAACAATATTAGCTTTGGATAAAAGAAAGAACGCCATGTTTTTTTCTAATTAATTTCACGAACCTCTTTTGTTTTGCAGGGTGAGATTCACATGGAACTCCTTTAGCTTTACCAGAGAAAAAGAACAAGACAGGGTATGTCATGATATTGCATTCTAATTAAAAGCTAACTAATTCATTCAGCAATTTTCTACAGCATTATTAAATTCTATGTATGCATGTCTGATATATTTCAGCTTTCACTGGTGTTTTTGCTGATGGTTATTCGGAGACTTCAATGTATCCGGTGTTGTTGCTGATAATTTAGTTTGTTCCAATAAAGATGAAGAACGTTTTCTGGAGATTAATTTCCATTATCTATGTGCTTTCCTCGGAGTTCCTGCTTGTAAATTATTTGTTGCTGCTACGATTTCCAATTCTTGTGCCCTGGCCTAATTGCTTACGACATTCCTGCATTTGTTCTTGATGTTACCTGCATTCAGTTTATTTGCTGATCACGAAGTTTTCTCTCTCGTTGTTGATCTTTGGTTTGGTTTCTTGAGCAAATGTAAAAGTTTATTTCATATATTCGAGCAACCATGCCATGGAAGCTACCCAACCGGAAGGGCCAAAACACTCCACTAGTTTGTTAGCATGACGGTCGAGAAATATGTGAAGAAGCTCATTTGGACCATCAATCTCCATTCTCTCCCGATTCCAAGATAAGAACACATCTCATAATGTTCATATCCATATAATTCGACAGCTGATCTCAGGACACGGGCTGCCACTTCCAAGCTGACATGTTGGTTAGAGAACATGTAAGTGTCCTGCATTTCATTCTTAGTAGTGTATATAACAAGAAACCAAGAGTCTTTGTTTTCCCAGTTCCTGGAAGATCCCATGTTAATTTGACAGTATTCTGATGACAGCATCCAGTTCTGGTAATGCAGCTTAAACCTGCAGCTTCTTGCGAGTCATTTCAACTAAAAGATGGTAATCTCTGTCCCTTGTGCTCTGAAGAGGAAACACCACTATTTTAATAATGTGGTGAAGTATGAACATAAACAAGAACGACGTTAGAATTTTTTTTCTTCAATGGCAGATAGTTGAACGCTTCAGCCCAAAATATATTTGCAGAGATTCTACGCTTCAGCCCAAATTTTTCATCTATTTAAGCTCAGCTTGTGGACTATTTTAGCGATGCGTAGTATTATTCAGAGTTTTTATCTCCTAGCAAGACTTAAAACAACATTTAAGGCTTTCTCAAATTCTTTTCGTGCTTACCCTTTACGATTTACCTTTAAATTTTAATTTTTATAGTTCAGACTAAATCATTTTTCTACAATTCATTTAAGATGTTAACTTTCTTGAACTTTGAAGAACAAGTTGCGTAGCAAGAATATGAAAGTATACGAGTCGATTACTATTTGGAATTGAAAGAGTAAAAACCTGTTGATTTATTTTTTGGTTAGTATTTTTTGCCATTATTTTTTTTAAAAAAATTATCATGTTATGGTAGCTGACACATGCCAGCTCACGATACTTTAGACATCCTCCCGGAAGGGAACCAATGGCAACTAGCATGCACCATACACTACGCTTAAAAAACCCAAACGCCTCTCACTTGCTAGTGCCATTACTTTTTTTTAGATAACGATAACCACATAAAAAAAACAAAATGAAACCAATTATAAAACTAAATTCCCAATTAATTTAGTATCTAAGGATGAAAAAAAAACTAATTTAAAAAAGTAAAACTTGCTAGACCCGTGAACCGAGTCAATCAACCAAACCTGTGAATAGACTCATGAACTTTATAAAGTTTAATAATATAACTTTTTTTTGAAACTATTTTTAAAAAAATATATGAGAAGAAAATAAACGATAAAAAAATTAAATTTAATTAAAAAAAAAAGACATTCCACCAAACTCGTAAACCAGTGCAATCGGGGTTACCCTAGCAAACCCGCAAACAATGTTAACCTTATAAAAATGTAAAATAAAATAAATAAATTATAAAGCTAAATTTTTAATCATCCCAATATTAAAACATAAAATCGACAACAACAAATTTGAAAAAACAATCATTACAAAAATTCAAAAACATAAAGAAAAAAGAAAGAAAGTAAAACACCTTGGGTTACTATTGGGTTACTATTGTCAATTCACAGTGCAATGTGTAGGTGAAAAATGGTTTCCCAGTACCTTGAATATCCCATATTTATTTGACAGTATTCTGATGACAGCATCCAGTTCTGGTAATGCAGCTTAAACCTGCAGCTTCTTGCGAGTCATTTCAACTAAAAGATGGTAATCTCTGTCCCTTGTGCTCTGAAGAGGAAACACCACTATTTTAATAATGTGGTGAAGTATGAACATAAACAAGAACGACGTTAGAATTTTTTTTCTTCAATGGCAGATAGTTGAACGCTTCAGCCCAAAATATATTTGCAGAGATTCTACGCTTCAGCCCAAATTTTTCATCTATTTAAGCTCAGCTTGTGGACTATTTTAGGGATGCGACAACATTTAAGGCTTTCTCAAATTCTTTTCGTTTTTAGCCTTTACGATTTACCTTTAAATTTTAATTTTTATAGTTCTGAGACTTCAGACTAAATCATTTTTCTACAATTCATTTAAGATGTTAACTTTCTTGAACTTTGAAGAACAAGTTGCATAGTGTGATGTTTTGTATTAAAAAGATTGGAAAATACAATAAAGCCCTTGGTGGCTTAAAGAGAGGGTATAAATGATAAGGGGTATTATGGTAATTGGATAAATAGTTGATAAATATAAATAGAAAAACAAAGAGGGATCTGAAAATTTGAAGAACAAACCGTAAGAGAGAAGGGAGGAAGAAGAAGAAGAAGAGAAAAGAAGGGAAAATAAGGAGAAAAGAAGTAAAGGAAATAAGTAAAAAGGTAAGATTTATGGTTTTAAGTGTATAATATGTTAAATTTCGGTTTTGATTAATTTTGAGAGTTTTGAAGTTTGTATTTTGAGTTAATTGATGAATTAATTTGAAGGTTAGGAGTTGATTATTGTGGGTATTTGATTAATTAGTTGATTTTGAGAGATTGAATTGAAGGATAATGATTTTGAATTATGATTTTGTTTAAATGGTGAAATTGTGTTAGAAATCAGGGGATAACAGTAGGTGATCTGTTGAAATTCTGGGTTTGAGGTTGAAGATGACGAAAATTCAGTTTGGTCCCTCAATTTACGGAAATTGCAGTTTAGTCCCCGAACTTTGGAAATTTTACAGATTGGTCCCTGGGGCATAAATTGAGGTTCTGAACAGAACTGAGGATGATTTAAGGACAAAATTCTAGTATAATTAATCTTTTCAGTTTGGTCCTCCAATTTGACAAAAAGTATAATTTGACCCTAAAAATTTGGTAAAGTTCCAGAATGGTCCTTGGAGCATAATGATATATCCTGGACAGAATTGAGGATTAATTATGGTCAGAATTTCAGTATGGTTATATATTTACAATTCGGTCCTCAAATTTTGGTAAAATTACGTTTTGGTCCCTGTTTTGGAAAATTGTCGTTTTAGTCCTTAAACTTGGGAGATTAAGCCCGATTTTATTTTATGCATTGGGATCTTTTGTTTTATCTGTTTTTGAGTATATTTTATATATTTATTGTAGGTTCTCCTAACGATCCTTAATCAGATTTTTTGGATTTTTCGTCTGACATTCCTTTAGTTCAGTATTTTCCGGGTGAGTGGAATAATCTTTAATATGCATATAATATAAATAAATATGTATGTTGATTATACAATGAGTACAATTAGTAAATTTCTTGAATATTTATATATGTTGCTTTATATTTCAAGTACTCATTTATTCTTGAATTTGCACTCGCAATCTGTCAAAGTAAATTCTATTTGATATGATATACGTTTCTTTGATGATTCTGTGAATATCTATTATGCCTTGATATGGGACTTGTCAGTAACTCTATGCTAACGGAGAATAGTTAGCATGTGTGCACATAGTATTCTGTTACCTAGCTGGTGAGAGAGGCATCAGCCTGTGGCGATTGATCATCCCACAGTGGTCACCGACGGGTGTCATCTGGTCACCTACGGGTGTTATCTGGTCACCTTCGGGTGTCATCTGTTCTCTGACATGTAATCCACTACGTTATGATAATATGCTACGTTATGATAATATGTTTAGTAAGTATATGTATATGTATATGTATATCAAGATAAATCATCTTGCAAATAATATCTAAAATATATGAAATGTATATTAAATGTTATTCCCCTCACTGAGTTGGTTGAACTCACCTCTCATTTTTAATATTATTTCAAGTTCTTAGTTTTTGGGACTTTGTTGAGTGTTTCCGCTTCTTCAGTTCTGGTCGGTATGCCTTGCTTGTTCGCGAGGCTTTCCTTTCAGTTTTGATTTGATGTCTTAGACGCTCCACTATTACCTTGGTTTAATTAAATTTGGATTTTGACAATGTAATGAGTATTATGAATTATTATTTTTGTTTTAATAATTATCTTTCGGTTTCATCAGTATTTGAATAATATAATATTTCTGAATATTATGAGCCGCTGCGTATTTTTGAACAAATTGTTCTTTTGATATGTCTGTTCTGAGGCTTAGCGTAGGTGAGGTGTCCTTTCGACACCGCTCCTACGTTGCCGGTCACGGATTCGGGATTCGGGTCGTGACACATAGCATGAATATGAAAGTGTATTTGGAATTGAAAGAGTAAAAACACTTTGATTTTTTTTTTGCCATTATTTTTTTTATCAAACTAATATTATTTTTATTTCTTAAACAATAAAAATATCCAGTCAACCCGGGACATGATGGGGGTTGACTCTCATGCTAGATTTTAAAAGCATGATAAAAAAAATAATAAGCATCAAATATGATATGAAAATTCATTAAAATTAAACAATGAGAGATGGAATTACAAAAAAAATAATCAAGAAGAGAACTCAAAATAAAAGGAATTACAATCATAAAAATGAGAATCAAATTCAATAACATAAGGAATTAAAATAAAATTATTATGGATGAAATCAAAAAACAAAATCCAATCAGAAAAAAGAAGAAGATTAAAAGCAAAATAAATAGGAATCAAAAAATAAAAATCAAATTTCATTAAAAAAATAAAAAATCAAATGTCAATGAATGAAATTAATAAATAAATAAATAAAATTCAATACAATTAAAATATTGAGGATTACTTTGCAATTTTACAAGATAAGTATATCTTATGATGTGGAGGAGAGAAAAAAAAAAAGGAGAGTAGAAAAATTATCATTAGAGCTCCATTATATCATGGTGGCGGAAACATGTTGGCCCACCATGTAAAGGGTGACACAATACTTTGGACGTTGCCTTGGAAGGGAACCGATGGCAATCAGAAAGCACCACATGGTCCGTCTAAAAGGTGCAAGCGCCTCCCACTTGCTAGCGCCACCATCTTTTTTATTTATAACAAGACCAGAACACCCTTGATCCCATGCGATAATTGCTAAAGAAATTGATGTCAAAAAACCAAAAATACCCCTTGACCTTAAGTAAAAAAAAAAAAGTTGACCCTAACCACTATTTGATAATTATATTGTATAAAAAATATGAAAATTCAAAAACAGCCCTATAACATTAGTTGTCTTGTTTTTTTAAAAAGGCATGGGCATAATTACACTGCACAATAAAATATAAAAATACTATTTTACCCATGAGTGTTTGATTAATCATTTGGTTTTTGAAGGTTAAAATGATTATTGTACTATGAATTTTACTGTTCACATGCAGAATAAAACACTGAGGGTAATTAGTTTTATGTATAATTCTAAGTAGTTTCCTTAATTCTTTATTCTAGGATATCCACTGTTCATATTAACCATGGGTTTTGTAGCCCAAAGCCTTCCATCATTATGTTCAACGAAGAACAGTCTTTCATTATGCATTTACTATACATCGAAAAGCTTATATCTAAGAAAGTGAGATGAGAGTGAAAATATATTCTCGACGGGTGTTTCTTCATCTCTAAGACATATAATTAAAATTAAAAAAAAATGAAGGAATATTTCATCACTCTAATTATAATTATTGGTTTGATAAAATAAAATTCAATTACCATTAAGTACATGCAAGGGGCTAGGATCTGATCCCTGTATACTGAGCTTTTTGCAGGAGCAAATATTCTTGTTTGGTCTAAGCTTCAATTACCATTAGGCTTGATGTCATGGTCTATTAGTCAACCCAGTAAATGTCGGGCCAAAAATCAGGCGTTTCAGTAACACAAATAATTTAGCTACAAAAATCATCCGAAGGATATGATCATCTTTGATTCCATAATTCCATTTCATATTTATAAAATATAAACATTAACATTAAATAGATTGACGATAGAAGAAAGGAAAAACATCATATGATTAATTTTGACCACCTTTTTGCAACACAAGTAGTAAATTTAGCATAGGTTGACATGGTCAAACAAATATATAGCTAGGCAACGGCAAGGATATGACCTCCTCCTTCAGTCAGAGAGCTGCAATCTCCATTCAAGAACTTGTTGAACAGCCTGAGGAGTCAAGTTGCTATCTTAATTTTTTTTTTCTTCTTTTTAACACGTTAGAACAAGAGAGTTTATTTTAAGATCAATTTGGCTATAGTAAAGATGTCCTTACCACATTAGTTATTAGTACTTGCACTTCACCACCTAGGTTTTGAATCCATTCTTCCACTGCTAAATCCATATTTCCTGTTCCTGTTCGTCCAGGGCGCCTGTCTGATATTTCAAGATATCATACAAGAATCAATGACAGAATTTGAAGCTCATAAAGACAACATAGAATTGATCTTTCTCTTTTTGTTCTTTCGGAGGATATTCTACAGTGAGACTTGTTCAGAAATTTAGTTTTGCATACCTACTACTTGTTACTGATGCTTCTGATTCATCCCTAATAACAAGTGAAGCCAATGGTTGTGACAGAAGTTCTGCAAGATCAGTTTCAGAGATACTACTCCCGGCAGCACCATCGAAACCCATTGGCCATCTCATTGGAACAACCAAATTCCTGCAATTCAGAAAGGACAAAGAAACGATAATTGAATTTATTTATTTTTCTTCAGGCCAGCAGCAAGTATAGTAGAGAATACCCTATCCCATTCGGCATCATTTCGCATAGCAATGGATGTTTAGCCTAATGGTATTCTTTCTTGAAGAGCAAGAAGGGGAGAGGTCTCGGGTCAGGTTCGAGACCTGCCCTTGTTGCATAAAACAGAAAAAAAAAAATATCTGAGGTTTGTCAATGGATTCCTACTGCTGATCAAGTCAAACTAAAGCAACCGTTGATGTATCATACCAGAATCTAGTACAATGAAAATAGAGAAATGCTTACCCTTCTATACATTTGTGCTTGCAGCGATTCATCTTATCAACTGTATAATTCCCAAAGACATCATCGAGATGCCTTGCTAGTTTTGGTAAATCAAGTAATGGTAAAACATCCCACACCTTGAGAATTTGAGTGTGGTTTGAGTTTTCCTTGATTACATCCACTGTCCAAATCAGTTTAAGCTGATCATTGACTCTGTATTGTTCTAACAGTTCAGAAGAAGTTCCATGTCGGACAACGATGATTCTCTCTTCAGGAGATTCCCGCCAGCCACTCGAAAGCTTTGACAACAAAGAAATCACTTCCTGACGAGCCTCATTTCTCACTTTCAGAATGGATTTCCGAAAATCGTTACTGAAACAAAACTTTAACGGGGAAAAGGATTGAGGTGATAAGTCCACCGAGTAGTATTCAGCTTGAGACATGACAATAAGAACTAAAAAAAAGAATCCAGAAACAAGAAAAATTAGCACGCATACCTTCCATCTTGCATTTCTGAACTGTGGAGAATTCACGTTCAGCAGAGCATCAAGTTGGTCCGATTCTAAAAAGGCATCCGTAATAGCCTTAGACAAGCTTTTATCCTCTTCGGCATTATAGAAACACCCCCGTTCCTTGGCATCAGTGACTAATTTCTTCCAAATAGAATCGCTGTTGACAAGAGTTGCTCCATTTCCCAATATCCAGAGGCAGTGCCTTCATTAGACAGTACATCATAAATTGTTATTCAAAATAACCAATACATTAACTTGCAAAAAACTTGCAATCCTATCTGGTATTTGGAGACGATACCTTGCACGGGTCAATGCCACATTAACCCTTTGGCGATTGGAAAGGAAACCTATTTTTCCGTTTGCATTACATCTGACAGTAGAGATAATTATAACATCCTCCTCGCCTCCTTGAAATCCATCGACAGACCGAATATTTACTGCAAAATCACTATGTGAACTGTAAGTCTTTCCAATCTTTTCTTGAATTGCATAAACTTGAGCGTTGTACGGTGATATGACTCCTACGCTCATCCTCTTTCTTGCCCTTGTAAATTCTGCAATGGAAAAGGAAGGCTTTAGCTTTCCCACTTGCCAACAAAAAAGTAATTGAAACCAATAGCTATGTCATATATATGATTTCCCTAACAGCATTTCTAAAATGCATACCTTTAAAAAGGCTTGCAACTAGCTCTGAAACTACGGCAACCTCGACCAAATTTTTCTTGCTGCCACCATTATTGAATTGTTCTTTCCCACTGGCCACATTAATAAATGAGTAAGGCCCATACATATTGCCTTGAAGAAATTGTTTCTGATAGTTTCTTTCTTTGACAGTTGAAGCATCCTGAATTAGCCCATCATAGAACTCTTTATTTGGGAATAAGCTTATAGATGGATGCATCCTGTACTGCATATTCAGTAGGTGTTTCTCGTGTCCCAGTATGACCAATCTCTCGAACAAGCTCCTCCCGAATTCAGCTTCCTTGGAAATCTGATCAAGTTATTTGACAAAAACATTAGAACTTAAAACTTTTAAATTACTCAGTAAATGGAATGCAAAAAAGATGAACCTTATCACCTCGCTTTGAACCATGGCAGGAAGTTGGCGCTCGTCACCTATAAGAACGGCATGGCGAAGACCAGAAAGCTGCAATGGAATGGTCGATTCACATTCTTTAAGCTGCGCAGCTTCATCAACAACCAACAATTTTATCGGTGTCATTCCTTCTGTGTGCAGCTTAGCAGAGCTTGAAGCGGTACAGAAAATCAGACATGCATTTTCCAAGCAAAAGTTTCTCACTTGATAACTTTCAAAAACATTGGGCACGTCAAATGCTCGAGGAAGTGAATTCAGTATCTGAATGCAATCCTTTCTTTTCGTGGCCAGCCTTGAATATTGACAGGCATTGCTTTCTTCATTTTCAAAATCATTGATGTCTAGCTTTAAACCTTCATCTCCTATGCTAACACCGTTCAACAATGTTTTGAGGCAGCTGAGTAAATCAAGAGCTTTTATCATGTTCTTCACAACTTCTACTGAAATGACAGACGTTGGCAAATGCGTATACAAACCTACAATTAAAAAATCCAACTTCTCACCAAGGATATTGAACCTTTTCTTTACAAATTCCTCGAACGGGAGAATATTATCTTCCTTGTTTTCCTTTCCATATTGATCTCCCTTTCCCAAACACCTTGGAAGCTTATCTTGATGAGAAGAAACCATCTGTTTCTTTTTTTCAGTTTTCTTGTTGTCTTTCAATGCCTGTAAAAGAATTTTCTTCAGAACTTTCCTGCTGTTCCTGCCCTTCTGGTTTTGTTCACTGACCGCTTCATCCTTCTCTTTGTTGCTGTTCATCTCTTCAAATTCAATCATTTCATCATCCCGATCCCCTCCCTCGTTCTCTTTTTTCATGTTTTCCAAGTACCTGCGGTACTGATGCTCCGGATCTTCAAGCAAATTTATCATTGAATCTACAGTGTGCTTCCACCCGGTTGACGGGGCAAAGCAATGATAGAGCACTTCAACACGATGGTCAAGAAATATATCTTCAAGATCATCATTCTCAGAAATCTTCATTCGCTCCCCATTCCCAAAGAGAACTATATCTCCAAGTCCATAAGTGTCATATTCAAGAGAGTCTGTAACTAGCTTTAGGAGTCCAGATGTCACTTGCAACACAGCAATATTGGTTGGAGCACATGTAAGTGTCCTGCACTTCAATTTAAGTAGAGAAAACAATAATGAACGAACAGTCTTTGTCTTTCCAGTCCCTGGAGGACCCCAAATTAGTTTGACAGTGCTTTGATGCTGGCATTCACTCAGACCAATGCAGCTTGCAATTGCATCTTCCTGTGAGTCATTTAAATTAAAGGAGCTGATTATGGTTTCTTCCATACCAGAAAGTGCAGCCCTTCTATTCACTTCAGATAAGCAGTGAGAACAATCTTGGCTATCCTGCAGGAGAAGACACGGCAACTGTCAGTTAAGCAACTGAATGATTAGAATAGAACTAGAACTTCCATACACATAAAGAACAATGATTTCGCATTCTTACAGGTGAACTAGTTTCAAGCACATTCTGGATAACGTTCGTGTTCCCTCCTTGCAGATCTGAGTTCAATGATCTCCATATGCGGACATTCGTCGTCATGTTTGCTAGGTAAACAACGAAGACAGTGGCTCTTCTTTTCTTTTGAATCTCTCGTCCAGCAAAGACAGACTCCCTTTTATTATGCTTGTTTTCTAATTCAAATTCAATGGGTTTGGATGTGAGAATTGATACCGTTTCATGATTATCGTCATCATCCAGCCCATTAGATAGCCTATGAACATAAGCAAGAAGATAGTTTATACCAGGCCTGTTCAAATCAGCAATGTCTTTCGGTCTTGCATCTGTCAAAGCAATGAGATCTCCAACCTCGGGCTCGTATATTCCTTTCCCGTTTCCAGTTTTTCCCATTCTTTTCAACCATATCTTATAAAACAAGTCTTTGGGAGGTTTATACTCTTTTGATCTTTCAATTGAAAAGATCTCCCTTGTAGGTGCTTGGGAGACCTTCATCATGTTTGAGCACAAATCTGCACGAGTTTCCTCAAGAAGAGCAGGAATGAATGACTTCATGTAATGTGACGTTGAAGTGAATGTCTCTGGTATCGTCTTCACCTGTTGGTGAGTAATTTAGTGCCACAGATATCAAATGCAAGAAAATAGAAATCGATCAACTGCATTTTCCAGTTGCTGTCAATTAATCTTATGTCAATTCTGAAAATTTCAAAAACCTGAAAAGAAACCGCTACTATAAATGATCTTCAAAGAACTTATATATGTTCTGCTTTACTAACCAGTGGATGCTTAGCTTACTGGTCTAAGCCTTTCCAAAGAAAAGTAGAGGGATCAAGTCTAAGCTCATGCCAAGATTGATCTTGTTTAACCAAAATCTTAATGTCGTGCAAGGAGAAGTCTCTAAATGATTTCACTTTAATCAACTTGCCAAAATTAATCAGAAGAAATGTAACTTGTACAGATTTTAACGGGAAAAAAAGAAAAAAAAAATCATAAGTGGATCGCACACATAAACATGACAAATTAAATGGCATTCATGCACACCTGATTTTTGTAAATATCTCTGTTAAGCACATCCCTGATAGACCAAGAGAACACCAAATCTAATAAGCTTCTACCAGCAACTTCTTCTTCAGTTTTCGCTGCAGTCTTCTCCATCATTTCTCCTCTCTAGTTAGCTTCTGTAAAATCAGTTGACAAAGCCAATAATGAGATGAAAATAAAAGTCTTGAACATATGAAGAAACGATGCAACAACAGATTTCTTATGAGTGAAGAAACCCCACAGTAAGACCAGTACAGATATTTACCTAGTGACAATGCTTCTTTTTTCAATAGCTACCAAAAACCCCAATAAATGAAAAGAAATGGACGTACAGATGATTTAATGAAAATGGGCCAGAGATTCCTGAAGAATCAAGAATGAAGTGGAAAGAGCACGTTGACTGCAAGCAAAGCAAAAGTAATTGAAGCAAGCAATGTTGCAAGTCTTGGTCTGTATGGAAAATACATGAATGGCTCCTGTTGTATTCCTGTTTGCTTTAGTACTGTTAATTGTTTCCCACAAGGATCAAGACATCTCTTCCTTCAATCAGTTGCATTATTTAAAGTTATTATATATAGCATATGGAAAAAAGGAGAGGGAGCTTTCATACGAGGAGGCCGAAGGACTTTTCGTGTTCATATTCCTATGTATTTTCCTTTATTGTGACAAATACAGAAGGAGAGGAAAGGACTGGAATGCTCCCGTACGTTACGATGATGCTTTAATTTTCTGTCCCATCCCCAGGCACACACTTCCCCCGAGAAAATTCCATGCACCCGAAATACTAAGGTTTTATAACCTTAAGCTGTAATTTCAAGTGTGAATTCTGAATCGCCATGGATGTGAACAGGAAGCAGAGTGTCCAAACCATTTTCCAGTTTTCACATATAACAACTACAAATTAACCGTCTTTATTACCGCCATCTTCATCAAGATATCACCCTAATTACCAAAATTGCTGAAAGGGAATTGAAACACTTGCCACATTAGGCTTCAATGTTGGATTCTCCATGACATGAGTTGTGCTGTTTTTTATTTTTATTTTTTCATCTGGGAAGTGGGAATTACAGGGACAGAAGGAACAGCCAACTGTTCAACTACCAGACACGAGAGTGGAACACTCTTCACCTTAAAAATGAGGATCCAAGGGAAGTGATGACCACATTCTCTCGTCTCCTGGTCAATTTCTCGCCTCCATTCACCCTTCAAAACTTAAAAATACAAAGTATATTTGAGTGTGGCTGTGAATTTTTTTAAAAATGTATAAAAATAATATCTTTTTTATTTTTAAAATTTTATTTTTTATATTAATACATTAAAAGAAATATTCAAGAATATTAAAAATAATAATAATAATTAAAAAAAAAAAACACTTCATATACTTGTTACATGTACCGAATATCCTTAGATAACGAAAGAACGACCGACACTTCCCGCGAGAAATTACAGCACGCCCGTTAAAAAAGGGGTGGTGGTGGGACCCTTTTTCTTTCTTTCTTGTTTCATTTTGATTTTTCACTATTCTTCAGTAAAAAGTCAAAAAGAAAAATTGAATTGTGCTGACTGTGGTCTTTTTAAAATCAAATTAAATTGTAAACAATGACACTTGATTGTGAAATTTAATAAAATATTGTACTATTAAAAAAAACATAGTCAATTCAATTGAGTTCACGAACCACGAATTTGACTGCTTTAAAGATACAAATTAATTTAAAATAATATTATTTTAATTTTAAAAAAATTATAACAATATTATATATATATATATATATATATGAATCAAACATGTTTCTAATATCAAAGTTGGTGCAAAACCAAAAACTTAAGAAAACTAAAAGCAAAAAAATAAGATAAGAATTAAAAATAAAGAAAAAAATTAGAAAGAAAAGGAAATTAAGAGCACGAATAATTTGTTATTTTATTAATTCATTAAAATGATCTCTCAAGCTAAAAAAAAAAAAAAAGCATATAAATAATATAATCTTAAAACATCTAACTATAAGGTTTAATCTATCCATTAAAATTAAATAACACGAATAATCAAAATAATCAAAATAAAAATAATAAAATAGACCCATATGGGTTCATTATCCCATCCAAAAAGTGATGTGCTGGGATATTTTTTGTTTTCATTTATATACTTAGGTAATCTGCGATGTGCATCTGGTGTCTTTGCTTGTGTCTTTGCTTGTGGTGGCGGCGCCATAAGTGAAGCCGAAGGTTGCGACGGAAGTTCGACAGGATCAATTTCAGGGATACTACGCTCGGCAGCGCCATTGAAATACAGTGGCCATCTCATTGGAACAACCAAATCTCTGCAATTCAAAAACGACAATGCAATGATAATTGATTTTTTCTTGCTTCCGGCCAGCAGAGCAAGTATAGTAGAGAATACCCAATCCCATTCAAGCATCATCACACATAGCAATGGATGTTTAGCCTAATGGTATTCTTTCTTGCAGAGCAAGAAGGGGAGAGGTCTCAGGTCAGGTTTGAGACCTGCCCTTGTTGAATAAAACAGAAAATATTTGAGGTTTGTCAATGGATTCCTACTGCTGATCAAGTCAACTCAAGCAACCGTTGATGTATAATACCAGAATCTAGAAGACTGAAAATAGAGAAATGCTTACCCTTCTATACATCTGTGCTTGCAGCGATTCATCTTATCAACTGTATAATTCCCAAAGACATCATCGAGGCGCCTTGCTAGTTTTGGTAAATCAGGTAATGGTAAAACATCCCACACCTTGAGAATTTGTGTGTGGTTTGAGTTTTCCTTGATTACATCCACTGTCCAAATCAGTTTAAGCTGATCATTGACTCTGTAGTGTTCTAACAGTTCAGAAGAAGTTCCATTTCGGACAACGATGTTTCTCTCTTCAGGAGATTCCCGCCAGCCACTCGAAAGCTTTGACAACAAAGAAATCACTTCCTGACGAGCCTCATTTCTCACTTTCAGAATGGATTTCCGAAAATCGTTACTGAAACAAAACTTTAATGGGAAAAAGGATTGAGGTGATAAGTCCACCGAGCAGTATTCAGCTTCAGACATGACAATAAGAACTAACAAAAAAAATCAAGAAACAAGAAAAGTTAGCACACATACCTTCCATCTTGCATTTCTGAACTGTGGAGAATTCACGTTCAGAAGAGCATCAAGTTGGTCCGATTCTAAAAAGGCATCCGTAATAGCCTTAGACAAGCTTTTATCCTCTTCGGCATTATAGAAACACCCCCGTTCCTTGGCATCAGTGACTAATTTCTTCCAAATAGAATCGCTGTTGACAAGAGTTGCTCCATTTCCCAATATCCAGAGGCAGTGCCTTCATTAGACAGTACATCAAAATTGTTATTCAAAATCATCAATACATGATGCATACACACACATTAACTTGCAATGCTAGTGGCTGACTTCTGGTATTTGGAAATGATACCTTGCACGGGTCAATGCCACATTCACCCTTTGGCGATTGGCAAGGAAACCTACTTTTCCATTTGCATTACATCTGACAGTAGAGATAATTATAACATCCTCCTCGCCTCCTTGAAATCCATCGACAGACCGAATATTTACTGCAAAATCACTATGTGAACTGTAAGTCTTTCCAATTTTTTCTTGAATTGCATAAACTTGAGCGTTGTACGGTGATATGACTCCTACGCTCATCCTCTTTCTTGCCCTTGTAAATTCTGCGATGAAAAGAAAAGGAAGCTTTAGCTTTCCCACTTGCCAACAAAAAAGTAATTAAAACCAATAGCTATGTCATATATTCGATTTCCCTAACACCATTTCTTAAAGGAATACCTTTAAAAAGCCTTGCAACTAGCTCTGAAACTACAGCAACCTCGACCAAATTTTTCTTGCTTCCACCATCATTGAATTGCTCTTCCCCGTTGGCTAAATTAATAAATGAGTAAGGCCCATACATATTGCCTTGAAGGAATCGTTTCTGGTAGTTTCTTTCTTTGACAGTTGAAGCATCCTGAATTAGCCCACCATAGAACTCTTTATTTGGGAATAAGCTTATAGATGGATGCATCCTGTACTGCATATACAGGAGGTGTTTCTCGTGTCCCAGTATGACCAATCTCTCGAACAAACTCCTCCCGAATTCAGCTTCCTTGGAAATCTGATCAAGTTATTTGACAAAAACATTAGAACTTAAAACTTTTAAATTACTCAGTAAATGGAATGCAAAAAAGATGAACCTTATCACCTCGCTTTGAACCATGGCAGGAAGTTGGCGTTCGTCACCTATAAGAACGGCATGGCGAAGACCAGAAAGCTGCAATGGAATGGTCGATTCACATTCTTTAAGCTGCGCAGCTTCATCAACAACTAACAATTTTATCGGTTTCATTCCTCCTGTGTGCAACTTGGCAGAGCTTGAAGCGGTACAGAAAATCAGACATGCATTTTCCAAGCAAAAGTTTTTCACTTGATAACTTTCAAAAATATTGGGCACGTCAAATGATCGAGGAAGTGAATTCAGTATCTGAATGCAATCCTTTCTTTTAGTGGCCAACCATGAAAATTGACAAGCACTGCTTTCTTCATCTTCGAAATCATTGAGGACTAGCTTTAAACCTTCATCTCCAATGCTAACACCATTCAACAAGGTTTTCAGGCGGCTGAGTGAATCGAGAGCTTTCATCATGTTCTTCACAACTTCTAATGAAATGACAGACGTTGGCAAATGCGTGTACAAACCAAAAATTAAAAAGTCCAGCTTCTCACTAAGGATTTTGAATCTTTTCTTTACAAATTCCTCGAACGGGAGAATATTATCTTCCTTGTTTTCCTTTCCATATTGATCTCCCTTTCCCAAACACCTTGGAAGCTTATCTTGATGAGAAGAAACCTTCTGTTTCTTTTTTTCAGTTTTCTTGTTGTCTTTCAATGCCTGTAAAAGAATTTTCTTCAGAACTTTCCTGCTGTTCCTGCCCTTCTGGTTTTGTTCACTGACCACTTCATCCTTCTCTTTCTTGCTGTTCATCTCTTCAAATTCAATCATTTCATCATCCCGATCCCCTCCCTCGTTCTCTTTTTTCATGTTTTCCAAGTACCTGCAGTACTGATGCTCCGGATCTTCAAGCAAATTTATCATTGAATCTACAGTGTGCTTCCACCCGGTTGACGGGGCAAAGCAATTATAAAGCACTTCAACACGATGGTCAAGAAATATATCTTCAAGATCATCATTCTCGGAAATCTTCATTCGCTCCCCATTCCCAAAGAGAACTATATCTCCAAGTCCATAGGTTTCATATTCAAGAGAGTCTGTAACTAGCTTTAGGAGTCCCGATGTCACTTGCAACACAGCAATATTGGTTGGAGAACATGTAAGTGTCCTGCACTTCAATTTAAGTAGAGAAAACAGTAATAAACCAACTGTCTTTGTCTTTCCAGTCCCTGGAGGACCCCAAATTAGTTTGACAGTGCTTTGATGCTGGCATTCACTCAGACCAATGCAGCTTGCAATTGCACCTTCCTGTGAGTCATTTAAATTAAAGGAGCTGATTATGGTTTCTTCCATACCACAAAGTGCAGCACTTCTATTCACTTCAGATAAGCAGTGAGAACAGTCTTGGCTATCCTGCAGGAGAAGACACAGCAACTGTCAGTTAAGCAACTGAATGATGAATAGAACTAGAACTTCCATACACATAAAGAACAATGATTTCGCCTTCTTACAGGTGAACTAGTTTCAAGCACATTCTGGATAACGTTCGTGTTCCCTCCTTGCAGATCTGAGTTCAATGATCTCCACATGCGGACATTCGTCGTCATGTTTGCTAGGTAAACAACGAAGACAGTGGCTCTTCTTTTCTTTTGAATCTCTTGTCCAGCAAAGACAGACTCCCTTTTATTCTGCTTGTTTTCTAATTCAAATTCAATGGGTTTGGATGTGAGAATTGATACCATTTCATGATTCTCGTCGTCATCCAGCCCATTAGATACCCTATGAACATAAGTAAGATGATAGTTTATCCCAGGCCTGTTCAAATCAGCAATGTCTTTCGGTCTTGCATCTGTCAAAGCAATGAGATCTCCAACCACGGGCTCGTATATTCCTTTCCCCTTTCCAGTTTTACTCATTCTATTCAACCATATCTTATAAAACATGTCTTTGGGAAGTTTATACTCTTTTGATCTTTCAATTGAAAAGATCTCCCTTGTAGGTGCTTGGGAGACCTTCATCATGTTTGAGCACAAATCTGCACGAGTTTCCTCGATTAGAGCAGGAATGAATGACTTCATGTAATGTGACGTTGACGTGAATGTCTCTGGTATCTTCTTCACCTGTTAGTGAGTAATTTAGTGCCACCGACATCAAATGCAAGAAAATAGAAATCGGTCAACTGCATTTACAGTTGCTGTCAATTAATCTTACGTCAATTCTGAAAATTCCAAAAACATGAAAAGAAACCGCTACTAAATGATCTTCAAAGAACTTATGTTCTGCTTTACTAACCATTGGATGCTCAGCTTACTGGTCTAAGCGTTTCCAAAGAAAAGTAGAGGGATCAAGTCTAAGTTCATTTCAGATTGATCTTGTTTCACCAAAATCTTAATGTCGTGCAAGGAGAAGTCTCTAAATGATTACAACTTGCCAAATTTAATCAGTAGAAATGTAACTTAAACAGATTTTAACCGGGAAAAAAAAAAATCATATCATAAGTGGATCGTACACATAAACATGACAAAATGGCATTCATGAAAACCTGATTTTTGTAAAGGTCGCTGTTAAGTACATCCTTGATAGACCAAGAGAACACCAAATCTAATAAGCTTCTACCAGCAACTTCTTCTTCAGTTTTCGCTGCAGTCTTCTCCATCATTTCTCCTCTCTAGTTAGCTTCTGTAAAATCAGTTGACAAAGCCAATAATGAGATGAAAATAAAAGTCTTGAACATATGAAGAAACGATGCAACAACAGGTTTCTTATGAGTGAAGAAACCCGACAGTAAGACCAGTACAGATATTTACCTTGTGACAATGCTTTTTTTTTTTAATAGCTTCCAAAAACCAAAATAAATGAAAAGAAATGGACGTGCAGATGATTTAATGAAAATGGGCCAGAGATTCCTGAAGAATGAAGTGGAAAGAGCACGTCGACTGCAAGTAAATCAAAAGTAATTAAAGCAAGCACTGTTGCAAGTCTTGCTGGTTTTGTATAGAAAATACATGATTGGCTCCTGTTGTATACCTGTTTGCTTTAGTACTTTTAATTGTTTCCCACTGTAGATTCTGCTTTCCCCAAACTTTTTAAAGCAAGATTAAAGATCAATATGTCTCATACTTCAATCAGTTGCATTACTTAAATTTATAGCATAAGGAATAAGGAGAGGAAAGGGCAGAAATGCTTGCGTGCTTTACGATGATGCTCGAATTTTCTGTCGCGTCCCATGCACCCGAAATACTAAGGTTTTATATCCTTTTGGTGTAATTTCAAGTGTGAATTCTGAACCCACATGAATTTTATTACCAAACACTATTAAAATCATATAAATTCAGACATAAACATTTGCATATAAATTCTTATATTCAACATGGAGTCCAATCATTTTTAAAATCCAATTAAATTGTAAGCAATGACACTTGATTGTGAAATTTAATAAAATATTGTAATAGATTTATTATTGTTTTAAACTCAACTATGTTAAAGTCATATGTCATGGATTAAACTGCTTAACTCATATTAATACAAGTCAATTTAAAATAATAGTATTTTAAAATAATATTATTTAAAAAAATATAAATCAAATCATATTTTAAATGAAATTGACCTCCTTGATGTTTTTTAATTATGGATATGTTTGGAATTGTGATAGTTTTTGTGATTATAATTTTAAAAAAACATTATGTAAATTCAGACATAAACTTTTTATAGTACATTTTATTACCGCAATACTATTAAAATTAATCATATAAATTCAGACATAAACAATTGCATATAAATTCTTACATTCAACATGGAGCCAATGTTTATTTTTAAAATCCAATTAAATTGTAAACAATGACACTTAGATTGTGAAATTTAATAAAACATTATACTATTAAAAACATGGTCTCAATCAAAGTCATTCAACTCATTGGGTCACATATCACGCATTTAACTTATATAGATAAAAGTGAATTTAAAATAATATTATTTTAAATTTTTAAAAAAATATATAACAACATTTTAAAAATATATATATAAATCAAGCATGTTTCTACAAAACAAAAAACTAATGAAAACTTAAAACAAAGAAAGAAAAAGGCTAAGAATTCAAAGTTGAGAAAAAAAAAATGTTCAGAGGATGAATAGCTAGTTTGTTATTTTATTAATTTATCAAAATTATCTTTCAAGCTGAAAAAAAAAAAAAATATATATATATATATATAAATAAATAACATAGCCCTAAAACATTCGGTTATTATGCTCAATCCATTAATTAAAACCGAATAAAACAAATAATCAAAATAAAAACAATGAAACAGACGCACATGAGCTCCCATCCAAAAAGTGATATGCGGAGATTTCTTTTGTTGTCTTTTTCTATATATTGGGGTAATCTGCGGTGTGGACGTAGTGTCTTCACTTGTGGTGTCCGCACCAGAAGGGAAGCCAAAGGTTGTGACGGAAGCTTTACATTTTCAAAAAGTGACTTGCTGGGATATTTTTTGTTGTCTTTATTCATATACTTGGGTAATCTGCGATGTGCATCTGGTATCTTTGCTTGTGTCTTTGCTTGTGGTGTCGCCGCCATAAGTGAAGCCGAAGGTTGCGACAGAAGTTCAACAGGATCAATTTCAGGGATGCTACGCCCGGCAGCACCATCGAAACACAGTGGCCATCTCATTGGAACAACCAAATTCCTGCAATTCAAAAAAGAAATAATTGATTTTTTTTATTTATTCAGGCCAGCAGAGCAAGTATAGTAGAGAATACCCATAGCAATGGATGTTTAGCCTAATGGTATTCTTTGTTGCAGAGCAAGGAGGGGAGAGGTCTCAGGTCAGGTTTGAGACCTGCCCTTGTTGCATATAACAGAAAATATCTGAGGTTTGTCAATGGATTCCTACTGCTGATCAAGTCAACTCAAGCAACCGTTGATGTATAATACCAGAATCTAGTAAAATGAAAAAAGAGAGATGCATACCCTTCTATACATCTGTGCTTGCAGCGATTCATCTTATCAACTGTATAATTCCCAAAGACATCATCGAGACGCCTTGCTAGTTTTGGTAAATCAGGTAATGGTAAAACATCCCACACCTTGAGAATTTGTGTGTGGTTTGAGTTTTCCTTGATTATATCCACTGTCCAAATCAGATGAAGCTGGTCATTGACTCTGTATTGTTCTAACTGTACAGGAGAAGTTCCATGTCGGACAACGATGTTTCTCTCTTCAGGATATTGCCGCCAGCCACTCGAAAGCTTTGCCAGCAAAGAAATCACTTCCTGACGAGCCTCATTTCTCACTTTCAGAATGGATTTCCGAAAATCGTCACTGAAGCAAAACTTTAATGGGAAAAAGGTTTGAGATGATAAGTCCACCGAGTAGTATTCAGCTTCAGACAAAACGATTACATGAAAAAATAGACAGTAGTATCCAGGATACATACCTTCCATCTTGCATTTCTGAACAGCAGAGAATTCACATTCACCAAGGCATCCACAATAGCCTTAGACAAGCTTTTATCGTCTTCGGCATTATAGAAACACCCCCGTTCCTTAGCGTCAGTAACTAATTTCTTCCAAATAGAGTAACTGTTGACAAGAGTTGCTCCATTTCCCAATATCCAGAGGCAGTACCTTCATTAGACAGTACATCATAAATTGTTATTCAAAATCACCAATAAATAGTGTTATCTATGGACACAAACAGGCTGTTGGCTGTCATGCTAAACATGGCTGCATGGTGAAGGTCAAAAATGGTTGTCGGATATTAAATACAGTGGCAAAAGTGGCTACTATAATTGACTAAAATGGGGAGGATTGTCTCCCATATCAGCTATAAGTAAAGGGTGCTAATGAGAGCTGAGTGACACCAAAAATAGAGAGAAATACAGAGAGAGAGAGCTAGAAAGAGTTGAGTTGAGCAAAGAAGAATTTTTTCATCCTTCTTGTTTTGTTGTTTGTATTATTTCTAAACTTGACTAATACAAGTTAGTAGCTCTTGTGAAGTATACAAGTTGCCAAAACACGTAATTGATTTTTGGAATGTCCTAACACATAGATGCATACACACACGTTAACTTGCAAAAAACTTGCAATCCTATCTGGTATTTGGAGATGATACCTTGCACGGGTCAATGCCACATTAACCCTTTGGCGATTGGAAAGGAAACCTATTTTTCCGTTTGCATTACATCTGACAGTAGAGAAAATTATAACATCCTCCTCGCCTCCTTGAAATCCATCGACAGACCGAATATTTACGGCAAAGTCACTATATGCACTGTAAGTCTTTCCAATCTTTTCTTGAATTGCATAAACTTGAGCCTTGTACGGTGATATGATTCCTACGCTCATCCCCTTTCTTGCCTTGGTAAACCCTGCGATGGAAAGAAAAGGAAAGCTTTAGCTTTCTCATTTGCCAACAAAAAGATAAACCAATAGCTATGTCATATATTTGATTTCCCTAACACCATTTCTTAAATGCATACCTTTAAAAAGACTTGCAACTAGCTCTGAAACTACAGCAACCTCGACCAAATTTCTCGTGCTGCAATCGTCATTGAATTGCTCTTCCCCATGGGCTAAATTAATAAATGAGTAAGGCCCGTACATTTTGCCTTGAAGGAATCGTTTCTGATAGTTTCTTTCTTTGACAGTTGAAGCATTCTGGATTAGCCCACCATAGAACTCTTTATTTGGGAATAAGCTTATAGATGGATGCATCCTGTACTGCATATTCAGTAGGTGTTTCTCGTGTCCCAGTATGACCAATCTCTCGAACAAACTCCTTCCAAACTCAGCTTTCTCGGAAATCTGATGAACTTATGTGACAAAAACATTAGAACTTTAATCTTATAAATTACTCAGTAAATGGAATGCAAAAAAGAATAACCTCATCACCTTACTCTGAACCATGGCAGGAAGTTGGCGCTCGTCACCTATAAGAACGGCATGGCGAAGACCAGAAAGCTGCAATGGAATGGTCGATTCACATTCTTTAAGCTGCGCAGCTTCATCAACAACTAACATTTTTATCGGTTTCATTCCTTCTGTGTGCAGCTTGGCAGAGCTTGAAGCGGTACAGAAAATCAGACATGCATTTTCCAAGCAAAAGTTTCTCACTTGATAACTTTTAAAAATATTGGGCACGTCAAATGATCGAGGAAGTGAATTCAGTATCTGAATGCAATCCTTTCTTGTAGTGGCCAACCATGAAAATTGACAAGCACTGCTTTCTTCATCTTCGAAATCATTGAGGACTAGCTTTAAACCTTCATCTCCAATGCTAACACCATTCAACAAGGTTTTCAGGCGGCTGAGTGAATCAAGAGCTTTTATCATGTTCTTCACAACTTCTAATGAAATGACAGACGTTGGTAAATGCGTGTACAAACCTACAATTAAAATATCCAGCTTCTCACTAAGGATTTTGAACCTTTTCTTTACAAATTCCTCGAACGGGAGAATATCATCTTCCTTGTTTTCCTTTCCATATTGACCTCCTTTTCCGACACACTTTGGAAGCTTATCTTGATAATAAGAAACCTTTTGTTTCTGTTTTTCAGTTTTCTTGTTGTCTTTCAATACCTGTACTAGAATTTTCTTCGGAACTTTTCTGCTGTTCCTGCCCATCTGATTTTGATCATTGACCACTTCATCCTTCTCTTTGTTGCTGTTCATCTCTTCAAATTCAATCATTCCATCATCCTGACCCACTCTCACATTCTCTTTTTTCATGATTTCAAAGTACCTGCGGTACTGATGCTCTGGATCTTCAAGCAAATTTATCATTGAATCTACAGTGTGCTTCCACCCGGTTGACGGGGCAAAGCAATGAGAAAGCACTTCAACACGATGGTCAAGAAATATATCTTCAAGATCATCATTCTCAGAAATCTTCATTCGCTCCCCATTCCCAAAGAGAACTATATCTCCAAGTCCATAAGTGTCATATTCAAGAGAGTCTGTAACTAGCTTTAGGAGTCTCGATGTCACTTGCAACACAGCAATATTGGTTGGAGCACATGTAAGTGTCCTGCACTTCAGTTTAAGTAGAGAAAACAACAATAAACCAACTGTCTTTGTCTTTCCAGTCCCTGGAGGACCCCAAATTAGTTTGACAGTGCTTTGATGCTGGCATTCACTCCGACCGATGCAGCGTACAATTGCACCTTCCTGTGAGTCATTTAAATTAGAAGAGCTGATTATGGTTTCTTCCATACCAGAAAATGCAGCACTTCTATTCACTTCAGATAAGCAGTGAGAACAATCTTGGCTATCCTGCAGGAGAAGACACAGCAACTGTCAGTTAAGCAGCTGAATTATTAGAACAGAACTAGGACTTCCCTACACATAAAGAAAAATGATTTCGCCTTCTTACAGGTGAACTAGTTTCAAGCACATTCTGGATAACGTTCGTGTTCCCTCCTTGTAGATCTGAGTTCAATGATCTCCATATGCGGGCATTCGTCGTCATGTTTGCTAGGTAAACAACGAAGACAGTGGCTCTGCTTTTCTTTTGAATCTCTTGTCCAGCAATGACAGACTCCCTTTTATTCTGCTTGTTTTCTAATTCAAATTGAATGGGTTTGGATGTGAGAATTGATAACGTTTCATGATTATCGACATCATCCAGCCCATTAGATACCCTATGAACATAAGCAAGAAGATAGTTTATCCCAGGCCTGTTCAAATCTGCAATGTCTTTCGGTCTTGCATCTGTCAAAGCAAGGAGATCTCCAACCTCAGGCTCGTATATTCCTTTCCCATTTCCAGTTTTTCCCATTCTTTTCAACCACATCTTATAAAACAAGTCTTTGGGAGGTTTATACTTTTTTGATCTTTCAATTGAAAAGATCTCCCTTGAAGGTGCTTGGGAGACCTTCATCATGTTTGAGCACAAATCTGCCCGAGTTTCCTCGCTTAGAGCAGGAATGAATGACTTCATGTAATGTGACTTTGACGTGAATCTCTCTGGTATCCTCTTCACCTGTTGTTGAGTAAATTAGTGCCACGGACATCAAATGCAAGAAAATAGAAATCGGTCAACGCATTTTCCAGTTGCTGTCAATTAATCTTATGTAAATTCTGAAAATTCCAAAAACATGAAAAGAAACCGCTACTATAAATGATCTTCAAAGAACAACATGTTCTGCTTTACTGACCATTGGATGCTTAGCTTACTGGTCTAATCCTTTCCAAAGAAAAGTATAGGGATCAAGTCTAAGTTCATGCCAAGATTGATCTTGTTTCAGCAAAATCTAAATGTCATGGAAGGAGAAGTCTCTAAATGATTTCACTTTAATCAACTTGCAAATGGGATTTAACCGCCAAAAAAAAAACAAATCATAAGTGGATCGTACACATAAACATGACAAAACGGCATACATGCAAACCTGATTTTTGTAAAGATCTCTGTTTAGTACATCCCTGATAGACCAAGAGAACACCAAGTCTAATAAGCTTCTACCAGCAACTTCTTCAGTTTTCGCCGCAGTCTTCTCCATCAATTCACCTCTCTAGTTAACTTCTGTAAAATCAGTTGACATAGCCAGAAATAAGATGAAAATAAAAGTTTTGAACATATGAAGAAACGATGCAACAACAGATTTCAGATTTCTTGGTTGAAATGGAAAGAGCACGTTGACTACAAGTAAATCAAAAGTATTCAAAGCAAGCAAAGGTGCACGTCTTGGATTGTAAGGAAAATACATGATGGCTCTTGTTGTATACCTGCTTGCTTTAGTACTGTTAATTGTTTCCCACTGTGGACTCTGCTTTCCCCAAACTTTCTAAAGCAAAATTAAAGATCAAGATGTCTCATACTTCAATCAGTTGCATTACTTAAATTTATAGCATAAGGAATAAGGAGAGGGAGCTTCCATACGAGGAGGCCAAAGGACTTTTCCTGGTTGTGAATAGCAAGACAAAGTGTTCATATGAATTTTCCTTTATTGTGACAAGTACCGAAGGAGAGGAATGCTTGCGTAGAGTTTACGAAGATGCTCATATTCCAACGAATTTTCCTTTGTTAATTGAAGGAGAGGAAAGGGCAGAAATGCTTGCGTGCTTCACGATGATGCTCGAATTTTCCTTTATTGTGACAAATACCGAAGGAGAGGAATGCTTGCGTGCTTTACGATGATGCTCTAATTTTCTGTCGCGTCCCATGCACCCGAAATACTAAGGTTTTATATCCTTATGGTGTAATTTCAAGTGTGAATTCTGAATCCACATGAATTTTATTACCAAACACTATTAAAATCATATAAATTCAGACATAAACATTTGCATATAAATTCTTATATTCAACATGGAGTCCAATCATTTTTAAAATCCAATTAAATTGTAACAATGACACTTGATTGTAAAATTTAATAAAATATTGTATTATTAAAAACATTTATTATTGTCTTAAACTCAGCTATGTTACAGTCATATGTCATGGATTAAACTACTTAACTCATATTAATAACAAGTCAACTCAAACGTCAGTTGATGTTTTATTAGAGAAAAATGCAGGAATACAGATTTGATTTAGTGTACTGGGTAAAATTAATAAAAAAATAAATATTTTTTTATTGAATGTTTTGGTTCAATTTCACTACTAGATAATATTATTTTATCATACTTATTTATATTATATCTTCCGGGTATTCTTTTTCCAAGTAATTCCATATCAAAGTCAGATATTTCAAAGGATTCCTTTCAATCTTCTTATTTTATTATATCATTGGAAATCAATAAAGGCAATGCCTATTTAATATAGCTAGTTGTGCAAGTATTTTACTATTAAGAAGCAATTGTCTTTTGTATAAATTGTTTATTAATATACTATGACTACAGGATATTGCATTCTCGCGAATTACTATATTTATTTATTCGAGTGACCCATAAACACCGAAAATTTCTTTCGTGCCTATCTCTATCCTAGTAGGCCAAAAACAAAGCTTTTATTTTTTATTGAATAATAGTTCAAGTAAGTCTTCAATGAGCCCCACAAAAGCTTGATGTGAATAAATGAATTTTTGTTCTACATCTCCAAGCTATATATCCTCATCTAATTCTAGTCATTGAATGAACGAAACTTTGATAAATAACTAATTGATTTCCTTTCTTTTAGTTATTATTTTTCCCTTTTCTAGAATAACAAAACGGATTCTTTCAATGTATAAAATAATAATTCCAACGGCTTTTACTACTCTAACCTTCCTAACCACTATTTTTTCTTTTTTGTTATAAGCATATCGCCTTGAAATAAGAAATTTTATTGGTACCGGGTATCAAACAAAAATAACAAAAATATAGTAAATAAAAATAAGTAGTAATTAAGTAGTAAATAGAAATTGATAAATAAATAATGGGTTCCATCATTTCCATGGTTAATTCTTAAACGGCGAGGCCTTTCTATACACCGGAGCCCCTTACTTTATCGAATCAATGTTATTGTTAACTTTTATAGTTTACACTTTTTGGTTGTACCTGTGAATTCCCCAGTAGTAGGTCTTTCACAACAACGTCCATTTTTACAGTAACGGTATTTAATTATGTGGATTAGCTAATTAGTTGACCTTGTTAGTATGTTCTTGCAAGAGTAAAGGCATCTATTTTTGGCTTTTTAATTTAAATAAGATTTTCCCTGCTTAACAGATAATCATTTGCTATCAACAGGGAATTCTTTTGCATTTTCAATTGAAAATTGAGGTAATTGAATTTGCACCAATAGAAACCATAAATTTGATACACAATAGAAGTATATTCTAGATCTCTTTTTTTATTATTATTTTAGATAGTAAAGGGGGGAGCCTTCCATTCTATCCTATTTATTGGTACTGATCACGGATAGTGAAAAAATTCTTTATTTTGTCCCAACCCGCAATCTGAAATCTGAACGAGTCGCACATACACCCTAGTACATGTCCCTCGACGCTGAGGGCATCCCCCGAGAGCGAAGGATTTGGTGATATTTCTGATTGGTTGTCTTGTGTTTCTAATAAGTTGTTTAATAGTTAGCATGTTGAATTGTATGCATAATTGGCTGGATTAGATCGATCCTAACTAGATGATTATGAATTCTTTCTATATTCATATTATATTTTAATATTTTATTAAAATTATAAAATTCAAATTAATATAATATGAAACCTCAGTAAGAAACTAAAATCTCAAATCACAATTTGTGTGAAATTCCTACTGTTTTTTAATCTCAAACTAAAATCGAGGTATAGTGTTGAACAAGTAGGTGTAACTGTTGAGTTCTATGGTGGTAAACTAAATGGAGTCAGTTATAGTGATCTTGTTAATATGAAAAAATATGCTAGATGCGCATAATTGGGTGAAATTTTTGAATTAGACCGTGCTACTTTGAAATCCAATGGTGTTTTTCGTAGTGGTCCAAGGGGTTGGTTTACTTTTAAACATGCTTTGTTTGCCCTACTCTTCTTCTCTGGACACATTTGGCATGGCTTTCGAACCTTGTTCAAAGATGTTTTTGTTGGTATTGATCTAGATTTAGGCGCTTAGGTGGAATTTGGAGCATTCCAAAAACTTGGAGATCCAACTACAAGAAGACAAGTAGTTTGATACAACATTAATCTTTGATTTTTCATCTCTATTTTTTTTTTTGTAATTCGACATAGGGTACGTGGGACATCTTAATTTGAATCGCTGCATTTTCTTTGTCTGACTCTTGCTCTTTTTTAATTTGGGAACGCTCTAAATAAACAGATATGGAAGCTATAATTGTAAACCACAAACAAATCTATGGAAGCATTAGTTTATACATTCCTCTTAGCATCGACTCTAGGAATAATTTTTATCGCTATCTTTTTTCGAGAATCGCCTAAAGTTACAACTAACAAGATGAAATGGTTTTTCATTATCTTAATTAAAGTAATGCGCCTCCGAGCTCATTACTTCAACTAGTCCCCGTTTTCGTCGGATGGTAAATTTATAGCATAAGGCAATTGGAGAGGGAGCTTTCATATGAGAAGGCCAAAGTGCTTTTCCTGGTTGTAAATAGCAAGATAAAGATCTTGTTTGTTTTTGTGTTTCAAAAGCGTTTATGAAAAAAATTATATTTTTTTATTTTTTTCTTTACTTCAAATTAATATTTTTTTTATGTTTTCAGATCATTTTAATACATTAATATCAAAATTAATTTTTTAAAAAAATATATTATTTTAATACATTTATAAATAAAATTTTTTAAAAAAAACAACCGCAATGAAAACCACACTCTACTGAAAATATTCATAATAAAAACGTATTTTCCTTTAATGTGACATACTGAAGGAGAGGAAAGGGCAGGAATGCTTGCGTACATTACGATGATGCTTTAATTTTCTGTCCCATCCCCAGGTACACAATTTCCTCGAGAAAATCCCATGCACCCGAAATAACCTTAAGCTGTAATTTCAAGTGTGAATTCTGAACCACCAACAGGTTGTGGCTCAGTGGTTGTTGGGGCAGCTTTCCTTCCTTCGAACTTCGGTTCGAGTTCTTGTGGGAGTGGGGCTGGAGAGTTTGTTCCCTTCCTGTCTCTATTGGGTCCTCCCTGTGCGGTATGTTTGTCACCCCCGCGGTGTCTTACCTGCTCACTGGGCTTACAGGATGTTCAGTGGGTCGTGGGATTAGTTGTGGTACGTGCAAGCTAGCCCGGACACCCACGTTAATCAAAAACAAAAGTGTGAATTCTGAACCCACATGAATGTGAAGAGGAAGCAAAGTGTCCAAACCATTTTCCAGTTTTCACAAATTAACCATCTTTATTTCCACTTTTTTCTTTCTTTCTTTCTTGTTTCATTTTGATTTTGCAGTCTTCCTCAGTAAAAAGTAAAAAAGAAAAAAGAAAAATTGAATTGTGTTGTGGTATATATTAAGATAAGATTAAAGTACTTGGTGGATAAGTTTGATATATAACTAAAGACCAAATCATTCATTTTATGTTTTCAATTTAAACACAATTTATCCACTCCATTCAATGATTATTTATGTTTGTTTGTTTTATATAAACAATGCTTTTTGTAAAATAATCTCTTTGATATTTTATGTCTGATTTATTTATTTATTTGAGAAATTTGATGAATATAAATACTACTTTTCTAACACTTGTTTTTCTATATATCAAACCCCAAATAATTTATTTTAAGCATTCTTTTAACAAGTTATTTAATAAAATATAATAAAATATTTTAGAAAAGTAATATATTACATGTAAAGCATCTCTCAAAAACAAGTTATTTTACACAAAACAAAATTAATATACTAGAAAAAAAAAATACTACACTTGATTCTGAAATTTAATAAAATATTATACTATTAAAAACATTTATTATTGTCTTAAACTCAGCTATGCTAAAGTCATATGTCATGGATTAAACTATTTAACGCAGATTAATTAATGTAGGTCAATTTAAAATAATATTATTTTAAAAAAAATAAATCAAATCACATTTTAATTGAAATTAACCTACCAAGTCGATGTTGTTTAATGAATTAAGTTGATTTTGGGTTTTTGTTTTTTTTTTTAACTGGAACCGGTTTAATGATTATGGTCTCAGCAAACACACAGCCCATAACCCAGCATAGCCCGAAAGCCCAACCCGCAAACCCTAGAAGCAGAAACTCCCATGGTATAAATACTGACATAAACACGCGCTGCCCTCATCCGCTCTGCCACAGCTTCAACAGCTCTCGAAGAAGACGCGGAGATGGTTTCCCTCAAACTCCAAAAGCGGCTTGCTGCTAGTGTCCTAAAGTGTGGCAAAGGCAAAGTTTGGCTTGACCCTAATGAAGGCAATGAGATCTCCATGGCAAATTCACGTAATCAAAACAATAACCTTTCTCTCTGTTATCATTTCGTCTTGTTTTTTTGTTCTTTTCTTGCTGGATTTTGCTTAGTTTTTAGTGGGTTTGTGTTTTTTTTTTTCATGCGATGTTAAAATGAGTTGTAAATTTAATATAAACTTAGCAAATTCTTTTGGGGGGTTTTATTAAATTTTTTTATGAAATTGAAATGCAAGGCTGTCAGTTGTTTGTGTGTTTGAGGACCCTTTTATGCAAAAAAACAAAAACAAAAATAGTTCCAAGCTATTTTCTTATGGAAGTTGAAGTATATATCAATTGTCCTGGTTTATTTTAGTTATAGTAAATGAAGGTATTGAAGTTTAAGTTTTGATAATTAGTTTTGTGTTTCTGTTAAGTTCTGTTTTGATGTTCTTATGAAATGGAATTTTGTTAGAAAGAAAAATAAAAATAGAAAGAACATATTTTTCGAAAATTTGTTAGGAACTGATTTTTTTGTTGTAGTGATTTATTTTGTGTTGATGGTATTTGCAATAATACAGGCCAGAACATAAGGAAGCTTGTCAAGGATGGCTTCATTATCAGGAAGCCAACCAAGATTCACTCTCGGTCTCGTGCTCGACGAATGAATGAAGCAAAGAGGAAGGGACGACACTCTGGCTATGGTATATACTATATTTTCCGAATGAACGATTTTCAAGTTTACTTCTGCTCGGGCACTTTTGTTTGTGTTTGCAAGAGTAATTGGATGAACTGGTAGTTAATTCCATGTAATTTTGCTTATGTCCAAGAATGTGTTAAATTTCAAGCTGTTTGAACCACTCTAGGTAAGCGCAAGGGTACCAGGGAAGCTAGGCTGCCAACTAAGGTTCTCTGGATGAGGAGGATGCGTGTTCTAAGGCGTCTGCTCCGCAAGTATCGTGAGTCTAAAAAGATTGACAAGCATATGTACCATGACATGTACATGAAGGTGAAGGGTAATGTGTTCAAGAACAAGAGGGTTCTAATGGAGAGCATCCACAAGTCAAAGGCTGAGAAAGCTAGGGAAAAGACCCTGGCTGACCAATTTGAGGCCAAGAGGGCAAAGAACAAGGCTAGCAGGGAGAGGAAATTTGCCAGGAGGGAAGAACGTTTGGCCATGGTAAGATTTGTTGTCGCTTGCTGCTAATGAACACTTCATTGTTGAATCATTTATTTGAAAAGCTGATTGTTGTTGGTTGATGATGTGGAATTGCTCGGCTCATCAATCATGCTTCAATAATGATCAGCTCTGTGTTTTAAATTGTTTTTGAAAAAAAAAAATTGTATTTTCAGATTGTTTTGATGTTCTTGTATCAAAAATCAATTTTTTTATATAAAAAAAAGACATTATTTTGATGTATTTACAAGAAAAAAACACAATGAAAAGCAATTATTATCAACCATCAACCGACATCTAAAACTATAAATTACCTAGTAGGTGTTGTAAATTGTGTGTTTAAACTTTTGACCTTCTGTCCTTGTCTTTCATGTCCATGTCAATTTGGTGTGTGCCTCAAGCTTGGTGTGGCACGTGGATGTCCTTACAGTCACAAAACAGGATTTAATAATACTGTGTTATATTAGATTGGTCTAAGTATGCTTTTAGCCAGAGTTTAACATAGATTTCGGAAAATTTTGTATCAAATGGGATGCTGATGTTGTTCATTGTAATTATTTACAGGGACCCGGGGCTGAAAAACCAGTAGCTGCACCACCTGCTGCTTCTCAACCAACAGAGTGAGTATATATATTACAATAGTATATACTTCTGAGTCTTTGACTGAATATTCTTGTTTTAATCCAATATGTTAACTGTTCCATATGTTGTTTTGTTTGCAGGGGAACTAAGAAGTCCAAGAAGTGATCCTGAGCTCCAACGATTTGTAACTTTTTGCTTAGTGTCTGATTTTGTTTGTTGCTTTAGACAATGTTGTTTTATATCTTAGATCGAAGGAAGTTTAAGCTGTTGGTACTTGATGCGATATGTAACTCCAGTTTTTGTCGATTAAAAATCTATTATTTTGTTCTTACCACGGTTTTGATGTTTGTTATTTCTGCTGAGCCTCTTCCTATCAATATTTTTTTTTCTTTCTTTCAAGAGCCATTAAAATCCTATATCCTGCAACCATGTTGATTTCTCTGTGGCATGTATTTTTTATCCTTTTTATCTTCTTAGATGATACAAGGCTGTGTTGGCTCTTGAGTAATTTTATGATGCCAAAAGAGTAATTAATGTTATTCGTTATTTCTTAGAGCTTTTATTTGAAGAACGAGATAGATAAAAATTATAGGTGTGGCTGTTTCTAGGAGCATGAATTTTATTTTTTATGTGTCTTTCTTCAAATTAAGTTTACTCGATGAGCATACATTCTTTGGCTTTCTTGCACCGAGGAGGTTGTGTGCTCATCGATCTTTGGGAAAATGTATCAGTGTAGCTTAGATTTTTGAGTCTTCGTAGTTTCGCACCTGGTTATAGAAATAAATTTACGATGGATTGGATTTATATATATTTTGTTAAAATTGAGGTTAAATAAAAAAATAATTTAATGTATTTTGTTAATAATATTTTTAAATTAAGGTTATAAAATAAATAATATATATATATATGGTTTTAAATTTAAATATTGTAGATTTAATTATTAATATTATATCATGAAATAAATAATATTTTATATAAAATATTTTTTATTATTTTATTAAACTATTTGCAATTCCATTACGTACAAAATTTATTCGATAAAAATTAAAGTTTTTATAATTTTTTGAGCATGCAATAAAATTAAATAAAATATTATCATGAATAAAATTGATATTACAATGCGAGTGAATTCAATACTTTACAAATATTATTCACATGATACTGCGAATGAATTTAATTCACTCTACACTAGTTTTTTGGAAAAAAAAAAATATTGTTCACATGACAGTACAAATTAATTTAATTAAAAATAAACACACTGGAAAAAAATTATTCACGTGAATAGTATAAGGAAATTAAATTTCACTCGTGCTGTTCATTATTTTAAGTGAATAGTGCGAGTAAATTGCAATGTTCACTAAAACACTGAATATTGAAGAAGACAAGCAGCTTGGAGCTGCTTCGGCAAATCCTGTGTTTTGAACCTGATTTGTATTAAGTCTCACCAAAATTAAATTACGTTTCTAATGTAATTAAACTTTATTTTGTTGTGGTTGTTTCAAACACAATCACGTAAACAAACGGGCTCTTATAGTATTCAATTTTTGTTACGGTCTTCTGTCTATAAGATGGCATCAATATTATCTGCAATTGCTTGTTCCTAATGGTTTTGCCAGGTTCATCCTTTCTCCTCTTTGGGTTCATGACCTAGACGGTTCACAAAGATCGTATGTCAGGTCAATTTCATTTCTGGCCAAGTTTCGTGTCATGTCTTGAAAATAACAATAATGATGTTAAAATTTGCACTTCCACTCGGAGAAAAGTTATCAGCCATCCTACGGCGAGCTGGTGGACAGCATGCTGTTTTCTAACGGCTTTTGTATGTAACGGGGTTCCTTAGGCAGACTTCCTGCATTATTTGTACAGTGGGTGCGAGAGTTATTTTTGCTTTAAAATATGTTAATATAATTTTTTTTCAACTCTCTTTATTTTTAACGTCAAGTGACAAGTCTAAAAAAATATATTTATTTAATATTTAATGCTTTTGTATACTATAACATATTTTTAAAACATATCAGTAACGATCGTACTGTAGAGTGCCGCCAAGCTTTGATTGATTAGTCCTTGACGATGTACCTGTTGGCTAGTGGATGTTCTCTGTGGGTCAAGTTGCTAGGATCAAGTCTTTAGAATACCATCTTTTACGAATTCTATGAATTATCTGCCTTTAATCCATTGGAAGGCGAGTTTAGTTTACGATTTGGTTAAAATACCACCTGGTTTTAAATTAGAAAGGGATGAAAGAAAAGGTTACTGTGATTTTTTTTCTAAAACAAAGTTCTAGATAAACATGCAAAATTCTAGAAAGAAACAAACCTCGGATTAAAAAAATTATATAAAAAGTGAAAACACTTGGGATTTAAAACAATGTGCTTGACAAAAGGGGTTTGACAGCTTCGAAACCAGGACAGAACTGGCCTGTTAACTGTTTTGACAAATTATTCAAAAAGATTATGATGGCGTAGCTTATTCTTGTGGGCTTCCCTAGAAGAAAAGGGCAGGAACAGTTCAGAAAAACCCGCGAAGGCACAAACACAAACTCAGAATGTCAACCTCGACAGCTCAGAACTAGAGTATAAGAGAAGTGGGTTCCGTTTCTTTCAGTTCCAAAACCAGACATCATGGCAGGAGTAGAAATGTTCCCTAGAGGATTTGGCAATGTAGCTTTTGTTCTTGTTGCTTATTGCTTTCTCAATTTCTGGATGGGATTCCAGGTTGGCAAAGCTCGCAAGAAATACAACGTCTCTTATCCAACCCTCTATGCTATCGAATCAGAAAACAAAGATGCCAACCTCTTCAACTGTGTTCAGGTCCTCTTGCCCTTACTTTTCTTTTCTTGTTTCTGTTTCCTGAAATGTGGATTTTAACCTCTCTCTTCTTTCTTTTTTTTGGTTCTGTGGTGCAGAGAGGACATCAGAATTCCCTGGAACTGATGCCAGTGTTCTTTTTGCTGATGGTGTTAGGAGGGATAAGGCATCCTTGTGCTTGTGTTGCTCTTGGATCCATTTATACTGTCACTCGGTTTTTCTATTTCACTGGCTACGCCACTGGGGACCCTAAAAACCGTCTCACTATTGGGTTTGTTCCCTTTCTCTCTTGCTCTCAGCGATTACCTTGTTCTGTCTTGATTGAAAACTTAGATAAAAGTAGAAATTTTTTTAATCAATTCCAGTCATATGTGCCTAACTCCTTAGCATAAATATGTGAAAATCGCATCGGTAGGTCACATTCAAGATTCGCATAAGTTATTAACCGATCAATTTCAGTCCGTCAATGCATGTGCGCATATTCTGATGAATTTTATACCCACATGTCACATATATGGGATTGCTACGTTGCCTGCATCATGCCTTTAACAGCGTTGGATTTGACGTTGGTAATACCTTTTAACCAATGATCTAACCAGCATCGGCTTTGGGACGATGATGACACTCTAGACCTCCCCATGTGTAGGATTAAATTAGTGTCAGGCCGCAACACTGTAATGGTAATGATTTCCCTTTTTATGTGCAGGAAATATGGGCTCTTGCCTTTGATAGGGCTTATGGGGTGCACAATTTCATTCGGTATCACTCTTCTTCGAGGAAAGTCCTTGTCTGTTATTTACTTATCTTGTGGTTTTGCTTTCCTTAAATTTTCCATGTTCATCCATCTTTAGTGTGTTTATGTTTTGTGTTTAACAAGCTGAACTTTCTTTGAATATTGAGGTGATATTCTTCTAAGATCATTTCTCCTTTGTCGTAGAATTCCTTCCAATTCAGAGGCACCAATAGAACATCTCTCAATGCCTTTATGTTGAAAGGAAAATGAACCCTTGATTTGTCTCTGTCAGATATGGCAATTATATATCTTAACTAGCAATAACGTTTTCCAACACAATTTGTTTTTGTCAAAGCAAGTTTACATTGAATCCAATAGTTAGATATAGAATGAAAATGGCATTGGTGCTAGACTTTCTTAGGTGGAAATCAGAAAATACTGGAAGGTCCTGGTATAGGTGCCAAAACAATCAAGGACCTTTGGTCATAGCTGTCAACTCATTTCGGAGATTGACATGGAATAAGGCTCAGGCTGCAAAATAGAGATTAGCAGTGGCAACTCTCCCACGTTGTAAATTGTGTAAGATGAAACTTTAGACCTTCTGTCCTTGCCCTTCGAACCATGTCAGTTTGGTGCCTGGATGTCCTTACAGCCACAGAACAGGGCTTTAATGATACTCTGTGTCATATGAGATTGGACCAAGTCTGCGTTTAGCCAAAGTTTAGCATAGATACCAGGTAGTTTCGTATAAAATGGGATGTTTATGTTGTTCATTGTGATTTCTTACAGGGCCCTGCGACCGAAAAACCAGTAGCGGCTCCTCCTGCTACTTCTCAAGCAACAGAGTGAGTATATATGTTACAATAGTATATACTTTGACTTAAATATTCTTGTTTTAACACAATAAGTTAACTGTTCCCTTTGTTGTTCGTTTGCAGGGGAACTAAGAAGTCCAAGGAGCGATCCTGAGCTCCAACGATCCGAAACGTTTTGCGCAGTGTCTGATTTTGTTTGTTGCTTTAGACAATGTTGTTTTATATCTTAGATCCAAGGAAGTTTAAGCTGTTGGTACTTGATGCGATACGTAACTCCAGTTTTTGTCGGTTAAAAATCTATTATTCTGTACCTATATATATATATATTTAAGAAAAGTTTGGCTGGGCCTTTTCCATCCTATATCCTGCAACCATGTTGATCTCTCTGTGGCCTGCTTTTTTGTCCATATTACTCTGCTAGACGATACAAGGCTGTGTTGGCTTTCTTTATCCGAGCAAGTCATCTTTAAGAAAGGGAATCAATGTAGTTCAGACATTCGAGCCTTCGAAGTTGTTTCACACTTGGCTATAGAAAGAAATTAAAGATCCAGATCATTTTGTTACCATCTTTTATCTGCAGGATGGCACCAATGTCATCTTCAATTGCTTGTTCCTCATAATTTTGCGAATTTCATCCTTTATCCTCTTCTGTTTCACGACCTGGGCGGTTTAGGAAGCTAGTATGCCAGCCAAATTCCATTCCTGGCCAAGTTCCTTCTCAAGTCCTGAAGATCAAGCTAATGGTGTTAGAATTTATGTACTGCAAATTGGAGAAAAGTTATCATCCATTGTGCGCGTCGAGCTGGTGAATAGCAGGTGGTTTATGAATGGTAGAGAATGGCTTTCTGCATATAATGGGGTTCCATAGCTAGATTTCTTCTTCAAGTCCCGCCAAGCTTTGATTAAAGATTGTCCCCAGTTGGCTAGTGGATGTTCTTCTGTGGGTCAAGTTGCTAGGATCAAAAGAAACTAAAAGGATAACCTTTTTTATTTATTGGTTACTTTTATCGACAAAACACATTTATCCTTAGATGTGAGGGTATAATTGACTCTTTGCTTTTTTTATATACAGTAAAATAATTAATATACCCTTTTAAATAAATATTAATGAACCCGTGGGCAGAGGTATTTTTAGTTTTTCGATTTTGAGTGCACAGTAAAATAACCATAATGAATTTAAAGTCAAATTGTCTTCAACTTGGGGTAAAGGGATTTTTTTTTCTTTTTTTTGTGTGTTATTATCGAGTTTAATAAAAAAATAATTTAGTATTTTAATATATAAAAAATATTATTTAATTTTTAAAAGTGAATTATAGATGAAAATCAGTCAAATTTCAGCTTTCACGATAACATATTAATTCGCACGTATCTCTTCCATTTATAGATGATTTGTTTGGCTAAAATATATTATGTTTTGTATTAATGATTTTTTTTTTCTTCCTTTTTTTCTTATTCCTTTTGTTTTTCTTCATATCGGAACTTTTCCCAGTGTATTTTCAAAGCAACCTTTCATTGTTTTTCTTTCAACTTTAATTTATTTTTATCTATTTATTTATTTATTTTAAATAATTCATTAAATTAAAATTTTCTTCCAATAAATGTCTTTATGTTGAAAGGAAAATGAACCCTTAATTTGTCTCAGTCAAATATGGCAATTATATATCTATATATCAACTAGCAATAACATTTTCCAACACGTTTTGTTTTTGTCAAAGCAAGAATGATTACATTGGATCAAATTAGTTAGATATAGAATGATACTGCCATTGGTGCTCAACTTTCTTTCATGGAAATCAGACAATGCTGGAGGGTCCTCGAACAGCTGTGCTAAATCAATCAAAGAAGTCTCCTTTGGTCATACTTGTCAACCCAGAGATTCATTTGGAAAATATCTCGTGTTATTGGATTCATTTAAATCAATTATTTTTACTAAAAAATCATGTAAGTTAAATTTTATTAGGTCAATATATTTAAATTTTAATCTCTGCAAAAATCAAAATTACTCATGAATTACTATGATTGATTGATTGAAACTAACTAATTAGTCCCTCTTATGTGGAAAATTATTTAATAATACCATAACAAAAACTTATTTGGAGTTGGTGGTGGCAGCCAGTTCAAATCCATTGGCACCACCAATTATTTTTTCTGCAATTTGGATTTGTAAAAGTGATGATGGTGGCGGTTTTTATTGATGCAGGGTTTTAATGGTGGTTTCTTGGTTGACTTAATACTTCCTTGGTAAGTTTAGAGTTAGAGATTTATGATGAAGTGTGTGTTTAGAATTGTGGTTGTATTTATTTTTTTAAATGTTTTTTATTTGAAAATATATTAAAATAATATATATTTTTTTTAATTTTTAAAAATTATTTTTAATATCAGCGTATTAAAATCATCTGGAAAAAAAATTTACTTTGAAGCAAAGAAAAAAAAAATTAATTTTTTTAAAGCGTTTTTGAAATACAAAAACAAAATTAAATTGAAATTTGAATGCAGGAAAAAAGACCCAATTTAAAATTGAAAAACATTTGATTAATAGGAACCATCCCTGTTCCAAGTACATTTTCAAGAGTAAAAGCTATTTAGAAGAATTAAATTGATAATATAGTTTTTAAAATAATGTAAATATAGTAAAAAAAAATTTCATATATGCATTTCAATGAAAAAAAACTATTTAAAAAGCTAATTGTATTTTAATATATTTTATATCCCCCAAAAACTATAAATATCTCTTGATATTAATTTCAAGTTAATTCAATGACTAGAGATTTGAAAAATATCTCTTACCTCTATCTAAATGTCCATAGCTGTTTTTTATTATTAATATAAATGTTCGGGTTAATTTATGCGCATCTCGACTAATCTTATAAATTCTAAAATTAACGATGATGTAAACCTCTATTAACTCTAAAATTTATATAACTTAAACTCATAATATTTAAAAAGCATTCATATTAAGCTAAATTCCTTTAAAGTTATCCATGGCACTTTTATTTTTGCTGGTTGGCAACCAATCACTGCATATTGTTTTAAGAGCATAATTGCTGCCCGACCATAAAACACACCACCTAAAACTTGGCAGAAAGCCTAAAACTTTTTTTTTTTTATCAAAAGTTTTGACTGCGAGACTCTTGTAATTGAATGTTTAATTGGAATTTATATGGTCAATGTTTTAATTACTCGTTTGCCGGCCTGTTAGGGCTCCATATAACTGTTGTGGATCAAGCTTTGGCATCCCATAATCATGGCTGTTCATAGATTAAAACCTTTTTGTTTACTAGGGTTTTCTCATAACCTAGCTGGTTCTCGTATTGATACAATTTGATTTACTTTATTATTCTTTATCTTGACTATATATATAGATAGTTATAGCTAGCCTCCTCAAAAGTTAAGCCCTAGATATTGTTTTTAACTACTCTATGAAAAGAAAATTTAATTAATAACATAAAAATTCAGTGGGACATGAATAAATTTTCATTAATTTAAATGAACTTGAATGCTTTAAATGAAATTCCAAATTTGAGTTCAAAGTGTTGAAAATAAAAAAATGAACTTGACTACTTTAATTGAGAATTCCAAATTTAAGCTCAAAGTGTTAGAAATAGCATCGGAGATTCAAGATTGAAAAGCAACTTTGAACATGACGCGTGGAGAAACTTGTATTGATTGGTGGAGCTACAAGGAATGAAATGCCAGAGTCAATTATTGTAGGCCCTCTTCTTTAACCCCCCCTTTTTTTTCACTTTATGCCAATATAATTTTTTTACAAAAATATATAAATATCATGTAAATATTAGTAAACAACCTTAACATTTATTTTTGCTAGTAAAAATTCATTTCTAATTTTATTTAAATTTTTATTATCGTATTGATGTATAATGATATTTTTATTTTTTGTACATATCATATAACAACATGATTGAGATTGAGTTAGATATATATGGTTTCACATAGGTAAGCGGTGGCCTCCAATCCATTTCAATCAGTATAATATTGAACATATTAATAATTATTGTTTTTTTGTTATTTATTATCTAGGTGAATGTTGTTTTTTAAAAATAAAGATTTGATTTTATTATTATTTTTAGGTTTCATATCGCCATAGTGGACCTAATAGCATTTTATCTTTAGTAATAAATAAACACATTTTAATTTAGATAAATTCTTAACATATAAACACATTTGATATTTTTATCATTAAAAATAAATACAAAATAACTTATTTTAAATAGGATGCATAGGGTAATTACTATTTTTTCTATTATATAATCACTTCTTACTTAAAAATACTTTGAAAAACTATAGTTAGAATTATTCATTATTATAAATCAAGATAACAACTATTTTTTATTTCATCTTATTTTTATACATAGCCCACCTCAATATCCATGGGATTTTTATTTTTATTTTTCTGTTGGCAACGTGTTTTCAACCAATCACACCTACTGTTTCAAAAAGCATAATGACTGCCCCACCACAAGTAACACCGCCAAAAACTTGGCGGGTAGCCGGAAACTTTATTTTCCCCGAAAGGTTTGAACTTTGAACGTGACACTATTAAAATTATCGAAATTTACATGGTCAATGTTTTAATTACTCGTTTGCCGGCCTGTTAGGGTTCATATAACTGTTGTGGATCAAGCTTTGGCATCCCATAATCATGGCTGTTTACAAGATCCCTCCATGGATGTCTTGGTACAGGTTTAAGGTTATTTAAACAGTCTATCTATACTTACAGTGAACCAAATTCAAGCATCCAACCAGCAATGATTGCAATAAAGGGCAAGTTGTGCCCTAAAGCCTGTAATAAAACCACACCAGAGATCGCCATTGCCACATCTATGCTCCCTCTTACACGAACACCAACAACTTATTATTATGTTAATTGAAAAGGAAAATGATTTAATGTTCCATGCACCATGAAAACAGGACGAATCTATGTTTTTTTATTTATTTATTATTATTAACATGAATTTCTAGACCTGCTTACATACATCTTAACTAATTCTACGTGCCTTAAAATTAATAATTATATAAATTTTTAGTGACTATCATATAAGAATTACATGTTTCGAACCTGAGATCACAAAAAAAATAAATTTTTTAATTCCAAACTCTTATCACTAAACTATTTCTACATAATTGATAATTCTATATTCTGGACATTGCTTGTAATGGTAGAAGTCCAATTCAATTAATTCACATACATACTCATCCTAATTGCTTAATTCACAACTTATTTTAAATTTTTTTAAAAAGAAATTAAAGAATGTCAATTTTTAAAAAATCAAATTTTGTTTTGATTAAATTAATTAAATCACGTGTTAACTAATTATATTTGTTAAAGAATTATATAATTTATATTTTAAAATTTTATTTAAAAATTTAATCTATTACATTAAGATGATTCTTTAATATTATATTAAAACTTTATTAATCGAGCAGTCATGTATTTAAATTTTACCATATTAAAATAATTATTTTAAATTTTTAAATAAAATTAATATTTTAATAATATTTTTCAATGTTTAATTTAAAAAACCATCCAAGTCAAGTTCAGGATGGACAAAACACGGGGCATTAATTGTGGCTTTTATGACTTTCTTGTAAAGAAAAAGGAGGTGTAGCCGTGTAGAATAGCTTTGGTCAGTTGCAGCTTTTATATTTCCCCACCTACAATAAATGCTTTGAATTCCAATTATTTTTGTCAGAAGCCAGTGTATTTGTATTAAAAAAATCAAATCGACAAGACATCGACATAGAAGGGTACTGGTTATGTTATGTAACACGTGGTATATACCATGATCATATATTTTATCTTTTTATAAAAGAATTATATATTTAGATTTTTTCAATACGTTTCTGTAATTTAAAAAATCTAATTTAAATAAAAAAAATCTTATATATACCTGTAATTATATAATTTTAGAATTATATGTGCAAATAAAAAAATAAAAAATCATTAACAAAATCTAAAAATAAAACTTGAAAAATCGAGAAATATGTATAGATTAAAATATTTAATCTTAAAAAACAAGATATTTACCCGGTTATGTATTTCTAAATTTGTTTATTTAAAAAACTTATAGTAGAAATAAAGACATAAATTAAATTAATTTAATAAAATAAAATGAAAAATAACATCATGCAAAGTTGAGCATATTAAAATTATTATTTGTTCTTCAAAAATATAATTTCTTTATACAAAAGATAAATATAAATGAATTAAAAAAACTCTTCAAAGTTAAATGCATAACTAAATAAATAATTATTATTTAAAAGAGAATTTTCAAATAAAATGAAAGAGAAAAGAGGTACTAATTTAAATATAAATTAAAACAATTAGAGAAAATCCATAAAAAATCATTAATTTTTTTTAAATATTAAAAAAAGAGCAAAATGCAGGTGCTCTGCTCCTAACAAGCCACGCTAGCTAGCTGGTCCATTTTATCATGAATGATCCAATGTACTGAAATTGGGTCTTTAATGTGTTTTTTGTTTGTAATTAGGATGGATGAGCCTCCAATGTTTTTGAAAAAAGATAACGTATTTGTCTAATTTGCTAGGATTTTGACCACCATAGTTGCCGGAAAATTAAAGCTTAAATTTTTCTTTTTAAAAACTAGTTTTTCAACTCATTTTTTTTTTAATTCAAAACACATGTAAGAATATCGTAGCAATAATAACAAGATCTTAAAAAAACCACTCTAAAAATCAAAATCAACCCTAATCCAAAAATTAATTTGAATTCAAATTTATTTTTTTCATGAACTTTAAAAATATACAACATCTAATGTAAACTTTTCTTGTTAAATAGAACTATCTGACACAAATATAATACATTTGTTTTAGTCTAAATAAGTGTCAACAACACTTTTCTCTCTTTACCTTCAGGATCTGACGACATTTCTTTTTCTCTTCTCGATTGAAAAATAATAAAAATAAATTTTTATATAAAAATTAATATGAAAAAAATATTAAGGTACTGAAATTATATAATTTATATGTTTTTTAAACTTCAAGAACCAGAATGCATCTTTTACAAAATTTATAATATGATACATATGCTTGATATCTTTTTGATTCTGATCCATTTCATAAATCATCAAGTTAATTCATTATAAATTTCATGATATAGGCATGGTAACGATTGTACCGTACGCATCACCAAGCACAAAAAAAAAAAAAAAAAAAACGTGATGTTACCACAAATATAACCCGTGTACAACATTTCTCTCGTCATAGTATAAACTATAAAGTCGAGAAAGTAAAAATCATTGACCCAAAAACTACCAAGAAAAATGAATTATTGCATGAGACGGGTCCCTCTCCCCAAATCTACACCGCTCTTTAAATTTATTTTTTAAAATATTTATTATTTTAAAATATATTAAAATAATATATTTTTTTATTTTTAATATCAACATAAAATTTTTAAAATATTAAAAATTTATTTAAAATAAAATAAAATATATGTTTTTTTCAAAAATATTTTTAAAATATAAAAATAAACTAGATTTAAATATGATGATGTATTATTTAATATCTAATTTCTTTTGAAAAAAAATTTAAAAGAAAACTTTCTCCTTTTAAATATAATCTGTACCAGAGTACATTTGGCCACACTGCTAGACATGTTTTTATTAAAATTTAATTTTTTTATTTTAAATTATTAATTTTTTAATATTTTTAATTATTTTAACGCGTTAGTAAAAAAAATTAAAATTTTAAAAATTAAAAATATTATTTTAATATATTAATAAGTAAAAATTAATACTACCGACCATTGAAGGATGGGGGCACATGCCTGCTGACATATCATTCACAATATATCAATGGCCTAGATCTTCCTTGTACGGAAACATTAACGGTCAAGATCTAACTCACTCTCTCTTTCTCTTACAAGTATCTCTATCCTTCTCTCTCTACTGTCCTCAAGTCCAGCTTTGTCGGGTCCTCTTATAAGGCAAATGACACTGACCTCACTCCCTGCATTTTCTCTACTTTTCTCCCTGTAAACAGTACTGTAAGTTAAATAGCTCGAGTGAAAGATTTGAGCTTTAAAGCCAAAATCCACTCTGGTAAGGTCATTTTCAATTTCCTGGAACTTAGGTGAAAGGGAAAGTTTCATTCTTTTCTGGGTTCTTGATTTGTGTCATGAAGTTACTGAAACACTACGAAAGTTTTGATCTTTTCTTCAAGAAAGTGAAGGAGAAGATCTAAATGGATTTGGGGTTGGTTTGGTTCTCAACTTTGTTATCTTTTTTTGGGGTATTTGTGGTTAGGGTTTTGGAGGGGAGGAAATGAGAGGAAGGAAAGGCGGGGTTAGTGAGAGTGAGAAGAGAGGCAGTGGTGTGTTTTTGGAGGATTAGAAGATGATTATTATTATTAGTATGGCAGCTGTTAGTGAGGGTTTTAAATAGTAATTAATTAGTCGGACTATCTGTATTTAGCAGTATTAATTACTATATTTTGTTATAAACAAGTGTATTTATTTAATAATAATAAAAAAAGGTGTGATATGAAGCTTTCAACATCAGGGTTGGGTGGTCAGCAAGCGGGTCAAGAAGGTATTTATCTTATTAACCTTCATTCTACTTCATATTATTAGTATTTGTGTCATTTCAGGTTCTTGTTTGGTTTCTTTGAGTTTTGAATGTCTTCACATTTACCCTTGAAAACTTATGATTGAATTTTAAAGGGATCGATTTGCTTACTAAATTGTGTGTGTAATCGTTATGCTGATTTTGATGATAGGGGAGAAGAAATGTTTGAATTCAGAGTTGTGGCATGCTTGTGCTGGACCACTGGTGTCCTTACCAACTGTGGGGAGCAGAGTGGTCTACTTCCCTCAGGGTCATAGTGAGCAGGTGTTCTTCTTATTCTCATTATCTATCTTTATTATGATTCTGAATTCTAGTTCCAAAAGTAATGCTTTTCTATTTGTTGCTTGTTATATGTGCACAATGTGGGGGAGATTGAAAAAGAATGAACTTTTTGTAGGTAGCTGCAACTACTAACAAAGAAGTTGATGCACACATACCAAATTATCCCAGCTTGCCGCCACAGTTGATATGCCAGCTCCACAATGTCACTATGCATGTGGGTTCTGTTTGCTTAATTTAATCAATAAAAGTTCCTTCATTTTCCCTACCCCTAAGAGCGCTTTTTTTCTTCTTCTAAATATGCACTTATGATTATGCTAAGGCCATCTGGAAATGCTAAGCAACAAGTGTGTTTGAAATTTCAGGCAGATGTTGAAACAGACGAAGTTTATGCCCAGATGACATTACAGCCTTTGACACCGGTAATAACTGATTAAAATTCAAATCTCGAGTTCATTTGTTATTAAATTGCTTTTTAGCAAAAGAATATTTGTTGGTTGTGTATATTTAGATGTTGTCTAATCACCTTTTGTTATCAATGAACATATAGCAAGAGCAAAAGGAAACTTTTCTTCCCTTGGACTTGGGAATGCCAAGCAAGCAGCCCACAAATTATTTTTGCAAGACATTGACTGCAAGTGATACTAGCACACATGGAGGATTTTCTGTTCCTCGTCGTGCTGCTGAGAAAGTCTTTCCTCCGCTGGTAATCTCTTTAAGTGGCTTGTATTGCCTCAAATATTTAGGCAACGCTAATGAATTTTCTTTGGTTGTGTCTATTTCTTTGTCATGTAGGATTTCACCCAGCAGCCTCCAGCTCAGGAACTTATTGCTAGGGATCTCCATGATGTTGAATGGAGGTTTCGGCATATTTTCCGAGGTAAGTAATGGAATTATTGTCCATTAATTGGACATGTTTCTTATTGAATTAGGATGTATTTAAGGTTGAATATCAGGATAATGATGCTCCATGGTTATTACTTGGTGCCTCCAAGGATTCTCAAAAACGATGCCATTGCTTTAACCTGTAAACCTACTGGAGGAAAACAGGCGGCCTGTGTTCTGCCATTACAATAACTTTGTGTAATGGCAGCTAGTGTCTTAATTAAAATAGCTTTGTTGAATGACAGTGTCTTACACTGCATTTTGATGCCATGACTCTGAAAAGATCAATTTTAGCTATAATTCTTACTCATCATTCATATTTCTAATTCTTTAGTTATAATTTATCCTCCATTTGTATTGTAATTTTACCACGCAAACAGGCTTTATACATATACTATGGGTTATGAAGTAACTTAACCAAGAAGAAATTTGTGCATGTAGAAGTCAAATTCCTTCATTAATAGGGAACTTGATAGTCAATTGCATTGCAGATTACTTTTATTGAAAAGTGACTCCGCAATTAGGCACCAAGTATGTGGTGGTTAATAATCATTACCATGTTTTGAAACTAGTAAAAACAAGTGAATACGAAGTAGCATTTCTTAAAAGCTTACATGGTAATGAAGCAAATCCAATTCCAGTTGTGTTTGCAGTATACATTAGGTGCAACTCTTTTTAATTAAGTAAATATGTATGAAATGAGCTGTCAGAATTACAGCCATGTACCAGCTACTTATCAACTATATGAGTCGGTTTATCCTGCTTATAATGTGGCTCTCCTATCATTTCTTATGCATCAATGAAGTTACTTTTGCGCACACCTGCGTGTGTGTCTGTGTATCTTGCGCTCTACTTTTTATTGGTGTAACTCACACCCTAAGCTTCAATGAACCCAGTGCCCGGATGCTGAACTTATTTGGAATTGCTTAGCCTAACACTAGCCGTGTTTGCCACCTGCCTTAATGCAAAACAAGACAAATTACTTAAATACACATCTGTTTCTGCAGGACAAGTCAAATGCATCATTTGTTTTCACAACTCATTGACTCTATTCGTCACCATTTGGCTTATCAAAAGATGTTTGCCACCAGACAATTTTGGGCAACTCAACTATATGGGACGTTGAAAACTGTTCTCCTTGTACATCACGTATCATTCTAATAAAAGAAACATGGAAAATCTAAAGTTTTATCTGAATACCTACTAAATGAGTCACAGCAGAAAAAAAGTGATTGATTATGCTGGAAAAATACTTGGTTTATTCCATTGTATAATATAGGAGACTGGACTTTATTCTTCATGACCCATAGACTGTTTGTGTGGATTATAAACCCAGCACAAGGGAAGTACTTATTATGAAACCTACCAGTGTTAATGGGACCAAGTATGTGCTTGGTTGTGCAGTGGCTTATAAGCCACTACTGCTATGGTGTAAGGTACCTCTAATTGGAGCAAAGCATTCATCTGAGTGATACTTTTCCCCAGTTGGTGGTATTTTTCTTTTTGTAGGTGTGCCAAGGCACCCCAAAGTACTTATAATAATGCTAAGAAGGCCACATTTTCCTGCTGTTAGCATTTGCACTCACTTTGTCTTCGTATAATAACTGCCAATGAGTTAATGTTGTAGTGCTTAATGGGATGTTCTTCTATCATGTCATTGCTGATTTTTGTGCTGGCTTGCCTTTTTTTTTTCCCCTTCCTCATCTTGCAGGACAGCCCAAACGGCATCTACTTACGACAGGTTGGAGTGTGTTTGTAAGTGCCAAAAGACTTGTTGCTGGAGATTCTGTTCTTTTTATCTGGTACGTAATCATCTTACTTCCTTGCCAAAAATCTTCAGTTAATACAGCTAAGCTTGTTGCTTCCTTCTATTAGGAATGAGAAAAACCAGCTTCTTTTGGGAATTCGCCGTGCCACTCGACCGCAAACTGTAATGCCATCATCTGTGTTATCTAGTGATAGCATGCACATTGGACTCCTTGCTGCTGCTGCTCATGCTGCTGCGACTAATAGCTGTTTCACAGTGTTCTATAACCCTAGGTGGTATACATGTTTGTAAGTTCTTAGCTATTGTTGCTTTAGTTTTTCATCTGACATGTATATTTTTTGCAGGGCTAGTCCATCTGAGTTTGTTATACCTCTATCCAAATATGTTAAAGCAGTTTTTCACATACGTGTTTCAGTTGGAATGCGCTTCCGGATGCTTTTTGAGACTGAAGAATCAAGTGTCCGTAGGTATTATTGCAGCTGATAGTTTAGTGTTATTTATATTCTACCGCTTGGGTCTTTCAACTCACATAATTGTTTATATTCTGTGAAGTGTCTCTCAGGATTTTAATGTATTCTTCAGCAATGCATGGCATTAAGTTACATAACTGTCATATTCTATTGCTTTTCAATTTGTTAGTTAGCTGCAGATGAACTTAGGCCTCATGGAAGCAAAAAATATTCTTGATGTAGAGGTGCATTCTCGTATCATGATACTGAGGGTTAGATGGCATGCACGAGTATCATCCTTTTGAGGACTCAACTTGGATCTTAAGGTATTACAACCACAAATATAAGAGTATCAATCTACAAATTACTGTTTGCTAGGTTGGCGTTGTAAGAAATGCAAATTCATCACAAAATTATGGGCCTTGTGTGTGATTTGGGCTGATGAGTAAGTTATTGGTTCTGATAGCAGGCCACTGAAAGCAGTCATAATGCATGCCATGTATCCCTCAACATTATGATGATGCCAAGGAGCTGCTGCCTCTACATCACTCATTTTATTTTGTCAAACTGCCATGTACGTGTGTGCAGCTATGTTTATGTGGAAGGCTTGTCTTGTCCAGGTACATGGGAACGATAACTGGCACAAGTGATCTAGATCCTGTTCGCTGGCCTAATTCACATTGGCGATCTGTCAAGGTAATTGATTTAATGTGTAGACTCTGGATCCATAATACCAGGCATGTTTGTACCATTATATCTCATGCTATGCTATGTAGTCACTCAATGCATCGCTTCATTTTCACCTGGACAGGTATTTGATTTCTCGAGTTTTTGCGCACACACACACACAGTGCAGTGTTGTTAGAGAGAGAGCTCATTTATCCATCTTTATTTTTCTTTTGAACTGAATTTAAATAACCAGTTCTTTCATGTTCTTATGTAGTTGGCGCTGTACACATATTGCAATGTTGTTTATTTTCCCTTTAAGTATTTAGCTCGTGCCTGACATTAGGGTGAAAACTTCACTTGGTCTCTGCAGGTGGTGCATGTTGACACCTTTCAAATAAAATGGGTTGTCTTTTATGGTTTAAAATAGCTTTTAATACTGATCAGTCCTGTTGGAAGTCCTGATGTAGACTATTTTTATATATGTGCACCTATCATTATCTAAAGAAAAAAAAGCTTGCTTACTTTGAGCAAGACTAACATACTCCTGTCAAAAGTTTTCTGGCGAGAATTCCCTCTGCTTCATATGTATATGTATACGTGCGCCTGCATGTATACAATGTACCTCTTTGATGGCAGAGGGATTCTACTTTGCCTACCAGATAGCTCAAGGCATAGCTCCTGTCTGTTTTACCTAAAACTTTTGAAGTACCTTTTTATTTATTATTTGTATTCCTCTAACTTTGTCCTTAACCTTTTCATGCAGGTTGGTTGGGATGAGTCCACAGCAGGTGAGAGGCAGCCAAGGGTGTCTTTATGGGAGATTGAACCTTTAACCAGTTTTCCCATGTATCCATCACTATTTCCCCTCCGACTGAAACGGCCTTGGCATCCTGGGTCCACATCTTTGCTTGGTACATTCTCTATATTTAAGGACATGTTTGATGCCTTTCCTTAATAAAGCTAGTAGGATTTTAGTTTATATCAAGGACCTGAACTTAATGAAGTCTTCTTTTTAGGGATGTGAATTGATAATTGAATAACAGGGGAAGAAGATTGACTATTCTCGTAGGTTAGAGAATATTTGGAAAAGCTTTAGATGCAAGGGGAAAAAATGAATAGCTTACTTTCCCTCATCTCCATCAAAGTTATTATTAAATGGCCTTCTGAAGTAATTGCTGATAATGAATCTACATGTGCTGGCCAAACTGTGGCTTGCAATAGTTGGAGCTGGGAGTTGTAGTGGTTGGCTTATGCACAATAGTTGAGCAGTTGGAGTGACTGTGGGGGGCTGTAAGAATAAAATAGCAAAACAAGAAAATATTAATATAATGGCTAATATTTGAAGGAAAGCTGGAACAAGTGATTTAGGTTTAAAAGTTACATGACTAATAGGGAATCCAAATAACACAAGGATTGCTAAACTAAATAATAAAACTGAAAATAGTAAGGAGAGCTAAATGAACAGCTTCTGCTTCACGGAGGAACTACCCAGGAGAGGGTTGATAAATTGAATATTATTCTCAATAGGTGGATTTTTGGGATGCACGAGTGTATGATCTGGATAGCCAATATGTAGCAGTCGTGCCACATGTGGTAGAAGGTGTGGTTTGAAGGAGATAAAGGAATAAAAGAAGGATTCCAGGTTATGCCTGTGTAACTGTGGTGCTTTCACCATCCCGGATCAGAAGTGTACTGTCTGTATTTTCAAATTTGAAAATCTGTTCTTTTGCTTCTGTGAGGAGAGGTTTCATGACAATCATATTTATCAATTCTTCTGTCAATGTGTTCAATGCTCTCATTAGTTCTCGAAAAACAATTCCTCTTACTGGAAAAAGTGATGTGCATGCTTGTTTGAGAGTACTAGTTTTGCTTAGGAGTTCTAATAGCCTACTTGAAAAAATTTACAAGAAATCCTTTTCAGAATAGTAAAATCAATGATTGTCAAAAATGAATTTACTTTGAGGCTGATTCTCAAGGACAAGGAATGTGCATATCCCACTTTTGTTGAGCTTGAATTTTCCATATGTTACACTGTAGCTAGTCTAAAGTTATAGATTGCACGGCTAATGTGTATAAACAGCTGTAATTGGAATGGTAGAACTGAAACTGCTCATATTGGATACTTTTTGTGTAGCATAGTCTTCACTCCAAGGTCTTGTGTGGGTCTAAATTCGACAGCTTGTAATTTTCTGCCCTTGTGTAGGTCTAAAGTTGACCTCTGTGTGTCTGTGTCTGTCTGTCTTCCCTCTCTTTCTTTCAATCGTATGCGTGCATGTGTGCGGTAACCTCTTCATTTTCAGATAGCAGAGATGAAGCAAGTAATGGCTTAATATGGCTAAGGGGTGGAAGTGGAGAACAAGGTCTTCCATCTCTGAATTTTCAAGCTAATATGCTCCCCTGGATGCAGCAGAGGCTAGATCCAATGATGCTGGGAAATGATCATAATCAGCGGTACCAGGCCATGTTGGCAGCTGGTATGCAAAACCTGGGAGGTGGAGATCCCTTGAGGCAGCAATTTATGCAGCTTCAGCAGCCTTTTCAATACTCCCAACAGTCTAGCAGCCCTAATCCACTGTTGCAGCTGCAGCAGCAACATCAAGCAATGCAACAATCCATCCCTCATAATATTCTGCAACCACAAAACCAAATTTCCTCGGACAGCTTGCCCCGTCACCTCGTACAGCAGCAACTCAACAATCAGCCAGATGATCAGGCTCAGCAACACCAACAAGCCTATCATGATGGACTGCACATTCAAACTGATCTACTCCAGAGACAACAGTCAAATTTGCCTTCTCCATCATTTTCAAAAACAGAATACATGGACTCAAGCCCAAAGTTCACAGTATCTACCACCCCAATGCAAAACATGCTAGGTTCTCTGTGTACTGAAGGGAGCAGTAATCTTTTGGACTTCACCAGAGCTGGTCAGTCTACACTAACTGAACAGTTATCCCAACAGTCCTGGGTCCCAAAGTATGCACATCATGATGTCAATGCTTTTTCTAACTCATTGTCTCTCCCACGAACGTACCCCGAGAAAGATCTTTCAGTGGAAGCAGAAAACTGTAATTCTGATGCCCAGAATCCTACATTCTTTGGACTCCTGCTACCTACCACGGTGCCCAGATACCCTACTTCAGCAGTTGATACTGATGTCTCCTCAATGCCATTAGGGGATTCTGGGTTCCAGAATTCTCTGTATGGTTGTGTGCAAGACTCTTCTGAGTTATTGCCAAATGCAGGACAAATGGACCCACCAACCCCAAGTCGAACATTTGTCAAGGTACAAGCCACCAGCAATTTGCTTCTGTCTTGTCACCACTCCTGGTTGTTCCAAGGAATGTGTAATTTATCCTTATTTTTGTTTTAGGTCTACAAATCAGGATCGGTTGGGCGCTCATTGGACATATCCCGGTTCAGCAGCTATCATGAGCTGCGAGAAGAACTGGCTCAGATGTTTGGAATTGAGGGGAAATTGGAAAACCCTCATAGATCAGGCTGGCAGCTTGTGTTTGTCGACAGGGAGAATGATGTACTTCTCCTTGGAGATGATCCCTGGGAGTAAGTACTCAAGTCTACTTTTCCAGCTTCTTTGAGAACTCTCATATTTCAGCCAGCTTTCAGCCTAATACTGTTTTTGTCGGACCCATCTGCAGGTTATTTGTGAACAATGTTTGGTACATAAAGATACTTTCTCCGGAGGACGTTTTAAAAATGGGAGAGCAGGGTTTTGAATCCTCTGGCCCAAATGCTGTCAAAGGATGAGTGGCAGCGTGGCTTGAGAAATGGCTACTGGCTCGCGGAAACTGAGTGATGTAAACCATATGGCATTCTTCCTTCCACGGAGTTCATCAAATCCTCACACCCTGGAGTTAAAGATGAGCTTACGCGGGATCCCATCTCCTCCAACGTGTGCACCTCTCCCTGTTTCTTTGTATGTCTCAAGTTATATTATATAGTACTCCTACATATTTTGCTTAGACTAGCTAGTTATTCTGAAGAATTGACTTTTATCATGGATTAGATACTTGTAAGTTCATTAGTGAGCCTAAAGAATTAGAATCTGGCAGAATGATTCTAGGTATGTAAACTTGTACGAGCAATCATGCCATTCATGTTATTAAAATACCTTACTGTTTTTGCTGTTTAATGGTTATTATTCAATCTAGTGTGACAAACAACTGCATACCAGTGTCCAAGTTAATTAATTTATGTGAACATGCAAAGGTACCATGCTTTCAGTTAGTGACCTGATTATCTGAAAGCATATGTTTGTAGGAAATATCTTTGAGAAATGTTTTCAAACTAGTTACCCGGTAGATTAGCCGGTTCACTGACATTGATGTTTCAGCTGATACAATTATCTTTAAACCGATTACTGGAACATTGACCCATCCAGTTGACAAACAATCATCACCTATTCCTTCAACGAGTTTATCTCCTTGCACAAGATCCCTTAAAGTTAGATTTTTGTTTATTAGGATTGATCATATTTTTGGTTATTAGGATTGGTCATTTCTGATATCTATCTTCCATGGAAAACAGACATGATAATTCTCCATCAATTAGCTCAGGCAATAAGATGGTAATTTGGTTCATATAGAATGTTCATTGTCCTGGTAGCTATCTAACTCCTCTTCCCCAAAACGAACATGATCCTTTCATATATAAAGAATTTACTTGGGACTTGTATAGCTTATGAAGTTATGACTACCAAATTCCATTCAATGCATATGATGGCAATTCGCTCAATACCATCTCAAGTAGAAGTAAAACGATCTTTTTTAACAGTCAAAAGATTCAAGAATCAAAGATATCCTCAAACTGGAATCGGCTCTGAAATAGATAATATCATTCTCACGATCTTCTTCATTCCAAGTGCAAACCCAAGATGCTAATATCGTCAAAAGCGTGCCTATTCCTTATACCCCAAAGATGAATCATTCTCATTAATGAGAAAATAAGTTCGTGCCTCCAGATGATTTTGGAACCGAAGAGTCAGTTGTCATGCGTGCAGGAACCAATAAGGAGCGTCCATGCTACATCATGAACATCACTTGAACACAATAGCAATGAGTTTCACAGGAGGAAATGAAATAGGGTGAGGATCCCTGTAACGTGTTCTCAGTGTATACCCCACTAACGAAATTAAATGCATGACTATAGAATTGCTAGAATAGAAAATGAATTACACCACATCACCTACGCTATAGGTTTTATGGAATCAGTTTGTGCACGTACATCATGTTCCTGAGAATAGTCAGTAGGAAACAATACTTTGGTCAATTTATTCTTGAAACTTGAGATATCAGATATCCCTGTAAAATCGAATACAAGGGCACGCACAACATGGACCAAAGATTTAAAATTTCTTGGCAAGATCTTAGACATCAACATCATCTGGTTTCATAACATATTTGTTTTCCCTGTCACAAGCTGTTCATGAAACACTACAAAACTGTAAAAAGACCATAAAAGAGAAGGGAAGCCTGGGTAGAAGTTGGTCCAGTACAAAAAAGACCAAAACAGATCACTTAGAGCCCGACTACTTCTGACCCTCTTCAGCAACAGCTTCAAAGGTCTCACCGGCCACAAGATCTGGGACATCATCATCTTCTTGTGCAGCACCTGCCTCACCAGCTGGCATCTCCTTTTGAAACTGTTCTGCTAACTTCCTAAGGTTGTCCAAGTTATCTGGCCCTGAAAATTGCGGCAGCAAAATATCAATGACACATCTTGCAAACTACAGAATTGATCACAAGGCATGGGTAGAGCATTTCAGAAAAATTGATTGAAGTTAAATTATGAGTATTACTAGGGAAAATGCCTTCTTTTGATTAAATAGGTTTGTAGAAGAGTAATCAGATAACAAGCTACACCACATAACAAGTGAAAGAAAATTTACAAAAGGAATATATCCTCCCCAGAGGATTATCAATAGCAAGCAGTGCTTTCAAGAAATGCACTAATCCAACATCAGTTAAACAGTGTCTGCTTTAAGAAAACAAGCTGAGGACTTGGGCTCAGATAACACATTTTGAACATCAAATGCCTCGCATGTCTAAACTCTACTTTTAAACTCGAGGTTTTGACAACTCTATACAATTATTTCATTGAGCAATAGTTGAAAACTTCATCATCAGGGAGATTTTCATGGCAATTTAAGTTCAAGGTATTTTAAAGAAAGCTTGAGGGGAATCTGAAAGGTTTTCATAACAATTCATGTATAAGATAACATTTTAGCTTTCGGCACAATCAATCCAAACACATGACACCAGCAAGCACACAGATAGATAAAAACTAGATTAAAACAATACAAGCAAAAATGAAAAGCAATTTGAGTTATTAACCCAAACATTTTTGCACATTTAAATATGAAAACAAGAAAAATGTACTGGACAAGAATGAACTAGTGCAATGTTTGAAGCTAAAGAGCCTGATGCTTGAAAAAGCTATGTGCACAGAGAACAAGTGCAGGAGGTAAACACAATCACTGTGCAAGAAAAACTAAAATCTCATACTTAAACATGAGTATTATACAACGGAAACTTCTTGATTCCCATTTTTGAAATATAAAAGCAAAAGAACAGTATGACATGTGAAATGGATACTACAAGTAAAATCTACATACCAAGTTGGTTGATGATTCCTGGAAGAATATCTTGCAGTTCTGCAGCAACAACAAATTTAATTCGTGTTAGTTCTTGTCCGTCTCACTAACTCTCTTACACATGTATAAAAAACTTTTAATTAAAGTTTGGAAAAAGACGGTAGCAAAGTCAGGTAACAATTAAACACCCACTTCATATCAACAATATCACAAGAAACAATGACATTTCAGTTGACTAAAACCAGTGTCAAATTCTTATCAGAACACCAGTACAAATAAGCTAGTACAATTGTTACTCAACCAAAGCAACGCATGGACTATTGCAAAACAGAAACCAATACAGTTGAAATAATCAACAAACAAAAATACACCTCCACGTAAAGATAGCTTAAGAACTTACTTCTGGTTTGGGGAGTGCCAGAAATAACCCAAGTGTTAGCAGGAATGGAGGCTTGAACTTTAGGATTAACAAACTGAATAACCAAATCATCCTTGAAGATGTTCACTTCTTCAATAGCTGGAATTGTATTAACCCCAATTCTCTTCAAAGTACTTTGCAGCTTCTTGTCATCAGTTGTTGATGGCTTGTGCACGGCCTTCTTCTTTCTACACAAACAAGACAAAAAGAAAACAGACTTTAAAAAATCCACAAAAGATAACACCTTTATGCAAATAATGCTCCAATTCTAACACAAACAAGCAAAAGAAGAAAAATCCATGATTTTTTTTTTTGAAAAATAAAGAAGCACCACATTTTTAAAACACAGATTAAAGCTTTATGCAAACAAAAATCTAGCACCACCACAAATCAACCAAAAAACCTAAACTTCAATTCTTCAAAAGCACAAAAAGTTTGGATCTTTAGAAGTTTTACAGCAATACAGTACCTTCTCATGGTTCCCTTGCCACCGGTCCGAACAGAACCGGCCATCTTCATAAGCTTCTCTCTATTCATCTGTATATATTTCACTACAAAGTCAGTCTCTTTGAAAAAAACCTAAAATCATTTGCTATTAAACCCTAGTTTATCATCAAAAGAACAGAAAGAAAGACAGAGAAGTAAAGTTGCTATGAGCTTAGAAGTTAACAGTGAGTAGTAACTTGTGAGATTAGATTTCTTGAAGAGATAAAAGAGAGAGGCAACTGTTAGCAGCAGCAGCAGCAGCAGCAGCGAGCAGAACTAAAATGATGAAAGAACCGAAGGAGAGATTGGGGTTAGCATGATGGCAAGGGTTTCCTTACGCAATCCAAGGTATAATTCCTGTATTACCCTTCTCCCTTTTCTTCTTTTTTTTTAGGACGATCAAACACTACTTTTTTTTTTTTTTAAGTAAAAAATCTACTTGTCCTCTCCATTTTTTTTTTCGATTTAGTTTTTATTTTAATAAACGTTTAATATTGTTTTAGTTTTTATAATTATAGTTTAAAAATATTTTTATTTGTAATTTTAAAAAAATATATATTTAATTAACACTAAATGATTTTTATATGTAAAGTAAATAAAAAGATAAAAAAATATGTTATTTTAACTTCTATAAAATCAAGGTTTAAAACATAATTATGTGTGAGGTTTAGTAAGTGTTTGGTATTGAGATCTTTGATATTTTTAGTTTTAAAATAATTTTTATATATATTTTTAAATTATTTGATTTACAGATATCAAAGATAAATTTTAAAAAATAAAAAATATTTTAATATATTTTTCAAGCAAAACAACATTTTAAAAAATAATTTCTAATAAATTTCTAAACAAGCATTCCGTGCACAAAGTAAAAAATATTTGCCTAAACAAATAATTTTTTTTCTCTATGATGGTTAAAGAAAAAAAAACCACCTACAAAATACCAAACCATTCTAAATAAATTCATCAAGAGATTCTCATTTTTTTTTAGTCATTTGATGGGGCCATTCACATTCAAAATGTTCAATCGGCGCATAGACTATAAAATCTAATTATCCAGTTTATGTAATTGTTGTTGGAAGTTGTAGATTATGGCAATGTTTTTTCATTTATTATATACATTGAGTAATCGATATCTCGAAATATATAGGAAACAACACTTAGAAGTTAATCACTAGACTATTTAAATTTATTGATGGAATGTTAAAACTGGAGGAAATATTTTTTAAGAGAAGATTAGAGGAAGCATCGAATACTAAAATAAGAGGTCGTTCATGTCTCGTTGTGTCTTGGTTTACGGAAGCAATGAAAGGTTTAGGCCGTCTGAGATGAATAACGATCAACTTTTATGAAGATGATAAGACAGATGAGACATGTTGTCTGTATATTCTATTTTAAAAGAACAGAATTAACTTTAAAAGTGATGCTTATGGAACACATACATATATAGAAGCAATGAAAGGTTTAGGCCTCATTCTCAGCTACATGTAATATGTCAGCTTGCAAATATTTGAAAGCAAGCAAGAAAACCATCTCCCTCTTAGACCGAAAAGGCCTAACCATCTCACAGTTGAAGCAAATTCAATCCCATCTCACTGTCACAGCCACCCTTAAAGATCCATATGCAGCAGCAAAAATTATCTCTCTCCATGCACATTCCAATGCCAAAAGCTCTCTCTTTTATGCTGAAAGACTCTTTCCTTGCCTTCAAAACAAGTCCACCTTCATCTGGAACACCATGATGCAAGCTTTTGTAGAAAAAAATGAGGCCGTTAGAGCCTTTTCTCTATATAAGCACATGTTAGAGAGTAATTACTTGCCTAATAACTTTACTTTCTCTTTTGTTATCAGGGCTTGTATTGATGCTTTTAATTTGCAAATGGGTTTATGTTTTCATGGCCAAGTTGTTAAATTTGGATGGGAAAGTCATGATTTTGTGCAAAATGGATTGATTCATTTGTATGCAAATTGTGGGTTTATGGACTTGGCTAGGAACATGTTTGATTTGAGTATAAAGAGGGATGTTGTTACTTGGACTTGTTTGATTAATGGGTATTTAAATTCCGGTCAAGTCTTGATTGCTAGGGAGTTGTTTGATAGAATGCCTGAGAAGAATCCGGTTTCGTGGGGTGCCGTGATCGCAGGGTATGTGCGAATTGGGCTTTTTAAGGAGGCTTTAGAGGTTTTCTATGATATGCAGGTTTCTGGGTTTAGGCTTAATCGTGCTAGCATTGTTGGTGCTCTTACGGCGTGTGCTTTCTTAGGGGCTTTGGATCAAGGAAGGTGGATACATGCTTATGTTAAGAGGCATCATATGTCATTGGATAGAATGCTTGGCACTGCGCTAATTGATATGTATGCTAAGTGTGGATGTATCGAGATGGCTTGTAGCGTGTTTGATGAGATGGATGATAGGGATGTCTATGCTTTTACTTGTTTGATTTCGGGTCTAGCTAATCATGATAAGAGTGAAGCTGCCATTGTTTTGTTTGACAGGATGCAGGATGAGGGAGTTGTGCCGAACGAGGTCACATTCGTATGTGTCCTAAATGCTTGTAGCCGTATGGGAATGGTGGATGAAGGGTTGAGAATATTCGAGAGCATGAGTAATAGATATGCCATTGAGCCACAAATCCAGCATTATGGCTGTTTGGTGGATCTTTTGGGGAGAGCTGGGAAGATAGAGGAAGCAAAGAAGGTGGCGAGAGGGATGCCACTGCAGCCAGATTCATATACCTTGGGTGCATTGCTAGATGCATGTAGAGTACATGGTGATGTCCAGTTGGGTGAAGAAATGGTTGATAGCTTGGCGCAGCGGTGTCTTGACCATGGTGGTGTACATGTTCTTCTTTCAAACATGTATGCCTCCGCTGACAAATGGGAGGATGTCTCAAAGGTAAGGAAGAAGATGGAAGATAAAAACATAAGAAAGTTGCCAGGTTGTAGTTCAATTGAAGTGAATGGTACTGTTTGTGAATTTGTCACTGGAGATAGGTCCTATGCACATGAGGAAGATATCATGTTCTTGCTGTTTGGAATTGACAAGCAGTTAAAGTCTCTTTTTCCTGATGATGACGAGCATTATAACGTAACCATGGAACAGGTTCCCTCGTAGCCAAGAGAGCGTGCACAATCAATCGCTGGGACAGGTCCTGTGCGCTTAGAGAAGATATCATGTTCTTGCTGTTTGGAATTGACAAGAACTTAAAGTCTCTTTCTCTTGATGACGATGATGATCATGATAGTGTAACCTTGGAGCAAGTTTTCTCATAGCCATTAGCGGGTGCACATTTAACTGTATTGTAATTGTTATTCACACAGTGTATAGGGAGGATAAAACTAGGGCTCTGAAGTTTTAAGATTAATTATAGATTGAAGAACTGTTTAGAAATTTATAGAAATGTTTTTCGTATTTTTATTGAATCTCAATAATAATATTTATTTTTATAAAATAAACTATAACCTCTTATTTATATTAATATTAAAATCTTTTATAGAAAATGATTTCTAATTAAAAGCTACATAATTAATAGAATCTAATTACTACATAAAAAATACTAATTAAATTAAAAGTTCTAAACTAAGTAGAAAATAAATAATTAAAATCTAAAATTAACTAGAAAAATAATTAAAATACAATAATAATAATTTCATGCTTCAATCTGGTCCATAAACTATTGAGATAATTGTTCTATTTCAGTCTCTCCCACTTTAAAAAATCTCATTCTCGAGTTATATGTTAGAAATTGAACTTTTCCATAAAAAAATACTAACAATATATTATTCACAAAGTAGCATGTAGCATGTTTTTAACATGTGAACTTCAAAATTTAATTTATAATATATGTATAATAAGAAAACTTTTGTATATAATGTTATATTTTTTATTCCTATAAAATCCACTTGAAGTTCCTTCCAATGTTTATCTGCTTCAAACTTAAGCTCATCTAAATAAACTCCAAAATAACTTTTCATAATATTTTTAGAAGATTCGTGAAAATTTACTAGTCCTCTATGTCATTGCTTGCATGGTCTTCATTATTATATAAATCTTTTTCATCGTCTCCATCAAATTTGCATAGAACATCTTCATCGTCGAATGGTTAATGACATTCAATCATGTTGATTGATTTCTGTCTCTTAGGTTGTGGTTGTTTGTCTAGATTTGACAAAGTCTCATTATCTCTATGGAGTTCATCTTTACCAACACTCTTTACATAAAATTTCTAAATTAGATACAAAATAAATAATTAAGATCCAAAATTAACTAAAAAAAAAATTAAAACTGGAAAACAATAACTTCATGCTTAATTTGGTACATAAACTCCTATGATAATTGTTCCATGTTAGTTATACATTAAGAAAGTAAAGCCTCTTTCCTCATTGCTGAACCACTAATTTGGCTTATTGTTTTTTCTCAGCCTGGTGCAATTTGAAGCAAACACTTTCACAGTTGAAACATTGTAAAGACCCTGTAATAAAAACGTGGATGTATTGATGTTTGGCTCCATTGTAGGTGTAGGTTTCTCAAACAAATTGTTCCTATTTTATTTTTGTTGCTAATTATTTAATTGCCAAAAGTAAAATCGTTTTGCGTTCTGAAAACAATTCATACAATTTCTTTCATTTTTTTCCATGTTGCAGTAGTTCGATGATATCAGTTAGAGTGGGGAGTTTTACCCTTTTCTTTAGTTAAGAATTTATATTTTGTGTTCCTCGTGAATTACCTGTGAATGTTGGAACTCAGTAGTTAGATGGTTTTGGTTAGAGTGCTATAGCTGAAGTGGGGTGCGCACGCTTTTATTCACAAAAATGACGAATCAAGCTTAAGATCATGAGTTGCCTGTTATTGACAACAGATGTCAAGTGAAAGGTTCAGGAATAGATTTCGTTTTCCTCTGAATGGTCTTATTTATGTGCCAATCTCTCATGGAGGGATCACGATGATGTAAATTCACAGGTCCTATTAACTATTCGTCTTCAAGGCTTGTTGCCAAAGTCGCAAGTCGCATTTTATGAATCAACTGGTCAACGTGCAGACAACACAGAGAAAGAAGCAGTGGCATTGGATGAGGAGGAGGCGGTAGAAGTTGACTTGTCTCCATGGAACCTTTCAACAGATTCAACAAAGGGAGGTCTAGTTGGTTGCGTGTGCTCCTGTGAACCCCTACTTTTGAACAAAACAACTACCTCGGACATTGTTGGCCTTAAAGTTGGTGATGATTGGGTACACATCAAGGCAATCTCTATGATTTTCTTTGCATGTTCCGCTTCATACTCACTGGGATCTAAGCTTTCGTCCACCAATTCAATGTGCTTGCCATCCTCATATAGCTTCCATGCCTGTTGAACATGATTCAGACAAAGATACAAGACTGAAATGACAGCATAATAAACATTGTCTTCGTTAAAGTTCTAGCCTTCCGCGACTCACCTTTTTGAGGAGGTATTCAGCACCAGGATCAGCTATCATCTCACTGCTCTTCTTGCCACTTACGATTTCAAGGACAACGATACCAAAGCTGTACGTGTCAACTTTTTCCGATAGCTGTCCATGGAGAGCATACTCAGGTGCTGTGTATCCCCTGAATTCATGGGCATTGATTCAAATTTTGATGTCAGATATAGAGGCATTTGAGAAGTATTTGTGTTCTTTAACAAGATTTGGTAGTATGAAAAAACAAACTGTTATGACTAAATGTGAAACACCTTAACTGATTCATGTTCCATTAGCATGGATTATAGTTATGTTCACATCCACCATCATGTTTGCTATATAGTTTCACCATACAAGGAAATACAACAGGAATCTAGTAGAAAAATGGCGGAAAGCTGTTATGAGACTTAAAACTCTTCTATATAGTGCTGCAACTGCATTCATCTTTCTGAAGGTAATGTTTCTTGTGCTTACAGATGAAAGTTTTACTTCCCAAGAACCGAAGAGATAGAAATATGTTTGGTTGAAGAGACATAGAGGAAGATATAAAATAAATTTGTATCACAACAATTGCATGGACCCTTCTAATTTCAACAGTTTATTGTAACTTACAATGTTCCGGCAAATTTTGTGCTCAGGTGGCTCTGATTTTCAGGTAGAAGCCTTGCCAACCCAAAATCTGCTATCTTGGGTTGGAAATCGTCATCCAGAAGAATGTTGCTGGATTTTATATCTCTATGAATGATGCACACATGGAATTGCTCGTGCAGATAGGCGAGCCCTTGAGCCGTGCCGAGGATTATATCAAATCGTTGCTTCCATCTGAGGGATCCTCGTTTTTCACCTGCTCCCAACTAAAGATTCAGCTGAAATTTCAGTCTTAAAAGAACTGTAAATATTTTGAAGTGGCATCATAGACTATTTACGTTACCAAACAAGAATCTATCAAGGCTGCTGTTTGCCATGTATTCATATACTAGAAGTAGCTCTGGTCCTTTGTTACAACAGCCGAGAAGACGGATAAGATTCCGGTGATGAACATTGCTTATCAGTGTGACTTCACTTGCAAAATCTGCTTTGACCCTGTTGGACTGGCCTAGAGCTAGTTTCTTCACTGCAACTACTTTCCCATTCTTCAAAGTACCCTGTGAAATTGACAAGGGATTTATTAACAATAGAACAGTGAGGCAGAGGGTAGAACTGATATGAGCGTTTTCCGTGAAGGAAAAAAGCTTCCATGCTAGATGTGATGGCTATATGTTGCAGAATATTTGCAGTCTCTTCTATTTCACCTTGTATACATCACCAAAACCTCCTTCTCCTAGCTTGTTTTCTTCTTTAAAATTTTTAGTTGCCAATTTCAAGTCCTTATAACTGTATATGGTGGCGCCTCGCAGCTCGGTTGCATCTAATATATTACCTGCAACAATATTAGGAGTTAGGAGTTAGGATTTCACTTGCAATAGAACATGAAAAGTGAAGATTGTGACCATGCCGTTCACTTTACCTCCAGGATCTGCCTTCTGCTTTTTAGATAGTTTAAACCAAACAAACAATCCAACAATAAGCAGAACAAGGGCTGCCCCTCCAGCTGCACCCCCGATAATCGCGCCTTTTTTGGAGCTTGATGAACTTTCTGCAAGAAAATTAGAATGTTTGATTAGCATACAGGACTGGACATCGCCAGTCAAAAGCATCACTTTTTTGTTTCAGTATCATATGCTGGCTTCAGACGTCTATCTGCAACATAATTCCGTAGATGGCAGAGTTGCTTCAATTTGCAAATGTCCATAGCATTTTTCTAAATCACTGAAAACATAACTTAATTGGCTCAAAGACCTCATGAAATAGACAAGAACACAGATGGAGACTTGGTGTTGGTAGAGAGGAAATCTCACTAGTTTTCAAGAAAGGCAGGAGATTGATAGTCTGGTTATCAGCAAAGAAGGGTTTGACCGAGTATCTCATAAAACATCCTGAATCAAGTGCCCTGCCATCCGCATTTGGAGGACACCTCTGTATGTTTTTATAGGCAACTTCCATACAAGCTTGGCAACCAGCCGAATCAATAGTTTGCACACATTGTGCAATGCCATACACCGATACATTTGAACCTGCCACTTCCCTCTTGCTAGCAGCAAAGAAACCATCTATCCTTGGTGTCGCCACTTGAAGATCGCCTAAGAGGCCTGCCACAGTTGTGTTAAAAGTAGTGTCTGGTGATGATGTAGTTTTATTCCCGCAATACTCGCGATTGGCATCCCGAGTGGTCTCCCCATAGAATTCGCTCCTCTCATACCTCAACAGAGCAGAGAACATAAAGTTTAGTAACAGGTTAGCTAGTTGCCAGTTTTCCAGGGTGTCTCAACACCCTTGGTTCATGAATTATTTGCAGGATTTTGAAGCAATAGAACCACAAACCAACAGGTTATTGATGATAAAAACTTTCCAGGAGAAACTGACAGTTCAATGGCAAACTATTCGACCATCTAAACAGTTAGATGCTGTCCACTGACAGAAGGGATTGATTGGTAGTTTGATGCCATTTCTGGTCATCATTTTGCTAGAATTTTTCACCTTAGGCAACAAGCATATGAACTCACAAGTAGGGTTTTTCTCTGTCAGAAAATGTTTTTCTTCCTAAAAACTGTCCTGCGATCGTTTTCAACATCAAGAACACTGGAAATTCTTAATATATGATTAGATGCTATAACCTGTTAAAACCTCAACAAAAATTCATTTACCAAGTCTTAACTTAATTTACAGGGTCCAGGAAAATACCTGAGGAAACATCCATCATAGACAACACGAGCACCGTTGGCCAGAGAGCAGTTGCGAATCTGCGTCGAGGCAGCAGAAAAACAAGCAATGCATTCATCTTCAGACATATAATCTCTGCATTGAAACATGACATAAACCGGGTCCGAACCACTCAAACTTTCCTCGGTTGCAAAGTGTTTGCTGCTGTTCATCAAGTCTGTCCTGACTAACCCGAAGGTTATGTTCAGGTAGCTGTTGAAATTCGACACGCTGCTAACATTATAATTGCTGCAACCTTGGCTTAGCATATTGATTCCTGGGTCTGATACTCCCATTTTCAGCATAAAACACCATGTAATTACTACTGCTGCATTAAACATGCAATTCCTGGCCTCCATCTCTGTGTTCATTATTTGATTGTCTTTCTACAGGACAAAATTAAAATCAAATAAGAAACTTAAATATCAAATGACCGGGAACAAAAGCCGCCTACACAGAATTTTCTGTTATATTTTTCAGTATCTATCCACTATTAATTAACATGTGGAAGCCTATATATGTGTGTTCAGGAATGAGAACCCTGTGGGTGGATCAAACAGCCTGGTTTAGAACATTGTCGTCGCCACAGCTAGTAGATTTGTAACCAAGGCTGTCTTAAAATAATTCTTTGAGGGAATTTTTTTTTTTTTTGTATAAAAATTAGGGAAACTTGATTAGTTGACTTGAAAACATCACTATCTCTAAGTATTTCAACTTATAACAAACCTTATTATCTCTTATTATTATTTACGTCATAAAATGAAACTTTTTCTTTCTTGAAATGAAGGGTCAAAAACATGTTAACGGGAATAACTTAGAGTTATTCTTAGAAATAATTGAGAAATAATGGCAGTGACACAATTGCACGCGTCACAATTTTTTCAAAGAAAAATAGCTTTGGTTCATTGACAGTAAAAAATCCAAAATAGACTTGGATCTTGCTTGTACATTATTTAAATAGCATTGGATCCTGTTATTATTAAGATCCAATTTTTTTAAAAAATAAAAAATAAACCCGTGATGTAATGCAGGCCACCCAGGGACGGAATCAGGGGCGGGCAAGCAAGGGTTAGGCCCTTGCAAAAAAAAAAAAACATATAAACCCTGTTTGTTTCCTGGAAAGTAGTTTTTTTTGAAAAGTGCATTCCAGGAAAGTATTTTTCGATGTTTAGTAGTATAATAGAAAATAAGTTGGAAAACACTTTCTAGTGTTTGGTTATGTCATGGAAAATGAGCTAGAAAATAACTTATTAATATTTTATTTTTCTCAAGTTTATTAAAATAATGAGGAACAAATCTTACAAATTAAAAAGTTGAATGAGAATGAAATTGAAAAAATAATAATTTCATAAATTATCTCAAATAAAATAAATAATAATCAAATAATAGAGATCAAATCTAAAAAATTAAAAAAATAAAAGATGAAGAAATTAAAATAATAATAATCAACATTTCATAAATTATTTCAAATAAAATAAGTAACAATCAAAAGAATAAGGAAAAAGTTGATAAATAAAAAATTTCAATAAAAAAATAATAAGGAAAAAGCAAATAGTAATTATAAAAATAAGGATCAAAGTTAATATAAAAATAAAATTTTAAGAGATGAAATTGAAAAATAAATATTCAAAACAAAATATATATAACAATCAAAAGTTTGAGGATCAAATTCGATATAATCAGCAAATAATGATATTTTTAAATTTTTCACAACTTCCGGAAAGTGTTTTCCCCCCAAATTTTTCAGGAAAACACTTCCCTAAAAATCAAGCCAAATTTTTCTTTGACTGAAATTGATTGGAAAGTATTTTTTGTTAACTAATTTTTTTTAATGATAAATAAACATAAAAAAAGTTTAAAAAATAATTTTTTAAAAATAATTTTTCAGAAAACAAACATGATCATGATGACTGAGTGTGTAGGTTAGTTTTTTTATTGCTTAGTGATGGTGTGAGAAGATGTAATATTTAAGTAGATGACCCTTCTAATAGTAAATATATTTGTTGTCCATTGACTTTAAAACTATCTACGTGGAAAGAAAAAATATGAAGTTATAAATAACTTTTTTTAACTTAAAGGATTTTGTCGTTTTCACTTGTTGCAGCCCTAACATAAAATATAAAATACAGAAATAAGAATATAAATTGCAAACAGAAAGATAGATTGAAGTAGAGAGCCATCAATTAATTCTTCATTCATCAAACAAATCAAGGTAATTAAGCATTCCTAACCTCAAACTTAAAATTTATTTTTATCTTATTTTAGGATGTTTGTCAAGAATTTGATAAGATTTTTTTATAATTCTATTATTTTTGGTTTTTTTTGTTTTTTTGCTCGTATCTATTAGTTTTACCAAATTTGTTTTTGAATTCTTGTTATAGTAATGTTTTTTTTTCTAATTAATTAGATATATTTTATTGTTTTTTCTTGATTATACTTGGATTTTTTTTATTAAAATAAATATATAACAAATATTTTTTTATTATTTTTTACTTTATTTTAAAGTTTATTAAACATAAATAATGCTTTATTTTAACTAAGTTTCTTATATATTTTATATGTTTATATTTGATTGGTATAAAGATCAATAAAATTAAAGAGATAGATATATTAAAAAGATAAAATTAACTTTATCACTTTGACTAAATTTGATATTGCTCAAAATCTTTTACCTTATATAAAGGTCATTATATATTTTTATTTTATAATTAATGTATAATAAATTAAAAAAAATATTATATCTTATTATATTAATTTAAGCACTCTAATAAATAATTCTAGCTCCGCTTCATACGACACCTGACTATTAAACTACTATAACAAATCAGCTTGAAAAAGAATCAACTGGGGTCTTTTTTAGGGTAATTCATTGATTTCCCTCCCCCCTCCCTCGCTGCCAAAAAATCAAAGATGTCTTTGGGCCTTTTTTTGTTTTATTGAAGGACATGATAGAGGGCTCATTGGCACTATAAAATACGTTCATAGCACAGCTATCCTCAGAAGCAGCTTGTACTCCTCCAAAGAAAGGTGAAAATAACTCGTATCTCTGGCCTGTGCAAATGACAAATTCCCCAGCGAAAGGGACTGCACGGTGAAAAATAAAGGTAATTATTTTCATTTCAGTTTAATTTTTTATTAAAAAAAAAATCAAACTGAAACTATTTTTTTTAAAATTAAAATTGGTTTAAACCGATTAGTTTCGGTTCGATTCAGTTTTTAAGATAAAAACTGGTTCAAACAAATTTGACTTGGTTTTTTCAGTTTAACTTAGTTTTTTTCGGTTTGGCTCCATTGTTTTTTGGTTTGGGTTTGGTTTGATTTTAGGCTTATAAAATCAAAACCAAACCAAATCGGTAGGTTTTTTTTTAAAATTTTCCTCCTAAATCTGTTTGAACCAATCAATCCGAGTCAAATTTGTTTGAACCAGTTTTTATCTTACCTCTCCTAAATCTTCCTCCTAAGTTCATGATTTTGAAGATCAACATGACTCGAAGAAGGTCAAATCAATTTAAGAGGACACGGAAATACCATGTCCGTAATCAACTTACAATAATGCACAATATCTAATGTTTTACAAGGTCAACAAGCTGGCAGAGAATGCTAGGTTACACAGAAATAGCAGGTTTTGCAGGTGAGGGAGGGCTAATTCGCAATAAACACGGGCTTTTGTAGTTTAATTAGAGCAGAGTTATGGGCTACTGTCATTGATCTTGAACTTGTATGGTAGCTTGAAATTTATCTTATTTACTTTAGATTCCGACTCTTTTCTGATAGTGAATTTCCTTACAAAAATGGTGAGAAAATAGACAGTAACTATACTTTTTGAGAGATCAACTTTACAGCAGACTGGTTAATGAACTTTGATTTATCTTGCAACCTATTTAATAAGGAAGATTAATGTATTGTTAATTATGACCTTCCTATGATGAGTTTATATACTATTTTGTATTATAACCTAATCAAGTCTGTTTTACCTCGTTTAATTTAATTTTTTTCAGGCATTTAAGCCCCAATTTGCACCAAAAAAAATCATGCACAGAATACTAGGTTACTTTCTTTGCAACTAGTTTAACAAAATAGAAGAGGAAGGTGAGATCACAACAAGGAGAACAAAACAAGAAACTTGCACGTTGTTTATAGAAGATGGCTTTGTTTTTCTTATTATTCTCTCGTCTTTAAAATATATTTTTTTGGTTGATGGGATGATCAACCTTATTGTTGCTAGACTATATATATATATATATATTTTTTTTTCTTTCTTTCTTTTACATGAGGGGCCTAAGCAGGCCCAGAACAACAAGTAAAAGCCTACCTGTGATATCTAAACTGTCAAACCTCGGCCCTATTAAATTTGTATACAAGCAGTGTACAATACAATCAGGAGGTTCATGCAAACAGCAGAGTTAGAGCCTAAGGGAGCTCCTTTGTTATCCAAAACATTTGCAGTGTTTAGTCTCACGAAAAGTATTCCCAATCTGCACATGCCAACATGAATCCAAAAGCTCATAAATAGCAGCAGCGCAGGTATAGTCTTAAACCCGACCTTATATATGTTGATCTGAAAAATCTGTGATTCGAGGTCTAACTCAAGAAGGTTTTAGTTGAATCATGCAATATATTAACTTGGCCAAATCCGTTTAGCCAAAACCAATCCTGTTTCAAATCTGGTCAGTTCATTGTCTTGTAAAAAAGGCAACAAAATGCTACTATTTTAATAGAAATGATTCAAGTTTGGCTGAAAATGGGTCTAGAGTTGAATTTACGAACGGGGTGAGAGTAGATGTAAAGGTTGTGGAAATGGTAGATGAAAAAGGAACTTGAAAGGGGGACATGCTTGAGAACGGTTGCCAAATAATGTTGTGCAAACCCTTGCTAGCATATGCCCTCCCAGCCCCTCTGATGGAGATGATAAAAAGCAATATGGCCTTGGGCCTGTAAAAGGGGGTTCTCAATATCAGCTGTTTATGATGATTATGTTGCAGAAGAAACATGGAACAATCATGATTCTACTTGAGACAAAATCTGGAAATGAAAGGGACCACAGAGAGGATTAGAGTTTTTTTTTGTGGCTGTCTGTTATAGAAAGATTGTTAACTGATGCTGTAAGAAACAGGAGACATCTTGTAGAGGATGACGACTACCGTGACATGCCTAGGTCAGTCTGAATCACTTATACATGTGCTCAGAGGTTGTAAGGCTGCAATTGACATATGGTCTGCTTTTTCTCTTCAAGAACACATGAACTGGTTTTGTCAATTGGAAACACAAGATTGACTTAATTATACAGAATCTTATTGTTCTTTGCACGTCCATTTGGGATGATGACTGTGGCCGATTTTTGGTTGGTTGTTGCTGCTGGAGTAGGGTGGTGCAATGCCATCAAAGCTGAGCTGTACGTAGGCAGCCACACTTGGACAATCGATTTAGAGCAGTGGTTCTGGAAGTCGATTCTAAACTTGTATGCCAGTTGATCATTTGAAGACGATGATGTTAATTAATTCCCACACTCTCTCTCTCTCTCTCTCCCCTCTTTATCTAACAGAGAAAGTAGTTGGAATGTAACAAATATCAGGTTCGTCAAAGATTTATAATTATTAATTTCAAGATTTTGAGGGTTTAGTTAATATAAACTAGCCTAGACAGTAGACATCAACCATTAAAAAAAAAAAAAACAGAAGAAAAAACTAGTCTAGACAGCACATTAAGGAAACACTAAAAAGTTCACCCACATGAAGAGCCCAGGTCCAATAATCGCATTCAAAGCATAGATATCCAGATCTGACAGCCCATCAAGAGGAGACCAATCATACGACCCGTATGTGTTGTCCGAAAAGTATCAGAGCACTCATAAGCGTTATGTGTGAAAAACACATACAACTTACCTTTTTAAATTAATTAATATTTTTATATTTTTAAATATTAAATTGCTTTTATTAGATTTGTGTTCATTTTACAGTTGATTGTTGATTTATAATGTAAAAGTCAAAAATAAGAAAAGAAAAAAGAAAAAACCCTTAATACAAGGCAAAGACAATTTTAATTCAAGGACTTTGTGTTCATTTTACAGTTGATTGTTGATTTATAATGTAAAAGTCAAAAATAAGAATTTTTGCCTCCCAAGGGTCATTTCATTGTGGAAAAAACAACAGAAAAAACTATCATAGTACCACCGCCCCATTTGTGCCATGTTTATAACGGTAACTATTCCAATTCAAAATACGGACAAGTCTGCGCCTACAATAACAAAGCTACAGTCAAAACACGAGGTGTTTTAGTTTCTTTCCATGGATAGACTTTTATTTCTTGTGTTCGGCCTGCTTTCACCCCTCATGTAAAACCCCCAATATATATATATATATATAGAAGATGAAAAAAGAAGAAGAAAAACGAAGCCAAGTTTCTTGTTTTGTTCTTCATGTTCTAATCTCACCATCCACTTCTGTTTTGTTAAACTAGCTAGTTGCCTGTAGAGAATGTAACCTAACATTTTTCTGCCGGCTTGCTGACCTTAAAAAAATACGACTGTGGAAATCTTCTTCATATATGTCGCTGTTAGTCAGTCGTGCATTATTGCAAGATCATTCATGTGGACATTGTTTATATTAATTTCTCCGTCTTCTTAAATTAATACGACCTTCTTCAAGTCGTGTTGATCTTCAAAATTATGCAGCTGGAAGGAAAAGATAGGGAGCTAAGAACCACTGCAAAGTAGCCAAAAAGGGTTGCGAAAAGTTTTTTTTTTTTTTTTTAGCAAGTTTAGAAATTCTCCATCGACGAATACACACACAGACACACAATAAATATTGAATTTTACTATAATTTCTTAGGATAAGTAGTCAAATCTCTTAGTAGTTTTACGTTTATTACCATTTGACTAGAGTTCAAGCATTGGCATCAGCAAAATAAAAAAATGAAAAAAATGATGGATATAAGGCAGTCCTCCATCCCCATTTACGATTCATGAAAAAAATGTCCCTCCAATACAACCTCATTTATGCTTCAGGAAGAAAATGTGCCTCGTGTCTCCCCTACCGGGTTAAAATTGTGCCGAGCTCCCTTTTCTTGGGAAATTTGTCATTTCTACAAGTCAGATGTGCTATCATCGATCACATCTGAAAACCAATATTGAGTTGTTTTCCCCTTTCTTTGGACATTCAAGTCATCTATGGATCAATATAACAAGGCTAGTTCAAGAAGAGTTCATCCCTTAACTTTCAATTTGATAGTTTTATCACTCTCAAATTCGGTGAGAAGAATCTTTTTGGCTGATTCTATATAGGAAGGCCTTCAAATTGAGAAGTTATTATTATTTTTATTTCAAATCTCCAAAGTGATTCTAATAAAGATATCTCTCTGGATTTGAATTACAGGCTAAGAAAACCATGAACTTTTTTTTTTTTTTTTTTTGTAAAAAACGAAAATAAATTGGCATGTCACAACAATTAGTTAAGTAAACAATGATGGATTTAAGTGACTAATTGGTATTGTGTTTTCAACTGCGTTGAAGTATGTTTATCTTGTAATTTTTTTAAATTAATAATTTTTAGTGTTTTTTAATGATTTTAATATGCTTGTGTCAAGAATTAAAAAAATTATTTTGATTTTTCTAGAAGATATCCTGTAAAAGAGCAGTAGGAAGGAGAGTTTCTATAGCCCACAGAAAGTAATGAATTATTTTAAGACTAGGCTACACATCTGCTAGTGGTTGTGACAAATATATTCTAAAACATACTGTTTGATACCACTCGATTGGTTGCAGCACATACACACTGACATCATTGACGTGTTCATCACCATATATCAATTAGTTTACTCTTCATGTTATATTTTTAAATTCAAATCTCAAGACTCATTGTAATAAGATAAGAATTCTCTGGAATTGAATGACTTGTCTTACTTCAAATTGGAATAGAATTTAGTCTCCACACAAAGTTCGGCTGAGAAAACTATGAACCTTAAGGGAAAAAAAGAAAAAGAAACAGGAACAAGAAATTTGATATATCACGAAAATTAGTGAAGTGGATAGTGATGTGTTTAAGTCAATTAGTGATGTGTTTAAGTCTCCCTATTTATATATATATATAAAAAGAATCTCTCAATGAATTATTTTAAGACAGCCTAGCTAGGCCACAAAACTACAAGTGGTAGTTACAAAAATGTTCTAAGACACGCTGTTTGACAAGTCTACTCGTGTGGTCGCGTTGCTCCTGCACTCACAAGGGGTCTCGCTGTGTCTCACTGCCATATGGGGTCGGTTAGGCTTCCGCGTTTTAATTAATATTGGAAAGATAATGCAAAATATCACAGATAATTCTGAGTAGGCGGCTATTGTTTCCAGTCATTCAATGTTATGTATCCTATTTGATATTAATTTTGTCCTGTAGAAAGACAATCAAATAATGAACACAAAGATGGAGGCCAGGAATTGCATGTTTAACGCAGTAGTAGTAATCACATGGTGTTTTATGCTCAAAGTTGGAGCATCAGACCCAGGAATCAATATTCTAAGCCAAGGTTGCAGCACTTATAATGTTAGCAGCGTGTCGAATTTCATCAGCAACCTGAACATAACCTTCGGGTTAGTCAGGACTGACTTGATGAACAGAAGCAAAAAATTTGTAACCGAGCAGAGTTTGAGTGGTCCAGACTCAGTTTATGCCATGTTTCAGTGCAGAGATTATATGTCTGCAGCTGATTGCATTGCTTGTTTTTCTGCTGCTTCGACGCAGATTCGCAACTGCTCTGTGGCCAATGGTGCTCGTGTTGTCTATGATGGATGTTTCCTCAGGTATTTTCCTGGACCCTGTAAATTAAGTTAAGACTTGGTAAATGAATTTTTGTTGAGGTTTTAACAGGTTATAGCATCTAATCATATATTAAGAATTTCCAGTGTTCTTGATGTTGAAAACGATCTCAGGACAGTTTTAAGGAAGAAAAACATTTTCTGACAGAGAAAAACCCTACTTGTGAGTTCATATGCTTGTTGCCTAAGGTGAAAAATTCTAGCATAATTATGACCAGAAATGGCATCAAACTACCAATCAATCCCTTCTGTCAGTGCACAGCATCTAACAGTTTAGATGGTCGAATAGTTTGCCATGAACTGTCAGTTTTTCCCGGAAAGTTTTTCTCATCAATAACCTGTTGGTTTATGGTTCTATTGCTTCAAAATCCAGCAAATAATTCAGGAACCAAGGGTGTTGAGACACCCTGAAAAACTGGCAACTACCTAACCTGTTACTAAACTTTATGTTCTCTGCTTTGTTGAGGTATGAGAGGAGCGAATTCTATGGGGAGACTACTCGGGATGCCAATCGCGAGTATTGCGGGAATAAAACTACATCATCACCAGATACTACTTTCAACACAACTGTGGCAGGCCTGTTAGGCGATCTTCAAGTGGCGACACCAAGGATAGATGGTTTCTTTGCTGCTAGCAAGAGGGAAGTGGCAGGTTCAAATGTATCGGTGTATGGCATTGCACAATGTGTGCAAACTATTGATTCGGCTGGTTGCCAAGCTTGTATGGAAGTTGCCTATAAAAACATACAGAGGTGTCCTCCAAATGCGGATGGCAGGGCACTTGATTCAGGATGTTTTATGAGATACTCGGTCAAACCCTTCTTTGCTGATAACCAGACTATCAATCTCCTGCCTTTCTTGAAAACTAGTGAGATTTCCTCTCTACCAACACCAAGTTTCCATCTGTTTTTTTGTCTATTTCATGAGGTCTTTGAGGCAATTAAGCTATGTTTTCTGTGATTTAGAAAAATGCTATGGACATTTGCAAATTGAAGCAACTGTGCCATCTACGGAATTATGTTGCAGATAGACGTCTGAAGCCAGCATATCATACTGAAACAAAAAAGTGACGCTTTTGACTGGCTATGTCCAGTCCTGTATGCTAATCAAACATTCTGTTTTTCTTGCAGAAAGTTCATCAAGCTCCAAAAAAGGCGCGATTATCGGGGGTGCAGCTGGAGGGGCAGCCCTTGTTCTGCTTATTGTTGGATTGTTTGTTTGGTTTAAACTATCTAAGAAGCGGAAGGCAGCTACTAGAGGTAAAGTGAACGGCATGGTCACAATCTTCACTTTTCATGTTCTATAGCAGAGTGAAATCCTAACTCCTAATATTGTTGCAGGTAATATATTAGATGCAACCGAGCTGCGAGGCGCCACCATATACAACTACAAGGACTTGAAATCGGCAACTAAAAATTTTAAAGAAGAAAACAAGCTAGGAGAAGGAGGTTTTGGTGATGTATACAAGGTGAAATAGAAGAGATTGCAAATATTCTGCTACATATAGCCATCACATCTAGCATGGAAGCTTTTTTCCTTTATGGAAAACGCTCATATCAGTTCTACCCTCTGCCTCACTGTTCTATTGTTAATAAATCCCTTGTCAATTTCACAGGGTACTTTGAAGAATGGGAAAGTAGTTGCAGTAAAGAAACTAGCTCTAGGCCAGTCCAACAGGGTCAAAGCAGATTTTGCAAGTGAAGTCACACTGATAAGCAATGTTCATCACCGGAATCTTATCCGTCTACTCGGCTGTTGTAACAAAGGACCAGAGCTACTTCTTGTGTATGAATACATGGCAAACAGCAGCCTTGATAGATTCTTATTTGGTAACGTAAATAGGCTATGATGCCACTTCAAAATATTTACAGTTCTTTTGAGACTGAAATTTCAGCTGAATCTTTACCTGGGAGCAGGTGAAAAACGAGGATCCCTCAGATGGAAGCAACGATTTGATATAATCCTCGGCACGGCTCAAGGGCTCGCCTATCTGCACGAGCAATTCCATGTGTGCATCATTCATAGAGATATAAAATCCAGCAACATTCTCCTGGATGACGATTTCCAACCCAAGATAGCAGATTTTGGGTTGGCAAGGCTTCTACCTGAAAATCAGAGCCACCTGAGCACAAAATTTGCCGGAACATTGTAAGTTACAATAAACTGTTGAAATTAGATTGGTCCATGCAATTGAAGAGCACAAATACTTCTCAAATGCCTCTATATCTGACATCAAAATTTGAATCAATGCCCATGATTCAGGGGATACACAGCACCTGAGTACGCTCTCCATGGACAGTTATCGGAAAAAGTTGACACATACAGCTTTGGTATCGTTGTCCTTGAAATCGTAAGTGGCAAAAAGAGCAGTGAGATGATAGATGATCCTGGTGCTGAATACCTCCTCAAAAAGGTGAGTCCCGGAAGTCTAGAAGCTTAACCAAGACATTGTTTATTATGCTGTCATTTCAGTCTTGTATCTTTGGTTGCATCATGTTCAACAGGCATGGAAGCTATATGAGGATGACAAGCACATTGAATTGGTGGATGAAAGCTTAGATCCCAGTGAGTATGAAGCGGAGCATGCAAAGAAAATCATAGAGATTGCCTTGATGTGCACGCAATCATCACCAACTCCAAGGCCATCAATGTCTGAGGTAGTTGTTCTGTTCAAAAGCAGGGGTTCACAGGAGCACACGCAACCAACTAGACCTCCCTTTGTTGAATCTGTTGAAAGGTTCCATGGAGACAAGTCAACTTCTACCGCCTCCTCCTCATCCAATGCCACTGCTTCTTTCTCTGTGTTGTCTGCACGTTGACCAGTTGATTCATAAAATGCGACTTTGCAACTTGATGCAGAAACTCTTTGGTTTCTTTTCTTTAATAAAACTGTTATTCTTCTCTCCCGGCTACATGAAAACTTTGACAAGTCTTTAGGATGAATAGTTAATTGGACCAGTAAATTTATATAATGAGATCCCAACTTGAGAGACTCTTAAGTGCTTGTCAACTCCAAACAGCAAGAACATGATATCTTCCCTATCTCCGGTGACAAATTCACAAACAGTAACCATTCACTTCACTTCAACCACAACCTGGAAACTTTCGTATGTTTTAATCTTTCGTTTCCCAAGCGGCTTCAAGCCATCTGATACATCCACACTTAGCATAATATGAATTAGCACGGTGCCAAGCATTCTATCCATTAACATATTATGCCTCTTAACATAAGCATGTACCCACCTTCCTCGATCCAAAGCCCCTAAGAAAACAGACGCCATAAGTGCACCAATAATGCTGTCATGAGTAATTTTTCGTTTGTTCACAATGTTTCATGTTAAATTATTATTTTTGTAAGAGAATAATTTACAACAAATTCTTAACCCTAAACGTAAATCAACCTCATTTTTAATTTGGCTACTATGTTTATCAAACATTTTCTAACACGAGATAGATGGATTGACTTCTCAGATTACCTGCAAAAAGAATTTTGTTTTTTTGACAAATGACATAAATTAGGACCTATGTTTTCTCATTGGAATAGATAAAAAAGAGCTTGAAACTCTTCTGGCATTGGGGATTTTTGAACTATTATTACAAAAAAACCACAACTTTAATGTGTTGTGAAATAATACTAGCTTACAAACTTTTATTATATCATACAATAATATAAATTATATTTTAAGAAAAATTACGATTTTGTATTGAGTTATAGCCAATAAACATACTCTTTTTATTCGACTTATATTAGCTCGTATCTCTTCTTCTTTTGTATTTGAGCGAAAAAATTATTATCAAACTTTAGAGATTTGTTTGAAAATGTGGTTATAGTTATTTTTTAAAGTGTTTTTCATGTTGAAATACATCAAAATAATATATATTTTTTATTTTTTTTTAAATCAACGCATTAAAACGATCTAAAATATATATAAAAAAATTAATTTTTAACAAAATAAAAATAAATATTTTTTTTAAAAACACGGGTATAACTACGTTTCCGAACACCCAATATATAGTTAACTTTCTTTTGCTATAAGATTTAAATGGCATGTTAACCCAAACAACCTTTATTATAAGACACCTATCAATCAAATAAACAAATTTATACATTGACTCGTGCTAAAACCTTTTAGGGCGGTTCTTCAAATACAATATACACTTCATCATCTCCAGTACAATTTGATTCTTCCTCTTTAAAACTTCATTTTATTAGGCCGTCTAACCAACAAGGAGCTGTCTCTCAATTTTTTATCTTCACAAAACCTGGAAAAATGTCTGTAAATGTACTCTTTGCCCTTATAAACTTTTCAGTACTTTTATATAATGACTATATTTTTAATTTTCAACAAAACATTTAAATTTTTTAAAATAGTATCACTAATAAACAACATAGAGAAACAATTTTTTAAGAAAAAAAAAAGGGGACTCGTTGTTTTTTATTTTTATCTTGGCCCTTCTTTCAATTGTTTTTTTTTATATTATTTATTGAAATCTTATTTCATTAATTAAATTGGTTTCTAATTAAACTTTAAAGTCTTTTCAAATACCTTGAATTCTAAAAAATATGCAAAGAAAATAAAATTTCAAAATAAAAATAATTATCTTGTAAAAATAAAAAAAGGGCGTAGTGCACTGTGAGAGGAAGCGCATTAACCAGCAATGAAATAACGTTTTCTTTCTAGGTTTATTTTATAATATATACTTTGGCCTTTCTCTGCTTTTAGCCATCCAATTAGAAGCATATGCATCACGTTTACTCTTGCCAACTCCATTAATGCCTGATTATATATTATCTTCATAAACAAGTACCACACAGCTTTTTGTCTATTTTCTTCGAGGAGAATATTTTCTCTTCTCGTCTCTCTCTCTTTTACACCTCTTATTGTTTTTAAATAAAAACAAGTTTATAAATATTTGGTTAAAAATTAATGTTGAAAATAAAATAATTAAAAAGCCAAAGATTGCTCGTAGAAGGACATTGTTTTTGCTGAACCCAAGGATGTTATTTTAGCAAACTAGTAGTGCATTTGCAGCAGTAGTTTTCTCATTTGGACCGTAGTTTGTTGCACGTCCACACAAGATCTCAGCACATTGCAGGAACCCTAATGGGTAGAAGAATGTGGCTGAAACAAAACGCAGTCACGACCAATAAAACAACGAGAAATTCTTGTATGACATAAATTTATTTACTCTCTTGCTTTTCCCTGTATATAAATCCGCACTGGGCTTGCCTTCATTGGAAGTGTAGAGAGCACATCCCAAACCTCTCACTATCTTTTATCCAAGGATTTAATTTGCTTTCTTGTCTCACTTAATTCGTTCCATTTTGAGTTTCTTTGGAGCAAGACAGAACTCCAGTGTTCAATTAGGTTGACAGAGTAACTGTGAGCTTACATAATTGCTCCAAAGAGATTGCTCAAGAGCGTGCGTTCATGCAAGGATCAGGTATGTAGAGTCTCTTAAGACAGTATTTCTGAGCTGGAGAATATGTCAACTTCACTACTGTCTAGCATGCTATTAATTTCCAGATACAATGTTTAAATATCTGAAAACGGTCCCACCCCGAAGGTTTACCTGCACACACAAGTCATGAACTGTTAACGTTGTTATATGATGTCCCAGTAGGACACTTCCCGCTGGCTTTGAACGATCAAAACTCCATATCAACTAGGAAAAATATCTGTGCTCTAGGACCACGCATTTACAAGATTTTCAACATGGAATTTCAGCTTTGAAATGTCTTCGGCTGCTTTGACTGCTTTAGTAGAGAAAATATCAATTAAGCATCTTCAATACATTTCCTTAGCCTCTCATTCTGATGCGTCTTTTAAACGTAACATGGAAATATTCATATGAACTCATTTATCTTTCTGGTTCCACAATCCTTTTTGGATTTTTTTTTTTTTTAACTTTTAATAACTTCCATCTCACTAGCTCTTAATAAAATTTTAGTTCTACTGTTTTCTCAGTTGGTTGCATATAATGGTTGAGCTACAGGGTGAAATCTTCTTCTTTCAGAGCCAGCAATTTATCTGAAGTTGCAAAGGTGGAGGTCTGCGAAGTGGTAGCTCACAAACAAGCTTAATCTTGTAAGTTACAGAAATGGCTCTGGGTCCGGTTAAGAAGGTTGTCTTAGGTTCAGTTGCCTTCACTGTCTTTTGGATTTTGGCAGTTTTCCCAGCAGTTCCTTTCTTACCGATTGGAAGGACAGCAGGTTCCATCCTCGGGGCAATGCTTATGGTTATCTTCAAAGTCATCACCCCTGAGGAAGCATATGATGCCATCAACCTCCCTGTACTGGGCCTTCTCTTTGGAACCATGGTTGTAAGCATCTATCTTGAAAGAGCAGACATGTTCAAGCACTTGGGAGTCTTGCTCTCATGGAAGAGTTGGGGTGCGAGGGACATGCTCTGCCGGATCTGCATTGTTTCTGCCATTTCAAGTGCTCTGTTCACTAATGACACCACCTGTGTCATTCTCACTGAGTTCATATTAAAGATTGCTAGAGAAAACAATATTCGACCCGAACCTTTCTTGCTTGGGTTGGCTTCAAGTTCGAATATTGGATCCTCTGCAACTCCAATCGGCAACCCTCAAAACTTGATAATTGCTATTCAAAGTGGCATCTCTTTTGGGGAATTCGTATTGGTACTTCTTCCCGCGGTGCTTGTGGGTATCTTTGTGAATGCTTTAATTCTTATATGCATGTTTTGGAGGTTGTTATCTGATGTTAAGGAAGAAGAAGATGCTTCGGTTGAATTGATTGTTGAGGAATATTCAACTGTCCATCAGATTTCGCTTGCTACCTTGTCGTCTTCCAAATCTTTGGAATCTCACGAATGTGCCATTCCAGAACCTGCGAGCTCCCAGAGTTCCCCTGATATAAACAGGGATGGAGGTCATTCCAAGAATCTTAAAAACAGGTTGAGTGAATTGGATATGTGCAGTGATTCTTGTGGTGAAATTGAACTAAAGAAATCAGTCCTTTCAAAGGAGGCAACTGATAATATAGGAGAGCAAATGGAGGAAAGATTTTCAAGGGGTGGAGTACAGAGGAGCATGGAGATGACGACTGATTTAGAGTCCGGGCCGCAACAGTCCGCTGAAGAAAGTAAAGGCCTGCTGAATAGATGGAAGAGATTGTCATGGAAGTTGTGTATTTACCTTGGTACTGTCGGAATGCTGGTTGCTTTTCTAATGGGTTTGGACATGTCTTGGACAGCACTCACAACAGCCCTCATTTTTGTGATTCTTGATTTCAAAGATGCAGGGCCTTGCCTAGAGAAGGTAAATCAACAGGTCTTTCACAAAGATTCTATCTCCTCTCCTAAGTATTACTTACATGCAGTATTCGATTGAGTAAAAATCTACTTACCCGTGGTTGCTTGGATCAGGTTTCATACTCTCTTCTGGTATTCTTTTGTGGAATGTTTATCACGGTTGATGGCTTCAATAAAACAGGAATTCCTAGCAGTCTCTGGAGCTTGATGGAGCCTCATGCACGGATTGATCATGCTAGCGGGATTGCTGTGCTGGCCATTGTAATACTTCTTCTCTCAAATGTTGCTTCGAATGTACCAACTGGTAAGTTCATGCCCTGATCTCTCTTCCTTTGATTTTACTACAGCACTACGGCTTTAAAGTCTTATAGAAGGGCAATAGTAATTTCCAGTTAATATCACTTCATGGAGACAATTGAGGTCTCCATCGGGTACCTCTGTTTGTTGTTGGAGGGGGATCTTGTTCAAGGGAGCATGTTTAAGATAATGTTTGGTAACTGTCTCGAAAATAAAAAAGACAAAAATAACAGGGACAAAAGGAACTGTCTTCTTGTCTTTTCTATTTTAAAAAGATAGAAATTCACTCTAAAATTATCCTAGAGATATATTTATTTTATATCTTTGTCTTTGTTTTTTCATTCAAACACATGTATGTTATTTTTATATTTATCTGTTCTATCTTGAAATAATAAGCAACCACATTTTAAAACAATTTTTATTCAACTTAAACATGCACTCTCTTTTGTGGAGATATCATTTATTGAAACGCGATTAAAAAATTTTGGGTGTGGGTTTTAGCTTTGAGAGAAAAACAAATAAACTAGTTACCGAGACTTTAGAGTGAATATATATATATAATTTAGGCTTAAACTTGTATGTTGGCCAGCTTCGAGAGAAAAACAAATAACTAGTTATCATCTTTAGAGTGAGTGTGTGTGTGTGTATGCTCAAATTTTGAAGAAAATATTCCAAATAAAATGATATCTCTATTAAGATTTGACCTAAAAGGCATCTAAATTTTTAGAAAGGAGAAGACCTAAGCAAATTGAACTTTAGGCTTAAACTTGTGTGTCGGCCTAGCCCGGCTCATGCCCGGGCCTTTGGCATGGACTTGGGTTTGGATTCATTGTAAAATAATTATGCCCGAGCTCATTGTTTTGTCCATCCCATGAAAGGAAGAACCTAATTAATTTTTTGAGTATTTTTTCAACAAAACCTAAAGAATTTTTTCTCAACTCAAAAGATATTTGTTTTATGATCATAATGTTTAGGTTTCATTATGGATTTATGGTAGTTAATAAAAAGTTGATAATGCGGAAATTTATTATGGTTAATACCAAAATTAATTTTTAAAACTTTTTAGCTTCCAAAATCAATTGTAAAAAGGGGGGGGGGTTGAAGAAAGAGTTCAAGATAATGTTTTTCCTGATTTTATATACTCTTCATTTCCTCAAATCTTAGTGTATTTCTCCTTATTTTTTTAAACTTCTATATTCATCTTGAATATAGAGCTTGCGTTTATTTTGACAAGAGATTATTGAGTTCATATACTTTGTTTTATAGATTTCGTTTAAAAACGTATCTAAACTAAGATGGTATTGAATCTTGGAAGACTTATTACAAACAACTTCCGCACCAAGGGATAAACAATAAAGTCTCATTGACAAATAATTAATCATTAACAATAATAAAAGCTTTATTATTTAAAGTATTTCAACAAGTAAGTATATTTCTTATTTTAATTTAAACATAGATATATTACTTAATTGCTATGCATGTTAGAATCTTTATATATATATTTTTTATAACATGTTTTCCATGATGTGTGTGTATGCGTTTGATGATAAACTAAACAATCTAATCTGTAATTATTTTTGGCTTTCAAGTTCTTTTGCTTGGAGCAAAGGTAGCTGCTTCTGCCCTTGCAATATCTCCAAGTAAAGAGAAGAAAGCTTGGCTCATCCTGGCATGGGTTAGCACAGTTGCTGGAAACCTTTCGTTATTGGGTTCTGCCGCAAACCTAATTGTGTGTGAACAAGCTCTTCATGCCCAGCCTAGTTACAATATCACCTTTTGGAGCCATTTGAAGTTTGGTGTTCCATCCACGCTTATTGTCACTACTATTGGCTTAGCTATTATATATTGCTATGATGTTTGAGGGGCCTATTTAAATTGGGTTCTTCTTTAGGCTTTGGATCTTTATAAAGTTCTAGGCCTTTCTGATTGTGATTAGGTTTTTAAGCACATGCTTTAACTCATATTTCCAAAAATGGAATTATGTTTTCCTTTTTTCCTGCCTAGGAAGAAGCAAATTTCTCTTTAGAACATATGGTGTCAAAGAAATGATCTTCCATTTGTATATCATATTCCACTGCAATTGTGTGCAAGAATCCTAGGCAATCTGATATTGTTAGTACTAAGCAATCCTATAATGTAAGCAATGTCATATCAAGAAATCATCAGCAATTAATAGTCTTTAATACCTTATATATAAACATATATGACCTTCATATCTTATATGGTGGCACTTGCATCCCTCATCTTAAATGTGGGTGGCAAAAAGATTGAAAGTACAATTTCATGCTTGAGTAGGAATTCACTATGAGTTAACAACGCCCTAATAAAACCCGACCTAGCCTAACAGCTCAGCTGAATAACTCATCAGTAGTCCAATTCTCAATCAACTTAATGTTGAAGGATGAAATTGAAAAAAAATAATTATTAAAAAATATTAAAAAAAAAAAAACAACTCGAGTCAACCTGAGTTAACCCATGTTTCCTGCTAAGTTAAAAATTCATGACAATTGAAAATTAAAAAGACCTTTAAATAAGACTCGAAAGTTATTGTGCAAGATTGTTTTTATTTACCTTGTTATATTTGGATTCTTTTTTCTATTTATCTTAGGACTTTTAATTTAAATAGTATTTTATTATTTAGGAACTCTAATGTTATATGGATTTTATTAGTTAGGTAAGTTTTAATTATTGAATATGGGTATGGCTCATAGTTTTAGCATGGAAATAATTATAAGATGTAGGAATATGTAGAAAATAAATAGCATAGAAGAAAAGAGAAGTGAGGTTGGTAGAAAACTCACTTAGGAATCGCCAATGAATTCTGGGCAGATTAATCATACATGTTCTAAGGGATATTCAGGCCTCAGATGACAAAATTTAGGACTTGTCGCTTAGGTTCTTTATACATTATATGATAGGAGATTTTTGAAGAAAATATTTATTAAATGGTTAACAGAATTATAAGTTTACTTTTATTTCAAAAAGGTTTCATATCATTAAAAGGTAGGGCTTGTCGCACACAAACTTTATTATGATGCTAGAGAATGGTGGTTTGAATTTCTAGACTTTAGAACTTGCATTGGTATGTCTTTAATTCTAGCTTGGCAAGATTTGAGACAATCATTGATTTTGGAGTTTATACAAGATGATTATAAAAAGATTTTATATTGAGTAAATAAGCAATTAGATAGTTATTATTTGCTTTTTGTTAAACCTTCCAAAATAGCAAGTAAGAAAATTATAGAAAAAGTGTCTTCTTTTCAAAATAGATATTTCAACATCACAACAATGACAACAACAATACTACTGCAACTACTATTCTACTTGTTAATGTTTCATCAATTAATGGTAAAGAAGAAATCAAGAAGGCTCTTAAATTAGTATCTTCTAGTGATTGTGAAGAACTTGCAAGAAAAAAACATGGAGTACATGGTAATTTCTGACAATTCTTCTAAAGATATATATTATGAAAGATTATCTTGAAGTTTCTTTACATGCAATGGTTAAAGCATTGAAGATCATGGATGAACTAAAGTTTGAAGCAAAAAATATGGGAAGAAACTATAAGTGAACTTCATAGAAATATAAAGTATAATATTAATATGGATTATGTTTTAGTATGCACACATCATAAATTAAATTTTGGAGTTTACAAGTCAAAGACATAGTACTTCATGAATATATTAGTTACAATGTTATATTTTTGTTCCTTTAGAATGGAAGATTTTAGTTTTTGATAGATAACTCAAGAACAAGTTTTTCAGAAGTAAAAGGAACTAACGTGTTCATTATTCTTGACATAATAATGTTTATTACATTATTTCATTAGTGGTTAAGATGTATAGATTTTAAAGAGTTTAAGAAGAGTTCAAGATGTAGTTTAGTAAATCAAGTATAATTTTAACAAAAAAAATCTGGAAATCCTATTTTCTACTAGATTAAAATTTCATGACAATCAAAGATCATGAAGGCCTTCAAATAAGGCTTGGAAGTTATTGTGCCAAATTGTTTTTAATTACCTTGTTTTATTTAGATTATTGTTGTCCTATTTCGCTTAGGTTTTTAATTTAAATAGTATTTTATTATTTAAAATTGTATTTAGAATTATTTTTTTTTTGCTTTGGAATTTTAAGGTAAATAATTATTATTTAGAATTGTATTTGGATTCTTTTTTATATTTAGTTTTGGACTTTTAATTTAAATAGTATTGTTTAAGAATCCTAATGCTAAATAGATTATATAAGATAGTTAAGTTTTAATTAGGAATCCTTGAGGACTGCAGTTTAATTTAAAAATCCTTTTTTATAGAGAATTTTTAGTCTATAAGTAGTATAAATAAAAATATGAGCTTATTTGACAGTGTGGTTGTGGTTGTTTTTCAAATAATTTTTCATGTCAAAATACATACCAATAATTTTTTTTATTATTATTTAAAAAATTATTTTTGGCATCAGCACATCAAAATGATTTAAAAATACTAAAAATATATTAATAAAAAAAATTTAATTTTAAATTTTTTAAAAAATACTTTTAAAATACAAAATCAGCTATTAGTATTCTTTGAATTTCTCAACCACCACTTAGATACGTCATTGAAATCCGCTATGTATCCAGGCCATTTACTAGAATTGAACATCTAGCTATTAACATCTATTCAAACAAAGCAAATCAAAAGGTTAAAAGGGGAGAAAGCGAGGGGACACTGCAAAATCCTAAGATCTTCGTTGAGTTCTAATACAAAATATTAAACTTAAAAGAAGATGGACAAAATATGAACTCTACTCATTCAAGCCTCGAAGCCACCACATGAGCCTGCTAAGCTATGAAAGTGTTAAAAAGCTTTTCATTGAGTGCAAAGAACCGTGAGACTAATGGTCTTGATATAATGCATCAGAAGCTGCAATTACATCTGACTGGTAAAGATGTATATTTCTTGCTTTTACATCAGAAGCTTTTTTGCTTGCTTTGAAATGTCTTCAGCTGCTTTGACCTGCTTCAGAAGAGAAAATATCCAGCTTCTTCAATCCATTTCTTAGCCTCTCATTCTGATATTACTTCATGGTAGACAATTGAGGTCTCCATCTGGTACCTCTGTTTGTTGTTGGAGGGGAGAGGGTTTGGTTGGGGGTGGGGGGAGAAATCTTGTTCAAGGGAGCAGGTTTAAGATATTGTATATTTGTGTGGTAATTGTCTTAAAAATAGAAAAGAAAAAAAATATGTATTTTTATCTTTTTATTTTAAAAAAATAAAAATTCACTCCAAAACAGTTCTAGAAATATATTTATTTTTGTTGCTTCATCCAAACATGTGTTTATCATTTCTATATTTATCTTTTTTATCTTGAAATACTAACCAACCATATTTTAAAACATAAAACAAATAAATTAGTTACCATCACAAGACTTTATAATGAAAAATATATTTTTGTTTTTTTATCTCCAAAAAAAAAATTACTTCAAAGAAAACATAGTCAGTTAAGTAAACTATACTTTTTTTTAACAACATGGAACATTACTTCAAACATGTTGGTTCAATGTCAGTTAATTGTGTTGAAATTAAAAACATGGTTAATGAATCATTTAAAGACAAATGACAATATGTGTAGAAGAATGGGTATAAGAATGTGCCTCAAATAAAACCCAGTCATGACCATTAAAATAAACAGATATTATTGTAGTGGTTTTTTTATGATTTAATTTTGTTTTTAAAGATTTTTAATTGTTTTAATGCCGCAATATCAAAAATAAATTTTGAAAAATATATAAAAAATATTTTCACTTATTTATAAATAAAAAACAATTTTAAAAACAATACCTAATTAGTCTTAGTAACTGTATGTGTTTCTTCTTGGCGTATTCTCGTTTTATAGTCTTCCTCTTATGACATAAATTTATTTACTCTCTTGTTTTTCCCTGTATATAAATCCGCACTGGGCTTACCGGCATTGGAAGTGTAGAGAGCAAATCCCCAACCTCTCACTATCTTTTATCCAAGGATTTAATTTGCTTGCTTATCTCACTTCGTTCCATTTTGAGTTTCTTTGGAGCAAGACAGAACTCCAGTGATCAATTAGGTTGACAGAGTAACTGTGAGCTTACATAATTGCTCCAAAGAGATTGCTCAGTGGGAACCTGCAGCAGCTTTAAGACTCCCTGTCGACAAGTTGGAAGCTTAACAAGCCAAGCTCATACGGTGACTCTATTTTCCTAGAGCCATGTATTCGTGTTGGTGACGTTACGAGGATCAAGAGTTTGCGTTCATGCAAGGATCAGGTATGTAGAGTCTCTTAAGGCAGTATTTCTTAGCTGGAGAATATGTCAACTTCACTTCTGTCTTGCATGCTATTAATTTCCAGATACAGTGTTTAAATATCTGAAAACGGTCCCACCCCGTAGGTTCACCTGCACACACGAGTCCTAAACTTCTTACGTTGTTGTATGATGTCTCAGTAGGATACTTCCCGCTGGTTGCGAATGATCCAAATTCCATATCAAATAGGAAAAAGATGTGTGCTCTTGGACCACGCATTTCCCTTCTGCTCAAAAACTATTACATTTTCAGCATGGAATGTTGGAAATTGTTTGCTTTGAAACGTCTTCGGCTGCTTTGACTGCTTCAGGAGAGAAAATATCCAGCATCTTCAATACATTTCCTTAGCCTCTATTCTGATGCGTCTTTTAAACGTATCATGGAAATATTCATATGAACTCATTTATCTTTCTGGTTCCACAATCATATTTGGAATTTTTAAAAAAACTTTTAATAACGTCCATCTCTAGCTCTTAAAAAATTTGTAGTTTTACTCTTTTCTCAGTTGGTTGCAAATACGGGTTGAGCTACAGGGTGATATCTTCTTCTTTCAGAGCCAGCAATTTATCTGAAGTTGCAAAGGTGGAGGTCTGCCAAGTGGTCGCTCACAAACAAGCTTAATCCTGTACGTTACAGAAATGGCTCTGGGTCCGTCTAAGAAGGTTGTCTTAGGTTCAGTTGCCTTCGCAATATTTTGGATTTTGGCAGTTTTCCCAGCAGTTCCTTTCTTACCCATTGGAAGGACAGCAGGTTCCATCCTCGGGGCAACTCTTATGGTTATCTTCGAAGTCATCACCCCTCAGGAAGCATATTCTGCCATCAACCTCCCTGTACTGGGCCTTCTCTTTGGAACCATGGTTGTAAGCATCTATCTTGAAAGAGCAGACATGTTCAAGCACCTGGGAGTCCTGTTTTCATGGAAGAGTTGGGGTGCGAAGGACATGCTCTGCCGGATCTGCATTGTTTCTGCCATTTCAAGTGCTCTGTTCACTAATGACACCGCATGTGTCTTTCTCACTGAGTTCATATTAAAGATTGCTAGAGAAAACAATATTCGACCCGAACCTTTCTTGCTTGGGTTGGCTTCAAGTTCGAATATTGGATCCTCTGCAACTCCAATCGGCAACCCTCAAAACTTGATAATTGCTATTCAAAGTGGCATCTCTTTTGGGGAATTCGTATTGGGACTTCTCCCCGCGGTGCTTGTGGGTGTCTTTGTGAATGCTTTAATTCTTATATGCATGTTTTGGAGGTTGTTATCTGATGTTAAGGAAGAAGAAGTTGCTTCGTTTGAATTGATTGTTATGGAAGAAGAAGATGCTTTGGATGAATTGATTGTTAAGGAAGATTCAGCTGTCCATCAGATTTCGCTTGCTACCATGTCATCTCCCAAATCTTTGGAATCTCACGAATATGATCCCATTGCAGAACATGTGAACTCCCAGAGGTTGTGTGAATTGGATATGTGCAGTGATTCCTGTGGTGAAATTGAGCTGACGAAACCAATCCTTCCAAAAAAGGAGGCAACTGATAATATGTTTTCTGAAATAGTACAGGAAATGGAGGAAAGATTTGCAAGGGGTGGAGTACAGAGGACCATGGAGATGATGACTGATTTAGAGTCCGGGCCGCAACAGTCCGCTGAAGAAAGTAAAGGCCTGCTGAAGAGATGGAAGAGATTGTCATGGAAGTTGTGTATTTACCTCGGTACTGTTGGAATGCTGGTTGCTTTTCTAATGGGTTTGGACATGTCTTGGACAGCACTCACAGCAGCCCTCATTTTTGTGATTCTTGATTTCAAAGATGCAGGGCCTTGCCTAGAGAAGGTAAATCAACAGGTCTTTCACAAAGATTCTATCTCCTCTCCTAAATATCTTTCCATCAACTGTAATACTTCCATGCAGTATTCGATTGAGTAAAAATCTACTTGCCCGTGGTTGCTTGGATCAGGTTTCATACTCTCTTCTGGTATTCTTTTGTGGAATGTTTATCACGGTTGATGGCTTCAATAGAACAGGAATTCCTGGCAGTGTCTGGAACTTGATGGAGCCTCATGCAGGGATCGATCATGCTAGCGGGATTGCTGTGCTGGCCATTGGAATACTTCTTCTCTCAAATGTTGTTTCGAATGTACCAACTGGTAAGTTGATGCCCTGATCTCTCTTCCTTTGATTTTACTACAGCACTACGGCTTTGGAGTCTTATAGAAGGGCAATAGTAATTTCCAGTTACCATATCACTTCATGGTAGACAATCCAGGGAGAAATCTTGATCAAGGGAGCAAGTTTAAGACACGTTTGGTAACTGTCTCGAAGATAAGAAAGACAAGGATAACAAGGACAAATCCTTTCTGTTTTAAAAAAATAAAAATTTATTCTAAAATTGTTTTAGAGATATATTTATTTTATATCTTTGTTTTTGTCTCTTCATCGTATCCATCATTTTTATATTTATTTTTTTTATCTTGAAATTCTAACCAACCACATTTTAAAACAATTTTTATTCAATCTAAAGTTGCATTTTTTTTTTTTTAGGAGATACCATTCATTGAAACATCATTAAAAAATTTCGGGTATGGGATTTTAGCTTCTAGAGAAAAACAAATAAACTAGTTATCATCATAATACTTTAGAGTGAAAGATATATTTTTGTTTTTTTATCCCCTAAGCACTCAAATTTTGAATAAAACATTCCAAAGAAAATGTTTGAAAGTAAAGTATACTATTTTTTAACACATATTATAACATAGATCATTGCTTCAAACATGTTGGTTCAATGTTAGTTGTGATAGAATTAAAAACATGGTTAATGGATTATTTAAAGACCAATGATAATATGTGTTTCCCTTTAAAGAAACATAAGAAAATGATAGTCATTATCAATAAAAAGATGTTAGAGATAAGCAAAAAAGGAGTAAAATGATAAAACTGACCAAAATCTTAGATCCTGATTTTCTAACATATTTGTTGGAAAATGAATTGTTGACCTACTTTGAGGCAATATTCTATCCCAAAGCTTTTTATTGGAATGAATTGATCAATAGTAAAATAGAATTCATTATGAACAATCATACATGAGAACTAGTGGATCTTCCTTCTAGAAGTAAACCATTAGGCCATAAATGAATCTTCAAAAATGAGATTATAGTTGATGGTACTCTTAATAAATACAAAGCCAGGCTTATTGTTAAAGGATTTAGACAACAAGAAAGTGTGGATTATTTTAATACATATTTACTTGTATCAATAATAACTTCCATAAGAATATTAATAGTCATTGCAGTTATTAACAAGCTTGAAATACATCAAATGTATGTTAAAATATTTTTTTTTAAATGGCAATGTTGATGAAAAGGTTTACATGGAATAACCTGAGAGGGTTGTTGTTAGTAGACAAGAAAAAAAAAGTTTGTAAGAGTTGTTCAATGCCAAAATAAACACAACACTAAGAATCAAACAAAATCTTTGGATAAACAACTATATGAGTACTATTGTCTTGGTTTACATAAAAGGCTAAATAGTTTAAGACATCATGTTCATTATTTGGCTGAGTAAATTTTATAGTATTTCACTAAGAAAGGTTCAAAGTCAAAAGTTATTTATCCTAATATAATGATCTATCAAATCAATATCTCTCAACAAATATTCAAGTCATTTTAAAACTAGTAAGATAATTTTCATTAATGTGGGGATTGTTGAAAATTTATTTAAAGAACATGGTTAATGGGCACATTTTAGGCCAAATTAAAAAAGGAATCCACTTACTTTTGGGATTAAAAATTTATTGGAACTTAATATCCATCATATACTCTTTAATATAGAATATTAACATGATTTAATGAGAAATTATTTCAAAGAACCTTTGGTTTGCATGTATTTGGTGAAACTCAAAATCTTTTATAAAATATTTATCTCATATTACAAAAAAAAAAAATCATAGTGTTTATATAATGGGTAGTTGAGGAGTTAAGATTGAGCTCAAATGGCACCCAAGTTTTTAGAGAAGAGAAAAGAAAAATTAATTCTTTAACTTTTTAGCTTCAAAAATCAATTATAAAAGAGGGGTGAAGAAAGAGAAAGAGTTCAAGACAATATTTTTTCTAATTTTAGATACTCTTCCTTTCCTCAAATCATAGTGGTTTTTCTCCTTATTTTTTAAACTTTTATATTCCTTCCAAATCTAGAGCTTAGGTTTATTTTCATGAGAGATTATTGAGTCCATCTACTTTGTTTCAAAGATTTCGTTTAGAAATGCATCTAAATAAGATGATGTTGAATTATAGGAGGCTTATTGTATATAAATTTTTCACCAAGAGAAAAGCAATAAAGTCTAAAGGACGAATGATTCATTATTAATGATAACAAAAGCTTTGTTATTTAAAGTGCTTCAACAAATAATTATATTTTTATTTAAACATAGGTATATTGCCTAAATAGTATACATGTTATAGTCTTTGTATATATATGTTTTCATAATGATAAACTAAACAATCTAATCTCTACTAATTTTTGGTTTATAAGTTCTTTTGCTTGGAGCAAAGGTAGTTGCTTCTGTCACTACGATATCTCCTGGTGAAGAGAAGAAAGCTTGGTTCATCCTGGCATGGGTTAGCACAGTTGCTGGAAACCTTTCGCTATTGGGTTCTGCCGCAAACATAATTGTGTGTGAACAAGCTCTTCGTGCCCAACCTAGTTACAATATCACCTTTTGGAGCCATTTGAAGTTTGGTGTTCCATCCATGCTTATTGTCACTGTTATTGGTTTAGCTCTTATATATTGCTATGATGTTTGAGAGGCCTATTTAAATTGGGCTCTTCTTTAGGCTTTAGGTCTTTATAGGGTTCTAAACCCTTATATTTGTAATTGGGTTTTTTAAGCACATGACACTTTAACTCAGATTTTCAAAGATGGAATTATGTTTTCCTTTTTTCCTACCTAGGAAGAAGCGAAGTTCTCTTTAGAATAGATGGTGTCAAAGAAATGATTTTCTATTTGTATACTATGTTCCACTATAATTGTGTATACTAAGCAATAAAAGCCCAAAAATAGTTGTCACAATTTGATATTGATAGTACTCACAATCCTATAATGTAAGCAATGTTATACTAAAAAATCATTAGTAATTAATAGTCTTTAAACGTTATATGTAAGCAGGTATGACCTTCATATCCTATATAGTGATAGTTGCATACCTCATCTTAAATGTGGGTGGCATAAAGATTGAAAGTACAATTTCAAACGGGGTAGGAATTCATTATGAGTTAACACCCTAATAAAACTTGGCATGGTCCGACAGCTCAACTCAATAACCCATCATATAGAGCTTAGCTTGAACTAAGTTTTACTTTGAATTAGTTTTTTTTAAAAAAAACCAAAATAATATTATTTTAAATTTTTATATATATAAAAACCATAAAAGAATTGGAATGAAGGTTTGATTACTTGGAGCAAACCATAACAAATCCAACTCAGCTAATGGGTTTCATAAACAAGGATCGTGAAGATAATAAGAACTTGCCTAGAAATTTACCTTGAGACAGGCCAAACCCTATACATATTCTTGAATTTGATGGGATTACATTTCATGATAGGAGATTTTCTAAGAAAGGATTTATTAAATGGTTAATAGAATTGGAAGTTTACTTTTATTTTAACAAGGTTTTTTATTATCAAAAAGTGATTCCTTTATCATCGCACACAAACTTTATTTTAACAAGATTCCTTATCATAAAAGCCAAACCCAATAGCTTTACTTGTCACACATAAACTTTATTATGGTGCTAGAGAATGGTGGTTTGAATTTCTAAACTTTAGAACTCGTATTGGTATGTCTTTAATTCCGGCTTGGCAAGATTTAAGATAATCATTAATTTTAGAGTTTATACAAGATGATTATAAAGAAATTTTATATTGAGTGAATAAGCAATTAGATTGTTATTATTTTCTTTCTGTTCAACCTTCTAAAGTAGTAAGTAAGAAAATTATATATAAAAAAAATGTTTTCTCTTAAAAGCAGATAGTTTCAACATCACAACAATGACACAAACAATAATGTTGTTAATAATACTCTACTTGTCAATGTTTCATCAATTAATAATAAAGAAGAAATCAAAAAGGCTCTTAAATGAGTATCTTGTAGTGATTCTAAAGATCTTGCAATAAAAGAAAATGAAGTATATGGTAATTTATGACAATTCTTATAAAGATATTATATAAGATTATCTTGAAGTTTCTTTACTTACAATGGTTAAAGTATTAGAGATCATGGATGAACTCAAGTTTGAAACAAAAGAATGTGGGAAGGAGCTATAAGTTAATTTCATAGAAACATAAAGTATAATATTAATATGAATTGTATTTTAGTATGCACACATTATAAATTAAATTTTGGAGTTCACGGTTTAAAGACATGGTACTATAATGTTATATTTTTGTTACTTTAAAATGGAAGGGTTCAGTTTTTTATAGATAACTCAGGACAAGTTTTTCAGAAGTAAAAGAAACTGGTGTGGGGAAATTTCTTTCTTATTCTTGATATAATAATGTTTATTACATTATTTCATTAGTGATTAAGATTTATAGGTTTTAAAGAATTTAAAAGGAGTTCAAGATGTAGTTTGGTAAATCAAGTATAATTTTTAATTCAACTGTTGGATCGAGCACAAATTTTAAGAAAAAAATCTGAAAATCTTATTTTCTACTAGGTTAAAATTTCATGCAATCAAAGATCATAAAGGCCTTTAAATAAGACTCAAAACTTATTGTGCCGAATTGTTTTTAATTACCTTGTTGTATTTAGATTGTTTTTTCTCTTTCTCTTAGGTTTTTAATTTAAATAGTATTTTATTATTTAAAATTGTATTTAGATTTTTTTTTATTTCACTTTGGACTTTTAATGTAAATAATATTTTATTATTCAGAATTATATTTGGATTTTTTTCTATTTAGTTTTGAACTTTTAATTTAAATAGTGTTATTTAAGAATCCTAATGTTAAATAGATTATATTAGATAGTTAAGTTTTAATATAGGAATCCTTTCATTGAGGATTTTAGTTTTAATTAGAAACCCTTTCTTATATAGAATTTTAAGTCTATAAGTAGTATAAATAGAAATATCTAGTTAGTTTTATTCATATTTAGAATTTATAAATTATTATAATTTTCTCTAAATTTATCTATCACTTAACCCTGAGGGATAAATCAACTGGTTAGGTCTTAGATTTACTATCTAATGATCACGAGTTCAAGTCTTCTCATGATTACTAGAGACTTACATGATCTTTCACTTTAAAACTCGTGGGGTTAGTCAAGATACACATAAGCTGACCCGAACACTCATATTAATTAAAAAAACATAATTAATGAATCATTTTGCCACTTTTTAAAACATTTTTTGTTCAACTTAAACATGCACTCTCTTTTAAGGAGATATCATTCATTGAAACATGGTTAAAAAAATTTAGGTGTGGGGTTTTTGATTCAAGATAAAAACAAATAAACTAGTTATCATTACAAGACTTTAAAGTGAAAATGATATATTTGTTTTTTTATCCCCTAAGCAACTCAAATTTAAAAGAAAAACATTTCAAAGAAAATGTTTGAGAGTAAAGTATACTATTTTTTAACACAGATTATAACATAGATCATTGTTTCAAACATGTTAGTTCAATGTTAGTTGTGTTAGAATTAAAAACATAGTTAATGAATTATTTAAAGACAAATGATAATATGTGTAGAAGAATGGGTAGAAGAATGTGGCTGAAACAAAATGCAGTCACAACTATTAAAACAAACAGATATTATTTAGATATTATTGTAATGATTGTTTTTATTATTTAATTGTGTTTTCAAAGGTTTTTGAATTTTTTAAAAAAAATTAATTTATTCTATGTGGTTTTTTAATTGTTTTGATGTGATGATATCAAAAATAAATTTTAAAAAGTATATATAAAATATATTTTAATACATTTAAAAAAAAATTGAAAAGTAATCTTAGTAATCATATACATTACCTCATTAATCTTGGTAACTGTATGTGTTTCTTCTTGGCGTATTCTCATTTTATAGTCTTCCTCGTATGACATAAATTTATTTACTCTCTTGCCTTTCCCTGTATATAAATCCGCACTGGGCTTACTGGCATTGGAAGTGTGGAGAGCAAATCCCCAACCTCTCACTATCTTTTATCCAAGGATTTAATTTGCTTGCTTATCTCACTTCGTTCCATTTTGAGTTTCTTTGGAGCAAGACAGAACTCCAGTGTTCAATTAGGTTGACAGAGTAACTGTGAGCTTACATAATTGCTCCAAAGAGATTGCTCAGTGGGAACCTGCAGCAGCTTTAAGACTCCCTGTCGACAAGTTGGAAGCTTAACAAGCCAAGCTCATATGGTGACTCTATTTTCCTAGAGCCGTGTTGGTGATGTTACGAGGATCAAGAGTGTGCGTTCATGCAAGGATCAGGTATGTAGAGTCTCTTAAGGCAGTATTTCTTAGCTGGAGAATATGTCAAATTCACTTCTGTCTTGCATGCTATTAATTTCCAGATACAATGTTTAAATATCTGAAAACGGTCCCACCCCGTAGGTTTACCTGCACACACAAGTCCTAAACTTCTTACGTTGTTATATGATGTCTCAGTAGGATACTTCCCGCTGGCTTTGAATGATCGTAACTCCATATCAACTAGAAAAAAGATCTGTGCTCTAGGACCACGCATTTCGCTTTTGCTCAAAAACTATTAGATTTTCAGCTTGGAATGTTGGAAATTGTTTGCTTGCTTTGAAACGTCTTCGGCTGCTTTGACTGCTTCAGGAGAGAAAATATCCAGCATCTTCAATACATTTCCTTAGCCTCTCATTCTGATGCGTCTTTTAAACGTATCATGGAAACATTCATATGAAGTCATTTATCTTTCTGGTTCCACAATCCTATTTGGAATTTAAAAAAAAAACTTTTAATAACTTCCATCTCTAGCTCTTAATAAATTTGTAGTTTTACTCTTTTCTCAGTTGGTTGCAAATACTGGTTGAGCTACTGGGTGATATCTTCTTCTTTCAGAGCCAGCAATTTATCTGAAGTTGCAAAGGTGGAGGTCTGCCAAGTGGTCGCTCACAAACAAGCATAATCCTGTAAGTTACAGAAATGGCTCTGGGTTCGTTTAAGAAGGTTGTCTTAGGTTCAGTTGCCTTCGCAATCTTTTGGATTTTGGCAGTTTTCCCAGCAGTTCCTTTCTTACCCATTGGAAGAACAGCAGGTTCCGTCCTCGGGGCAACTCTTATGGTTATCTTCGAAGTCATCACCCCTGAGCAAGCATATGATGCCATCAACCTCCCTGTACTGGGCCTTCTCTTTGGAACCATGGTTGTAAGCATCTATCTTGAAAGAGCAGACATGTTCAAGCACCTGGGAGCCTTGCTCTCATGGAAGAGTTGGGGTGCGAGGGACATGCTCTGCCGGATCTGCATTGTTTCTGCCATTTCAAGTGCTCTGTTCACTAATGACACCGCATGTTTCTTTCTCACTGAGTTCATATTAAAGATTGCTAGAGAAAACAATATTCGACCTGAACCTTTCTTGCTTGGGTTGGCTTCAAGTTCGAATATTGGATCCTCTGCAACTCCAATCGGCAACCCTCAAAACTTGATAATTGCTATGCAAAGTCACATCTATTTTGGGGAATTCGTATTGGGACTTCTCCCCGCGGTGCTTGTGGGTGTCTTTGTGAATGCTTTAATTCTTATATGCATGTTTTGGAGGTTGTTATCTGATGTTAAGGAAGAAGAAGATGCAGTTGAATTGATTGTTATGGTAGAAGAAGATGATTTGGATGAATTGATTGTTAAGGAAGATTCAGCTGTCCATCAGATTTCGCTTGCTACCATGTCAACTCCCAAATCTTTGGAATCTCACGAATATGATCCCATTGCAGAACATGTGAACTCCCAGAGGTTGTGTGAATTGGATATGTGCAGTGATTCCTGTGGTGAAATTGAGCTGACGAAACCAATCCTTCCAAAAAAGGAGGCAACTGATAATATGTTTTCTGAAATAGTACAGGAAATGGAGGAAAGATTTGCAAGGGGTGGAGTACAGAGGACCATGGAGATGATGACTGATTTAGAGTCCGGGCCGCAACAGTCCGCTGAAGAAAGTAAAGGCCTGCTGAACAGATGGAAGAGATTGTCATGGAAGTTGTGTATTTACCTTGGTACTGTTGGAATGCTGGTTGCTTTTCTAATGGGTTTGAACATGTCTTGGACAGCACTTGCAACAGCCCTCATTTTTGTGATTCTTGATTTCAAAGATGCAGGGCCTTGCCTGGAGAAGGTAAATCAACAGGTCTTTCACAAAGATTCTATCTCCTCTCCTAAATATCTTTCCATCAACTGTAATACTTCCATGCAGTATTCGATTGAGTAAAAATCTACTTACCCGTGGTTGCTTGGATCAGGTTTCATACTCTCTTCTGGTATTCTTTTGTGGAATGTTTATCACGGTTGATGGCTTCAATAGAACAGGAATTCCTGGCAGTGTCTGGAACTTGATGGAGCCTCATGCAGGGATCGATCATGCTAGCGGGATTGCTGTGCTGGCCATTGGAATACTTCTTCTCTCAAATGTTGTTTCGAATGTACCAACTGGTAAGTTGATGCCCTGATCTCTCTTCCTTCGATTTAACTTAAGCACTACGGCTTTGGAGTCTTATAGAAGGGCAATAGTAATTTCCAGTTACCATATCACTTAATGGTAGACAATCCAGGGAGAAATCTTCATCAAGGGAGCAAGTTTAAGATACGTTTGGTAACTGTCTTGAAAATAAAAAAGACAGATAACAAGGACATAAAGAACATGTCTCCTTTTCCTTTCTGTTTTAAAAAGATAAAACTTCTAGTGATATATTTATTTTATATATTTATTTTTATCTTTTCATCCAAACATGTGTCTGTTATTTTTATATTTATTTTTTTTATCTTGAAATTCTAACCAACCACATTTTAAAACAATTTTTATTCAACCTAAACATGCACTCCTTTTTTTTTTTTGAAGAGATATCATTCATTGAAACCGATTAAAAAATTTTGGGTGTGGGATTTTAGCTTCTAGAAAAAAACAAATAAACTAGTTACCATCATAATACTTTAGAGTGAAAGATATATTTTTGTTTTTTTTATTCCTTAAGCACTCAAATTTTGAAGAAAACATTCAAAAGAAAATGTTTGAAAGTAAAGTATAGTATTTTTTAACACATATTATAACATAGATCGTTGCTTCAAACATGTTGGTTCAATGTTAGTTGTGTTGGAATTAAAAACATGGTTAATGGATTATTTAAAGACATGATAATATGTGTTTTCCTTTAAAGAAACATAAGAAAATAATTCATTTAAGAAAATTATCGAATCTAGCTCGAGTAAAATGATAAAACTGACCAAAATCTTTGATCTTAATTTCCTAACATATTTGTTGGAAAATGAACTGTGGACCTACTCTGAGGCAATGTTCTATCTAAAAGCTTTTTATTGAAATGAATTGGTCAATAGTAAAATATAATTCATTATGACTAATCATATATGAGAACTAGTTGATCTTTCTTCCGGAAGTAAACTATTAGGCCATAAATGAATCTTCAAAAAAGAGATGAAAATTGATGGTAGTATTGATAAATATAAAGGTAGGCTCATTGTTAAAGGATTTAAACAATAAAAAAGTATGGATTATTTTGATACATATTTACTTGTATCAATAATAACTTCCATAAGAATATTAATAGTCATTGCAGTTATCAACAAGCTTGAAATACATTGAATGAATGTTAAAATAATTTTTTAAAATGATGACGTTGATGAAAATGTTTACATTAAATAACCTGAAAGAGTTGTTGTTAGTAGACAAGAAAAAAAAGAAGTTTGTAAGAGTTGTTCAAGGCCAAAATAAACACAACACTAAGAACCAAACAAAATCTTTGGGTAGACAACTATGTGAGTACTGTTTTTTTGGTTTACAAAAAAGGCTAAATAGTCTAAGACATCATGTTCACTATTTGGCTGAGTAAATTTGATAGTATTTCACTAAGATAGATTCAAAGTCAAAAGTTATTTATTCTAATTTAGTGATCTACCGAATCAATATATCTCAGCAAATATTCAAGTCATTTTAAAACTAGTAAGATAATTTTCATTAATGTGGGGGATTGTTGAAAATTTATTTAATTAACATGGCTAACGGGCACATTTAAGGCCAAATTAAAAATGAAATCCACTTACTTTTGGGATTAAAAATTTGTTGGAATTTAATCTCCACCATATACTCTTTAATATAGAATATTAACATGATTTAAACAAATTATGGATGAAAGAGAAATTATTTCAAAGAACCTTTGGTTTGCATGTTTTGGTGAAACTCAAAATCCTTTAAAAAAACTTTATCTCATATTACAAAGAAACAAATTTTTCATAGTGTTTATATAATAGGTAGTTGAGGAGTTAAGATTGAGCTCAAATGGCACCCAAGTTTCTAGAGGGGAGAAGATCAAAATTAATCCTTTAAATTTTTAGCTTCAAAAATCAATTATAAAATAGGGGTTAAGAAAGAGTTCAAGACAATGTTTTTCCTAATTTTAGATACTCTTCCTTTCCTCAAATCATAGTGGTTTTTCTTCTTATTTTTTAAACTTCTATATTCCTTCCAAATCTAGAGCTTAGGTTTATTTTCATGAGAGATTATTGAGTCCATCTACTTTGTTTCAAAGATTTCGTTTAGAAATATATCTAAACTAAGATGGTGTTGAATTATAGAAGGCTTATTATAAGTAAATTTTGCACCAAGAGAAAAGCAATAAAGTCTAAAGGACAAATGATTCATTATTGATGATAACAAAAGCTTTGTTATTTGAAGTGCTTCAACAAATAAGTATATTTTTATTTAAACATAGGTATATTGCCTAAATAGTATACATGTTATAGTCTTTGTATATATATGTTTTTATAATGATAAACTAAACAATTTAATCTCTACTTATTTTTGGCTTTTAAGTTCTTTTGCTTGGAGCAAACATAATTGCTTCTACCACTGCAATATCTCCTGGTGAAAAGAAGAAAGCTTGGCTCATCCTGGCATGGGTTAGCACAGTTGCTGGAAACCTTTCGCTATTTGGTTCTGCCGCAAACATAATTGTGTGTGAACAAGCTCTTCGTGCCCAACCTAGTTACAATATCACCTTTTGGAGCCATTTGAAGTTTGGTGTTCCATCCACGTTTATTGTCACTGTTATTGGCTTAGCTCTTATATATTGCTATGATGTTTGAGAGGCCTGTTTAAATTAAGCTCTTCTTTAGGCTTTGGGTCTTTATAGGGTTCTAAACCCATATATTTGTAATTGGATTTTTTAAGTACATGACACTTTAAATTAGATTTTCAAAGATATAATTATGTTTTCCTTTTTTTCTGCCTAGGAAGAAGTGAACTTCTTTTTAGACAAATGGTGTCAAAGAAATGATTTTTCATTTGTATACTATATTCTACTGCAACTATGTACAGGAATTCTAGGCAAGGTAGACTAAGCAATAAGAGCCCAAAAAAAGTTGTCACAATTTGATATTGTTAGTACTCATAATCCTATAATGTAAGCTGCGTCATACCAAAAAATCATCAAAAATTAATAGTCTTTAATACATTATATATAAGTAGGTATGACCTTCATATCCTATATAGTAGGGGTGTTCACGGTCCGGTTCGGTTCGGTTTTAACATAAAAATTCAACCGAACCGGAAAATATCATTTCTTGTTAATATAACCCGAACCGAACCGAAAACCGGTTCAAACCGAACCGATTTTGTTCGGTTCGGGTCGGTTTTTTAGCCTTAAAAACCAGAAAAACCAGAAAAACCGAAACTAATAAAATAAAATAAAACTTTTGGGGAAAAGGGAAGGGAAAGGGTGAGTGGGTTGGAAAAGTTTTGGGGAAAAGGGAAGGGGAAGGGTGAGTGGGGTGCAAAGGTTTTGGGGAAAAGGGAAGGGGGATGGTGATGGTGAGTGGGGTGCAAAGATTTTGGAGAAAAGGGAAGGGGGATGGTGAGTGGGGCCCGGCGGGTATTGGAGTGGGGGCCGGGTGCAAAGGTTTTATATTTTGTTTTAGATTCAATTAAACCGGTTCGGTTTAGTCCGGTTCAATCGGTTTAAGCTTTTTAAAACCGGAACCGAACCGAACCGGGTGGTTTTTTAAAAAATTTTAATCGGTTTATTCGGTTTTTTTATCGGTTCGGTTTTTTCAGTTAATTTTTTCTCGGTTTTCTCGGTTTAATCGGTTGATCGGTTTTTTTGAACACCCCTACTATATAGTGATAACTGCATCCCTCAACTTAAATGTCAAATATGGGTGGCAAAAAGATTGAAAGTACAATTTCAAACGGGGTAGGAATTCACTATGAGTTAACAACACCCTAATGAAGCTTGGCCTGGTCCAACAGCTCAACTCAATAACCCGTCATATAGAGCTTAGCTTGAACTAGGTTTTACTTTGAATTATTTATTTTTTAGCCAAAAAAATATTATTTTAAATTTTTATATATAAAAAAACCATAACTTGGGTTAGCCCACCTACTTATAAATTAACTCGCCCAAATTGTTAACAGGATTTAAACTAAGTTAACTAGTAAGTTAGATTTTGTAACTACATATCATGTTAAATTGTTTGAATAACATCTACTAGCATTTATTGTTAGCAATGTTTCAACATTCTCAAATCCATAGGTCATCCAACCATAGACATGATAGTTGTTAGCTTTATTAAAAAAAACTAATTTGCATTGGAAAAAATTATTCACCTAGATTTAGAATTTTACTAGAAAGTTTAATGGTGGTTTTGCCCTTCTCGCAAAAAACCATTGAATTGTCTATTAGAGGCAATATAGTCTTTCTATAAGGTCCAATGATCATTATTATATTATTCGGGGACAAGTAAATCCTTTCACATTTTAGAAGAACAATGAAACAACTAAAATATTATTGGTAACTGAAATTTTAAAGTTAGTGTACATGGGCTCTTTCTTCTTTTCATATTGATTTTTTTTTTGTGATAATTAAGTTGGATAAGATGCAATTTTGTATTTTAATAAACATAAAATATAACTAAAAAACAAAGATAATTGGTGCATGCAAAACACGCACCAATGTGTAGGGCGCTCATACTATTCAAGATGTGTATGTGGCACCTTTAAGTGGCCAAAAATACCTTTTTCACCATGTCATTAGAATCTTTATATCGTCATCTTTCTTTTAGGATGGCGCATGGTGGCACTATTTATTGTCGGCATCATTTCTTTCTTTTCCCCTTTTTTTTTTCTCTTTCCCCTCAAAATTTGTGATGGCAATACAAAAATTAAGAGTTTTTATTTATTAAGAGCTTGCCAATTCCTAATAGCTACTTGATATGTGTTGTTGAATAATCATAACTAGAAAAGGTCACATAACAAGATGTGTTTGTGTCAAATGTATAGTGTTAAGGATCTACAATGAGGTGACCCACACAAAAGTATTGGGAAACTATAACAGGATGAACCACATATAAAAAGATGTTTGTGGTGTTTGACAGTTTCTAATTAAGATCTGAACAATTCTTTCTAGCCTAAAAATATTGATATAAGAACTTTTAAAAAAATATATGGATATTTTTCATAGTTAATTTTATAATTTTTTATTTGATATTATTGTGCTTTTTTAATTTTTTTTCTATTTAAAAGGAATATTTTTCCTAGTTTATTTTTCATATTTTGTAATAAGGTTTTTAGTTTTTCCATATGAAGGGTTATAATAGTTTTTTGGAAAATGAAGACTTGGACAAGTAAAAATTAAATATTTTAGTTGCTCCCCTATAATTATGGAGAGTTTTGACTTGTAATAATCTAGTTATCATTTGCCCCGTCTATGTCAAAAACACACAAATATCATAATAAAACTTGAAAGAAAAAAAAAACATTTATCAAAACATTACATAGTTTTTTAGTAAATAGAACTTCTAAATAATTTACCCCGTAGGTTTACCTGCACACACAAGTCCTAAACTTCTTACGTTGTTATATGATGTCTCAGTAGGATACTTCCCGCTGGCTTTGAATGATCGTAACTCCATATCAACTAGAAAAAAGATCTGTGCTCTAGGACCACGCATTTCGCTTTTGCTCAAAAACTATTAGATTTTCAGCTTGGAATGTTGGAAATTGTTTGCTTGCTTTGAAACGTCTTCGGCTGCTTTGACTGCTTCAGGAGAGAAAATATCCAGCATCTTCAATACATTTCCTTAGCCTCTCATTCTGATGCGTCTTTTAAACGTATCATGGAAACATTCATATGAAGTCATTTATCTTTCTGGTTCCACAATCCTATTTGGAATTTAAAAAAAAAACTTTTAATAACTTCCATCTCTAGCTCTTAATAAATTTGTAGTTTTACTCTTTTCTCAGTTGGTTGCAAATACTGGTTGAGCTACTGGGTGATATCTTCTTCTTTCAGAGCCAGCAATTTATCTGAAGTTGCAAAGGTGGAGGTCTGCCAAGTGGTCGCTCACAAACAAGCATAATCCTGTAAGTTACAGAAATGGCTCTGGGTTCGTTTAAGAAGGTTGTCTTAGGTTCAGTTGCCTTCGCAATCTTTTGGATTTTGGCAGTTTTCCCAGCAGTTCCTTTCTTACCCATTGGAAGAACAGCAGGTTCCGTCCTCGGGGCAACTCTTATGGTTATCTTCGAAGTCATCACCCCTGAGCAAGCATATGATGCCATCAACCTCCCTGTACTGGGCCTTCTCTTTGGAACCATGGTTGTAAGCATCTATCTTGAAAGAGCAGACATGTTCAAGCACCTGGGAGCCTTGCTCTCATGGAAGAGTTGGGGTGCGAGGGACATGCTCTGCCGGATCTGCATTGTTTCTGCCATTTCAAGTGCTCTGTTCACTAATGACACCGCATGTTTCTTTCTCACTGAGTTCATATTAAAGATTGCTAGAGAAAACAATATTCGACCTGAACCTTTCTTGCTTGGGTTGGCTTCAAGTTCGAATATTGGATCCTCTGCAACTCCAATCGGCAACCCTCAAAACTTGATAATTGCTATGCAAAGTCACATCTATTTTGGGGAATTCGTATTGGGACTTCTCCCCGCGGTGCTTGTGGGTGTCTTTGTGAATGCTTTAATTCTTATATGCATGTTTTGGAGGTTGTTATCTGATGTTAAGGAAGAAGAAGATGCATTGGAAGAATTGATTGTTCAGGAAGATTCAGAGTCCGCTGAAGAAAGTATAGGCCTGCTGAATAGATGGGAAAGATTGTCAAGGAAGTTGTGTATTTCCCTTGGTACTGTTGGAATGCTGGTTGCTTTTCTAATGGGTTTGGACATGTCTTGGACAGCACTCACAACAGCCCTCATTTTTGTAATTCTTGATTTCAAAGATGCAGGGCCTTGCCTAGAGAAGGTAAATCAACAGGTCTTTCACAAAAATTCTATTTGCTTTCCTAAATATCTTTTCATGAACTGTAATACTTCCATGCAGTATTCGATTGAGTAAAAATCTACTTATCCGTAGTTTCTTGGATCAGGTTTCATACTCTGTTCTGGTACTCTTTTGTGGAATGTTTATCACGGTTGATGGCTTCAATAGAACAGGAATTCCTAGCAGTTTCTGGAACTTGATGGAGCCTCATGCAGGGATCGATCATGCTAGCGGGATTGCTGTGCTGGCCATTGTAATACTTGTTCTCTCAAATGTTGCTTCGAATGTACCAACCGGTAAGTTGATGCCCTGATTCTCTTCCTCAAATTATCTCTGTGTACTTTGCAAAATAATAAAATTAATAGCACAGCAAGCAAGTAGGAGCTGATCAAAGTATTTATTTCTCTCTCGTGAACTTTTACATCAAATACAATAATGAATATCAATAATTATAAATATACTTTGTAATACTTAGAAACATGATCAACAACATAACAAATTAACTATAAATTACCAACATCTTGAAATATAAGATTGATGCAATGAACAGCAAAAAAAAATCAAACTATTAAAAAAAAAATTTCCACCAACAACTTGCTAGCAGCAATATAATTAGAAGTGTTATCAGTCATAATATACATGATATTTTCAAGTCCATCAAAGAAAACAACCTCTTTAAACAACTTATATAACAATACAGTAATCTTTGAGGCCTTTGATGCATCTACTATTTAAAAAAAAACAATTATTTTAGAACAATATATTAAGAAATTAAATATAGTTCTCCTCTTTTGATTTGTCCATCCATCAGCTATCAATGTACAACCAGTCTTCTTCCAAGTTTCTTGATAACTCTCAGCAATAATTACTTAATTACTATTGTAAATATATATATATGTGTGTGTGTGCGCGCGCGCGCCCGTGTGTGTGTGTCTTTTTATGATAATAAACTAAACCATTTTAACATATGCAGAGGAGACTCATTCTCTAGATGTTACTATAGCCCTCAAATTATCTTTGTGTATTAAAATGGTTTGTAAAGTAATGAAATTAGTAGCGAAGCAAGTAGGAGTTGACTGAAGTATTTGTTTCTCTCCAGTAAACTTCTACATCAAATGCAATGGATATCAATGATTATAAATATACTTTGCAATACTAAAAGCATGATCAACAATAGAACAAACTGACTGTAACTTACCAACATCATGGAGTATAAGGTAGATGTAGTTAGCAGCACAAGAAGATCAAAATATTAAAGGAAATTCTTCCACCAACAACTTTCTAGCAGCAACATAATTAGAAATATTATCAGTCATCATATGCATGATATTTGCAGGCCAGCAAATAAAACAATCTCTCTAAACAACTTATACAACAACACAGCAATCTTTGAAGTCTCTATGCATCTACTTTTTTTTATAAAAAAAAAAAAAAAACAATTCTTTTAGAACAATATACTAAGAAATTATTTAAAGTTCTTCTCTTTTGATTTTTCCATCCATTAGCCATCACTATGCAACCAATCTTCTTTTAAATTTCTTGATAACTCTAAACAAAAATTACTTAATTACTATTCATGTTAGTATCTTTGTAACTATATTTTTATAACATGTTTTTCATTATATATATTTTTATGATGATAAACTAAACAACCTATTTTATACTTTTTGGCTTACAAGTTCTTTTACTTGGAGCAAAGGTAGTTGCTTCTGCCACTGCAATATCTCCTAGTGAAGAGAAGAAAGCTTGGTTTATCCTGGCATGGGTTAGCACAGTTGCTGGGAACCTCTCGCTAATAGGTTCCGCTGCAAACCTAATTATGTGTGAACAGGCTCTTCGTGCCCATCCCAGTTATACTATCACCTTTTGGAGCCATTTGAAGTTTGGAGTCCCCTCCACGCTTATTGTCACTGCTATTGGCTTAGCTCTTGTATATTGATATGTTGTTTGAGGGATTTATTTGAATTGGGCTCTTCTTTGTATCTATATAGGGTTCTAGGCCTTTCTACTTGTGATTAGATTTTTAAGTCCATGTCACTCTAACTCGGATTTCAAAAGATGGAATTATGTTTTACATTTTTCATGCCTAGGAAGGTAATTATATTGGAAAGTAAAGGGGATTGGATTTTCTAGCTACAGGAGGAAGGTAATTATATATTTCATAGTGAACAGTGTGATTATCATGCAGGGGAAGAGAAGCAACTTACCTGGTTTGCTGGGGAAGAAGCCGACGATGGTGTGCTGGCGGGTCGATGCTACTCCCCTCCAGTTCTTTCTCTGTTCTTCCTTCTCCCTGTTTTTTGCTTTCTGTGTTTTTGTTTTTCTTCTGCCTCTCTCGTCTCTCCTATTCTTTCTGTTTCTCTCAAGGGCTGTCTCTCTTTCTTTTCTTCTGTCTTTCGCTCTGTTTCCTGTGCTTCTTTTTCTTTTTCTTTTTCTTTTGTTCGGTGTTTGTCCTGTGTTCTTCGTTGCTCTCTCTGTATTTTGCTCGTGTCTCTGTGTTCTTCCTCCTTGCATGCCCTGTTTCTGGTGCAGTGACTGCTGAAGATGGAGCTCTGGAGCTGCTGCTGAAGACGAAGTGCAACGGTCTCACCCTTTGTTTCTCTCTTCTGTTCGTTCGTCCCCTGTCCCTGTGTAGTTTATAAAGCCAGAGAATGCCATGTGGTCGCCTCCAGATGATGAGGCGACCGACCGTTGTTAATGCTGGAGCTGCATCGTGGGCAGCTGGCAGGGGCATTTCTTTCCCCTGGTTTGGTGAAATGAAGAAGATGAATAGTCTTCTTTGAAACAGCGTCGTTTTCACAATTCAAATGGCTATTTTCGATTTGGTCATTGAATGAAGTTTTGAAATTTTGTAATTAAGCCCCTGGATAAATTGTAATTAGACCCCTGTATGTTAACTCCATTTACAAATTGGCCCTTGGACTTTAATTTCTTGCAATTTTAACCCAAATCAGCTCCAAACTTTGATATTTCTTTAATTAAGCCCCTAATTTCATTAATTAAACTAATTATAAGTTTAATTAAGTCCCCAAACTTATCAATTGTTCAATTAAGCGCTTGATTTCATTAATCAAACTAATTCAAAATTTAATTAAATCCCTAAACTTTCAATTTATATTGTTTTGACCCAAATTTCAATTTATTTATTTATTTATTATTATTATTATTATTCAAAAATTGAGTTATGGCAAGTAGGAATTCATTATGAGTTAACAACACCCTTATAAAGCTTGATTCGGCCCGGCCCAACAACTCAATTCAATAACCTATCATTTAGAGTTTAGCTCGAACTAGGTTTTACTTTGAATTTGTTTTTTTTTTTTTACTAAAACAACAGTAGTTTAAATTTTTATATATAAAAAAATTATAACTTGGGTCAACCCACCAACTTATAAATTAATCCACCCAAATTGTTAACTAGGTTTAAATTGAGTTAACTGCTAGATTAGATTATAATCACATATTATGTTAAATTATTTGAATAGTATCTACTAACATCTATTGTTAGCAATGTTTTTGGAAAAAAATTGTTTACCTAGATTTAGAATCATTGTTCACTAGAAAGTTTAATGGTGGTTTTACCCTTCTTACAAAAAAAAAAAAAACATTGAATTGTCTATTAGTTAGGGGTGGTCCAGTCTTTCCATAAGGTCTAATGATCATTATCATATTGTTTGGGGACAAGTAGGTCTTTTCGCATTTTAAAAGCATAATGAAACAACTAAAATATCTTTGGTAGCATAAATTTTAAAGTTGGCATACAGAGGCACTTTTTTCTTTTCATATTGATTTTTTTTTTGTGATAATTGAGTTGGATGAGGGGCAATTTCATATTTTAATAGACATAAAATATAACTAAAAAACTAAAAGTGATGGGTTTATGCAAGGCACGCGCCAGTATGTGAGAGGCGCTCATGCTATTAGGGTTGCGCATGTAACACCCCTCAATGGTTGAAAATACCCTTCCATCATGTCATTGGAATAGAATATGAAAAGGAACTACAAGTGAGCTTCATAGGAACATAAAGTATAATATTAATATAGATTATGTTTTAGCATACACACATCATAAATTAAATTTTGAAGTTCACATGTCAAAAACATGGTACTTCGTGAATATATTATCTACAATGCTATATTTAAAATATTTGATTTTTTAGAGTGGAAAAGTTCAATTATTGACAAATAACTCGATGACAAGTTTTTCAAAAATAAAAGAGACTGGCGTGGGGAAATTTCTTCAATATTATTGACATAATAATGATTATTACATTATTTCATTAGTTGTTAAGATTTATAAGTTTTAAGAAGTTTGAGTCCAAAACATAATTTGATAAATCAAGTATAACTTTTAATCCAACTATAGTATCAACCCAAAGTTTTGATAAAAAAATTTAAAAACCCTGTTTCCCACGGGGTTAAGATCTCATGACAATCAAAGATCATGAAGCCCTTCAAATAAGACTCGAAAATTATTTTGTTAGGTTGTCTTTAATTACCTTGTTGTATTTAGATTTTTTTTTATTTAGCTAAGAATTTTTAATTTAAATAGTATTTTATTATTTAAAATTATACTTATATTCTTTTTTCTATTTCACTTTGGACTTTTAATTTAAATAATATCTTATTATTTAAAAAGTATAATGCTAAATAGATTATATTAGATAGTTAAGTTTTAATTAAGAATCCTTTTATGAAGATTTAGTTTTAATTAAAAATCATTTTTATAGAGGATTTTAAGTCTATAAATAGCATAGATAAAAATATCTAGTTTATTTTATTCATATTTAGATTTTATAAAATACTAAAATTTTCTTTAAATTTCTCTAGCACTTTGATATCTAATATTAGAGCTTTAGAACCCTTGTTTTTATCCGTTCTATATTTCGTGGCAGTGGACATCTTGTAATTGAAATCCGCTATGTATCCACGCCATTTACTAGATAGGTAGAGCCCAGTAAGTGAACATCTTGCTATTAACATCTATTCAAACAAAGCAAATCAAAAGGTTAAAAGGGGAGAACGCGAGGGGACACTGCAAAATCCCAAGATCTTCATTGTGTTCTAATACAAAATAATTAACTTAAAAGAAGATGGACAAAATATGAACTCTACTCATTCAAGCCTCGAAGCCACCACATGAGCCCGGCTGAGCTATGAAAGTGTTAAAAAGCTTTTCATTGAAAGCAAAGAACCGTGAGACTAATGCTCTTGATATAACGAATCAGCTTGGGAAGCTGCAATATACATCTGACTGGTAAAGGAGGGCATTGCTAGATGGGGGTCTAAGTTTAGGTGATCCAGATTATTTAAAAATTCCAATTCCAGGCTGTACCATTGAGCATTGGTACTGTACTATGGAGATGGTGTGAAGATAAACAGATCATATAGCTGCAAATGATAGCAAAAAGAGATGGTCATCTCTTAACCACAGAAATAATAATGTTTCCACTAGGCAAAAGCTTTGCCGTTTGGGATTGAGGCGTGACCTGCTTTTCGAAAAAATTCAAACTTTTTTTTTTTTTTTTTTTTGCTAAAATTGAGTTCGGTTTGTACTTTCTGGATCGTTTTGATGTGCTGATATCAAAAATAATTTTTAAAAAATAAAAAAACATTATTGGCATGCTTTTCGGCACGAAAAGCTATTTGAAAACCAACAGCTACCACACTCCCAAACACCCTTAACAACTTAATCTCTTTATAAGACCATGCCAACTCCTTAGCTAACTTGCTCAACTCCACGATTCAAAACAACAAACATCTACAGGATTTCAATGACATTCAAAGAATGCAGCTTTGATTTCAAACTTGTGTCATAACTATGATGCTTTTCAAGGACTAGACTTCTATAGCAGCTCTAATTTATAGGCTCTCTTAGATTGATCCAGCACCTTTAACCAAATCAATGAGTGCAATGGAAAAGTGGCATAGCCAAACGCAAGTCAACTAAGAAAATGAAGCACCAAAACATTGCCCACAAATCATCTTTGAATTAACACAGGAATATGCTACAGCCTCTAGCTCTCAGGACTCCTCTGTTACATACTTTTCAGTAGTCTCTAACGAGAAGGGACCAGCTCCACCAGTAACACCTAAAACAATTTCCCATCTTTAAGCTTTCAGATGATGAAAGCATATCATAGTGGACATGAAAAATCTAAAGGTTCAGCCATTGACTACATAAAGCTTCAGCAGGAATAGCAGTACAGGGACCTTGCGGTGATCAAAAGCTACATTGCCTACTTCACCACCCTGCAATGCTCAACGAAGTAGTTTACTAGATTAAGTTTTCTTGTATTCTGTCAGTAACTAATCCTATCAATTCCATTTCCATATTAACATGAAAGCTACATACTAAACAACTAGCGCAAACACATTAGCCGAAGAAATCATACAAAACAGCAATGTCAGCAGGAGCCTAAAATTCATCAAATTCCCCTCTACAAACCTAAAAACCAAGACACATTCCATCAAATCATCAACAGAAAACACAGAGTTAACGCCCAAAAGTCAACTTGTGTTATATAACAATAAAAGTCACAGCCTTTCGGCAATAACAGCAACACACACCTTAATGACATCACAATCATAATCTGTTCTTCAATAACAATAATCCACATCAATAACATAATCATAGATAAAATTAAACACTTGACAAACACCGAATTTACTACTTTCTTGATTACTATATACGCGGAGCGAAATCAAGAAATCACCAACCTCCCTCATACCGAACCGCCTTTAACTTGCTCTGCCTCAGGAATCTTGACATACCCAATTTTCTTCAAATCCTCCTCCTCATCATCACTAAAATCCCCATCAAAATAATCATCATAACGCGGCTGCGATGGAGAAAACAAAGACCAAACCAGATACATTGTAGCTGCTGTAAGCGCACCACAGCCGACACCAAAAAGCAAAGCAACAACCACGCTAAGAATATCCTTAGTACGATCGCGCAACGAGCTCAAGTCATAGCTCCCAAATCCATCCCAAACCGACCCCACCTCGTCGCGGCGAGTGGCTTCCTTGTTGGTATTTTCATAATTATTGCTAGAAACGACCGGGATGAATCTGCGTTTGATGAGTGCCAGGGAGGAGGCGGAGAGTGAGGCCTCTTGGATCTCGGTTACGATCAAGAACCCAGAAGATGGGTTGTTAGGGTTAGGGTCGTTAGGGTAAGGGTTAAGGGGTTTGTAGGAGACAGAATAAGAGGAGATGAAAAGGGTTTTGCAGGGTCTTGCTGAGGAAGAGAAGGAGAGGAAGCAGAGGAGGATTGAGAGGGAAAGGAGGAGTCTTGAGGGTGCCATGGAGGAAAGGGAAGAGAGAGAGAGAGAGAGAGAGAGAGTCTAGGAGAGGAGAGTTGATTGATTTTTTGTGCTCTTGTTGGGAAGGACAAGGGAATGTGCAAGGAATAGGCAAAGGGGGTTATTTATTTGAAGGGAGAAAAAAATAATAAATGAGAGAGAAAAACGGTTTTGAAATAAATCAACTTTCCTTTTCTTTTCTTCTTTTTTTTCATTCTCTTCTTAATAAAAGATAATGCTAACAAATTGTTATTAAATCTAACTAAACATATCAATCTATAATTTAAATCAATTTAAATTAACTCATTTAACTTATATCAATCTATAAAAATATCAATCTATAATTTAAATTTAAATTTTAAAAGACAAATAGATGAGAATTAATCGGTAAAACTCAAATGACTCAAGAAATAATTTAAATTAATCAATAATTTAATTAATATATAATTTAAATCAGTTTACATTAACTCATTTGACTCTATTTCAAACTTTGAACTAAATTATTGGTGGAGATTGATTTAATAGTTTTGATGGCAGTAGATAATGAGTTCATGATTTTAAATTTATTTATTTTATAGATTGTTGTACTTGTAAGAAAAATTGTTAAAAAAATAATAATATTGGTTGGCGGAGGTGGGTGGATATGTGATATGAGTTAAACTATCATAAGTTATTTAAATTTTGATCGAAAAAGATTATATTTTATAGATATTCTAATTTTATTTGTTTTTCAGAAAAGATGGATTTAATCTTATTATATAAGAATTAATTTTAAAATGTTATTTTATCATGGAATAAAAAAAAGAAGAATATAGAATATAATCTCTCTTTTTTATATATATATGTGTGTGTGTGGAAGTTAATCATATTTTGTCTTTCTTTTGGCTTGAAAAATAAATAAATAAAATTGTAATGCTATGTTCATCTATTAACAATTCAATTATTTTAATTATGAGCAACATTATTATATATATTAAAAATATATTAGATTGAAGTGATAAAAATAAAAACATGAAATAAACATATTTTTTAGATGGTTTTTAAATAAATTATTATTATTTTTAAGATAGAAGGTATAGGTAAAAATATTGTTATTATCTTTGTTATCTTGGTTTTTTATTTTAAATTAGTAAATGAATGCAATATAATTATTACCTTTTATCATTTCTAATAAAAAAAATTGCATTCTTCTTTTAAGAGAAATAATTCTCTCTGTTTTTTTATGAATGGGTTAGTAGCAAAGGTCATATGAAGTTTCCAAAAAAACAAAAAACTATAGAAAACATTTTTGAAAGTTCTGAGAATTAACTTCTGATATATATATATATATATATATATATATATATATATATATAAATAAAGGGAAATAATTATTTGAATAAAAATAATTAATTGAAAAAAAGAAGAAGCCATAACTGGCCCAGATAGTCAGATAAGAGACACGAGGCCCTATTGAAACGCTGACATTTTCTTACTTCCACCACAAAACAGAAATATACCGCGTGGCGCCGCCGCCACACAAGAACATCGCCATGGATGCGGAGGATGATTGGGAATCATCTTCAGGAGAAGTGACCGACACTGACCAGTTCAACGATGAAGACTTTTACTCCACGTCTGCTTGTCTATCCAAACTGCAATTCAGGTAAGATACCAGTACCTACAAAAAATCTGATTTTGTTAACAAAAATTGAAAAACTTGATTGTTTATGCAGTTTAATGAAGTGAGTTTTTGTTTTAAAGTTCTAAAGATTGATTTTTTATTGTTACCAGGAGTGATGTTTCAAAGGCTAAATGGAATGTTGAGATGGGAATGGCTGAAGTTATTGAAAAGAAAGGGAAAATGTGGATTACTACTGGGATTGTTCGTAATGGCAAGACTTTTTGCTTGATTGAGGAGACATTGTAAGTGATTAAAGAATGGGAAAAAAAGTATCTTTGAAGTTTTTTTTGTGCCTCTTATAGTCATATAATGGGTATAATCCATTTGACTGTAAGCATTATTGCTTTTAAAACCTGGTTAGGTGCACCCTTTAAGCTTAATTTGAAGATGACAATGGCTAATTTTACTGAAAATCAGTACCTGAAAAGTTAAAACCGCAGGATTTGTGGGAGTTTCCGGTTGAAATCACTAATTCAATGGATGAGTATTTTTAGAAGTGATTCCAAGGAAGAATCTTTGGTAAAGATTGTTCTCTTAGGGATTATTATATAGATAGATGATTGTGCTAAGTGAAGGCTTGAAAGTTTAGTTCCTTTTTTGCAACAGTCAATGAAACAAAACAAGTTGTATGTTTATAAGTATGGTTTATAAGGACAAAAACACAAGAATTGAGTAATTGTCTTAGTTTTCTTAGATTATCTTATTGGTGAATAACCTTTTCTGTCATAGGTTTTTGGCCGAAATAGGGGCATTGCTTGTTATGGATGACAATGATGAGTGTCTTGCATTGAAAGACATATACAAGAAGATTTCTGAAGAAAGGAATGGTTGCAGCTGGGAGCTTTTTGAGGTATATAAACACTTGAAGTCTCTTGGTTACGTTGTTGGGCGTCATGGGGTTCCTTGGAGTATTAAGGGTGTTAAGAATAACAGCAAACCTTGTTCTTCTCAAGGGACTCTTCAAAACAACAGGGTTGAAGGTGCTGAAGAGAACGGCATTACTTGCACTGTGCAGATGCTCAGTAATTTGCAAGTTGATGAGCTGAGACTAAATTTTGACGTTTATCTTCCAAATAGCAAGTTTAGAAAGTCTTCACCTGGTGATCCAGCCTTTCTGCTATGTTTAGTTCGGTAAGCATGATAGTAAACCTGAATAATTTGAAAACCTTTTCCTTAGAGGTGATTGATTGTTGAAGTTCTTTGATCACTTTTTGTTTGTCCTTCTCTCATATTACTGCATTTTAAGGAAAATCCTATCACTCTATTTGTGCTCATCATATCTTCCACCTTTTATTTTCATGTAAAAAAACCCTTGGAAATCATTTAGGCTTTTCTTACTTTAGTGGATAACTTCATAAGAGTTGTGTCCATGGTTTACTGTGCAGGCTGTTAACTGCCATGCTAGAAATTTTTTTGCTGTTGGAAATTTGTTTGGTTGCAAATAAACACAGCTTCCCTCTGAAGTCTGTTGTAATTTATGAGATCCTAGAAGTCCATTGTCATTTGGAAAAGTTGCACACTGATGATAAGTGATGACTTTTAAAAAGAAAAGGGCTGACAAAGTCCTTCAAATATATGTTGCAATCTGGATGCTAATTAGAGGAATTCCAGGATCATAACATATCAAGCCCTAATGTGTCTCATCTCATTAGTTTGTTTACATTTTAATGCCAATCTATTTCTCATTTTAATTTGTATAGATACTGTTTAACTTGCCTTACCTTGCAGGGGAAGTCCACCTGCCAATGCAAAAAGTGAAGTTCTTGAGAGACAATGTGCTGGGATTCCTTTGAAGTTATGTCATGTAGATCATGGGCGTGTCAGCTTCTTTTCCTTCAAGAGGGTGGAGCTCCCCATTTTACCCTGAATTTCTGAAAGGATGCACTAGAGGCTTCAGCAGCAGATAACAGGATGCCAGAGCATGACTGAGGTTTAACCGAGCCTTGCATGGGATTATGCCTCCTAAGGCTCGGAGATCTTTGACTTTTATGCAAAGATTATACAGTATGCATGGCATGCAACTGTTGCTTCTGCTTCTGGTGGATGATATCATGTCTTCTTATGCTCTTTGATCTCTATTTCCTCGTCGACAAGAAGACAAGCCCAAACTGTAAAGTATACAGCCTAAGATCTTTTTAGCATCTGGATGCCAATGTGTTTGAGCTTCCCTGAACATGTGGATTTCAACTAGAAATTTGTCGTCACTAATGGAGCCACAATGATGGAAACTCACCGTGCAAAAGAATACAGAATGAAACAGCCAGATTTGGAGATTGGTCGGTCAATGGAGATGGGAACCATAATACATACTGGTGATTTAATGGGTTCTTTTTTCTCCAAAAAATCAAGAGAGCACATTCTGTCGTTCTTATAAATTATTCAGAGTCTATATCCCATGTTGTCAGGAGATGCATCAGTTTGACTGTTTCAATATTATCTGCATCAATTGTCACTGATGCACCCTTTCTTGCAAGTCGATGGCAATCCATAGATATTAACCCAAGCTTCGACTGGATATGTTAAAGTTGAATGGCAAATCATGATGTTAAAGCTGTTCATGAAGCTTTTACAACATCATAACAGTTCAATACAAGGAAGTTCTATGTTTCTCACGACTATCTCCATTTTTGTTAGACAAGCATTGTTGCCGCTGGTTGCCCTTTCGAATTACCAGCTGAAGAAATTTTACTGTAATTTCAGACAAATTATCCACACAGACAGACAACTCAAAGATTTTAACCATGGGACATATAATATTAAAATAATTTTCAGGTTAAAATAGGAAGTTAGATATAATGTAAATTAGAGTTGTGAAGATTTTTAATTGATTTGGCAAGTCTAAAGACAACTCAAAGAACTGATAAAAATATTATTTGGTTTTCAAAAAAAATCAAGATAATATTTTTTTAATATTAAAACAATGATATATTGAATTGACTTGGATTTTGTGGCTTAACCAACATACGACCTGAGTCATAAACTTTATTAAGTTTAACAACTTTTTTTAAACTATTATTGTATTTAATTATACGATAAAAAAAAAATGTTCACAATATCAAGCACAAATCAAATTATAAAAATCAATTCAAAATCAACCAAAAAATGAAAATTAAATAAATTAAATATTAAAAAATAATTAAAAAAATACCTCCATTATTCTTATAAAAAGAGAAGGTTGTCAGTTATACCCCCGCTACTTTAAATGTATAGAGTAGAATAAACATATTCATAGTAAAATAATAATTCATATCTATGTAATATATATTTCGATAAAAGAAGTCGTTAGTTCATTGTGTGTATATATGAATAATTAATATAAAATAAACTATGAGGAGTATTAGTATAATTACGTGTTCTATATTTTCACTATATATTTGTCTTGCACTTAGCCGCGAGTGAGGTTTTTTTTTTTCTGAACAAAAAATTTTCTACACATGATTAAAATAAAAGAGAGAAGGATATCAATCTAAATATAAATTAAAAAAATTACAAAAAAAAACATATAAAAAAAGCATTAATCTATAAAAAAAAAAATCAAGTATTATTGGATCTGGCAAACCATGCCAACTTGCCTAGCCCATATTTTTAGGCCCAAGTGCGCGCCTATCTTGGCAGATCCGCTTAGCTAGACCTTTTATTTTTTTTGTTGCATCATGCCATTGGCTCTAATGTTTTTGAAAGAAAAATCAGCTAACACGTCGTATGTAGGCCAACTTTTTTTTCCTCATACAAAAAACTTGCACATTCATGATTTTTTTTATGCATTTTTGTACATAAATATATTTAAAGTGTAAATTAAAAAGTTTATGTATACATATAATCAAATAATTCGAGAACAATGTGTGGTAATAAACGAGGAAAAAAGGTATTAACGATAAGTAAAAATAAAATGAAAAAATCGAATGTGTTAATAAACAGAATATTTATCTGGTTGTGTTTACTAAATTTGTTTATTAATTTTATATTCAATGAAATGATATTAAAAATAGACATGCATGTTAAATTTATTAAATAAAATAACAATGAAAAAAAATATTATGCAAGGCTAAAAACAATCTCTATCCAAAAAAAAGTTAAATAAGAAAAACAAAATCATTGATAAGGGATATTAATTGAAACATAAATTTTAAAATTATTGTTTAAAAAAGATACTAGTAAAACAAAGCAATATTATATATATAAAAAAAATTGCTCAGTTGTTGTGGTTTAATTCATTAAACCTGTGACCCGGACTATTAATTGAATCGGGTTCAATATTTATATTCAACCCTTTTATAAGAAAAGGAAAAAAAAAAAAGAGTCAAAAGACTTGGACTTGTAGATCCATAACCCAACACGCCTGGGCCACTAAAAGGAAAAGCCAAGGAGTGTTGGCAGGCCTTCAAGCCCAAGTTTGCAAGCTTGGGCTTATTTTTATCTTTATTTTTTAAAATGGATAGACGACTTATCATCCGCTCCTATTTTTCAAGAAAAAAAGCGAGTAAGACAATATGTCGTCTACAAGCCCAGATTTTGGTTGGAAAATCAACGCAACTTGTCTTTTGCCCAAAAAACAAAAATATTCAAGCTATTTCAACTCAAAAACAATTCATCAGCACCCTCATAACACCTACTAACCATTATATCAACTCCAAATACCTAAAAAAAAGCAATCCAAAATCTAATGGATTTTGTTTTGGCTTTTTAGCTTAGATCTGATTTTTCATGAAACATTAAGGATCACAACAACCACCACGAAATTCCTCTCATCTCATGAAACTTATAAACACCAAGAAAACTCATTCTGGTAGCCAAAAATAGAGTTAACAATGAATTTTTTTTTCTTCGCTAGTATCCAGCAACCCTTTCTCTCTCTCCTCTCCCTAATCAAGTTCTGAAAAATAAAACAAATGAACTTAAGTACGAAAATTGATTTTTTGAAAAATTAAAGGAACTTGGATCGCATATACCGTTTTATTTTTAAAGATTAAGGACCTAAGTAAATTTTTTGTGTAATCTTTGGCACTCCAACCATGTTTGGTGCTTGTTTTAGTTCGGTCCTCATTCTTTCAATTTCACCATTGACCAAGTATTCGGAACCAATTGGCTTTTAATTAGGATTAAATTGAACAAAATAAAATATTAAGAACCAAAATAAAATTAACAAAAATTTACAATGTCATCCACGGTGTTTTATAAGAAGGTGAATAGTGCTAGCTATACAATGTCCACCCCCACAAGTTTTAGTTTTATACGTAACAATAAGCTTGAAAATAATGATTATGTGTATTTGACTTGGTTTTTAATCCCTTTGTTTTTGTATAAATTCTTTAAATAATGTAAATATTATGTAAGAGAGCTCTCTCATGATTATAATAGAATCCTTGTTATACAAGACAGTATTGTTTATTAAAAAAATTGCAAAGCCAATTTTTAAGAATGAATTCTTTCTTGAAAAAATTAGTGATTGTTGACGGGTTTGAAGCTTAGAGTAGTTATAATAATTTTTAGATGTATTTTGATCATGTATTGGAAAAATAATTTGATTTGCATAGGGAGTAACCAGAGATATTTAAAGGTTTAGGGACGGATCTGCTATGAGCATATAATTTGGGTACTAAGCTGTACTCTTCCCAAAACTAAAAGGGTAAATTCCAAACTAACTTTCATTAATATAGCAAGACTCGAACTGGAAAGTTAGACAGCAAAATATCCCATGGGAACTGCGTAGCGTAGAGGCTAAGGAAGCAGAGCAAAAGCAAGCAAATTGCAATGGGACTTTTTTCGAATAGTATCAAGAGAGATGTGTTAAGGCCAGGGGATCATATCTACTCGTGGAAAAACGCTTACTTATATGCCCATCACGGTTTGTCTCTCTTTCTCTTTATTCGTTTTTTATGTTGTGTGATTGGTGTTCTGGGTACCTAGTGGGATTAAAATTTTTTGGCAAGTTGATATCTTGGCTTTTTTTTGTTTTTTCATTTGGTTTTTCTCATTGGTTTTTGATATTGGAGAGCAGTGTTTTGGATGGATTCAAATTTGCGAAGATGATGCTTTGATGTGTTTTTAGGATGGCCATTGGTTTTTGACCTTTTTAAAGCAGGATTAGTGGCCTGTGAACGCGAGGTTGGGACTTTTTGATTGAGTAGTGGGCATAAAATGGGGGGATTTAGGCCTTTAGGTGCAATTGAATTGGTGGGTGGAGATTATATCTTTGAATTGACCAAACATTATTTTTTTACCTTTTAAGTGATGCTTTTTGGTGTCGGAGTTTTATACTGCTGGCTGTTAGAGGAAGTGATTGTAATATTTGTTAATTAATCATAGTTAGATACCTATTTATGGAGTTTCATTGGAAGTGATTGTAATATCTGCTGGCATAGGAACTTCCGAATTTAAAACTTGTGAAACAATTATAGGGATAGAAATATGGAATGGAATTGAAAAAAAACAGAGCTTTGGTTAAGTACTAATCTACTGAGTATTGTGTTTTAAGTTCAGAATCTTTTGGTGAACAGAGTCATTAATCAATCATGGTTAGACGGCTGTTTATGGAGTTTCATTGAAAACAATTCGGGAATTTGTCGAAGTAGTTAAGATGTAGCATAAGAACTTTTGGATTTAAAATTTGGAAACACAATTATAGGGTTAGAATTATGGGATGGAATTGGAAACGTAGGGTTTTAATTAAGTTATTTTCTCAGAAACATTGGTGATTGGGCCTGCTAAGTGCTAATCTACTGCATATCACTATGTTTTAAAAGTTCAGAATCTTTTGGGCTGGATTCTTTTGAGTTTGAGTGGTAAGATGATGGTTAATAGGCACAAGGGGGTTGAGAGATGGTTAATCGCAGAAGAAGCATCTTCAGTCACTGAAATATTGTTTGTTTCTCCACACAATCTTTTCGCTCTTGTATATTCTCTGTTTTGTCAGTCATCAAAGAGATGCTCTCTCAACTTTCTTTTATCCATGGAGTCTCTTTTCTTTTGTATCCTGGACAGGGAGTGATTGGATTAGTGTGAAAACCTCTGTGCGGCATAGCACGATTCTTGTGTATTTTATGAATTCTGCTTGCTAAAACCAACGGTTTTCTTGTTTGTGAGGTTGTTTTAGTTGTTTTTGGTACTACATCAAGGAAAGACCTTTAAAAGTTTGAATAGGCTTGTCTCCGTTGTTAGGAATTCTACTGGCATTGGTAGCATTTATCTTGTAAAATTTGTCTTTACAAGAATAACTTGTTCACCATCCATACCATTGCTGTCTTATTCAATGTTCCTTTAGGACAGGATACATTTTTGTCATTGCCAACAATATTATATGGCTATTCCTGAAATTTGGTAACATTTCCTCCATTCTATAGGTTGTGCAGTTTTCACATCATTGAGTGCTCGTGAATTATTATTACTTTAAATCATATTACCAATCTACACCATCTAGAATAAAATCATTATAATATGCAAGCCTTAGAAGAAATAAAATCCAAAATTTGGCTTAGTACGAACTGAATTTAAGTACTATGGATCCATGCTATCCGTGGGGAATGTTGTTGCTCTGTAGGTAATATAAAGGACCCTAATATAATATAATAGATAACTGGACCTAGAATTATGTTGATCATATTGCTCCAATAACTCTTACATGTCAAATTGAGTTTTAACTCACAAGGAGGTCCTTTGATTCGCCATAAGTATCTTGTAACCGCTAAAGGTCCTACCCTATCTTTCATCAGATTCTCATTAAGGTACAACTCCCAAAAGGTTTTATGGGTTGTCCATACATGGTAGTTTTTTTATAAGTATGTTGTAGATTTGTCACTTTTTTCATATATAGTGTTGGATAGTTTCCATTTATCTTCTTCTCTGTTCATCTTTTCGCTTAAATTTTAAATTTTAGATTTTAAGTCTTGCATTTATGAATTCACGTGAAAAAGGACTCTGTGATTGTTTATGTTCAGTGAGAGGGGGAGGGAGATACTAGGAGTGGCTCTTTTCTATAGGAGATCATGTGAAAGTTGAAGTTGAACTCATGTAGATTATTACTTTCCAGTTCTAGAGTTGCTTCATTGATGGCTATCATATTTCTTGCATTTTCCATCTGTTCTCTCCTCAACTCATCAATACATCTAAACTTATTGTGTATCACAATTTATACTGGTTGAAATCTGAGCTATCAAATTCTGGTTTATATGCTCAAGATGAAGCTTGTGTTTATGTGCATTTCTGAGTTTTGGATATGATGTTAGTTTTTTCAACATGCTTTTCTAATCAGATCCTCAAATGAAATTAGGCATATACTTTGGTGATGAAAAGGTGATACACTTCACTCGGGGATCAGGCCAAGAAATTGGCACAGGAACTGTGTTAGACCGTCTTATTTTCAGCTTGTCTCCTTCTCGTCCTTCAGATAATCCGTGCCCAAAATGTGGTGATCAATCAAGGCTTGATGGTGTCATCTCATCCTGCATCGATTGTTTTCTATCAGGTGGCTATCTCTACCTCTTTGAGTATGATGTCTCTCCAGCTCTCTTCATTGCTAAACCACGAGGTGGCACCTGCACCCTTGCCAAACCCGACCCGCCAGAAGATGTCCTTCACCGTGCTTCTTTCCTCTTGCTAAATGGTTTTGGTGGATATCACATTTTCAAGAACAACTGTGAGGATTTTGCAATCTACTGCAAGACAGGCTTGCTCGTGATGACAAGCCTCAGTGTTGGTCGAAGTGGGCAGGCTGCTTCCTTCATAGCTGCTACTAGTGCTATTGTTTCTTCACCACTTCGATTTCTAACAACCAGCTTTAGCGGCCTGGCAGCTGTGGGATATGGGATGTATTGTGTCAGCCGGCTTGTTTCTGATATCGGAGTTCGTCGCGACGTGGCAAAAATCCCTGTTGAGCGACTTGTTTCCCCTTCCGTCGACTCAATAGAGTCAGAAGCTGTGGCTGACCTGGCCAAGCAAAATTAATTTTATCCCTTACCAACACCGAACTGTGTGGAGTACTAGAAATGTTTAACTATGGATGCTTGATGGCTGCAACTCTAGCTGCAAAAGCTTGGATTTGGAGGCCATCCGCATCTCCTACAGGCATATTCGTTGAATGCAGTATATTTTGTGTACTGTGAAAATGCTTGTTATGAAAGAAATGGCATCAAATCGTTAATTCATGAACTAGTTTGGTGTCTGTGCTTCCTCTATGTTATACACAAACATATATGCAATGTAAATTACTGACGTTTGTTAGTTTCATCTTCTACATTTTACAAAATTATCTAGGGTTTGTGGAGTGGCTTGTTCAATTCATGTTCTTGTTCACGTTCAAAAAATCTATTTTGATTGAATATCTGGCATAGTTATAATCCAAAGCTTGAGTCACTGTCACATGATGGACGGGTTAACTCATGGGTTAATAGATCAACTCAGATCTCACTCGGATTTCTCCATGTCATGGACACTTGAGTCAATTTTCAAACCGGTTTGAAATCAAAACTAGCCCAAACCATGTCCTGGGTTGGTAGATTTCTAGATGGATGTGTTCAGCAAACTTAAATCTGATAACTACACCAAAATATACTACACTACGTGATCAGATGTTATCTTTGTCTATTTTGAAGTGCTTAGATCCCATTCTCTTGTTTCAATAATAATTTTTTCTTCATGCCAAACCTACAATGATTTGGCTTTGATGGAAGATCTTTTGGAAAATATTCTGGAACTCAACGCTCCATGTCTGTGAAATAGAGAGCTTGACCAAAAAGTTTTAGATGCAGAAAGCATGGCAAGATTAATCACTCTTCTCATTTATTTCAGCTGTCTTGCACTGTTACTCATCATGCATTCATGTGTGTAGAGCATAACGTGTAAAGACTCTTCAAGCTTCTTCGGCTCAATGGTAAGTAGATGTGTTCTTTCAGATTCTTGTCTAGGGTTTAAAATCTAAAGAAAGGTTCCGAAAACAGGATTTCTTGTAAATAACAAGGTTGTCAATTCCGTTACATTCCGTTCAGAATGACCGAAACATTCCGTATCAATTCAAAAAATAGAACAAATTTAATCTTATTTTAAATCTCGGTCCGTTCCGGATTTTTCGTCTAAATTCCACCCGGAACGTTCCGGTTTCATTCCACGTGTTCCGTTCCGTTCTTGAAAAGCCATTGAATCAAATTGAACCTTGTTCAATTTTATTAATTAAATCACCCAATTATAAAAAGTTCTTTTTCATTACTATTTTCATTAACAATGATATTAATTTTTTAAAATTAGATTTATCACTAATATATATGGTTTATATTCATATTGTTTTTTTTATGTTTATACTTTGTAGAAATTTGAGCAAAACAAGGGATGTTTTAGATTCCATTAGCTTTGATAGCATTGACATAACTTTATATTTAAAATATTTTTGTTAAAACATTTTACTTTCATAATATTTTGATATTTTATTTAAGTTGAATTACTTTAAGTTAAAGATCTATTTAATCTTGACTATTTAGAAATATTTTAAATTTTAAAATTATATTTGTTTGGCATTGTGTTTGTATTGCATAATTTATAATTAATTTATCTTGAATTTGAATTATGTTTGTTGAATATATATATATATATATATATATGAACAGTACAACCTCGAAACGGCGCGCTGAAACACTTCGAAATTAAAACATTTCATTCCAATTGAAAAAACGAAACACTTACCGAAACGAAATTGACAACCTTGGTAAATAATATCAAACTGTGAATGAATGTTCAAAGATTATGAAGAATTGATCCCTTGATTCCCTTCAAAGAATGGTTGCCCGGCAGCGGCGATAAATTGACCGCCGCTTGAGATGGTGACTCATGGTTTGGACCTAGCTAGCTGCTGCGCTTCAACTGGTCATGCTGGTGGCAGTCATGTTAAAGGATCATAAAAGGATGCTTAGCTAAAGACCGGAGTTTAATATTGGACTCTTTACACGGGCAATAAATTAATCAATTTGGACTAGATCTCCCTCGGAAGGAAATCCCCTCCGGAGAGAGGTGAACCTGCATTGTCGGCTGAGAGGAAGTTTCATTGAATCTCCTTTCCTCGGTGAAGGGCTGGCATGCATGACAACCACGGATGTTGATGCGTGTCTACTGTTCATATTTTTTTTATTAGGTAAAAAATCTAAATATATATAAATTATTAATGGGGTTTTGAATATTTAATGGGTATTTATTATCTATTGTTATTTATTAATCAATAAAAAATAAAATAGTTAATATATTTAAAGTATTTATATGTATATTAAATGATAAATACTATTTACATGTATTCTTCAACGATAAAGGGTTTATAAAAAATAATTTTTTAAAAAATGAATTGTTAAATTAACTTATTGAGTTAATTATTTTATTAAAATAATATTATTTTATTTTAAAAAATCATTTAATATTCATCCGACACTGGATTTAATCCTGTTTTACGATATCAATATTCAATAATCGAAAATATTGAATAAGTTGTTGAGTCGAGGAAGCTCTAGCAAGGAGTTATTATTGAAGTTGAAAAAATGCCCATATCTCTTGGCCAGTCCCCCATTATTCACCTGCAGCAAGATTGTTTCCAGCTTTTAGCCAGCAATGTAAGATTCACGTGGGCCTGAGTATTATATATTATAAATAAATAAACCAGCCAGTGACCAGTGCACACGTGTGCCTGACCAAATCTTTTGGGCAAATCTAACGGTTCTGATCCGCTAACGGCCCCCGTCTCGTCAAGTTTGGAGAAAGGGCCAAAAGTCCTTTTGGTTTCTTGTAAAAAGACACGGCACCGCACCACAGTTTGGAAGATACGTGTTTGTAAACGTGATTGTGTTTATTTTTTAAAATGTATTTTATTTAGAAATATATTAAGATAATATTTTTTTTATTTTTAAAAATTATTTTTGATTTTAGTATATTAAAATAATTTAAAAACATCTAAAAAAATTAATTTAAAATAAAAAAATAAAAAAAATTAATATTTTTACAAATACTTTCAAAATGTAAAAATCGGGTTTTATTGTCACCGGCAGCAACGGTCAACAAAAGTGAAACCACTTTTCTTATAAAGTTCTTCTATAGTGTTCTTATTTTATGCAACTAAATTATCCGTGAGAATTAAAATAATTTGATTGGTTGCTGCAATATCTATTGCTTTAATTCATAGATATATTCATTCTTTTTCTTGATATATTCTCAACACGAGAATGTTGGATTGCTTAAAATCATCTATTAAGATTCAAAACACGGCAAGATTTAGAAATGTCAGCCTTTCATAATAGTTAAAGTGGGATTCTGGCAAGAATTGAAGTGTCCATGCTACTAAAAATTAATTTTTAAATGTTTTTATATTATTTTAAAATTAATTTTTAAAACATAAAAAATAACATTTTAATATAATTTTAAATAAAAAAATACTTTAAACCACGATCGTTTTATAAGCTAGGATAACATTGTGTTGATGTCTTAAAATAAAAAAGTTGAAGAAAATCAAGATAAAAAGAATGTCTTTTATCTTTCTTGTCTTAAAAAAAAACAAAGTTCACTTTAAAATACATTAGAATTTGATTCATCTAAACCTATAATCAACTAATTTTAAAAATCTTTTATGTAATATTAGGTTATTGTCTCATAATGTAGGTCGGGTTAATTTTGTAACATAAAAAATATTTGAGTATTGTTAATGTTCTTTCCAGTATAAAAAAGAATTTAACTATATGAGGATTAATCCTATATAACCTAGTCAACTTAACGGATTTAAAAACAACTCAAATGGCTGGTAAAACATAATTTGAATTAAAATCAATGTACAAAGTAATTTTTTTATATAAATATTGAAATGTAACATATTGAATCGACTAAGGTAAACTCAAGTTAACCTATTAATCAAAATGTTTGGTCATGAGACCATGACAACCCTCTAAAAAGCAAATCAAAACTAATTATGAAGCCTATTTTTACAATAAATTCAATGTTATGAAGTCCACCCAGATTAATTTGTCAAACCCGTGATTTAAGTTATGAGATCAAGATAACCCAATAAAAAACATGTTAAAACAAATTATGAAGCCCGTTCTCCAAAACCAACTCGAGTAAACCTGAATTAATATGTTAAACTTATGACTCGAGTTATGAGATTGAGATAATCTCATAAAATGTAAATAAAAAAAAATCATTAAGTTTGATTCTCAATTAACTCATTATTGAATGATTAAATTGAAAAAAAAAATTAAAAAAAAACTTGAGCTAACCGGTCAAACTTGCAGTATAGGTCATGAAACTAAGATGACTTTGTAAAAAATAAATAAAAAATAATTATAAAACTCAATGTTTCAAAATAAAAAAATATTGAACAATAAATTTATAAATTAAAATATAAATTAGAAAAAAAATCAAAGAAGACAAAACACCATTAAAGTAAATATGTGTGGTGAGAAAAGTCATCTCTTCTTTTACTTTTTTTTCTGTTTTTTAACAATTGCCTAGACGCAAGCCAGAACTCTCTAGTCTCTTCTCTTCAGTCTTCACATGCTATGCGCTTCGAGGGCATCGTTTTTAACGTGTACGGACAAGAGTAGAAGAAAAGTTTTGTTGGCTTTTTATATTAAAATAAAATAAAATAAAATAAAAATTGGAGTGTTGGATTGGATTTTAGCAGAGAAGGTTGATGGAACGGGTAACGGCAGCAAACCGTCTGAATCTGATGATCAGACGACAGCTAAATGGTGCCCAGAATTCCAAGTGTTCACTTTCCAGCCTCCACGTGTTTCTCCTGGAATTTTTTATTTTTTAAAATAGTTTTTATAATTTTATATACCATATTTTCCTGTTGCTATCGTGCATGAATGATATTTGCTAAAATCTTATAGAAATTATTATTTTGAGTATATCAAATAAAAATCTTATAGAAATTAAGTTTTAATTGATATATAATGATTAAAAAATATACTTAATTATCAATTAAAAAACAATGTATTTTAAATCATCTTTTATGTGAATTATCTTGAATTTCTTCGTAATTTTTTATTGATAATTTTTTTTAATTCTCTAAATATATAAATATTATTTTTAATTTTATTTATTAGTAATGTACTCTTGATTATGTATTTTTACATAATTTGGACGTAAATAATTTCTTACAAGAAAAAATTATAAATAAATTATATTTGATAGTGTTAAAGAGATAACACATATCATGTATTTAATTACAATAACATCGAGTAAATCACTAAATTCTATGAATTAGATTTATGTCTGCTGAAATTACAATTACAAACGTTCTATGATAAGATTTATTTTATTTATTTATTAATTTATTTTACAAGGAAAAGAAATAAAAGAGGTAAAGGGAATGTGGTGTCATGCGATGAAGACATTGAACAAACCCATTTTTTATCAATTCGTTTATTTTTTTCAATAGACACTATTTTTCTATAACTTCAAAAGTAAAAAATAATTTGTTTTTTATTAGATGTTATAAAGATTATTCATAATAAAGCATATTAATATATTTTGTTCATACCGGGTTGATGAGAAGATTAATATGAGTTCAAAAAATACAGATTCAACACAAGAACAACCTAAATCTTAGAATTTAAAGTTTTTTAAATGTATTTATAACTCTTTTTCTATACAAAGTTGTTAATTTTACTGTCAAAAAAATTAACCTTAACATTGAAAAGAAACTTAACTAATCTATAATTCAATCACTAGAAAGCTTAATTCTATAAATACTTCCATTATAACACTTCATCTACACTGTTTCTTCATAATTAAATCATGATGAATAAGTGTACAAGAGCTTCCACGAAAATACTCAAATATTATAAATAAATAAAAAGACCACCAAGAATCCCAGTCCATAATTTCATTGATCCTAAGATCCAATACAATACTATGTAGATTTATTCTAAGCGTCTTATCATATGTAAATTAATATTAAAATCAATTACGATCAAAACGTTGAATCCCTGCATTACAAGCTGGGTTCCCTTGAAACCTTCTCCGGTATTGCATATTGAATGTATTTTAATTTGGTCCCTAAACCTTAATTTAATCCTGAAAACAAGGAGACGACTTCTCCTTCAGTCAGCCATAAACAGACACTTAGCCCTTGATGATCAATTTGGCCAAGTGGGAAAACGTTTTGGACCAACCCTAGCTCGTCACCATCAACACTCTGGAATGCATGCATGCAAACCCTAGGCATCCTTCTTAATTGCACAAAATATCTAGACACGATTTCAACACTGAATAACGTAACCCTCCCCGTTTTCTCTCTTAGCAGACAGAAATCAGTTCTCAGCTAACCTCTTTGATTAATAGTAGATCCTGTTTATTGATCAATATGTATATTCGCAAGAGCAATTGCTTGCTTTTGCAGCTAGCATAACAAGTTTGACTCTAGCAATAATAAGTAATCTTGCTCTTCACATTACCCTTTCTAACTATGAAAAAACTCTTAAAAAAAATATGGAAGAAATTTATCATGTGCTTCTATTCCAAGCAAGAAAGAAAAACTGTTCTTTGTTTCTACTAAGCAAAGAAGAATAAATGCTGATAGGAATAGTCAATAACCCTAAAATCCTTTTTTAAAAAAAAAAAAAAAAAACATGAAACTCGCCCTGGCTCGAAAAAGTCTAGAAAAACAAGCGAGCAAGCAGGTTTCATGGGAGTGTTGATTTCGTGTGGCATCGATTGCGTGTGCGCGTCCGCATTTCGAGAAGCGCGTAGCCTCCTCATCAAATCCCTTGTTAATAAAATATCACTTCCTGTCGGCGTTGGTGGATTCCAATTGTGAACCGGTTATGCCCGGTTAACTCCCAAATACTCCCGTAACCAATCAATGGCCCCACAATAGTTCCTTTTCTTGGTTTTATCCGGTTAGTTTTTTTTTTTTTTTTTTTTCCCGAACCATTTTTCACTCATCACGTGTACATTTCTTCTGATCAAAATTTAAATAAAAATATTATTTTGCCTTTTTGTAAGGGTTTATTTGAAAATATATGGTAGAAATTACTTTTTAATATATTAAAAAATTATTTTTTTATTTTTTTTAAATTTATTTTTTATATCAGCATTTTAAAACAAATTTAAAAACACAAAAATATAGGAAAATCAAACATTTCCTTTATAGGTTTATGAAAAAAGAAATTCTAATAGTTTATTCATTGATTCGAGATGGGAATAACGTAATTGAATAATAAATTTATTTTTCATCAGGGAAAGAAAACCTTGAAAGTATAAAAATCAGGGTAAATCTTAAAAATACAGTCCAATTATACAAACACAGTCTCAACCTTATCATTAAATATATTTTTTTACATCGTAAGCTTCATAAAACTATCAATTAAAACTTTTAATCATTTTCAAAGTCTTCCATCCATATTTCCATTTAAAGTCTACTTTTGTTTTAGCAGAAAAACATATTTTTCACCGAGTAATTTTAACAGAAATTAATCTTTATTGAAAAGTCAAGATAAGATAATATGAAATTAAAACCGATAAAAAGACGAATTTTTCTTCGAATAGCGTGAGGTAGGAGTGATTCGATTTCTGTTAGGCAGTCTCCACCAACTTTCAGTGTCTAGTTAAAGTAGAGTGCGTAGAGATGCCTCGATAGGCCTCTGTGTGTATGTGATTAGCTGTTTATTAGGTGGAGGTGGGGGGCGCAAATCATGAGACGTAGTGTTTTCGATATTGTGCATTAATGCACTGTGCAAGTTGTAGTTAGGTCAAATAATCTTGCGGATGCTCTCTTTCCATGGAGCCACCAAGAGGTCAAGAACAAAGGGTTTTAACCTAGATGTGTGGTCATGCATGACATCTCTGAAAGCTTGGTAAACGACAGGGTATCATGTGATCGAGCATTGGCTTCGAATTACGTGATCTTTTACGTGTTTACATGGTAAGTGAATTTATTGTGATTTTTAATACAATTTTGTGGGATTTTTTTTTTCTCATAATAACACATCAATGATTCGGATATAAATTGTCTAATCAGGGCTCCATGATTGGCGAAACAAAAGAAAAACCATGTATCGTGATTTAAGGGCCATGATGATGGCTTGCAAGATTGCTATAAGAGGCAATCCCTAAAATCGTATCAATAAAAGATTTAATCTCAATCGAAACATAAGTCTTGTTGTTCGTGATAAATCTGAATATATTCATATCAAGAAACACAATATTTCTAAAAGTTTCGTTTGATGATTATATATATATATATATATATATAGGTTTGGATTTTGAGAGCCGTATGTAGTAAAATTGATATATATGCGCCTTGTTTTTTGTAATAAAAAACATTTATTCCACAGTTTCTTTGTTAAACTTATATACCGTTTGAGAATCGGTGCAAATTATATTTCTTAAAAAATTAATTTTTTTATTAAAATTTAATTTAATTTTGTATGTTTTAAATCGTTGTACTGCGCTGATCTCAAAAATAATTTTTTAAAAATAAAAAAGTATCATTTCGATAAATTTTGAAACGAAAAGCACTTTGAAAAGCAATCACAACCACACTTTCAAACACGTTTTTAAATGATTTTGAAAGAAGTGATCCAATAAATGAATATAATTTATCATCTAATAAATAAAATATAAAAAACAAAGATAATTATATCGTATTGGGCAATCCAAAATCCATGCAAGTTTCAGTATATGTGTGGAAAATAATTATTCGATAGAATACTCAACTGAATTTCATGGCACAATGTAATGTATGCAGCCATGTTCCCATTGCATTTGACTCTAGCCATGAGTTGGCGATCTAGATATATGGTGCTAGGAAGGTGAGTTAGGCAAGGCAAAGTGTATGGACAAGCTGCAAAGCGTATGATTCTTTTTCAAGAAAAAAAAAGATGGTAAAAAGGCGATCGTATTTCTTGGATGCTTTAGTTTGCCGACCAATTTCTTAGAAAAGGTTTTGCCCACACGCAACCTGTCATGAAAGGTCAAGATTTAATGGCTGCTGAATTGGTTTTAGTGCAGGCCATGAGAAAGTCAACGATTTGACAAAAATAAAAATAAAATTCAGAATATACTCAACATTTTTTATGACCATGGTTGACCTAACTCTCACCTCCTCCGAGCATGAAGGGTTCCGGGGTCAAATGGGTCAACTAAATGACCCAGCGGAGCAAGACGTTGAAATATGGTACGTGCACGAGTAATTGACAAGAGCATAACCTTTGTCAAGATTTTGAATTTTTTTTTTCAAATATCATTAATAATGGTAGCAATAATCGTGATTGTCAGATTCAACTCAGAATTTGAGTTATTCAAAGACCGAGTCTATACTTTTTTGTTCGAGATGACTCAGTGTAGCAAAATGTTGAAATATGGTAACATGCACGAGTAGTTGACAAGAATATAACCTTTGTCGAGATTTTGATTTTTTTTTTTCTTTCAAATACTTGTAAGTTTTAAGAAAATAAAAATATTATTAATATGGGTAGTAATAGTCATGGCTATAGGGTTTGATTTAAAATTTGAATTGTTCAATTAACTTGCTGGTTGTTAAATTTCTTGTTCAAAATGGTTTTTTTTTTTTAAATCATTTAAGTTGATACAGTTGGATCTTGGTTTGATTTGATTGGACAATTAAAATATACAAGTCATGAATTTAAATTTACTAAATCAAATTTGATAAGCATGATAATAATTTATGTAAATATTGTTTCTTAAGCACGGATTCGCTCGCGATTAAAAAAATCTAAAATTGACAAAGAAATTGAAGTTAAAAAAAGTTTATTGAATTAGAGAACCTAACCCCTGTATAATTGCCACACCAAGTGGCTCTTTGACACATTGAATTCATAAATTAATCGTGCCAATGCCAAAACAGATTTATTTGTTAATTCTAAAGATAAAGCTATTTAGAGATGGCTCGGTCCTTTTCTTAAAAATAAATAAATGGAAATGGCTTGATCTCGAAGCCAAATATTGAAACAGAAGTGGTGGGGATCCCTTTAATTAGGACCACCATTTTAATTAAGCATAAATACTTCGAGAGGTGATCGATCACCCTACAGCTAGGATGGGCGTGTCTTCATTCCTCGATTGAATAAACTAGTCATTCTCAGGAGAGGGAGAAGCCATCTAATTACAATGCTAGAGTACTCGTATTTTTAATAAATTTAATTTTTTTATATGTTTTGAATTGTTTTGATGTTTTTATTTTAAAAATAATTTTTTTAAAAAAATAATATTATTTTGATGCATTTTAACATGAAAAATATTTTAAAAAACAACTATAGAACATTCTCTTTTTTTATATACTTTTTATTTAATGATAAACCATTTTTCATATATATGGAATTGTTATTTACCCAATGTTAGTTTAACTACTTGGTTAATCAATTAAAAGCTGTCCATTTAACATTTTGCATGAAAATTAAATTAGCTCGTGGGTCATCGAAACAATTATGGCCAGTAATTGTTATTTTATTTTTATCAAAAAGAAGTTGCTTCGTTCTAAAAAAAATTTCTTAGTGCTCATGACTCGGTAAGATTTGACCGAATAAGTTCTAGATAGTGGCTTGAAAAGGGAAATTGATAATCACCGAAGAAATATGTTTAAGTTATATTCCCGTCAAAATTTAATTTACTCACGGATTTGTCGATGAAAAACACCTAGCCGTCACAAAATCTATAGATTCAATGGAATAAAATATTAGTTGAATAATTCTGAGAAATAACTTAACTGATGAATCTTTATCTTGAGTTTGAATTTTGTTAAGATGAGTTATTAAAGGTTTATATAATTATTAATATTAATTTTAAAATTTATTGAATTAGTCAAAATAAATGTAAACTAACTTAAATATTTATAATAAAAAAAATATTAGATTAAATTAATTTTTATCTAGGCTCTTTAAAAGGAAATAATTGGTGTTGATACAGAAAACGTTACATGTATACGATTTAAAGAATATTTGAAAATATAGTTATGGTTATTTTTCAAAGTACTTTTCATTTATAAATGTATTAAAATAATATTTTTTATTTATTTTTTAAAAATTAATTTTGATATTAGCGCATCAAAATGGTATGAAAAATATAAAAAAAATATTAATTTAAAAGAAAAAAAAATTAATTTTTTTTAAAATACAAAAAAACCCGACATTACTCATTGTCTTCACCCATTTCCATCGAAGTAAATAAATACTTTCTGAGCATTAAAGAGGTTTTGGTTTTTTGGCATTGAAGATGGCCTGAAAAGCAAGCAGTGGGCCATGAAAGCTAAAAAATATTTTGTCACTCTTCTTAACAAACTTTTAATCTCCTCTACTGAATTACTTGTTTGTCAATCAATTAATATTGTATTTATTGTCATGAAGCTGCTAGGGGCGTTATTGTTACTCCAGAGAGAAAAATAAAGCCAACAGCAGTTGATTACTCCTAGTTTCTGTCTTGGAAGTAAAGACTGTGGCAAGAGCCTAGAGAGAGGGCATGATTTTATCTAGTGAAAAAAATTAATTTTAGCATGATGTAGAGATCGTTTTAAGTTTATAAATATTATTGTTTTTATGTTTTAGAAGTATTCTTAAAAAAAAATTAAAAAAGATTTATTTTTATTTCTTTTTTTAAATTTATTTTTTATTTTTTGTATTTTTAAATTATTTTAATATACTGATATATTTTAATGTTTAATTTAACTCTGTATATTAAACTGACGGTTTAATAAGAAAAATTTAAAATTCAAAGCTTAACTTGAATTGATTTTTAGTTAAGTTGGAGAAGATGTTGACCTATTTGATCTATACATAGATTTTTAATAATTTTATTCACCTAAATAAATCGGATCCAAACCATGAATTGATCCCATAATCCGACAAATTCGATCCTTAAATTGGGTTTTATTTGTATAAAACTCATTCACTCTTGAAATTTCAAAATTGATGGCAACATTGAAATTTCCTTTGAACATAGAACAAAAGAGAAATCACTTTAATTTGAAGAAAAAAAAAGGTATCGAAGGACTGCTAACTTGTACCATGTACAGCTTTTTACCATAAACTAATAAAGTTTCCAATATTTTTATATATCGTAACCTTAAAATATTTTAATTTTATGGTCAGGGCTTTGCCATTGCAGACAGCCTTTTTATGTTTTCAGTACTAGTAAACCGACACCTGTAAGTAAGCAACCGGTTTTAAGACGAAACAGCTACTGGAATTTCGAATCAGGGGGGCCCAAAGGGAGAAAATTTGAAACTAACGGCCCAGGTACCGAAACTTAGCTCAAAGTTCTTCTTTGCTGTTACACGTGTCCGATAAGTCCTTGTCGCTTGCCGTTCTGGATTGCATTTCTTGGGGTTATTGTCTTTGGCTTTTCAGAATAGTTCGTAACTGTCCTGTCAGGTGATCACTGCCTCCTCTCGTATAAAAAAGATCATCTCATCCACACAAGTTTCAGGTTTATCCTCACGTACCTAGCTAAAAGCGTGAGTACACGCTCCTTGTATTCTAGGCCTTTGGAGTTTTAGACATGACACATGTCCAAATTATTATTGGAATAGATGGTCAAATTCTACAAAAACCCAAAAGCTTGTCAAATACTGGATGAAGTGTTCAAATAAAAGAGTACTTAGATATTTTTGAGTTGGAAAATCATTTTTTGTAGACATCAATGTTTATCACACACATGTATAAGGTCAGAGGTGGTTTTCTCTTGTTTATTTTTAGAATTATTGAAAACAATTATGAAAAACAAATGATGAGGAAGTTAATCTTACAAAGGAATTGATGTGAAAAAAAATTCTACAAGTACTTGAATTAAAAAAGAAAAAGAAAAAGAAAAGGATTTACAGTTTGATATCTAGAAAATTAAAATATAACAATTATAAACTTAGCTGTGATACTAGATCAATTCAGTAAATCAACTAGATAATTTACTAGTTTGAAATCTAATAAAAAATATTTTTTATATATTAATCAATTTAAAAATTTACCCAATCAAATACAAATAACATGATAGGTCAACTTGCGACTCAACCAAACCTATATAAATATATTACTATTCAAAGTCTACAAAAATTTGTTTTTAATTTCTTGTCTAAAATGACATATTTTTTTTCATTAAAATAACTTTTTTTTAGGGTATATTAAGGTTTATTTATCTACTTATAAGTTGCTTTGACAAGCACATAACCTAAATCTTAAATCAAGTTCATCACCATATCAAGTCTCATAATTATAATTATAAAAGTATAAATGAGAATAATTATTTTTATATTTTGTTTATTTAAAATACATATAATTTTTTTTATTGTTTTCAATTAAAAAAGAGTAATTTTGCATCCAACATCATGATCATGTGAAACAAAATTCTAGTCATATGAAGAGGCATAATGCATTCACATCCACGTATTGAGAAAAAAAATATGTTTATTCCATATCGATTCAAAATAGGACACTCGTGGCTAGTGAAAGTGAAGATCACGCATATAACAACGCGTGGATAATGAATGTCATATCAAGCAAGTACAAAAGAGTTATAACTTCACATGAACAACAACATCAAAGAGTTATGTAATAACATAATTAATCACCGTTGATTTTCTTAAAATAGATCAAATCAAACGGTAAACATTCTCCCTTATATTGTTCATCAAGAATCCTTTCTACCTCGTAAGATAAAAAAAGGAAGAAACTCTCTTCAATTTCTCTCCATCAACTAACCTGTCCATGCGTTTCTCTTTGTAACCCTAGAAAGGGATTCTTGGAAGAATTCAGCACTAACTCCCCAATGGCATCTGGGTTTTCAAGCGGTGGTGGTAGTGGAGGAGGAGGAGGCGGTGGTGGTTTCCAAGATTTCTACACTAATAGATCATCTCTCCCCACCATGAACCTCTCAAATAACCCATCATCATTGCCTCCTTACAGAACCAACCAAATCTTTCTTGACCAAAATTTGTCTTCTCATAATTATCAACAGATCGCTCAACATAGAGCAATCTTGCCCACAAATATGAACGCAACCACCGCAGCCACCACCACCACGCCAACGTTAATCGGCAAGCGCTCGCTTGCCGATTTTCAATCACCGCCGCAGCAAAGCTTGCTAAACCAAGCGGCCCTAAATAATCTTCTCCTTCGGTCTGTAAAGCCGAGGATTAATAACAATTTGTTCCAACAAAATACTTCGCCGATTTCAACACTTTCTCCCATTGATTTCTCCGTTAACAACCTGTCTCCTCAACTCCCTAACTTAATGCCTCAACGTTATAGTCTGCCTCTTCTTCAACAACTTCGCTCCAACCAGCAGCAGCAGCAGCGCCCCATGAATCTTATGAGTTCTAACGGTGTCATCAACAACAATAACAACAACATGAGGCCGTATGTGAATATGTTACAGAACCAAAACGGAGGAGGAAACGGAGTACTTATGGGCCAAGATCGGGAGAAAAAGATGCTGAATCAGCTTCAAGAACTGGAAAAACAGCTTTTAGACGACGATGACGACAACCAAGAAGGTGACGATGTAAGTGTTATAACGAACACTAACAGTGAATGGTCTGAGACGATACAGAATCTCATGAGTTCTTGTAATAATCCGATTTCTCCATCGCCCACTTCATCATCCTCATCCTCATCTTCGACAGTGACCACGCCGGTTTCGAAACAGACAATAATCGAAGCAGCATCAGCAATTTACGAAGGTAAAACTGATGTTTACCCTGAGATCTTGTCTCGTATCTGTCAGGTTGCGAACCCACAAGGGAATTCTGGACAGAGATTGATGGAATACATGTTGATGGCTTTAAAATATCGGGTTAATTCTGCTGAAAAAACACCTTCTGTAAGGGAGTTGTACAACAAGGAACACGTAGATGCAACCCAGTCCTTATATGACTTGTCACCTTGTTTCAAGCTTGGTTTCATGGCTGCCAATCTTGCCATCATTGATGCCACAAGAGAGCAAGGCCGAGAGATGAATAGCTGCAGCAATGGCTTCCATGTTGTTGATTTTGATATCGGTCAAGGAGGGCAATACATGAACCTTCTACACGCGCTTTCTGGGCTTCAAAATTTGAAGCCAGCCATTGTCAAGATCACAGCTGTTGCTGCTGATAGCAATGGTGGAGAGAAGGAGAGGTTGAGGCTAGTTGGTGAAACGCTGAGTCAACTCGCCCAGCAATTAGGACTAAGTCTGTGTTTCAACGTTGTGAGTTGCAGACTCAGTGAGTTGTCTCGGGAGTCCCTCGGGTGCGAGCCGGAAGAGGCCTTGGCTGTCAATTTTGCGTTCAAGCTGTATAGAATGCCCGATGAGAGCGTGTCCACAGAGAATCCAAGGGATGAGCTTTTGAGGCGCGTGAAGGGGTTGGGGCCGCGCGTTGTGACAATAGTGGAGCAAGAAATGAATACCAATACCGCCCCCTTCATGGCGCGCGTGAACGAATCATGTTCATATTACGGAGCGCTATTCGACTCAATCGACTCAACAATGGAAAGGGATAGCTCAGAGCGAGCAAGGGTCGAGGAGGGACTGGGTCGGACGATAGTAAACTCGGTTGCTTGCGAAGGCAGGGACCGGATTGAAAGATGCGAAGTCTTTGGGAAATGGCGGGCCCGGATGGGAATGGCAGGGTTCGAGTTGAAGCCAATGAGTCAAATCGTTGCTGAGTCAATGAAAGCGAGGTTGAGTTTAACAAACCGAGTTAACCCAGGATTTACTGTTAAAGAAGAGAACGGTGGGGTATGTTTTGGTTGGAAGGGAAAAACTCTCACTGTCGCTTCTGCTTGGCGTTAACTTCATTTTCTTCGATATTATTATCATTATTATTAATTGTTTAGTGTAATTTTTATTATTTTTTAAAATATATATATACTTATTTTAGTACTATTTTTATTTTTAACTTTTTGCTTATAAAAATGGAAAGAAAATCAACCCAATTAAATAATATAAAAGGGAGTGTTTGGATTTGAAGGAAAATTCTCTCCAATTGCATTTATAATTATTTTTCAATTGGATTTGTATGTTTTTTTTTTGTGTGTGTGTGATGGAATCTATGTGCTTGGTGTCATGTTAACTAACTCGTGGATTAGATTTGCATGCCATCGTAAATCATTGTTATTATAATGGAGGAGAATTGCCACTATATATATATATAAGAATCTTGGAGTATCTCAAATGACTAGATCATACAAGTGATAGAATTTCCAAGTGTTGTTAAGGGAATTTACCTGAGATAGATTTCACGAAAATAGGGCTTTCCATATATTGTAAGATGTGAATTATTTATGATTAACCACGACCAAATATCCATTAGTGAATCTTGGAAATGGAAGTGTATTTCTTCTTCCCAAAGCAAATCTTCTTGGAGTGGATCAGGAATATTATTTAATGATCCACATCCATGTATATATCATAAATTTTAAATCAAATTCGAGATTTCCGAGCTATGAGTAGTCTAATTGTTTTTTTTTTTTTTAAATATAATTTCAGGAAAAAAAATTAATGTGTTTTTTATTGGGTTTTGATTATATCGTAGATCAATTTAAAATTTTAATCTGGTTTTAGATGGACTCATAAAGCTGATTTAGGTTTAAAAACAATAGTATATACTAATTTTTACAAGATTTGAGATTTTTATTTAGGACTTAGGAGGGATTGATGGGTTGTGTTGTTTTTATTTAGAATTCACCAAGATTGTGTGTGAATGGGATGATGGAGGACAAGGGAATTTTCTTTTTACATTGTTTTGGCACCTAAGATCAGAAACATCTATCCATACTTTAACATGAAAAGACATAATCAAGTGAGAGGGTAGCTTCCGAGCTTTGCAACCACAAGCCGGAATTTAGTGTTTCTAAAGTCACAATTCATGTTTTCGAGTTACTAGATTCAATTCATGCCTATGTGCAAACAAGAAGGCCAATCAATAATCAATTCCAATTTTTTGTTTTCTTAAAAAATAATCCAAGGAGTTACAGCTTAATAGATATTATTATCCTCCATGTATCAACTCCTTTTTAGTTTGAAATAAATGTGGGTTTGCGCTATGTTGTGGGGTTGTATATTTTTTAATAAAAAATAATATTTAGATGCCACATTAGGGTTTAAAATAATTTATTATTCGAGTTATAGCCTCAATTATATAAAAATTTATTGGTTTTGTTTTAATTAGATGATAAACAAAATAGTTTGCTATAGTAAATGAACCAAGATTAATTAAATAATAATAATAATATGAAAAAAAACCTTTGGAAGGACAAAATTGAGTAAAAAAAAAAAACAGTCTAAGTTAATCCAAGTTAGTATGATAGATATGTAATCTAGGTAATAAGAGATGAGCTAACTCTGATTAACCTTACAAACCCGAGTCTCATGTCATGAGATCTGAATAACTCAATAAAAAAAAATCAAAAAACCATAAAACTAATTAAAAAAAACTAATCTCGAACAATGAAATTAAAAAAAATCAATAAAAAAAAATCAACCCACAATAACTTTTTAAATCCATGATCTGAATTATCAAACCGTGTTAACTATAAATTTCACCATTTTTTTTTTTAATTTTTCATAATAATTTTTTAAAAAATGATAAGCAAATTTAATTTTCACATAATCATTTTGAGTTTGAATTCAAAATAATATTATATAAAAAAATGTCTAATAAATTTGATGATTTTATCATAAATTATGAACATGCTTAGTTTCTATATGCAAAAAACTATTTTGAAAGAACAAAAAAAACAAGATTAGAATTATAAGAAACAATAAACCAATACATTCATGTGGGTCGAGTGAATTAGGTAAGTTTCTAAAATAAGCACACTATTCCATACAAATATGTCAATAATTACATGTGAACGTTACAAGGACATGCCCAAAAAAGGGTCTCTAGTAGACACGTGCTTCCTATAAGTAGAGAAAAGAACGAACGCCAAGGCTTAATTCATTTAATTTTGAACTAAATATTGTCTCTTTAGAACACTTTAACTTCCCTTCAAAGGTCAATCTCTCCATGTTGCTTGAGGCTAGCAAAACGTGTGATGCACAAGTTGGAAACCTCTCTAGAGAAAAACCCTAATAAATGCACAATAATTCGAGTTATCATGTCATGGAAGGTTTCACATCCATGGCAATGGCAAAACAGTTACTATGTGTGACCTAAAAATGGGAAAAGAAACAAATGCTTTTTGTAACAAAGCTTTGAAAATAGCTTGGGAGGAAAAGCAAGAACATAATGACACTCATCGTTAGGAAGAAGTGATTGATGTCTAATTCAATTACCTCAACCAATTGTGTGGAATGTGAAGTAAATTAGATATAGATTAGCGATAGAATTATTAAACGCGGTTAAAGCTACGAATTATGAGTTGGGTAAGCTAGATGAATCAAAATAATATGATTTTTTAAAAATTAAAATAAAATTATTTAATATTTTTAAAAAATAAAATTTGGTTATGATTGTGTCTCGAGTAGATCCATCTTATTTTTTTTAAAAAAAATCTATGTTATTTAAATATGAGATTAATCTATGTAAACATTTAAATTTAAAATCTTTTTATTTCTCCTAACATTTAAATTTTATTTGAACTTCATAAAGGAGAGAGGACTTCATATCTTCTCTACATCCCTTTTCATTTAATGACATAACATGGAGGAGAGTCATCCGGCTCTTGTTGGCATTGATGGTTTTGACATAATAGTAAAAGTAAATCAATTGAAATCTATTTCAAGGAGAAACAACATGAACTCATATCTCAATTTTACTCTCTCAATTAATAAAGACAAACCATGAAACATATAAAATGAACGAATTATTCGTAAGAACCAATCCAAAATTAATTAATTTTTTTTATCCAAACCGAACCGTTGAAACCAATCCTCCCATTCAATACAAAATGTTGAGTATTCCTCCTTTTTTTTTTTTTTTTTACTTCTAGTTTAGGCAGGATGGGATCCCAAGTTTCTTGGGGGACAAAAATGAAAAATGGGCCAAGCCCAAAATCAGAATACAAGGTCGATACCCTAGCCACCAGGCCGGTGCAAGAGAAAACCAAGCTGTAAAAAGAGAGGCACCTCCATGGAGCCCATCCTCACAGCCGACAACCGAGAAAACCAGCCTGAAGGACTCGATCATATTTACATCGGAGGGGTGTTGAAAACGGACAAGTAAATCTCCGAACTCACGTAAAGAGTTGAGGGAGTGAAGCTGCTTGATTGAGTAGAATGAATGCCTCGAACACTGATAGCTTTTGGCCCAGAAAGTGTCTCCTTCGACATGTTTTGAGGCGAGCTCTGTCTATCTGAGACCATGGACAGTGATTTGCATTGCTTTTTCTGGGAGGATGATCACGGAATAACACGAAAATAGATCATGGAATGTTGTAAAATAGTGTGATTTGGACTTGACAGTCTCATACTCCTGAGGCCATGGCTGCAACTGCCATAGTTCTCCCAAGCATGGCCACTGCCAATTTTGGCATTCTTGTTTGAGGAATTTGGATGAAGGCCAAGACAGGGTGAATCTTTGTAAGCTCAACTCTCATAAATTTTCGGCCTTGCTAGCTTTCAAAGACATTCTCATTTATAGCATAAGTTCTCAACAACCTCGTAAACATATTTGGCTTATAAACTTATTGACCTGAGACTGATTTAGTCAAAACTCAACTTTTGTAATCATGGATCCGATCCTTCTTGTTCTAGTTCGAGTTTTATAATCATACCAACAAAAAAATAATGTTTTTCAAAACCTAGATCGATCGATTTTAAAGAAAAAATATAAGAAAAAAATTAATTAATTTAGTCAAAAACTTGATTTTGCTTATAAACTTATTGACTTGAGACTGATTTAGTCAAAACGTGACTCTTGTAACCATGGACCCGATCCTTCTTGTTCTAGTTCGAGTTTTATAATCATACCAACAAAAAAATAATGTTTTTCAAAACCTGGATCGATCGATTTTAAAGAAAAAATATAAGAAAAAAATTAGTTAATTTAATCAAAAATCTGATTTGGCTTATAAACTTATTGACTTGAGATTGATTTAGTCAACACCCGACTTTTGTAACCATGGACCCGATCCTTCTTGTTCTAGTTCGAGTTTTATAATCATACCAACAAAAAATAATGTTTTTCCATCCTCTCAAGTGTGAAAAATTTCATTTATACACATGTTTATTTTCAAGCATAAGCTTATGATGTTTTATAACTAGTAAAACAAAGCAAGTTTTCCAAACAATGAATATCAATGACAAAAGATTTATTGCCAATATTTTGAGATGCCATCCTCTTGTCAATTTACCAAGAAGGTTGTCATTGGGATTGAGGAATTTTACTTTCAGGAGCTAGAAGAGTCGTTTTGTAAACTACAGGGACTAAAGTGTACACTGCATCCAAAAAATGAAGAAACAAACAACCTCATCTCCTTCAATAACAAAATCTCCAAAACCACACTCCAAAACCCCCCACAGAACCCACACAAATGGTATCGTCTCTTCGACTCCCCTCACTAACCTCCCTCTTCTCCTCTCCCTACCTCCGCCGCCCTCCTCCTTTACTCCGCCGTCCCCACCACCACCACAAACTCTCCTTCCCTCCACCACTAACCACAGCCTTCTCCTCCCAAACCACATCAGCATCCACAACCGAAAACCCCAAGAAACAAACTAACCAAGACCAAAAAGTAATCACTCCTCGGTCTCAAGACTTCAATGCTTGGTATCTTGACATCATTGCTAACGCTGAACTTGCTGATTATGGTCCAGTTCGTGGCACCATGGTCATTCGTCCCTACGGTTATGCCATCTGGGAAGCCATTCAGGTCCTTTGAAATTCAAACTTTTTGATTGAAGGAGGAAAGTTTTGAGCTTTTGTTTTCAATTGGATGTTGAAATTTCTGAGCTTTTTGTGTTTCTTTTGAGTGTACAGGATTATTTGAATGTGAAGTTTAAGGAGACTGGACATAGCAACATGTACTTTCCTCAGGTTTGTTTTGTGGGAGCTTTTTCTCTTTATTGGACTGTTGAATGCTACAAATGTAGGGCTGTGATTGAGCTGAGTGGAGTGTTATGATATGTGGGTTTGGTTTGTTTAGGTCACTTTGAGTTAATGAAGTACTGTAGTTAGATTTGTCCACCTTTTGAACATGTTTAGGTTAATGTTGAGGTTTTATGACACAAAATGATCAAGGTAATATAAACAAGTTATCATGATAATGAATATCAGGATCCATTTGTATTTTTTTGTTTCATTAGAAATGCAGCAAAACAGTATGCTTTAATATGAATTTTTAAAATCAACTCTTAAAAGCATATATTTTGTGGTCATGGACATTTAAGCCGAGTATTGTATCATTTGAGTTTGTTTGTGAATGATGTTGAATTTGAATTATGTGATTAATTCGGTTTGCTTTGCATACAAAAGAGTTTGTGTACGATGTTTTAATGTGACAAATCCAAGCTGCGCTTTAGTAGCATAGTTTGTTTTTACAATTGCAGCTGTACGTGTTTTCTGTGGACGGGGTTTTTGTTTCAGTTTGTCCTTAATACTTATAACGGTAATGTGTGCTGCAGTTTATACCATTCTCCTTTATTGAGAAAGAAGCTAGTCATGTTGAGGGGTTCAGTCCAGAATTGGCTCTTGTAACTATTGGGGGAGGAAAGGAACTTGAAGAAAAACTTGTGGTAACATTTGATTTTGTTTAGTCGTGGAAAATTAATGGTTGATGAAAAATTTATGTTGCTTCATTTTCATGAAAAAAACATGACCTGAGTTTTGGCTTTGATTGTTGCACTTGTTGAGGTTGTGGCAGGTTCGACCCACTAGTGAAACCATAGTGAATCACATGTTTACTCAGTGGATTCATAGTTATCGTGATCTTCCTCTCATGGTCAACCAGGTAAAAGTTCGGTTACCCATTGCAAATAGTTTCCAGTCATGGAGGGTTTGTTATGTACAACTGTTCCTCTTTTTTTCTTTTTCATTTCTTCCTCTTAGTATTTTTTTTCCCGTTTCAGTGGGCAAATGTCACAAGATGGGAGATGCGCACAAAGCCGTTTGTGAGGACTCTTGAATTTCTGTGGCAGGAGGGTCACACAGCTCATGCAAATCCAGAGGAGGCAGAAAAGGAGGTTTGCATCTTATAGAACTGTAGGATTGTTCACATCTTATTCACACTGACATTTGTGTTAAATGGGTTTTCGCTGCTGAATTGCAGGCATTGCAGATGATTGATGTCTATACAAAATTTGCTTATGAGCAAGCTGCAATACCTGTTATTGCAGGTAGAAAATCAAAAGCAGAAACTTTTGCTGGTGCTGATAGGACATATACAATAGAGGCTATGATGGGTGATCGGAAGGCATTACAGGCTGGAACTAGCCACAACCTTGGGCAAAACTTTTCTCGGGCTTTTGGAACACAGGTATTTTACTCAGAAGTTAATAGATAAGATTATTTCAGAGACTTTCTGCGAGTTGCTACCAGCTGAGTGTTTTGTTGCTCCATTTCTTACAAGATACCGCGTGAATACATAGAAAACCCAACAGTTTAATATTGGAAATCTTTCATTGAATCCTTTTTAGTGAATTATCAGCTAATTTCTGTGAATGAATCTACTGAAAATGGATTCCCCTGGTGGCTTCATGACCATCACATGCAATGCTTTTTGTCAGAGCACAACTATGGGAAAGGGGATAAACAAATGCTGCAAACTCAAGATTTTATTTAGACTTTTGCATGCATCCATGCTTATTCTGTCACACGGTAAAATATACCATCCATTGCATGCTCCTATATGAAGTGGGCAGTTGGTGATTTCTGAGTTTTAGACTTTATGAGCATCTCTGGCAAGTGTCTTAGCTAAACTCAGGGGCAGCACAACAATGATCACCTCATATGGTCCAGCATTTTGCACTCTTAACATAGGTGTGATTGTTTAGGTTGTTTACCTGCTATGCCATTTGTCTCCAAGAAGTATACATAAACATCACTAAAGGTTGGTCACTCTTATGCTCACCTTGCTACCAGTAAATCTAATGCCCTGCACTCCTGCTTATTCTTTGACTATCTGCATTTGGATGCATGGTTGAGTGGTTGGGAATTTTCCTTTGTTTAACCAACCACAGTGTAGTTCTTTTTTTTTGGGTGACTGTCTAGACAGCTTTGTCCTGCTGTTTTATCTTAGATATTATTCAATACTGGACTTTGTTGATTTTCAGTCTTTGTTATTGGCTATTTCATTTTTTTTCTTCAATATTTTTTCATGTTTTCTTTTTAAGCCTCCAGGTAATTATCTCCACTATCTTAACTGAAATTATGTCCCTTCACAGTTTATGGATGAAAATGGAGAGAGGCAACATGTGTGGCAGACATCATGGGCTGTCAGCACCCGCTTTATTGGTGGTATTATTATGACCCATGGAGATGATTCTGGTCTAATGCTACCCCCAAAAATTGCACCAATACAGGTAATTGTGTATTACTATTATTGATTTCTTAAGTTAGTTTTTATGTTGTTGTTGTTGTTGTTGTCAATTTCTATGCATTCGAATCAAAGGTACTCTGGTACTTGTCAGGAATCTTTCAATTTTATGTACTTGATCTAAAAGGTAGAGATGTCTCATTCTGTTAAGTTTGTTGTTGCTCTCTTTTGTGGTTGTAATATATCTGCACAACCCATGGGTGTGGTTGCTGTGTTCAGGTACTTAGACAAACAATCTTTTGTCTATTGGAGAAAAATCTTTCTTCTGGACAATCTATGCATAACTATTTGGTTTCAGTCTTCTGACGAGTGATTGTATGAAAGTAAAGTTTGAGTTTCCGAGTTGCCATTTTCTCAGTAAATATATAACAGACAACTTGTTTTCTGATTTATACTATCATTTCAATTTATTCTTCTTATCTCCACTGCATCCTTCCAGGTGGTGATTGTGCCAATCTGGAAAAAAGAGGATGAAAAAACTGGAGTACTCAATGCAGCATCTTCTGTAAAAAAAGTCTTGCAATCTGCTGGTATCAAAGTTAAGCTTGATGACACAGATCAGAGAACCCCGGGATGGAAGTTCAATTTCTGGGAGATGAAGGTCTGTCCTTATTTTTGTTTTAAGTAGATGAACAAAAGAAGAAAAGTGATCAGTAATTAATGATTTATATCCATAATTAATTATGACTTGCATGAAAGGTAACCAAATGAGTCTCAATCATTAAAGCTTATGGTAATCTGTCAAAAAGAAACTGAATTGGCCATGTCTTCTTGTGCCTGATGACTTGCGCATGCCATTGTATGACTTGTGCAATATGTTGGACCTGATCCTCATTTGTTTTATAAGAAAAATAGTTTCAAACATCTTTGATCATAAAAAGAGACCCTTTGAAATGTGTGGAACAGCACCCTTATCTTTTCATGTAATTCTATATAATACCTTGGTTTTAATAGGGAGTCCCTATGAGGATTGAAATTGGTCCTCGAGATGTTTCAAGTGCAAGTGTGGTCATATCTAGGAGAGACGTTCCTGGAAAGCAAGGAAAAGTGTTTGGAATATCCATGGAGCCTTCAATTTTAGAAGCTTATGTCAAGGACAAGTTGGATGAGATCCAGTCATCTCTTCTGGGAAGGGCAACATCATTTCGGGATAGGTGCATTCTCTTGCTCTAACATTTATGTGCAGTGGAGGCTTAGTTATTAATTATGTGTGAGCTCTGCTCTTCAATGTAGTCATCTATTATTACTTTTCAGAATTATAGCATAATCTTATGACATTATTGCAGAATTACATACATGCAAGTTATCTCATGGTGACAGAATTTGCTTATAAACGTTGAACCCAGCACCCCCACCACAATAAAGAATGCTAATATTAATGCCTTGCTCACTGTTCATGTCCTTTTCTTTATGGACTTTGCTTTGATATCAAGGCAGTGATGGCACCCATAGGACTTCTGATGAGAAAACAGGTTGTCAAATAATGTGAAAATAAGTTGACATTTTCAAACATGTGATGCATAATCGTCAAGACAGACCATCCTGTCAGAAAGAAAAAGAATGCCAGCATGATTAATAGGAAGTGATGAATTGCATTTTATCATTGTTCAATTTTGATAGTGTCCCTCACATGAGTTCAAGTCAATTGGGCTTTTTTTTCTTGTGTTGTTGTGTACTGATTCCAATATTGAAAGCCAACTGTTTTTGAAGTCCATCAGATTCCTGTACTTGCAAAACCATCTGATATTATTCCGACGTTCTCTTGCAGTAACATTGTGGACGTGAGCTCATATGATGAACTCAAAACAGCAATAACCCTTGGTAAATGGGCAAGGGGTCCGTGGTCAGCTAGGTATTATTTTGTTATGCTTTTGCTAGTAGTGGATAAAGAAGCACTGTGCGTAAGTAGCATACTGGCAGACTTGCATGCATGTCTAATACTATGTTGTAATTGTTGCTTGTAGTGATGCGGATGAACAAAGAGTAAAAGAAGAAACAGGGGCAACAATCCGGTGTTTCCCCTTTGAACAGCCTCAAGGGACCAAAACATGCTTGATGACTGGCAGCCCAGCAGAAGAAGTTGCAATTTTTGCAAAATCTTATTAAGTATTGTCCCCGTCAGTCAGATGTTCAAATGGTCTCACGGTCTCACTTGGGAGAGCATTTACCCATGGTAAATTTTGTCATGGCATCCTGTTCTTCCTTGTTTCAGTGATTTTTATTATTAGATTGACAAAAGCAATGTGTCATATCAATTATATTGAGCTGTTAAAGCTAGGTCTTCTTATCATATGTTCTTACCATAAATGAAAGAGATTTGAGAAAGGGGAAAATTTTTGCTTTAGGTGGTATAGACAGATCTCCCAGATAACCTTAAGATTTGGTTTCCTGTGTGAACTGTTTCCATCTCAATCAGAGAGCAGAAGAAGTTGAAGAATTGGACTTCAAATATCATTTCTGTATCCTCTGCAAGTAGATTAGCCATCTGATTAAATTTATTTGGAAATGTCAACTTGCTTTGACTTATAACATGGTGAAGTGCTAGTTTAGGTTGGGACTGCCACATATGGACCTGGTGTTTATGCTACATGTGTGCAACTTGAATCTGTAATGCACATGAGGTGTAGATACGTCAACTGGATGGATTATTGTTTCATCAACTGGATAGGACAGCTGAAGTTCGTCACATGCTGTCTGGTTCAAAGGCATGTGATGGACAACAGCGGTTTAGATCCGGGCAATCGTGTCGGCCGATTGTCCTCGTTATTTTCCTGGTGTGCCGCATATCTCTCTAACTCATCTCTAGCACCATTAACACTCATAGGAGTGTTAATATCCCCACCAAGGGTTTCTTTTCTTGTTCTTGTGGTCGAATCCGAATTCAACTGTTCTCTTGCAAATGAGTGCTTACTATTTTTACAGCTAATTTGGAAACCCTGCATCCAATATTGTAAAGTACGTGGATTTTTTCAATGTTTTGGATTGGACATTATAATATCCGAGTATATTGTGATATCTGATCTAAAATGTCGAGAAAATTTATGAATTTGGTGAAATATTTTCAAGTTAGTTGTAAAAATCCCAAGCACCTACTTCGAAAAGGAAAGAACGAAAAAAAAACATGGATGAAACAGTCTTGGATGGCTAACAAAATGGGCAGAACGAAGGGATAAGCTTGAGAAGATGTCACCAAAGGCCATCATCATCATCATCATCTTCAACAAGCATAACGATTTTGTCTGGTCAAACCCTATGGTCAAACCCTATGTGCTAAGGAGTAGGTGGGACACGATAACACCCCGCCACCATCCTCTCTTGAAAAGCGTGCTACAACACTCATGGAGTCTTAACATCCCCACCACTAGATTTTGGCAAGGGTGGCATCTTTCTCACCATTGGACTAGCCCAAAGAGCATTCACCACAGCAGTCAACATGAAAATATTACCGATAATTTCGGGCAATTAGCATATAAATTTTAAAAATAAATGAATTCACACGGCAATTTTTTTTTTGTTGAGAAAATAATATATTTTTACTTGTCATGATTTAGAATCATGACATGTATTAAATAGTGCTATAACTAATTGATATCAATTAGTTGTTGTTTAGATTATTTAGATGGAGTTTGGTAGAAGTTGTTGGCCTTTATCCAATTTATACTCAAATAAATTTATCTAAACTTGTTATGAAAGCTATTTTAATCCAGCCACCTGTTGTAAGATGGATCTGAAGTCAAGTTGTTTTAATGCTATCACAAAACATGAGAAATCTAGAACATTAAAATTTTTTTATAACAAATAGAACCATTGATTAAAAAAAAATTATTTTAATAGCTAACATTTCATGACATGATATTTTAGAAAATTTATTTTGGTTTTCTTAAATATAATTAAAGGGTGTTTGTTATTGCAGTCAAAACTAAGTTTGCCTAAATTTTGAAAAATAAATTACTTAAAATTAATTTTTTAATGTTTTTAGATTGTTTTGATATGCTGATATCAAAAATAAATTTTAAAAAATAAAAAATATATTATTTTAAATTTTTTTAAAATAAAAAATAGTTTGAAACGTAAATTTTACCACATTCTTAAACATGCCTTTTAATAAATAAAAAGAAGAGTATGTAAGTAACTTTTTAAAAAAAATTACTTGTCGTACTTAACTATAGCAATAGTTAGTAAAAATCATGCTTTCCAAAAACAACAATATAAAAATATGTTATTTAACCCAATTTTATTTTAAAAAAATGTTATTCTACAACTTTTTTTTAATTAATATGCTAATAAAAAAGAAAACCAAATATTACAGTATCCGTCTGGATGTGTAGCATTGCTTTCAATTTAAGGTGTCAGTGAGCAAATAAAGCCCACCTCAACTTGTTCCTTCTTGAATCTGCAGTTGTTCCTGAAATTTACCGGGTAAATTAAGAATCATAATATCGTCCAGTCAAATTAAATTAAATTGGGTTATTTATTTTAATAAAAAATATATTATATTATTTTTAATTTAGTCCAATTGATTTTGGTAAGATTATTCAAATTACTCAAAACTCAGTAAAATCATTTGAATTTTATTATGTTAATGTTATTCTCAATTAAATTTAAAATTTGGGTTAGATTTCTTAAATCTAAAAATTGAATAAGCATGTTTACATTAAGTAAAGATGAAGTTCTTTCTTTGTTTTTTTCTAAATATTTGTTGGGTTAGATCAAATGAAATTATTGTCTTTAAATATGTAGTATGTGTTTGATATTATGGTAGTTTATACGGTTATGATTTTAAAAAATAAGTTTAAAATTTTTTTAAAATAGATTTTAAAAAATAAATATTTGATTAAAATTATTATGAGATAGATTCTTATATGTAAAATAAATAGATTTTTATAGATAAAAAACATATTATTTTAATTTCTATAAAATCAATATTTAAAATGCAATTATATAATTATTTTACTAACTAAATAATTTGTTTTAATTTGACAAAAAGAAAAAGAAAAAACAGAAAGTACTGTGGTATCAAAAGATCAAAATAAGGCAGCCGCCAGCCAGATTGGCAGCGATGGAGAGAAGACGTTACCCATCAAGGACATGATCCTTGATCTATGTTGACGAAGCAGAAGGGTTTTGTCTGGACAGAATGCTGAAAGGGGGAGATACGATGTGGAGAGGAGTAGGTAGGATTGGAGTGCCATAGAAGAAAAATGGGTGCATCTTGGCCGTCCATAATGGTGATATAGCAATCAATCAGTCCATCGGATGACGTGGAAGGATCAGGTGCGATTGATATTTTTGGAGAAGAAGGGAAAGGAACCTTGACCTTTTCAACTATGGTGGGGTTCTTGGCGTGGAATAAAAGTCTTAACGTGCGGGTCCCATTTGGAAATAAAATATATTAGAAAATTAAAAAAGAAACACGGAGAAAGGAAGGCATCGAATTAATGAAGGCGGCAAATTGCAGTTTGGTGACGCAATGAACTTTTCTTTTCTTTTTTCTTCAATAGGATTGTTTTTGCTTTTCAAAATAGCATTAACAATATTTTTTTATTTTTTAAAAATTATTTTTAACATTAGCACATCAAAATAATTTAAAAATTTCAAAAACATATTAACTTAAAACAAAAAAAAATTCAATTTTTTTGAAAAACACTTTTCCACCGCAATGCTAAATGCCCTCTTACATCACGTATCAACCGGATAAAAAAATAAAAAATAAGTTATAATAATGTTTTTTTTAATTATTTTAAAAAAAACTAATGAGTTTTTACCAAATTAACAAGATTGCAAGTTAACTCGAGCTTTTTACCATATTTATTTGGATTTTTTTTTTATTTTTTTATAAAACTCAATCTAAATTAGATTTTAAATTGATTTACCAAGTTCATTCAGGTATTATAATGATGTTTCTCTTTTCATTTATATTATTTGTATTTTTTTCCTTATAAAGCATGTACTATCGATAAAATATTAGCAATTTTTGTTTTTAAAGAAGAGAAATTGCTCAAACAATGGAGCCTTGTTTGAATTTGATGTTGCTGGGATGATTGATAATGCATCTTATTATTGGCCCAACAACAATAGAAATAATAATAATTTTAATTTTCTCTTTGTCCTTTATTGTGAGGAAATTCCCTGGATGAAGAGATTATTAAGATTGATGACATGTAGTTGGTACTTTAAATTGATGTTTTAATTAACATTTTCCTTGCCAACAATGCAAGTGCACGACTTGTCGTGTGTGTTTTATGTCATTTGTAGGTTTTGAAAAACTTGAATCCGCCTACAGTTCCTGTCAATGAATCATTCTAAATAGTAATCAGACTTGTTTAAAATCCACCTAACAAAATACTTAAATTAAATAAATTAAATTTGGCCAAAGATAACCAGCTCGTTAAAACTAAAATAAGTTAACTTTAGCTCTTTTGATGAAATCATAAAAAAATTAGATTAGTTAAAATAAATTATTTTTATTAAAATTATTGTATTTTTTTATAGGATATTGAATAATTAAAATCTAGGTTGAGTCGAATAAATCTGACTAAGTTAATATCTTATCTAATTAGTTAAAAAAATTAACCCAAATCATATTCTAAATCTTAAATTTTTCAACTAATCCATCTAGCTGTATTTAACAACAACCGTAATTGTTAATTTTTTTGTTTGGGCCTTGATCTTTCAAATTGAACTTGAGATGATGGGCCGTGACTGGGCTTGATGTCCCATCGATCACCGTTGATTTGTTTAAACAAAAATCTAAGACGAATATTCGATAAGAATAAGGCGAGGTAGGAAATTTCGCAAATAAAGAAACTGGAAGATGCCGTGCCCGTCACCTCACCAAAAGTCAAAATTGCTCCTTCGTCCCCTCCCTCACTATTTTGACTCTTGACTTTTTGCATTAATTACTCTGCCTGTACATCGTCATCAAGCATGAAAGACAGTTTGACACAACCTTCTCTGTTCCTAGTTTTAGATATTTTTTTTAAAAAATTATTTTTAATTTTAAAAGTATTGATAGATGGTTTGGTAACGTTATAATGACTGTTTTTATTTATAAATATATTAAAATAATATATATTTTTTATGGCATTAATAAAAATTACTTAATTTAAATAAAAAAATTATATTTTTACAAAATTACTCTTGAACATGAATTTAGAGCTTAATGATTAAATTCATAAATAAATAGATTCAATTTTTGACACAAAAATTTATGAATTAAATCCTATTTAAAATAAAAAACAAAGCCTACAACAAATCCAAAGATTTCTCACTTAATAAACAACAAAATATTCTCAAAATCCCAACCAAACGAACACAGAAAGGCCAAAAGCCTCCAGCCTCCTCTGCATTCCATGGCTCCCAATGAAGGAGGGCATTACAGTCATTTCAAGAAAATAATCAAGGGCAGTTTGGGTATAAGGTTGAGAATAAAATGGGGTCGAGGTAGACAGATAGGGCTTTCGTGGCGTTCATCTAAAGTTTTTCTTAAAGCCAAGAAAATTTGGCTTCCTTCTCAGAAAATACCCGAATTTTCTTCACTGGCCGGAGATTGAATCCCCGTCGTCGATCGGATTCCGGCATTGGCTTATATTCCATCTTTACGGAAGACACTTCAAGAAGAAGAAGAAGAAGAAGAAGAAAAAGAAAAATATAATCTCTTTGAAGATTTTGCTGATCGGAGGAGACGACCAGGATATTACTATTACTATATTTATCATTTGCTTCGAGAAAATTGAGGAGTTGTAGGAGGCGGCGGCGGATATTTTGATGACTCTTAAAGGAAAACAAAAGGATTATTTATAAAACGAAAAAAAAGGTATTATTTTGATTAATTTCTACGATTTGCTTGTTTTATTACTGGAGATTAATTTCTCTGGTTTTGGTCTTGATCGAGACGGATTTGAGTAAAGAGGAGATTAGATCAGGAGGTGCGGAAGGCAGATCTACTGTATAGAGTGCAAGATTGCGGGAAAGAAGGGTTCTTGAATTGGGGTTTGTTTTGTTGTTGCAGTGATTTATGGAGTGATATGAGTAAGAATTGATGTTTTGTATGTCCTGGAATGATTGCGTAAACTCGCTGGATTTTTGGAATCTGCCGGCGAAGGCTGATTTTTTTGCTGGATTTTGGAATCTGCCGGAGAAATTGAGATTTTTTTTTGTTGTGATGTGTGTTTCCTAGAGTTACTGATGATGGGCTCTTCTGTCCGTGTTGATTTCTTATCTCTTGTTTTTTTATGGTATTGGATCTGTCCAATCTCCTTGTTTTTCGCAAATCAATCAATCCCAGTGTTATCCTGCTTTGGAAGGAGCAAAGGATATACGGGTTTGTTCTTGTAGGGTAGTTATTTGTCATCTGACAAACAACAGGATCTGAAGAAGTGAGCCCTGTTGTTTTTGGTTGAGATTAGAAGATGGGTTCTTATTTGGACCAGGCACAAGTTGATTAGTGTTTCTAGCAAGTAGATTTATTGTCTTGTTTTGTTGTCACATGTTTTAGATACATTAAGGATGAAATACTACTGTCTCATGTCCTGTTTGTGTGACTTCTTCTACTTGATTATCTTATTACATACAAAGAAGAGCTGCAGCAAAGCTATATAGAATCTGAGCTGAGGGAGTCTTTGCAATCCTTCAAAACTGTTTAACACGATCTGCCTGAAGGTCTCGTTATCAGCTTTGAACTACATGGCAGTGTGTTGAAATAGCTGTTCTGTTCTTGCTGAAATCCGTATTGATTTGAGTTGCTGATGTTGTTTTCCTTGTTTTGCAGGTAAGAAGGGCAGAAACATATTAGAGGTTTGGATCTTTCAGTGATTATCAGAAGGAAATTCTTTCTGTCAAGATTGGGGGAATCAGGGTAAGTTCTGGGATTTTCCGATGTTTCCACATCCATATTTAAAACTAATGTGTTGAATGTTAGATGGTGGTAATGCAAGAACACCAGTAATGATAAGCAGGGGCTTGTCATTATAAATTGGTGTTTAATGTGGCTTGCTTTTTGGAATTTGGTAGGGTGTGTGTGATATTCGTATCATACCAGTATGTATATGGCTGATGATTTGTATTTTTTTACAGGCTAAATCCTCTTCCACTCCTGTGACCAGTAGGAAGCAAGGAGCCACGGCGTCGTGCAAGAATTTGGGTGGTGGATCATCAGTTGATGGCCTAGAAATCATAGGATCTGCTAGCATGATGAGTGCAGTAGGTCTAGAACTTACGAATTTTATAGATCCTGATTTGACTTGGAAGACATTTACAAAAGGCCACAGGAGTACGTCAAGGCGTAAGCCAGTTGTTAGAAGCTTTAATGGGAAGCCAAAGCTATCAGATGAGAGTACCAGAAATATGGATGACATGACGGTTTCAGATAATGAGAAGGTAAATATTACACTACTTTGTTTGCACTTTTATCTAATTGTTCTTGATTGATGTGCCTCCATACTGTGTGAGGGTTTTTAACATTGGTTCTCTACATGGCAGCATGGTGTGGCTGTTCTTGGCCGCCGCTTCAGTGGAAAAAATGAGAAAAAAGAGCATGTACCCATTAAAAAACGAAGACATACAGCCCAGGGTCCTCCACAACCTTCTTGTACCACATCTCCATGCTTTGAAATGGTTGAACTTAATTCAAGTGGGAAACGACGACGTAGAGCAACTGATGCTGCTGTGCCAAGTAAGCTCAATTTGAAGACATCAGAGGTCCATGATAAGTTTGATTACAGTGATGACTTCTCGGGCATTGAGATACTCGCTGCTGTTGCTTGCAACAATGGTATGATTTATGACGCTGCTCGGGATGAAGAAAGTTCAATAATGGAAGAATCAACACGAGAAGGAGTGGGCTCATCTTCTTCTGCAGTTCCGTTCAAAGAAACTGTTGCATCCCCAAAAGATATGGCTGATGAAGTTAGACCAGATGCCTTACAAAATAGTGAAGTTACAGTTTTGCATGCTTCTGCTGGTACCAAGGATAGCGGAACAGGAGAAGGATCTCTATTGTCACGGGATGAAATGTTGAATTTGGACTTGAATGTTACCTGGGAGCAACCTTGTGATACTTCGATCTTTGATTCCAGTGAAAATGATTTACAAAGTTGTGAGGTTAAGCCTGAAGCCTTGGAACAGCAAAACCCTCCTGACAGAGTGGTTTTGTCAGATTTACTTGGGGATAATACATCCGTTGATTTGATAGGCTTGTCTCTTGGGATATGTGAACCGATTAGAGAGGAACCTGAATCTGAAGCTTGCTCCCTCCATGATGAAAAACACGAAGAATGTTTTCTGTCTCCATCTGGTAATGCCCTGGAACCCTCCATTTGTGATGTTGCCAATGCAGAAGCTTCAAGTCAGGCTGTTTATGGGGATGAATCCCTAGATCATCCATCGTGCAATACACTTCCTAGCCTTACTCTCAAGCAGTGTTCAGAAATGTGTTCATCAGATGAACAAGTTATAAAAGTTTTGTCTACTGAAAGTGTGCAGGTTGAGTCATGTAATGTTTCTCCTCACCATCAACCTAACTTAGAGAGAGTTCCTAGTGAGATTGATCTTTCAATCTCAAATGATAACGGAGAGAATTCTCAGATAGCAACCTGCCCACATGAAAATGGGAAGTTAAATACAAGTAGCTTGGAAAACTGTCCACCAATAGGACCTGCCTGGCTTGGAGCTGAATCTGGAGGTCGAGAAGAGGAATCAGGTGACCGGCAGTATTCGCCTAATAGAAGTGATATGTATGCGCCCTGTTTGTCTTCTGAGAAAGGCCAACCTGTGATGGAAGTGGATGCCAAGGGAACCAATGAGGCTTCTGCTGCCAATAAAGCAGAAGCTCATTCTACAGTGCAAGCTGGGTCTGAGGAATTGATGCAGAAGTCTTCTGCAGACTCTACTGTCACTCCTGGAGATGCATGCGGAACACATGGTAATGGTTTTACAAGTGGCTCAGCTAAGGTCAATATGGAAGAACTGGAAGATGACAGCTTTGAATCAGATGTTTATCAAGCTGATAAGGTTCACATAGTTGGCATAAACGGTTTAGAAATTCAGGCTGGTTATGATTCTCCGTTCGAGGATGGGGAGTTGAGGGAATCTGATGCACAGTATTGCTGGGATGAAAATGGGGAGGATGGTGAAGTCGAGCAGGTGGACTATGGGTCTGAATGCGATGAAGAAAGACTCTGTGTCTTGGATAATGAGAAGGAAATGAAGGTTGAGAGAGGTTCCAGTTGGGGATCTGATTATGTTAGTAGAAAAATTGAACAATGTGGGTTGGGAGATTCTCTGAGAGATGGCTTGCTTAGCCCAAAGAGAAGAACTTCGTATGTCGCTATTGACAAGGATTTCCTGTCCGGGGTGGTTGGATCAAAGGCATCCAATAGAGATTTCCTGTCGAGCATTGAGGAGTCCAATGTCATATTTAGGAAGCATCGTACACTTAGGAGCAGGTGAATTATTGATTCTTTATCAGTTTTACATGCCTGATTTTTTCATCATAAATTACTTTGTTCTAGCTGCTGATTTGTGCTTATCCTGATATTTCAGAGCCAACAGTTTTTATAATTTATATCATCGAGATGAAAGGGATGCAGGTTCCCATAAATTTATGGGAAGGGACAGGGCTGTTCCTCAAACACGTGGCAGAAGTCCTGGAGGCCATCGCTTTGTCAATGATGCACCAGGCTACTGTGACTCAGAAAGGCGCCATTTTTGTACTTATCGTGGCAATTCAACTTCTGGCCCTTCTAGAACTAGAGGTGGTTTTGATAGCCGCAGATATGTAATAACCTCAGACCGTGCAGTCTCTGAAGGAGCAGGGTTTGCAGGATCTGACAGTCGTGCCCGCAGGCGATTTGTTAATCCTTCTTCAAAAAGTTCATATGAACGGATCACGAGGAGGAGATCACCTGCCAGCAGAGATGATTTATACCGTATGCATACAGGAACGCAGCCTGTGAGAGATGGTAGCCCAGTCAGGAGTGGGTTTAGAAGATTTCCAAGAGGGGCTGCTACAGGAGGCTTGAGAGGGGAATACCACAGGCCAACGCCCGAGGACAAGATTGAATATTCCAATCGTTATGCACCGCGGATGCTCAGGAGAGATAGAAGCATCTCACCCCTATGCAGAGGACAACCAAGCTACCCCTTCTCACACAAGAAATCGCGGTCAAGATCCAGAAGTCGCTCTCCTTCATATTTAACTAGGGACAGAAATGAGGCTTCAAGGCTTCGTAGCAGGTCTCCAGATTTTAGGACTGATGCTAGGATGGATAGAGTGAGGTTGCCATTTCAGAAGCGTATTCCAGCTGATTTTGAAGAGGGGTTTATCCCCACAAGAAGAAATCACTTTACGCAGCATAATCCCAGATGGTTTGATGATCGAAATGGTGGTTTAGATAGTTTCAGGGGAAGAAAATCACCTGTGAATATGTTCCGTTCAGATACAAGATTTGATTCAGTGCGGACCATCCAGAGATTGGATTCAGAGGATCAGTTCAGAGAGATGATACGATCCAGAAAATTTAATGATATGGGGAGCGCTAGCAGGGGAGGTGAATTTGACAGCAGTGATGATGGTAGGAGAAAGCATAATAACAAATTTGAGATTGTTCAGCGAGTGAGACGAAATGATACAGATGGTGGTCTGCGGCGATTCCGGGTTAATGCAGAAGATTCCTTGGTGGCTAATAATGGTACTCCTAACTGTGATGATGGCAACAGAATTACTGACAGAAGGCCTGGAGAGGTCCTTAGAAGGGATGGTGAAGAGTAGTTTATTTGAGATATCACCCAGAAGAGCGAAAACTTTGCTTTGGGTTTATCTGATGATAGATGGGGGTTTTTTCCTTCCTTTTCTTTCGTTTATTGTATAAACATTTCAAGTTTTGGTAGGAAGCATCTCAATTCCATCTTTTTTTCCCCTACTGGTGGTGCATGTGAGGGAGCATTCTCACGAGTTGTATTTTCCCTGGCTTCTTCCTTTTCATAGGGGTTAGATTATGCATTTGTTATTTTTTTTTTTCCCTCTTTCCATGTTTTTTTCCTCATCCTTTACCTAAGTTTTGTCCACAAGCCAACTCTGGCTGTTGTAACCTCAGTTTTGAGGTCATTAAGGTATATAGTGATCAATGGAACTCAGAAATGGTTTTTGGTTTTCTTTTGCTGATCAGTAACCATGAATCTTTCGCCTCTCTCGTAGCATGCAGTCGCTGGCCAACTTTTGTTTCTGATTATTTATTACGTACAAGGCTAAGAGTAAAATAACCCTTTTCGTTCTCTTTCGTTTATTGGGGAGAGAGGGAAGGCAGTGCTTGATGTTGAGTGAAGTCCACTGTTCCTTGCTTTTGCTAGAGGAATTGTGGGATACAGTTGGATTTGAGGCTCCTATCTTGGAAAAGGACATGCACATGCAGTAGTGTTTGATTTTCTGCACTTGTTCTGTCTCGATCAGTTTCAAAGAACTTGAATTCGAAGTCATATAGTTCTTGCTTTTGCTCGAGTAATAGTGGGATACAATTGGATTTGAGGCTCGTCTGTTTAGGAAAAGGACAGGCACAGGCCGCAATGTTTGATTTCAGGGGCTTGTTTTGTCAGAGAAAGAACTTCAATTCAAAGTCAGAGAAAGACAACTTGGCACCTCGAAATTCTCATGCTTAAAATATTTCCTTTTCCTTCAATTCTGAGGAATCCATTTAATCTTGTGTCTTGATGGCTAAGTTGATGCTCATGTGCTTCCTCTTTCAAACTTGTATTAATATACCAGAAGAAGAAGAGTCGATTTGCTATAGAGACTGCGTATGTTTCTGTTGCAGCAAAGCTTTCGAGCTTCTGTTTATCTTCAGACATGAGTCATGGCCAATGGGCAAATTGGTTTCACTCAGACTTCAAAATGGTATGAACTTTCCTTCCTTTTTTTTTTTTCAATATCCTTCAATTTGCTACCACTCAATTACAAACCATAATTAGAGTTTGATCCTAGTGTTATAAGAATAAGCTTGGCAGGTGAGGCATGGACCAGGCCGAGATAGTGAAAAACTTGGATATTTTTTAAAATAAAATGATATCGGTTGGGTTTCTTTAAAAATCTAAAATTGTAAATTTATGTTTACTTTTTTCTTAAAAATACAAAATGATAGTTTCTTGATTAAAAAAAATATAGGTTGGGTTGACCTGCTGATCTAGGCATCATTCCTCTTGACCCGTGACTGGAACTTTAGGTCAATTCTTGAGTTGATGATATTTAACCAAAACACTGAAACAACTTTTGAAAGTCGTAGAGCTATTGTGCGGTGTGATAAACTCACTTTTATAGTTTAGCGACACAAAGAGACAAGGATTTCTAATTTACAAAGTTCTCGAATAGAACTGTTCTAAATCACCAGCTAAAGCTGATGGACTCAAAATGAAGATTATCTGCTGAAAAAGATGAACAGACTGCTGCCACTTCTTGCCTCATCGTCCCCGGTCCGCTAACATAAACTCCTACATTTTCCTCCTTCAATTCTGATAATATTTCTGCAAGAATCCAAAAATTTATATCCAAAGGAAACATGATTTACATATAAACAAATCTGTTTGTTAGAAGTTTGTAAATTCACTCATGGTAGGCAAGAACTGCTTACTTTTCAGATTTGGCCTTTGCCCGAGCTGCACTGTGGTGGCTTGACGAAGAGATTGGTGAGGAAGGCTTTCTAGTTCTGTTTCATACAACAACGAAGCTGGTGTTGACATATCTGTGGTCCGAATTTGATTTAGTTCCTTAGCATTTTCTCTTTTGTTCCATAGAAAAGCTGCAGAGGCAGCAATTGTTATGGCTACACACACAAACAACATGCCGAAAGCTGAACTTGCTGGCATTGGATACTTCATGTTGGTATTGTGGTCGATTGGGAATATGTAGAATCGTGTGAGAAGGCCAGTCAACAGAAGGAAAATGATAAAAGAGGAGGAGATTATCACGCTGAGCCACAGCCAGCTGTTAGGGCCTAATACTGCAGAAACTGGTGCATCAGATGGATTAGGCTTGAACAATATTGTTCTAATAGAACTCTGGTCCACTGTTTTTGGCTCTGTCTCTTGGGTTATGTAGGCTTCAATTTGCAGCTGCAATCGAGAGAGGTCAAGAGTGGTCCCTGAAACTGGGAGAAGAAGTTCAAGCATGGCGAGATTGGCATATTTCTTGAATGCACAAATAAGGTGAATCACTGGAGTCTTGCTGCCTGTTGTGTTGGATTTAAAGATGATCTCGCGGATGATGGAGATGAAAGGAGTTACGCCACTTCCACCACTCACCAACACTAGCTTCTCATACCTGGGACAATTTTTTCTATGTTAATTTAGCTGCCCCAAAAATTTCAATCATGATATATAGATTCTGCTAACATTTGATTACCTCATAAAATTGGTTGAAGGAGGGCCATATGGTCCTTCAATAGAGACCTCAAGTCTGTTAGTAGGAGAAGGGGAGGACAGAATCTGATACAACTTCTGAGACCAACTTCCATCGCATTTGATGACAACGCTTAGCTTGTCAGAATCCATATTGCTGTTGGAGGTAACAGTAAAGGGATGCCATTGTATCCTGGAAATGCTAGGCACGTTTATGAATGCAATGCTTGTTGGTGCATAGCTCAATCCTGGCACAACGATGAACAAAAAGAATGTCAAATAATATATCGCGTAAGTGAAAAATTTGATTGCAAAAGCTTTCAGTAACATCTTGTTACAAAATCTTGACTTCACCTGAACTCTTGGAGAAATTCAACTCTACTGTTTCAGATGGTAAAATGCGTGCTGTGACAGAACGGATTTTTTTCTGAGATTGTAACAATCTCAAATATCGATCGATCAAGAAGAGGTAGAAACCAGGAAGGATGAGGCAAAATTCAGCAAAACCAACATGGAACACATAGAAGATAACAAACACAACGTAGAGATGATGACTATAGTAGAAGAGCTCGAAGATCTTTCGCCTTATCCGTCCGAAACTCGTTGCCCACATGACCAATCCAGCAAGCAAAGCTATTTCTCCAGCCACATTGGAAACCATGAACTTGTCCCATTTGAGCATCTGCCACATTCGACATAAACATGGTCCATAATTTCAGTAGCTAGCACTTAACCAATACACAGTGACTTAGAGTTAGAAGAATCCATAGAATATTACCTGCAATATCTGATGTGTAAGGGACCAATAAGTAACGTAACATAAACCATGTGCAGTGAAGATGGCCATGGTAACATGACCTAGCCATATATGGTACTTGATGCTTGCCTCTGAAGTGAGGCCAACATACTGCAAAACTGAAGATCCTCTAGCCACTGGAAAGAAGAGAAAGGCCAGGCAGGTGTTTCCTACAAGCCCTAGACTCAGACCTGCAGTTTCCAACTTAACTTCCCACCTGCCAAAAAGCTCAATAAATCAACCACCCTTCAAATATTAATCAAATTTTTTGTAAGACTTTAAAAACATCGCTCTGCAAGTTGAGAAAGAAACAAGCCTTACACTTGAAATTTTTCTTGAGCAGCTTCTACTGCAGCAAATGCAAACATATCATGCATGTAAGAATACAAGGACCAAACCAATAAAGAAACAAACATGGCCATAAATGTTAGCTCTGTCCAGGTAACAATCCCAAGTGGACCTCTTGTTATCGCCAGCCGTTTCGACAATATCATCCGAGAAAACGACTTGCTATTTCAAGAAAAATTTGGTTCATTAGTTAATAACTTTCCTCAATAAAACCTTTCCATAATCAAACAATACTTAACCTTGTATATAGTTATTTACCTGGTGTTGTGATCATGATCATACTTCTTTTCGAGATGAAGATACAAGGAGGCAATGGTAGCAATGAAGAGGATAGGAAATGCACAAATCAGAATGGTTGAACCTACAAATCAAAGCAACAACATAACATAAACACACACTCTCTTCTTTTCTTCAATTTGACAACTAAAACCTTACAAAACATACCTTGTTTTCCAAGATAAGTGGAACTGGTTTTTTTCTCAACATCAGGAAACCAATTCAAGTAAAAGGTGTTAGTAGGCTTCATGAACCAAATCATCATGTACCCCAGAAAAACCACCATTAACAACAAGTTTATCAAAGCTGAAACTATCTTCATTGATGCGCCAGAAGGTCCACAACCCATCTCTTCCTATCTATCTTGGAGAACACAGTAGGACTACTTCTGGTCTTAAATGAGTCTCTATGTACTTCCCTGTTATATATAGTGAATTATACCAACATATAGATTAACAATCATTCATGCATGTTTGAACACATGTGACTCATGCCTGTCCCTACAAACTATAATATTTTAAAAAATAAGTTTCTAGCTGTGCTATTTTGTATATAATTTTTTAGCCACGGTGTTATTTTTGAAAAAACTCATATATTAGTGCAAATAGTATTGTAATCTGTGACCACAAAGTGGATGAAATATGAAGACTTTTGACCCCCGTTGTTTTGTTGTATCTTCAAAAAGCAGTGGTCATAAGCAAAGCTACTGCATGGCCTGCAATCATTTGGTTGTTTCATTTTCTTTTGTCCTGAGACATATCCTACATTTCGACCAATTCTTTTTCATTTATAATTATATCTTTTTTGAAAAAAGTACTATATATTTGATTTTTTACAGATATTTTTCTTTTGGTTTCAGTAATAAGGTTATCTTTTATAGCTACCGTGGATAAATCGAGTTAGACATCATGAGGCCGGGTCTGACTAAAAGTGTTTTAAGTATTTGAGTATTTAAGTAAAGAAAGAGAGTATAACTGTTTTTTTTAAGAATGAAAGGAATGGATTGCTACACGTTCACAACATTCTGTACATATTTATAGAAATAAATTCAAACTGAAATGCTAACTTATAATAATATATCATGCTATGATTTATTAACAAACTAACAGATAAACAAATTTCTTGAGACTATAATCTTTTATTATTGTAGAAAAAATTATAACAGAAATAAACAGAGTTTTTGAAAGCAATCTTGAAGCAAACTTCAACACTCCTCTTTGCTTTAAGAGCTATGGACTCCTATCATTTGTCTTAGAAACTCAATTTACTTATTAGAAGTGGTTTAATAAACAAATCTGCTAATTGATCTTCAGACCTGCAGTAAATCAACTTAGCATCACCATTTCTCTACATTTCATGTAAAAAATAAAGTTTGATGTTAAAGTGTTTGGTTTTTTCATGAAACACTGGATTATGAGAGATTGCAATGGCTGTTTGATTGTCAATTGAGATCTATGTCGCTTCTTCTTCCTTTATATGCAAATCACGTAATATCTTTTGAAGCCACAGTGCTTGATTTAATATTGCTATGGCTACAATGAACTCTGTCTATGTAGTAGATTATGCTACAATATCTTGCTTCTTAGATGACCATGAAAATATTGCTAATCCTAGATTGAAACAGAATCCAGAAGTGCTTTTCATATCATCAATGAATTCACCCCAATCACTATAAGAGAAACCATGCAATCTTAACTCTTGAAACTTAAAAAAATTAATACCAAAACTTCATGTTCTTTTGATGAATCTCAGAATTCTTTTGGCTGCTCTCATATGTATTTCACTTGGACAATGCATAAAACGAGATAGAAGGTTTATTGCATGAAGTTTATCAAGTATGGTTGATGTTAAATACAATAAGCAACCAATGAAGCTTCTGAATTTCTCTTCATCAACTTTGGTAGTTCCATCTTCTTAATTTGTTGAATTTGTCTTTTTTATTTATTGGAGTGGCTGTTGGTTTGCAATTTTCCATATAAAACTTCTTCAAGATTTCGTTTGAATATTTCTTTTAACAAATGAATATTTCTTCTTTGCTTTGCTTGATTTCCATTCCCAGAAAAAAAACTCATAAGACCAAGATTGATCATTTCAAAAACTTGCATCATATTCTGCTTGAATTCTTCAACATGTTGTGTATTGCTTCTCGTCACTAAAAGATCATCAACATAGAGTGATATTATAAGAACATCATTGTTAATCTTCTTCACATAGAGAGTTGCTTTATATAAGCTTTTCTGAAAACTAGAACTTGTCAAATAGTCATCAATTTTGCCATACTAGGCTCTAGGTGCCTACTTCAATCCATAGAGATCTTTTTTTAATAGATACACTTTGTCTTCTTTTCTTTAAATCACAAACCTAGCTGGCTATTCAACATAAATTTTTTCTTGCAGAATGCCATTTAAGAAAGCTGATTTAACATCTAACTTGAATACTTTCTAGTTCTTATATGTAGCAACAACAAACAAAAATATGATGGTATCCATCCTTGCACATGTGAAAATGTATCTGAATAATCAACACTATAAATACAAGCATACCCCTTAACAACCAGCCTAGCTTTATGTTTGTTGATGGTGCTATCTACATTCAGTTTGGTCCTGAATACCCACTTCACACCAATGATATTTTTGTTTAGTGGTCTGTCAACTAGTTCCCATGTGCAGTTCTTTTTAATCATGAATATCTCCTCTTGCATTGCTTCCTGCCATTCTAGGTTCTACTGAGCTTTTTCATAGCTTTCTGGTTCGCAGACTGCTACATTACTCCTAACATAAATGTTTTTAAGAAATCGGGCACCTCTGATTGGTGAATCATCAAATGATTCATCCTGCAATGGAGGTCTGATTTGATCTGCAAGCAACACATTTCTTTATGAGTCTTCCCAGTCCCATTATTCTTCTTCATGGAAATGAACATCCGTGGCAATAGCCATCTTCTGAGTCTGAGGATGGTATACTTTATAGGCTTTAGAAACAGTATTTAGCCAACAAAGATACCTGACATAGCCTTCTTATCAACCTTGCCCCTTTTGATATGTGGAACATGAACAAAACATATACTGCCAAAGATTTTAAGAAAGCTTAGTGAAGGTTTGTAATTATACCAAATTTCAAAAGTGTCTTTTCTTACAACAATTTTGTTGGAAGTCGGTTTTGAAGAAAAATAGCTGTGTTAACTGCTTCTGCCCAAAACATCTTTGTCAAATTCTTTTCATGTAGCATGCATCTAACTATCTCCATAATGTATCTGTTTCTCCTCTCACTAGCTCCATTCTGTTCTGAAGTGTAAGGAACAATGAGTTGATTTTCAATGAGTTTATTTTCAATGCCAGCATCTTCACATTGAAGATTGAATTCTGATGAAGTATATTCTTTACCATCGTCTGAATGAATGGCTTGAATTCTGTAGCTGCTCTGATTTTCCACATTCTTCTTAAATCTCCAAAAAATCCCAGCTACTTCTGACTTGAATTTCATAAATAAAATCCAATACATTTTAGTGAAATCATCAATAAAAAGAGTGTAATATTGATTACCTTTAAGTGAAGGAGTGCTTAGAGGACTGACAACATCAGTATGAATTAATTAAAGTTTCTATGTAGACCTCCATGTTGATTTTGAAAATGGTTTCCTGTTTTTCTTACCAAACTAACAAGCATTACAATTTGGTAAGGAATCAGTGAATGCAGACACACCTTTTACAACATCATGCTGCTTTATATTGAGCATTCGTTGTTGATGACAGTGTCCTAGCCTCTTATGCCACACTTCTACGTCATTTAGCTTTGTTGAAAAAGCTGCGTGCTCCTCCTCAAATGGTAGAAATGAAAAACTTTTGCCTCTCATCCTGGCTTGCAATATTTTTTATCCAGCAGCATTAAATATATATCAAGATTGATTTTCAAAAGTCACCTCTATACCTTTCTCTATTAATTTCCTAACACTTAACACATTCTGATCTATACCAGGTACATAGAGAACATAAAAAATTGTTTTTGTATGTGAGTTTGTTGTGATGGAAACTGTCCCTTTTCCTTTAGTTGCTATACAATCACCATTTCCAATCCTGACGTTTGCAACTTTAGTAGATTGTAAAGTTTTGAAGAGACTTTTATCAAAAGTCATGTGGTTTGTGCAACCATTATTGATCAGCCAATGATCTGAGGAGTTTTGAACTGAAAAACATATGGCTGCAAACATCTAATCTTTATCATGTTGACTAACAACTTGAGCATCTTTTTTTTTTTTTTTGAGGTTTTGTTCTGCAGATAATTGCTTCATGACCAAGCTAGTTACATTTGCTACACCTTGCATCAGGTCTTTTCTAGCACTTGTATAGTGGATGACCTATCTTATTATAGTGTTGACATGGTGGAAAATTTCTCTCCTTTGCTTTGAAATTGACCGGCATTAATAGTCTTACTGCTGCTTGAAGCCTGTTTTTTTTTTTCAGAATCAGGATACTTGGCTTGTAAAGCACCTTCTATAATACGATCTTACCTCATAAGTCTTATTTGCTCCTGAGCTTATAAAGCATTTAAAAGTTTTGCTAATGTAATCTTTGACAAATCTTTTGTATTCTCCAATGAAGTAATTGAAGCTTCATATTTTTCTGGTACTATAACCATAATTTTTTCAACAACCCTAGAGTCTGTAAATGATGTTCCCAGAAACCTGACTCTGTTTACAATTCTAAGCAATCTATCTTAGTATTCTTTTATGGTCTTAGATTCCTTCATTCTCTAGAGCTCAAACTCTCGTATCAAGTTAAGACTTTGCATTCCATAAATTCTTTCATCTCCTGCAGATTCATTCTTCAAATAATCCCAAACATCTTTTACTGATTTAAGAGACATAATTCTGGTGAAAATGGTTATTGAAACAGCAACAAACAAACATGCTTTTGCTTTTGATTTCCTTGTTTTTCTCTCTTTGTGATTTTTGATCTGAGCTACAGTTGGATTGTTTAGCAGCAAATGAATTTCATAGTCTTCTTTAATAGCTTCCCATAGATCAAATACCTCTAGGTATGTTTTCATTTTCATAGCCCAAAACTGGTAGTTTACTCTATCAAAGATAGGAGGAGCAATTTGAGAAAAACTGACTTCAGCTTCCATCACAGATCTATTAAGAAAATGCTCTGATACCAATTAAAAGTGTTTTAAGTGTTTGAGTTTTTAAGTAAAGAAAGAAAGTAAAAGAGAATTTAAACCATCAACTTATTGCTACTGTTTTATTAAGAATGAAAGGAATTGATTGCTACAAGTTCACAACAATCTTTATATATTTATAGAAACAAATTCAAACTGAAATGCTAACTTATAGCAACATATCATGCCATGATTTGTTAACAAACTAACAGATAAATAGATTCCTAGAAACTAGGACAACCTTTTATTATTGCAGAAAAAATTATAACAGAAATAAACAGTCTTTGACAACAATCTTGAAGCAAATTTCAACACTCACAACCACGCGAGAAAAGAAAAAACTTAATGCGAAAAAGGGTTTATGAAGCATAGAAATCACAAAGATTTCAAGAAAAACTTTGTACATATCCACAAAGAAAGAGTTCCTGATATAGTAGTGCATTGTACTGAAGAAACCCCATTTTTATTCTCTTTAGCAATAAGTAGCATCACCAGTTGAAGCTAATGGACTCAAAGTGCAAGTTATCTGCCAAGCCAGATGAACAAATTTCGGCAATCTCATGTCGCATTTTCCTTGGTCCACAAGCCAGGACTCCAACATCCGAGGCTTTGCAATCGAACAAAATTCCTGCAATGCCAACAGGAAATGATTAGTCCTATGAGAAAAATGGGAAAAACACGCAAGCTATTGAAGTGATTATTCCTATGATTAGTTGCATTTGCTTACTCTTAAGATCAGGCCTTGCACCAAAATGCACCTTGGTAACTTGAACAAGTGACTGATGAGGTTGGCTTTCGAGCTCCCTATTGGCGTTCTGAAACCAGGAACCCGGTGATGTGGTTGGAGTTGGCACTTCCAAGTTCTGAATTTGCTTCCCTTCCATGGCATGCTCTTTCTTGAGAAAAAGGAAGACTGCACTGGAAGCTATAAAAATGCAGGCACACAGCAAAAACATGTCCCAAAGCACATAATAGGAATAGTGGTATGTCTCCCCAGTGTTGTGATCAAAGGGGTAAATATAGTAACGCGTGACGATGCCTAGTATGAGGAGAAACATGACAAATGATGAAACTATTATTGCACCAAGCCATAGCCAATTGTTGTTGCCTAGGCTTGCATTAATGGGCGAGTCCAGTTGGTTTGGCTTGAACCAAATGGTTTGAAGAAGCTTTAGGTTATCTTCCGTAGGCAGCTCTCCCTCTCTGGTGATATAGGCTTCAATTTGCAGCTGCATTTGGAGTATGTTTGAAGGTGTGCCATTGACTGGAAGCAAGAGGTCTAGCATTGCAAGATCAGCTGAGTTCTTGAATGCACAAACAAGGAGGACTCGAGGAACTTGACAGTTCTGTTTTGTGCTTTCGAAAATAATCTCACGGATTATGGAGATGAAGGGAGTGATGCCACTACCTCCACTCACCAAAACAAGCAATTCATGCCTGTAGAAAGGTAAATCAAACTTGACGTATATATCATAAATTCATGTACAGTTTTCTAAATACAGGATTTCTTTCCAGCCGGTAAACTTACCTCAGAAAATGAGAAGAAGTTGGTCCATAGGGTCCTTCAACAGATACTTCAAGACGATCCACAGAAGAAGAAATTTGTCGGTAAAGCTCTTGGGACCAACTTCCCAGTCTTTTGACAACGACACTTAGCCTATCTTGCTCCAAATTGCAGCTCGAAGTTATAGTAAAAGGATGCCATTGTAGTTTCGAAATGCTCGGCACATTTAGGAATAGTATGCTTGTTGGGTTATAATACAACCCTGAGAGGGGAGAAGAAAGACAAAACATTAATTTATAATAACATAAAATGTTTCAATTTCTGCTTCTAGATCAAAATGTGTTCTTACCTGGACTCTTGGAGAAAGTCAGCTCAATACTACCACATGGCAAGAGACGAGCTGAGTCTAACCTCGCCCGTCGCTGTGACTGTAAGAATCTCAGGTATCGGTCTACGACGAAGAGGAAGATCCCAGGCAAGATCATGCAGAAATAGGCAGCACCAACATGCAATACATAGAAGACTATGTAGAGAATGTATAGTTGATGGGTGTAGAAGAAAACCTCAAACATTTTACGCCTAATACGGTAAGAGCTAGTCACCCACATTGCCAATGCAAGTACAGTTGCAATCTCTCCAGCAACATTCGATACATAGGTTTTGCTCCATTCTAGCATCTGCATGGTCCCATGAAATTTTCACAGTGAAAAACACTTAGCAAATGCAGGAAACACCATTGGCATCACTAGGACTTCAGGTATAACACCAAAAGTATTTATTTTTATTAGTCACCAACGGTCGTTTAGTTCACTTGGTAGCACACCTCAGCTACTGATAAGAGAAGCCGGGGTAAAGGGGAAAATAGAATCCAGCACCTTAATTATGCCAGTAGGTGCTACCAAGAGTACCAAAGATCTGTTGATGACTGACTAAATTCATAAGGCTAACCCACTAATTGCCTAACTATTTACATTTGCCAATTTTGTCACCATTTTTTGAATTAAGAGTTTCACAACTTATTTTATTAATTAATTTTAATTATAGAAAAACAAAAAACGAATATCTAAAAACTCAATCGTTTTGTTATCAGCATTTTAATACTTTATTAGAGAACTATTTTAACTCAAAAATTTAAACTAATAAATAGAATCTAAAATATGATTTATACTATCTTTAATATTCTACAGATCCACTAAAAGACTGATACTGATCTCATCATATAATCAAATGCAAATGTGCATGCTAGCAGATTGTGTGTAAGAAACCATGCCCCATGTCCTGAAAAGCCTCTTTCCTTTTTGTATTTTGTTTTTCTTTCTTGTATTTTGATGCTGTTAATGTTCATAGATGGTGCGTCCTCCCTAAGAAACTTTTAACATTGACAAAGAAAGAAAAGCTTTGAGCAAAAGGAATCTAAGACCACTTTCAGGTCCCTCACTTCTGTCCAAAAAAAGAAAAAAAAACGACAACATGATTGGTTTCCAAGGAAAAAAAGACGATAAATGAAGCTCTCCAATCACACAAAAAGTTAAAGAGATTCCACACCTTTAATCTGATATTCTGAGGACAAAACAATCAGGATCATATATAGGATAAAAAGTATGACCACTCAAAAGCTAAAGACCACAATATTGACCAAGAAAGTCTAACTAAACATGATTAGTAGTAATGCAAGTACCATAGCCATTTGGTTAGTCATTGCCCAGTATATGATGAAACCAACAGTATGGGCAACAAAAAGAATCATCGAAAGATGACCGAGCCATATATGATACTTGATACTGGACTCAGATGTAAGTCCAACGAGAGGCAGAATTGAAGATCCTCGAGTGACAGGAAAGAAGAGAAATGCCCAGCATATGTTTCCAATATATCCAAGTCTCAGTGATACACTTCGGAACTTAGCTTGCCACCTGCGAAAGTTGATTGATGGGTGAAAAGCAGCACATCAATGAATGGATTTTGAAGAAGACGTAGATGAATTGAGATGAACATAAAGATGAAAGGGATCGATCTTACACTTTCTCCCCTTGTTTATGCATGTGAAGATGTCCAAAACTCACATACAAGTAGTTGGCAAGAGACCAGATCAAGAGTGCAACAAACATGGCTACAAAAGCAAGCTCCATTGCAGTAACAATTCCCAGAGGGGCCATCACGAGTGCCGGACGTCTTAAGAATGACAGACGATTGCTTGTAACAACACTGCAATCAGTTTAATATGCAATAATGTGATGAAATCCAAATCATGGAATGCACCATTCACTCTTAAATATCAAAACAATAGAAAGAATTGAAGTGCCCTAGGAAGAAAATACAACCTTCTGGAGTTTGGTTTTCTCAGGTTCTTCTGTAAATGAAGATATACACATCCAAAGGCAGCTATGAACATCACAGGGAACGAAAACAGCAGAAGATTTGTGCCTGTGTAGCAGTGTAGAAAAATCAATCAGAAGAATGAAATAAAACGCATTCACAGCAGAATGATTTAAGCTAGTTATCTGGATAGGAAAGGATTGTCAAAAAACAACCTTGTCCTTCAAAATATGTTGAATTAAGCTTGCCGTTGAGTTTAGGAGTCCATGCATTTTTGTAAACTGTAGTCGGCAACATAACCCAAATCATTAGCCATCCAAGAAACATCACTAGGAAGATTAGCCTGAAGACTGTCATGCTGCTCATCTCCTTTGCTTTGCGAGGTTGCTAAGTTGGAGTTAATTGAAACCCTGCAAACTTTGATGAAGTGCTGTAAGTTAACAGCTTTCGAAAAGAATTTATAGACCATGTAAGACCTTTCTTGTAGGCCACGATCTTTGGTAGAAGTACAAAGAAACAGCTTGACTCAATCTGATAACCCCATTTGCCAGTAAACTACATTTTGCAGACAATATGATTTGGCTCAATCTGGATAGTCAAAAACATTTAAACATGAGAAAATGCCTCTTTTAAGCAGGAAAAAACATATAATAAGTGCAGAATATGTTGTAGTAATTAACACATATAAATTAATCCCTTGCGTAAACACTGAAAAATAATGATTTATCCTAAATGACGTTTACATGTGCATATTTGCATATATATTAAGATGCATTATTTTTGCTAAACCATTATTATGTCCCTTTCATTAATTCGTTTACAGATTCGAAGATATTAAGTTCTTGATGGTGGATATTTTGGAGGAGTTCGAGCAATAAGATATAGAGTTGATGGTGATGGGCTCCCTTGACAGGGCATATCAACACAAGGATGGTAGGAAATAGTAATTCGGTTCCGGTTTAGGGATGTTTTTGCCCACCCTCAAGTATTTATTCTGGCCACAACTTTTGATGCAGGTGCCAGAATGATGCAAATCACTCCGATTTAGAAAGCTCGTTTAGAGGCTCAGGTTGCAGGCAACCAGGTATGCTCATTTCGAGGTTGCTTCAAATTCCATCATTTAGACCTACGTTTTCGTTTTTTGCTTTTTTGGTAATTTTCAAGACTTTATTTCGCAGTGGTTTTTCTTAAATTTTGTGAATTGACTTGTTTTAGGCAGTATTTTTAATTTCCTTAATAATCAAAACATTTTTATAGACAAATTTTCCAACACTGGCTATTTAAACTTGCACTCATTGGGCTGTTTTGGATATCCAGAATATCATTAAAATTTTCTTATCTTTGTGTGAGATTTACAGTAGCTTAGAGTTCTCTCAAACGCTTATCATTTTTTATCTTCATATTTTTACTTTTCAATCTAAATTATCATAGTTCAAGCTTCTCAACATGTGGACACATCATGGAAATCTCATGAGTACAGATTTTCACATCTTTCATCAATCTGAAGCAAAAGCTGAGGTTTGAAATGTCTCATGCACCATTGATTTATGTAAATGGTATGCAATCTGACAATGTCAGCAGTGCTTCGATATATGTTCTCCTAGTTAGTACCAGTTATTGGAGAAAAGTACAGAAATGTACAGTACATGAACTATAGAGCATACAATGGTTACTAGTGCAAGTACAGTTGACTTTTTTAAGTCAATGCAAGTACAGTTGAGTAGTGGCTGCGGAGCGGTGAAGTACATCAGTACCAAAATGAGGGGTTGGCTTCCTCTATCAGCTAGCATGCAATATTTTTTTATGCAAAACGCAGTAGAATATGCTTTTATAAAAAAATAATAGAAGGGAAGAGGTGACAACTCTGCCCTAAAATAAGGATAGGGTTCTCAAGTCTTCCAGCAAAAGCGAAAGCTCATGAGTTTGAAACAAAGGGTAGGAAGGGTTAAATATCAGGAAAAAACATGCAAGGGAAAGCTCCAAACATACAAGTTTGGATAGAGCCAGATCTAAGTATTGGCTAGGTAAGAGTAGTCGTTACGAACCTGTAGACTATCCCCATGGGGTTGGTGAAGGAAGGGCTCCGAATGATCATTGGCAACATAAATGCAAATTCTACTGCGTAAATTTTGATTTCAACATGCAGCAGCTTTAATTTTGATACCGCATAAATTTTTTTTACAAGTTTCATATAGTGCAACACAGTATAAAAGGTTCTGTTATACAGTATTGTTAGCCTCTACAAGTATCTAAGGACCATCATTCCAAAGCCAATACCAAGAAAAGTTGCAATGGAAACCCCAAAAATGCCTGCAAGAATTCCAGGAACTACCAGAGAACCCCATCCTTTGGCTGTGGCCATTCCACATGCTGTCGTAGGGCCTCCGATGTTGGCATTCGATGCTAGAAGTAATAGCTTTAAGTCAAAGCGCAACAGCTTTCCAAATCCAAGAATCACAGCAAGATGAACAGTTACTTGAACTAGAGCAAATAAGAATATACTTGGTGCTGTGTTGATGACATTCCATATGCTCCCACCAGCACCAACTACAGCAAAAAATACCTGTTGGAAAAAGCAGCCAATGTACAAAAGTGAGATATCCTGTGCTTATCGCTGGAAATTGGAATCCTTCAACAGTAATGTCAAGTTCAAATTTTCAGATACAGGTAAGTGGGGATTATTAAGCATTCAGAAACTCAAGGGCGGCACATTTTTGAGATAAAAGAACAAGAGGTCAATGCTATCGACAACAGACAGCAATTTCAGATAAGAAAATTGAGTGGTGTTTCTTCAACAATATTAATAACCAGTTTAGAGTCATTGACTTAAAGGTTATCCTTAAACAATTTGCAACTTTACACACGCATGCCATATTTTTTTATGTCCAAAATGAAACCAAGAGGCAATGTATTTCTTTCTACCCTTGCCCTTCATAGCCTCAAAACTCCTATAGAGCTATGACTTTCTTTCTTTCACTTTATGAGCATGCTTTATCCTATGTGCATACAAATCATTTAAAAAATCATCTACGAGAAAATATCCAAGAAAAAGATAACACCTTGATCAATCTATAAGGGGTAATTATTAGGAGCCTGGAATCAACAAAAAAAGCAGCTTAAGTACAGAAACAACAAAGATATTAAGGGGCAAGCTCTTGAAAGTGACACTTATAAGGCACCAATAAACAAAACTAGATACAACGTTTTTTACCTGCATCAGAACCATAGCAAGAGTATCGCCAGCAGGAGCAAGATAACCAAATTGTGCTGGAAATAATGTTGCTAAAAAGACAACAATAGCTGTTACTGCTGGCAGAGTACCTCCTTGAATCTTGCAAAGTTGCGTGAGATACGCGCCAATCTTACATATCATAAAGGAGATAGAAAGTGCAGCAGCAGTCTGTAGCACAGGGACTTTGCCTTCTGAATTGGATGACAAATCCACTTCAGCACCTGCCAAAGTGTCAGGTTCTGGTATGATTAGGAACTCTTTTAACCATCAATAAAACATGTCCATTTGGTTGTGCCATTTTGTTTCCTTAATAAACAGTTAAAGACTGTTCCAAGAAATTAGGTGAGAAGTTACTACATACCTTTAGTTGAGGTTGAAACCTCAGGAGGTATTTTAGAGGCTAATCCAAATAATACCATGAAGTATATAGCACAGATTACATTGTCCGCGGCAACTCCTGCAGCCACAACTGATGGAGAAGCAGCAAGTGCCTCTGTAACCGCAACATAATTAACAGCTACAATGACAAAGGAAACAATGTACAATCAAAATAAGCAGGCAGCACAGCAGTATGATCAGCAGGCCAATTATGAAGATGCAACAACTTACATCCACCAATATAACTCCCCATGAGAGCAGAAGCTATTTTCCAATTATCTTGGCCAAGTGATCGCATAGGCACCATCAGAAAGGCAACTAAAGTTCCAATCACAGTTGCAACTGTAAAATGGAAGAATGAAGTTACCAAAAATCAAAGGAAATTAGAGCATAAAAAGACAGAAAGAAAATGAAAATATATAGAGCTTAATAGCCAAAGTTACATTCACACGTTTCCATTCAATATCCACATAAGCAATGTACAGAGAGTCTGAAGCTCTACAGCAGAGCATTGGGAGTAACGGCACTTATGAGACAGCGGTAAATTTCACAGGACCACACGGAAGGAATTATTTGAACACAAATTACATTTTCACCAGTTGATAAATCTGTAATTAGCAGAAGTTACTTAGCACCTTGATACATGCTAGGACAACATATGGCTCGACAGCAAGCTGAAGACATTCAGCCAACGGGAAGAATTTCATAATTGAAACAAAATCGATGTCTTGTTCAGCAAAGACCATTCAGTTTTGGTTCAGTTGCATGCCGTGGGCCATAAAGCAGCGGATGCTGGTAAAACATCACATGCCACGACAGACTGTAGAGTTGAGATATGCAGCGCTAGCTCCTTACAAGATGCCAGTCATCATACAATGATTCACACACGGACTCTACCATAAAATTAAAAGCGAATTGATTTTAGATTAAAAGAAAAAATCACATGGACATGGAGGAACTTACATGAACTGACAATAATTACTCTCTCACAATCTTCTTCTCAGTTATGATGTTTGAACACATGGGCACCTTCAGTCAAACACTAGGATCCTACTGCTTCCATCAGCTAACCTTGATTACATCCAAGATGATACGTATTAGACTCTTTGATTTGATGAAACTAAGACTGATCATTCTTCACATAAATCTCATACATTTTGACCCTGGATTCATGATGTTGCCCCCAGTAACAACCACACCTAATCCTTAACATTCTAAACTTCAAATCTCAATACGAAAATCCTATTCTTTCTGTGTATAAGCAAAACTATTTAGGTACCTTAGGAGATAAATTTACATGATATATACAGGAAATGACGCTTGATTGAGAAATTTGAATACAATTACACATAGTTAAGAGGAAAAACAAACCTGAACCAAGCAAGAAAGCTAAGAGCAAAGTCCCAGTTGATCTAAACACATTCCGCAAGTCAGCTCTGAACAACAGCAGAGGAATAGTTAGGGGTAGCAGATACTCCAACACAACTGAATATGCTCTTGCTTCATAAGGAATGATTCCTACATTACTAGCTGCAAGTCCAACCAATATGCTCACCAAGGCCGCACTCAGCATACTCCCAATTTTTGTCCTCTCAGACCTTCAAAAACAATCAAAACCCACCATTAATGTTCATTTTTACCAATCCAAGAACAACATTAGTCTAACTCACACAACCGTGACAATCTTCTCTAAGGTGGGTCCTTAGTTTAGGGCCCACGTGACCACGCCATCAACAACTGTGATAAACAGACATGAAATATGTGACACAGAAGCAAGTTAGTTAATTACCAGATACCAAAAGCCCCTGTAGCAAAGAGGGCAGTCCAGGTGCCCCAATGGTCATCTGGAGAAATGATGGGATACCTCAACTGCGAACAAACTTTTACTGATTGAATTGGTTTGCAGCTCTTGTGAGGCCTTGTACATATTGTAGAAGATAAAGGTGTAGATTTTGAAGAAGTGAGGTGGAGGGAGTCATGAAGGGCTGAAAAGGGGGGTGACTGGTGTAACAGTATTCTTGATGAGGGGGAGAGAGGGAGATAAGGTGTTAGTGTTGGAGAAGCCATTAATGGAAGGTGTTTAAGAGAGAAATTCTCAGTGAAGTGATACATCTTTGGAGGGTTAACCTGTTTGTTTGGGTTTTTTTGCAGAGATGCTCACGTGGCCAAACCGAAGAGACTCACATGACGACAGCCTATGAATATACAAAGGTATTGTCCTTTGTGTTTGTTACTTGGTTATGATTGAGGGTGATGCTTTATCTATGAGAAGTGTCTCCAAAACCCGGTGCGCTTTAGAGTTTGTTTTTCCCGTGGCTTGGACTTTTTTAAATAAGTTTTTACGTTAAGTTATATGTTAATAATATTTTTTTATTTTTTTAAAATTATTTTTAATATAAAAATATTAAAATAAATAAAAAACATTAAAAATATATTATTTTAAAATTAATAATAATAATAAAAAAATTGTTTGGTAATGCGGTCTCAACTCTCAAGTGTCTTTCCAATTTCAACAGCAACATCCAATGGGCCTAAGCTATCACAACTATACGTGGGATCCCGGATTCATGCATACGGAATTCAACGAAGGCCCAGATTGCAGGATCGCGACCAACACCAAAATATCATAATTAAAAAGCAAGAAAAGGGGTGGTGAATTCCCAGATACCGAAAGCACCAGTGGCAAAGAGAGCAGTCCAGGTAACCCCATGGACCAGTAGGAGGAATAAGAGGGAAATTCAGATTCAGATTGGATCAAACAGTAACAGATGATCGAACCAAATTTGGGTCTTTAGAGGATTCAATTGAGGAGAAGGAAATGATGTCTTGTTCTTGTTCTTTGCTGACAGTAATGTTTATCTGATGGGGTTGGTGGTGGCAGTAAGAATATTGTGGAGGGGAATGGAATGTGTCCGGTGGGTTTCCGGTGATGGGACTGCCGGTGAGTGGAGAAATGGAGGTTTTGAAGCCATTGAAGAGTTGCTGCTGAGGTCAGAGGGAGACAGAGGAGGCAAAGACAGGAGGAGGAAGTGAAGATAGAAGTTACAGTACAACTTTAACCACAAGATTTACATCTGAATACCAATGATCAAAACTACCAAAGAGAGAAATGGAAGAAATTAACCAAAAGAAAATTATACCAATTTAAATCCTCGTATAGCTTAAGAGAATTTTCATAATAAAAAAATATAATTAATTATACCATTTTAGAAAGAAAAAAACATTGAAGAAAGGATATATTAAGAGATTAAATATTATACAAGAATATTATTAAATTATTCATGTAAACATGGTAGAATTTTGCAGTAACAATTAATCTCACACAGGTCTAATGATGCTCATTATTGTGATTAATAACAGCAACACCTCTTGGCGAAGGATACAAGGGGGAATGATAATGCGCAAGAACAATAAGAATACACCAGCAAGCTGTTTCTCCCAAAACAAAGAAAATAAAAAATTCCAAAAAATTTCCAAAAATGTAAGCAATAATGGCAGGAGCAACCAAAGAAGTACTCCACCCTTTAGCATTGGCCATTCCAGATGCGGTTGTCGGGCCTCCAATATTAGCATTTGAAGCAATCAGCAACGGCTTTTGGTCGAATCAAAATAGCTTTCCGAGGATCACAACAAGATGAATGGCAACCTGAACAAGAACAGATATCAAAATGCTGGGCCACAGGGGCTCTTTTAGCCGTTAGGGACCTTTTGTGATTACTTGACGCAGTATGTTTTTAGGATTATAAAATATAGTTGATGTATTCTTGAGATTATTTCGAAAGTTCTTCAAACCGCACTGTTTCTATTACAGTGAAACTTTTTTTTATATGTAGTTGTTTTTGTTTTTCTGTTGTGATTAATAATCCTATCAGGTTGAGTGATCCAATGATCAACGGGTGACGCAAATGAACTAACTAAATAGAAATCCTGTAAATCTCAGCTCACCTGTGTCAGAATCATAGCCAAAGCCTCACCAGATGGTGCAAGGAGATTGAACTGGGTTGGAAATGCAGCTGCTATAGCCACGCTATCCAGAATCGGTACCATCATACAGGCCAATATTGTTCTAACTATTTTTTCAACTGTCACACAACAAAACCATCAACAAACCCCTCAAAACCCATCTTCTAATCAGATAACATAGAAAACCCGCAAACAAATTCCCATTTCAGAATCAAACCCAATAGTTTTTTAGCTGATTTTCATACTAAAAAAAAATCTGATTTTTACCTGTTCCTATCAAGAAAGCCAGAAGAAATATCCCAGTAGACGTAAACACGCGACGCAAATCAGCTCTAAACAGCAATAGTGGAATTGTCAATGGAAACAGAAACTCCAATAGCATAGAATAAGCAGGAGATTCAAAAGAAACAATCCCCAAACTACTAGCTGCTAGCCCAAGTGAAGCACTCACTGATGCACCCTTCAATGCACTTCCAATCTTGGTCCCTTCTGACCTGAAAAAAAAACAAGAATTCAGACCAGATCTGAAGCATCCGATACTTTTGACAACAAAGCATAATCAACAGAGATTGGATCCACAGAACATTCAGATTGAAGGAAGTACGTGCTAGAAAAGACCATAAACCTGCCTTGCTTGGATTGGCAAGCCAGATGCCGAAAGCTCCAGTGGCGAAAAGAATAGTCCAGGAGCCCCATTGATCAGTACTTCAAGATATAATCTTGATCTAACACTCACAGATCGAATTAGTGAACTGGTCAGCCTTTTGCTTTTAGTGACCGTGGACAGAAGACATTGGTTCTAGCTTCTGTTGTTTGCTAATAATAATGTTTGTCTGGTACGGTTGTTGGTGGTTCGTGAGATTTCTGTAATAGCAATATTTTGGCGGGAAATGAAATTGGACCATTGGGTTTCTGGTGATGGTGCAACCGGAAAGTGGATAAATTTTTTTTTATATACTAAATTACTTGACTGGAGCAGTAAAAAATGTTGGTGTATAAAAAAGAAATTCATGGATTTGATTTACATAAAATGAAAGTCGGAATATCAATAGAGTTTTTGAAGGACAACTGATATATCACAGAAAAATTGATAAAAGGTAAATGGAAGCATTAGATTGAATTTTTTTAAAAAAAATCAGTGTTCTCAAAATGAAACAAAATTAGAATTCATATACTCGAATCGAGGAAAAATATAAAATTGATGCCCTAAGTGCAATTATCCCCATAACATAATAGGTGAAAGAAGTTAATTAAGACTAAAAACTAAACCCCCCAAAGAAAACCAACATGGGAGTAGTTGATGCACTCGAGTTTACAGAGACCGAATGTTTTGAGTATTCAGGTGAGAATTGTATACTATGAGGTGAGAATTTGACTCAAGAAAACTATGTAAATAGCTTAATACATGTTTGTTATGTATCAGTAAATATGTCTAGGTCTAAGGGTAAATCTAATCATGTTAAATTATATATACATTTTAAAACTGAGATAATGAAAAGTTTAATAATTAGATCGAGCTTCAAATTTTCTAAGTAATTTTACAAATAATTTTCCCTGCCGTTGAATCTTTTGAAATTAGGCCTATAAATTATCATTTGAGTCAATTTTGTTATTTTCATAGGAGTTTTTAGATTATTTCTTAGTAGAGATAGATTTTTCTAGCTTATTTAAATGCTTGTAAAGCTCTAGAAAATCCACCACCATTTATTTAAATTTTAAAAATAAAATTACATATTTATAATTATAACTTTTTTTGGCCCATTAATTTTTTCTTCATGTAATTGTTGACTTATATATTAACTTCCGCATGTATTATTAATTGGGTTTTTAAAGTTGTGGTGCCCTTTTTACTATGCTTCTCTCTCTGTTTTATCTTTTTAATTATTATTATTATTGCAGTAAAATATTGATACCGTTCTCTTATGTGGAGATGAATAATTTGGCTTCAGGTGGATTTTGTTTAAAATTCTTAACAATCCGGTACTGAAAACGACCATATTATTTTTATGGATAATATTTTTAACGAGATTGATTTTTATTTTGTTCCTAACTTTATTTTCCAGCAAGTTAATTTCTTATCGGCCATTCAAGTCACAATCTTCTAAATAACTATCTTTAAATTATCACACTTAATCATTATAAAAAAAAAAGAGAGAGAGAAGAAGTTATTATGATCATCAGATGATCAGATCAATAGCAGAAGCTCTCGAAGATTTCTGTAAGTATGTTAAAGTGTAAATCTAATTCGTTTATAAGCTCAATATCAAGCTAAGCAACTTAAACGAGCTTAGTTCAAACATATTAAAACGTGACTCGATTCATTTGCAGCACAATATGTTCATATCCAACGCGAGAGAGGAACCTCCCCATGCATGGCGATATCTAATGAAATAGTTCAAAGGCTTTTTTATTTCTTATTTCACACTTAACTAGTTAATACATCGGCGATAACAAGCACATGTCATGAAACTCCACACTTAACAAGCCACAGCACTGGAAGGGAAAAAAAGAAGAAAAAAGGCACACACAACTTCTTAAAGATATGGTTGATCTTGAAGATATGGTTGATTGTCAAGATAATGTGTATCTTCAAGATATATTCTAATATTGTGTTGCCTTATCAATACCTGTAAATTAGGCAGTAATCGTAGCCAATATAGCTGATTCTTCTCCTTAATTATAGAACTTCCTGCTGTATATATATCTTTCCGCTGCAATAGAATGAGATACAAGAATTCAGTATTTTGTTCTTCTTTATTTCTGCTTCTTGTTTTCTTCATGGTATCAGAGCAAATACTGATCCTTGCTTTTTAAAATCACTCATCATGAGTGGAGAAATTCTCTCCAGCACATTTAAAAATTCAGCATCAAGATCGATGTTTGAACATGACTCATCTTCACCTTATTTCTTGAACTCCTCTGATAATCCAGGAGTAGTTCTTGTTTCTTGTCTTCTGAAAGGAGACAATTATCCAACATGGAGGCGTGCCATGATGAATGCTTTACGAGCTAAAAACAAGTTGAGTTTTGTTGATGGCTCTTTACTCAAACCAGAGGAGGATAACAAAGAAATTCAAGCCTGGGAAAAGTGCAACTCAATGGTAATCTCCTGGATCTTTAATGCTTTAGCTTCAGAATTGCATGATAGTGTTGCCTATGTAGATTCAGCATATGAAATGTGGGGAGAACTGCAGGAACGTTTCTCTCAAGGAAATGTTCCACGTATTCATGAATTGAAAAGAGAGATTTGTTTAGCACAACAAAAAGATCTTACTATAGCAGTCTACTACACCAAATTAAAAGGTCTGTGGGATGAATTGTCAGCCTACTCTACTGTCCCTGCATGCTCATGTGGTGCTGGAAAAGAAATCTGGGCAGAGAGGGAAACAGAAAAGGTGCATCAGTTTCTCATGGGACTGAATGATCAATATGGAATCATTCGGTCCCAAATACTAAACATGGAACCCTTTCCTTCAATCAACAAAGCTTATGCGTTTGTAACCAAAGAAGAGAAACAACTGGCCATTGCTTCAATTGGCCGTGATCAACCAACAGAGGTAGCAGCATTTACTGTCAAACCTTTCAGGTTTCCAGCAAGGGATTTTGCTGAAGAACATCAAAGAGGAGAGACAAGCAAATTCAAATGTTCATATTGTGATAAACCTGGACATTCCAAAGACAAATGTTTTAAGCTGGTTGGATATCCTTCAGGTTGGCAAAACAGAGCAAAGACTTCAAATTATGGCAGACAGAACAGAAACTTCAAAAGGGAACCAGAACATGTTTCATCCAACAATGCCATTGCAGGGTCAAGTCAGCCTACGGGTAAAGGTTTTAATCTCACTCAAGAACAGTATGAACAACTCATGTCCCTACTGCCCTCTACTAATCAGAATTTAGCAAACTTTGTTGGTAAGGTCACTCACTCATCTGATACTACAGATTGGATTCTAGACAGTGGTGCTTCTGAACATCTCACATGTGATGCACTTGCTGTCTTTGATACAAAAACACCTTCACATTATTTACCTGTTAAACTACCAAATGGAACATCTGTCCCTGTGCATTCTGTTGGTCAGATCCAACTTTCAAACATGACTTTAAATCATGTTCTTTATATACCATCATTCAAATGTAATCTCCTTTCAATAAGCAGGTTGACAAAATCCCTACAATGTTCAGTCACATTTTTTCCATCTTTTTGTGTCTTACAGGACCTCAAATCGAAGAAGCTGATTGGAATGGGTGAATTACGTGATGGCTTATACTACTTCCATGGACTGCATTTGCCTTTTGTCGCAGCAGCATCACTTACTTCTTCTTCCAACTTGTGGCATGAGCGGTTAGGGCATCTCTCATTTGATCGTTTATCCCTAATTCCAGAATTGTCTAGTGTGTCTTTTAAAAATTCAAACAATTGTTGCGATGTGTGTCATCGAGCTAAACAAACTCGAAATGTTTTTCCTTTAAGCAATAATAAATCTGATTTTCCTTTCGATATGGTCCATTGTGACATTTGGGGACCATATAAAACACCATCTACGTCAGGTGCTCATTATTTTCTTACCATTGTAGATGATTGTTCTAGATGCACCTGGGTTTATCTTCTCAAACACAAGTCAGAAGCACAAAAATACTTTATTCAATTTCATGCTATGATTAATACTCAATTTAATCGGAGTATCAAAATAGTTAGGAGTGATAACGGTCTGGAATTTACTGCTGGTCATATGTTCAAATTCTTTTCTCAAAATGGTATTTCACACCAAACGTCCTGTGTTGATACCCCACAACAAAATGGAATAGTAGAGCGGAAGCATCGTCACTTGTTAGAGGTTGCTCGTGCTCTTCGATTCCAAGCCAATTTACCAATTAAATTTTGGGGTGAATGTGTCCTGACTGCAGCTTACTTGATAAATTACACTCCCACTCTTAAATTGTCTGGTAAAAGTCCTTATGAGATACTGTTTTCAAAAACCCCATCTTACTCACATTTACGTGTTTTTGGCTGTTTGTGTTATGTGCATGATAAGAATCGATCCAATGATAAATTTGCTCCCCGATCTAAGACTTGTGTTTTCATCGGTTATCCTAATGGGAAAAAGGGATACAAAGTTTGTGATATGGAATCACACAAAATTTTTACATCTCGCGATGTCATTTTCTATGAAAACAAATTCCCGTTTCAATCTCATAATCCTTCAAAAGAATCAAATATAGTTGTTCCTTTGCCTGTGTTTGACTCCTTTGAGACATCAGACACCATATTCTCGGATTCTAGTCCACAAATTCAAAATCCTCCAGACAATCTAGATGCTGAAGCTGCACTGCCAACTAGTATTAATTCTGATCATCAGGTTGTCCCTTTAAACACTTCACGATCTCAAAGACCTCGACGAGTTCCTTCTCATCTTGATGATTATGTGTGGCAGCTTCCTGGAATAGATAAGTCATCACAGCCCACATCCAATACAGTTTCTTCAGGTATACTTTATCCCATAGCATGTCATTTGTCTTATGCTCGTTTTGCTCCATCTCATCAAGTATTCCTGGCTAATATTTCTGTTGTGAGTGAACCTAAAACCTTTTCCCAAGCTGTAACAGACCGGCAATGGTGTGAAGCAATGAAACAAGAAATTTCTGCGCTAGAGCAGAATCAAACTTGGAGTTTAGTGTCATTACCTTTAGAGAAGAAACCAGTTGGTTCCCGTTGGATATACAAACTGAAATACAAGTCAGATGGTTCCATTGAACGCTATAAAGCTCGTTTAGTAGCTCAAGGATACACACAGATTGAAGGACTAGATTATACTGAAACATTTGCACCAGTTGCAAAATTGACCACTGTCAGATGCTTGATGGCTGTTGCTGCTGCTAAGAATTGGGAATTACATCAACAAGATGTAAACAATGCATTCCTTCATGGAGAATTGCATGAAGAAGTCTATATGATTCCTCCCCCAGGCTATCTGCCATCAGGTGACAATCGGGTATGCAGACTCCATAAATCCTTATATGGACTGAAGCAGGCACCTCGTCAATGGTTCGAAAAGTTCTCCCGGTCCTTAAGAAAATATGGCTTCACACAATCCTCAAATGATCATTCACTCTTTACTCTGATTAAAGGTACATCTTTCCTTGCTCTCCTTGTCTATGTCGATGACATGGTTATTGCTGGAAATGATTTTTTGCAGATTCAGCAACTCAAACATTACCTTAGTACATGTTTCTCCATCAAAGACCTCGGCACACTTAAGTATTTTCTTGGCTTAGAGTTGGCTCGTTCTCCTCAAGGAATATCTCTCTGCCAACGCAAATATACTCTTGATTTATTAAAAGAGACTGGTATGGCTGGCAGTAAGCCAGCTGCTTTTCCCATTCCTCAACAGCATCGCCTATCTTCAGACTGTGGAGAACCTTTACCAGATCCGAGTCAATATCGTCGCCTGATTGGACGTCTTATTTATCTCACAATTTCTCGACCAGATGTCACTTATGCAGTGCAACTTCTTAGTCAATTCATGCACAAACCATGTCAGCCACATCTTGATGCTGCCTATTATGTTCTTCGCTACTTGAAGAGTTCTCCTGGTCAAGGCCTTTTCTTTCCATCCAACAGTGATTTTCAGATCAAAGCTTATTGTGATGCCGACTGGGCAAGCTGTCCTATGACTCGACGATCGGTTACTGGTTATTACATCTTTCTTGGCGATGCTCCTATATCGTGGAAGTCCAAGAAACAACCCACAGTGTCACGTTCCTCTGCTGAATCCGAATATCGCTCTATGGCTGCCACCACCAGTGAACTGATATGGTTACATAGTCTGCTTGCTGATCTCTCTGTGCCTAATTCTCAACCTATGTTTTTGCACTGTGATAATCAATCTGCTTTACACATTGCTGCTAATCCTGTGTTTCATGAACGCACTAAGCATATCGAGATCGATTGCCACTTCATTCGTGAGCACTTACAATCCGGGCTCATTGCCACACAATATGTTTCAACCCACTTTCAGTTAGCAGATATCCTAACTAAAGCGTTGGGACGTGATCGTTTTCACTTTCTTCTCTGCAAGTTGGGCATTCAGAATCTTCATGCTCCACCTTGAGGGGGGATCTTAAAGATATGGTTGATCTTGAAGATATGATTGATTGTCAAGATAATGTGTATCTTCAAGATATATTCTAATATTGTGTTGCCTTATCAATACCTGTAAATTAGGCAGTAATCGTAGCCAATATAGCTGATTCTTCTCCTTAATTATAGAACTTCCTGCTGTATATATATCTTTCCGCTGCAATAGAATGAGATACAAGAATTCAGTATTTTGTTCTTCTTTATTTCTGCTTCTTGTTTTCTTCACAACTAGAAGAAGAAGAAAGCACAGACCACGAGAAACACAACAGCGCATCCCACCATGTTTCTTAAACCTTCACCACCCATCTTCTTCACCCTTTTTTTCTGGTACACAGACATTATCTTGTTGTTTTTGTACGCAAACGAAATTAGCACAACAAGCCTTTCTATCGCATCGTTGGCCATCATGGAGACAGCGTTCATTGATTTCATCAGCAAACATGATGTTTAAGAGTGGAACTTGCCTCGCAGCAACCGTGGAATGAGGAACAGTGGCCACTACGAGCAAGGCCACCATGAGAAGCAAACCAACCTTCTTGCACTCCATGATCTCTCCACTCTCAATCAATTAAAGTATCTGTATGTAATTATATATTATTGCATGGATGATACCTCTTGGAAAGCCTGCGTTTTATAGTGGTTGGAAGCATGCAAAGACACTATCTTTCTCATTAATAATTGCAAGGTCACTTGTGGTGGAAAAAAGACCACATCTTTGGCTTCTCACTAGAAAAGTCATCTGAGGGCCAAGTCAAATTTATTTCAACATAAAAGAAATATTGATGTGATGATAATATGAATCAGCCCGGGATAATATTATTAATAAGCAATCTGGGATAAAATATTGAGATAACATGCAAAAAAAAAAAAAAGTGAGAAAAACCAGAAAGCACAAGATGCAATAATTTAATATCAAATAATAAAATTAAATCAATTTAAAAAACAAAACATCAAAGAAAAAACACATTAGTCAACCCAAATACATTTAACTGACCACTTAACTAACCAGCTAAACATGAAATGAGATTGAGATAAAATAAAATTAAAATTAAAAAAAACCAAAGTAAAAAAAAAAAAAAAAAAAACCCTCAAGACTATCCAGGTTAACTTGACTAACTCTAACCCTAGATAACCTCATTAAAAGAAAAGTAAAAAAACTACATAACTCAATGATTAATAATTTAATGCCAAAGTATGAAAGTTTAAAAAATCAATTTTAAAGAAAATATTAAGAAAAAAATCCTAGTCAACAATCAACATGAGTTAAATTGAAACCTATTATCCAGAATATGAGATAAGAATAACCCCATAAAAAAAAAAAGCGGGACAAATCACAAAGCTCAATTCCAAGAATCCAATATCAAAAAATGAAAATGAAAATAAAAAAATCAATTCATAAAAAAAGACCTAAAAGAAAACCAAATTTAATTAAACTGAGCTAATATTCAAAATCAATTACTCGAGTCATGAGACCAAGATTAACATGTAGAAGACAAACGTGAAAAAAATAATGAAACAAAATTTCTAAACATAAAAAACTAAAAAGCCAAACAAATAGCAATAAAAATAATGAGGGGTCAAATTTGATATGAAAACTAATTGAAAGAAAATAATTAGGAAATAAACTGGAAAAAAATAGAAAATGAAAAAAATAAAAAAAAATAAAAAAAAATTTACAATAAAAAAAATAATGACCAAAATTGGATACAAAAATAAAATAAAATGTTGGGTGGAAAAATAAAAATAATAATAATAAGAGGATAAAAAACAACAATATATAAAAGAATAAGGAATCATTTGGAAACAAATATTAAATGAAATAAAATAAATAGGGATGAAATAAACTTAAAAAACATAAAAATCAACATGAATAACAATCAAAATAATGAATGATAAAAATAAAATCAATACAAATTAAAGAGTATGTATTTTATTCTTTAAGTCATTTAAAAAAATAAAAAGACCATGAAGCCTTTATTAGCTATGTAATTCATTTTTTTTATTCTAAGAGTAAATTAGAAATTTCATTAGGCAATAAAAATATAAAAAGAATAATTTATTCAATTCAATTTGAAAACACAAATTGAAAAATGTGAAAATATTATTTTTTCTTTAATTTTTTTATTTTTTAGAGATCTACATGGAGGGTAAAAAAATTATTATAATAAGTTTTGTTCTGTAGTGAAACACTTAGGCCCTTTAATTGTTTTTTAATAATTATCTCTCATGTAAAACAATACTACATGAACATTTTTGTTAGATTATAAGTGTGTTTAGTTATAAATGTATGGTGTTTTTGTTAAAGTATTTTTTAATTAAAATGATATATTTTTTAGTTTTTTTATTTTAGATCTAAGGATATATATTAAAATCATAAAAAAAAATCTAAATATATCAATTTAATTTATTTAAAATAAAAAATAATTTAAAAAACACTTAAAAAATGAATTTAACAACGTCGTTAGCCAACCTCACTTGTATTTATTGGAATTATACGAGGATAACGAGTAAATATAGCTTTCCACTAATAATAATAACAATCGCAAGCAAGATTGCATGTGATGGAACATTATCGCCATTTACATTTGGAGGAATATTTCAAGACATTTTTACAAACTGATTTCAACTGTTGTTTTTTTTTTTTTTTTTGAGTTTTGATTAAGAAAATAAAAATTTAATTAAGCACGTTTAGGAACTATAAAACTCAAAATCCTCTCATATCATTTAAATTTTTTTTAAAAAAATTCCACCTAAGAGCTAAATTTATTAGATAATTAATTATATTTCATAACATTAACATAATATCGATAGTAAATTTGATAGATCATCCCCTATTTTAATTGCAATTTAATTTATCCACCCATCCTTGAAAATCTTCAAGAACTTTCCTCTCATTAACTCTTTTAGTAAATTCGTCAGAACTTGTTCTCTATTTTCCTAACCAGCTGAAAACCTCCTCCCCTCTCCTCTCCTCCCTTCCCATTTCTTTTACTTGTCGTTAATGTCCATGGCCAAGGCTGCTTACGCTGTCCATCAACAATGCACGATCGAGGGATCACAAGTCAGTGGAGGGTCACAAACATCTTTTATAAAGTGTGCAGTATACTGTCTTGCGATTGGTTGTCAATCAGAGCTCGTCTTCTTCGATCCAACCATCTGCTCGTGAAAAATGAACACCCTTCTAGATCAATAATTGTCGAACACCCTTCTAGATATTCAATAATTGGCCACAATAGTGATAATTTAATTCGAAATCGATAGTTATTCATTACTCGTGCGAGATAATTATATATAAAAAAATCATGATGCCATTGCCATCGCTAATTGGCTGTAGTGGGTACGTAGCAAGAGCATTTCTTTGGCGGTCCCTTTTGTTAGTAGTTTCAAGTAAGCATGGGTAGGAAAATTTACAATCGTTGGTATTATAATTATATATCCTTTTCCAATAGAATTTACATATTAGATTAATATAATAACGAGTATTGTTTCACTTATAATAACCTGTATTTGTCATTAATCTTACAGTACTATTAATTAAGTTTCAATCTAAAATATTATTTATATTATTTTTAAATATACTAGCATCGGCCAACCCCCTCACGGCGGGCCTTTCCTTTGCCGGGGGTACGTAGCATGCCGCAGCGCTGGCTCCGCCAGTTTCGACAGAGCCAACGCCCGAGGTGAGCAGCACGAGAGCATATATATACCGTCTAGCATCGGCCGCCCCCCTCGCGGCAGGCCTTTCCTTTGCCGGGGGTAGCATGCTGCAGCGGTGGCTCCTCCAGTTTCGACAGAGCCAACACACAAGGTGAGCAGCGCGGGCGCGTCTTCTATGAATGAAAGTTTTTTTTTTTTTTTTTTAAGTTTGAGGCAAGCTCTTCAATAGTAAGTTGGCCATCAATCCACCCAAGGGGACGAACATTATCTCGTTAGTGACGTCCTTTATCATCTTTTTAGAGTTGGTGTTATTGAATACCTTTATAAAGAGCTGAAAGGTAGACCTTTTCATTGATGATTACAAGCCTGTCCTGTACAAGTATTCCATCTTTTCAATATCATATAATTCGATTCCGAATTATTAATATATAATATAAAATCATTTTCAAAAGCCTTCTTAATAATTTAATTTTTTTATTAAAATAATTATTTAATATGATATAAAAGTTTTATTAATCACGAATCCTTCCTATCATGCAAATTAATACCAAGCAAGGATGGGTTTGACCAATTTTTAAATCTTTACTTTAAGGGATACGCCGAAGATTAGATTAAAATTATGATTAAAACTGCACTTAATATTTTAATTTTCTAAGTTGAGAGGATTCTTTGGTAAATAAAATAACCGAGTAATATGGTCAAGATAAGTCATAATAAATACTTTTATTTTCTACACAAAATCAAGTCAAGAAAGAAAAAAATAAAAAAAAATATCCAACTAATGTACAAAACATTTCAAAACAATAAAAAAATAAAGTTTTTTTTCCTAAAAAAAAAAAAACTAGAACATTGCTTTCTTGCCAGAAGTCTCTAATGAATTAAAAAGATTACTTTCATGCCATAAGTCTCTAAAGAATTTAAAAGATTCAAATATTGTCTCACTGTGGATGATATATAATTAAACGATTAGAATTTTTTTCTGGAAATGGGGGTAATGATTACCCTATTAATTAACAATTAAATTTACCCTTAAATCTAATCCTCATAAACCTTTATTTGAGTTTTATTCAAACAATAGAAGAAAAGTGGTTATCATTTTTTATGGGAAATTTTGTGTGAAGCACTCAAGCTAGCTAGATATATCGTAGCCATTGATCATAAATTCATCTTAAAATTATTATTTAGACGAGCCAAAGCAGAGCTCTCTGGAAGAGCCTTTGGGCCATGCCACCCTAAACTTTAAAAAAGTTTATGTTTTAGTCTAGCAACCTTTTGAATTAGACCATTCAAATCAAGGATTCTTTAATCATGTTGCCACTCCACCGTCGCTACTCGGCCCCTTGACTAGTAGATAACATAGAAATAGAGCAGTAAGCACCCATGGCTAGGATTAAAAAAAATAAATAAAAAAGAAAGTGAGCTAGCAGTTTAGCTAACAATGAGGAGATGATTAGGAGGAAAAGATATTTCTAGTTTGCATATATATTACTAGTATTTTCTATCCTAGAAATGTGTAATCTACTAGTTAGATTAGTTAATTAGAATCCTAGTTGGTTTGAGGTTATAAACATAAAGGTCAAAATATGCAAATTGAAGATGATTTAATCAATCTATAAAATCTCAAGAGATTAAATATTTGAGTGTTTAGTGCTTTTAATAATTGGTATATATCAAAGTTTAGACACTTGAGACAGCAAGGAAAAAAAAAAAATCATATGCAGCAGCAAAAACAGTAGACGAAGACGCAACATCCGTCTCACTGCAGTAGCAGCGACATAAATAGAAGCACTCTCCCATCAGCAGCAGCAACTTCCTTTCGTGTTTCTCCAAAAGCAGCTATGGCACTTGTTTCACAGAAAAAACAAATCAACGGTGTTGTAACCTATTTTTGGTGGAACATTTTCACCGCGACGCCGCATTAATGCGACAAGCGACGGTAAGCACCTCAAACTGACACAACAGTCGCTTCAAACAGCTGTAGCAGCAGCTCCAAACAGTTCCAACGCAACAATACACACGAGCAGCAACAGAAATCAAGAAGCAACAGCTTAGTCTCTTATTCGCAACAGAAGCAGCACTGCAATAAATGGTTTCAACAGCAGCTAACAGTAGACTTCCACAACAATTTAGAGAAGCAGCAGTTGTGTAGTATCGTAGATTAGCGAAGCAAACGTAGGCTCTTTTGACACTGTTTTTAAACCTTTTTTTTTTAATTTTAAATTTTTTTTAGTGTTTTTTAATCATTTTAATATAATAAAATCAAAAATAAAAAAATATTTTAATAAATTTCTAAATAAAAAATATTTTAAAAAACAATCTCCAATATATTATTAAACAGTCTCATCAAAACAGAAATAACAACACAACCATAAACACATAAGCCTTCATGTAAACCTCAAACAAAAATTATATGGCATTTAGAAAATGGATGTAACAATTATACAAGTGAAGACAAGTTAGTCTTTTCTAATTTAAATGAATCTTATTAAGATTTTATAATGTTTGATAACAAGTCTAAAATTTTTGTTGCGGAAAAAGAAATGATAGCAATTTAAATCAAGAAGAATACTATCCATACCATCTTTGATGGTTTTTTTTTGGTTACATAATTAAAAATAAATTTACTTAGCAATAATGGAATTCAAGAAAAGAGGTATGGAGTTTATATATATAAAAAAAATAGAGTAAAATTGAAAATGACAGATTAGGCTTAATTTTTAAAGTTAACATGAGAATGAATCAATTGTTTCTTCTATATCTTCAAAACATTACTCGTTCACATTTTTCTATGAGGTTAAAGGAGGAAGCATGGCAACGAAGTTTTCGCTATGATCATTTTAATTTTGACGGATTGAAAATTCAGTGTTTTCTAACCACTGTTTCTCAAGTTTGTGAAGAATGAGTTGTTAGAAAACAACAATATTGAAACTAATCATTTTTATTGAGGATTATCGCCAGATCTTGTTCTCTCTTTTTCTAACCCCATAACTCCCCGTTTCCATTTTCTTTTCTTCTTGTCGTTAATGTCCATGGCCAGGGCTTCTTAGCTTGCCCATAATCAAAGCTCAATCGAGGGATCACAAACATCTTTTATAAAGTGCGCAATATCCAGTCTTGCTATTGGGTGGCTCGCTATTGGCGCTTGTCAATCAGAGTTGGGCCTCTTCCCTTTCACTCAATCCGCAGACCCTACCATCTGTTCGGGAAAATGCCCCGCCGAACACAAACTGAATCTATCTATTTATATTTATTTTTATATTTTAAAAATACTTTTTAAAAAATTAATTTTTTTATAATTTTGGATCATTTTAATGTACTAATATCAAAAATAAATTTTAAAAACTAAAACAAATTATTTTTAATATATTTTCAAATATAAAACAATTATTATCATACTTTAAACACCTTTAAATTTTCCATCAATCCAAGGATACCATTGTCGCGTTAGTGATATACATTATCTTTTTAGAGTTAGTGTTATTGAATACCTTTATTCAAGGAGCTGAAAGGGAGACCTTAGACGTGCATTACCTAGTATTATTAATTAATTTAAATTACAAAAATAATAAGAGTGATAAAACTTGAACTCCTATCATTAAATCAACAAAGTTATCATATTAAAAGAAAACCCAAAATATAATTTATATTCGAATTACAACGCTCAAATATCTCTTACTCTGTCCAGAATCAAATTAAGGCATGCTCTTAAATGGGATGTTGTCCATCAATCCACCTAAGGTGGGGACGAACAACATTATCTTGTTAATTAGTGACCTACGTACGTTATCTTTTTAGAGTTAGTTTTATTGAATAGAGAGGGAGACCTTTTCATTGATGATTGCAAGCATTTCCTGTACAAGGATTCCATCTTATCATATAATTCGATTCAGAATTATTCATCAATAAAAAAAATCTAAAAAAAATAACTCTTGATAATTTAAATTCGTGAATTAAAATTATTATTTAACATGATATAAAAGTTTTATTAATCACGAATTATTTCTATCATACCATTGACTGCAAAAGCAATGATGGGTTTGAACAATTTTTAAATCTGTACTTTAAGTGATATGCCAAAAATTACCAAAATTCGAGTTTTATTCAAACAACAGAAGCAAAGTGGTCAAAATTATAATGGAAAATTTTATGTGAAGCACTCAAGCTAGGTATACAGTGCAGCAATTCATAACTTTATCTTAAAATTATTATTTAGACTGGCTCAAGCAAAGCACTAGGAAGGTTTTGGGGCCATGGCCCCGAAACTTTAAAAAAGTTTACGTTTTAGTCTAAAAACTTTTCAAGACGATTCACATCAAGGGATTATTACAAGCATTGTAACCAAGGACTTGTTAAAAGTGCAGGTGTCCTTCGTATAGCTATGCAACTGTTCGAGGTGTCATGAGTGTGGAAATATACGAAAGCTATAGATTTTTACCATATGCCCTTTGTAAGAATTGATTTGCAATATATATTATTTTAATATATTTTTAAAAAATATTTTAAAAAATCACCAATAGCCCAATACCACCATAACAAACATTATAACTCGTTAATAAATGCTTCTCATAATGTTTATTTATGGTTATATATATATATATATATATATATATATATGTTGCTTAACTTAGTGTTACAAAGAAAACTAACATTTTGAAATGGTGGGAAAACACTGTTTACTAGGAATTTATTTTTTGTATTATTTAATTTGATATGTTAATATTAAAAATAAATTTTAAAAATTTAAAATATATATTATTTTAATATATTTTTTAAAAAATCACCAATACCACCGTAACAAACAACATTGGAACTCGTTAATAAATGCTTTTAGGTGAGAGAATAATCATCCAATTCATTCTTACACGTGCAACCTTTGAGCAACAATTTGATGGCCCAACTCAAAATAATTACCCTTTTTATTACACTAATCTTAGAAAGTTCAATAATCAAGTGGCGAAAGTACTTTTCATAATATTTAACCACATTATATGTATGTGGGTACGTAAACCATATAAAACAATCTATAAGTGGTTAGACAAAGCATGGATGCGTTTCTTTTTAAAAAAATTACTAGAATAAATTATTAATTCGTTCTTGAGAATTGAATTAATTAGTCTTTTTTATTATTTTTTTAAACCAGCTTATTGTGCTTAATCTAGTATCACTTTATTCAAATTATATCTTATTTTCTCATCAAACTTTTCATAATATTTATTTATGGTTTAAAACTAAAATAAATTGGAAAATATATATAAAATGAATGGAAAGGTCTGACTAATAAGTTTTTGATTAATTTATTTCTCAAGATTAGATTAATTGTTTTGTACTAATTCACTCAAAATGGACGCATACATAAACTGCATCGACAATAATAATGCATACCACAACTTCTATAAAATCATTTTTTTATGAGAAAAATGTTAGCTTTCAAGTTTGCTAAACATAATTATTATTGGGTTTAATTTTATGATTGCTTATAGTCTTTGTTTTTTAAATTATTTTTTATTTAAAAAATATTAAATTAAAATTTTATATATTGATATTTAAAAAACTTAAAAAATTATTTTAAATGAAAAAGATTTTTAAAACACACCAATTATATATTATCAAATGCACACAAAGTATCTACCTCAATTAAGAAACTTTTAAACAAAATGTTGAGAAGATGATTGGATAGTGGGCCGCAAAGTAGGCCAACTACTAGCCTCTCATTCTTATAAATTGGATTAACTAGGGGATGCACTCCACTATTCATGCAAAGACTCCATGAATAGTCACTTGTGGTGGAAAAAAGACCACATCTTTAGTTTCTTTTTATTTCTCACGTAAAATAAGACTCCATGAACATCTTCTTTTTGTCAGAGTATAATAACTCAACGAGCCAACTTCACGTAAAATATGTCTCTTGTTTGCTCAAGATAAGCATGTGTATAGTTTTTTTTATTGTTTTTTTTTTTTGCAATAGAATTTATTATTTTTTAAAAAATTAAATTAATATGATAGCAGAGTATTTGTTTCTCTTCACTTGTATTCGCTATTGAGTTTAAATTGCTAAATAAAACATTAAAATATAATTTATTTATTCTGTTATATCTCATATCTTAGTGCTATCATTTTATCGATAAGATTCTAATATTATATCAAAAAAAAAAAACTAAATCAATATTGAAATTTGGGCATAATCCTAGCATGAAAATTTATATATTTTTTCTTCCAATGATTACAACACTCGAATTTCTCTTACTCTGTCCACATTTAAATTAAGGCATGCTCTTAAATGGAATGTTGCCATCAATCCAGTAAGGTGAGGACGAACATTATCTTCTGGAGATTGCGGGATAACATTATCCATTGGTTGCATGCATGATTGATACCTCTATTCAAGGAGGTGCAATTATAAGGGATGTTCTTCTTTGATGATCGCATGCATGTCCTGTTTAAGTGTTCCATATTATCTTTTTCACATAATTAGATTACAATTGTTAGCGTATATAATACATGTTTTAGGAATTTACTTAATAGTTAAAATTCTTAAATTAAAATAATTGCTTAAATTAAAATCAAGATTGCCGAACAAAAGCACAAAACATTTAAAAATAAAAAAGTACAAAACTACTGTACCTTGAAGAAAAATCTCTTTTGGATGAGGGTCAGCTCTTCATTTAATTTGCTATCAAGACAAGTAATTAATTATGGGCTGTCTATATATATATTTAAGTTGACGGGTCCCAGGATTTAAATCGATGAGGATAGCACCAAAGAATTAAAAAGAATCAAATATAGTTTTCACTGTGGGTGATATACAACAGTTTAAGATTTGAGATTTTTGCTAGCTAGAAATGTGATGAACGGTTTATATAATCATCTTAAATAATTCTGAGATGAGCGGATGCAGCCAAGTATAATCTCCTCAAGGTAAACGGTTTTGAAGTCTCTTTAATATCTACACTTCTTAATTACTTTGTCCTGTAATAAATTTTAATATTACTATTCTCAATATAAAAAAAAATACAAAATAATATAGACTTTTATAAATTTAAAAACCAAAAAATTTAATTCACTTGAAAGGATGTATAAATTATATTTAATGACCTTACCTACCTAATAATTTGTGTTATTTATTGCTTAGCGTAAATTAATTATACAAGCATGTTTTGTCCAAGTATTCCATCTTATCACATAATTTGATTCAGAATTATTAATAAATAATATAAAACTATTTAAACAAAAAACTTAATAATTTAAATCTTTAAATTAAGATAGTTATTTAATAAATATATGAATTTTATTAATTAAGTAATTACAAATATTCCCATAGTAGAATCTAATATAAATTAATCAATGATGGGTTTGAACAATTTTTATATTTTTATTTTAAGGGACATGCTATGGAGTATTATTTTGATTTTTTGGGTTCATGTAATTTTTATTTTTCCTTTTATTTTCTAATCAAAATCAAGTAATGAAAGAAAAAATAATCAAGATTGTCCAACAAAAGAACAGAATATTTCAAAATAATAAGAAAAAATCACGTTTTGTTTTAATAAAACTTTCATGCCATAATTAAGTCTCTTTCAGTTAGACGGGGGCAGGTGCAGCTAGCTCCAGCTACTCTGCCTTGCAAAAGTACCCCTTTTGAATTCACGTCGACCTTTCATTTTGCTATAAAGCCAAATAATTAATCGTGGTCTGTCTGTTCTTAAGATAACTGGTCCCAAGAATTAATTAAATCGATGATGATAAAGCTAAAGAATTAAAAAGATTCAATAATAGTTTCACTGTGGATATTGATATATCAGCACTCCTCTTTTTTTATAAATTGCTAGAACCGGCTCACATCCAGGTCCTAAGGGAAGTTTGAAGAAAGCAAGAGAAATTGAATTTATGAGATCCAATAGGAAGCTAAAGCTATCAGGTTGAATTTCTTTTGGGTTGAAGCCCTAGCAGCATTGATTAGAAAGAGGAGTGTCATTTTTTGTAGTAGATCTCTTGATTCTAGCCTCGGATATTGGGGTCATGTTCCCTGCTGGCAGTGGTTTCAGAACAGTAGTGATCACTGATCCGGCTGGAATAGATAACCTTCTTCTAGATGGCCATGCAGATTTGTCCTCGCCGGACAAATCAAGAACACCCATTGATTTGGTGGCAGATCTTAATGGAGAGTTGTGGTTTATCTTTGTCCTACTTGGATATTGATTTGGTGGCAGATCTTAATGGATACCTAAACTTGGATTTTCATACTAGAACAACAGCAGACTGACTGCAGCTCTAATATTTCCATTTCCTTCTTGCTGAAGTGGTCTACCTTCAGAATCTTCAGAGATTATGATCCCGTCATGAGTATCTGTTTTCTGATTTCAAATTCGATCCTGCCGTAACATGGAGGCTCCTCCTTCTGGACACTCCTTTTCCACCAGGACACTAGTTCCTGTCGTGTCCCTCTGCTGGCTTCTCCTTGCTTCATCCACAGCCTGCTTGCTCTGTTATGCTCTTTTTTCAAACGCCTTCCTTGATCGTCATCAACTTGTCAAAACCCATCTGGCCCCATAAATACATTATAAAATTGCAGACGAGGGATATGGATCAAAAATGATAATGAGATACTGAAAACTACTAAGCGTTTTTATTTGTTGTACATAATATCAAATCAAATTATCATAAGATAAAAAAACAAATCGAGATTTCTCCGTCGATGACAGGGTGTTTGTCTTGTCCAATTTTTTTTATAAATTAATATTTCAAATGCGAATGTTTGTCTTGTCCAATTTAAAAGATTTTAACTTTTGTATCAGTTCCAAATGTTCCCATTCCAATATCCCATTTCTGGGATTCTTGAGTCCCTGAACGCAGCAACTACAAACAAGATTGGAAACTGATTCTTTAAAGACAAAGAACCCACCAATGTACAGTGCCAAAAGGAGACCTGCCCTCCATTCCCTGCTGCTTACCGTAAAGCATCGGAGATAATTGACAAGGGCGTGGATGAGTGTTGGATAGTTGTTGATATTTTCCTATTGAAATACGAAGATTTATGGCATGATTCAGAGACCATTTTTCAAATAGAACAACAACTAGAGATCATATGCCAGGATGGCCAAGATTTTAAGAATTGTATAGTGGGCTTAAGAGGCTTCATGGGCTGAATAACCGAGTCAACACATGTTAGAAGTTTTTTCTTAATAGCTTCAACAATTCAATCTTGTTTGTTAATCTGACGGTTTAAAATAACTTTTCGTATTAAAATAAATATTAATAATATTTTTTTATTTTTAAAAAATTATTTTTAATATTAGCATATTAAAATAATTTAAAAATACTAAAACTATATTAATTTGAAGTTAATAAAAAAATAAAAAAAAATTAAATTTTTTTAAAAATACTTTTAAAACGTAGAAATAAACAGGGATGAAATGAAGCTTTCTAGCATTAAACTACTTGTTTCTTTGTAGGGATACATAGGTTACTTGTGGGGTCTGAGAGTGGAAATGGCCGCATAGCAGAAGCGGAATGACCACAAATGGCAACGGAAAGAAAGGCCACCATCAGCAGCAAACCAGCCTTCTTGCTCAACATTTCCATGATCTCTCCTGCAGTCAACACTCTCCATCAATTATACTTTATTTTGTGTTTTATATATATATATATATCATATACCTCTTGCAAGAGCAGACTCCATTATATAGAAGGACCACGCGTGCTATTCCATTGATAATTGCAAGAAATTTGCAAGTGATGTGTGGTGGAACAAGTGCCAACACCGGGATTTTCTTTTCTTTTCTGTGGTTGCAACGCATTACGAAAACATTGCCCCAATGCTAACATAAAGATCGGTTGGTAACATATTGAATAACGGTTGAAAAAATAATTACTTAAACAAGAAACACAAATTGTTCAACCAAGCTACTAATTGATCTTCTTTATGAAGATTCTATTTTTGCTAAAATATATGCTACACCCTTAAACCATTAATTTGTGTTTTCTCTTTTATATATATATATATATATATATATATATATGGGGTCCAAAAATAGATAAAAACAAAAGAGAATAGATCTCATTAATTATTTGAGTAACCCTTAAGATTGCTAGTTCTCCATTAATAATTGCAAGTTGGGCACAACCCGAACTAGGGTTTTTCAATATATTTTTTTTAATCAGTAAAAATCAAATACTAAATCAATTGAGAGATAAGCTATCAACTTAAATTTTTATGTTAAATTAGTTTTTTAACATTGTATCAGAAATTTAATAATGAAGCGGTGATGAGTTTGAATCTCACCATTCCTATTTATATGATAAAAATTAAGTATAAAATGATACCTCGCATGCATTATATTTGGATACCAATTTCACTTTTTTTATATGTATATTGTCATGAACATTCTCTTTGGAGGATGAAAATTATGAATAGAACTGAGATTTTGCTTCCCTGATCCAAGAACGCGGCGTTTGTCTTTGAATGGGTTAATTTTGCTATTTTAACAAACCTTGTGTCAAAGAACCATCTTAACCTAAAAGCTTAAGCTTTTAGGTGAGGTCCTAGGATATGATTTATATTATTCTCTAACACACCCCCTCAAGTGAAAGCCCTTTGGGCTTGAAACTTGCACAGACCCACATTACCTTGTGCTTAATTTTTATCAAATAAATGGAGATGGTGAGATTCGAACTCGTGACCACTAGGTCATCAAGGCTCTGATACCATGTAGAAAAACCATATCAACCTAAAAGCTTAAGCTTTTAGGTGAGGTCCTAGGATATGATTTATATTATTCTCTAACACCTTGTTATCCCTCTATATGCTGCATCAATGGTGACTCCAGAACACCTTGTTATCAAAGTGTATGTTTGGTATTGCGGTTGCTGTTGTGGTTGTGATTTTAAAAAAAATATTTTATAAAAAGTATTTTTAGTTGATGTTAGTTTGGAAAAATATATGTTTGGTTAAAACTATTGTTGAAATTGAGGTTGAATAAAAAGTAGTTTAATGTGTTTGGTTAAAAAATGCTTTTCAAATTGAGGTTATAAAATAATTTAAAAATATTTTGAATTTAAATATTATAGATTTAACTACTATTATTACATCATGAAATAAATAATATTGATATCAAATATTTTTTATTATTCAATTAAACTATATGCAATGTCATCACATACGAAATCTATCCAACAATGACTGTATTTTTCATGGTTTCTTAAGCACGCAACAACAAAAACTGAATTTTTTGTTACGTCATTAAGCAATATCTTTCTAATTTTTTGAATAAAACACAATTAAAATAAAACTGAATATTTTTTAACTGGGTCGGACCCGGCAAGAACATAATTGAAATTGCGATCAAATTTCACAAATGCTACGTCATTATGTGATATCCTTCTAATTTATGTAGCGTTATTAAATAATATCAAATACTAATTTTTTGAGTAAAACTCAATTTTTTTTTAAAAAAATTACAATTTCATTACGTACAAAATTCATTCGATAAGAACTATAGTTTTCATGATTTTTTGAACATGCAATAAAATTAGGTAAAATATTATCAGGAATAAAGTTGAGATTACAGTACGAGTAAATTTAATTCATCTTAAACTATTTTTTTAACAAACAAAAAAAATATTGTTCACGTTCAAGTGAATAATGCGAGTGAAATCAATTAATTGCACTAGTTTTTTTTTAAAAAAAAAACCTAAACTTTTCATGTGAACAATATAGCACACTGGTTTTTCAAAATTAAAAAAAAAATTGTTCACTTTAGTGAACAACTACAGTGGAGCCATTGAACAATGGAGTCATGCTCCATTGTTAGACGAGAAAAATGCCGCTTCTCATAAAACTCCGGTGCCATGTGGGTCCTACCCACTAAAAACAGTTTTTTTTAAGTTATCAAATGTTAATTAACGTGATTGCGAGTGAATGTCACTCGCAACCATGTTACAAAATAACCACTTTAACAACCATTTTAACTTGTAAAACAAAAACAAAAATAAAAGGACAAGTTCATGCCATAAATGATTTAAATTTTAAAGCTGCTTTAAGCATCCAAGTGATTCCAATTCTTTGAAAAAGAAGATTAATTGGATGGTACCCGTTTGTCAAACTTATTTGAAAACTGAAGTGGACTCATTTTTTAAGGAAGGTTGTCCTTCTTGTTCGTAGGATGGTGCTGCTGGGCAATCAAAGCTCCTTATTTTATACGTTGTATGTTCAAAATCAATTAGCTATTCCTCACCTATTAATTACTCTTTATACGGAAACTATTCCCATTTTTTGCCCTGGAAGTTTCAAGCCTTCATAGCCTTTTTCTTCCTTTTTCAGAATGTCAATAAAAGGAACAATTAATAGCATAAAACTATATATATACTGCAGCTTTAAGTAAAAAACTTAATTTTTTTTGGTGGGGATGATCATTATTTTATATATAGGGCTAATAACATGTTTTCTCCTCTTAATTTTGATCTTTTATGCATTTTTCTCCATGTACTTTTGATTTTTTATGGATTTTGTCTTCGAAGATTTTTTATTTATTTTTTGGATTTGATACTTGTATGAGTATCATCATAGATTACGTTAAAGTTTATATCTTTTCATCCAATCCCATCAGATTGAGTGCTGCGTATCAAATATTTATTTATTGGACATAAAAAAAATTATATTTGTAAATTTTAAAAATAATCAAAACATTAAAAAACATATATGAAAGAAATTAAATTGCAAATATAGAAAAAAAGCGTTAGTTTTTTCAGAATTATAAATATACTAAAAAACTAAATTAAGTTTATAGGATAAAGAATTAACATTTTTTCCTTTATCAAATATTAAATACTACTAATTTATGATATATGAGCTTGTTAGTTTGTTATTAAAATAAATATGAGTCTGTTAGTTTTTTTTTTTTTTTTGTGTTATCACACTCTATTTTTTTAATTTCTATCTTTTCTTTTTTCATGTACAATGTTTTTAAGCATATTTTTTAACTAAATTCTCACTTTTATTCAATTTTAGGATAATTTTTTGTTGGTTTGGGGTTTTAGTTTAAATATTATGCAATTCAATATAAACACACATATACAATTTCTGAAAGACTCTAATCCTGGAAATCAACATGACATGATTTTTAATCAAACGGACTAACACATTATTCTAATTAAATTAAGCTTTGATTATTGATTGATTGACCAATGATATATTTTAAAACGCTTTTTTTTTTTTACAATATTTTTAATATTCTATCACGGTTTTACAGGCAGATACCTAAAAGTTAACATAACATGTTATTTAACAAATAAAAAAAACTGTACATCTAATTGAATCAAGCTCTGATTCAATTAACCAATAACATATTTAATGTAGCCAGAAGTTCTTAATTTTGCATTAATGTAGAACTCATAAGAGATACTTTGAGTAGAAAATTAAGTAACATAACCTTCAATAAGAGGGAATTACATATGAAACTAATCGAATCATTCTTTGATTGTTAGTTCATTAATCAATAATACATTTCATGAACTTTTCCAATATTTTTAGATATCCTATCATGGTTTTTAGACATAAATAACTAATTTTTTTCTCGGAAATCATCGATACGAAGAGCTTAATTCATGAATCGAGCTGCTGGTTAATGAAAAAAAATACTTTTTAAAAAAATAAAATTAATTGGTTTGATTAAGTTGTGGGTCAATTTCGTATGTATTCAGGAAACTGTGCTTTAACAGAGGTAAATTCATGGTATCATGATATAAGATTACAGCTCATACGTATAATGCACCATGAAAATGACAGCCACCAAGCAAAGCAAATTCAATCCATTTATGTACACAGTGATGCCACCACACCCACAAGCTTTAGGAGCATCCAGAGAGGCCACAACTATCAAGGCAATAAAGACACTTGATTCCCTGGCACCCCCCTTTTGTCAAACCGTGTTTTGGACATAAACGGTGAGTTAACTCGCAGAAATTTCAGTTTTTTTTTTCTTTTTACTTTTTCTGCCCCAACTTAAATTCATGCCTTAGGTGATACCTATGGCTTGCGTGTGTGGTTCAACTTAGTAAGATAATTTGGGGTTTAGCTGAGATGAATCAAAATTTTTTATTTTTTTTTATTAATATAGGTATCCAGGATCATTTGTGTATATTTTAACTAATTCTATAAATTTTAAAATTAATAATCATGTAAATTTTTAATAACTATAAATATTAACAACCACGTAACTCAAATTTAAAAAAAAAAAAAAAAATTTCAATCTTAAATTCTTATCATTTGTGATCATGTAAAAATAGGAATCGCAAGTGGATACTGTGGATTGATGATTTCGGTCATCCACTTTGTGAAAGCTAGTGCAACTACCCAATTTGCTCATTGATTTCCCAAACCAATTCAATAATGAATCCATATTTATTCGACATAGATAATCCACAATTTAAACAAAAAAAAAAAATATTAACTCAGTAAATCTAAGTAATCTAAGAAGTTGACGTGTGACCGAACCTAATACAAAATTAGCCGGTTCAATGCCAAAAATATTTTAAAAGAAATGACAAAGTTGAGAACTCTAAGATTAGATATTAAAACATTTTTTTGTTTTATATTTTTTTTAATATGCACTATTTCTTGATTCTAGTACAGTAAGCTTTTATTTATAAATATAATAATTGTTGTTTTTTAAAGTATTTTATATTTAAAAATATATTAAAATAATATTTTTTTTACTTTTTAAAAATTATTTTTAATATATCAAAATAATATAAAAAATAAAAATAAATAAAAATTATTTTTTAAACACAAAATCTCGCACTATAACACTAGTCACCCGTGCTTGATTATTCATGCCTTTCTATAATGGAAACACACCTAACTCAAAGCTTATCTACTTTCTGCAAATGCCAGAACAACATTTTGCATCCCTGAAAAAGGATCAAAAACTACTGCCAAAATAATCATTGAGGTGGCACCTTCATGTCGAAGATTGGGTTCTCAAATGTCAAACATCTACTTGGGACACAACTGATGCCTAATCTCAATCATACACGTGTGGCATGCCGATGTATATGTCAAAGTTCACATGCGCATGTTGCCTTGGACATGACAAAATAAACACTAGGATGACAGCAATCCTCAAAGTCAAGTTTCTAGTGACCCTGTTCTTACACAAGCAAAATCTATCTTCTACAGTTCACCATCATGCACTCTTCAGTCTCCATATCTTAGAAGGTCTCTTTCTTTACTTTTTCCCTCTTTCTCTTGATGAACCCCAGGAAACCTCCTTCAATGGAAACCAACACCCTTCTTCTTCTCTCCCTAGCACTGCTGTCTCTCATCTGTTTCTCCACCTCTTTCAGTCCCATAGACAACTTCCTCGTCAATTGTGGCTCGAACACCAACACCTCCTTCACTCCTACAGATAGCAGAATCTTTCTGCCTGATTCCACTAAACAAGGTCCAGTCTTTCTCTCAAAAGGCCAGTCCATTTCACTCAAGAACCAAAACCCATCTCCAAACTCACCGACTTTGTACAGCACAGCTAGAGTTTTCACTACTGCTTCAAGCTACCAGTTCAATATTAAGAGAAATGGGACTCACTTGGTACGATTTCATTTCTCTCCATTTAAAGCTCAAGGCTTTGATTTATCAACTGCAAAGTTTAGTATTTTTGGAAATGGGAATTTGCTATTGAGTGATTTTAGTACCAAAGTTGTTGTGCTTAAAGAGTATATTTTGAGAGTAGATGGTAATGCTCTTGAGATTCTGTTTAGTCCTGTTGGTGAATCAAGTTTTGGGTTTGTGAATGCAATTGAAGTGTTTTCAGCTCCTAAGGATTTTATTCTTGATGAGGGAGCTAAATCGGTTAGTGCAAATGGAATTGAAGTGTACAAGAATCTTTCTTCGCATGTTTTAGAGACAATTCATAGGATTAATGTTGGAGGTTCAAAATTGGTGCCTTCCAATGATACTTTGTGGAGAACCTGGATTCCTGATGAGGATTTTCTTGTTTTGAAATCTGCTGCTAAACGTGCAGTCACTACTCATGTTCCTAATTATCAGAGTGGGGGTGCTAGTAGGGAGATTGCGCCCGAAAATGTATATATGACTGCACAGCAGATGAATAAGGATAATAACCCATTGCAGTCAAGATTTAATATCACATGGAATTTTCCTGTGGGTTCTGGTGGGGTTCGACACTTGGTTCGATTACATTTCTGTGATATTGTTAGTACTTCACTTAATCAGTTGTACTTTGATGTGTACCTAAACGATTACTCTGCCTACAATGATCTTGATTTGTCATCCCTTACATTCCATGTACTTTCATCACCAATGTACATAGACTTTATTGTGGATTCTAATGATTTAGGGGCTGTGCAAGTGAGTATTGGACCTTCGGCTGTTAGTAGTCTTATGAAGGTCAACGCCATTTTGAATGGGGTAGAGATCATGAAGATGGTAAATCCTTCTCATTTGCATGGTGGATCCAAGAAGAGAACGGTTTGGATTGTGGTGGCTTCAAGTATAGGAGGCTTTGTTCTGTGTTTGGCTGTCTTTGTAGTTATACTTGCATGTAAATGCAAGAAGAAGAAGCCGAAACCAACACGAGTAGAAAGTGCAGGTTGGACACCTTTACGTGTATATGGAGGTAGCACGCATAGTAGAATGTCTGAAGTGACTGTCAATGAATATCGAAGCTTGAAGATCCCCTTCGCCGATGTACAGTTGGCAACCAACAATTTTGATAACAGTCTGATAATTGGTTCTGGTGGATTTGGTATGGTTTTCAAAGGGGTTCTTAAAGACAACACCAAGGTTGCTGTAAAGAGGGGTGTGCCAGGGTCCAGGCAAGGACTCCCAGAATTCCAAACTGAAATAACAGTTTTGTCTAAGATACGCCACCACCATCTTGTTTCCCTCGTTGGGTATTGTGAAGAACAGTCAGAAATGATCCTTGTTTATGAGTACATGGAAAAGGGGCCATTGAAGAAGCATTTGTATGGCCCAGGGTGTTCTCATCTTTCTTGGAAGCAAAGGCTTGAGATTTGCATTGGCGCAGCGAGAGGTCTTCACTACCTGCATACAGGTTCTGCTCAAGGCATTATCCATCGTGACATCAAATCTACGAATATTTTGCTTGATGAAAATTACGTGGCCAAGGTTGCTGATTTCGGTCTTTCACGATCTGGCCCGTGTCTGGATGAGACCCATGTAAGTACTGGTGTAAAAGGCAGCTTTGGATATCTTGATCCAGAGTACTTCCGAAGACAGCAGCTTACTGATAAATCAGATGTTTATTCATTTGGAGTTGTGCTTCTTGAAGTTCTTTGCGCTAGGCCCGCTGTCGATCCGTTACTTGCTAGGGAGCAGGTGAATTTAGCAGAGTGGGCAATGCAATGGCAGAAGAAGGGCATACTCGAGCAAATTATCGATCCTCATCTCATGGGACAGATAAAGCAAAATTCTCTGAAGAAATTCGGAGAGACAGCAGAGAAATGCTTGGCTGACTATGGTGTTGATAGGCCAAGCATGGGCGACGTGTTATGGAATTTGGAGTACGCACTTCAACTTCAAGAATCTGATTCTAAACCATCACGAGAACCACGTGACGACAGCAATGCAAATGCACCAGAGCTCACAACACCTAGAATAGCTCCCCAAGCTCCATCAATTAACACAGAGACTGAAACCGACAGCGGTGATGGTCCTTCAGAGATTAGAAACAGCCAAGTTTTTTCACAGTTGATGACCAATGATGGCAGATAGTTCTTTTGATTCTTACCTTGACATAAACAATCTACATTATGGGGATTATTTCAAAGTCACTGCACTATACCATGCCTCAAAAGTTCTCCTAGACGTTATTCCATAGGTACATTAGAGACACCTCCACTTACCTTTATTTTTCTCTATTTATACTTTTATGCTGTATTTTTTCTTGATTTCATACTGAATCTAAATGTATCTAGGTGATATATTAGTCCCTTGAGGTTAATATTTCTGCTGTATTTTAATCGTATGCTGCTAAATTTATACTATATACCAGGTCAACTGAATCAATGAATATTGGAATTATGTGTTAGGGCTTTGCTATAGCCTTATTCTGGGCAGTGTGCTTAGCCACTCTGGATTCTATCTTCGCCACTACCTCTGTTATTTGGATGTCATTGTAAAGCATAAGATAGCTTTTGGATGTTTTTAGTGGGAATGAGAAATAAAGTAGCTTAGACAAGTGAAGTAATCTTCTTGCTTTCTAAACCCCTTAAATCTCATAGGATTGAATGGCATTTTGACAACTTGAACCAGCCTTCCCGGGCTGCAGGTCTGATGCAGTGGTACATGACCACATCTGTGCTAGTTCAGACATGAAGGAATGATACTGTATAATCCTTTTCCAATTTAGGAATGCAAATTTAGTTGCGTTGTCCAGCTGCATGATGCTGATTTGCTCAAGTTCATGATTAAAGAACTCAAAAAATCAAAGATTGATTGTTGTGCACTTCCATCTAGAGGGTTCTTGTGGATGATTCAGCCTCAAACTAATTATTAATTAGCCCACAAGTCAATTATGAAGCAAACAAAGCTGGCAATCACTTGCCTCTGTCACCATGATAAATTCCTGACATCATGGTATTGGACATTTCCTAGCTCACCCTGTCAAGATACATCGAGGATCAAGGAGAATGAAAGGAGTGTTTTGTGTTGATATTAGAGGTGCTTGGACTAGTCTCACTGTGAGCTCATGGCCATGGACAAGGCAAGGAGTCATCTTCTCTGTATCAAGATATTAATCAAACCCTAAGAGTGTCATAATTCTTCATAGCTGAGGTGAGGTGTCATCTTCCTTGTACCAAAACTTGAAAAAGTAGCCATGGCAATACTTTTTTGAGAGTAAGATTATTACAGTACATGATATCTAATGATCATTTTGACCATCAAATATTTTGATTGGATGGATCTTCTCCCTTGCATCTCACTTCATTTCACTCCAAAGTCCAAACAAGGGGTATAAACATTGCAATAAGAGGTGTTTTCCCTTTCCATCACAGTCGCATAGAATCCCTGCATAGCCATTCTTCAAGAAGAAATCTAACATAACTCGTATAAGCTCTGAGTGTATAATTTATATAAACCCTCTTGTTTAATTAACAGTATTTTGTCTAATTTCCCTCGTCTCAAAATTGAGGTTTTCGAACGTCAACATACAACTCAAAAGGTTGGATTAATAATTAAGAAAGTCGGTATCAAGGCTGGAGTTACATGTTCGATAATTTAAAATAACTTTGTTTTAAGATTTAACAAAAAAAGTTAAAATAATGTATTTTGAGTTTTCTTCTAAAAAAATCAAGTAGGATTTTAATAAAATTTACTAAATAAGATTAACCTCTTAAGTCAACCGGGTATATCTAGATTAAATATCATTTAATGTAATTTAAAATATAACTTTAATTAAATTTAAAATATATGAGTAAACAAATTAACTTTTCGGATAGATATTATAAAACAAATGGTTAATAATATCTAAATTTTATATCAATTACTAAGAAATAATATTATTATGAATATACCTAAGATTTTAATAATGACTTAAGGATATCTATTCTTAAAATAAAAGATATTTATTTAAATGAGTATATTAATATACCTATGTTTGTTTGTTTTTTTTTCCAAAAACAAACAAATATGAGTATATTATATTAGTATACCCATTTAACTATATATACTTATATTTGTTTGATACCGCTGCCTTTATAACGAGTTATTTTTTCTATATATGGTTGAATATTCATAAAAAAAGCATTTATGAAATACAATTTTTACCCTAAAAAACTAACAATTTCATATTCTTTTCCATTTTTTAAAATTAATTTGATTGTTAAAAATGTTTATTATCTTCCTAATTTTATTCATTAATTAACATATCATTATGAACTTCATTCAATGTCCTTTTCAATTCACAACAATAAAAACCAAAATACATGTTTTATTTTATTTTTTAGTTTCTTAATTAAAAAAAAAAAAAAAAGAGAGATAAAGGCCAGTTAAAAATTAAAATTCAAACTAAAAGAGAGGGCATTATCGTAATTAAGATAAAGACTGGCCTTGGAGGATATGATAAATGCCATTGCCATCATGGTGGGGTCCTACTTTTTCCCGATCCCCACTCTTCCTAATCATTACTGAAGGCTTCTCCACTAGTGGCAGACAGTTGTTAAATATAAAAAGAAGCCCTTCTTTTAGGGTTTAATTATAATTCTCCCAAATATCTGGGACCGATTTAACAAATCCAATTCCTTTCCCTTAAAAAAAAAATAGTTTGGATTAGCTATATATCAGTCCCCACTTAGTTAGCTTCATATCAAATCAGTCCCCGGTTAGACCTTTCACCTTTATTTATGTAGACAAAATAAAATAAAGTTAAAACTTAAAAGGACTAAATTGAAGCAGAGTTTTAGTTAGGGAATAAAGTTGAAAACCCAAAAACAAAAATCATGATGGTTAGGCACAATTTCTTAGATTCCCATAATCAAACTCTTCTTCCTTCATCTCTCTTCAAAAAAAAAAAAAAAAGGCAATTTTTTAGCATTTCGAGGCCAAAATCTAAAAATCCCGAATTCCTCATACACTCAGCGAGAAAGAGGGAGGGAGGGACAAAATTGAATATAAGTTGAACGAGGCAGAGAGTAAGATCGAGAGAGAGAGTGACAGAGAGCTTTTCTGTGTGTGATTTTGGTGAAATTAGGGTTTGGGTTTTTGGACTGGATTGGACTGGTTAAAAAGAGGGAGAGGATGACGGAGGTGATATTGCATGTATATGACGTGACAAATAGTGGATCGGAGAAGACGAACAACACTATTTTGAACATCAACAAGATCTTCAAAGATACTATTGGTCTCGGCGGCATCTTCCACAGCGCCGTTCAGGTCTCTCCCTCTCTCTCTATTGTTTGTTTAATTGCAGCTGTGACGGTGGAGTTGATGTAAAATTAGAGAGATCCAGGGTTAATTAAGTATTTACTGAAATGGTTTGATTTAATGTTTTTCCAGTGGAAAGTGAGATCTGTGGTTTTGGTTTTGGTTCTGGTTCCAGTACTTAAATAAGTCACTAATTTATGGATTGAATTATTGTGTGGTAAAATAAGCAAAAAGTTTTAAACTTTGTTGGAATTTTTATTTTTAATTGAGAGGTAGTTACTGTTTTCTGGTCCCTGCCATTTATATGGTGGATTATTGGTGTTTTGAGGTCTCTGTGTTGATAGAACTAGAAGTCTTGACATTCAAGATCTGGAAGTTTCAACTGTGCTGTAAATTGGGTTTTCCCTGAACAATAATTACTTGACTGTGTTGAAGAGATTAAAGTCAAGCTGGGATGGGGGGAGGGGATTTGTTTTGACATGCAATATGTGGCGGGGACATTTTTCATAATCATGAATTTTATGTTTTTTGCTGCTTCCTTTTGATGTAGTTCAGTTTTCTGACTCAGCATTGTAAAAGGATTTGTCGTGTGATTAAGTTTTAGGTAAAGTTTCCTAGTATCAGTGGAGTTGTTTATGGAAAACCAGATGCTTGTGCACAGACTGAGTCCATTGATGTCTTGTGCGTGCAGTGTGACAAAGCTCTGTTATCTATAGTTAGTTCCCAAGTACTGAATTATGCAGTAAGGTGACTAGATATAGACAAATGAATTCATGTCTTAAACTAGACACTGAGCTCTTATATTTTAATACAATGTTGCACCTTTTACTTTCTTGTTGGTATTTTTTATTTTCAGGCTGTTTCCATTATTCTCTTCAGATGAAGTGAATATATGACTTGAGGGTAATAGGTCTGTTTCTTTTATGCATGTCAGGTATATGGAGAAGATGAATGGTCTTTTGGGTTTTGTGAACATGGAACTGGAGTTTTTAGCTGCCCTTCTGGAAAGAATCCAATGTATACATACCGTGAGAAAATTGTGCTAGGAAAAACCAGCTTTTCAATCTTTAAGGCGAATCAGATCTTGCGGGAACTTAGTAGAGAATGGCCTGGAAGTGACTATGACTTGTTGGCCAAGAACTGTAATCACTTCTGTGATGAATTTTGTGAAAGGCTTGGTGTGCCAAAACTTCCAGGTAAGAATTTTTAATTTTCTGAGAAGAATATCTAAAACTTGAATCTTGATAAATTGGGCAGCTATTTATTGCGATTGGTGTGTTCTGCTTGTATGCTGGAACACTGTTCTCTTTCTGAATGTAATTGTCCAGTAGACTCAGATTCATGATCAAGAAATAGAGCAGTATGTGGAGACATTTATGTTTATTTTTCATGCTGTCAGATGTCCTCTTGAGTTTGACAATGTCCTTAAACCTGGCAAGATTTTTCTCCCGCCCATCCTCCCTCCCATTCTCCAGGAAATCTGTGTGGAAAAGCTTCCTTATCCAAAAATCCTTTAAAGTTGCTTGGCTAAGCACCTGCACTATTAACCTTAGCGTCTGAGGAGTACATGTAATTATGGAAGATCACAAAAAGAGTCATTCTGCATTTTGTGCTCTACTCTGCCATAGGGTGGGCTGGGCTCTGTTTCTTCATAGTGCTGCCCCATCCCTCTTGACAACTGGCCCTGCATTTTTAGTTGTAAACTATGGCTCCTTTGCCAATAATAAAGTAAATTTTGTCTATGAATTATAAGCTTAGCCCTTGTTTCTTTGGGATTGTAACCATTTTTCACCCTTTTCAACTTAAGAAACAAACGTGTTGTGCCAGCACTTTTTATTTTTGCAATTTCCTTGAAGTGGATGTTCCTGTGATTTGTCTGACAGGTTGGGTCAATCGATTTGCCAATGCTGGTGATGCTGCCATGGAAATAGCAGGAAATACAGCTTTCCGGGTGAGATGGTCTCCTGTATTTCGTTTTCTTTCTTTGCCAGGATTGTATCTCGCAATTGGGTTGATTTCAACTTCATGTAATTAGTGCTCTCCACATGTGCACTCACTAGAGCTATAGAGACCCAAATTCCATATTCTTGTACACCCACCCTCCACACAAAATTCATAACAGGTGGTAATTCATTAATGCTTGTTTGTTTGCATGTGAAGTGCAATCTGTGTTATGCTTCACTTTCCCATATTTCTGTGCTTTTCCCTGTTTATTTTTTTCCAAAGTTATTTTTTAGGATTTTTCTGTGTTTGAAATCAATGAGGATGTGAACGTAGTTCTTCCCATTTATCAAACATGCGGTTTCAAACAACAGTACAGAAGATTGTGAATTAAATCTGCACCAGTGAAATCGCCCACAGTGCATCCAGTATATTTTCTTTGGTTCATCCCTTTTTTTACTAGTGGCTTCATGTTCTATTGTCACTGTTTAAAAAATGGCCTGAAAGTGGTGATTAATCAGATTGGAACGCGGATGTTTGATCACCAAAAAGAAAAGGAATTAGTTTGATATTCATATGAACTGATGTAGGCTTTAGAGCCTGCCTATCGTGATTAGCTTTTCCCTAATCCCTAAATGCGTGGTTTTGCTAATTGCAGTTTAGACAAGCCAAGACTGAGATTGTATCCGCCAGCAAAGTTGCATATAGATTCCTTGTGGGTGTCACTTCCAGCAATGGATCTGCTCCTGAGTCCCCCGCAAACTCAAACACAGGAGTCCCTAGATTCCAAGCATCCTGGTTTAAAAACCTCATCACAAATGGTGCCAAACCTAGTGGCACAGAAGTTGATGATCAGGATGAAGATGTACTGCTTCAGCGGCAACTCAGTAAGCAAGGATCAGATCAACCATCTTGGCAGAACTCACAACAAGAACCAGAGCTACCACCACTGCATCGGAATTTTAGGCATGCATCTAGCTGATCAAAGATTCATTCATTGTGTATCGTTGTAAAATTGTTCATTGCTTTTCCAACTGAATTGCTTTTCTGATGGTGCCTCAAAGCACCAAAGCTCGTTGAAAAGATTATCAATGTGAAGTGTTTTTCTCTTATCCACATCCATATGCCACCATTAATCCTCACGGAATCTGGACATGCTTTTCTGGTATAAAGAATACATGATCTGAGTGATCTCAACTCTTGACCTCACCCCTTGCCGGGGTTCTGTTTGGCGTCAAGACTGGGACTTCTTCCACTAAAATTTGCTACATCCTCAAGAGCTTGAATTCGAGACCACGAACACCACTCAGGCCAATTTAAGTTACTACATTATTTTCAATAAACGTAGAACATATAACGTATTTTCTTGTAATTGTTACTTGTATTATAGGGTCGTGCTAAAATTCTCTTTATGTGACATGATGTGAGGGAGGCTAATAATTGTTGTTCCTTGAACTATAATTGTTAAGTTCCATCTATTTTCGGTGGATTCATCAAAGAAATCTGTGACTTATCCGATAAAAATTCTACAAATAAAAGGATTGAAATTGACCTGTAATTTGATTGATATAATTAAACCTAGTCTAAATTTGATAAAGTTAATATCATTAATTTTAATAAAAATAATTAATCTATATTAATTAAATAATCTAGGTTCTTTTTCAAGTATATCTTTGGATCGGGTCTGAGATGTAGTTGAACTAGTTTCAATATCTCCCTTCTTTTCAACATAGATTGATTTCATACCATTCTTTTAATATAAAAAAACCTAAAGGACCTTTTTATCTTCTATCAAGATCCTTAAGGAATCATTTGCCTTCCAACGTGTTTTCTAACTATATGGATTGTCAAATTAGTGATTAAAAGATGGATGGCACGAGCGCAAGTTGAGATGGAGAACTGTAGTTTCAATCACAACTTTCACTGAGTTTGTTTGGTATCTAGTTTATTATTTTTTAAAATATTTTTATTTGAAAATATATTAAAATAATATATTTATAAAAAAATTATTTTTAATATTAATATATCAAAATATCTAAAAACAAAAAAATAATTTAAAGTAAAGAAAAAATAAAAAAAATCAATTTTCTTTCAAAAACGTTTCCAGACGTAAAAACAAAAATCTTGCCCACAAAATCATCAATGACAATTGGATAAGGTTTTTTTTCCCTCTTATTTAAAGATTAGATAAATTCTCAAATCATTTTTTTTCTTCCCTGATATATACAATTCTTCTTCAGCTGGATTTTAGATATGTTATGATATTATTTATTTTTGTGTTTTAAAAATATTTTTGAAAAAAATTAAATTTTTATTTTATTTTATTTTTATTTTAAATTAATTTTTTTAGTATTTTAATATATTTTTAAATAAAAAAATACTTTAAAAAATAAATAAGCTCTCACGTTATTTTATTCTGATCGAGAAAACTTGATTGTGGCAACTTCTCTTCGAATTCAAACCCAAGAGAAATGTGAAAAGTGAGGTGCCGACATTATACAGAAACCTGTACATTGTTATCACTCACGTCTATCTTGTAGCAGTGGACAGTAGACAATTTGGAAGGAATTCATTGGTTGCCATGGAAGTTGAGCTACGTGCTATGCCTAGTTGTCTTCTCATCCAGCTCCTAACACAGATCAACAATCATCATGGGAATCTTGTTAGCAATGTTGATAAACCTGGCCTCTGTCTCAAGAATTAGTTTACGGGTTGAATGGATAAATCCGGATAAATTAAAAATTTTATTTTTCTAAAAAAGTTTTGACCTGATAGTATAACTGTAAATTGTTTTGCTAGGTTTATTGGATTAATACTTCATCTATTTTAATTTGAAACTCGAACTGGTTAAAAGATAAATTAACGAGTCGTCAACTTGCTACGCAAGTTTAATAACAAGGCTTGTCAAGCGAAGAGATGGTGAAGAAACAGGACGATTCGAGTAAACACACCGTGGGATTATAGAAGCAGCACCACCGGTCTCTTGCTTCAATACTTGAAGCAATGAATACTTCAGGTGCCATCCCGGTCTTCCATAGCTCACGTATATGCTGGTGAGCCCCATTGGAGCGTGGCCCGGATGAAGATATCGGCATTCCGTTCTTGTTCCCAGCACTCGCCTTTCAGAGTGCGAGTTCACCTTCATCTATACATTAACAAGAGAACTACTCATCAATATCAAGAGAAATTGCAGTGGACACAAACACACCCCGTGAGTTGTGAGGCTACAATGCCATACATCCAACTCATGATAGATCACTGTGTCACAATTTTGATATTTTTTTTAACAGAGGATTGCGAATCAAATGTAAACATGATTCTAACGAACGTTGAACCAAAAAGAAAAGAAAAGAAAAGAAAAATCTCGATAAAATGGACGTTAATGCTTTAGCTGTCAACGATAAAGGTAGTCTGTTAGAATTAATCAAAGAAATCGTTCCACAAGGAAAACAAAGTACCAATAAAATTATGTTTCCAGTAACAAAAAATTAAACATGCTTCTTGAGCAAATGACATGATGAAACACAAGGAGATAACAAGTGCAACATTTGTTCAAACCAGAAGCAGCAACACGCAAATCTGATAAATGACAGTAAGACATTCACGAATATATACAAAACCATTATTTTGGAACAATAACTGTGCCTCGTTTTTGAAAGGCAGCGGAGAATTGCTTCTCTACCGTCTTAGCATTCCATCAAAGAGAAATGTATCCCCATGCGCATCCTCTGCAATCTGGAGAGAAGAAACAGCTTGTGCTGCAATAAGTCCTGCTGAGAACTCTGTAGTACCCCAACTGCCATCGTCAAAGTATTGCACTGGCATACTCCTTCGAAGAGACTCGTATGAAAATGTTAAGTCATTATTTTCCCTCTCCCCCCATTGGCATCCAGTTTCATAAGTACAAGGGACCCAGCCTATCCTTTCAAATGAATTCCCTGAGCAGTCCTTGTGAGGGAGAGATGGCCTCTTTTCACCCACGAAGAGGTCAATATTGCCAGCACAACTCCAAGTGTTGAAAACTTCCTCTTTGTTTAGCACAATTTTACATGAATCATCAGAGTCCTCGCCAAGTAAGACATGTAGAGCAACAGCCTCTGCAATTGCAGCACCCTCTTCATCAAGCCTCTGCTGTTCTTCCTTCTTTTTTTGTTTCTTCTTCTCTAGCTCAGATCGGATTGCCGCAGATGTAGCTAGAGCTTTCTCCAAACGCCTCTTCTTCTTCTCAGCCTGCCTGAGACGATCCATCTCACCTTTGACCTGCTTCTTCTTCACTTTCCTCACAACAGGTTGCACTTTATTACATGCTATGCTATCCATAACTACTGAACTCCAAATATTGTCCTGTTTTCAACTTATGAAGCTTAAAGAGAACTCCTCTAAAATGTGTACATTTCCCTATAACTTTCTTTTGTTCTTTATCTGTTCCTTTTTCACCCTTTGTTTACTACTAAACAACACTACCTAATTTCAGTATAAAAAACTAATGAAATCTTAGAAGTTCGAGAACTACACCCACTCAGGTCTGAAGGAATACCTCATCTTTCGGACAATACAATCCCAAACAGAAATAACAGGAGACAATAGAAGAGAGAAATGATAGGCATCCACAGAATCATCCATTGACACCATTCTTCCTAATTTTCCACAACCCTCGCATTTGCCCATTTTGTGAACACCAATAAAACTACAAAGCCGATCAAAATTGCAAAAACAACAATCTCACTCCAGGACTTCAAACAGCTCACATGGCCTTCTCTCCTGCAGTCGAAAAGCTAAACAAGTCAAAAAATGAAGCCACACTAGAAACCATCCAAAAAACCTTAAACAAGCAATAATACACGGATAGGTCACATTGCACAGAATTACCAAACATAATCTAACCTCATTTAAATCCTTGTTTCAGCCACAAAAATAAGTTTTAAATCATCTACCCTCTTAACTATTTAATAATTCACAACAATTTAATCGTCAATTATATAACCCTAACCAACAAAACAGATCCTCACATTGATAAAGTTGTGTTCTGTGCATCGGTGCCAGCAGAAACTAATGCCATATTGATAAAAATATTAACTGTATCCTGTTATTAATAATCAAAAGTCCAAAACATACAGAAACTAAACCTAATCCTCACTCCCTTGATCAATTATCATTGCCATCCTTCAACTCATTCATTGTTATACTATCCTATATCAAGTCAATTAGAAATCACTCTTTCTTCAGCTGATTCCATGATTGAACATCACAATCTCTTAGTTCAGATTTCAGATCCCAAAAGACTCCAACACTTATGCATCCAATTAACCATTCAAGTAACAAATCACATCTAAAAATTCCAACCAGCTCCCAGTCTTCAACTTTTGAGACAGAAAATAACATCATAATTCAAATTTCAATCCTTTATTAGATCCCAGGCTACAACTCTTACCAATAATCATAATTCAAATCAAATCTTAGACAACAAAACAAACCCACATCACCACACTATTAAACATGCAATAAGAAACCAGTTAAACAGATACAATAACATTAGATCCAAAAAACCCATCAAGATAAAAGACACAAAATTCATTAAAAAACATTAATTCAATAAAACCATACTAAAATCAATAAGCCCACAAATAAAAATTGAATAAAAATCAAAACTTTAAAGGTATAAAAAACAAACCTTTTTCACTGAGAGATTGAAAGGGTCTTCACTTCTCCCTCTAAAACTGAAGAGAAAACATAGAAACAAAGAGAGAACTGAAAATATAGAGAACTTATAATGGAGTGTTTGGATCCACAGATAGTAAGAGAAAAGGTGAGAGAAAATCAAAGGGAGAGGGATAAAATAACTGATCACATGAGATAGGTGACAAGAGAGAAAGGGTAATCCTGTAATTCTCAGATTAGATTAGGAGACGTGGCAATTCATGGGTTGCTGACAGGAGGGTGTATGGTGTCACTTATAATGTCATGCCACATGGCAGGTTTTGGTGAGAGTGATAAAGATTGGTGAGAGTGGGTCCCATAAGTAGTGCTTGCTAGACCGTCAGATTTAGGTTTCTTGTTCGGGAGAAATTAGATGGATGGTGTAGATTATTGTTGGGAGTGGTAAGTAGAGATCAAGTTGGTTTTGGAAATTGGGACTGACTTATCAAGTGAAGTGAAGTGAAGTGATCGACAACTCTCATGGACAAAACTGTAAGAACAAAATGATATTAATGAGTTGGCTTTTGGAAATTATTATTAATTTTCTTAACATTTCTTTTTAAATTAACATAGGTATTTGTATAAGCTAGCGCACACCTCAACTAATTTAACGTATACCTCAACTAATTTCATACTAATTTCATAAATTCTAAAATTAATAATTATACAAGCTTCTAATGGTCTTAAAAGAACTCGTACTAGAGTAAACTCAAGGTCTGACCAATCATGAATTCTAAAATTAATAATTATACAAGCTTCTAATGGTCTTAAAAGAACTTGTACTAAAATAAACTCAAGGTCTGACCAATTAAGTTACCTCTCAGCTAAGTGAGATAACAGTTTTTATCCTAAGCACTACTGAATTAAACCTTTTTATTTAACTATGTATATATATCAAAGTTATAAAACCTGATATGGTCACGATCTAGTCTAAAATTTGGGTTATAAGTTAAGCGCATTGATTTAGGTTGATTCAATCAATTTAAAATAATGTTATATAATTATTTTTTGTTATAAATAAAACATTATTATTTTGATTTTATTTTAATTAAACCAGACTTTTACTAAGTCAATTTCTACTTATTTATTTTAAAATTCAACTTGAGTTAAGGGTTGGATCGACAAGTTATCTGGTTAACCTATCTGACTGACTGAGTTTAATAATAATAATAATTACAGAGGAATATATCTAGGAAATAAAGTTTTTTATAATTTCTTTATATTTTAATTGTAAAATAATAATGTTGAAACAAATCATTACAATTAGCATAATAAATAATAATTTGATACCACTTGGACTGAACTCTTATAAATTTTAGAGAAAAAGAAATTACAAGTAGTTTAATTTAAAAAAGGGAAGCACTAACATTAATATCAACCAATATATATATATATATATATATAAAAGAATATATAAAAGAGAGTTGCATTTTGTGATGGTCTCGTGAGTTAGGGACAAGTGAAATACACGCAATGCTCAATCTTATTAAATGTAGGATTGAAAAAAGAATAATTAAAAAAAATGATTTTAATTTGTGTTGTTTAACCATTATTCAATTCTGTCGTTTCATCTTTAAAGTATTTGGAGTGAATTTCGGACATTTCATATTGTCAAAAAAATTTACCTCGGTTTAACCTCGTATAAAATTTGAATAAAATAGCTATAAACAAATTCTAAATAATCTTTTCATAAAAACCATAGCTAATATCTATTTTATTGTCATTATTGCATTATCAATTCAAAGCGAGGGTGAGAAATATAATCAAATTATTTAGAATATTCATAAAAATCAATCTAAAATTAACTGAAATAATCAATCAGAATTCAAATCAAGAAAACTAATTAAAAAATAATTTTGTTAAGTTTTAGATTTTAGAAATAAAAAACCAAAAATTGAGAAACAAAGTGAAAAAAGATAAGACTATATATATATATATAAAGAGGGTAAAACAACCAATAAACACTTGAAATCAAATGCTACACAAGTTTGGCATTATTCTTGCTCTCAAGCTGTGGAGACTTGAGGAATAAAGTTCACCTACATACCACCCAGATAGACCCAAAATAATTGGGCTTAAGTTTCACACATGGAACTGATCACCTACTTAGCCAAAAACAATCCCACCTCATTTCCCAAACACTTACACAATTTCCAAATCTCAAATTAATTAGCTTTTGCTTCCTTTATCTTTCAGTTGTTTTTATATCACCTTTCCTAAATCCTAACTTCCATAACTCAGTCAATTCCTTGTATTTGATATGATATGTTAAAAGTATAGTTTTAAAATATGAACTCGCTTAACAAGTCAACCTGAAATTTAACTAATTAGAAGCCTCAACCGGTTGAGATTAAAATATAATAAAAATAATCTGACTTGATTTAGTTAAAATCCATGTTAGCTATCTGATTAATCCAGAGTAAAACCTGGTCAAAATTAAGCTCATCATTTCATTAACTTTGTTTTGAAAAAAAAAACTTTTTTTTTTTATAAAAAACTATATTGTTTTGATATTTTTTAAAAAATATTAGATTGACCCTCTCATGCCTAACTTTTGTTACGGATAAAAGTTAATATGGCTTGGACTATCTTGCTCACCTAAGATGGTACATTAAATGTCTAAAATTAGATAGAAGTGCCAGATTAAGGGTTTATTCGGGATTGTAGTAGTTGTTGTGGTTTAAAGTACTTTTCGCTTAGAAATACATCAAAATAATGTTTTTTTTAAAAAAAAAAAATTATTTTTAAGATCAGCACATCAAAATAATTTAAAAACATAAAAAATTTAATTTTTAACAATTGTTTTTTTTTTAAATTAAAGGAACGTGGTTTGGATCGCTTTTCCAAACGGACCATAAATATAAATTTAGGAGGGGGGTTATATTAAAACAAATAATCTACAGAGGGACGCATTACATAACACATAAAAGTTCAAGGATGTGAAACTAAATTAACCCCAAAAGGCTAGAACTACCTTCTCCTTTGTCCCACTAAGATGATCTTCCTCTTCCTCAACCCCCAAAGCAACCGTCCTCTCTTATTCTCACTTGCTTAGAGACAAAAACACTTGAATGTGGATTAGTTTTTGTACTTGTGCATATTCCAAATGTTTGCATTATTACTCAGTCTAATAAAGGATAAATTGAGATGGCCAGTGGAAACTTTCAGATTACTTCCAAATCATTTAGATTGAGCTCTTAATTTGTATCGCTTTGCTAAGGACAGGTTCTGAAGCTTTAGTTTTAGCGATGGAAGAAGTTCTGAAGCTGATACTGTTCAGTTATCAAAATCATTTACATTACTCTGGCTTCCAAAACTCTTATGTATGTAATGTTACTAGCTAGTTCATGTCATCTCAAAAGACTGAGAGTTTTATATACTAACTGTGATCAGAAACCGTGGAAGATCAAATGGAATTACTGGAAGTGAAGCCATCAGATTAGAGCTAGGTTGCTGATTCTCGATGACTAAAACGGCAAGATTTTTTTTTTTTTCCCATCAAGAACCAGATGACGTTTATAGTGCAGCTTTCATGCTCTACACCTATCAGGATGTTGCAATATGCAGCAAACTTTTGGAAGCCTACATATGATTGCCTCTAATGGATCGTTTCATTGATTTTTCATTTTTCTTATTGGAATAGAAAAACTACTGAGCATGATAGCTAGTCACGCAGACCTCTAATGGAGGTTTCTTTGATGTTTCAGCTTTTTAGTTTGTTTTGAAGGACGAGTTTATATGTTAAGCATAATTATTTAAATGATCACACATAATATTTTAAATAAGATAAGTTGAATAAGATAAAGAGGCAAGCCGATAATTCAGAACAACCAAATGTTTATCAATTTATTAATGGCAAATCATCACACACAGCTAGTCAAGGAAATTACACAAAGCAAACAATCTGAGCCTTAAGTTGATCTTCATAAGTGACAAACTATTGTAAAAGATCTCAGCCGACAGGATCCTCACAGTAGTAAACCTGAAGAAATTAGACAAACATAGAATTTAAGAATGATGTATTAAGTTCAAAGAAATTTAAATTGCTAAATAAATTAGTTAACTTTGCATTTTATCATGACACGACATACCTTGTCTTGTTATTTTGCTCTGGTTAAATATGATGGAGTTTCACTTGAACCTGCCCCTTCAAAACATAAGAGGTTTTTGTCAAACAAACATTAATTTTTGGAAGAGAGCTTGTTTTGGAACAGTCACCACATTGAAGGACTTTGAGGAAGAGAGGTTTGGTCGCTGCCCGCTAGGATTAATAAGGAATGGTGGATGGCTAATTTTTGTGACCTTTTGGTGCAGTTACTGTAATTGCAATGCAATATATATATTCCTTATAAAATCGTGAAATCGAGCTCAAAATCATGATTTTACACGATTTTAACCTATTTAATATGATTTTACTGTGATTTTATCATTTTTCGAGTTTTTAAATCGATTTAACACGATAAACATGTATTGACTTGTAAAATCGTATGATTTTACGAGTTAACTCGTGATTTTAACAACATTGGTATGGGTGATTCACTGTTCATCCATATCTAATGCACTATGAATTACAACATTAATTTATAGTGCATTCTTTTTTTTTTCACTTTTTTTTTCTAACTTTCCTCTTCTTCTTTTTTTCCAAAATTACTTTTTTTTTTTCAACTTTTCCTTTTTAAAAAAAAAAATATCTTTGTTAATTTTACTTTTTTAATATTGAGCTGGTTAAAAATTTTACTTTGTAATTTTCTTTCTTTAAAATACTGTGGATTACTACGGTGTTTTCCCACATAGTTTTTCTATTTTATTTTTTTATTTTTTAAAATTATTTTTATTGATTTTATTTTTTAAATATTAAACTGATTAAGAATTTAGTTTTGTAATTTTTTAAAAAAACATTGTTGATTGCTACAATGTTTCTCTGCATGTTTTTTTTTTATGATTTTCTCCGAAATTATCTTTTTTTATTTTATTTTTAATATTAATCTTGTTAAAAATTACAGTTACAATATGTGAGAAAAGCACTGTAACTTTCCTCGTAAATTACTGTGTATTGCCATAGTGTTTTTTTCCCACATGGTTTTTTTCCAGTTTCTTTTGTGTTTTCTTTTTTTGTAATATTTTTTTCCAAAATTATCTTTGTCGATTTTATTCTTTCAATATTAAGTTGGTTAGAATTTAACTTTGCAATAAAGCTTAATCATGTGGGGAAATCATTGTAGCTTTCCTCATTAAATACTGTGGATTGCTAGAGTGTCTCTCAACATGGTTTTTTTTTCTTATGATTTTTTTAAAATTATATTTGTCAATTTTTTTTTAATATTGAGCTGGTTGAGAATTACAATTACAAGTCATTACAAATAAGGCTAAATCATGTAGGGAAGTGTTGTAGCTTTTATCACAAAACACTGTTAATTACTACAATGTTTCCAACATGGTTTTTTTTTTTCCTTTTTTTTTTGTTTTTTTCTCTAAAATTGTCTCTGTCGATTTTATTTTTTTTAATATTGAGCTTATTAAAAATTTATCTTTGTAATTTTTTTTCTTTAAAACACTGTAAATTGTTGCAGTGTTTTCCCATATGATTTTTTTTCAAAATTATCTTTGTTGATTTTTTTTTAAATATTGAGTTGGTTAAGAATTATAATTACAATAAAGCTAAATCATATGGGAAAAGCGTTGTAGCTTTTCTCACAAAACACTGTGAATTGCTATAATATTTGTCTAAATGGTTTTTTTTATGATTTTTTCTAAAATTATTTTTATCGATTTTATTGAAGAAAGTACTGTAGTTTTCCTCACAAAACATTGTCAATTGCTACAACATTTTTTCTCATGGGTTTTTTTCCTTCCAAAATTATCTTTGTTGGTTTTTTTAAAAAATATTAAGTTGGTAGAGAATTTAGCTTTATAGTTTTTTTTTGTTTTTTATTAACAGAAAAACTAAATATGTGGCGAAAACATTGTATCTTTTGCTACAAATCATGTTGTTCAATCTCTAAGTTTTTGATCATCAACACAAAAAAAAAAATTTTGTCATGAAATATTGACTTCATCATACCTTTAATTTTTATTATTTATCGAATGCTGGTTTACAATTATAACACCATCAAGTATATTTATTTTATAAGTATGTGACAGTGACATCTTGTAACCATATAAAAAAGGTAACGGTAAGAGTTTTTGCTGGGATATTGGATTCATTGAAATTTTTTTTAAGTGTTTTAATAGACTATGGGCCCAGTAGTATTGGGCCATGACCCAAACTAGTCCTAAAATATTTTTTTTGAAGCATGGCCAGGGAGAAAAAAAATAAAAATTTATCCTTTACTTGGTGGTGATTGAAGGAACGAATGCATCCTTTACTTAGAACTTCCTAAGCAGTAAGCACGATAGCATAAACAACCGTTGTAGAAAAGCAAGTGATGTCTCTCTCAGAATCTGAGATGCATCTGATCAAAGATGATCATGACCTTTCCTATCTTACGTATTTTCTCAAGAGTTTTCAATCATAGTGATGATGCTAATTAATTTTATTTAGGTTTAAAATTAGATTTAAAAAAGATGAACAATACATAATTAATAGCAATGTATAGAAAGATGTAAGAATATTAATCAAGATAAAATCAGTATTTTTATAAAAAAATATATATTAATAATGATACTTTAAAGAGATAGACTTTGAAAATATTTTAGTTATAAAATCTAGTATGTCAAAAATAAGATTTGAGTAAATACATTACAAATGAAAGAGCACCATACACAGCTCCAAATACTATATGAAAATCTTTACCACTATCATATATTTGTATTTTTTTAAGATTTGGAATATTTGAAATTTTTAAAATATTTTTTTAAAAAATATTTTTTAACTGGAATATTTTCTTCTCGTTGAAATAAGTTTTTTAGATATTTAAGAAGGGTAAAAAATCATGTTATAACAACATAAATAAAGAAGATTTGGAAAGTGGATGTGAAGAGGTGAATTTATCAAGGAAAGAGTGAAGAGGTGGTCGCTGTTGGTAGTAAGCGGTGGTATTTTTTTTTCTCGGGGGTGGTGTCAGTCCGCCGCTTATTTTGGCAGCAAAGTAAGCGGTGGTGTGTGTGAAAAAAAAAGAGAGTAGCGGTGAGAGTTTCTACGGGTTTTGTTGGGATAATGGATTCATGGATTTTTAAGAGTCTTAATAGAATATGGGCCTAGTAGTTTTTGGGCCATGGACCAAACCAGTCCCTAGATAATTTCTTCTTAGCATGGAAGAAAAGAGATTTATGTTATAAATACAAATTTAGATTTTCAAAAGCCTAAAGGCTCCCAATTTCCAGAGAACTTGCACTGTTTAGAATTAGAAATTTATATGTTAAGCATAATTAATTAGGAGATCACACACAGTACTAGCTAGGAGTAGCAATACCGTTAACCACCCACTGTCAAAGGATTTCGGTGCCTTCCCAGCCATGATTTGCTTAAAAGATTTGGAGCAAGGGAAAACGATCAAATAGTAGTGAAGGGAGGCATGTGTGAATGATAGTGCTGAATTCTATGGATGTAAATATAAAAGGTTGAGGGATGGATACACAAATAGTAAAATGAAAAGGACTAGATTGTGAAAACACGAAGAAAAGATTGAGGGAATGAATGTATCATATGGTCATAGAAATGAAATGTGCAGATGGGAGGAACCATTAGAGGAGTATGATTGATTTTGAGCAAATATAGAAAATATAAGGGCCAGTTGAAACGAAACGAGGATTGATGCTTTGTACATAGCAGCACCCTAACCCTAACCCTAACATTTTAATTGTGTCGGGGAGAGGAATAAAATCATGAACAAAATCAAACCTCAGTTGACATTCAAACACAACCTGATTAGATACAGATTTAATTATGTTTTTAAACTCTCAGTAGCAAAAACAGCATGCATGTTTAGTTTTGCAATATAGACATGGCTAACTCAATGACTGAAAATTTCAAGAAGAACATTTGATTTAAGAATGATAAATCAGAAGAAAAAAAAAAAAAAAAGAGAAAAGGTTACTGGAGGAAGCAATTGTCTGCATAAGCTTTCAAAGAACTGAGTTCAATAGGTGCAAGGAGGAGAGCGATTTGCAAGAGTGTTGCTTGCCTCAGGTAGAGTAGATAAATATAACAAGGATCTAAAACCCTATTTTTGTGACAAAATGTTGAGTTTTAAGTTTACTTCGGCATTAGGAATCCATCAAACTTGAGTCCTCCCTTCTCTCTTGGGTTGTAAGAATTAGAATGAAGATGTAATTAGAGTTAGGTTAACTTCAATAATGGGAGATTAATTTATCAAGAAATATAAGAAACCATATTATTTTAATAATATGTACAAAGAAATATAAGAAACAGAAATCTATCAAGCATCCATGAAGTTTCTAAAAACTAGAAAATTTTCGAACATTATAAAGAAGGTATGGGAAGGGGATGTTTCACATTCATCAGAGAACACCATAGAGATTCTCCTAATGCAATCGTCGATTTTATTGGAAGAATCAAATCACTGAAATATCATAGGTTCAGCATAAGAAGCAACATAGATCCAACATATCTAATATAAAACTGTATGGCAAAATAAAAACAGATACAGGAAAGACAGAGGAAGAGTCCCGGCATTCAGTCACATGCAGCTATAATATTGGAAGGTAAGCAAAGATTCAACAACATAAATACACAAAATTTGAAACAAGTTATGAAAGGATCGATAGCCTAAATGCATTGCATCATCAACAGTTCAAAACTCTCTTAAACTTCCTAATTTAATTCACAAAAATCATCTTGTTGCTATAACAAAACCCAGACAACAATAATAAGTTGACCAACCAACCTTGACTGCTACTGCCTTGTGATCATCTCAGAAAACAAAAACAAAGAAAATACAGAACCGAAACATAAATCTCCGTTAAACATCAACCCAAATAAATTTCAAGAACTTATTTTACATCGTTGAACTACTAGGAACTGCCTACATTATACCTAACCCAAAATATTAGCCCACGAAACAGACATATTCTTCGAAATCGAAACTAAACAACGTGCACAAGCAAATAAAAAAAAGATTCCCAGCTTTCACATAAAATCCTTCATTTTCTACATGATTTCAATACCCTCTTTGCCGATTTAATTAATTAAATTCACTCAAAATCAAAACTTTAACTTATTCACTAAATCACAAATTAACACATAAATTAAAAATAATAATAATAAAACTATCTTTATTTACTTCGAGTGATTTCTGATAGCTAGAATCAGAGTTTACTGATGGGTTCTGAGAGAGAATTTTTAATCCGCGACGGTTGATGCAATCTGTCAGCAAAAGTGAAAATGATTAAAACATGGTTAAGTAATTAGGTTAGAGAAAGAGAGAGGGGAGGTTTTTACCGACGGTGGAGATTGCGCAAGAAGAGCGAAGGAAGATGTGTACTGGAGAGATGAATTTGTTAGGGAAGGAGTCGGGGTTAGTGTTAAAAGTTGGTTTTTTTCTGGTTAAAGGAAGCTGGAAGTTTTGTTTGAGGGTCATTTTATTTTCCAAGAAGATGGCGGTGGCTGTAGTGGTGTCGGTGAGTCGCTTGTTTTGACGGCGAGGTACGCGGTGGTAATGTTTGTTTGAAAAAAAAATGAATAACGGTTTTTAACAAATCGGTTGGGACGAAGGAGTGATTCGTTAGGTATTTTTTTATATATAAATGTATTAAAATAATATTTTTTTTATTTTTAAAAAATTAATTTTAATAATAATATATTAAAAAATTTTAAAACATAAAAAATACTTAATTTAAGCAAAGAAATTTTAAAAATTGATGAAAAATGGGTTCAACAGAAAAAGAAAAAAAATCTAAAAAATTATAAACTACTTTTAATAAGTCATTAGCCTAGTAGTGTTTGTAAAAAAGGGATTAAGGAATGGTTTTGGAGTGTGTTAGGTATTTTTGCATAAATATATTAAAATTAAAAAAAAACTCAAAATTTAATAAAAAATAAGTTATACCGCAACCCAAAAGAATCAAAAAATTTATAAACTTTTAACAAGACATGAGCCTTGAAGTGTTTGGGCCATGGACAAAACAAGTAGAATAATATGACACCCAATATTTTATTTGTTAAGCATAATTATTTAAATAATCAAACACAGTATTTTAAATAAGATAAGTTGAATAAGATAAAGAGGCAAGCCAATAATTAAGAACAATCAAATGTTTATCAATTTATTAATGACAAATCATCACACAGCAAACCAAGAAAATTACACAAAGCAAACACTCCGAGCCTTAAGCTGATCTTCGTAAGTGATAAACGGTTGTAAAAGATCTTAGTCGACAGTAGTAAACCTGAAGAATTTAGACAAACATGGAATTTAATAATGATGTATTAAGTTGAAAGAAATTTAAATTGCTGAATGAATTAGTTAACTTTGCATTTTATCATGACATGTATTGTCTTGTTCTTTATGATAAAAATGTGAAACTAAATATGATATATTTAAATACCTAATCAGATGTTTCTTTGCCATTGTCATCACCGTCAATCTTGATTTTAGGGATATGTTTGATCTTGGACCAATCTTCTCCTGTTCCCCTTTGGCACCTTTTGCTCAACTTTGGACAACGAGTGATCTCAAGATTTTGAAGTTTCTTTAAATTGCCGATGCATTTTGGCATTACTTCAATGTTTGGACACTTTTTGATGATAAATTTTTGTAAGGATTCTGCAGATCCTTGAAGAAACTGTTTTGGTAAAGCAATAGTTGACGGTAATTTGTCAAATATTACAATACGAAGGGAAAGGGAAAGAGGCTGAATTTTTCGCTCTGTCTCTTCTTCTATTGTCATCAAATCAAGCTTCCCACATTCACCAATACCAAATTCTTCCAGAGTAGTTAGGCATTTTATGCTTCTTGGCAGAGAAATCAACCTATGACATCCAGTAATAACCAATTTTTGAAGACTTTTAAGACCTTGCATATCTTCGCATAAATTTTCTAGATTTTCACAACCAACAATGAATAAAGTTTGAAGACACTCCAAACACCCAATCCCTCCTTCTGGCAACCGATTTTGCAGAGTATTTAGTAATAAAAATCTAAGGTTGATCATGTACCTCACATCTTTGGACAACTCTTCTAATCCTTCACCTGTAAGCAGAGCTTGCAAGTTTTGCAATTTGAAAATAGATTTTGGGAGTCTTTTTATTTTTGCGTTGATCCCAACATAGAGATATCTCAAATGTTTCAAGGCGCCAATCCTCTCCGGAAAAGCCTCAAATTCAGAATCATCCATTAATTCCAAAGACCGCAAATGCTTAAACTCTAACAAACATTTCTCAAAGTCTGTTTTGCATGTAGGCCCCACTATACTATCTGCAAAGACTATTGACCGCACTTGATGGAAGTTGTTTGGGAACTTGGGGAGAGTTTCATGAAAAAATGAATCAGAGTCGAGGACTGACAAATGACGGGTCATATTGGAAATTTGGTGGTTTTGAGAGCTTATGATTGAAAACTCATTTTGAGCCAATGATGATGCAAGATCATGCATTAAATCATGCATCTTAAAGGAAGCTCCAACCATCACATCCACATAATCTTGGAAGAAACATCTTGAGATCAACTCGCGCACATAACGCAAGCCAACAACATCTTCCAACTTCTCATTTGAATTTGATGATTGAAGAATGAGCCCATGTGCCATCCAAAAGTGCACCAATAAGAGGTCTATGAACACATAATCTTTTGGAAAAACAGAACAATAAAGAAAGCATCTTTTCAAGTGAGTCGGCAGTCTTTGATAGCTAATTTTCAAGGCAGGTAAAATGCCATCTCCCCCTTCTTCCCACTTCTCACTGTCTCTCACCGATTCCCACTCTTTTTCATCAGTCTTACCATACAGTTGAGTCCCCAAGTTAATCACTGCCAGAGGAACTTGCTTGCATTTCTCCACTATTTCTTTCCCAATTCCAACCAAATTTGGATACAACTCCTTTTGCCCTTCCTTGAATGCACACTTGTTAAACAACGACAGACAGTCCTCCTGACCAAGAAGACTTAGGTTGTGCGCAGCAACAGTACCCATAATCTCAGCAACACGTTGACTACGGGTAGTCACTATAATCTTACTTCCATCAGCACCTTTTGATAACAAAGACTTCAACAACAACCATTTTTGAGCTTCGTCGTTCCAAACATCATCCAAAAGAAGCAAGTATTTCCTACCATTCAAAATTTCTTCAAGTTTTTTCTTAAGCTCACCCTCATCCAAATCCGCGCATCTTTCCCCAGTTGCAGATTTAATAATTTTTTGTATCACTTGTTTCAAGGAAAAATCATCTGAAACACATGCCTCCATCTTCAGATCAAAAAGACTTCTTACATTTTCAGCATCACACCCCGATTTGGCAAGAGATGTCTTCCCCAAGCCTCCCATTCCTACTATCGGAAGGAGGAAGGGATGTGCATCACCAACCTTAAAAGGTGCTTCTAAATGGCTGATGATGTGTTCTTTGTCTTTATCTCTTCCGATAAGACCGGAAAAGCTGTCAAAGGATCGGTTCATCTCTGTTTCCTCATGCGAGACATGACTACAATCAATAGTCTGCTCGCTGAGGTGGAACTCAGACTCAAGAGATGAAATCTCACCTAGTCCTTTTATGATGCTCTTTATCTTATGACCCATTCTTAAACGGAATGCAATCTTATTAGAGCTTGAAAAGAAGCGCCGTACCTTTCTGCTGGTGCTCCCTTTAGTTTTCACCTCCTGTCTTCGTAAAGTTTCGCACTCCATTTCGTCCAGCACGTCCTCGGCATCATACAAGACTTGTCTGAGACCATTGAGCCAGATCCGAATCGTTTCATTCTTTGATTGTTTCTGCTCAGCATCGGACAGCACTGCGGCGATGGCTTTCAATCTCTTTTCAAGACGAGCAATGTCAGCTTCAAGTCCCCATGCCAAACAAAATTCTTGAGCAGCAAAAGAGCCTAACTTCCCTAGAAGGGATTTTGCAATCTCGGCTGTAAAAGCATCTGCCATTTTCTTTTTGAGTGAGGGGAGAAGTGTTTGATAGGAAGAAATGTTGAGATAACAGTGGAGTTCCGCTTTCTGAGTGGAGAGGAGAAGTCGTTTGAGTCCGCTTCATCATAAAGAGCCCGTTTGGCTACGCGTTAGAAGTTGTGTTTTTTTAAAAACACAGGAAGTAAGTGTTTGGTTAACCAAAAAAATACTGTTTATTGTGCATGGTCCCACATCCAAATCGCGTGAGAAACACAGGAAAATAAAAAGCATAAAAATACTGCTTTCGAGAAATCCAACCATGGTCCACTGTTCACTGAACAGTGTATCATGCACACCCACTGTTCACTGAACAGTGGAGTATGTAAACAGTGCAAGAATTGCACTGTTCATGTGATTTTTATTTTATTTTTTTCAGTGTTAATTTTTTTAACATTTAAAAAAAAAAAAAATACAAGTAGTGCAATTGTGTTGTAGGTTCTCCCATGGAATATTGACCACACATGGTCGGACTCATTTGGGGACTTTGGATTAGTTTGATGAAAAAATGAAATGGAGTCAAGAACACTTATTTTGAGCCAATGATAATGCAAGATCGAGCATTTTAAAGCTTGAGAAAAAAAAAAAGGGTAAATCATCATAATCTTGGAAGAAACATCTTGAGATCAACTCGCGCACATGACACAAGCCAACATCTTCCAAGCTATTATTTGGATTCGATGACTGAATGCATGTGCCATTCAAAATTGTATGAACTAGAAGAATAAGAAGAGGAGTAATTATTTTTTGAAATATTTTTTAGTTCAAAATAAATTAAAATAATATTTTTTTTTTATATAAAAATTATTTTTAATATCCTATAACTAATAATCTCTTGAAAAAAATGTAACAATAAAGAAAGCATCTTTTCAAGAATATCTAGCAGTTTTTGGTAACTTACTTTCAAATATGAAACACATGGACCTGCGAGGATCCCTTTGCTTTTATACAAGTAAATGTACACAGTCACCCATTATTACAAAAAAAACCTAAATGAATGGGAAAAGTATTGTACTGTTACAATGTTTTTTTACTTTAAAGTAGCCTGAATTAATTTATTAAATTCGTTATTTGAATCAGAAGATTGATATAATTTTATAAATAATTAATTTTTTATTATGAGTGCATTACAGCTGCGGAGCATCTATTATGAGTGCATTACAGCTGCGGAGCATCTTTGACCATTGTTTGCTTCTTTTTTCTTTTATTTTTTTACTCTAAAGTTTGTGGATGGGTCCGTAGAATTTGGGTGAACCCCTAACTTTTGCAAAGAGAGCAAACAGTTGTTTTTTCGTCTTGTAGTGAGTTAATTATTGCCTACAAATAATTGTTTAGGGTGTTTTTTTTTTAGTTTTGGAAAGTTGTATTAAAATATATTTTTTTTATTTTTTAAAAATTATTTTTGATAAATAATCTAAAAATATAAAAAAATTTATTTGAGATAAAAATAAATCAAACACACCCTTATTATAAGTGCATTACAGCTAAGGAGCATAGTAAATTCTGAGTATTGATATAAAGAGGAAAAACGCCACACCCTTTACTTTATTCCGTAATGTAATTTTAACTTTGCATTCAGAAATTTGCAGCTAAAACACGAATATGTTAATCCCATGACTGCCAACATTTTTCACATTCCCAATTAGAATTAATTATTTTTGGTTTAATTTAATTTTTATAAAAATAAATAATTAAATTAATTTTTTTTAAAAAATCCAAAAACAAACCAAAACTAGATAAAAATAAATAATTAAATTAATTTTTTTAAAAAAATCCAAAAACAAACCAAAACTAGTTCAAACCAATTAATTTTAATTATTTTAAAAAAAAACCAGTTTAAACCAACCATCCGGTTCTAAATAGTTGTTTGCTCGCAATATTTGTCGTTGTAAATTATGAGATGGCTACTTGGGATACTCTTTGTGTGGGGAAGTGAGACTTTTTTTTCATTTAGGTGATGGGAGTATTTATATAATTGACTAATCAGCAGGCATCCTCCATCTAACGTGTTGACAGGTGCGACCTCCATGATGAAACACAGGGACCTGCGTGGGTCCCTTTGGTTTTATACAAGTAAATGTACACAGTCACTTATTATTACAAAGAAAAGCTAAATGACAAGGAAAAGTACTTCACTGTTACAATTTTTTTTACATTTTTTTATATGGTTTCTTTTTTATTTTTTTTGTTTTTTTGTTATAATTTTTTTCAAAATTATTTTTGTTAATTTTATTTTTTTAATATTAAATTAATTAAAAATTTAGTTTTGTAATTACTTTTCCTTTTATTTTATTTTTTTATGAGGTTAGCATGACTTGCGGGTTTGTCAAGGTAACACAAGTTGTCTCATTTTATGGATTTGATGGATTTTTAATTGAACTTGATTTTTTTATTCTATTTTTTCTCATATTGTTAAAAAAATAATTTTAGAGAAAAACTATGTTATTAAACTTTATGACGTATTAAAAATTAAAGGATATAAGAGAAACCATTGTTCTCCCAATTGCACTGTGTATTACAATAGTAATCCACACTTTTTTACTTTCTTTTTTCTTTTGTTTTTTTTTTGAAATTTTTTTGTGATTTTTTTAAAATATATTTTTGTTGATTTCGTCTTTTAAATTGATATTGTTAAGAATTTAGCTTCATAATTTGCTTCTTTTTATTTTTTTTATATGAGGTTAACGTGATTTGCGTGTTTGCTAGGGTAAATTAGGTTGCTCTAATTTTTAAGTTTGGTGAATTGTCTTTTTTTAATTGAATTTAACTTTTTTTATAGTCTATTTTTTTATCATATAGTTAAAAAAATAGTTTTAGAGAAGAATCATGTTATTAAATTTTATAAATAACATAAATTAAAGGGTGTGAGGAAACTATTGTTCATCCACACACATTGTTCACTCACACACATTGCACTGTGAATGACAATAGTAGCCCACGGTGTTTGATTTCTTTCTTTTTTTCTTTATGTTTTTGAATTTTTGTAATGATTGTTGTTTCAATTTTTTTTTTATTGATTTTATAATACTGGGATGGTTAATAATTTAGTTTCATAATTTGTTTCCTTTTATCTTACTTTTCTATAAAGTTAATATGATTTGTGGATTTGTTAGGGTAATCCCGGTTGCCCTGGTTTACAAGTTTGGTGGAGTGTTTTTTTTTTTTAATTGAACTTTATTTTTTTATTGTCTATTTTCTTCTCATATAGTTAAAAAAATAGTTCCAGAAAAAAGTTATGTTATTAAACTTTATAAAATTCATAGGTCTATTCACATGTTTGGTTGATTGACTTGGTTTGTGGGTCTAGCAAGTTTTACTTTTTTAAATTATTATTTTTTTCATCCTTACATACTAAATTAATTGAGAATTTAGTTTCATAATTGATTTCATTTTGTTTTTTTATGAGATTATTGTAATCTAAAAAACATCTCAATATTGAGATTGTGTTTGATTTTATAATCATCTATTTTAGTTATTTGTAATTAAATAAAAAATAGATTAAATATTTGTTTATAATCTTAATGAAGTTCATAACCCAAGTCACATGTTTGATGTACTAGCCTAATTTACCTGATTTATAAGTTTAACAAGTTTATCCACAAATATAATATATATATATATATATATTTTAATTTATTTCTTCTTGATATCATTATTTAAACTCATAATTTGAATTAAGGTATTGGGATAATCTCATAGATAATTAATTTTTTATTATGAGTGCATTACAGCTGCCGAGCATCTTTCACCATTGTATGCCCTATTTTTATTTTTTATTTTTTTTACTCTAAATGGTTTGTGGATGGGTTCGTAGAATTTGGGTAAACCCCTAACTCTTGCAAAGACCAAATAGAGCAAACAATTGTTTTTTCGTGTTGTAGTGAGTTAATTACTGCCTGCAAATCAATTTATCATTACTAGTGTATTACAGCCGCGGAGCATCTTTGACCATCGTTTGCCCTCTCTCTCTCTCTCTCATATTCTTATTTGTCTTTGTTTAAATTGGATTGTTTAACAAAAACCACATTCCCAATAATTCTCCTGCCGATGGGTCCCTTTGTGTAATTAGAAACCTTAATTTTAAATCCTAAACACATGGACATACATGTCATATTTAAGCATGTTATGTGCAATACACTTCATGAATTGCTTGTTTAAAAGGCTGTTTTCCTATTCATAATATTAACGATTTAATCCTTAATTGTTTCTGTGTAATTGGCCAAATAAGGCAGATACTGCTTTGAAGTTCTATATATATAGGAATTGAGGATCGGTCTTAGCTCGCTGGCTACCATGACAGTCTAATTCTTATGAACACGGTTCTATATGGTCCGTCCATTTCTGAATCATTTATAGCATTAATTTTACTACTCTTCTCAAGGAACCATAATTCCACCCGAATTTCAAGCTGCTGGAGAGGGAAAATGTTGTTTAATAAATTAAGTACATTCTTAATTTATTTGATTATTTATACTACGTAACATAACCATATAAAAAAAGGTAACGGTGAGAGTTTTTCAAGGTTTTGGAATAAGAGTGGAGTTCCGCTTAATAAAACTCACATGGTCGAGCTCATTTGGAGACTTGGGGAGAGTTTGATGAAAAAATGAAATGAATGACAAATGACGGGTCGTTTTGGAAAATTGATGGTTTTGAGAGCTTACGATCGAGCACTTATTTTGAGCCAATGACGATGCAGGATCATGCATTTGAAATAAAATATAATCTTGGAAGAAATATTTTGAGATCCACTCGCGACCATAACGCAAGCCAGCATCTTCAATGTTTTAATTTGGATTGGATGATTGAATGTGTCCATGTGCCATCCAAAATGGCACAATAAAGTGGTATTAAAAAGTATTTTTAGTGTTGTTTTGTAAAATATTTTTTATTTAAATATATTTTAAAATAATATTTTTTTTATTTTTTATAAATATTTGTTTCATCAACACATCTAAACTATCTAAAAATATATAAAAATAATTTTAAATAAAATAAATAAATTTTGTTAGGCTTCTCAGCATCGGACAGCACCGCGTTGATGGCTTTCAATCTCTCTTCAAGACGTGCAAGGTCATCTTCAAGTCCCCATACCAAACGAAATTCTTGACCAGCGAAAGAGCCTAACTTCCCTATAAGGGATTTTGCAATCTCGGCGGCAAAAGCTTCCGCCATTTTCTTTTTGAGTGAGGGGAGAAGTGTTTGATAGGAAGAAATGATTGAGATGAGAGTGGAGTTCTGCTTTCTTTTCTGAGTGGAGAGAAGAGAAGTCGTTCAGTCTTCTTATTTAAAATGTAAAATGGTTTTATTTCTTTGTTTTTTTATGATTTTTTAAGAATTATTTTTGTTGGTTTTATTTTTTTAATATTAAGGTGATTGAAAATTTAATTTTATAATTTTTTTCTTTTTATTTTTCTATTTATGAAGCTAGTATGATTTGTGGGCTTATCAAAATAGCACATGTTGTCGTTGTTTTATTTTTATATGAGTGTTTTATGAGGTTGAAATGAATAGTATTTTATGAAGTTGTATAGTAAAAACATTATCTATTTTATGCTTTGTTGAGGAGAGTAATTCGATTGGTTTTTTCAAAATTTTGAGTATTTTTTGAAAAAAATTTAAAATAATATTTTTAGTATTTTATAAATATTTTAATGGGCAAATATAAAGAAAAAACAATATTTTAATATATTTAAAAAAAAAACTTCAAAAAAATGCCCTACACTCGGAAAAAAAAAAAAGGCCTTGTTTTCTGATATGTGTTTGAATTATTGTCTTTGGCATGGACCCTTATCTTTGACCATTGTTATTTATTTTAATTTTAAAAGTTCTTTTTGGTGGAATTAATGTCCTCTTACCGGTGCACCAAATGCGCCCATTTCATTAAAGGTGCTTTAACCGGTGCACTTCTTTGGCTTGGACCCGCATCTTGGACCATTATTTGCCCTTTTTTATTTTTTAGTTTTATTTTTTTACTCTAAATGGTTTCTGGACGGGTTCGTAGAATTTGGGTGCACTTCCTAACTTTTGCAAAGACCAAACAGAGCAAACAGTTGTTTTTATTAATTATTGCCTACAAATCAATTTCTCTCATGAGAAATCAATCTCTCTTATGAGTGCTTTACAGCTGCGGAGCATAGTAAATGTGACAGCTGAAATGAACTAGGAAAATCAATCTCTCTCATGAGTGCATTACAGCTGCGGAGCATAGTAAATGTGACAATTGATTTTCATGCGCATTACAATCTGGTATTCAAACATGTACAATCATTGATCTCAAGATTTTAAATTTTTTTAAAATTGCTGATGCAATCTGATATTTCTTTAATATTTGGACCGTCTTTAATGATAAATGTTTATATAAATTTAGATGATCGTTGAGAAAACTGTTCTAATAAGATAAGAGTTGCTGATAACCCTTTAAATATTACAATATTAAGAGAAAATGGTTGAATTTTCTAGTTTCTCTTTTTCTGTCGCATCAAATCAAACCTTGCACAACTTTCAATAACAAATTCTTGTTAAATATTTTATGCTTTTTGGAAGAGAAATCAAGATATTTTGGAAAACCCTCAAATTCAGAATCATACATTAATTCTAAAGACCGCAAATAATTAAATTCTGACAAACATTTCTTAAAATCAGTTTTTAATGTAGGCCCCAATATACTATCTGCAAAGACCATTGACCCCACACGGTCTGAGTCATTTGAGAACTTGGGGAGAGTTTGATGAAAAAAAGAATTAGAGTCAAGAACTGACACATGACGGGTCGTTTTGGAAATTTGGTGGTTTTGAGAGCCTATAATCATGCATTTTTAAGGTAGCTAAGAAAATTCCATCCTCGTAATCTTGGAAGAAACATCTTAAGATCAACTCGCGCACATAACGCAAGCCAACATCTTCCAAGTTTTCATTTGAATTTGATAATTTTTTATTATTATTTTTAAAAATTATTTTTAAGATCAATATATCAAAACAATTTGAAAATATAAAAAAATTAATTTTTAACAAAAAAAATTTAAGCAATTTGAGGGAACGCGGTTTGAATCGCGTTCCCAAACGGACCATAAATATAGATTTAGAATAAGGGTTATATTAAAACAAATAATCTATAGAGGGATGCATTAGAAAAAACATAAAAGTTCAAGGATGTGAAACTAAATTAACCCCAAAAGGCTAAAACTACCTGCTCCTTTGTCCCACTAAGATGATCTTCCTCTTCCTCAACCCCCCTAAGCAACCGTCCTCTCTTATTCTCACTTGCTCAGAGACAAAAACACTTGAATGTGGATTAGTTTTTGTACTTGTGCATATTCCAAATGTTTGCATTATTACCCAGTCTAAAGGATAAATTGTGATGGCCAGTGGAAACTTTCAGATTACTTCCAAATCATTAGGGATATGTTAATATCATGGCCGCCCACAGTTTCCACATTTCACACCGAGGAATCCCTAAAATGCAAAGTCCATATTCCCAGTAATTGCCGAAAGTTTCACAAAAAAAGACCCCACCGTAAAGTATCCACGCGTCCAAATTGACTGCATCGACTAATCAGCAGGCATACTCCATCTAACGTGTTGACGGGTTCAGCCTACATCATGAAACACATGGACCTGCGTGGGTCCCTTTGCTTTTATACATGTAAATGTACACAGTCACCCATATTTGACCATATTCTTAGGCGACCTGCTTTCGCAAAAAAATCGAGTTAGTTTCTATTTTTAATCATATCTGGATTAAATATGCGCAGATGAAATAGGAAAATCACTGTAATTTTTTTTTACAAAACCACGGATTGCTATATGATATTTTTTTATAAATAGTTTTTTATTTTTATTTTTCTATTGTTAGGAATTTTTAAAAAATTATTTTAGCTGATTTTATTTTATAATATTGAGATGGTTAAGAGTTTAATTTTGTAATTTTTTTCTTTTTATTTTGTTTTTTTAAAGGTTAACATGATTTATGGGTTTGTTAAAATAACCCATTATTCCAGTTTATGAATTTGATAGGGTTTTTTTTTCATTGCACTTGACTTTTTATAATTTTTTTTTTTTATATTATTAAAAAATTATTTTTTGTGAAAAATCATATTATTAAACTTTATAAAGTAACAAAATTAAAGAATATAGAGGGAATCATTGTTCACTTAACACCTATTATACCGTGGATTATAATAGAAAGATGTTTTTTATTTTTATTTTTTATTATGATTTTTTAAAATTTATTTTTGTTAATTTTATCTTTTAAAATTAAAATTTTAAAAAATGAGGTCTGTAATTTGCTAACCTAAAGAGTGTAGAGTCCATATTCTAGTTTTCAATTGTATCTTTCATCTTCATCCATCTGTAGAATGCTGTAATAGAAGTGCTTTCTACGTCAAAGATGTACAGCCACACCATATACAGCTCCAAATTCTATCTGAAAATCTTAACCACTATCATATATTTGGGCCAGCCACATCATGGTATCAAAACTAAAGATAGTTGGTTTTTATGTTTTAAAAATATTATTAAAAAGTTTTGAATTTTTTTATTTTTTTCATTACTTAAACAATTTTTATGTTTTATATAGATCATTTTAATGTGTTTGTTAAGAATTAATTTTTAAAAATAATAATAAAATATTATTTTAATATATTTGTATATAAAAAGTAATTTTTTTTATAATACCAAACATGCTCTTATAAATGTACAGATATATGTATATCCATTTGATCCACCATTTTCAGCGTTGATATGCTTTTGCCAAGTAAGACTCAATCTTACAATAAGAGAACATTTAGAACTCTTTTTGGAAATCAATTTCTTCTGATGCATTTTTCATATTCTTTTTTTAATTTTTTTAATTATTTTTTGATTGACATAATGGCGCGGATTTAATTAATTAAATTCACTCAAAATCAAAACTTAAATTATTCGCTAATTCACAAATTAACACATAAATTAATAATAATAATAATAATAATATTTAAATTGAAGTTTATTTTTAAAGTGATGCAACTGTGTTGTAGCTTCTCCCATGGAATATTTACCAAACATGGTCGAACTCATTTGGGGACTTGGGGAGAGTTTCATGAAAAAATGAAATGGAATCAGTAACTGACAAATGACGGGTCGTTTTGGAAATTAAATCGGTGGTTTTGAGAGCTTATGATTGAAAACTCATTTTGAGCCAATGATGATGCAAGATCATGCATTTTAAAGGTAGCCAAGGGAATTGCTTCCTCGTAATCTTTTCAAGTGTGTCGGCGGTCTTCGGTAACTTACTTTCAAAGTTAGCCAAGGTAAAATACCATCTCCCTCTTCTTCCCACTTCTCACTATCTCTCACAGATTTCCACTCTTTTTCACAAATTACATATTACATAAAATTATTTTTGCTTATTTTAGTTTTTAATATTGAGATGATTTAAAATTTAGTTTTGTAATTTTTTTTTTTTTTTTATGAGATTAACATAATTTGTGGGTTTGTCAAGGTAACTTGAATTGATCTAGTTCAGCCCAAGTTAACTTACTAAATTCGTGACCTGGATTATGAGACCATAATAAATTTATATAAAACAAATCAAAATAAATTATGAAGCTCAATTCTCAATTAACTCAAAGAATGAAATTGAAAAAAAAATGAAAAATAATAAAAATTTTGACTTGAGTTAACCTGCTAAACTGGTGACTTGAGTTAGGAAATTAAGATAATCTCACATAAAGTAAACAAAAAAATAATCTTAGTCATCTCAGGTTAACCTTCCACGCCCGCTCAGGTTAAAGAAAAATAAACTCGAGTCAACTGGGTTAACCCGCCAGACATATGACTCGAGTCAACTAGGTTAACCCGCCAGACATATGACCCGAGTCATGAGATCAAGACAACCTCAAAGAAAAAAAAACTAAAATAAATCATGAAGTCTAATTCATAATCAACCCAAAGTTTAATGGTAAAATTGAAAAAAAAATATCAATTAAAAAAAAATTTGAGTTAACCTAGTTAACTCATTTTGAAGTATGAAATTAAAAAAAATATAATTATAAAAAAAAAACAAAAAAAAACTATTAAAATGAATAGTTTTTATAAGGCTATATAGTAAAAATATCATATTTTTTATGCCTTGTTGAGGAGACTAATTCAACCGGCTTTTCTAAAATTTTGAGTATTTTTTGAAAAAGATTCAAAATAATATTTTTATTATTTTATAAATATTTTAAGGGGTAGATATAAAGAAAAAACAATATCTCAAAATATATATTTTTAAAAAATACCCAAGAAAAAAACTGCCTTATTTTCTGATACGTGTTTGAATTATTGTCTTTGGCATGGACCCTTATCTTTGACCATTGAAATTTATTTTAATTTTAAAAGTTTTTTTGGTGGAATTTATGTGCTTTTACGAGTGCACTAAATGCACCCATTTCAATAAAGGAGCTTAGAATATTTTCAACAAAGAAGCTGAATGGAAAGCTAAAATTAAAAAAATTAATATTTTAATTTTTTTGTTTATTTTATATATTTTAAGGAGAAAGCCAAATAAAATATTAAAATGAATTTTTTTTTTTATAAATGCTACATATCTCTTTAAAGAGCCAAAACCAACAAAGTACGACCATTAAAAAAATAAATCAATTAAATATAACTATGTGAAAAAAAAAATAACATCAAATTTATTAAAAAATAATAAAACACTTGTTTCTTTTACTCTAATATAAATAGCTTTTCAAATGATTTTTTTTTATTAAAATAAATATAGTAAAAAAAATTATATTTATATTATTTAAAATGTTATTTTATCAATTTAGTTTTTATATTTACACTTCTTTGTCTTGGACCCACATCTTTGACCATTGTTTGCCCTTATTTTATTTTTACTTTAAAGTAGTGTGAATTAATTTATTAAATTCATGATTTGAATTGATATAATTTTATAAATAATTAATTTCTTATTATGAGTGCATTACAGCTGCGGAGCATCTTTGACCATTGTTTGCTTTTTTTTTTTACTCTAAAGTTTGTGGATGGGTCCGTAGAATTTTGGTGAACCCCTAACTTTTGCAAAGAGAGCAAACAGTTGTTTTTTCGTCTTGTAGTGAGTTCATTATTGCCTACAAATAATTGTTTAGGGTGTTTTTTTTTGTTTTGAAAAATTGTTTAAAAATGTATTAAAATATTTTTAAAAAAATAAAATTATTTTTGATAAATAATCTAAAAATATAAAAAATTTCATTTTAGGTAAAAATAAATCAAACACACCCTTATTATAAGTGCATTACAGCTAAAGAGCATAGTAAATTCTGAGTATTGATATGAAGAGGAAAAACGCCACACCCTTTACTTTATTCCGTAATGTAATTTTAACTTTGCATTCAGAAATTTGCAGCTAAAACACGAATATGTTAATCCCATGACTACCAACAATTTTCACATTCCCAAATCCCAATTAAGATTAATTATTTTTGGTTTAATTTGATTTTTATAAAAATAAATAATTAAATTAGTTTTTTTTTAAAAATTGAAATCAAAATAAAACTAATTCAAACTAATTAATTTTTTTTTTTATAAAAAAAAACAGTTTAAACCAACCATCCGGTTCTAAATAGTTGTTTGCTTGCAATATTTGTTGTTGTAAATTATGAAATGACTACTTGGGATGCTCTTTGTGTGGGGAAGTGAGACTTTTTTTCATTTAGGTAATGGAGTATTTATATAATTGACTAATCAGCAGGCATCCTCATTTAACGTGTTGACAGGTTCGGCCTATATGATGAAACACAGGGACCTGCGTGGGTCCCTTTGGTTTTATACAAGTAAATGTAGACAGTCACTTATTATTACAAAGAAAAGCTAAATGACATGGAAAAGTACTTCACCGTTACAATGTTTTTTTACATTTTATTTATATGGTTTGTTTTTTATTTTATTTTTGTTTTTTTGTTATATTTTTTTTAAAATTATTTTTGTTAATTTTATTTTTTTAATATTAAGATGGTTGAGAATTTAGTTTTTTTAATTTTTTTCCTTTTATTTTTTCTTTTTATGAGGTTAGTATGACTTGTAGGTTTGTCGATGTAGCACAAGTTGTCTCATTTTATAGATTTGATGGGTTTTTAATTGAACTTGATTTTTTTATTCTATTTTTTCTCATATTGTTAAAAAATAGTTTTAGAGAAAAACTATGTTATTAAACTTTATGACGTATTAAAATTAAATGATATAAGAGAAACCATTGTTCTCCCAATTGCACTGAGGATTACAATAGTAATCCACACTTTTTTGCTTTCTTTTTTCTTTTTTTTTGGTGTTTTTTTGAATTATTGTTATGATTTTTTAAAATATATTTTTGTTGATTTCGTCTTTTAAATTGAAATTGTTAAGAATTTAGCTTTGTAATTTTTTTTTTTTTTTTTTATATGAGGTTAACGTGATTTGTGGGTTTGCTAAGGTAAATGAGGTTGCTCTGGTTTTTAAGTTTAGTGAATTGTCTTTTTTTTTTAATTGAATTTAACTTTTTTTATAGTCTATATTTTTTTTTCTCATATAGTTAAAAAATAGTTTTAGAGAAAAGTCAAGTTATTAAACTTGATAAAGTAACAAAAATTAAAGGGTGTGAAACAACCATTGTTCACTTACACACATTGCACTGTGAATGACAATAGTAGCCCAAGGTGTTTTGCTTTTTTTTTTTTCTTTATGTTTTTGAATTTTTGTCATGATTGTTGTTTCAAATTTGTTTTTATTTATTTTATAATATTGGGATGATTAATAATTTAGTTTTATAATTTGTTTCCTTTTATCTTACTTTTGTATAAGGTTAGCATGTTTGAGGATTTGTTAGGGTAATCCCGGTTGCCCTGGTTTATGAGTTTGGTTGAGTGTTTTTTTTTAATTGAACTTATTTTTTTTATTGTCTATTTTCTTCTCATATTGTTAAAAAAATAGTTTAAAAAAAAAGTTATGTTATTAAATTTTATGAAATCTGTGTGTCTATTCACATGTTTGGTTGATTGACTTAGTTTGGGGGTCTAACAAGTTTAACATTTTTTAAATTAGTGTTTTTTTTTCATTCTTAGATACTAAATTAATTGGAAATTTAGTTTTATAATTGATTTCGTTTTGCCTTTTTTGAGGTTATCGTAATCTAAAAAACATCTCAGTATTGAGATTGTATTTGATTTTATAATTATTTATTTTTGTTATTTGTATAGTTAAATAAAAAATAGATTTTTTTTTTATAATTCTAGTGGAGTCCATAACTCAGTTTACTGGTTTGACGTACTAGTTCGGCTTACCTGATTTATAGGTTTGACAAGTTTACTCATCAATATGATATGTTTTTTTATTGTTTTTTAATTTATTTCTTTTCAATTTTATTATTTAATATTAGATTGTTTGCATTACTTATTTTTGTTTACTTTCTAAAGATAATCATATTAAACAAATATTTATTTTTAGATTAATATTTAATTTTGTAAGTATCTGTTTTGTAATATGTGTTTGAATTATTGTTTTTGGCACGGAGCCTCATCTTTCACCATTGAAATTTATTTTAATTTTGAAAGTTCTTTTTGGTGGAATTTATGTGCTTTTACTAAATGCACCCATTTCATTAAAGGAGCTTAGCCGGTACCCTTCCTAACTTTTGCAAAGACCAAACAAAGCAAACAGTTGTTTTTTTCGTGTTGTAGTGAGTTAATTATTGCCTACAAATCAATTTATTATTATGAGTGCATTACAGCTGCGGAGCATAGTAAATGTGACAATTGAAATGAACAAGGAAAATCAATCTCTCATGAGTGCATTACAGCTGCGTAGCATAGTAATAACTTGTTTGTTTTTTTATTTTAAATATATATTTTAGAAATTTTAATTTTTTTAATTTATTTTACTTTAAATAAAATTTGTCTTGATTTTTTTTAATATACTGTTATAAATTAAATTTGTTTTGATTTTTTATATCATTTTAAGTTAAATTAAATTAGCGTGGAACCATAATTCTACCCTTGATGTTATTACTTAATCTTTACTTATATACCCAAATCTCAAGCTGCTGAAGAGGGAAAATATTGTTTAACAAATCAATATGTTCTTAACTTATTTGATTATTTATATAATGTTTATTTTTGTGTTTTAAATTTTTTTAAAAAAATTTTAAATTTTTTTATTTTTTTCTTTATTTGAAATTAATATTTTTTAATATTTTAATGTAATAATATCAAAAAAATATTTATAAATAAAAAAATATTTTTTTAATATTTTTTGTTTAAATATACTTTAAAAAATAATAATTATTATACTCTCAAACACACTATACACAGCAAAACCATATAAACAAAGGTAACGGTGAGAGTTTATCAAGGTTTTGTTGGGATATTAGATTCATGGATTTTTAAGCGTTTTAATAGACTATGGCCTAGTAGTGTTTGGGCCATGGCCCAAACTAATCGTAAAATATTTTCTTTCGAGCATGGTCAGGGAGAAAAAATAGAGAAAAAAAAAAAAAAAATTTATCCTTACTTTGTGGTGATTGAAGGAACGAATGTATGATGGTCATCAAATCTTTTACTTCGGAAAAAATCTTCTAAAGAACCTATCCTTTACTTAGAACTTCCTGAGCAGTAAGCATAATAGCATAAACAATCCTTGTAGAAAAGCAAGTGATGTCTCTCTCAGAATCTGAGATGCATCAGAGATCAAAGATAATCATGACCTATCCTATCTTATGTACTTTCTCAAGAGTTTTTAATTATGATAGTAATGATGCTAATTAATTTTTTTTAGGTTAAATAAATAGATTAAAAAATACAACCTGTTGCCTTAGTCTACAAGTTTGATGAAATATTTTTTTTTAATTAAACTTGATTTTATTAATACTTATTTTTTTCTTATATAATTAAAAAAATAGTTTTAGAAAAAAAATTTATTATTAAACTTTATAAAATCCATGAATCTATTCACAATTTTAGTATATTACAGTGGGTGTTTGGTTTTGTGGTTGTGGGTGATGTTCACCCACAACCACGCAAAATTTCGTTTGGTAACAAAACAAAACTGCTTTTTACTAGTAGGGCCCACTGAATTTTAAATTGAAACCGAGGTTTTGGAGAAGCAGCATCTGGAACAGTGGAGCATGGCTCCACTGTTCCCTAAACTTTTAAATCAGAGTTGTTTTTTTTTTTTTCTTTTCAAAAAACCAAGAAAAGTTTACACTGTACAGTGCGAGTGAATTAAAATTCACTCGCACTGTTCCCTAAACTTAAATTAGTGTTTTAGTTTTTAGTTTTTTTTTTAATTTCGAAAAACCAAGAAAAGTTTTTTTTTTTTTCTGAAAAATCAGTGCAATTAAAAAAAACCAGTGATTTCACTCGCACTATTCATGTAAACGTGAACACTATTTTTTTTAAAAAAATTAATTTAAGGTGAATTAAATTTACTTATACTGTAATCTCAATTTTATTCATGATAATATTTTACTTAATTTAATTGCATGCTCAAAAAATCATGAAAACTGTAGTTTTTGTAGAATAAATTTTGTACGTAATGAAATTGTAATTTTTTTTTTCAAAAATTGAGTTTTAGTTGAAAAACTAGTATTTAATATTATTTAATAACACTACATAAATTAGAAGGATATAGCATGATGACGTAACATTTGTGGAATTTGATCGCAATTCCAATTATGTTATTGCCGTGTCAGACCAAGTTAAAAAAAATTCAGTTTTTATTTTTATTTTAATTCAGTTTTATTCAAAAAGTTAGAAGGAGATCACTTGATGAAGTAACAAAAAATTCAGTTTTTATTGTTGTGTGCTTAAGAAATCATGAAAAATATAATTATTTATTTCATGATGTAATAATGGTAGTTAACTCTACAATATTTAAATTAAAAGTATTTTTTAATTATTTTATAACCTCAATTTGAAAAGCATTTTTTTAACTAAACACATTAAACTACTTTTTGTTCAACCTTAATTTCAACCACAGTTTTAACCAAACATATATTTTTTCAAACCAACCTCAACTAAAAGTACTTTTTATAAAACAACTTTTTTAAAACCACAACCACAACAGCAACCGCAATACCAAACACACCCTACAAGTTACATGACTCGCACGATGCTGTGGGTCAATTTTTTTTGCATTCAAAATATATATATAAAAAAAGCTAAAATTTAAAAGTGTTAGGTTTTTTTATAAATTTATACTCAAGAATCTTGAAAGTTTGATAACTAAATAAGAAAAAAGAATTGATGGGTTAATCCAGAATTAACTGGGTTAACCCATCAAATTAGGTTGACCCATCAAGTCTGGGATACGTGTCATGAAAATCTGATAATTAAATAGAAAAAAATATAACATTAACAAACTAAACTAAATGAAAAAAAATTAATTAAAAAGAAAAAAAGCAAAAAAAAATAAAATCGAGTTAACTTGTTAAACCAGGTTAATCGGTCAAACCAGGGGTTCGTGTCATGAAAGTCTGATAATTAAATAAAAAAAACTTAACATTAACAAACTAAATTAAACAAAAAAAAAATCATTAAAAGAAAAAAACACAAAGAAAAAAGCAAAAAAAAAAAACACATAAAAATATAGAAAAACAAATTTTTTTTTTTAAAAAAGATAACTCAATTTTTCACTATAGATTGCACTGTACAGTGCATAGTAAACCACAAAACGATTTTAGTATATGTTATAATGTAATTTCCTATGCATTTTTTCTATTCTTTTTTCAATTTTTTAAACATATTTGTTTATTGATAAAATAACACGGTTGCATTTAAGTTTTGTTTTTTTAATCCAAAATGACAACGTTTTGAATGGCAGCAAAATTTGTTTTTTTAAGGGTCCTTAAGTTTGGTGTCTTTTCAAGTTTGGTTCTTGCATATTTAATTGTTTTATTTTTGGCCAATTTCAACCCTTTTTTCTTTATTTTTTCTCAACTTCATCTTGATTGCATTACATATAGTCCTTAAATATTGATGTGTTTTTCAAATTGATCCTTAGCTTTCCAATTTTCAATTATTTAACGAATTTCAATCTCCCCACTTATAGTAATTTTTCTCTTTTTTTTCTTGTTTTTTTTTTAAATATTTGTTAATTGAAATATTTTTTTCTCGTTAAAATATATTTTTTAGATATTTAAGAAGGGTTAAAAATCGTGTTATAATAACATAAATAAACAAGATTTGGAAAGTGGATGTAAAGAGGTGAATTTATCAACGAAAGAGTAGGAGGTGGTTGTGGTGGTCTAGAGAGTGAAGGCGGCGACGTCAATGGTTGCTGTTAGTAGTAAGCGGTGGTATTTTATTTTTTTTCAGGCGGCGACGTCAAAGTTTGCAAGAGTGTTGCTTGCCTCAGGTAGAGTAGATAAATATAACAGAGATCTAAAACCCTATTTTTATGACAAAATGTTGAGTTTTAAGTTTACTTTGGCATTAGGAATCCATCAAACTTGAGTCCTCCCTTCTCTCTTGATTTGCAAGGATAAGTTTCGTTAATTGTCCGAATTAGAATGAAGATGTAATTAGAGTTAGGTTAACTTCCATAATGGGAGATTTATTTGAGAAATATTTTAATAATAGGTACATAGAAATATAAGAAACAGAAATATATCAAGTCATCTATCAGAAGCATCCATGAAGTTTCTAAAAACTAGAAAATTTTCTAACATTATAAAGAAGGTATGGGAAGGGGATGTTTCACATTCATCAGAGAACATCATAGAGATTCTCCTAATGCAATCGTCGAGTTTATTGGAAGAATCAAATTACTGAAATATCATAGGTTCAGCATAAGAAGCAAGATAGATCCAACATATCTAATATAAAATGTATGGCAAAAAATTTACTTTTCCGAAGCGAAATAAAAACAGATACATGAAAGACAGAGGAAGAATCCCGGCATTCAGTCACATTTGATCATCTTTCAACAACGTCTCCAAAAACAAAAACAAAGAAAATACAGAACCGAAACATAAATCTCCGTTAAACATCAACCCAAATTGCTTAATTTCAACAACTTATTTTACATCGTTGAATCTACTAGGAACTGCCTACATTATACCCAACCCAAAAAATTAGCCTACGAAACAGACATAAATTCTTCAAAATCGAAAATAAACAAACGTGCACAAGCAAATAAAAAAAACTGCCTAGCTTTCACATAAAATCCTTCATTTTCTACATGATTTCAATACTCTCTTTGCGAATTTAATTAATTAAATTCACTCAAAATCAAAACTTTAATTTATTCACTAAATCACAAAATAACACATAAATTAAAAATAGTAATAATAATAAAATTAACTTCATAAAATTAACAATATTTTAAATAAGATAAGTTGAATAAAATAAAGAGGCAAGCCAATAATTCAGAACAACCACATGTTTATCAATTTATTGATGACAAATCATCACACACAGCTAGCCAAGGAAATTACACATAGCAGACACTCCGAGCCTTAAGTTGATCTTCGTAAGTGACAAACTGTTGTAGAAGATTTCAGCCGACAGGACCCTCACAGTAGTAAACCTGAAGAAATTAGACAAAAATGGAATTTAATAATAACGTATTAAGCTCAAAGAAATTTAAATTGCTGGATGAATTAGTTAACTTTGTATTTTATCATGACACGACATGCCTTGTCTTGTTCTTTTGCTCTGGTTAAATCTGATGGAGTTCCGCTTGAACGTGCCCCTCCAAAACACAAGAGGTTTTGTCAAATAAACATAGAAAAGAATTTAAAAGGAAAAAAAAGGAATTGAAGAATGGATAAAAATGTGAAACTAAATATGATATATTTAACTACTTATAACCCGTACCTAATCAGATATTTCTTCACCACTATCATTATTGTCAACCTTGATTTTAGTGATATGCTTGATCTTGGGCCAATCTTCTCCTGTTCCCCTTATGCACCTTTTGCTCAACCTTGGACAATCAATGATCTCAAGATTTTGAAGTTTCTTTAAATTGCTGATGCACTCCGGCATTTCTCTAATGTTTGGACAGTCTCTGATGATAAATGTTTGTAAGGATTCTGCAGATCCTTGAAAAAGCTGATCTGGTAAAGCAATAGTTGCTGGTACCGTCGCAAATAGTACAATACGAAGGGTAGGGGAAAGAGGTTGAATTTTTCCCTCTTTCTCTTCTTCTATTGTCATCAAATCAAGCTTTTCACACTTTATAATAAATAATTCTTCCAAAGTAATTAGGCATTTTATACTTCTTGGTAGAGAAATCAAGCTATCACATTCAAAAATAACTAATTTTCGAAGACTTTTAAGAACTTGCATATCTTCGCACAAATATTCTAGATTTTCACAATGGGCAATGAATAAAGTTTGAAGACACTCCAAACACCCGATCCCACCTTCTGGCAACCGCTTTTGCTGAGTAACTAGATATAAAAATCTAAGGCTGATCATGTACCGCACATCTTTGGACAACTCTTCTAATCCCAAACCTATAAGCAGAGCTTGCAAGTTTTGCAATTTGAAAATAGATTTTGGGAGTCTTTTTATTTTTGCGTTGCTTCTAAAATAGAGATATCTCAAATGTTTCAAGGCGCCAATTCTCTCCGGAAAAGCCTCAAATTCAGAATCATCCAATAATTCCAAAGACCGCAAATACTTAAATTCTGACAAACATTTTTCAAAGTCTGTTTTGCATGTAGGCCCCACTATACTATCTACAAAGACTATTGACCGCACTTGATGGAAGTTGTTTGGGAACTTGGGGACAGTTTTATGAAAAAATGAATCAGAGTCAAGAACTGTCAAATGGCGGGTCGTTTTGGAAATTTGGTGGTTTCGAGAGCCAATGATTGAAAACTCATTTTGAGCCAATGATGATGCAAGATCATGCATTAAATCATGCATCTTAAAGTAAGCTGAAACAATCGTAACTACATAATCTTGGAAGAAACATCTTGATATCAACTCGCGCACATAACGCAAGCCAAAATCTTCCAAGTTCTCATTTGGATCTGATGATTGAAGAATGAGCCCATGTGCCATCCAAAATTGCACCAATTCGAGATCTGCGAATAGGTAATCTTTTGGAAAAACCGAACAATAAAGAAAGCATCTTTTCAAGTGAGCCGGCAGTCTTTGATAGCTTATTTTCAAGGCAGGTAAAATGCCATCTCCCTCTTCTTCCCACTTCTCACTGTCTCTCACCGATTCCCACTCTTTTTCATTAGTCTTACCATACAGTTGAGTCCCCATGTTAATCACTGCCAGAGGAACTTGCTTGCATTTCGCCACTATTTGTTTCCCAATTCCAACCAAATTTGGATACAACTCCTTTTGCCCTTTCTTGAATGCACACTTGGAAAACAACGACAGACAGTCCTCTTGACCAAGAAGACTTAGGTTGTACGCAGTAACAGTACCCATAATCTCAGCAACACGTTGACTACGGGTAGTTACTATAATCTTACTTCCATCAGCACCTTTTGATAACAAAGGCTTCAACAACAACCATTTTTTAGCATCTTCATTCCATACATCATCCAAAAGAAGCAAGTATTTCTTACCCTTCACAATTTCTTCAAGTTTTTTCTTAAGCTCACCCTCATCCAAATCCGCACATCTTTCACCAGTTGAAGATTTAATAATCTTTTGTATCACTTGTTTCAAGGAAAAATCATCTGAAACACATACCTCCATATTCAGATCAAAATGACTTTTTACATTCTCAGCATCACACACCGATTTGGCAAGAGATGTCTTCCCCAAGCCTCCCATTCCTACAATCGGAAGGACAAGAGGATGTGCATCACCAACCTTAAAAGGTGCTTCTAAAAGGCTGATGATGCATTCTTTGTCTTCATCTCTTCCGATAAGACCGGAAAAGCTCTCAAAGGATCGGTTCATCCCTGTTTCCTCATGCAAGACATGGCTACAATCAGTAGCCTGCTCGCTGAGGTTGAATTCAGACTTAAGAGATGAAATTTCAGCTAGTCTTTCTATGATCTTCTTTATCTTATGACCCATTTTTAAACTGAATGGAATCATATTAGAACTTGTAAAGAAGTGTTGTACCTTTCTGCTGGTGCTCCCTTTAGTTTTCACCACCCGCCTTTCCAAAGTTTCGCACTCGATTTCGTCCAGCACGTCCTCTGCATCATACAAGACTTCTCTGAGCATATGGAGCCAGAGCCGAATCCTGTCATTCTTTGATTGTTGCTTCTCAGCATCGGACAGCACCACGTTGATGGCTTTCAATCTCTCTTCAAGACGTGCAAGGTCATCTTCAAGTCCCCATGCCAAACGAAATTCTTGTACAGCGAAAGAGCCCAGCTTCCCTAAAAGGGATTTTGCAATCTCGGCTGCAAAAGCTTCTGCCATTTTTTTTTGAGTGAGGGTAGAAGTGTTTGATAGGAAGAAATGATTGAGATAAGAGTGGAGTTCCGCTTTCTGAGTGGACAGGAGAAGTCGTCGAGTCTTCTTGATCATAAATTTAAGGTATGAAAAGTCGAAAAGAAGAAATTGACAAGAAGTTGCTAATAAGGTATGAAAAGTCGAAAAGAAGTAATTTGGAGTTATGCAATTGTGTTGTAGCTTCTTCCATGGAATATTGACCACACATGGTCGACATCATTTGGGGATTTGGGGAGAGTTTGATGAAAAAATGAAATGGAATCAGTAACTGAAAAATGACGGGTCGTTTTGGAAATTGGTGGTTTTTGAGAGCTTATGATTTAAAACTCATTTTGAGCCAATTTAAAATTTTAATTTAGAGAACAATTATATAATTAAAATGGTGTAAGTTTTAAGAAATACATGAAAATTATATCTAATTTATAAATTAAAAAAAAAAACACGACTCTGTTCAACAAGTAAAATGAACGAGCAAACCAGAACAGAGCTCGCCAGAATCCTCGAATGGATTTGGTTATGGTAGCATTGCACCAGACACATTATGTGAGGAAATTCTACGACGTCTTGCTGGGCATAGCTTGTAGACCGTTGATGCATCCAACAATTCGCAAAAGCATGATCCTGGTTCATGTTATTTATAAAAAAATAAAATAATTAATTTAGATTATCCTATTTCACAACTAGATTATAATAATCTCATATAAAATAAATCAAAATAAATATTAAAGCATAATTTTTAATCAATTTATTATTAAAAAATAATAATAATAAAAAATTAATTTAAAAATTAGGCTTATGTATTTGTTAAAACTCATTTGGGGATCTTGGAAATTGCTTCCTCGTAATCCTGGAAGAAACATTTTGAGATCAGCTCGCACACATAACGCAAGCCAGCATGTTCCAAGCTGTAATTTGGATTTTCATTGAATGAGAATAGGTTATTTTTTAAAATATTTTTTTATTCTAAAATATATTAAATTTTTTTTTTATTTTAAAAAATAGTTTTGACATCAATTCATTAAATAAAATAATAAAACAAAAAAATAATATTAAGCAAAAAAATTAATTTTAATAAAACATTTTTTGAAACGCAATTCAACCAATATCCTAGAAGTAGTAATCTTTTGAAAAAATGAAACAACAAAGAAGGCATCTTTTCAAGACCTTGGATATCATCACACAAATTTTCTAGATTTTCACACTCATAAATGAGTAAAGTTTGAAGAAATTTCAAGCAACCAATCTCATCTTTTGACAACCGCTTCTGCTTCGTAACTAGAAATAAATATCCAAGGCTGATCATTATAATAAAAATTATAATTAACAAATAATATAAATTGTTAAGGATTGAATGTTTATAATTTGAAAAGTCAGAGGATTAAAGTATATGTTTAGCCCCAAGTTTAAAAACCCATCTTTTTTTGCCATGCTTTTCATCTTAGTCTCATATCTTTGAATTTTGCACTTCCTTAATAAATGAACTTTAATTGGCCACTAATTTTAGCCTGATAGTAATAATAATAAAAAAAAGAGCGACCAAAAACAAAGAAAAATTATTGTGGCAATCCATTATAATAAAGAAGGTTGTCATACCGTTGAAACAGGGCTGAACTTCAAAGTACAGTCATACTCATTTTGATACTACAATAGCAGATGGTCCAGACTCATTACCTGCCCTCCCTTCGCCGCTTACAAAGAAAGGCCCATCGGTCGATTGGTTAAAGTCTTCGTTCTTCTTTTTTCTAAAGTTCTTAAGACGGTTAGGTAATAATAACAGGGTATTATTATGAATTGGAAAGGGCAGGAGGTACTGTAATCTATTTTAGAACCCCGTGGGAAGCCGACACAAGTAAACCTGCGGGAAAGGAAAAGCTATCAATCGCAATAGGCGCAGGAGATCAAGTCTTAAGTCTAGCATTACTTTAGTTCAAGAGTGAATAAGGAAGTGCAAGGCTAGCTGGCAGCTGTCTGATGAGTTCATCGCTCTCTATGGCCATTTGTCTTTAAGCTCTAGGCTAGTTAGAAAGGTTATGACATGTGGATCCGGACTCAGAGGATTATGCCGCCTGGCCCCTACAACACAACTAAGGACGACAGTGGGTGCCCAAGAGGAGGCGGAGTCCTTTGAAAGCGAAAAGTCTTGTGTCCAGAGGCACGGCGAGGAGCAATCAACATCTTAAAGCAAGCAAGCAAGCTCCGGGCGAGGCAAGCAATCAAGGTTCCAATTACCTTCCGCGTTCACTTAAGATATCAAGGAAAAAGATGGGGGCCACTCAATAGCGTGCTCAATAAGCGGACCATCCAAGAACCAATGATCCAGCCAGAACGACGTGTGATGCCCATCTCCTATGAGGTATTTGCAATTCAGCATCAAAGAATATTAGAGCCGTTAGTAGCTCCCGGCTTCGAAAGAGCAAGGATGGCAAGACATTCATTTGTCTAAATCATTTTTGAGTTCATATGCAGTCGAAACACCCATAGAATTAGCTAATCCCAAGACCACCTTCATCTATGGGAAGGGTTATGTGATGCCAGGCAACCCAATGATGTTTATGATCCTTATCATGCTAGAATTCTGTTCACCACAAGAAATTCGCTAAATACCAACGGACTTACCGACGGAATTTTTTCTATCGGTATTTTTCGGCCGAAATCACTGACGGACAATATTCATCGGTAATTAGGTCGGTAATTACCGACCGACGTAGTCCGTCGGTAATTACCAACCGAATTACCGACAGAAAATTCAGAATTAATGAAAAAAGGGCGGGTAGGTGGTGCAGAGGTTTTGGCGGGTGATTTTTCCGACGGAATTAAAACCTGGGGCCCGTACGCGTGATGGGACCTGTTCACCGTAAAAAATACCGACGGAATCACCGACAGATTTGAAATGCCAGATCCGTACCGGTGACGTGACCGGTGCACCGTTAAAAATATCGACGGAATCACCGAGGGATTTGAATAGCAGGTCCGTGCGGTGACGTGTTGATTGCCCGTCAGAATTACCGACGGTTTCGCCGACGGATTCACCGACAATTTTATTCCGTCGGTAAGTCCGTTGGCAAAAGTGAATATATGGCCACTCTGCCGACACTCTCCTCCCCCATTTCTCCTTCTTCTTCCTAATCCTAACCCTCCCCATCTGCAAATAACCAGCCCCCCCTCGCCCCAAAACAAAAATCTTCCTCATCTCAGCACAACAAGTTGTATTTCTTGAAGTTTTGTGGTCACAACATCCGTGTTCTGATTTACCGACGGATTTTATCATTTTTTGTAAGTAATTCTATCTTTTAAAATTTTAACATTTAAATGTCAATTTTATTGTTTTTTTAGTATATGTATTTTTTTTAGTAGATGTACATGTTTTATTGTTATTTCTCAAACAAACTTGTAGTATATGAATGTATAATTTTATACTTGTTATGGTTTGTTTTAGATTTTGTAAGATTGTATTTGTTTGTAAATTGTTAAAACTTAATTTGTAGAATTACCGAATTACATGTTATGTTTTGAAATAATTAAGAGCTTGCTTAATGGGTCCTTTTTATAGAGGTTCGATAGAAGTCATGGATGATCGTTCATGGATGTATCTAGATTCACCCCAAGGATTGCGGAGGATGGATTATTGTAACGGGGTTCAGGGTTTTATTAATTTCGCAACATCTATTCCCAGAAATTTTACTGGAGGCGGTATTAGGTGTCCATGCAGGAACTGTCAAAATAAAAAGTATCTGCATCCAGATGTTGTAATGATGCATCTTCTACACAAAGGGTTTGTGGAGGATTACGAGTGTTGGTATGCACATGGAGAGGTATTTGTTAGTAATAGGAGAATGGGAGAAACGATGGTTGGGTCAACTTCTAGTGCTAGCAACGTGCATGAAGCGGCAAATGACAACACTAATCCTTACAGAAACATGGTTATGGATGCAATGAGAATGAATCAAGATAATGTCAATCAATGTCCAATCGTAGAAGAAGAACCTAATGCAGAGGCAGCTAGGTTTTTTGATTTGTTGAAAGATTCTGACGAACCATTATGCGATGGCTGCACAAACCACAGTAAATTATCGGTCGTGGCACAGGTGTTCACCATCAAGTCAGATCACGGGTTGAGTGAGGCCGGGTATGACAAAATTATTGATTGGGCAAGAAGCATTTTACCTGAAGGGAACAGGCTCAAAGAGAACTTCTATGCTGCGAAGTCCATGATGAAACCCCTCGGTTTAGGATACCAGAAAATTGACATGTGCCCTAACTTCTGCATGTTATACTACCTTGAAAATGCTGAGATGACCGAGTGCATGACATGCGGGCATTCCCGTTACAAACCCAGAACTGGCAGGGGGAAGACTCTAGTGGCATATAAAAAACTTAGATATTTCCCGATCACACCTAGACTGCAGAGGTTATTTATGTCACCAAGGACTGCTGAGCACATAACATGGCACCAAACACACGATGCCGTTGATGGTGTGATGGTGCATCCTTCTGACGGCGAAGCGTGGAAACGCTTTAACATTGTTCATCTTGACTTTTCTGCTGAATCAAGGAATGTTCGACTTGGGTTGTGTACAGACGGGTTCAACCCATTTGGGTCATTTGCTGCTCCCTATTCTTGTTGGCCGGTCATTCTCACAGTTTATAACTTGCCACCGGGAATGTGTATGAGGCCGGAGTTCATGTTTCTATCTACTGTCATACCCGGTCCAAGCAGCCCGGGGCGGAATATAGATGTTTGTCTTCGACCGTTGATTGATGAGCTGGTGCATTTGTGGTCCTCCGGAGCTCTGACTTATGATATATCGAGGAAACAAAATTTCCTTATGAGGGCGGCTTTGATGTGGACTATCAATGATTTTCCAGCTTATGGAATGCTTTCTGGTTGGAGCACGCATGGGAAACTCGCATGTCCATATTGCATGGAAAACAACAAGACATTCACGCTAGCAAACAGAGGTAAAGCTTCTTTTTTTGACTGTCACCATCGCTTCTTGCCACTTAATCACAGGTTCAAAAAGAACAAAAAAGATTTCTTTGTTGGTAGAGTTGAAAAAGATGTTGCATCCCCGCGTCTTTCTGGTGAAGAATTGCATCATGTTGTATCAGAGTACGGTGACATTGTGTTTGGCCTTCAATCAGGTAAGCAAAAGTTTCCTGGTTTTGGTTTGACCTATAATTGGGTATAGCGAAGTATCTTTTGGGAGCTTCCGTATTGGCTTAAGAGTCTGCGTTTCCCGGATGGACATGCATCGAACATATCAAGGCTTGTTAACATAGAGGATTGCAGATTGTATGGAATGAAGAGCCATGACTGCCACGTGTTTATGCAAACACTCATCCCATTAGCTTTTCGTGATTTGTTGCCAAAGGGAATATGGGATGCACTAACGGAGATCAGTCATTTCTTCAGAGATATATGTTCCAGCAAGATGAATGTTGAGCACATTGAGATGCTTCAAACGAATATCATCGAGACACTATGCAAACTTGAGATGATATTCCCTTCTTCATTTTTTGACTCAATGGAGCATCTCCCTATACATCTACCGTTCGAGGCAAAAGCTAGAGGACCGGTCCAGTATAGATGGATGTACCCATTCGAACGGTGAGATATTACAGTTGCAATGGAATTCATATCTTAAAGTATTTTCTATGTTTTTCTTATTTGAAAATACTTGAATTGTACTTCAATGCAGGTACTTGTTTAATCTAAAAAAAAAGGTTAAGAACAAGGTGCATGTTGAGGCTTCGATATCTGAGGCCTATATTGTTGAAGAGATATCAACATTTATCTCGTACTATTTCGAACCTCATCTGAGAACAAGAATCAATCGCGTTCCACGGCATGACGATGGCGGTGAAGTGCCTTCCAGTGGGAACTTGTCAATATTCTCCAATACTGGACGACCCACACCTAAAAATGCCGTAAGAGGAAGATATTTGTCGGAAATAGAATTCAAACAAGCACACAACTATGTTCTATTTAACTATGATGAGCTGAGACCATTTATTCAGTAAGTCTATATATGTGTAATACTAATTAAACTTTGTCAGTAATATACTGTTAATTATATATTGTAATATCATACACTCATTATCACTTGCAGGCAACATCGACAATATTTGCTTTCCAATAACTCGCAGCTGACCGAATCCCAGATCTTTCAATTACAAGATGAACAATTTGCCACATGGTTCAGAACACATGTAAGCACTATCACAAACTCATTCTAACGTATGCATGTCATTACGAGATTCTCGTTCATTTACCGTGTATTGATGTACATTTAATTACATATATTTACAAGGTTTATCAAATGGGAAGAAGTGTGCCCAAGTCATTGTCTTCACTAAGCCTCGGCCCTGAAAGAAAAGTTAGGTGCTACAACGGGTATTTTGTCAATGGATATGTTTTCCATACTGAAGAATACGGGCAAGGAAGAAAGACATACAACTGCGGTGTTTGTGTTAAGGGATCCACAAGTAGCCAGTTAGAAGTTGACTACTATGGTAGATTAGAAGAGGTCGTCGAACTGCAATATCATAGCGAGCAGAATAAAGTGTTTTTATTCAAATGCTATTGGTATGACACGACGGACAAAGGAATCAGAGTTGATCCGCACCATGGTCTGGTCAAAATCAACTCAAAAGCTAGACTCCGTAACATAAACGATGTCTTTGTTTTCGCAAAGCAATGTCAACAAGTTTATTACACATACACCCCTTTATTTAGAAAGGATCGTTCAAGAGTTGATTGGTTTTCCGTTTTAAAAACGAAACCACGGGGTCGTGTCAAGGTTGTTCAGGATGAGAACGAAGACACAAGTGTGCGAGATGAAGTCTTTTAAGTTCGTGAGTTGGTTGAACCATATCTAGTTGCTCCTTCGATTGAATTGGAAGAAAATTCAAATTTTCAAGTTCTCGATGATAGTCTTATTGATATTGACAGAGAGGAGTTGAATGTTGTTCTCAGCTCTAGCGGAGAAGCAAATGTCGATGAAGAAGATGATATCCATATTGAAGATTGCGATGAAGATGATGACAATTCAACTAATGAGGAGGAAGAAGAAAATTCCGACTAATTATGAAAATGAAGCCCTATGTAAAAACATTTGTCTCATGTAATTTAGATTATAGATGATGTATTTTGTAAAACAAAATATTTATTGTTTAAGCAATGTGGTTATTGTGTTTATGTGATGGATAGTTTATCAGTTAAGTTTCTGCAGGAAGGTAAACAGGCAATACAAAGACAACCTTTCTTGCATCATGCAATCTTACCGACGTCCATACCGACGGATAGTGATCAGTCGGAATCTCACAGAGAGTTCGAAATTAATTACGCGAAATGCCACCAACACCGACGACATTACCGACGGCTTCACCGACACATATACCGACGGATTATAGTCCGTCGGTATCTCACAGAGAGTTCGAAAAGAATTACAACAAAATGCCTCATTCACCGACGGGCATACCGAGGGAATTAAATCCGTCGGTATCTCACAGAGAGTTCGAAAACATTTACAATAAAATGCCACAATCAGCGACGGGTATATCGACGGATTCTAGTCCGTCGGTATCTTACAGAGAGTTCGAAAATATTTACAACAAAATGCCACCATCACCGACGGATTCACTGACAGATTTGTCGATGCTAATACCGACGGAATAGGTCCGTCGGTAATTTGTCGGTCACACATATTACCGACAGAAATACCGACGGACCCCGCGATTTCCAAAGTGTGTGAACTAATGCGCCTCTGAACTTGTCATATTACCGACGGAATCACCGACGGACTGCGAAAAAATATGGAGGGCTTTTAAAAATTCGGGGCGAAATTCAAAAAATACCGACGGATTTTTGACCTGTTACCGACGGAATTTTTTACCTTTTATCGACGGATATTAATTCCGTCGGTGAGTCCGTCGGTAAAACTGCCCTATAAGTTCCAGCCCCCGCCGCTTCGCCTCATTTTTTCTTCTTCTCCCCGCCGCTTCGCTTCTCCTCCGTTTTTCACCTCAGATTTTTCATTTTTTTCCCCTCTATCCTTAAACACTTTCACCTTTAATCTCTAGCAAGATTTGGTGTTGTAAATCTTCATCATATTAAAAGGTATGTGTTTTTTTTCTAATTTATTTTGTTTTAATTTATTTTTAGTTGTTTTTATTTTTGTTGTTTTGGTGTTTTTTGTTGCAATGTAGATAAAGTTTTGAATTTGACACATTATTAAGGTATGTATATTTCGTTCCTTTTCTTGATGTAGGTTTTTTTTTTTGAATTTTTTGAATATTTTTTGTTGTTGTGTTGTTAGAATTGTTATTAGTTAATTTAACTTAGAATTAGTTAAAGTTGAATATTTGAATTTTTTTGAATTTTTTGAATTTGTTGAATATTTGTTAATTTAATTGTTAGTCTATATTTTTTTTTTAATTTATTGAATATAATTTATTGTTGTATTGCCTATATAATTATTGAATAATTTATTGAATTAATATTGTTAGTGTTGAATTTACCTTAGAATTAATAATTGCGTTTGTTGGAATAATTATCGATTTCCAATTTAATTTATTTACTTTTAATTTATTTTTAGTTGTTTTTATTTTTGTTATTTTGTTGTTTTGGTGTTTTTTTATTTGTAATGTAGATAAAGTTTTGAATTTGTCACATTATTAAGGTATGTATATTTCGTTCCTTTTATTGATGTAGGTTTTTTTTTTTTGAATTTTTTGAATATTTTTTATTGTTTTGTTGTCATAATTATAATGATTAATTTGTTGAATTATAATTGTTAATGTTGAATTATAATGATTAATTTGTTGAAGTATAATTTGTTGAATTTATTTTTTTTTCATATTTTTTATTGTTTTGTTGTCATAATTATAATGATTAATTTGTTGAATTATAATGATTAATTGGTTGAATTATAATTTGTTGAATTTATTGAAATTATTTTTTGTCATATTTTTTATTGTTTTGAATATAATTATTGATTAATTTGTTGAATTATAATTGTTAATGTTGAATTAAAATGATTAATTTGTTGAATTGTAATTTGTTGAATTTATTGAATTTATTGAATTTATTTTTTGTTATATTTTTTATTGTTTTGAATATAATTATTGATTAATTTGTGAATTGTAATTGTTAACGTTGAAGTTATCTTAGGATTAATAGTTGAATATGTTGGAATAATTAGTATAGATTGATTCAATTGGTTGTGGCTATTGTTAATATTTGCAGGTTTGTGGATTTGGGTAGTATCCAGTATAGGGGAGGTGCTGCCGATTTTTTTTAACTTTTGAATTTTATTATACAATTATTAATATAAAATTGTTTAGATGCGCAAAATGAAAACCAGAGCTGGTCGTTCACGTCCAGTCGAATCAAGTTTTTCTAGCAGCGATGATGATGTTTCTTTAGGTGCCTCTCAAGAAGAGGCACCTACACCACCTGCGCCGTCAACCGATGCTGCCTCTTCCAGCGATGTTTCACATCGCAGAAGCGGCGTGCCTTCGCAGCGGAATCAATATACCCGCCAGTATGAGGCACAATGGAAGGACGATCTTTCAATGTAAGTTTGTTAAGGTTTTAGTTTTTATATATATATATAAAAAAAAACAAATTTAAAACATAATTTATGAAGTAATCACAAATTAATTTCATTTCTTTTCAGGTTCACAAACATTGAGGCCGCCCGAGTAATATCATCGGCGTTTAAAGCGTCGATGGAGATTCCATTGTTTCAATGGAGTTAGATATCCAGACATCCTGAATGGATGCCTCAAATCAATGCATGGTTTCGTAGATTTGAGGTTCGTGTTAATATATAATTTTCAGCTTATTTCTAATAAATTCTAGTTATAATTGTAAATAAATTATTAACATTTTAAAAAATTATTTTTTTATATACAACATCGATTCTGCTGGGACGATGAACATGACACTGTTGTGAGGAGGGTGTGGGAAAATCACGCGGCAATTAGGTAACATCGAAAACAATACGACTTTTTTTTACATAATTATTTATGTTTCGAAATGTAATTTTTTCGTGCGTGAATTAGGTTGCGTGATTTTTGGTATGACACCCAGAAAAAAGCAAAAAAAACAGCGAGGGATAAGGGGTTCCAAGGCTGGAACGATGTTGCGGTTTGGAGGGATTTCAAACCAATATACATGCCGGAAGATATATGGCCGCACTATCTTCAACACGTGACGTCTGAGCGGTTCACTCGACGCTCACAGTCTGGTGCTGGCAACCGGAATCGGCCAATTCATGGCTCGGTGACAACGCACACCGGCGACTCTGTTCCGTTTTCTGCACATGCGAAACGGATGGTAAGATTAATTTAAATGAAATATATCATTCAATTAATTTGTTGTTAATACATTTTTTTCATTATAGGCGACGTCTCTTGGACGTGAGCCGAGCCCTATGGAGCTGTTTGTGGAGACGCACGTGCGAAGTCATGACCGCCAAAAGGGGACGCAACAGTTCGTTGACAACCGTGCTCAACATTTTATGGTATGTTTGTTCAACCATTTTATTTTGTAAGTTATTATTATGTTTATTGAATTGAATATGATGATTTTTTTTTCAGGAGACCTATAATAATCGGTTGAGGGAGAGATACGGGGACAATCCATCGACCCATCCGGAATTCGATCCGGATATGTGGATGGAGGCTGGATCGTCAGGTGGACCCGATAAAAATCGGGTTTACGGGCTCTCCAACACTACCGCGGCCAACTTGCGATCGACCGGTACTGCTTCAACCGCTGGGAGCTCCCAATCTGTATCGAGCTCCCAATCTAAGGAGTTTGTGGCCTTGCAGCAAAGGTGCGACCACCTATCAGAGGCATACACACAACTCAAAGAAGAGCAAAGATTGGCGAACGAACAACACAGAGCAGAGTCTGAACAACAAAGAGCGGCCTATGAAGAGCTTCGGCAAATGGTCATGAACATGACACAAGGTGGAACATGTGCGCCTAATCCTTTTTGGCCGCCTAACCCCCATCCTCCTCCTCCTCCTCCTCCTCCATCTTTATATTAATTTTTAATAAACATTATTTACATTTAAAATTTTGTTTAATGTTTTTTTGAAACACATTCATTTTGTAATGAATATTATTTCACTTTGAGTTTTTGTTGCTTAATATAAATTTTATTTGCATAATTGGTTTGTATTACCATTAATTTATATTATTTTTTCAAAACAATTAAAAAACAATTACACAGGGATTTACCGACGGAAAAACTCCGTGGGCATTGGACAGTGTCTGCCACCGTCACCGACCATCACCAACGGAACAAATCCGTCGGTATAAATTTACCGATGGAAATATTCGGTCGGTATAAAATATCATCGACACTTTTGCCGACGGAGTTAGTCCGTCGGTATTTTTATAACACCGACGGAAAATATTCCGTCGGTATATTCCAAGCGGGAAACTTTTTTTTTTTTGGCGCGCACGGTCCGTCGGTAAAAGTTTTTTTTGTATTTCCGACCGATATAGCGACGGAATGTAAAATCACCAACAAAAGGTATTCCGACGGGAGTATTCCGTCGGTAATATAGTCGGTAAATACTTTACCGACGAAAGTTCTATCACAAACCGACGGAATATGTCCGTCGGTAAAACTGTGAAATCTTGTAGTGGTTGATATCCTGAAGCACCCCTTTAGGGATTGGAGAACCTGTCCGAACATGGATAGTAATCTAAGATAAAGTCAAAAAACCAGAAGGACGAAAACCAGGTTTGAGGAAATATATTAGAAATGGAAGAGCACCATATACAGCTCCAAATTCTATATGACAATCTCTATCATTATGATATCAAATCTAAAGACTGTTTGTTTTTATGTTTTAAAAGTGTTATTGAAGTATCAGAGTTTACTGGTAGGTTATAAAAAGAAAATTTGCAATCTGCGATGGTTGATGCAATCTGTCAGCAAAAGTGAAAATGATTAAAACATGGTTAAGTAATTATTAGCTTAGAGAAAGAGCAAGGGGAGGTTCTTACCGACGGTGGAGATTGTGCAAGAAGAGTGAAGGAAGGCGTGTATTGGAGAGATGAATTTGTTAGGGAAGGAGTCGGGGTGGTTATGGTAGTACAGATAGTGAAGGCGACGCTACTAGTGGTTGCTGCTAGTGTTAAAAGTTCGGTTTTTAACTAATCCCAAGACCACCTTCATTTATGGGAAGAGTTCATATACAGCTCCAAATTCTATCTGACAATCTCTACCACTATAAAATGAATATCTATATGTCCATTTGATCCATCTGTTTCAGCCTAGATGCTTTTGCCAAGTAAAACTCAATCTTACAATAAAAGAACATTTAGGACTTTTTTGGAAATCAATTTCTTCTGATGCATTTTTTTTTTTTAAAAAAATATTCTTTTTCATTGACAGAACGACTCCGTTGCATTTAATTTTTTTTTTAAAATTTAAAATGACAACATTTTGATGTGAGGGAAAATTTCATTTTATTAAAGGTCCCCCAAGTTTGGTGTCTTTTCAAGTTTGGTTCTTGGATCTTTAATTGTTTTATTTTTGGCAAATTTCAACTATTTTTTCTTTATTTCATCCTTAATTGGATTACATATAGTCCCTGAATATTGATACCTTTTTTGATTTGGTCCTTAGCTTTTCAATTTTTAATTATTTAATGAATTTAACTCCATTGATTGTAATTTTTCTTGTTTTTTTTGAAAGTTTTTTTGAATTTTTTTTTTAACTGAAATATTTTCTTCTCGTTGAAGTATATTTTTTTAGATATTTTAGAGGGGTTAAAAATCGTGTTATAATAACATAAATAAAGAAGATTTGGAAAGTGGATTTGAAGAGGTGAATTTATCAAGGAAAGAGTAGGAGGTGGTTGTGGTGGTCTAGAGAGTGAAGGCGGCGACGTCAATGGTTGTTGATGGTAGTAAGCGAAGAAAAGATTCAACAACATAAATACACAAAATTTGAAACAAGTTATTCACTTCCATGCTAAAAACACTCCTGAGATGAATTTCTGCATGTAAAATAAATTTTAAAAATAATATTATTTTTATTTATATTTTTCATATAAATACTTTTATTAACCTTATTGATTTTAAATTCATTTAATAATATAATATTGTCAAACTTTTCACAATTATTTAGAAGTTTATTTCAAACTATATAATAACTTAATAAGTTTAAAATCTTTTTTTTTAACAACAAACATTTAGGCTGTTTCATAAATAACTTTTTGTCAAAATCATCATTTAAAAAATCTATTTTTCTATAAATTTGATATATTTTTTATTTGTTAATTACATATAAAAGTTATTACTAACATAAATACATACTTATTATTAACATAAATAAGTATGTAACAATTTTTTTTTGTTCGAAACCTTTCATAATAAATCTTGCTTTTAATTTAATTCACAAATATCATCAACATTTCAAAGCACTCTTAAACTTCCTAATTTAATTCACAAAAATCATCTTCTTGCTATAACAAAACTGACACCGCACCAACCAACCTTGACTGCTATTGCTTGAGATCTCTCAACATTGCAAGATGCCGACATATTTGTTAGTTAATAGTTTTTTTAAAAAACATTAACCGCATATTTGTTGTTATCCAAAATTAACATCCATCAATATAAATAATGCAACAACATAATTTTTATTTGTATATTTTATATAAATACTTTTATTAACCTTACTAATTTTAAATTTATTTGACAATATAATAGTATTAAACTTTTCATGCAATTATTTAGAAGCTTGTTTCAAACTATATAATAACTTAATAAGTTTAAAATCTTTTGTTTTTCCTTAACAACAAATCTCTTAAATTGTTTCATAAATATCTCTATGTCAAAATCACCATTTAAAAAAACAAAATTTCCATAAATTTAATGTATTTCTAACTTATTAATAATTAAAATAACTATTAATATACATATAAAAATTATTATTAACATAGATAAGTATGTACCAAAATATTTTTTTTTTGTTGTTTGAAACTTTTGACAATAAATCTTGCTTTGTATTTTTTAATGGTTTTATTAGCTTTCAGTGTTCTCTTGTAGATCTATTTATAGCCTGATAGTGAATGAATTTTTGGAAGGTGAGTATAGATCTTTCAACAATAGACCTAAGCTATTTTTCTTTGATTTCATGTTCAATACTTGATTTATATATATAAAAGAAATCCATATACACTATCAATGAATACACAATACACTCCAGAGTTAGAAACGATAAGCTCAGTTTGGCAGTCATAGAGCCTGTCGAAGTAGAGAAGCTGGTTAAAGTTTGTGCATTTAACTGGTGGATAGTTGGGATTGTTGATAGATTTTCCAGCAAAGATTTTGAGGGCTAAAAACAAGAAGGTTGAGGGGATAACAGTGAAGGTGAAGATGACAGAGAATGTCCATTTCTTGGAATGAATGATAGTTGAGATAAGACAAATATGTGTGGGGGAATAGTGTAGAAACACAAATTTTCTACTAATCAAATTTCACCATGTGTTATTTTATTCTTTAAAAGAAAGGATAAAATAAAATTGAAATAAATGACGTGGAAAACAAATGAGCCTTCATATATTTCTTGGCCAATAAAAAGTTGACACTTGGATGAGATATTCAAGATATCTTGTAATAAATGCAAGATCTCGTCAATAAAGACCAACAAATAAAATTATGCCACGTGGCATTGGAAAAAGACCTGAAAGCCCCTACAGATCTCTATAAATAGAGGGCCTCAACCTAAAGGCAGGGGATTGGATTCCAGGAGATACAAATTTTCTTCAAGACTCTCTCTCTCTCTCTCTTCAAGCAAGGAAGCTCTCTCTCAAAAAGTTCTCAAGCCTCCTTCATCTACGCTTGAAGTTTAACAAGAACGAAGCTCTGTTGGATCAACCCAAAACACCCCATAAGAGTTCTTCAACAACACTTTGAAGACAAATCAAGATACTCTTCAAAGCATCAAACCACAACATCTCGCTTCGCAATACACGCTCAAATTCGCGTTCTTGCAAAGCACAAATCTTGGCTTGATTACTCAAATAAATCAAGTCACCATACATCAAATCCAAGGGAGGAATCAGAGGATTGCTATATTCTTTTGATAGAATATATTACATAGAGATTGTACCCATTCATATATTTAATAAAATCATATATTTGTACACGTGTGCTTGTTTTATTTCAGGTGCACAAAATTGTGTCTACAAATTTCTAGCGACTCCACTGGGGACACCTCTACCTTTCATCTCTTCCCATTCAAGAAAGAATTTTCAACAAACTCTCAATGGAAACTAGGAGGAACATGATCACCATTGTCGCTTCGAAAAGCAACAAGGCCACTGATTCAAATCACCAACATACTATTGAAGATTCTTCAACCCCGCCATTGAAAACAAAATCCATCGTCGAGTTGTATGCACAAAATAAGCCGATTCTCAAGTTGACATCAACTTTGAATGCAAGAGGGGCACAAGATCTCGCCTCAAAGATGAAGCCACAAGCAACTCCACTACAAAAGTCAAGTGGGGCGCGCGAAATTGTCTTTGGCACTCAAGGCGACTTTGACAATTCACCTATGGAAACTTCTCCGTGTCAATCACCAAATAAGGCTTCAGATTCTAGCACCATGTCAGTGATGATGACCGAGACAACATCTTTAGAGGATCAAGTGGCTAACTTGACAAAACTCGTCGAGGGGCTTTCGACTTCACTCAAGGCAAAAGACCACGAGATAACAAAGTTGATGAACAAACTTGAGAGCTTGAACGAAAGAGGCCAAACCTCGACTACCAAGGCTTTTCAAGTAGATCAACTAGATGTCATTGAAGAGTTTGCAATCGGGGCTGTGAAGAATATACGTGGTATTACTGATGGCATCTTCACCACAAATCAACTGAAAGAACTCATTAAGGAAGCCATCACAGACCATGTGGAAAGCTCAATTCAACCCTCGTATTCGTATGCGAAGCCATACACTCAAAGAATCGACCTGTTAAAGATGCCTCTAAGTTACTAACCACCAAAGTTTCAACAGTTCGATGGCAAGGGAAATCCTTGGCAACATATAGCTCACTTTGTGGAGACTTGCAACAATGCCGGGACTAATGGTGATCTCATGGTAAAACAATTTGTTCGTTCCTTGAAAGGTAATGCCTTCGACTGGTACACTGAATTGGAGTCTTGCTCAATTGATACTTGGGAGCAGTTGGAGCATGAGTTTCTTAACCATTTTTATAGCATTTGTCGTGTGGTTAGCATGATTGAACTCACTAATGCAGGTCAGTGGAAGGAAGAGCTTGTCATCGATTACATTCATCGGTGGAGAAACCTTAGCCTCAACTGTAGAGATCGACTCACCGAAACTTCTACGCTAGACATGTGTATTCAAGGGATGCATTGGGGACTACGATATATCCTGCAAGGCATCAAACCAAAGTCTTTTAAAGAATTGGCTACTCGTGCACACGATATGGAACTTAGCATTGCGGCGGCTGAAAGTTCATTATTACCTATGCAAGAGCCTAAAAGAAATAAGCCCGAAGGTCGTAGATTCGGAAAGAGCACTCTAAAGGTCGAGGGAAAGCAATCTTTAGTAGTTAACTCGGCTGGTATAAGGGTACCAACTGGAGTTAAGAGGAATGATCATGTAATGGCGACTACTTTTCAAAAGGGTGAAAGAAAGAAACCATCATTGAAAGAGCGACAAGAAAAAGTGTATCCATTCCCCGACTCAGACATATCTAGGATGCTGGATGATCTGCTTGAGGCAAATATCATGGAGTTACCGGAGGTGAAACGCCCTGAAGAAGCAAACCAAGTAGATAATCCGAATTATTGCAAATATCATCGTTTAATCAGTCATCCTGTAGAGAAGTGTTTTGTGTTGAAAGACAAGATCATGAGGCCACGCGAGAATGGAGATATCATTTTTGATGATGAAATAGCAGCCTCTAATATCACAACCACGGTCAATTTAGGACCATGTCAATCACTCTCTACAATAAGTTTCGGCTCCTTTGAACCTATAAAACTTGATGCCATTTTCCCGATGAGATTCACTGCATCCTCAAGTCAAAGCCCATGTATAACCCTCGCACCTCAAGTTGACAACTTGAAGCCTGAATCGTCTGAAAATTATGATGATGAAGGATGGACTTTGGTCACGTGTAAAAGAGGAAGGAGGAATCACATGCAGATGATAAAGCCAACTAGAATGAGAATCTCAGTGGTCAGGAAGCTAATTGATGAGCCGATACGCCGAAAGACTCAACAAAAATCCATACCAGTTAGAAAGGAGGGTTTTTCAGCTCAAAGTCTAAGAAAGCCTGTTACACTGAATGAGTACATGCCAACAGAGATGAAAAGAATTGAAAATGTACTTGTTGCTTGCTATCATGTTGATGAAGAGAAAACTCCTATTGAATATGTCATGAAGAAAAGTCATGATGACTCTTCAAACTTATCTCACGGTGTATGCACAATAGAGATATCCTTCAACGATGAAGACTTATTGCTTGGATCAAAACTCCATAATCGGCCTCTTTTCATTAAAGGATATGTTGATGAAAAGATAGTGAATCACATCTTGGTGGATGATGGCTCGGCGGTCAATATACTACCTCTTAAGACTATGAGAGAGCTAGGGATTCCTATGGATGAACTCTTCCTAAGTCATCTGATGATTCAAGGTTTTAATCAAGGAGGGCAAAATGCCATAGGAAAGATAAAACTTGCGATACACATGGAAGATATGGAATCCAATGCACTTTTCCATGTCATCGATGCCAAAACTACCTACAATATGTTGCTTGGGCGACCATGGATACAAGAAAATGGTATCATCTCCTCAACACTCCACCAATGTTTTAAGTATTGTCGAGATGGACAAGTAAGAAAGATAATGGCGGACGCCGATCCCTTCACCATAGCTGAAGCTCACTTTACAGACGTAAAATTCTATTTCAAGTCAAATATGATGGAAGAACTACGATCACCACCTGACCATTTAGGAGAGGGAATAATTGACTCCAAAAGCTTAAAAGGGCATAAGTCATTTGCAAATAAAGGGGTGTCTCAGCCAACAAAGAATAAAGGAAAAGAAAAGGTGGTAGAAAACTTTGTTGACAATAAACCACCACGTAAAGCCACAGTACTTCGATATATTCCAGTATCAGCAAGAAAAGAGGGTCAGTCTTCTTTTGCAAAGGATGAAGAAAAGATCAATAAGGGGCTTGAAAACTTGACCTTGCCAGCTACTAATCTCGCCCTGAACAAGGTCTCAAAACCTTTACTAAAAGGGTTTGTTCATCAAACTGAGTCGGTGGTGATAAATCCTAAAAGACTCCCTGATAAACGGTTGAATGGCTTTGATCCCAATGCTTATAAGCTTTTAGCCAGGGCTGGTTATAGTCGTGAGGACGTTAATGATTTAGCAAAGGATGGTGATACGACTCAACTTGAAGGTAAACAAGTTTCTACAAGGACTAGAAAGGCATGGAGAGAGAAGAAAACTTCTGGCAAAACTTCAAGGGCTGGTCTTGGATACGAGTCTTCCACACTGCTGCATTTTCAGATTAATAAAGAAGCCTTGCAGTACATAAATGCAGAAGAAGTGAAGGACAAACAACAAAGTCAGCCAACACCTCTTAGAGCTTCAGTCTGGGATCGTCTTGGTGGAACTACAAGTCGTGCTCCTGCTTTTACTAGAATTGGAACCCAAAATAATGGAAGGGCGCTAAAACGCACACTAGTCTTTGCAAGACTTGGACAATCCATGTCAAAAGAGACAAGTTTGATGGGTGATTCAAAGGTTCTTCGTAGCAAAATACCTTCACGAATGAAGAGACAATGTGAATGGGTGGTGAGTGCTGAAGAGACATTGAAAGGAAAAACACGCACAATAGTGATAACAAACCCCTCTAATGAAGAAGAAGAAGATGAAATAATGTGTCTCACTTCAAATCACATCACTATTGAAGAAGATGATAATGACAAGTTTGTCGTAGAAGAAGATGTTGAGGAAGCTCCACCTTCCCTTGAATCAGAAAATAAGCCTACAATGGATGAACTTAAAGAGGTTAACTTAGGAACTGTTGAAAACCCACGACCAACCTTCATCAATGCAAACTTATCACCTGAAGAGGAAGTGAATTACATGGAACTTTTGATGGAGTATCGAGATATCTTTGCTTGGTCCTATGATGAAATGCCAGGTTTAGACCCAAAGGTTGCTGTCCACCAACTAGCAGTGAAACATGGGGCTAGACCTGTAAAACAAACTCAGCGTCGCTTTCGTCCTGAACTCATATAACAGATTGAGGCTAAAGTCAATAAACTTATCCAAGTAGGTTTCATTCGTGAGGTCAAGTATCCTACGTGGATTTCAAATATTGTGCCAGTAAAAAAGAAGAATGGCCAAATGCGTGTTTGTGTGGATTTTCGAGACCTTAACAATGCTTGTCCCAAAGATGACTTTCCACTTCCAATTACTGAGATCATGGTAGATGCTACCACGGGTCATGGGAGATTAACCTTCATGGACGGTTCATCTGGCTATAATCAAATTCGAATGGCACCCGCAGATGAGGAGAAGACGACTTTCCGAACTCCAAAAGGGATATATTGCTACAAAGTTATGCCTTTTGGCTTAAAGAATGCAGGTGCCACTTATCAAAGGGCGATGCAGAATATTTTTGACGATATGCTTCACCAACAGGTTGAATGCTATGTTGATGACCTCGTGGTGAAATCAAAATAAAAGGAAAATCATTTGCAGGATCTTCGTTTGGTGTTTGGACGGTTACGTCGATTCCAACTAAAAATGAACCCATTGAAATGTGCATTTGGTGTGTCCTCAGGCAAATTCCTAGGGTTTATAGTTCGACATCGAGGAATTGAGATTGATCAGTCTAAGATCGAGGCCATTCTAAAAATGTCGGAGCCAAGAAACATCCATGAGTTGAAAAGTCTCCAAGGAAAGTTGGCCTATATACGGAGATTTATTTCTAACTTAGCGGGCCAATGTCAACCATTCACCCACTTAATGAAGAAGGATACATCATTCTATTGGGATGAAACTTGTACTAATGCCTTCAACAAGATAAAAAAATACTTGTTAAATCCACCTATCCTTCAAGCACCGGTACAGGGACGTCCACTTATCCTCTATATTGCGGCTCAAATACGTTCTTTAGGAGTGTTGTTGGCACAACAAAATGATGAAGGCAAGGAAAGTGCTATCTACTACCTTAGTAGGACATTAAATGGGGCTGAACTGAATTATTCTCCAATAGAGAAGACATGTCTAGCATTGATGTTTGCAATAAAGAAGTTAAGGCATTACCTCCAAGCGCATTCAGTAAGATTAATCTCCCGAGCTGACCCTCTCAAGTACATCATCTCAAGACCAGTATTATCAGGAAGATTGGCAAAATGGGCTTTATTGCTTCAAGAATTTGAAATTATCTACGTCTCACAAAAAGCTATTAAGGGGCAAGCACTAGCTGATTTTCTGGCTGATCATCCTATTCTTGATGAATGGAAGTTCTCTGAAGACCTACCTGATGAGGACTTTTGTTTATTGAACTATCAGAACCTTGGAAAATGTTCTTTGATGGCGCAACACGACAAGATGGAGCTGGTGCTGGGGTTATATTCATCACACTAGAAGGAGAGGTCTTGCCTTTCTCCTTTTCACTTACCAAATGTTGTTCTAATAATATGGCTGAATATCAAGCCTTGATTCTTGGGTTGGAAATGGCAGTGAATATAAAAATGTCTCGCCTTAAAGTTTTTGGTGATTCTCAATTAGTCATCAGACAACTCCTCTCACTATATGAAGTCAAGAAGCCAAAATTCATCCCATATCACAAGTATGCACTTAAACTGATAACATCACTTGATTGTGTCACTTTAGAACATGTACCACGGAAAAAGAATAAGCAAGCCGATGCCTTAGCAAATATGGCGTCAACATTAGCATCATGTAGTGAGGAGATAAAAGTCCTTGTATGTCAAAGATGGGTCGTTCCACCACTAAATCATGACATAGAAGAGAAAGAATAAGTGGGCGTAGTTTCTGTCTACGAGATTGAAAGAGAAGACTGGCGTCAGCCGCTTATCGATTATTTGAGACATGGAAAGCTACCTAAAGACTTACGCCATAAGACAGAGGTGAGGCGAAGAGCTCCTCGCTTCATATACTTCCAAGGCACTCTTTATTGATGCTCTTTTGACGGAGTCTTTTTGCGTTGTCTCGGAGAAGAAGAAGCAACAAAAGCACTAGAAGAAACTCACTCAGGGGTTTATGGAGCACACCAATTAGGCCCTAAACTTCACTTCCGGATCAAAAGAATGGGATATTACTGGCCAACAATGGTGAAGGATTGGATCGACTATGCTAGAAAATGTCAAAGTTGTCAATTGCATGCTAATTTGATCCACCAGCCACCCGAGCCTTTACACCCGACAGTTGCCTCTTGGCCCTTTGATGCTTGGGGACTTGATGTGGTAGGACCATTGCCGAAAAGCTCTGGGGGGCATCTTTACATATTGGCTGCAACAGATTACTTCTCCAAGTGGGCAGAAGCTGCAGCATTAAAAGAGGTCAAGAAGGAGACAATTGTAAGCTTCATCCGAACAAACATCATTTACCATTATGGGGTACCAAGATACATCATAACTGATAATGGAAAGGAGTTCTACAATACAGCCATGAACAAGTTGTGTGCACAGTTCAGTTTCAAACAACATAACTCTTCTATGTACAATGCTCCGACTAATGGTTTGGCAGAAGCCTTTAACAAGACTTTATGCAACATTCTCAAGAAGGTGGTGAATCGCTCGAAGAAGGACTGGCATGAGAGAATTGGGGAGGCGCTATGGGCTTATCGTACTACATTCCGAACACCAACTCAAGCTACTCTACACTCCTTGGTATATGGGGTTGAAGCTGTTCTTCCATTAGAATGTCAAATTCCATCTTTAAGAATTGCAATCCAAGAAGGACTTTCCAATGAAGATAATGTTCGCCTACGCCTTGAAGAGCTTGAAGCTTTAGATGAAAAACGTCTTGAGGCACAACAAAGACTAGAATGTTATCAAGCACGACTCTGTAGAGCTTTCAACAAGAAGGTGCGACCACGCTCATTTCAAGAAGGGGATCTTATCTTGGCAGTACGACGCCTGATAATCATGTCAAAACGCATGGGCAGCAAGTTCCTCTCCAAATGGGATGGCCCTTATGTGGTTCAAGTAGTTTACACCAATGGAGCTTACAAAATTGTTGATGAGAATGGATTGAGGATTGGGCCTATCAATGGCAAATTCTTGAAAAGATACTATGCTTGAAATCTGATGTAGCTTCTGGCCCGCACGAGCTAAAACTATGAAAGACACAAAAAAAATAAAATTGAACTACATTATGACTTGATCCTTTTATCCACAAAGGTATGTAGGCAACTTGTAATTCATTCCGAGTACAGTCACGCAAAAAAAAAAAACTCTTTGAAAAAAATAAAATTTTGAACTACGTTGTGACTTGATCCTTTATCCATAAAGGTACGTAGACAACTTACAAATTATTCTAAGCACAGTCACACCATCCTTTAAAGATATTCAAGCCACTATTATTGTTCACGTGGGAAAAGAGGAATAAGAAAACCTCAAAACACAATCATAACATGGAAAATCAGGTGACAAGACACAAGTGAAGGCAAAATATAGACTTTATTAATAGAAAGAAGAATTCTATTACATAAAGTATGTATTCTCAACATAAAGTCGATAAGCTAGTGTTACAAAAAAAAAACAAAATATTCCAAAGCAGAATAAATCATCAGCATACTACGGTTTCCAATTTTGTCCTTTTAACACCTTTTGCTTGGTCTCCAACAGTCCTTTTAATCTTTGAAGAATAACGGCGTCAGTTTCACTTATCACAGGGGAAGAGTATAGTGTGGTGATCTCTGCTCGAATGCAGGAGGTGATGATTTTTCTCCTAGAAAGCTTTTCATCATGCGCCTTGAGGGATGACTCCAACTTGATCTTCTTGCTCTGCCACTCTATTAGTTGTTCCTCATGGAAATGGATCCAGATGACTCGGCTTCATAAGCTTCAGAGTTTTTTGAGCTGCACTTCAAGATTTTTTATGTCTAAGGCTCGCTGGTAAGGACTCTAAATGAATAAAATCTTTAGCATCGTCAATCACCTTAATCATCATTCTTCGGATGAAGGAGCAATCAACCTTTATAGTTTACCCGCATCAATCCCTTTCTCTCCTTGAAAGCGTCAGCCTCCCTTTTAAATCAAGGGTTTGTCACATGTGCAGTTGATTATGAATCTTCAAGAATAGGGCTCGCTTATTGTCAAAGTGAACAAAACATGGAACCCTCAGCATGAGTGAGAAAGACTTCTCAAGCAACCCAGGGTTTTATCGGATGAAAGCATTAAGCAGCTTCCTATGTTCCTCTGAGAACTTGACAAAAAAACAGCATGTCTCCCATCAACTTTCAAACTAGGAGCTGGGGTTTTCTTCTGGGCAGTAGATGAGCTCGCATCTTCAACCTTAGAAACTGTAATACTATAGTCATGGTTGGAACCTGACCGTACGGAATGCAATTCCTCACACATCACAAAGAAAAACTATGTATGGTGCTCAACTCCAACCACAAAGGCTCTAAAGTTGCAATGACGTCTCATGCCAGAAAGAGTAACATAACAAGGGGAACCATTTAAAGCATGCTTGTGATGGTGGAACGGTGTCTAGTGAAGTCCCTTCGGACAGTGAGGACACTAATAATCCACCAAGTTCTGACTCTGTAAGCTCCGAGTCACCTCCAAGACTTGCTGATCTTGCAGCGAGCTTCCAGGTCTTCTTGGACCTTGCAGAGATGGAGATGATCAAGGCAAGAAAGGCTTCAAGGTTAGAGGCGGAGAAAAGGAGGATGAAGTTGGAGGCTGAGTTGACTAGAATGATGTTGCAGATTGCTTCAATTGCGGCCGGGAAAGGAACAAGTAGAAAACAGGAGATAAGGTCAAAGGAGTTGCTTTGGCTAGCGACACATTCTTTCCTTTTGCTAGGAACAATGCAGTTGAGGAGGCATGTGAATCTGGCATTAATGTTATTTAGAGCATGGTGGTAGCATCAAGAATAAGGACACTATATAATGCTGCAACAGTATGTAAAAAAAAAAGGGAGAGAGAAACCCATGCATACCTGCTAAGACTGGTGGAGGTTGTGCTGACAGTAAAACGAGAAAAAAAAAACACTTGCGAAAGCTCTTTTATTTATAAGGCTGAGATGGTAGAATTGCTTTGGCACTCATGTCTGATGAATTCTAGAGCAATGGGAGAGCTCACAATGTTTGCAGAAATAAACCAGAGCTGAGAGAACACCACACGAGCTATCAATTCAGGGCTGAGAATATATCATAATTTATGGCAGCAGTGATTAAGGAGCACTGGTGACAAGGATGTTGAATCCCTTGCAGCAACTTCAACCATGAATATGCCTGATGAATAAGGAATTTGCAATTCTGGACCACTGGTTTGAAGATCATGTATATTCACACATAAAGCTTGAGAAACTACGTGAATGAAACCAGTTCACAGACTGAAACAACAAAGTTGAAATTCTGTCAAGATTGGTTTGTAAGCATAATTGACATCCAAGTTAAGGTTTTGCAATGCTGACAACAGTAAGAAGAATGATCAAGTGGAATCTGTATCGCATCCAGACTTCAATCTTTGATGAGGTTCTGCATATAAATCATGTGGAATCTGTCTACAATAGACGAATACATCCAATTCTATAGGCTTTTGAATCTGTTTACAACTCAGAATTATATCCTGCATACATAAAAAAAAAAGGTGTAGTCGTAATAAAACAAGAGAAGGAATGGGGACGTGCATACCAGGACTGCTGCGTGGAGGCTGCACTGTTAGTGAAGAAACAGAAGTATTGCTAGGTTGAGGCTGCACTGTTAATTAAATCCAAACTTGAGCAGTACCACACTTGGTTTAATGATATCACCAAGCAGTCACCTGACCCGATAGTGTTTTGCTTGACCTTTGGCTGACCAATTCTGCCCGTAGATGCTGACAAACACTTGACAATCTTCACAAAGCAGCAAAAAAAAAGAAGTTTGATATTGATTTTGAAGCAAGACGTTTGGTTGCCAGGTTGATGCTACGCGGTTAATAAAAGAGCAACATGAAGTGTTGCGTGGTTGGTAACAGGAAAAGAGCAATGTAATGTTCTTTTATAGTTGCCTCAGTGACTTTTTTCTAATCTAAAAAAAAATCTTTTCTTATTCTGTGAGAGCAAAGTCGGCTTCCAGTATAGGAAATTGTGTTGTTCTTTTTCTTAATAATTCATTCACGTTGGACAATTCATTCAGGAAAAAAAACAAAGGGTCAATTAAGCTAAGTCAGGCTATCAGTATGGGAGGATCTTTTGTTTGCTCTAAGCAGCTAATTCACTCTAAGCAATTCATTTAGAAAAGAAAGTCAATTAAACAAAGCAATTTACGTGAAAAGTTATTTTGCTCTCTGGACATTCTTCCAGGAAAAGGTTGAAATTAATTAAAGATGGAGGGCACGGTTCCCAAAGCAGTGAGAAAAAGGAGTTGCAACTTTCATAATTCATAACTTGCTAACCGTTGGTCAGAATTACGAATGGATTGCATCGTTGGATTCAAAACAATGAGATCTCTAAAACAAGAGGTTACAGTTACCACTTCCAGTGAAAAAAAAAAGAAAAAAAGCCAGCAGCCAGGTCAAAATATTGGTTGTTATTCGGGTATAAAGATAAATTTTGTTGAGTCTTGAATATGCAACAGTTTCAAATGAGATGTTGTACCTGAATATTCTATCATTTGATTTGATAAATCTCAATCAAGATTGATCCATAAATTTTCAATTTTGATTATCATATTTTATTTTCACAATAAAATTTATCTGCTTCTTGTGAAAATCTAATATGATCAAATCAAATTTTAGTCGAAAATATAAAACTCTCTTAACTATATTTTTCGAGACATGCCCACTTGTTCCAAAATTAAGTGAACTTGTCTCGAGGGGGCATCTGTAGAAACACAAATTTTCTGCTAATCAAATTTCACCATGTGTTATTTTATTCTTTAAAAGAAAGGATAAAATAAAATTGAAATAAATGACGTGGAAAACAAATGAGCCTTCATATATTTCTTGGCCAATGAAAAGTTGACACTTGGATGAGATATTCAAGATATCTTGTCATAAATGCAAGATCCCGTCAATAAAGACCAACCAATAAAATTATGCCACGTGGCATTGGAAAAGGACCTGAGAGCCCCTACAGATCTCTATAAATAGAGGGCCTCAACCTAAAGGCAGGGGATTGGATTCCAGGAGATATAAATTTTCTTCAAGACTCTCTCTCTCTCCCTTCAAGCAAGGAAGCTCTCTCTCAAAGAGTTCTCAAGCCTCCTTCATCTACGCTTGAAGTTTAAACGCCCCATAAGAGTTCTTCAACAACACTTTGAAGACAAATCAAGGTACTCTTCAAAGCATCAAACCACAACATCTCGCTTTGCAATACACGCTCAAATTCGCGTTCTTGCAAAGCACAAATCTTGGCTTGATTACTCAAATAAATCAAGTCACCATACATCAAATCCAAGGGAGGAATCAGAGGATTGCCATATTCTTTTGATAGAATATATTACATAGAAATTGTACCCATTCATATATTTAATAAAATCATATATTTGTACACGTGTGCTTGTTTGATTTTCAAGTGCACAAAATTGTGTCTACAAATAGCTTTAAATCTTGGCCTAGAAGCAAGGAAAATGACATGAACGAAACAAAAAGGAGCACTCCTTGTCTTTTGCGCAAGGAATATCTGGATAGTGATGATACAAATTCAAGTCACTAATGCTAAATTAAAGCTTGTTAGGGAAGGAGTCGGGGTGGTTGTGGTGGTATAGATAGTGAAGGCGGCGCTGCTAGTGGTTGCTGTTAGTGTTAAAAGTTTGGTTTTTCTAGTTATAGAAAGCTAGAAGTTTTGTAAGAAGATGGCGATTGCTTTGGTTGTGTCGATGAGTCACTTGTTTTGACGGCGAGGTACTCGGCGGTAATGTTTGTTTGAAAAAAAAAATGAAAAAAGAGTTTTTCAAAAATTGGTTAAGATCAAGGGGTGGTTTTGAAGTGTGTTAGACTGTTAGGTATTTTTACTTCAAATTATATTAAAATATTTTATTATTTTTTTAAAAATAAATTATCAGTTATATGTTAAAAAAATTAAAAATTAAAAAATAATTAATTTAAGCAAAGAAATTTCAAAATTTAATGAAAAACAAAGTGTAAAAATTCATAAACTTTTAATATGTTATTAGATGTCTCTTCGTTCTCATGCCTAACTTTTGTCGGGTTTTATACGGATAAAAGTTAACATGGCTTGGACTACTCACCTAAGATGGTACATTAAATGCCTAAAATTGGACAGAAGGGCAAGATTATAAGGTATATTTGGGATAGTGATAGTAGTTGCGGTTTAAAATGTTTTTTGCTTATAAATATATTAAAATAATTTTTATATATTTTTTAAAAATTATTTTTGAAGTCAACACATCAAAACGATTTGAAAACATAAAAAAAGTAATTTTTAATAAATTGTTTTTTCAAAATTTAAAGGAACGTGGTTTGAATTGCGTTCCTAAACGGACCATAAATATAGATTTAGGAGGAGGGTTATATTAAAACAAATAATCTACATAAGGATGCATTTGAAAAAACATAAAAGTTCAAGGATGTGAAACTAAATTAACCCCAAATGGCTAAACTACCTGCTCCTTTGTCCCACTAAGATGATCTTCCTTTTCCTCAACCCCCAAAGCAACCGTCCTCTCTTATTGTCACTTGCTCAGAGACAAAAACACTTGAATGTGGATTAGTTTTTGTACTTGTGCATATTCCAAATGTTTGCATTATTACTCAGTCTACTAAAGGATAAATTGAGATGGCCAGTGGAAACTTTCAGATTACTTCCAAATCATTCAGATTGAGCTCTTAATTTGTATCCCATTACTTACAAATGTGATTGAACACCTTTTGTTTTAGCGATGGAAGAAATTCTGAAGCTGATGCTGTTCAGTTATCAGAATCATTTACATAACTCTGGCTTCCAAAACTCTTATGTATGTAATGTTACTAGCTAGTTCATGTTACCATAGATTTTCACTGCCCTGTACAGTTATTGCAGCATCTGCTATCCAGCACTCCTCTGCAATAACAGTCTAATGTGACAACTGTATGCTATCCAATTTTCACTGCCAATCATATTTGTAATTATTATTTTGTTCAACATTTATGTAGCTGCTATTACAGAATCATCTCTCCATATGTACGTGCTTGTGTTAGTAAGATGTGCGTCATGTGAAAAGACTGAGTTTTATATACTAACTGTGATCAGAAACCGTGGAAGATCAAATGGAATTACTGGAAGTGAAGCCATCAGACTAAAGAGGTAAGTTTATTTTCCAATCAAGAACCAGATTACATTTATAGTGCAGCTATCAGGCTATACACCTATCTGGATGTTGCAATATGCAGGTAGCAGCAGCAAACTTTTGGAAGCCTACATATGATTGCCTCTAATGGAAGTTTCTTTGATTTTTCATTTTTCTTACTGGAATAGAAAAGCTACTGAGCATGATAGCTAGTCACGCAGACCTCTAATGGAATTTTCTTTGATGTTTCATCTTTTTAGTTTGTTTAGAAGGAGGAATTTATATGTTAAGCATAATTATTCAAATGATCACACACAACATTTTAAATAAGATAAAGAGGCAAGCCAATAATTCAGAACAACCAAATTTTTTATCAATTTAATCATGACAAGTCATCACACACAGCTAGCCAAGGAAATTACACAAAGCAGACACTCCGAGCCTTAAGTTGATCTTCGTAAGTTACAAACTGTTGTAGAAGATCTCAGCCGACAGGACCCTCACAGTAGTAAATCTAAAGAAATTAGACAAAAATAGAATTTAATAATGATGTATTAAGTTCAACAACGAGGGAGCAAATTCCATGACTAGCAAATGAACTGAATGGCAACCATTATGAACAAATGAAAAGCCAAGTAGATCACCAGCAGGAACGACGAGCAAAGCACACAGAGCGAATATTAATCTCCAGCAAATTAAACACTCTTCATCTTTATTTGAACAAACTAGATTGTCAGCAACAACACCGAACAAATTGAAGTCCCCGAATTATAACCGTCAGCAGAAACCCCAACGAAAGCTGAAAAAAATTAAACAAACATATATTTTAATAATGATGTATTAAGTTTAAAGAAATTTAAATTGCTGAATGAATTAGTCAACTTTGCATTTTATCATGACATACCTTGTCTTCTTCTCTTGGTTATGGAGTTCCACTTGAACCTGCCTCTCCAAAACACAAGAGGTTTTGTCATTTTGTTTTCAAAGCTAATATTGTTTTCAGGGAAAATAATTTAAACGAAAAAAAGAATTGAAGAATGGATAAAAATATAAAACTTAATATGATAGATTTAGATATGGTTTGCTCCTGCTACCTGCATGAGATGTGTCTTCACCACTGTCGTCGTCATCGTCCACCTTGATTTTAGGGATATGTTTGATCTTGGGCCAATTTTCTCCTGTTCCCCTTCGACATCTTTTGCTCAACCTTGGACAACCAGTGATCTCAAGATTTTGAAGTTTCTTTAAATTGGCAATGCATTCTGGCATTTCTTTAATGTTTGGACAGTCTCTGATGATAAATGTTTGTAAGGATTCTGCAGATCCTTGAAGAAGTTGTTCTGGTAAAGCAGGAGTCGCTGGTAAGCTATCAAATATTACAATACGAAGGGAAAGTGGTTGAATTTTCACTTTTCTCTCGTCATCTATTGTCATCAAATCAAGCTTTTCACAGTTAATAATACAAAATTCTTCTATAGTAGTTAGGCATTTTATGCTTTGTGGCAGAGAAATCAAGCTACCACAATCCTCAATAAACAATTTTCGAAGACTTTTAAGACCTTGCATATCTTCGCACAAATTTTCTAGATTTTCACAACGAACAATGAATAAAGTTTGAAGACACTCCAAACATCCAATTCCATCTTCTGGTAACCGCTTCTCCTCAGTAACTAGAAATAAAAATCTAAGGCTTATCATGCACCTTATATCTTTGGGCAGCTCCTCTAATCCATCTTCACCTATAACCAGAGCTTGCAAATTTTGCAATTTGAAAAGAGATTTTGGGAGTCTTTTTATATCTGTGTTCCCGACAAAATTGAGATATCTCAAATGTTTCAAGACACCACTTCTCTTTGGAAAATCCTTAAATCCAGAATGACCCATTAATTCCAAAGACCGCAAATGCTTAAGTTCTGACAAACATTTTTCAAAGTCTGTTTTGCATGTAGGCCCCTCTATACGACCGCACATGGTAGAACTCATTTGAAAACTTGGGGAGAGTTTGATGGAAAAAAGAATTACAGTCAAGAACTGATAAATGACGGGTAGTTTTGGAAATTTGATGGTTTTGAGAGCTTATGATTGAACACTCATTTCGTGACAATGACGATGCAAGATCATGCATTAAATCATGCATTTTAAAGGTAGCTAAGAAAATTCCATGCACACAATCTTGGAAGAAACATCTTGAGATCAACTCGCGGACATAACGCAAGCCAACATCTTCCAAGTTCTCATTTGAATTCGATGATTGAAGAATGACCCCTTGTGCCATCCAAAATTGCACCAATAAGAGATCTGCGAACTCATAATCTTTTGGAAAAATGGAACAATAAAGAAAGCATCTTTTCAAGTGAGTCGGCAGTCTTTGATAGCTTATTTTCAAGGCAGGTAAAATACCATCTCCCTCTTCTTCCCACTTCTCACTGTCTCTCACCGATTTCCACTCTTTTTCATCAGTCTTACCATACAGTTGAGTCCCCAAGTTAATCACTGCCAGAGGAACGTGCTTGCATTTCGCCACTATTTCTTTCCCAATTCCAACCAAATTTGGATGCAACTCCATTTGCCCTTCCTTGAATGCACACTTGTAAAACAACGACAGACAGTCCTCTTGACCAAGAAGACTTAGGTTGTGCGCAGCAACAGTACCCATAATCTCAACAACACGTTGACTACGGGTAGTGACTATAATCTTACTTCCATCAGCACCTTTTGATAACAAAGACTTCAACAACAACCATTTTTGAGCATCTTCATCCCAAACATCATCCAAAAGAAGCAAGTATTTCCTACCATTCAGAATTTCTTCAAGTTTTTTCTTAAGCTCACCCTCATCCAAATCCGCACATCTTTCCCCAGTTGCAGATTTAATAATTTTTTGTAGCACTTGTTTCAAGGAAAAATCATCTGAAACACATGCCTCCATCTTCAGATCAAAATGATGAGTGTTTACAATCTCATCATCACACACCGATTTGGCAAGAGATGTCTTCCCCAAGCCTCCCATTCCTACTATCGGAAGGACAAGGGGATGTGCATCACCAACCTTAAAAGGTTCTGCTAAAAGGTTGATGATGCGTTCTTTGTCTTCATCTCTACCGATAAGACCGGAAAAGGTCTCAAAGGATCGGTTCATCTCTGTTCCCTCATGCGAGACATGACTACAATCAATAGCCTGCTCGCTGAGGTTGAAGTCAGACTTAAGAGATGAAATCTCACCTAGTCTTTCTATGATCTTCTTTATCTTATGACCCATTAGTAAACGGAATGGAGAACTTGTAAAGAAGTGTAGTACCTTTCTGCTGGTGCTCCCTTTAGTTTTCAACTCCTGGCTTTGCAAAATTTCGCACTCAAAATCATCGAGCACGTCCTCTGCATCACACAAGACTTCTCTGAGCATATGGAGCCAGAGCCGAATCCTCTCTTTCTTTGATTGTTGCTTCTCAGCATCGGACAGCACCGCGTTGATGGCTTTCAATCTCTCTTCAAGACATGCAAGGTCATCTTCAAGTCCCCATGCCAAACGAAATTCTTGTTCAGCGAAAGAGCCTAGCTTCCCTAAAAGGGATTTTGCAATCTCGGCTGCAAAAGCTTCTGCCATTTTTTTTTGAGTGAGGGGAGAAGTGTTTGTTAGGAAGAAATGATTGAGATAAGAGTGAAGTTCTGCTTTCTTTTCTGAGTGGAGAGGAGAAATCGTTGAGTCTTCTTAATTAAAATGTAAAATGGCTCCATGGATCGCTTGTTTAATTGGTTGTTCCCCTGTTCTCTTTCTTTTCTTTTCTTCATTATATTAGCGATCCTTAATTGTTTTTTGAGTAGTTGACCAAGAAGCTATGAATCCACCTTACGTGTTATCTACTTAATCTTAATTTATGTACCAAGTTGAGGAGGGAAAATAATAATTAATAAATTAAATACATTATTAACTTATTTGATACATTATATTTGATATCAATTGAAATTGTGGCTTGGAAAACAGGGATATGTTAATATCATGGCCGCCCACAGTTTCCACATTTCACACCGAGGAATCGCTAAAATGCAAAATCCACATTCCCAGTAATTCTCAAGCCGAAAGTTTCACAAAACCGCGGATTATTATAATATTTTTTTATATTAATTTTTTGAATTTTTTATTGTGATTTTTTTAATTTTAATTTTATTAATTTTATTTTTTAAAATTAAATTTTTTAAAATTTAGGTCTGTAATTTGCTAACATGAAGAGTGGAGTCCATATTATAGTTTTCAAATTAGGGGTAGTTAGTTTTTGTATTTAAAAAATATTATTAATATATTTTTTATTTTTATGTATTTACATCGTTTTAATATGCTAATCAAGAATAAATTTTAAAAAATAAAAAAATAATATTTTAATATATTTTTATATAAAAATATTTTTTTTTATATAATACCAAACATGTTCTTATGCTCTTATAAATGTACAGATATCTGTATATCCATTTGATTAACCATTTTCAGCGTTGATATGCTTTTGCCAAGTAAAACTTAATCTTACAATAAGAGAACATTTAGGACTCTTTTTGGAAATCAATTTCTTCTGATGCATTTTTTCTATTATTTTTTCAATTTTTTAAAATATTTTTTTTATTGACATAATGGCGCCGATTTAATTAATTAAATTCATTCAAAATCAAAACTTTAAATTATTCACTAAATCACAAATTAACACATAAATTAATAATAATAATAATAATATTTAAATTGAAGTTTATTTTTAACGTGATGCAACTGTGTTGTAGGCTTGTAGCTTCTCCGATGGAATATTTACCAAACATGGTCGAACTCATTTGGGGACTTGGGGAGAGTTTGATGAAAAAATGAAATGGAATCAGTAACTGAAAAATGACGGGTCGTTTTGGAAATTAAATCGGTGGTTTTGAGAGCTTATGATTTAAAACTCATTTTGAGCCAATGATGATGCAAGATCATGCATTTTAAAGGTAGCTAAGTGAATTGCTTCCTCATAATCTTTTCAAATGTGTCGGCGGTCTTTGGTAACTTATTTTCAAGGCAGGTAAAATACCATCTCCTTCTTCTTCCCACTTCTCACTATCTCTCACCGATTCCTTCATCACTTTTACCATAAAGTTGAGTTCCCATGTGATTTTGATCACTGCCAAAGGAATTTGCTTGCATTTCTCCACTATTTCTTTCCCAATTCCAACCAAATTTGGATGGAACTCCTTTTGCCCATCCTTCCTCTTTTTTTTTTTTTTTTTTTTCCATTAGTGTGCAGGTTAGTTTATGCATACCTCGACTAATCTCTAGAGACCCTGAAATTAATAATCATGTAAGTTTTTAGTAACCCTAAAGTTTATAGCACTTGAACTAATAACTTCTGATGAACAAACTCAGGATCTAATGAATTAAATTACACTTTTCAGGGTTATAAAACAACAATAACTAGTGCTGTAATTGTTTTTTTAAAAAATACACTTGCATAATTCTACTGGATTCTTTTTTTTTTTTTGTAAGTTTTTCATAACCAGATTAAATATTCTACCAGACGTATTATAAACGTAAAATACAACTATTCAATAATATATCAAATATACTAAATTTGAAAATTAAGAGAAAAAACCATGAAATAAAAGTTCAAAGCAAATTCACGCGGCAGGCAACACAGAGATTGTACGTAACTTCTAAATAGTTGTTTGCTTGCAATATTTGTCGTTGTAAATTATGAAATGGCTACTTGTGATTCTATTTGTGTGGGGGGAGTGAGACTTTTTTTAATTTAGGCGATGGAGTATTTATATAATTGACTAATCAGCAGGCATCCTCCATCTAACGTGTTGACAGGTTCAGCCTACATCATGAAACACAGGGACCTGCGTGGGTCCCTTTGCTTTTATACATGTAAATGTACACAGTCACCCATTATGACAAAGAAAACCTAAATGAATGGGAAAAGTATTGTACTGTTACAATTTTTTTTTACATTGGTTTTATATATATATATATGGTTTCTTTTCATGTATTTTTTTATGATTTTTTTTAAATTATTTTTGCTGGTTTTATTTTTTAATATTGAGATGGTTGAAAATTTAATTTTGTAATTTTTTTCTTTTATTTTTTCTATGTATGAGGTTAGCATGGTTTGTGGGTTTCTCCATATAACACAGGTTGTATTAGTTTATAGATTTTATGACTTTTTAATTGAACTTAACTTTTTTTATAGTTTATTTTTTTTTCTCATATGGTTAAAAAATAGTCTTAGAGAAAAGTCATGTTATTAAGTTTTATAAAGTAACAAAAATTAAAGGGTGTGAGGAAACCATTGTTCACCCACACGCATTGCACCGTAAATGACAATAGTAACCCACGGTTGTTTTGCTTTCTTTCTTTTTTCTTTATTCTTTATTGATGTAACTCAATTTTAGACCCCACGTGTTGGAGACGGTGTATACCTCTTTTGAATTGAGTGTAGGAGTTTAGCTCATGTTCGCTAGAAGATTGACAAAAAGCAGAGAAATAAATATTTTTTTTTTCGAAACCTTGTTTGAGCTGTTTTCTGCTCTTTTTATCCTTTCCCTTTGCTACCTAAATTGTCAGGTTTTCTTAGGTTGATCAGGAGTCTTCATAATTTTAAATTCGTTCCTTCTTTATCTAGTCTTTAAAGTTGGATAAATCCCTCAGAATTTGCACTAAAAAAATGGTTTTGCTGTTGTCGTAATTTTTTTTGTTCCAACTTAGACTCTGATTCTGACTTGGTTTCGTACGATATCTGACCATCCTAGCTATATTTTGTCACTCATGAAATGTTGAAAAATTGACCTACACCGTTATTAAGTCCCAGGGATCATTGTTCTTAGGGCAGATTCTCAGTCAGATTTGGATGCTCAGTGTTGTCAGATCAAGAACCTTTTTGACCAACTAGATTACTGCCAAATTCTGTTCTCTAAAATGATTTTATCTCACTTTGACTCTACATCAAAGTTGTAGTCCTAGACATGTAGATAAATTTGGGCTTTTGAATCGCTTGATTTCAATATCAGAAGCTTAAGATATTCCCGTTTGAATATCTAACATGAAGGCAGAGAATGTTTTCGCGAGAAGGTTCCTGACCCTAGGTTTGCACTAAAAAAACTCTATTTTCATCACAAATTTTGTTGTTTTGTTCTTAGATCATACTCTCAGTCATTTTAGGATTCTCAGCATTGTCAGTTTTTGAATTAGACTCGGAGATCCTTTTTTTTTACCAATCAGATTACTGTCAAATTCTGTTCTCTAAAACGATTTTATCTCACTTTGACTCCTTCATCAAAGTTGTAGTCCTCGACATGTAGATAAATTTGGACTTTTGAATTGCTTGATTTCGATATCATAAGCTCAAGATATTCTCGTTTGAAGTTCTAATGTAAAGGTAGAGAATTCTGCCCGAGAAGGATCCTAACCCGAGTTTTGCACTAAAAACTCTATTTCCATCAAAATTTTTATTGATTTGTTCTTAGATCATACTCTCAGTCATATCAGGATTCTCAACATTGTCAGTTTCTAAATTAGACCCGGAGATCCTTTTTGATCAACCAGATTACTGCCAGATTCTGTTCTCTAAAATGATTTTATCTCACTTCGACTCCTTCATCAAAGTTGTAGTCCTAGACGCGTAGATAAATTTGGGCTTTTGAATCACTTGATTTTGATATCAGAAGCTCAATATATTCCTGTTTGAATGTGAAAGCAGAGGATCCTACCGCATAAAGGGTTTAGCCCAAGTTTGCAGGACTGATTCGAAGGATTTTTTTGGACCAAGGACTAAATCGAAAAGTGCTAAAATGAGGGATTTAATTGAAGAAGGATATTGAAAGCTAGATAGGGGAGTTGATCACGTTTTGCTCTCATTTTTACGATTGTTATTTTGAGAACAACCCCTCCCCCGTTTCATTTCTTTCCTACACAAACCTTCCCGGTTGAGTTCTTTCCTTTTTTCTCTACAAATTCATGATGTTTTCCTTTATCATCATGCTTGATTTTTGGAGCCGCAACCACGTTTTATTGCCTCATTTGAAAGGGAGCAGCTGAACCTATGAAAGGAAAGAAAGAAGCCACACCATCCTCTAAAAAACTGGAAAGAAATCAGACATCAGAATCAGGATATTTTAGTTTCCTTTTGCGTTTTTTTTTTACTGCAGATTGATTAGTACTTAAAAGTGCATGTTTATCAAGGGTTTATATCATCATTTTGCACTTAAAGTATCAATAACTCCTTAACTAAAGCATGTTTTATAATAACAAGTCTAATATTATAAATTACCCTAATATATGGTAAATGTTCATCTTAAATGCAGGCCTATCACATAAATCAAAGGATTGATTGATGAATTCAACTACTGAAATTTTGAAGATAAAGAAGGGTGAAGCTTAGAAAAGAGACGTTGGTGCAGTCCAAACTGGAACATTGTTCGGTAATTGGGTCATATCTCGAGTTCTAGATATCCAAATGATCTGAAATTTTTACAGAGCTTTGATAAGACATAGCCCTACAACTTTCATTTGGACATCAAGATCTAAGAAGGCCGTTTTCAAGTCCAAATTATAGCAACAACGGAGAAGTCCGAATTTGTCTTGCAGCCCAACACTGTTCAGTGTTCAGCCCATATCTTGAGTTCTAGAAGTCCAAATGACCTCATCTGTTTTTTCCTGGAAAGCTAAGAGAGTTTCCTAGAACTTTCATTTGGACATCTGGACCCAGTTCGGATGCTAGCAGTTTCGTTTTATTTAGACAAGATGATAAGGATTTTCACTAAGTCAAAAGTTGGCCACCCACTCAACAATGAGTCATCAAAGCAATAATTCCGAATTTTGGCCTATAAAAGGAGGCATTTGCCATGTATTTAGAGGCTTGGTTGTTCAGATCAAGTTCATGCTCTTTATTTCTCTCTTTATATTTTTTGTAATTCTTAAGTTTTGCTTTCATTAATTTCTTGTTTATGCTTTTCCTTTCCTTTCCTTTCCTTAGTTAACTTGTATTTTATTTATGTTCTTGTTTTGTTTATTTATGTTTCTCTTCTTCATTATGTTTGGCTAAGTTTATTATGTCAAGGTGAAAAGGTTACACTAATGGTGTAAGAACAAGTATGGTATAAACTCAATATGAACCTTAATGTTTAATATTAACATGTCTTATCTTTTTATATTACTAATTCTTAATACCTTGCTTGTTAAATGGTTAATCTAAATTTGTGTTGTATAATACTTGGTACAACAAATGCTTGGCACTCTCATAGCCCAACCGTATGGTATTACCTACACCTGGGCTATGAAAGGTACTTGATTTGTTGTTAACATCAATTAACATCATGAATTCCTGATAATATTTAAAAGTTTGGTGTTATGTAAATGAGATAATTAATATGATCATGTTAATAATTTATAATGAGCAATAATTTCTAACTTGAGTAATAAGAGTTTATATTATACTTGTTTGAAATACCATTGGTGGATCCTCTAACCTTGACATTTATCTTTATCATTGTTTAATCCTTACATTAATCTTCCATCTCAAAGTTCTCATTAATTTCTTCCTCCTCGTCTTTTTATTGTTATTATTATTATTATTACTATTATTATTATTATTATTATTATTATTATTATTACTATTATTATTATTATTTACACTCTTGTTATATTTTATGTACGTTAAGTATGCTCTGTGTTTGATCAAGGATCCTGACATTGTTGGTCTTGCCTTGTTCATTCGCATCAGAAATCTGTTTATATTATATAATATATATCTTTGATCTTTCCATAAACTTAGTATATAGGCTGGAAACCTGTGACCCGATCTTTTAGATCATTCTCAGGTATAACAACGCCACGTACTGAGTATTATTATTATTATTACTATTATTATTATTATTACTATTACTGTTATTGTTATTATTATTGTTGTTATTGTTGCTATTATTGTTATTGTTTTGTTGTTATTTATAATTTATACAATTAACCTCTCTGTGGTTCGACCCCGGTCTTGCCGGGTTATTTATTACTTCGACACTCCTGCACTTGGGAGAAGACATCAATATTTTGGTCGTGTCACAGATCAGTAGGGATTTGCATCCTAGAATTAATGCATTAAATCTTTCCTAAATAGAGATATGTTAGACTATATAAGCCCATCTAATGACCTAGGAAAAAAGGGAGAAACACCGGAGAGAAGAGCAGGAAAAAACAGCAAAAGAAAGAAAAGAAAGAAAAGAAAAATGCAAGAGGCAAGGAGAAAAAACGCAGATAACAGGGGAATATAGGGGTTCTTTCTTTGATCCTTTCATCACTGTTAAAGAAAAAAAAACAGAGAGGAGAAAATAAAGGCAGGCGACAGTAAAACTAGAAAAGCCAAGAGAACAAAAGAGGAAGTCTTTCTTTGGTTTTTCAGAGGCAAAAGGCAAAAGCTTTTCCATCGGTTTGTGTCTTATCTTCTGCATTTGAAACGTGCAGGATCTGCAGGTATGAGTCTCGACTTCCTTCATCTTTGACATATTTAAAGTTATTTATTTGGTTTTTTTTCAAAAAAAAATCTGTTTCTATTTTTGTTTCGGGGACGTTCATTTTCCATCTTAGCCATCTTAGCAACAAAATGGCTTGCTTGCCCACTGTCTTTGAGTTTAGTTTATTATCATTGTTAAAGCTGCGTTTTTGTGTTTTACTCCCTGGTCATGAGAAACTGTGAGCTTTAAGAGTCTCCACCATCCCTTTCTCCCTTCGCTCAAGTGTTTTCTTGCAATGGAACGCTATATAGAAACAGGTGTTTAGGTACAGAAGAGAGAGTTTGAAAAAACGTGAGGGAAGGTCCCTTTTTTCAGTTAAGGATTCTTTTTTTATGCCAATTCTGGGTTCACACACTTTCTTCTTTGTTTTTTTTTTTTTTGAGTTTGCAGGGGGGGTCACGGTTCATGTTGTAATTTTTTTTTTGCTTTAGGACTTTGTTTTTTTTTTTTTTTTTTAATTTTTTGTGCACACTTACTTGTGTTTTAAATTGGTGTGCCGAACCTTATTTATTTGAGATGAATTGTTTTAAGCTTCTTGTGAATTTTGGAATAGGTGAATATTTTTTTGTGATGTTTGTGTAATCGTGTTATTCCTGTTTAAAAAAAAAATGTTTTCTTGTGTGTTGCATACGGCCAATACCCTAACATGTTTTGAATATTTGTTTTATATACAAATAATATTCGAAGTTTTTACAACATGTTTGTAAAATTCCAAAACGTATTGGTCAATATTCCAAAAAATATAAAAATTTTATTTTGGGGGGAATTCATCGATTATTCACCGCTAATGTTTGGATAAAGAAATCCTTAAAGGACGAATATCCAAAATATTATTGGGAATAATTTGTTACTATTCACTATTAATATTTGGATAAAGAAACCCTGAGTGGTAAATATTCAAAATAATTTTCTAGGAATAATAAATCTTCACACATCCTTGAAAGAAGCCTTGATTATAATCGAGGACATTTCAATTTTTTACTCCACGGTTTACGAGTCGTGAGAGTATAAAACACTAAGGCAAAAATATGTTTTTTTTTTAAAGCGCCCTAGATTTCTAAATTTTTTTCCCTCCTCCTTGCGATTTACGAGTCGCAAACTTTTGAAATACTAAGGGAAAAATGAGCTATTAAAGCACATGGAATCTCCTTGGATTTCTATCTTAATAAATTTAGTTTGAATCAAACCTAGAAAAACTGATGGGATTAGAAAACACCAACATCATAGCAATTATAAAACAAACCAAACACCAAGCAACTTACCTTAGGTATGACGTACTAGGGGTGCTAATAGCTTCCCTTTACGCAACCAGTCATTTGCCTTAGAATCTCTAAAACACTAGTTAGGGTTCCTGGTGATCAAAATACTAGGTGACGACTACTTTACACAAAACAAAAAAACAACCAAAATCAATCCAAGGTCGCCGCACTCCGCTGTGAGGGTGCAACATTTATGTTTTTGAATTTGTGTCATGATTTTTTTTAATTTGTTTTTGTTAATTTTATCTTTTAATATTGAGATGATTAAGAATTTGGCTTCAAAATTTGTTTCTTTTTATTTTACCATTCTATAAGGTTAGCATGGTTTGCGGGTTTGCTAGGGTAACCCTGGTTGCTTTTATTTACAAGTTTGGTGGAGTGTCTTTTTTTTTTAATTGAACTTAAATTTTTTTATCTTCTATTTTATTCTCATATAGTTAAAAAAAAAAAGTTTCAGAAAAAAGTTATGTTATTAAACTTTATAAAGTCTGTGGGTCTATTCACAGGTTTAGTTGATTGACTTGGTTCGCGAGTCTAGCAAGTTTAACTTTTTTAAATTAATTTTTTTTCATCCTTAGATACTAAATTAATTGGGAATTTAGTTTCATAATTGGTTTGGTTTTGCCTTTTATGAGGTTAATGTTATCTAAAAAACATCTCATTATTGGGATTGTATTTGATTTTATAATCATCTATTTTTGTTATTTGTATAGTTAAATAAAAAATAGATTACAATTTTTTTTATAATCCTAGTGGAGTCTATAACTCAGTTCATAGGTTTGACGTACTAGCCTGGCTTACACGATTCATAGGTTTGACAAATTTACCCACCGATATAATATGTTTTTTTTTTTATCTTTTAATTTATTTCTTCTCAATTTTATCATTTAATATTGGATTGGTGGAGAAATGGACTGCGTTATTAATTTTTGTTTGCTTTCTAAATATAGTCATATTAAATAAATATTTATTTTTAGACTAATATTTAATTTTGTAAGCATCTGTTTTCTAATATGTGCTTGATTTATTGTCATTGGCACGGACCCTTATCTTTGACCATTGAAATGTATTTGAATTTTAAAAGTTCTTTTTGGTGGAATTTATGTGCTTTCATTAAAGGAGCTTAGCCGATACTGATATGAATTAAATTTGTTTTGATTTTGTATATCTTTTTAATTAAATTAAATTAGGGTTGAATCATTATTCCACCCTTGATGTTATTACTTAATCTTTACTTATATACCCAAATCTCAAGCTGCTGAAGAGGGAAAATATTGTTTAACAAATCAAGTACGTTCTTAACTTATTTGATTATTTAGGCCTTGTTTCTTTTTGTAATTCACAAGCATTTTTTAAAAATTTTATTTTTATTTTTATTTTTTTCTTTACTTAAAATTAATATTTTTTAGTATTTTTTTATCATTTTAATATAATGCTGTTAAAATAATTTTAAAAAAATATAAAAAAATATTTTAATATATATATTTTTAAAATACTTTAAAAATAATAATTATTATACTCTCAAAAACAATATACACAACAAAACCATATAAAAAGGGTAACGATGACAGTTTATCAAGGTTTTGCTGGGATATTGGATTCATAAGAGTTTTAATAGGCTACGGGCCCAGTAGTGTTTGGGCCATGGCCCAAACTAGTCCTAAAATATTTTCTTTGGAGCATGGCCAAGCAGAAAAAACAAAGAAAAAAAAATAAAAATTTATCCTTTACTTACTTTGGAAAAAATCTTCTAAAGAATCTATCCTTTACTTAGAACTTCCTAAGCAGTAAGCACAATAGCATAAACAATCCTGGTAGAAAAGCAAGTGATGTCTCTCTCAGAATCTGAGATGCAACACAGATCAAAGATGATCATGACCTATCCTATCTTATGAACTTTCTCAAGAGTTTTTAATTATGACAGTGATGATGCTAATTAATTTTATTTAGGTTAAAAACTAGATTTAAAAATATAATAGAAAAATAGAATAGAAAGTCCTCCTATTAATGAATAACAATCACGAAATTTGCATTTACATCTTATAAAAAAAAAAGATTAAAATATAAAACCTGCTATTGATGGGAAACAATCATGAATTTTTTTTACCTTTATATAAGATTAGTATGATTTGTTATGGTAACTCAGGTTGTCTTAATTTACGAGTTTGGTGGAGTATTTTTTTTAATTAAACTTAACTTTTTTAACGTTTATTTTTTTTCCTTATATAGTTAAAAAATATAGTTTTAGAAAAAAAAATATTATTAAACTTTATAAAGTCCATGGATATATTCACAACTTTAGTATATTACAAGTTACATGACCAGCGCGATGCCGCGGGTCAATTATTTTTGCATTAAAAAAATAAAAATAAAAAGCTAAGATTTTAAAGTGTTATGTCTTTTTGCAAATTTATATCCAAGAGTCTAGGGTTTGACTGCAATGCCTGACCCAGGAGTAATATTTATAATATTAATAATAACATTAAGCTTGCATGACTCAAGTTTAAGTGGGTCTGGCTACAATATCAGATCCAATAGGCTTGGATGTAGATCTAGCTGTAAGGTCGTGTTATAAAAGTATGATAATTAAATAGATTAATTAAAAAGAAAAAGACAAATAAAAAAACAACAAGAAGAAAAAAACTAATGAAGAAAAAGAAAAAATAAATTGAATCAACTAGGTTAACCCTTCAAACCAGGTTAACCGGTCAAACCTAGGATTCGCGTTATGAAAGTTTGATAACTAAATAGAAAAAAAAAATTGATGGGTTAACCCGTCAAACTAAGTTAACCCATCAAGTCTGGGATACGTGTCATAAAAATCTGATAATTAAATAGAAAGAAATATAACATTAACAAACTAAACTAAACGAAAAAAATTAATTAAAAAGAAAAAAGCAAAAAAAAATTCCGAGTTAACTTGTCAAACCAGGTTAACCCGTCAAACTAGGGATTCGTGTCATGAAAGTCTGATAACTAAATTAAAAAAAAAACTTAACATTAACAAACTAAATTAAACAAAAAAATTTTATTAAAAGAAAAAAACACAAAGAAAAAAGCAAAAAAAAAAAAACTCATAAAGGCATAAAAAAACAAAAAAAACAAATTTTTTTTATTTTTAAAAAAAGATAACTTAGTTTTTTACTGCGGACTGCACTGTGCAGTGCACAGTGAAACACAGAGCAATTTTAATAAATGTTATAATGTAATTTCTTATGCATTTTTTATATTCCTTTTTCAATTTTTTTAACATATTTGTTTATTGATAGAATAACACGGTTGCATTTAAGTTTTGTTTTTTTAATTCAAAATGACAACGTTTTGAATTGCAACAAAATTTCTTTTTCTTAAAGGTCCCTTAAGTTTGGTGTCTTTTCAAGTTTGGTTCTTGCATATTTAATTGTTTTATTTTTATCTAATTTCAAACCTTTTTTCGTTATTTTTTCTCAACTTCATCTTGATTGCATTACATATAGTCCCCACTGATAGTAATTTTTCTCTGTTTTTTTCTTGTTTTTTTTTTTTTGAAATATTTGTTAACTGAAATATTTTTTTCTCGTTAAAATATATTTTTTAGATATTTAAGAAGGGTTAAAAATCGTGCTATAATAACATAAATAAAGAAGATTTGGAAAGTGGATGTAAAGAGGTGAATTTATCAACGAAAGAGTAGGAGGTGGTTGTGGTGGTCTAGAGAGTGAAGGCAGCGACGTCAATGGTTGCTGTTAGTAGTAAGCGGTGGTATTTTATTTTTTTTCAGGCGGCGACGTCAAAGTTTGCAAGAGTGTTGCTTGCCTCAGGTAGAGTAGACAAATATAACAGAGATCTAAAACCCTATTTTTATGACAAAATGTTGAGTTTTTAGTTTACTTTGGCATTAGGAATCCATCAAACTTGAGTCCTCCCTTCTCTCCTGGTTTGCAAGGATAAGTTCCGTTAATTGTCCGAATTAGAATGAAGATGTAATTAGAGTTAGGTTAACTTCAATAATGGGAGATTAATTTGAGAATTATTTTAATAATATGCAAATAGAAATATATCAAGTCATCTATCACAAGCATCCATGAAGTTTCTAAAAACTAGAAAATTTTCTAACATTATAAAGAAGGTATGGTAAGGGGATGTTTCACATTCATCAGAGAACATCATAGAGATTCTCCTAATGCAATCGTCGACTTTATTGGAAGAATCAAATCACTGAATTATCATAGGTTCAGTATAAGAAGCAAGATAGATCCAACATATCTACATTATACCTAATCCAAAAAATTAGCCTACGAAACAGACATAAATTCTTCAAAATCGAAAATAAACAAACGTGCACAAGCAAATAATAAAAAAAATTGCCTAGCTTTCACATAAAATCCTTCATTCTCTACATGATTTCAATGCCCTCTTTGCGAATTTAATTAATTAAATTCACTCAAAATCAAAACTTTAATTTATTCACTAAATCACAAATTAACACATAAATTAAAAATAGTGATAATAATAAAATTAACTTCATAAAATTAACAATATTTAAATAAAATAAGTTGAATAAAATAAAGAGACAAGCCAATAATTCAGAACAACCAAATGTTTATCAATTTATTGATGACAAATCATCACACACACCTAGCCAAGGAAATTACACATAGCAGACACTCCGAGCCTTAAGCTGATCTTCGTAAGTGACAAACTGTTGAAGAAGATCTTAGCCGACAGGACCCTCACAGTAGTAAACCTGAAGAAATTAGACAAAAATAGAATTTAATAATAATGTATTAAGCTCAAAGAAATTTAAATTGCTGGATGAATTAGTTAACTTTGCATTTTATCATGACACGACATGCCTTGTCTTGTTCTTTTGCTCTGGTTAAATCTGATGGAGTTCCGCTTGAACCTACCCCTTCAAAACACAAGAGATTTTGTCAAATAAACATTGAAAAGAATTTATAAGGAAAAATAGGAATTGAAGAATGGATAAAAATATAAAACTAAATATGATATATTTAAATACTCATAACCCGTACCTAATCAGATGTTTCTTCACCATTGTCATCATTGTCAACCTTGATTTTAGGGATATGTTTGATCTTGGGCCAATCTTCTCTTGTTTCCCTTCGGCACCTTTTGCTCAACCTTGGACAATCAATGATCTCAAGATTTTGAAGTTTCTTTAAATTGCTGATGCACTCTGGCATTTCTTGAATGTTTGCACAGTCTGTGATGATAAATGTTTGTAAGGATTCTGCAGATCCTTGAAAAAGCTGTTCTGGTAAAGCAATAGTTGATGGTAAGTTGTTAAATATTACAATACGAAAAAAGATTACAATAGTTGATTGTAAGTATCCTCATCGTTTCGATAATCTCGGTAAGTATTTAATCTTTTCTATTAAGTTTCGAGGACGAAACTTTTATAAGGTGGGGAGATTGTGATGTTTTGTATTAAAAAGATTGGAAAATACAATAAAGCCCTTGGTGGCTTAAAAAGTAAGTATAAATGATTGAAGGGTAGTGTGGTAATTGATCAATAGTTGATAAATATAAATAAGAAAAAAAAAAGAGGGATCTGAATATTGGAAGAACAAACCGTAAGAAAGAAAAGAGGAAGAAGAATAAAAGAAAGGAGAGAAGGAAAGGAAGGAGAAGAGAAGTAGAGGAAATAAATAAAAAGGTAAGATTTATGGTTTGAAGTGTATAATATGTTAAATTTCGGTTTTGATTAATTGTAGAGTTTTGAAGTTTGTATTTTGAGTTAATTGATGAATTAATTTGAAGGTTAGGAGTTGATTATTGTGGGTATTTGATTAATTAGTTGATTTTGAGAGATTGAATTGAAGGATAATGATTTTGAGTTATGATTTTGTTTAAATGGTGAAATTGTGTTAGAAATCAGGGGATAACAGTAGGTAATCTGTTGAAATTCTGGGTTTGAGGTTGAAGATGACGAAAATTCAGCTTGGTCCCTTAATTTACGGAAATTGCAGTTTAGTCCCCGAACTTTGGAAATTTTACAGATTGGTCCCTGGGGCATAAATTGAGGTTCTGAACAGAACTGAGGATGATTTAAGGACAAAATTTCAGTATAATTAATATTTTCAGTTTGGTCCTCCAATTTGACAAAAAGTATAATTTGACCCTAAAAATTTGGTAAAGTTCCAGAATGGTCCTTGGAGCATAATGATATATCCTGGACCTAATTGAGGATTAATTATGGTCAGAATTTCAGTATGGTTATATATTTACAATTCAGTCCTCAAATTTTGGTAAATTACGTTTTGGTCCCTGTTTTGGAAAATTGTCGTTTTAGTCCCTAAACTTGGGAGATTAAGCCTGGTTTTATTTTATGCATTGGGATCTTTTGTTTGATTTGTTTTTGAGTATATTTCATATATTTATTGTAGGTTCTCCTAACGATCTTTAATCGGATTTCCGGGTCTTTTGTCTGACATTCCTTTAGTTCAGTATTTTCCGGGTGAGTGGAATAATCTTTAATATGCATATAATATAAATAAATATGTATGTTGATTATACAATGAGTACGACTAGTAAGTTTCTTGAATATTTATATATGTTGCTTTATTTTCCGAGTACTTATTTATTCTTGAATTTGCACTCGCAATCTGATAAAGTAAATTCTATTTGATATGATATATGTTTCTTTGATGATTCTGTGAATATCTATTATGCCTTGATATGGGACTTGTCAGTAACTCCATGCTAACGGAGAGTAGTTAGCATGTGTGCACATAGTATTCTGTTACCTAGCTGGTGAGAGAGGCATCAGCCTGTGGCGATTGATCATCCCACAGTGGTCACCGACGGGTGTCATCTGGTCACCTACGGGTGTCATCTGGTCACCTTCGGGTGTCATCTGATCTCTGACATGTAATCCACTACGTTATGATAATATGTTACGTTATGATAATATGTTTAGTAAGTATATGTATATGTATATTAAGATAAATCATCTTACAAATTATTAATATCTGAAATATCTGAAATGTATATTAAATGTTATTCCCTCACTGAGTTGGTTGAACTCACCTCTCATTTTTAATATTATTTCAGGTTCTTAGTTTCTGGGACTTTGTTGAGTGTTTCCGCTTCTTCAGTTCTGGTCGGTATGCCTTGCTTGTTCGCGAGGCTTTCCTTTCAGTTTTGTTTTGATGTCTTAGACGCTCCACTGTTACCTTGTTTTAATTAAGTTTGGATTTTGATAAGTAATGAGTATTATGAATTATTATTTTTGTTTTAATAACTATCTTTCGGTTTCATCAGTATTTGAATAATATGATATTTCTGAATATTATGAGCCGCTGCGTATTTTTGAACAAATTGTTCTTTTGATATGTCCATTTTGAGGCTTAGCGCAGGTGAGGTATCCTTTCGGCACCGCTCCTGCGTTGCCGGTCATGGATCCGGGATTCGGGTCGTGACAATTTAGCAGTGAGATAATACAGTGACTGAGTTGGTGAAAGACTTCATGCAATCATACAAGCCATTTGCAGCTAGAGGTCAGAGGCCATGCAGGGCTTTGCTGCACTAATGAGAGTTTGATCAATGAATATAACTGATTCGATCTCTATGTTAACGGACTTAATGAGTATTCAGGTGTGCACATGTGATGTATTTTGTACCGAAAAACAAGCGAAATGGAGACTCAATGTTGAGGATGATATAATAAAAGGTAGAGAAGTTCTTGTTCAAGTTCTGGAACTAGAATAAAATATCAGCATATTACATATGCTTCTCAAGTTTAGCAACACCAACATAGAGAATGATGCCTATTTACCTGTGGACAAATTATTTCACATCCTTGAGATTTGGAGAGGAAATGTAGCATCATGGATTGCACCTCTAGAAGGGACTAGGTGGAGATTATCGAAGTAGCCAAGTCTCTCTAATAGGTGTCTTTGACAGCTCTCGGCAGCCATAATTCCAGCTGCGTATGCTCCATGCACAGATCCTTGATGGTCCTCCATGCTAACTGCTTCTCCTCCGAAGAAGAGATTGCCCAACGGTGCACGGAGTCTCTCGTATGAATCTTCAGGCTTTCCAACCAGATCATAAGAGTAACACCCAAGTGAGTTCGGGTCTGTTCCCCATCGTGTTACAAGATACTGAACCTGTTCCAGCAGAGCCAATGATACAAGTTTATAACATTTTTACATAAGAACCAAATTGAGAAAAAAATTCAAGAACAGAGATTATAGGGCAGTGCAGAGGGCTAAATGAAATGTACCGGCTCTGTTGCGTTAGGAAACATTTTCTTCAGCTGCAACATCACAAATTTTGCAGCAGACTCATCAGATAGCTTCTCAAGATCGTAAGCAAACCTTCCAGCAGCCATGTAGACAAGAACAGGATGTCCCGTTGCCTTGTGAAGATTGAGAAAGTAGCCACAGGCATAAGATGTGGGCGCAACAATGCCCAACAGTTCCAAATCTGGCCAAAATACTTTATCAAATTGCAATGCAATCTTGTTTTCATAGCCAAAACCAAGATCTGAAATTGCATCAACCTTCCACTGTGGCAGCTTTGGCTCAAAATGAATTAAGTTGGCTTTGAGAATCCCAAGGGGTACTGTAATGATAGCTGCATCAGCAATAAAGGCTGTCCCATCCTCTACTGTGACCATCACCTTATTAGGCCCGTTGGATATTTTTGCAACCCTACTCGTCACAATTTATTAAAGAAAGAAAATCATTCACTTCGGGAAGCACCATATAACAGCACCTTTTGAATTCAGAAAACAAGAACACGTCCAAAATATTAAGATATGAGCAAGTATATGTGATTCAACTGTATATCAACATCTTTTGCAAGAGCCTTTATTATAGGGTCATAACCTTGCACCATAAGACCATGACCTCCGGAAAGAAGAAGTGGTTCCTTCAGAAAGCTGGTGATTGTTGCCGCACTGCAATTCAAGACTCTGGTGCCTATCATGGCTATCAGGTCCCCACTCTCTCATTTTGTGTTAATCTCTTACAATATCCATTTCTTAATGAAAATATTATTTGTTTGGATATAAAATATATCCAAAAATTAGTTGCTGATAACCCTTTAAACATTACAATATTAAAAGAAAATGGTTGAATTTTCTAGTCTTTCTTTTCCTATTGTTATCAAGTCAAATTTTGCACAACTTTCGATAACAAATTCTTTTTAGATATTTTATGTTTTTTGGAAGAGAAATCAAGATATTTTATGCACAAATTTTCTAGATTTTCACACCCAACAATGAATAAAGTTTGAAGAAATTTCAAGCACTCAATCCCATCTTCTGACAACCGCTTCTGCTCAGTAACTAGAAATAAAAATCTAAAGCTGATTATGCACCTCAGATCTTTGGACAGCTCTTCTGATCCATCTCCACTTACAACCAGAGCTTGCAAATTTTGCAATTTCGAAATAGATTTTGGGAGTCTTTTTATTTTTGCGTTTAAAAAATTGAGATATCTCAAATGTTTCAGGCGCCAATTATCTCCAAATGCTTAAATTCTGACAAACATTTCTTAAAATGTGTTTTGAATGTAGGCCCCACTATACTATCTGCAAAGACTATTGACTTGCGTCAATGATCAACGCGCGCACATAACGCAAGCCAACATCTTCCAAGTTCTCATTTGGATTTGACGATTGAAGAATGAGCCTTTGTGCCGTCCAAAATTACACCAATTCGAGATCTAGGAACGGGTAATCTTTTGGATAGTCATATTTCTTAGTGTATAGTTCTTATTTAGATTTGATAATTTTTTTATTTTTTAAAAATTATTTTTAAAATTAGAATATCAAAACAATATGAAAACTCTTATGTATGTAATGTTACTAGCTAGTTCATGTTACCTTTAATTTTCACTGCCCTGTACAAACTATTACAGAATCATCTCTCCATGTGTATGTGCTTGTGTTAGTAAGATGTACAGTTAAAACCCAACATTCATGCTAAATTCCATCGTTATCATAAAAAATCATTAAATTCCTCAATTCAACATACAAGCCCTAACATGTCTTCTACTGTTCATAATATGAAATTAAAGACAAAGTTTAGAATAATCTTACCTTGTTATCAACACTCAAAAGCCACAAAACAAATTAAAACCTACCAAAAGTAATGATTGATTATCCAGAGTAGAGGAAACTTGAGAGATGTTAGAGTGTTCTTATGTTTTGTTTTTCTGAACAATTATTTCTTGTTTGTTTTTCTTTTCCGAATAGGAAAATCCCTATTTATACTTGGGTTTAGAGACCATGGCTGAACTTATATCGTCGTTGCATGCTGGAAATGATAATTCTACTTTGATGCTGTGTGAATTGATAAACTTAATTCCTGCAACTCTCCTTGATATTTCAATCCATTGAATTGGCAAGACTAGTAACATTGTGTGAAAAACTTTATAATTCCCATGATTATGCGGAATTAGGCCATGCTAAAATTATATTGAAATGTTTTTCTTTTGATGTTAACTACAAATCATACTTTCACTAAATTCTGGAAAATTCTGCTCAATCGCCCATCACTTGCCTAGGTAAGCTTTTTCTAATCTGAAACTTAACCTGATTACTTTAAATGATAATTTCCAACCGCCAACAAAGTAAGCAATTTCATATTAGCATATAAATGAAAATTGCCACTGGGATAGAAGTTAACCTGAAGAGTGTGGAGTCTAGATTCTAGTTTTCAATTATATCTTTCATCTTCATCCATCTGTAGAATGCACACCCTGCTGTAATAGAAGTGCTTTCTGAGTCAAAGATGGACAAGACGACAAAAGGCATATGTGAAATACCTACAGATCATCAAATTCAAGCTGGTCCATTTGTTTGGTCTCTTCTTTTATTCTGTCCCACTTAAGATTATCATTAATCAGGTGTTATTAAGGCTAAACATAGACTTCAAAACAGAGCTCACAGCACCACCCCTGCCTCCACTGCAAGCTGCATGAGATAGAAAAGGAGGGGGGAGGAACTGGGTATTCCTCGAAATTCTTAAAATATATTTTTTTGAAGTATTTTTTAACTGAAATATCTTCTTCTCGTTGAAATATATATTTTTAGATATTCAAGAGGGGTTAAAAATCGTGTTATAATAACATAAATAAAGAAGATTTGGAAAGTGGATGTGAAGAGGTGAATTTATCAAGGAAAGAGTAGGGGGTGGTTGAGGTGGTCTAGAGAGTGAAGGCGGCGACGTCAATGGTTGCTGATGGTAGTAAGCGAAGAAAAGATTGAGGGAATGAATGAATCATGGTCATAAAAACAGATAAAGGAAAGAAAGAGAGGAAGAATCCCGGCATTCAGTCACATGCAGCTATAATATTGGAAGGTAAGCACAGATTCAACAACATAAATACACAAGATTTTGAGTGCTAAAACAAGAAGGTTGAGAAGTGCTGTTTCAGTGAAGGTGAAGATGACAGAGAATGTCCATTTCTTTAAATCTTGGCCTAGAAACATCCCATGGCCTAGAAGAAAGGAAAATGACATGAACAAAACAAAAAGGAGCACTCCTTGTCTTAAAGCAGGATAACGATGATTAGATAAATTTAAGCTGCTTGTTGCTGGTGGCACATGTTTAGAAAAGGAAAATGGGACAGATGAAAATTTTCAAAACAGAGCTCACAACACCACCCCTGCCCCCTCTGCAAGCTGCAACCTGGTTTCGTTTAATATTTTAGCTATAAAATCCAGGGTGACAAAAACCAGGTCTGAGTAAATATATTACAAATGGAAGAGCACCATATACAGCTCCAAATTCCATCTGAAAATCTCTACCACTATCATATATTTGGGCCAAACACGCCAAGGTATCAATTCTACATGTAATGTATTTCGTTTTTGTATTTTAAAAATATTATTAACAAATTTTGAATTTTTTTATTTTTTTTCATTATTTAAATTATTTTTATATTTTTAGATCGTTTTAATATATTAGTTAATAATAAATTTTTAAAAATAAAAAATATTATTTTAATTTACTTTTATATAAAAAAATATTTTATCAAACATCCTTTTATTGTCTGTATATCCATTTGATTCACCATTTTCAGCCTAGATATGCTATTGCCATTTGTCTTTAAGCTTTAGGCTAGTTAGAAAGGTTATGACATGTGGATCCGGACTCAGAGGATTATGCCGCCTGGCCCCTACAACACAACTAAGGACGACAGTGGGTGCCCAAGAGGAGGCGAATTCTTATATAAAAAACACTTTAAAGAAATCAACAACCGATGAATATATATCTGTATATCCATTTGATTCACCATTTTCAGCCTAGATATGCTTTTGCCACGTAAAACTCAATCTTACAATAAGAATACATTTAGGACTCTTTTTGGAAATCAATTTCTTCTGCTGCATTTTTTCTATTCTTTTTTCATATTTTTAAAATATTTTTTATTGACATAATAGCACCGATTTAATTAATTAAATTCATTCAAATTCAAAACTTTAAATTATTCACTAAATAAAAAATTATCCCAAAAATTTCAAAAAAAAAACTAACTTCATTTACTTCAAATAATTTCTAATAATAAGAATCAGAGTTTACTGGTAGGTCATGAAGAGAGAGTTTGCAATCGTGACGGTTGATATAATCTATAAGCGAAATTGAAAATAATTAAATCTAAAAACTGTTTGCTTTTATGTTTTAGAAGTGTTATTGAAGTATCAGAGTTTACTGATAGGTTATGAAGAGAGAATTTGCAATCCGCGATGGTTGATGCAATCTGTCAGCAAAAATGAAAAAGATTAAAACATGGTTAAGTAATTATTAGCTTAGAGAAAGAGCGAGGGGAGGTTTTTACCGACGGTGGAGATTGTGCAAGAAGAGTGAAGGAAGGCGTGTAGTGGAGACATGAGTTTGTTAGGGAAGGAGTCGGGGTGGTTGTGGTGGTATAGAGAGTGACGGAGATGCTGCTAGTGGTTGCTGTTAGTGTTAAAAATTTGGTTTTCTGGTTATAGGAAGCTAGAAGTTTTGTTTAAGGGTCATTTTATTTTGCAAGAAGATGGCGATGGCTGTGGTTGTGTCGATGAGTCACTTGTTTTGACAGCGAGGTATGCGGTGATAATGTTTGTTTGAAAAAAAAATGAAAAAACAGTTTTTCAAAAATTGGTTAGGGTCAAGGGGTGGTTTTGGAATGTGTTAGGTATTTTTACTTAAAAATATATTAAAATATTTTTTTATTTTTTAAAAATTATTTTTATCAGTTATATATTAAAAAAATTTAAAAATAAAAAAATAATTTATTTAAGCAAAGAAATTTCAAAATTTAATGAAAAACAGAGTATAAAAATTTGGATTTACCCTCTCATTCCTAACTTTTGTCGGGTTTTACACGGATAAAAGTTAACATGGCTTGGACTATCTTGCTCACCTAGCTAAGATGGTACATTAAATGCCTAAAATTGGACATAAGGGCCAGATTATAAGGTATATTTGAGATTGTGATAATAGTTGTGGTTTAAAGTGTTTTTTATTTAAAAATACATTAAAATGATTTTTTTTATTTTTTTTTAAATTATTTTTGAGATCAACACATCAAAACGATCTGAAAACATAAAAAAATTAGTTTTTAGTAATATTTTTTAAAAAATTTAAAGGAACGCGGTTTGGAATGCATTCCCAAATGAACCATAAATATAGATTTAGGAGGAGGGTTATATTAAAACAAATAATCTACAGAGGGATGCCTTAGAAAATACATAACTACCTGCTCCTTTGTCCCACTATGATGATCTTCCTCTTCCTCAACCCCCAAAGCAACCATCCTCTCTTATTCTCACTTGCTCAGAGACAACAACACTTGAATGTGGATTAGTTTTTGTACTTGTGCATATTCCAAATGTTTGCATTATTACTCAGTCTAGTAATGGATAAATTGAGATGGCCAGTGGAAACTTTCAGATTACTTCCAAATCATTCAGATTGAGCTCTTAATTTGTATCCCTTTGCTAATGGACAAGTTCTGAAGCTTTAGTTTTAGCGATGGAAGAAGTTCTGAAGCTGATGTTGTTCAGTTATCAGAATCATTTACATTACTCTGGCTTCCAAAACTCTTATGTATGTAATGTTACTAGCTAGTTCATGTTACCATAGATTAGAGCTAGGTTGCTGATTCTCGATGACTAAAGAGTGCAGGTAGCATTTATAGTGCAGCTTTCAGGCTATACACCTATTAGGATGTTGCAATATGCAGGTAGCATCAGCAAACTTTTGGAAGTTATTTTGATTTTCCATTTTTCTTACTAGAATAGAAAAGCTACTGAGCATGATAGCTAGTCACGCAGACCTCTAATGGAAGTTTCTTTGATGTTTCAGCTTTTTAGTTTGTTTAGAAGGAGGAATTTATATGTTAAGCATAGTTATTTAAATGATCAAACACAATATTTTAAATAAGATAAAGAGGCAAACCAATAATTCAGAACAACCAAATGTTTATCAATTTATTCATGACAAGTCATCACACACAGCTAGCTAAGGAAATTACACGAAGCAGACAGTCCGAGCCTTAGGTTGATCTTTGCAAGAGACTAACCGTTGTAGAAGATTTCAGCCGACAGGACCCTTACAGTAGTAAACCTGAAGAAATTAGACAAAAATAGAATTTAATAATGATGTATTAAGTTCAAAGAAATTTAAATTGTTGAACGAATTAGTTAACTTTGCATTTTATCATGACACCCACGACATGCCTTATCTTGTTCTTTTGCTCTAGTTAAATCTGATGGAGTTCCACTTGAACCTGCCCCTCCAAATCACAAGAGGTTGTGTCAAATAAACATTGAAAAGAATTTAAAAGGGAAAAAAGGAATTGAAGAATGGATAAAAATGTGAAACTAAATATGATATATTTAAATACTTATAACCCGTACCTAATCAAATGTTTCTTCACCACTGTCATTATCGACAATCTTGATTTTAGGGATATGCTTGATCTTGGGCCAATCTTCTCCTGTTCCCCTTATGCACCTTTTGCTCAACCTTGGACAATAAATGATCTCAAGATTTTGAAGTTTCTTTAAATTGCCGATGCAATCTGGAATTTCTACAATGTTTCGACAATATTTGATGATAAATGTTTGTAAGGATTCTGCAGATCCTAGAAGAAACTGTTCTGGTAAAGCAATAGTTGATGGTAATATGTTAAATATTACAATACGTAGGGAAAGGGAAAGAGGTTGAATTTTTTCCTCATTCTTTTCTTCTATCGTCATCAAATCAAGCTTTCCACAGTCGATAATAAATAATTCTTCTAGAGTAGTTAGGCATTTTATGCTTCTTGGCAGAGAAATCAAGCTATCACATCCAGTAATAACCAATTTTCGAAGACTTTTAAGACCTTGCATATCTTCGCACAAATTTTCTAGATTTTGACACCCAACAATGACTAAAGTTTGAAGATACTCCAAACACCCAATCCCTCCTTCTGGGAACCGCTTCTGCTGAGTACGTAGAAGTAAAAATCCAAGGCTGATCATGTACCTCACATCTTTGGGCAACTCTTCTAATCCTTTACCTGTAAATGCCAGAGCTTGCAAGTTTTGCAATTTGAAAATAGATTTTGGGAGTCTTTTTATTTTTGCATTGTTCCCAAAATAGAGATATTTCAAATGTTTCAAGGCCCCAATCCTCTCCGGAAAAGCCTCAAATTCATAACCATCCATTAATTCCAAAGACCGCAAATGCTTAAATTCTAACAAATATTTCTCAAAGTCTATTTTGCATGTAGGCCCCACTATACTATCTGCAAAGACTATTGACCGCACTTGATGGAAGTTGTTTGGGGACTTGGGGAGAGTTTTATGAAAAAATGAATCAGAGTCAAGGATTGACAAATGACGGGTCGTTTCGGAAATTTGGTGGTTTTGAGAGCTTATGATTGAAAACTCATTTTGAGCCAATGATGATGCAAGATCATGCATTAAATCATGCATCATAAAGAGAGCTCCAAACCTCACATCCTCATAATCTTGGAAGAAACATCTTGAGACCAACTCGCGCGCATAACGCAAGCCAACATCTTCCAACTTCTCATTTGGATTCGATGATTGAAGAATGAGCCCATGTGCCATCCAAAATTGCACCAAAAAGAGATCTGCGAATTGGTAATCTTTTGGAAAAACGGAACAATAAAGAAAGCATCTTTTCAAGTGAGTCGGCAGTCTTTGATAGCTTATTTTCAAGGCAGGTAAAATGCCATCTCCCTCTTCTTCCCACTTCTCACTGTCTCTCACCGATTCCCACTCTTTTTCATCAGTCTTACCATACAGTTGAGTCCCCAAGTTAATCACTGCCAGAGGAACTTGCTTGCATTTCTCCACTATTTCTTTCCCAATTCCAACCAAGTTTGGATTCAATTCCATTTGCCCTTCCTTGAATGCACACTTGTTAAACAACGACAGACAGTCCTCTTGACCAAGAAGACTTAGGTTGTGCGCAGGAACAGTACCCATAATCTCAGCAACACGTTGACTACGTGTAGTTACTATAATCTTACTTCCATCAGCACCTTTTGATAACAAAGTCTTCAACAACAACCATTTTTGAGCTTCTTCATTCCAAACATCATCCAAAAGAAGCAAGTATTTCGTACCATTCAAAATTTCTTCAAGTTTTTTATTAAGTTCATCCTCATCCAAATCCGCACATCTTTCCCCAGTTGCAGATTTAATAATTTTTCGTACCACTTGTTTCAAGGAAAAATCATCTGAAACACATGCCTCCATCTTCAGATCAAAATGACTTTTTACATTTTCAGCATCACACACTGATTTGGCAAGAGATGTCTTCCCCAAGCCTCCCATTCCTACAATTGGAAGGACAAGGGGATGTGCATCACCAACCTTAAAAGGTGCTACTAAAAGGTTGATGATGCGTTCTTTGTCTTCATCTCTTCCGATAAGACCGGAAAAGCTGTCAAAGGATCGGTTCATCTCTGTTTCCCCATGCAAGACATGACTACAATCAATAGCCTGCTCGCTGAGGTTGAAGTCAGACTTAAGAGATGAAATCTCAGCTAGTCTTTCTATGATCTTCTTTATCTTATGACCCATTGTTGAACGGAATGCAATCTTATTAGAGCTTGAAAAGAAGCGCCGTACCTTTCTGCTGGTGCTCCCTGTTGTTTTCACCACCTCTCTTCGCAAAGTTTCGCACTCGATTTCGTCCAGCACGTCCTCTGCATCATGCAAGACTTCTCTGAGCATATGGAGCCAGAGCCGAATCCTCTCATTCTTTGATTGTTGCTTCTCAGCATCGGACAGCACCACGTTGATGGCTTTCAATCTCTCTTCAAGACGTGCAAGGTCATCTTCAAGTCCCCATGCCAAACTAAGTTCTTGTACAGCGAAAGAGCCCAGCTTCCCTAAAAGGGATTTTGCAATCTCGGTTGCAAAAGCTTCTGCCATTTTCGTTTTGAGTGAGGGGAGGAGTGTTTGATAGGGAAAAAATGATTGAGATAAGAGTGGAGTTCCGCTTTCTGAGTGGAGTTCCGCTTTCTGAGTGGAGAGGAGAAGTCGTTGAGTACTCCTCTTGATCACAAAATTAAGGGATGAAAAGTCAAAAAGAATAAATTTTAATTAAACATCATCCTAGAAGTAGTAATCTTTTGGAAAAATGGAAGAATAAAGAAAGCATCTTTTCAAGTGAGCCGGCAGTCTTTGGTAGCTTAATTTGAAAGCAGAATATAGGATGGTACCATATCCCAATAAAATTCTATAACACTAATCGAATTTCAGTTTATATGGTATTAGAGCATGAAAAATAGAAAAAAAAAAAGGGGGCAATTAAAGCACCTACAAATTTAATAGACTGGATACCTACTTAATACGCGTTCCATTACCAACCTGCAGTCTAATTAGCTACTAAGACTGGATTTGTTTTTTTGGTTAGCTTTTATGTTTGCAGTGAAATAAATACATAAAATATTTGGAAACAAATCAAATTATGTTTCATTTGTGGAGACCACTAAAAAATAAAATTTGAAATGTAGTTTTTAAATATTTTTTTAATTGAGTTTAATTTGTAAAACCTGTTTGTTTTTGTGTTTCAAAAGCGTTTTTGAAAAAAATTAATTTTATTTTTAAATTTTTTTACTTTAAATTAATATGTTTTTTTTATTTTAAAATTATTTTAATGCGGTGATATCAAAAATAATTTTAAAAAATAAAAAAAAATATTTTGATGCATTTCCAAGTAAAAAGTACTTTGAAAAATATCCGCAACCATACTTCTAAATATAACAACCAAATATTTTATACATGTTTTTATTATACATAAACTTTAACCATAATTTTTACCAAACATGTATCTAAATCCAAATAATCATATATGTTTTTTAAAATTATAACCACAAAACACAAATGCACTCTGATTGCTTTAACCAGCTTGCGTAATAGAACAGCAACCAGTGAATAGCGAAGGCCACTCATGGAAAAATAGAGGAAAAGAAAAGAAAAAAGAAGAAAGAAGTGCATGAATCATAAACAGAATGGAGGAGGCTTGGGAAAAGTTACTAGATCAAACTCTCCCACAAGCTCCAAGACCTGGTAATGAGAAATTCCAGCCAAATCTAGGAATGATAATTTCATTATACTCATTGAATATCCAATTATTATAATCACTCAATTTGATTTGATTGGACTTTTACTTGATTTTATCCTATTCAAACTAAAAACTTGATTTTGGATACATAGAATTAATTTACCTAGCCAATACTCATATTACTTTTTTTAAAAAATGTAACCTAACTATATATCCAATCTTCTTACAAACTAAATGTTACTTAATAAATACCAAAACAAAATATTTAAATTTTAATGCATATAATAATTACTATTACAATATTATACTACAAATCTTGTAAGAACCAATCTAATTTCTAACATTATTTTATAATTGAAGTTTAATTTATAATAATGATGGTTGATTAAGAATATATATAAAGTTATTTCTCTTAATACATATATTTATATCAAATACGAAGTAATATATGAGCCAAGTTAGGTGGTTGGTGCATTGTTTTTTAAATATATGATATAAGGTTATTTAACAACTAATAAGCGCATCATTTAATATATTATTTATATGAAATAGTGTTTTTGTTATTGTCTCAAGAAAAACAAAAAAAAAACGGAGATAATATATTTATATCTCTACGCTACAATATTCAGAATGAGGATGGGCCTTGAATATATACGCTTCAACTAAAACAATTGGTGCCTTGCCATTTCATGCAAGCCCTGTAACCCACTGAAGTAGACCCATTAACAGAAGAGTAACGGATAGCAAAACAAACAAATTATAGATAGATGCAGAGTTTTTAAACCCTGGTTCAAGATCCGGGTTCAAATTTTAACCAGATTATCGAGTTATTCGAGTCAATTTCGATTTTTTAAAAAAATTAAAATGATATAATTTTAGTAAAAAAAACAAAAGTTAACGGGTTGCAACCAGGTTTTGCCAGGTTAACCCGCTGGGTCACCTCGGGTTTTGACTTTTTTTATTTTTTTAAACTCGGCCCGGTTCGAGCATCGGGTTGGCTAGGTCCCAGATCAACCTTTCTAGCCGGGCCGGGTTTCAAAACTATAAATTAATTTAGTTAATGTTTTTTATTAACTGGGATCTTAATTTATTTATTATCCACGCAGCCCTTTAACTTAAACAGGTTTTGGCAATATCATAAACAACCTTTGTAGAAAAGCAAGTGAAGTCCCTCACAGAATTTGAGATGCATTTGTTACTTTTTAAGATGATAGTAATGATGTATTGTTAATCAATTTTAAAACTTAACTAATTAAAAGGTATTAGAAGAACAATATTATGTTAATTAGCTATTTGACCTGCAATCGTCAACAGTCCTAATTGTTTTTTTTTAAAAAAAAAAACTTGAGTATATAAATTATTTTAATATGTTTTTTTTATAAAAAAAAATTCTAATGATAAATCAAAAAATTTATTCAAACATCTAATAATTATTTATGTAAATAAATAAATAAAAATCGTTAACAATAACTAAAAAATAAATGTAAATCAAGATATTTAATTTTATAAAATAAAATATTTACATGTTTGTTTATACTCAACTTCTTTATTAAAATAACTAAAATAATAAAAACACTATATCAAATCTAGTATGATGAAAACACCATACTCAACTTTTTTATTTCACCTGCTGGTTTCGTTTAATATTTTAGCTATAAAATCCAGTATGATGAAAACCAGGTTTGAGTAAATATATTACAAATGGAAGAGCACGATATAAAATCTGAAGACTGTTTGTTTTATGTTTTTAAAATGTAATTAAAAAATCAGAGTTTACTTGTAGGTTATGAAGAGAGAATTTGCAATCCACGATGGTTGATGCAGTCTGTCAGCAAAGGTGAAAATGATTAAAACATGGTTAAGTAATTATTAGCTTGGAGAAAGAGCGAGGGGAGGTTTTCACCGACGGTGGAGATTGTGCAAGAAGAGTGAAGGAAGGCGTGTATTAGAGAGACGAATTTGTTAGGGAAGGAGTCGGGGTGGTTGTGGTGGTACAGATAGTGAAGGCGGCGCTGCTAGTAGTTGCTGTTAGTGTTAAAAGTTCGGTTTTTCTGGTTAAAGGAAGCTAGAAGTTTTGTTTGAGGGTCATTTTATTTTGCAAGAAGATGGTGGTGGCTGTGGTTGTGTCAATGAGTCACTTGTTTTGACGGCGAGGTTGTTTGAAAAAAAATGAAAAAACAATTTTTCAAAAATGGTTAGGATCAGGGGGTGATTTAGGAGTGTGTTAGGTATTTTTACTTAAAAATATATTAAAAATTTTTTTTTAATTATTTTTACAGTTACATATTAAAAAATTTTAAAAATAAATAATTTAAGCAAAGAAATTTCAAAATTTAATGAAAAACAGAGTGTAAAAATTTATAAACTTTAACAATATGTTATTGGATGTCTCTTCGTTAAGATCTTTAACAATATTTATAAGCTCATGAATGAGACATTGCAGTAAGTTTGAGATTCTTGATGACTGTTGTATTATTAGAAACAAGAGCATAATTATTTAAATAATTCAGAACAAGCAAATGTTTATTAATTTATTAATGACAAATTATCACATATAGCTAGCCAAGGAAATTATATAAAGCAGACACTACGAGTTTTCAGCTGATCTTTGCAAGAGACTAACTGTCGTAGAAGATCTCAGCCGACAAGATCCTCATAGTAGTAAACCTGAAGAAATTAGACAAACATAAAATTTAATAATGATGTATTAAGTTCAACAACGAGGGAGCAAATGAACTGATGGGCAACCATTATGAACAAATGAAAAGCCAAGTACATCACCAGCAGGAACTACGAGCAAAGCACACAGAGAACGAATATTAATCTCCAGCAAATTAAACACTCTTCATCTTTATTTGAACAAACTAGATTGTCAGCAACAACACCGAAAAAATTGAAGTCCCCGAATTATAACCGTCACCAGAAACCCCAACGAAAGCTGAAGAAAATTAGACAAACATAGAATTTAATAATGATGTATTAAGTTCAAAGAAATTTAAATTGCTGAATGAATTAGTCAACTTTGCATTTTATCATGAAATACCTTGTCTTCTTCTCTTGCTGTTGGAGTTCCACTTGAATTTGCCTCTCCAAAACACAAGAGGTTTTGTCAGTTTTTTTGTTTTTTTCAAAGCTAATATTGTTTTCAGGAAAAATAATTTAAACGAAAAAAGGAATTGAAGAATGGATAAAAATGTAAAACTAAATATGATAGATTTAAATATGGTTTGCTGCTGCTACCTACATGAGATGTCTCCTCACCACTATCATCATCGTCAACCTCAATTTTAGAGATATGTTTGATCTTGGGCCAATCTTCTCCTGTTCCCCTCCGGCACCTTTTGCTTAAACTTGGACATTCTCTGATATAAAGATTTTGAAGTTTCTTCAAATTGCCGATGCACTCCGGCATTTCTCTAATGTTTGGACAGTCTTCGATGATAAATGTTTGTAAGGATTCTACAGATCCTTGAAGAAGTTGTTCTGGTAAAGCAATAGTTGATGGTAAGTTCTCAAATACTACAATACGAAGGGAAAGGGAAAGAGGTTGAATTGTTTCCTCTTTTTTTTCTTCTATTGTCACCAAATCAAGCTTTGCACACCTTTTAATACCAAATTCTTCCAAAGTAGTTAGGCATTTTATGCTTCTCGGCAGAGAAATCAAGCTATCACAATCACCAATAACCAATTTTCAAAGACTTTTAAGACCTTGCATATCTTCGCACAAATTTTCTAGATTTTCACAATAAATAATGTATAAAGTTTGAAGACACTTCAAACACCCAATCCCAACTTCTGGCAACCGCTTCTGCTGAGTAGTTAGATCTAAAAATCTAAGGCTGGTCATGTGCCTGACATCTTTGGGCAGCTCTTCTAATCCTTCACCTATAACCAGAGCTTGCAAGTTTTGCAATTTGAAAATAGATTTTAGGAGTCTTTTTATTTTTGCGTTACTCCTAAAATAGAGATATCTCAATTGTTTCAAGGCGCCAATGCTCTCTGGAAAAGCCTCAAATTCAGAATCATCCAATAATTCCAAAGACCGCAAATGTTTAAATTCTGACAAACATTTTTCAAAGTCTGTTTTGCATGTAGACCCCACTATACTATCTGCAAAGACTATTGACCGCACTTGATGGAAGTTGTTTGAGAACTTGGGGAGAGTTTGATGAAAAAATGAATCAGAGAGTCAAGGACTAACAAATGACGGGTCGTTTTGGAAATTTGGTGGTTTTGAGAGCTTATGATTGAAAACTCATTCTGAGCCAATGATGATGCAAGATCATGCATTAAATCATGTATCTTAAATGAAGCTCCAATAATCAAATTCTTATAATCTTGGAAGAAACATCTTGAGATCAACTCGCGCACATAACGCAAGCCAACATCTTCCAACTTCTCATTTGGATTTGATGATTGAAGAATGAGCCCATGTGCCATCCAAAATTGCACCATTAAGAGATCTGTGAACAAGTAATCTTTTGGAAAAATGCAACAATAAAGAAAGCATCTTTTCAAGTGAGTCGGCAGTCTTTGATAGCTTATTTTCAAGGCAGGTAAAATACCATCTCCCTCTTCTTCCCACTTCTCACTGTCTCTCACCGATTTCCACTCTTTTTCATCAGTCTTACCATACAGTTGAGTCCCCAAGTTAACCACTGCCAGAGGAACTTGCTTGCATTTCGCCACTATTTCTTTCCCAATTCCAACCAAATTTGGATGCAACTCCATTTGCCCTTCCTTGAATGCACACTTGTAAAACAACGACAGACAGTCCTCTTGACCAAGAAGACTTAGGTTGTGCGCAGCAACAGTACCCATAATCTCAGCAACACGTTGACTATAATCTTACTTCCATCAGCACCTTTTGATAACAAAGACTTCAACAACAACCATTTTTGAGCATCTTCATCCCAAACATCATCCAAAAGAAGCAAGTATTTCTTACCATTCAAAATTTCTTCAAGTTTTTTATTAAGTTCACCCCCATCCAAATCCGCACATCTTTCCCCAGTTGCAGATTTAATAATTTTTTGTACCACTTGTTTCAAGGAAAAATCATCTGAAACACATACCTCCATCTTCATATCAAAATGATGAGTATTTACAATCTCATCATCACACACCGATTTGGCAAGAGATGTCTTCCCCAAGCCTCCCATTCCTACTATCGGAAGGACAAGGGGATGTGCATCATGAGCAACCTTAAAAGGTGCTGCTAAAAGGTTCATGATGCGTTCTTTGTCTTTGTCTCTTCCGATAAGATCGGAAAAGCTCTCAAAGGATCGGTTCATCTCTGTTTCCTCATGCAAGACATGACCACAATCAATAGCCTGCTCGCTGAGGTTGAATTCAGACTTAAGAGACGAAATCTCAGCTAGTCTTTCTATGATGCTCTTTATCTTATGACCCATTCTTAAACGGAATGCAATCTTATTAGAGCTTGAAAAGAAGCGCCGTACCTTTCTGCTGGTGCTCCCTGTTGTTTTCACCACCTGCCTTCGTAAAGTTTCGCACTCCATTTCATCCAGCACATCCTCTGCATCATACAAGACTTCTCTGAGATCGTTGAGCCAGATCCGAATCTTGGCAGTCTTTGATTGTTTCTGCTCAGCATCGGACAACACTGCGGCGATGGCTGACAATCTCTTTTCAAGACGAGCAATGTCAGCTTCAAGTCCCCATGCCAAACAAAATTCTTGACCAGCAAAAGAGCCTAACTTCCCTAGAAGGGATTGTGCAATGGTGGATGCAAAAGCTTCTGCCATTTTCTTTTTGAGTGGAGAGAGGAGAATTAGTTGATAGGAAAAATTATTGAGATGGGAGTGAAGTTATGTTTTCAGAATGGCAAACTTCTTGATTTCTAGCTACGAGCATGCATGTAAAGGCAACACAAACGCCTGTAATTTTTGTTCCTGACATTCCCTTATTCTTTCGTTTATCTCTTACTTTGGAAACAATCTTCCTAATTAGAATCTATCCCTTACTTGGAACTTCCTAAGCAGTAAGCACAATAGCATAAACAACCTTTTTAGAAAAGCAAGTGATCTCTCTCTTAGAATCTGAGATGATCATGACGTTTTGAAGATGATATGGTGATGATGTATTGTTAATTAATTTCAGTTATTTATGTATGTATATATGATCAAATTACAACCTAATCAATCAAAAAGAATTTTGAACTACACTTAATTTTAAATTAAATAAGATTATAAAGAATTTAAACAACATACATTTGTGATTTAACATTGAAATGGAAGGATAAACAAGAGTAAAATAATTTTGAATTAAAAAAAAAGGGAATGTCACGAAAACAAAAAAACTCCCATCCTTGAAATTCCTTACCCCTTCCTCCTCGGGTCCAATATTCTTTGAATGACTAAAACAGATATGAAAGATAGATCTTCATGAAAAGTGATTTTCAATTTTTATACCATAAAACACTTTTCTCCATCTAAAACTTATGTTGTTTTTTTTATCAAAAAGTAAATTAAAGATACATTCCCAGTGTTTATTTAATGCATTTTTTGTGTGGTATCTCACATATATTTAATGCATTTAAATAAAATTTTTTAAAAAATTGAAACTATATAAATTAAGTCATTTTTAAGTGATATTAAGAATATTTTTTAATCTCAATTGAAGCATAATCTATCTCTGAGATACTCTTTAACATTAAATAAAAAAGATTAATTATTTTATGTTATTACTTATTTTCATTTAACTCATTCCGTTATAATTTAATTTTTAGTCGCAAAATCTCTACAATGCAGATTCTTCTATCAAAGAAAATCCATTTTGGACCTGTCCTTGCGTTGATCACGACAAAACGGCACATGAACTAGCCATGCTTATAAAAAAAAAAACAATAACAAAAACATCATCTCTCTCCGAAATTATCATCACTTCTATAAAACTCACGAACTCCACAAAAAAAGAAAAAGAAAAAAAAGAAGAAGCATAGAACTACGAAAGAACTCAAGCTCAAGCTTAATTTTCAGCATAAAAAATGGGCAAGAGTGTTTTACTCTTATGTGGTGATTACATGGAAGATCATGAGGTGGGCTGCTTTTGTTTTTATCTATCTTGAAGTGTTTCTTGAATCTTGGATTGATGAAGAATTGTGGGTTCTTCTTGTTTTTTGTAGGCTATGGTTCCATTTCAAGCTTTGCAGGCTTATGGGATTGCTGTTGATGCTGCTTGCCCTGGCAAGAAAGCTGGGGATATTTGCCGCACTGCAATTCATGATTCTGCTGGTTATCAGGTACTCTCTCCCTCATTATATACATTTAATCATCATATTGGATTCTTTTTTTTTGGCTGTTTTTGAAAAAGCTTATTAATTTGCTGACTTACTTAGTTCAGTCATCGAAGCTTTAGTTTTAGCATTTTCTTTTCAATAATTGGTGAATATAAGAAAGTTTTTTTTCTTTCTTTCTTTTTTATGGATTTGTAAAGTTAATTTTAACTTATTCAAAATATGTTTTTTTCTCTCGATATATATTGCTTACCTCACACTTTACTTCTTAATGTGCAGATTATTGGGTTTTATCATTGCTGTATGTCTTCTTTGGGTAGTTTAGTGGATAAAATCTAATACTTTGAGACTAATCTTCACATATATTTGTTATTAAAATTTTAATTTTTGATTAATTAATAAGGTAATAAAAGACATTTTCTTAATGTAATAATAATTTTGTGATAACTGAAATGAATGCCTGTAGTGGCCGTATTGATCTTAGTGATGATGGTGGTTGCGGTTGTGCTGAGTGCTAATTTTGATAATTGCATGGTTGTGGTGATGATCATTTTACATGCATTATGTGTTCATCAAGATCCTTTTTTATGATAATTTATGTGTGTTGTTTTTCTAATAACCTGTTGGTGGATGTAGCTCTACTGATTGATTAAGTACAAGCATAATATATCAATTTCATAAACTTAGTTCTGATAGGTTTTTTTTGGAACTTTATTGATTTTAGACTTATACTGAGAGTCGTGGTCATAATTTTACTCTCAATGCAACATTCGATGAAGTTGATTTTGGCAAATATGATGGGCTGGTGATACCTGGAGGACGGGCTCCAGAATATCTTGCCATGAACGAATCTGTGTTAGATTGTGTCAGGAAATTTTCTGACTCAGGAAGGCCAATTGCCTCTGTTTGCCATGGACAATTGATCTTGGCAGCTGCAAATTCAGTAAAAGGTCGGAAATGCACTGCATATCCTGCTGTGAAACCTGTGCTCATTGATGCTGGCGCTCATTGGGTTGAGCCTGAAACCATGAAAGCTTGTGTTGCTGATGGCAATATCATCACCGGAGCTACATATGAGGGGCATCCTGAGTTCATCCAACTATTTGTGAGGGCACTGGGGGGCAAGATAACTGGTTCAGATAAGAAAATTTTGTTTCTCTGTGGGGTAAGTACTAATTATTTGTTTTTATTTCTTAATTTTTTTTTGCCATTGACTGAGGTCATGCCTTTGAAACATGTGTTGTCTCATAGTTGCTAAGAATCCTTGCTTCTTTTGTTCTTGCTTGCAGGATTTCATGGAAGATTACGAGGTAACTGTTCCTTTTCAGTCTCTTGAAGCTCTTGGGTGCCATGTTGATGCAGTTTGCCCCAAGAAGAAGGCTGGGGACACCTGCCCAACTGCAGTCCATGATTTTGAAGGTGACCAAACTTACAGTGAGAAGCCTGGTCATAGTTTCACTCTAACAGCTAGCTTTGAAGGTTTGGATGCCTCAAATTATGATGCTCTTGTCATTCCTGGAGGCCGGGCTCCAGAATACTTGGCACTGGATGAGACAGTGATTGCTTTGGTGAAAGAATTCATGCACTCTAAGAAGCCTGTTGCATCTATCTGCCATGGGCAGCAGATCTTAGCTGCTGCCGGAGTTCTTAAGGTAGTTTTGTGTTGTCTTGTGAGGAATGTGGTGTATTTGCTTCACATAACGCACCTAGAATATGTGCAAATGCAACTAATTTATTGTTGTGTGCACATGTTTTTGTTTGTTAGAAAAACTGCCATCATTGAACATTCAAGGAGACATGGAAATGCTTAAACATTAATTTTACCATGCATCTTTTAACATTTAAAATTATAAGCCATGAGAAGTCTTTCCCTGTACAAGCTTTAACTCCGGACTGGGTGCCTTTTTTTATTAGATTTAGCTCTGTAGAATTTCGTATGCAACTTCTCATGGCTTATATCTTCACATGTGAAATTCAAACTCTTTGATCATCATATTTAAAGTTCCATGAGAATTGTTTTCAAGGGCCCTTTTATCTTCTATATTTGGAACGTAATTCTCTTGATCATAGAATTACAAATATTATGCTATTTCATGTGTCAGGCTGTATAATTGCTAATACGAATCATCTTTGCAGGGAAGAAAATGTACCGCGTATCCTGCAGTGAAGCTGAATGTTGTCTTGGGAGGGGCAACATGGCTAGAACCTGATCCAATAGATCGCTGCTACACTGATGAAAACTTGGTTACAGGTGCTGCTTGGCCAGGGCACCCTCAGTTCGTCTCTCAGTTGATGGCCTTACTTGGCATCCGAGTGTCATTTTAGCTATTTTCATGTAACTATTATGCTTGTATCTTATATCAAATAATGGGGATGTATGCAGTTTCCATGTTTGGGTCTAGGAATCCATCTTGTATCCCACGGATCCTTGTTGCTTGTATGCGGTTTGCCTGTGCTGAAAATAGACTTCTATACCATGCAAATAAGTGACTTTCTGGATTGTTGGTTGTGGGAAATGAGTGCTGTGAATGTATCATGTGGCTTGATTACAAAGGATGTGGAATTTTGCTTGCACTTGCAATTCTAACTCATTATTTTGAATTTGATCTTGATATACGGAATCGTGAAGATATGTTGGTTATTTTATTGGCAGAGGATTTTGCTTATAATATGAATGATCTTAGATACAAAGACCGAGTCATTTCATGCATGATATGGTAAAAAGTTGATGGAATCACTTTAAAGATCATGCTGATCGCGATAACACGTAGGTGTGCATTGATCCAACATTAACGAAGATAGTTACAGTACCTTTTTAGTCAACGATAACGAAGAGAGTTAAAGAACAATTCCGTTTCTCTTGCACTTGCTGTCCTTATAATAGCACGAAACTCCACTCGAGAGATGACAGCAATAAACAAAGCTAAAGCATAAGTCTTATTTTTAGCATCAGCAATGGCTAATTGCAAGCCACAGAAGAAAGTTTTATTGTTATAGCATCTTTAAAGTATTTGGAGTGAATTTCGGACATTTCATATTGTCAAAAAAATTTACCTCGGTTTTTGAATAAAATAGCTATAAACAAATTCTAAATAATCTTTTCATAAAAAACATAGCTAATATCTATTTTGTTGTCATTATTGCATTATCAATTCGAAGCGAGGGTGAGAAATATAATCAAATTATTTAGAATATTCATAAAAATTAATCTAAAATTAACTGAAATAATCAATCTGAGAATTCAAATCAAGAAAACTAATTAAAAAATAATTTTGTTAAGTTTTAGTTTTTAGAAATAAAAAAACCAAAAATTGAGAAACAAAGTGAAAAAAGATAAGACTATATATATATTCACATTTTTTTTCTAAAAAACAAAATTTTGATGAGTCAAACTTTTTTTTGGTCTATTTTAAATTATACAATTTCAATAAAAGTAAAATCGATCTAAACCGGTGGATTTTGCTTTCTAATTTAATAATTTTTAAAAAATAAATTAAAATAATTTTTTTTAGTGCAAACAAAACTGAACCAACTACACTTTTAACTCATGACCTTACCTTTATATCAGGCTTAATTTCCAATGAACAATTGAGCTCAAGCCTTAGCACTATGAGCATTATAAAGGGGGAAAAACAAGCAATAAACACTTGAAAACAAATGCTACACAAGTTTGGCATTATTCTTGCTCTCATGCTGTGGAGACTTGAGGAATAAAGTTCACCTACATACCACCCAGATAGACCCAAAGTAATTGGGCTTAAGTTTCACACATGGAACTCATCACCTACTTTACCAAAAAAATCCCACCTCATTTCCCAACAACTTATACAATTTCCAACTCTCAAATTAATTAGCTTTTGCTTCCCTTATCTTTCAGTCGTTTTTATATCACCTTTCCTAAATCCTAACTTCCATAACTCAATCAATTCTTTGTATTTGATATCATATGTTAAAAGTATAGAAATATGGACTCGCTTGATAAATCAACCTAAAATTTAACTAATTAGAAGCCTGGACCAATCAAGATTAAAAAATAAATAAAAGTAATCTGATTTCATTTAATTAAAAATCAATGTTAACTATCTAATTGATCTATAGTAAAACCTGATCAAGATTAAAAAAAAATAAGAGTAATCTGACTTGATTTAATTGAAAATTCATGTTAACTATCTAATTATTCCAGAGTAAAACCTGGGCAAAACTAAGCTCATCAATCGTTAACTTTGTTTTGAAAAAAAAACTTCTTCTTTGTTAATAAAAAACCATGTTGTTTTGATATTTAAATAAAAATTTAGATTTACCCTCTCATGCCTAACTTTTTTTGGGTTTTATACGGATAAAAGTTAACATGGCTCCGACTATCTTGCTCACCTAAGATGGTACATTGAATGCCTAAAATTGGACAAAAGGACTTAAGGGTTTATTTGAAATTGTGATAGTGGTTATGGTTTAAAGTGTATTTTATTTAAAAATATATTAAAATAATATTTTTTTTATTTTAAAAAATTTATTTTTGAGATCAGTATATCAAAATGATTTAAAAATATAAAAAAATTAATCTTTAGCAAATTGTTTTTCAAAATTTGAGGGAACGTGGTTTGGACCGTGTTCCCAAACAGGACATAAATATATATTTAGGAGGAGGGTTGTATTAAAATAACTAATCTACATAGGGATGCATTAGATAAAACATAAAAGTTCAAGGATGTGAAACTACATTTGTAATTATTATTTTGTTCAGCATTTATGTAGCTGCTATTACAGAATCATCTCTCCATGTGTATGTGCTTGTGTTAGTAAGATGTGCGTCATCTGAAAAGACTGAGAGTTTTATACTAACTGTGATCAGAAACCGGTGGAAGATCAAATGGAATTACTGGAATTACTGGAAGACCTCTAATGGAAGTTTCTTTGATGTTTCAGCTTTTTAGTTTGTTTAGAAGGAGGAATTTATATGTTAAGCATAATTATTCAAATGATCACACACAATATTTTAAATAAGATAAAGAGGCAAGCCAATAATTCAGAACAACCAAATGTTTATCAATTTATTCATGACAAGTCATCACACACAGCTAGCCAAGGAAATTACACAAAGCAGACACTCTGAGCCTTAAGTTCATCTTCGTAAGTGACAAACTGTTGTAGAAGATCTCAGCCGACAGGACCCTCACAGTAGTAAACCTGAAGAAATTAGACAAAAATAGAATTTAATAATGATGTATTAAGTTCAAAGAAATTTAAATTACTGAATGAATTAGTTAACTTTGCATTTTATCATGACACCCACGACATGCCTTATCTTGTTCTTTTGCTCTAGTTAAATCTGATGGAGTTCCACTTGAATAAACAATTAAAAGGTTGAGTTAAATAAACATTGAAAAGAATTTAAAAGGAAAAAAAAGAATTGAAAAATAGATAAAAATGTGAAACTAAACATGATATATTTAAATACTTATAACCCATACCTAATCAGATGTTTTTTCACCACTGTCATCATCGGCAACCTTGATTTTAGGGATATGTTTGATCTTGGGCCAATCTTCTCCTGTTCCCCTACGACATTTTTTGCTCAACCTTGGACAATCATTGATCTCAAGATTTTGAAGTTTCTTTAAATTGCCGATGCACTCTGGCATTTCTCCAATGTTTGGACACTTTTTGATGATAAATATTTGTAAGGATTCTGCAGATCCTTGAAGAAATTGTTCTGGTAAACCAATAGTTGATGGTAACCCTTCAAACATTACAATACGAAGGGAAAGGAAAAGAGGTTGAATTTTTTCCTCTTTCTTTTCTTCTATCGTCATCAAATTAAGTTTTGCACAATTAAAAATGCAAAATTCTTCCAAAGTAGTTAGGCATTTTATGTTTCGTGGCAGAGAAATCAAGCTATCATATCTAGAAACAACTAATTTTCGAAGACTTTTAAGACCTTGCATATCTTCGCACAAATTTTCTAGATTTTCACACCAAACAATGAATAAAGTTTGAAGACACTCCAAATACCCAATCCCACCTTTTGGCAACCACTTCTGCTTAGTAATTAGAGTTAAATATCTAAGGCTGGTCAAGTACCTCACATCTTTGGTCAGCTCTTCTATTTCTACAACCAAAGCTTGCAAGTTTTGCAATTTGAAAAGAGTTTTTGAGAATCTTTTTACTTTTTCTATTCTCCCAAAATAGGTCCCAAAATATCTCAAATGTTTAAGGGCGCCAATCCTCTCCGGAAAAGTCTCAAATTCAACATCATTTATTAATTCTAAAAACCGCAAATGTTTAAATTTTGACAAACATTTCTCAAAATCTGTTTTGCATGTAGGCCCCACTATACTATCTGCAAAGAATATTGACCGCACTTGATGGAAGTTGTTTGGGAACTCGGGGAGAGTTTTATGAAAAAATGAATCAGAGTCAAGAATTGTCAGATGACGGGTCGTTTTGGAAATTTGGTGGTTTTGAGAGCTTATGATTGAAAACTCATTTTGAGCCAATGATGATGCAAGATCATGCATTAAATCATGCATCTTAAATAAAGCTTCTGTGCCATCATCTTCCACATAATCTTGGAAGAAACATCTTGAGATCAACTCGCGCACATAACGCAAGCCAACATCTTCCAAGTTCTCATTTGGATTTGATGATTGAAGAATGAGCCCATGTGCCATCCAAAATTGCACCAATTCGAGATCTGTGAACAAGTAATCTTTTGGAAAAACCGAACAATAAAGAAAGCATCTTTTCAAGCGAGGCGGCAGTCTTTGATAGCTTATTTTCAAGGCAGGTAAAATGCCGTCTCCCTCTTCTTCCCACTTCTCACTGTCTCTCACCGATTTCCACTCTTTTTCATCAGTCTTACCATACAGTTGAGTCCCCAAGTTAATCACTGCCAGAGGAACTTGCTTGCATTTCGCCACTATTTCTTTCCCAATTCCAACCAAATTTGGATGCAACTCCATTTGCCCTTCCTTGAATGCACACTTGTAAAACAACGACAGACAGTCCTCCTGACCAAGAAGACTTAGGTTGTGCGGAGGAACAGTACCCATAATGTCAGCAACACGTCGACTACGGGTAGTTACTATAATCTTACTTCCATCAGCACCATTTGACAACAAAGTCTTCAACAACAACCATTTTTGAGCATCTTCGTTCCAAACATCATCCAAAAGAAGCAGGTATTTCTTACCCTTCATAATATCTTCAAGTTTTTGTATTAGTTCACCCTCATTCAAATCCGCAGATCTTTTCCCAGTTGCAGATTTAATAATTTTTTGTACCACTTGTTTCAAGGAAAAATCATCTGAAACACACGCCTCCATCTTCAGTTCAAAATGACTTTTTACATTTTCAGCATCACACACCGATTTGGCAAGAGATGTCTTCCCCAAGCCTCCCATTCCTACAATCGGAAGGACAAGGGGATGTGCATCACCAACCTTAAAAGGTTCTGCTAAAAGGTTGATGAGGCATTCTTTGTCTTTATCTCTTCCGATAAGACTGGAGAAGGTCTCAAAGGATCGGTTCATCTCTGTTTCCTCATGCAGGACATGACTACAATCAATAGGCTGCTCGCTGAGGTTGAACTCAGACTTAATAGATGAAATCTCAGCTAGTCTTGCTATGATGCTCTTTATCTTATGACCCATTCTTAAACGGAATGCAATCTTATTAGAGCTTGAAAAGAAGCGCCGTACCTTTCTGCTGGTGCTCCCTGTAGTTTTCACCACCTGCCTCCGCAAAGTTTCGCACTCGATTTCGTCCAGCACGTCCTCTGCATCGTACAAGACTTCTCTGAGCATATGGAGCCAGAGCCGAATCCTCTCATTCTTTGATTGTTGCTTCTCAGCATCGGACAGCACCACGTTGATGGCTTTCAATATCTCTTCAAGACGTGCAAGGTCATCTTCAAGTCCCCATGCCAAACGAAATTCTTGAACAGCAAAAGAGCCTAACTACCCTAAAAGGGATTTTGCAATCTCGGAAGCAAAAGCTTCTGCCATTTTCTTTTTGAGTGAGGGGAGAAGTGTTGATAGGAAGAAATGATTGAGATAAGAGTGGAGTTCCGCTTTCTGAGTGGAGAGGAGAAGTCGTTGAGTCTTCTTGATCACAAAATTAAGGGACGAAAAGTAAAAAAGAATAAATTTTAATTAAACATCATCCTAGAAGTAGTAATCTTTTGGAAAAATGGAAGAATAAAGAAAGCATCTTTTCAAGTGAGTCGGCTGTCTTTGGTAGCTTAATTTCAAAGCAGAATATAGGATGGTACAATATCCCAATAAAATTCTATACCACTTGTTGTAACCCATTTTTGGGTCCCCACATAAAACATAATAAAATACAAAAAAATCAAAAACATATATTATCAAAAAAAATATAACAGTGAAAAAATACCAGAGCGCCCTAAAAATGTTCAAAAATTGATTGAGGATGTTCAAAAATATAAAAATTAATTTTTGACAGTATATCATTCACTGATGAGAGCCCCGATGATAAAGAAAATTCAATTTCAGGAAGAAAAATGCAAACTTAGAAGTTTATGGACTCAATTAAATTTTATTGAAGGTTTAATTGCATTTATGAAGATTTTAATTGCAAGAAAAATTGATTTTGGAGTTATTTTGGGCTTTAATTGGAAGAAATTAATTTTCTGGGGTCAAATTATAATTTTTGGAAGTTTAATTTGGTCAAATCAGGGGCTTAATTGCATAAATATTGAGGTTTAATGGCCAATTAGGGACTGAATTGAAGAAATCCGAGACCAAGGACTAAATTGTAAAACGCGCGCAAATGGAGGGCCGAAATTTGAATCTGACGCGTTTTGGCGCCAAATCCATTCAAATGAAACGACGCCGTTTCATGCACTGTTTATAAAAAAAAAAAAAAAAAAAAAAAAAACCCAAAACGGTGCCGTTTTGAACGGCACCATCATCTTCCTCCCCTGGACGCGCAGAGAACAGGGGAGAAGAATCGTTTTTTTTCTTCTCTTTTCGCCTACTTTCTTTCCCGGCTTTGGCGCAATAAGACGCCCACAATTCACCCACTTGCCTGGCTTTTTTATCTGTTGAAAGGTAGTGGAGGGGGCGGCCAACAGTGGCCGCCCCAGCACGTTGCCCTCCCCTGTTTTCCTATAAATACAGGGGAGGGCCGAGAGAAAAAAAGAAAAAAAAGAAGAAGGGGGGACCGAGAGAGAGGGAACAGAAGGGAGAAGAGAGGGAGAAGAGAGGGAGAAGAAGGAGAAGAGAAGGGAGAACACAGAAGAAGAAGAGGGAGAAGCAGCAGAGGAGAAAACAAAGGAAACAGAGGAGAGAGAGAAGGAAAACACAGAGCCACCGCCGGCCACCCCACTGTCAGCGCCGCTTCCTGTCGCCACCAGCAACTCCGCCATCGACGACAGCCACCACAGGTCAGCCCTCAACCCCTTATCTCGTTTTACTGTTCATCTTCTTGCATGCAGAACGTGCACTGTGCACGTTCTGCAAACCATGAATTAATTGCCCGGTTACTGTGCATGTGCATAGTAACTTGGCAAATTAATTCACTGGTACTGTGCACACAGTAACCCGGTTACTGTGTGCACAGTACCAGCCATTTGGGCCTGGCCTGGGCGTCAGCCAGCCCATGCAATTGGGCCTGATCCGGCCCATTTTTTTTAATTTTTTTTATTGTTTTAAAAAATATTTATGATGTTTCCATTTTTTATTTATGTTATTTTTATTAATATCGGGTAGTATTTTTATGTCGAAAAAAATACAAATCGGGTATTAAAATACCCGGTTTTTTTTGTCACAAACTTTCAAAAAAATACAAAAAAATTAAAAAAAAAACATTTTTGTGCATACGGCCAAGTGTCTCAAATCTAAAATATCATATCGTATTTTTCATGTCAAAAAAACAATATTTTAGCATGCATTTTGGCTTTAATAACCAGTTTATTAAAGTCAAGAGAACATTGGCCAAAATCTCAAAAACAACAAAATATTTTATTTTGTTTGATTTTAGTATCAAGGATTATGAATTTATACGTAAATCGTATTCCTGATAAAAAAAAAATATTTTCTTTTGACGACTTCGAATAGTTAGTTTTTTACCCGATAAAGATAAGGATCTCCTTACAGAGGAGGACTTTTCTTAAACCGTAAACGAACCAACAATTCAAAAACCACAACACGATTTTAGATTTTATCAGACATTAAAACAATGCAGCCTACCTTAGGTAGGGCGTAGTTGGGGTGCTAATACCTTCCCTTTACGCAACCAGTCTCCGTACCCGATCTCTAACGACCAGTTAAGGTTCCTAGTAACCAGAATACTAGGTGGCGACTCCCAGTCCATATTTTCACATATAGAGACAAGAATTCCTTGTCTCTCCTTATTTTTCCAGGGATAAATTATTCAGATTTTATCCTTGAGGGTGGACGATCGTCGCGCCGCCGCACACGTGCGACACCACTAATCGAATTTCAGTTTATATGGTATTCAGAGCATGAAAAAAAATAAAAAAGGGGGCAATTAAAGCACCTACAAATTTAATAGACTGGATACCTACTTAATACGCGTTCCATTACCAACCTGGAGTCTAATTAGCTACTAAGACTGGATTTGTTTTTTTAGTTAGCTTTTATGTTTGCAGTGAAATAAATACAGTAAAATAAATTAAACTATATTTTATATTGTGAAGCACATTAAAAAATAAAGTTTGAAATGTAGTTTTTACATATTTTTTAATTGAGTTTCATAAAACCTGTTTGTTTTTATGTTTCAAAAGCGCTTTTGGAAAAAATTATTTTTTAAAAATTTTTTTACTTTAAATTAATATATTTTTGGTATTTTCAAATTATTTTAATGTGGTGATATCATATTTAAATCTATCATATGTTAGGCATTTTATGCTTCTTGGCAGAGAAATCAAGCTATCACAATGAAGAATAACCAATTTTCGAAGACTTTTATGCTTCAGCATCTTCATGCCAAACACCATCCATAAGAAGCAAGTATTTCTTACCATTCAAAATTTCTTTTAAGTTTTTTATTAACAACCAAATATTTTATACATGTTTTTTCTACACATAAAATTCAACCATAATTTTTACCAAACATATATCTAAATCCTCCTACCAAAATTTAACTATAATTTTTTATATTGTGAAGCACATTAAAAAATAAAGTTTGAAATGCAGTTTTTACATATTTTTTAATTGAGTTTCGTAAAACCTATTTGTTTTTGTATTTCAAAAGCGCTTTTGAAAAAAAATATATTTTTTTAATTTTTTTACTTTAAATTAATATGTTCTTGGTATTTTCAAATTATTTTGATGTGGTGATATCAAAAATAATTTTTTAAAAATAAAAAAATATTTTGATGAATTTTCAATTAAAAAGCACTTTAAAAAATAACCGCAACCACACTTCTAAATATAACAACCAAACATTTTATACATGTTTTTGCTACACATAAACTTTAACCATATTTTTTACCAAACATGTATCTAAATCTAACTAACCACAACTAACTATATTTTTTAAAAAATTACAATCATAAAAGCTACCATAAAAACAAATACACTTTAACCAGCTTGCGTAATAGAATAGCAACCAGTCAATAGCGAAGGCTACTCATGGAAAGATAGAGGAAAAGAAAAGGAAGAAGAAGAAAGGAGTGCATGAATCATAAACAGAATGAAGGAGGCTTGGGAAAAGTTACTAGATCAAACTCTCCCACAAGCTCCAAGACCTGGTAATGAGAAATTCCAGCCAAATCTAGGAATGATAATTTCATTATACTCATTGAATATCCAATTATTATAATCACTCAATTTGATTTGATTGGACTTTTACTTGATTTTATCCGATTCAAACTAAAAACTTGATTTTGGATACATAGAATTAATTTACCTAGCCAATACTCATATTACTTTTTTAAAAAAATGTAACCTAACTATATATCCAATCTTCTTACAAACTAAATGTTACTTAATAAATACCAAAACAAAATATTTAAATTTTAATGCATATAATAATTACTATTACAATATTATACTACAAATCTTGTAAGAACCAATCTAATTTCTAACATTATTTTATAATTGAAGTTTAATTTATAATAATGATGATTGATCAAGAATATATATAAAGTTATTTCTCTTAATACATATATTTATATCAATTACGAAGTAATATATGAGCCAAGTTAGGTGGTTGGTGCATTGTTTTTTAAATATATGATATAAGGTTATTTAACAACTAATAAGCGCATCATTTAATATATTATTTATATGAAATAGTGTTTTTGTTATTGTCTCAAGAAAAAAAAAAAAACGGAGATAATATATTTATATCTCTACGCTACAATATTCAGAATGAGGATGGGCCTTGAATGTATACGCTTCAACAAAAACAATTGGTGCCTTGCCATTTCATGCAAGCCCTGTAACCCACTGAAGCAGACCCATTAACAGAAGAGTAACGGATAGCAAAACGAACAAATCATAGATAGATAGATAGTGCAATGGGTCTTCTACCCAGAGTAGAGGAAACTTGAGAGATGTTAGTGTGTTCTTATGTTTTTTCTTTAACAATTATTTCTTGTTTGTTTTTCTTTTCTGAATAGGAAAGCCTTATTTATACCTGGGTTTAGAGACTATGGCTGAACTTATAGGCTTTGGGCCCTTTAGGCTTTAGGGACAAAACTTGGGTATTACCTTAAGTATGCTGTGGTTGCAAACTGGAAATGATAATTCTACTAGTAAGATTGTGTGAAAAACTTTATAATTCCCATGATTATGCGGAATGAGGCAATGCTAAAATTATATTGAAATGTTTTTCTTTTGATCTTAACAACAAATCATACTTTCACTAAATTCTGGAAAATTCACGTAGTTCTGCTCAATCGCCCATCACTTGCCTAGATTAGCTTTTTCTAATCTGAGACTTACCCTGATTACTTTAAATGATAATTTCCAACCGCCAGCAAAGTAAGCAATTTCATATTAGCATATAAATGAAAATTGCCACGAGGATAGAAGCTAGCCTGAAGAGTGTGGAGTCTAGATTCTAGTTTTCAATTATATCTTTCATCTTCATCCATCTGTAGAATGCACACCCTGTTGTAATAGAAGTGCTTTCTGAGTCAAAGATGGACAAGACGACAAAAGGCATATGTGAAATACCTACCGATCATCAAATTCAAGCTGGTCCATTCGTTTGGTGTCTTCTTTTATTCTGTCCCACTTAAGATTATCATTAATCAGGTGTTGTTAAGGCTAAACATAGACTTCAAAACAGAACTCACAACACCACCCCTGCCTCCTCTGCAAGCTGCATGAGATAGAAAAGGAGGGCGGAGGAACTGGGTATTCCTCGAAGTTCTTAAAATATATTTTTTTGAAATATTTTTTAACTGAAATATTTTCTTCTCGTTGAAATATATATTTTTAGATATTCAAGAGGGGTTAAAAATCGTGTTATAATAACATAAATAAAGAAGATTTGGAAAGTGGATGTGAAGAGGTGAATTTATCAAGGCGGCGACGTCAATGGTTGCTGATGGTAGTAAGCGAAGAAAAGATTGAGGGAATGAATGAATCATGGTCATAAAAACAGATAAAGGAAAGAAAGAGAGGAAGAATCCTGGCATTCAGTCACATGCAGCTATAATATTAGTCACATGCAGCTATAATATTGGAAGGTAAGCAAAGATTCAACAACATAAATACACAAAATTTTGAGTGCTAAAAACAAGAAGGTTGAGAAGTGCTGTTTCAGTGAAGGTGAAGATGACAGAGAATGTCCATTTCTTAGATCTTGGCCTAGAAACATCCCATGGCCTAGAAGAAAGGAAAATGACATGAACAAAACAAAAAGGAGCACTCCTTGTCTTAAAGCAGGATAACGATGATTAGATAAATTTAAGCTGCTTGTTGCTGGTGGCACATAGTTTAGAAAAGGAAAATGGGACAAATGAAAATTTTCAAAACAGAGCTCACAACACCACCCCTGCCTCCTCTGCAAGCTGCAACCTGGTTTCGTTTAATATTTTAGCTATAAAATCCAGTGTGACAAAAACCAGGTCTGAGTAAATATATTACAGATGGAAGAGCACCATCCAAATTCTATCTGAAAATCTCTACCACTATCATATATTTGGGCCAAACACGCCAAGGTATCAATTCTACATGTAATGTATTTCGTTTTTGTATTTTAAAAATGTTATTAACAAATTTTGAATTTTTTTATTTTTTTTATTTTTAAAATTATTTTTATATTTTTAGATCGTTTTAATATACTAGTTAATAATAAATTTTTAAAAATAAAAAATATTATTTTAATATACTTTTATATAAAAAAATATTTTATCAAACATCCTTTTATTATCTGCATATCCATTTGATTCACCATTTTCAGCCTAGATATGCTATTGCCAAGTAAAACTCAATCTTACAATAAGAGAACATTTAGGACTCTTTTTGGAAATCAATTTCTTCTGATGCATGTTTTCTATTCTTTTTTTTATTTTTTAAAATATTTTTTTATTGACATAATGGTGCCGATTTAATTAATTAAATTCACTCAAAATCAAAACTTTAAATTATTCGCTAAATCACAAATTAACACATAAATTAATAACAATAATAATAAAACTAACTTCATTTACTTCGAATAATTTCTGATAGTAAGAATCAGAGTTTACTGGCAGGTCATGAAGAGAGTTTGTAATCCGTGATGGTTGAAGCAATCTGTTAGCGAAAATGAAAATGATTAAAATAGGGTTAAATAATTAGCTTAGAGAAAGAGAGAGGGAAGGTTTTTACCTACGGTGGAGATTGCACAAGAAGAGCGAAGGAAGGTGTAATGGAGAGATGAATTTGTTAGGGAAGGAGTCAGGGTGGTTGTGGTGGTATAGATAGTGAAGTCGGCGCTGCTAGTGGTTGCTGTTAGTGTTGAAGGTTTGGTTTTTCTAGTTAAAGGAAGCTAGAAGTTTTGTTTGAGGGTCATTTTATTTTGCAAGAAGATGGCAGTAGTTGTGGTTGTGTCGATAAGTGACTTTTTTTGACGGCGAGGTACATGGTGGGAATGTTTGTTTGAAAAAAAAAAGAAAAAACAGGTTTTCAAAAATTGGTTAGGATCAAGGGGTAGTTTTGGAGTGAGATCTAAAATATATTAAAAAAAAATTTAAAAAAATATTTTTAACAATTACACATTAAAAAAAATTTAAAATGAAAAAATAATTAATTTAAGGAAAGAAATTTCAAAATTTAATGAAAAACAGTGTAAAAATTTATAAACTTTTAATATGTTATTGGAAGTCTTAAATCTAGCATTACTTTAGTTCAAGAGAGTGAATAACGAAGTGCAAGGCTAGCTGGCAGCTGTCTGATGAGTTCATCGCTCTCTATGGCCATTTGTCTTTTAGCTTTGGGCTAGTTAGAAAGGTTATGACATGTGGATCCGGACTCAGAGGATTATGCCTCCTGGCCCCTACAACACAACTAAGGACGACAGTGGGTGCCCAAGAGTAGGCGAATTCTTATATAAAAAATACTTTAAAAAAACCAACAACCGATGAATATATATCTGTATATCCATTTGATTCACCATTTTCAGCCTAAATATGATTTTACCACGTAAAACTCAATCTTACAATAAGAATACATTTAGGAGTCTTTTTGGAAATCAATTTCTTCTGCTGCATTTTTTCTATTCTTTTTTCATATTTTTAAAATATTTTTTATTGACATAATAGCACCGATTTAATTAATTAAATTCATTCAAAATCAAAACTTTAAATTATTCACTAAATAAAAAATTATCCCAAAAATTAAAAAAAAAACTAACTTCATTTACTTCAAATAATTTCTAATAATAGGAATCAGAGTTTACTGGTAGGTCATGAAGAGAGAGTTTGCAATCCGTGACAGTTGATATAATCTGTCAGTGAAATTGAAAATAATTAAATCTAAAGACTGTTTGTTTTTATGTTTTAAAAATGTTATTGAAGTATCAGAGTTTACTGATAGGTTATGAAGAGAGAATTTGCAATCCGCGATGGTTGATGCAATCTGTCAGCAAAAATGAAAAAGATTAAAACATAGTTAAGTAATTATTAGCTTAGAGAAAGAGCGAGGGAAGGTTTTTACCGACGGTGGAGATTGTGCAAGAAGAGTGAAGGAAGGTGTGTAGTGGAGACATGAGTTTGTTAGGGAAGGAGTTGGGGTGGTTGTGGTGGTATAGAGAGTGACGGCGACGCTGCTAGTGGTTGTTGTTAGTGTTAAAAATTCGGTTTTTCTGGTTATAGGAAGCTAGAAGTTTTGTTTGAGGGTCCTTTTATTTTGCAAGAAGATGGTGGTGGCTGTGGTTGTGTCGATGAGTCACTTGTTTTGACGGCGAGGTATGCGGTGATAATGTTTGTTTGAAAAAAAAATAAAAAAACAGTTTTTCAAAAATTGGTTAGGATCAAGGGGTGGTTTTAGAATGTGTCAGGTATTTTTACTTAAAAATATATCAAAATATTTTTTTATTTTTTTAAAATTATTTTTATCAATTATATATTAAAAAAATTTAAAAATAAAAAAATAATTTATTTAACCAAAGAAATTTCAAAATTTAATGAAAATCAGAGTGTAAAAATTTATAAACTTTTAATATGTTATTGGATGTCTATTCGTTAAGATCTTTGAACTCATAAATGAGACATTGCAGTAAGTTTGAGATACTTGATGACTGTTGTATTATTAGAAACAAGTAGCAAAATTTGGATTGACCCTCTCATGCCTAACTTTTGGATAAAAGTTAACATGGCTTGGACTATCTTGCTCACCCAAGATGGTACGTTAAATGCCTAAAATTGGATAGAAGGGCCAGATTATAAGGTATATTTGGAATTGTGATATTGGTTGTGGTTTAAAGTGTTTTTTGCTTAAAAATATATCAAAATAATTTTTTTTTATTTTTGTAAAATTATTTTTGAGATCAACACATTAAAACAATCTGAAAATATAAAAAAATTAATTTTTAGTAATTTGTTTTTCAAAATTTGAAGAAACGCGATTTGGATTGCCTTCCCAAACGGATCATAAATATAGATATAGGAGGAGGGTTATATTAAAACAAATAACCTACAAAGGGACGCCTTATAAAAAAACAAACCATAAATATAGATTTAGGAAGATCAAATGGAATTACTGGAAGTGAAGCCATCAGATTAGAGCTAGGTTGCTGATTCTCAATGACTAAAGAGGTAAGTTTATTTTCCCATCAAGAACCAAATTACATTTATAGTGCAGCTTTCAGGCTATACACCTACAGGATGTTGCAATATGCAGGTAGCAGCAGCAAACTTTTTGGAAGCCTACATATGATTGCCTCTAATGGAAGTTTCTTTGATTTTTCATTTTTCTTATTGGAATAGAAAAGCTACTGAGCATGATAGCTAGTCACGCAGACCTCTAATGGAGGTTTCTTTGATGTTTCAGCTTTTTAGTTTGTTTAGAAGGAGGAATTTATATGTTAAGCATACTTATTTAAATGATCAAACATAATATTTTAAATAAGATAAAGAGGCAAGCCAATAATTCAGAACAACCAAATATTTATCAATTTATTCATGACAAGTCATCACACACAACTAGCCATAAGGAAATTACACAAAGCAGACACTCCGAGCCTTAAGTTGATCTTTGCAAGCGACGAACTATTGTAGAAGATCTCAGCCGACAGGACCCTCATAGTAGTAAACCTTAAGAAATTAGACAAAAATAGAATTTAATAATGATGTATTAAGTTCAAAAAAATTTAAATTGCTGAATGAATTAGTTAGCCTTGCATTTTATCATGACACCCACGACATACCTTGTCTTGTTCTTTTGCTCTGGTTAAATCTGATAGAGTTCCACTTGAACCTGCCCCTCCAAAACACAAGAGGTTGTGTCAAATAAACATTGAAAAGAATTTAAAAGAAAAAAAAGGAATTGAAGAATGGATAAAAATGTGAAACTAAATATGATATATTTAAATACTTATAACCCGTATCTAATTAGATGTTTCTTCACCACTGTCATCATCGTCAACCTTGATTTTAGGGATATGTTTGATCTTGGGCCAATCTTCTCCTGTTCCCTTTCAACATTTTTTGCTCAACATTGGACAATCACTGATCTCAAGATTTTGAAGTTTATTTAAATTGCCAATGCACTATGGCATTTCTCTAATGTTTGAACAGTCTTTGATGATAAATGTTTGAAAGGATTCTGCAGATCCTTGAAGAAACTGTTCTGGTAAAGCAATAGTTGATGGTAAGTTGTTAAATATTACAATACGAAGGGAAAGGGAAAAAGGTTGAATTTTTTCCTTATTCTTTTCTTCTATGGTCATCAAATTAAGTTTTGCACAATTTCCAATGCAAAATTCTTCCAGAGTAGTTAGGCATTTTATGCTTCTTGGCAGAGAAATCAAGCTATCACATCCACCAATAACCAATTTCCGAAGGCTTCTAAGACCTTGCATATCTTCGCACAAATTTTCTAGATTTTCACAATAACGAATGAATAAAGTTTGAAGACACTCCAAACACCCAATCCCACCTTCTGGCAACCGCTCCTGCTGAGTAGTTAGATCTAAAAATTCAAGGCTGATCATGTACCTCACATCTTTGGGCAGCTCTTCTAATCCATCACCTGTAACCAGAGCTTGCAAGTTTTGCAATTTGAAAACAGATTTTGGGAGTCTTTTTATTTTTGCGTTGCTTCCAAAATGGACATATCTCAAATGTTTCAAGGCGCCAATTCTCTCCGGAAAAGCCTCAAATTCAGAATCATCTATTAATTCCAACGAACGCAAATGCTTGAATTCTGACAAACATTTCTCAAAATCTGTTTTGCATGTAGGCCCCACTATACTATCTGCAAAGACTATTGACCGCACTTGATGGAAGTTGTTTGGGAACTTGGGGAGAGTTTTATGAGAAAATGAATCAGAGTCAAGAACTGACAAATGACGGGTCGTTTTGGAAATTTGATGATTTTGAGAGCTTATGATTGAAAACTCATTTTGAGCCAATGATGATGCAAGATCATGCATTAAATCATGCATCTTAAAGTTAGCTCCAATAATCGTATCCTCATAATCTTGGAAGAAACATCTTGAGATCAACTCACGCACATAACGCAAGCCAACATCTTCCAACTTCTCATTTGGATTTGATGATTGAAGAATGAGCTCATGTGCCATCCAAAAGTGCACCAAAAAGAGATCGCCAAAGACATAATCTTTTGGGAAAACGGAACAATAAAGAAAGCATCTTTTCAAGTGAGTCGGCAGTCTTTGATAGCTTATTTTCAAGGGAGGATGGATTCCCACTCTTTTTCATCAGTCTTCCCATACAGTTGAGTCCCCAAGTTAATCACTGCCAGAGGAACTTGCTTGCATTTCTCCACTATTTCTTTCCCAATTCCAACCAAATTTGGATACAACTCCTTTAGCCCTTCCTTGAATGCACACTTGTAAAACAACGACAGACTGTCCTCCTGACCAAGAAGACTTAGGTTGTGCGCAGCAACAGTACCCATAATCTCAGCAACACGTTGACTACGGGTAGTTACTATAATCTTACTTCCATCAGCACCTTTTGATAACAAAGGCTTCAACAACAACCATTTTTTAGCATCTTCATCCCAAACATCATCCAAAAGAAACAGGTATTTCTTACCCTTCATAATATCTTCAAGTTTTTTATTAAGCTCACCCTCATCCAAATCCGCACATCTTTCCCCAGTTGCAGATTTAATAATTTTTTGTATCACTTGTTTCAAGGAAAAATCATCTGAAACACATACCTCCATCTTCAGATCAAAATGACTTCTTACATTTTCAGCATCACACACCGATTTGGCAAGAGATGTCTTCCCCAAGCCTCCCATTCCTACTATCGGAAGGACGAGAGGATGTGCATCACCAACCTTAAAAGGTGCTTCTAAAAGGCTGATGATGCGTTCTTTGTCTTCATCTCTTCCAATAAGACCGGAAAAGCTCTCAAAGGATCGGTTCATCTCTGTTTCCTCATGCAAGACATGGCTACAATCAATAGCCTGCTCGCTGAGGTTGAATTCAGACTTAAGAGATGAAATCTCAGCTAGTCTTTCTATGATGCTCTTTATCTTATGACCCATTCTTAAACGGAATGCAATCTTATTAGAACTTAGACCAAGAGAACGCCGTACCTTTCTGCTGGTGCTCCCTGTTGTTTTCACCACGTCTCTTCGCAAAGTTTCGCACTCGATTTCGTCCAGCACGTCCTCGGCATCATACAAGACTTCTCTGAGCATATGGAGCCAGAGCTTTAATCCTGTCATTCTTTGATTGTTGCTTCTCAGCATCGGATAGCACCGAGTTGATGGCTTTCAATCTCTCTTCAAGACGAGCAAGGTCATCTTCAAGTCCCCATGCCAAACGAAATTCTTGAACAGCAAAAGAGCCTAACTTCCCTAAAAGGGATTTTGCAATCTCAGCAGCAAAAGCTTCTGCCATTTTCTTTTTGAGTGAGGGGAGAAGTGTTTGATATGAAAAAATGATTGAGATAAGAGTTCTGCTTTCTTTTCTGAGTGGAGAGGAGAAGTTGTTGAGTCTTCTTAATTAAAATGTTAAATGGCTCCATGGATCGCTTGTTTAATTGGTTGTTCCCTGTTCTCTTTCTTTTCTTTTCTTCATTATATTAGCGATCCTTAATTGTTTTTTGAGTAGTTGACCAAGAAGCTATGAATCCACCCTACGTGTTATCTACTTAATCTTAATTTATGTACCAAGTTGAGGAGGGAAAATAATAATTAATAAATTAAATACATTATAACTTATTTGATACATTATATTTGATATCAATTGAAATTGTGGCTCGGTAAACAGGGATATGTTTGTCATTTAATATCATGGCTGCCAACAGTTTCCACATTTCACACCGAGGAATCACTAAAATGCAAAGTCCACATTCCCAGTAATTGCCGAAAGTTTCACAAAACAAGACCCCACCGTACAGTATCCACGCGTCCAAATTGACTTCATTGACTAATCAGCAGGCATCTTCCCTCCCGGCTCCGTCTAACAAGTAAATATACAGAGTCACCCATTATTACAAAGAAAAGCTAAATGACATGGGAAAAGCTCAATGAGTTTGTGTTTGATTTTATATTGAAGTAATTATTTATTTTAGTTATTTATAGTTAAATAAAAAATAGATTAAATAATTTTTTATAATTTTAATAAAGTTCATAATCCAATTCACAGGTTTGACATACTAGCACGGCTTACCTAATTTACAAGTTTGATAAATTTACCTACCGATATGATATTTTATTTTGTTTACTCACTAATTTTATATTTTTTTTATTTTTTAATTGTTTTTAATTTATTTCTTATCGAGTTCATCATCTAAACTTATAACCTTCTAACTCATAATTTAAATTAAGATATTGAGATAATTTCATAGATAATTATTTTATTATTATTATGAGTGCATTACAGCTGCCGAGCATCTTTCATCATTGTATGCCCTATTTTTATTTTTTATTTTTTAACTCTAAATGGTTTGTGGATGGGTTCGTAGAATTTGGGTAAACCCCTAACTTTTGCAAAGACCAAATAGAGCAAACAATTGTTTTTTCGTGTTGTGGTGAGTTAATTATTGCCTACCAATCAATTTATTATTATTAGTGTATTACAGCCGCGGAGCATCTTTGACCATTGTTCCCCCTCTCTCTCGTATTCTTATTTTTGTTTGTTTAAGGTTTTATTTGCTGAAAAATAGTTTTTTTTTAAAATAAATTTTGAGAAAAATAAATTTTAAAAAAGTATTTTTCGATGTTTGGTAGTGTAATAGAAAATGAGTTGGAAAACATTTTCCAGTGTTTGGTTATGTCATGGAAAATGAGCTGGAAAATAACTTATTAATATTTTATTTTTCTTAATTTTATTAAAATAATAAGGAACAAATCTTACAAATTAAAAAGTTTAATGAGAATGAAATTAAAAAAATATATATAATTTCATAAATTCTCCTTCCGATGGGTCCCTTTGTGTAATTAGAAACCTTAATTTTAAATCCTAAACACATGGACATACATGTCATATTTAAGCATATTATGTGAAATACACCATGAATTGCTTGTTTAAAAGGCTGTTTTCTTTATCATAATATTAACGATTTAATCCTTAATTGTTTCTGTGTAAGTGGCCAAATAAGGCAGATACTGCTTTGAAGTTCTATATATATAGGAATTGAGGATCGGTCTTAGATCGCTTGCTACCATGACAGTCTAATTCTTATGAACACGGCTCTATATGGTCCTTCCATTTCTGAATCATTTATAGCATTAATTTTACTACTCTTCTCAAGGAACCACAATTCCACCCGAATTTCAAGCTACTAAAGAGGGAAAATGTTGTTTAATAAATTCTTAATTTATTTGATTATTTATACTACGTACATAACCATATAAAAAAGGTAACGGTGAGAGTTTTTCAAGGTTTTGCAATCTCACTACCAGAAATTCGCTAAATACCAACGGAATCCCCGACAGCATATTTCTGTCGGTATTTTTCGGTCAAAATTACCGACGGAATATTTTCGTTCGTAAGTCCATCGGTAATTACCGACGGTTAGATTCCGTCGGTAATTACCGACCGAATTACGGACGGAAAGTTCAGAATTAATGAAAAAAGGGCGGGTACTTGAGGCGGAGCTTTTGGCGGGTAATGTTTCCAACAGAATCACCTACGAATTCAAAATCTGGGACCCTTACGGGTGACGTGACAGGCGCACCGTCAAAAAATACCGACGGAATCACCGAGGGATTTGAAAAAGCAGGCCCGTACGGTGACGTGTCGATTCCCCGTCACAATTAGCGACGGAGTCACCAACGGACTCACCGACAGTGTTATGCCGTCGGTGAGTCCGTCGGAAAAAGTGAATATATGGCCGCCCAGCCGACACTCTCCTCCCCGATTTCTCCTTATTCTTCCTAATCCTAAGTCTCCCCATCTGCAAATAACCAGCCCCCCCTCGCCCCCAAACAAAAATCTTTCTCATCTCAGCAGTTGCATTTCTTGAAGTTTTGTGATCACAGCATCCATGTTTTGATTTACCGACGGATTTTATCAATTTTTATAAGTAATTCTATCTTTTTAAATTTTAACATTTAAATGTCAATTTTATTGTTTTTTTAGTATATGTATTTTTATTAGTAGATGTACATGTTTTATTGTTATTTCTCAAACAAACTTGTAGTTTATGAATGTATAATTTTATACCTGTTATGGTTTGTTTTAGATTTTGTAAGATTGTATTTGTTTGTAAATTGTTAAAACTTTGTGGAATTACCGAATTACATGTTATGTTTTGAAATAATTAATAGCTTGCTTAATGAGTTCTTTTTAAGTTTTATCGATGGTATTGCAGAGTGGTAATTTCTGTTAATTTATATATATATATATATATATATATATATATATATTAATTTGTATGGATGTTGATAAATGATAATGAATATTTAATATTTATGAGAAGTTGTGATTGGTTTGTTGGATAATCTCGAGGTAAAGTAATATATTTACAAGTTTGTTTACCTAACTTAGTTAATTAATTTATACATGATGTCATCATAATTTTATAGAGGTTCGATAGAAGTCATGGATGATCGTTCATGGATGTATCTAGATTCACCCCAAGGATTGCGGAGGATGGATTATTGTAACGGGGTTCAGGGTTTTATTAATTTCGCAACATCTATTCCCAGAAATTTTACTGGAGGCGGTATTAGGTGTCCATGCAGGAAGTGTCAAAATAAAAAGTATCTGCATCCAGATGTTGTAATGATGCATCTTCTACACAAAGGGTTTGTGGAGGATTACCAGTATTGGTATGCACATGTAGAGGTATTTGTTAGTAATAGGAGAATGGGAGAAACGGTGGTTGGGTCAACTTCTAGTGCTAGCAACGTGCATGAAGCGACAAATGACAACACTAATCCTTACAGAAACATGGTTATGGATGCAATGAGAATGAATCAAGGTAATGTCAGTCAATGTCCAATCGTAGAAGAAGAACCTAATGCAAAGGCAGCTAGGTTTTTTGATTTGTTGAAAGATTCTGACGAACCATTATGGGATGGCTGCACAAACCACAGTAAATTGTCAGTCGTGGCACAGGTGTTCACCATCAAGTCAGATCACGGGCTGAGTGAGGCCGGGTATGACAAAATTATTGATTGGGCAAGAAGCATTTTACTTGAAGGGAACAGGCTCAAAGAGAACTTCTATGCTACGAAGTCCATGACGAAACCCCTTGGTTTAGGATACCAGAAAATTGACATGTGCCCCAACTTCTGCATGTTATACTACCTTGAAAATGCTGAGATGATCGAGTGCATGACATGCAGGCATTCCCGTTACAAACCCAGAACTGGCAGGGGAAAGACTCTAGTGGCGTGTAAAAAAACTTAGATATTTCCTGATCACACCTACACTGCAGAGGTTATTCATGTCACGAAGGACTGTTGAGCACATGACATGGCACCAAACACATGATGCGGTTGATGGTGTGATGGTGCATCCTTCTAACGACGAAGCGTGGAAACGCTTTAATAGTGTGCATCCTGACTTTTCAGCTGAATCAAGGAATGTCTGTCTTGGGTTGTGTACAGACGGATTCAACCCATTTGGGTCATTTGCTGCTCCCTATTCTTGTTGGCCGGTCATACTCACAATTTATAACTTGCCACCGGGAATGTGTATGAGGCTGGAGTTCATGTTTTTATCTACTGTCATACCCGGTCCAAGCAGCCCAGGGCGGAATATAGTTGTTTGTCTTTGACCGTTGATTGATGAGCTGGCGCAGTTGTGGTCCTCTAAAGCTCTGACTTATGATATATCGAGGAAACTAAATTTCCTTATGAGGGCGGCTTTGATGTGGACTATCAATGATTTTCTAGCTTATGGAATGCTTTCTGGTTGAAGCACACATGGGAAACTCGCATGTCCATACTGCATGGAAAACAACAAGGCATTCACGCTAGCAAACGGAGGTAAAGCTTTTTTTTTTACTGTCACCGTCGCTTCTTGCCACTTAATCACAGGTTCAGAAAGAACAGAAAAGATTTCTTTGTTGGCAGAGTTGAAAAAGATGTTGCATCCCCGCGTCTTTCTGTTGAAGAATTGCATCTTGTTGTATCAGAGTATGGTGACATTGTGTTTGGCCTTCAATCAGGTAAGCAAAAGTTTCTTGGTTTTGGTTTGACCCATAATTGGGTAAAGAGAAGTATCTTTTGGGAGCTTCCTTATTGGAAGACCAATCTTCTTCGCCATAACCTTGACGTCATGCACATCGAAAAGAACGTGTTTGAGAATATTTTCAACACCGTCATGGATGTGAAGGGGAAGACAAAGGACAACATCAAGTCTAGATTGGATATAGCTTTATACTGTAACCGTAAAAATATGGAGTTGGTTTATGAGGAGTCACGGGTCGCAAAACCAAAGGCAAGCTTCGTGTTAGAGAAAAATGCACAACTGCTAGTCTACAAATGGCTTAAGAGTCTGCTTTTTCTAGATGAACATGCATTGAACATATCAAAGCTTGTTAACATAGAGGACTGCAAATTGTATGGAATGAAGAGTCATGACTGCCACGTGTTTATGCAAACACTCAAACACTCATCCCATTAGCTTTTTGTGATTTGTTGCCAAAGGGAATATGGGATGCACTGACGGAGATCAGTCATTTCTTCAGAGATATATGCTCCAACAAGTTGAATGTTGAGCACATTGAGAGGCTTCAAACGAATATCGTCAAGACACTATGCAAACTTGAGATGATATTCCCCCCTTTATTTTTTGACTCAATGGAGCATCTCCCTATACATCTACCGTTCGAGGCAAAAGCTGGAGGACCGGTCCAGTATAGATGGATGTACCCATTCGAACAGTGAGATATTACAGTTGCAATGGAATTCATATCTAAAAGTTTTTTCCATGTTTTTCTTAATTGGAAATACTTGAATTGTAATTCAATGCAGGTACTTGTTTAATCTTAAGAAAAAGGTTAAGAACAAGGCGAATGTTGAGGCTTCGATATCTGAGGCCTATATTGTTGAAGAGATATCAACATTTATCTCATACTATTTCGAACCTCATATGAGAACAAGAATCAATCGCGTTCCACGACATGACGATGGCGGTGAAGTGCCTTCCAGTGGGAACTTGTCAATATTCTCCAAAACTGGATGACCCACACCTAAAAATGTCGTACGAGGATTGTAGGAAATAGAATTCAAACAAGCACACAACTATGTTCTGTTTAACTGTGATGAGCTGAGACCATTTATTCAGTAAGTTTATATATGTGTAATACTAATTAAACTTTGTCAGTAATATATTGCTAATTATATATTGTGATATCATACACTCATTATCACTTGCAGGCAACATCGACAATATTTGCTCTCCAATAACTCGCAGCTGACTGACTCCCAGATCTTTCAATTACAAGATGAACAATTTACCACATGGTTCAGAACACATGTAAGCACTATCACAAGCTCATTCTAACTTGCAAAATTATTGTACGTATGCATGTCATTACGAGATTCTCAATCATTTACCGTTTATTGATGTACATTACATGTATACAAGGTTTATCAAATAGGAAGAAGTGTGTCTAAGTCATTGTCTTCACTAAGCCTCGGGCCTGAAAGAAAAGTGAAGTGCTACAACGGGTATTTTTTCAATGGATATGTTTTCCATACTGAAGAATACAGGCAAGAAAGAAAGACATACAACTACGGTGTTTGTGTTAAAGGATCCACAAGTAGTGAGTTAGAAGTTGACTACTATGGTAGATTAGAAGAGGTTGTCGAACTACAATATCATAGCGAGCAGAATACAGTGTTTTTATTCAAATGCTATTGGTATGACACGACGGACAGAGGAATCAGAGTTGATACGCACCATGGTCTGGTCGAAATCAACTCAAAACCTAGACTCCGCAACATAAACAATGTCTTTGTTTTCGCAAAGCAATGTCAACAAGTTTATTACACATACACCTCTTTATTTAGAAAGGATCGATCAAGAGTTGATTGGTTGTCCATTTTAAAAACGAAACCACGGGGTCGTGTCGAGGTTGTTGATCAGGATGAGAACGAAGAAACAAGTGTGCGGGATGAAGTCTTTCAAGTTATTGAGTTGGTTGAACCATATCGAGTTTCTCCTTCGATTGAATTGGAAGAAAATTCAAATTTTCGTGTTTCCGATGATAGTCTTGTTGATGTTGACGTAGAGGAGTTGAACGTTGTTTTGAGCTCTAGCGGACAAGCAAATGTCGATGAAGAAGATGATATCCATATTGAAGATTGTGATGAAGGTGATGACAATTCAATTGATGACGAAGAAGAAGATAATTCTGACTAACTATCAAAACGAAACCCTGTGTAAAACCCTTTTCTTCATGTAATTTACATTATGGATGATATATTTTAAAACATGAAATACATATTTATTGTTTAAGCACTGTTGCTATTGTTTTGTGTGATGGACAGTTTATCATTGAAATTTTTACAATAAGGTAAATAAAAAATACAAACACAACACCTCTTGTACATTGAACAATTACCGACGTCCATACCGACGGACTTGCATCTCACAGAGAGTTCAAAAATAATTACACCAAAATACCACAATCACCGACGTCCATACCGACGAATTTATCGACGCCAACACCGACGGACCACCGTCCGTCGACATCCCACAGAGAGTTCGAAAATAATTACACTGAAATGCCACAATCACCGACGCCCTTACCGACGGACCAACGTCCATCGGAATCTCACAGAGAGTTCGAAAATAATTACAACGAAATGCCACAATCACCGATGTCCATACCGACGACTTTATCGACGTCCATACCGACGGACATCAGTCCGTCAGCATCTCACAGAGAGTTCAAAAATAATTACATCGAAATGCCACAATCACCGACGTTTATACCGATTGACATTAGTCCGTCGGCATCTCACAGAGAGTTCGAAAATAATTACACCGAAATGCCACAATCACCGACGTCCATACCGACGATTTTATCGACGTCTATACCGACGGAATGTATCCGTCGGTAAGTTGTCGGTGGGCAAATTTTACCGACAAAAACACCGACGGAATTAGCGAATTCCAAATGGTGTGAATTAAATGCACCTCTGACCGTGTCATGTTACCGACGGGATCACCGACGGACCGCGAAAATTTTGGAGGGCAATTAAAATATTCGGTTCGAAATTCCAAATTCGGATTTTTTACCTTTTACCGACAGATTTAAAAAATTAATAATATTTTTTTAATTTCCGTCGGTAAATCCGCCATAAAACCTATAACTTCCAGCGCCCGCCGCTTCCCCTTATTTTTTCTTCTCCTCTGTTTTTCTTCTCCTCCACTGCCCTATAATTTCCAATTTTTTGCTCTCAATCCTTCAAGGCTTTCACCTTGAATCTCTTACAAGATTTGAATAAAGGTATGTGGTTTTTTCTATTTTATTTTATTTTATTTTAGTTGTAGTTATTTTTATTTTTGTTATTTTGTTGTTTTGGTGTATTTTTTTGTAATGTAGATAAAGTTTTGAATTGGACATATTATTAAGGTATGTATGTTTCGTTCCTTTTCTTGATATAGGTTTTGTTTTTGAATTTTTTGATTATTTTTTATTGTTGTGTTGTTATAATTGGTATTAGTTAATTTATTGAATATTTGTTGTTAAAGTTGAATTTAACTTAGAATTAGTAATTGACTATGTTAGAATAAATAGTAATTTTACTCTATTATTGCATGATTTGTATTTTTTTAATTTATTGAATAATTACCTTAGAATATAATTTATTGAATATAATTAGTAATTTCCATTGATTTTAATTGTTAGTCTATATATTTTTTTAATTTATTGAATATAATTTATTGTTGTATTGCCATATATAATTATTGATTAATTTGTTGAATTAATATTGTTAATGTTGAATTTACCTTAGAATTAGTAATTGCATTTGTTAGAATAATTAGTAATTGCATATGTTTTTAATTTTTAGTTTATATTTTTTAAAAATTTATTGAATCTATTTTATTGTTGTATTGCCATAATGAATATTTAATAATTTGTTGAATTAATATTGTTAATGTAGAATTTACCTTAGGATTAGTAATTGAATATGTTGGAATAATTAGTATAGATTGGGTCAATTGGTTGTGGATATTGTTAATATTTGTAGGTTTGTGGATTTGGGTAGTATCCAAGTATAGGGGAGGTGCTGCCGAATTTTTTTTAACATTTCAATTGCATTATATAATTATTTATATAAAATTGGTTAGATAATGCAGAGAATGAAAACCAGAGCTTCACGTACGGTCGCACCTAGTTCGTCTAGCAGCGACAAAGACATTTCCTTAGGTGCCTCTTCTTGAGAGGCACCTACACCACTTGCGCCGTCGGTTGATGCTGCCTTTTCCAGCGATGTTTCACGTCGCATAAGCGGCATGACTTCGTAGCGGAATCGATGGACCCACAAGTACGAGGCACAATGGAAGGACGATCTTTCAATGTAAGTTTGTTACGGTTTTACTTTTTAAAAAAAAAACAAATTTAAAACAAATTTATGAAGTCACTATTTAATTAATTTCAATTCTTTTAAGGTTCACAAACATTGAGGCCGCCCGATTAATATCATCGGCGTTTAAAGCGTCGATGGAGATTCCATTGTTTCAATGGAGTCAGATATCCAAGCATCCTGAATGGATGCCTCAAATCAATGCATGGTTTTCCAGATTTGAGGTTCGTGTTAATATATAATTTTCAGCTTATTTTTAATAAATTCTTAATATAATTGTAAATAAATTATTAACATTTTTAAAAATTATTTTTTATACACAGAATCGGCCAATTCATGGCTCGGTGACAACGCACACCGACGGCTCTATTCCTTTTGCTGCACATGCGAAACGGATGGTAAGATTAATTTAAATGAAATATATCGTTCAATTAATTTGTTGTTAATAATTTTTTTTCATTATAGGCTAAGTCTCTTGGACGTGAGCCGAGCCCTATGGAGCTGTTTGTGGAGACGCACGTGCAGAGTCAAGACCGTCAAAAGGGGGTGCAACAGTTCGTTGACAGCCGCTCTCAACATTTTGTGGTATGTTTATTCAACCATTTTATTTTGTAAGTTATTATTATGTTTATTGAATTGAATATGATGATTACTTTTATTTTTATTTTCAGGAGACCTATAATAATTGGTTGAGGGAGACATACGGGGACGATCCTTCGACCCATCCGGAATTTGATCCGAATTTGTGGATGGAGGCTGGATCGTCAGGTGGACCCGATAAGAATCGGGTTTACGGGCTCTCCAACAATAGGGCCGACAACTTGCGGACGACCCGTACTGCTTCAACCATCGGGAGCTCCCAATCAGTATCGAGCTCCCAATCTAAGGAGTACGTGGCTTTGCAGCAAATGTGCGACCAGATATCAGAGGCGTACACACAACTCAAAGAACAATACACAACATAATCATTTTATAAATTTTATTTGCATAATTGGTTTTATTACCATTAATTTATATCATTTTATATTATGTATTCTAAATAATTATAAAAATAATAATAAAAAAAAACATTACAAAGGGATTTACCGACGGAATATATCCATCGGCATTAAACAGTAGCCGCGACCATCACCGACAAATTTCCAGACGGATAAATTCGGTCGGTGTTTTCATGACTCACCAACAGATTTACCGACGGATTAAGTCCGTCGGTATGATAACTTACCGACGAATTTATAGACGATATATTTTGTCGGTATTTCAACAATTCACCGACTAAGTTACCGACAGATAGTAAGCGTCGGTGCACTGTGATATCACCGACGGAATAACAATCCGTCGGTATTATTGAAGTGAAATTTATTTTTTTTTGTGAGCAATTTCCGTCTGTAAAATCGTCGCTAAATGGTTTTTTTGTTTTGCAGACCGATATAGCGACGGAATAGGGAATCATCGACGAAAGGTAAGCCGACGGATGTATTCCGTCGGTAATTTAGTCGGTAAATATTTTACCGACGTCCTATCAATCACAGACCGACAAAATATGTCCGTCGGTAAAACTGTGAATTCTTATCGTGTCTCGGCTGCAAAAGCTTCTGCCATTTTCTTTTTGAGTGAGGGGAGAAGTGTTTGATAGGAAGAAATGATTGAGATAAGAGTGGAGTTCCGCTTTCTGAGTGGAGAGGAGAAGTCGTTTATATATATATATATATATATATATATATTGTTTTTTTATGATTTTTTTAGAATTATTTTTGTTGATTTTATTTTTTTAATATTGAAATGGTTGAAAATTTAATTTTGTTATTTTTTTCCTTTTATTTTTCTATTTATGAGGTTAGTATGATTTGCGGGCTTATCAAAATAGCACATGTTGTCGTTGTTTTATTTTTATATGAATGTTTTATGTGGTTGAAATGAATAGTGTTTTTTGAGGTTGTATAGTAAAAACATTACCTATTTTAAGCTTTGTTGAGGAGAGTAATTCGATTGGTTTTTCCAAAATTTTGAGTATATATTGAAAAAAATTTAAAATAATATTTTTAGTATTTTATAAATATTTTAATGGGCAAATATAAAGAAAAAACAATATTTTAATATCTTTTAAAAAAAAAACTTCAAAAAAATGCCCTACACCCGGAAAAAAAAAAAAAGAGCCTTATTTTCTGATATGTGTTTGAATTATTGTCTTTGGCATGGACCCTTATCTTTGACCATTGTTATTTATTTTAATTTTAAAAGTTCTTTTTGGTGGAATTAATGTGCTCTTACCGGTGCACCAAACGCGCCCATTTCATTAAAGGAGCTTAGCCGGTGCACTTCTTTGGCTTGGACCCGCATCTTGGACCATTGTTTGCCCTTTTGTTTTTATTATTATTTATTTTTACTCTAAATGGTTTGTGGACGGGTTCGTAGAATTTGGGTGCACTTCCTAACTTTTGCAAAGACCAAACAGAGCAAACAGCTGTTTTTATTAATTATTGCCTACAAATCAATTTCTCTCATGAGAAATCAATCTCTCTTATGAGTGCATTACAGCTGCGGAGCATAGTAAATGTGACAATTGATTTTCATGTGCATTACAATGTGGTATTCAAACATGTACAATCATTGATCTCAAGATTTTAAAAAAAATTTAAATTGCTGATGCAATCTGATATTTCTTTAATGATAAATATTTATATAAATTTAGATGATTCTTGAAAAAACTGTTCTAATAACACAAGAGTTGCTGATAACTCTTTAAATATTACAATATTAAGAGAGTGGTTGAATTTTCTAGTCTCTCTTTTTCTATCGTCATCAAATCAAACCTTGCACAACTTTCAATAACAAATTCTTCTTAGATATTTTATGCTTTTTGAAAGAGAAATCAAGATATTTTATGCATATCTTTGCATAAATTTTCTAGATTTTTACAATAAAAAATGAATAAAGTTTAAAGAAATTTCAAGCACCCAATCCCACTTTCTGGCCACAGCTTCTGCTGAGTAACTAGAAATAAAAATTTAAAGCTGATCATGTACAACCAGAGCTTGCAAATTTTGCAATTTAAAAATAGATTTTGGGAGTTTTTTTATTTTTACGTTTAAAAAATTGAGATATCTCAAATGTTTCAGGACACCAATCCTCTTTAGAAAACCCTCAAATTCAGAATCATACATTAATACAAAGGGATGCATTAGAAAAAACATAAAAGTTCAAGGATGTGAAACTAAATTAACCCCAAAAGGCTAAAACTACCTGCTTCTTTGTCCCACTAAAATGATCTTCCTCTTCATCAACCCCCAAAGCAACCGTCCTCTCTTATTCTCACTTGCTCAGAGACAAAAACACTTGAATGTGGATTAGTTTTTGTACTTGTACATATTCCAAATGTTTCCATTATTACTCAGTCTAGTAAAGGATAAATTGAGATGGCCAGTGGAAACTTTCAGATTACTTCCAAATCATTCAGATTGAGCTTGGAAAACAGGGATTAGGGATATGTTAATATCATGGCCGCCCACAGTTTCCACATTTCACACCGAGGAATCCCTAAAATGCAAAGTCCATATTCCCAGTAATTGCCGAAAGTTTCACAAAAAAAGACCCCACCGTAAAGTATCCACGCGTCCAAATTGACTGCATCGACTAATCAGCAGGCATACTCCATCTAACGTGTTGACGGGTTCAGCCTACATCATGAAACACATGGACCTGCGTGGGTCCCTTTGCTTTTATACATGTAAATGTACACAGTCACCCATATTTGACCATATTCTTAGGCGACCTGCTTTCGCAAAAAAATCGAGTTAGTTTCTATTTTTAATCATATCTGGATTAAATATGCGCAGATGAAATAGGAAAATCACTGTAATTTTTTTTTACAAAACCTCGGATTGCTATGATATTTTTTTATAAATCGTTTTTTTTATATTTTTCTATTATTAGGATTTTTAAAAAAATTATTTTAGCTGATTTTATTTTATAATAGTGAGATGGTTAAGAGTTTAATTTTGTAATTTTTTTCTTTTTATTTTGTTTTTTTACAAGGTTAACGTGATTTATGGGTTTGTCAAAATAACCCAGATTATTTTAGTTTATGAATTTGAAAGGTTTTTTTTTCATTGCACTTAACTTTTTATAATTTATTTTTTTATATTATTAAAAAAATAATTTTTATGAAAAATCATGTTATTAAACTTTATGAAGTAACAAAATTAAAGAATATGGAGAGAATCATTGTTCACTCAACACCTATTACACCGTGGATTATAATAGAAAGATGTTTTTTTTTTCGAATTTTTATTATGATTTTTTAAATTTTATTTTTTGTTAATTTTATCTTTTAAAATTAAAATTTTTAAAAATTAGGTTTGTAATTTGCTAACCTAAAGAGTGTAGAGTCCATATTCTAGTTTTCAATTGTATCTTTTATCTTCATCCATCTGTAGAATATTGCTGTAATAAAAGTGTTTTCTGAGTCAAAGAATGTACAGCCACACCATATACAGCTCCAAATTCTATCTGAAAATCTTTACCACTATCATATATTACTATCATATATTTGGGCCAGCCACATCATAGTATCAAATCTAAAGATAGTTGGTTTTTATGTTTTAAAAATGTTATTAAAAAGTTTTGAATTTTTTTTTCATTACTTAAACTATTTTTATGTTTTATATAGATTATTTTAATGTGTTTGTCAAGAATTAATTTTTAGAAATAAAAAAAATATTATTTTAATATATTTGTATATAAAAAGTATATTTTTTTTATAATACCAAACATGCTCTTATGCTCTTATAAATGTACCGATATATGTATATCCATTTGATCCACCATTTTCAGCGTTGATATGCTTTTGCCAAGTAAGACTCAATCTTACAATAAGAGAACATTTAGAACTCTTTTTGAAATCAATTTCTTCTGATGCATTTTTCATATATATTTTTAAAATTTTTTTAATTGACATAATGGCGTGGATTTAATTAATTAAATTCACTCAAAATCAAAACTTAAATTATTCGCTAATTCACAAATTAACACATAAATTAACAATAATAGTAATAATAATATTTAAATTGAAGTTTATTTTTAAAGTGATGCAACTGTGTTGTAGCTTCTCCCATGGAATATTGACCACACAAGGTCGAACTCATTTGGGGACTTGGGGAGAGTTTGATAAAAAAAATGAAATGGAATCAGTAACTGACAAATGACGGGTCGTTTTGGAAATTAAGTCGGTGGTTTTGAGAGCTTATGATTTAAAACTCATTTTGAGCCAATGATGCATTTTAAAGGTAGCCAAGGGAATTGTTTCCTCATAATCTTTTCAAGTGTGTCGGCGGTCTTTGGTAACTTACTTTCAAAGTTAGCCAAGGTAAAATACCATTTCCCTCTTCTTCCCACTTCTCACTATCTCTCACCGATTTCCACTCTTTTTCATCAGTCTTACCGTAAAGTTGAGTCCCCATGTGATTTTAATCACTGCCAAAGGAATTTGCTTGCATTTCTCCACTATTTCTTTCCCAATTCCAACCAAATTTGGATGGCACTCCTTTTGCCTTTTTTTTTTTTTTTTAATTTAAGGTGTTCGGGTTAGCTCACGCGTACCTCAATTAAAATCACTCGAGGCCCTGATATTAATAACCATATAAGTTTTTAGTAGCCCTGAGATTTGTGGCACTTAAACTGGTAACATTTGAATAACAAATTTAAAATCTAATCAATTAAATTACATATTTTAGAGTTTTAAAATAACAACAGCTAGTGCTGTAATTTTTTTTAAAAAATACACTTAGTGGGGGACAAACTATCGAGATAGTAATCAACAAAATTTGTATGGAACTTATTTTGCCCTTCCTTGATAATTTTTTTCTTTTTTAAAAGAGATACATTTACAATGCTTTGTCATTATTATTTTTACGCTTTTAAAAAAATCAAGTTGGCTTACAGCGAAGCATGGACAAACTTTTTAAAAGTTTCGTTGATTACTAACTACATATTTATCAAGTGAACCCTTTTATAATCAAACTATCCTTTTTTCTTTTTTATTTTGTAAGTTTTTCATAACCAGATGTAAATATTCTACTAGACGTATTATAAACGTAAAATACAACAATTCAATAATATATAAAATATACGAAATTAGAAAATTAAGAAAAAAAACCATGTAATAAAAGTTGAAAGCAAATTGGCGCAGCAGGCAACACAGAGATTGTACGTAACTTCTAAATAGTTGTTTGCTAGCAATATTTGTCATTGTAAATTATGAAATGGCTACTTGGGATGCTATTTGTGTGGGGAAGTGAGACTTTTTTTCATTTAGGTGATGGAGTATTTATATAATTGACTAATCTAACGTGTTGACAGGTTCAGTCTACATGATGAAACACATGGACTTGCGAGGGTCCCTTTGCTTTTATACAAGTAAATGTACACAGTCGCCCACTATTACAAAGAAAACCTAAATGGGAAAAGTACTGTATTGTTACAATGTTTTTTTACTTTGGTTTTTTTTTTATATATATATTTTTTTTATGATTTTTTTTAAAATTATTTTTGCTTATTTTAGTTTTTAATATTGAGATGGTTTAAAATTTAGTTTTGTAATTTCTTTACTTTTTATTTTTTTTTTCTTTTTATGAGATTAACATGATTTGTGGGTTTGTTAAAGTAACTTGAATTGATCTAGTTTAGCCCAAATTAACTTACTAAATTCGTGACTTGGATTATGAGACCATAATAACCTTATATAAAACAAATCAAAATAAATTATGAATCTCAATTCTCAATTAACTCAATATTAAGGAATGAAATTGAAAAAACAAATAAATGAAAAATAATAAAAATTTTGACTTGAGTTAACCTGCTAAACTCGTGACTTGAGTTAGGAAATTAAGATAATCTCACATAAAGTAAACAAAAAATAATCCGAGTCATCTCAGGTTAACCTTCCACGTCCGCTCAGGTTAAAGAAAAATAAACTCGAGTCAACTGGGTTAACCCGCCAGATATATGACCCGAGTCATGAGATCGAGACAACCTCAAAGAAAAAAAACTAAAATAAATCATGAAGTCTAATTTATAATCAACCCAAAGTTTAATAGTGAAATTGAAAAAAAAATATCAATTAAAAAAAAACTTGAGTTAACCGAGTTAACTCGTTTTGAAGTATGAAATTAAAAAAAAATAATAATTATAGAAAAAAAACAAAAAAAAAACAATTAAAATGAATAGTTTTTATAAGGCTATATAGTAAAAATATCATATGTTTTAGGCCTTGTTGAGGAGACTAATTCAACCGGCTTTTCTAAAATTTTGAGTATTTTTTGAAAAAAATTCAAAATAATATTTTATAAATATTTTAAGGGGTAAATATAAAGAAAAAACAATATCTAAAAATATTTTTTTAATATTGTTTTTTAAAAAATACCCTACACCAAGAAAAAAACTGCCTTATTTTCTGATACGTGTTTGAATTATTGTCTTTGGCATGGACCCTTATCTTTGACCATTGAAATTTATTTTAATTTTAAAAGTTTTTTTGGTGGAATTTATGTGCTTTTACGAGTGCACAAAATGCACCCATTTCAATAAAGGAGCTTAGAATATTTCCAATGAAGAAGCTAATGGAAAGCTAAAATTAAAACAATTAATACTTTAGTTTTCTTTGTTTATTTTATACATTTTAAGGGGAAAGCCAAACAAAAGATTAAAATGCTTTTTTTTTTTTACATAAATGCTACATATCTCTTAGCCAAAACCAATAAAGCGGGACCATTAAAAAAATAAACCAATTAAATATAGCCATATGAAAAAAAAAATAACATCAAATTTATTAAAAAATAATAAAACACTTATTTCTTTCACTATAATATAAATGGCTCTTCAAATGGTTTTTTTTCATTAAAATAAATATAGTAAAAAAAACTATATTTATATTATTTAAAATGCTATTTTATCAATTTAGCTTTTCAAAATAACATTTTAGCTCTATACCTGATCCACTTCTTTGGCTTGGACCCACATCTTTGACCATTGTTTGCCCTTATTTTATTTTTACTCTAAAGTAGTGTGAATTAATTTATTAAATTAATGATTTGAATCAAAAGATTGATATAATTTTATAAATAATTAATTTCTTATTACGAGTGCATTACAGCTGCGGAGCATCTTTGACCATTGTTTGCTTCTTTTTTCTTTTATTTTTTTACTCTAAAGTTTGTGGATGGGTCCGTAGAATTTGGGTGAACCCCTAACTTTTGCAAAGAGAGCAAACAGTTGTTTTTTCGTCTTGTAGTGAGTTAATTATTGCCTACAAATAATTGTTTAGGGTGTTTTTTTTTGTTTTGAAAAATTGTTTAAAAATATATTAAAATATTTTTTTTATTTTTAAAAAATTATTTTTGATAAATAATCTAAAAATATAAAAAATTTCATTTTAGGTAAAAATAAATAAAAAACACACCCTTATTATAAGTGCATTACAGCTAAAGAACATAGTAAATTCTGAGTATTGATATGAAGAGGAAAAACGCCACACCCTTTACTTTATTCCGTAATGTAATTTTAACTTTGCATTCAGAAATTTGCAGCTAAAACACGAATATGTTAATCCCATGACTACCAACAATTTTCACATTCCCAAATCCCAATTAAGATTAATTATTTTTGGTTTAATTTGATTTTTATAAAAATAAATAATTAAATTAGTTTTTTTTTAAATTGAAATCAAAATAAAACTAATTCAAACTGATTAATTTTAATTTAAAAAAAAACAGTTTAAACCAACCATCCGGTTCTAAATAGTTGTTTGCTTGCAATATTTGTTGTAAATTATGAAATGACTACTTGGGATGCTCTTTGTGTGGGGAAGTGAGACTTTTTTTCATTTAGGTGATGGGAGTATTTATATAATTGACTAATCAGCAGGCATCCTCCATCTAACGTGTTGACAGGTTCAGCCTACATCATGAAACACAGGGACCTGCGTGGGTCCCTTTGCTTTTATACAAGTAAATGTACACAGTCACTTATTATTACAAAGAAAAGCTAAATGACATGGAAAAGTACTTCACTGTTACAATGTTTTTTTACATTTTTTTTATATGGTTTGTTTTTTTATTTATTTTGTTTTTTTGTTATAATTTTTTCAAAATTATTTTTTTTAATATTAAGATGGTTAAGAATTTAGTTTTGTAATTTATTTTCCTTCGGTTAAGAATTTTATTTTTTAATATTAAGATGGTTAAGAATTTAGTTTTGTAATTTCTTTTCCTTCTATTTTTTCTTTCTATGAGGTTAGCATGACTTGTAGGTTTGTCAAGGTAGCACAAGTTGTCTCATTTTATAGATTTGATGAGTTTTTAATTCAACTTGATTTTTTTATTTTATTTTTTCTCATTTTATTAAAAATAATAATTTTAGAGAAAAACTATATTATTAAACTTTATGACATATTAAAAATTAAATGATATAAGAGAAACCACTGTTCCTTTTGAGTTAGTTTCCACATAGAAGTTGAAATAAGTTCCTTTTGAGATCTAAGATGATTTGACGTGGAAGTGCCACTAGTGAGAATTTTGATCGACATGTAAAGGAATTAGGGAATAAGACAGTTCTTGAAAATAATAATAAAATAAATAAATAAATATAATAATGATGGGAAATTGGAGTCCCATATAAAGTGATTAAGATGAGGTAAGTCGAGTAAGAAATTAGCGTGGAAAAAAAAAATTTAATTAAAAATTACACGATTCGAGTTAACAGGTGACTATGTGAACATGAAATAATGATTTAATTTAAATATGAAAATCTTGCATGAAATCATATAATGATGCGTGCTAGTTGATAAGAAAACATTGAAAGAGGGAGTAAATGATATTAAATGTTGGTTTTGTGTGGAGTAGAGACATCGACTGTGGGACCTCAAGCTATGAGAACGGGACCACTAAGAGGAGTGGGCAGGTGTTTACCACCTCACCTCTTTACATTTTGAAGGGTTTAATGAATTCTAAAATATTATTTGTTTATACTACATGTTGAGTTACGGTAGTAAAGGATGAGAAATTTGAAAGTGGAAACAAGATTAAATATGACGGTTGGTGTCATGGGTGTTTCCGGAAAAAAAAATAATTATGAAAGAGTTTCCATATTGCAAAAGAAACTGGGATACGGGAGTCTAAAATGATGAAAAAGAATGCAAAAATTGCTTCACATATAGGTATGAATCTTAAATTTCGAGGACTAAATTTTATAAGGAGGGAAGAATGTAAACCCCCGATTATAACTTTTCTAGGTATTTAAAAGAAGAGAAATTTAACCAATAGTAAAATGGGTTAAATTAAATTAAAGAAAGCTAAATTAAGATAAAAATAGTGAAATTAATGAAATAAAAAGTGAATATAGTTCTAAATCATTGAAAAGAAAAATATTTGTGAGGACAAAATGAATATGGAAGATCAAGAGAGGTTAATTTTCGAATAACAGAAGGTTGAGAGTTTATGTACAAATGATAAAAAGGGGTGGGGATAAATGTGCAATTAACAAGATGTTAGAAGTATAAATATCATTATATTTCCTCTCTTGGGGGGACTAGCAAGAGTAAGAGAGAGTTTAGAGAGAGGCTGGAGAGAAGATATATTGATGGCAGATCAACCGACAGCTATAACTCCACCTTCCACCGTTGGATCAGCACGATATTCGGATATGTTGTTCTCATCCATGTTGTGTACATTGTCACCGTAGGGATTCCCTATATCAGTTCCTGTTTGAGAGATACAGAGGGAGGAATATATCTGGGGAAATACACTTCTTGATAGTCTTCTTTGTTGTCTGTTTTCTCCTTCAGCCACCGTTGGATTAGGCTATAACTTGGATATGTTGTTCTTCCTGATTCTTTCTAGATTCAGAACGGTTAAGATCTGAAACAAACATTCGGTATAGAAGTTGTGTATATCGCACAGTAGGTCTGCAAGTTTGAGGTCAGTTCGGTTAAACCCATATTTCTGGAAATTTCACCATTTGATGAAGTTAATATTTGGATATGTTATACTCATAATAATGCATTACAACTTGACAGTATAGATTGTTTGGAATATTATTCCTTTGTTATTTATAGTTGATAGAAATTGTGTGAATGATTGTGTTTAGAAGAATATTATTTGGAAAGTTTGTAAAATCAACAAGAATGTTTTATTTTGACGGTAAGAGGGAAGATTGAAATAAATAAGATAAATTGGCTCTTATAAAGATATTCTTTTTTTTTACAGTCTTAAACGATATGTGATATGGCCAGGGGTTGAGACAATAGAGAAAAAAAGTTAAATTGTGGATATTGTGTGTAATTAGAAAGGTTGATGAATCTGGACAGATTCGTCTCTTAACTTTTGGAGAGAATTTGAGTAGAAGGATGAGAGAATTAGAATAAAGTTTCTTCATAGTAATTGTAGTTTTGATGTTAGCTAACTAAGAAATTGGTCTTGCTCAATATGGAGCTGTAGAACCCCAACTATAGGTCATCAACCGAGATTGGGTCCTAACAGACCCTGTAGGGTAGTGTTTGTTGATGAGAAATTTTGACTATCTCAAAGGAAGAACTGGGTTTTCCTTCCTTCAGAAAACTTGTAGCCTTGTGTGTTAGCTTTCCAACGAGACTAATCTCGCTTGAAATATAGTTCTATAACTCTAGATATAGTTAAAAATCTGATGAGTGTTCAGGTAGTAACAGTTCAATGTGTGGACAGTAACAGTTCAAATGTCTAGAAAATAACAGTTCAATGTTTAGATAGTAACAGTTCAAATGTCTAGATAGTAACAGTTCAAAGTTAGACTATAACTCTAGATATAGTTAAAAATCTGATGAGTGTTCAGGTAGTAACAGTTCAATGTGTGGACAGTAACAGTTCAAATGTCTAGAAAATAACAGTTCAATGTTTAGACAATAACAGTTCAAATGTCTAGACAATAACAGTTCAAAGTGAGACAGTAACAGTTTAAAGTTAGACAACAACTCTAGATATAGTTATAAATCTGATGAGTGTTCAGGTAGTAATAGTTCAATGTGTGGACAGTAATAGTTCAAATGTCTAGAAAATAATAGTTCAATGTTTAGATAGTAACAGTTCAAATGTCTTGACAGTAACAGTTCAAAGTGAGACAGTAACAGTTCGAAGTCAAACAGTAACAGTTGGAAAAAGTCAAACAGTAACAGTTCAAAGTCAAACAGTAATAGTTGAAAAAGTCAAATAGTAACAGTTCGAAAAGTCAAACAGTTACACTTCAAAGTCAGACAGTAACAGTTGGAAAATGGACAGTAACAGTTCAAAGTTAGACAGTAACAGTAGACTTCCACGAGAATACTATATAAAAGAATTAAGTCATACGAACACTTGCATATTGAGATACTAACTCTGAAAATATACATGATATATGTATGTATGTTATTATGAGGAAATGAACATGCATAAAAAAAAGTAACATATGAGTAATAGATGAATATGGATTCTTTATAATATCGGCCTGAAGGAATGATGACTATGGTTGGATAAAGGATGACAACATTAAATGGTGTAATGAGAAAACGTAAGATATAAAGAAAGAAATGATTGAAAGAAAGATTTATTAGCTATTGATATGATTATTATAAAACATATCCTTGAATTAGAAAAATTTATGAGATGAGTCTGTGACTGTAGGAGGGACCACCGGTGTGGTGCAACAACAGCAACAGGGGAGCACGAGTAGAACTTCTACTGCAGGTAGGTGACTTCCACCTTCCTTTTAAATAATGTTGAATAATGAAAATACTTTATCATGAAAGTTACTGTATTATGTTAATTCAGATATCAGATTTGCCAAATGCTTAAAATGTTGACAAATGGTTGATTAGCTTCGGCTAATGGCATCCAAATGGATGACCGGGACAAACGATTGATTAGCTTCGGCTAATGGCATCCAAAGGGATGACCGGGACAATCAATTGATTAGCTTCGGCTAATGGCATCCAAATGGATGACCGGGACAAACAACTGATTAGCTTCGGCTAATGGCATCCGAATGGATGACCGGGACAAACGAATGATTAGCTTCGGCTAATGGCATCCGAATGGATGACCGGGACAAACGACTGATTAGCTTCGGCTAATGGCATTCGAATGGATGACCGGGACAAACGACTGATTAGCTTCGGCTAATGGCATCCGAATGGACGACCGGGACAAACGGTTGATTAGTTCTGGCTGATGGAATTCGAAGGGGATGGCCGGGGTGAGTGAATGGTTAACCTCGACAAATGATGTCTTAAAAGAAGGGCCAGATTTAAGATTATAGTTGATTGCAAGAATTGGTGCATCTATATATACTGCAAGTTGTGTATAGCAAGAACATAAAGGAACTACAAATGTCACGCTTCAAACATGAGATAATGTTAATGCTTCATTAAACTGCTAGACCATTTTCTTATTGTTATTATTATTGTTATTATTATTATTATTATTAAGTAATTGCATTCTTGTAAATGTTTTGTTCTGCAGTAAGGACGTCATACCAACAAGGTGCCTAGGAAACCCGATTCACGGGAACCCATTTTCGCAAGAATCATGTAGTTGCATTCTAAATCATGATGTATTTTATATGAATCAATGTACTGAATGTATAACTATTATTAGATCCTTTTAGATTATATTCGTGATGACTATTTGTAGGATAGAATACAAACTCATGACTATGCATGCATATTTTAAATGCGAACTTCTAGTCATGCAACCATAATATTATGAGTTTATGTAAGATTCACTTTTAAATGAAATGTTAGTTGTTGTTGATGTATGGATTATATATTGATGATGTGAAGGGAACATGTTCGCCGATTACCGACATGATGTGTGTCAAGTAAAAACAAAAAAATATTGTTGTTTTGGGCTTGAAAAGCCGGGTTGTTACAATAATATTGGGATGATTAATAATTTAGTTTCATAATTTGTTTCCTTTTATCTTATTTTTCTATAAGGTTAACATGGTTTGAGGATTTGTTAGGGTAATCCCGGTTGCTCTGGTTTACAAGTTTGGTGAAGTGTTTTTTTTTATTTGAACTTAAATTTTTTTATCGTCTATTTTATTTTCATATAGTTTAAAAAAAAAGTTTCAGAAAAAATTTATGTTATTAAACTTTATAAAGTCCATGGATCTATTCACAGGTTTGGTTGATTGACTTGGTTTGCGGGTCTAGCAAGTTTAACTTTTTTAAATTAGTTTTTTTTTTCATCCTTAAATACTAAATTAATTGGGAATTTAGTTTAATAATTGGTTTCGTTTTACCTTTTATGAAGTTATCGTAATCTAAAAAACATCTCATTATTGGGATTGTATTTGATTTTATAATAATCTATTTTTGTTATTTGTATAGTTAAATAAAAAATAGATTACAATTTTTTTTTTATAATCCTAGTGGAGTTTATAACTCAATTTACATGTTTGAAGTACTAGCCCAGCTTACCAGATTTATAGGTTTGATAAGTTTATCCACCAATATGATATGTTTTTTTTTTGTCTTTTAATTTATTTTTTTCAATTTTATCATTTAATATTGGATTGATGGAGAAATGGACTGTATTATTGATTTTTGTTTGCTTTCTAAAGATAATCATATTAAATAAATGTTTATTTTTAGATTAATATTTAATTTTATAAGCATCTATTTTCTGATATGTATTTGATTAATTATCTTTGACACGGACCCTTTTCTTTGACCATTGAAATGTATTTTAATTTTAAAAGTTTTTTTTGGTGGAATTTATGTGCTTTCATTAAAGGAGCTTAGCCGGTACTGTTATGAATTAAATTTGTTTTGATTTTCTATATCATTTTAATTAAATTAAATTAGGGTTGAACCATAATTCCACCCTTGATGTTATTACTTAATCTTTACTTATATACCCAAATCTCAAGCTGCTGAAGAGTGAAAATATTGTTTAACAAATCAAGTACTTTCTTAACTTATTTGATTATTTAGGCCTTGTTTTTTTTTGTATTTTAAAAACATTTTTAAAAAAAATGAAAATTTTTTATTTTTTTCTTTACTTGAAATTAATATTTTTTAGTATTTTTTTATCATTTTAATGTAATGATGTCAAAATAATTTTTAAAAAATATAAAAAAATAATTTTAATATATATATTTAAAAAAAAATACTTTAAAAAATAATAATTATTATACTCTCAAAAACATTATACACAACAAAAACATATAAAAAGGGTAACGGTGAGAGTTTATCAAGGTTTTGCTGGGATATTGGATTCATGGATTTTTAAAAGTTTTAATAGGCTATTGCCCAGTAGTGTTTGGGCATGGCCCAAACTAGTCCTAAAATATTTTCTTTCGAGCATTGCCAGGGAGAAAAAATAAATGAAAATTTTATCCTTACTTTGTGGTGATTGAAGGAACGAATGTATGATGGTCATCAAATCTTTTACTTTGAAAAAAATCTTCTAAAGAATCTATTCTTTACTTAGAACTTCCTAAGCAGTAAGCACAATAGCATAAACAATCCTTGTAGAAAAGCAAGTGATGTCTCTCTTAGAATCTGAGATGTATCGAAGATCAAAGATGATCATGACCTATCCTATCTTATGTACTTTCTCAAGAGTTTTTAATTATGATAGTGATGATGCTAATTAATTTTATTTAGGTTAAAAATTAGATTTAAAAATATGATAAAAAAATAGAATAGAAAGTCCTGCTATTAATGAAAAACAATCACGAAATTTGCATTTAGATCTTATTTGAAAAAATAAATAGGTTAAAATATACAACTTGTTGCCTTAGTCTATGAGTTTGGTGGTGTACTTTTTTTAATTGAACTTGATTTTATTAACATTTATTTTTTTCTTATATAGTTAAAAAAATAGTTTTAGAAAAAAAATATTATTAAACTTTATAAAATCTATGGATCTATTCACAACTTTAGTATATTACAAGTTACATGACCCGCGCGATGCCGCGGGTCAATTTTTTTTGCATTAAAAATATATAAAAAAAAATTAAGATTTAAAAGTGTTAGGTTTTTTTGTAAATTTATATCTAAGAGTCTTGGGTTTGGCTGCAACGCCTGACCCAGGAGTAATATTTATAATATTAATAATAACATTAAGCTTCCATGACCCAAGTTTAAATGGGTCTGGTTAAAATACCAGATCCAATAGGCTTGGATGTAGGTATGGCTGTAAGGTTGTGTCATAAAAATGTGATAATTAAATAGATTAATTAAAAAGAAAAAAAATAAAGAAAAAAAAACCAACAACAAGAAAAAACTAATGAAGAAAAAGAAAAAAAATTGAATCAACTGGGTTAACCCTTCAAACCAGGTTAACCCATCAAACCTAGGATTCGCGTCATGAAAGTTTGATAACTAAATAGGAAAAACAATTGACGGGTTTTCCCAGAATTAATTGGGTTAACCCGTCAAACTAGGTTAACCCATCAAGTCCGGGATACGTGTCATGAAAATCTAATAATTAAATAAAAAGAAATATAACATTAACAAACTAAATTAAACAAAAAAAATTAATTAAAAACAAAAAAAACAAAAAAAATTAATTATAAGTTAACCCGTCAAACCAGGGATTCGTGTCATGAAAGTCTGATAACTAAATAAATAAAACTTAACATTAACAAACTAAATTAAAAAAAAATTCATTGAAAGAAAAAAACACAAAGAAAAAAGCAAAAAAAAAAAACCCGTAAAGGCATAAAAAACAAAAAAAACAATTTTTTTTTTAAAAAAATAGCTCAGTTTTTCACTGCAGATTGCATTGTGCAGTGCACAGTGAAATATAAAGCAATTTTAGTATATGTTATAATGTAATTTCTTATGCATTTTTTCTATTTTTTTTTCAATTTTTTTTAACATATTTGTTTATTGATAGAATAACACGGTTGCATTTAAGTTTTGTTTTTTTAATTCAAAATGACAACATTTTGAATTGCAGCAAAATTTCTCTTTTTAAAGGTCCCTTAAGTTTGGTGTCTTTTCAAGTTTGGTTCTTGCATATTTAATTGTTTTATTTTTGTCCAATTTCAACCCTTTTTTCTTTATTTTTTCTCAACTTCATCTTGATTGCATTACATATAGTCCTTAAATATTGATGTGTTTTTCAAATTGGTCCTTAGCTTTCCAATTTTCAATTATATAATGAATTTCAATCTCCCCACTGATAGTAATTTTTCTCTTTTTTTTGTTTTTTTTTTTGAAATATTTGTTAATTGAAATATATTTTTTCTTGTTAAAATATATTGTTTAGATATTTAAGAAGGGTTAAAAATCGTGTTATAATAACATAAATAAACAAGATTTGGAAAGTGGATGCAAAGAGGTGAATTTATCAAGGAAAGAGTAGGAGGTGTGGTGGTCTAGAGAGTGAAGGCGGCGACGTCAATGGTTGCTGTTAGTAGTAAGCGGTGGTATGTTATTTTTTTTCAGGCGGCGACGTCAAAGTTTGCAAGAGTGTTGCTTGCCTCAGGTAGAGTAGACAAATATAACAGAGATCTAAAACCCTATTTTTATGACAAAATGTTGAGTTTGAAGTTTACTTTGGCATTAGGAATCCATCAAACTTGAGTCCTCCCTTCTCTCTTGGTTTGCAAGGATAAGTTCCGTTAATTGTCCGAATTAGAATGAAGACGTAATTAGAGTTAGGTTAACTTCAATAATGGGAGATTAATTTGAGAAATATTTTAATAATAGGTATATAGAAATATAAGAAACAGAAATATATCAAGTCATCTATCACAAGCATCCATGAAGTTTCTAAAAACTAGAAAATTTTCTAACATTATAAAGAAGGTATGGGAAGGGGATGTTTCACATTCATCAGAGAACATCATAGAGATTCTCCTAATACAATCGTCGACTTTATTGGAAGAATCAAATCACTGAAATATCATAGGTTCAGCATAAGAAGCAAGATAGATCCAACATATCTAATATAAAACTGTATGGCAAAAAGTTTACTTTTCCGAAGCGAAATAAAAACAGCTATAATGCATTGCATCATCTGCCTTGTGATCATCTTTCAACAACATCTCAAAAAACAAAAACAAAGAAAATACGGAACCGAAACATAAATCTCCGTTAAACATCAACCCAAATTGCTTAATTTCAACAACTTATTTTACATCGTTGAAACTACTAGGAACTGCCTACATTATACCTAACCCAAAAAATTAGCCTACGATACAGACATAAATTCTTCAAAATCGAAAATAAACAAACGTGTACAAGCAAATAAAAAAAATTGCCTAGCTTTCACATAAAATCCTTCATTTTCTACGTGATTTCAATACCCTCTTTGCCAATTTAATTAATTAAATTCACTCAAAATCAAAACTTTAATTTATTCACTAAATCACAAGTTAACACATAAATTAAAAATAGTAATAATAATAAAATTAACTTCATAAAATTAACAATATTTTAAATATGATAAGTTGAATAAAATAAAGAGACAAGCCAATAATTCAGAACAACCAAATGTTTATCAATTTATTGATGACAAATCATCACACACACCTAGCCAAGGAAATTACACATAGCAGACACTCCGAGCCTTAAGATGATCTTTGTAAGTGACAAACTGTTGAAGAAGATCTTAGCCGACAGGACCCTCATAGTAGTAAACCTTAAGAAATTAGACAAAAATAGAATTTAATAATAATGTATTCAGTTCAAAGAAATTTAAATTGTTGGATGAATTAGTTAACTTTGCATTTTATCATGACACGACATGCCTTGTCTTGTTCTTTTGCTCTGGTTAAATCTGATGGAGTTCCGCTTGAACCTGCCCCTCCAAAACACAAGAGGTTTTGTCAAATAAACATTGAAAAGAAATTAAAAGGGAAAAAAGGAATTGAAGAATGGATAAAAATGTGAAACTAAATATGATATATTTAAATACTGATAACCCGTACTTAATCAAATGTTTCTTCACCACTGTCATCATCGTCAACCTTGATTTTAGGGATATGTTTGATCTTGGGCCAATCTTCTCCTGTTCCCCTTCGGCACCTTTTGCTCAACCTTGGACAGTCACTGATCTCAAGATTTTGAAGTTTATTTAAATTGCCGATGCATTCTGGCATTTCTCTAATGTTTGGACAGTCTCTGATGATAAATGTTTGTAAGGATTCTGCAGATCCTTGAAGAAACTGTTCTGGTAAAGCAATAGTTGATGGTAAGTTGTTAAATATTACAATACGAAGGGAAAGGAAAAGAGGTTGAATTTTTTCCTCTTTCTTTTCTTCTATCAAATTAAGTTTTGCACAATTTAAAATGCAAAATTCTTCCAGAGTAGTTAGGCATTTTATGCTTCTTGGCAGAGAAATCAAGCTATCACATTCAGCAATAACCAATCTCCGAAGACTTCTAAGACCTTGCATATCTTCGAACAAATTTTCTAGATTTTCACACGCAACAATGAATAAAGCTTGAAGACACTCCAAACACCCAATCCCTCCTTCTGGCAACCGCTTCTGCTTAGTACATAGAAGTAAAAATCTAAGGCTGATCATGTGCCTCACATCTTTGGGCAGCTCTTCTAATCCGTCACCTCTAAGTACGAGAGCTTGCAAGTTTTGCAATTTGAAAATAAATTTTGCAAGTCTTTTTATTTTTGTGTTGCTCCCAGAATGGATATATCTCAAATGTTTCAAGGCGCCAATCCTCTCCGGAAAAGCCTCAAATTCAGAATCATCCATTAATTCCAAAGACCGCAAATGCTTAAATTCTGATAAACATTTTTCAAAGTCTGTTTTGCATGTATGCCCCACTATACTATCTACAAAGACTATTGACCGCACTTGATTGAAGTTGTTTAGGAACTTGGGGAGAGTTCGATGAAAAAATAAATGACAGTCAAGAACTGACAAATGACGGGTCGTTTTGGAAATTTGGTGGTTTTGAGAGCTTATAATTGAAAACTCATTTTGAGCCAATGATGATGCAAGATCATGCATTAAATCATGCATCTTAAAGATAGCTCCAACAATCTCATCCTCATAATCTTGGAAGAAACATCTTGAGATCAACTCGCGCACATAACGCAAGCCAACATCTTCCAACTTCTCATTTGGATTTGATGATTGAAGAATGAGCCCTTGTGCCATCCAAAATTGCACCAATAAGAGATCTACGAACTCATAATCTTTTGGAAAAATGGAACAATAAAGAAAGCATCTTTTCAAGTGAGGCGGCAGTCTTTGATAACTTATTTTCAAGGCAGGTAAAATACCATCTCCCTCTTCTTCCCACTTCTCACTGTGTCTCACCGATTCCCACTCTTTTTCATCAGTCTTACCATACAGTTGAGTCCCCAAGTTAATCATTGCCAGAGGAACTTGCTTGCATTTCTCCACTATTTCTTTCCCAATTCCAACCAAATTTGGATACAACTCCATTTGCCCTTCCTTGAATGCACACTTGTTAAACAACGACAGACAGTCCTCCTGACCAAGAAGACTTAGGTTGTGCGCAGCAACAGTACCCATAATCTCAGCAACACGTTGACTACGGGTAGTCACTATAATCTTACTTCCATCAGCACCTTTTGATAACAAAGACTTCAACAACAACCATTTTTGAGCTTCTTCGTTCCAAACATCATCCAAAAGAAGCAAGTATTTCCTACCATTCAGAATTTCTTCAAGTTTTTTTTCAAGTTCACCCCCATCCAAATCCGCCCATCTTTCACCAGTTGCAGATTTAATAATTTTTTGTATCACTTGTTTCAAGGAAAAATCATCTGAAACACATGCCTCCATCTTCAGATCAAAATGACTTTTTACATTTTCAGCATCACACACCGATTTGGCAAGAGATGTCTTCCCCAAGCCTCCCATTCCTACTATCGGAAGGACAAAGGGATGTGCATCATCAACCTTAGAAGGTACTGCTAAAAGGTTGATGATGCGTTCTTTGTCTTTGTCTCTTCCGATAAGACCGGAAAAGCTCTCAAAGGATCGGTTCATATCTGTTTCCTCATGCAAGACATGACCACAATCAATAGCCTGCTCGCTGAGGTTGAATTCAGACTTAAGAGATGAGATCTCAGCTAGTCTTGCTATGATGCTCTTTATCTTATGACCCATTCTTAAACGGAATGCAATCTTATTAGAGCTTGAAAAGAAGCGCCGTACCTTTCTGCTGGTGCGCCCTGTTGTTTTCACCACCTGCCTTCGCAAAGTTTCACACTCGATTTCGTCCAGCACGTCCTCGGCATCATACAAGACTTCTCTGAGCTCGTTGAGCCAGATCCGAATCTTGTCATTCTTTGATTGTTTCTGCTCAGCATCGGACAGCACTGCGGTGATGGCTGACAATCTCTTTTCAAGACGAGCAATGTCAGCTTCAAGTCCCCATGCCAAACAAAATTCTTGACCAGCAAAAGAGCCTAACTTCCCTAGAAGGGATTGTGCAATGGTGGATGCAAAAGCTTCTGCCATTTTCTTTTTGATGGGAGAGAGGAGAATTAGTTGATAGGAAAAATGATTGAGATGGGAGTGAAGTTATGTTTTCAGAATGGCAAACGTCTTGATTTCTAGCTACGAGCATGCATGTAAAGGCAACACAAACGCCTGTAATTTTTGTTCCTGACATTCCCTTATTCTTTCATTTATCTCTTACTTTGGAAACAATCTTCCTAATTAGAATCTATCCCTTACTTGGAACTTCCTAAGCAGTAAGCACAATAGCATAAACAACCTTTTTAGAAAAGCAAGTGATCTCTCTCTTAGAATCTGAGATGACGTTTTGAAGATGATATGGTGATGATGTATTGTTAATTAATTTCAGTTATTTATGTATGTATATATGATCAAATTACAACCTAATCAATCAAAAAGAATTTTGAACTACACTTAATTTTAAATTAAATAAGATTATAAAGAATTTAAACAACATACATTTGTGATTTAACATTGAAATGGAAGGATAAACAAGAGTAAAATAATTTTGAATTAAAAAAAAAAAAGGAATGTCACGAAAACAAAAAATTCCCATCCTTGAAATTCCTTAGCCCATCCTCCTCGAGTTAACCTCTCTTATATTCCCTCGTCCTAAAAACCCATCAAAAACATTCCTTCAAGTTCAATATTCTTTCAATGAACGGATATGAAAGATGGGTCCTTAATATCACTAAAAATAATAAAGGAATGGGTTAAATAAAAGTAGGTCATAACATATACAATAGTTTATTTTATAAAATATAACTATATATATACTATAAATATTTTAAATATGATAGTATAAACATATATCCTTGTTAAATATTTTTGAGTGAAATATATTAATATTTTTTTCATTTTAAAACCTTGTTAAATATTTTTTTAAGTAAAGTTTATTAATATATATGTTTAGCTGTATAATAAAAAATAAGTTGAAAAATATTTTTTGGTATTTTGACACATCAAATAAAACAAATTGAAAGCTAATATATTTTGAGTTATTATTTTTAAAAAATATTAAATTTTTATTTTTATCAAATATTTTTTGATGTTTAGAGAATATTGAAAATAAATTTCCTTTCTATGATATCCTAATTTTATAATACAATTTAAATTTATATGATTTAAATGTATGATTATGAGTAATATAACATGTTTTGTATTCAAATATGTTTCTTTAATTAATATTATTTAAATTGAAATATTATATGTACTGATATATTAAATTAATATACCTTTATATTATATATTAACATATTCTAATATATTATTTCCTATATAAATATAATAGTGATTTTTTTTTTTTAATAATATTATATTTTAAAGTATTATATATATATATCACTTTAGTTCTTAGCTCTTTATTGAAAGTGATTTTCAATTTTTTATACTAAATATAAAACATTTTTCTCCATCTAAAACCTATGCTTGTTTTTTTATTAGAAAATAAATTTTGTTAACTATATAATTTTTCATAATATAATTAAACATAAAAAAAATCATAAAAAAACGTTTTAATTAAACACTAAACAAATAAGGCCTAAGTTATATTAAAGATACATTCCTAGTGTTTATTTAATGCATTTTTTGTGTGGTATCTCACATATATTTAATGCATTTAAATAAATTTAATAAAAAAGTTGAAACTAAAGAAATTAAGTCATTTTTAAGTGATATTAAGAATATTTTTTAATCTCAATTGAAGCATACTCTATGTCTGAGATACTCTTTAACATTAAATAAAAAAATATTAATTATTTTATGTTATTATTTATTTTCATTTAACTCATTCCTTTATTATTTAATTTTTAGTCACAAAATCTTTACAATCGAGATTCTTCTATCGAAGAAAATCCATTTTGGACCTGTCCTTGCGTTTGATCACGACAAAATAGCACATGAACTAACCATGCTTATAAAAAAAATACAATAACAAAAACATCATTTCTCTCCGAAATTATATCATCACTTCTATAAAACTCACGAACTCCACAAAAAAAAAAAAAACAAGAAGAAGAAGAAGCATAGAACCACGAAAGAACTCAAGCTCAAGCTTAATTTTCAGTATAAAAAATGGGCAAGAGTGTTTTACTGTTATGTGGTGATTACATGGAAGATCATGAGGTGGGCTGCTTTTGTTTTTATCTATCTTGAAGTGTTTCTTGAATCTTGGATTGATGAAGAATTGTGGGTTCTTCTTGTATTTTGTAGGCTATGGTTCCATTTCAAGCTTTGCAGGCTTATGGGATTGCTGTTGATGCTGCTTGCCCTGGCAAGAAAGCTGGGGATATTTGCCGCACTGCAATTCATGATTCTGCTGGTTATCAGGTACTCTCTCCCTCATAATATACATTTAATCATCATATTGGATTCTTTTTTTTTTGGCTGTTTTTGAAAAAGCTTATTAATTTGCTGACTTACTTAGTTCAGTCATCGAAGCTTTAGTTTTAGCATTTTCTTTTCAATAATTGGCGAATATAAGAAATTTTCTTTCTTTCTTTCTTTTTTATGGATTTGTAAAGCTAATTTTAACTTATTCAAAATATGTTTTTTTCCTCTCTAAATATATTGCTTACCTCACACTTTACTTCTTAATGTGCAGATTATTGGGTTTTATCATTGCTGTATGTCTTCTTTGGGTAGTTTAGTGGATAAAATCTAATACTTTGAGACTGATCTTCACATATATTTGTTATTAAAAATTTAATTTTTGATTAATTAATAAGGTAATAAAAGACATTTTCTTAATGTAATAATAATTTTGTGATAACTGAAATGAATGCCTGTAGTGGCCGTGGTGATCTGAGTGATGATGGTGGTTGCGGTTGTGGTGGCAGTGTAGTAGTGATAATATTAATATGATAATTTCTTTGATGGGTTGTGCTGAGTGCTAATTTTGATAATTCCATGGTTGTGGTGATGATCATTTTACATGCATTATGTGTGCTGTTTTTCTAATAACCTGTTGGTGGATGTAGCTCTACTGATTGATTAAAGTACAAGCATAATATATCAATTTCATAAACTTAGTTCTGATAGGTGTTTTTTGGAACTTCATTGATTTTAGACTTATACTGAGAGTCGTGGTCATAATTTTACTCTCAATGCAACATTCGATGAAGTTGATTTTGGCAAATATGATGGGCTGGTGATACCTGGAGGACGGGCTCCAGAATATCTTGCCATGAACGAATCTGTGTTAGATTGTGTCAGGAAATTTTCTGACTCAGGAAGGCCAATTGCCTCTGTTTGCCATGGACAATTGATCTTGGCAGCTGCAAATTCAGTAAAAGGTCGGAAATGCACTGCATATCCTGCTGTGAAACCTGTGCTCATTGATGCTGGCGCTCATTGGGTTGAACCTGAAACCATGAAAGCTTGTGTTGCTGATGGCAATATCATCACTGGAGCTACATACGAGGGGCATCCTGAGTTCATCCAACTATTTGTGAGGGCACTGGGGGGCAAGATAACTGGTTCAGATAAGAAAATTTTGTTTCTCTGTGGGGTAAGTTCTAATTATTTGTTTTTAGTTCTTAATTTTTTTTTTGCCATTGACTGAGGTCATGCTTATGAAACATGTGTTGTCTCATAGTTGCTAAGAATCCTTGCTTCTTTTGTTCTTGCTTGCAGGATTTCATGGAAGATTACGAGGTAACTGTTCCTTTTCAGTCTCTTGAAGCTCTTGGGTGCCATGTTGATGCAGTTTGCCCCAAGAAGAAGGGTGGGGACACCTGCCCAACTGCAGTCCATGATTTTGAAGGTGACCAAACTTACAGTGAGAAGCCTGGTCATAGTTTCACTCTAACAGCTAGCTTTGAAGGTTTGGATGCCTCAAATTATGATGCTCTTGTCATTCCTGGAGGCCGGGCTCCAGAATACTTGGCACTGGATGAGACAGTGATTGCTTTGGTGAAAGAATTCATGCACTCTAAGAAGCCTGTTGCATCTATCTGCCATGGGCAACAGATCTTAGCTGCTGCCGGAGTTCTTAAGGTAGTTTTGTGTTGTCTTGCGAGGAATGTGGTGTATTTTCTTCACATAACGCACCTAGAATATGTGCAAATGCAACTAATTTATTGTTGTGTGCACATGTTTTTGTTTGTTAGAAAAACTGCCATCATTGAACATTCAAGGAGACATGGAAATGCTTAAACATTAATTTTACCATGCATCTTTTAACATTTAAAATTATACTCCTTTAAAATTATAAGCCATGAGAAGTCTTTCCCTGTACAAACTTTAACTCTGGACTGGGTGCCTTTTTTTATTAGATTTAGCTCTGTCGAATTTCGTATGCAACTTCTCATGGCTTATATCTTCACATGTGAAATTCAAACTCTTTGATCATCATTTTTAAAGTTCCATGAGATTTGTTTTCAAGTGCCCTTTTATCTTCTATATTTGGAACGTAATTCTCTTGATCATAGAATTGCAAATATTATGCTATTTCATGTGTCAGACTGTATAATTGCTAATACGAATCATCTTTGCAGGGAAGAAAATGTACCGCGTATCCTGCAGTGAAGTTGAATGTTGTCTTGGGAGGGGCAACATGGCTAGAACCTGATCCAATAGATCGCTGCTACACTGATGAAAACTTGGTTACAGGTGCTGCTTGGCCAGGGCACCCTCAGTTCGTCTCTCAGTTGATGGCCTTACTTGGCATCCGAGTGTCATTTTAGCTATTTTCATGTAACTATTATGCTTGTATCTTATATCAAATAATGGGGATGTATGCAGTTTCCATGTTTGGGTCTAGGAATCCATCTTGTATCCCACGGATCCTTGTTGCTTGTATGCGGTTTGCCTGTGCTGAAAATAGACTTCTATACCATGCAAATAAGTGACTTTCTGGATTGTTGGTTGTGGGAAATGAGTGCTGTGAATGTATCATGTGGCTTGATTACAAAGGATGTGGAATTTTGCTTGCACTTGCAATTCTAACTCATTATTTTGAATTTGATCTTGATATACGGAATCGTGAAGATATGTTGGTTATTTTATTGGCAGAGGATTTTGCTTATAATATGAATGATCTTAGATTCAAAGACCGAGTCATTTCATACATGATATGTTAAAAAGTTGATGAAATCACTTTAAACATCATGCTGATCGCGATAACAAGTAGGTGAGTTAGTCTCAATGCGATCTAGTCCAACAATAACAAAGCTCCCATTTAATATTTTTATTGGTTGCCATGTGCATTGATCCAACATTAACGAAGATAGTTACAGTACATTTTTAGTCAACGATAACGAAGATAGTTAAAGAACAATTCCGTTTCTCTTGCACGTGCAGTCCTTATAAAAGCACGAAACTCCACTCGAGAGATGATAGCACGAAACTCCGACTTGGTTCTGTTTAATTGTTTGTCTTCTGATATGGATGCTGGAGTAATGGTAGAAGATGTAGTAGTGATGATCTTGAATTGATGGCGATAGTGGTTGTGGTGGAAATGATAATGATTTTGTGATGGGTTGTGCCCGCTGTTAAAGATATAATAGTTATTATGATGATCATTTTACGTCCATAATGTGTGAACTGAGCTCCCTTTTTGATGTGTTCTGTTGACAAATATAGTACAGCCACTCATTTCCCTAGCTCTGATATGTGTTTTTGGAACTTCACTTACTGTAGACTTTTACAGAGAAGCGTGGACACAACTTTAGTCTCAATGCGAACTTCGATGAAGTTGATTTTAGTAGATATGATGGGCTGCTTCTACCAGGAGGAAGGGCTCCAGAATATCTTGCCATAAATGAATCCGTGTTAGATTGTGTGAGGAAGTTTTCCGACTCAGGAAAGCCGATTGGCTCTATTTGTCATGGATAATTGATCTTGGCAGCTGATGGCTCAGTAAGAGGTCGGAAGTGCACTGCACTCCATGCTCTGGGACCTGTGCTCATCGATGCTGGTGCTCATTGGATTGAACCCAAAACCAGGATGGATTGCGTCGCTGATGGCAATATCATCACTGGAGTTATGATGCTCTCGTCATCCCTGGAGGCCGGGCTCCAGAATATTTGGCACTGGATGAGACAGTGATTGCCTTGGTGAAAGAATTTATGCAATCTAGGAAGCCTGTTGCACCCATCTGCCATGGGCAACAGATCTTAGCTGCTGCTGGAGTTCTTAAGGTAGTTTCCTGTTGTCTTGTGAGGAAGCCTGTTCGTATGTTGGTGGGAGAAACTACTGGTGGTGGCTTTGAAACACTCAGAGGGGATAAAACACAAAGTTTTATTTCAAGAACAAAAGCTTACAATTAATTAATACAAAAGCTTAATAACAATACACGCCCTCTCTCTCTATTCTCTTTCTAGTGTTTCTCTCAATTTTCTCCACACTTATAATAACCTTAGCTTAGATGCCTATTTATACACAAATTCAGAACAAGAAAATTCAACCGTCATGGTACGAAGGCGGTTGGCGGTCGATGGTGTGAATGCGGCTAGGCGGTGACAGCTGGTGGCCGGTTGGGCGGTGGTTGCCTTCCTTGACCTTCTAGATTGAGTTTAAGTTCAACAAATCTCTCATTTAAACTCAATCGAGAGATGTCATGCCTAGCATGAACTTCAATCTGATAAATACTTCTCCCTTCAATGGCTTTGTAAAGATGTCTGCAACTTGATCGTTTGTTTTGCAGGATATCAGTTCTACTTCTTTATTTTTCACATGTTCCCGGATAAAATGATGACGTGTATCAATATGTTTGCTCCTTTCATGATACACTGGATTCTTTGCCAATGCGATTGCTGATCGATTGTCAATATAAATCTCCGTAGGATTTTCTTGAGGAAATCCCAAAAACGTTAGCATATTCCTTAACCATATTGAATGGCATACGGCTGAGTTGGCAGCAACATACTCAGCTTCACAGCTTGATAACGTTACAATCGATTGCTTCTTGGATGACCATGTGAAAGATGTGTCTCCCATGAAAAAGACAAACCCTGTTGTGCTTTTCCTTTCATCCAAATCTCTACCCCAATCACTATCCGAGTAGCCTACAAGATTAAAGTCTTTACTTGAGGTATAAAACATACCTTCATTCATTGTGCCTTTGATGTAGCGAAGAATTCTCTTGGTTGCATTCAAGTGAGACTGGTCTGGCGTCTCCATGTATCTGCTGACGAGTTCGACTCCGTAGAGTATATTCGGTCTGGTACATGTCAAGTACCTCAAACTTCCTACTAAGCTTTTGAAGTAAGTTGGATCAACATTTCCAACCTTACTCTTCCTCAATTCCACTCCATTCTCAACTGGAGTTGATACCGGATTGCAGCTTTCCATCTTGAACCTTTCAAGAATATCTTTGGCGTAACCGCTTTGAGATACAAAAATCCCTTCTTCTTTCTGCGTTACTTCCAAGCCAAGAAAATGTGACATTAAGCCAATGTATGTCATCTCAAACTATGTACCATGCTTTGTTTGAAGTTGTCAAACATGGTAGGGTTGTTGCCGGTGAATATCAAATCATCAACATATAGGCACGCAAATAAGATGCTGCCATCTGCTCCTTTCTTCACATATATTGCGTGTTCATATGGACATTTTTCAAATCCATTATCTTGAAAATACCTGTCAATTCTGGTATTCCAAGCACGCGGAGCTTGCTTCAAACCGTAGAGAGCTTTCTTCGACTTGTATACTTTGCCTTCATTTTCAGCATCAATGTATCCAAGTGGTTGTTCAACATAGATCTCTTCTTCTAGGAAGCCATTCAGAAATGCTGACTTCACATCGAGTTGATAGATCTTCCATCTATGTTGTGCAGCTAGTGAGATCATCAGTCTGATTGTCTCTAGCCGGGCTACTGGAGCAAATACTTCTCCATAGTCAATGCCTTCTCTTTGTTTGTAGCCTTTAGCCACTAATCTGGCTTTGTATCTTTGCACTTCTCCTTGGGCATTCTTCTTTGTCTTGTAGACCCATTTGACACCTATTGCTTTCTTGTTTTCTAGTAGATAAGTCAGCTCCCAGGTATCATTCTTCTCAATGGCATGTATTTCTTCATCCATTGATTTAATCCATTTCTCATCTGTGATAGCTTCATTGAAGCTTAGTGGGTCACTATCTGCAAAGAAACAAAACAGAGTTGTATCTTCCATGACCTGAGTGGCATCGTACAACTCTTCAAGATTCCTCATCCTTCTTGGTCCTTCTGATGAGGATGCTGATGGTGGTGTTGATGATGATGATTCTGGTGTGTTCCTCCTATTGAATACAGGGAATCTATGTACCGGACTTTGTGGTTCAGCTGCTGACACAATCGGTTCTTCTGCAGGTACAATTGGTTCTTCTACAAGTACTGTTGGTACTTCTTCACCTTCTAGGATCAAATCAGTGTTAATCCATTTGACTGCTTCTTGATCATCATTCCATTAACAAAATTTATCTTCTTCAAAGATAACATCTCTACTCATAATCACCTTCTTCGTGATGGGATTATACAACATGTATCCCATCCTTCTATCACCGTATCCGACAAAGATACATTTCTCGCTTTTATCGTCAAGCTTTGTCCTTCTAGCATCTGGGATCTTTGCATATGCCACACAACCAAAGACTCGTAGATGAGTAACACTTGGTTTATGACCACTCCATGCTTCTTCTGGAGTAATACCTTGCAAACTTCTTGTAATGTTTTGAAATTAATAAGATAGGATATTACAACAAAGCCCTTGGAGGCTTAAAAGTTGGAATAAATGAATAAGGGGTATTATGGTAATTGAACAAAAATTGATAAATATAAATAGGAAGTAAAAAAAAAAGTGTGATCTGAATTATTAGAGAGCAGAACCGTGAGAGAGAAGAGGGAGGAAGAAGAAGAAGAGAAAAGAAGGGAAAATAAGGGAAAAAATAAGAGATTTGGGGGAAATAAGTGAAAAAGGTAAGATTTAGGTTGTTTAATGTGTATAATATGTTAATTAAGCTTTAATTTTAGTTTTTATGAATGTTAGGGTTTTTAGAATTTGTGTTTTGGGTTTAATTGATGAATTAAATTGAAGGTTAAGGGTTGATTGTTGTGGGTAATTGATTATTAAGTTGGTTATGGAAGATTATGATGATTTTGAGTTATGGTTTTGTTTGAATGGTGAATTTGTGTTAGAAATCAGGGGATAACAGTAGGTGATCTGTTGAAATTCTGGGTTTGAGGTTGAAGATGACGAAAATTCAATTTGGTCCCTCAATTTCTGAAAATTACAATTTAGTCCCCGAACTTTGGAAAATTACAAATTGGTCCCTTGAGCATATTCCGAGATTCTGAACAGAATAAAATATGAATTATGGACATAATTACTGTATAGATAAGATAATTTAACACTTTCAATTTAGTCCTCCAATTTGACAAAAAATACGATTTGACCCTAAACAATTTAGTAAAAAATTCCATAATGATCCCTGAAGCATAATGATACATCCTGGACAGAATTGATCATTAATTAAGGTCAGAATTTCAGTATATTCATGGATGTATGATAAATTTCAGTTTGGTCCTCCAATTAGACAAAGTTACAATTTGGCCCTAAAAATATGATAAATTCCAGATTAGTCCCTAGATGTAATATTAGCTTTTTCAGATTAGTTTGATGAATAATTAAGGGTTATTTAGTGAATTATTACCAATTTTATTAGTTGTTTTTATTATGGATTAGATTTCAGGAAAACCGTTAGATTTTGGGTTTTTGAGACAATTGACTAGTTAGCTCAAAAACATATAGGGATACAGTATACACCCTTAGTTAAGTGTATTAAATAGGTTAAATGTTCTTTCGAGTCGTTCTTGAATATGTCTCCTTTGTATTCAGATAATCCTGATATTCTACCGGCAGGACGTCAGTAGGATTTTCTTCCGTGTCTGCTTTTGACTTCTGTTTGCTTTTGAGTCAGGTGAGTGGATAATTTTCCATATGCATGAGAAATATTATAAATATTTCATTTGTTAATATGAATTGGATCATGCTTCTTGATAATATATATGCTGATTATTATCCTTGATATGATAAAGCATGATCAATTATTGAATCTGATTTCTTGATATGAACCAATATGATTTGACTTCTGAATTGATAGCTCCTCATTTGATGGATGTCATGAGTTGAGCTTTGAGATATGAATATGTTTGTTTGATTATGATTATGAACCTATGGTATGTCAGTCAGAATACCCATGCTAACAGGGCAGTGTTAGTCTTTGTGCACATCGTATTTGAACCCTAGTTGGTCGGGGGAGTCACCAACCTGTATGGACTGATCATCCCACAGTACGGAGCCTCATGCTCATTGTATTTTGATTTTCTTATGAGTTTTACCATATGATATTCTTGTTATGGTTGATAAACCTTCGTATAAGAACTAAAGCCATACTTGTATATATATTTCTCATTGTTATATTACCTCGTGTGTGTATATTGAACGTTATCTACTCACTGAGTTGTTGAACTCACCCTCTCATTATTTATCCTTTTCAGGCTTAAAGCTTGATAGCAGGTTACTTTTGTTGAACCTTCCGAACCTGCCTTTTGGTTGTAATTTGTACCTTCTTTTTGTGTCAAGTTAGTGCTCCAAAACTATGAAATGATATTAAATCTTGTATTAAGACAATTACATTATCTTATGAAGTTTGTTTGTTGTTAATGTTGCGTTAAACTCATATTAGTTGTTATGTAAGTTTGGGTTCGCATAGGTTTGGAACCTTGGAGGGGAACCTTGCCTATGTGCCGGTCATGGATCCGGGATTCGGGTCGTGACACTTCTGGTCGGGCAGCGATTCAGTAGATACACTGCACATGATACAGCTTCAGCCCAGTATTGCTTGGGCAACTTCTTTGCTTTGAGCAGACTTCTTGCCATGTCAAGAATCGTGCGATTCTTTCTTTCTGCTACACCATTCAGCTGTGGTGTATAGGCTGGTGTTGTCTGATGTCTGATGCCTTATTGTGTACAAAAGGCTTCAAAGTCATTGGCTGTATATTCTCCACCTTGATCAGATCTCACGGTTCTGATCATGTAGCCACTTTGCTTCTCCACAATTGCTTTAAAATCTTTAAAACAATTGAATACTTCTGACTTTCTCTTCAGAAAGTATATCCACGTCTTTCTGCTAAAATCATCAATAAAAGTGAGGAAGTACCTATTTTGTCTAGTCGACATAGGCTTTATCGGGCCACACATATCTGTGTGCACTAACTCCAGTGGCCTCTTTGCTTTCCAGTTGACTTCTTTGGCAAAACTGGATCTGTGATGTTTGCTGAGGACACAACTCTCATAGACTTCATCTGGATGATCAATGTGAGGCAAACCTTTGACCATCTTCTTGCTTGCTAGCATCTTTAAACTCGTGAAATTCAGATGTCCAAGCCTCAGGTGCCAAAGCCATTCTTCATTGTTGGTGATGGCGTTCAAACACCTTGCTGCATCATACTGGATGTTCAGAGGAAACATCCTATTCTTGGACATTTTCACGTAGGCCATTAATCTCCCTTTGTAATCTCTAATTGTCAGATGACAATTCTTCGAGTTCAGAGTATAACCTCTCTCCATGAGTTGACCTATGCTGATCAAGTTCTGCTTTATTGCTGGGACATAATAGACATTGGCGATGTGGCTATGATCGTCGTTCTTCAACTTGATGGGGATGTTGCCTTTACCTTTGAATGGAACCTTTGAGGTATCTCCAAAAGTAACTAGACCTTGAATGGTCTCATCTAGATCACCAAATAACTCTCGGTGGCCGCACATGTGATTGCTGGCTCCAGTATCTAGATACCATATATTTTCCTGTTTCTCCCCAAGTTCTTGTTGGACAAGAAATGCAGCTTCTTCTCTATCATCTTTCTCTGCATAGTTGGCTTGCTCATGTATCTCCAACAGAGCTTTCCTTTTGCATTCAGTGCTATAGTGCCCAAATTGATTGCAACTATAACATTGGATATTCCTCTTGTCACGGTTATTGTAACCGTCTTCTCTTCCTCTAGGAGTGAATGCTTGTTGTCCTCGACCTCCTCTTGTGGTGTTTCTACCACCTCTTCCTCTAAAGCTTGTATTCCAAGATCCTCTTCCTTGGAATTGCTGAAATCCTCATCTGGATTGTTGACTTCTTGCTTGAGTGGTATATCTACTTGTTGAAATCTCCCCTTGCGCATATATGTCCTTGAGAGACATATTTTCTTGTAAGGCATGCTCAATGGCCTTATCTCCATTTCGCTTTACAATCTTGTGTTCATGAGCTTGTAAAGAACTCATAAGCTCAGCAATTGTCAACGTGTCCACCTCTTTGGACTCTTCAATGGCGACAACAACAAAATCAAATTTTGGATCTAGGGATCTCAAAATTTTCTCCGTAATTCGAGAATCTGTGATGGCTTCTCCATTTCTCCTCATCTGATTAACTATCACCATAATTCTTGTGTGATAATCTGAAATAGACTCCGAGGACTTCATTTGCAATAATTCGAATTCACCTTGCAAAGATTGAAGATGAATCTTCTTAATTCTGTCAGCACCTTTGTACTTTTGTTGGAGAGCCTCCCATATGTCTTTTGATGTTTTAGCGGAAGCAATTATCTCGAATGTATCTTCATCAAGACCTTGATAGATGATGGTCTTTGCTTTATTGTCTTTCTTTCTGTTGACCTTTAAGGCTTGCTTGTGTGCCTCTTGTAAAGCATCTTCTGCTTCTTTGGACTCTGGTTCCTCAAAACCATTTTGTACAATGTCTAAACACTCTTGCGAACCAAGGAATGCCTTCAATCTGATGCACCAACTATCATAGTTGTCTTTGGTCAGCTTCGGGATGAGTGTATATGTACCTTCTGTAGTCATTTTGATCTTTGAATGACTATATCACCTTTCTGGGAGCCGAATTTGACCAAACAGACACTGTAGATCGATCCGGAATGGTCCAAATAGTCGGCAACCGGTCTTACTTTCTTGAAATAGGGTAAAACAATGGGTGAACCGGTCAAAAAATCGATTCTGTACGGCGGGCGGTTCGCTGGGTTGAACTGGGAATATTCCGGGGAATATTCCTTCGGCGCGCTGGCGGCTCGGCTTGGCGCAGTGTACGGCTCGGCTTAGGCGGCTTAAACAACTCAAATATGGCGCGCGCGTGTGGCTTAGTCGTCGTCTACCTCTGGCACGCGTGGTCGTCTGTGCAGAATCTTCAGGCGGCGCGTGTGGGCTACCGCGGTCTCCGATGAGGCTGATTTTTACGGCAGTGAGTTCGTATGGATGAGCTCTACACTGTGGAACGATCAAAACGTGTTTTTGACAACTTTGAAAATTCGGGTATATCCCAAAACACTTCTGTTTTCTGACGAACGGGGCTCTGATACCAATTGTTGGTGGGAGAAACCACTGGTGGTGGCTTTGAAACACTCAGAGGGGATAAAACACAAAGTTTTATTTCAAGAACAAAAGCTTACAATTAATTAACACAAAAGCTTAATAACAATACACGCCCTCTCTCTCTATTCTCTTTCTAGTGTTTCTCTCAATTCTCTCCACACTTATAATAACCTTAGCTTAGATGCCTATTTATACACAAATTCAGAACAAGAAAATTCAACCGTCATGGTATGAAGGCGGTTGGCAGTCGATGGTGTGAATGCGGCTAGGCGGTGACAGCTGGTGGCCGGTTGGGCGGTGGTTGCCTTCCTTAACCTTCTAGATTGAGTTTAAGTTCAACATCGTAGACTTGCAAATACTATGCTATCACATGTCCCATGGATTATAATCTTCAATGGGAATCACGTTTGCAGGGTAGAAAATGTACTGCATACCCTACGGTGAAGCTGAATGTTGTCTTGGGAGGGGCAACATGGCTAGAACCTGATCCAATTGATCGCTGCTACACTGATGAGAACTTGGTTACTGGAGCTGCTTGGCCAGGGCACCCTGAGTTTGTCTCTCAATTGATGGCCTTACTTGGTATTCAAGTGTCATTTTAGCTGCAACCATGCTAAATAATGTGCCTGTATCTTATTTCAAATAACATACCGATGCAGACACCATGTTTGGGTCTAGAAACCCATCTTGTATCAAATAACACATGGATTCCATATCTGTTACTGGAATCCTTGTCACTTGTGTTCATCTTTGCCTGGGGAAAAAAATAGACTTTCATATTGTTCAAAGCAACAACTTTTCGAATTGTTGGTCGTGCGAATCATTGATGGCCGAGTGCCCCTTCCATGAAACCATGTGCCCATTGATGCTGACACCCATTGGGTTGAACTTAGGATCGCAAACCCGACTCCAATGAGATCCGCTTTCATCTATCCAAATCTAAATAAAGGAATGAGAGATTTTTGTATCCAAATAGAGAAATAGAAATCTTCAGCTTGTTAAGGTATAGACACGTAATAAAGTATACTCCATCCTCCGTAGATATATAACAAAATTTATTATACTCGTTATTTCTTTAATATAAATCCATAATAATTTGTGTGATTTGTATTTTCCTATCCAACGAAGATGGAGACTAGCATGAATGATTGAAAATTTACTTCAATGAATATAAAGACAGGTATGGAGGTTATTTGAAAGCATATTTGTTAAACACGATCCAGAAACTATGCAGGGACTAACTCGAAAAATAACCTGAATCATTGGATTACTAGGTCAACTTAAGAGTCATCGGTTAATCAATTTATTAAAACGATAATGTTTTGGTTTTGTTTTACAAGACATTGATTTGTTCTGTTTTTTTACAAGACAATGACCAAACCAGGTTTAGTTAAGTCAGTTGGGTCACTAAAAACTCAATCAGAGTAGAAAATGTTTGGCCGAATCAATATTTTATCTAGTTCAACTAGAAACCTAGCTCAAGTCTGGCTTTGGATCCCGGGTCTTCCGAGTCAACTTTACAAGCATCGAGGAGATGGAGGGAGGTGAGGAAGCTTCTATTGAGATGAATTCGTTGTTAATGGCAGCACTATTTCTAGGGCTTAAGACAAGGGGCATCCTGAGATCTTCCAGCTATTTGTGATGGCATTGGTAGGCAAGATAACTAGTTCGGATAAAAGGATTTCGTTCCTCCGTGGGGTAATTATAATATAGCTTGGCAAAAATGTGTCTGGTTACTTTAAGAATCCTTGCTTCTTCAATCCGCCCCTTCTTGTCAGGTGTCATTGAAGATAACAAGGGAAACATTCCGTTTTCAATCCCTTCAAGATCATAGGTGCCATGTCGATGCAGTGTTTCCGGAATAAGAAGGTTGCATAGTTTGCAGAGAAAAGCTAGGTCATGTTCTCAAACTAACAACTACCTATGAACGTCTAAATTTATGATACCCTTCCTATCCCTGGAAGCCAGGCTGAAGAGTTGGTGAAAGACTTCATGCAATCATACAAGCCATTTGCAGCTAGAGGTCAGAGGCCATGCAGGGCTTTGCTGCACTAATGAGAGTTTGATCAATGAATATAACTGATTCGATCTCTATGTTAACGGACTTAATGAGTATTCAGGTGTGCACATGTGATGTATTTTGTACCGAAAAACAAGTGAAATGGAGACTCAATGTTGAGGATGATATAATAAAAGGTAGAGAAGTTCTTGTTCAAGTTCTGGAACTAGAATGAAATATCAGCATATTACATATGCTTCTCAAGTTTAGCAACACCAACATAGAGAATGATGCTTATTTACCTGTGGATAAATTATTTCACATCCTTGAGATTTGGAGAGGAAATGTAGCATCATGGATTGCACCTCTAGAAGGGACTAGGTGGAGATTATCGACGTAGCCAAGTCTCTCTAATAGGTGTCTTTGACAGCTCTCGGCAGCCATAATTCCAGCTGCGTATGCTCCATGCACAGATCCTTGATGGTCCTCCATGCTAACTGCTTCTCCTCCAAAGAAGAGATTGCCCAAGGGAGCGCGGAGTCTCTCGTATGAATCTTCAGGCTTTCCAACCAGATCATAAGAGTAACAACCAAGTGAGTTCGGGTCTGTTCCCCATCGTGTTACAAGATACTGAACCTGTTCCAGCAGAGCCAATGATACAAATTTATAACATTTTTACATAAGAACCAAATTGAGAAAAAATTCAAGAACAGAGATTATAGGGCAGTGCAGAGGGCTAAATGAAATTTACCGGCTCTGTTGCGTTAGGAAACATTTTCTTCAGCTGCAACATCACAAATTTTGCAGCAGACTCATCAGATAGCTTCTCAAGATCGTAAGCAAACCTTCCAGCAGCCATGTAGACAAGAACAGGATGTCCCGTTGCCTTGTGAAGATTGAGAAAGTAGCCACAGGCATAAGATGTGTGCGCAACAATGCCCAACAGTTCCAAATCTGGCCAAAATACTTTATCAAATTGCAATGCAATCTTGTTTTCATAGCCAAAACCAAGATCTGAAATTGCATCAACCTTCCACTGTGGCAGCTTTGGCTCAAAATGAATTAAGTTGGCTTTGAGAATCCCAAGGGGTACTGTAATGATAGCTGCATCAGCAATAAAGGCTGTCCCATCCTCTACTGTGACCATCACCTTATTAGGCCCGTTGGATATTTTTGCAACCCTACTCGTCACAATTTATTAAAGAAAGAAAATCATTCACTTCGGGAAGCACCATATAACAACACCTTTCGAATTCAGAAAACAAGAACACGTCCAAAATATTAAGATATGAGCAAGTATACCTGTGATTCAACTGTATATCAACATCTTTTGCAAGAGCCTTTATTATAGGGTCATAACCTTGCACCATAAGACCATGACCTCCGGAAAGAACTTGCTCCTACATGTGAAGAAGTGCCCTCAACAGTGTCATTGTTCATCTAAAGATACACTCAAAGTGACCTTAACATAGCACAGCTTTGTATAGAATTTTGCAATATACAAATTCTGCAATCTAAGATTCTCAAAAAACATTCACTAATTTCTTAGCTTCTGCTATCTCTAAGCAAAAAAAATTCTGAATCTAAAGCCAACCCGTAATGGTAATCAACTCTTTTTCAAGTTGAGTCTTTTAAGGCAAAGCATTTTTTGACATATTGCAATGTTGTGAGAAAAGAAAAGGTGCATTAAAGCAAAATCATCCTCACAGTTCAAGACAAATTGCAGAACAATGCAAAGCAATTTAGGAGAGATTCAGAAGATCAATAGTCCACTTGCCTGATCCCAAGATTTCAGTGATATCATATCAGCATCTGCCGCAAACCATGCTTCCATTCTACAGATGTACCATTGCAGCACTTCATATGCAAGTCCTTCTTGCCTAAAGACATTGGAAGTTTTATTAGCAGTTCCAAGACTCCATGCTGAGAAAATCCAAAACTTGAATTTGTTACACATTGTTCTTTTAACCATACCTTAATTCTGGATGCTTATCTAGCACAATCCAAATTGCTTGAAGAACAGACATGTCATCAGTGTGTTCATCTCTTACCTTCTCAGTCTAAAGGTGTAAACAAAGGACTTAGTTTGCTTGCCGTAGAAGAGGTAATTTCTAATCATAAAAGAAGGGTTCTCGTCAATTGGTCCTTCTGACGAGGATGCTGATGGTGGTGTTGATGATGATGCTCCTGGTGTGTTCCTCCTGTTGAATACAGGGAATCTGTGTACCGGACTTTGTGGTTCAGCTGCTGGCACAATCGGTTCTTCTACAGGTACAATCGGTTCTTCGACAAGTACTGTTGGTACTTCTTCACCTTCAAGGATCAAATCAAGATTGATCCATTTGATTGCTTCTTGGTCATCACCATTCCATTGCCAAGATGTATCTTCTTCAAAGATAACATCTCTACTCGTAATCACCTTCTTCGTGATGGGATTATACAGCCTGTATCCCATCCTTCTTTCACCATATCCGACAAAGATGCATTTCTCGCTCTTATCATCGAGCTTTCTCCTTCTTGCATCTAGGATCTTTGCATATGCCACACAACCAAAGACTCGTAGATGAGTAACACTTGGTTTGTGACCACTCCATGCTTCTTCTGGAGTAACACCTTGCAAACTTCTGGTCGGGCAGCGATTCAACAGATACACTGCACATGATACAGCTTCAGCCCAGTATTGCTTGGGCAATTTCTTTGCTTTGAGCAGACTTCTTGCCATGTCAAGAATCGTGCGATTCTTCCTTTCTGCTACACCATTCAACTGTGGTGTATAAGATGGCGTTGTCTGATGTCTGATGCCTTGTTGTGTACAAAAGGCTTCAAAGTCGTTGGCTGTATATTCTCCTCCTTGATCAGATCTCACTGTTCTGATCGTATAACCAGTTTGCTTCTCCACAATTGCTTTAAAATCTTTAAAACAATTGAATACTTCTAACTTCCTCTTCAGAAAGTATATCCACGTTTTTCTACTAAAATCATCAGTAAAAGTGAGGAAGTACCTATTTTGTCCAGTCGACATAGGCGTAATTGGGCCACACACATCTGTGTGTACTAACTCCAGTGGCCTCTTTGCTCTCCAGTTGACTTCTTTGGCAAAACTGGATCTGTGATGTTTGCTGAGGACACAACTTTCACAGACTTCATCTGGATGATCAATGTGAGGCAAACCTTTGACCATCTTCTTGCTTGCTAGCATCTTCAGACTTGTGAAATTCAGATGTCCAAGCCTCAGGTGCCAAAGCCATTCTTCACTGTTGGTGATGACGCTCAAACACCTTGCTCCATCATACTGGATGTTCAAAGGAAACATCCTATTCTTGGACATTTTCACATAGGCCATTAATCTCCAATTGTTGTCTCTAATTGCCAGATGACAATTCTCCGAGTAAAAAGTATAGCCTCTCTTCAAAAGTTGGCCTAAGCTGATTAGGTTTTGCTTTATGGCTGGGACATAATACACATCGGCGATGTAGCTGGAATCACCATTCTTCAACTTGACTGGGATGCTGCCTTTACCTTTAAATGGAACCTTTGTGGTATCTCCAAAAGTAACTAGACCTTGTTTGGTCTCATCTAGATTACCAAATAACTCTCGGTAGCCGCACATGTGATTGCTGGCTCCAGTATCTAGATACCATATCTCCTCTTGTTTCTCGCCATGTCCTTGTTGGACAAGTAATGCAGATGCTTCTGTGTCATCTTTTGCTGCAAAGTTAGCATGCTCACGTATCTCTAACGGAGCTTTCCTTCGGCATTCAGTGCTATAGTGCCCAAATTGATTGCAACTATAACATTTGATATTCCTCTTGTCACGGTTATTGTAACCGCCTCCTCTTCCTCTAGGAGTGAATGCATGTTGGCCTTGGCCTCCTCTGGTGGTGTTTCTGCCACCTCTTCCTCTAAAGCTTGGAATCTCTTCCTTGGAATCTCTGGAATCCTCCTCTGGATTGTTGACTTCCTCCTTGAGTGGTGTAGCCACTTGATGAAGTCTCCCCTTGCTCATATATGTCCTTGAGGGACAGCTTTGCTTGTAAGGCATGCTCGATGGCCTTATCTCCATTTCGCTTTACTATCTTCTGCTCATGAGCTTGCAAAGAACTCATAAGCTCATCTACTGTCAACTTGTCCACTTCCTTGGACTCTTCAATGGCGACAACAACATGATCAAATTTTGGATCTAGGGATCTCAAAATTTTCTCCGTAATTCGAGAATCGATGAGGGCTTCTCCATTTCTCCTCATCTGGTTGACTATCACCATAATCCTTGTGTGATAATCAGAAATTGACTCCGAGGACTTCATTTGCAATAACTCAAAGTCACCTCGCAAAGATTGAAGACGAATCTTCTTGATTCTGTCAGCACCTTTGTATTTCTGTTGGAGAGCCTCCCATATATCATGTGACGTTTCAGCGGAAGCTATGATCTCGAATGTATCTTCATCAAGACCTTGGTAGATGATGGTCTTGGCTTTGTTGTCCTTCTTTCTATTGACTTTCAAGGCTTGCTTCTGTGCCTCTTGTAAAGCATCTTCTCTTTCTTTAGACTCTGGTTCATCATAACCAGTTTGTACAATATCCAAACACTCTTGTGACCCAAGAAATGCCTTCAATCTGATGCACCAACTATCATAGTTGTCTTTGGTCAGCTTCGGGATAAGTGTATGTGTACCTTCTGTAGTTATTTTGCTCTTGGAATGACTATATCACCTCTTTGGGAGCCGAATTTGGACAAACGGACACTGTATATCGATCCAGAATGGTCCAAATAGTAGGGAACCGGTCTGACTTTGTTGAAATCGGGTCAGAAAATGGGTGAACCGGTCAAAAAACCAATTCTGTACGGCGGGCGGTTCGCTGGGTTGAACCGGGAATATTCTGTGGAATATTCGGGGAATATTCTGGGGAATATTCTCTCGGCGCGATGTACGGCGGCTTGAAGTCTCGGCTCGGCTCGTGTACGGCTCGGCAGGATCGGCTCGAGGCTCGGCTGGAACGGCGCGGCGCGGCTCGAATATGGCGCGTGTGGACTGCACTCGTCTTCAACCTCTGGCGCACGTGGGCTGCGCGTGGTCTACAGAGCAGAATCTTCAGGAGGCGCGTGTGGCTGACCGCGGTCTCCGATCAGGCTGATTCTTGCGACAGTGAGTTCGTCTTGATGAGCTCTACACTGTGGAATGATCAAAACTTGTTTTTGACAACTTTGAAAATTCGGATATACCCCAAAACACTTCTGTTTTCCGACGAACGGGGCTCTGATACCAATTGTTGGTGGGAGAAACCACTGGTGGTGGCTTTGAAACACTCAGAGGGGATAAAACACACTGTTTTATTACACAAAACCGAAGCTTACAATTAACAACAAAAGCTTAACAATTACACGCCCTCTCTCTCTCTTTCTCTTTCAAGTGTTCCTCTCAATTCTCTCCACATAATAAACAGAAAGCTGGGCACTCTATTTATACACGAATTAAAACAAGAAAATTCAACTTTCTAGGTGGGAAGGCGGCTGGCGGCTGCAGCTGGTGGCTGGTCGGTTGGTGGCAGCTGGTGGTTGCCTTCCTTGACCTTCTAGATTGAGTTTAGATTCAACAATCACAGAATCTAGTAAAAGCAAAATAAATAAATAAACTTTTCGAATATCTCATGTATCAAAATCCTTAAGGTTGCATTTAATGTGTTAGGATAGAAGTGACAGATATAAAGACAGAAACATGTTTAAAAAAACATAAAATAAATTTGTTTAAAAAACAATTTTGAAGTGAAGACAAGTTCCCTCTATCCCTATTGTTGCCGTATCTTCATCTCTTCTGCCCGAGATAATGAGCTAACTTAAAAATACTACTAAAGGCCTTCCTATTCAATTTCAATTCTCTCCCTCTCCATGCCAAGAAAATGAACTCAAACCTTCTAAGAACATTTCAGAGACAAATAGTAAAAATCTCCAAATTGCAGGCCCCCACCATGCTAACACCGCATCATGCATGTCAACTATCATATCAACATATTTGCTAACATGATCATCCAGGCTAACAGCCACCACATTAGCAACTTTGCTAGTAAAATATGTCACGTGATGGTTGCTTTGATAATTAATATGTTTCACGTTTTTTTAAAAAATAAATATTTTTCAACTTAAAACATTTTTTTCTAAAAGAATATATTAATATTAATTACTAAGAATCTATTAATATTAATTACTACAATTAAATATTAATTTCGACACAAAAGTATCGAACTACTGTTATCATAATTACCCTATCATTTCAGCCTCAAATTCCAAGACAAAAAAAAAATTTCAAAATCAAATAAAAAGAGAATACATTCTGTCATTTCAGCTTTATCAAATCAAAAAATTAAAACTAAAAATTCAATAAATAAAAAACAGAGAATATACTAACCGTTATCAATCAGATTCTCCATTTTTGAATTAAAAAAAAACACAGAATCAGCCAAATCTTCGAATTATTCTTCAAAAAATCACTGATCGCTCGCGAATGCTTGTTTGTTTAGAAAGAGAGTAAGAAAAACGATGCGTTTAGAGGTGTATAGGAATAGGAAAATTAGAGATTAACTGAGAAGAGTGATAAAGAATATATAACAAAATTCCAGCAATAAAAAGACTAAAAAGACTGCTCGATGACGAAGAAGAAGAGGAAGAGCAATGGAGCTGCTGCTTCTGCTGTTGTTTACGATTTAGAGAGCTCATAAGGAGAGATTTTCTTAAATTCTCTCAAAATTATTTTTTCTTTTTGAATTAAACCTAAGATTTGAATTTGATGAAGAAGAGACGGTTGCATGGATCGGATTTATTGAGTTTTTATTTGAAAAAATCAATCGGTTAATGCAGAAAACAGGGAAAAGAAAATTTGTCTTTTGAGTTATGTGTTTTGGTGCGGAGTTTTCCATTACAGGTGGTTTGTTTATATTTATAGGGACAGGTTGTTGCTTCTAGCTTGTGGAGTAAATTGTAAGTTGGTCCCTGTATGTTTGAAAATGATTGGAATAGTTCGTCTAGTTTTGAAAATTAGTTAATTAGTCCCCAAATTTTAATTATTTTATAGATCTGTCAAATTTATATGTGATACCTGAAATGCCCCATAAAAAGAGGCAGCGGAGGTCAAGGAAAAGAGGAGGAGAGTAGAGAGACAAGGAGCAAAGATATCAAATATGGCTTGGTTCATAACTTGTCCATGAATCAGGTTTGAGTGGATTAATTTGGGGCTATTTATATCGATATCTTTTCTATTTAAAAAAAAAAATAACATCGTTTTTTAAAAAAATAAATCAAGTTTTAACCAAGTTTGTTGGATTGATAGTTAACTCGTGAGGCAGATCAGGTCAAATTTATATTGATTTTTTAAAAAACAATCTAGTTTAGATAAGAGATGAGTCAATTTGATCCCAACTTAATCTGCTGAGCAAGCCAAATTTATTAATCATGACAAGGAGAAGAGAAAGTCAAAGAAGAGGAGGTAGAAGGAAGAGAGGAAAAGGGAGAGAGATTATGGAGAGGAAGATTTTTGTGGTGATTTAATATTTCCAATGAAGATGAAAATGGGAAACAGGGGTAGTTTAGAGATAAAAATATTGAATTGGGGACTGTTTTTAACAGCTTAGTAACGGTGATTTTGAAGGAGAAACTAAGTTATTAATAGATTTAAAAATATAAGGATTGTTTAGATTGTTTCTCAAACAAGATAGACTAATTTATTCTTTTTTTGAAAGTATAGGGACTAACTTATAATTTACTCTTGATCGGCGGTGATGATCAGTTAGGGGTGTGGGGGAAGCTTCGGTGTGTTGCTGTACTTTGGAGGAATGTTGGTGTCGTTGGGCAGTGAATTTAGCTTTTGCGTGGGAGGAAACATCTGGTCCACTGGTTGGCTAATAAGTTGCCACTTGAACCCCACCCAATCTCATGGAAAATCTGAAAAATAATAAAATATATATATAGTTTTGTCTGGTTTTTTTTTTTATGGAAGGATAAATTTAAGTTTTTCTTTGTTTAAGGGGTTTGGTCGGTCGATTGATGAGTTTATTATGTATTTGAAATCTTTTATTTTGGATATTGAAATTAGAATTTAATTTATTAAATTCTTTAGATACAATAGATATATAGATGTGTAGTTAGATTTAGAGAATTTTTTACAATGCATTTCATTTTAAGTTTACACTGTCGTTTGAATTCAAAAGCATTATTTTTTATTCTTTTCACGGTGAGTGAAATTAGTGCTAAACGGGCACTTAATTGATGTGCAAATTGATGTATGGATATTTTTTATAGTTGAATTTAAAAAATAAATTTGATGAAAAAGAAATTCCAACTTGTTGTTGACTATTTAGGGGTATTTATTTTTGCGGTAAAAATCATTTTTTTTTTAAATTATTTTTTGTGTTTTTAGATATGTTTATATACAATATAAAAAATAAAAAATATATTTTCATGTATTTTTAAATAAAATATTTTAAAAAATAATTAATATCACATCCTCATACACCATTTTAATTCACCTAATGAACAATTTAGCGTGTTTTGGCATTTGTTATCATCCAAAAAGAAAAAGAAAAAAAAAAGCATCTTTTCCCTACCGATTTTATTTCCTTGGATTTTTCTATAAATGGGATTGTGTTTTCGGCTTTTTGCTAAGCCCTAGCTAATGGTATCTATCACCTAAAAGCTTCTAAATAAAAACGGGGGCCTTCTAAGAAAAACACAAGGAATGCTATGAATTGGAAAATCCATGTAATAGAATTTTGCAATTTTCCAGTTCAGGTTTAATATTTGATTTATTTTAAAATGGATTAAAAATGTAAGTATAGTTTTGATGTATAAAAGTTGATTTAATAACATAGACTAGAATCATATATGTAAAAAAATATATAAGAGAATTAAAAAAACCTAAGTTAATTTATTATTTGGTTTAAACCATTAATTTTTTTTTTAAAAAAGAGTTAGCTATATCTTTACACCGAAATAATTTTTTGAATTGAGTTTAATAAATACAAAAAGAATTGTGATTCTATGAATTTTCATTTCAAACAATCTATTGGCTCACTTCAAGCTAAAAATCTAGCACTTGAAAGTCCAAACTCGAAACTTCATCGATCCCACTTGAACTTAATTTCATTTTATTTTTTTCTATTTTTTTTCGATATGGTCCTTCATTTTAATTAAAAGTAAGTAATGTGGTTGGTCAATGCTGAGTAGGGTTGACGGGGGATGGAGCTCAAATATCTCAACTAATAGAGAGATAAAATTAGGGTTTAAGCCCTAATGGTATCCATCACCTAAGCATGGGATGTTTTCGAGGTGTGGCAGACAATGAAATGCTCCCCCCAGCAGGATTCCAAATGTTTTTTTTTTTTTTTTTATCGTTTTTTCCACAAATTAATCGATCTCTACAGTTCTATAAATAATTAAATATTCCTTTGATCAATCCTAACAAGTATTAATATAATAGTTGTTTGTTTTAAAAAAAATTCTTTTCTAATCAAAATCTCCACCTTCTGTTTTTCTCGTAATACATATAATTAAATTATTCGTTAGAAAATTAACAACATAAAATTGATGGAAGAATTAAATTATAAATAAACTGAAAAAATTTAATAAAAATAAATTATTCATTAGAAAACAACATAAAATTGATGGAAGAATTAAATTATAAATAAACTGAAAAATTTTAAGGGTTAAACATATAATTTCTTAGGGACGGTGGAGATTGCACAAGAAGAGCGAAGGAAGGTGTACTGGAGAGATGAATTTGTTAGGGAGGGAGTCGGGGTGGTTGTGGTGGTATAGATAGTGAAGTTGGCGTTGCTAGTGGTTGCTGTTAGTGTTAAAAGTTTGGTTTTTCTGGTTGAAGGAAGCTAGAAGTTTTGTTTGAGGGTCATTTTATTTTGCAAGAAGATGGTGGTGGTTGTGGTTTTGACGGCGAGGTACGCGATGGGAATGTTTGTTTGAAAAAAAAAAATGAAAAAACAGTTTTTCAAAAATTGGTTAGGATCAAGGGGTGGTTTTGGAGTGTGACGTAAAATATATTAAAATATTTTTTTAAAAAATATTTTTGACAGTTACACATTAAAAAAATTTAAAAATAAAAAAATAATTAATTAAATAAAAAAATTTCAAAATTTAATGAAAAACAGAGTGAAAATTTATAAACTTTTAATATGTTATTGGATGTCTCTTTGTTAAGATCTTTGAAACTCATGAACGAGACATTGCAGTATTATTAGAAACAAGTAGCATAATTATTTAAATAATTCAAAACAACCAAATATTTATCAATTTATTAATGACAAATTATAACATATAGCTAGCCAAGGAAATTACACAAAGCATACACTCCGAGCCCTCAGTTGATCTTCATAAGTGACAAACTGTTGTAGAAGATCTCAGCCAACACGACCCTCACAGTAGTAAACATGAAGAAATTAGACAAACATAGAATTTAATAATGATGTATTAAGTTCAACAACGAGGGAGCAAATGAACTGATTGGCATCCATTATGAACAAATGAAAAGCCAATTAAGTAGATCACCAGCAGGAACGACGAGCAAAGCACACAGAGAACGAATATTAATCTCCAGCAAATTAAACACTCTTCATCTTTATTTGAACAAACTAGATTGTCAGCAACAACACCGAACAAATTGAAGTCCCCGAATTATAACCGTCAGCAGAAACCCCAATGAAAGCTGAAAAAAATTAGACAAACATATAATTTAATAATGATGTATTAAGTTTAAAGAAATTTCAATTGCTGAATGAATTAGTCAACTTTGCATTTCATCATGACATACCTTGTCTTCTTCTCTTGGTTATGGAGTTCCACTTGAACTTGCCTCTCCAAAACACAAGAGGTTTTGTCATTTTTTTTTTCAAAGCTAATATTGTTTTCAGGGAAAATAATTTAAACGAAAAAAGGAATTGAAGAATGAATAAAAATGTAAAACTAAATATGATAGATTTAGATATGGTTTGCTCCTGCTACCTGCATGAGATGTGTCTTCTCCACTGTCAAACATCTTAGGCCAATCTTCTCCTGTTCCCCTTCGACACCTTTTGCTCAAACTTGGACAATCATTGATCTTAAGATTTTGAAATTTCTTTAAATTGCCGATGCAATCTGGTATTTCTTCAATGTCTGGACAGTCTCTGATGATAAATGTTTGTAAGGATTCTGCAGATCCTTGAAGAAGTTGTTCTGGTAAAGCAAGAGTTGTTGGTAACGCTGCAAATATTACAATACGAAGGGAAAGGGAAAGAGGTTGATTTTTTTCCTCTTTTTTTTCTTCTATTGTCATTAAATCAAGCTTTTCACACATTATAATAAATAGTTCTTCCAGAGTAGTTAGGCATTTTATGCTTCTAGGCAGAGAAATCAAGCTATCACATCCACCAATAGTCAATTTTCGAAGACTTTTGAGACCTTGCATATCTTCGCACAAATTTTCTAGATTTTCACACCAACATGGATAAAGTTTGAAGACACTCCAAACACCCAATCCCTCCTTCTAGCAACCGCTTCTGCTGAGTAACTAGAGTTAAATATCTAAGGCTGGTCAAGTACCTCACATCTTTGGTCAGCTCTTCTAACCCTTCACCTGTAACCGCCAGAGCTTACAAGTTTTGCAATTTGAAGAGAGATTTTGAGTCTTTTTATTTTTAGGTTCCTCCCAAAATGGATATATCTCAAATGTTTCAAGGCGCAAATCCTCTCCGGAAAATTCTCTAATCCAGAATCATGCAATAATTCCAAAGACCGCAAATGCTTGAATTCTGACAAACATTTCTCAAAGTCTGTTGTGCATTTAGGTCCCACTATACCATCTGCAAAGACTATTGACCGCACTTGATGGAAGTTGTTTGGGAACTTGGGGAGAGTTTTATGAAAAAATAAATCAGAGTCAAGAACTGACAAATGACGGGTCGTTTTGGAAATTTGGTGGTTTTGAGAGCTTATGATTGAAAACTCATTTTGAGCCCATGATGATGCAAGATCATGCATTAAATCATGCATCTTAAATAAAGCTCCAATAAGCTTATCCTCATAATCTTGGAAGAAACATCTTGAGATCAACTCGCGCACATAACGCAAGCCAACATCTTCCAACTTCTCATTTGGATTCGATGATCGAAGAATGAGCCCATGTGCCATCCAAAATTGCACCAATAAGAGATCTACGAACTCGTAATCTTTTGGAAAAACCGAACAATAAAGAAAGCATCTTTTCAAGTGAGTCGGCAGTCTTTGATAGCTTATTTTCAAGGCAGGTAAAATACCATCTCCCTCTTCTTCCCACTTCTCACTGTCTCTCACCGATTTCCACTCTTTTTCATCAGTCTTACCATGAACTTGCTTGCATTTCGCCACTATTTCTTTCCCAATTCCAGCCAAATTTGGATGCAACTCCATTTGCCCTTCCTTGAATGCACACTTGTAAAACAATGACAGACAGTCCTCCCGACCTAGAAGACTTAGGTTGTACGCAGTAACAGTACCCATAATCTCAGCAACACGTTGACTACGGGTAGTTACTATAATCTTACTTCCACCAGCGCCTTTTGATAACAAAGGCTTCAACAACAACCATTTTTTAGAATCTTCATCCCAAACATCATCCAAAAGAAGCAAGTATTTCCTACCATTCAGAATTTCTTCAAGTTGTTTCTTAAGCTCACCCTCATCCAAATCCGCGCATCTTTCCCCAGTTGCAGATTTAATAATTTTTTGTACCACTTGTTTCAAGGAAAAATCATCTGAAACACATGCCTCCATCTTCAGATCAAAATGACTTTTTACATTTTCAGCATCACACACCGATTTGGCAAGAGATGTCTTCCCCAAGCCTCCCATTCCTACAATCTGAAGGACAAGGGGATGTGCATCACCAACCTTAGAAGGTTCTGCTAAAAGGTTGATGATGCGTTCTTTGTCTTTGTCTCTTCCGATAAGACCGGAAAAGCTCTCAAAGGATCGGTTCATCTCTGTTTCCTTATGCGAGACATGACTACAATCAATAGCCTGCTCGCTGAGGTGGAACTCAGACTCAAGAGATGAAATCTCAGCAATCTTATTAGAGCTTGAAAAGAAGCGACGTACCTTTCTGCTGGTGCTCCCTGTTGTTTTCACCACCTGCCTTCGCAAAGTTTCGCACTCGATTTCGTCCAGCACGTTCTCGGCATCATACAAGACTTCTCTGAGATCGTTGAGCCAGAGCCGAATCTTGTCATTCTTTGATTGTTTCTGCTCAGCATCGGACAACACTGCGGTGATGGCTGACAATCTAATTTCGTTTTGAAGATGATATGGTGATGATGTATTGTTAATTAATTTCAGTTTTTTATGTATGTATATATGATCAAATTACAACCTAATCAATCAAAAAGAATTTTGAACTACACTTAATTTTAAATTAAATAAGATTATAAAGAATTTAAACAACATACATTTGTGATTTAACATTGAAATGGAAGGATAAACAAGAGTAAAATAATTTTGAATTAAAAATAAAAAAAAAAGGGAATGTCACGAAAACAAAAAACTCCCATCCTTGAAATTCCTTACCCCTTCCTTCTTGCGTCCAATATTCGTTGAATGACTAAAACAGATATGAAAGATGGGTCACTACCAGAAATTCGCTAAATACCAATGGATTCACCGACGGATCCGTCGGTAATTACGGACCGAATTACCGACAGAAAATTCAGAATTAATGAAAAAAGGGCGGGTAGATGGCACCGAGGTTTTAGCGGGTGATTTTGCCGACGGAATGAAAACCTGGGGCCCGTACGCGTGATGGGACCTGTTCACCATCAATAATACCGACAGAATCACCGACGGATTTGAAATGCTAGATCCGTACCGGTGACGTGACCGGTGCACCGTTAAAAATACCGACGGAATCACCGAGGGATTTGAATAGAAGGTCCGTGCGGTGACGTGTCGATTGCCCGTCAGAATTACCGACGGTTTCGCCGACGGAATAAAACCGTCGGTAATGCCATCGGCAAAAGTGAATATATGGCCACTTTGCCGACACTCTCCTCCCCCATTTCTCCTTCTTCTTCCTAATCCTAACCCTCCCCATCTGCAAATAACCAGCCCCCCCTCGCCCCAAAACAAAAATCTTCCTCATCTCAGCACAACAAGTTGTATTTCTTGAAGTTTTGTGGTCACAGCTTCCGTGTTCTGATTTACCGACGGATTTTATCATTTTTTGTAAGTAATTCTATCTTTTAAAATTTTAACATTTAAATGTCAATTTTATTGTTTTTTTAGTATATGTATTTTTTTTTAGTAGATGTACATGTTTTATTGTTATTTCTCAAACAAACTTGTAGTATATGAATGTATAATTTTATACTTGTTATGGTTTGTTTTAGATTTTGTAAGATTGTATTTGTTTGTAAATTGTTAAAACTTAATTTGTAGAATTACCGAATTACATGTTATGTTTTGAAATAATTAAGAGCTTGCTTAATGGGTCCTTTTTATAGAGGTTCGATAGAAGTCATGGATGATCGTTCATGGATGTATCTAGATTCACCCCAAGGATTGCGGAGGATGGATTATTGTAACGGGGTTCAGGGTTTTATTAATTTCGCAACATCTATTCCCAGAAATTTTACTGGAGGCGGTATTAGGTGTCCATGCAGGAAGTGTCAAAATAAAAAGTATTTGCATCCAGATGTTGTAATGATGCATCTTCTACACAAAGGGTTTGTGGAGGATTACGAGTGTTGGTATGCACATGGAGAGGTATTTGTTAGTAATAGGAGAATGGGAGAAACGGTGGTTGGGTCAACTTCTAGTGCTAGCAATGTGCATGAAGCGGCAAATGACAACACTAATCCTTACAGAAACATGGTTATAGATGCAATGAGAATGAATCAAGATAATGTCAATCAATGTCCAATCGTAGAAGAAGAACCTAATGCAGAGGCAACTAGGTTTTTTGATTTGTTCAAAGATTCTGACGAACCATTATGGGATGGCTGCACAAACCACAGTAAATTATCGGCCGTGGCACATGTGTTCACCATCAAGTCAGATCACGGGTTGAGTGAGGTCGGGTATGACAAAATTATTGATTGGGCAAGAAGCATTTTACCTGAAGGGAACAGGCTCAAAGAGAACTTCTATGCTGCGAAGTCCATGATGAAACCCCTCGGTTTAGGATACCAGAAAATTGACATATGCCCTAACTTCTGTATGTTATACTACCTTGAAAATGCTGAGATGACTGAGTGCATGACATGCGGGCATTCCCGTTACAAACCCAGAACTGGCAGGGGGGAGACTCTAGTGGCATATAAAAAAGTTAGATATTTCCCGATCACACCTAGACTGCAGAGGTTATTTATGTCACCAAGGACTGCTGAGCACATGACATGACACCAAACACATTTTGCCGTTGATGGTGTGATGGTGCATCCTTCTGACGGTGAAGCGTGGAAACGCTTTAACAGTGTTCATCCTGACTTTTCTACTGAATCAAGGAATGTTCGACTTGGGTTGTGTACAGACGGGTTCAACCCATTTAGGTCATTTGCTGCTCCCTATTCTTGTTGGCCGATCATTCTCACAGTTTATAACTTGCCATCGTGAATGTGTATGAGGCCGGAGTTCATGTTTCTATCTACTGTCATACCCGGTCCAAGCAGCCCGGGGCGGAATATAGATATTTGTCTTCGACCGTTGATAGATGAGCTGGCGCAGTTGTGGTCCTCCAGATTTCTGACTTATGATATATCGAGGAAACAAAATTTCCTTATGAGGGTGGCTTTGATGTGGATTATCAGTGATTTTCCAGCTTATGGAATGCTTTCTGGTTGGAGCATGCATGGGAAACTCGCATGTCCATACTGCATGGAAAACAACAAGGCATTCACGCTAGCAAACAGAGGTAAAGCTTCTTTTTTTGACTGTCACCGTCGCTTCTTGCCACTTAATCACAGGTTCAGAAAGAACAGAAAAGATTTCTTTGTTGGTAGAGTTGAAAAAGATGTTGCATCCCCGCGTCTTTCTAGTGAAGAATTGCATCATGTTGTATCAGAGTACGGTGACATTGTGTTTGGCCTTCAATCAGGTTAGCAAAAGTTTCCTGGTTTTGGTTTGACCCATAATTGGGTAAAGCGAAGTATCTTTTGGGAGCTTCCGTATTAGAAGACTAATCTTCTCCGCCATAACCTTGACGTCATGCACATCGAAAAGAACGTGTTTGAGACACTATGCAAACTTCAGATGATATTCCCTCCTTCATTTTTTGACTCAATGGAGCATCTCCCTATACATCTACCGTTCGAGGCAAAAGCTGGAGGACCGGTCCAGTATAGATGGATGTACCCATTCGAACGGTGAGATATTACAGTTGCAATGGAATTCATATCTTAAAGTATCTTAAAAAAAAAAGGTTAAGAACAAGGCGCATGTTGAGGCTTCGATATCTGAGGCCTATATTGTTGAAGAGATATCAACATTTATCTCGTACTATTTCGAACCTCATCTGAGAACAAGTATCAATCGCGTTCCACGGCATGACGATGGCGGTGAAGTGCCTTCTAGTGGGAACTTGTCAATATTCTCCAATACTGGACGAACCACACCTAAAAATGTCGTAAGAGGAAGATATTTGTCGGAAATAGAATTCAAACAAGCACACAACTATGTTCTATTTAACTGTGATGAGCTGAGACCATTTATTCAGTAAGTCTATATATGTGTAATACTAATTAAACTTTGTCAGTAATATACTGTTAATTATATATTGTAATATCATACACTCATTATCACTTGCAGGCAACATCGACAATATTTGCTCTCTAATAACTCGCAGCTGACCGAATCCCAGATCTTTCAATTACAAGATGAACAATTTGCCACATGGTTCAGAACACATGTAAGTACTATCACAAACTCATTCTAACGTATGCATGTCATTACGAGATTCTCGTTCATTTACCGTGTATTGATGTACATTTAATTACATATATTTACAAGGTTTATCAAATGGGAAGGAGTGCGCCCAAGTCATTGTCTTCACTAAGCCTCGGCCCTGAAAGAAAAGTTAAGTGCTACAACGGGTATTTTGTCAATGGATATGTTTTCCATACTGAAGAATACGGGCAAGGAAGAAAGACATACAACTGCGGTGTTTGTGTTAAGGGATCCACAAGTAGCCAGTTAGAAGTTGACTACTATGGTAGATTAGAAGAGGTCGTCGAACTGCAATATCATAGCGAGCAGAATAAAGTGTTTTTATTCTAATGCTATTGGTATGACACGACGGACAGAGGAATCAAAGTTGATCCGCACCATGGTCTGGTCGAAATCAACTCAAAAGCTAGACTCCGCAACATAAACGATGTCTTTGTTTTCGCAAAGCAATGTCAACAAGTTTATTACACATACACCCCTTCATTTAGAAAGGATCGATCAAGAGTTGATTGGTTGTCCGTTTTAAAAACGAAACCACGGGGTCGTGTCGAGGTTGTTCAGGATGAGAACGAAGACACAAGTGTGTGAGATGAAGTCTTTCAAGTTCGTAAGTTGGTTGAACCATATCGAGTTGCTCCTTCGATTGAATTGGAAGAAAATTCAAATTTTCGAGTTCTCGATGATAGTCTTGTTGATATTGACGGAGAGGAGTTGAATGTTGTTCTTAGCTCAAGCGGACAAGTAAATGTCGATGAAGAAGATGATATCCATATTGAAGATTGCGATGAAGATGATGACAATTCAATTGATGAGGAAGAAGAAGAAAATTCCGACTAATTATGAAAATGAAGCCCTATGTAAAAACATTTGTCTCATGTAATTTAGATTATAGATGATGTATTTTGTAAAACAAAATATTTACTGTTTAAGCAATGTGGTTATTGTTTTATGTGATGGACAGTTTATCAGTTAAGTTTTTGCAGGAAGGTAAACAGGCAATACAAAGATAACCTTTCCTGCATAATGCAAACTTACCGACGTCCATACCAACGGATAACCATCCGTTGGTATCTCATAGAGAGTTTGAAATTAATTACGCGAAATGCCACCAACACCGACGACATTACCGACGGATTCACCGACACCTACACCGACGGATTCTAGTCCGTCGGTATCTCACAGAGAGTTCGAAAACAATTATAACAAAATGCCACCTTCACCGACGGATATACCGACGTAATTAAATCTGTCGGCATCTCAGAGAGAGTTCGAAAACATTTACAACAAAATGCCACAATCATCGACGGGTATACCGACGGATTATATTCCGTCGGTATCTCACAGAGAGTTCGAAAATATTGACACCAAAATGCCACAATCACTGACGGATTCACCGATAGATTTTTCGACGCTAATACCGACGGAATATTTCCGTCGGTAATTTGTCGATCATACATATTACCGACGGACTGCGTGATTTCCGAAGTGTGTGAATTAATGCGCCTCTGAACTTGTCATATTACCGACAGAATCACCGACGGACGGCGAAAAATATAGAGGGTTTTAAAAAATTTGGTGCGAAATTCAAAAAATACCGACGGATTTTTGACCTGTTACCGACGGAATTTTTGACTTGTTACCGACGGATATTAAGTCCGTCATGATTCCATCGGTAAAATTGCCCTATAAGTTCCAGCCCCCGCCGCTTGGCCTCATTTTTTCTTCTTCTCCCCGCGCCGCTTCTCTTCTCTTCTCCTCCGTTTTGCACCTCAGATTTTTGATTTTTTTGCCCTGAATCCTTCAAGAATTTCACCTTCAATCTCTAGCAAGATTTAGTGTTGTGAATCTTCCTCAAATTAAAAGGTATGTGTTTTTTTCCAATTTATTTTATTTACTTTTAATTTATTTTTAGTTGTTTTTATTTTTGTTATTTTGTTGTTTTTGTGTTTTTTTTTGTAATGTAGATAAAGTTTTGAATTTGTCACATTATTAGGGTATGTATATTTCGTTCCTTTTATTGATGTAGGTTTTTTTTTAAATTTTTGAATATTTTTTATTGTTTTGTTGTCATAATAACATATTAGTTAATTTGTTGAATATTTGTTGTTAAAATTGAATTTAACTTAGAATTAATAATTGAATATGTTAGAATAATTATTAATTTTACTCTATTATTCTATGATTTGTGTTTAATTATTTTCATTGATTTTAATTGTTAGTCTATATATTTTTTTTAATTTATTGAATATAATTTATTGTTGTATTGCCATATATAATTATTGATTAATTTGTTGAATTATAATTGTTAATGTTGAATTTACCTTAGAATTAATAATTGGATATGTTGGAATAATTAGTATTTTGTTTTTATATATTATTCCATGATTTGTGTTTAATTGTTTCCATTGATTTTAATTGTTAGTCTATATTTTTTTTTAATTTATTGAATATAATTTATTGTTGTATTGCCATATATAATTATTGATTAATTTGTTGAATTATAATTGTTAATTTTGAATTTACCTTAGAATTAATAATTGGATATGTTGGAATAATTAGTATTTTTTTATATATTATTGCATGATTTGTGTTTAATTGTTTCCATTGATTTTAATTGTTAGGCTATAATTCTTTTTTATTTTATTGAATATATTTTATTGTTGTATTGCCATAATTATTTAATCATTTGTTGAATTAATATTGTTAATGTTGAATTTATCTTAGATTTAATAATTGAATATGTTGGAAGAATTATTAATTTTACTCTAACTTGATGATTTGTGTTTAATTGTTTCTATTTATTTTGAATTTATAGTTTTGTTGTATTGACATAATTATTGAATAATTTGTGAATTGTAATTGTTAACGTTGAATTTATCTTAGGATTAATAGTTGAATATGTTGGAATAATTAGTATAGATTGGTTCAATTGGTTGTGGTATTGTTAATATTTACAGGTTTGTGGATTTGGGTAGTATCCAGTATAGGAGAGGTGCTGCCGATTTTTTTTTAACTTTTGAATTTTCTTATACAATTATTTATATAAAATTGTTTAGATGCGCAAAATGAAAACCAGAGCTGGTCGTTCACGTCCAGTCGAATCAAGTTCGTCTAGCAGCGATGATGATGTTTCCTTAGGTGCCTCTTCTTACACCACCTGCGCCGTCAACCGATGCTGCCTCTTCTAGCGATGTTTCACATCGCAAAAGCGGTGTGCCTTCGCAGCGGAATCAATTTACCCGCAAGTACGAGGCACAGTGGAAGGACGATCTTTCAATGTAAGTTTGTTAAGGTTTTAGTTTTTTTATATATAAAAAAACAAATTTAAAACATAATTTATGAAGTAATCACTATTTCATTAATTTCATTTCTTTTCAAGTTCACAAACATTGAGGCCGCCCGAGTAATATCATCGGTGTTTAAAGCGTCGATGGAGATTCCATTGTTTCAATGGAGTCAGATATCCAGGCATCCTAAATAGATGCCTCAAATCAATGCATGGTTTCGTAGATTTGAGGTTCGTGTTAATATATAATTTTCAGCTTATTTCTAATAAATTCTAGTTATAATTGTAAATAAATTATTAACATTTTAAAAAATTATTTTTTTATACACAACATCGATTCTACTGGGACGATGAACATGACACTGTTGTGAGGAGGGTGTGGGAAAATCACACGGCAATTAGGTAACATCGAAAACAATACGACTTTTTTTTTACATAATTATTTATGTTTCGAAATGTAATTTTTTCGTGCGTGAATTAGGTTGCGTGATTTTTGGTATGACACCCAGAAAAAAGCAAAAAAAAACAGCGAGGGATAAGGGGTTCCAAGGCTGGAACGATGTTGCGGTTTGGAGGGATTTCAAACCAATATACATCCCGGAATATATATGGCCACACTATCTTCAGCACGTGACGTCTGAGCGGTTCACTAGACGCTCACAGTCCGGTGCTGGCAACCGAAATCGGCCAATTCATGGCTCGGTGACAACGCACACCGGCAGCTCCGTTCCGTTTGCTGCACATGCGAAACGGATGGTAAGATTAATTTAAATGAAATATATCGTTCAATTAATTTGTTGTTAATACATTTTTTTCATTATAGGCTACGTCTCTTGGACGTGAGCCGAGCCCTATGGGGCTGTTTGTGGAGACGCACATGCGTAGTCATGACCGCCAAAAAGGGACGCAACAGTTCGTTGACGACCGTGCTCAACAATTTGTGGTATGTTTGTTCAACCATTTTATTTTGTAAGTTATTATTATGTTTATTGAATTGAATATGATGATTTTTTTTTCAGGAGACTTATAATAATCGCGTGCACTGACAGACCAGGCCCATGCACCTCGGACGACGCGAAGCCAGGAGGGCCACACCGTGATCGACCACGCTCACCGACCAGCCGACCGGCGCTGTGCTGCTCCCCACGTTGCCCAGCAACCCACGTCGTTCTGCTCCCCACGCTGCCCATGCAGCCCCGCTCCCTTTGCTCGCCTATAAAAGAAAGGTGGAGATTGTAAGCACGGGAGGGAAAGAGAAGAAGAAAAAACCGAGACCAAGAGAGAGAGAGAGACTGAAGGAGAGAGAAACAGTGGACCTAAAGCAATAAACACCTAAAACTCAAGAAAATGAAACTGAGAGAAGGGGGAAGAAGACTGAAGCCGTTGGGAAAGCTTAGTGGAAAAGAAAAACCAAGCACAACCCGAGAGGCACCGGACTGTTGGGAACCGTCGCTTTGAACCACCAACCTCCGCTGCAGCACCATCAACACGGACGCTCGACCAACAGCATCGCCTCCGCCAGGTATTCTTCTCCCCCTGCATTTTTCATTTTTCCCCTTACTGTTTTTTACCTCCTGCATGCAGAATCGTTCTGCATGCAGGAGTTAGGGGAAGGGAAAATAATTCCCTTCCCCGTTGGGTTCTTATACTGGGCTGGGTTTCCGGCCCACTTTTGTTATTAGTTTTTTTGGGCCAGACCGAGTCTGGCCCAATCCGAAGAGAAGTTTTTTTTTGTTGGGCCGCATTCGTCCCATCCACCTTGCGGGCCGAGATCGGCCCATCCACCTTGCGGGCCGAGATCGGCCCGATTCCAGCTGGGTTGGGTTCAGCCCGATTCCAGCTGGGTTGGGTTCAACCCGATTCCAGCTGGGTTGGGTTCGGCCCATTCATTTGGACCGGCCCAACCCGATTTTTATTATATATATATATTATGAATTATAGTATATTGTAATATATATGTGTGTATATTGTGTATATATATTTTTACTAGAAGAAAATATTTTGAAAAATCTTAAAAAATATATTGTTGATTTCCTTGAATATTTTTGTCAAAATGGGTTAATGTTGGTTGGTATATTTATACTGTAAAGATACTAAACCAGTGTTAAAAATACCCGGTTTTTGTAAAAATATCAAAGATTTTCCGAATAAAAAATGTTTTTGCTTTCAAAAAATTTCTAAAAAATACCTAAAAATGTTGTTGATTTTTCTGCATATTTTTATTAAAATGGAATAATATTGGGTTGTATTTTTATACCGTAAGGATACAAGCTCAGTATTTAAATACCCGATTTACGTCAAAGCAACAAAAAAAAAGGGATATAATAATAATAATATTTTCAAAAATTGTTTTGTTTTAAAATACGGCTTAGTCTCTCCAATACATATAGATATAAATACTATAACATCATATTTTTTTACACAACAAAGAAAATTTTCAAAACAATATATGTATAAGCATGCATTTTGGCTTTAATAACCAGTTTATTTAAGCCATGAGAACTAGGCCAATATTTCAAAAATTCTAAAAAATCTTTTTGTTTTCTTTTTAGTATTTGGGATTACGAATTTATACGTAAAACGTATTCCTAAATATTATTATTTTTGGTATAGACGTTAGAACGATTAAGATTTTACCCGATAAGATAAAAGACCTTCTTATTGAGGAGGATTTTTCTTGAACCATAGACAAACCAACGACTAGAACGTACAATAACACCTTAGTTTTTATCAGACAATAAAACAATGCAGCTTACCTTAGGTAAGGCGTATTTGGGGTGCTAATACCTTCCCTTTACGCAACCAGTCCCCGTACCCAATCTCTGAGACCAGTTAGGGTTCCTAGTGACCAAAATACTAGGTGGCGACTCCCATTCCATTTTTACCAAAAAAATAATATTTTCTCGTATCCCCACATATATATTACTTTGTAGTTTTAAAAATGGAATAAACTTAGTCTTTTCGCCGCGACGACGCATACGTGCGACAGAATGGCGACTCCACTGGGGACCTTGTAGACTAAGCTTTGTTTTTGTCTGATTTGTTTGTGTTTTTTTTTGGTGTTTATTGTTAATATGCCTGTCCTTTTATTTGCGTATTTATTTTATTTTATTAATATTATTCATGCATTCTATACAATTGTCTCATGCATCACTTGCTTTAATTTTGAAAAGCACACACAAGCTTTAAGTTAAGTGGGGAATTAGCGATTTACCCTAAGACTATTGGTTAGGGTTTAAATGCGTGAAACACCCAACTCATATCTGAGTGCCTGCTTGGTAATGGTGGGCATACGTGTCTTAACTGTTCCTTGCAACGCCCCCATACTTCTTTACGAAGAACGTCATTGGGCATATATGAGACCCTTCAAGACCAGATAGAAAAACTACCCACTCTCACTTGATAATTAGAGCTTGTCCTTAGGTTGTGAATCTTACTTTCATTTTGCATCACGATTAATACTATTGAATTCATCAACCCAGGTTTTTGAGCTGAAATCATGACTAAGTACCTCTCTTTCCAAGAATATGGACAAGAGTCTGAGTTGGCTCAGATTGCCGAAGGAAAATGCCCAAGAATCGATACTAGTGGTTTACCATGCATTACCAAGGTAAATCACATGGTAAACGACTTAGGAAAGTTGCTGCCTATCATGGAATATGTCGATGAGACTTTGTTTGAAAGGCGATATGGGAGAATTGCACAGATAATGAGGTTACCTGTACAAGCAGCGGCGATCAAAGCCCTTCTGCATTTTTGGGATCCGAGTTATCGGTGTTTTACCTGTGGAAACATCGATATGACACCCACCTTGGAAGAATATGAGAGAATTCTGGACTTTCCAAATGACAGCCACAGAATCTACCACCGACGCAGATTTGAAGACACAGCTTCGGAAGTAGTCAGCTTATTAAGTTTAGGAAAGATCAGCCAGTGTAGAGTCGCTGAAGGGGGTTTTAAATGGAAGGTCATTGAAGCCCGAATGAAGAAAAATGCCGAAGAAGGCAAGTTGGGAGACGAGCGATATAGGTTGGTGGCCTTCGCCATTTTTGGGCTAGTGTTGTTCCCTTCTGAAACTGGGGTCATCAGTTTAGAAGCAGCAAGTGTCTTCGTCGAGTATGAGCGTGACCGGATCAATCCTTCCTCAGCCATCTTGGGGGAAACCATGTTATCTCTTAGTCACTGCCGGACACATGGAAAAGGAGCTATGAGATGCTGCGTCCCTATGTTGTACCTATGGATAATTAGTCATATCGAAGCACCGAGAGACATCTTCAACAACTTTTGGTGGTTTGACTTGCGACCGCTAAAGATTACCATAGATGAGACTTGGAAGAATTGGGATGAGAAAGCATGGAGGGATAAGTATGCAGCATTGCCAAGTAGCAACTTCAAATGGAAAGCGCCGTGGATGAACAACGCTATTTGCACAATGAGCTGCGGAAGCAAGATATGGGTTCCTTTAATTGGTGTAACCGGTTACATCAGCTATGCGCCCGCCCTCGTAACAAGGCAGTTGGGCGGAATGCAATATACGCCAAGAACCTTGGGTTTAGCTGATTTTATTGGGTTATTCAAGCACCAACCGTTCATAGAAGAAATGGCGCTTATCCGACAGGATTGGGAAAGGCCCGTGAAGGTGAAAAGAGAAGAAGGAAGCAGTTTTGAAACCTCATTCAGCCATAATTATACAGTTTGGAGGAATGAAGATTTTCCTGCAGCGAAGGGTCTCTCTACACAAGAACAGCCAGAGGCAGCGATAGAACCACAGAAAAGGAAAAGAAAGGATGACGAAGAAGATCTAAGAAAACAGTTAGATCAATGTATAATAGAACTCAGCAAAAGCAAGGGGCGACAACAACTGCTAGAGAACCAGCTCGAGGAGGAAAATACGATGAGGGTTTTCTTCAATCAGCGGTTAGAAAAGCAAGAGAAACAACTAATGTCTCTAAAGGAATGGCAGAAAAGGGCCGAGGTAGCTGAAGAGGTAACAACGGGGGTCCAGGTTGAGTTAATGAATCGAATAGCTGATTATGACGAGTTGGTCAAGAAGAATGGGGTAGCAGAAAAAGAATTGGCTAAGGTTAAGAGGTCAACAAAAGGCGTGGATGTGGATAAGGAGATGATGGATTCTTTGAAGAAGGGGAGGAAACTTCTTTTAAAGAAAATAGAAGATGAAAAGGAGAAGAATCGTCTAGCCAACCTCGACATAGAAGAAGAAAGGAAGGTTAGAGCTCAATACATGGTGCAACTAGAGGAAGAAAGAAATGCGAGAAGGGCCGCTGAGTCTGACATGAGAGATTACCAGAAGAGAGCTGAGTCTTCAAAAGGAAGGATGAGGGCGTTACAATCGGAGATCGAGGTACGAGAAGAAGAGTTAAGGGAGTTGAGAAGCCACTACTTCGAGATGGAAGAAGAGATGAGCAAGGCTAAGCAAGAGCGTCAAGAATGCCAAGACTACATGGACAGCTTCGCAGTTCAAATCAATTCCAAAATAGCAGAGCTGGACATCGAAAAGGAGGAGCTACAGAGGACAAGAGATAAGTTGGCACAATCAGAGGGTATGGTGCGAGTATTGGAAAGAAGCAATGAAGCATTAGGAGCCAGCAACGAAGCAATAATCGGAGATAACGCTGTATTCCATGATAAGATAAGACATATGTCAAAACAGGTTGAGCACGTAGCCCGTTGTGTGGAAAGGTTGCAACAACAAGCCACCGAAGTTGGAAATGACGGTTCAAAGTATCGAGAATACATGAGGGCCATGGTCTGTTTTATTAGGGATTTAGCTAATAGGGGAAATGCCTTTTAGAAGTAGCAATGTATAGGACTTCTCTTTTCCATTATTGTTTTGTATGAGCAATTATGTTATTTATAAGAAGTCCATGACGTATTTCCTTTCTTAATGTGTTGAGTAAGCCACTATGATAAGAACTTGGCAAACCCTCCTTTATGGTAATCCGGTCAACTCAGAAATCTTGTTTAAAGGTTACGAAAGTCATGAATCGGCTCATAATATATTACATATATATACACATTACATATGCATCGCATTCTCATCATACATTTTGTTTTTAATTCATCATATGCATGCCAGATCGTGAAACATAGGTCCCATATCCAGAGTCCATCAAACCCGGTCAAGATCAAGAATGGAAAACGAGGAAAGAGCTCAATTAGAGTCGCACTACCAGACCGAGTTGGAATCAGTGAAAAATGAAGTTTCTCGACTGACCAGTCTGCTTGAGCAACTGTTAAGAACCAAGAACAAAGAGGGAACGTCTACCCAACCACCTATAGGAGCACCGTCAGTTCCTGTCCCGGGGTTATCTCAGAACTTGGGGGCAGATTCAGCGACGGGGCAGCACTTTGCACCGGCTATTCCCATTCAGCCCCCTCAAGCTCGCATCACTGTAGATTTAACAGCTGAGGGGCCTTCCGATAATAGGTCCACTGGTTCTGTGAACGAGGACAAAATATCAGCATTAGAAGAAAGGTTAAGAGCAGTCGAGGGAAATGATTGGTTTGACCCCATGCGAGCGTCGGAAATATGCTTGGTACCAAACCTCACGGTACCAAAAGATTTTAGGATACCGGAGTTTATAAGGTACACTGGGTTGGAATGCCCAAACACTCACCTTCGATCTTATTGCAATAAGATGGCTGAGGTGATTCATGACGATAAGTTAATGATCTACTTTTTCCAAGACAGTCTATCGGGATCTGCGTTAAGTTGGTACATGAGGCTGGATAATGTCAAGATTAAGAAATGGAAGGACTTAGTGGAGGCTTTCCTAAAGCAATACAAGTTCAATTTAGAAATCGCTCCAGATCGAACGAGCCTCATGTCACTCGAAAAAAGAAGCCAAGAGTCAGTGAGGGCTTATGCGCAAAGATGGAGAGATGAGGCCACGCATGTGCAACCCCCTTTAATAGAAACAGAGATGGTGACTTTGTTCGCCAATACATTCAAGGCACCTTACTATGAGCATTTAATGGGTAGCTCATCTCAACATTTCTATGATGTTGTACGCGTGGCCGAAAGAATAGAGCAAGGAATTAAAGCTGGGCGCATAGTGGAGCCTTTAGAGAAGAAAGGTTTTGTTGGAAGGAAAAGAGAAGGTGACGTTAACAATTTGGAGGATGGGTACAAAGGCAAGAAAGTAAATTTCCGTAGTCCACAAGCACCTACCGCTCAAGTCTCACGCATAAACTTTAACCAATCTTTTTCACCTAACCGAACAAATAACCAGCCAAACTACCAAGATCACTACCAAAGACCACACCCAAGATACACTTCAGAACAACTGCCGCCTTTACCCATGCCATTGAAGGACATGTATGCCAAGCTGTTGAGCATTGGACAAGTAGCTCCTATCCCTACATTACCATTACAACCACCATTCCCAATTTGGTACAAGCCTGATTTGTCTTGCGAGTACCATGGGGGTAATCCCGGGCATGGGATTGAAACTTGCTATGCCTTCAAAAAGAGGTTATTGGAGCTTATTAGGGCGGGATGGGTATCCTTTGAAGACAAGCCCAATGTTAATTCAAACCCATTGCCTAAGCATGCTCCAAATAGTGGTGGAATAGGCATGATCGAAGTGGGAAATCAAGGCAAGGTGTTGAAGGTGCCGATGAAAAGGTTGTACAACATGTTAGTACAATCAGGATTTCTAAAGGCAAAGGTGGTAAGGCAATCGGGGAGAGGTGACTACTGTAAGTTCCACGGAAGAGATGGACATCACATTGAGGATTGCACAGAGTTTTGCGAAAAGATCGCAAAAATGTTGAAGATGGGACAATTGAGGATTGAACCCATGGAGAGCAGGCGTGAGGTGAGCATGATGGAAGGCCAAGATGAGATGGCAGGAGTTTGGCGGATCCAACAGACTACTAATGGGCCCCCAAGGCTGATCTTGATTAAACCGTCCTGCACAAAAGAGAATCACAATGCCATGCCGTATAATTATGGGTATGCCTCCGACATTCGAGCGCCTCTTCCTTTGTTCCAGACGGAGATAAGTGGTTTGACCAGGAGTGGTCGTTGCTTTACGCCTGAAGAATGGAGGAAGGAAAAGGGTAAGGAGGTGGTAGATCTGGACAAAGCTCCCGAAGTTAATAAACCAGTAATGGAAGAGGAGTCGAATGAGTTTTTGAAGTTGATCAAGCATAGTGAATATTGCATAGTGGATCAACTAAAAAAGACTCCAGCGCGGATCTCCCTTATGTCCTTGATACTCAGCTCTGAGCCGCATCGAAATGCCTTGCAAAAGGTATTGAATGAGGCATATGTACCTCAAGACATTGAGCATAAAACCATGGAGCATTTAGTAGGGAGGATCCATGCAACTAATTACCTCTACTTCACGGCTGATGAGCTTGATGCCGAAGGTACCGGACACAACAAGCCTTTATACATTACTGTTAGGTGCAAAGACTGTCTTGTAGGGAAGGTGCTCGTCGATAATGGCTCGGCCCTCAACGTGTTGCCAAAGCACATTCTGGAGGAAATGCCGATTGATGAATCTCATATGAAGCCAAGTACTATGATGGCCAGAGCGTATGATGGCTCACCTAGGCCAATACTTGGGACTTTAGAAGTGGAGCTATATGTGGGACCGCAAATGTTCCTAGTGACACTTCAGGTTATGGATATCCACCCTTCCTATAGCATGTTGTTGGGAAGACCTTGGATTCACGCGGCGGGGGCAGTAACTTCGTCATTGCACCAATGCCTGAAGTACATCATGAATGGGATGTTGGTAACTGTCAAGGCTGAGGAGGCAATATCCATGATAAAGAATGTGGTTGTGCCTTTCATCGAAGCGGAGGATTGCAAAGATGGCAATATCCATGCTTTTGAGATCGTGAACACCGATTGGGTGCCGGAGAACACCGTGCTAAGAAGGCCAAGGATTTCAGAAGCAGCAAGGATGGCAAGTCTATGCTTCTTGAACCGTGGGGTCCCATGTCAATATAACCTCGCTTGCGGAATACCAGAAGGGGCTAATCCGACAAGGAAGAGAAAGGCTAATCAAAGATTTGGGTTAGGATATCAACCTAACCAAGAGGATTATCGTTGGGCTGCTAATCGGAGAAGGACAAGAAGGATAGCTCGAATCAAAGGAAGAGATCTTGAAGAAGAACAACTAGAAATCCCTCCCCTTAGCGTATCATTCCCAAGAGCTGCATACATAGTGCAACATGATAAGGGAGCTGAAAGCCTGGGTATAGAACTGGCTCAGATGAGCATAAACACCTTGGAGGGAAACGAGAAGAAAAGGGATGACGTGAAAGCAGTCGCGGGAAAAGAAGATGAAGCGCTGCCACAACTGACGATCCATACGCTAGAAGAAGTCTCCGCCAAGACTGTTGTGCGCAAGCTGGCTCCAGGCGAAAAGTTTCAGAATTGGGTGACACAAGAAGCTCCAGTGGTTTTCAAAATGTAAACCAACTTTTGTTTGCCTTAGCATGTTTTTGTCATTGCTTATGTTTGCTTTTGTTTTCTCTAGTTGACAATCAAGGCTCATGATGTCAGCTAGATTCTATATTTGTCATAGAGCCCACCTTTTTCCTTTGAATGAATGTGAGATCATGCACTTTTTCAGAAATTGTTTTTTATATATATATGCATTTACACCCAGCACTTCCCGCTTTCAGGAATCCTGAAAGCGGATCTCCAACAACATCACATACATTTAGCATCAAGAATAAATGGCCAAACTTGAACGAGCATGTAATAGCTATGGAAGAAGAAGAGTGGGATGAAAGCAATATCAGTGAATTCACCAGGCTAGTAGAACAACAGGAACAGACTTGGAAGCCTGCCACCGAGGAACTCGAAACCATCAATGTGGGCAATGGTCAGCTCAAGAAAGAGTTGAAAATAGGTACCCTAATTACTTCTGAACAAAGGATAAAAATGATCACCCTATTACAAGAGTATTCAGATGTCTTTGCTTGGTCCTATGAAGATATGCCCGGTTTGGATACAAGTATTGTAGAACACAAGATACCGTTGGAGGAAGGTTATAAGCCAGTCAAGCAGAAGCTAAGGAGGGCCCACCCAGACGTCTGGATCAAGGTCAAGGCAGAACTCGAAAAGCAGTGGGATGCTGGTTTTCTAGAAGTAGTTAGATACCCGCAATGGGTATCTAACATTGTTGTGGTGCCTAAGAAGGAAGGGAAGATTCGAGTTTGTGTGGATTTTCGGAATTTGAATAAAGCTAGCCCTAAGGATGATTTTCCTCTACCACACATAGATGTTTTAGTGGATAATGCTGCCCGAAGTTCCACTTATTCCTTTATGGACGGTTTTTCAGGATACACCCAAATAAAAATGGCTTTAGAGGATAAGGCGAAAACAACTTTTGTCACACCTTGGGGGACCTACTGCTACAAGGTCATGCCATTTGGGTTAAAGAACGCGGGTGCAACATATCAAAGAGCAATGGTGACTCTATTCCACGACATGATGCACAAAGAAATTGAGGTGTATGTAGATGATATGATTGCCAAGTCTAAAAAGGAACAAGATCATGTGGAAGTTTTGAGGAAGTTATTTGAGAGGTTGAGGAAGTATGAACTAAGGCTTAATCCTGCAAAATGTTCATTCGGAGTTAAATCGGGCAAGCTGTTGGGATTTGTGGTAAGTGATAGAGGTATAGAGGTGGATCCGGATAAAGTAAGGGCCATCCAGGCCATGTCGTCCCCTAAGACGGAGAAAGAAGTAAGAGGATTCTTGGGAAGGTTGAATTACATTGCTCGGTTTATAGCTCAGCTAACAACAAGATGCGAGCCTATATTCCGGCTACTAAGGAAAAAGAATCCCGGAACCTGGAATGAGGAGTGTGAGGAGGCATTCAATAAAATCAAGCATTATTTACAAAATCCACCTTTACTGGTTCCTCCTGTATCAGGAAAACCTCTAGTATTATATCTAACCGTTACTGAAGTAGCCATGGGTTGTGTATTGGGTCAGCATGATGAAACCGGAAGGAAGGAAAGAGCTATTTATTACTTGAGTAAGAAATTCACTGAATGTGAGTCCAGATACATGGAGATAGAAAGGCTCTGTTGTGCGTTGGTGTGGGCGGCAAAGAGGTTGAGACATTACATGTTATACTATACCACTTGGTTGATTTCAAAAGTGGATCCTCTGAGGTATATTTGTAATAAGCCTTTTCTCTCAAGTAGGATTGCAAGGTGGCAAGTTTTGTTAGCGGAATATGACATAGTGTATATGACAAGGAAAGCCGTAAAAGGGAGTGCAATCGCAGACCATCTGGTTGATAATGCTATTGAAGATTATGAACCTTTGGATTTTGATTTCCCTGATGAAGATATATTGTCAATAGAAAAGGAAGAAGAAAAGACAGATTGGTGGACCATGTTTTTTGATGGGGCAGTAAATGTATATGGTAACGGGGCAGGGGCGGTAATAATCTCTCCTGATAAGAAACAATACCCCGTTTCGGTCAAACTACACTTCGAGTGCACCAACAATACAACTGAGTATGAAGCTTGTATCCTCGGTTTAGAAGCAACATTAGAGCTGAAAATAAAGAAGATAGATGTATATGGGGACTCAATGTTGATCATTTGCCAGGTAAAAGGGGAATGACAAACCAAAGAAGAAAAGTTGAGGCCTTACCAGGAATACCTATCCATGCTAGCAAAGGAATTTGAAGAAATTAGATTCACCCATCTGGGAAGGGAGGGGAACCATTTTGCGGATGCTTTGGCCACATTAGCTGCTATGACTACCATTGATCTCAAGTGCAAGGTACAACCGGTACACATTGATATTAGAAATGATCCAGCTCACTGTTGTTTAGTTGAGGGAGAGATAGACGGACAACCTTGGTATTACGATATCAAGAATCTGGTGCAGAATCAGGAATATCCGGTGGGAGCTTCTAAGACGGATAAGAAAACCTTGAGAAGGTTGGCTATAGACTTCTATTTAGATGGAGAGATTTTATATAAAAGGTCATTTGATGGAACCTTGTTAAGGTGTTTGGATGAGGCAGATGCTAGAGGGGCATTAAAAGAGGTCCATGAGGGGATTTGCTCAACCCATGCTAACGGACATATGATGGCAAGGAAAATCCAAAGGGCTGGTTATTTTTGGATGACACTAGAAAAAGATTGTATAGACTATGTCAGAAAATGTCACAAATGTCAAATTTACAGTGACAAGGTCAATATGCCATCAGCTCCTCTGTTTAACCTAACATCTCCATGGCCCTTCGCGATGTGGGGAATTGATGTAATTGGACCTGTAAACCCAAAAGCGAGCAATGGTCATAGATTTATCCTCGTGGCTATTGACTACTTCACAAAATGGGTAGAAGCCGGGTCATTTGCTCATGTGACGCAAAAAGTGGTGAAGAAGTTTATTGAGAGAGATTTGATATGTCGGTATGGTCCACCAGAAAAGATTATAACTGACAATGCCCAAAATTTCAACGGCAAGATGATAATAGAGCTCTGCACTAAGTGGAAAATCAAGCATTCCAATTCTTCGCCATATAGACCAAAGATGAATGGGGCGGTAGAAGCTGCTAACAAGAATGTCAAAAAGATTATTCAGAAGATGGTAGTCACCTACAGGGATTGGCATGAGATGTTGTCATTTGCCCTTCATGCATATCGCACCGCAGTCCGAACCTCGACAGGGTCTACCCCATATTCTCTGGTATACGGTATGGAGGCAGTGATGCCCTTGGAAGTGGAAATCCCGTCGTCAAGAGTGTTAATAGATTCTGAGTTAGAAGAGGCCGAGTGGGCCAAAGTAAGACACGAGCAACTGAACCTGATCAGTGAAAAGAGGATGGCCGCAATATGTCACCACCAACTTTACCAGAAACGAATGGCTAAGGCGTATGATAAGAAGGTTAGGCCACGGATGTTTCAAGAAGGGGATTTAGTATTAAAGAAAATATTGTCACTACCCGGAGATGATCAAAGCAAATGGGCACCAAATTACGAGGGTCCTTATGTAGTAACAAGGGCATTCTCAGGAGGAGCATTGAAGTTAGCTAGAATGGATGGAGAAGACTTAGCTAGGCCTGTGAATTCTGACTCTGTGAAAAGATATTATGCTTGATGTAAACCCTTAAATCAATAAAGCAAAGTTTGGCCATTGATTTCTTTCTTCTTGCATTGATCTCACAACATTCATTTTCGCATTAATCCAAACAGTGCATGTCTTGGTGTTATTCTCATCACTTATTAAAATTTTTAGCATCGGCTGAACGCATTTCTTCTCTATATAAAAGCCCAAACTAGGATCACACCCCTACGTTGGGGGGCAATACAAGATGTTTTTATAAAAGTATTACGGAAGCCAACAAATTTGAAAACCAAGCTAAAGCATTTGACAAAAGCATGACAAAAAGGCAATAACAAGTCATACATTTTGAGAAAATGTCTACTTGAAGAAAATCAAAGAATTATTCTCCAAGAATATGATCAGTAAAAAGAGGCAACGCGAGAGATGAATCCAGCATATGACTTCAAAAGCAAGCTCGTATTAAGAAAGAGCTTCATGAACTAGAAGAAGATGATGGGGCCTATGTTTCAAAAACCAGGTACGGATACATGCATTGCATCTAATCATAAATCATTGCATGTATGTTCTTTTCTCTATCGTTACAGGAGGAGATCTTAGTGCATTCCAACAAGATTGGGGACGAATAATGAACCGTTAGAACAACAAGAAGAGAAAGTAATTGTCAAAACCCGCCAGCAGGAAGAGCGACATCGATAACATTTTGGAAAAAGGGGAATCGCAAGATAGGATTCCAAATTGATTAAAGGAGATCGCCAGAAGGGATCTCGTGTTTCACTATTCGGAGGTCGCCAGATGGGACCTCATATTTCATGTTGGTTAAAAAAGGAATCGCCAGATGGGATTCCAAGCTGATTAAAGGAGATCGCCAGAAGGGATCTTGTGTTTCACTATTTGGAGGTCGCCAAATGGGACCTCGTATTTCATGTTGGTTAAAAAGGAATCGCCAGATGGGATTCCAAGTTAATTAAAGGAGATCGCCAGAAGGGATCTCGTGTTTCACTATTTGGAGGTTGCCAGATGGGACCTCGTGTTTCATGTTGGTTAAAAAGGAATCGCCAGATGGGATTTCAAGTTGAGTAAAGGAGATCGCCAGAAGGGATCTAGTGTTTCACTATTTGGAGGTCGCCAGATGGGACCTCATATCTCATATTTCATATAGGAATCGCCAGATGGGGTTCCAAGTTGATTAAAGGAGGTCGCTAGAAGGGATCTCGTATTTCGATAATTGTCAAAAGAGGTCGCCAGAGGGGACCTCATATTTTCTATTTTCAGGGAATCGCCAGATGGGATCCCAATGTTTGAGGCCGAAGAGGATTGCTGTAAAGAAAGAGTTTCAGATCGATCAAGCTTCGACCAGATCAGTTTCAGGAGTTCAGACTGGGTTATCTTTATAAAACTTACTACGCCTTTGCTCCGTAAGCATTATAAAGAGGGGGCATCTGTTGTAACCCATTTTTGGGTCCCCACAAAAAAATAAAAATGATAATAAATAAATAGCCGAAGAAGGTTAGAAAAATAACAGGAGGCATAAGCGCTCAGAAAATGGTCGAAAGATTGGTCAAGGAGGTTAAAAAATACAGAGATTGGATTTTTGGCAGTATTTTCTTGAAGGATGAGAGCCCTGTTGAGAAGGAAAATTTGAATTTTTGAGGGAAAAACCCAAATTTGGATGTTTACGGACTTAATTGGATTTTATTTGAATTTATAGAGGATTGGAGTGCAAGAAAAAATTGATTTTTAAGTCAATTTGGGTTTTAATTGTAAGAAATTTAAGTTCTGGGGCCAAAATATATTTTTTTGGAATTTATTAGGCCAAATCAGGGGCTTAATTGCATAAATATTGAAGTTTAATGGCCAATTAGGGGCTTAATTGTGGAAATCCGAAACCAGGGACCAATTTGGAACACGCGGGTAAATAGAGGGGGCTGTCTTGATTTGATCCAGGGGCGTAATTGAAGAAATTGGAAGTTTATTGGTCAATTGAGGGCTTAATTGCATAAATCAGAGGCCAAGGACCAAGATGAAAAATGCGGCCAACTATGGGGGCGAGGACCGAAATTGGCAGGGACGCAATTGAAAGAATCAAAAGATAATTGAGGGCTGAGTTGAAATTTTGAGTATTCTGGCGCCTTTTTTTTAAATAAAACGGCGCGTTTTCCCCAAAACGACGCCGTTTCATATATTAAAAAAAAAAAGAAAAAAAAGAAAAAGAAAGGACCGAACGGTGCCGTTTTGAATGGCACTGTTCCCCTTTCTTCTTCCTCCCCTAACGTGCAGCAGCATGGACGAAAAACGTTGTTTAATCAACCGGTGCCCCTCTCTCCTCGCGTGCACTGACAGACCAGGCCCATGCACCTCGGATGACGCGAAGCCAGGAGGGCCACGCCGTGATCGACCACGCTCACCGACCAGCCGATCGGCGCTGTGCTGCTCCCCACGTTGCCCAGCAACCCACGTCGTTCTGCTCCCCACGCTGCCCATGCAGCCCCGCTCCCTTTGCTCGCCTATAAAAGAAAGGTGGAGATTGTAAGCACGGGAGGGAAAGAGAAGAAGAAAAAACCGAGACCAAGAGAGAGAGAGAGACTGAAGGAGAGAGAAACAATGGACCTAAAGCAATAAACACCTAAAACTCAAGAAAACGAAACTGAGAGAAGGGGGAAGAAGACTGAAGCCGTTGGGAAAGCTTAGTGGAAAAGAAAAACCAAGCACAACCCGAGAGGCACCGGACTGTTGGGAACCGTCGCTTTGAACCACCAACCTCCGCTGCAGCACCATCAACACGGACGCTCGACCAACAGCATCGCCTCCGCCAGGTATTCTTCTCCCCCTGCATTTTTCATTTTTCCCCTTACTGATTTTACCTCCTGCATGCAGAATCGTTCTGCATGCAGGAGTTAGGGGAAGGGAAAATAATTCCCTTCCCCGTTGGGTTCTTATACTGGGCCGGGTTTCCGGCCCAGTTTTGTTATTAGTTTTTTTGGGCCAGACCGAGTCTGGCCCAATCCGAAGAGAAGTTTTTTTTGTTGGGCCGCATTCGGCCCATCCACCTTGCGGGCCGAGATCGGCCCAACCTTTGTTGGGCCGAGATCGGCCCGATTCCAGCTGGGTTGGGTTCGGCCCATTCATTTGGACCGGTCCAACCCGATTTTTATTATATATATATATATATTATGAATTATAGTATATTGTAATATATATGTGTGTATATTGTGTATATATATTTTTACTAGAAGAAAATATTTTGAAAAATCTTAAAAAAAATATTGTTGATTTCCTTGAATATTTTTGTCAAAATGGGTTAATGTTGGTTGGTATTTTTATACTGTAAAGATACTAAACCAGTGTTAAAAATACCCGGTTTTTGTAAAAATATCAAAGATTTTCCGAATAAAAAATGTTTTTGCTTTCAAACAATTTCTAAAAAATACCTAAAAATGTTGTTGATTTTTCTGCATATTTTTATTAAAATGGAATAATATTGGGTTGTATTTTTATACCGTAAGGATACAAGCTCAGTATTTAAATACCCGATTTACGTCAAAGCAACAAAAAAAAAGGGATATAATAATAATAATATTTTCAAAAATTGTTTTGTTTTAAAATACGGCTTAGTCTCTCCAATACATATAGATATAAATACTATAACATCATATTTTTTTACACAACAAAGAAAATTTTCAAAACAATATATGTATAAGCATGCATTTTGGCTTTAATAACCAGTTTATTTAAGCCATGAGAACTAGGCCAATATTTCAAAAATTCTAAAAAATCTTTTTGTTTTCTTTTTAGTATTTGGGATTACGAATTTATACGTAAAACGTATTCCTAAATATTATTATTTTTGGTATAGACGTTAGAACGGTTAAGATTTTACCCGATAAGATAAAAGACCTTCTTACTGAGGAGGATTTTTCTTGAACCATAGACAGACCAACGACTAGAACGTACAATAACACCTTATTTTTATCAGACAATAAAACAATGCAACCAGTTAGGGTTCCTAGTGACCAAAATACTAGGTGGTGACTCCCATTCCATTTTTACCAAAAAAATAATATTTTCTCGTATCCCCACATATATATTACTTTGTAGTTTTAAAAATGGAATAAACTTAGTCTTTTCGCCGCGACGCCGCATACGTGCGACAAAGAGCTTCGTCAAATGGTCATGAACATGACACAAGGTGGAACATGTGCGCTAATCCTTTTTGGCCGCCTAACCCCCATCCTCCTCCTCCTCCTCCTCCTCCTCCACCTTTATATTAATGTTTAATAAACATTATTTACATTTAAAATTTTGTTTAAGGTTTTTTTGAAACACATTCATTTTGTAATGAATATTATTTCACTTTGAGTTTTTGTTGCTTAATATAAATTTTATTTGCATAATTGGTTTGTATTACCATTAATTTATATTATTTTTTCTAAATAATTAAAAAACAATTACACAGGGATTTACCAACGGAATAACTCCGTCGGCATTGGACAGTGTCTGCCACCATCACCCACCATCACCGACATATTCACCGACGGAAATAATCTGTCGGTATAAATTTACCGACGAATTTACAGACGGAAATATTCGGTCGGTATAAAATATCACCGACACTTTTGCCGACGGAGTTAGGCCGTCGGTATTTACATAACACCGACAGAATATTTTCCATCGGTATATTCCAAGCAGGAAACTTTTTTTTTTTGGCGCGCACGGTCCGTCGGTAAAAGTTTTTTTTTTATTTCTGACCGATATAGCGACGGAATGTGGAATCACCGACAAAAGGTATTCCGACGGGAGTATTCCGTCGGTAATATAGTCGGTAAATACTTTACCGACGAACGTTCTATCACACACCGACGGAATATGTCCGTCGGTAAAACTGTGAAATCTTGTAGTGAAAATGTTGAGTTTTAAGTTTACTTTGGCATTAGGAATCCATCAAACTTGAGTCCTCCCTTCTCTCTTGGTTTGCAAGGATAAGTTCCGTTAATTGTCGGAATTAGAATGAAGACGTAATTAGAGTTAGGTTAACTTCAATAATGGGAGATTAATTTGAGAAATATTTTAATAATAGGTACATAGAAATATAAGAAACATAAATATATCAAGTCATCTATCACAAGCATCCATGAAGTTTCTAAAAACTAGAAAATTTTCTAACATTATAAAGAAGGTATGGGAAGGGGATGTTTCACATTCATCAGAGAACACCATAGAGATTCTCCTAATGCAATCGTCGACTTTATTGGAAGAATCAAATCACTGAAATATCATAGGTTCAGCATAAGAAGCAAGATAGATCCATCATATCTAATATAAAACTGTATGGCAAAAAGTTTACTTTTCCGAAGCGAAATAAAAACAGATACAGGAAAGACAGAGGAAGAATCCCGGCATCATCTGCCTTGTGATCATCTTTCAACAACATCTCAAAAAACAAAAACAAAGAAAATACAGAACCGAAACATAAATCTCCGTTAAACATCAACCCAAATTGCTTAATTTCAACCACTTGTTTTACATCGTTGAAACTACTAGGAACTGCCTACATTATACCTAACCCAAAAAATTAGCCTACGAAACAGACATAAATTCTTCAAAATCGAAAATAAACAGACGTGCACAAGCAAATAAAATCCTTCATTTTCTACATGATTTCAATACTGCGAATTTAATTAATTAAATTCACTCAAAATCAAAACTTTAATTTATTCACTAAATCACAAATTAATTAACACATAAATTAAAAATAGTAATAATAATAAAATTAACTTCATAAAATTAACAATATTTTAAATAAGATAAGTTGAACAAAATAAAGAGACAAGCCAATAATTCAGAAGAACCAAATGTTTATAAATTTATTGATGACAAATCATCACACACACCTAGCCAAAGAAATTACACATAGCAGACACTCCGAGCCTTAAGCAGTTAATCTGATCTTTGTAAGTGACAAACTGTTGAAGAAGATCTTAGCCGACAGGACCTTCACAGTACTAAACCTGAAGAAATTAGATAAAAATAGAATTTAATAATAATGTATTAAGTTCAAAGACATTCAAATTGTTGAATGAATTAGTCAACTTTGCATTTTATCATGACACGACATGCCTTGTCTTGTTCTTTTTCTCTGGTTAAATCTGATGGAGTTGCACTTGAACCTGCCCCTCCAAAACACAAGAGGTTTTGTCAAATAAACATTGAAAAGAATTTAAAAAGAAAAAAAAAGGAATTGAAGAATGGATAAAAATGTGAAACTAAATATGATATATTTAACTACTCATAACCCGTACCTAATCAGATATTTCTTCACCACTATCATCATTGTCAACCTTGATTTTAGTGATATGCTTGATCTTGGGCCAATCTTCTCCTGTTCCCCTTATGCACCTTTTGCTCAACCTTGGACAATCAATGATCTCAAGATTTTGAAGTTTCTTTAAATTGCTGATGCACTCCGGCATTTCTCTAATGTTTGGACAGTCTCTGATGATAAATGTTTGTAAGGATTCTGCAGATCCTTGAAAAAGCTGATCAGGTAAAGCAATAGTTGCTGGTACCGTCGCAAATAGTACAATACGAAGGGTAGGGGAAAGAGGTTGATTTTTTCCCTCTTTCTCTTCTTCTATTGTCATCAAATCAAGCTTTTCACACTTTATAATAAATAATTCTTCCAAAGTAATTAGGCATTTTATACTTCGTGGCAGAGAAATCAAGCTATCACATTCAAAAATAACCAATTTTCGAAGACTTTTAAGAACTTGCATATCTTCGCACAAATCTTCTAGATTTTCACAATGGGCAATGAATAAAGTTTGAAGACACTCCAAACACCCGATCCCACCTTCTAGCAACCGCTTTTGCTGAGTAACTAGATATAAAAATCTAAGGCTGATCATGTACCTCACATCTTTGGGCAGCTCTTTTAATCCCAAACCTATAAGCAGAGCTTGCAAGTTTTGCAATTTGAAAATAGATTTTGGGAGTCTTTTTATTTTTGCGTTGCTTCTAAAATAGAGATATCTCAAATGTTTCAAGGCGCCAATTCTCTCCGGAAAAGCCTCAAATTCAGAATCATCCAATAATTCCAAAGACCGCAAATGCTTAAATTTTGACAAACATTTCTCAAAGTCTGTTTTGCATGTAGGCCCCACTATACTATCTACAAAGACTATTGACCGCACTTGATAGAAGTTGTTTGGGAACTTGGGGACAGTTTTATGAAAAAATGAATCAGAGTCAAGAACTGTCAAATGGCGGGTTGTTTTGGAAATTTGGTGGTTTCGAGAGCCAATGATTGAAAACTCATTTGGAGCCAATGATGATGCAAGATCATGCATTAAATCATGCATCTTAAAGTAAGCTGAAACAATCGTAACTACATAATCTTGGAAGAAACATCTTGATATCAACTCGCGCACATAACGCAAGCCAAAATCTTCCAAGTTCTCATTTGGATCTGATGATTGAAGAATGAGCCCATGTGCCATCCAAAATTGCACCAATTCGAGATCTGCGAATAGGTAATCTTTTGGAAAAACCGAACAATAAAGAAAGCATCTTTTCAAGTTAGCCGGCAGTCTTTGATAGCTTATTTTCAAGGCAGGTAAAATGCCATCTCCCTCTTCTTCCCACTTCTCACTGTCTCTCACCGATTCCCACTCTTTTTCATCAGTCTTACCATACAGTTGAGTCCCCATGTTAATCACTGCCAGAGGAACTTGCTTGCATTTCGCCACTATTTCTTTCCCAATTCCAACCAAATTTGGATACAACTCCATTTGCCCTTCCTTGAATGCACACTTGGAAAACAACGACAGACAGTCCTCTTGACCAAGAAGACTTAGGTTGTACGCAGTAACAGTACCCATAATCTCAGCAACACGTTGACTACGGGTAGTTACTATAATCTTACTTCCATCAGCACCTTTTGATAACAAAGGCTTCAACAACAACCATTTTTTAGCATCTTCATTCCATACATCATCCAAAAGAAGCAAGTATTTCTTACCCTTCACAATTTCTTCAAGTTTTTTCTTAAGCTCACCCTCATCCAAATCCGCACATCTTTCACCAGTTGAAGATTTAATAATCTTTTGTATCACTTGTTTCAAGGAAAAATCATCTGAAACACATACCTCCATATTCAGATCAAAATGACTTTTTACATTCTCAGCATCACACACCGATTTGGCAAGAGATGTCTTCCCCAAGCCTCCCATTCCTACAATCGGAAGGACAAGAGGATGTGCATCACCAACCTTAAAAGGTGCTTCTAAAAGGCTGATGATGCATTCTTTGTCTTCATCTCTTCCGATAAGACCGGAAAAGCTCTCAAACGATCGGTTCATCCCTGTTTCCTCATGCAAGACATGGCTACAATCAGTAGCCTGCTCGCTGAGGTTGAATTCAGACTTAAGAGATGAAATTTCAGCTAGTCTTTCTATGATCTTCTTTATCTTATGACCCATTTTTAAACTGAATGGAATCATATTAGAACTTGTAAAGAAGTGTTGTACCTTTCTGCTGGTGCTCCCTTTAGTTTTCACCACCCGCCTTTCCAAAGTTTCGCACTCGATTTCGTCCAGCACGTCCTCTGCATCATACAAGACTTCTCTGAGCATATGGAGCCAGAGCCGAATCCTGTCTGTTGCTACCCAATTTTTGACCCATGTTTTGATATATTTTCAAAAATCCAAAAATTGAGAAAAACAAAGAAAATCCAAAAAATATGTTTTTTAATATATTTTCGTCATTTTAGCATTTTCAACGTCGTCTAAAAAAGGAATTTAAATTGTTAAAATATTTTCAAACGCGTTCAACTTTTCACGCGTCATTTTTAAAATCATTGATTTTTCGCATTTTGAGTCGACGTTGATATTGCTCGTTTTCAAAAATACAAAAAAATAAGAAAAATCAAAATTTACAAAAAGAAAGAAATTGAGGGACCAAGTTGAAAAACCTAGCAACATTTTTGCCTATAAATACTGGTCTTTAACTCAAACAAAGGGAAGAGATCAACATTGCAACCGGGAAGCCTCGAGTTTTCAACCCTTGCAGTCAGGAAACATCGAGTTTTCAAACCCTAGGATTGAGAATTATCAGGAAGCACCAAGTTTTCCAGCCCTTTCTTCTGTCATCCTCTCAGAACTTCGCCAGGTAAGTCTTATTTTTCACACTTGTCATATCACATTCTTTCTATTTGGGTAGGTCGCCCATCACAACGAGACCACTTTTTCCATATTTTTTCCATCCGGGTAGGTCACCAATGACAATGAGACCGCACTTCACATTTTTTCCATCTGGGTAGGTCACCCATACAATGAGACCATCATTTTTCCGGGGTTCGTCACCCATACAATGAGACCATCATTTTTTTGGGTTCGTCACCCATATAATGAGACCATCATTTTTCTGGGGTTCGTCACCCATACAATGAGACCATCATTTTTTCCGGGGTTCGTCACCCATACAATGAGACCATCATTTTTTTAGGCTTCGTCACCCGTACAATGAGACCAGCACCTAGGTTCGTCACCCATACAATGAGACCATCATATTTCTGGGGTTCGTCACCCATACAATGAGACCATCATTTTTCTGGGTTCGTCACCCATACAATGAGACCATCATATTTCTAGGGTTCGTCACCCGTACAATGAGACCAGCATTTTTCTAGGGTTCGTCACCCGTACAATGAGACCAGCACTAGGGTTCGTCACCCGTACAATGAGACCAGCACTAGGGTTCGTCACCCGTACAATGAGACCAGCGGCACTAGGGTTCGTCACCCGTACAATGAGACCAGCATTTTTTTCGAGGGTTAGTCACCCGTACAATGAGACCAGAAGGAGGTCGCCAGATGGGATCTCATGTAGCTTTGGTTAAAGGGAATCGCCAGATGGGATTTCAGGTTAACCGAGTTACACATATTTCGTTCCAGTTGAATGAGGTCGCCAGATGGGATCTCATGTAACTTTGGTTAAAGGGAATCGCCAGATGGGATTTCAGGTTAACCGAGTTACACATATTTTCGTTCCAGTTGAATGAGGTCGCCAGATGGGATCTCAAGTAAACCCAATGTGTGGGCAGGTCGCCCGTGAAAATAGACTATTGGGAGAGTGTGGGTCGGTCGCCCGTGAAAATAGACTTGAGTGAGTATGTGTGGGCAGGTCGCCCGTGAAAATAGACTTGAGTGAGTACGTGTGGGTAGGTCGCCCGTGAAAATAGACCAGAGTGAGTATGCGTGGGCGGGTCGCCCGTGAAAACAGATCAGTGTGAGTGTGTGGGCAGGTCGCCCAAGATAATGAAATCATTTTCCTTTTTGTTTTCTTTACAAAGCTTACTATGCAAAAATTTGAGGATTTTCGCTTCGTAAGCATCATAAAGAGGGGGCATCTGTTGCTACCCAATTTTTGACCCATGTTTTGATATATTTTCAAAAATCCAAAAATTGAGAAAAACAAAGAAAATCCAAAAAATATGTTTTTTAATATATTTTCGTCATTTTAGCATTTTCAACGTCGTCTAAAAAAGGAATTTAAATTGTTAAAATATTTTCAAACGCGTTCAACTTTTCACGCGTCATTTTTAAAATCATTGATTTTTCGCATTTTGAGTCGACGTTGATATTGCTCGTTTTCAAAAATACAAAAAAATAAGAAAAATCAAAATTTACAAAAAGAAAGAAATTGAGGGACCAAGTTGAAAAACCTAGCAACATTTTTGCCTATAAATACTGGTCTTTAACTCAAACAAAGGGGGGGGGTTAATTTTGGAAACATAAAAAAAAATACAAAAAACCTAAACCTAATCTTTTTGAAGAGCAGCGGCCCCCCCCTGCTGGTTTTAATTTTTTCCAGTCGTCGGAGCCAATTCATTTTTTTCCCCCACACAGCCCCTCACCCGAACTGAATTTTTTTCTTTGGAAACCGGCCAAACAGCCCTTCCAAATCCACCCGGATTATTTTCCCCCTTCTTCATCCCCACAGCAGCCGATCACTAAACCAACACCCCCACTTCAGATCGCCTCCCCATTTCCCGATCTTCTCCATCCTATCCTCCTCCAGCAGCTGCAGCCTTTGGACCACAACAGCCTCTTTTCACTCTCGGTCACAGGAGCAAGGGACGAACCAAGCGGAGACCCAAGCTCTCTCCTCACTTCGCCTCAGCAGCAGCGTTTCCTTCCTCATCAGCAACCGAAGCAGGCGCCGTCTCCAGCTCCTCCCCCACGCACGGCTGTACCCGCATCTCCGGTCATCAGATCAGCCATCCGTCCATTCCCTCACCGCCGACCACTTCAGCAGCCGCGAACAGCAGCTGAGACACGGCGCCCACAGACCCACCGCCAGAACTGCCCAGCTTCAGCCACCGAAGCCGGCCATCGCCGGATCTGCAGCAAGGAAAGAAGAAACGGACTAAAAGGAAAACAAAACCGAAGTGAAACGAAAAGAAAAAAAAAACAAATTAAAACCGACTGTTTGTGGTGTTTGCGTGGCTTTGCAGGTGACGGTGGTCTTCATCGCCGGCGAGGAGAGGAAGGAGAGAAGCCGGTCCAGACCCCCCTGTTTCTGGGGTTTTCTGGCTGCGGCGCGTGAACCCACGCGCCGCCAGTGGCGGTGGCGCGTGGGGAGACGCGCCGCCAACGTTCAGCAGAATCAGAATGCTTCCCAGAATAGTTTTTTAGAGTTTTAGGTCTATTTTTGTAAATTTTAAATTAATTAAGGTAATCCTTGTAATTATTTTGAATTTGTGTAAATATGGATGTAAAAGAAAAAAAAAAAAAAAAAAAAGAAAAGAAAGAGAAAATAATAATAATAAAAAAGGGGTTGTGTGTGTTGGTGTATTTTTATTTATTTATTCAGTTTTTATAATTTGTATTTTGTATTTTGTATTTGTGGATGTAAAAGAAAAAGAAAAGAAACAAAAATAGTGAAAGTGTATGTGTGAGTTTGTATTTTGTTTTATTTATTTGTATATATTTTTAAGGATGAAATTGCAAATACATTAAAGAAGAAATTAATATTTTGATCGGATCACGGTTAAGAATTATTAACTTATACGTAAGTGATATTTCTAATTTCCGAAGAAAAGACAATTATTAAAACTTCTTTAACACGTCAAAGCCACGAAGCAGCTTACCTCAGGTAGGGTGCGTTAGGGGTGCTAATACCTTCCCTAACCACAACCAGTCCCTTACCCGCGAATCTCTGACAAGACCAGTACATCCGGTTTCCTAGTAGCCCGAAATCAATTACTAGGTGGCGACTCCAACAAACCAAATTCAAGCAAACGCAATAAACGAGATTTAAATCGCCAGCCGATGCCGCGCGCTGATTTAGCAGATTTTTTTTGGGGTGCGACACTGTCATTCTTTGATTGTTGCTTCTCAGCATCGGACAGCACCACGTTGATGGCTTTCAATCTCTCTTCAAGACGTGCAAGGTCATCTTCAAGTCCCCATGCCAAACGAAATTCTTGTACAGCGAAAGAGCCCAGCTTCCCTAAAAGGGATTTTGCAATCTCGGCTGCAAAAGCTTCTGCCATTTTTTTTTAGTGAGGGGAGAAGTGTTTGATAGGAAGAAATGATTGAGATAAGAGTGGAGTTCCGCTTTCTGAGTGGATAGGAGAAGTCGTCGAGTCTTCTTGATCATAAATTTAAGGTATGAAAAGTCGAAAAGAAGAAATTGACAAGAAGTTGCTAATAAGGAAGGACTAGTAATTTGGAGTTATGCAATTGTGTTGTAGCTTCTTCCATGGAATATTGACCACACATGGTCGACATCATTTGGGGATTTGGGGAGAGTTTGATGAAAAAATGAAATGGAATCAGTAACTGAAAAATGACGGGTCGTTTTGGAAATTGGTGGTTTTTGAGAGCTTATGATTTAAAACTCATTTTGAGCCAATTTAAAATTTTAATTTAGAGAACAATTATATAATTAAAATGGTGTAAGTTTTAAGAAATACATGAAAATTATATCTAATTTATAAATTAAAAAAAAAACACGACTCTGTTCAACAAGTAAAATGAACGAACAAACCAGAACAGAGCTCGCCAGAATCCTCGAATGGATTTGGTTATGGTAGCGTTGCACCATACACATTATGTGAGGAAATTCTACGACGTCTTGCTGGGCATAGCTTGTAGACCGTTGATGCATCCAACAATTCGCAAAAGCATGATCCTGTTCATGTTATAGGTGATAGGGTCTGACTCAGATTGATAGTCGATGACTGGATATTTAATTTAAGCAATTCATTTTTTCAAGCAAAAGCAATGATTTCTTACTCCTTTTGTCATCATTCTTGTCTGTATATGTTTGTGTGTTTGATAATCCCATATAAAATAAATCAAAATAAATAATTACAGCACAAAGGAACTCTTTCCATCTTTGATTCATAAAATAACTTGGAGTCCATGTGCCTTGATTTAGTCGAGGATTCTCCCATCTATTTCATGCTTCCTCAAATCGAGACCAAGTCTTTTAGTTCATGAGTTTTTAATTAAATGTTGGAAACCTACTTCACAACATTGCAGGATAGTAAGCAAATCTTCCGTTTAGATTACGTTGTTTCTTTAATGAAGTGCCCGTCAATAAATACATCATACAAACTCATAACTTATATCATAAAATTAAAATAACTTTATATAAAAAAAATTATAAAAAAAATAAAATAATTAATTTAAATTATCCTATTAAACTCGCAACTCGAGTAATGAGATTATAATAATCTCATATAAAATAAATTAAAATAAATATTGAAGCATAATTCTTAATCAATTTATTATTAAAAAAAAATTAATTTAAAAATTAGGCTTATGTATTTGTTAAAACTCATTTGGGGATATTGGAAATTGCTTCCTCATAATCCTGGAAGAAACATTTTGAGATCAGCTCGCACACATAACGCAAGCCAGCATGTTCCAAGCTGTAATTTGGATTTTCATTGAATGAGAATAGGTTATTTTTTAAAATATTTTTTTATTTTAAAATATATTAAAATAATTTTTTTATTTTAAAAAATAGTTTTGACATCAATTCATTAAATAAAATAATAAAACAAAAAAATAATGTTAAGCAAAAAATTTAATTTTAATAAAACATTTTTTGAAACGCAATTCAACCAATATCCTAGAAGTAGTAATCTTTTGAAAAAATGAAACAACAAAGAAGGCATCTTTTCAAGACCTCGCATATCATCACACAAATTTTCTAGATTTTCACACTCATAGATGAGTAAAGTTTGAAGAAATTTCAAGCAACCAATCTCATCTTTTGACAACCGCTTCTGCTTAGTAACTAGAAATAAATATCCAAGGCTGATCATTATAATAAAAATTATAATTAACAAATAATATAAATTGTTAAGGATTGAAAGTTTATAATTTGAAAAGTTAGAGGATTAAAGTATATTTTTAGTCCCAAATTTAAAAACCCATCTTTTTTAGCCATGGTTTTCATCTTAGGCCATGTTTGTTTCCAGGAATTTACTTTCCTGGAAACCATTTTCCTCACTTTCCCATATTTGACAAATACATGGAAAGTGAGTCAAAGGAAAGTAAATTCTGGTCAAAGGAAATATTAACGTTAATCTCAGGAAAGTGTTTTCCGCTTTTTATTCCTGGAAAACACTTTCCTGAGCCTGCGTTCTCGTGCTTTTTTAACTGTTCATGTTAATTGCATTGTTCAATGAACAGTGCAATTAACATGAACAGTGTATTGCGTACACTGTTCACTAAAAATAGTGAACAGTGTAGTTCTCTTGCACTGTTCACTTGCCTGCGGAACTTTTTTTTATTTTTTTATTTTAAGTGTGCTATTTTTTTTACATTTAAAAAAAATATAGTTTAGAGTGAATTTTATACCTTAATATTTTATCCAATTTTATTACATGCTAAAAATATTATTAAAACTATAGTTTTTGTCAGATGTATTTCGTATGTAATGGAATTATAAATGGTTTCATGGAATAGTAAAAAATATTTCACAAGCTTATTTCTCTATAATATGATATGATATATATAGTTATATTTTATAAAATAAGCTATGTATGAATATAGGATATAATAAAAAAAATCATCATTATACATTTTAGATTTCATTTTTTTTTATTGTAAGTGATTAAATATTTTATATATATTAGATAAATTAAAAAAAATTAATTTATTAATAAATTATTTTCCAGTTCATTTTCCAAACACTGGAAAGTGTTTTCCATAACACTACCAAACATCGGAAAATACTTTTCCGGAATTCACTTTCCAGGAATTCACTTTCCCCGAAATTTATTTTTCAAAAGGAATTCACTTTCCTGCAAACAAACGGAGCCTTAGTCTCATGTCTTTGAATCTTGCACTTCCTTAATAAATGAACTTTAATTGGCCATTAATTTTAGCCTATAAGGATAGTAATAATAATAAAAAAAAAGAGCGACCAAAAACAAAGAAAAATTATTGTGGCAATCCATTATAATAAAGAAGGTTGTCATACCGTTGAAACAGGGCTGAACTTCAAAGTACAGTCATACTCATTTTGATACTACAATAGCAGATGGTCCAGACTCATTACCTGCCCTCCCTTCGCCGCTTACAAAGAAAGGCCCATCGGTCGATTGGTTAAAGTCTTCGTTCTTCTTTTTTCTAAAGTTCTTAAGACGGTTAGGTAATAATAACGGGGTATTATTATGAATTGGAAAGGGCAGGAGGTACTGTAATCTATTTTAGAACCCCGTGGGAAACCGACACAAGTAAACCTGCGGGAAAGGAAAAGCTATCAATCGCAATAGGCGCAGGAGATCAAGTCTTAAGTCTAGCATTACTTTAGTTCAAGAGTGAATAAGGACGTGCAAGGCTAGCTGGCAGCTGTCTGATGAGTTCATCGCTCTCTATGGCCATTTGTCTTTAAGCTCTAGGCTAGTTAGAAAGGTTATGACATGTGGATCCGGACTCAGAGGATTATGCCGCTGGCCCCTACAACACAACTAAGGACGATAGTGGGTGCCCAAGAGGAGGCGGAGTCCTTTGAAAGTGAAAAGTCTTGTGTCCAGAGGCACGGCGAGGAGCAATCAACATCTTAAAGCAAGCAAGCAAGCTCCGGGCGAGGCAAGCAATCAAGGTTCCAATTACCTTCCGCGTTCACTTAAGATATTAAGGAAAAGGATGTGGGCCACTCAATAAGCGGACCATCCAAGAACCACTGATCCAGCCAGAACGACGTGTCATGCCCATCTCCTATGAGGTATTTGCAATTCAGCATCAAAGAATATTAGAGCCGTTAGTAGCTCCCGGCTTCGAAAGAGCAAGGATGGCCAGACATACTTTTGTCTAAATCATTTTTGAGTTCATACGCAGTCGAAACATCATAGAATTAGCTAATCCCAAGACCACCTTCATCTATGGGAAGGGTTATGTGATGCCAGGCAACCCAATGATGTTTATGATCCTTATCATGCTAGAATTCTGTTGATATCCTGAAGCACCCCTTTAGGGATTGGAGAACCTATCAGAACATGGATAGTAATCTAAGATAAAGTCAAAAAACCAGAATGACGAAAACCAGGTTTGAGGAAATATATTACAAATGGAAGAGCACCATATCCAGCTCCAAATTCTATCTGACAATCTCTACCAATATGGTATCAAATCTAAAAACTGTTTGTTTTTATGTTTTAAAAGTGTTATTGAAGTATCAGAGTTTACTGGTAGGTTATAAAGAGAGAATTTGCAATCCGCGATGGTTGATGCAATCTGTCAGCAAAAGTGAAAATGATTAAAACATGGTTAAGTATTGGAGAGATGAATTTGTTAGGGAAGGAGTCGGGGTGGTTGTGGTGGTACTGCGACGCTGCTAGTGGTTGCTGCTAGTGTTAAAACTTAAAAGTTCGGTTTTTAACTAAACCCAAGACTGACTTCATCTATGGGAAGAGTTCATATACAACTCCAAATTCTATCTGACAATCTCTACCACTATCAAATGAATATCTATATGTCCATTTGATCAATCTGTTTCAGCCCAGATATGCTTTGCCATGTAAAACTCAATCTTACAATAAGAGAACATTTAGGATTTTTTTGGAAATCAATTTCTTCTGATGCATTTTTTCTTTTTTTAAAAAAAAATATTTTTTTTCATTGACAGAACGACTCCGTTGCATTTAATTTTTTTAAAAAAATTTAAAATGACAACATTTTGATGTGAGTGAAAATTTCATTTTTTTAAAGGTCCCCCAAGTTTGGTGTCTTTTCAAGTTTGGTTCTTGGATCTTTAATTGTTTTACTTTTTGCAAATTTCAACTATTTTTTCTTTATTTTTTCTCAATTTCATCCCTAATTGGATTACATATACTCCTTGAATATTGATACCTTTTTTGATTTGGTCCTTAGCTTTTCAATTTTTAATTAATTAATGAATTTCAACCTCCACTTATTGTAATTTTTCTTTGTTTTTTTTTTTAAAATTTTAAAAATATTTTTTTGAAATTCTTAAAATATATATTTTTGAAATATTTTTTAACTGAAATATTTTCTTTACGTTGAAATATATATTTTTAGATATTTTAGAGGGGTTAAAAATCGTGTTATAATAACATAAATAAAGAAGATTTGGAAAGTGGATTTGAAGAGGTGAATTTATCGAGGAAAGAGTAGGAGGTGGCTGTGGTGGTATAGAGAGTGAAGGCGGCGACGTCAATGGTTGCTGTTAGTAGTAAGCGAATAAAAGATTGAGGGAATGAATGAATCCCGGCATTCAGTCACATGCAGCTATATTATTGGAAGGTAAGCAAAGATTCAACAACATAAATACACAAAATTTGAAACAAGTTACGAAAGGATCGACTGCCTAAATGCATTGCATCATCAATCAACAGTTCAAAACACTCTTAAACTTCCTAATTTAATTCACAAAAATCATCTAGTTTTGTTTTTGTTTTTTTTTTTACCAGAAAATCCGAACTAGTTTACGTTCTTCTCAACTAATTAAATCTTTAAGCTCTTATGCCTATACTCATAGAAATTTTCCACACAAAAACATGATAAATCATTGCTTTTTTACATCAGAGGGCATGGCCCCAAGAAAATATATTCAGTGAAATTTAAACCCTAAACCTACGAGGGAGTATATCTCTTAAGCCGAGTATCTTTACCACTAGACTAACCCCTTAATGAAAAAAAAAATCTTCTAATTGCTATAACAAAACCCAGACCATAATTTCTCCTTTCAATCTTGTTTATTTTTGCGTTTTAAAAATATTTTTTAAAAATATTAATTTTTTTTACTTCAAATTAATATTTTTTTGGTATTTTCAGATCATTTTAATATGCTGATGTCAAAAATAATTTTTTAAAAAATTAAAAAATATATTATTTTAAAACATTTCTTAATGAAAAGCATTTTAAAAAGCAACTGCAAGCACACTCTTGACGATCTTTCAACATTGCAAGATGCCCCTGGATTAGTTAATATTGTTTTTTTTTGTAAAATTTGACCACATATTTATTGTTACCCAAAATTAACATCCATCAATATAAATAATGTAATAACATAATTTTTATTTATATTTTTTACTTAAATACTTTTATTAATTTTATTGATTTTAAACTTATTTAACAAAATAATATTATCAAACTTTTGATGATATTATTTAGAAGCTTGTTTCAAATTATATAATAACTTTTCAAGTTTAAAATCTTTTTTTTATTATTTTCTTTAACAACAAACCTCTTATGTTGTTTTATAGATACCTCTCCGTCAAAATCACCATTTTAAAAAAATATTTTTCCATAAATTTGATGTATTCCTAACTTGTTAATAATTGTAATAACTATTAATGTTCATATAAAAGTTATTATTAACATAAATAAGTATGTAGCAAAATAATTTATATAATTTTTTGTTGTTTGAAATCTTTGACAATAAATCTTGCTTTGTATTTTTGGATGGTTCTATAAACTTTTAGTTTTCTCTTGAAGATCTATTTATAGCCGAGTAGTGAATGAATTTTTGAAGGGTGAGTATAGATCTTTCATCTATAGTTTGATGAGACCACCTCAGCTATTTTTCTTTGATTTTTTATGTGAATGAATTTCTTATATCTTTTATAAGGGAAAATGTCGTCAAAAATATACATTCATGTTCAATACTTGATTTATATATATAAAAGAAATCCATATACACTATCAATGAATACACAAGCCACTCCAGAGTTAGAAATGATAAGCTCAGTTTGGCAGTCATAGAGCCTGTCGAAGTAGAGAAGCTGGGATAGTCGGGATTGTTGATAGATTTTCCAGCAAAGATTTTGAGTGCTAAAAACAAGAAGTGCTGTTTCAGCGAAGGTGAAGATGACAGAGAATGTCCATTTCTTGGAATTAATGATAGTTGAGATAAGGCAAATATGTGTGGGGGAATAGCTTTAAATCTTGGCCTAGAAGCAAGGAAAATGACATGAACGAAACAAAAAGGAGCACTCCTTGTCCTAAAGCAGGATAACGATGATTAGATAAATTCTTGTCTTTTGCGCAAGGAATATCTGGATAGTGATGATCCAAATTCAAGTCACTAATGCTAAATTAAAGCTTGTTAGGGAAGGAGTCGGGGTGGTTGTGGTGGTATAGATAGTGAAGGCGGCGCTGCTAGTGGTTGCTGTTAGTGTTAAAAGTTCGGCATTTCTTGTTATAGGAAGCTAGAAGTTTTGTTTGAGGGTCATTTTATTTTGCAAGAAGATGGCGTTGGCTGTGGTTGTGTCTATAAGTGAATTGTTTTGACGGCGAGGTACATGGTGGTAATGATTTTTTTTTTTTTAAATGAAAAAACAGTTTTTCAAAAATTGGTTAGGATCAAGGGGTGGTTTTGGAGAGTGTTAGGTATTTTTACTTAAAAATATATTAAAATATTTTTTTTTATTTTTTGAAAATTATTTTTATCAGTTATATATTAAAAAAATTTAAAAATAAAAAATAATTAATTTAAGCAAAGAAATTTCAAATTTTAATGAAAAACAGAGTGTAAAAATTTAATGGTACATTAAATGCCTAACATTGGACAAAATGGCCAGATTATAAGGTATATTTGGGTTAGTGATAGTGGTTGTAGTTTAAAATATTTTTTTCTTATAAATATATCAAAATGATTTTTTTTTTATTTTTTTAAAATTATTTTTGAGATCAACACATCAAAACAATCTAAAAACATAAAAAAAATTAATTTTTAATTTCAAAATTTAAAGGAACACGGTTTGGATTGCGTTCCCAAATAGACCATAAATATAGATTTAGGAGGAGGGTTATATTAAAACAAATAATCTACAGAGGGACGCATTAGAAAAAACATAAAAGTTCAAGGATGTGAAACTAAATTAACCCCAAAAGGCTAAAACTACCTGCTCCTTTGTCCCACTAAAATGATCTTCCTCTTCCTCAACCCCCAAAGCAACCGTCGTCCTCTCTTATTCTCACTTGCTCAGAGACAAAAACACTTGAATGTGGATTAGTTTTTGTACTTGTGCATATTCCAAATGTTTGCATTATTACTCAGTCTAGTAATGGATAAATTGAGATGGCCAGTGGAAACTTTCAGATTACTTCCAAATCATTCATATGTGAAAGCATAATTATTTAAATAATCACACACAATATTTTCAATAAGATAAAGAGGTAAGCTAATAATTCAGAACAATCAAATGTTTATCAATTTATTCATGACTAGCTAAGAAAATTACGCAAAGCAGACACTCGAGCCTTAAATTGATCTTCGTAAGAGACAAACTGTTGTAGAAGATCTCAGCCGATAGGACCCTCACAGTAGTAAACCTGAAGAAATTAGACAAAATAGAATTTAATAATGATGTATTAACTTCAAAGAAATTTAAATTACTAAATGAATTAGTTAACTTTGCATTTTATCATGACACCCACGACATGCCTTATCTTGTTTTTTTGCTTTGGTTAAATTTGATGGAGTTCCACTTGAACCTGCCCCTCCAAACCTCCAAAACATAAGAGGTTGTGTCAAATAAACATTGAAAAGAATTTAAAAGGAAAAAAAGGAATTGAAGAATGGATAAAAATGTGAAACTAAATATGATATATTTAAATACTTATAATCCGTACCTAATCAGATGTTTCTTCACCACTGTCATCATCGGCAACCTTGATTTTAGGGATATGTTTGATCTTGGGCCAATCTTCTCCTATTCCCCTTCGGCACCTTTTGCTCAACCTTGGACAATCACTTATCTCAAGATTTTGAAGTTTTTTTAAATTGCCAATGCACTCTGGTATTTCTCTAATGTTTGGACAGTCTCTGATGATAAATGTTTGAAAGGATTCTGCAGATCCTTGAAGAAACTGTTCTGGTAAAGCAATAGTTGATGGTAAGTAGTTAAATATTACAATACGAAGGGAAAGGGAAAGAGGTTGAATTTTTTCCTCATTCTTTTCTTCTATAGTCATCAAATCAAGCTTTTCACAGTCGATAATAAATAATTCTTCCAAAGTAGTTAGGCATTTTATGCTTCTTGGCAGAAAAATCAAGCTATCACAATGACGAATAACCAATTTTCGAAGACTTTTAAGACCTTGCATATCTTCGCACAAATTTTCTAGATTTTCACACCCAACAATGAATAAAGTTTGAAGACACTCCAAACACCCAATCCCACCTTCTGGCAACCGCTTCTGCTTAGTAACTACAAATAAAAATCTAAGGCTGATCATGTACCTCACATCTTTGGGCAGCTCTTCTAATCCAAAACCTACAGCCAGAGCTTGCAAGTTTTGCAATTTGAAAATAGATTTTGGGAGCCTTTTTATTTTTGCGTTGCCCCCAAAATGGATATATCTCAAATGTTTCAAGGCGCCAATCCTCTCCGGAAAAGCCTCAAATTCAGAATCATCCATTAATTCTAAAGACTGCAAATGCTTGAATTCTAACAAACATTTCTCAAACTCTGTTTTGCATGTAGGCCCCGCTATACTATCTGCAAAGACTATTGACCGCACTTGATGGAAGTTGTTTGGGAACTTGGGGAGAGTTTGATGAAAAAATAAATCAGAGTCAGTAACTGACAAATGACGGGTCGTTTTGGAAAGTTGGTGGTTTTGAGAGCTTATGATTGAAAACTCATTTTGAGCCAATGATGATGCAAGATTATGCATTAAATCATGCATCTTAAAGGCAGCTACATAATTCAAATCCACATAATCTTGGAAGAAACATCTTGAGATCAACTGGCGCACATAACGCAAGCCAACATCTTCCAACTTCTCATTTGGATTCGATGATTGAAGAATGAGCCCATGTGCCATCCAAAATTGCACCATAAAGAGATCTCGGAACAAGTAATCTTTTGGAAAAACAGAACAATAAAGAAAGCATCTTTTCAAGTGAGTCGGCAGTCTTTGATAGCTTATTTTCAAGGCAGGTAAAATACCGTCTCCCTCTTCTTCCCACTTCTCACTGTCTCTCACCGATTTCCACTCTGTTTCATCAGTCTTACCATACAGTTGAGTCCCCAAGTTAATCACTGCCAGAGAAACTTGCTTGCATTTCTCCACTATTTCTTTCCCAATTCCAACCAAATTTGGATACAACTCCATTTGTCCTTCCTTGAATGCACACTTGTAAAACAACGACAGGCAGTCCTCCTGACCAAGAAGACTTAGGTTGTCCGCAGCAACAATACCCATAATCTCAGCAACACGTTGACTACGGGTAGTTACTATAATCTTACTTCCACCAGCACCTTTTGATAACAAAGGCTTCAACAACAACCATTTTTGAGCTTCTTCATTCCATACATCATCCAAAAGAAACAAGTATTTCCTACCATTCAGAATAGCTTCAAGTTTTTTTTCAAGTTCACCCCCATCCAAATCCGCACATCTTTCCCCAGTTGCAGATTTAATAATCTTTTGTATCACTTGTTTCAAGGAAAAATCATCTGAAACACATGCCTCCATATTCAGATCAAAATGACTTTTTACATTCTCAGCATCACACACCGATTTGGCAAGAGATGTCTTCCCCAAGCCTCCCATTCCTACAATCGGAAGGACAAGAGGATGTGCACCACCAACCTTAAAAGGTGCTACTAAAAGGTTGATGATGCGTTCTTTGTCTTCATCTCTTCCGATAAGACCGGAAAAGCTGTCAAAGGATCGGTTCATCCCTGTTTCCTCATGCAAGACATGACTACAATCAATAGCCTGCTCGCTGAGGTTGAAGTCAGACTTAAGAGATGAGATCTCAGCTAGTCTTTCTATGATCTTCTTTATCTTATGACCCATTTTAAAACTGAATGGAATCATATTAGAGCTTGAAAAGAAGCGCCGTACCTTTCTGCTGGGGCTCCCTTTAGTTTTCACCACCTGCCTTTGCAAAGTTTCGCACTCGATTTCGTCCAGCACGTCCTCTGCATCATACAAGACTTCTCTGAGCATATGGAGCCAGAGCCGAATCCTGTCATTCTTTGATTGTTGCTTCTCAGCATCGGACAGCACCACGTTGATGGCTTTCAATCTCTCTTCAAGACGTGCAAGGTCATCTTCAAGTCCCCATGCCAAACGAAATTCTTGAACAGCGAAAGAGCCTAACTTCCCTAAAAGGGATTTTGCAATCTCGGCTGCAAAAGCTTCTGCCATTTTTTTTTGAGTGAGGGGAGAAGTGTTTGATAGGAAGAAATGATTGAGATAAGAGTGGAGTTCCGCTTTCTGAGTGGATAGGAGTAGTCGTCGAGTCTTCTTGATCATAAAATTAAGGTCTGAAAAGTCGAAAAGAAGAAATTTACAAGAAGTTGCTAATAAGGAAGGACTAGTAATTTGGAGTTATGCAACTGTGTTGTAGCTTCTTCCATGGAATATTGACCACACATGGTCGAACTCATTTGGGGATTTGGGGAGAGTTTGATGAAAAAATGAAATGGAATCGGTAACTGAAAAATGACGGGTCGTTTTGGAAATTGGTTGTTTTTGAGAGCTTATGATTTAAAACTCATTTTGAGCCAGTTTAAAATTTATTTTAGAGAACAATTATATAATTAAAATGGTGTAAGTTTTAAGAAATACATGAAAATTATATCTAATTTATAAATATATATAAAAAAAAAAACACGACTCTGTTCATCAAGTAAAATGAACGAGCAAACCAGAACAGAGCTCGCCAGAATCCTCGAATGGATTTAGTTATGGTAACATTGCACCAGACACATTATATGAGGAAATTCTACGACGTCTTGTTGGGCATAGCTTGTAGACCGTTGATGCATCCAACAATTCGCAAAAGCATGATCCTGGTTCATGTTATAGGTGATAGGATCTGACTCAGATTGATAGTCGATGACTCGATATTTAATTTAAGCAATTCATATTTATATGTTTGTGTGTTTCATCGTCCAAAGAGCATTGCAATAAGGCCACTTGCTTTGCACTTTTTTTTTTTTCTTTCAAAACTATAATCGCAACTTTATAAAGTAAGGAAATCGTTGAAGATTACACTATTGCTATGCTTTAGAAAAGCTCACCAAGGCATTGCTGTAGTATCCTATCTGAGATTTCATTTGTAACAATATAAATGTATTGTCCGGTTAATTTACGAGTTACTGGAACGATTCGGGTTAATAATTTTCTTTCAAAGAAACAAGAATTATGTTAATTTAGCGGGGTTTTGTTTGGTCCAGTGAATCCGTTAGTTCAACAAAGTTTGATCGGGTGAATAGTTTTAAATTAAAATTCATTATAAATTAAAAATTGAATCGTGAGTTTTTGAAGTTAATCCGTTTAAATCCGGTCAAAGTTTAATAATTATGTCACAAAGGAACTCTTTCCATCTTTGATTCATAAAATAACTTGGAGTCCATGTGCTTTCATTTAGTCGAGGATTCTCCCATCTATTTCATGCTTCCTCAAATCGAGACCAAGTATTTTAGTTCATGAGTTTTTAATTAAATGTTGGAAACCTACTTCACAACATTGCAGGATAGTGAGCAAATCTTCTATTTAGATTATTACGCCAATAAATATATTACTCAAACTCATGATTTAGATTATAAAATTAAAATAACTTTATAAAAAATAAATTATAAAAAAATAAAATAATTAATTTAGATTATTCTATCAAACTTGCAACTCAATATGAGATTTGAATAATTTCATATAAAATAAATCAAAATAAATGATAAAGCATAATTTTCAATTAACTCATATTATTGAAAAATAAAATTAAAAAAAATATATTTTGGGTAGGTTATGGTATCAAATCTAAAGATTTTAATGGTTTGCTTTTGTATTTTAAAAATACTATTAAAAAATTTAATTTTTTTTTTTTTTTTCATTAATTACTTAAATTATTTTTATGTTTTTATATAGATTGTTTTAATGTGTTTGTCAATAATAATTTTTTAAAAATATATATATATATTATTTTAGAAAATACAGGAGGTGCTGTAATCTATTTTAGAACCCCGTGGGAAACCGACACAAGTAAACCTGCGTGAAAGGAAAAGCTATCAATCGCAATAGGCGCAGGAGATCAAGTCTTAAGTCTAGCATTACTTTAGTTCAAGAGTGAATAAGGACGTGCAAGGCTAGTTAGAGAGGTTATGCATGCCATGTGGATCCGGACTCAGAGGATTATGCTCCTAGTCAAAAGAAATAGTCTTCAATTATCTCTAGCTAGCTGGCAGCTGTCTGATGAGTTCATCGCTCTCTAAGGCCATTTGTCTTTAAGCTTTAGGCTAGTTAGAAATATATATATATAAAATGAAGTTTTAAATAATATTTTTTAAAAAAAAATTATTTCACTATTTAAACTAAAAAAAAAAATTTTATTCGACATTGAAAAAACATAACTTCTTTCATGGGAACATAGAGTATATATACAAAAGGATTTCAAATCCCATATTGAAAAGATATTATATTATCATTTTAAGTTGAAGTATTTAAACCAAAAGTTTTTTTATCACATAATAAAAAAAACATGATTTTTTTCTTAGGAACATAGAGTATATATTAGGTTTCAAATTCCACATTGAAAAAACATAACTTTTGTCATGAGAATATAGAGTATATATATGAAAGGGATTAAAAATATACTATGTTATCTTTTTAAGTTGAAGTATTTAAACGAAAAGGTTTTTTATCCCACATTGAAAAAATATGATTTTTTTCTTGGGAACATAGAGTATATGTACAAAAGATGTTATCTTTTTTAGTTGAAGTATTTAAACCAAAAGGTTTTTTATCCCACATTAAAAAAATATGATTTTTTTTCTGGGAACATAGAGTATATATATTAATATATTTCAAATCTCACATTTGAAAAAAAAAAAAAAACTAGGGTTTCGTCCGGGTTCGCCAGGGTCATGGGTCGACCCACCGGGTTGCCCGGGTTTGACCGGATTGTTGCCACAATCAGTCTTTTATTAAACTCGGATTGGTCTAGCTACCGGGTCAACCTGTAGAGCCGAGCTGGGTTTAATAACACTACAAGAACCAATGATCCAGCCAGAACGACGTGTGATGCCCATCTCCTATCAGGTATTTGCAATTCAGCATCAAAGAATATTAGAGCCGTTAGTAGCTCCCGGCTTCGAAAGAGCAAGGATGGCCAGACATGCTTTTGTCTAAATCATTTTTGAGTTCATACGCAGTCGAAACATCATAGAATTAGCTAATCCCAAGACCACCTTCATCTATGGGAAGAGTTCATATACAGCTCCAAATTCTATCTGACAATCTCTACCACTATCAAATGGATATCTATATATCCGTTTGATCCATCTGTTTAATTCAGCTATTGATATTTATTTTACTACAAATTAATATTTTTTTCATATTTTCAGATATTTTGATATATAGATATCAAAAATAATTTTTTAAAAAATAAAAAAATATTATTTTAAAACATTTCTTAATGAAACACATTTTAAAAAGTAACTGCAATTATATTATTGACGATCTTTTAACATTGCAAGATGCCCCTGGTTTAGTTAATATTATTTTTTTGAAAAATTTGACCATATATTTGTTGTTACCCAAAATTAACATCCATCAATATAATAACATAATTTTTATTTATAATTTTTACATAAATAGTTTTATTAACTTTATTGATTTTAAATTTATTTAACAATATAATATTATCAAACTTTTCATGCAATTATTTAGAAGCTTGTTTCAAACTATATAATAACTTCACAAGTTTAAAATCTTTTTCTTTTTAATTTTTCTTAACAACAAACCTCTTAGGTTGTTTTATAAATACCTTTCTGTCAAAATCACCATTTAAAAAACTATTTTTTCATAAATTTGATATATTCCTAACTTGTTAATAATTGTAATAACTATTAATATACATATAAAAATTATTATTAACATAGATAAGTATGTAGTAAAATATTTTTTTTTTTTGTTGTTTGAAATCTTTAACGATAAATCTTGCTTTTGGATGGTTCTATTAGCTTTCAATTTTCTCTCTCTTGAAGATCTATTTATAGCCTACTAGGGAATGAATTTTTGGATGGTAGAGTATAGATCTTTCATCTATAGTTTGATGAGACCACCTAAGCTATTCTTCTTTGATTTCTTATGTGAACGAATTTCTTATATCTTTTATAAGGGAAAATGTCTTTAAAAAGTGTATATTCATTGATTGTATTATTATATTAGGATGAACTTATTCAATACTTGATTTATATATATAAAAGAAATCCATATACACTATCAATGAATACACAATCCACTCCAGAGTTAGAAACGATAAGCTCAGTTTAGCAGCCATAGAGCCTGTCGAAGCAGAGAAGCTGGTTAAAGTTTGTGCCTTTAACTGGTGGATAGTTGGGATTGTTGATAGATTTTCCAGCAAAGATTTTGAGTGCTAAAAACAAGAAGGTTGAGGGGATAACAGTGAAGGTGAGGATGACAGAGAATGTCCATTTCTTGGAATGAATGATAGTTGAGATAAGGCAAATATGTGTAGGGGAATAGCTTTGAATCTTGGCCTAGAAGCAAGGAAAATGACGTGAACGAAACAAAAAGGAATATCTGGATGGTGATGATTCAAATTCAAGTCACTAATGGTAAATTAAAGCTTGATAACGATGATTAGATGAATTTAAGCTGCTTGTTGCTGGTGGCACATAGTTTAGAAAAAGAAAAATAAAAATGATTGAGAATTTAGTTTTATAATATTTTTTTTTATGAGGTTAGTATGACTTGCGGGTTTGTTGAAGTAATACAAGTTGTCTTATTTTATAGATTTAATGGGGTTTTAATTGAACTTGATTTTTTTATTCTATTTTTTCTCATATTATTAAAAAAATAGTTTTAGAGAAAAACTATGTTAATAAACTTTATGATGTATTAAAAATTAAAGGATATAAGAGAAACCATTGTTCTCCCAATTGCACTGAGGATTACAATAGTAATCCACACTTTTTTGCTTTTTTTTTTTTGGTGTTTTTTTGAATTATTGTTATGATTTTTTAAAATATATCTTTGTTGATTTCGTCTTTTAAATTGACATTGTTAAGAATTTAACTTCGTAATTTGCTTCTTTTTATATGAGTTTAACGTGATTTGCGGGTTTGCTAAGGTAAATTAGGTTGCTCTGGTTTTTAAGTTTGGGGAATTATTATTTTTTTAATTGCATTTAACTTTTTTTATAGTCTATTTTTTTCTCATATAGTTAAAAAATAGTTTTAGAGAAAAGTCAAGTTATTAAACTTTATAAAGTAACAAAAATTAAAAGGTGTGAGACAACCATTGTTCACATACACACATTGCAATGTGAATGACAATAGTAGCCCACGGTGTTTTGCTTTCTTTCTTTTTTCTTTATGTTTTTGAATTTTTGTCATGATTGTTGTTTCAAATTTGTTTTTATTGATTTTATAATATTAGGATGGTTAATAATTTAGTTTCATAATTTGTTTCTTTTTATCTTACTTTTCTATAAGGTTAACATGGTTTGAGGATTTGTTAGGGTAATCCCGGTTACCCTGGTTTACGAGTTTGGTGGAGTATTTTTTTTTTAATTGAACTTAAGTTTTTTTATTGTCTATTTTCTTCTCATATTATTAAAAAAATAGTTTCAGAAAAAAGTTATGTTATTAAATTTTATAAATTCCAGGTCTATTCAAAAATTTGTTATTTAATTTTGTAATCATCTGTTGTCTAGTATATGTTCGGAGCCTTATCTTTGACCATTGAAATTTATTTTAATTTTAAAAGTTCTTTTTGGTGGAATTTATGTGCTTTTACTAAATGCACCCATTTCATTAAAGGAGCTTAGCCGGTACCCTTCCTAACTTTTGCAAAGACCAAACAAAGCAAACAGTTGTTTTTTTCGTGTTGTAGTGAGTTAGTTATTGCCTACAAATCAATTTATTATTATGAGTGCATTACAGCTGCGGAGCATAGTAAATGTGACAATTGAAATGAACAAGGAAAATCAATCTCTCATGAGTGCATTACAGCTGCGTAGCATAGTAATAACTTGTTTGTTTTTTATTTTAAATATATGTTTTAGAAATTTTAATTTTTTTAATTTATTTTACTTTAAATTAAATTTGTCTTATTTTTTTTAATGTACTGTTATAAATTAAATTTTATTTTTTATTTTTTATATCATTTTAATTTAAATTAAATTAGCGTGGAACCATAATTCCACCCTTGATGTTATTACTTAATCTTTACTTATATACCCAAATCTCAAGCTGCTAAAGAGGGAAAATATTGTTTAACAAATCAATATGTTGTTAACTTATTTGATTATTTATACCTTGTTTATAAAAGAAAATGTAATTTTTTTATTTTTTTCTTTATTTAAAATTAATATTTTGTAATATTTTCTTATTATTTTAATTTAATGATATCAAAATAATATTTATAAATAAAAAAATATTTTTTAAAAATATACTTTAAAAAATAATTATTATTATACTCTCAAACACACTGAATACAACAAAACCATAAAAAAAAAGGTAACGTTTAGAGTTTATCAAGGTTTTGCTGGGATATGGGATTCATGGATTTTTAAGCGTTTTAATAGACTATGGCCCAGTAGTGTTTGGGCCATGACCCAAACTAGTCCTAAAATATTTTCTTTCAAGCATGGTCAGGGAGAAAAAATAAAGAAAAAAAAATAAAAATTTATCCTTACTTTGTGGTGATTGAAGGAACGAATGTATGATGGTTCATCAAATCTTTTACTTCGGAAAAAATCTTCTAAAGAATCTATCCTTTACTTAGAACTTCCTAAGCAGTAAGCACAATAGCATAAACAATCCTTGTAGAAAAGCAAGTGATGTCTCTCTCAGAATCTGAAATGCATCAGAGATCAAAGATAATCATGACCTATCCTATCTTATGTACTTTCTCAAGAGTTTTTAATTATGATAGTAATGATGCTAATTAATTTTTTTTAGGTTAAAAATTAGATTTAAAAATATGATAGAAAAATATAATAGAAAGTCCTGCTATTAATGAAAAACAATCACAAAATTTGCAATTAGATCTTATTAGAAAAAATAAATAGATTAAAATATACAATTTGTTGCCTTAGTCTACAAGTTTGATGAAGTATTTTTTTTTTAATTAAACTTGATTTTATTAATTTTTTTTTCTTATATAATTAAAAAAATAGTTTTAGAAAAAAAAATTATTATTAAACTTTATAAAATCCATGGATCTATTCACAATTTTAGTATATTACAAGTTATATGACCCGCACGATGCTGTGGGTCAATTAATTTTTTTTGCATTCAAAATATAATAAAAAAGCTAAAATTTAAAAGTGTTAGGTTTTTTTTGTAAATTTATACTCAAGAGTCCTGGGTTTGGCTATAACGCCTGACCCAAAAGTAATATTTATAATATTAATAATAACATTATGCTTGCATGACCCAGGTTTAAGTGGGTCTGACTACAATACCAGATCCAATAGACTTGGATGTAGGTATGACTGTAAGGTCGTGTCATAAAAGTGCGATAATTAAATAGATTAATTAAAAAAAACAAAGAAATAAAACCAAACAAACAAGAAAAAAACTAATGAAGAAAAAGAAAAACAAATTGAATCAACTGGGTTAATCATTCAAACCAGGTTAACCCGTCAAACCTAGGATTTGTGTCATGAAAGTTTGATAACTAAATAAGAAAAAAAAATTGACGGGTTAATCCAGAATTAATTGGGTTAACCATCAAATTAGGTTGACCCATCAAGTCTGGGATACGTGTCATGAAAATCTGATAATTAAATAGAAAAAAATATAACATTAACAAACTAAACTAAATGAAAAAAATTAATTAAAAAGAAAAAAAGCAAAAAAAAAAAAATCGAGTTAACTTGTCAAACCAGGTTAACCGGTCAAACCAGGGGTTTGTGTCATGAAAGTCTGATAACTAAATAAAAAAAACTTAACATTAACAAACTAAATTAAACAAAAAAAAAATCATTAAAAGAAAAAAACACAAAGAAAAAAGCAAAAAAAAACACATAAAAACATAGAAAAACAATTTAAAAAAAAAATAACTCAATTTTTCACTATATATTGCACTGTACAGTGCATAGTAAGCCACAAAACGATTTTATTATATGTTATAATGTAATTTCCTATGCATTTTTTCTATTCTTTTTTCAATTTTTTAAACATATTTGTTTATTGATAAAATAACACGGTTGCATTTAAGTTTTGTTTTTTTAATCCAAAATGACAACGTTTTGAATTGCAGCAAAATTTCTTTTTTTAAGGGTCCTTAAGTTTGGTGTATTTTCAAGTTTTGTTCTTGCATATTTAATTGTTTTATTTTTGGCCAATTTCAACCCTTTTTTCTCAACTTCATCTTGATTGCATTACATATAGTCCTTAAATATTGATGTGTTTTTCAAATTGGTCCTTAGCTTTCCAATTTTCAATTATTTAACGAATTTCAATCTCCCCACTGATAGTAATTTTTCTCTTTTTTTTCTTGTTTTTTTTTTAAATATTTGTTAATTGAAATACTTTTTTCTCGTTAAAATATATTTAAGAAGGGTTAAAAATCGTGTTATAATAACATAAATAAAGAAGATTTGGAAAGTGGATGTAAAGAGGTGAATTTATCAACGAAAGAGTAGGAGGTGGTTGTGGTGGTCTAGAGAGTGAAGGCGGCGATGTCAATGGTTGCTGTTAGTAGTAAGCGGTGGTATTTTATTTTTTTTCAGCCGGCGACGTCAAAGTTTGCAAGAGTGTTGCTTGCCTCAGGTAGAGTAGATAAATATAACAGAGATCTAAAACCCTATTTTTATGACAAAATGTTGAGTTTTCAGTGTACTTTGGCATTAGGAATCCATCAAACTTGAGTCCTCCCTTCTCTCTTGGTTTGCAAGGATAAGTTCCGTTAATTATCCGAATTAGAATGAAGATGTAATTAGAGTTAGGTTAACTTCAATAATGGGAGATTAATTTGAGAAATATTTTAATAATATGTACATAGAAATATAAGAAACAGAAATATATCAAGTCATCTATCACAAGCATCCATCATGAAGTTTCTAAAAACTAGAAAATTTTCTAACATTATAAAGAAGGTATGGGAAGGGGATGTTTCACATTCATCAGAGAACACCATAGAGATTCTCCTAATGCAATCGTCGACTTTATTGGAAGAATCAAATCACTGAAATATCATAGGTTCAGCATAAGAAGCAAGATAGATCCATCATATCTACATTATACCTAATCCAAAAAATTAGCCTACGAAACAGACATAAATTCTTCAAAATCGAAAATAAACAAACGTGCACAAGCAAATAAAAAAAATTGCCTAGCTTTCACATAAAATCCTTCATTTTCTACATGATTTCAATACCCTCTTTGCGAATTTAATTAATTAAATTCACTCAAAATCAAAACTTTAATTTATTCACTAAATCACAAATTAACATATAAATTAAAAATAGTAATAATGATAAAATTAACTTCATAAAATTAACAATATTTTAAATAAGATAAGTTGAATAAAATAAAGAGACAAGCCAATAATTCAGAACAACCAAATGTTTATAAATTTATTGATGACAAATCATCACACACACCTAGCCAAGGAAATTACACATAGCAGACACTCTGAGCCTTAAGCTGATCTTCGTAAGTGACAAACTGTTGAAGAAGATCTTAGTCGACAGGACCCTTACAGTAGTAAACCTGATGAAATTAGACAAAAATAGAATTGAATAATAATGTATTAGGCTCAAAGAAATTTAAATTGCTGGATGAATTAGTTAACTTTGCATTTTATCATGACACGACATGCCTTGTCTTGTTCTTTTGCTTTGGTTAAATCTGATGGAGTTCCTCTTGAACCTGCCCCTCCAAAACATAAGAGGTTTTGTCAAATAAACATGGAAAAGAATTTAAAAGAAAAAAGAGGAATTGAAGAATGGATAAAAATATAAAACTAAATATGATATATTTAAATACTCATAACTCGTACCTAATCAGATGTTTCTTCACCACTATCATCATTGTCAACCTCGATTTTAGAGAAATGTTTGATCTTGGGCCAATCTTCTCCTGTTTCCCTTCGACACCTTTTGCTCAACCTTGGACAATCATTGATCTTAAGATTTTGAAGTTTCTTTAAATTGCTCATGCAATCTGGTATTTCTTCAATGTTTGGACAGTCTCTGATGATAAATGTTTGTAAGGATTCTGCAGATCCTTGAAGAAACTGTTCTGGTAAAGCAATAGTTAATGGTAAGTTGTCAAACATTACAATACGAAGGGAACAGGAAAGAGGTTGAATTTTTTCCTCATTCTTTTCTTTTATTGTCATCAAATCAAGCTCTTCACAGTTGATAATAAATAATTCTTCCAGAGTAGTTAGGCATTTTATGCTTCTTGGCAGAGAAATCAAGCTATTACATCCACCAATAACCAATTTTCGAAGACTTCTAAGACCTTGCATATCTTCACACAAATTTTCTAGATTTTCACAACAAAAAATGAATAAAGTTTGAAGACATTCGAAACAACCAATCCCACCTTCTGGCAACCGCTTCTGTTGAGTAAGTAGAGTTAAAAATCTAAGGCTGATCATGTGCCTCACATCTTTGGGCAGCTCTTCTAATCCTTCACCTGTAACTAGAGCTTGCAAGTTTTGCAATTTGAAAATAGATTTTGGGAGTCTTTTTATTTTTGCGTTGCTTCCAAAATGGATATATCTCAAATGTTTCAAGGCGCCAATTCTATCCGGAAAAGCCTCAAATTCAGAATCATCCATTAATTGCAAAGAACGCAAATGCTTGAATTCTGACAAACATTTCTCAAAGTCTGTTTTGCATGTAGACCCCACTATACTATCTGCAAAGACTATTGACCGCACTTGATGGAAGTTGTTTGGGAACTTGGGGAGAGTTTTATGAAAAAATGAATCAGAGTTAAGGACTGACAAATGACGGGTCGTTTTGGAAATTTGGTGGTTTTGAGAGCTTATGATTGAAAACTCATTTTGAGCCAATGATGATACAAGATCATGCATTAAATCATGCATCTTAAAGGCAGCTACATAATTCAAATCCTCATAATCTTGGAAGAAACATCTTGAGATCAACTCGCGCACATAACGCAAGCCAACATCTTCCAACTTCTCATTTGGATTTGATGATTGAAGAATGAGCCCATGTGCCATCCAAAATTGCACCAAAAAGAAATCTGCGAGCGGGTAATCTTTTGGAAAAACGGAACAATAAAGAAAGCATCTTTTCAAGTGAGCCGGCAGTCTTTGATAGCTTATTTTCAAGGCAGGTAAAATGTCATCTCCCTCTTCTTCCCACTTCTCACTGTCTCTCACCGATTCCCACTCTGTTTCATCAGTCTTACCATACAGTTGAGTCCCCAAGTTAATCACTGCCAGAGGAACTTGCTTGCATTTCACAACTATTTCTTTCCCAATTCCAACCAAGTTTGGATACAACTCCATTTGCCCTTCCTTGAATGCACACTTGTAAAACAACGACAGACAGTCCTCCTGACCAAGAAGACTTGGGTTGTACGCAACAACAGTACCCATAATCTCAGCAACACGTTGACTACGGGTAGTTACTATAATCTTACTTCCACCAGCACCTTTTGATAACAAAGGCTTCAACAACAACCATTTTTTAGAATCTTCATCCCAAACATCATCCAAAAGAAGCAAGTATTTCCTACCATTTAGAATTTCTTCAAGTTTTTTCTTAAGCTCACCCTCATCCAAATCCGCACATCTTTCCCCAGTTGCAGATTTAATAATCTTTTGTATCACTTGTTTCAAGGAAAAATCATCTGAAACACATGCCTCCATGTTCAGTTCAAAATGAGATTTTACAATTTCATTCTCATACACAGATTTGGCAAGAGATGTCTTCCCCAAGCCTCCCATTCCTACTATCGGAAGGACAAGGGGATGTGCATCACCAACCTTAACAGGTGCTGCTAAAAGGTTGATGATGCGTTCTTTGTCTTTGTCTCTTCCGATAAGATCGGAAAAGCTCTCAAAGGATCGGTTCATCTCTGTTTCCTCATGCAAGACATGACCACAATCAATAGCCTGCTCGCTGAGGTTGAATTCAGACTTAATAGATGAAATCTCAGCTAGTCTTTCTATGATGCTCTTTATCTTATGACCCATTCTTAAACGGAATGCAATCTTATTAGAGCTTGAAAAGAAGCGTCGTACCTTTCTGCTGGTGCTCCCTGTTGTTTTCACCACCTGCCTTCGCAAAGTTTCGCACTCGATTTCGTCCAGCACGTCCTCTGCATCATACAAGACTTCTCTGAGATCGTTGAGCCAAAACCGAATCTTGGCAGTCTTTGATTGTTTCTGCTCAGCATCGGACAGCACTGCGGCGATGGCTGACAATCTCTTTTCAAGACGAGCAATGTCAGCTTCAAGTCCCCATGCCAAACAAAATTCTTGACCAGCAAAAGAGCCTAACTTCCCTTGAAGGGATTGTGCAATGGTGGTTGCAAAAGCTTCTGCCATTTTCTTTTTGAGTGGAGAGAGGAGAATTAGTTGATAGGAAAAATGATTGAGATGGGAGTGAAGTTATGTTTTCAGAATGGCAAACCTCTTGATTTCTAGCTACGAGCATGCATGTAAAGGCAACACAAACGCCTGTAATTTTTGTTCCTGACATTCCCTTGTTCTTTCATTTATCTCTTACTTTGGAAACAATCTTCCTAATTAGAATCTATCCCTTACTTGGAACTTCCTAAGCAGTAAGCACAATACCGTAAACAACCTTTGTAGAAAAGCAAGTGATCTCTCTCTCGGAATCTGAGATGATCATGACGTTTTGAAGATGATATGGTGATGATGTATTGTTAATTAATTTCAGTTATGTATGTATGTATGATCAAATTACAACCTAATCAATCAAAAAGAATTTTGAACTACACTTAATTTTAAATTAAATAAGATTATAAAGAATCTAAACATTTGTGATTTAACATTGAAATGGAAGAATAAACAAGAGTGAAATAATTTTGAATTAAAAAAAAAGGGAATGTCACGAAAACAAAAAATTCCCATCCTTGAAATTCCCTACCCCATCCTCCTCGAGTTAACACTTAAAACTATTTTTAAATGCTAACCTTTCTTAAATTCCCTCTCCCTAAAAAATCATCAAAAACATTCCTTCAAGTCCAATATCCTTAATATCATTAAACCTTAATATCATTAAAAATAATAAAGGAATGGGTTAAATAAAAGTAGGTCATAACATATACAATAATTGAGATTTTCTTTTTTGTATCTTTTTTTATTATTATTATTATTCAATGTTAAGTATCTTTTGAGATAGATTATGTTGCTAAAAAGTATTTTTTTTTAAGTGGTTTTTATGGAAAAACATTTCTAAAAAATAGATTATTTTTTATGTTTGACGGTAACATAAAAACATAATTGAACAATAATTTTAAATATTTGGTTTTCTCATGAAAATTAAATTAGATAATCACTTATTGATATATTTTTTTCAAGTTTATCTAACATATATAGAAAGTGTAATGGTGAAGAAAAAAGAATATTACATATTTATATATTTTTTATTTTATAAAATATAACTATATATATAATATAAATATTTTAAATATGATATTATAGACATATAGTCTTGTTAAATATTTTTGAGTAAAATATATTAGTATTTTTTTTCATTTTAAAACCTTGTCAAATATTTTTCTAAGTAAAATCTATTAATATGTTTAGTTGTATAATGAAAAATAAATTGAAAATTATTTTTTGGTCTTTTGACATATCAAATAAAATAAGTTGAAAACTAATATATTTTAAGTTATTAATTTTTTTAAATAGTAAAATTTTTATTTTTATCAAATAGTTTTTGGTGTTTAGATAACATTGAAAATAAATTTTCTTTTTATGATATCCTAATTTTATAATGCAATTTATATGATTTAAATGTATGATTATGAGTAATATAACATGTTTTGTATTCAAATATGTTTTTTAATTAATATTATTTAAATTGAAATATTATATGTACTGATATATTAAATTAATATACCTTTATATTATATATTAATATATTCTAATATATTATTTCTTATATAAATATAATAGTGTTCTATTTTTTTTAATAATATTATATTTTAAAGTGTTATATATATAATGAAATATTATATCACTTTAGTTCTTAGATCTTCATGAAAAGTGATTTTCAATTTTTATACCATAAAACATTTTTCTCCGTCTAAAACTTATGTTATTATTTTTTTTTATATCAAAAAGTAAATTAAAGATACATTCCTAGTGTTTTATTTAATGCATTTTTTGTGTGGTATCTCACATATATTTATATATATATTTTTAAAATTGAAACTAAATAAATTAAGTCATTTTCAAGTGATATTAAGAATATTTTTTAATCTCAATTGAAGCATAATCTATCTCTGAGATACTCTTTAACATTAAATAAAAAATATTAATTATTTATGTTATTACTTATTTTCATTTAACTCATTCCGATATTATTTAATTCTTAGTCGCAAAATCTCTACAATGCAGATTCTTCTATCAAAGAAAATCCATTTTGGACCTGTCCTTGCGTTGACCACGACAAAACAGCACATGAACTAGCCATGCTTATAAAAACAAAAAAACAAAAACATCATTTCTCTCCGAAATTATCATCACTTCTATAAAACTCACGAACTCCACAAAAAAAGAAAAAGAAAAAGAAGAAGAAGAAGAAGAAGCATAGAACTACGAAAGAACTCAAGCTCAAGCTTAATTTTCAGCATAAAAAATGGGCAAGAGTGTTTTACTGTTATGTGGTGATTACATGGAAGATCATGAGGTGGGCTGCTTTTGTTTTTATCTATCTTGAAGTGTTTCTTGAATCTTGGATTGATGAAGAATTGTGGGTTCTTCTTGTTTTTTGTAGGCTATGGTTCCATTTCAAGCTTTGCAGGCTTATGGGATTGCAGTTGATGCTGCTTGCCCTGGCAAGAAAGCTGGGGATATTTGCCGCACTGCAATTCATGATTCTGCTGGTTATCAGGTACTCTCTCCCTCATAATATACATTTAATCAATATATTGGATTCTTTTTTTTTTGCTGTTTTTGAAAAAGCCTATTAATTTGCTGACTTACTTAGTTCAGTCATCGTCATCGAAGCTTTAGTTTTAGCATTTTCTTTTCAATAATTGGTGAATATAATAAATTTTTTTTCTTTCTTTCTTTTTTATGGATTTGTAAAGCTAATTTTAACTTATTCAAAATATGTTTTTTTCCTCTCTAAATATATTGCTTACCTCACACTTTACTTCTTAATGTGCAGATTATTGGGTTTTATCATTGCTGTATGTCTTCTTTGGGTAGTTTAGTGGATAAAATCTAATACTTTGAGACTGATCTTCACATATATTTGTTATTAAAATTTTAATTTTTGATTAATTAATAAGGTAATAAAAGACATTTTCTTAATGTAATAATAGTTTTGTGATAACTGAAATGAATGCCTGTAGTGGCCGTGGTGATCTGAGTGATGATGGTGGTTGCGGTTGTGGTGGCAGTGTAGTAGTGATAATATTAATATGATAATTTCTTTGATGGGTTGTGCTGAGTGCTAATTTTGATAATTGCATGGTTGTGGTGATGATCATTTTACATGCATTATGTGTGCTGTTTTTCTAATAACCTGTTGGTGGATGTAGCTCTACTGATTGATTAAAGTACAAGCATAATATATCAATTTCATAAACTTAGTTCTGATAGGTGTTTTTTGGAACTTCATTGATTTTAGACTTATACTGAGAGTCGTGGTCATAATTTTACTCTCAATGCAACATTCGATGAAGTTGATTTTGGCAAATATGATGGGCTGGTGATACCTGGAGGACGGGCTCCAGAATATCTTGCCATGAACGAATCTGTGTTAGATTGTGTCAGGAAATTTTCTGACTCAGGAAGGCCAATTGCCTCTGTTTGCCATGGACAATTGATCTTGGCAGCTGCAAATTCAGTAAAAGGTCGGAAATGCACTGCATATCCTGCTGTGAAACCTGTGCTCATTGATGCTGGCGCTCATTGGGTTGAACCTGAAACCATGAAAGCTTGTGTTGTTGATGGCAATATCATCACCGGAGCTACATATGAGGGGCATCCTGAGTTCATCCAACTATTTGTGAGGGCACTGGGGGGGAAGATAACTGGTTCAGATAAGAAAATTTTGTTTCTCTGTGGGGTAAGTTCTAATTATTTGTTTTTAATTCTTAATTTTTTTTCCATTGACTGAGGTTATGCTTATGAAACATGTGTTGTCTCATAGTTGCTAAGAATCCTTGCTTCTTTTGTTCTTGCTTGCAGGATTTTATGGAAGATTACGAGGTAACTGTTCCTTTTCAGTCTCTTGAAGCTCTTGGGTGCCATGTTGATGCAGTTTGCCCCAAGAAGAAGGGTGGGGACACCTGCCCAACTGCAGTCCATGATTTTGATGGTGACCAAACTTACAGTGAGAAGCCTGGTCATAGTTTCACTCTAACAGCTAGCTTTGAAGGTTTGGATGCCTCAAATTATGATGCTCTTGTCATTCCTGGAGGCCGGGCTCCAGAATACTTGGCACTGGATGAGACAGTGATTGCTTTGGTGAAAGAATTCATGCACTCTAAGAAGCCTGTTGCATCTATCTGCCATGGGCAGCAGATCTTAGCTGCTGCCGGAGTTCTTAAGGTAGTTTTGTGTTGTCTTGCGAGGAATGTGGTGTATTTTCTTCACATAACGCACCTAGAATATGTGCAAATGCAACTAATTTACTGTTGTGTGCACATGTTTTTGTTTGTTAGAAAAACTGCCATCATTGAACATTCAAGGAGACATGGAAATGCTTAAACATTAATTTTACCATGCATCTTTTAACATTTAAAATTATACTCCTTTTAAAATTATAAGCCATGAGAAGTCTTTCCCTGTACAGGCTTTAACTCCGGATTGGGTGCCTTTTTTTATTAGATTTAGCTCTGTAGAATTTCGTATGCAACTTCTCATGGCTTATATCTTCACATGTGAAATTCAAACTCTTTGATCATCATATTTAAAGTTCCATGAGAATTGTTTTCAAGGGCCCTTTTATCTTCTATATTTGGAACGTAATTCTCTTGATCATAGAATTACAAATATTATGCTATTTCATGTGTCAGGCTGTATAATTGCTAATACGAATAATCTTTGCAGGGAAGAAAATGTACCGCGTATCCTGCAGTGAAGCTGAATGTTGTCTTGGGAGGGGCAACATGGCTAGAACCTGATCCAATAGATCGCTGCTACACTGATGAAAACTTGGTTACAGGTGCTGCTTGGCCAGGGCACCCTCAGTTCGTCTCTCAGTTGATGGCCTTACTTGGCATCCGAGTGTCATTTTAGCTATTTTCATGTAACTATTATGCTTGTATCTTATATCAAATAATGGGGATGTATGCAGTTTCCATGTTTGGGTCTAGGAATCCATCTTGTATCCCACGGATCCTTGTTGCATGTATGCGGTTTGCCTGTGCTGAAAATAGACTTCTATACCATGCAAATAAGTGACTTTCTGGATTGTTGGTTGTGGGAAATGGGTGCTGTGAATGTATCATGTGGCTTGATTACAAAGGATGTGGAATTTTGCTTGCACTTGCAATTCTAACTCATTATTTTGAATTTGATCTTGATATACGGAATCGTGAAGATATGTTGGTTATTTTATTGGCAGAGGATTTTGCTTATAATATGAATGATCTTAGATACAAAGACCGAGTCATTTCATGGATGATATGGTAAAAAGTTGATGGAATCACTTTAAAGATCATGCTGATCGCGATAACACGTAGGTGTGCATTGATCCAACATTAACGAAGATAGTTACAGTACCTTTTTAGTCAACGATAACGAAGAGAGTTAAAGAACAATTCCGTTTCTCTTGCACTTGCTGTCCTTATAATAGCACGAAACTCCACTCGAGAGATGACAGCAATAAACAAAGCTAAAGCTTAAGTCTTATTTTTAGCATCAGCAATGGCTAATTGCAAGCCACAGAAGAAAGTTTTATTGTTATAGCATCTTTAAAGTATTTGGAGTGAATTTCGGACATTTCATATTGTCAAAAAAATTTACCTCGGTTTTTGAATAAAATAGCTATAAACAAATTCTAAATAATCTTTTCATAAAAAACATAGCTAATATCTATTTTGTTGTCATTATTGCATTATCAATTCAAAGCGAGGGTGAGAAATATAATCAAATTATTTAGAATATTCATAAAAATTAATCTAAAATTAACTGAAATAATCAATCTGAGAATTCAAATCAAGAAAACTAATTAAAAAATAATTTTGTTAAGTTTTAGATTTTAGAAATAAAAAAACCAAAAATTGAGAAACAAAGTGAAAAAAGATAAGACTATATATATATTCACATTTTTTTTCTAAAAAACAAAATTTTGATGAGTCAAACTTTTTTTGGTCTATTTTAAATTATACAATTTCAATAAAAGTAAAATCGTTCTAAACCGATGGATTTTGCTTTCTAATTTAATAATTTTTTAAAAATAAATTAAAATAATTTTTTTTAGTGCAAACAAAACTGAACCAACTACACTTTTAACTCATGACCTTACCTTTATATCAGGCTTAATTTCCAATGAACAATTGAGCTCAAGCCTTAGCACTATGAGCATTATAAAGGGGGAAAAACAAGCAATAAACACTTGAAAACAAATGCTACACAAGTTTGGCATTATTCTTGCTCTCATGCTGTGGAGACTTGAGGAATAAAGTTCACCTGCATACCACCCAGATAGACCCAAAGTAATTGGGCTTAAGTTTCACACATGGAACTCATCACCTACTTTACCAAAAAATCCCACCTCATTTCCCAACAACTTATACAATTTCCAACTCTCAAATTAATTAGCTTTTGCTTCCCTTATCTTTCAGTCGTTTTTATATCACCTTTCCTAAATCCTAACTTCCATAACTCAATCAATTCTTTGTATTTGATATCATATGTTAAAAGTATAGAAATATGGACTCGCTTGATAAATCAACCTAAAATTTAACTAATTAGAAGCCTGGACCAATCAAGATTAAAAAATAAATAAAAGTAATCTGATTTCATTTAATTAAAAATCAATGTTAACTATCTAATTGATCTATAGTAAAACCTGATCAAGATTAAAAAAAATATAAGAGTAATCTGACTTGATTTAATTGAAAATTCATGTTAACTATCTAATTATTCCAGAGTAAAACCTGGGCAAAACTAAGCTCATCAATCGTTAACTTTGTTTTGAAAAAAAAACTTCTTCTTTGTTAATAAAAAACCATGTTGTTTTGATATTTAAATAAAAATTTAGATTTACCCTCTCATGCCTAACTTTTTTTGGGTTTTATACGGATAAAAGTTAACATGGCTCCGACTATCTTGCTCACCTAAGATGGTACATTGAATGCCTAAAATTGGACAAAAGGACTTAAGGGTTTATTTGAAATTGTGATAGTGGTTATGGTTTAAAGTGTTTTTTATTTAAAAATATATTAAAATAATATTTTTTTTATTTTAAAAAATTTATTTTTGAGATTAGTATATCAAAATGATTTAAAAATATAAAAAAAATTAATCTTTAGCAAATTGTTTTTCAAAATTTGAGGGAACGTGGTTTGGACCGTGTTCCCAAACAGGACATAAATATATATTTAGGAGGAGGGTTGTATTAAAATAACTAATCTACATAGGGATGCATTAGATAAAACATAAAAGTTCAAGGATGTGAAACTACATTTGTAATTATTATTTTGTTCAGCATTTATGTAGCTGTTATTACAGAATCATCTCTCCATGTGTATGTGCTTGTGTTAGTAAGATGTGCGTCATCTGTTATTACGGATTATCTTTATAAAACTTACTGCGCAAAACCCTTGCTCCGTAAGCATTATAAAGAGGGGGCAGCTATTGTAACCCATTTTTGGGTCCCCACAAAAAAATAAAATAAATAGCCAAAGAAGGTTAGAAAAATAACAGGAGGCAGGAGCGCTCGGAAAATGGTTGGAAGATTTGGTCAAGGAGGTTAAAAAATACCAAGATCGGATTTTTTACAGTATATTCTTGGATGATGAGAGCCCTGATGGATAAGAAATTTTGAATTTTGAGGAGAAAAGCCCAAATTTGGATGTTTATGGACTTAATTGGATTTTTAATGGATTTTATAGGGGTTTTGATTGCAAGAAAAATTGATTTTTAAGTCAATTTGGGCTTTAATTAGAAGAAATTTAAGTTTTGGGGCCAAAATATATTTTTTTGGATTTTATTAGGCCAAATTAGGGGCTTAATTGCATAAATATTGAAGTTTAATTGCCAATTAGGGACTTAATTAAGAAAATCCGAAACCAGGGACCAAATTGGAAGAGGCGTGTAAATGGAGGGGCTGAAATTATTCGGTCCAGGGGCCTAATTGAAGAAATTGAAAGTTTATTAATCAATTGAGGGCGTAATTGAACAAAACAGAGGCCAAGGATTAGAATGGAAAACGCGGCCAACTTGAGGGGTGGAGGCCGAAATTAGCGGGCGTGCAATTGAATTTTATTCTTAAAATCAGGATCAGATTTGACTTAATAAAACAAAGGATAAATTAGGGACTGATTTGAAAAAACATATTTCTGGCGCCTTTTTTTTAAAAAATGAAACGGCGCGTTTTCTCCAAAACGACGCCGTTTCATACATTATAAAAAAAAAAAGAAAAAAAAAAGAGAGGACCGAACGGTGCCGTTTTAAACGGCACTGTTCACCTTTCTTCTTCCCTCCCCCCCGAACAGGCAGCAGAAAACAAGGAAAAAGAAAGCTTATTTAAATGGCGCTTGTCCCCCTCTCCTACCGACCGGACCGAAACCCACACGCCGTTGAAGACATTGGCCGACCACCCGCCGCGCACCACACCGGGACCGAAGCCCACACGCCTTGACAGTCGCGCCCCATGGCCGACCAGCCTCCACCTTGGTTCGCCCCAAGGCTCCTTCTCCCCCTATAAAAGCAGGTGACCCAAAGAAAACAGGGACGAAAAAAAGAGAGGGGAAGCAGAGGAAAAAAAAAGAAAAAACCGAGACAAAAGAAGAGAGAGAGCGAAACCGAAGGAGAGAGAAACCACTTAAAAAAAAAACAGAAACAAAAGAACCCAAAGTTGAGAAGCTTGGGAAAGCTGACACCAGGAGGGAACTGAAGAAACCGAAACCGAAGCAGCAAACCGGGGGAAACGACGACGAACCGTTGGCAACAACCGCACCCTCCGCCGTTCGAACAACCGCAGCCCTGCCCGCAGCCATCGTTCGCGAGCCACAGCACCCCCAGCAACCGCCTCCTCCTCGCCAGGTACGCCTCTTCCCCCTGCATTTTCTTCCTTTTTGCTGCCTAAGTTTTCCTCCTGCATGCAGAATCGTTTCTGCATGCAGGAGGTGGGGAGGGAAAATAATTCCCTCCCCCACCCGTTTAGTTTGCTGGGCCAGGCTGATGCTGGCCCAGCGTTGTTATTTTCTTCTCTGGGCCAGACGGGGTCTGGCCCAGAGGTATTTTTAGGGTGGGCCAGAATGGTTCTGGCCCAGCCCTGTGATCTGGGCCGGTCGGGCCCAGACCAAGGAGTGATTTTTAGTTGGGCCGAGATCGGCCCAGTTCTATTGTGGACCGAAGTCGGCCCAACGTTTTTCGGGGCTGTCCGGCCCATTTAGTTGGGCCGGCCCGCCCACTTAACATATTATATTATATATTATATGATATATGTGTGCATATATATTATAAAAATAAAAAAAATATATTTTGAAAAATCTTTGAAAAATATTGTTTATTTTCGGCATATTTTTGTCAAAGTGGTTTAATGTTGGTTTGTATTTTTATACCGTAAAGATACAAAACCAGTGTTAAAAATACCTGGTTTTCGTCAAAATATCAAAGATTTGCAGAATAAAAAATGTTTTTGCTTTCAAAAAAATTCTAAAAAATCCCAAAAAATGTTGTTGATTTTTCTGCATATTTTTATCAAAGTGGATTAATATTGGGTTGTATTTTTATACCGTAAGAATACAAACCCAGTATTAAAATACCCGATTTTTGTTAAAACATCAAAAAAATAAATATTTTCTAAAAAAAAGGTTTTGTTTTCATGCATACGGCCTAGTCTCTCCAATATATATATATATAAATATTATAACATCATATTTTCACACAACAAAGAAAATTTTCAAAACAATATATGTATTAGCATGCATTTTGGCTTTAATAACCAGTTTATTTAAGCCATGAGAACTAGGCCAATATTTCAAAAATTCAAAAAAATCTTTTTTTGTTTTCTTTTAGTATTTGGGATTACGAATTTATACGTAAAACGTATTCCTAAATATTATTAATGAAATTTTGGTATGGACGTTAGAACGATTAGGTTTTTACCCGATAAGATAAAGTCTTTCTTACTGAGGAGGATTTTTCTTGAACCATAGACAGACCAACAACTAGGAAAACATGAAAATATCTTAGATTTTATCAGACAATAAAACAATGCAGCTTACCTTAGGTAGGGCGTATTTGGGGTGCTAATACCTTCCCTTTACGCAACCAGTCCCCGTACCCGATCTCTGAGACCAGTTAGGGTTCCTAGTGACCAAAATACTAGGTGGCGACTCCCATTCCATTTTCTACCAATAAAAGACAATATTTTTTTGTATCCCTATAGATATATATAGATTTACATGGTAGATTAAGAAAATGGAAACAAACACTATATAGATTTTCGCCGCGACGCCGCACACATGCGACAGAATGGCGACTCCACTGGGGACCTTGTAGACTAAGCTTTGTTTTTTCTGATTTGTTGGTGTATTTGTGTGTTTATTGTTAATATGCCTTTCCTTTTATTTGCGTATTTTTTTTTATTTTACGCATATTATTCATGCATTGTATACAACTGTCTCATGCATCACTTGCCTTAATTTTGAAAATGCACACACAAGCTTTAAGTTAAGTGGGGAATTAGCAATTTACCCTAGGACTATTGGTCAGGGTTTAAATGCGTGAAACACCTAACTCATATCTGAGTGCCTGCTTGGTAATGGTGGGCATACGTGTCTTAACTGTTCCTTGCAACGCCCCCATACTTCTTTACGAAGAATGTCACTGGGCAGATATGAGACCCTTCAAGACTAGATAGAAAAACTACTCGTTCTCACTAAATAAATAGAGCTTGTCCTTAGGATATGTATCTTACTTCCATTTTGCATCACGATTAACACTGTTAAATTCATCAACCTAGGTTTTGAGCTGAAATCATGACTAAGTACCTCTCTTTCCAAGAATATGGACAAGAGTCTGAGTTGGCTCAGGTTGTCGAAGGAAAATGCCCAAGAATCGATACTAGTGGTTTACCATGCATTACCAAGGTAAATCACATGGTAAACGACTTAGGAAAGTTGCTGCCTATCATGGAGTATGTTGACGAGACTTTGTTTGAAAGGCGATATGGGAGAATTGCACAAATAATGAGGTTATCTGTACAAGCAGCGGCGATCAAAGCTCTTCTGAATTTTTGGGATCCCAGTTATCGGTGCTTTACCTTTGGAAACATCGATATGACACCCACCTTGGAAGAATATGAGAGAATCCTGGATTTTCCAAACGACAGCTGCAGAATCTACCGCCGACGCAGATTTGAAGACACAGCTTCGGAAGTAGTCAGTTTATTAGGCTTAGGAAAGATCAGCCAGTGTAGAGTTGTTGAAGGGGGTTTTAAATGGAAGGTCATTGAAGCCCGAATGAAGAAAAATGCCGAAGAAGGCAAGCTGGGAGACGAACGATATAGGTTGGTGGCCTTTGCCATTTTTGGGTTAGTGTTGTTCCCTTCTGAAACTGGGGTCATCAGTTTAGAAGCAGCAAGTGTCTTCATCGAATATGAGCATGACCGGATCAATCCTTCCTCAGCCATCTTGGGGGAAACCTTGTTATCTCTTAATCACTGCCGAACACATGGAAAAGGAGCTATGAGATGTTGCGTCCCTATGTTATACCTATGGATAATCAGTCATATCGAAGCACCAAGAGACATTTTCAACAACTTTTGGTGGTTTGACTTGCGACCGTTAAAGATTACCATAGATGAGACTTGGAAGAATTGGGATGAGAAGGCATGGAGGGATAAGTATGCAGCATTGCCAAGTAGCAACTTCAAATGGAAAGCACCGTGGATGAACAACGCTATTTGCACAATGAGCTGCGGAAGCAAGATATGGGTTCCTTTGATTGGTGTAACCGGTTACATTAGCTATGCGCCCGCCCTCGTAACAAGACAATTAGGCGGAATGCAATATACGCCAAGAACCTTGGGTTTAGCTGATTTCATTGTGTTATTCAAGCACCAACCTTTCATCGAAGAAATGGAGCTTATCCGACAAGATTGGGAAAGACCCTTGAAGGTGAAAAGAGAAGAAGGAAGTAGCTTTGAAACCTCATTCAGTCATAATTATACAGTTTGGAGGAATGAAGATTTTTCTGAAGTGAAGGGTCTCTCCACACAAGAACAGTCAGAGGCAGCGATAGAACTACAGAAAAGGAAAAGGAAGGATGATGAAGAAGATCTAAGGAAACAGTTAGATCAGTGTATAATAGAACTCAGCAAAAGTAAGGGGCGACAACAACTGTTAGAGAATCAGCTAGAGGAGGAAAATACGATGAGGGTTTTCTTGAATCAGCGGTTAGAACAACAAGAGAAGCAACTAATGTCTCTAAAGGAATGGCAGAAAAGGGCCGAGGTAGCTGAAGAGATAACAACGGGGGTCCAGTTTGAGTTAAGGAATCGAATAGCTGATTATGACGAGTTGGCCAAGAAGAATGGGATAGCAGAAAAAGAATTGGCTAAGGTTAAGAGGTCAACAAAAGGCGTGAATGTTGATAAGGAGATGATGGATTCTTTGAAGAAGGGAAGGAAACTTCTTTTAAAGAAAATAGAAGATGAAAAGGAGAAGAATCGTCTAGCCAACCTCGACATAGAAGAAGAAAGGAAGGTTAGAGCTCAATATATGGTGCAACTAGAGGAAGAAAGAAATGCGAGAAGAGCCGCTGAGTCCGACATGAGAGATTACCAGAAGAGAGCTGAATCTTTAAAAGGAAGGATGAGGGCTTTACAATCGGAGATCGAGGTACGAGAAGAAGAGTTAAGGGAGTTGAGAAGTCACTACTTCAAGATGGAAGAAGAGATGAGTAGGGCTAAGCAAGAGCGTCAAAAATGCCAAGACTACATGGACAGCTTTGCAGTTCAAATCAATTCCAAAATAGCAGAGCTGGATATCGAAAAGGAAGAGCTACAGAGGACAAGAGATAAGTTGGCACAATCACAGGATATGGTGCGAGTATTGAAAAGAAGCAACGAAGCCCTAGGAGACAGCAACGAAGCAATCATCGGAGATAACACTGTATTCCATGATAAGATAAGCCATATGTCAAAACAGGTTAAGCGCGTAGCCCGTTATGCGGAAAGGTTGCAACAGCAAGCCACCGAAGTTGGAAATGACGGTTCAAAGTATCGAGAATACATGGGGGCTATGGCTTGTTTTATTAGGGATCTAGCTAATAAGGGAAATGCCTTTTAGAAGCAGTAATGTATAGGACTTCTCTTTGCCATTTTTGTTTTGTATGAGCAATTTTCTTATTTCTAAGAAGTCCATGACGTATTTCCTTTTTTTTAATGTGTTGAGTAAGCCACTATGATAAGAACTTGGCAAACCCTCCTTTATGGTAATCAGGTCAACTCAGAAATCTTGCTTAAAGGTTACGAAAGTCATGAATCAGCTCATAATATATATATATATATACACATTACATATGCATCACATTCTCATCACACATTTTGTTTTTAATTCATCATATGCATCACCAGATCGTGAAGCATAGGTCCCATATCCAGAGTCCACCAAACCCGGTCCAGATCAAGAATGGAAAACGAAGAAAGAGCTCAATTAGAGTCGCACTACCAGACCGAGTTGGAATCTGTGAAAAATGAAGTTTCTCGACTGACCAATCTGCTGGAGCAACTTTTAAGAACCAAGAATGGAGAGGGAACGTCTACCCAACCACCTATAGGAGCACCGTCAGTTCATGTCCCGGGGTTATCTCAGAACTTGGGGGCAGATTCAACGACGGGGCAGCACTTTGCACCTGCTATTCCCATTCAGCCCCCTCAAGCTCACATCACTGTAGATTTAACAGCCGAGGGGCCTTCCGATAATAGGTCCACTGGTTTTGTGAACGATGACAAGATATCCGCATTAGAAGAAAGGTTAAGAGCAGTCGAGGGAAATGATTGGTTTGACCCCATGCGAGCATCGAAAATATGCTTGGTACCTAACCTCACGGTACCAAAAGATTTTAGGATACCAGAGTTTATAAGGTACACTGGGTTGGAATGCCCAAACACTCACCTTCGATCTTATTGCAATAAGATGGCTGAAGTGATTCATGACGATAAGTTAATGATCTACTTTTTCCAAGACAGTCTATCGGGATCTGCGCTAAGTTGGTATATGAGGCTGGATAATGTCAAGATTAAGAAATGGAAGGACTTAGTGGAGGCTTTCCTAAAGCAATACAAGTTCAATTTAGAAATTGCGCCAGATCGAACGAGCCTCATGTCAATGGAAAAGAGAAGCCAAGAGTCAGTGAGGGCTTATGCGCAAAGATGGAGGGACGAGGCCACGCATGTGCAACCACCTTTGATAGAAACGGAGATGGTGACTTTGTTCGCCAATACATTCAAGGCACCCTACTATGAGCATTTAATGGGTAGCTCATCTCAACATTTCTTTGATGTTGTACGTGTGGCGGAAAGGATGGAGCAAGGAATTAAAGCAGGGCGCATAGTAGAGCCTTTAGAGAAGAAAGGTTTTATGGGAAGGAAAAGAGAAGGGGACGTTAACAATTTGGAAGGCGGGTACAAAGGCAAGAAAGTAAATTTCCACAGCCCACAAGCACCTACCTCTCAATTCCCACGCGTAAACTTTAACCAATCTTTTTCACCTAACCGAACAAATAACCAACCAAACTACCAAAATCACTACCAAAGACCCCACTCAGGATACACTTCAGAACAACTGCCACCGTTACCCATGCCTTTGAAGGACATGTATGCCAAACTTTTGAGCATTGGACAAGTAGCTCCTATCCCTACACTACCACTACAACCACCATTCCCAATTTGGTACAAGCCCGATTTGACTTGCGAGTACCATGGGGGTAATCCCGGGCATGGGATTGAAACCTGCTATGCATTCAAGAAGAGGTTATTGGAGCTTATTAAGTTGGGTTGGGTATCCTTCGAAGACAAGCCCAATGTTAATTCAAACCCATTGCCTAAACATGCTCCAAATAGTGGTGGAATAGGCATGATCGAAGTGGGAAATCAAGGCAAGGTGTTGAAGGTGCCGAAAAAAAGGTTGTACGACATGTTAGTACGATCAGGATTTCTAGAGGCAAAGGTGGTAAGGCAATTGGAGAGAGATGAATACTGTGAGTTTCACGGAAGAGACGGACATCACATTGAGGATTGCGCCGAGTTTTGCGAAAAGATCACAAAGATGTTGAAGATGGGACAATTGAGGATTGAACCCATGGAGAGCAAGTGTGAGGTGAGCATGATGGAAGGTGAAGATGAGATGGCAGGAGTTTGCAGGGTCCAACAGACTGCTAATGGGCCCCCAAGGCTTATCTTGATTAAACCATCTTGCACAAAAGAGAATCACAATGCCATGCCGTATAATTATGGGTATGCATCTAACATTCGAACGCCTCTTCCTTTGTTCCAGACAGAGATAGGTGGTTTGACCAGGAGTGGTCGTTGCTTTACGCCTGAAGAATGGAGGAAGGAAAAGGGTAAAGAAGTGGTCGATCTGGACAAAGCACCAGAAGTCAATAAGCCGGTAATAGAAGAGGAGTCGAATGAGTTTCTAAAGTTGATCAAGCATAGCGAATATTGCATAGTGGATCAGCTAAAAAAGACTCCAGCTCGGATCTCCCTTATGTCTTTGATACTCAGCTCTGAGCCGCATCGAAATGCCTTGCAAAAGGTATTGAATGAGGCATATGTACCTCAAGACATTGAGCACAAAACCATGGAGCATTTAGTGGGGAGGATCCATGCAACTAATTACCTCTACTTCACAGCTGATGAGCTTGATGCTGAAGGTACCGGCCACAACAAGCCTTTATACATTACTGTTAGGTGCAAAGACTGCCTCATAGGGAAGGTGCTCGTCGATAATGGCTCGTCCCTCAACGTGTTGCCAAAGCACATTCTGGAGGAAATGCCAATTGATGAGTCTCATATGAAGCCAAGTACTATGATAGCCAGAGCATATGATGGCTCACCTAGGCCAATACTTGGGACTCTAGAAGTGGAGCTATATATGGGACCGCAAATGTTCCTAGTGACACTTCAGGTTATGGATATCCACCCTTCCTATAGCATGCTATTGGGAAGACCTTGGATCCACGCAGCGGGGGCAGTAGCTTCATCATTACACCAATGTCTGAAGTACATCATGAATGGGATGTTAGTAACCGTCAGGGCTGAGGAGGCAATAGCCATGACAAAGAATGCGGCTGTGCCTTTCATCGAAGCGGAAGATTGCCAGGATAACAATATCCATGCTTTCGAGATCGTGAACACCGACTGGGTACCAGAGAACACCGTGCTAAGAAGGCCAAAGATCTCAGAAGCGGCCAGGATGGCAAGCCTATGTTTTTTAGAACGCGGGATCCCATGGCAGTATAACTTTACTGTCAGGATACCAGAAGGGGTTAATCCGGCAAGGATAGCAAATGCTGCCCAAAGATTTGGGTTAGGATATCAACCTAACCAAAAGGATTATCGGTGGGCTGCTGGTCGGAGAAGGGCAAGAAGGATGGCTAGAATTAAAGGAAGAGAGCCTGAGGAAGAAAAGCTAGAAATCCCTCACCTTAGTATATCGTTCACAAAAGCTGCATACGTGATGCAACCTGATAAAGGAGCTGAAAGCTTGGGTTTAGAGCTAGCCAATTTGAGCATAAACACTTTGGAAGGAAATGAGAAGAAAGGAGATAATGTGAAAGTAGCAGTGGGAAAAGAAGATGAAGTGCTGCCCCAACTGACGATCCATACACTAGAAGAAGTCTCCGCTAAGACCTTTGTGCGCAAGTTAGCTCAGGGCGAGAAGTTTCAGAACTGGGTGATCCAAGAAGCTCCAGTGGTTTTCAAAATGTAAACCTACTTTGTTTGCCTTAGCATGTTTTTGTCATTGCTTATGTTTGCTTTTGTTTTTCTCTAGTTGACAATCAAGGCTCATGATGTCAGCTAGATTCTCTGTTTGTCATGGAGCCCACCTTTTTCTTTTGAATAAATATGAGATCATGCGCTTTTCTTCAAAAATTGTTTTTATATATGCATTTATATCGAGCACTTCCCACTTTCAGGAATCCTGAAAGTGGGTCTCCTACAACATCACATACATCTAGCATCAAGAATAAATGGCCAAACTTGAACGAGCATGTAATAGCTATGGAAGAAGAAGAGTGGGATGAAAGCAATATCAGTGAATTCACCAGGCTAGTAGAACAACAAGAACAGACTTGGAAGCCTGCCTCCGAGGAACTCGAAACCATCAATGTGGGCAATGGTCAGCTCAAGAAAGAGTTGAAAATAGGTACCCTAATTACTTCTGAACAAAGGATAAAAATGATCACCCTATTACAAGAATATTCAGATGTCTTTGCTTGGTCCTATGAAGATATGCCCGGTTTGGATACAAGTATTGTAGAACACAAGATACCGTTGGAAGAAGGATATAAGCCAGTCAAGCAGAAACTGAGAAGGGCCCACCCAGACGTCTGGATCAAGGTCAAGGCAGAACTCGAAAAGCAATGGGATGCTGGTTTCCTAGAAGTGGTTAGATATCCACAATGGGTATCTAACATTGTTGTGGTGCCTAAGAAGGAAGGGAAGATTAGAGTTTGTGTGGATTTTCAGAATTTGAATAGAGCTAGCCCTAAGGATGATTTTCCTCTACCACACATAGATGTTTTAGTGGATAATGCTGCCCGAAGTTCCACTTATTCCTTTATGGATGGTTTTTCAGGATACAACCAAATAAAAATGGCTCTAGAGGATAAGGCGAAAACAACTTTTGTCACACCTTGGGGGACCTACTGCTACAAGGTCATGCCATTTGGGTTAAAGAACGCAGGAGCAACATATCAAAGAGCAATGGTGACTCTATTCCACGATATGATGCACAAAGAAATTGAGGTATATGTAGATGATATGATTGCCAAGTCTAAAAAGGAACAAGATCATGTGGAAGTTTTAAGAAAGTTATTTGAGAGGTTGAGGAAGTATGAACTAAGGCTTAATCCTGCAAAATGTTCATTCGGGGTTAAATCGGGCAAGCTGTTGGGATTTGTGGTAAGTGATAAAGGCATAGAGGTGGATCCGGATAAAGTAAGGGCCATCCAAGCCATGTCGTCCCCTAAGACGGAGAAAGAAGTAAGAGGATTCTTGGGAAGGTTGAATTACATTGCTCGGTTTATAGCTCAGCTAACAACAACATGCGAGCCTATATTCCGACTACTAAGGAAAAAGAATCCTGGAACCTGGAATGAGGAGTGTGAGGAGGCATTCAATAAAATCAAGCATTATTTACAAAATCCACCTTTACTGGTTCCTCCTATATCAGGAAAACCTCTAGTATTATATCTAACCGTAACTGAAGTAGCCATGGGATGTGTATTGGGTCAGCATGATGAAACCGGAAGGAAGGAAAGAGCTATTTATTACTTGAGTAAGAAATTCACTGAATGTGAGTCCAGATACATGGAGATAGAAAGGCTTTGTTGTGCGTTGGTGTGGGCGGCAAAGAGGTTGCGACATTACATGTTATACTATACCACTTGGTTGATTTCAAAAGTGGATCCTCTGAGGTATATTTGTAATAAGCCTTTTCTCTCAAGTAGAATTGCAAGGTGGCAAGTTTTATTAGCGGAATATGACATAGTGTATATGACAAGGAAAGCCGTAAAAGGGAGTGCAATCGCGGACCATCTGGCCGATAATGCGGTGGAAGATTACGAACCTTTGGATTTTGATTTCCCTGATGAAGATATACTATCAATAGAAAAGGAAGAAGAGAAGACAGATTGGTGGACCATGTTTTTTGATGGGGCAGTAAATGTATATGGTAACGGGGCAGGGGCAGTAATAATCTCTCCTAATAAGAAACAATACCCAGTTTCGGTCAAACTACACTTCGAGTGCACCAACAATACAACTGAGTATGAAGCTTGTATCCTCGGTTTAGAAGCCGCATTGGAGCTGAAAATAAAGAAGATAGATGTATATGGGGATTCAATGTTGATCATCTGCTAGGTAAAAGGGGAATGGCAAACCAAAGAAGAAAAGTTGAGGCCGTACCAAGAATACCTATCCATGCTAGCAAAGGAATTTGAAGAAATTAGATTCACCCATCTGGGAAGGGAGGGGAATCATTTCGCGGATGCTTTGGCCACACTAGCCGCTATGACTACCATTGATCTCAAGTGCAAGGTACAATCGGTACACATTGATATTAGAAATGATCCAGCTCACTGTTGTTTAATTGAAGGAGAGATAGACGGACAACCTTGGTATTACGATATCAAGAATCTGGTGCAGAAGCAGGAATATCCGGTGGGAGCTTCTAAGACGGATAAGAAAACCTTGAGAAGGTTGGCTATAGACTTCTATTTAGATGGAGAGATTTTATATAAAAGGTCATTTGATGGAACCCTGTTAAGATGTTTGGATGAGGCAGATGCTAGAAGGGCATTAAGAGAGGTCCATGAAGGGATTTGCTCAACACATGCTAGCGGGCATATGATGGCAAGGAAAATCCAAAGGGCTGGTTATTTTTGGATGACACTAGAAAAAGACTGTATCAACTATGTCAGAAAATGTCACAAATGTCAAATTTATAGTGACAAGGTCAATATGCCACCAGCTCCATTGTTTAACTTAACATCGCCATGGCCCTTCGCGATGTGGGGAATTGATGTGATTGGACCTGTAAACCCAAAAGCGAGCAATGGTCATAGATTTATCCTCGTGGCTATTGACTACTTCACAAAATGGGTCGAAGCCGGGTCATTTGCTCATGTGACGCAAAAAGTGGTGAAGAAATTTATCGAGAGAGATTTGATATGTCGGTATGGTCCACCAGAAAAGATTATAACTGATAATGCCCAGAATTTCAACGGCAAGATGATAGTAGAACTCTGCACTAAATGGAAAATCAAGCATTCCAATTCTTCGCCATATAGACCGAAAATGAATGGGGCGGTAGAAGCTGCTAACAAGAATGTCAAAAAGATTATTCAGAAGATGGTAGTCACCTATAAGGATTGGCATGAGATGTTGCCATTTGCCCTTCATGCATATCGCACCGCAGTTCGAACCTCGACAGGGGCTACCCCATATTCTTTGGTGTACGGTATGGAAGCAGTGATGCCTTTGGAAGTGGAAATCTAGTCGTTAAGAGTGTTAATAGATTCCGAGTTAGAAGAGGCCGAGTGGGCCAAAGTGAGACACGAGCAACTGAACCTGATTAGTGAAAAGAGGATAGCCGCAATATGTCATCACCAGCTTTACCAGAAACGAATGGCTAAGGCATATGATAAGAAGGTTAGACCGCAGTTGTTTCAAGAAGGAGATCTAGTATTGAAGAAAATATTGTCATTACCCGGAGATGATCAAAGCAAATGGGCACCAAATTACGAGGGTCCTTATGTAGTAATGAAGGCATTCTCAGGAGGAGCGTTGAAGTTAGCTAGAATGGATGGAGAAGACCTAGCTCGACCTGTGAATTCTGACTCTGTAAAAAGATATTATGCTTAATGTAGGCCTCTAAATCAATAAAGCAAAGTTTGGCCATTGATTTCTTTCCTTTTGTGCATTGATCTCACAACAATCATTTTTGCATTAATCCCAACAGTGCATCTCATCACTCATTTAAAAGTTTAGCATCGATTGAACGAATTTCTTCTCTATATAAAAGCTCAGACTAGGATCACACCCCTACACTAGGGGCATGTACAAAATGTTTTTTTTATGAAAAGTTTTTACAGAATCCTATAGATTTGAAAACCAAGCTAAAGCATTTGACAAAAGCATGACAAAAAAGGCAATAACAAGTCTTACATTCTAAAAAGCGGACTACTGGAGGAAAGTCAAAGACTTCTTCTCCAAGAATATGATAAGTAAAAAAGGCAACACGGGAGATGAATGCAGCATACAACTTCGAAAAGCAAGCTCATGATAAGAAAGAGTTTCATGAACTAGAAGAAGATGATGGGGCCTATGTTTCAAAACCAGGTACGAAGGCATGCATTGCATCTAATCATAAAATCATTGCATGTATCCTTTTTATCGTTACAGGAGGAGATCTTAGTGCATTCCCGCAAGGTTGTGGATGGAGAAGGAATCATTGAGTGGATTCTAGAACAACAAGAAGAGAAGATAATATTTTTTCAAATCCTGACGGTTGGAAGAATGACATCGATCGCAATCGGTAAAAGGGAATCGCCAGATGGGATTCCAAGTTGTTTGGTTAAAAGAGATCGCTAGAAAGGATCTCGTACTTCGATGAAGGTCGCCAGAAGGGACTTCATATTTCAGTTTTGAATAAAAGGGAATCTCCAGATGGGATTCCAAGTTGTTTGAGATCGCCAGAAGAGATCTCGTATTTCGATGAAGGTCGCCAGAAGGGACCTCATATTTTCATAAAAGGAATTGCCAGATGGGATTCCAGGTTGTTAGAGATCACCAGAAGGGATCTCGTATTTTAGTATTTGGAGGTCGCCAGATGGGACCGCATATTTCATGATTGTTAAAAGGAATCGCCAGATGGGATTCCAAGTTGTTTAAAGGAGATCGCCAGAAGGGATCTCGTGATTCACTATTTGGAGGTCGCCAGATGGGACCTCGTATTTCATGTTAGTTAAAAGGAATCGCCAGATGGGATTCCAGATTATTTGAGATCGCCAGAAGGGATCTCGTGTTTCACTATCTTGGGGGTCGCCAGATGGGACCTCATGTTTTTATATTTTCAGGGAATCGCTAGATGGGATTCCAATGTTTTAGGCCGAAGAGGATTGCTATAAAGAAAGATTTTCAGATCGATCAAGCTTCGACCAGTTCACTTTCGGGAGTTCAGATCGGATTATCTTTATAAAACTTACTGCGCAAAACCCTTGCTCCGTAAGCATTATAAAGAGGGGGCAGCTGTTGTAACCCATTTTTGGGTCCCCACAAAAAAATAAAATAAATAGCCAAAGAAGGTTAGAAAAATAACAGGAGGCAGGAGCGCTCGGAAAATGGTTGGAAGATTTGGTCAAGGAGGTTAAAAAATACCAAGATCGGATTTTTTACAGTATATTCTTGGATGATGAGAGCCCTGATGGATAAGAAATTTTGAATTTTGAGGAGAAAAGCCCAAATTTGGATGTTTATGGACTTAATTGGATTTTTAATGGATTTTATAGGGGTTTTGATTGCAAGAAAAATTGATTTTTAAGTCAATTTGGGCTTTAATTAGAAGAAATTTAAGTTTTGGGGCCTAAATATATTTTTTTGGATTTTATTAGGCCAAATTAGGGGCTTAATTGCATAAATATTGAAGTTTAATGGCCAATTAGGGACTTAATTAAGAAAATCCGAAACCAGGGACCAAATTGGAAGAGGCGCGTAAATGGAGGGGCTGAAATTATTCGGTCCAGGGGCCTAATTGAAGAAATTGGAAGTTTATTAATCAATTGAGGGCGTAATTGAACAAAACAGAGGCCAAGGATTAGAATGGAAAACGCGGCCAACTTGAGGGGTGGAGGCCGAAATTAGCAGGGGTGCAATTGAATTTTATTCTTAAAATCAGGATCAGATTTGAGGACTTAATAGAACAAAGGATAAATTAGGGACTGATTTGAAAAAACATATTTCTGGCGCCTTTTTTTTTAAAAATGAAACGGCGCGTTTTCTCCAAAACGACGCCGTTTCATACATTATAAAAAAAAAAAAAAAAGGACCGAACGGTGCCATTTTGAACGGCACTGTTCACCTTTCTTCTTCCCTCCCCCCCGAACAGGCAGCAGAAAACAAGGAAAAAGAAAGCTTATTTAAATGGCGCTTGTCCCCCTCTCCTACCGACCGGACCGAAACCCACACGCCGTTGAAGACATTGGCCGACCACCCGCCGCGCACCACACCGGGACCGAAGCCCACACGCCTTGACAGTCGCGCCCCATGGCCGACCAGCCTCCACCTTGGTTCGCCCCAAGGCTCCTTCTCCCCCTATAAAAGCAGGTGACCCAAAGAAAACAGGGACGAAAAAAAGAGAGGGGAAGCAGAGGAAAAAAAAAGAAAAAACCGAGACAAAAGAAGAGAGAGAGAGAAACCGAAGGAGAGAGAAACCACTTAAAAAAAAAACAGAAACAAAAGAACCCAAAGTTGAGAAGCTTGGGAAAGCTGACACCAGGAGGGAACTGAAGAAACCGAAACCGAAGTAGCAAACCGGGGGAAACGACGACGAACCGTTGGCAACAACCGCACCCTCCGCCGTTCGAACAACCGCAGCCCTGCCCGCAACCACCGTTCGCGAGCCACAGCACCCCCAGCAACCGCCTCCTCCTCGCCAGGTACGCCCCTTCCCCCTGCATTTTCTTCCTTTTTGCTGCCTAAGTTTTCCTCCTGCATGCAGAATCGTTTCTGCATGCAGGAGGTGGGGAGGGAAAATAATTCCCTCCCCCACCCGTTTAGTTTGCTGGGCCAGGCTGATGCTGGCCCAGCGTTGTTATTTTCTTCTCTGGGCCAGACGGGGTCTGGCCCAGAGGTATTTTTAGGGTGGGCCAGAATGGTTCTGGCCCAGCCCTGTGATCTGGGCCGGTCGGGCCCAGACCAAGGAGTGATTTTTAGTTGGGCCGAGATCGGCCCAGTTCTATTGTGGACCGAAGTCGGCCCAACGTTTTTCGGGGCTGTCCGGCCCATTTAGTTGGGCCGGCCCGCCCACTTAACATATTATATTATATATTATATGATATATGTGTGCATATATATTATAAAAATAAAAAAAATATATTTTGAAAAATCTTTGAAAAATATTGTTTATTTTCGGCATATTTTTGTCAAAGTGGTTTAATGTTGGTTTGTATTTTTATACCGTAAAGATACAAAACCAGTGTTAAAAATACCTGGTTTTCGTCAAAATATCAAAGATTTGCAGAATAAAAAATGTTTTTGCTTTCAAAAAAATTCTAAAAAATCCCAAAAAATGTTGTTGATTTTTCTGCATATTTTTATCAAAGTGGATTAATATTGGGTTGTATTTTTATACCGTAAGAATACAAACCCAGTATTAAAATACCCGATTTTTGTTAAAACATCAAAAAAATAAATATTTTCTAAAAAAAAGGTTTTGTTTTCATGCATACGGCCTAGTCTCTCCAATATATATATATATATAAATATTATAACATCATATTTTCACACAACAAAGAAAATTTTCAAAACAATATATGTATTAGCATGCATTTTGGCTTTAATAACCAGTTTATTTAAGCCATGAGAACTAGGCCAATATTTCAAAAATTCAAAAAAATCTTTTTTTGTTTTGTTTTAGTATTTGGGATTACGAATTTATACGTAAAACGTATTCCTAAATATTATTAATGAAATTTTGGTATGGACGTTAGAACGGTTAGGATTTTACCCGATAAGATAAAGTCTTTCTTACTGAGGAGGATTTTTCTTGAACCATAGACAGACCAACAACTAGGAAAACATGAAAATATCTTAGATTTTATCAGACAATAAAACAATGCAGCTTACCTTAGGTAGGGCGTATTTGGGGTGCTAATACCTTCCCTTTACGCAACCAGTCCCCGTACCCGATCTCTGAGACCAGTTAGGGTTCCTAGTGACCAAAATACTAGGTGGCGACTCCCATTCCATTTTCTACCAATAAAAGACAATATTTTTTTGTATCCCTATAGATATATATAGATTTACATGGTAGATTAAGAAAATGGAAACAAACACTATATAGATTTTCGTCGCGACGCCGCACACGTGCGACACTAACTGTGATCAGAAACCGGTGGAAGATCAAATGGAATTACTGGAATTACTGGAAGACCTCTAATGGAAGTTTCTTTGATGTTTCAGCTTTTTAGTTTGTTTAGAAGGAGGAATTTATATGTTAAGCATAATTATTCAAATGATCACACACAATATTTTAAATAAGATAAAGAGGCAAGCCAATAATTCAGAACAACCAAATGTTTATCAATTTATTCATGACAAGTCATCACACACAGCTAGCCAAGGAAATTACACAAAGCAGACACTCCGAGCCTTAAGTTCATCTTCGTAAGTGACAAACTGTTGTAGAAGATCTCAGCCGACAGGACCCTCACAGTAGTAAACCTGAAGAAATTAGACAAAAATAGAATTTAATAATGATGTATTAAGTTCAAAGAAATTTAAATTACTAAATGAATTAGTTAACTTTGCATTTTATCATGACACCCACGACATGCCTTATCTTGTTCTTTTGCTCTAGTTAAATCTGATGGAGTTCCACTTGAATAAACAATTAAAAGGCTGAGTTAAATAAACATTGAAAAAAATTTAAAAGGAAAAAAAGGAATTGAAAAATAGATAAAAATGTGAAACTAAACATGATATATTTAAATACTTATAACCCATACCTAATCAGATGTTTCTTCACCACTATCATCATCGGCAACCTTGATTTTAGGGATATGTTTGATCTTGGGCCAATCTTCTCCTGTTCCCCTACGACATTTTTTGCTTAACCTTGGACAATCATTGATCTCAAGATTTTGAAGTTTCTTTAAATTGCCGATGCACTCTGGCATTTCTCCAATGTTTGGACACTTTTTGATGATAAATGTTTGTAAGGATTCTGCAGATCCTTGAAGAAATTGTTCTGGTAAAGCAATAGTTGATGGTAACCCTTCAAACATTACAATACCAAGGGAAAGGAAAAGAGGTTGAATTTTTTCCTCTTTCTTTTCTTCTATCGTCATCAAATTAAGTTGTGCACAATTTTCAACATAAAATTCTTCCAGAGTAGTTAGGCATTTTATACTCCACGGTAGAGAAATCAAGCTATCACATCCAGAAACAACTAATTTTCGAAGACTTTTAAGACCTTGCATATCTTCGCACAAATTTTCTAGATTTTCACACCCAACAATGAATAAAGTTTGAAGACACTCCAAATACCCAATCCCACCTTTTGGCAACCACTTCTGCTTAGTAATTAGAGTTAAATATCTAAGGTTGGTCAAGTAGCTCACATCTTTGGTCAGCTCTTCTATTTCTACAACCATAGCTTGCAAGTTTTGCAATTTGAAAAGAGTTTTTGAGAATCTTTTTACTTTTTCTTTTCTCCCAAAATAGGTCCCAAAATATCTCAAATGTTTCAGGGAGCCAATCCTCTCCGGAAAAGTCTCAAATTCAACATCATTTACTAATTCTAAAAACCGCAAATGTTTAAATTTTGACAAACATTTCTCAAAATCTGTTTTGCATGTAGGCCCCACTATACTATCTGCAAAGAATATTGACCGCACTTGATGGAAGTTGTTTGGGAACTCGGGGAGAGTTTTATGAAAAAATGAATCAGAGTCAAGAATTGTCAGATGACGGGTCGTTTTGGAAATTTGGTGTTTTTGAGAGCTTATGATTGAAAACTCATTTTGAGCCAATGATGATGCAAGATCATGCATTAAATCATGCATCTTAAAGGCAGCTCCAAGAATCGTATCCTCATAATCTTGGAAGAAACATCTTGAGATCAACTCGCGCACATAACGCAAGCCAACATCTTCCAAGTTCTCATTTGGATTTGATGATTGAAGAATGAGCCCATGTGCCATCCAAAATTGCACCAATTCGAGATCCAAGAAGGGGTAATCTTTTGGAAAAACCGAACAATAAAGAAAGCATCTTTTCAAGCGAGGCGGCAGTCTTTGATAGCTTATTTTCAAGGCAGGTAAAATGCCGTCTCCCTCTTCTTCCCACTTCTCACTGTCTCTCACCGATTTCCACTCTTTTTCATCAGTCTTACCATACAGTTGAGTCCCCAAGTTAATCACTGCCAGAGGAACTTGCTTGCATTTCTCCACTATTTCTTTCCCAATTCCAACCAAATTTGGATACAACTCCATTTGCCCTTCCTTGAATGCACACTTGTAAAACAACGACAGACAGTCCTCCTGACCAAGAAGACTTAGGTTGTGCGGAGGAACAGTACCCATAATGTCAGCAACACGTCGACTACGGGTAGTTACTATAATCTTACTTCCATCAGCACCATTTGACAACAAAGTCTTCAACAACAACCATTTTTGAGCATCTTCGTTCCAAACATCATCCAAAAGAAGCAGGTATTTCTTACCCTTCATAATATCTTCAAGTTTTTGTATTAGTTCACCCTCATTCAAATCCGCAGATCTTTTCCCAGTTGCAGATTTAATAATTTTTTGTACCACTTGTTTCAAGGAAAAATCATCTGAAACACACGCCTCCATCTTCAGTTCAAAATGACTTTTTACATTTTCAGCATCACACACCGATTTGGCAAGAGATGTCTTCCCCAAGCCTCCCATTCCTACAATCGGAAGGACAAGGGGATGTGCATCACCAACCTTAAAAGGTTCTGCTAAAAGGTTGATGAGGCATTCTTTGTCTTTATCTCTTCCGATAAGACTGGAGAAGGTCTCAAAGGATCGGTTCATCTCTGTTTCCTCATGCAGGACATGACTACAATCAATAGGCTGCTCGCTGAGGTTGAACTCAGACTTAAGAGATGAAATCTCAGCTAGTCTTGCTATGATGCTCTTTATCTTATGACCCATTCTTAAACGGAATGCAATCTTATTAGAGCTTGAAAAGAAGCGCCGTACCTTTCTGCTGGTGCTCCCTGTAGTTTTCACCACCTGCCTCCGCAAAGTTTCGCACTCGATTTCGTCCAGCACGTCCTCTGCATCGTACAAGACTTCTCTGAGCATATGGAGCCAGAGCCGAATCCTCTCATTCTTTGATTGTTGCTTCTCAGCATCGGACAGCACCACGTTGATGGCTTTCAATATCTCTTCAAGACGTGCAAGGTCATCTTCAAGTCCCCATGCCAAACGAAATTCTTGAACAGCAAAAGAGCCTAACTTCCCTGAAAGGGATTTTGCAATCTCGGAAGCAAAAGCTTCTGCCATTTTCTTTTTGAGTGAGGGGAGAAGTGTTTGATAGGAAGAAATGATTGAGATAAGAGTGGAGTTCCGCTTTCTGAGTGGAGAGGAGAAGTCGTTGAGTCTTCTTGATCACAAAATTAAGGGACGAAAAGTAAAAAAGAATAAAATTTAATTAAACATCATCCTAGAAGTAGTAATCTTTTGGAAAAATGGAAGAATAAAGAAAGCATCTTTTCAAGTGAGTCGGCTGTCTTTGGTAGCTTAATTTCAAAGCAGAATATAGGATGGTACAATATCCCAATAAAATTCTATACCACTAATCGAATTTCAGTTTATATGGTATTCAGAGCATGAAAAAAAATAAAAAAGGGGGCAATTAAAGCACCTACAAATTTAATAGACTGGATACCTACTTAATACGCGTTCCATTACCAACCTGGAGTCTAATTAGCTACTAAGACTGGATTTGTTTTTTTTGGTTAGCTTTTATGTTTGTAGTGAAATAAATACATAAAATATTTGGAAACAAATCAAATTATGTTTTATGTTGTGGAGCATATTAAAAAATAAAGTTTGAAATGCAGTTTTTACATGTTTTTTTAATTGAGTTTCATAAAACCTATTTATTTTGGTGTTTTAAAAGTGCTTTTGAAAAAATTAAAATTTTTTACTTCAAATTAATATGTTTTTGGTATTTTCAAATCATTTTGATGCGGTGATATCAAAAATAATTTTAAAAAAATAAAATATTTTGATGTATTTCCAAGTAAAAAGCACTTTAAAAAATAACCGCAACTACACTTTTAAATATAACAACCAAATATTTTATACATGTTTTTGCTACACATAAACTTTAACCATAATTTTTACCAAACATGTATCTAAATCCAACTAACCATGTTTATTTTTAAATTACAACCACAAAAACAAATAGACTCTAATTACTTTAACCAACTTGCGTAATAGCTAGGATAGCAACCAGTGAATAGCGAAGGCCACTCATGGAAAAATAGAGGAAAATAAAAGGAAGAAGAAGAAAGGAGTGCATGAATCATAAACAGAATGAAGGAGGCTTGGGAAAAGTTACTAGATCAAACTCTCCCACAAGCTCCAAGACCTGGTAATGAGAAATTCCAAACTGTTATAGAAGATCTTAGCCGAGAGGACCCTCACAGTAGTAAACCTGAAGAAATTAGACGACAAACATAGAATTTAATAATGATGTATTAAGTTCAAAGAAATTTAAATTGCTGAATGAATTAGTTAAGTTTGCATTTCATTGTGACATACCTTGTCCTGTTCATTTGCTCTGCTTAAATCTGATGGAGTTCCACTAGAACCTGCCCCTCCAAAACACGAGGTTTTTTCAAATAAACATTGCATTTTCTTTTCAGGGAAAATAATTTAAGCGAAAAAAAGAAAGGAATTGAAGAATGTATAAAAATGTTAAACTAAATATGATAGATTTAAATACTCATTACCCGTACCTAACCAAATGTTTCTTCACCACTGTAATCATCGTCAACCTTGATTTTAGGGATATGTGCGATCTTGGGCCAATCTTCTCTTCTTCCCTTTCGGCACCTTTTGCTCAAACTTGGACAATCACTGATCCCAAGATTTTGAAGTTTCTTAAAATTGCTGATGCAATCTGACATTTCTTCAATGTTTGAACAGTCTCTGATGATAAATGTTTGTAAGGATTCTACAGATCCTTGAAGAAGTTGTTATGGTAAGGCAAGAGTTGCTGGTAACTCTTCAAATATTAAAATACGAAGGGAAAGTGTTAGAATTTGTTTCTCTTTCTCTTCTTCTATTGTTTTCAAATCAAGCTTTTCACAATATTTAATATACAATTCCTTCATACTAGTTAAATATTTAATATTTCGTGTCAAAGAGATTAAGCTTTTACAATCAACAATAATCAATTGTCGAAGACTTTTAAGATCTTGAATATCTTCGCACAAATTTTCTAGATTTTCACAATCAGCAATGAATAAAGTTTGAAGACACTCCAAACACCCAATCCCACCTTCTAGCAACCGCTTCTGATGAGTAACTAGAAATAAAAATCTAAAGCTGATCATGTACCTCATATCTTTGGGTTCTTCCCAAAATGGATATATCTCAAATGTTTCAAGGCGCCGATCCTCTTCGGAAAAGCCTCAAATTTAGAATCATTCATTAATTCCAAAAACCGCAAATGTTTAAATTCTGACAAACATTTATCAAAGTCTGTTTTACATGTAGGCCCCACTATACTATTTAAAATGCAGTTTTTACATGTTTTTTTAACCAAGTTTCGTAAAATCCTATTTATTTTTGCGTTTTAAAAGTATTTTTGAAAAAAAATTAAAAACAAAATTATTTTTTTGCTTCAAATTAATATTTTTTTGGTATTTTCAAATCATTTGATGTGGTGATATCAAAAATAATTTTTTAAAAATAAAAAATATTTTGATGAATTTTCAATTAAAAAACACTTTAAAAAATAACCGTAACCACACTTCTAAATATAACAACCAAATATTTTATACATGTTTTTTCTACACATAAAATTCAATCATAATTTTTACCGAACATATATCTAAATCCTCCAACCAACATCTAACTATACTTTTTAAGAATATGATAGATTTAAATTTGGTTTACTACTGCTACCTGCAAGGGATGTCTCTTCACCTTTGTCATCACCGTCATTCTCAATTTCAGGGATATGTTTAATCTTGGGCCAATCTTCTCCTGTTCCCCTTCAGCATCTTTTGCTCAAACTTGGACAACAAGTGATCTCAAGATTTTGAAGTTTATTTAAATTGCTGATGCAATCTGGTGTTTCTTTAATGTTTGAATAGTCTCTAATTAAAAATGTTTGTAAGGATTCTGCATATCAAGTTGTTCTGGTAAAGCAAGAGTTGCTGGTAACTCTTCAAAGATTATAATAGGAAGGGAAAGGGTAAGAGGTTGAATTTTTTCCTCATTCTTTTCTTCTATCGTCATCAAATCAAGCTCTTCACAGTCAATAATACATAATTCTTCCAGAATAGTTAGGCATTTTATGCTTCTTGGCAGAGAAATCAAGCTATCACAATGAAGAATAACCAATTTTCGAAGACTTTTATGCTTCAGCATCTTCATGCCAAACATCATCTAGAAGGGATTTTGCAATCTCGGCGGCAAAAGCTTCTGCCATTTTCTTTTTGAGTGAGGGGAGAAGTGTTTGATAGGAAGAAATGATTGAGATAAGAGTGGACTTCCGCTAACGCAAGCCAGCATCTTCCACGCTGTCATTTAGACTTGATGATTGTATGAGTGTGCCATTATTTTTTTAAAAAGTATTTTTTATTTTAAAATATATTAAAATAATAATTTTTTTTATTTTTTTTAAAAATATTTTTAATATCAACATATTAAATAAAACAATAAAACAAAAAAATAATATTTTAAAAAATAAATTTTAATTAAACATCATCCTAGAAGTAGTAATCTTTTGGGAAAATGGAAGAATAAAGAAAGCATCTTTTCAAGTGAGCCGGCAGTTTTTGGTAGCTTAATTTCAAAGCAGAATATAGGATGGTACCATATAGTGTTTAGAAGACAGTGAAGAAAAGATTATATTTTCACACGTAACTGTTACATGTACAAGATGACTCTTTATAGAGTTTGAATACAGAATAATAATCTTAACAGAAAAATCTTATCATTATTTGAAAACACAGCAGAAGACTAGGGACTGATCAGTTCAGTTAGTCTTCTTAATCTTCTTCCTGATTGTCCTCTTGTTGATAGATACAATTCCTTGATTTGCTGAGCAGCTCCATATCTTCCTCAACACGCCCCCTCAATCTGAAGGGAAGATTTCGGACATTCAGATTGGCCAAAATATGCTGGAACTTGGGTGGAGACACTGGTTTGGTCAGGGAATCAGCAAGCTGATCTTTAGAAGAAATGAACTGAACCGTAAGTTGTTTTCTGTGAACCTGATCACGCACATAATGAAAATCAATTTCGATGTGCTTGGTACGGGCATGAAACACAGGATTTGCAGTTAAGTATGTGGCTCCAATATTATCACACCATAATACGGGGGGGCTTGGAATTTTAAGGCCAAGTTTAGAGAAAAGGGACTGCAACCATTGAAGTTCAGAGGCAGTGTCTGCTAGAGATTTATATTCAGCTTCTGTGCTACTACGAGCAACTGTAAGTTGTTGCTTGCAGCGCCACGAGATAAGATTTGTGCCCATGAAAATACAGTAAGCACCTATTGACCGTCGATCATCACAATCACCTGCCCAATCAGAATCTGAAAAAGCTTGAATTGCAGAGATAGGAGACTTATGAAGAAAGAGGCCCATTGATATGGTATGTTTAAGATAACGTAGTATTCTTTTCACGGCCTGCCAATGAGGTTCCAACGGGTTATGCATAAACTTGCTTACTTTGTGAATTGAGAATGAAAGATCAGGTCGAGTAAATGCTAAATATTGCAGGCTGCCAACCACCTGTCTATAGAGAGAAGGATCCGAAAACTTAGCTCCTTCAGTTGCAGAGAGATGACATGTAGTGGACATAGGACTTTTACATGGCTTGGCTTCTGCCATGTGAGTGCGTTTCAGAAGTTCAGCCACATACTTTCTTTGAGTGAGATACATACCATCAGATGACCGCAATACTTCCACCCCTAAAAAATAGCTAAGATCACCAAGTTCTTTCACAGCAAAGTCTGAATGTAAAGCTTGAAGCACATGATCGATGGCAGTACTGGAACAGCTGGTGATGATTATATCATCAACATAAATAAGAACCACAACCAGAACACTATTCCTGTTCCAAATAAATAAAGAAGGATCGGCCTTGCTAGCAGAAAAACCAATCATCCGAAGTTTATTTGTTAGTCGAGAGAACCAAGCTCTTGGAGCTTGTTTCAAGCCGTAGATTGATTTATGTAGCCTACACAGATGATTAGGATATTCGGGATGGATATAGCCTTGAGGCTGGGCCATATAAACTTCCTCTTCCAATGCACCATGTAGAAACGCATTTTGGATATCAATTTGTTTAATCTGCCAGTTATAGGAAACAGCCAAAGACAAGACAATTCGAATTGTAGCATGCTTGACAACAGGACTAAATGTCTCATTAAAATCAATACCTTCTTGTTGATGAAAGCCCTTGGCAACTAACCGGGCCTTAAATCTCTCAATGGAACCATCAGCATGTTTCTTTATTTTGTATATCCATCTGCAGCCAACAATATTAGCTTGGGGAGGAGGAGGAACTAATGACCAAGTCCCATTACGTAGAAGAGCATCAAACTCTGCATTCATTGCTTTTCGCCATTGGGGTGACTTGATTGCCTCACTGTAACATGTTGGTTCTACACCAGCAGAGTGAAGAGAGGTAAGTAATGCTGTTGGTAGAGGATACCGCACAAAATCATCAGAGGTAGCTTTAGGTTTAAAAATATTGTTTCTTGATCTTGTAATCATGGGATGGTTGCTAGTTGTTCCTTGCATTACTGGAGGAGTTAAGATGGGTTCAAGGGGTCTCTCTGGTTGATCGGATGAGATGGACTGGTCAGCAACAACAATGTTTGACGAGGAGATAGAAGTAGCATGTCTGACCAGTGGTTCGTCATTTGTTCCTGCAGAGGGAGACACTAAAGGAACAGATGCATTAGTGGTAAACGGTAAACTTGGAGTTTGCATATCAGTAAAGCTGGCAGATAGTGGGATTGGAAGATGGGAAGGCAAGGTAACATGTGTGGAAGAGCTTGGATTTATTGACATATTAGAGGAAAGATGTGCCTGGTAAGGAAACATGTTTTCATCAAAAACTACATGACGAGACACATAAACACGACCAGTTGATAAATCAAGGCACTTGTATCCGTGATGATTAACACTATAGCCAATAAAAATACATGATTTGCTTCTAAAATCCAATTTATGTCTATTATAAGGTCGTAGATTAGGCCAACATGCACATCCGAAGACACGTAAGAAAGAAAAATATGGGACCCTGTTATATAGCATTTGAAACGGTGACAAATTATTGAGGATGGGAGTTGGAAGACGATTAATTAAAAAAGTGGCAGTTGTAAAAGCATCTTCCCAATAAAGTAGAGGCAAATGCGAGTGTGCTAATAAACTAAGGCCTACCTCAACAATTTGTCTATGTCTTCGTTCAATTGAACCAATTTGTTGGTGAGTATGAGGACATGCAATACGATGAGCGATGCCATTGGTTTGGAAATAATTATGAAGTCGACGGTATTCACCACCCCAATCGGATTGGACAGCTTTGATTTTATTACCAAATTGTTTTTCCACATAACATTGAAATTGAAGAAAAATACGCTCAACATCAGATTTTAATTTAATTGGAAATAACCATAAGAATTTAGAATAATTATCTAGAAAACTGACATAGTATCGAGCACCGGTAGTGGAAGCTACAGATGTTGGACCCCAGACATCGGTAAAAATTAAATCCAATGGAGATTTGGAAACATAAGTTGATTTAGAAAACGGCAAAGCATGACATTTTGCTAATTGACAATCAGAACACACAGAGTGCCTTGTTATTTTATCAACTGGCAGTTTATTGGAAGACAGGACACGTTGAACAACTGGAAAGGCAGCATGACCAAGGCGACGGTGCCACTAATCAAAGGAAATGCGAATGCTGGAAAAGGCACGAGGAGGAACATTTTTGGTGGAGAAATGATATAATCCATTACTGACATGCCCGCGATGAAGGACGGTTCCCAAGTAATCCTTCACAAGAAAATACTTATCATGAAACTCAAAATAAACGTTATTGTCAGTGCAGAACTTTTGAACAGAAAGTAAGTTTTTCTGGATTTGAGGAACTAAAAGAACTTGATTTAAGATAAAGGAATGTGAGGATGCATGAAGAGAGGAAGTGCCAGTTTTAGAGATATGCAAACCTTGACCGTTGCCAACTTGAAGTTGATCTGTTCCTGTATAATCATCACTCTTTAGGTTCAGATTGGCCATATCATGTGTGATATGGTGAGTAGCACCTGTGTCGGCATGCCAATCACTTTCCCAGTTACCATTGTTTGCTGCAATAAAAGCCTGTTTATGTGAAGGAGAAGAAGAATGTTGATAGGTGAGATCAAAACGATGGTAGCACTTGCGAGCAGAATGACCATGTTTTCCGCAGACCTGACACACAATAGCAGAAGAATTATATGTGTCACTTTTAGTGTAGGAGAAAGCATTGCCTCCACGATAAGTGTTATGGCGGCCTCTGCCCCGAGAGTTTACTCTACTTCTATTGTTGTATGGTGGTGATTGTCTCTGGACAATATTGGCTTCAGCAGGAGGTTGAGGAGTAGATTGATGATGACGAGTAAGCCGAGATTCTGTAACAATTAGAAGAGAGTATACTTCCTCAAGAGTGACTGGATCATTACGAGCATAGATAGAGGAGACAAAGCTGTCATATTCATATCCTAACCCAGCAAGAACATAGGAAATGATGTCATCACATTTGAGAGGTTGGCCAGCCATAGCAAGTTCATCTGCTAATCGTTTGATCAGTAAGAAATAATCATTGGCAGATTGAGTGCCTTTCTTAGCATTGGCAAGTTGAGTCCGAACTTGAATGGTACGAGCCCGAGATTGTGAGGAGAAGTTTGTTTCAAGTGCACGCCACACCTGATGAGAGGTGGCATAAGAGACTATTTGAGCCAAAACACTTTCAGTCATTGAAGACATGAGAGTGCTAAGGATTAGACTGTCCTGTCGCAACCATTGAAAATGCGCAGGATTGGGAGCTTGGGTGAGTGAACCTGTATCAGGATGAAGAGAATCAATCATTTGAGGAGGAAGAATAATTGTACCATCAAGATAGCCATACAGATCTTGTCCACGAAAATAGTGCAGTAATTGGGTTTTCCAAAGAGGATAGTTATCAGGAGTCAACTTGAGTGAAACAATATTAGAGAGTGGAATTATTGTGGGGATCACAGAAGAGGAAGAATTAAGGATTGTAGTGGACGAGGAAGGAGATGAAGACATGATGAGACGCTAGTCTTTTTGAAGCTCTGATACCATATAGTGTTTAGAAGACAGTGAAGAAAAGATTATATTTTCACACGTAACTGTTACATGTACAAGATGACTCTTTATAGAGTTTGAATACAGAATAATAATCTTAACAGAAAAATCTTATCATTATTTGAAAACACAGCAGAAGACTAGGGACTGATCAGTTCAGTTAGTCTTCTTAATCTTCTTCCTGATTGTCCTCTTGTTGATAGATACAATTCCTTGATTTGCTGAGCAGCTCCATATCTTCCTCAACATACCATATCCCAATAAAATTCTATACCACTAATCGAATTTCAGTTTATATAGTATTCAGAGCATGAAAAAAAAAAGGGGGGGGGGGAATTAAAGCACCTACAAATTTAATAGACTGGATACCTACTTAATACGCGTTCCATTACCAACCTGGAGTCTAATTAGCTACTAAGACTGGATTTGTTTTTTTAATTAGCTTTTATGTTTGCAGTGAAATAAATATAGTAAAATATTTAGTAACAAATTAAACTATATTTTATATTGTGAAGCACATTAAAAAAATAAAGTTTGAAATGCAGTTTTTACATATTTTTTAATTGAGTTTCGTAAAACCTGTTTGTTTTTATGTTTCAAAAGCGTTTTTGAAAAAAATTATTTTTTAAAATTATTTTTACTTTAAATTAATATGTTTTTGGTATTTTTCAAATTATTTTGATGTGGTGATATCATATTTAAATCTATCATATGTTAGGCATTTTATGCTTCTTGGCAGAGAAATCAAGCTATCACAATGAAGAATAACCAATTTTCGAAGACTTTTATGCTTCAGCATCTTATGTCAAACACCATCCATAAGAAGCAAGTATTTCTTACCATTCAAAATTTCTTTTAAGTTTTTTATTAACAATCAAATATTTTATACATGTTTTTTCTACACATAAAATTCAACCATAATTTTTACCAAACATATATCTAAATCCTCCTACCAAAATTTAACTATAATTTTTTATATTGTGAAGCACATTAAAAAATAAAGTTTGAAATGCAGTTTTTACATATTTTTTAATTGAGTTTCGTAAAACCTATTTGTTTTTGTATTTCAAAAGCGCTTTTGAAAAAAAATATATTTTTTTAATTTTTTTACTTTAAATTAATATGTTTTTGGTATTTTCAAATTATTTTGATGTGGTGATATCAAAAATAATTTTTTAAAAATAAAAAAATAGTTTGATGAATTTTCAATTAAAAAACACTTTAAAAAATAACCGCAACCACACTTCTAAATATAACAACCAAACATTTTATACATGTTTTTGCTACACATAAACTTTAACCATAATTTTTACCAAACATGTATCTAAATCCAACTAACCACAACTAACTATATTTTTTTAAAAATTACAATCATAAAAGCTACCATAAAAACAAATACACTTTAACCAGCTTGCGTAATAGAATAGCAACCAGTCAATAGCGAAGGCTACTCATGGAAAGACAGAGGAAAAGAAAAGGAAGAAGAAGAAAGGAGTGCATGAATCATAAACAGAATGAAGGAGGCTTGGGAAAAGTTACTAGATCAAACTCTCCCACAAGCTCCAAGACCTGGTAATGAGAAATTCCAGCCAAATCTAGGAATGATAATTTCATTATACTCATTGAATATCCAATTATTATAATCACTCAATTTGATTTGATTGGACTTTTACTTGATTTTATCCGATTCAAACTAAAAACTTGATTTTGGATACATAGAATTAATTTACCTAGCCAATACTCATATTACTTTTTTAAAAAAATGTAACCTAACTATATATCCAATCTTCCTACAAACTAAATGTTACTTAATAAATACCAAAACAGAATATTTAAATTTTAATGCATATAATAATTACTATTACAATATTATACTACAAATCTTGTAAGAACCAATCTAATTTCTAACATTATTTTATAATTGAAGTTTAATTTATAATAATGATGATTGATTAAGAATATATATAAAGTTATTTCTCTTAATACATATATTTATATCAAATACGAAGTAATATATGAGCCAAGTTAGGTGGTTGGTGCATTGTTTTTTAAATATATGATATAAGGTTATTTAACAACTAATAAGCGCATCATTTAATATATTATTTATATGAAATAGTGTTTTTGTTATTGTCTCAAGAAAAAAAAAAAACGGAGATAATATATTTATATCTCTACGCTACAATATTCAGAATGAGGATGGGCCTTGAATGTATACGCTTCAACAAAAACAATTGGTGCCTTGCCATTTCATGCAAGCCCTTTAACCCACTGAAGCAGACCCATTAACAGAAGAGTAACGGATAGCAAAACGAACAAATCATAGATAGATAGATAGTGCAATGGGTCTTCTACCCAGAGTAGAGGAAACTTGAGAGATGTTAGTGTGTTCTTATGTTTTGTCTTTAACAATTATTTCTTGTTTGTTTTTCTTTTCTGAATAGGAAAATCCCTATTTATCCCTGGGTTTAGAGACTATGGCTGAACTTATAGGCTTTGGGCCCTTTAGGCTTTAGGGACAAAACAAGTATATTGTGGAAATGATAATTCTACTTTGATGCTGTGTGAATTGATCAACTTAATTCTTTGCAACTCTCCTTGATATTTCGATCCATTGAGTTGGCAAGACTACTAGTAAGATTGTGTGAAAAACTTTATAATTCTCATGATTATGCGGAATGAGGCCATGCTAAAATTATATTGAAATGTTTTTCTTTTGATCTTAACTACAAATCATACTTTCACTAAATTCTGGAAAATTCACGTAGTTCTGCTCAATCGCCCATCACTTGCCTAGATTAGTTTTTTCTAATCTGAAACTTACCCTGATTACTTTAAATGATAATTTCCAACCGCCAACAAAGTAAGCAATTTCATATTAGCATATAAATGAAAATTGCCACGAGGATAGAAGCTAACCTGAAGAGTGTGGAGTCTAGATTCTAGTTTTCAATTATATCTTTCATCTTCGTCCATCTGTAGAATGCACACCCAGCTGTAATAGAAGTGCTTTCTGAGTCAAAGATGGACAAGACGACAAAAGGCATATGTGAAATACCTACAGATCATCAAATTCAAGCTGGTCCATTCGTTTGGTCTCCTCTTTTATTCTATCTCACTTAAGATTATCATTAATCAGGTGTTATTAAGGCTAAACATAGACTTCAAAACAGAGCTCACAACACCACCCCTGCCTCCTCTGCAACCTGCATGAGATAGAAAAGGAGGGCGGAGGAACTGGGTATTCCTTGAAATTGCTAAAATCACCTGTTTCGTTTAATGTTTTAGCTATAAAATCCAGTGTGACGAAAACCAGGTTTGAGTAAATATATTACAAATGGAAGAGCACCATATACAGCTCCAAATTCTATCTGACAATCTCTACCACTATCAAATGGATCTTTAAAATGACAATCTCTACCACCATATACCAGGTCGAGTTTAACATCATGGTAATGTAATGAAATCGATCTTATGATATGTTATATTGGATTTAATTACAATTCTTTTTAGCACACGAATTTTTTTTTTATCAGCCTCACTAATTTGCCGGTCAATTAATATAGCTGTAACGATTGAAGGTGGTTTTAGTTTTGGTCATTCAATGTATGGGCTGGTGATTATTTTTTTTTTGTGTTTGGTAGCTGGTTTGGATTTTGATTATTTGGAAAAGGACAAAGGGGTAGAAACTTTGATGTTCTTTCAAGGGCCATACGATTAAAATGACATATCAATGCATGGCAAGTTTCCATAATATCCCTTGTTGATTCGACATGGAGAGTCTTTGGAAGCAAGAATGATGATGTTGATCTTAAAATTCTTTCATGGATAAGTGTGTTTGATATTGTTCAGAATTGCAGTAGTTTTTACAGTTACGAATAAAAAAAATACAAGTATAAGAAAATGCATGCTAATTAAAACTACTTGAGATGAATTTTTACATGTAAAATAAATTTAAAAAATAACATAATTTTTATTTGTATTTTTTACATAAATACTTTTATTAACCTTATTGTTTTTAAACTCATTTAACAATATAATATTGTCAAACTTTTCATGCAATTATTTAGAAGCTTGTTTCAAACTATATAATAACTTAATAAGTTTAAAGTCTTTTTTTTTTCTTTAATAACAAACCTTTTAAGTTGTTCCATAAATACCTCTCCCTCAAAATCACCATTTAAAAAAACATTTTTTTTTTTTCATATTTCTAACTTGTTAATAATTGTAATAACTATTAATGTACATATAAAAGTTATTATTAACATAGATAAATATGTAGCAAAATAATTTATATTATTTTTTGTTGTTTGAAACCTTTGACAATAAATATTTTTGGATGATTCTATAAACTTTTAGTTTTCTTTCTCTTGAAGATCTATTTATAGCCGAGTAGTGAATGAATTTTTGGAGGATGAGTATAGATCTTTCATCTATAGTTTGATGAGACCACCTCAGCTATTTTTCTTTGATTTTTTACGTGAATGAATTTCTTATATCTTTTATAAGGGAAAATGTCTTCATAAAATATACATTCATTGATTTTATTATTATAATAGGATGAATATGTTCAATACTTTTATATATATCAAAGAAATCCATGTATACTATCAATGAATACACAATCCACTCCAGAGTTAGAAACGATAAGCTCAGTTTGGCAGCCATAGAGCCTGTCGAAGTAGAGAAGCTGGTTAAAGTTTGTGCCTTTAACTGGTGGATAGTTGGGATTGTTGATAGATTTTCCAGCAAAGATTTTGAGTGCTAAAAACAAGCAGGTTGAGGGGATAACAGTGAAGGTGAAGATGACAGAGAATGTCCATTTCTTGGAATGAATGATAGTTGAGATAAGGCAAATATGTGTAGGGGAATAGCTTTAAATCTTGGCCTAGAAACATCCCATGGCCTAGAAGAAAGGAAAATGACATGAACAAAACAATAATCAACTCCATAGAAAAACGTATAAGGAAATAATTCTAATAATCCTTTAGAGCAACAGTATGTTCCGAATAATCCTTTATTTAGATGGTAGGTTCTTGAAGGATGCAGAAATGGATGACTCTTTGTCAAGTTCTTTTTTGCCACATCTACTCTTCTTATTGTTAAGTGTTGCCTTTGAAACTCATGCATGAGAGATCTGATTCTCGATCGATGACTGAAACGGCAAGTTTTTTTTTTTTCCCATCAAGAACCAGATTACAATTATAGAGCAGCTTTCAGGCTTTACAACTATCAGGATGTTGCAATATACAGGTAGCAGCAGCAAACTTTTGGCAGCCCACATGTGATTGCCTCTAATGGAAGTTTCTTTGATTTTCGTTTTTCTTTTTGGAATAGAAAATCTACTCAGCATGATAGCTAGCTAGTCATGCAGACCTTTAGAGTTTAGAGCAACAGCATGTTCCCATGCATTATTCAGATATAAAGAAAGAGTAGATGTTCTTGAAGGGTGCGGAAATGGATGTCACTTTGTTAAGATCTTTGAAACTCACGAACGAGACAATGCAGTAAGTTTGAAATTCTTGATGGCTGTTGTAGCTTAAGGGAATGGATGTCCTTCTCCTCCCAATTTCAGCTTTTTAGTTTGTTTAGAAGGACGAGTTTATATGTTAAGCATAATTATTTAAATGATCACACACAATATTTTAAATAAGATAAGTTGAATAAAATAAAGAGACAAGCCAATAATTCAGAACAACCAAATGTTTATCAATTTATTAATGACAAATCATCACACACAGCTAGCCAAAAAAATTAAGACAGGGGAAGTTACACAAAGCAGACACTCCGAGCCTTTAGCTGATCTTTGCAAGAGACTTAACTGTCGTAGAAAATCTTGGCCGATAGGACCTTCACAGTAGTAAATCTGAAGAAATTAGACAAACAGAAAATTTAATAATGATACATGAAGTTCAAAGAAATTTAAATTGCTAAATGAATTAGTCAACTTTGCATTTTATCATGACATACCTTGTCTTGTTCTTTTGCTCTCTAGTTAAATCTGATGGAGTTCCACTTGAACCTGCCCCTCCAAAACACAAGAGGTTTTGTCAAATAAACATTGCATTTTCTTTTCGGGGAAAAGAATTTAAATGAAAAACAAGGAATTGAAGAATGGATAAAAAATGTGAAACTAAATATGATAGATTTAAATACTCATAACCCATACCTAATCAGATGTTTCTTCACCACTATCATCATCGTCAACCATGATTTTACGAATATGTTTGATCTTTAGCCAATCTTCTCCTGTTCCCCTTCGACACCATTTGCTCAAACTTGGACAATCACTCATCTTAAGATTTTGAAGTTTTTTTAAATTGATGCAATTTGGCATTTCTTTAATGTTTGGACAGTCTTTGATGATAAATATTTGAAAGGATTTTGCAGATCCTTGAAGAAGTTGTTCTGGTAAAGCAAAAGTTGCTGGTAAAGCTGCAAATATTACAATACGAAGGGAAAGGGAAAGAGGTTGAAATTTTTTCTCTATCTCTTCTTCTATTGTCATCAAGTCAAGCTTTTCACACTTTATAATAAATAATTGTTCTAGAGTAGTTAGGCATTTTATGCTTCTTGGCAGAGAAATCAAGCTATCACATCCACCAATAACCAATTTTCGAAGACTTTTAAGACATTGCATATCTTCGCACAAATTTTCTAGATTTTCACACCCAACAATGAATAAAGTTTGAAGACACTCCAAACACCCAATCCCACCTTCTGGCAACCGCTTCTGCTTAGTAACTACAAATAAAAATCTAAGGTTGATCATGTACCTCACATCTTTAGGCAGCTCTTCTAATCCAAAACCTATAGCCAGAGCTTGCAAGTTTTGCAATTTGAAAATAGATTTTGGGAGTCTTTTTATTTTTGCGTTGCCCCCAAAATGGATATATCTCAAATGTTTCAAGGCGTCAATCCTCTCCGGAAAAACCTCAAATTCAGAATCATCCATTAATTCTAAAGACCGCAAATGCTTGAATTCTAATAAACATTTCTCAAAGTCTATTTTGCATGTAGGCCCCGCTATATTATCTGCAAAGACTATTGACCGCACTTGATGGAAGTTATTTGGGAACTTGGGGAGAGTTTGATGAAAAAATGAATCAGAGTCAGTAACTGAAAAATGACGGGTCGTTTTGGAAATTTGGTGGTTTTGAGAGCTTATGATTGAAAACTCATTTTGAGCCAATGATGATGCAAGATCATGCATTAAATCATGCATCTTAAAGATAGCTACATAAGTGAAATCCTCATAATCTTGGAAGAAACATCTTGAGATCAACTCGCGCACATAACGCAAGCCAACATCTTCCAACTTCTCATTTGGATTTGATGATTGAAGAATGAGCCCATGTGCCATCCAAAATTGCACCATTAAGAGATCTCGGAACAAGTAATCTTTTGGAAAAACAGAACAATAAAGAAAGCATCTTTTCAAGTGAGTCGGCAGTCTTTGATAGCTTATTTTCAAGGCAGGTAAAATGCCATCTCCCTCTTCTTCCCACTTCTCACTGTCTCTCACCGATTCCCACTCTGTTTCATCAGTCTTACCATACAGTTGAGTCCCCATGTTAATCACTGCCAGAGGAACTTGCTTGCATTTCGCCCCTATTTCTTTCCCAATTCCAACCAAATTTGGATACAACTCCATTTGCCCTTCCTTGAATGCACACTTGTAAAACAACGACAGACAGTCCTCCTGACCAAGAAGACTTAGGTTGTACGCAGGAACAGTACCCATAATCTCAGCAACACGTTGACTACGGGTAGTTACTATAATCTTACTTCCACCAGCACCTTTTGATAACAAAGGCTTCAACAACAACCATTTTTGAGCTTCTTCATTCCACACATCATCCAAAAGAAACAAGTATTTCCTACCATTCAGAATAGCTTCAAGTTTTTTTTCAAGTTCACCCCCATCCAAATCCGCACATCTTTCCCCAGTTGCAGATTTAATAATCTTTTGTATCACTTGTTTCAAGGAAAAATCATCTGAAACACATACCTCCATATTCAGATCAAAATGACTTTTTACATTCTCAGCATCACACACCGATTTGGCAAGAGATGTCTTCCCCAAGCCTCCCATTCCTACAATCGGAAGGACAAGAGGATGTGCACCACCAACCTTAAAAGGTGCTTCTAAAAGGCTGATGATGCGTTCTTTGTCTTCATCTCTTCCGATAAGACCGGAAAAGCTGTCAAAGGATCGGTTCATCCCTGTTTCCTCATGCAAGACATGACTACAATCAATAGCCTGCTCGCTGAGGTTGAAGTCAGACTTAAGAGATGAGATCTCAGCTAGTCTTTCTATGATCTTCTTTATCTTATGACCCATTTTTAAACTGAATGGAATCATATTAGAGCTTGAAAAGAAGCGCCGTACCTTTCTGCTGGTGCTCCCTTTAGTTTTCACCACCTGCCTTTGCAAAGTTTCGCAATCGATTTCGTCCAGCACGTCCTCTGCATCATACAAGACTTCTCTGAGCATATGGAGCCAGAGCCGAATCCTCTCTTTCTTTGATTGTTGCTTCTCAGCATCGGACAGCACCGCGTTGATGGCTTTCAATCTCTCTTCAAGACGTGCAAGGTCATTTTCAAGTCCCCATGCCAAACGAAATTCTTGAACAGCGAAAGAGCCTAACTTCCCTAAAAGGGATTTTGCAATCTCGGCTGCAAAAGCTTCTGCCATTTTTTTTTGAGTGAGGGGAGAAGTGTTTCACAGGAAGAAATGATTGAGATAAGAGTGGAGTTTCGCTTTCTGAGTGGATAGGAGTAGTCGTCGAGTCTTCTTGATCATAAAATTAAGGTCTGAAAAGTCAAAAAGAAGAAATTCACAAGAAGTTGCGGTTAGGATACTGGCATGCAAACCTGACAAGATAAAAGTCAAGGAATAGGATAAAATGAGAAATGACACACACAAGAATTTACGTGGTTCACCTAATTAGGCTACGTCCACGGGCAAGTATAGAAGGATTTTACTAAATAATGTGGGAATTACAACCTCTCTTAAATAATAGGAGAACAACTAAAAATCTCTCTATTACTAGGAGAAAACACCTCACTTACTCTCTCACAAATACTTCACAACTTTGTGGGATTACTTTCCCTTTCTCACACTTCTCTTCTTCTCTTTTGTGTTGTGCAAAATAAGCTTGGATGCATTGCCTATTTATAGGCAAACATCCAAGCAATGGGCAAGGCAAGGTGCCTACATTTATTGACTAAGGTGGAAAGGATGGCTTCACCTTCTCCCACCATTGTTGACTTAGGTGGTTGGCTTCACATTTCTATTTCACATATATTAGTTTCAATCTTGGTGGCTGGTTTCACATTACCATTGTTGACTTGGGTGGTTGGCTTCACATTTCTATTTCACATAGATTAGTTTCAATCTTGATGGCTGGTTTCACATTCTCCCACTTGAAGACTTTGATGAGTTAATCAAGTCTTCACACATGATCATCTGTGATTCTTCTATCCTTTTTATACTTGTCATCTTCATGTTGCTTACGTTTCAGTTAGGCCGTAAGAGGATCTGCACCATAAGTACTTGTCAGTGTTGATTGGTTTGGTTAAAGCATCTGCTGGGTTTTTCTTTGTGTGAACCTTCTGAAAATCCATACTTCCATCTTCCACCACTTCATGAACAAAGTGATACTGAACATATATATGTTTTGTTCTTGAATGAAACGCTGGATTCCTTGCAATATGCAAAGCACTCTGACTATCACAATACAAAAGAATCTTCTCTTGTTTGTGCCCGAGCTCCTCCATAAGTTTCTTCATCCATATTGCTTCTTTACAAGCTTGTGTAGCTACCATGTACTCAGCTTTTGTTGTGGACAACGCGACAATAGTCTGAAGTTTAGAGACCCAGCTCACAGCTCCATCTGCAATTATGAACACATAGCCTGTAGTGGATTTTCTTTTCTCAAGATCACCAGCAAAATCTGAATCAACATAACCTCTAACAAAAAATTTTGATCCTCCATAACATAATGCAGTATCTGAGGTACCCTTGATGTATCTCAAGATCCTCTTAATAGTATTCCAATGCTCTCTACCAGGATTTGTCATGTATCAACTAGCTGCTCCCACTGCTTGTGCAATGTCTGGTCTTGTACATATCATGGCAAACATTAAACTTCCCACTGCTGATGCATACGGTACTCGAGACATCTCCATCCTCTCTACTTCATTGCTAGGAGACATACTTGAGGATAATTTGAAGTTAACAGGAAGTGGGGTGGAAATTGGCTTACAATCTTGCATGTTAAAGCGTCGCAAGATCTTCTTCAAATAATTCTTCTAAAAAAGCCAAATCTTCCTCTTACTTATGTCTCGGTGAATTTGCATCCCTAGAATCTTGTTTGTTGGTCCCAAGTCCTTCATATCAAACTCCTTAGCCAACTGTGCCTTCAATTCTTAGACTCGATCTTTGTTGGGGCCTATTACCAACATGTCATCCACGTATAACAACAGAATGATGAAAACATCATTTTCTTCAAACCTCTTATAATACGTACAATGGTCTGAACTGAGTCTGTTGTACCCAAGGCTAATTATGAAGGAATCAAATCTCTTGTACCAACACCTCGGCGCTTGTTTGAGACCGTATAGAGATTTGTTCAACCTGCAAACCAAGTTCTCCTTGCCTGTTTCAGCAAAACCCTCTGGTTGGAGCATATAAATTTCTTCTTCAAGTTCTCCATGAAGAAATGCAGTTTTCACATCTAACTGCTCTAAGTGAAGATCAAATATAGCACACATTGCCAAGACTACTCTGATTGTAGTAAGTCGTACCACCGGAGAAAATATCTCATTGAAGTCTATTCCTTCTTTCTGAGCATATCCTTTCACCACCAATCTTGCACGATACCGCTCCACTTGATCATTGCCATCACACTTTATCTTGTGAACCCATTTGTTGTCAATGGCCTTTCTTCCTTGTGGTAGCGGAACAAGATCCCAAGTGTTATTTTTGTGCAGAGCTTCAATCTCCTCTTGCATTGTTGTCATCCATATAGATACATCTGTGCTTTTGATAGCCTCATGGAAAGTTGATGGCTCTCCATCCTCTGTTAGAAGACAGTATGCAATGTTGCTCTTAGTAACATATTCTGAGTGCCAAGCCAGTGGTCTTCTTTCATGAGTTGACCGTCGAACTTCAGGAGTTTCAAACTCTATTTATTCTTGTTCTTCATGCTCTAGTGCAGCTCTAGAAGAAGTATGATTCTGGGTATTTTTCATCTGGACTTTTGTAGTCTCCATTAAAATTCTATTATTTTCTTCCATTTGCATTTTCTCTTCTGCAAATTTAACATCTCTACTGATGACTACCTTGTGGGCAGTGGGATCCCACAAGCGATACCCCTTCACTCCATCAGCATATCCCAAGAATACACATTTTCTGGATTTTGAATCCAGCTTGCTGACTTCTTGAGTATTGTACATCACATACACAGGACTTCCAAATATATGCAATCGAGAATAATCAGCTGGCTTTCCAGTCCACATCTCCATCGGTGTCTTCAGCTTAATTGCAGTTGATGGAGATTGATTTATCACATAACAGGCGGTATTGACTGCTTCTGCCCAGAATGACTTTCCTAGACCTGCAGCCTTCAACATTGCTCTTGTTCTTTCTAATAGAGTTCTATTCATCCGCTCTGCCACTCCATTTTGTTGTGGAGTGTATGCCGTTGCGAACTGCCTTTTGATACCTTCATATTGACAAAAGTTATGAAATTCATCACTTGTATATTCTCCTCTATTGTCAGTTCTCAAACATTTGATCTTCTTTTCAGATTCAAGTTCCACCTGCACTTTGAAAGTTTTAAAAACTGCGAACACATCTGCCTTCCTTCTTATTGGATACACCCAACATCTCCTGAAGAAGTCATCTATGAATGATACAAAGTATCTTGCTCCTCCCAAGGATATAACCGGTGCTTGCCAAACATCAGAGTGAATTAGGTCTAAGATGCATTTTCTCTTAGTTGTTGATGTGCCAAACTTCAACTTATGCTGTTTACTTGTAACACAGTGCTCATAAAAAGGTAAAATAACCTTTGTAAGCCCAGGGAGTAACTTCTGATCAGAGAGAACCTTTAAACCTTTCTCTGACATGTGGCCTAGTTTTTGATGCCACATCATCGTCTTCTTTTCTGCAGGACTGGCTGATGCGATTGACGCCTCTGTCTCATGATGTGTTTCTCCCATTAACACAAATAAGTTTGCAACTATCTTTCTTGCCTTTAAAACTACCAGCGCTCCTTTGACAATTTTCATGATTCCATTGTCTGTCCGAATCTTACAACCAAGACTATCAAATTGTCTCTCAGACAAAAGATTCTTCTTTAAGCCTTTCACATGTCGCACTCCTGAAATAGTGCAAATTAAGCCATCATACATCTTCAATTTGATTGTGCCAATGCCGGCAATCTCTAAAGCATGATCATTACCCATGAACACTGAGCCTTCAGAGATGGGTTCATATGTATGAAACCAATCTCAATTAGGAGTCATATGCCATGTTGCTCCTGAATCCATTAACCAAACCTTAGTGAGCTATTTTCTATCTGTAGAGAATGTCGTTGCTTCACTATATAACACCTCCCCATCTTCTGAGGTGCTTGCAACACATCCTTAAGGTTTTGATGACTCTACAGTATTCTTTATACCCTTTTTAAACCAACAATCCTTTTTGAAGTGCCCTTTTCTGCCACAGTTGTAGCATTTCATAGTCTTCTTACTTCTTGATTTGGACCTCCCCTGCCTTTGACTCCCATTGGAGCCACGCTCCATTGATTTTCCTCTTGACATCAACAACACCTCTGCTTGGTTTGAAATGTTTCTGTCTCCTTTGTTTTTTCGCCTATTTTCTTCTTCCAAGATAGCGGCTGCAACATCATCGAAGACTAAATAGTCTGAGAGGATATTATTGGTCAAGTTGATAATGAGCTGATCATACGAATCAAGAAGACTTTGAAGTAGAAGCTCTGCACGTTCATTTTCCTCTATTTGTTGACCCAACGTAATGAGTTGTGAAAATAGAGTTCTTATTGTGTTGATGTGGTCAGTCACCACCGTGGTTTCTGCCATTCGAAGGGTATAAAGTCTTCGCTTTAAGAAAATCTTATTGTGCAAAGACTTGGACTCGTATAGCTTTGTTAGAGTCTTCCATATCTCCTTAGTTGTTTTCTTCTCCACTACACTTGATAATACTTCATCAGCTAATGCTAAATGTATGTTAGCAATAGCATTGCCATCCATCTCATTCCATTTTGCATTATCAGTGATCTCCGCGGGCCGATCCCCAATTGCTGCCAAGTAATTGTCTTTCCTTAAGATTGCCTTGATTCTCATTTTCCATAGTGAGAAATTGCTCCCATTAAACCTCTCAATCTCGTACTTTGCTGCCATTTTATTCACCGAGATCTATTTAGCTATCACCGTTTCATAGATATGTAACGTATATAGAAATAGTATCGTGTGAATAATACTTCACTAATTAAGTTCCCAGGAAAGATTGGAGGGATCATAAACGGTCCCGCTTAAAACCCAATCTCCTTAGACAGAACTTCCTAGATTGTATTTAATCACTGCACTGACTTTCTATATACGCCAACAGTAACGTATATGAATTGTACCATATGGATGAATAGTGTCATAGGCGTGAATAGTAACCGAATACACGAATAACTTTTGTGTATTAACAACACCAACCAGAATGCTCTAATACCACTGTTAGGATACTGGCATGCAAACCCGACAAGACAAAAGGCAAGGGATGGGATAAAATAAGAAATGACACACACAAGAATTTACGTGGTTCACCCAATTAGGCTATGTCCACGGGCAAGTATAAAAGGATTTTACTAAGTAATGTGGGAATTACAACCTCTCTCAAATAATAGGAGAACAACTAAGAATCTTTCTATTACTAGGAGAAAACACCTCACTTACTCTCTCACAAATACCTCACAACTTTGTGGGATTACTTTCCCTCTCTCACACTTCTCTTCTTCTCTTTTGTGTTGTGCAAAATAAGCTTGGATGCATTGCCTATTTATAGGCAAGCATCCAAGCAATGAGCAAGGCAAGGTGCCTACATTTATTGACTAAGGTGGAAAGGATGGCTTCACCTTCTCCCACCATTGTTGACTTAGGTGAAGGATGGCTTCACCTTCTCCCACCATTGTTGACTTAGGTGGTTGGCTTCACATTTCTATTTCACATATATTAGTTTCAATCTTGGTGGCTGGTTTCACATTACCATTGTTGACTTAGGTGGTTGGCTTCGGTTGGCTTCACATTTCTATTTCACATAGATTGGTTTCAATCTTGGTGGCTGGTTTCACAGTTGCTAATAAGGAAGGACTAGTAATTTGGAGTTATGCAACTGTGTTGTAGCTTCTTCCATGGAATATTGACCACACATGCTCGAACTCATTTGGGGATTTGGGGGAGAGTTTGATGAAAAAATGAAATGGAATCAGTAACTGAAAAATGACGGGTCGTTTTGGAAATTGGTTCTTTTTGAGAGCTTATGATTTAAAACTCATTTTGAGGCAGTTTGAAATTTATTTTAGAGAACAATTATATAATTAAAATGGTGTAAGTTTTAAGAAATACATGAAAATTATATCTAATTTATAAAAAAAAAAAAAAAAACACGACTCTGTTCATCAAGTAAAATGAACGAGCAAACCAGAACAGAGCTCGGCAGAATCCTCGAATGGATTTAGTTATGGTAACATTGCACCAGACACATTATGTGAGGAAATTCTACGACGTCTTGCTGGGCATAGCTTGTAGACCGTTGATGCATCCAACAATTCGCAAAAGCATGATCCTGGTTCATGTTATAGGTGATAGGGTCTGACTCAGATTGATAGTCGATGACTGGATATTTAATTTAAGCAATTCATATTTATATGTTTGTGTGTTTCATCGTCCAAAGAGCATTGCAATAAGGCCACTTGCTTTGCACTTTTTTTTTTTTTCAAAACTATAATCGCAACTTTATAAAGTAAGGAAATCGTTGAAGATTGCACTATTGCTATGCTTTAGAAAAGCTGACCAAGGCATTGCTGTAGTATCCTATCTGAGATTTCATTTGTAACAATATAAATGTATTGTCCGGTTAATTTACGAGTTACTGGAACGATTCGGGTTAATAATTTTCTTTCAAAGAAACAAGAATTATGTTAATTTAGCTGGGTTTTGTTTGGTCCAGTGAATCCGTTAGTTCAACAAAGTTTGATCGGGTGAATAGTTTTAAATTAAAATTCATTATAAATTAAAATTTGAATCGTGAGTTTTTGAAGTTAATCCGTTTAAATCCGGTCAAAGTTTAATAATTATGTCACAAAGGAACTCTTTCCATCTTTGATTCATAAAATAACTTGGAGTCCATGTGCTTTCATTTAGTCGAGGATTCTCCCATCTATTTCATGCTTCCTCAAATCGAGACCAAGTATTTTAGTTCATGAGTTTTTAATTAAATGTTGGAAACCTACTTCACAACATTGCAGGATAGTAAGCAAATCTTCTATTTAGATTATTACGCCAATAAATATACTACTCAAACTCATGCTCATGATGTAGATTATAAAATTAAAATAACTTTATAAAAATAAATTATAAAAAAATAAAATAATTAATTTAGATTATTTTATCAAACTTGCAACTCAATATGAAATTAGAATAATTTCGTATAAAATAAATCAAAATAAATGCTGAAGTATAATTTTTAATTAACTCATATTATTAAGAAATAAAATTAAAAAAAATATATTTGGGTAGGTTATGGTATAAAATCTAAAGATTTTAATGGTTTGCTTTTGTATTTTAAAAAAATTATTAAAAAATTTAATTTTTTTTATTTTTTTCATTAATTACTTAAATTATTTTTATGTTTTTATATAGATCGTTTTAATGTGCTTGTCAATAATATTTTTTTTTAAATATATATATATATATATTATTTTAGAAAATACAGGAGGTGCTGTAATCTATTTTAGAACCCCGTGGGAAACCGACACAAGTAAACCTGCGTGAAAGGAAAAGCTATCAATCGCAATAGGCGCAGGAGATCAAGTCTTAAGTCTAGCATTACTTTAGTTCAAGAGTGAATAAGGAAGTGCAAGGCTAGCTGGCAGCTGTCTGATGAGTTCATCGCTCTCTATGGCCATTTGTCTTTAAGCTTTAGGCCGCCTGCCCCCTACAACACAACTAAGGACGATAGTGGGTGCCCAAGAGGAGGCGAAGTCCTTTGAAAGCGAAAAGTCTTGTGTCCAGAGGCACGGCGAGGAGCAATCAACATCTTAAAGCAAGCAAGCTCCGGGCGAGGCAAACAATCAAGGTTCCAATTACCTTCCGCGTTCGCTTCAGATATTAAGGAAAAAGATGTGAGCCACTCAATAGCGTGCTCAATAAGCAGACCATCCAAGAACCCATAGTTATTAAACCTGGTTTGGAGATTGACCTGATCAAGGGACCGGATCCTAGGTTTCATATGTTAACCGGGATAAACTTGGGTCAACCCAGAAAAATTAAAAAAAAATTATATAATATTTCATATGAAAAAATATATATAAATATATGTTATATATATTGTAAACAATGAAGTTTTAAATAATATTTTTTAAAAAAAAAATTATTCCACATTAAAAAGATATATTAAACTTTTAAGTTGAAGTGTTTAAATCAAAAATGTTTTTTTTATTCGACATTGAAAAAACATAACTTCTTTCATGGGAACATAGAGTATATATACAAAAGGGTTTCAAATCCCATATTGAAAAGATATTATGTTATCATTTTAAGTTGAAATATTTAAACCAAAAGGTTTTTTATCCCATAATAAAAAAACATGATTTTTTTCTTGAGAACATAGAGTATATATTGGATTTCAAATCCCACATTGATTTTTTCATGGGAATATAAAGTATACATATGAAAGGGTTTCAAATCCCACATTGAAAATATACTATGTTATCTTTTTAAGTTAAAGTATTTAAACCAAAAGGTTATTTATCCCACATTGAAAAAACATGATTTTTTTTCTTGGGAACATAAAGTATATGTACAAAAGATGTTATCCTTTTTAGTTGAAATATTTAAACCAAAAGGTTTTTTATCCCACATTGAAAAAATATAATTTTTTTCCTAGGAACATAAAGTATATATATTAATAGGTTTCAAATCTCATATTTAAAAAGACAAAAAAAACTAGGGTTTCGTCCGGGTTCGCCCGGGTCATGGGTTGACCCGCCCGGGTGCCCGGGTTTGACCAGGTTGTTGCCACAATCGGTCTTTTATTAAACTCGGACTGGTTTAGCTACCGGGTCAACCCGTAGGGCCAAGCTGGGTTTGATAACACTACAAGAACCAATGATCCAGCCAGAACGACGTGTGATGCCCATCTCCTATCAGGTATTTGCAATTCAGCATCAAAGAATATTAGAGCCGTTAGTAGCTCCCGGCTTCGAAAGAGCAAGGATGGCCAGACATGCTTTTGTCTAAATCATTTTTGAGTTCATACGCAGTCGAAACATCATAGAATTAGCTAATCCCAAGACCACCTTCATCTATGGGAAGAGTTCATATACAGCTCCAAATTCTATCTGACAATCTCTACCACTATCAAATGGATATCTATATATCCGTTTGATCCATCTGTTTAATTAAGCAAATTGATATTTATTTTACTATAAATTAATAATTTTTTGGTATCTTCATATCATTTTGATATACAGATATCAAAAATAATTTTTTTTTAAATAAAAAAATATTATTTTAAAACATTTCTTAATGAAACATATTTTAAAAAGTAACTGCAACTACACTATTGACGATCTTTCAACATTGCAAGATGGCCTTGGGTTAGTTAATATTATTTTTTTGAAAAATTTGACCACATATTTGTTGTTACCCAAAATTAACATCCATCAATATAAATAATGTAATAACATAATTTTTATTTATATTTTTTTACATAAATACTTTTATTAACTTTATTGATTTTAAACTTATTTAATAATATAATATTATCAAACTTTTCATGCAATTATTTAGAAGCTTGTTTCAAACCATATAATAACTTCACAAGTTTAAAATCTTTTTCTTTTTAATTTTCCTTAACAACAAACCAATCTTGGGTTGTTTTATAAATACCTTTCTGTCAAAATTACAATTTAAAAAACTATTTTCCCGTAAATTTGATATATTCCTAACTTGTTAATAATTATAATAACTATTAATATACATATAAAAGTTATTATTAACATAGATAAGTATGTAGTAAAATAATATTTTTTTTTGTTGTTTGAAACCTTTAACGATAAATCTTGCTTTGTATTTTTGGATGGTTCTATTAACTTTCAGTTTTCTCTCTCTTGAAGATCTATTTATAGCCTATTAGGGAATGAATTTTTGGATGGTAGAGTATAGATCTTTCATCTATAGTTTGATGAGACCACCTAAGCTATTCTTCTTTGATTTCTTATGTGAACGAATTTCTTATATCTTTTATAAGGGAAAATGTCTTTAAAAAGTGTATATTCATTGATTTTATTATTATATTAGGATGAATTTATTCAATACTTGATTTATATATATAAAAGAAATCCATATACACTATCAATGAATACACAATCCACTCCAGAGTTAGAAACGATAAGCTCAGTTTAGCAGCCATAGAGCCTGTCGAAGCAGAGAAGCTGGTTAAAGTTTGTGCCTTTAACTGGTGGATAGTTGGGATTGTTGATAGATTTTCCAGCAAAGATTTTGAGTGCTAAAAACAAGAAGGTTGAGGGGATAGGAGTGAAGGTGAAGATGACAGAGAATGCCCATTTCTTGGAATGAATGATAGTTGAGATAAGGCAAATATGTGTAGGGGAACAGCTTTGAATCTTGGCCTAGAAGCAAGGAAAATGACGTGAACGAAACAAAAGGAATATCTGGATGGTGATGATTCAAATTCAAGTCACTAATGCTAAATTAAAGCTTGATAACGATGATTAGATGAATTTAAGCTGCTTGTTGCTGGTGGCACATAGTTTAGAAAAAGGAAAATGGGACAACTGAAAATTTTCAAAACAGAGCTCACAACACCACCCCTGCCTCCGCTGCAAAGCTGCAACCTGGTTTCGTTTAATATTTTAGCTATAAAATCCAGAATGACGAAAACCAGGTTTGAGTAAATATATTACAAATGGAAGAGCACCATATACAGCTCCAAATTCTATATGACAATCTCTACCACTATGGTATCAAATCTAAAGACTGTTTGTTTTTATGTTTTAAAAGTGTTATTGAAGTATCAGAAATTTCAAAATTTAATGAAAAACAAAGTGTAAAAATTTATAAACTTTTAATATGTTATTGGATGTCTCTTCGTTGAGATCTTTGAAGCTCATGAATGAGACATTGTAGTAAGTTTGAGATTCTTGATGGCTGTTGTATTATTAGAAACAAGTAGCATAATTATTTAAATAATTCAGAACAACCAAATGTTAATGACAAATTATCACATATAGCTAGCCAGGGAAATTACACAAAGCAAACACTCCGAGCCTTCGGGTGATCTTTGCAAGAGACTAACTGTCATAGAAGATCTTAGCCAACAGGACCCTCACATTAGTAAACCTGAAGAAATTAGACAAACATAGAATTTTATAGAATTTAATAATAATGTATTAAGTTCAAAGAAATTTAAATTGCTGAATGAATTAGTAAACTTTGCATTTTGTCATGACATACCTTGTCTTCTTCTCTTGCTTATGGAGTTCCACTTGAACTTGCCTCTTCAAAACACAAGAGGTTTTGTCAGTTTTTGTTTACTTTTTCAAAGCTAATATTGTTTTCAGGGAAAATAATTTAAACGAAAAAAGGAATTGAAGAATGGATAAAAATGTAAACCTAAATATGATAGATTTAAATATGGTTTGCTGCTGCTACCTGCATGAGATGTCTCTTCATCACTGTCATCATCGGCAACCTTGATTTTAGGGATATGTTTGATCTTGGGCCAATCTTCTCCTGTTCCACTTCGACAATTTTTTGCTCAACCTTGGACAATCACTGATCTCAAGATTTTGAAGTTTTTTTAAATTGCCGATGCAATCTGGTATTTCTTCAATGTTTGGACAGTCTCTGATGATAAATGTTTGCAAGGATTCTGCAGATCCTTGAAGAAACTGTTCTGGTAAAGCAATAGTTGCTGGTAAGTATTCAAACATTACAATACGAAGGGAAAGGGAAAGAGGTTGAATTTTTTCCTCTATCTCTTCTTCTATTATCATCAAATCAAGCTCTTCACAGTTGATAATAAATAATTCCTCCAGAGTAGTTAGGCATTTTATGCTTCTTGGGAGAGAAATCAAGCTATCACATCCAGCAATAACCAATCTCCGAAGACTTCTAAGACCTTGCATATCTTCGCACAGATTTTCTAGATTTTCACACCCATCAATGTATAAAGCTTGAAGACACTCCAAACACCTAATCCCTTCTTCTGGCAACCGCTTCTGCTTAGTAACTAGAAATAAAAATCTAAGGCTGATCATGTAACTCACATCTTTAGGCAGCTCTTCTAATCCTTCACCTGTAAGGAGAGCTTGCAAGTTTTGCAATTTGAAAATAGATTTTGGGAGTCTTTTTATATTTGTGTTCTTCCCAAAATGGATATATCTCAAATGTTTCAAGGCACCAATCCTCTCCGGAAAAGCCTCAAATTCAGAATCATCCAATAATTCCAAAGACCGCAAATGCTTAAATTCTGACAAACATTTCTCAAAGTCTGTTTTGCACGTAGGCCCCACTATACTATCTGCAAAGGCTATTGACCGCACATGGTGGAACTCATTTGAAAACTTGGGGAGAGTTTGGTGAAAAAATGAATCAGGGTCAATAACTGACAAATGACGGGTCGTTTTGGAAATTTGGTGGTTTTGAGAGCTTATGATTGAAAACTCATTTTGAGCCAATGATGATGCAAGATCATGCATTAAATCATGCATCTTAAAGATAGCTCCAATAATCTTATCCACATAATCTTGGAAGAAACATCTTGAGATCAACTCGCGCACATAACGCAAGCCAACATCTTCCAACTTCTCATTTGGATTTGATGATTGAAGAATGAGCCCATGTGCAATCCAAAATTGCACCAATACGAAATCTGCGAAGACATAATCTTTTGGAAAAACGGAACAATAAAGAAAGCATCTTTTCAAGTGAGTCGGCAGTCTTTGATAGCTTATTTTCAAGGCAGGTAAAATGCCATCTCCCTCTTCTTCCCACTTCTCACTGTCTCTCACCGATTCCCACTCTGTTTCATCAGTCTTACCATACAGTTGAGTCCCCATGTTAATCACTGCCAGAGGAACTTGCTTGCATTTCGCCACTATTTCTTTCCCAATTCCAACCAAATTTGGATACAACTCCATTTGCCCTTCCTTGAATGCACACTTGTAAAACAACGACAGACAAGTCCTCCTGACCAAGAAGACTTAGGTTGTACGCAGTAACAGTACCCATAATCTCAGCAACACGTTGAATACGGGTAGTCACTATAATCTTACTTCCACCAGCACCTTTTGATAACAAAGGCTTCAAAAACATCCATTTTCTAGCATCTTCATCCCAAACATCATCCAAAAGAAGCAGGTATTTCTTACCCTTCATAATATCTTCAAGTTTTTGTATTAGTTCACCCTCCTTCAAATCCGCACATCCTTCTCCAGTTGCAGATTTAATAATTTTTTGTATCACTTGTTTCAAGGAAAAATCATCTGAAACGCATGCCTCCATCTTCAGTTCAAAATGACTTTTTACATTTTCAGCATCACACACCGATTTGGCAAGAGATGTCTTCCCCAAGCCTCCCATTCCTACAATCGGAAGGACAAGAGGATGTGCATCAACAACCTTAAAAGGTGCTACTAAAAGGTTGATGATGCGTTCTTTGTCTTCATCTCTTCCGATAAGACCGGAAAAGCTCTCAAAGGATCGGTTCATCTCTGTTTCCTCATGCAAGACATGACCACAATCAATAGGCTGCTCGATGAGGTTGAAGTCAGACTTAAGAGATGAGATCTCAGCTAGTCTTTCTATGATCTTCTTTATCTTATGACCCATTCTTAAACGGAATGCAATCTTATTAGAACTTAGACCAAGAGAACGCCGTACCTTACTGCTGGTGCTGCCCGTAGTTTTCACCACCTGCCTTCGCAAAGTTTCGCACTCGATTTCGTCCAGCACGTCCTCTGCATCATACAAGACTTCTCTGAGCATTTGGAGCCAGAGCCGAATCCTGTCATTCTTTGATTGTTGCTTCTCAGCATCAGACAGCACGGCGTTGATGGCTTTCAATCTCTCTTCAAGACGTGCAAGGTCATCTTCAAGTCCCCATGCCAAACGAAATTCTTGAACAGCAAAAGAGCCTAACTTCCCTAGAAGGGATTTTGCAATCTCGGTTGCAAATGTTTCCATGGAGCGCTTGTTTAATTGGTTGCTCCCCTGTTCTCTTTCTTTTCTTTTCTTCATTATATTAGCGATCCTTAATTGTTTTTTGAGTAGTTGACCAAGAAGCTATGAATCCACCCTACGTGTTATCTACTTAATCTTAATTTATGTACCAAGTTGAGGAGGGAAAATAATAATTAATAAATTAAATACATTATTAACTTATTTGATATCAATTGAAATTGTGGCTCGGAAAACAGGGATATGTTTGTCATTTAATATCATGGAGTTCCGCTTGAGAAGTCGTTGTTAACAAGGAAGGAAGATTAATTTATAGTGATGCAACTGTGTCGTAGCTTCTCCCATGGAATAGTGACCTGGGGCGAGTTTGAGCCAATGATGTTCAATTCTAAACGCATTTAAAATAAAATATAACCTTGAAAGAAACATTTTGAGATGAACTCGCGCACATAACGCAAGCCTGTTCCCAAGCTGTCATTTGGACATTTGATTGAATGAGTCCATGTGACATCCAAAATTATACGAGGGAGGTTGTTTTTTTAAAAAAAATATTTTATTTGAAAATATATTAAAATAATTTTTTTATTTAAAAAAAATAATTTTAACATCAACTCATTAAATAAAATAAAAAAATAAATATTAAACAAAAATAAAATATTTTAATAAAATATTTTTTGAAACTCAATTCAAACAACATCCTAGAAGTAGTAATCTTTTGAAAAAATGTAACGACAAAGAAAGCACCTTTTCAAGACCTTGCATATATTTTCACAAATTTTCTAGATTTTCACTCATAGATGAGTAAAGTTTGAAGAAATTTCAAGCAACCAATCCCATCTTCTGGCAACCGCTTTTGCTTAGTACCAAGAAATAAATATCTAAGGCTGATGATTATAATAAAAATTATAATTAACAAATAATGTAAATTGTTAGGGACTGAAAGTTTATAATTTTAAAAGTTAGAGGATTAAAGTGTACGTTTAGCTTCAAATTTAGAAAACATCTCTCTTTTTGCCATGTTTTTCATCTTAGTCTCCTATATGTTAATCATGTCCTTTCTTAATAATTTTACTTTAATTGACCATTAATTTTGGCCTATAAGGGTAGTAATAAAAAAATAAAAAAGAGAAACCAAAAAAAAAAGAAAAGATCATTGTGGCAATCCACAATAATTTGTTCCTTAATGAAAAATAGCGTGAGAAACAATATTTTCTCCATGCCTTTTAGAATATTTCTTACTATGCCAATGATCCTTGAGTTTCTTTAGTAAGTTAAATGTCACTACTCGATTTCCAGGCTCATGATCGGCAATGTAAACATAGCACCTCAAGATGCCCCGCTTATGCTAAGCCTCAAAACTAATACATTTGATATTATAAAAATCATAAAATAGCGCAATATAAAACAAAATATCCAAAACTGAGAAATTCAATAAATAAATAAATAAAAATCCAACTCTTTCATAAATAATTCAAAATAAATTCAAAACATAATTTAAAATCATTATGTGAAGCATCTATGGATAACAAATAAAGAATAAACTATTGGCCTCAAGGAACAACGGGACATTCCGACTCAAAGAAACAGGAAGAACACAACCAAAAGATCTTGCTATTAAAACTGAACAAAATACCTCAAAAAAAATGAATTGAGGGGTAATTAAGTCCAAACACTACGTGAGAGGTAGCAACTATAATCATGTTAATATATACTTTATGATAAGTCAATACGATTACATAAATAAAGTACAAAACAAAACAAAACATGTATATAAAAGGTATCATATCAAATGGTGTACAAAAGAAGTATGTATCATATTCTGACATCCTATATATATATATATATATATAATTGTGGGAGGTTAATCCGCACAGTACTGACACTCTACTCGCCAGCTAGGAAACAAAATATCATGTGTACATAGGCTAACTACTCTCCGTTAACATGGAATAACTAATTACTCTTTATTAGTCAGGAGTTTCTAATAGCGGTCTAAATGAGGTAACAAGAATCATGAGCTCAAATGAAGAAATAACATGAATATAGGATTTATGATTTATCATCAAGATTCATAATATAAGCATGGTCACATCTAAACAAATATAAAGGATATATGGACCATGTTCAAATCAAATAAGCATACAATGAGTGTTTTAGAAGAAAACAAAATAATAATAACCATAACTAATCAAACTTATATAGTCAACAATTGCAATAATACTCATCATTTCATACCAATACACACACACACACAAATTATCTCACTTACCCGAAAAAAAAATATATATAAAAAAAGAAAGCAAATGGAAACAAAGCAAATCGACTCACTGAAGATCAACTAGAGTTGTATCAACTAAACCTATGTAAAGAAATAAAATATAAATTCAAAAACTACTAAAAATTGAATCATATATACAAAACAAATTGAACAAGACCCAAAAGACTCTATTTCTCGTTAAATGATCGACCGATAGGAACCAACCGGTCGACCAAAACAAGTCAGTTGACAAATAATAAGGGAACGATCGACAACACCAAAAAAAGATAGTCGGTCGACCTACCAAACACAGCCCAATCGATCAACTACACCTCCTCAACAGGTTGACCGACAGAACAAAATAGATTTTTCCTGCTACTGTATCCCCAATTGGTTGACCACCCACACCTTAAACGGTCAACCACAATGTATGTTCAACAACTAGTCAACCTGTTCACTTTAACTAATCAACCGCTTGATCGGGAAATCTAGAATTCTGACTTGCAGTTTCAATATGATTCTGCCAAGACGCAACAATATGCCCAACAACATCAAAACATTATTTAACAATTCTAGACTACCCAAAACTTTTGCATGAAGTTTATTAATATGATGTCTTGCCTTGATTTAAGATCTTAGCTCAATTGGAGTTTAGTAAGGACTAGCTATTTAAGCAGAAAAATTGGATGGTGTACGTGAAAATAAAATGAAATACATAAGAGCATAAATGGGGGACAAAATTATAATTAATGGCAAATTTGCCTTTAAAACAGCAAAGAGACCAAATATTACAAAAAAAGAAAGTGAGGCAATTGAGAAAATTCAGCTAGAGAGAGAGAAGTGTAGAATTTGGAGGAGCCAGCCTAAACAAGGCAGTATGCTCTGGTAGTCATATATCTGGCATTAACCATTGGATCATACTTATTTTCGGATATGATTTTCTTCTCAAATACATCTACTAACTGACTAAAGGAATTTGAAAGATTACTGTTTGTCAGAACTCGCCATCGAAATTATCCTGGAAAACAAAAGGAAACACAACATGTAAGGTAGTTTTGGTCAATGGTCATATCTCCCGCATCAACCGCCCAAAAACATATTTCTAACATCCTAAACCCAATATTCATGCTCAATTCCATCGTCATCATAAAAAATTATTAAATTCCTCAATTCAACATACAAACCCTAACATGTCTTCTAGTGTTCATAATATGAAATTAAAGACAAAGTTTAGAATAATCTTACCTTGTTATCAACACTCAAAAACCACAAAACAAAATAAAACCTACCAAACGTAATGATTGATTATCCAGAGTAGAGGAAACTTGAGAGATGTTAGTGTGTTCTTATGTTTTGTTTTTCTGAACAATTATTTCTTGTTTGTTTTTCTTTTCCGAATAGGAAAACCCCTATTTATAATTGGGTTTAGAGACTATGGCTGAACTTATATCGTCGTTGCATGCTGGAAATGATAATTCTACTTTGATGCTGTGTGAATTGATAAACTTAATTTGTGCAACTCTCCTTGATATTTCGATCCATTGAATTGGCACGACTAGTAACATTGTGTGAAAAACTTTATAATTCTCACGATTATGCGGAATGAGGCGATGCTAAAATTATATTGAAATGTTTTTCTTTTGATTTTAACTACAAATCATACTTTCACTAAATTCTGGATAATTCACGTAGTTCTGCTCAATCGCCCATCACTTGCCTAGATTAGCTTTTTCTAATCTGAAACTTACCCTGATTACTTTAAATGATAATTTCCAACCGCCAACAACGTAAGCAATTTCAAATTCATGCTGGTCCATTCGTTTGGTCTCTTCTTTTATTCTGTCCCACTTAAGATTATCATTAATCAGGTGTTATTAAGGCTAAACATAGACTTCAAAACAGAGCTCACAACACCACCCCTGCCTCCACTGCAAGCTGCATGAGATAGAAAAGGAGGGGGGAGGAACTGGGTATTCCTCGAAATTCTTAAAATATATTTTTTTGAAATATTTTTTAACTGAAATATTTTCTTCTAGTTGAAATATATATTTTTAGATATTCAAGAGGGGTTAAAAATCGTGTTATAATAACATAAATAAAGAAGATTTGGAAAGTGGATGTGAAGAGGTAAATTTATCAAGGAAAGAGTAGGGGGTGGTTGAGGTGGTCTAGACTCTAGAGAGTGAAGGCGGCGACGTCAATGGTTGCTGATGGTAGTAAGCGAAGAAAAGATTGAGGGAATGAATGAATCATGGTCATAAACACAGATAAAGGAAAGAAAGAGAGGAAGAATCCCGGCATTCAGTCACATGCAGCTATAATATTGGAAGGTAAGCAAAGATTCAACAACATAAATACACAAGATTTTGAGTTCTAAAACAAGAAGGTTGAGAAGTGCTGTTTCAGTGAAGGTGAAGATGACAGAGAATGTCCATTTCTTAGATCTTGGCCTAGAAACATCCCATGGCCTAGAAGAAAGGAAAATGACATGAACGAAACAAAAAGGAGCACTCCTTGTCTTAAACCAGGATAACGATGATTAGATATATTTAAGCTGCATGTTGCTGGTGGCACCTAGTTTAGAAAAGGAAAATGGGACAAATGAAAATTTTCAAAACAGAGCTCACAACACCACCCCTGCCTCCTCTGCAGGCTGCAACCTGGTTTCGTTTAATATTTTAGCTATAAACAAAAATCAGGTCTGAGTAAATATATTACAAATGGAAGAGCACCATATACAGCTCCAAATTCTATCTGAAAATCTCTACCACTATCATATATTTGGGCCAAACACGCCAAGGTATCAATTCTACATGTAGTTCGTTTTTGTATTTTAAAAATGTTATTAACAAATTTTGAATTTGTTTTTTATTATTTAAATTATTTTTATATTTTTAGATCATTTTAATGTATTTTAATGTGCTGGTTAATAATAAATTTTTAAAAATAAAAAATATTATTTTAATATATTTTCTTATAAAAAATATTTTATCTAACATCCTTTTATTATCTGTATATCCATTTGATTCACCATTTTCAGCCTAGATATGCTATTGCCAACTAAAACTCAATCTTACAATAAGAGAACATTTAGGACTCTTTTTGGAAATCAATTTCTTCTTATGCATGTTTTCTATTCTTTTTTCTATTTTTTAAAATATTTTTTTATTGACATAATGGCACCGATTTAATTAATTAAATTCACTCAAAATCAAAACTTTAAATTATTCACTAAATCACAAATTAACACATAAATTAATAACAACAATAATAAAACTAACTTCATTTACTTCGAATAATTTCTGATAGTAAGAATCAGAGTTTACTGGTAGGTCATGAAGAGAGTTTGTAATCCGTGATGGTTGAAGTAATCTGTCAGCGAAAATGAAAATGATTAAAACAGGGTTAAATAATTAGCTTAGAGAAAGAGAGAGGGGAGGTTTTTACCGACGGTGGAGATTGCACAAAAAGAGCGAAGGAAGGTGTACTGGAGAGATGAATTTGTCAGGGAAGGAGTCATGGTGGTTTTGGTTGTATAGATAGTGAAGTTGGCGCTACTAGTGGTTGCTGTTAGTGTTAAAAGTTTGGTTTTTCTGGTTAAAGGAAGCTAGAAGTTTTGTCTGAGGGTCATTTTATTTTGCAAGAAGATGGCGGTGGTTGTGGTTGTATCGAAGAGACACTTGTTTTGACGGCGAGGTACACGGTGGGAATGTTTGTTTGAAAAAAAAAATTAAAAAACAGTTTTTCAAAAATTGGTTAGGATCAAGGGTTGGTTTTAGAGTGTGACCTAAAATATATTAAAATATTTTTAACAGTTACACATTAAAAAAATTTAAAAATAAAAAAATAATTAATTTAAACAAAGAAATTTCAAAATTTAATAAAAAACAGTATAAAAATTTATAAACTTTTAATATGTTATTGGATGTCTCTTCATTAAGATCTTTGAAACTCATGAATGAGACATTGCAGTATTATTAGAAACAAGTAGCATAATTACTTAAATAATTCAGAACAACCAAATGTTTATCAATTTATTAATGACAAATTATCACATATAGCTAGCCAAGGAAATTACACAAAGAAGACACTCCAAGCCTTCAGCTGATCTTTGCAAGAGATTAACTGTCGTAGAAGATCTTGGCCGACAGGACCCTCGTAGTAGTAAACATGAAGAAATTAGACAAACATAGAATTTAATAATGATGTATTAAGTTCAAAGAAATTTAAATTGCTGAACGAATTAGTTAACTTTGCATTTTATCATGAAACCCACGACATGCCTTGTCTTGTTCTTTTGCTCCTCCAAAACACAAGAGGTTTTGTCAAATAAACATTGCACTTTCTTTTTGGGGAAAAGAATTTGAAAGAACAAAATAAAAGGAATTGAAGAATGGATAAAAATATGAAACTAAATATGTTAGATTCAAATACTCATCACCCGTAACAAACTAGATGTTTCTTCATCACTGTCATCATTGTCAACCTTCGGCATCTTTTGCTTAAACTTGGACAATCACTTATCTCAAGATTTTGAAGATTTTTTAAATTGCCGATGCAATGTGGCATTTCTCCACTGTTTGGATAGCCTTCGATAATAAATGTTTGTAAGGATTCTGCAGATCCTTGAAGAAGCTATTCGGGTAAAGCAAGAGTTGGTGGGAAGTTGCAAAATGTTACAATACGAAGGGGAAGGGAAAGAGGTTGAATTTTCTCTTCTTTCTCTTCTTCTATTGTCATCAAATCAAGCTTTCCACCGTCAATAATACAAAATTCTTCCAGAGTAGTTAGGTATTTTATGCTCCGTGGCAGAGAAATCACCATTTTCAACCTAGATATGCTTTTGCCAAGTAAAACTCAATCTTACAATAAGAGAACATTTAGGACTCTTTTTGGAAATCAATTTCTTCTGATGCATTTTTTCTATTCTTTTTTAAATTTTTTGGAAATCAAGTAAAACTTCATTTACTTCAAATAATTTCTAATAGTAAGAATCAGAGTTTACTGGTAGGTCATGAAGAGTGAGTTTGCAATCTGCGACGGTTCATATATTTTGTTTGAGGGTCATTTTATTTTGCAAGAAGATGGAGGTGGTTGTGGCTGTGGTTGTGTCGATGAGTCACTTGTTTTGACAGGGAGGTACGCGGTGGTAATGTTTGTTTGAAAAAAAAAATGAAAAAACAGTTTTTTAAAAATTCGTTAGGATCAAGGGGTGGTTTTGGAGTGTGTTAGGTATTTTTACTTAAAAATATATTAAAATATTTTTTTATTTTTTAAAAATTATTTTTATCAGTTATATATTAAAAAAATTTAAAAATAAAAAAAATAATTAATTTAAGCAAATAAATTTCAAAATTTAATGAAAAACAGAGTGTAAAAATTTATAAACTTTTAATATGTTATTGGATGTCTCTTCGTTAAGATCTTTGAAACTCATGAATGAGACATTGCAGTAAGTTTGAGATTCTTGATGACTGTTGTATTATTAGAAATAAGTAGCCAAATTTGGATTGACCCTCTCATGCCTAACTTTTGTCAGGTTTTATACGATAAAAGTTAACTATCTTGCTCACCTAAGATGGTACATTAAATGCCTAAAATTGGACAGAAGGGCCAGATTATAAGGTATATTTGGAATTATGATAGTGGTTGTGATTTAAAGTGTTTTTTGCTTAAAAATATATCAAAATAATTTTTTTTATTTTTTTAAAATTATTTTTGAGATCAACACATCAAAACGATCTGAAAATATAAAAAAATTATTTTTTAGTAAATGTTTTTTAAAAAACATTTAAAGGAACGCGGTTTGGATCGCGTTCCCAAATGGACCATAAATATAGATCTAGGAGAAGGGTTATATTAAAACAAATAATCTACATAGGGACGCATTAGATAAAACATAAAAGTTCAAGGATGTGAAACTAAATTAACCCCAAAAGGCTAAAACTACCTGCTCCTCTATCCCACTAAGATGATCTTCCTCTTCCTCAACCCCCAAAGCAACCGTCCTCTCTTATTCTCACTTGCTCAGAGACAAAAACACTTGAATGTGGATTAGTTTTTGTACTTGTGCATATTCCAAATGTTTGCATTATTTTTTTAGTTTAACGTGGGTGTCCGGGCCAGCTTGCGTTCACCTCGACTAATTCCACGGGCCCTGAAGTTAACAACCATGTAAGCCTCCAGTGGCCATCATATGAGCAACCTAGGGCTCGAACCTGAGACCACAGAGGGAGCAAACCTCTTGGTTTCAAGCTCTTACCACTGGGTCACCACCTAGATGGTTATGTTTGCATTATTACTCAGTCTAGTAAAGGATAAATTGAGATGGCCAGTGGAAACTTTCAGATTACTTCCAAATCATTCAGATTGAGCTCTTAATTTTTATCCCTTTGCTAATGGACAAGTTCTGAAGCTTTAGTTTTAGCGATGGAAGAAGTTCTGAAGCTGATGCTGTTCAGTTATCAGAATCATTTACATTACTCTGGCTTCCAAAACTCTTATGTATGTAATGTTACTAGCTAGTTCATGTTACCATAGATTTTCACTGTCCTGTACAGTTATTGCAGCATATGGTATTTAACACTCTTCTGCAATTACAGTCTAATGAGACAACTAGAGTGCCAATCACATTTGTAATTATTATTTTGTTCTTCAGCATTTATGTAGTTTCCATTACATAATCATCTCTCCATGTGTATGTGCTTGTGTTAGTAAGATGTGCATCATCTCAAAAGACTGAGAGTTTTATATACTAACTGTGATTAGAAATCGTGGAAGATCAAATGGAATTACTGGAAGTGAAGCCATCAGATTAGAGCTAGGTTGCTGATTCTCGATGACTAAAGAGTGCAGATAGCATTTATAGTGCAGCTTTCAGGCTATACACCTATCAGGATGTTGCAATATGCAGGTAGCATCAGCAAACTTTTGGAAGTTACTTTGATTTTCCATTTTTCTAACTGGAATAGAAAAGCTACTGAGCATGATAGCTAGTCACGCAGACCTCTAATGGAAGTTTCTTTGATGTTTCAGCTTTTTAGTTTGTTTAGAAGGAGGAATTTATATGTTAAGCATAGTTATTTAAATGATCAAACACAATATTTTAAATAAGATAAAGAGGCAAACCAATAATTCAGAACAACCAAATGTTTATCAATTTATTCATGACAAGTCATCACACACAGCTAGCCAAGGAAATTACACAAAGCAGACAGTCTGAGCCTTAAGTTGATCTTTGTAAGTGACAAACTGTTGTAGAAGATCTCAACCGACAGGACCCTTATAGTAGTAAACCTGAAGAAATTAGACAAAAATAGAATTTAATAATGATTTATTAAGTTCAAAGAAATTTAAATTGTTGAATGAATTAGTTAACTTTGCATTTTATCATGACACCCACGACATGCCTTATCTTGTTCTTTTGCTCTGGTTAAATCTGATGGAGTTCCACTTGAACCTGCCCCTCCAAACCACAAGAGGTTGTGTCAGATAAACATTGAAAAGAATTTAAAAGGAAAAACAGGAATTGAAGAATGGATAAAAATGTGAAACTAAATATGATATATTTAAATACTTATAACCCGTACCTAATCAGATGTTTCTTCACCACTATGAGATGTTTCTTCACCACTGTCATCATCGGCAACCTTGATTTTAGGGATATGCTTGATCTTGGGCCAATCTTCTCCTGTTCCCCTTATGCACCTTTTGCTCAACCTTGGACAATCAATGATCTCAAGATTTTAAAGTTTCTTTAAATTGCTGATGCACTCCGGCATTTCTCCAATGTTTGGACAGTCTCTGATGATAAATGTTTGTAAGGATTCTGCAGATCCTTGAAAAAGCTGTTCTGGTAAAGCAATAGTTGCTGGTACTGCCACAAATAGTACAATACGAAGGGAAGAGGAAAGAGGTTGAATTTTTCCCTCTTTTTTTTCTTCTATTGTCATCACATCAAGCTTTTCACAGCTAGCAATAAATAATTCTTCCAGATTAGTGAGGCATTTTATGCTTCTCGGCAGAGAAATCAAGCTATCACATCCACCAATAACCAATTTTCGAAGACTTTTAAGACCTTGCATATCTTCACAAAGATTTTCTAGATTTTCACAATGAAAAATGAATAAAGTTTGAAGAAATTTCAAGCACCCAATCCCACCTTCTGGCAACCGCTTCTGCTGAGTACTTAGAAATAAAAATCTAAGGCTGATCATGAACCTCGCATCTTTGGGCAGCTCTTCTAATCCTTCACGTATAACTAGAGCTTGCAAGTTTTGCAATTTGAAAATAGATTTTGGGAGTCTTTTTATTTTTGCGTTGTCTCCAAAATGAAGATATCTCAAATGTTTCAAGGCGCCAATCCTCTCCGGAAAAGCGTCAAATTCAGAATCATCCTTTAATTCCAAAGACCGCAAATGCTTAAACTCTAACAAACATTTCTCAAAGTCTGTTTTGCATGTAGGCCCCACTATACTATCTACAAAGACTATTGACCGCACTTGATGGAAGTTGTTTGGGAACTTGGGGAGAGTTTTATGAAAAAATGAATCAGAGTCAAGAACTGACAAATGACGGGTCGTTTTGGAAATTTGGTGGTTTTGAGAGCTTATGATTGAAAACTCATTTTGAGCCAATGATGATGCAAGATCATGCATTAAATCATGCATCTTAAAGATAGCTCCAATAATCTTATCCACATAATCTTGGAAGAAACATCTTGAGATCAACTCGCGCACATAACGCAAGCCAACATCTTCCAAGTTCTCATTTGGATTTGATGATTGAAGAATGAGCCCATGTGCCATCCAAAATAGGTAATCTTTTGGAAAAACCGAACAATAAAGAAAGCATCTTTTCAAGTGAGTGGGCTGGTGATTGAAGGTGGTTTTAGTTCTGGTCATTCAATGTATGGGCTGGTGATTGATGCTAACTAGGAAAAAATGATATATATATATATATATATATATATATATATATATATATATATATATTTGTTGTGTTTGGTAGCTGTTTTGGATTTTGATTATTTGGAAAAGGACAAAGGGGTAGAAACTTTGATGTTCTTTCAAGGGCCATACGATTAAAATGACATATCAATGCATGGTAAGTTTCCATAATTAATATCCCTTGTTGATTCTAAATGGAGAGTCATTGGAAGCAAGAATGATGATGTTGATCTTAAAATTTTTCATGGATAAGTGTGTTTGATATTGTTCAGTATTGCAGTAGTTTTTACGGTTACAAATAAAAAAAATACAATGCATGCTAATTAAAACTACTTAAGATGAATTTTTACATGTAAAATAAATTTAAAAAATAACATAATTTTTATTTGTATTTTTTACATAAATACTTCTATTAACCTTATTGATTTTAAACTCATTTAACAATATAACATTGTCAAACTTTTCATGCAATTATTTAGAAGCTTGTTTCAAACTAATAACTTAATAAGTTTAAAGTTTTTTTTTTTTAATAACAAACCTATTAAGTTGTTTCATAAATACCTCTCCCTCAAAATCACCATTTAAAAAAATATTTTTTTCATATTTCTAACTTGTTAATAATTGTAATAACTATTTATGTACATATAAAAGTTATTATTAACATAGATAAGTATGTAGCAAAATAATTTATATTATTTTTTGTTAGTTTGAAACCTTTGACAATAAATCTTGCTTTGTATTTTTGGATGGTTCTATAAACTTTTAGTTTTCTCTTGAAGATCTATTTAGAGCCGAGTAGTGAATAAATTTTGGAGGGTGAGTATAGATCTTTCATCTATAGTTTGATGAGACCACCTCAGCTATTTTTCTTTGATTTTTTATGTGAATGAATTTCTTATATCTTTTATAAGGGAAAATGTCTTCAAAAAGTATACATTCATTGATTTTATTATTATATTAGGATGAATATGTTCAATACTTTTATATATATATAAAAGAAATCCATATACAATATCAATGAATACACAATCCACTCCAGAGTTAGAAACAATAACTCACAACCTATTGAACCAACTCTAATGTGTAATGTTGAAGTTATGGTTGAGCAACCTCAGTGTGTTTCAAGTTACAAAGAATCTGCATTGATTAGTGAGTAGCCTCTTACTAGAATCGACATTGCTCATTTAATTAGAGATCCAAGCAATCGTTCTCAAATTTGGGAATACCCAGTTAATCAACAAGATGAAATTCAAAGGGCATATATTAATTTGGGGCCATATCAACCTTTAAAAGAAATTGCTGAAAAATTCACAATTGATATGATAATCGATGATTTATATTCTATGAAAGAACGACGGGCACAATTAAAATAAATATGTAAGAATCATTCTTTATTTTTTACTTTATTTCAAAGTTTATCAAACATAAATAATGCTTCGCTTTAGCTAATGTTTCTTATATACTTTGTATGTTTATATTTGATAGGTATAAAGACCAACAACATTAAAGTGATGGATACATCATGAAGATAAAATTAACTTCATTGTTTTGACTCAATTTAGTATTGCTCGAAACCTTTTACCTTATATAAAGGTTATTATATGTTTGTAATAACTTATTTGAATAAAACTAAATTATAAAAGTTTTTTTTTACAACTCATGTATAATAAATTAAAACAAATATTATATTTTGTTATATTATTTTTGGTCACCCCTAACAAATAATTTTAGCTCCGCCCCTGGCTGTTAGTGTTAAAAGTTCGGTTTTTCTAGTTAAAGGAAGCTAGAAGTTTTGTTTCAGGGTCATTTTATTTTGCAAGAAGATGGTGGTGGCTGTGGTTATGTCGATTAGTCACTTGTTTTGACGGTGAGGTACGCGGTGGTAATATTTGTTTAAAAAAATGAAAAAAAAGTTTTTCAAAAATTGGTTGGGATCAAGAGGTGGTTTTGGAGTGTGTTAGGTATTTTTATTTTAAAATATATTAAAATATATATTTTTTTTATTTTTAAATTTTTTTTATCATTTATATATTAAAAAAATTTAAAAATAAAAAAATAATTAATTTAAGCAAAGAAATTTTGAAATTTAATGAAAAACAGAGTGTAAAAATTTATAAACTTTTAATATGTTATTGGATGTCTCTTCGTTAAGATCTTTGAAACTTATGAATGAGACATTGCAGTATTATTAGAAACAAGTAGCATAATTATTTAAACAATTCAGAACAACCAAATGTTTATCAATTTATTAATGACAAATTATCACATATAGCTAGCCAAGGAAATTACACGAAGCAGACGCTCTAAGCCTTAAGAGGATCTTCGTAAGTGACAAACTGTTGTAGAAGACCTTAGCCGACAGGACCCTCACAGTAGTAAACCTGAAGAAATTAGACAAACATAGAATTTAATAATGATGTATTAAGTTCAACAACGAGGGAGCAAATGAACCGATTGGCAACCATTATGAACAAATGAAAAGCCAAGTACATCACCCGCAGGAACTACGAGCAAAGCACACAAAGAACGAATATTAATCGTTATTTGAACAAACTAGATTGTCAGCAACAACACCGAAAAAATTGAAGTCCCCGAATTATAACCGTCAGCAGAAACCCCAACGAAAGCTGAAGAAAATTAGACAAACATAGAATTTAATAATGATGTATTAAGTTCAAAGAAATTTAAATTGCTGAATGAATTAGTCAACTTTGCATTTTATCATGACATACCTTGTCTTCTTCTCTTGCTGATGGAGTTCCACTTGAATCTGCCTCTCCAAAACACAAGAGGTTTTGTCAGTTTTTTTTTTTTTTCAAAACTAATATTGTTTTCAGGGAAAATAATTTAAACGTAAAAAGGAATTGAAGAATGGATAAAAATGTAAAACTAAATATGATAGATTTAAATATGGTTTGCTGTTGCTACCTGCATGAGATGTTTCTCCACCATTGTCATCACCGTCATTCTTGATTTTAGGGATATGTTTGATCTTGGGCTAATCTTCTCCTTTTCCCCTTTGACATTTTTTGCTCAACCTTGGACAATCACTGATCTCAAGATTTTGAAGTTTTTTTAAATTGCCGATGCACTCTGGCATTTCTTCAATCTTTGGACACTTTTCGATGATAAATGTTTGTTAGGATTTTGCAGATCCTTGAAGAAATTGTTCTGGTAAAGCAATAGTTGATCGTAACTCTTCAAACATTACAATACGAAGGGAAAGGGAAAGAGGTTGAATTTTTTCCTCTTTCTTTTCTTCTATCGTCGTCAAATCAAGCTCTTCACAGTCCCTAATAAATAATTCTTCCAGAGTAGTTAGGCATTTTATGCTTCTTGGCAGAGAAATCAAGCTATTACATCCACCAATAACCAATTTTCGAAGACTTTTAAGACCTTGCATATCTTCGCACAAATCTTCTAGATTTGTGCACTCAACAATGAATAAAGTTTGAAGACACTCCAAACACCCAATCCCTCCTTCTGGCAACCGCTTTTGCTGAGTAGTTAGATATAAAAATCTAAGGCTGATCATGTACCTCATATCTTTGGGCAGCTCTTCTAATCCTTCACCTGTAAGCAGAGCTTGCAAGTTTTGTAATTTGAAAATAGATTTTGGGAGTCTTTTTATTTTTGGGTTCCTCTCAAAATTGAGATATCTCAAATGTTTCAAGGCGCCAATCCTCTCCGGAAAAGCCTCAAATTCAAAATCATCCATTAATTCCAAAGACCGCAAATGCTCAAATTCTAACGAACATTTCTCAAAGTTTGTTTTGCATGTAGGCCCCACTATACGATCTGCAAAGACTATTGACCGCACTTGATGGAAGTTGTTTGGGAGAGTTTTATGAAAAAATGAATCAGAGTCAAGAACTGTCAAATGACGGGTCGTTTTGGAAATTTGGTGGTGTTGAGAGCTTATGATTGAAAACTCATTTTGAGCCAATGATGATGCAAGATCATGCATTAAATCATTCATCTTAAAGGAAGTTAAAACAATCTTATCCTCGTAATCTTGGAAGAAACATCTTGAGATCAACTCGCGCACATAACGCAAGCCAACATCTTCCAATTTCTCAGTTGGATTTGATGATTGAAGAATGAGCCCATGTGCCATCCAAAATTGCACCAATAAGATATCTCGGAACTCATAATCTTTTGGAAAAACGGAACAATAAAGAAAGCTTTTCAAGTGAGTCGGCAGTCTTTGATAGCTTATTTTCAAGGCAGGTAAAATGCCATCTCCCTCTTCTTCCCACTTCTCACTGTCTCTCACCGATTCCCACTCTGTTTCATCAGTCTTACCATACAGTTGAGTCCCCATGTTAATCACTGCCAGAGGAACTTGCTTGCATTTCGCCCCTATTTCTTTCCCAATTCCAACCAAATTTGGATACAACTCCATTTGCCCTTCCTTGAATGCACACTTGTAAAACAACGACAGACAGTCCTCCTGACCAAGAAGACTTGGGTTGGACGCAGCAACAGTACCCATAATGTCAGCAACACGTTGAATACGGGTAGTTACTATAATCTTACTTCCATCAGCACCTTTTGATAACAAAGGCTTCAACAACAACCACTTATCAGCATCTTCGTTCCATACATCATCCAAAAGAAGCAAGTATTTCTTACCCTTCAAAATTTCTTCAAGTTTTTTTTTAAGTTCACCCTCATCCAAATCCGCACATCTTTCCCCAGTTGCAGATTGAATAATTTTTCGTACCACTTGTTTCAAGGAAAAATCATCTGAAACACATGCCTCCATCTTCAGATCAAAATGACTTCTTACATTTTCAGCATCACACACCGATTTGGCAAGAGATGTCTTCCCCAAGCCTCCCATTCCTACTATCGGAAGGACAAGGGGATGTGCATCACCAACCTTAAAAGGTGCTACTAAAAGGTTGATGATGCGTTCTTTGTCTTTGCCTCTTCCGATAAGACCGAAAAAGGTCTCAAAGGATCGGTTCATCTCTGTTTCCTCATGCAAGACATGGCTACAATCAATAGGCTGCTTGCTGAGGTTGAACTCAGACTTAAGAGATGAGATCTCAGCTAGTCTTTCTATGATGCTCTTTATCTTATGACCCATTCTTAAACGGAATGCAATCTTATTAGAGCTTGAAACGAAGCGCCTACCTTTCTGCTGGTGCTCCCTGTTGTTTTCACCACCTGCCTTCGTAAAGTTTCGCACTCGATTTCGTCCAGCACGTCCTCGGCATCATACAAGACTTCTGTGAGATCGTTGAGCCAGATCCGAATCTTGGCAGTCTTTGATTGTTTCTGCTCAGCATTGGACAGCACTGCGGCGATGGCTGACAATCTCTTTTCAAGACGAGCAATGTCAGCTTCAAGTCCCCATGCCAAACAAAATTCTTGACCAGCAAAAGAGCCTAACTTCCCTAAAAGGGATTTTGCAATGGTGGATGCAAAAGCTTCTGCCATTTTCTTTTTGAGTGGAGAGAGGAGAATTAGTTGATAGGAAAAATGATTGAGATGGGAGTGAAGTTATGTTTTCAGAATGGCAAACCTCTTGATTTCTAGCTACGAGCATGCATGTAAAGGCAACACAAACGCCTGTAATTTTTGTTCCTGACATTCCCTTGTTCTTTCATTTATCTCTTACTTTGGAAACAATCTTCCTAATTAGAATATATCCCTTACTTGGAACTTCCTAAGCAGTAAGCACAATAGCATAAACAACCTTTGTAGAAAAGCAAGTGATCTCTCTCTCGGAATCTGAGATGATCATGACGTTTTGAAGATGATATGGTGATGATGTATTGTTAATTAATTTCAGTTATGTATGTATGTATGATCAAATTACAACCTAATCAATCAAAAAGAATTTTGAACTACACTTAATTTTAAATTAAATAAGATTATAAAGAATTTAAACAACATACATTTGTGATTTAACATTGAAATGGAAGGATAAACACGAGCAAAATAATTTTGAATTAAAAAAAAAAAGGAATGTCACGAAAACAAAAAATTCTCATCCTTGAAATTCCTTAGCCCTTCCTCCTCGAGTTAACCTCTCTTAAATTCCCTCGTCCTAAAAAACCATCAAAAACATTCCTTCAAGTTCAATATTCTTTCAATGACAAAAACAGTTATGAAAGATGGTTCCTTAATATCACTAAAAATAATAAAGGAATGGGTTAAATAAAAGTAGGTCATAACATATACAATAGTTTATTTTATAAAATATAACTATATATATATACTATAAATATTTTAAATATGATAGTATAAACATATATCCTTGTTAAATATTTTTGAGTGAAATATATTAATATTTTTTTCATTTTAAAACCTTGTCAGATATTTTTTTTAAGTAAATTTTATTAATATGTTTAGATGTATAATGAAAAATAAGTTGAAAAATATTTTTTGGTATTTTGACACATCAAATAAAACAAATTAAAAGCTAATATATTTTGAGTTATTATTTTTTTAAAATAGTAAAAATTTTATTTTTATCAAATATTTTTTGGTGTTTAGAGAACTACATTGAAAATAAATTTCCTTTCTATGATATCCTAATTTTATAATACAATTTATATGATTTAAATGTATGATTATGAGTAATATAACATGTTTTGTATTCAAATATGTTTTTTTATTTAATATTATTTAAATTGAAATATTATATGTACTGATATATTAAATTAATATACCTTTATATTATATATTAACATATTCTAATATATTATTTCCTATATAAATATAATACTGATTTATTTATTTTAATAATATTATATTTTAAAGTATTATATATATATATATATATATATATATATCACTTTAGTTCTTAGCTCTTTATGAAAAGTGATTTTCAATTTTTTATACTAAATATAAAACATTTTTCTCCATCTAAAACCTATGCTTGTTTTTTTAATTAGAAAATAAATTTTGTTAACTATATAATTTTTCATAATATAATCAAACATAAAAAAAATCATAAAAAAACTTTTTAATTAAACACCAAACAAATAAGCCTAAGTTATATTAAAGATACATTCCTAGTGTTTATTTAATGCATTTTTTGTGTGGTATCTCACATATATTTATTGCATTTAAATAAATTTAATAAAAAAGTTGAAACTAAAGAAATTAAGTCATTTTTAAGTGATATTAAGAATATTTTTTAATCTCAATTGAAGCATACTCTATGTCTGAGATACTCTTTAACATTAAATAAAAAAATATTAATTATTTTATGTTATTATTTATTTTCATTTAACTCATTCCTTTATTATTTAATTTTTAGTCACAAAATCTTTACAATCGAGATTCTTCTATCAAAGAAAATCCATTTTGGACCTGTCCTTGCGTTTGATCACGACAAAATAGCACATGAAATAACCATGCTTATAAAAAAAAACAATAACAAAAACATCATTTCTCTCCGAAATTATATCATCACTTCTATAAAACTCACGAACTCCAAAAAAACAAAAAAAAACAAAAAAAAACAAAAAAGAAGAAGAAGAAGAAGCATAGAACCACGAAAGAACTCAAGCTCAAGCTTAATTTTCAGTATAAAGAATGGGCAAGAGTGTTTTACTGTTATGTGGTGATTACATGGAAGATCATGAGGTGGGCTGCTTTTGTTTTTATCTATCTTGAATTGTTTCTTGAATCTTGGATTGATGAAGAATTGTGGGTTCTTCTTGTTTTTTGTAGGCTATGGTTCCATTTCAAGCTTTGCAGGCTTATGGGATTGCTGTTGATGCTGCTTGCCCTGGCAAGAAAGCTGGGGATATTTGCCGCACTGCAATTCATGATTCTGCTGGTTATCAGGTACTCTCTCCCTCATTATATACATTTAATCATCATATTGGATTCTTTTTTTTTTTTTTGGCTGTTTTTGAAAAAGCTTATTAATTTGCTGACTTACTTAGTTCAGTCATCGAAGCTTTAGTTTTAGCATTTTCTTTTCAATAATTGGTGAATATAAGAAATTTTTTTTCTTTCTTTCTTTTTTATGGATTTGTAAAGCTAATTTTAACTTATTCAAAATATGTTTTTTTTCTCTCTAAATATATTGCTTACCTCACACTTTACTTCTTAATGTGCAGATTATTGGGTTTTATCATTGCTGTATGTCTTCTTTGGGTAGTTTAGTGGATAAAATCTAATACTTTGAGACTAATCTTCACATATATTTGTTATTAAAATTTTAATTTTTGATTAATTAATAAGGTAATAAAAGACATTTTCTTAATGTAATAATAATTTTGTGATAACTGAAATGAATGCCTGTAGTGGCCGTGGTGATCTGAGTGATGATGGTGGTTGCGGTTGTGGTGGCAGTGTAGTAGTGATAATATTAATATGATAATTTCTTTGATGGGTTGTGCTGAGTGCTAATTTTGATAATTGCATGGTTGTGGTGATGATCATTTTACATGCATTATGTGTTCATGAAGATCCTTTTTTGTGATAATTTATGTGTGCTGTTTTTCTAACAACCTGTTGGTGGATGTAGCTCTACTGATTGATTAAAGTACAAGCATAATATATCAATTTCATAAACTTAGTTCTGATAGGTGTTTTTTTGGAACTTTATTGATTTTAGACTTATACTGAGAGTCGTGGTCATAATTTTACTCTCAATGCAACATTCGATGAAGTTGATTTTTGCAAATATGATGGGCTGGTGATACCTGGAGGACGGGCTCCAGAATATCTTGCCATGAACAAATCTGTGTTAGATTGTGTCAGGAAATTTTCTGACTCAGGAAGGCCAATTGCCTCTGTTTGCCATGGACAATTGATCTTGGCAGCTGCAAATTCAGTAAAAGGTCGGAAATGCACTGCATATCCTGCTGTGAAACCTGTGCTCATTGATGCTGGCGCTCATTGGGTTGAACCTGAAACCATGAAAGCTTGTGTTGCTGATGGCAATATCATCACTGGAGCTACATACAAGGGGCATCCTGAGTTCATCCAACTATTTGTGAGGGCACTGGGGGGCAAGATAACTGGTTCAGATAAGAAAATTTTGTTTCTCTGTGGGGTAAGTTCTAATTATTTGTTTTTAGTTCTTAATTTTTTTTTGCCATTGACTGAGGTCATGCTTATGAAACATGTGTTGTCTCATAGTTGCTAAGAATCCTTGCTTCTTTTGTTCTTGCTTGCAGGATTTCATGGAAGATTACGAGGTAACTGTTCCTTTTCAGTCTCTTGAAGCTCTTGGGTGCCATGTTGATGCAGTTTGCCCCAAGAAGAAGGGTGGGGACACCTGCCCAACTGCAGTCCATGATTTTGAAGGTGACCAAACTTACAGTGAGAAGCCTGGTCATAGTTTCACTCTAACAGCTAGCTTTGAAGGTTTGGATGCCTCAAATTATGATGCTCTTGTTATTCCTGGAGGCCGGGCTCCAGAATACTTGGCACTGGATGAGACAGTGATTGCTTTGGTGAAAGAATTCATGCACTCTAAGAAGCCTGTTGCATCTATCTGCCATGGGCAGCAGATCTTAGCTGCTGCCGGAGTTCTTAAGGTAGTTTTGTGCTGTCTTGCGAGGAATGTGGTGTATTTTCTTCACATAACGCACCTAGAATATGTGCAAATGCAACTAATTTATTGTTGTGTGCACATGTTTTTGTTTGTTAGAAAAACTGCCATCATTGAACATTCAAGGAGACATTGAAATGCTTAAACATTAATTTTACCATGCATCTTTTAACATTTAAAATTATACTCCTTTTAAAATTATAAGCCATGAGAAGTCTTTCCCTGTACAGGCTTTAACTCCGGATTGGGTGCCTTTTTTTATTAGATTTAGCTCTGTAGAATTTCGTATGCAACTTCTCATGGCTTATATCTTCACATGTGAAATTCAAACTCTTTGATCATCATATTTAAAGTTCCATGAGAATTGTTTTCAAGGGCCCTTTTATCTTCTATATTTGGAACGTAATTCTCTTGATCATAGAATTACAAATATTATGCTATTTCATGTGTCAGGCTGTATAATTGCTAATACGAATCATCTTTGCAGGGAAGAAAATGTACCGCGTATCCTGCAGTGAAGCTGAATGTTGTCTTGGGAGGGGCAACATGGCTAGAACCTGATCCAATAGATCGCTGCTACACTGATGAAAACTTGGTTACAGGTGCTGCTTGGCCAGGGCACCCTCAGTTCGTCTCTCATTTGATGGCCTTACTTGGCATCCGAGTGTCATTTTAGCTATTTTCATGTAACTATTATGCTTGTATCTTATATCAAATAATGGGGATGTATGCAGTTTCCATGTTTGGGTCTAGGAATCCATCTTGTATCCCATGGATCCTTGTCGCTTGTATGCGGTTTGCCTGTGCTGAAAATAGACTTCTATACCATGCAAATAAGTGACTTTCTGGATTGTTGGTTGTGGGAAATGAGTGCTGTGAATGTATCGTGTGGCTTGATTACAAAGGATGTGGAATTTTGCTTGCTCTTGCAATTCTAACTCATTATTTTGAATTTGATCTTGGTACACGGAATGGTGAAGATATGTTGGTTATTTTATTGGCAGAGGATTTTGCTTATAAAATGAATTATCTTAGATTCAAAGACCGAGTCATTTCATGCATGATATGGTAAAAAGTTGATGAAATCACTTTAAACATCATGCTGATCGCGATAACAAGTAGGTGAGTTAGTTTCAATGCGATCTAGTCCAACAATAACAAAGCTCCCATTTAATATTTTTAGTGGTTGCCGTGTGCATTGATCCAACATTAACGAAGATAGTTACAGTACATTTTTAGTCAACGATAACGAAGAGAGTTAAAGAACAATTCCGTTTCTCTTGCACTTGCAGTCCTTATAAAAGCACGAAACTCCACTCGAGAGATGATAGCAATAAACAAAGCTAAAGCTTAAGTCTTATTTTTAGCATCAGCAATGGCTAATTGCAAGCCACAGAAGAAAGTTTTATTGTTATGTGGGGATTTCATGGAAGATTATGAGGTGGGTTGCTTTCATTTTTATCTTTCTCATTTTGGAGTTGTTTTCCCCCTTGAAGTCTTTAAATGATTGGGTTTATTATGTTTTGCAGGCTATGGTTCCATTTCAAGCCTTGCAGGCTTATGGAATAGCAGTTGATGCTGTCTGTCCTGGCAAGAAAGCTGGTGATTGTTGCCGCACTGCAATTCAAGACTCTGGTGCCTATCATGGCTATCAGGTCCTCTCTCTCTCATTTTATGTTAATCTCTTACAATATCCATTTCTTAATGAAAATATTATTTGTTTGGATATAAAATGTATCCAAATTTAGTTACTTGCAACTCCGACATGGTTCTGTTTAATTGTTTGTCTTCTGATATGGATGCTGGAGTAGTGGTAGTGGCAGTGGTGGCGATCTGACTCTGATGGTAGTAGAAGTAGTAGTGATGATCTTGCTGGCGATAGTGCTTGTGGTGGGAATGATAATGATATTGATTTTGTGATGGGTTGTGCCCAATGTTAAAGATACAATAGTTATCGTGATGATGTGTAAACTGAGCTCCCTTTTTGATGTGTTCTGTTGGCAAATATAGTACAGCCACTCGTTTCCCTAACTCTGATATGTGTTTTTGGAACTTCCTTGCTGTAGACTTTTACAGAGAAGCGTGGACACAACTTTAGTCTCAACGCGAACTTCGATGAAGTTGATTTTAGTAAATATGATGGGCTGCTTCTACCAGGAGGAAGGGCTCCAGAATATCTTGCCATAAATGAATCCGTGTTAGATTGTGTGAGGAAGTTTTCCGACTCAGGAAAGCCGATTGGCTCTATTTGTCATGGACAATTGATCTTGGCAGCTGCTGGCTCAGTAAGAGGTCGGAAGTGCACTGCACTCCATGCTCTGGGACCTGTGCTCATCGATGCTGGTGCTCATTGGATTGAACCCAAAACCAGGATGGATTGCGTCGCTGATGGCAATATCATCACTGGAGTTATATATAGGGCTCATCCTGAGTACATTCGGCTTTTTGTGAGGGCACTCGGAGGCAAGGTAACTGGTTCAGATAAAAGGATTCTGTTTCTCTGCGGGGTAAGTTTTATTGTTCTAATACAATTACTACCTGTCTCTTGCTATCAAGCTTGAGGAAACATGTGTTTTCCTTGTTTACTAAGAATCCTTTGCTGTTTTATTTCTGCTTGCAGGATTTCATGGAAGATTATGAGGTAACTGTTCCTTTTCAGTCCCTTCAAGCTCTTGGGTGCCATGTTGATGCGGTTTCCCCCAAGAAAAAGGCTGGGGATATCTGCCCAACTGCAGTCCACGACTTTGAAGGTGACCAAACTTACAGTGAGAAGCCAGGCCATAATTTCATTCTAACTGCTTCCTATGAAGGTTTGGATGCCTCTAGTTATGATGCCCTCGTCATCCCTGGAGGCCGGGCTCCAGAATATTTGGCACTGGATGAGACGGTGATTGCCTTGGTGAAAGAATTTATGCAATCTAGGAAGCCTGTTGCATCCATCTGCCATGGGCAACAGATCTTAGCTGCAGCTGGAGTTCTTAAGGTAGTTTCCTGTTGTCTTGTGAGGAAGCCTGTTCGTAGACTTACAAATACTATGCTATCACATGTCCCATGGCTTATAATCTTCAATTTGAATCATGTTTGCAGGGAAGAAGATGTACTGCATACCCTACGGTGAAGCTGAATGTTGTCTTGGGAGGGGCAACATGGCTAGAACCTGATCCAATAGATCGCTGCTACACTGATGAGAACTTGGTTACTGGAGCTGCTTGGGCAGGGCACCCTGAGTTTATCTCTCAATTGATGGCCTTACTTGGTATTCAAGTGTCATTTTAGCTGCTACCATGTTAAATAATGTGCCTGTATCTTATTTCAAATAACATACCTATGCAGACACCATGTTTGGGTCTAGAAACCCATCTTGTATCAAAAAACACATGGATTCCATATCTGTTATTGGAATCCTTGTCACTTGTGTTCATCTTTGCCTGGGGAAAAAATAGACTTTCAAATTGTTCAAAGTAATAATTTTTTTATTATTAACGTGGGTGTCCAGGTCAGCTTGTGTGCATCTTAACTAATCTTACGGATTCTAAAATTAACGATCATGTAAGTATTTAATGGCTCTAAGATTTATAGAACTTGAACTAGCGACTACAAAGGAACAACTTTTGGGATTGTTGGTCGTGTGAATCAGTGATGGCCGAGTGCCCCTTCCATGAAACCATGTCCCCATTGATGCTGACACCCATTGGGTTGAACTTAGAATCGCAAATCCGATTCCAATGAGATCCGCGCTTTCACTATCCAAATCTAAATAAAGGATAGAGAGATTTTTGTATCCAGAGAGAGAGAGAGAGAGAGAGAGAGATCTTCAGCTTGTTCAAGTATAGACACGTAATAAAGTATCCTCGTAATTTCTTTAATATAAATCAAAAATAATTTGTATGATTTTTATTTTCCTATCCAATGAAGATGGAGACTAGCATGAATGATTGAAAATTGACTTCAATGAATATGAAGACAGGTATGGAGGATATTTAAAAGCATGTTACTTAAACACGATCTGACTTGAAAAATAACCTGAATTATTGTATCACTAGGTCAACTCAAGAGTCATCGGGTTAATCAATTTATTAAAACGGTCATGTTTTGGTTTTTTTACAGAACATTGATTTGTTTTGTTATTTTACAAGACAGTGACCAAACCAGGTTTAGTTAAGTCAGTTGGGTCACTAAAAACTCAATCAGAGCGAATCAATGTTTTGTCTAGTTCAACTAGAAACCTAACTCAAGTCTGGCTTTGGATCCTGGGTCTTCCGAGTCAACTTTACAAGCATAGAGGAGATGGAGGGAGGTGAGGAAGCTTCTATTGAGATGAATTCGTTGTTAATGGCAGCAATATTTCTAGGGCTTAATACAAGGGGCATCCTGAGATCTTCCAGCTATTTGTGATGGCATTGGTAGGCAAGATAACTAGTTCGGATAAAAGGATTTCGTTCCTCTGTGGGGTAATTATAATATAGCTTGGCAAAAATGTGTCTGGTTACTATAAGAATCCTTGCTTCTTCAATCCGCCCCTTCTTGTCAGGTGTCATTGACGATAACAAGGGAAACATTCCTTTTTCAATCCCTTCAAGTTCTTAGGTGCCATGTCGACGCTGTGTTGCCGGAATAAGAAGGTTGAGGGCTTATGCTCAACTGCAGTGCATGAGTGGATGGCTTGCATAGTTTACAGAGAAAAGCTAGGTCATGTTCTCAAACTAACAGCTACCTATGAACGTCTAAATTTATGATGCTCTTCTTATCCCTGGAAGCCAGGCTGAAGAGTATTTAGCAGTGAGATAATACAGTGACTGAGTTGGTGAAAGACTTCATGCAATCATACAAGCCATTTGCAACTAGAGGTCAGAGGCCATGCAGGGCTTTGCTGCACTAATGCGAGTTTGATCAATGAATATAACTGATTTGATCTCTAAGTTAACGGACTTAATGGGTATTCAGGTGTGCACATGTGATGTATTTTGTACCGAAAAACAAGCGAAATGGAGACTCAATGTTGAGGATGATATAATAAAAGGTAGAGAAGTTCTTGTTCAAGTTCTGGAACTAGAATGAAATATCAGCATATTACATATGCTTCTCAAGTTTAGCAACACCAACATAAAGAATGATGCCTATATACCTGTGGATAAATTATTTCACATCCTTGAGATTTGGAGAGGAAATTTAGCATCATGGATTGCACCTCTAGAAGGGACTAGGTGGAGATTATCGACGTAGCCAAGTCTCTCTAATAGGTGTCTTTGACAGCTCTCGGCAGCCATAATTCCAGCTGCATATGCTCCATGCACAGATCCTTGATGGTCCTCCATGCTAACTGCTTCTCCTCCAAAGAAGAGATTGCCCAAAGGGGCGCGGAGTCTCTCATATGAATCTTCAGGCTTTCCAACCAGATCATAAGAGTAACAACCAAGTGAGTTCGGGTCTGTTCCCCATCGTGTTACAAGATACTGAACCTGTTCCAGCAGAGCCAATGATACAAGTTTATAACATTTTTACATAAGAACCAAATTGAGAAAAAAAATTCAAGAACAGAGATTATAGGGCAGTGCAGAGGGCTAAATGAAATTTACCGGATCTGTTGCGTTAGGAAACATTTTCTTCAGCTGCAACATCACAAATTTTGCAGCAGACTCATCAGATAGCTTCTCAAGATCGTAAGCAAACCTTCCAGCAGCCATGTAGACAAGAACAGGATGTCCCGTTGCCTTGTGAAGATTGAGAAAATAGCCACAGGCATAAGATGTGGGCGCAACAATGCCCAACAGTTCCAAATCTGGCCAAAATACTTTATCAAATTGCAATGCAATCTTGTTTTCATAGCCAAAACCAAGATCTGAAATTGCATCAACCTTCCACTGTGGCAGCTTTGGCTCAAAATGAATTAAGTTGGCTTTGAGAATCCCAAGGGGTACTGTAATGATAGCTGCATCAGCAATAAAGGCTGTCCCGTCCTCTACTGTGACCATCACCTTATTAGGCCCGTTGGATATTTTTGCAACCCTACTCGTCACAATTTATTAAAGAAAGAAAATCATTCACTTCGGGAAGCACCATATAACAAGACCTTTTGAATTCAGAAAACAAGAACACGTCCAAAATATTAAGATATGAGCAAGTATACCTGTGATTCAACTGTATATCAATATCTTTTGCAAGAGCCTTTATTATAGGATCATAACCTTGCACCATAAGACCATGACCTCCGGAAAGAACTTGCTCCTACATGTGAAGAAGTGCCATCAACAGTGTCATCGTTCATCTAAAGATACACTCAAAGTGACCTTAACATAGCACAGCTTTGTATAGAATTTTGCAATATACAAATTCTGCAATCTAAGATTCTCAAAAAACATTCACTAATTTCTTAGCTTCTGCTATCTCTAAGCAAAAAAAATTCTGAATCTTAAGCCAACTCGTAACGGTAATCAACTCTTTTTCAAGTTGAGATTTTGAAGGCAAAGCATTTTTTTGACATAGTGCAATGTTGAGAGAGAAAAAAAAAGTGTATTAAAGCAGAATCCTCCTCACACAGTTCAAGACAAATTGCAGCACAATGCAAAGCAATTTAGGAGAGATTCAGAAGATCAATAATCCACTTGCCTGATCCCAAGATTTCAGTGATATCATATCAGCATCTGCTGCAAACCACGCTTCCATTCTACAGATGTACCATTGCAGCACTTCATATGCAAGTCCTTCTTGCCTAAAGACATTGGAAGTTTTCTTAGTAGTTCCAAAACTCCATGCTTGAATTTGTTACACGTTGTTCTTTTAACCATACCTTAATTCTGGATGCTTATCTAGCACAATCCAGATTGCTTGAAGAACAGACATGTCACCAGTGTGTTCATCTCTTACTTTCTCAGTCTAAAGGTGTAAACAAAGGACTTAGTTTGCTTGCCGTAGAAGAGGGTAATTTCTAATCATAAAAGAAGGGTTCTCGTCACAGAAATCAGTGAGAAGATCTACCTCCTCGAGAATTCTTTTGAATATATCTCCAACTTCAATGACCATCTGTTGTGGAACTTGATGTCCTTCCTTGTCAAAAAGGGTATAACTGAAAGAGCAAACCCAAATCCTCTTGACAAAAGTTTGGAAAAAATTAATAAGAACCACAATTGTAAATCATAAGGTTCAAAACATTGCAGCTTCGATCCAAGCTTTTTCTACCAAATTATAGGTAGGACTGCGGCCTATTAATCAATTCATCATTCAATTAGGAGCATGTATAACTTTATTCATTGTAAAAAGAAGTTGGCCAATGTTTGTATGATCTTGTATGTTCTGAAAGATACAGGAATACAGCATTGGTTTCAAAGCTAGAATGCAAAGGTAATACTATTGGATGCAATTTGCTCCATGAAACAATTAAGAACTGGGATACAAAAAAACTGTAGGATTTGAAATGCATAATTTAACCACAAACACACATAAAATTAAAAGGCAAAAGGAAAACTTAGAAGTCTGCTTAATGCAACATCTGAAGTGAATTGCAGAGGATATAAATGTAAAACTAGCAATGACTGACCTCTCAAGGTCATGGTCATACAATACAGAGTTGTCACCACTAGTACGGTATAATTTAAGCCCTAGACCTCGTATCAGCGGAGCCAAAGGATTCTCATTGCAAACACCATGTAACCTAGATTGTAACATGAAATGAATTAACACATTGAGGATTCTATCTGTCAGTTGCTTAACATTTACAAACAATACATTTCAAGTAAACCCAACACAGATTACAGGCACTGTAAAGCAAGGTTAAAGAGCCAAATGACACATGAGGAAGAAAAGAGATCTTTTTCTGAGCTTCTAGAGAAATTAATTGGGTTTTCAAGACATGATTAATGAGCATTAACATCCCAAAAAAAACTAGAATATCAACCTTATCTATGTCAGCATATTTAAAGTGCATTAATTCCCAAAAACAAGGCAATCACATTGCTAGAATATGAGTGAAAATCTATAATAAGCAAGATACTAAGCAAGAGAAGGGATAAACAAGAGTAAGGTAAAGGTTCCAATAAGTCAAATATGAGTGAGAAAGAAAAAAAAAATACCAGGATGCTCCTAAATCCACTGGATAGCCAAATGAATAGTCAGTATGAATGCGGCCACCGAGTCTATCCCGTGATTCCAGCAAGATCACCTTAAACAAAATAACAACGATTAGCCAATTGATGCATATGAATACCCTATCCCAACATACAACTAAAAAACTCTAGACTCATATGTACATGTATATGCACAGTACGCTAACCTTGAAAGATGCATCATGCAGCATTCGTGCAGCAGCAAGCCCTGAAATACCACCACCAATCACGATGACAGTAGGAATTGAACTGTTTTGCCTCTCAACTTGTGAAGGAAAAGTGCCTACTGAATAGTTGAACAAAAATTAGTAAAACACAGAACAAAATAAATGTACTTATCAAAAAGTACAGAAGCAAGCAAGCCTGGAGAGACATTTAGAATATTACATCTAACTTTGTAATCATGGAAGATTATAGATTTTACCTCAGCCTTTCCTTTAATTAAAAATTATAATAATTCCTGCTACTGATTTTGACTCAAAACTCATCTTGTCAAAGGAATTCAAAGAAACAACTTAGAACATTATTCACAACGGCATTGCCACATATATCATACAATCACAGAATCTAGTACTAAAAGCAAAATAAATAAATAAACTTTTCGAATATCTCTGTCTCAAAATCCTTTAGGTTGCATTTAATGTGTTGGGATAGAAGTGACAGATATAAAGACAGAAACATGTTTAAAAACACATAAAATAAATTTGTTTCAAAAACAATTTTGAAGTGAAGACAAGTTCCCTCTATCCCTATTGTTGCCGTATCTTCATCTCTTCTGCCCGAGATAATGAGCTAACTTAAAAATACTACTAAAGGCCTTCCTATTCAATTTCAATGCTCTCCCTCTCCATGCCAAGAAAATGAACTCAAACCTTCTAAAAACATTTCAGAGACAAATAGTAAAAATCTCCACATTGCAGGCCCCCACAATGCTAACACCGCATCATGCATGTCAACTATCATATCAACATATTTGCTAACATGATCATCCAGGCTAACAGCCACCACATTAGCAACTTTGCTAGTAAAATATGTCACGTGATGGTTGCTTTGATAATTAATATGTTACTCGTTTTTTAAAAAAATAAATATTTTTCAACTTAAAACATTTTTTTCTAAAAGAATATATTAATATTAATTACTAAGAATCTATTAATATTAATTACTACAATTAAATATTAATTTCGACACAAAAGTATCGAACTACTGTTATCATAATTACCCTCATTTCAGCCTCAAATTCCAAGACAAGGAAAAAAAATTCAAAATCAAATAAAAAGAGAATACATTCTGTCATTTCATCTTTATCAAATCAAAAAATTAAAACTAAAAATTCAATAAATAAAAAACAGAGAATATACTAACCGTTATCAATCAGATTCTCCATTTTTGAATAAAAAAAAACACAGAATCAGCTAAATCTTCGAATTATTCTTCAAAAAATCACTGATCGCTCGCGAATGCTTGTTTGTTTAGAAAGAGAGTAAGAAAAACGATGCGTTTAGAGGTGTATAGGAATAGGAAAATTAGAGATTAACTGAGAAGAGTGATAAAGAATATATAACAAAATTCCAGCAATAAAGTGACTAAAAAGACTGCTCGATGACGAAGAAGAAGAAGAAGAGCAATGGAGCTGCTGCTTCTGCTGTTGTTTACGATTTAGAGAGCTCATAAGGAGAGATTTTCTTAAATTCTCTCAAGATTATTTTTTCTTTTTGAATTAAACCTTAGATTAGAATTTGATGAAGAAGAGACGGTTGCATGGATCGGATTTATTGAATTTTTATTTGAAAAAATCAATCGGTTAATGCAGAAAACAGGGAAAAGAAAAATTGTCTTTTGAGTTACGTGTTTTGTTGCGGAGTTTTCCATTACTGGTGGTTCGTTTATATTTTTTTATTTTTTTGATTAATGTGGGTGTCCGGGTCAGCTTGCGCGCACCACGACTAATTCCACGGTCCATTGAACATCCTGCAAGTCCAGGGAACAAGTAAGGCACCGCGGGAATGACAGGTATACCACACAAGAAGGACCCAATAGAGACAGGAAGGAAACAAACTCTACAGCCCCACTTCTACTAGGACTCGAATCGAAGTTCGAAGGAAGGAGAGCTGCCCCATTCATTTTCCATTACTGGTGGTTCGTTTATATTTATAGGGACAGGTTGTTGCTTCTAGTTTGTGGAGTAAATTGTATGTTGGTCCCTGTATGTTTGAAAAATGAATGGAATAGTTCAACTAGTTTTGAAAATTAGTTAATTAGTCCCCAAATTTTAATTATTTTATAGATCTGTCAAATTTATATGTGATACCTAAAATGCCCCATAAGAAAAGGCAGCCGGGGTCAAGGAAAAGAGGAGAGTAGAGGATAGAGAGGAAGATTTTTGAGGTGATTTAATATTTCCAATGGAGATGGAAATGGGAAACAGGGGTAGTTTAGAGATAAAAATATTGAATTGGGGAGTGTTTTTATCAGCTTAGTAAAGGTGATTTTGAAGGAGAAACTAAGTTATTAATAGATTTTAAAATATAAGGATTGTTTATATAGTTTCTCAAACTAGATAGACTAATGTATTCTTATTTTGAAAGTATAGGGACTAACTTATAATTTACTCTTGATCGGCGGTGATGATCAATGAGGGGTGTGGAGGAAGCTTTGGTAAAAATCAATGTTTATTAAAAAAGTTGATGTGTATTATTTTGATTGTTATTTATTTTTATTTGAAATAATTTATGAAATTAGATTTTTTTTTAATTTTTTTTTCATTCAATTTTTTAATTTTAAAATTTGTTTCTTATTATTTTAATAAATTTGAACAAAATAAAATATTAATAAGTTATTTTCCAACTTATTTTTTATGATATAACTAAATACTGGAAATTATTTTTCAACTTTTTTTTATGACACTACCAAATATCAAAAAATAATTTATTTTCTAGGAATTTACTTTTCAAGAAAACTATATATTTAAAAAAACTAATTTCCAACAAACAAATAAAATATTATAATATTTTGAGTTGATAGATAACGCAAGCCAACATCTTCCAAGCTGTCATTTATATTTATGATTGAATGAGTTGTAATAATTGTTTTTTATAATATTTCTTATTTTGAAATATATTAAATTAATATTTTTATTTTTAAAAATTATTTGTGACATCAAATAAAATAATGAAATAAAAAAATATTAATGTTAAAAAAAATATATAATAAAACATTTTTTGAAAGGCAGTTGAACAGCATCCTAAAAGAAGTAATCTTTTGAAAAATAGAAGAATAAAGAAAGCATCTTTTCAAGTGAGTCGGCAGTCTTTGATAGCTTAATTTCAAAGCAGAATATAGGATGGTACCATATCCCAATAAAATTCTAACCACTAATCGAATTTCAATTTATATGGTATTCAGAGCAAGAGAAAAAAAGGGCAATTAAAGCACCTACAAATTTAATAGACTGTATACCTACTTAATACCCGTTCCATTACCAACCTGGAGTGTAATTAGCCACTAAGACTGGATTTGTGTTTTTGCTAGTTTTTGTGAAATAAATACAGTAAAATATTTGGTAACAAACCAAACTATATTTTATAGTGGAGCTCACTAAAAAATTAAGTTTAAAATATAATTTTTACATGTTTTTTAATTAAGTTTCATAAAACCTTGTTTTTTTTGTGTTTCAAAAACGTTTTTGAAAAAAATAATTTGTTTACTTTAAATTAATATTTTTTTAATATTTTTAAATCATTTTGATATGGTAATATTAAAAATAAATTTTTAAAAAAAAATAATATTTTGATATATTTTTAAGTAAAAATAATTTAAAAAATAATTGCAACTACACTTATAAATATAACAACCTGCTTGCGTAATAGAATAGCAACTAGTGAAAAGAGAAGGCCACTCATGGAAAAATAAAGGAAAAGAAGAAGAAAAGGAAGAAAAGAGTGCATGAATCATAAACAGAATGAAAGAGGCTTGAGAAAAGTTACTAAATTTTGATAATAAATCAAATTATGTTTTATGTTGTGGGGTCTGTTGGCATTAGCTGACCTATTTGTAGCAGGAATCCGTAGTTTACAAGAACTCTCTCTCTCTCTCTCTCTATATATATATATATATATATATATATATATAAGAGCACTGTAAACTTAAAAGATCAATTGAGTTAATATAAATTGAAAAACTTTTTTTTTTATCAGGGACTACTAAAAAATTGAGTTTGAAATGTAGTTTTAACATGTTTTTTAACAGAGTTTCATAAAACCTTGTTTGTTTTTGTGTTTCAAAAGTGTTTTTGAAAAAAAATTAAATTTTTATTTATTTTTTTTACTTCAAATTAATATTTTTATGTTATTTTCAAATTTTTTTGATATGGTGATATCAAAAATAATTTTTAAAAAATATATTTTGATGCATTTCCAAGTAAAAAACACTTTGAAAAGTAACCGTAATCATACTTCTAAATATAACAACCAAATATTTTATATATATATTTTGCTACATATAAACTTTAACTATAATTTTTATCAAAAATATATCTAAATCCAACTAACCACAGCTAACCATATTTTTTTAAAATCACAATTACAAAAGCTACCGCAAAATCAAACACACTTAATTATTTTAACGAGCTTGCGTAGTAGAATAGCAACCTGAATAATGAAGGCCACTCATGGAAAAATAGAGGAAAAGAAGTAGTAGAAGAAGAAGAAGAAGAAAAAAAAAAGAGTACATGAATCATAAACAAAATGAAGGAGGCTTGAGAAAAGTTACTAGATCAAACTCTTCCACAAGCTCCAATACCTGATAATAAGAAATTCCAGCCAAATCTAGGAATGACAATTTCATTATACTCATTGAATATTCAATTATTATAATCACTCAATTTAATTTAAGTTGATTTTTACTTGATTTTATCCTATTCAAACTAAAAACTTGATTTGGTTTCCTTTAGTTAATTTTGGATACATAGAATTTACCTAGCCAATACTCATATTACTTTTAAAAAAAATTTAAACCTAACTATCCAATCTTCACTTACAAACTAAAAGTTACTTAATTATAAATACCAAAACAAAATATTTAAATTTTAATACATATAATAATTACTATTACAATATTATACTACAAATCTTGTAAAAACCAATCTAATTTCTAACATTATTTTATAATTGAAGTTTAATTTATAATAATGATGATTGATTAAGAATTTATATATATAAAGTTATTTCTCTTAATACATATATTTATATCAAATACGAAGCAAGGTTGTCAATTCCGTTTCGGTAAGTGTTTTGTTTTTTCAATTGGAATGAAATGTTTCAGTTTTGGAGTGTCGTTTCAGGGTTGTACTGTTCATATATATATATATATATATATATATATATATATATATATATATATATATCACAATCCCAAACAAATATAATTTCAAAATCTAAAATATTTCTAGATAGTCAAGATTAAATAGATCTTTAACTTAAAGTAATTCAACTTAAACAAAATATCAAAATATTATAAAAGTAAATTTTTTTAACACAAATATTTTAAATATAAAGTTAGGTCAATGTTATTAAAGCTAATGGAATTTAAAGCATCCCTTATTTTGCTTAAATTCCTACAAAGTATAAACATGAAAAAAAAACATGAATATAAACTATATATATTAGTGATAAATCTAATTTTAAAAAATTAATATCATTATTAATGAAAATAGTAATAATAATTTTTAATATTATTATTAATATCATTGTTATTAAAAATAGTAATGAAAAAGAACTTTTTATACTTAGGTGGTTTAATTAATTAAATTGAACAAGGTTCAATTTGATTCAATGGGTTTTAAGAGCGGAACAAAACATGTGGAATGAAACCGGAACGTTCTGGCCAAAATTTAGCCGAAAAATCCGGAACGGACTGAGATTTAAAATGAGATGAAAATTGTTCCGTTTTGTTTCGATTTTTGAATTGGTATGGAATGTTTCGGCTATTCCAAGTAAAACGAAACGAAATTAACAACCTTGATACAAAGTAATATATGAGCCAAGTTAGGTGGTTGGTGTATTGTTTTTTAAATATATGATATAAGGTTACTTAATAATTAATAAGCACGTCATTTAATATATTATTTATATGAAATAGTGTTTTTGTTATTGTCTCAAGGAAAAAAAAAACGGAGATAATATATTTACATCTCTACGCTACAATATTCAGAATGAGGATGGGGCCTTGAATGTATACGCTTCAACTAAACACAATTGGTGCCTTGCCATTTCGAGCGTGTTTGGCAGTGTGGTAGGGGTTGTTTTTTAAATAACTTTTCGTGCTGAAATGCATGCCAATAATATTTTTTTTATTTTTTAAAAATTATTTTTGACATTAATACATCAAAACGATCCAAAACATACAAATCATATTAAATTTTAGCAACAAAAAAAATTAAATTTTTTTGGGAACGCCGTTTGCACCGCGTTCCTAAACGGTCTCGAATCATGCAAGCCATGTAACCCACTTAAGCAGACCCATTAACAGAAGAGTAATGGATAGCAAAACGAATAAATTATAGATAGATGCTTTCGATCGATCCGGTTCAAGACCTGAGTTTTGGATTTTAACCGGGTTATTGGGTTTTGATAAGATGATACTCGGATCAATCCTATTTTTTTAAAAAAATTAAAACGACATCATTTTAGTTTTTTTTTTTTTAAAAAAAGCAAAAGTCAACAGGTTGCAACTGGATTTTTAACCAGGTCTTAACGGGTCACCCCGGGTTTTATTTTTTCTTTTTTCTCTTAAACCCGACCCGGTTCCAGTCTCGGGTCGGCTGGGTCTCGGAACAAATTTTTTTTCAAATGTGTAATTCATTTTTATTTCACAATCAAATTTAATAGAAAATATCTCTTTTAAACCTCAAGTTTTTTATTGAACTTTTTTTGTAAGTTATTCATAAGCAGATTTAAATATTCTACTAGACGTATTATAAAAGTAAAATACAACAATTAAATAATATATAAAATATACTAAATTAGACAATTAAGAGAAAAAAACCATGGAATAAAGGTTAAAAGCAAATTCACTCAGCAGGCAATTGGCTACTTGGGATGCTACTTGTCTGGGGAGAGAGACTTTTTATATTTAGGTGATGGAGTATTTACCGTTGGATTTGACTATTGTTATCCCTTATGTGGACACCAACACATGCTGCGTGCATGCTTCTCTAATAATATGTTTTTTTTTAATTAATAAATTTAAATAATGGTTAGCTGGCTTCATAAAAGTATTATTATTTAGTTAATTTTTTTTTATTAATTGGGATCTTAATTTATTTATTATCCACGTAGCCCTTTAACTTAAACAGGTTTTGGTGGCAATATCAAAAACAACTTTTGTAGAAAAGCAAGTGATGTCCCTCTCATGATCTGAGATGCATTTGTTACCTTTTTAAGATGACAGTGATGATGTAATTGTTAATCAATTTTAAAACTTAATTAATTAAAAGGTATTAGAAGAACAATATTATGTTAACTAGCTATTTGAACCGCAATCCGCAACAAATCATAATTGTTTTCTAAAAAAAAACACCTGAGTATATAGGTTATTTTGATATGTATTTTTCTATAAACCATTTCTATCTGTAAATCAAAAAATTGATTCAAACATATAATAATCATCTATGTAAATAAATAAATAAATAAAAATAGTTAATAATAACTAAAAAACCTAAAAAATAAATGTAGATTAAGATATTTGATTTTGTAAAATGAGATATTTACTTGCTTGTTTATACTCAATTTTTTTATTAAAATAAATGAAAGATAATAGTAATAAAAACACATAAAACTAAGTGAATAAAATAAAAAAGAAAAAAATTTATTTCAAAATAACTATTTTTTTTTTTACAAAACAAAGCTTATTTATATAAAATAAAATAAAATAAGAAATTTTCAAAAATTAAATACAAAAAAATTAATTTTTTAAAAAAAATCTTTATCCAAAAAAGGCTTTCAAAATCTATGGTCCAAGTAATGAAACTAAGATATACCGATAAAAAAGAAATTGAAAAGAACCAAAAAACCAAATTTGTTTAGAAAAAAATAATATAGAATGATAAAAATCATAAAAAAAAATTAGGAAAAAAAAAGGGATTTCTCATCGTATTAACTCTTAGAATATAAAACCTTGAAAATTTATAATTTAAATATGCTAATGTGTAAACCCCTGTGTAAATGTAAAACTTAAAGTGATACGATCTCGATGAGTAATGGAAACTGAGATACGAAATAATAGATAAATGGTGATGATAAAAATAATTGTGATGTATATTGAAGGGGATGACCTCCATAAAATAAATATTAGTTTAGAATTCATAACGATAAAGAAACTAATAATGCGTTTTAATGGATAAAATAATGAAATATTTCTAAGAAATAAGTGAGGTAATAAACAATAAATTATAAGAAAGGATACTGCAATGAAAAGGCAGGGCTAAAGGGGTAAGCAACGGTTAAAAATCAGTAAAGTTATTTTAAAACAATAATAGGCCTGATAAATAAATAAAGGTGGAAATTTTAAAATAAATATATTCCAAAATAATAAAATAAACCTAAAGGTTTAGAATAATAATTGATATGATTTAATTAAGGATTGGACAAAAAAAGGATGGATTGTTGATGAAAAGTCATGAATTGATATATTTTACATTAAAGAGCATAACTTCCAATCCAATCATTGTATTGGGATAAAATGTTGCATGAAGTTTATTAATATGTTATCTTGCCTTGATTTAAGATCTCAACTCAATTGGAGTTTAGTAAGGACTAGCTATTTCAGCAGAAAAATAAGATAGTTTACGTGAAAAATAAAATGAAATATGTAAGAGCATAAATGAGGGATAAAATTATAATTAATGGCAAATTTGCCTTTAAAATAACAAAGAGGCCAAATATTATTAAAAAAAAAGTGAGGCAATTGAGAAAATTCAGTTAGAGAGAGAGAGAGAAGTGTAGAATTTGAAGGAGCTAGCCTAAATAAGATAGCATGCTCTGGTGGTCATATTTCTAGCATCAACCGTTAAATCGTATTTATTTTTGGATATGTTTTTCTTCTCACATGCATCTACTAATTGATTAAAGGAATTTGAAATATTACTATTTGTTTGTTAGAACTTGCCATCAAAATTATCCTGGAAAAAAAAAAAGGAAAACATACCCTATAGGGTAGTTTTGGTCTGATGATCATATCTTCGGCATTGACTGCCCAAAAACATATTTCTAACATCTTAAACCTAATATTCATGCTAAATTCCATAGTTATCATAAAAAATCATTAAATTCCTCAATTCAACATACAAGCCCTAACATGTCTTCTACTGTTCATAATATAAAATTAAAGACAAAGTTTAAAAATCATCTTACCTTGTTATCAACACTCAAAAGCAACAAAACAAAATAAAACCTACCAAAAGTAATGATTGATTATCCAGAGTAAAGGAAACTTGAGAGATGTTAGAGTGTTCTTATGTTTTGTTTTTCTGAACAATTATTTCTTGTTTGTTTTTCTTTTCTGAATAGGAAACCCCCTATTTATACTTGGGTTTAGAGATTATGGCTGAACTTATAGGCTTTGGGCCCTTTGGGCTTTAGGGACAAAACTTGGGTATTACATATATATCGTCGTTGCATGCTGGAAATGATAATTCTACTTTGATGCTGTGTGAATTGATCGGTCACCTCATCGGCCATCTTCATTTCAGCTTGGAAATACGGTTCCAGCTCTGGAATCCCAATAGCCCTCCAAATCCCGCTATTGTGATCTATCCCTGGAATAAACATGCCTCGGACCTCATCGACAAGACCAGCATCGAGCATCTTATCAACCCTCTTTGGTGCGCGAACAAATAAAATTGGCAAGGCAACATCCACCCATAGAAAACAAGTATTTTTAACATAATACTTGAAATTTTCAAAATTTTCTTTTTAATTTTTAACATTAAAATTATAAAAATAAAACATATAAAAAAATTAATCTGTGTTTTTTCATATTGAAAAATGGATTAAACCTATCAAAAGAAGATTAAAACACTTGAAGAAAATGTTTATAAAAAATTTAAAAATTATTTTTAACATTAGTATATTAAAAAAATATAAAAATATCAAAAAAATATTAATTTAAAATAAAAATAAATAAAAATTAACTTTTTAAAACTTCTTATTACCTGCTGCAGTGACATTGAAACTGTAACCTCATTCCCCGCTCCATTCTTATGGGAAGAGAGGCAGCCATTGACATGGTTGTCCCGTATGAGCTAAGCTTTGGTTGCAGAGGAATTATTTCCATGATTCGTGTAAGGAGTTGAAGAACAGGCGCAAGGCAGAAGAGAGTAGGTGTGTGTGCGCGTGTGTATATATATATATATATATAACCTCGTTTGTAAAAAAATCAATTACATAACTTTCGGGTAATATAATATGCATTAAATAAAATTGGATCTGTATATTTCCTTAAAATTGCTTAAACAATCACCTGTTTCGTATAATATTTTAGCTATAAAATCCAGTATGACGAAAACCAGGTTTGAGTAAACATCTTACAAATGGAAGAGCACCGTATAGTATACAGCTCCAAATTCTATCTGACAATCTCTACCACTATCATATATTTGGGCCAACCACAACATGATATCAAATCTAAAATTAGTTTGTTTGTGTATTTTAAAAGTATTATTAATAAATTTTGATTTTTTTTAATTTTTTTTATATTTTTAAATCGTTTTAATATAAAATGCTGGTTAAGAAAAATTTTTTTATAAAAATATATTTTATATAAAAAATATTTTAAAAAAGTCACTACGCCTAGATATGCTTTTGCCAAGTAAAACTCAATCTTACAATAAAAGAACATTTAGGACTCTTTTTGGAAAACAATTTCTTCTGATGCATTTTTTCTATTCTTTTTTCAATTTTTAAAAATACTTTTTTATTGACATAATGACGCCGGTTTAATTAATTAAATTCACTCAAAATCAAAACTTTAAATTATTCACTAAATCACAAATTAACACATAAATTAATAATAATAATAAAAATAAAAATCAGAGTTTACTGGTAGATCATGAAGAGAGAGTTTGTAAGCCGTGACGGTTGATGCAATCTGCCAGCGAAAATAAAAATGATTAAAACATGATTAAATAATTAGCTTAGAGAAAGAGAGGGGGGAGGTTTTTACCGACGGTGGAGATTGCAAAAGAAGAGCGAAGGAAGGCGTGTACTGGAGAGATGATTTGTTAGGGAAGGAGTCGGGGTGGTTGTGGTGGTATAGATAGTGAAGGCGGCGCTGCTGGTTGTTGTTGTTAGTGTTAAAAGTTCGGTTTTTCTAGTTAAAGGAAGCAAGAAGTTTTGTTTGAGGGTCATTTTATTTTGCAAGAAGATGGTGGTGGCTGTGGTTGTATCGATGAGTCACTTGTTTTGACGGCGAGGTACTCGGTGGTAATGTTTGTTTGAAGAAAATTAAAAAAACAATTTTTTCAAAAATTGGTTAGGATTAACTATTAAGGGGTGGTTTTGAAGTGTGTTAGGTAGTTTTACTTAAAATATATTTTTTATTTTTTTAATTATTTTTAACAGTTACATATTAAATAAATAAATAATTTAAGCAAAGAAATTTCAAAATTTAATGAAAAACAGAGTGTAAAAATTTATAAACTTTAACAATATGTTATTGGAAGTCTCTTCGTTAAGATCTTTGAAGCTCATGAATGAGACATTGAAGTAAGTTTGAGATTCTTGATGGCTGTCGTATTATTAGAAACAAGTAGCATAATTATTTAAATAATTAAGAACAACCAAACGTTTATCAATTTATTAATAACAAATTATCACATATAGCTAGCCAAGGAAATTACACAAAGCAGACACTCCGAGCCTTCAGCTAATCTTTGCTAGAGACTAACTGTCGTAGAAGATCTTGGCCGATAGGACCTTCACATTAGTAAACCTGAAGAAATTAGACAAAAATAGAATTTAATAATGATGTATTAAGTTCAAAGAAATTTAAATTACTGAATGAATTAGTCAACTTTGCATTTTATCACTGTCGCACCCGACATCGCGGCGACCCTAAAAATAATTATCTTGAATTGTGGAAAAAGAACAGATTTCCGGCATCCGGTTCTTTTAAGGAAAATATCTAGTTTAAGGAGTCACCACCTAGTATTATGATAACTAGGAACCCTAACTAGTCAACAGAGATTCTATGGCTCGGGATTGATTATGTAAAAGGAAATATATTATCACCCCTTAAACGTTCTGCCTAAAGCAGACTGCATTGCTGGTTTTTTATTTCTCTTGTCCGTAGCTTTTTTTCTTTAGCCTCCTCTGTTTCCTTTAGAAGAAACAGAGGAACGAAAGTTTGTTTTGTTCTTCCCCCTCGTCTCTGGTTTTTTCACTGTCTTTCTTTTCTGTGATTCCCCTCCCATTCGATTCTGCTCATCCCCCTTTTCTTCCCCCCGCGCTTTCTCATCTTCTCTAGCTTTATAGTCAGAGAATGCCAAGCATCTCCACTGTTGAAACGGCTTCACAGCCATTACTGCCAGAAACGGCTAGGAGAAAGACGAAGAAGGCGATTGACAAAAACGACACCGTTTGTTTGGTGTGAATAACCATTTTCAATCTGGTCACTGAAGTTCTGAAATCATGTAATCAAGTCCCTGGGTAACTTTTAATTGGACCCCTGCATTTCGGCGCCATTTCCAAAATGGTCCTTGGATTTTAATTTTTGCAATTTGGACCCCAATTAAACTCCAAACTTTGATATTTCTTCAATTAAGTCCCTGATTTCATTAATTTAATTAAATCCAAAGTTCAATTAAGTCTAAAACTTATCAATTCTTCAATTAAACCCTTGATTGGATTCATTAAATTAATTCCAAGCTCAATTAAGTCTCAAAACTTATCAATTCTCCAATTAAACCCTTGATTGGATTAAATAAATTAATTCCAAGCTCAATTAAGTCTCAAAACTTATCAATTCTCCAATTAAACCCTTAATTGGATTAATTAAATTAATTTCAAGCTTAATTAAATTAATTCCAAAGTTTAATTAAACCCCAAAACTTCCAATCATTTTTCCATTAACCCAAATTTTAATTCATTCTTCATTTATTTCATTTAACTTATTTTTTCATCATTATTATTTTTCATCATCATTTTTTTTTATCATATTCAGTAAATAAAATAATAATAATAATTAAAATAAAATGATCAAAAATTGGGTTATGACAGTTGCCCCCTCTTTATAATATTTACTATGCAAAGATATTGGAAAATTTCATTTTTCTTTAGTTTTGTGCAGTAAATTTATAAAGAAAAGTACATATAGAAAGAACCCCGTTTTTTTTTTTTTAGTCTTGAAAACTTTGAAAACAGTAGATTGACACACGACCTTTATAGAGAGATGTAGAAATCAAGAAACAAGTCATTTGGAAGACGACCCACTTTTTTTTTTTTTTTTTTAGTCTTGAAAACAGTAGATGGACTCATGACCTTTGCAGAGAGATGTAGAAATCAAGAAACAAGTCATTTGAAAGAATGCCTACTTTTTTTGTTTTTTGTTTTTTTGTTGTTGTTTTTTTTTAGAAGTGGTCTCATTATGATAGGTGACCTACCCAAGTAAAAAAAAATTGAGGGCTCGAATGCACACTCAAAAGAATGTGAGGGCTCAAAGGCGCTCGAAGAGAAACGAGGGCTCAAAGGCGCTCGAAGAGGAAAGTGAGTGCTCAAATGTGCTCCAAGAGGAAAGCGAGTTATCAAAGGCACTTAAAGAGGAAATTGAGGGCTCAAAAGCGCTCCAAGAGGAAAGCGAGTGCTCATAGGCGCTCCAAGAGGAAAGCGAGTGCTCAAAGGCGCTCTAAGAAGAAACGAGTGCTCAAAGGCACTCGAAAAGGAAAGCGAGTGCTCAAAGGCGCTCCAAGAAGAAAGCAAGTGCTCAAAGGCACTCGAAAAGGAAAGCGAGGGCTCAGAGGCCTTCGAGGAGGAAGACGAGTGCTTAAAGGCACTCGAAGGGGAAAACGAGAGCTCAGAGGCACTCGAGAAGGAAGATGAGTGCTCAAAGGCACTCAAAGAGAAAAGTGAGTGCTCAAAGGCACTCGAAGATGAAACCGAGTGCTCAAAGGCGCTCGAAGAGGAAAATGAGGGCTCAAAGGTGCTCCAAGAGGAAAGCGAGTTATCAAAGGCACTTAAAGAGGAAATTGAGGGCTCAAAAGCGCTCCAAGAGGAAAGCGAGTGCTCATAGGCGCTCCAAGAGGAAAGCGAGTGCTCAAAGGCGCTCTAAGAAGAAACGAGTGCTCAAAGGCACTCGAAAAGGAAAGCGAGTGCTCAAAGGCGCTCCAAGAAGAAAGCAAGTGCTCAAAGGCACTCGAAAAGGAAAGCGAGGGCTCAGAGGCCTTCGAGGAGGAAGACGAGTGCTTAAAGGCACTCGAAGGGGAAAACGAGAGCTCAGAGGCACTCGAGAAGGAAGATGAGTGCTCAAAGGCACTCAAAGAGAAAAGTGAGTGCTCAAAGGCACTCGAAGAGGAAAGTGAGGGTGACACGACTAAAAGATTGATGTCTTCTCCCAAGTGCAGGAGTGTCGAAGTAATAAATAACCCGGCAAGACCGGGGTTGAACCACAAAGAGGTTAATTGTACAAATTATAAATAACAATACAACAACAACAATAATAATATTAATAGTAATAATAATAATAATCAGTACTGGCGTTGTTATACCTAAGAATGATCTAAAAGATCGGGTCATAGGTTTCCAGCCTATATACTGATTTTATGAAAAGATGAAAGAGATATATTATATAATATAAACAGAATGTAAATAATAATAATAATAATAATAATAATAGTAATAATAACAATAACAAGAACAATAACAATAATAATAATAATAATAACAACAACAACAACAACAACAACAATAATAATAAAAAGAGGAGGAAGAAATTAATCAGAACTTTGAGATGGAAGATTAATGTAAGGATTAAACAATGATAAAAACAAATGTCAAGGTTAGAGGATCCACTAATGGTATTTCAAACAAGTATAGTATAAACTCTTATTATTCAATTGGAAACCACACACAAAGGAGGTTCCAATCGGATGATTTCTCATTAATAGCTCATTATAAATTATTAACATGATCATATTAATTATCTCATTTACATAACACCAAACTTTTAAATATTATCAGGAATTCATGATGTTAATTGATGTTAACAACAAATCAAGTACCTTTCATAGCCCAGGTGTAGGTAATACCATACGGTTGGGCTATGAGAGTGCCAAGCATTTGTTGTACCAAGTATTATACAACACAAATCTAGATTAACCATTTAACAAGCAAGGTATTAAGAATTAGTAAGATAAAAAGATAAGACATGTTAATATTAAACATTAAGGTTCATGTTGAGTTTATACCATACTTGTTCTTACACCATTAGTGTAACCTTTTCACCTTGACATAATAAACTTAGCCAAACATAATGAAGAAGAGAAACATAAATAAATAAAACAAGAACATAAATAAGATACAAGTTAACTAAGGAAAGGAAAGGAAATGAAAAGCATAAACAACATATTAATGAAAGCAAAACTTAAGAATTACAAAAAAAAAATAAAGAGAGAAATAAAGAGAATGAAATTGATCTGAACAACCAAGCCCTTAAATACATGGCAAATGCCTCCTTTTATTGGCCAAAATTCAGAATTATTGATTTGATGACTAATTGTTGAGTGGGTGGCCAACTTTTGACTTGGTGAAAATCCTTATCTTCTTGTCTTAATAAAACAAAAATGTTAGCATCAGAACTGGATCCAGATGTCCAAATGAAAGTTCTAGGAAATTCTCTTTGCTTTCCAGAAAAAAAACGATGAGGTCATTTGGACTTCTAGAACTCAAGATATGGGCTGAACACTGAATAGTGTCTGGGTTGCAGGATAGATTCGGACTTCTCCGTTGTTGCTATAATTTGGACTTGAAAACGGCCTTCTTAGATCTTGATGTCCAAATGAAAGTTGTAGGCCTATGTCTTACTGAATTTTTGTAAAACTTTGAGGTCATTTGGACATCTAGAACTCGAGATATGACCCAATTACCGAACAGTGTTCCAGTTTGGACTGCACCAACATCTCTTTTCCAAGTTTCACCCTCTCTTTATCTTCACAAATTTCAGTAGTTGAATTCATCAATCAATACTTTAATTTATGTAATAGACCTGCATTTAAGATGAACATTTACCATATATTAGGGTATTTTATAGTATTAGACTTGTTATTATAAAACATGCTTTAGTTAAGGAGTTATTGATACTTTAAGTGCAAAATGATGATATAAAACCTTGATAAATATGCACTTTTAAATACTAATCAGAGGGCTCAGAGGCCTTCGAGGAGGAAGGCGAGTGCTCAAAGGAAGGCACTTGAAGGGGAAAGTGAGGGCTCAGAGGCACTCGAGAAGGAAGACGAGTGCTCAAAGGCACTCGTAGGGGAAAGCAAGTGCTCGCTACCAGAAAATCAATAAATACAAACGGAAATACCGAGGGAATATTTTCGACGGTAAATTTCCGAGGGATTTTACCAACAGAAATATTTTTGAGGGATTTTACCGACGGAAAGATTCCCTCGGTATATACCGAGGGAATTACCGTGGGAAAAAAAATTAAAACAAAGCAAAAAAAAAAAAGATGACGTGTCAGTTTTTTACCAACGGAATTACCGACGGAATTTTTCCGTCGGTAATTCCGTCGGGAAATCCGTTGGTAAACTGTGAACACTATTCATCATGTTAATTACAAAGGAAATTACCGACGGAAAAATTCCGTCGGAATTGTACAGAGAGCTCCAGAACTGTTCATCTTCCAATTGCATTGTTAATTGTTTTACTTTACAGACAAAATCACCGACGAATTGAAAATTCGTCGGCGTGTTTTGGCGGTTTTCTGAAAAAATTCAATTGATTTAAAAATTTCATTTAAATATTACAGACGGAATCACCGACGGAGTCGCCATTTTGTCGCACCCGACATCGCGACGACCCTAAAACTAATTCTCTTGAATTGTGGAAAAAGAACAGATTTTCGGCATCCGGTTCTTTTAAGGAAAATGTCTAGTTTAAGGAGTTGCCACCAAGTATTATGATCACTAGGAACCCTAACTGGTCAACAGAGATTCTATGGCTCGGGATTGGTTACGTAAAAGGGAAGATATTATCACCCCTTAAACGTTATGCCTAAGGCAGGCTGCATTGCTGGTTTTGTCTTAAATTGCTAAATGTTTATTAGTTTATGCTATGATGATTTGTTTATAATATTCCAGACTCTGGCGCCAGTGAATATTCGAGCTTAAATAATTCCAACTCTGGCGTTGGTAAAAATTCATAGCTACGAAAAAAAAAAATAGACCAATATTTTTTTATTTCCTACTCTAGTGTCAGTGAATTAATAAATAAAAATAAATTTATTTTTACGAATGTACACATTTTTTATTTTTCTAGCTAAACAAAATAAAAATACAACGAATAAAAATAATATAAATTTAAACCGGTATTTTTATTCCTGACTCTGGCGTCAGTGAATAAACCAATAAATTTACATTATTTTTATTCATGCATACACATTTTTTATTTTTTCTATTTTTCTATTTTTTCTATTTTTATTTATTTTTTTGGCTGGGTCCAGCTCAGCCCCAGCCCGGCCCGACCACTGGCCCAAGCCAGTGGCCCGGGCAGTTTTACCCGCAGGCGTGCGTGACTCCTGCTACAGCACCAATGTAATTAAATTTACTGGTGCAGTGTGAATTATCTTGCAAACCGGAGACTTACTTGGAAGCAGGGAGACGAAGACGTGACGGAGGGCTGTTCCTCCATTTTTTAAGCTTTCTTTCTCTGGTTTTGGAAGCCGGCGCTGGAGAAGAAGAAGCCGATTGTGATGCCGGTGCTTTTTTTCTGTGGGTTTCTGGTTTCCCTGTCGACCTCTCTGCCTCTGTTCTCAAAGAAAGAAAGAAAAGCACCGGTTCCTGTTCTGTGTGTGTTTCGTTCTCCTGTGGCCTTCTGTATAGTCTCTCTGTTCTTGCTTTTTTATTATCTCCTCTTCTCTGTGTTCCCTTGGTTGCCCTGGTGTCTGTCGGTTCGGGGGGAAGGGGGTGCAACCGTGGTCTGGAAGAAGATGATGATGAAGGTGCAGTGGCTGGCCAAAATTTGCTCTCTCCTCTGTATAATCTCCCTCCCCGGTTCTGTGATTTTTTCGTGGCTTCCCCTCTTCCCCGGCTTTGTGATTCATCCTTTGGTTTTTTCAGCAGTTTTTCCTCCCGTCTCTCCCTGGTTTTTTCGTGTCTGGGTTTAGCTTCCGTTTTTTCTTTCTCCTGTCCGTAGCTTTTTTTCTTTAGCCTCCTCTATTTCCTTGAGAAGAAACAGAGGAACAAAAGTCTGTTTTGTTCTTCCCCCTCGTCTCTGGTTTTTTCACTGTCTTTCTTTTCTGTGATTCCCCTCCCATTCGATTCTGCTCATCCCCCTTTTCTTCCCCCCGCGCTCTCTCATCTTCTCTGGCTTTATAGCCAGAGAATGCCAAGCATCTCCACTGTTGAAACGGCTTCACAGCCATTACTGCCAGAAACGGCTAGGAGGAAGACGAAGAAGGCGATTGACAAAACGACACCGTTTGTGTGGTGTGAATATCCATTTTCAATCTGGTCACTGAAGTTCTGAAATCATGTAATCAAGTCCCTTGGTAAATTGTAATTGGACCCCTGTATTTCGGCGCCATTTTCACAATGGTCCTTGGATCTTAAGTGTTGCAATTGGGACCCCAATTAAACTCCAAACTTTGATATTTCTTCAATTAAGTCCCTGATTTCATTAATTTAATTAAATCCAAAGTTCAATTAAGTCTCAAAACTTATCAATTCTCCAATTAAACTCTTGATTGGATTAATTAAATTAATTTCAAGCTTAATTAAGTCTCAAAACTTATCAATTCTCCAATTAAACTCTTAATTGGATTAATTAAATTAATTCCAAGCTTAATTAGATTAATTTCAAAGTTTAATTAAACCCCAAAACTTCCAATCATTTTGCCATTAACCCAAATTTTAATTCATTCTTCATTTATTTCATTTAACTTATTTTTTCATCATTATTATTTTTCATCATCATTTTTTTTATTATTTTCAGTAAATAAAATAATAATAATTATTAACATAAAATAATCAAAAATTGTGTTATGACAATCATGACATACCTTGTCTTCTTCTCTTGCTTATGGAGTTCCACGTGAACCTGCCTATCCAAAACACAAGAGTTTTTGTCAGTTTTTGTTTACTTTTTCAAAGCTAATATTGTTTTTAGGGAAAATAATTTAAACGAAAAAAGGAATTGAAGAATGGATAAAAATGTAAAACTAAATATGATAGATTTAAATATGGTTTGCTGTTGCTACTTGCATCAGATGTCTCTTCATCACTGTCATCATCGTCAACCTTGATTTCACGGATATGTTTGATCTTGGGCCAATCTTCTCTTGTTCCTCTTCGACACCTTTTGCTCAACCTTGGACAATCACTGATCTCAAGATTTTGAAGTTTATTTAAATTGCTGATACACTCTAGTATTTCTCTAATGTTTGGATAGTCTCTGATAATAAATTTTTGTAAGGATTCTGCAGATCCTTGAAGAAACTGTTCTGGTAAAGCAATAGTTGAAGGTAAGTTTATAAACATTACAATACGAAGGGAAAGGGAAAGAGGTTGAATTTTTTCTTCTTTCTTTTCTTTTATCAAGCTCTTCACAGCCGATAATAAATAATTCTTCCAAAGTAGTTAGGTATTTTATGTTTCGTGTAAGAGAAATCAAGCTATCACATTCAAAAATAACCAATTTCTGAAGACTTTTAAGACCTTGGATATCTTCGCACAAATTTTCTAGATTTTCACACTAAAAAATGAATAAAGTTGGAAGACACTCCAAACACCCAATCCCACCTTCTGGCAATCGCTTCTGCTCAGTAACTAGAAATAAAAATCTAAGGTTGATCATGTACCTCATATCTTTGGGCAGCTCTTTTAATCCTTCACCTACAACTAGAGCTTGCAAGTTTTGTAATTTGAAAAGAGATTTTGGGAGTCTTTTTATTTTTGCGTTCTTCCCAAAATGGATATATCTCAAATGTTTTAAGGCGTCAATCCTCTCCGGAAAAGCCTCAAATTCAGAAGCATCCCTTAATTCCAAAGACCGCAAATGCTTAAATTCTGACAGACATTTCTCAAAGTTTGTTTTGCATGTAGGCCCCACTATACTATCTGCAAAGACTATTGACCGCACTTGATGGAAGTTGTTTGGGGACTTGGGGAGAGTGTTATGAAAAAATAAATCAGAGTCAAGGACTGACAAATGACGAGTCATTTTGGAATTTTAATGGTTTTGAGAGCTTATGATTGAAAACTCATTTTAAGCCAATGATGATGCAAGATCATGCATTAAATCATGCATCTTAAAGACAGCTCCAGCAATCAAATCCACATAATCTTGGAAGAAACATCTTGAGATCAACTCGCGCACATAACGCAAGCCAAAATCTTCCAAGTTCTCATTTGGATTTGATGATTGAAGAATGAGCCCATGTGCCATCCAAAATTGCACCAATTCGAGATCTACGAATAGGTAATCTTTTGGAAAAACAGAACAATAAAGAAAGCATCTTTTCAAGTGAATAGGCAGTCTTTGATAGCTTATTTTCAAGGCAGGTAAAATGCCATCTCCCTCTTCTTCCCACTTCTCACTGTCTCTCACCGATTCCCACTCTTTTTCATCAGTCTTACCATACAGTTGAGTCCCCAAGTTAATCACTGCCAGAGGAACTTGCTTGCATTTCTCCACTATTTCTTTCCCAATTCCAACCAAATTTGGATACAACTCTTTTTTCCCTTCCTTGAATGCACACTTGTAAAACAACGACAGACAGTCCTCCTAACCAAGAAGACTTAGGTTGTGCTGCTTTTGTTTTTATCTATCTTGAAGTGTTTCTTGAATCTTGGATTGATGAAGAATTGTGGGTTCTTCTTGTTTTTTGTAGGCTATGGTTCCATTTCAAGCTTTGCAGGCTTATGGGATTGCAGTTGATGCTGCTTGCCCTGGCAAGAAAGCTGGGGATATTTGCCGCACTGCAATTCATGATTCTGCTGGTTATCAGGTACTCTCTCCCTCATTATATACATTTAATCATCATATTGGATTCTTTTTTTTTTGGCTGTTTTTGAAAAAAACTTATTAATTTGCTGACTTACTTAGTTCAGTCATCGAAGCTTTAGTTTTAGCATTTTCTTTTCAATAATTGGTGAATATAAGAAAGTTTTTTTTCTTTCTTTCTTTTTTATCGATTTGTAAAGTTAATTTTAACTTATTCAAAATGTGTTTTTCTCTCTCTCTATACATATTGCTTACCTCACACTTTACTCCTTAATGTGCAGATTATGGGGTTTTATCATTGCTGTATGCCTGCTTTGGGTAGTTTAGTGGATAAAATCTAATACTTTGAGACTAATCTTCACATATATTTGTTATTAAAATTTTAATTTTTGATTAATTAATAAGGTAATAAAATACATTTTCTTAATGTAATAATAATTTTGTGATAACTGAAATGAATGCATGTAGTGGCCGTGGTGATCTTTTTTTTTTTTTTTTTTTTTTTTTTGATTAACTTGGGGTGTCCGGGCCAGCTTGCGCGCACCACGACTAATCCCCAGGACCTAACTGAGCACCCTGCAAGCCCAGAAGGTAGGTAAGTCACCACGGGGATGGCAGGAAAGTATACAAAGGGGTTCCAACCCGTGCGGTATAGAGAGGGAACAAACGCCTCCCCCACTAGCAGAACCCCCAAGTACATGGGTGAGGGGTGATCTTAGTGATGATGGTGGTTGCGGTTGTGGTGACAGTGTCGTAGCGATAATATTAATATGATAATTTCTTGGATGGGTTGTGCTGAGTGCTAATTTTGATGGATTTTTTTTTTTTTTTTTTGTGGCTGTTTTTGAAAAAGCTTATTGATTTGCTGATCTTACTTAGTTTAGTCATCGATGCTTTAGTTTTAGCATTTTTTTTTTCAATAATTGGTGAGTATAAGAATTTTTTTTTCCTTTTTATGGATTTGTAGTTAATTTTAACTTATTCAAAATATGTATTTGTTTTTCTCTATATATATTGCTTACCTCACAATTTAAAAATAAAAATAAAATATTCTACATATAATCAAACTATCAGTTTTTCTTTTTTGTTTTGTAAGTTTTTCATAAGCAGATGTAAATATTCTACTAGACGTATTATAAACGTAAAATACAACAATTCAATAATATATAAAATATACTGAATTAGAAAATTTTAAAAAATATATAAAATATACCATAAAATAAAAGTTGAAAGCAAATTGACGCAGCAGGCAACACAGAGATTGTACGTAACTTCTAAATAGTTGTTTGCTTGCAATATTTGTCGTTGTAAATTATGAATGGCTACTTGGGATGCTATTTGTGTGGGGAAGTGAGACTTTTTTTTATTATTTAGGTGATGGAGTATTTATAAAATTGACTAATCAGCAGGCATCCTCCATCATGAAACACAGGACCTGCGTGGGTCCTTTGCTTTTATACATGTAAAAGGGTGTTAGGCATTACGGTGAAATAGTGTTTTTTTAAAAATTTAAATTTTTTTTATTTTAAATTAATATGTTTTTGATGTTTTCAAATTATTTTGATGTGCTGATTTCAAAAATAATTTTTAAAAAATAAATAAAAATATTATTGGCATGCTTTTCTTAGTGAAAAACACTTTAAAAAGTAAAAACAACCACACTCCTAAACACGCTAGAGTGTTACAATATCTTTTTTACATTATTACAAAGAAAACCTAAATGAATGGGAAAAGTATTGTACTGTTACAATGTTTTTTTACATTGGTTTTTTTTATATATGGTTTCTTTTCATATATTTTGTTTCTCTATGATTATTTTTAAAATTATTTTTGCTGGTTTTAATTTTTAATATTGAGATGGTTGAAAAATTAGTTTTCTAGTTTTTTTTTCTTTTATTTTTTCTATGTATAAGGTTAGCATGGTTTGCGGGTTTCTCGATATAACACATGTTATCTCAGTTTATAGATTTGATGGCTTTTTAATTGAACTTGACTTTTTTATTCTATTTTTTCTCATATTGTTAAAAAAATAATTTTAGATAAAAAACTATGTTATTAAACTTTATGAAGTAACAAAAATTAAAGGATACGACGGAAACCATTGTTCTCTCAATTGCACTGTTGATTACAATAGTGACTCACTGTGTCTTGCTTTCTTTTTTCTTTTGCTTTTTTTTTTTAAAAAAAATTTTGTTATGATTTTTTTTTCAAATCTATTTTTTTATTGATTTCATCTTTTAAAATTGACATTGTTAAGAATTTAGATTTGTAATTTGCTTCTTTTTATATTTTTTTATATATGGTTTTTTTTCATTTCTTTTGAATTTTTGTTAAAAAAAATTTTAAAATTGTTTTTGCTAATTTTATTTTTTAATATTGAGATGGTTGAGAATTTAGTTTTGTAATTTTTTTTCCTTTTATTCTTTCTATCTATGAAGTTAGCATGGTTTACGGGTTTCTCAAGATAACACAGGTTGTCTCAGTTTATAGATTTGATGGCTTTTTAATTGAACTTGACTTTTTCATTCTATTTTATTCTCATATTGTTAAAAAAAATAGTTTTAGAGAAAAAATATATTATTAAACTTTATGAAGTAACAAAAATTAAATGATACGAGGGAAACCATTGTTCTCCCAATTGCACTGTGGATTACAATAGTAATCCATAGTGTGTTGTTTTCTTTCTTTTTTTTGCTTTTTTTTTTTGAATTTTTGTTATGTTTTTTTTTTCAAATCTATTTTTGTTGATTTCATCTTTTAAAATTGACATTGTTAAGAATTTAGATTTGTAATTTGCTTCTTTTTATTTTTTTTATATATGGTTTTTTTTTTCATTTCTTTTGATTTTTTGTTAAAAAAATTTAAAATTGTTTTTGCTAATTTTATTTTTTAATATTGAGATGGTTGAGAATTTAGTTTTGTAATTTTTTTTACTTTTATTTTTTCTTTCAATGGGGTTAGCACGGTTTGTGGATTTATCAAAGTAACACAGGTTGCCTCAGTTTATAGATTTAGTGGGTTTTAATTGAACTTGACTCTTTTTTTTCTATTTTTTCTCATATTGTTAAGAAAATAGTTCTAGAGAAAAACTATGTTATTGAACTTTATAAAGTAACAAAAATTAAATGATTTGAGGGAAACCAGTGTTCTCCTAATTGCACTGTAGATTACAATAGTAATCCATAGTGTTTTGCTTTCTTATTTCTTTTGCCTTGTTTTTTTGAATTTTTGTTATAATTTATTTCAAATCTATTTTTGTTGATTTCATCTATTAAAATTGACATTATTAAAAATTTAGCTTCGTAATTTTTTTATTTTTATTTTTTTATATGATGTTAGCGTGGTTTGCTAAGGTAAACTAGGTTGTTATGGTTTACAAGTTCGGTGGGTTTTTTTTTTTAATTGAACTTAACTTTTTTATATAGTTTTTTTTTCTCATATGGTTAAAAAATAGGCTTAGAGAAAATTCATGTTATTAAATTTTATAAAATAACAAAAATTAAAGGGTGTGAGGAAACCATTATTCACCCATACGCATTGCATCGTGAATGACAATAGTAACCCACGGTTGTTTTGCTTTCTTTCTTTTTTCTTTATGTTTTTGAATTTGTGCCATCATTGTTTTTTAAAATTTGTTTTTGTCGATTTTATCTTTTAATATTGAAATGGTTAAGAATTTGGCTTCATAATTTGTTTCTTTTTACCTTACATTTCTATAAGGTTAACATGGTTTGCGGGTTTGCTAGGGTAACCCCACTTGCCCTGGTTTACGAGTTTGGTGGAGTGTCTTTATTTTTTAATTAAACTTAAATTTTTTTATCGTCTATTTTCTTCTCATATAGTTAGAAAAAAAGTTTCAGAAAAAGTTTTGTTATTAAACTTTATAAAGTTTGTGGGTCTATTCACAGGTTTGGTTGATTGACTTGGTTCACGAGTCTTATAAGTTTAACTTTTTTAAATTAGTTTTTTTTTTCATCCTTAGATACTAAATTAATTGGGAATTTAGTTTCATAATTGGTTTCCTTTTGCCTTTTATAAGGTTATCGTAATCTAAAAAACATCTCATTATTGAGATTGTATTTGATTTTATAATCATCTATTTTTGTTATTTGTATAATTAAATAAAAAATAGATTACAATTTTTTTTATAATCCTAGTGGAGCCTATAACTCAGTTCACATGTTTGACGTACTAGCCCGGCTTACCTAATTTATAGGTTTGACAAGTTTACCCACCGATATGATATGTTTTTTTTTTCTTTTAATTTAATTCTTCTCAATTTTATTATTTAATATTGGATTGATTGAGAAATGGACTGCATTATTGATTTTTGTTTGCTTTCTAAAAATTGTCATATTAAATACATGTTTATATTTTTAGATTAATATTTAATTTTGTAAGCATCTGTTTTCTAATATGTGTTTGATTTATTGTCTTTCGCACGAACCATTATCTTAGACCATTGAAATGTATTTTAATTTTAAAAGTTCTTTTTGGTGGAATTTATGTGCTTTCATTAAAGGAGCTTAGCCGATACTGATATGAATTAAATTTGTTTTGATTTTTTATATCATTTTAATTAAATTAAATTAGGGTTGAACCATAATTCCACCCTTGATCTTATTACTTAATCTTTACTTATATACCCAAATCTCAAGCTGCTGAAGAGGGAAAATATTGTTTAACAAATCAAGTACGTTCTTAACTTATTTGATTATTTAGACTTTTTTTTGTATTTTAAAAGTATTTTTTAAAAAGAATCAAATTTTTTTATTTTTTTCTTTACTTGAAATTAATATTTTTTAATATTTTATTATTATTTTAATGTAAAGATATCAAAATAATTTTTTTAAATAAAAAAAAATATTTTAATATATATTTTTTAAAAAAATACTTTAAAAAATAATTATTATTATACTCTCAAAACACTATACACAACAAAACCATATAAAAAGGGTAACGGTGAGAGTTTATCAAGGTTTTGTTGGGATATTGGATTCATGGATTTTTAAGAGTTTTAATAGGCTATGGGCCCAGTAGTGTTTGGGCCATGGCCCAAGCTAGTCCTAAAATATTTTCTTTCGACTAGGGAGAAAAAATAAATCAAAATTTTATCCTTACTTTGTGGTGATTGAAGGAACGAATGTATGATGGTCATCAAATCTTTTACTTTGGAAAAAATCTTCTAAAGAATCTATCCTTTACTTAGAACTTCCTAAGCAGTAAGCACAATAGCATAAACAATCCTTGTAGAAAAGCAAGTGATGTCTCTCTCAGAATCTGAGATGCAACAGATCAAAGATGATCATGAGCTATCATATCTTACGTACTTTCTCAAGAGTTTTCAATTATGATAGTGATGATGCTAATTAATTTTATTTAGGTTAAAAATTAGATTTAAAAATATGATAGAAAAATAGAATAGAAAGTCCTGCTATTAATGAAAAACAATCGCATTTAGATCTTATAAGAAAAAATAAATAGATTAAAATATACAACCTGCTATTGATGGAAAACAATCATGAATTTTTTTACCTTTATATAAGATTAGTATGATTTGTTGTGGTAACCCGGGTTGCTTTAGTCTACGAGTTTTGTGGAGTATTTTTTTAATTGAATTTGACTTTATTAATGTCTATTTTTTTATATAGTTAAAAAAATAGTCTTAGAAAAAAAAATATTATTAAACTTTATAAAATCCATGGATCTATTCACAACTTTAGTATATTACAAGTTAAATGACCTGTGCGATGCCGCGGTCTATTTTTTTTTTGCATTAAAAATATATAAAAAATGCTAAGATTTAAAAGTGTTAGGTCTTTATGCAAAGTTATACCCAAGAGTCGTAGGTTTGACTATAATGCCTGACCCAGGAGTAATATTTATAATATTAATAATAAAATTAAGCTTGCATGACCCAAGTTTATGTGGGTCTGGCTACAATACCAGATCCAATAGGCTTGGATGTAGGTATGGTTGTAAGGTCGTGTCATAAAAGTGTGATAATTAAATAGATTAATTAAAAAGAAAAAAAACCAACAACAAGAAAAAAACTAATGAAGAAAAAGAAAAAAAATTGAATCAGCTGGGTTAACCCTTCAAACCAGGTTAACCCATCAAACTTAGAATTCACGTCATGAAAGTTTGATAACTAAATAGGAAAAAACAATTGACGGGTTAACCCGTCAAACCAGGTTAACCCATCAAGTCCGGGATACGTGTCATGAAAACATGATAATTAAATAGAAAGAAATATAACATTAACAAACTAAACTAAATGACAAAAATTAATTTAAAAGCAAAAAAGCAAAAAAAAAAAATTCCGAGTTAACTTGTCAAACCAGGTTAACCCGTCAAACCAGGTTAACCCGTCAAACTAGAGATTCATGTCATGAAAGTCTGATAACTAAATAAAATAAAACTTAATATTAACAAACTAAATTAAACAAAACAAAAATTCATTAAAATAAAAAAACACAAAGAAAAAAAAACAAAAACAAAAACCCATAAAGACATAAAAAATATAAAAAAACAATTTTTTTTTTTAAAAAATAACTCAATTTTTTACTGTGGACTGCACTGTACAGTGCATAGTGAAACACAGAGCAATTTTAGTATATGTTATAATGTAATTTCTTATGCATTTTTTCTATTCTTTTTTCAATTTTTTAAACATATTTATTTATTGATAGAATAACACGGTTGCATTTATGTTTTGTTTTTTTAATTCAAAATGACAACGTTTTGAATTGCAGTAAAATTTCATTTTTTAAGGGTCCTTCAAGTTTGATGTCTTTTCAAGTTTGGTTCTTGCATATTTAATTGTTTTATTTTTGGCCAATTTCAACCCTTTTTTCTTTATTTTTTTCGCAACTTCATCTTGATTGCATTACATATAGTCCTTAAATATTGATGTGTTTTTCAAATTGGTCCTTAGCTTTCCAATTTTTAATTATTTAACGAATTTCAATCTGGCCACTTATAGTAATTTTTCTCTTTTTATTTGTTTTTTTTTTAATATTTGTTAATTGAAATATTTTTTTTCTTGTTAAAATATATTTTTTAGATATTTAAGAAGGGTTAAAAATCGTGTTATAATAACATAAATAAAGAAGATTTGGAAAGTGGATGTAAAGAGGTGAATTTATCAACGAAAGAGTAGGAGGTGGTTGTGGTGGTCTAGAGAGTGAAGGCAGCGACGTCAATGGTTGCTGTTAGTAGTAAGCGGTGGTATTTTTTTTTTTTCAGGCGGCGACGTCAAAGTTTGCAAGAGTGTTGCTTGCCTCAGGTAGAGTAGACAAATATAACAGAGATCTAAAACCCTATTTTTATGACAAAATGTTGAGTTTTTAGTTTACTTTGGCATTAGGAATCCATCAAACTTGAGTCCTCCCTTCTCTCTTGGTTTGCAAGGATTAGTTCCGTTAATTGTCCGAATTAGAATGAAGATGCAATTAGAGTTAGGTTAACTTCAATAATGGGAGATTAATTTGAGAAATAGTTTAATAATATGTACATAGAAATATAAGAAACAGAAATATATCAAGTCATCTATCACAAGCATCCATGAAGTTTCTAAAAACTAGAAAATTTTCTAACATTATAAAGAAGGTATGGGAAGGGGATGTTTCACATTCATCAGAGAACATCATAGAGATTCTCCTAATACAATCGTCGACTTTATTGGAAGAATCAAATCACTGAAATATCATAGGTTCAGCATAAGAAGCAAGATAGATCCAACATATCTAATATAAAACTGTATGGCAAAAAGTTTACTTTTCCGAAGCGAAATAAAAACAGCTATAATGCATTGCATCATCTGCCTTGTGATCATCTTTCAACAACATCTCAAAAAACAAAAACAAAGAAAATACGGAACCGAAACATAAATCTCCGTTAAACATCAACCCAAATTGCTTAATTTCAACCACTTATTTTACATCGTTGAAACTACTAGGAACTGCCTACATTATACCTAACCCAAAAAATTAGCCTACGAAACAGACATAAATTCTTCAAAATCGAAAATAAACAGACGTGCACAAGCAAATATAAAAAATTGCCTAGCTTTCACATAAAATCCTTCATTTTCTACATGATTTCAATACCCTCTTTGCGAATTTAATTAATTAAATTCACTCAAAATCAAAACTTTAATTTATTCACTAAATCACAAATTAATTAACACATAAATTAAAAATAGTAATAATAATAAAATTAACTTCATAAAATTAACAATATTTTAAATAAGATAAGTTGAATAAAATAAAGAGGCAACCAATAATTCAGAACAACCACATGTTTATCAATTTATTGATGACAAATCATCACACACAACTAGCCAAGAAAATTACACAAAGCAGACACTCCGAGCCTTAAGTTGATCTTCGTAAGTGACAAACTATTGTCGAAGATCTCAGCCGACAGGGCCCTCACAGTAGTAAACCTAAAAAAATTAGACAAACATAGAATTTAATAATGATGTATTAAGTTCAAAGAAATTTAAATTGCTCAATGAATTAGTCAACTTTGCATTTTATCATGACACGACATGCCTTGTCTTGTTTTTTTGCTCTGGTTCAATCTGATGGAGTTCCACTTAAACTTGCCCCTCTAAAACGCGAGAGGTTTTGTCAAATAAACATTGAAAAGAATTTAAAAGAAAAAAAAAAGGAATTGAAGAATGGATAAAAATGTGAAACTAAATATGATATATTTAACTACTCATAACCCGTACCTAATCAGATGTTTCTTCACCACTGTCATCATCGTCAACCTTGATTTTAAGGATATGTTTGATCTTTGGCCAATCTTCTCCTGTTCCCCTTCGGCACCTTTTGTTCAAACTTGGACAATCACTAATATCAAGATTTTGAAGTTTCTTTAAATTGCCGATGCAATTTGGCATTTTTTCAATGTTTGGACAGTCTCTGATGATAAATGCTTGTAAGGATTCTGCAGATCCTTGAAGAAACTGTTCTGGTAAAGCAAGAGTTGCTGGTAAGTTGCCAAATAGTACAATACGAAGGGAAAGGGAAAGAGGTTGAATTTTTTCCTCTTTCTCTTCTTCTATTATCATCAAGTCAAGCTTTTTACATTCAGTAACAAAAAATTCTTTCAGAGTAGTTAGGCATTTTATGCTTCTTGGCAGAGAAATCAAGATATCACATCCAATAATAAACAATTTCCGAAGACTTCTAAGACCTTGCATATCTTCACACAAATTTTCTAGATTTTCACAGTAACCAATGAATAAAGTTTAAAGACACTCCAAGCATCCAATCCCTCCTTCTGGCAACCGCTTCTGCTTAGTAACTACATATAAAAATTTAAGGCTGATCATGTACCTCACATCTTTGGGCAGCTCTTCTAATCCGTCACCTACAACCAGAGCTTGCAAATTTTGCAATTTGAAAAGAGATTTTGGGAGTCTTTTTATTTTTGCGTTCTTGTCAAAATTGAGATATCTCAAATGTTTCAAGGCGCCAATCCTCTCCGGAAAAGCTTCAAATTCAGAATCATCCAATAATTCCAAAGACCGTAAATGCTTAAATTCTGACAAACATTTCTCAAAGTCTGTTTTGCATGTAGGCCCCGCTATACTATCTGCAAAGACTATTGACCGCACTTGATGGAAGTTGTTTGGGAACTTGGGGAGAGTTTTATGAAAAAATGAATCAGAGTCAAGAACTGTCAGATGACGGGTCGTTTTGGAAATTTGGTGGTTTTGAGAGCTTATGATTGAAAACTCATTTTGAGCCAATGATGATGCAAGATCATGCATTAAATCATGCATCTTAACGATAGCTCCAACCAAGAGCGGAGCTAGGAATTTTTTATGTGCTGGGCTGTCAAGCACATATATAAAAATTATTTTTCAAGATCAATTATTAACTTTTATATATATATATATATATATATATATATATATATATATATATATATTCAAGTTAATAATAAAGTTTTAATTCAAATTTAAAGTATATAAAATTTTAAAAAATTAAAAATAAATTACACTATCGAAGTTGCACCTTTTCATATTTTATGGAATAAAATTCATCTATGATCGAATCAAAATCAATATCTTCAACAAGCTCTAGTTCAATGTAAATCATCATAAAATATGCTAAAAACTCATATTTTATTTTATTTTTATTGTGAAACATAGTTTTAACATGTTTTATTGCTGAAAATGCTCGTTTTATGGTGGCAATGAAAATAGACAAAATCAAAATAAGACCAATCAACTTATCAATCAAATGATTGTTATGTTACTTATTTATTTTAACTAATCCTCGACATAATTCAGAAATGATAGACATATTCTAAAAGTTCTTATGATGAATCACATCAATCTAAAAATACTATATCCGAGAGCTCAAATAATACATCTCTTGTTCATTGAAATCTTTATGATAAAATTTCTTAGCAAACTTACAAATAGCATCAACTTTAAATGATTTAAAGTTGTCCTTAGGTTTTAAAGCAGAGCTAAATACAAGAAGTTTCAATGTCCCATCACTGAATCTAGAATTTAATTATTTCAACTAAAAATCTATTATTGAGTTAAATATATCATAATGATAATGTTGGTAAATTGTCACTGGTTTTTGTTATTGACATAAATGACTTGTAGTCTTTTTATACGAATCATTTATATCTGGTGTGTCAATCTCATATTGTATGCAAATAGATTGCACATATGCAAAGAGAAAATCAAATCCAGCATCTCTCAAATTCGAAGCAATGCTTTATTAGTTGGTAAAAAATAAGATATAATTAAATCAATTTTCAAGTTCACAAGCAGGAGTTCTCCATCTTTTTCAAGAAGACAATATTTTCTTTTTATCTTGTCATAACCCAATTTTTGACCATTTTATTTTTAATTATTATTATTATTTTATTTACTGAAAAGGATTATAAAAATGATGATGAAAAAATAATAATGATGAAAAAACAAGTAAAATGAAATAAATGAAGAATGAATTAAAATTTGGGTTAAGGGCAACATGATTGGAAGTTTAAAGATTTAATTAAATTTTTGACTTGTTTTAATTAATCAAATCAAGGGAATTAATAAATTTTGAGACTTAATTAAGCTTGGAATTAATTTAATTAATCCAATCAAGGATTTAATTGGAGAATTAATAAGTTTTGAGACTTAATTAAGCTTGGAATTAATCCAATTAAGGGTTTAATTGGAGAATTAATAAGTTTTTAGACTTAATTGAGCTTGAAATTGATTTAATGAATCTAATTAAGGGTTTAGTTGGAGAATTGATAAGTTTTTAGACTTAATTGGACTTTGGATTTAATTGATTTAATGAATCCAAATAAGGGTTTAGTTGGAGAATTGATAAGTTTTTAGACTTAATTGGACTTTGGATTTAATTGAATTAATGAAATCAGGGACTTAATTGAAGAAATATTAACGTTTGAGGGCACAATGGTAATAAATTAAAATCCAAGGATCAATATGTAAATGGCGCTGAGATGCAGGGGTTCAATTAACATTTACCCAAGGACTGTACTGCAAAAATTCAAAATGTCAAGGATCAAAACGCAAATTGCCATTAACATCAGCACTGTTCATCTTCTTCACCCGAAAACAAGAAGAAAACGCATGCCTTTATTGCATTAAAGGCATTCTCTGGTTATAAAAACCAGAGAAGGAGAACCGGCAAAGGGGAGAAAATAACAGAAACAAAGAGAGTGGGGAAAGAGGAAAAAAGGTGGAGGAGCAAAACCGAAAGAGAAAGGAGAGGCTAAAACCCAGACACAAAAAAAACAGGCCACGGAGAGAGACCACGAGCAGCGGAGGAAGGAAGCAGCTAGCCCACCAGTCCTCCATCACGTCTTCGTTTCTCTGCTTCCAGAGAGGAAGTAACACCGGGAACATAACAAGGCGCAAGAACAGAAACTGTACAGAGGGGGGCAAGTTTTCTGCCCCTGTTTCTTCTCACAGAAACAGAGGCGTTCGTGCCTCACGATCGTGAGGCACGAACGCGTGAAGAAAGGCCATTCTCTGGCTTTATAAGCCAGAGAAGGAAGAAGAACTGAGGAGAAACACGAAAAAGAAGAGGACAGAACCAGTGGACGAGAAGAACAACACAGACGGACGCAGACGAGCGAGGAAGACGACGAGCAGGGGAACAAACCGAAACAAAAAGAAGAAGACAACTGAACAAGGAAAGCTAAAACAAAGGAGTAGACAGAAAGCAGTCACAGAGAAGAGTAACGCTGGTCAGTTGTCATCCCCGTCTTCAAGTGCAGCAACAGGTAAGTTGCGTTGCCCCTCCCTGCATTTTAATTGCATGTTGCTGTAACAGGCGTGCGTGAGCGGTTCACGCACGCCCGCGGGTAAAAAAAAAATAGAAAAATGGCCAGCCGGGTCAAGCCTGTGACCCGGCTAGGCCTGCTGGGTTCAGCCCAAAAAAAAAAAAAAATAATAAAAAAAAAAATAATAAAAAAAATGTGTATGCATAAATAAAAATAATGTTATTTATTGGTTTATTCACTGATGCCAGAGTCAGGAATAAAAATACCAATTTAAATTTATATTATTTTTATTCGTTGTATTTTTATTTGTTTAGCTAGAAAAATAAAAAATGTGTGCAAGTGTAAAAATAAATTTATTTTTATTTATTTATTCACTGGCGTTAGATTAGGGAATAAAAAAAATATATTGATCTAATTTTTGTCGTAGCTACGAATTTTTACCAACGCCAGAGTTGGAATTATTTGAGCTCGAATATTCACTGGTGCCAGAGTCAGAAATATTATAAACAAATCATCACAGCATAAATTAATAAATATTTAATAATTTAAGACAAAACCAACAATGCAGTCTGCCTTAGGCAGAACGTTTAAGAGGTGATAATATCTTCCCTTTTACGTAACCAATCCCGAGTCATAGAATCTCTGTTGACCAGTTAGGGTTCCTAGTGACCATAATACTAGGTGGCGACTCCTCAAACGAGACATTTTTCCCTAAAAGAACTGGATGCCAGAAATCTGTTCTTTTTCTATAATTCAAGAGAATTATTATTTTTTAGGGCCACCGCGATGTCGGGTGCGACATATCTAATAAAAGATAGACTATTCATATCTAAACTTAAAGAAAAATATTCAATTTTCTTATTTAGGATTTCACTAGTATTTTATTTAGGTTATTTGCTAATAATAATTTTATCTTCCCGATTAATATTTATCTTTCCTATTTTGTAAGAGAATTTATTGTAGAAGCTCATAAATTATCATATAAAATAATTAAATTTTAATAAATGTATTAACAAGATTTAGTTAATGGATGTCACGAGGAAACTGGTTAGTTTTTTAAATTTTAACCGAACCAAGATTAATATATTTAATAACATCTTACTTTTAATACCATAATATATATCGACTAAAATCTTTTAGTCATGTATGTGAAATCCAAAATAAATTTATATTTTTAAAAAATATTAAAGATAAAGGAAAGAATATAATTTAATTATTTTTTCGTGAAGATATATTTATCAATTTATTGGATAAAAGATAGATTATTTATATAAAAACTTAATAAAAAATTTCAATATTTCAACTGGGTTTTTACTGAGTTATGCGTTTTGGTTGTTTGCTAAGAATCATTTTGCAATCTTAAATACTATTAGATGGGAATATTAATGCCAAATTGAGGTAATTTTTACGAGAATATATTTAGAAAATTTTAATTTAGACCCGTTAGAGCACTAAAAAATCTTTTTTCAGAACTTATTAATTGCTGCATTTGTGTGCATTGGTGTGTAAATTAGAGTTTTGGACACTGAAGGTTAGGATTTATTTTTTTTTAACCTGGGCTACAGCCCCCCTCAGCCTTGTACACCCCTCAGCCTACCTCCAACCATCCCATCCTTATAATCTTGGAAGAAACATCTTGAGATCAACTCGCGCACATAACGCAAGGCAACATCTTCCAAGTTCTCATTTGGATTTGATGATTGAAGAATGAGCCCATGTGCCATCCAAAATTGCACCAATTCGAGATCTACGAAGGGGGAATCTTTTGGAAAAACAGAACAATAAAGAAAGCATCTTTTCAAGTGAGTCGGCAGTCTTTGATAACTTATTTTCAAGGCAGGTAAAATACCATCTCCCTCTTCTTCCCACTTCTCACTGTCTCTCGCCGATTCCCACTCTTTTACATCAGTCTTACCATACAGTTGAGTCCCCAAGTTAATCACTGCCAGAGGAACTTGCTTGCATTTCGCCACTATTTCTTTCCCAATTCCAACCAAATTTGGATGCATTTTCCCTTCCTTGAATGCACACTTGTAAAACAACGACAGACAGTCCTCCTGACCAAGAAGACTTAGGTTGTACGCAGTAACTGTACCCATAATCTCAGCAACACGTTGACTACGGGTAGTTACTATGATCTTACTTCCACCAGCACCTTTTGATAAAAAAGGCTTCAACAACAACCATTTTTCAGCATCTTCATTCCAAACATCATCCAAAAGAAGCAAGTATTTCTTACCATTCAAAATTTCTTCAAGTTTTTTATTAAGTTCACCCTCATCCAAATCCGCACATCTTTCCCCAGTTGCAGATTTAATAATTTTTCGTACCACTTGTTTCAAGGAAAAATCATCTGAAACACATGCCTCCATCTTCAGATCAAAATGATGAGTATTTACAATCTCGTCATCACACACCGATTTGGCAAGAGATGTCTTCCCCAAGCCTCCCATTCCTACAATCGGAAGGACAAGAGGATGTGCATCAACAACCTTAAAAGGTGCTACTAAAAGGTTGATGATGCATTCTTTGTCTTCATCTCTTCCGATAAGACCGGAAAAGCTCTCAAAGGATCGGTTCATCTCTGTTTCCTCATGCAAGACATGACCACAATCAATAGGCTGCTCGATGAGGTTGAAGTCAGACTTAAGAGATGAGATCTCAGCTAGTCTTTCTATGATGCTCTTTATCTTATGACCCATTCTTAAACGGAATGCAATCTTATTAGAAGATAGACCAAGAGAACGCCGTACCTTACTGCTGGTGCTGCCCGTAGTTTTCACCACCTGCCTTCGCAAAGTTTCACACTCGATTTCGTCCAGCACGTCCTCTGCATCATACAAGACTTCTCTGAGCATATGGAGCCAGAGCCGAATCCTGTCATTCTTTGATTGTTGCTTCTCAGCATCGGACAGCACCGCGTTGATGGCTTTCAATCTCTCTTCAAGACGTGCAAGGTCATCTTCAAGTCCCCATGCCAAACGAAATTCTTGAACAGCAAAAGAGCCTAGCTTCCCTAAAAGGGATTTTGCAATCTCGGCAGCAAAAGCTTCTGCCATTTTCTTTTCGAGTGAGGGGAGAAGTGTTTGATAGGAAAAAATGATTGAGATAAGAGTGGAGTTCTGCTTTCTTTTCTAAGTGGAGAGGAGAAGTCGTTGAGTCTTCTTAATTAAAATGTAAAATGGCTCCATGGAAATCAATTGTTTTTTTAGAAAGATCATTTTTTTTTTTAAAATTTAACTTAATTTTTTTTTCATTTATTTTCTTCTCATATATTTTTTAAAAACTAGTTTTAAAAAAAATTTATGTTATTAAATTTTATAAAGTTCATGGGTCTATTAACAAGTTTGGTTGATTGAGTCGATTCACGGGTGTAACAAATTACTTTTTTAAATTAATTTTTTTTTATTCTTAAATATTAAATTAATTAAAAATTTAGTTTCATAATTGATTTCATTTTTTTTTATTATGTTATTGTAAAACATATCTCACTATTGAAACTCATAACTTACTAAATTCATAATTTGAATTAAAATAAATTCATAATTTGAATTAAAATATATAGATAATTTCATAGATAATTAATTTTTTATTATGAGTGCATTACAGCTGCCGAGCATCTTTCACCATTGTATGCCCTATTTTTATTTTTATATTTTTTTACTCTAAATGGTTTGTGGATGGGTTCGTAGAATTTGGGTAAACCCCTAACTTTTGCAAAGACCAAATAGAGCAAACAATTGTTTTTTCGTGCTGTAGTGAGTTAATTATTGCCTACAAATCAATTTATTATTATTAGTGTATTACAACCGTGGAGCATCTTTGACCACTGTGTGCTCGCTCTCTCTCTCTCTCTCATATTCTTATTTCTCTTTGTTTAACAAAAACCACATTCCCAATATTTCTCCTGCCGATGGGTCCCTTTGTGTAATTAGAAACCCTTAGGCCTTGTTTGTTTCCCGGAAAGTAGTTTCCGGGAAACCATTTTCCAAACTTTCCTTTGTTTGTTTGTCATTAGGAAAGTTGGTCAACGGAAAATAATTTTCGGTCAGCGAAAAACACTTTCTAGTCAACGGAAAACACTTTCCGGTCAACGGAAAACACTTTCCTGTCAATTTTAGTCAAAAAAAAAAAATTGACTTGGTTTTCAGGAAAGTGTTTTCCTTTTAGCTGTGTTTGTTTTCCGGAAAGTGGTTTCCGGGAAAGCACTTTCCAAACTTTCTTGTGTTTGTTTGTCAGTAGGAAAGTTGGTCAATGGAAAACACTTTCCAGTAAAAGGAAAATTTGACTTGGTTTTCAGGAAAGTGTTTTCCTGAAAAATTTGAGGGGAAAACACTTTCCGAAAGTTGTGAAAAATTTAGAAATGTCATTATTTGCTGATTATATCAAATTTGATCCTCAAACTTTTGATTGCTATATATATTTTTTGTTTTGAATATTTATTTTTCAATTTCATCTCTGAAAATTTTATTTTTATATTAACTTTGGTCTTTATTTTTATAATTGCTATTTGCTTTTTTCTTATCATTTTTTTATTGAAATTTTTTATTTATCAAATTTGATCCTCATTCTTTTGATTATTACTTATTTTATTTGAAATAATTTATGAAATGTTGATTATTATTATTTTAATTTTTTCATTTTTCATTTTTTTTTTAATTTTTTTAGATTTGATCCCTATTATTTTGATTATTATTTGTTTTATTTGAGATAATTTATGAAATTATATATTTTTTTTCAATTTCATTCTTATTTAACTTTTTAATTTGTAAGATTTGTTCCTTATTATTTTAATAAACTTGAGAAAAATAAAATATTAATAAGTTATTTTCCATCTCATTTTCCATGACATAACCAAACACTGGAAAGTGTTTTCCAGTTCATTTTCCATAACACTACCAAACATCGGAAAATACTTTCCCGGAATTCACTTTCCAGGAATTTACTTTTCCCGGAATTCATTTTCCAAAAAAAATTCACTTTCCTGCAAACAAACGGAGCCTTAATTTTAAATCCTAAACACATCGACATACATGTCATATTTAAGCATGTTATGTGAAATACACTTCATGAATTGCTTGTTTAAAAGGCTGTTTTCTTTTTCATAATATTAACGATTTAATCCTTAGTTGTTTCTGTGTAATTGGCCAAATAAGGCAGATACTGCTTTGAAGTTCTATATATATAGGAATTGAGGATCGGTCTTAGCTCGCTTGCTACCATGACAGTCCAATTCTTATGAACACGGCTCTATATGGTCCTTCCATTTCTGAATCATTTATAGCATTAATTTTACTACTCTTCTCAAGGAACCATAATTCCACCCGAATTTCAAGCTGCTGAAGAGGGAAAATGTTGTTTAATAAATTAAGTACATTCTTAATTTATTTGATTATTTATACTACGTAACATAACCATATAAAAAAAGGTAACGGTGAGAGTTTTTCAAGGTTTTGGAATAAGAGTGGAGTTCCGGTTAATAAAACTCACATGGTCGAGCTCATTTGGAGACTTGGGGAGAGTTTGATGAAAAAATGAAATGACTGACAAATGACGGGTCGTTTTGGAAAATTGATGGTTTTGAGAGCTTATGATCGAGCACTCATTTTGAGCCAATGATGATGCAAGATCATGCATTTGAAATAAAATATAATCTTGGAAGAAATATTTTGAGATCCACTCGCGAACATAACGCAAGCCAGCATCTTCCATGTTTGAATTTGGATTGGATGATTTGAATGTATCCATGTGCCATCCAAAATGGCACCAATAAAATGGTATCAAAAAGTATTTCGGTGATTGTTTTGTAAAATATTTTTTATTTAAATATATTTTAAAATAATATTTTTTTTTATTTTTTATAAATATTTTTTACATCAAGACATCTAAACTATCTAAAAATATATAAAATTAAGTTTAAATTAAAATAAATAAATTTTAACAAAACATCTTTTGAAATGCCATTTCCTAATAGCATCCTGGTTGGTATATTTGTTGCTGTGAATTATGAATTGGCTACCTGGGACGCTAGTTGTCTGGGAAAATAATATATAATAAATTGAATACATTATATTTGATATCAATTGAAATTGTGGCTCGGAAAATAGGGATATATGTTAATATCATGGTGAATTTTTTAATATGCCAAAGATCCTTGAGTTTCGCAATTGTGTTGTAGCTTCTCCCATGGAATAGGGATCTTTCCTTTTTCATTTTCTCTCTTTTCCTGTAGTGATTTTGGAGGTTACATTTTGTAAATATTTTTAGTATTTTATAAATATTTTAATGGCAAATATAAATAAAAAAATAGTTTTAAAAAATATTATTTTAACATATTTAAAAAAACTTTAAAAAATACCCTACATCAAAAAAAAAAAAAAGACCCTGCCGTATTTTATGATATGTGTTTGAATTATTATCTTTGGCATGGACCCTTATCTTTGACCATTGAAATTTATTTTAAGAGTTCTTTTTGGTGGAATTTATGTGCTTTTATTAAATGCACCCATTTCATTAAAGGCGCTTAGCTGGTGCACTTCTTTGACTTGGACCCACATCTTTGACCATTGTTTGCTTCTTCTTCTTCTTTTACTCTAAAAATCAAGTGGGCTCACAGGGAAGCATGGATAAGCTAACTTGAATAAACCTATTAAATTCAGATGATTTTATAAATAATTAATTTCTTATTATGAGTGCATTACAGCTGCGGAGCATCTTTGACCATTGCTTGCCTTTTTTTTTTTTTTCTTTACTCAAAATGGTTTGTGGATGGATAAAATGGGTTCGTAGAATTTGGGTACCCCTAACTTTTGCAAAGACCATAAAGAGCAAACAGCTGTTTTTTCGTCTTGTAGTGAGTTAATTATTGCCTACAAATAAATTTTTAAAGGTGTATTTGAGATTGAGATAGTTGATTATAAATATATTAAAATTATTTTTTTTATTTTTTTAAAAAAATTTTTAATAGTACAATTCAAAAACATAAAAAATTTCATTTTAAGATAAAAAAAATCAAACACACCCTTAATATGAGTGCATTGAGAGCATATTTCGGTTTTTTTCATTAAAAAATATAGTAAAATAATATTTTTTTTATTTTTTAAATTTTTTTTTAATATCAGTGTATTAAAATGATCTAAAAATATTAAAAAAATATTAATTTAAAATAAAAATATAAAAAATTTTAAACTTTTTTAAAAATATTTTTAAAATATAAAAACAAGCAGAAAGAAGAAGCATACTAAATTCTAAGTATTGATACGAAGAGGAAAAACGCCACACCCTTTACTTCATTCCGTAATGTAATTTTAACTTTGTATACAGAAATTTACAGTTAAAACACGAATATGTTAATCCCATGACTGCTCATAGTAATTCTCCCATCGACGGGTCCATTGCGTAATCTCGAAATCTTAAATTCTAAATTTTAAATTTATGAATATATATTAAAGTCTTTTAGACAAGTAAATATGAAACACATGCCATCTTTAAGCATGTTGTGTGAAATGTAGTTCATGAATTGCTTGTTTAAAAGGCTGTTTTCTTTTTTATAATATTAGCGATTTAATCATTATTTGTTTGTGTAATTGGCCAAATAAGGCAGATACTGCTTTGAAGTTCTATATATATAGGAATTGAGGATCGGTCTTAGCTCGCTTGCTACCATTTCTGAATCATTTATAGCATTAATTTTACTAGTCTTTTCAAGCTGCTGCAGAGGGAAAATATTGTTTAATAAATTAAGTACATTCTCATTTTTTTTTTTATTTATACTACGTAACATAACCATATATATAAAAAAGGAAACGGTGGGATATTGGATTCATGGACTCTTAAGAGTTTTAATAGGCTATGGGTCTGGTAGTTTTTGGGACGCGGGCCAAACTAGTCCTAAGATATTTTCTTTCAAACATGGCCAGGGAGAAAAAAGAAAGTAAAATAAAAATATATATCCTTTACTTCGTGGTGATTGAAGGAACGAATGAATGATGGTCATCAAATCTTTTACTTTGGAAAAAAAATCTTTTAAAGAATCTATCCTTTACTTAGAACTTCCTAAGCAGTAAGCATAATAGCATAAACAACCCTTGTAGAAAACCAAGTGATATCTCTCTCAGAATATGAGATGCATCAGAGATCAAAGATGATCATGACCTATCCTATCTTACGTATTTTCTCAAGAGTTTTCAGTGATGATGATAATTAATTTTGTAAAAATTAGATTTAAAAATATAAACAATACACAATTAATAATAATAATGGGTACGAAAATGCAAGAATATTAATCAATCACCGATAAATCTTGAACCAAGATGCTTAAGAATAAAACTGATATGTTGGATAATTTATTGATTTCTTAGTTCAAGTAATCTCATTCGTTCTCCTTAGTCAAGATATTTGATAATGTAATACGGAAAGCCTAGGGGTTGATAATTGTGATGACTGATAGTTGTGATAATAGCATGTAGTGTCTAGTAAGCCAAGTAATTAACCTGTAACTAGTACCTGCAAAAGATTTTTTTTGATGGACATATGGACTCTTCAATGGTAAAGTCAGTAAATTTATAGAAAGAGAGTGCAATAACATTTTAGAGAGATTGACTTTGACAATATGTATGTTAAATGAAAAGATTGTCAACTAGTCCATGAATCTTGTTCTTTTATGGAGAGAAGGGTTAAAGTGTAACTTCACCCTTTTGATATTTTGAGTTGCATTATACTCGAAGTAATATGTATATGATCAGTGAAATAGAAAAATTCTTTAACAAGTGTTGGGCTTAGACAAGGTGCTTGAGCTCATTAAAGATGAATAACTAGTCCAGACGTGTTGCTTGGATCCATGAATGTTGAGCTTGGGGCGCGTGACCGAGCCTAAGGGAGTGCTGGGGTGCATGCACAATACCCTTGTTGGGCAGCACACTCAGCCAGGTGGTGGGTGCACACCTAACACTAGGGATGAGTAAAAAAACCGATTAAACTGAGATAACTGAAAAAAATATAATCAAAAAAACCAAACCATGAAAAAAAACCAATCAAACTTATTAGAAATATTAAAAAAAAATTTGGTTCGACTTTAATTTTAAATGGATGAAACCGAATAAACCGAACTGAACCGGTTAAAATAGAAATAAAAAAATCGGTGGTAGTGTTGTACTATAAATAGCTTTTCATTCCAGACCCATCTATTTTTTAAATCATTCTTCTAACCCTAGAACCCCCCCTCCCACACACACACACACACACACACCCACTCCCTTGTGTTCATCTCTCTATTAGAATCCAGAAACCCCCCTAGCCCCCTCTCCACGCGCAGGCACACACACAAACACCTACTCGACGAACCTCACAGACTCCTTCTCAACTTTTTCTTCTTTGGCGTCGAACTCGAACACACTAAATTTCAACTCAAACAAGCCATGACTCACTCGTAGGGAGCGTTTTTAGTTGCTATTGAAGCTTTCATGGGGAAGAAGACACACTTGTAACCCCAAAAGTTGATGGGACTAGTTACTATTAAATGGAATACTCCAAGCACAACAAGAAGAGAAGTTACATCAGCAAAAAAAAACAAGATAGTCCTCTACATGCAAAAGCTTGTGCCAAGGGTGATGTGTTAAGGAACTCAGTTTATGGCATTATGTCTGCTTTCCATGAAAAGATGCTTACGAGCACCAAAACATGTCTTCTTGATAAGGATTGGGTTACTAAAAGCATACCCCCTTTTTGGAACCTATAAGTTGTTTGTACAGAAACTGCATCATTCCCTAGATTTCCAAGCTAGCTAGCAAATCGAACCAAACCGGTTTGAAAGAGGAAAAAGCTGAACTGAAACAAGCCGGTTTGAACCGATTTTAGGTTCGGTTCAGTTCAAAAAAAATTTTAAAAATAATTTTGATTTGATTATTTATTTTGATCGAGAACCGAACCAAATCAAAAATGCTCAGCCTTACCTAGCACCTAAGGTGGTGGGATGTATGCACCACACCCTTGTTGGGTAGCACACCTAGCCAGGTGTTGGGCACACACCGACTACCTAAGGTGCTGGGGTGTAGGTTGAGCACTTGACGTGCTAGGCATATGCCCACCATTGGGCGTATGCCCAGATTGGTGCGCACCCATCCCAACAAGGGCTCTAGCTACATGCTTGAGCTCCTTTTCCTTGCCGCCAGCTATATATTGGGCTTGAGTTTGGTAGCCTGAGCCTAATGACTGTTTTTTGGGCTTATTTTGAAAGATATTTTTGGATCCATCTAGGGTTTTTTTTTTTTATCTATTTTATTTGTATCCATCAACCACTAATCCCGCGAGGTTATAATAAAGTAACAATAGATGTTTATTTCACCCTAAAACCATAGAATTAAAATCATGTTGCATAATTAGATGCAAAAAAGTTATCAACCAATTGTTCCTGCTAGGCTAGGAAAACTAGACACCAAAAAGTATCCAGCAGCTTTAGAACTGGATTGCAGAAGGTTAAGTGATGCAGAGTAAACAATCGTAATTGCTGCCCATCAACCCATGTTGTTAGGTGCATGACTTGAAAAGCTTTCAGATTGAGCACTTTGTATCCCTTTGTTAGATTACTTCCAACTCATGCATCAGAACTCAGAAGAGAAGACTTCTGCATATTCCAAATCCAATGGTGATTTAGTTTTTATCAATCTTGAGCTCTGCAGTTTTAGTTTGTTTTGGCAAAACATAATTACCAAGTTCATTTACATTTTAAGAAACAATAACATTACTGGGTTTTATAGTAGTAGAGTTCCTTTTATTTACTGGATGAAATGATACTGATTTCTTAAGACTCGTGATAGTGTTTTCCTAGCACCAGCTCTGCTGTCTTTGTCTGCAAAAGAAAGCATCAAACTATCAGTAATTGATTCATAATTAACCAATTTACTTTGCTGTTTGCTATCTGTGAGTGTTTGTTTGAGTAAAAGAGAGGTCGATACTCCTGCTTCTACCAAATGATATCGTGGGATTTGAGGAAAGTGCCGACGAGGACTGTTCCTCAAAACATTTTTATTCTCTTAAGCTGTTTTTCTACGCTTCTTAATGCTTCAAAAATGCACTGCAATAACTACTGTAGGTTCGTCAAAACCATCATGTTCATCAATCCAAGGTAGCTCTGACTTTCAGTTATGTAACGTCAACCAAATTAACAATTTGACCCCAGAAGGCTTCTCGATTTTCTGGTGCCTGACTGTGACATCTTCATTATTGCCTCTAGCCCATATAGCTAATTATTTCCATCCATGCCATAATGAAATAAACAATATAATCTAATGCCATAAGTTAATCAAAATACCAAGCTGCTAATGGAAAGAAAATGAGATGGCCAGTGGACGCCTTTACTTTAAGGGATGGAAGAAGTTCTGAAGCTGATGCTGTCCAGTTATCAAAATCATTTACATTATTACTCAGTCTAAAGGATAAATTAAGTACGGCTACCAAAACGTGGCGTCAGTCTCGCAAGAAGAGAAGCCTAATTGTTCAAAATGGTTCTTGTTCTTACTGCTGGAAATGCAGAAAGTTAGAGAGCAACTATTTCTGCTTGACTGTGGACATTGTCCAGAAGAACTCGTTTTACATTCAAGTTTTAAATTTTTGGGATATTTTACTGTATGTGCTTGTGTTAGTATGATGCGCGTCATCTGAAAAGACTGGTAGTTTTGTATACTAACTGTGATCAGAAACCGATGGAAGATCAAATGGAATTGCTGGAAGTCAAGCCATCAGATTAGTGCTACGCTGCTGATTCTTGATGACTGAAGCGGTATGGTTTTTTTTCCCCATCAAGAACCAGATTACATTTATAGTGCAGCTTTCAGGCTCTAAACCTATCAGGATGTTGCAAAATGAAGGTAGCAGCAGCAAACTTTTTGCAGCCTACATATGATTGCCTCTAATGGAAGTTTCTTTGATTTTCGTTTTTCTTTTTGGAATAGAAAATCTACTCAGCATGATAGCTAGCTAGTCATGCAGACCTTTAGACTTCAGAGTTTAGAGCAACAGCATGTTCCCATGCATTATTCAGGTATAAAGAAAGGGTAGATGTTCTTGTATTATTAGAAACAAGTAGCTTGCTCCTTCTCCTCCCAACTTCAGCCTTTTAGTTTGTTTAGAAGGTTGAGTTTATATGTTAAGCATAATATTTTAAATAAGATAATGAGGCAAGCCAATAATTCAGAACAACCAAATGTTAATCAATTTATTAATGATAAATCATCACACACAGCTAGCCAAGGAAATTGAGGCAGGGGAAATTACACAAAGCAGGCTACTCCGAGCCTTAAGTTGATCTTTGTAAGTGACAAACTGTTGTAAAAGATCTTAGCGGAAAGGACCCTCACAATAGTAAACATGAAGAAATTAGACAAACATAGAATTTAATAATGATGTATTAAGTTCAAAGATATTTAAATTGCTGAATGAATTAGTTAACTTTGCATTTTATCATGACATACCTTGTCCTGTTCATTTGCTCTAGTAACATTGAATTGGCAAGACTAGTAACATTGTGTGAAAAACTTTATAATTCCCATGATTATGCAGAATAAGGCCATGCTAAAATTATATTGAAATGTTTTTCTTTTGATCTTAACTACAAATCATACTTTCACTAAATTCTGGATAATTCACGTGGTTCTGCTCAATCGCCCATCACTTGCCTAGATTAGTTTTTCTAATCTGAAACTTACCCTGATTACTTTAAATTATAATTTCCAACCGCCAACAAAGTAAGGAATTTCATATTAGCATATAAATGAAAATTGCCACTAGGATAGAAGCTAACCTGAAGAGTGTGGAGTCTAGATTCTAGTTTTCAATTATATCTTTCATCTTCATCCATCTGTAGAATGCTGTTTCAGTGAAGGAAAGAAAGAGAGGAAGAATCAACAAGAAGGTTTTGAGTGCTGTTTCAGTGAAGGTGAAGATGACAGAGAATGTCCATTTCTTTAAATCTTGGCCTAGAAACATCCCATGGCCTAGAAGAAAGGAAAATGACATGAACGAAACAAAAAGGAGCACTCCTTGTCTTAAAGCAGGATAACGATGATTAGATAAATTTAAGCTGCTTGTTGCTGGTGGCACATAGTTTAGAAAAGGAAAATGGGACAAATGAAAATGTTCAAAACAGAGCTCACAACACCACCCCTGCCTCCTCTGCAAGCTGCAACCTGGTTTCGTTTAATATTTTAGCTATAAAATCCAGTGTGACAAAAACCAGGTCTGAGTAAATATATTACAAATGGAAGAGCACCATATACAGCTCCAAATTCTATCTGAAAATCTCTACCACTATCATATATTTGGGCCAAACACGCCAAGATATCAATTCTACATGTAGTTCGTTTTTTTATTTTAAAAATATTATTAACAAATTTTGAAATTTTTTATTATTTAAATTATTTTTATATTTTTAAATCGTTTTAATGTACGGGTTAATAATAAATTTTTTTTAAAAAAATATTATTTTAATATATTTCCATATAAAAAATATTTTACTAAAAAATCCTTTTATTATCTGCATATCCATTTGATTCATCATTTTTAGCCTAGATATGCTATTGCCAAGTAAAACTCAATCTTATAATAATAGAACATTTAGGACTCTTTTTTGAAATCAATTTCTTTTGATGCATATTTTCTATTATTTTTTCAATTTTTTAAAATATTTTTTTATTGACATAAGGGCGCGGATTTAATTAATTAAATTCACTCAAAATCAAAACTTTAAATTATTCACTAAATCACAAATTAACACATAAATTAATAATAATAATATTTAAATTGAAGTTTATTTTTAAAGTGATGCAACTGTGTTGTAGCTTCTCCCATGGAATATTTACCAAACATGGTCGAACTCATTTGGGGACTTGGGGAGAGTTTGATGAAAAATCAGTAACTGACAAATGACGGGTCGTTTTGGAAAATCGGTGGTTTTAAGAGCTTATGATTTAAAACTCATTTTGAGCCAATAATGATGCAAGATCATGCATTTTAAAGGTAGCCAAGGGAATTGCTTCCTCGTTATCTTTTCAAGTGTGTCGGAGGTCTTCGGTGACTTACTTTCAAAGTTAGCCAAGGTAAAATACCATCTCCCTCTTCTTCCCACTTCTCACTATCTCTCACCGATTTCCACTCTTTTTCATCAGTCTTACCATAAAGTTGAGTCCTCATGTGATTTTAATCACTGCCAAAGGAATTTGCTTGCATTTCTCCACAATTTCTTTCCCAATTCCAACCAAATTTGGTTGGAACTCCTTTTGTTTTTTTTTAAAAAAAAACTAAAAATATTCGGGTTAGCTTACACGCATCTTAATTAAAATTATTTGAGGCCTTGATATTAATAACTATATAAGTTTTATTAGCCCTGAAGTTTATGGCACTTAAACTGATAATATCTAAATAACAAACTTAAAATTTAATCAGTTAAATTACATAATTCAGAGTTTTAAAACAACAATGCTGTAATTTTTTTTTTAAAATACACTTACAGCGGTGTGGGGGACAAACTATCAAGTTAGTAATCAACAAAATTTGTATGGAACTCATTTTGCCCTTCCTTGATAATTTTTTTCTTTTTTAAAAAAGATACATTTACAATGCTGTCATTATTATTTTTACGCTTTTAAAAAAATCAAGTTGGCTTACAGCGAAGCATGGACAAACTTTTTAAAAGTTTCGTTCATTACTAACTAGATATTTATCAAGTTAACCCTTTTATAATCAAACTATCATTTTTTTCTTTTTTCTTTTGTAAGTTTTTCATAGCCAGATGTAAATATTCCACTAGACGTATTATAAACGTAAAATACAACAATTCAATAATATATAAAATATACTAAATAAGAAAATTAAGAAAAAAAACCATGTAATAAAAGTTGAAAGCAAATTGGCGCAGCAGGCAACACAGAGATTGTACGTAACTTCTAAATAGTTGTTTGCTTGCAATATTTGTCGTTGTAAATTATGAAATGGCTACTTGGGATGCTATTTGTGTGGGGAAGTGAGACTTTTTTTCATTTAGGTGATGGAGTATTTATATAATTGACTAATCTAACGTGTTGACAGGTTCAGTCTACATTATGAAACACATGGACCCGCAAGGGTCCCTTTGCTTTTATACAAGTAATTGTACACAGTCACCCACTATTACAAAGAAAACCTAAATGAATGGGAAAAGTATTGTACTGTTACAATGTTTTTTTACTTTGTTTTTTTTTATATTATTTGTTTTTTTTGTTATGATTTTTTAAAAAAATTATTTTTGCTTATTTTATTTTTTAATATTGAGATGGTTGAAAATTTAGTTTTGTAATTTTTTTAATATTTTTTTTATTTTTTGTTATGATTTTAAAAAAATATATTTTTTCTTATTTTATTTTTTAATATTGAGATGGTTGAAAATTTAGTTTTGTAAATTTTTTTTATGAGGTTAACATAATTTGTGGATTTGTCAAGGTAACTTGAATTGATCTAGGTCAACCCAAGTTAATTTGCCAAATTCATGACCTGGATTATGAAACCATGATAACCTCATATAAAACAAATCAAAATAAATTATGAAGCTCAATTCTCAATCAACTTAAGGAATGAAATTGAAAAAAAAATTGACCTCAGTTAACCTGCTAAACTAAGATCAACTTAAGGAATGAAGCCAAATTCCGTGACTTGAGTTAGGAAATCGAGATAATCTCACAGAAAGTAAATAAAAAAATCATCCGAGTCAGCTCAGGTTAACTTTCCACGCCCGCTCAGGTTAAAGAAAAATAAACTCGAGTCAACTGGATTAACCCGCCAGACATATGACCCGAGTCATGAGATCGAGACAACCTCATAGAAAACAAACTAAAATAAATCATGAAGTCTAATTCATAATCAACCTGAAGTTTAATGGTGAAATTGAAAAAAAAAAAAGTGTCAATTATAAGGTTGTATAGTAAAAAAATGTCAATTCATTTTAACTTGTTATGAAAAATGAAATTAGAAGAATAAAAATAATTATAGAAAAAAAAAACAAAAAAAACTACTATTAAAATGAATAGTATTTTATAAGGCTGTATAGTAAAAACATCATTTTGTTAGGCCTTGTAGAGGAGACTAATTCGACCGGTTTTTCTAAAATTTTGAGTATTTTTTAAAAAAGATTTAAAATGATATTTTTTTCGTATTTTATAAATATTTTAATGGGCAAATATAAAGAAAAAAAATATCTGAAATTTTTTTTAATATATTTTTTTTAAAAAAAATCTTTAGAAAATACCCTACACCAAAAAAAAAAACTGCCTTATTTTCTGATATGTGTTTGAATTATTATCTTTGGCATGGACCCTTATCTTTGACCATTGAAATTTATTTTAATTTTAAAAGCTCTTTTTGGTGGAATTTATGTGCTTTTACTAGTGCACTAAATGCACCCATTTTGAATAAAGGAGCTTAGCCGGTGCACTTCTTTGGCTTGGACCCGCATCTTTGACCATTGTTTGCCCTTATTTTATTTTTATTCTAAAGACATGTTTGTTTTTTGAAAAGTAATTTTTGAAAAATTATTTTTTAAATTTTTTTGTGTTTATTTATTATTAAAAAAGTTGGTCAATAGAAAACATTTTCCGATCAACAAAAAATACTTTTTACTCAACGAAAAATACTTTCCGGTCAATGAAAAATATTTTTCGGTCAACGGAAGATACTTTTCAGTCAAAGAAAATTTTGGCTTGGTTTTTAGAAAAGTGTTTTCTCTTTTAGCTGTGTTTGTTTTCTGAATTGTGGTTTTCGAAAAATCACTTTCCAAACTTTCTTGTATTTGTTTGCCATTAGAAAAGTTAGTTAATGGAAAACACTTTCCAGTAAAAGAAAAATTTGGCTTGGTTTTCAGGAAAGTGTTTTCCTGGAAAATTTGAGCGGAAAACACTTTCCAGAAATTGTGAAAAATTTAGAAATGTCATTATTTATTGATTATATCAAATTTGATCCTCAAACTTTTGATTACTATATATATTTTGTTTTGAATATTTATTTTTCAATTTCATCTCTTAAAATTTTATTTTTATATTAACTTTTGTCTTTATTTTTTAATTGTTATTTGCTTTTTCCTTATCATTTTTTTATTGAAATTTTTTATCTATCAAATTTGATCCGCATTCTTTTGATTGTTACTTATTTTATTTGAAATAATTTATGAAATGTTGATTATTATTATTTTAATTTCTTCATCTTTTATTTATTTTTATTTTTTAGATTTGTTCTCTATTATTTTGATTATTATTTATTTTATTTGAGATAATTTATGAAATTATATTTTTTTTCAATTTCATTCTCATTCAACTTTTTAATTTGTAAGATTTGTTCCTCATTATTTTAATAAACTTGAGAAAAATAAAATATTAATAAGTTATTTTCCAGCTTATTTTCCATGACTTAACCAAATACTGGAAAATGTTTTCTAACTTATTTTTCATTACACTACCAAATATTAGAAAATACTTTCTTGAAATTTACTTTCTCGGAATTTACTTTCTTCAAATTTATTTTCCAAAAAAATATTACTTTCTAGCAAATAAACGAAACTTAAAAGTGCTTCAATTAATTTATTAAATTTGTGATTTGAATCAGACGATTGATATAAATTTATAAATAATTAATTTCTTATTATGAGTGCATTACAGCTGCGGAGCATCTTTGATCATTGTTCGCTTTTTTTACTATAAAGTTTGTGGATGGGTCCGTAGAATTTGGGTGAGCCCCTAACTTTTGCAAAGAGAGCAAACAGTTGTTTTTTCGTCTTGTAGTGAGTTAATTATTGCCTACAAATAATTGTTTAGGGTGTTTTTTTTAGTTTTGAATAATTGTTTAAAAATATATTAAAATATTTTTTTTTGTTTTAAAAAATTATTTTTGATAAATAATCTAAAAATATAAAATATTTTATTTTAGATAAAAATAAATCAAACACACCCTTATTATAAGTGCATTATAGCTAAGGAGCATAGTAAATTCTGAGTATTGATATCACCCTTTACTTTATTCCGTAATGTAATTTCAGAAATTTTACATGGTTTGTTATTTATTTATTTTTTGTTTTTTATTATAATTTTTTTCAAAATTATTTTTGCTGATTTTATTTTTTTAATATTAAAATAGTTGAGAATTTAATTTTATAATTTCTTGTTCTTTTATTTTTTTTATATAAGTTAGCATGACTTGCAAGTTTGTTGAGGTAACATAAGTTATCTCATTTTATAGATTTGATGGGTTTTTAATTGAACTTGACTTTCTTATTCTATTTTTTCTCATATTATTAAAAAAATAGTTTTAGAGAAAAACTATGTTATTAAACTTTATGACGTATTAAAAATTAAAGGATATAAGAGAAACCATTGTTCTTCCAATTGCACTGAGGATTACAATAGTAATCCACACATTTTTGCTTTCTTTTTTCTTTTGGTGTTTTTTTGAATTATTGTTATGATAATTTGTTTCCTTTTATCTTATTTTTCTATAAGATTAACATGGTTTGAGGATTTGTTAGAGTAATCCCGGTTGCCCTGGTTTACGAGTTTGGTGGAGTGTTTTTTCTTTAATTGAACTTAAAAATTTTTTATTGTCTATTTTATTCTCATATAGTTATAAAAAAAAAAGTTTCAGAAAAAAGTTATGTTATTAAACTTTATAAAGTTCATGGATCTATTCACAGGTTTGGTTGATTGACTTGGTTCGCGGGTCTAGCAAGTTTAACTTTTTTAAATTAGTTTTTTTTTTCATCCTTAGATACTAAATTAATTGGGAATTTAGTTTCATAATTGGTTTCGTTTTGCCTTTTATGAAGTTATCGTAATCTAAAAAGCATCTCATTATTGGGATTGTATTTGATTTTATAATCATCTATTTTTGTTATTTGTATAGTTAAATAAAAAATAGATTACAATTTTATTTTTTTTATAATCCTAGTGAAGTTTATAACTCAATTCACATGTTTGACGTACTAGCCCGGCTTACCAGATTCATAGGTTTGATAAGTTTACCCACCGATATGATATGTTTTTTTTTTTTTTGTCTTTTAATTTATTTCTTCTTAATTTTATCATTTAATATTGGATTGATCGAGAAATGGACTGTATTATTGATTTTTATTTGCTTTCTAAAGATAGTTATATTAAATAAATATTTATTTTTAGATTAATATTTAATTTTGTAAGTATCTATTTTCTGATATGTGTTTGATTTATTATCTTTGGCACGGACCCTTATCTTTGACCATTGAAATGTATTTTAATTTTAAAAGTTTTTTTTGGTGGAATTTATGTGCTTTCATTAAAGGAGCTTAGCCGGTACTGTTATGAATTAAATTTGTTTTGATTTTCTATATCATTTTAATTAAATTAAATTAGGGTTGAATCATAATTACACCCTTGATGTTATTACTTAATCTTTACTTATATACCCAAATCTCAAGCTGCTGAAAAGTGAAAATATTGTTTAACAAATCAAGTACTTTCTTAACTTATTTGATTATTTAGGCCTTGTTTTTTTTTTTTTTTTGTATTTTAAAAACATTTAAAAAAAATGAATTTTTTTTTATTTTTTTCTTTACTTAAAATTAATATTTTTTAGTATTTTTTTTTATTATTTTAATGTAATGATGTCAAAATAATTTTTAAAAAATATAAAAAAATAATTTTAATATATATATTTAAAAAAAATACTTTAAAAAATAATAATTATTATACTCTCAAAAACATTATACACAACAAAAATATATCAAAAGGGTAACGGTGAGAGTTTATCAAGGTTTTGCTGGGATATTGAATTCATGGATTTTTAAAAGTTTTAATAGGCTATGGGCTAATAGTGTTTGGGCATGGCCCAAACTAGTCCTAAAATATTTTCTTTCGAGCATTGCCAGGGAGAAAAAATAAATAAAAATTTTATCCTTACTTTGTGGTGATTGAAGGAACGAATGTACGATGGTCATCAAATCTTTTACTTTGAAAAAAATCTTCTAAAGAATCTATTCTTTACTTGGAACTTCCTAAGCAGTAAGCACAATAGCATAAACAATCCTTGTAAAAAAGCAAGTGATGTCTCTCTCAGAATCGGAGATGTATCAGAGATCAAAGATGATCATGACCTATCTTATCTTATGTACGTTCTCAAGAGTTTTCAATTATGATAGTGATGATGCTAATTAATTTTATTTAGGTTAAAAATTAGATTTAAAAATATGATAAAAAAATAGAATAGAAAGTCCTGCTATTAATAAAAAACAATCACGAAATTTGCATTTAGATCATATAAGAAAAAATAAATAGATTAAAATATACACCTTAGTCTACGAGTTTAGTTTGGTAGAGTATGTTTTTTAATTGAACTTAACTTTATTAACATTTATTTTTTTTTCTTACATAGTTAAAAAAATAGTTTTAGAAAATAAAATTAATAAACTTTATAAAATCCATGGATCTATTCACAATTTTAGTATATTAACAAACTAAACTAAATGAAAAAAATTAATTAAAAAGAAAAAAAAACAAAATAAAAAAAATCGAGTTAACTTGTCAAACCAGGTGTTCGTGTCATGAAAGTCTGATAACTAAATAAAAAAAACTTACCATTAACAAACTAAATTAAACAAAAAAAAATCATTAAGAGAAAAAAACACAGAAAAAAGGGAAAAAAAAACCCCATAAAAACATAGAAAAACAATTTTTTTTAAAAAAAAGATAACTCAATTTTTCACTGCGGATTGTACTATACAGTGCATAATGAAACACAGAGCGATTTTAGTATATGTTATAATGTAATTTCTTATGCATTTTTTCTATTCTTTTTTCAATTTTTTAAACATATTTGTTTATTGATAGAATAACACGGTTGCATTTAAGTTTTGTTTTTTTAATTCAAAATGACAACGTTTTGAATTACAGCAAAATTTCTTTTTTTAAGGGTCCTTAAGTTTGGTGTCTTTTCAAGTTTGGTGTCTTGCATATTTAATTGTTTTATTTTTGGCCAATTTCAACCCTTTTTTCTTTATTTTTTCTCAACTTCAACTTCATCTTGATTGCATTACATATAGTCCTTAAATATTGATGTGTTTTTCAAATTGGTCCTTAGCTTTCCAATTTTCAATTATTTAACGAATTTCAATCTCCCCACTGTTCGCAATTTTTCTCTTTTTTTTCTTGTTTTTCTTTTTGAAATATTTGTTAATTGAAATATTTTTTTCTCGTTAAAATATATTTTTTAGATATTTAAGAAGGGTTAATAATATGTACATAGAAATATAAGAAACAGAAATATATCAAGTCATCTATCAGAAGCATCCTTGAAGTTTCTAAAAACTAGAAAATTTTCTAACATTATAAAGAAGGTATGGGAAGTGGATGTTTCACATTCATCAGAGAATGTCATAGAGATTCTCCTAATGCAATCGTCGACTTTATTGGAAGAATCAAACCACTGAAATATCATAGGTTCAGCATAAGAAGCAAGATAGATCCAACATATCTACATAATACCTAATCCAAAAAATTAGCCTACGAAACAGACATAAATTCTTCAAAATCGAAAATAAACAAACGTGCACAAGCAAATAAAAAAAATTGCCTAGCTTTCACATAAAATCCTTCATTTTCTACATGATTTCAATACCCTCTTTGCGAATTTAATTAATTAAATTCAGTCAAAATCAAAACTTGAATTTATTCACTAAATCACAAATTAACACATAAATTAAAAATAGGAATAATAATAAAATTAACTTCATAAAATTAACAATATTTTAAATAAGATAAGTTGAATAAAATAAAGAGACAAGCCAATAATTCAGAACAACCAAATGTTTATAAATTTATTGATGACAAATCATCACACGCACCTAGCCAAGGAAATTACACATAGCAGACACTCCGAGCCTTAATCTGATCTTCGTAAGTGACAAACTGTTGAAGAAGATCTTAGCCGACAGGACCCTCACAGTAGTAAACCTGAAGAAATTAGACAAAAATAGAATTTAATAATAATGTATTAAGCTCAAAGAAATTTAAATTGCTGGATGAATTAGTTAACTTTGCATTTTATCATGACACGACATGCCTTGTCTTGTTCTTTTGCTCTGGTTGAATCTGATGGAGTTCCGCTTGAACCTGCCCGTCCAAAACACAAGAGGTTTTGTCAAATAAACATTGTAAAGAATTTAAAAGGAAAAAAAGGAATTGAAGAATGGATAAAAATATGAAACTAAATATGATATATTTAAATACTCATAACCCGTACCTAATCAGATGTTTCTTCACCGCTGTCATCACTGTCAACCTCGATTTTAGGGATAAGTTTGATCTTGGGCCAATCTTCTCCTGTTTCCCTTCGGCACCTTTTGCTCAACCTTGGACAATCACTGATCTCAAGATTTTGAAGTTTCTTTAAATTGCTGACGCAATCTGGTATTTCTTCAATGTTTGGACAATCTCTGATGATAAATGTTTGTAAGGATTCTGCAGATCCTTGAAGAAGTTGTTCTGGTAAAGCAGTAGTTGATGGTAAGTTGGCAAACATTACAATACGAAGGGAAAGGGAAAGAGGTTGAATTTTTTCCTCATTCTTTTCTTCTATCGTCATCAAATCAAGCTCTTCACAGTAGATAATAAATAATTCTTCCAGAGTAGTTAGGTATTTTATGCTTCTTGGCAGAGAAATCAAGCTATCACAATCAATAATAACGAATTTTCGAAGACTTTTAAGACCTTGCATATCTTCACATAAATTTTCTAGATTTGCACAAAAACCAATGAATAAAGTTTGAAGACACTCCAAACACCCAATCCCTCCTTCTGGCAACCGCTTTTGCTGAGTAGTTAGATCTAAAAATCTAAGGCTGGTCATGTAACTCACATCTTTGGGCAGCTCTTCTATTCCACAACCTACAACTAGAGCTTGCAAGTTTTGCAATTTAAAAATAGATTTTGGGAGTCTTTTTATTTTTATGTGGACCCCAAAATAGAGATATCTTAAATGTTTCAAGCCGTCAATCCTCTCTAGAAAAGCCTCAAATTCAATATTATTCATTAATTCCAAAGACCGTAAATACTTAAACTCTAACAAACATTTCTTAAAATCTGTTTTGCATGTAGGCCCCACTATACTATCTGCAAAGACTATTGACCGCACTTGATGGAAGTTGTTTGGGGACTTGGGGAGAGTTTTATGAAAAAAAGAATCAGAGTCAAGAACTGTCAAATGACGGGTCGTTTTGGAAATTTGGTGGTTTTGAGAGCTTATGATTGAAAACTCATTTTGAGCCAATGATGATGCAAGATCATGCATTAAATCATGCATCTTAAAGGCATCTCCTGTGCCATCATCTTCCACATAATCTTGGAAGAAACATCTTGAGATCAACTGGCGCACATAACGCAAGCCAACATCTTCCAACTTCTCATTTGGATTTGATGATTGAAGAATGAGCCCATGTGCCATCCAAAATTGCACCAAAACGAGATCTACGAACTCATAATCTTTTGGAAAAACCGAACAATAAAGAAAGCATCTTTTCAAGTGAGTCGGCAGTCTTTGATAGCTTATTTTCAAGGCAGGTAAAATACCATCTCCCTCTTCTTCCCACTTCTCACTGTCTCTCACCGATTCCCACTCTTTTTCATCAGTCTTACCATACAGTTGAGTCCCCAAGTTAACCACTGCCAGAGGAACTTGCTTGCATTTCACAACTATTTCTTTCCCAATTCCAACCAAATTTGGATTCAACTCCATTTGCCCTTCCTTGAATGCACACTTGTAAAACAACGACAGACAGTCCTCCTGACCAAGAAGACTTAGGTTGTACGCAGTAACTGTACCCATAATCTCAGCAACACGTCGACTACGGGTGGTCACTATAATCTTACTTCCACCAGCACCTTTTGATAACAAAGGCTTCAACAACATCCATTTTCTAGCATCTTCATCCCAAACATCATCTAAAAGAAGCAAGTATTTCTTACCCTTCATGATATCTTCAAGTTTTTGTATTAGTTCACCCTCATTCAAATCCGCACATCTTTGATCCCCAGTTGCAGATTTAATAATTTTTTGTATCACTTGTTTCAAGGAAAAATCATCTGAAACACATGCCTCCATCTTCAGTTCAAAATGACTTTTTACATTTTCAGCATCACACACCGATTTGGCAAGAGATGTCTTCCCCAAGCCTCCCATCGCTACAATCGGAAGGACAAGGGGATGTGCACCACCAACCTTAAAAGGTGCTTCTAAAAGGCTGATGATGCGTTCTTTGTCTTTGTCTCTTCCGATAAGACCGAAAATGCTCTCAATGGATCGGTTCATCCCTGTTTCCTCATGCAAGACATGGCTACAATCAATAGCCTGCTCGCTGAGGTTGAAGTCAGACTTAAGAGATGAAATCTCAGCTAGTCTTTCTATGATGCTCTTTATCTTATGACCCATTCTTAAACGGAATGCAATCTTATTAGAGCTTGAAAAGAAGCGCCGTACCTTTCTGCTGGTGCTCCCTTTTGTTTTCACCACCTGCCTTCGCAAAGTTTCGCAGTCGATTTCGTCCAGAATGTCCTCAGCATCATACAAGACTTCTCTGAGATCGTTGAGCCAGAACCGAATCTTGTCAGTCTTTGATTGTTTCTGCTCAGCATCGGACAGCACTGCGGTGATGGCTGACACTCTCTTTTCAAGACGAGCAATGTCAGCTTCAAGTCCCCATGCCAAACAAAATTCTTGTTCAGCGAAAGAGCCTAACTTCCATAAAAGGGATTTTGCAATCTCGGCAGCAAAAACTTCTGCCATTTTCTTTTTGAGTGGAGAGAGGAGAATTAGTTGATAGGAAAAATGATTGAGATGAGAGTGAAGTTATGTTTTCAGAATGGCAAACTTCTTGATTTCTAGCTACGAGCATGCATGTAAAGGCAACACAAACGCCTGTAATTTTTGTTCCTGACATTCCCTTGTTCTTTCATTTATCTCTTACTTTGGAAACAATCTTCCTAATTAGAATTTATCCCTTACTTGGAACTTTCTAAGCAGTAAGCACAATAGCATAAACAACCTTTGAAGAAAAGCAAGTGATCTCTCTCTCGGAATCTGAGATGATCATGACGTTTTGAAGATGATATGGTGATGATGTATTGTTAATTAATTTCAGTTATGTATGTATGTATATATGATCAAATTACAACCTAATCAATCACAAAGAATTTTGAACTACAATACTTGAGAGTCTAGCCCATTGGTCAACTGCAAGGCTTGTCTTTGTAAATGTCCTGGGTTCGATCCTCAAGAGTACCAGCCTGTCACCCCCGCGGTGCCTTACCGGCCTACTGGGCTTGCAGGATGTTCAGTAGGTCCTGGGATTAGTTGTGGTGCGCGTAAGCTGGCCCGGACACCCAGGGTTATCAAAAAAAAAAAGAATTTTGAACTACACTTAATTTTAAATTAAATAAGATTATAAAGAATTTAAACAACATACATTTGTGATTTAATATTGAAATGGAAGGATAAACAAGAGTAAAATAATTTTGAATTAAAAATAAGGAATGTCACGAAAACAAAAAATTCCCATCCTTGAAATTCCTTAGCCCTTCCTCCTCGAGTTAACCTCTCTTAAATTCCCTCGTCCTAAAAAACCATCAAAAACATTCCTTCAAGTTCAATATTCTTTCAATGACAAAAACAGATATGAAAGATGGGTCCTTAATATCACTAAAAATAATAAAGGAATGGGTTAAATAAAATTAGGTCATAACATATACAATAATTTATTTTATAAAATATAACTATATATATACTATAAATATTTTAAATATGATAGTATAGACATATATCCTTGCTAAATATTTTTAAGTGAAATATATTAATATTTTTTTTCATTTTAAAACATTGTCAAATATTTTTTTTAAGTAAAGTTTATTAATATATTTAGCTGTATAATAAAAAATAAATTGAAAAATATTTTTTGATCTTTTTACACATTAAATAAAACAAATTGAAAGCTAATATATTTTGAGTTATTTTTTTTTAAATAGTAAAATTTTTATTTTTATCAAATATGTTTTGGTGTTTGGAGAACATTGAAAATAAATTTCCTTTCTATGATATCCTAATTTTATAATACAATTTATATGATTTAAATGTATGATTATGAGTAATATAACATGTTTTGTATTCAAATATGTTTTTTAATTAATATTATTTAAATTGAAATATTATATGTACTGATATATTAAATTAATATACCTTTATATTATATATTAACATATTCTAATATATTATTTCCTATATAAATATAATAGTGATTTATGGTTTTTTAATAATATTATATTTTAAAGTATTATATATATATATATATATATATCACTTTAGTTCTTAGGTCTTTATGAAAAGTGATTTTCAATTTTTTATACTATAAAACATTTTTCTCCATCTAAAACCTATGTTTTTTTTATTAGAAAATAAATTTTGTTAACTATATAATTTTTCATAATATAATCAAACATAAAACAAATTATAAAAAAACTTTTTAATTAAATACTAAACAAATAAGACCTAAGTTATATTAAAGATACACTCCTAGTGTATATTTAATGCATTTTTTGTGTGGTATCTCACATATATTTAATGCATTTAAATAAATTTAATAAAAAAATTGAAACTAAAGAAATTAAGTCATTTTTAAGTGATATTAAGAATATTTTTTAATCTCAATTGAAGCATACTCTATGTCTGAGATACTCTTTAACATTAAATAAAAAAATATTTATTATTTTGTTATTATTTATTTTCATTTAACTCATTCCTTTATTATTTAATTTTTAGTCACAAAATCTTTACAATCGAGATTCTTCTATCAAAGAAAATCCATTTTGGACCTGTCCTTGCGTTGATCACGACAAAATAGCACATGAACTAACCATGCTTATAAAAAAAACAATAACAAAAACACCATTTCTCTCCGAAATTATATCATCACTTCTATAAAACTCACGAACTCCACAAAAACAAAAAAACAAAAAAAGAAGAAGAAGAAGAAGCATAGAACCACGAAAGAACTCAAGCTCAAGCTTAATTTTCAGTATAAAAAATGGGCAAGAGTGTTTTACTGTTATGTGGTGATTACATGGAAGATCATGAGGCGGGCTGCTTTTGTTTTTATCTATCTTGAATTGTTTCTTGAATCTTGGATTGATGAAGAATTGTGGGTTCTTGTTTTTTGTAGGCTATGGTTCCATTTCAAGCTTTGCAGGCTTATGGGATTGTTGTTGATGCTGCTTGCCCTGGCAAGAAAGCTGGGATATTTGCCGCACTGCAATTCATGATTCTGCTGGTTATCAGGTACTCTCTCCCTCATTATATACATTTAATCATCATATTGGATTCTTTTTTTTTTTTTGTGGCTGTTTTTGAAAAAGCTTATTAATTTGCTGATCTATCTTAGTTCAGTCATCGAAGCTTTAGTTTTAGCATTATTTTTTCAATAATTGGTGAATATTGAATTTTTTTTTTCCTTTTTATGGATTTGTAAAGTTAATTTTAACTTATTCAAAATATGTATTTGTTTTTCTCTATATATATTGCTTACCTCACACTTTACTTCTATTAATCTGCAGATTATTGGGTTTTATCATTGTTGTATGTCTTCTTTGAGTAGTTTAGTGGATAAAATCTAATACTTTGAGGCTAATCTTCACATATATTTGGTATTAAAATTTTAATTTTTGATTATTTAATAAGGTAATAAAAGACATTTTCTTAATGTAATAATAATTTTGTGATAACTGAAATGAATGCCTGTAGTGGCCGTGGTGATCTTAGTGATGATGGTGGTTGCGATTGTGGTGGCAGTGTAGTAGTGATAATATTAATATGATAATTTCTTGATGGGTTGTGCTGAGTGCTAATTTTGATAATTGCATGGTTGTGGTGATGATCATTTTACATGCATTATGTGTTCATCAAGATCCCTTTTTATGATAATTTATGTGTTGTTTTTCTAATAAGCTGTTGGTGGATGTAGCTCTACTGATTGATTAAAGTGCAAGCATAATATATCAATTTCATAAACTTAGTTCTGATAGGTGTTTTTTTGGAACTTTATTGATTTTAGACTTATACTGAGAGTCGTGGTCATAATTTTACTCTCAATGCAACATTTGATGAAGTTGATTTTTGCAAATATGATGGGCTGGTGATACCTGGAGGACGGGCTCCAGAATATCTTGCCATGAATGAATCTGTGTTAGATTGTGTCAGGAAATTTTCTGACTCAGGAAGGCCAATTGCCTCTTTTTGCCATGGACAATTGATCTTGGCAGCTGCAAATTCAGTAAAAGGTTGGAAATGCACTGCATATCCTGCTGTGAAACCTGTGCTCATTGATGCTGGCGCTCATTGGGTTGAACCTGAAACCATGAAAGCTTGTGTTGCTGATGGCAATATCATCACTGGAGCTACATACGAGGGGCATCCTGAGTTCATCCAACTATTTGTGAGGGCACTGGGGGGCAAGATAACTGGTTCAGATAAGATAATTTTGTTTCTCTGTGGGGTAAGTTCTAATTATTTGTTTTTAGTTCTTAATTTTTTTTTTCCATTGACTGAGGTCATGCTTATGAAACATGTGTTGTCTCATAGTTGCTAAGAATCCTTGCTTCTTTTGTTCTTGCTTGCAGGATTTCATGGAAGACTACGAGGTAACTGTTCCTTTTCAGTCTCTTGAAGCTCTTGGGTGCCATGTTGATGCGGTTTGCCCCAAGAAGAAGGCTGGGGACACCTGCCCAACTGCAGTCCATGATTTTGAAGGTGACCAAACTTACAGTGAGAAGCCTGGTCATAGTTTCACTCTAACAGCTAGCTTTGAAGGTTTGGATGCCTCAAATTATGATGCTCTTGTCATTCCTGGAGGCCGGGCTCCAGAATACTTGGCACTGGATGAGACAGTGATTGCTTTGGTGAAAGAATTCATGCACTCTAAGAAGCCTGTTGCATCTATCTGCCATGGGCAGCAGATCTTAGCTGCTGCCGGAGTTCTTAAGGTAGTTTTGTGTTGTCTTGCGAGGAATGTGGTGTATTTTCTTCACATAACGCACCTAGAATATGTGCAAATGCAACTAATTTATTGTTGTGTGCACATGTTTTTGTTTGTTAGAAAAACTGCCATCATTGAACATTCAAGGAGACATGGAAATGCTTAAACATTAATTTTACCATGCATCTTTTAACATTTAAAATTATACTCCTTTGAAAATTTAAGCCATGAGAAGTCTTTCCCTGTACAGACTTTAACTCCGGATTGGGTGCCTTTTTTTATTAGATTTAGCTCTGTAGAATTTCGTATGCAACTTCTTATGGCTTATATCTTCACATGTGAAATTCAAACTCTTTGATCATCATATTTAAAGTTCCATGAGAATTGTTTTCAAGGGCCCTTTTATCTTCTATATTTGGAACGTAATTCTCTTGATCATAGAATTACAAATATTATGCTATTTCATGTGTCAGGCTGTATAATTGCTAATACGAGTCATCTTTGCAGGGAAGAAAATGTACCGCGTATCCTGCAGTGAAGCTGAATGTTGTCTTGGGAGGGGCAACATGGCTAGAACCTGATCCAATAGATCGCTGCTACACTGATGAAAACTTGGTTACAGGTGCTGCTTGGCCAGGGCACCCTCAGTTCGTCTCTCAGTTGATGGCCTTACTTGGCATCCGAGTGTCATTTTAGCTATTTTCATGTAACTATTATGCATGTATCTTATATCAAATAATGGGGATGTATGCAGTTTCCATGTTTGGGTCTAGGAATCCATCTTGTATCCCATGGATCCTTGTCGCATGTATGCGGTTTGCCTGTGCTGAAAATAGACTTCTATACCATGCAAATAAGTGACTTTCTGGATTGTTGGTTGTGGGAAATGAGTGCTGTGAATGTATCATGTGGCTTGATTACAAAGGATGTGGAATTTTGCTTGCTCTTGCATTTCTAACTCATTATTTTGAATTTGATCTTGATACACGGAATGGTGAAGATATGTTGGTTATTTTATTGGCAGAGGATTTTGCTTATAATATGAATGATCTTAGATTCAAAGACCGGGTCATTTCATGCATGATATGGTAAAAAGTTGATGAAATCACTTTAAACATCATGCTGATCGCGATAACAAGTAGGTGAGTTAGTCTCAATGCGATCTAGTCCAACAATAACAAAGCTCCCATTTAATATTTTTATTGGTTGCCATGTGCATTGATCCAACATTAACGAAGATAGTTACAGTACATTTTTAGTCAACGATAACGAAGAGAGTTAAAGAACAATTCCGTTTCTCTTGCACTTGCAGTCCTTATAAAAGCACGAAACTCCACTCGAGAGATGATAGCACGAAACTCCGACTTGGTTCTGTTTAATTGTTTGTCTTCTGATATGGATGCTGGAGTAATGGTAGAAGATGTAGTAGTGATGATCTTGAATTGATGGCGATAGTGGTTGTGGTGGAAATGATAATGATTTTGTGATGGGTTGTGCCCGGTGTTAAAGATATAATAGTTATTATGATGATCATTTTACGTCCATAACGTGTAAACTGAGCTCCCTTTTTTATGTGTTCTGTTGGCAAATATAGTACAGCCACTCGTTTCCCTAACTCTGATGTGTTTTTGGAACTTCACTTGCTGTAGACTTTTACAGAGAAGCGTGGACACAACTTGAGTCTCAATGCGAACTTCGATGAAGTTGATTTTAGTAAATATGATGGGCTGCTTCTACCAGGAGGAAGGGCTCCAGAATATCTTGCCATAAATGAATCCGTGTTAGATTGTGCGAGGAAGTTTTCCGACTCAGGAAAGCCGATTGGCTCTATTTGTCATGGACAATTGATCTTGGCAGCTGCTGGCTCAGTAAGAGGTCGGAAGTGCACTGCACTCCATGCTCATTGGATTGAACCCAAAACCAGGATGGATAGCGTCGCTGATGGCAATATCATCACTGGAGTTATATATAGGGCTCACCCTGAGTACTTGCGGCTTTTTGTGAGGGCACTCGGAGGCAAGGTAACTGGTTCAGATAAAAGGATTCTGTTTCTCTGCGGGGTAAGTTCTATTGTTCTAATACAATTACTACCTGTCTCTTGCTATCAAGCTTGAGGAAACATGTGTTTTCCTTGAGGATTCTGTTTCTCTGCGGGGTAAGTTCTACATGCTGTCATCCCTGGAGGCCGGGCTCCAGAATATTTGGCACTGGATGAGACAGTGATTGCCCTGGTGAAAGAATTTATGCAATCTAGGAAGCCTGTTGCATCCATCTGCCATGGGCAACAGATCTTAGCTGCTGCTGGAGTTCTTAAGGTAGTTTCCTGTTGTCTTGTGAGGAAGCCTGTTCATAGACTTACAAATACTATGCTATCACATGTCCCATGGCTTATAATCTTCAATGCGAATCATGTTTGCAGGGAAGAAGATGTACTGCATACCCTACGGTGAAGCTGAATGTTGTCTTGGGAGGGGCAACATGGCTAGAACCTGATCCAATAGATCGCTGCTACACTGATGAGAACTTGGTTACTGGAGCTGCTTGGCCAGGGCACCCTGAGTTTATCTCTCAATTGATGGCCTTACTTGGTATTCAAGTGTCATTTTAGCTGCTACCATGTTAAATAATGTGCCTGTATCTTATTTCAAATAACATACCTATGCAGACACCATGTTTGGGTCTAGAAACCCATCTTGTATCAAAAAACACATGGATTCCATATCTGTTATTGGAATCCTTGTCACTTGTGTTCATCTTTGCCTGGGGAAAAAATAGACTTTCAAATTGTTCAAAGTAATAATTTTTTTATTATTAACGTGGGTGTCCGGGTCAGCTTGTGTGCATCTTAACTAATCTTACGGATTCTAAAATTAACGATCATGTAAGTATTTAATGGCTCTAAGATTTATAGAACTTGAACTAGCGACTACAAAGGAACAACTTTTGGGATTGTTGGTCGTGTGAATCAGTGATGGCCGAGTGCCCCTTCCATGAAACCATGTCCCCATTGATGCTGACACCCATTGGGTTGAACTTAGAATCGCAAATCCGATTCCAATGAGATCCGCGCTTTCACTATCCAAATCTAAATAAAGGATAGAGAGATTTTTGTATCCAGAGAGAGAGAGAGAGAGAGAGAGAGAGAGATCTTCAGCTTGTTCAAGTATAGACACGTAATAAAGTATCCTCGTAATTTCTTTAATATAAATCAAAAATAATTTGTATGATTTTTATTTTCCTATCCAATGAAGATGGAGACTAGCATGAATGATTGAAAATTGACTTCAATGAATATGAAGACAGGTATGGAGGATATTTAAAAGCATGTTACTTAAACACGATCTGACTTGAAAAATAACCTGAATTATTGTATCACTAGGTCAACTCAAGAGTCATCGGGTTAATCAATTTATTAAAACGGTCATGTTTTGGTTTTTTTACAGAACATTGATTTGTTTTGTTATTTTACAAGACAGTGACCAAACCAGGTTTAGTTAAGTCAGTTGGGTCACTAAAAACTCAATCAGAGCGAATCAATGTTTTGTCTAGTTCAACTAGAAACCTAACTCAAGTCTGGCTTTGGATCCTGGGTCTTCCGAGTCAACTTTACAAGCATAGAGGAGATGGAGGGAGGTGAGGAAGCTTCTATTGAGATGAATTCGTTGTTAATGGCAGCAATATTTCTAGGGCTTAATACAAGGGGCATCCTGAGATCTTCCAGCTATTTGTGATGGCATTGGTAGGCAAGATAACTAGTTCGGATAAAAGGATTTCGTTCCTCTGTGGGGTAATTATAATATAGCTTGGCAAAAATGTGTCTGGTTACTATAAGAATCCTTGCTTCTTCAATCCGCCCCTTCTTGTCAGGTGTCATTGACGATAACAAGGGAAACATTCCTTTTTCAATCCCTTCAAGTTCTTAGGTGCCATGTCGACGCTGTGTTGCCGGAATAAGAAGGTTGAGGGCTTATGCTCAACTGCAGTGCATGAGTGGATGGCTTGCATAGTTTACAAAGGAAAGCTAGGTCATGTTCTCAAACTAACAGCTACCTATGAACGTCTAAATTTATGATACTCTTCTTATCCCTGGAAGCCAGGCTGAAGAGTGTTTAGCAGTGAGATAATACAGTGACTGAGTTGGTGAAAGACTTCATGCAATCATACAAGCCATTTGCAACTAGAGGTCAGAGGCCATGCAGGGCTTTGCTGCACTAATGAGAGTTTGATCAATGGATATAACTGGTTTGATCTCTAAGTTAACGGACTTAATGAGTATTCAGGTATGCACATGTGATGTATTTTGTACCGAAAAACAAGCGAAATGGAGACTCAATGTTAAGGATGATATAACAAAAGGTAGAGAAGTTCTTGTTCGAGTTCTGGAACTAGAATGAAATATCAGCATATTACAGATGCTTCTCAAGTTTAGCAAACACCAACATAGAGAATGATGCCTATTTACCTGTGGATAAATTATTTCACATCCTTGAGATTTGGAGAGGAAATGTAGCATCATGGATTGCACCTCTAGAAGGGACTAGGTGGAGATTATCGACGTAGCCAAGTCTCTCTAATAGGTGTCTTTGACAGCTCTCGGCAGCCATAATTCCAGCTGCGTATGCTCCATGCACAGATCCTTGATGGTCCTCCATGCTAACTGCTTCTCCTCCTCCGAAGAGATTGCCCAAAGGTGCGCGGAGTCTCTCGTATGAATCTTCAGGCTTTCCAACCAGATCATAAGAGTAACAACCAAGTGAGTTCGGGTCTGTTCCCCATCGTGTTACAAGATACTGAACCTGTTCCAGCAGAGCCAGTAATATCAGTTTATAACATTTTTACATAAGAACCGAATTGAGAAAAAAATTCAAGAACAGAGATTATAGGGCAGTGCAGAGGGCTAAATGAAATTTACCGGCTCTGTTGCGTTAGGAAACATTTTCTTCAGCTGCAACATCACAAATTTTGCAGCAGACTCATCAGATAGCTTCTCAAGATCGTAAGCAAACCTTCCAGCAGCCATGTAGACAAGAACAGGATGGCCCGTTGCCTTGTGAAGATTGAGAAAATAGCCACAAGCATAAGATGTGGGCGCAACAATGCCCAACAGTTCCAAATCTGGCCAAAATACTTTATCAAATTGCAATGCAATCTTGTTTTCATAGCCAAAACCAAGATCCGAAATTGCATCAACCTTCCACTGTGGCAGCTTTGGCTCAAAATGAATTAAGTTGGCTTTGAGAATCCCAAGGGGTACTGTAATGATAGCTGCATCAGCAATAAAGCCTGTTCCATCCTCTACTGTGACCATCACCTTATTAGGCCCGTTGGATATTTTTGTAACCCTACTCGTCACAATTTATTAAAGAAAGAAAATCATTCACTTGGGAAGCACCATATAACACCTTTTAAATTCAGAAAACAAGAACATGTCCATAATATTAAGATATGAGCAAGTATACCTGTGATTCAACTGTATATCAACATCTTTTGCAAGAGCCTTTATTATAGGGTCATAACCTTGCACCATAAGACCATGACCTCCGGAAAGAACTTGCTCCTACATGTGAAGAAGTGCCCTCAACAGTGTCATTGTTCATCTAAAGATACACTCAAAGTGACCTTAACATAGCACAGCTTTGTATAGAATTTTGCAATATACAAATTCTGCAATCTAAGATTCTCAAAAAACATTCACTAATTTCTTAGCTTCTGCTATCTCTAAGCAAAAAAAATTCTGAATCTAAAGCCAACCCGTAATGGTAATCAACTCTTTTTCAAGTTGAGTCTTTTAAGGCAAAGCATTTTTTGACATATTGCAATGTTGTGAGAAAAGAAAAGGTGCATAAAAGCAAAATCATCCTCACACAGTTCAAGACAAATTGCAGAACAATGCAAAGCAATTTAGGAGAGATTCAGAAGATCAATAGTCCACTTGCCTGATCCCAAGATTTCAGTGATATCATATCAGCATCTGCCGCAAACCATGCTTCCATTCTACAGATGTACCATTGCAGCACTTCATATGCAAGTCCTTCTTGCCTAAAGACATTGGAAGTTTTATTAGCAGTTCCAAGACTCCATGCTGAGAAAATCCAAAACTTGAATTTGTTACACATTGTTCTTTTAACCATACCTTAATTCTGGATGCTTATCTAGCACAATCCAAATTGCTTGAAGAACAGACATGTCATCAGTGTGTTCATCTCTTACTTTCTCAGTCTAAAGGTGTAAACAAAGGACTTAGTTTGCTTTCTGTAGAAGAGGGTAATTTCTAATCATAAAAGAAGGGTTCTCGTCACAGAAATTAGTGAGAAGATCTACCTCCTCGAGAATTCTTTTGAATGTATCTCCAACTTCAATGACCATCTGTTGTGGCACTTGATGTCCTTCCTTGTCAAAAAGGGTATAACTGAAAGGGCAAACCCAAATCCTCTTGACAAAAGTTTGGAAAAAATTAATAAGAACCACAATCGTAAATCATAAGGTTCAAAACATTGCAGCTTCGATCCAAGCTTTTTCTACCAAATTATAGGTAGGACTGCGGCCTATTAATCAATTCATCATTCAATTAGGAGCATGTATAACTTTATTCATTGTAAAAAGAAGTTGGCCAATGTTTGTATGATCTTGTATGTTCTGAAAGATACAGGAATACAGCATTGGTTAAGAAAATTCAAAGCTAGAATGCAAAGGTAATAATATTGGATGCAATTAGCTCCATGAAACAATTAAGAACTGGGATACGAAAAAACTGTAGGATTTGAAATGCATAATTTAACCACAAACACACATAAAATTAAAAGGCAAAAGGAAAACTTAGAAGTCTGCTTAATGCAACATCTGAAGTGAATTGCAGAGGATATAAATGTAAAACTAGCAATGACTGACCTCTCAAGATCATGGTCATACAATACAGAGTTGTCACCACTAGTACGGTATAATTTAAGCCCCAGACCTCGTATCAGCGGAGCCAAAGGATTCTCATTGCAAACACCATGTAGCCTAGATTGTAACATGAAATGAGTTAACACATTGAGGATTCTATCTATCAGTTGCTTCACATTTACAAACAATACTTTTCAAGTAAACCCAACACAGATTACAGGTACTGGTAAAGCAAGGTTAAAGAGCCAAATGATACATGAGGAAGAAAAGAGATCTTTTTCTGAGCTTCTAGAGAAATTAATTGGGTTTTCAAGACATGATTAATGAGCATTAACATCCCAAAAAAAACTAGAATATGTATCAACCTTATCTATGTCAGCATATTTAAAGTGCATTAATTCCCAAAAACAAGGCAATCACATTGCTAGAATATGAGTGAAAATCTATAAGAAGCACGATACTAAGCAAGAGAAGGGATAAACAAGAGTAAGGTAAAGGTTCATATAAGATCAAATATGAGTGAGAAAGAAAAACAAACACCAGGATGCTCCTAAATCCACTGGATAGCCAAATGAATAGTCAGTATGAATGCGGCCACCGAGTCTATCCCGTGATTCCAGCAAGATCACCTTAAACAAAATAACAACGATTAGCCAATTGATGCATGTGAATACCCTATCCCAACATACAACTAAAAAACTCTAGACTCATATGTACATGTCAGTACACTAACCTTAAAAGATGCATCATGCAGCATTCGTGCAGCAGCAAGCCCTGAAATACCACCACCAATCACGATGACAGTAGGAATTGAACTGTTTTGCCTCTCAACTTGTGAAGGAAAAGTGCCTACTGATTAGTTGAACAAAAATTAGCAAAAGACAGAAAAAAATAAATGTACTTGTCAAAAAGTACAGAAGCAAGCAAGCCTGGAGAGACATTTAGAATATTACATCTGACTTTGTAATCATGGAAGATTATAGATTTTACCTCAGCCTTTCCCTTAAGTAAAAATTATAATAATTCCTGCTACTGATTTCGACTCAAAACTCATCTTGTCAAAGGAATTCAAAGAAACAACTTATAACATTATTCACAACGGCATTGCCACATATATCATACAATCACAGAATCTAGTAAAAGCAAAATAAATAAATAAACTTTTCGAATATCTCATGTCTCAAAATCCTTTAGGTTGCATTTAATGTGTTAGGATAGAAGTGACAGATATAAAGACAGAAACATGTTTAAAAACACATAAAATAAATTTGTTTCAAAAACAATTTTGAAGTGAAGACAAGTTCCCTCTATCCCTATTGTTGCCGTATCTTCATCTCTTCTGCCCGAGATAATGAGCTAACTTAAAAATACTACTAAAGGCCTTCCTATTCAATTTCAATGCTCTCCCTCTCCATGCCAAGAAAATGAACTCAAACCTTCTAAAAACATTTCAGAGACAAATAGTAAAAATCTCCACATTGCAGGCCCCCACAATGCTAACACCGCATCATGCATGTCAACTATCATATCAACATATTTGCTAACATGATCATCCAGGCTAACAGCCACCACATTAGCAACTTTGCTAGTAAAATATGTCACGTGATGGTTGCTTTGATAATTAATATGTTACTCGTTTTTTAAAAAAATAAATATTTTTCAACTTAAAACATTTTTTTCTAAAAGAATATATTAATATTAATTACTAAGAATCTATTAATATTAATTACTACAATTAAATATTAATTTCGACACAAAAGTATCGAACTACTGTTATCATAATTACCCTATCATTTCAGCCTCAAATTCCACGACAAAAAAAATAATTCAAAATCAAATAAAAAGAGAATACATTCTGTCATTTCAGCTTTATCAAATCAAAAAATTAAAACTAAAAATTCAATAAATAAAAACAGAGAATATACTAACCGTTATCAATCAGATTCTCCATATTTGAATATAAAAAAACACAGAATCAGCCAAATCGACGAATTATTCTTCAAAAAATCACTGATCGCTCGCGAATGCTTTTTTGTTTAGAGAGAGTAAGAAAAACGATGCGTTTAGAGGTGTATAGGAATAGGAAAATTAGAGATTAACTGAGAAGAGTGATAAAGAATATATAACAAAATTCCAGCAATAAAGTGACTAAAAAGACTGCTCGATGACGAAGAAGAAGAAGAAGAGCAATGGAGCTGCTGCTTCTGCTGTTGTTTACGATTTAGAGAGCTCATAAGGAGAAATTTTCTTAAATTCTCTCAAGATTATTTTTTCTTTTTGAATTAAACATAAGATTAGAATTTGATGAAGAAGAGACGGTTGCATGGATCGGATTTATTGAATTTTTATTTGAAAAAATCAATCGGTTAATGCAGAAAACAGGGAAAAGAAAAATTGTCTTTTGAGTTACGTGTTTTGTTGCGGAGTTTTCCATTCCTGGTGGTTTGTTTATATTTATAGGGACAGGTTGTTGCTTCTAGTTTGTGGAGTAAATTGTAAGTTGGTTCCTGTATGTTTGAAAAATGAATGGAATAGTTCAACTAGTTTTGAAAATTAGTTAATTAGTCCCCAAATTTTAATTATTTTATAGATCTGTCAAATTTATATGTGATACCTAAAATGCCCCACAAGAAAAGGCAGCCGGGGTCAAGGAAAAGAGGAGGAGAGTAGAGGATAGAGAGGAAGATTTTTGAGGTGATTTAATATTTCCAATGGAGATGGAAATGGGAAACAGGGGTAATTTAGAGATAAAAATATTGAATTGGGGAGTGTTTTTATCAGCTTAGTAAAGGTGATTTTGAAGGAGAAACTAAGTTATTAATATATTTTAAAATATAAGGATTGTTTATATAGTTTCTCAAACTAGATAGACTAATTTATTCTTATTTTGAAAGTATAGGGACTAACTTATAATTTACTCTTGATCGGCGGTGATGATCAGTGAGGGGTGTCGAGGAAGCTTCGGTGTGTTGCTGTACTTTGGAGGAATGTTGGTGTCGTTGTGCGGTGAATTTAGCTTTTGCGTGGTAGGAAACATCTGGCCCACTGGTTGGCTAATAAGTTGCCACTTGAACCCCACCCAAGATTTCATGGAAAATCTGAAAAATAAAAATAAAAATATTTACTTTTGTCATTTGTGTGGTTTTTTTTTTTTTTGGAAGGATAAATTTAAGTTTTTCTTTATTTAAGGGGTTTGGTTGGTCGATTGATGAGTTTATTATGTATTTAAAATCTTTTATTTTGGATATTGAAATTAGAATTTAATGTATTAAATTTTTTAAATACAATAGATATATAGATGTGTAGTTAGATTTAAAGAATTTTTTACAATGCATTTCATTTTAGGTTTACACTGTCGTTTGAATTCAAAAGCATTATTTTTATTCTTTTCACGGTGAGTGAAATTAGTGCTAAACGGGCACTTAATTGATGTGCAAATTGATGTACAGATATTTTTTTATAGTTGAATTTAAAAAAAAAATTTGATGAAAAAGAAATTCCAACTTGTTGTTGACTATTTAGAGGTATTTATTTTTGCGGTAAAAAACACTTTTTGTTTTTTTTTTAATTTTTTTGTTTGAAATTATTTTTTGTATTTTTAGATATTTTTATATACAATATAAAAAATAAAAAAATTATTTTCATATATTTCTAAACAAAATATTTTTAAAAATAATTAATATCACATCCTCATACACCATTTTAATTCACCTAATGAACAATTTAGCGTGTTTTGGCATTTGCTATCATCCAAAAAGAAAAAAAAAAGCATCTTTGTCCTGCCGATTTTATTTCCTTGGATTTTTCTGTAAATGGGATTGTGTTTTCGGCTTTTTGCTAAACCCTAGCTAATGGTATCTATCACCTAAAAGCTTCTAAATAAAAACGGGGGCCTTCTAAGAAAAACACAAGGAATGCTATGAATTGGAAAATCCATGTAATAGAATTTTGCAATTTTCCAGTTCAGGTTTAATATTTGATTTATTTTAAAATGGATTAAAAATGTAAGTATAGTTTTGATGTATAAAAGTTGATTTAATAACATAGACTAGAATCATATATGTAAAAAATATATAAGAGAATTAAAAAACCTAAGTTAATTTATTATTTGGTTAAAACCCATTAAATAATTAAATATTCCTTTGATCAATCCTAACAAGTATTAATATAATAGTTGTTTGTTTTAAAAAAATTTCTTTTCTAATCAAAATCTCCACCTTCTGTTTTTCTCGTAATACATATAATTAAATTATTCGTTAGAAAACAACATAAAATTGATGGAAGAATTAAATTATAAATAAACTGAAAAAATTTAATATAATTAAATTATTCATTATAAAACAACATAAAATTGATGGAAGAATTAAATTATAAATAAACTGAAAAATTTTAAGGGTTAAACATATAATTTCTTAAATTTATGAAAAATTTAATCTACGTTAATCATGACTAGTTAAAAATGACATTGTTTTTCGTTTGTTAATATGTTATTATTATATGTATCCTTGAATAACTTATAGATCTCAGTAATATATATATATATATATAAAACAAAAACCAGACCCAATAATGGGAGGGAGATAAAGTTAGCTAATGAATTCTTATGAAAAAAGAAATTAATTGAGTTCATGAGCACGTGAATAATAAATGCAAGCTATTGTGGATTTCAATATCATAAATTCATGAATTTGAATGCTCTGTTTTTAAATGAAACGGAAAGGTATCCCTAACCACAAGTTGATATATATATATATATATATATATATATATATATATATATATATATATATATATATATATATATATATATTCAGAGAAGAATAGGGGTCGGTGCATGATGAGAGCTCCATATATATATTCATATATCTATCTATCGATCCTCAATTATTTCATGAGCACTGTGGCAGGCAATCATTGACAGAGGAGGATGACGAGGCTATGAACCAGAAATCTGTGGGCTGCCTTATTTATTTTACAATCATAGCAGACCTGGCAATGGCATCTTGCTCTTGTTGGTATATTATCAAAAGGCTTTTTTAGTATACTATGAGGTCAAGAGGAAGGAAGAGTGGTAATTAAACCAAAACGACGTGGTATTTGTGGCAGCCGATGGACCACTGAATCTGCATGGAGGATACCAAGATTTTTCATTTTGTCCGTCTGCCCAACTGCTACATGGAGGATAGCAAGATATTTTATTTTGCCACGTGGCCAACTTGGCTAATTTAACATGTAAAAATATACATGAGATTAATTTATTGATCTCTGTCTCGTTTTTGGAAGAATTGGAGCTTATACTGATGAGAATCAAATGAGATTATGCTATAGAAAGAATGAAATGGAGATTTCTTTGTGCTCTAAGAGTTTTTATGGCAACAAGGAATGGTAAGCAAATCTATCACGAGTGGGCTACCAATGCCTTTCTTGGTTGGGGGTTTGTGTCTGGGCTTTTCTTTCAAATAGCTGGTCAGTTTTGTAATTTAAACTAGTCTCAGTTTGTTTTTTTTTTTTTTTACTTTATGGGCTTTTGACAGCCTTCGTAATAATAGGGCTATTAGCCCGTGTTTTTATATTCATGTGGGCATGAATATAAAACCCTATAATTTGTGGGCATTAAACCAAGCCCAGCCAAGTTTGTTTTTATCCATTTAGAAAATTGATTTGGTAAAATATAAATAATTTAGTAGATCAATTCATGACTTGGCTGAGCTGGTCAAACATGTAAGAAACACAAATTCTCTACTCTCATTTTTTTTTTTTTATATATATATAGTTTGTTTTACCCCGTGACATGAAAGATTTTAATAAATCTTTAATAACTTACACTATTATAAGAATTTGATCGAGAATCCATTAATATATATTTACATATTTATTCAAGATGAACAAAATAGGTTGAAGATCTATTAAATATTAGTTTGTTTTTGCGTTTTAAAAATGTTTTTTTAAAATAAAAAATTATTTTAATTTTTTTTAATGAAAAATACTATGAAAAATAACCATAACCATATTTCCATGTATATTTTAAAAAAGAATTATACGAAATACCTACCATTAAAGCAATTACTTTGAATAAGCTTGCAGTGCTGAATGAATTTCTGATAAGCTTCGAATATTTAATTTCCCGATTAATTATCTTCTATGTAGTTATAAGAACTAATGATACTCTTAAAAATCTTAGACCAATCTCAAGATAAGCTTTGATTTTATGATTGCTCTAATTATAAATTTGAGTTGTGTCTTCAAAATTTTGTTTACCAGTTCCATCTCTTCGCATCATCTAAATTAGCGAACTACTGAATCCCATTGCTGATAAGCTAGAAGTAGTTGACGAGTACTACTCCCATTTCCACCATGTTTCCCACCAACTCTTTTAATTAATGCAAAAATTAAACTTTTATGCTCATTTATTTGAACAATGATCTATGCTGCTCTTTTTTTTCCTTTGCTTTTTTGTTTTTGCCTTGGGATGCTATGTCGGGTATTTATGTTCGCTTTTGGGTGGTGTTTATTATGTTCTTCTTGATGATGGCATAGTTATTAATTAAAATTGATTTAATTTGGTGGGTTTACCTAGAAAATTAAATCAGTAATTTAAAATTTAGTTCCAGTTAAGATTAAATTAAAATCAATTTTAATTTTGATCTAGATAAATCCTAACAATTTAAAGTATTAAACTACGATCTAGCTCACTCCATCAAAATCAATTCAATCCTAACCAAAAACTAAAAAAAAACTGAGATAATGTTGTCTATTTCTTTTGACCTTTGTTTTTCTCTTTATTGCGTTTATGCCATTGATTTGTTTCCTTCTAAGCTCCCCCCTCCTTCCTCCTTGTTGACCTCTAAACAACTAGCACTTTCTGCCAAAAGTACTGTGTGATGCATCTTCAAGAAGCAACCTATGATTCTCCAACCAACACATGAAAACAGTTTCCTAACAGGTTACATCGAGCACCAAAACCCTAAAAGAGAGCCAATTCTTCAAGACCAAGTTAAGCACTATCCATTGATCGATTAGTTTAGTTAAAAAGTTCATCAACAGCACTATTGTTTTTCGAAGAGGTTTCCCGACCAAGACTTCAATAAAAAGCATTGCCCTCAGTAGGTTAATCTTCGATTCATGACCTAACTAAACACATGACATGCCTCTTACCCTTAAGATGTAATTAAAGTCAGATAAACTAAACAACCTCTAATCATGTTTTTTGCCTTGATTAAATCAAAACCTTGTGAGCTTCTGCCTTGGTTGGATAACGGCTTTAACAAGAAATACCTGAAAGTGGGTGATTAACTACCCTTTTTCCTCTCTTTTTTAGATGGTCATAACCTGTATGGAAGTGACATAAATCAATGGTATTGTATTTTGAGTCAATTCGACGACGTCTCGACCAAGTCATTGCTTCTTGGATCACTAATAATTGTTTATTCCCACTACCGAGCCAGCCACCGGTGCGAATATTTGATACTTTTTACATACAACATGTAATATTCTCTAGCCATAATATTTTTTAAAGTCTGACATGCAAGGATATTATTGAGCTAAATTTTATATATTAGGAATAAATCTTTTCTTAATTAGATATTAAACAATATATAAAATATAATCAACGTTTTAAAGGGAACAGTCACGTTCCTAGAGTTATATTCAAGTTGATGAATTGATAAATATCATATTTAAAATTTGTTCTTCTTAAAAAGCTCAAGAGAAAGAAAATCCATTATAGAAGCTTAATAAAGACTAAAACTCATAGTAAAGAGATACAAAATATCAAACTCAATTCTCTATTAAACTTAGCTATAAACTAGATTTAAACATATATGAATTTAACAAGATATTTTTATAGATCAATCTGTTAGGTTAGGTCATTTAAATTTAATTAGATTAATATTAAATTCAATTTAAATTAAAATTTGAACTAGAACATATTCCGAGACTCAAATTTCTCGGATTTAGCCTGTTAAACTAAATTGGATTAATAACTGCATATTATTGAAATACATAGGCATCACCTTAAAATGCTAGTTGGAATTCCTTTGGAGTTATTAAACCGGCCAAAAACTATCACATTTTATATCTTGCTTTAATCTTTAACACCTTCAAAAGAAAAGAAAAATCCCAAGAAACTTCAAACTGCAAGTATATATATAGAGGGATCTCTTGAGTTAGACCAAATTAAAAAGATTTAAAAAAGAAACAGGTATAGAGGAGTCTTAAAACATCAAATCTCAAGTACTAAACTACTCTCTCTCCCTTTGGCACAATTTTATTTTCTGGTCAAAATTTTCTAGCAAACTTATACCATGTACGTATACGTACTACCTGAAATTTTCGAAGTAAATTTTCTCTTTGGGTCAACATTTTCTATATACATTGATAATCCGATATTACTTAGCAACTAACTCAATTAAGCTAGCCTAGGAGCTAATTTGCTCACTAAAACCAGAATATTTCATGACACATGATTAACTGAGCTATAACATTATAGCCAAGACTAATTATAACAATGATTATGTAATTAAGTCAGCTCTTTAATCGGTTAATATGAATGTGAGAAGGATTAAGTTCTTGATTAATAGAAGAGGAGATTTGAAGGAACATGTAGTCAGGTATGACAAATGTGCATGCATGAGAGGGAGATTTAATCAGAAAGTTTGGTGCATGAGAGCTTAACAAAATGCTTGAGCATGTTTGTGATGTAGCAACAGATCAAAAAAGGACACAGACAATTACTAATCTCCAAACTTCGAACTTTTTAACTCTATAAATTCTCTTCAATTCAGTTATGTTTCATTCAATTCAATTGTACCCGCAGCAGCAGCAGTCAGAGCTTATAACTAGCTAATTGATTAACCATGGAGAAAGCACACACAAAATCTGCTCTTAAGGTTGCTAGCTAGCTAGCTATATGTGCTATATCTTCTATGTTTCTTTTTTTTTTTTCCACTTCCATAATTCTTTTCTTAATGTGTGTTATTACATTTCTTTAGAAGCTTGTTAAGGCTAGCTCACAGTCTGCATCGTGGAGCAATGCAGCTAGAGGAATGGTGAGATGACATTCCTTGCACCTCAACTAGCTAGTTCTCACAAGAAAGCAAAATTAAGCCTTTCGAGAATAGGATTTAGGATTTTTCTTTCATCAAGGATCATGCATTATTCAGTATCCAATCATTGACTTCAAAGTCAGTGTCTTAAGTCTCAAGTCTCACGGATCCTCTTAATCATGTTAGCTTAATTAAAGATAACAACCTCGTAACTTCTCTTTCCCCTCTTAACAACCTCCAAGTTTTAACCAAAACACTCTTTTGAAGCAAATGCTATGTTCCCAGCCGACATGACAGATAGTTTACCAGCAGCCCTGCCTCTTTCAAGGAACAAATCATTAGTCATTGAAAGCTACATTTTGCTGGGAAAAGATGTAGAAAGAGGAAAAAGAGTCTTCTTTTAATGATTTTTGTCACTTTGCATGTCAAAAAGGTCATCTCCTTTTGAGAAGTTCTTCTCAAAGAATGTTTTGGAGTTTGGAGTTTGGAGTATTGCCTATCGTTTCAAATGTTGCTAGCTTCACGCCCTTTTTTCCATTTTAAGCATGAAGTAATTATTAGGTGAAAAAGTGTGTCCCAATGCAGATCATTGTCACCAAAATTTATTTTCTTGCCTACACATATAATTTCTTTGAGTAATAGCTTGGAATACATTTTCACAGGCAAAAGATGATCTCAAGGATCCGCTTTATGACAAATCCAAGGTAAAATGGATCTCTAGACATTATAAATCATGTCATCTATCTGGGTATTTTTCACTCTGCTGAATCCATAATCATGCTATAGGTTGCCCCAAAACCTCTTGCAAAAGAAAACACTAAGCCCCAGGAATTCAAACTCCACACTGGACAAAGAGCTCTCAAACGTGCCATGTTCAACTATTCTGTGAGCAACTTAATTCCATCTCTGCACAAAAGCATCCTGCTTTTCAATGTTTATTCTGATTTTCCAATCTTTTCTTTGAACTATTTATGAATTCAGGTGGCAACCAAGATATATATGAATGAGCAACAGAAGAGGCAAATAGAGAGGATACAAAAGGTATCAAGCTACTGCCCATTTTTTCATGGTGCAAGAGAGAATTACATCAAGTACACATAACATTGATCCTGCTAATGAAATTGTGTGCAGATCATAGAAGAAGAAGAGGTTCGTATGATGAGGAAGGAGATGGTTCCAAGAGCTCAATTGATGCCTTACTTTGACAGGCCTTTCTTTCCCCAAAGGTAAAGAAACTTGACAGAAATTTGTTCAGTTCAAGCTCATGCAATAATCTAATTAAAGAGGCTAAGTTAACTAAATTTGCTGCCCAAGGCTAAAAACATTAGTTAGAACATTGTGGGATATCAAACAGGTTGATCTCTTTCTTTGGTGCAGATCAAGCAGGCCATTGACAGTTCCTAGAGAGCCAAGTTTCCACATGGTGAACAGCAAGTGTTGGAGCTGCATCCCTGAGGATGAACTTTACTACTACTTTGAACATGCTCATCCCCATGATCATGCCTGGAAGCCTGTTAAGTAAATAAATTGCCATGATTTGTAGGGGAAAAAGGAGAGTGGAGTATTCTCTCTGTGCTGCTAATTTCTTCATGCTGTCCAAGTTAGTCTTGTATAATTTGGACTTTTGGAGTGTTGATAGTGTTTACTGTTTAGATCATGTGGTAGGTCTTGTAGTGGGTGTAAGTAGTCGCTTTTTCATAGCCGAAAGTCCTTTTCAAAGTTGGGTTTTGCTTACCAATAAGGCGGATATTGTACTTCGTTTTGTACTATTAAAAAGCAAGTCACCCTCTTTTCTGTCTTTTAGCAGTATCGTCCTGCATGCCCAATTAAGCACTTCATTTTATTTTGCTGGGAATGAATTATCAAAGTAGACTATAATTCTTTTAGCCATTTTGGGTTTTTTTTTATTATTTTAAATAATAGCAAAGTAAAAAAAAAAATCTTGCAAACTAGCACATATGGAAGAAAAGATCGGGAACTAGCATATTTTTGTTGTGCAACGAACAAAATTTTTATTCCGGTGGCCTTTCCAACAACGCAACTTTTTAAAATAAAAATTTGAAAAAATAAGTCAAAGGATCGAGAAGAAATAAAGATTTGCAATGATCCCATCAACATAAATTTTTCTTTTTAAAGAAAAATTTAAAGGAATGTGTTGATGGGATCAGCTAAACAATAAAAGTTTGTGTTTTTTTATTTATTTGAGAATTCTGATTTTACCTTCTTATAAAGATTATTTTCTAACTAATTTAAGAAGTTATAAATCTCTAACAAAAATATACCAGAATTCATAATTATATGTTGAAAATAAAACTATGAAAAGAATTTCAGAGATCATCAGCTTTGTCTTTCTTAGTTAATGTTGTTCGTGCTTCGTTCTTCATCAAAGACTTGGATTATGAAGTATGCTATGAATCTTTTACGAGAATCAAAAAGCAACATTTTGCAAATTATTGGAATTAGAAGAATATTTAAACTTTAAAGTTTGTTTAAATAAGATTGTTAATTTCATTCAAACATTATGTTAATTAAAAAAAAAAAAAGTTCAAACAATGCGTGTGCGCGCATGTATTTGGGCGTAAATAGGCCATTATAACTAACGTCGGTTCATGAAAGGACCCAACTTTCATTGACAATGAAGAAGACAGGAAGAGGGAGGCTGCTTTCTCTTTAGAGGAAAAAAAAATAATTTCCAATGAGGTTTCTTCATTGATTTGATTTCTTCTCTCCTAATCACAGAGCACCGAAAAAAACGAACACCAGAAACTCATCAAAGATCGTAAATTTTCTTCTTGTTTCCTCATTTTTGATTCTATCTACTCAATTTTCCTCTCCCTTTTCAGGTACTTACAAACCCTATTTTATCCTAAGATTTACAGTTCTAGCTGCATGAAAAAAAAAAACCATTTCTTGATTTAGCTGACCCTTGTGTAATATAGTTGATGTTTTGGTTATTTGAGATTTTGGGTTTTTTTTTTGGTTTGATGGGTCCTTGATAAAGGTGAAGATCCAAACTTTAGAAGATTTCAGTTTAGCCCTAAATAGAATTGTTGGGTTTGCTTCTTCTTCTTTTTTTTTCTTTTTTTTTCATGTTATTGATTGTTTTAGTAGGGAAAAGGGATTTTGGGCTTCTCAATGAAGCTAAAGATGCATGCTTGAGATGTATGGATGTTTTGTTTTGTTGAAGCTTGTTAGCTTGGGTATGGAATAGCTATTGGATGGTTAAGACATCCTATATTTAGAGATAAAGAAGGGCATGAGCTTTTTGTACATCGCATGCCTACTTTTTTGAAAAATTTCCAGTTGTTTTGTTAGACAGACGGAATTGTTAGAGCTGATGTTCTTTTTCGAAGAGCAGAATTGAAGTATAGTGTTGAACAAGCAGGTAACCGTTGAGCTATATGGTGGCGAACTAAATGGATTCAGTTATAGTGATCCTGCTACTGTGAAAAATATGCTAGACACGCACAATTGGGTGAAATATTTGAATTAGTTCACGCTACAATCTGACGTGTTTTTTGGTAGCAGTCCGGGGTTTGGTTTTGTTGCTTAGTTTCATGGGGTTTTGCTTCTTATGGGTTAATTTTGTTAAATGTATTGGATTAGTAAAGAAATAGGTGTTTTTAGGTTCCCGGCTCAATTACGAGCTTTGGAATTTATTTAAAAAGATTAAAGAAGTCTATCAGAACTTGAGTTTTATTGACTTCTTAGGAACTTTTTAATTAAAAATATGTTTTGATTAAGCTTTTGGATTTGTTGACTTATCAATGAAGCTAAAGATGCAAACTATGATTTTGGTACACATTTTATAGTCCCACCAAATGGAACTTGTAGCTTGTTGGTTTTGCATTCTGTTTCTTGTTATTGATTGTTTTTGTTTCATGCTGTTAACTTCAAGATTTTATTTTATGTTTTTGCAGGAGTGCAGTTTGAGAAACTTTGATTAAATGATAATTAGTTGAGAATATAAGCAGTCGTTTCAATTCTATTAAACTCAGGAGTGCTTGGATTTGTTTAGTACAGTATGGAGATACAGACAAATGGGAAACCAATAGATTCGCTGTTAGAGAAGGTCCTTTGTATGAACATACTATCATCAGATTACTTCAAGGAGCTTTACCGATTAAAGACATACCATGAAGTGATAGATGAAATATACAATCAAGTTGATCATGTTGAGCCATGGATGACTGGCAACTGCCGTGGTCCATCTACTTCCTTTTGCCTTCTATACAAGTTCTTCACCATGAAACTCACTGTCAAACAAATGCATGGTCTGCTAAAGCACAAGGATTCTCCTTATATCAGAGCGGTAATTGTGCCATACCCTGATTTTTGTTTTCCATGAGTTGGTTGTAAATTCCTGATGCTTGGATATTTACTCACATGCTTCACTGGATGATCATTATTGAATTTGAGAAATGCTTGCTTGCCTATCAATTTTATCTTCTCTCTTATATTATGTGTATTTACAAGGTCATTTCATTTGCGGAAGCAATGTGAATTCAAAAGGATTTTTGGTTTGTAAGACATGGATGATGGGGTTTAGTTTTGTAGTCATAGGTTGTCTTATGTGGGCCTCAGCTTTAGCTCATGTCTTTTCAATTTTTTTAGGCCTTTACTCATTTTTATCTTTTCTATTTAGTGTTATACCTAATTTTACCAATTTTTGGAAACTTGAGGAGGATTTTATCAAATTTGGGAACTTTTGGTTGGTGTCAATGATTTTGTTATATCTCAGGGAGTGATTTGGCATTGTACATTAACTACACGAAGGAAATTTAAATTTTCAATGCAACTTGATTAACACTGTTCTATAAACTGCAAAATATTGAATGTATAATTTTTTAAGAGTTGAGCTCCACTCATAAGGGCTTTTTAACTACTTTTATGGTGTGTGAACTGCTGAGAAATTACGAGGTAATGGGCATAACATTGTCATATCTGAATTTTCATAACATTTAAAATCTCTGTTCTGATTTACACATCACACATGATAATGTCCTTGTTTTTCATAGCAGATCTCTCCAAACCAAGGTTGAGGTGTTCTTGTTTCTTTGAGTTGCTATGACTTTCTCACTCCTACATAATCTGCCCTTGCTTTGCTGAGCAGATTTCACAAAATTAAGGTTTGGGGTGTCTTATTTTTTTATTCTCATTCCTAGGCTTTTTAATCGTGAATCGATGCTGTCTGTTGACTGTTTTAATCATGATTCAATACTGTTAGTTGTCTTTTAACCCAATGTCACTTGCTGCTACTTCGACTGTTGTTGTTACTATTCGCTAATCATTGGAAAACCAGAACTGGCATTTTGCTGCCCACTTCTATTGACCACGAGTTGGTTCTTTGAAATAAGGATAGAGATCCCTTATCCCTTTGGCATCAAAGCTTGGTTCACATTTACCTGCATTTGCACATTTTTCCTTCTCTCTCTGCTTGATTTGCAGAATGTACTGGTCAGCAGAGGGACTGCTTTATCTTAGCTTTGTGTTTGATTGATGTCCCCAAATTTGTTTGCAGGTTGGGTTCCTCTACCTGAGATATGCTGGGGATCCAAAGACACTGTGGAATTGGTTCGAACCATATATTAAAGACGATGAGGTACTTACTTCTCTGTATCTTTTCATGCACTACATCTGAAATTTCTCTCATGCACCCATGTATACTATATTGCAAATTGATTCCTTCTGATTCTTGAAAGCGTTAGTTGCAGGTTACAACTCAATCTGACTCTAGAAACTTTTTTGTTTGTGGAATTGAATCCTCAATAATTGTGCTTAAGATTTCTTCCACATCTGAATTTTGCAAAAAAAAAAATCTTCTGTAGTGATCTGTGCGGTTGCTTAGTTAATACAAGTCAAATGCCATTGTTGGAATTTTTTATTTTTTTATTATTTCAAAGTGTCCTATAGTGGTGAGTGGAGGAGGGGTATTCAACTTCAACAATAACTTATCACAGGCGTTGATATAGTCCAATTTTATTTAGAATGCATTTTATAGGTGAAGCGATGATTGCAATTGATGTGTCCAATTTTATTTAGAACGCATTTTATAGGTGAAGCGATGATTGCAATTGCTGTGCTATGTATTCTTTGAACTAGAGATGCAGCATGTGGCCTTTTGTTTAGGGTAACTGTCTACGAACACAAATAAGCTACATACATAGAGATGGACAAACTCTTAGTTAGCTCTTCTGCAATAAATTTTAGCTATAAATAAAAACGTGGTCAAACAGAATGCTGTTGGTTTTCACCAATTGCTTTTCAGATACAAAATTTGTGGTGCTCATATCTGATGGTTCTTTAGATGGTGAAAAGTTTATGATGAAACTGGCAAAGCAGCTATTACTTGAATAGAACAACTAGCAGCTCTAATTGCTTGTTGAATGTACTTATAACGGGGGATACCATTTGCACATGTTTCTTGTTTGTCCTGCAATTGCTCACGTGTATAATGCAAAAGAGCACTTTGTAATTTACTTCAACCCCTGTGCTTGTTGAGTAGCTTGCTGAGAACTTTTGATCCAAACATCAAATGAATTTAGGAGATCCGTTAGCTTCTGTTTGGATTGGTTGATTGAAAAACTTCCATTTCTAATACGTGAATATTCTAGTAGATCCTGCTTTCCCAGATCTGGTCTTTCTATTCAAGTATTCACTTTTTACCATAACCTAGTAGTTGTCTAGCTAATTCCATCTTCCCTTACACTGCCACTGTTAATAAATGCATTCATGCTACAAGTCAAACCTGACAACTTCACAAACGTCATGGGTTTTTTGACATGATGTGCATGTCCTTTTCCATCAGCTGCTTAAGTTTCTCTTTATAATTCAGGAATTTTCTCCAGGAACTAGTGGAAGGAAGACGACAATGGGTGTATATGTGCGTGATTTGCTTCTCGGACAGGTCAGGTTGAAATAATCTCTAATTCCTTGTAGTATTTTCAGGTTCTGTTATCCTTCCTTGCAGGCCAAAAGGGATATTGATGTCATGTTTTTCTCATGCAGTGCTACTTTGATACCCTTTTCCCCCGTATTCCTGTTCCCGTCATGCGGCAGATCACATCAAATCTGGAGAAGTTGAAGCTACCAACAAAAATCTCTGGTTCAACAGGGGATGGAAACCGTCATGGATCTGACGATACAGCTCGCCGGCCACCATCTGTGAAGGCAGCACTTTCAGTCTCTTTTGGTCAGCGTGCTCCTCATTGTGCATCAACCAGGGATTCGTCTCCTGTTTGTCGCACAATACCTCCACCCTCCTATGACAGAACCAGTGATGATCCACGAAGTCAACTCAGCCAGAGTCGTGAATATTCTGATAAAGAATATTCAGATCGGGATCGGGATCGTGATAGGGGTAGGGAAAGGGACCGAGACCATGATCGGGATAGAGAGAGGGACAGGGTTCAGGATAGGGATCAGCAGAGAGAAAGGGACCGGGATCATGAAAGGGATTGGGATCAGAGCCGGGACAGAGACAGGGATCGGAAAAGGGATAGAGACAGAAGGTATGATTATGATAGAAGTTCCAGTTACACTGATAGGGAAAGCAGAAGGGATTCTGAACGGAGCAGCCATGACAGAAGTAGGCATTATAGAGAAAGTAGTTCTTATAGAAGCCACAGTCGAAGCAGGAGTCGCAGCAGGAGCAGGAGCCGAAGCTCGCAAGCTGGAGCATCACCATTTGATCGCCATCCAACTTCTCAAAGGGATGGAAACAAGGATAAGACATCTGCGCCTAGCAATCTGGCTAAGCTCAAAGATCTTTATGGTGATCTTAGTGATCAGAAAGGGGATGCTGGCCTGGAAAGGGCTCCTCGGAGGGATAATGATGGTGAAGAGGTTTTTAGACTCGGTGGTTCTACTTGGAGGTAGGTAGTTCAATCTTCAAACAGTAGCTTCCGTGGCTGTCACATCAGCTGTATCAATAAGGTCTTCAGCCAGGCCAAATTTCTGTTTGAATCAAGAAAATGGTCGCCATTATAAACTCCCCCACTTTCTCAAGTCATGGTTCTAGATTTTCGATAAATATATTCATGGAAGCACTTGAGTGCGTGTTGTTGAGCTGTAGGGCAGCGTGCACATTAGCCCCAACCTATCTTTTAAGTTTCTTGTGTACAATTGTTTCAGAAAAACTCAGATAATTTCCAATTTAACTTGTTACATTAAATACGCAAGAGAACATTCTTGGTCATATTTCGAATATGTTTTCTTTTTTCTGTGGTTTCTGACCCGGCACAATTTTCCTCCTTGAGGATATAAATTCCATGAATCTTTGCAAGGGAATACCTTTCTATTCAAGAGATTGTATCTCTAGCAATTTTAAATAATGCCCTGACCATGCAAAAAACGTTGTTGCTGAGTAAGCCCGTTTGGCTACCAAATTTCGGTAGCTTTCGCTGTTGTGGGTTGTAGGGTCAACGCAATATTCCTCCTTGAGGATATAAATTCCTTAATGTTTTTACATGTAAGATAATAAGGATTCATTAGTCAAATGTCATATAAGCATTAAGCACTATATTATAATTATCAGAAGAGGTGAAGTGTGAAACTTGAACCCAAAATGCGAAGACAACAATCATGAGTGAGTAGTCCGTTATTGACCGGTTATTTTTGCAATAACGGCCGTTACCATTATATATCGGCACCATAGCTGTAATTGTCTGAGACTCGCCATTGCCGGCAATGGGGCACTTGTTTTCTGTTAAATAACGGCGTTAGCTTACAATGGACTCAAAACAGACAGCTTGTGCTTACAAATCATTAACTGCATTCTAAAGTCCTACACAAACAATTCCTATAAAAGATCTTAAAAGTCCTACATGTGATGTGCCAGAATTCTCAAAAGTTGTGACATAGAACTCCATCAATCCAGGAGCAGATTTCCCAGCCAACCGCTGCTTCACCTGTAACATGAGAGATACTATATGATTACTTTCATGGATTCAACCTTGTAGATCTCAACAATTAAGCTACTTAAGAGAATCGACAGGAGTGTGTGCGTACCCATTGAACATACTGAAGATGATATGGCTTGCTATTCGCACTTGATTGAACGGTAAATGTGGCGGACAAAAAACAAGGAGGCACGGAACCCAATACTGCCAAGCATGAGGAAGAAACCATAGCAAACACAGGCCATGTAGCCAAAGAAAAAGGAGGTTTGCATGAAGCCTGACATGTCTGATCTTGCATAGTAGTAATACAAGCAATAGCCATAAATGAACAATCCAGTTGATCCACCACAAAGGAACGACCTGACGAACACCAAATTCAGAGGGGTGAGTGTGTAGCATTATGAATCAGGCAATCAGATATCCTTTTAAAACACGACACTTCAGAAAACACAAGGAAAATTCATGCAATGGATGAAAAAAAAAAACAAGCTAGGAGACCGTTACATCAGGAAAATTCATAACAGGAACCCGATGATGAAAAAATTACATTGTGACTTGAATATTTCGAGTAATTTAAATAACATCTCAAGAGTGAAAACATAGAATGAAAAAAAACACAATCTGCTACCATTTCACAAAAAGTTGGAAACCAAAAAACAAAACTAAAGAATGTTATTTGCGAGCAAAACTTCCCAGATATTTTATTTGTGCTGATAATGATGCAAAATTGAAACAATAAGCTCAGAGATATTAGCATTTTACACATGAAATTATATCTATCAAAAAAAAAACATACCTCCACCACCACTCATGGTCTTCAGCAGCAAGTTGGAAATATGTCAACGCCACTGTTATAAAAGCAGTGACAATCAAGAGAATGATGAAGACAATGAACAAGATGCTGTATATGGTGTAGATCCTGTGACCCCAAACACTGGCAAATATGTAGTAAAGTTCAATATATATTGCACTGAAAGGCAAGAATCCTGCCATGGCCATCTGAGGAAGTGTTTTCCGATACCAAGGCAACTGAGGAATCTCTCTGGGGTATTTAGTGGTGCGGACGGGAGCCTGAAACTCAGCCTTGCTATTCTTCCCTGCAATCCCACCCAGTACCAGCAATGGTGTTGTTACCAGAGCCCAAATAAGAAATATCACCACTATTGTTCCAAATGGCAATGCTGCAGTGGCACTATACGTGATTGCAACGGTATTAAGAAAGCAGAAAGTGAGAAACAGGGGTCCACAAAACAGGGCTCCAGTTAATAACAAGTTCCTGACCTGCAAAACCAGAATTTCAGAACTTCTTAGCCTAGCATGTCTCAAAGTTGAATGGTAGTTTCTAGAGTAGCTAGAAGTTCTGCAATGATAGAGCATAAGACATCATGGATTCAAACAATGCTGCTGAAAAGTGATTACATCATTCTAATAATGATCAATTAACGTCACTATCATAATACTAATGAATGCAAACCATGCTAATTTTCATAAAGCCACAACCAGCACAAAATAGTCAATTGCACTCGTATCCAATTCTACAATTACTTAGTTTCAATGTATGTAAATTTATTAGAAGCGACTGTGAACTGTTGAGCTCTAATTTATCGTCTTCTGAGGTTAGCTTTTCAAGTGTGGCGCAAGCCTTCAGGAAGCAGTACACCAACTTTCAAGCACATTGTTTTCTTTCACTGCTTTCTCAAGCTTCTCTTTCGCATCCCTATTAGTTCAGCTATTATAAGAGAGGAAAACATTATCCAAACACAAGGTGGTTTTGACCCCCATTTCCATGTTTCGGACAATTTCCACAAAGTGTTTATAGGAAAACCAAATTGATTCTGACAAAAGTCAATTTTCACCAAGCATTTATCTTAAAGCAAAACACATTTCAAAGAAACACTGAGAATTCCTATATATCCATTTACCAAATTTGATACCAACTACAACATCCTTAGACACACAGTAACAACAGTTGTCTAGAACACACAAAACAATGACAATGATAAGTGCAAAAGGCAATGAAAAAGGAATTCTTAACAAGTTACCCAATTTGTTCCTTCCAGTTGGCAAAAGAAAGAGGCTGCAGTGTAGCCTGCAATCCCAGCTGTCAGAGCATATATGACAACCAGTGCAGTAAACAGAGCTCCACGATTATAAGGATAAAAGACACCAACTAGAGCAAGCACGAAAATGAAAATTGTGCTGCCAATGCACATATGTAAGCAAAGTTAGCAGACTGCTAAGCAACAGAATAACTTTAAAAAATGGATTTGAGACAAAACCAACAAAAGCACAGCTTTGAAGTTGAACTTACAGGGTAAACAGCTGGGTGCCAGAGCCAACTGCTGCTGCAAGCAAAGACTTATACTTTGGATATCTAAATACATCACCATGGATGTACTTCCACCCAGTCTCTTCTTGGTCTTCAGCTGACTCCTCATCATGAGCATATCTATTACAAATGCGAAGATCAAAAAAATAAGAAAATGACAGTTTAAACAACATAAGCAGACATGTTTTAATAACATATTCATTGAAATGTTCTTCTCACTTGACAAAATCATTCTTCAGGACTCGCATGAGAATTGTGGCAAGAAAACCAGTCAACAGGAGAACTGTCACACATGAGTTAATAATTGAGAACCAATGAATTTCCAAGTGATGAGGAAGTGAAGAAGATTGTGAATACTTGTCCATCCTTTTCTCAAATGTTATATCTGTTTCCTTCCATTTAACTGAATACATGAACTCCACATTGACCTCTTTATCTTCAGTAAGGTCCACAACATTGTTCAGATCAGATTGTGCAGAGATCTCAATGACACGATCCTTATTGTAAAAGATGGTAAAGTGAAGATGCTTAAACAGGTAATATTTGTATTCACTAGGGTCATTCTTGCGTTCCTTATCAACTTTCCCTAAGAAACCCCAAATGGGCAAGTCGTCATAATACATTTGGAAGTAGTAGTCCTTGGAAACTGCTTCTCGGAACTGAGCAACTTGTTCCTTTGTCAGCGTGTTTTTGCATGCAACTTCAGAATCTTTGTCATTTAAAAATTCAAGTTTGTATGGGGCAGTGACTAAACGATCCCCATTCAACACTTCACCAAGGGCTTCTTTCTTGTCCTTTGTAGGACCTGTATTAAACATCGTCAGTAAACTTCCACAATAAAACAAAGCTTTATAGTAGGAGTAATGTGAATTGATGCAGACCTGATGAGCAGAAAGGCAGATCAAAGTAGCGGTATGTTTCACTGACAGAATGAACAAGAAAGAAACAATATCAAACAATTATGAATAAAAAAATACTAACGAAAGTTTTCACAGTTGAACAGTTAAAATCTCAAAATGAAAACCAAAAGTCTAGAGATGACCACAGTAAATATCAATTAAGTTCCGGCATAATTTCATGTACGATTACAGAAAAAGAGTTCCAGCGACTGATTAAAGATCTAAAACTGAGATCCAAGTTCAGCAATAACAAAGGAAAACCCAATACTTGAACTTTTTCAGCTCACAAGAAACAACCAGAAACAGAAATCTACACCCAGTCACTGGACATTATTCTGGGCTTTAACTAACAGACTCTACTTACGTGCAAATGTTTCTATCCAAAAGCTTGCATTCCAAAATCCCATTAAGCATTTCCTCAACTATCTCCCCAGGGATCCACTAGACCAACTCCTTGTACAACCATTAAGCTATGCTAAATTTCCAACTTAATTAGCAACTAAGTGACATCAACAGCATTTTCATGTTAAACTCCAAGTTCCAATCTTTGATCTTCCTTTTTAGGAAACCAAATCATAAGATCCACTTCCCATAAGCTCAGATCCACAACAATTGAAGAAACCAATCCATAAAACCAAAAAAAAAAAGGATTCCACAGAATCTGACACGTTAATGCTAAAATCAAATTATCCAAAACCCAACTCCACAATTCCATTTCTAATCCATATCCCACATACCCCAACTTCCTAAATCATCAAAAGTCACAAACTTGAAGACACACCACAAAACCTTGTTAAACAGCAAGAAAGATCGAGAATTGGATTACCTGGGATTGTGAAAAGGTCCAACCTTGTTAACATAGAGAGGGACATCATCTCCAACTTTGTAACGATGATCAGATGCATCTGATCTAACATGGGACACGCTGCACAATATCAAAACAAATGAAACCAAACAAGGCACTAGTTTCTTCTCCATTTTCAATCACTGTAACTCACAAAAAGAGAAGAGAGAGTTAGATAGTTATGGGGTGAGAGAGAGAGGAGAGAGATTTATAAAGATGGAGACTTTATGGGTTGTGGTTCCAACAAATCTAAAATGGTTCGTGTCAAAATTGAGGCCTTCCTCAAATAACGAGAAAGAGATTAGGAGAGTAATTAAAAAATAATTATTTTTATTCTTAAATGCGTTCATGAAAAAAAGAATTATGACCACTATAAACGAGGTTTTGCTTTGGAAGTCCATGCGCCATCCTAGAAGTTTTGAGAATTTTCAGCTTTAACTCTTAAATTATTAGATGTTGTTTGATTTTATTTGAGTTTTATCTTGTTAATATCCTAGAATATAATAAATAAATATAAAAAGATAAAAACATATTTTATTAGAGAAATAAAAACAAGTAAATAAAATAAATAATTTTTAAAATAAATTAAAATAAATTTATACGTTATTCAAACATGAGGTATAAAATAACATGTCTCTTTTATTTTTATTTTTTCTGTTTCAAAACAATAATCAACCATTATTTTAATCTTACTGTTTTTGTTTTTTGTTTTATCTTTAAACAAAAAATTAATTAATCTTTTTTTTAAATGCAAAACTAGCAGGCTTTGTCAAAATTATAGAAATTTTATTTTAAAAAAACAAAGGGAAAAAAGTTTTAAATTTTGGTTTTTAAAAACATGAATGATACGAACAACCTTTATTTTTCAAAATAATTTGGTATTTAGCATCCCACAAATTTTTTATTTATTTTAGTGTTTATAAATTTAACTTATTGAAAAAATAATATAAAAAAAGATCATAAGTACAAAAACACAAAATTTCAAAAGAATGGATTACACATAAACCCTAATTAACAATCTTATTATTGAATATTTCTTTTTGAATAGTCTACCCCTCTAAAAGATTTACAATTCTTTAAATAATCTAAACAAAATAGAAAACTTGGAAATAAGAAAAAGCAATAAAAATCATAATTAAATTACAAAAAATAAAATCATTAATCATAATATTTAATATTTAATATTAAAACTAATTATGAAAAAATTAAAAAAATAATAACTAAGAAAACAAAAAATATTAAAAAAAATCCTTTTATATCAGTTTTTCTAGATTGGAAAGAACTCCTCCTCAAGTTTAGTTTGTGCTTGTCTTGATTTTACGGATGTTCAATCAAGAGTTTTCAATATTTACATGCTTGATCTTTTTACTAAAATCATCATATCAACATGCTCAGCTTTTCTAATAATGGGACCATTTTAGCGTTAGGAGAAGATTTGAAAATATATCTCACAACTTTATCAAAATACAATAACATCAACTTTGATCTTATCAATTCTAAAATCCTCCTCAAATAAATTTGATACACATCCTTCAACATCACTTTCAACATTCTCATCAAAATTTGATGTTTGATTCCAATTCACAAGAGAACTACAATCATTATTATTTAGATTAATAACTTATTTTCTCTACTCAAGCCTCTAAAATAGTTCTTAAAATTAGACATGGATCAACAATCACTCTTTTCACGATCTCTCAGGCTCCTAACCCTTGCCAATAAACAAGTTGATTTTGCAATTTGTCTCTATATGTTTTCTATCACCATATCTTAAATACCTCCTTTCAATTTTTTAATATGTCGCTAAATGTCTTATATTACTTGTTTTTAAATATTTCTTTTCACAAGGGAAACCTCCTCATCCCTTTATATATAAGCATATTTTTTCTATTATCTCTTCAATCCATGTTAATCCAGCACAAACAAGAAAATAATTATTAGGATCATTAGATTCTAATACCAATTGACGCGGAAGGAAACAATACAAAAAATATAATAAGCACAACAAAAAACATATGATTCTCAAAAGAAGGGAACACAAAGAAACCGTAACTCACAATCTTATTATTGAATATTTATTTTTAAATAGTTTACCTCTCCACTAGACTTACAACTTTTTATACAAAATCCAGAAACTAACCTCAAAACACTATAAAACTCAAAGATAAAGGAAAAATAATAAAAGTCTTAAACTAACTAAGAAAAAATAAAATTATTCAGCATAATACTTACTTTTATAAACTAAATAGAAAAAAATTAAGAAAATAAATAATTTTTCTAAAAATCCTAATGCATCCCTTATTTTGAAATTAATCATGATAATATATATTATTTCAACCCTCATTTATGAATTCCTCATTCCACCTCTTTTTATTAACAAAACACTAGAAAGAATGACTAAATTACTATCGTCACATCCACAAAACATTATTAATTAGAATAGTGTTTTGCATTTTATTTTTTTTTGCATTTTTTGTTTATCTCTTTTTCTTCAATTTAACCTTTCAACAATCCAATCTTCTTGTTCTTTTTTTTTTTATTTAGTTTTTTTCTTTTTAGTTTTATCATTTAATATTTAATTGTTTTAGAAATTGTGTTTTATAATTTTCTATTTTTTTTTAGTTATATATTAATCTCAATATTTGTTTTTTTTGTCAATTTAATATGTTGTAATTTTAATATACTTTTTTAAATTCCATGTAATATATTATCATATCAATTTTTAAAAAAGATGTTGTCTAATATATATTATAATTTGAGTTTATGATTAAAATTTTTTTTATTAGAAAATATGTTAATAATGCTTGAATAAATTCTTTTATTAAAAAAAATTGATTCAACCGCAATAGCACGATGAAAGTTAATAATCTAGTTATATCTATGCTTTGTGACTTGATAATATATGGGATCAATTTAAAATAAAATAAAATAAAATAAAATAAAACTAGCCCATCTTTCCAATGCATAGCAATAAATTATACCCTTCGAATATGAAGAAGAGGGTTGACTTCACTTAGATTAGATCTCAAATCAGACATAAGAAGAGTGAAATGGAAGGAACACTCCAAACTTTGAAGGCGAGTGATTGCTTGGATGCCAAGGATTACAACTTCACAACTCAACAACCCTAGATATCGAAATTATCATGTCATCTACTTGTGGTTAATTCTGAGGTCTGTGCTAGCTTCTGTGGTACATTGCTTTCACTTTGATCTGCTATCTTTTCCATGGCGTGGTTGTCATGGCTATTTTCCATGTAATTGAAGCATGGAGGTCAGGTGAAAAGACTAAAAAAACAGAAAGAAATCACTTTGTGTGTTAAGAACGCAAGCGACCTTGTTAATTAGTAGTTATTTGATGAAGGTTTGATCGATCCAGTCTTTTAATTTCTAGTCTGTTCTTATTTTTATTTGAATCGTAATCTATGTCGTGTGATGCCTGTTCATTAGTCAATACTGCTTTCAATTTATAACCCCCCCCCCCACTATTCAAGACTAGTGTTAAATATAGTTATAAAACTCTATTTAACAAGTCAATTCAATAATTTGCTTAACTGTAATTTGATTCGAGACGTGTTTTACTGTGAACCAGTTTTTTTTTTAATATAATAAAATGATTTTTTTTATTTTTTTAAAATTATAATTTGAATTATCTTATTAATACACGGTTTTACTTGTTAAATTCATAATCTGAAACTTGTATCATTGATAAATGATGTATTATTAAATTTAAATAAAATAATAAAAATAACATGTTAAAGATATGAGACTTAGACTATTGATAAATGATATATTATTAAATTTGAATAAAATAATGAAGATAATCAATTAAATTCAAATCTAATAGCAAAACCGAAATGTTGTAATAAGCAATTATATTTGCTTAGGTATTTTTTTTTTTATCTTGTTTCTAATTTTCTAAATAACAAATAATTTTCTTTTACGAATAAATAGAAGTTGATGTTATGTTTAAATCTTATTGCAATGTTTTGTTGGTCTTAGAACGGACCATACATTTCTGTTAAAATATGCATGATAAAATATGGCTAACTGACCAAGAAAACCAGGGGAAATAAAATAAAAGAAAAGACTAGCTTTAATTGCCATACCCCATTTTACCCTGAGTTTGCCTCTCAAAAAAAAAATAAAAAAAATAAAGGATAATGTATTTGCCTCAATGACCATCAAATGGTGATTTGTCCCTTTCACCAAAATATTTTTTAATATAATATCAAAGTTTTTATCTTATTAAAATATAAAAAAAAAGAATAATAGAAGAAATTAACAATCAATTAGAGAAATTTATGTTGAAAAGTTTGCGAAAACATAAAATAATTATTTTTAGTTTTAAAATAAAATTTTATTATTTAAAACAAGATTTACAGGTTCAAAAGTTTTCAAAAATTAAAAATTTTGATAAATTATTTGAGGACTTGCTCTAAATATACTATATAAATGATCTAAGATGTGGAACATATTTAGATCTAAAAGAAAACTTTATCATGTTAGACTAAAATAATAACTTAAAACTATAATAACAAAAGATTCATCTGTTAAATCAGATTTAAATTTTTCCAATTGATTGAATAAGCAATTTTCATATAGATTTTCTCCAAGAAAAAGATAATGTATTTGCCTAAAACACCATCAAATGGTGATCTGTCCCTTTGACCAAAGCTTTCATTAACATAATATCAAAAGTCTTCATCCTACTAAAATAGGCAAAAAAGAACTGCAATAATTGAAGAAAATTGACAATCTTGAGAAATTTATGTTGAAAAGTTTGCAAAAACATAAAATAATTATGTTTAGTTTTAAAATAATTTTTTTATAATTTAAAAAAATATTTTGATGCAACCGGGTTTTCAGAGATTAAAGGTTTTATAAGTTATTTGAGGATTTAGCTAAAATATACCATTTAAATGATTTAATATATGTTTTTATAAAGTATTGGAATAAGTTTAGACTCTAGACAAGACTTCATCATACTAGATTAGAATAATAATTTAAAACTAAAATAACAAAATATTTACCTGTTTAATCAAATTAAATTTCTCCAAATAATTCAGATTTCTCCATATAATTTTTCAAGCAGTTTTCATATACAAAGTCTTTGGGTCAATTATCAATGCTAGGCTAATTTTTTTATTTTTTCTAAATATTTTTGTTTTTATCATTTGTCTAAGATTTTATGCTATTTTTCTTTGTATCTAAGGATTCTGACTTTTGTTTCCTAGTCCATATCGATTTTTCTAACCTATAAAAAGCACTACAAACTTCTTTAGCAGACTTATTAATTGAGAAATAAAATAAAATTTTAAAGTTTGTGTTTAACCCTAATTCGGGCTAACTTCTGTCATTCTGGGCTTGTTACTGTCCTGTTATGGTTCCATGACTCCATCTACATGACATGTCCTCTCAGTCTCCACGACCTTCATTCATCTCTTTTGATGGCATCCAGAAGCTACCTTGATTTTTTTATCTCAGCTAATTTGGATCATTAAATTGAAACATAAATAGTGAAATTAGAAAGATGAACAGTCATGTTTCCCCTAGAACCAAAAACAAAACAGTCGATCCTCATACTCAAGTTTTCTAGTCCAGCCTATGAGAATAAATGACAGAACATGTATTTTGCAACTATAATAAATTGTGGAGACAAGAATTTTCGAAGTACTGCTACCAATAACACAAACTCTACGGCTTCTAACAGTGATAGAATACATTCAAAATGATGGATTATCTCACATTGAAGAACTGCAAATTCTTTAACAGCATTCTAAAGCCCTACATGTTCCTCTCCTATATAAAAAAAAGTTATTACAGAAGTCCTCCATGGAACGTGCCATCATCCTCCAAGAGTAGCATAAAGCTCCTGCAATCCCAGAACAAGTTTTCCCAGCAAACTGTGGCTTCTCCTGTAACATGGCACATTATAAGACTACCTTCATCAATACAAACACGCAGAGTAGCCTTCAATTAAAGTGTATTCAAAGAAAGGAAGGCAGCCTACTCACTGAATATAAGGAAGACCATATGACTTCCTACTCGCACTTGATTGAGCGGTAGATGTGGCGGACAAAGAACAGGGAAGCACGGAACCCAATACTGCCAAGCATGAGGAAGAAACCGTAACAAACACAGGCCATGTAGCCAAAGAAAAATGAGGTTTGCATGAAGCCGGACATATCTGATCTGGCATAGTAGTAATACAAGCAATAGCCATAAATGAACAGGCCAGTTGATCCACCACAGAGGAAAGACCTATGAAACACCAAATATACAAATGTGAGTGTCTAGAAACACTATCAGGCAATCAGGTATCGTTTTAAAGCATGACATCTTACAGAAAATACAAGTACATGCTGAGGATAAAAGGAAGCAAGCTTGGAGAGGGCATAAAGCCAAAATTCACGTTATGGCTTGCATATTTCCAGCAATTTAGATCTCAAGAGTGAGAAACATAATTAAAAAAAAATCCAAAATTTAACTCAAATTTAGAAAAAAACATTAAAGAATGTTTTTTCTGTGGCTGAACGTGTATATTTTTTGAGATAATAATGATTGGAAATGAATAAATAACCTCAGAGGTGTTAACTTTATATCAATTTAATAGCAAAACATACCTCCACCACCACTCATGGTCTTCAGCAGCAAGTTGGAAATATGTCAACGCCACTGTTATAAAAGCAGTGACAATCAAGAGAATGATGAAGACAATGAACAAGATGCTGTATATGGTGTAGATCCTGTGACCCCAAACACTGGCAAATATGTAGTAAAGTTCAATATATATTGCACTGAAAGGCAAGAATCCTGCCATGGCCATCTGAGGAAGTGTTTTCCGATACCAAGGCAACTGAGGAATCTCTCTGGGGTATTTAGTGGTGCGGACAGGAGCCTGAAACTCAGCCTTGCTATTCTTCCCTGCAATCCCACCCAGTACCAGCAATGGTGTTGTTACCAGAGCCCAAATAAGAAATATCACCACTATTGTTCCAAATGGCAACGCTGCAGTGGCACTATATGCAATTGCAACAGTATTAAGAAAGCAAAAGGTGAGAAACAGAGGACCACAAAACAGGGCTCCAGTTAGCAACAAGTTCCTGACCTGCAACAACAAAATTCCAAATCTGTAAAGGATAACGTCTCAAAATTTGAATGGTAGTTTCTAGAGTAGAGCTAGAGATGTTGCAATAATACAGAATAGGACTACAAGGACCAACGATCCCAATGCAAACAAACAAAAAAAACATCATTACAACAATGACTAATTACCATCAATATCATTAAACAAATGAATACAGAAGGTGCTAGTTTTCAGAAACACAATCAACATAAAATAATGAATTGCAGTCATATCCATGTCTAGCATTACTTAGTTTCAGTGCATGTAAACTGATATATCTAAAAGTGACTCTGAAGTGTTGATCTCATTTTTAAAGACTTCAAAAAATCACATTTGAAATTTAATGCAAGCTTTCAGGTAGCAGTACACCATCAACTTTCAAGTCCACCCTTTTCTTTCTCTAGGAAAGCTTGCTTTTTATAGCATCCAGTTGGTTCAGATATGATGAATGGGGAAAACAGTTTGCAAGCATTAGGTCTTTCACCCCCTTTGACAATGCTTAAACCAAATTTCACAAAACATTTATCCCTAAACACACACATTCTAAAGAAACATTGTAGTGTAGTGAAATTGAATCAGAAGGCATTAACCTTAAAAAAAAAATACAGCTATAACAAGTGTCAAGGACATGCCCGGGAATGATACATGCCAAGGCAGTAAAATAGGAATTAAAAAACCACTAACCCAATTTGTTCCTTCCAGTTGGCAAAAGAAAGAGGCTGCAGTGTAGCCTGCAATCCCAGCTGTCAGAGCATATATGACAACCAGTGCAGTAAATAGAGCTCCACGATTATAAGGATAAAAGACACCAACTAGTGCAAGCACGAAGATGAAAATTGTGCTGCCAATGCACATATATAAGCAAAGTTAGCAGACTGCTAAGCTACAGAATAATTCAAAAAAATGGATTTGAGACAAAACCAACAAACGTACAGCTTTGATGTTGAACTTACAGGGTAAACAGCTGGGTGCCAGAGCCAACTGCTGCTGCAAGCAAAGACTTATACTTCGGATATCTAAATACATCACCATGGATGTACTTCCACCCAGTCTCTTCTTGGTCTTCAGCTGACTCCTCATCATGAGCATACCTATTACAAATGGGGAATCAGAAAATAAGAAAATGACACAGTTTAAGCAGCATAAGCAGACATGTTTTAATAACTCAGTCATTGACATGTTCTTCTTACTTGACAAAATCGTTCTTCAGGACTCGCATGAGAATTGTGGCAAGAAAACCAGTCAAGAGGAGAACTGTCACACATGAGTTAATAATGGAAAACCAATGAATTTCCAAGTGATGAGGCAGTGAAGAAGACTGCGAATACTTCTCCATCCTTTTCTCAAATGGAATTTCTGTTTCCTTCCATTTAACTGAGTACATAAACTCCACATCAACTTCCTTATCTTCAGTCAGGTCCACAACATTGTTAAGATCAGATTGTGCAGTGATCTCAATGACACGATCCTTGTTGTAAAAGATGGTAAAGTGAAGATGTTTAAAGAGGTAATATTTGTATTCGCTTGGGTCATTTTTTCCTTCCTTGTCAACTTTCCCTAAGAAACCCCAAATGGGCAAGTCGTCATAATACATTTGGAAGTAGTAGTCCTTGGAAACAACTTCCCGGAACTGAGCAACTTGCTCCTTTGTCAACCTCTTTCTGCAAGCAATTTCAGAGTCTTTGTCATTTAAAAAGTCAAGTTTGTATGGGGCAGTGACTAGACGATCACCATTCAACACTTCACCAAGGGCTTCCTTCTTGTCCTTTGTCGGACCTGTATTAAACATCATCAGTAAACTTCCACAGTAGAAACAGAAGCATTGAGAGCTGGAATAATAATAAAGATTGACACATACCTGATGAACAGAAAGGAAGATCAAAATAGCGGTATGTTTCACTGTTAGAAGGAGATAAAATCAGATAATCATGACTAGGGAAAATATTATGATATTTATAGAGGAACTGTTAAAATCTCAATATAATAACAAAAGATTGAGAATGTCTCAAGCACCAAACAAGTTTCCTATCTAATTCAAACTAATCCAGTTTGCTACCAGCCAAGACTTCTAAATCCAAGCAAGATACGCACAGCACACATGAACTTAGACTAAAATAATTTTACATAAGAATGATGGTTTTCTCATTGCTGAAAAGATCTGAGAATGTAGATCCAAGTTCAGCATCCACGAAATAAAAGTAAAAATTCTCTAAAATACCTGAACTTTTCTAGCTCACAAGAAACCACAAGAGAAAGGAACACCTCCTGAATCTCTAGACACTGTTCCAGTCTTCTATTGACTGCTTCTTCCTGCTTACAGATTTCTCTATCCAAATCAAACAATTTCACTTCCAAAATGCCACTAACCTCAGCATAAGATGGCCCACTTAATCAACTCCAAGTATAATCATTAAGCCATACGAGATTCCCAACTTCATTAGTAACTAACTCATCTCTTTACCATGTTCAAGTTCCAATATTTAATCTTCCTTTACAGGCCAAATCACCGATCCAGTTCCACATTAGTTTAGATCCACGAAAATCAAAGAAAAAAACACAAATAAGAGCAAAAAAAAGAGGGGGAGTTCTTCAGAATCAGAACCTTAAATGCTAAAATCAAATTCTCCAAAACTCAACTTCACAATTTCATTTCCAATCCAAATCCCACAAATCCCATCTTCCCAGATCATAAAAAAAGCCTCAAACTTGAAGGAACCCCATGAATTTACAACATTAAAACTGCAACAATTGAATTCCAAAATTGAAGAAAATTGGATTACCTGGGATTGTGAAAAGGTCCAACCTTGTTGACATAAAGAGGGACATCCTCTCCTACTTTGTAACGATGATCAGATGCATCTGATCTAACATGGGTCACACTGCAAAACATCAAAATAGAGACTAACAAACAAGGCACTAGTTTCTTCTCCATTTTCTTTCTCTAACTGTACCTCACAGACACAGATGCATAGAGAGATAGATCGACCAAGCGAGACTTATAAATTTGGAGACTCCTTTGGTTTGTCACGGTTGTGCCCCCGTGTCAATTAGAAGCTTTTCTTTTATCATCCCATAAGGAGTGAGATTATTTATGTATTTTCACAACTTATTATTGAGGTCTTTTTTGGAATTTCATTTTTTATTTAACTAATGTTATTTAAACCCGGTCAAGATCTAAGGGAGCTGCACTGAGTTTCATGCCAAATGAGATTTGAGAGTTGATCTCATAAAACCTATAGATTTAGTTAAGATTAATAAGAATTGATTTGATAATTTTTTAAAAAAAAATAATGTTGTCTTATACCAAACAATGGTGTTAAGCTGAGTTTCTTAACTTTTATTTTAATGGACTTTTCTTAAACGGTTCAAACATAGTTATAAAACAATTTGTTAAAAGTTAAAAGTTAAGGGCCTATTGTTTTGCTTTCAAAAATGTTTTTTAAAAAATTTTATTTTTTTATTAATTTCAAATTAATATGTTTTTAGTATTTTAAAATTATTTTGATGTGCTGATATAAAAAATAATTTTTAAAAAATAAAAACATATCATTGAAATACATTTTGACACAAAACGTTATTTGAAAAGTAATCGCAATTACACTACCAAATAAGTTCTAACTCAATTAGATTAAACAAATCGATACCAAAATATAAATTAAAATTTAACTCGTTAGATCAAACCAGATCTTATCACTAATCTTATGTGATAAGATTTTATTTATATTAATTTTTTTAAAAAAAAATTATATATTTTTTTAGAGATATTTTTATGAATTCAATCAAGTAACGAATCAACTCATCATATCTACACTAACGTGAAATATTTGAAAAGTAAGAATTAAGGGATAGTACTCCTAATATTGAAGGTGTGCGAATGCTTGGATGCCAAGGATTATGACTCCACAGCTCACCAAACCTAGATGCCAACCAGAATGCTACTCCACCTAGCAGCCATAAAAGGTTAGCTGCGCTGCAGGTTTGGTGGTTCTGGATCCCTCACGAGAACAAACAACTACTTGTATAGTAAATTTTACTTGGGATTTCTTGATGGGGACATGCGCAAAAAGATAGCTGCTGGATTTTAATTTCCAGCTGATTGTACTGCTTGAATTGATGTTCAAATACTTTTTGTAATTTGATGAAACTTTTCATTTCAACTGTCAAGCCATTTTTGTATAAGAATTCGTACACTACTAGTAACTTTTTGTCTTTAATTATTCCTATACCAAGAACAACTTTTTTTCTTTAATTGGGTTTTGGATAAATCATTTGCATTCAAATTATTCGAATGATGAAGAATTTCTTTCCTGGATTTGGATTTGAGATGATTGCTCAAATCTTTTTTATCCATTTTGTAGTTTCATTCGCTTATTTTCCTTCTTGTTTTATATTTGTGTTATAAGGAATTGATTAGAAATTAATTTAGATTTAATGGGTTTGAAATTAATTTAACTTAAAATAAATTTACATAGTATGCCTTGTATTTTTTAATTTAAAATATATTGAAATGATATTTTTCAAGTTTATTTATTTATTTTTATATAAATATATTAAAATCATAAAAAAAAAACTTGAAAAAATATTAGTTTTTTTTTTAAAAAAAAAACATTAAAAAAAACAATTTAAAAGGCAAATAAAAAACAAGCACCTCTAGATTTATGGGGGCGTGTAAAATATATGCTCTTCTTTTTATGAAAAAAAATAGTCAATGTATTCATAGTTTTTAGACCTGATCTGGTAGTTGTCTTAATTTAAGATTTGAGTTTCAGGTTTTGATCAGGTCATCGGATCGCTCGGATCAATTATTTTTTTTAAAAAATCAAAACAACGTTGTTTTAGTAAAAAAAAAAAACAAAAATTAACAGGCTACAATCAGGTTTTTGACCGGGTCTTGCCGGGTCTTTTTTTTTCTTGTTTTTTCTTCAATCCAACTTGATTCTAGTCCCGGATCGATCTGACCCGGTTTTTAAAATCATGAGTGTATTTTTTTAATATTTTTTAGTTAGCAGTAAATTAAGTATTTTCATAAGATCCAAATTGTTAAGATTGCTAAGTTAGTAGCTTATTTACTGTTCAACGTTGAGATGCAACGAAGCCCAATAACAGGACAGATCACAAGGAAATTGTATAGCAGCCCAAGTTACATGCCAATGAAGAGTCACAACATAATTGTCAGATCCAACCCAGTATCTGGAAAAGTTGAAACCTTTTTATTTTTAAGTTCTAGAAACTGTTTGTTTTTTATATTTTAAAAAAATTAAATTTTTTTTTTCATGAAATTTTTTAAATAAATATGTATATTTATATTAGTTTATGGACTAAATCTTTAGTTAGCGGTAACTTCTTTTTTAATATATATTGACATATTCTTCGCTATTGAGATTTGAATATAGCGAGAGACCATTTCCTGTAATTTTTCTTTATTAATACGAATTCCACTGCTTTGTGTTTTATAACTCAAATTCCATTATATATTTATTTATTTATTTATGCTCATCTTTAAAAGGGCAAGAGGAAGATGATCGGTGTAGTGGGTGTTGACACCATCTTATTACTTTGAAGACCAGCATGTAATCGCCCCTTGTATTCCTTCCAACAGTGAAATAACACATTTTTTTTTTTTTTTTTATGGAAACTTGACGAAGACACTGTATATCTTAAAACAAGTCAATTACTAGCAGACATTCTAAATTGTTTTAATTATAAGAGTATATAGGACTTGAATTCAGCTCTTATAAATTTCAAATTTCACGTATCTCGATCAATCCCACATGCTTTAAAGTTAACGATTATGTAAATCTTCGAGGATCAAAATATTTATCATAGAATTCAAATTAATGATTTATAGGGAATAAATTTAGAAATTACCATGAATTATACCTCTCTAGATTATTTTTAATTTTTTAGTTTTCTAGCTCAGCAGTATCTTGACTAACTTTTTCATATTAAAATTAAATTTATTTCTTTGTTTTAATCAAACAAAGGTCATCTTTATTGAAGAATTTTTATATATAAAAAACACTCCTTATTCTTTTGAAAATGGAGATTTTATCTCTCAAAACTTAGTTTAATACCACAAACATGACATGACTTGTGAATATAAACCACCTTAATTGAATATAATTTTGGAAGATAAATTTATTCCTGGCATGCCACTGATATAATTTTAAAGGGCCGGGGAAAACCTCTTAGAAGACTACGGGCAGTACTGTAGCAACCTTTAATGATGCTAAATTCCTCCCCCAGTATCCAAAACCTATTTTCTATGATCAAAGTCTTATCAAGAAAGAATAAAGTCTTACAATTCCTGTTCCAAATATATATATATATATGCGCGCTACTAGTGGCTTCAAGAACATCCCCTCCAGCTCTATAAATAAATAATCAAAAGCCAAAGGGAATTTCAAGTAGCATATAGATTGTGACCATCCAGCATTCAATAAATACAGCAACTCCAACAATATCTTTTTAGAGAAAGAGAGCATTTTAGAGATGGGAAAGGCACGTACGTTTGGTATTGGCATGGACTACTCTCCTACAAGCAAGGCAGCCCTCCGTTGGGCAGCGGAGAACTTGATAGACGAGGGAGACCGAGTTATTCTAATCCAAGCTCAGCCTCCTAAAGCTGATCATACCAGGAAGCAGCTTTTCGAGGAAAATGGATCACGTAAGTATTTTTCTAGATTTCACCACTATTTCTTGCCTTGAAGATTCAGGATCATGCACAGTACTGGTATACATTCATATTTTATTTTTATTATTTATGAAGCTAATGCTTTTTGTTTTTTTGTTTTTTTTTGTCGGGATGCATGATGAGTTCAGCTTTAGTGCCACTTGAGGAATTCAGGGATATTAATTATTCAAAGCAATATGGGCTTACTCATGATCCTGAAGTGCTTGACATTCTTGATACAGTTTCGAAGACCAAAGGGGTAAGCATGATCTTTTGATCTGTACGTTCTCTTTATAATCTCCAGCAAGAAAATGATGTATTGATGATGGTGTGGGGAGCGCAGGCTAAGGTGGTGGCTAAGGTTTACTGGGGAGATCCAAGGGAGAAGCTGATTGATGCTGTGGATGATCTCAAACTGGATTCTCTTGTTATTGGAAGTAGGGGTTTAGGTGCTATCAAGAGGTACTTTTCTTCACCACTAACTACTTTATTTCTGAATTCTTTCCCTCGTTTTAATTTCATGAGTCAAGTTTAGCTCTTCTTCTTCTCAATATCAAGTTGGATATTCTCTTGTTATTTTCTACTTCTTCTCAATATCATCCACGAGCTAATGAAGGGAAACAAATTAAGCCGAGTGATTTCTTGTCTCCAATATTATAGTAATTAAACCCGGCTTAGCAATTGATGGGATAAACTTGTTGGTGTCAATTTCACCAACTTAACTAAATTTGGATAAATGTTGATAGGTTGACTAAGAAAGGTCAGCATAAATTTGTTTTTGTATTTTTAAAAAATAAAATAACATTGTTTTAAATAAATTTATTAAAATATTAACCTGATAACTTACGAGTTGATTTCGAGTTGATTTGGAAACCATATAAGATCAAATTCAAATTCAGGTCTGAAACCGCGGCCAATCTGACATCTATATGGTCTCAATCAAACTAATTAACACTCATTTTCAACTATGCTGATTGCAGGGTTTTGCTTGGGAGTGTTAGCCACTATGTGGTGACAAATGCTTCATGTCCAGTCACCGTGGTTAAGGGATCGAAACCTTAATGTCCTCAAGAATATGTCTTGTGTGGCACAAAATGGAATTAAGAGGAAAATATATTATGAGGCTCAATTTGTGTGCATGCTCTCATCTTTTTCTTACAGTATTTTATCTTGTCGCATACATATTTGGTAAGATCAGTAGATTCAAGTTAGGAGTGATGGCGTGAAGAAAGTGTGATGTTTGTATGGATGATTCCCTTATAATTTCAGCCCATTTCTTTTATGCATTTGCAGAAAGAGTTTCCTTTTGTCATATGCCAAAGCATATTGATATTAATATGCACCGCCTCCATCCAAAAGCACCTTTAAATCTCAAATTAATTAGTATAAAAATAAAATAAAAAATAACAATTATAATCAATCACACAAAAACATATATTAAATTTATATAAATTTAATTTTCTCTTTTTGTCTCTCTGACAACCAAAATGTAAAGAATATAAACACTCATCAAATAAGTAAATATAATAAATACATGGATATTTGTTTTCCTCACTTGTACTCTCAGTTTTTTTCTAAAAATACCCTACACAAACATTAATGCACATGTAGGGAGTGTTTCCAATCATAAATTTGTGGTGGAGGTCTGCTTCAATTCATGTTTCGTATTGTGTTAATTTGTACAAAAAAATTCATAAATCTAAATTGGATCCCTAAACTTAATATTTTCTTAGTTTGGTCCTTAAAGTATCATATATTTTTCAATTAGGTCTTTCCATTCATGGGTATTATATTGACGTTCAACATTTGGACCGAATTAAGTAACATCGGACACACTGAAAATGGTATTGATAAAATTAATTAATTTAAAATGAAAATGAGAATCAGGTTATTTGTTTGGGATAAAAATGAAGGTTTCCTCTTAAATCCTCACTATTCTTTCTCTGTCTTAGAAAGTGTGTATTTAATAATTTGATATATATTTGAATTTAGAATCTAATTGAGAAAATTATGATAAAGTGTGTATTTAATAATTTGATTAAAATATTTTTTTTTCTAAAATTATCAAATTAATATTATTTTAAATATATTTCAATCTCGTATCAAAACCATTGGAAATGACTTATAACAACATTCTAGTTTGGTGTTCTTTTGGAAAAAAATCTCTTTAAAAGCATTTGAACCATAATATCAAATGATTTGAAATTAATAAAAAATAATTACATTTAGGATGACATTGAGAATCGGAAAAAGAATTGGGGATGAAATCGAGTTTCCACTGACTCTTAATTTCTTCTCCTTTTACACTCTTTTAAGAAAACCCACGAGTACAGATGCATCTGACTGCCTTGATGTGGACAATTCATGCATCACACCTTCTGTTCTGTTTCCAGAACACAAATCTATGAAATATACATTGATTTGACAGATATGCTCTACCTAATCCTTTATAGAAATACATCTGTCAAAGATATATGTAGTCTACCCAACACTTTCTCCAGATTACAAATCAAAGTATACGTTTCAAAAATTACAGATAAACATGAAAAAAAAGGTAAATGTCTGCACTTATCCATCATCAAGGGATGACGTTTGTGTGTGTATGCATATTTTCTGTTTGTATTTCCTTCTTAGAAACGTTATCTTTTGTTTAAACAAACGTGAATAATTCCTATAAATAAGTGGAAAACAATAAAAAAAAAAACCCAAATACTTGAAGGAAAAACTACTTGATAAACATGAATTCCTTCACTAAGTATTTCAGGGCACTATCTGTATTGTTTACGTTGTTCACAGCCATGAGTGATGCTTGCTGGACAAAAAGGACATACCTTACCCTCACTAATGATCTGGGACCAGGCTTGCAACTCTCCCTTCATTGCAAATCCGGGAGTGTTGATCTCGGACAACAACACCTCGCTCCTCAAGGTAGCTGGTCATTTGATTTTTGTTCTAGTTTTTGGGGAGTTACTTCGTATTTTTGTAATGTGGTATGGAATGGAGGAAACAAGTGGTTTGACGTCTACACAGGAAAGAGGGATAGCTTTATTTGTGGTGAATGTGGCTGGTCTATACGCCCAACTGGTCCATGCAGGGATCATGGTGGCAAAGTAGATTGTTTTCCTTGGAATAAGTAGTCATGTGAGCGCAAGTTGTTGACGTGTAGGAGATTTAGAAACTGGGAAAAGGACTGTCCTTTTACTGCGTATCTTGAAGCATATCAGTTGAATACTTGAATAAAATAGCACATGAATTGCTCCATTATATTTTATTATTTTTATAACAAATTTTATGCCAAAATCTATTTGATTTTAATCAGCTAGCCAATTCAATCCAACAATTATACATATCTATTACCTCTTCAATCATGCTCGAGGCAGAGGTTTGTTTGATGTCATCACCTCTTTTGATTGTTTTCCATTACAAGATGAAAAGAGAAGGGAGAGAGGAATTGGAATCTTGACACCATTCATCTTCTTCTTTTCCATTACAAATTTCTTCCAAATTGTAGTGATCTCCCTCTTTTTCTCTATATATAGCAGTTTCCTTCACAACAAATACAGCACCATGCTGTTCTTTATCAGCATCAACAGAAATTGAAATACTGTCACAAACTTTGGATGGCAGGGCTTCGAGCTCATGTATAACTTTCTGGATGTCTCTGAAAAATTGTTCAGTTAGCGTGTCTGGATGTCTTGATATCATTTCTTTTTATATAGAAGATGACAATAATTCAGAATTAAAAGATTACAGATCCAAATAGCTGAAACAAGTTGCTGATCTAAATGCAACATACATTTTAAAAATAATTTTTTGTGCAATCCATGCATAAAGATAATTTATGATTGCAACACAAGATTATAATTGAATATCAAGAAAAATAAATATCATTGCATAACAATCAAAAGTGGAGTCTTTCTCATATTAATTAGTAAGAGGCAAAGGCTGTCTCTTTGGAAAACAACATATTACCATTGTAGCAACAGAATGGTTTTTAATAGAACATAAAAAAAAGAGAATGGGAGAAAGAAAGAAAAAAGGCAGTGAGCAGTCTGTCTTCATTTTTCGATATGCAGCTCATTAACATTGGATAGAGATTAGATTTTTCCAGACAATTATAGACACGTTGCTCTTCATTTTAAACGGTTGGATCGAGGATTAGTGGTGCTCAAACTAGTTTTTTGATAAAAAAACAGGACTGTCAGTATTTTAAGTTTTTCTCCAATACTTTTCTATTTAATTTTGTTGTATTTTAAGAATAAAAATATTTGACTACAACATACATATTATTAAAAACAATCTATTTTTGGAATATAACAAGATTAAAAAGAAAAATATTTGAGAAAAATTTACAATGTTTGAGAAAAATTTACAACACTAACAGCCTTGTTTTTTGAATAAGAAATCAGCTTGTACCCCACTAATTTTTAATCTAACCATTCATAATAAAAAGTAAAGTGTCTAAAATTAGCTCTCAAAATCGCAGCTCGATCTAATGGTTAACGAGCTGCAAATCAAAAAATAAAGGCAGGCTGCTCACTGCCTCTTTTCTTTCTTTCTCCCGTGCTCTCTCTTCTGTTAAAAAACATTATGTTGCTACAGTGGTAATATTTTGTTTTTCAAAAGGACAGTCTGCTACCTCTTACTAAGGTTCTCATTATCACATAGTGCAGGACGACACAAAACAGCGAGGATATTCGAAAACTAGAATCATGTAGTCTCTGCAACTCCAGGCAGAGCCTGTGACAATATCAAGAGTAGGTCATTAAGTACAAAAGCCATTAGAGTACTAGTTCTTGATGAATCTGATTAGAAGTTGAGCAGATGGTTCAAGGATAGAATTTATGAAGATGTCTCGCATTTGAGCTTCAGGTTTTCTTGATTTCTCCTAGTCTTCCTAGTGAAATTTTGGAGATGACTAGCAAGTTCATGACGGAGGAAAAGCAATAAGAAAAGGGAAGAAACAGAAAAGAAAAGAAAAGAAAGAAGGAAAAAAAAAAAAACATATATAAGAAAAATAAAGAGAAAGGAGAAGAGAACCCTTTGGTCCTGCTCACAGAGGAAGAGGAACTTCTCAGCCCCCTTAAAATCCTTCTCCCTCTCCCACCGGTCATATTTTACTTGATATGAAAATATTAAAAAATTAATTTTAAACAATTTTTTTCTTAAAGTCTTATGAAACATCATTTAAAACATAATAATTCCAAACTTTGCCTCCACTCCCAAACCAACCCGAACAAGGCTTAGATGCATTGAAAGGGAGGAACAGAGGGGAAAGGCAACTCTCGTGAACATTGTAGTTTTAGTGGAAAGGCTTATCATAACATTGTTTTATCGGAAGAACTCATTTTAGTCGCTAATAAATATACCTATTCTCAATTAAGTACCAAAACAAAATGTTTTATTGATTATTAGGTCTCACATGTTTTAATTTCTCGATTGTATCCCCTTGTCAATGTTTGTTATACAATTGGTGACAAGATTAACAGAAGCTTATAAAAGAACCTATTGAGAAGTAGGAAATATATAAATTCCTCATAATCATTGGTTGATTAGTATTCGAAGCATAAATCCATTCTTCGATTTCCAAGATACACATAATCAAGTAGTTGCGCTATAAATAAACTCAAGATGGTACAAAAAAAACAATCCGATTGACAAGATGCTCAACATTAGAGATAATAAAATTGCGAAAGTAAAATATTCCAGCTCAATCCATCATGATCTTTCTATTCTCTAACACACACCATTCATCTTCCTTTGCATGACGAACTTCCTCCAAGCTGTAGTAATCTCTCTTGTTTTCTCCAGATCCCTCTTCTCTTTATTGGCCGCAGCTTCCTTCTCTTCATTAGCCAAAGCAATCTTGGTACTGATCCTGCATGGCAATGTCTCAAGCTCATGTAAGACCTTTTCAATGTCAAGAACAAGACGTTCGGCGAGTGTCCGAGAGAAATCTTCACGGATCACCACACGCAAGACAGTAACATGTTGAGCGTCAGGGGGCATGGTGTAGGCAGGCACAATCCAACCAAATCGCCTTAACATTTCGGATACCTCAAACTCCTTATGGCTGCTATTGTCCTTCAATGAAAAGGCCACTAATGGCACCCCATTGTCTTTTGAGACAATGTTGAACTTGCCTGTGTTCTCCAGTCCTTGTTTAAGCACCATCATGTTGTCTCTGCAATTTTCCATAACATTTTTGTATCCCTGCAGGTGAACAAAATTTGTTTATATATTTATATAAAAAAGGGGTTCGAACTCGAGATCTCTCGATGAAAAAGGAACGTGGATGCGAGCTAAGCTACAAGCTTATCCGCACATGGTTAGACTCACCTCATAACCCAAGCGAATGAGTTGGTAATATTGAGCGATAACTTGACTAGATCCTGCGAAAGATAAAGATCAAGGCACATTGAGTTTAGTTTCCAATCATGAAATACTGAAGAAAAGATTAAGAATTATGGATGTTTGTCAAGATTTATACCTTTGGAGAAGTTGAGGGTGAAGGTGGGTTGATCAGCTCCAAGATAATTAATATGAAAAATAAGTTCTTCAGGCAAGTCCTCTTCGTTCCTCCAAACGACCCAACCAATTCCTGCATAGACGAGTCCATATTTGTGCCCGCTAACATTGATACTCTTCACCAACGGCAACCTGAAATCCCACTCAAGTTCTGGGTATATAAAAGGAGCAATGAAGCCACCGCTGGCCGCATCGACATGGATCGGAGTATCCCATCTACAGAAGAAGAAAATCAGCATTAAACAAAATGTAAATTGGAATACTCAGATTGATAAATTCTTTCATTCCCATGATATCATGAAGTTTACAAAAAAGAAAAAGAAAAAAGAGAGATTAATAACCCAGTTTCTTTGTTCTTCTCCACCAAGAGATCATTCAAGAGCTTAACATCTTCAAATTCTCCATTAAGAGTGGAGCCAAGGATAGCTGCAACACAGATTGTGTTCTCATCCACCATTTTCACTGCCTTTTCTGGATCCATCACGTAGTAACCATCTGTAAGCTTCACCTCCTTCAACTCCACTTCAAAATACCTTGCAAATTTCTCCCAACACACCTTCAAACACGAATGAACATCAGATTATTTGGTATGATTGTTAGCGCACTATGATTCTAATTTATAACTTACAAGCTATCTAGTGGTGTGCATATTAATCATATTAGAATACCTGAACATTGGCTCCGGTGACAATGTTAGGCTTATCATAGGGCTTTCCCTCAGCTTTCATCTTGTTCTGCCACTTTCTCTTGAATGCTAAACCAGCCAACATTATAGCCTCGGAGGATCCTACGGTTCCGACTCCAATTGCTGTCTCTGAGTCTCCAAGTGGTGCATTGAAGAGATGGGCTATTATGTTAACACATCGGTTCTGCATGCATAAACAATCATCAAACTGTTAAGCTCCTGTGGTCAAAATGTTCTTGAAAAATTCATATTTTCAACATCACCATTTGAAATAAATCATCGATCCAATTTAGAAGACAGACAAACAAATGTATCAATCAATAGAAATAAATCATTGATCCAATTTAGAAGACAGACAAACAAATGTATCAATCAATAATTCACTCTGTATAGTAATTGCTATCATTTTTTTTTTATATATTTTTTCTTGCAAAGACTGATTTAAGTGTAGCTCATGAATCCATTACTTTTGTTGATTAAAATCACATTGAACCTATCCAATACCATTTTTTTGTAAAATCATGTCTCTTAAGAACTTGTTCTAGAAGAGCTATCCATTCTCTTTTTTTTTTTTTTGGAAAATCATTTAGCCTTGAGGAATAATCAGATTTTCTTAGGGGAAAGGAGCATATGTTCAACACAAATCATGAACAACGTAATTTTTGTTGTTGTTGCCAAGAATTAAAGAGCCGTGACTCGTCCATACAGTACACTGACTCCATTCATTCATCTATCATCATCACTGGCTCCATGGACCAAATTAAAGTGTACTTTGTCTTTTTCTAATTCCATTATGAGAGATAAGATGAAAAAGCACTTCTGATATGGGGCAATTGGTCTAGTGGATTCGATATGATAAAACATGGAAAAAGTCATGAAAGTACTAGTATGAGGAAAAAAGTGTCAAAAAGCTAAGAAAATCTTTGCATTTAGCAATTGGTTTTGGAAAAAAATCAAGCAAATTAACAGAATTTTGTACAAAATAACACGTTCAATTCATAGATTTTCAGAGAGTGAATAGCTATAATTAATTTCTAACTTTCTATGGCCGGTAGTTGAATCATGCCGTGTGTTTTGGATGGCTCATCCTATCACCACCATCTACGCAGCTAATAGTTCAATAAATAATTTGGGACCTACAACTACAAATCAATGGCTTCAATCCCGGCAAGAATGAAGACTAAAGTAATTCAATTTGAAAGCACTAACTATTCCGAATCCAATTCGATTGATTTTCGTACTTTATAAGGTAGCTTCCTTCCGATTTCTGTTTGGTGGGCCAATAATTGATTGAAACAAGTATGCAGGCACCGGCCTCATAATTCACAACAAAAACAAATAGTTTTTGTTCTTTACACAAACAGATATTGGACACGTTAAGGGATTGATTTCAAAAAATAATCATTATTTCACTTGAATTTATTTTAATTTTTTTATATATATAATTGAATCTAAAGTGAAATAACCATTCCTTCAAAGTAATTCAAGTATTCACCATGACTTTTCCGATCACATTTTCTTTTGCAGGAGGGACTAAAAGGGTTGACATTAACCTAGTTTATATATATAATACTTAAGTTAGGGAATACATATAAACAACCAAAATTTATAAATAATTTCTTGAAAAGTATTTTAAAAAATATTATTTTATATATTTTTTGAGTTGAGAAGGAGTTTGAAAAGTAATTTATGTAATTATTTTATATTCTCTGTGTTGAAAAGTATTGTTCGATTATTATACTTGCCTCACCTAAACTTGTCTCCTCTCCAATGCTTTTCACAACAGATATCACATCACATATGATCTAGAATTTTGAAAAAAAAAAAAATCGAGACTGACATGCACTTTTGAAAGTTAGATAGATAGATAGATTTAAAAAGCATTTAAATTAATTTATTGTAGTTATTCTTTTTCTATTTTCAACGGCTGCGCGGCGTATTGATCAAACAGCCGCGCGCACCTTCTTGACTTTTTATGTGAATATAATTGTTTCAATTTGACTCCTTTAAATCTAGGAAATGACATTGCTTTTAGCAAATTTGAAATTTAGTAATTTGTCTTTCTTTAATTATTATACAGTTCTGTGATGTGGCTGATCGAAGCCTGCTAATCGAGAAGTGGATATGGATATTATTAGTATTTTCCTAGCAATAAACACTTGAGGCATAATCTCAGTTATAATCAAGAGTTAGGAATAAATAATATGCTAATTAAAACGATGGAGGCACCAACGAACAGTATTGAGATCACCAAGAAGTTCAGCTCAAACATTAGGTTTATACTAAAGAAATTAACCGTCCAATCTATATTAAATTCTCTACACTCATCTCAAGAATCGAACCTATCATGATTAGATTACTCGTCAAAATTAAATTTCTTCACCATTGCTGTGCGCTTATATACACTATTGGATTTACTTTGAAATTAATATCGCCACTCCCCACGAAAAGTTACAGCAATAGTTAATGTTATTAATTAATTATAATTAAGAAGGAACTACCTAGCCAGAACCTATCCATTATTTTAATGGATCACCCCTACCCCATGTTGAAATCGATCAGTGTGAACTTGACCAGATTAAGATGATCTATATATAAAATTAGCTAGTTTCCAAAAGCTGGTCCTGGGATAATTATTTAACCTTTTTTTTTTTTAGTTTTTTGAAAAAAAATGGTGTGTGTGTGTGTGTGTGTGGAGGTGATGACTTGCCTGAAGCTCAGTGGTGACAGGGTATTCATCCATGTCCACGTAGTTTTTGTTGATAGAAGCCATGATAAGCTTATCACATTCAGGCTCCATCCATGTGGTCACAAATGACGCTAGGTTAAGCCTGGGGTTACCATCCAACATGAGCTCGTCGTTTATGATCTGAAAGGCTGCCTCCTTTGGGATCGAATTTTCTGGCATCTTGAACCTATCCAAAAGTGAAGAAAAACAAAGAAACTCCATTTAGCCATGTATTTACATAGCTGATTTGAAGGAAATGGAACAGTAAATAAAGAAAATACATGATCGAGTACCTCGGAAGTGAAGCTCGGACATATCTCGAGGCGAAGGTTGAGTGAATGGAGACATCAGATTCTGAAGCAGTCTTGGAGAGAACCATGGCTGGTGATCAAGAGAAATGTTCAGTACTGTTGATGAAATAGGAAGAAGTCAAGAATGAAGATGTGTGAGGAAAAGTGATACCATGGGTAGGTTTATATAGTGATGAAAAAGAAAGGTCGACGGTCATTGGTCAGCCCAAGTCGTTAAAAATAAAAAACAAAAAACAATGTTGGTCTAAATTGTTGTGCATATACAGTCATATTCCTTGAGATATAAAGAACATGTTGAAGATCATACATTGATGGTGGCTTCGCAGCTAGCAACCAATACCATCTTGGCTTTTGTCTAATACAATTGGCTATCTTGTTTTTTGATCTACCCACTTCATCATGCTAATAAGAACGTTCTTTGGAATCAGCAGGAGCTGTTGTTGGACTGAACTATTACTATATGTTTTTTTTTTTGTATGGATTCCATGTTGGCACATTATTTTTTATTCTTTGGAACAACTCGTCATATTTTTTTTCCTCTCTCTCTCTCTCTCTCTTCTTCTGCTTGCTTTCCCCCCATGCCGTGACTTTCCTCTCGCACTACAAAGAGATTTCGGTTTTGGACTATTAAAGATTTTGGGTTCAAGAAGGGTTGGAGAAAACAAGTAGGTATTCCCTCTCCTTATTGCTTAAAATTAGTGAATTGAATGTGGAAGAACCAAAGAAGATTTAGGGTTTTTATTTTACATTAATGATTTCATAGTTTAAGGGATTTATTTTATATATTAGGGTGTTAGATTACTTAAAACAAACTAGGTTAATGTCTGGATTATGGATTTGTTGAATAATAGGATGTTTGTAGTTTTGGGTTCTACAGATTTTTGACTAACAGGTCGGGATTTCTAGAATCCCGACCAACCGGTCAATCAGTTGAGCTAAACTAATCAAGCGGTTCATTTGTTGCTACCAGTTGACCGATTGGTTTGTGTAATGGTCAGCCGGTTATTCAATATGGTCCCCGGTTGTTCTTTTTCGGTGCACTTAATTGTTTCCTCTATTAGTTATTGATTATTTTAAGAACAAATCAGTCTGGTGGTATCTTCTAGAAAGTTAGAAAATAAGACTGTAAATATCTTTACAATTGTTAACTCACTGATAAAATTGCATATAGTTTTCCTGTTGGTGATATACTAAATAGTATCAAGAGAAATACCAACTGAATTAAACGGGTAATTTTTTTAGCGTGCATGGTCCCTTTGTAAATCTATTAAGATGAGTTTATTGAAAAACCAGAAATTATTAATGAGTATTTTTTTTAATAAATTTTTGTATCCATGATCTTGTTGGTAAATAATCACAAACAAACTGTCAGAAAGTTCATTCTATAAAATTGTTAAATTTGGTGGTGTCTTATGTCTTGTATCTGCTATCCTCATGTTTTTTTAATCTGTAACAAACAACACCACCTTTTAGAGTAGAAGTTCTACTTATCAAACAAATTAAGTTCAGTAATCTTCTTTACATACAATCCAGCCAGTCCACTCTAGTATGCAAGCATTCTGCCCCCACCTTATAAAACAATAATGTCCTGAATTCGTTGATCAAGAAAAATTAATAAGCTGTTAAAAAATTAATTCAAAATTGGCAGACTCCCTTGTTGCTCTTATATTTGATATATAGAATATAGAGCACAGTCTAGTAAGTGAACATATGCATACATACAGATATATAAATTTGTTCTTTTGAACTTTTTAGTCCTTTTTATGATAAAGGAGACTCATGCACTGTTACTTCATACAACTTAAGACTTCTTGGTATTTTTAAAACATGTTTTTAACCTAACTAAAATTAATTAACAGTAATACATCATCACTATCATTATTGACAACTCTTCATATTTAACATAGGATAGGTCATGATAATCTTTGATCAAAAGCATCTCAGATTCTGACAGAGTCATCATCACTTGCTTTTGTACAAACGTTCTTCATACTATTGTGCTTGCTGCTCAGGAAGTTCCAGGTAAAGATACATTCTTAGCAAGTTTGTTTCCAAAGTAAGAGATAAATTTTCTACCACCGAAGTAAAGAATAAGGGAATGTCAGAAAGTAAAATTACAGGCGTTTGTGTTGCCTTTACTTGGATATTAGATAAATTGATGAACATTTGGTTTTTATCACCTCATGCTTGCTCTAATACTTAATGATGAATGGATGAATATTCTCCATGCAATATAATAAATAGATCACAGACAGTTCCGACTCCTGTTCAAGGCCCTGTGGTGAAGGCTGAAGGCTGCAGTCTGCATTTTAAACAACCTAAGCAGTTATAATGCCATGTCAACTTCTCTTTACAGGGACCCCAAGTTCATGGATCTCTTACTCGTGCAATCTTGGATGGCACATGGACTCATACAATCATCAGATCCAAACGACAACTTGGAACATGTTGTCTTGTGTCATGTGCGCGAGTTGATCTCAAATGGAACTCTATCAGCTTTGCCAGAGCAAAAGAACAAGACAGAGTATGTCACGATATTGCATCCTAATTAAAAGACAACTAATTCATTCAGCAAATTTAACTTGCTAAATCATTATTAAATTCTATGTTTGTCTGATTTTTTTCCCAGCTTTCACTGGGGTTTCTGCTGATGGTTATTCGGGGACTTCAATTTGTTCCATGTTGCTGCTCTCGTAATTCATTACCAGAAATTCATTTAATATTACCAAATTTACTAACAGAATATTCATATTGGTAATTTGAGAACGAACTCACCGACAGAATTTCTTCCGTTCATAATTCCAGCAGTATATACTTTTACAGTTTAAAAAAACCACACTTGAAATATGACAGAGTGCCCTTCGCCTGCGAATGTGTTCTTAAACCCTATTTTCTTTTGGACTAAGATTTTATATCCATTAGAGATTAGAAAAGCCTTCAAATTAAACTCAAAAATAATTATTTAAAATTTGCTATAATTCTGAATTGATTTACAATTTTTTTTATTTGATTTGAGATTCATATATTATCTTTCAAGTTTTGCTTAAAATCTTATTGTTTTTTCTTTATTTTCAAGTTTCTTAGTTTGATTAGAGATTTAATTAAGGAATTGGAACCCTGGTAAAGAAAAACTACACCAAAATTATTTATTTAATAACATAAATATAAAGTAGGGTTATATCACTTTATTATTTAACTGTAATCTCGTTTAGGACTGTCCTTTTCTTGTTTTCCTTCCGAGAGACTAAAAATAAACGAGAAAAAAGCAGCCCTAAACGCAAGTAAGCAGAGAATACGATCAAAAACACGTTAAAGCAAAGTTGTTGGCCAAAAAAAGCCAAATTGAAAATAAAATCAAACAAGGGACCGAAGAGAGGAAAAATAAAGCTGAGTTGATTAAATTCATGAATCATCTGATCATCCCCTTTCTTCCTTCTTTCTCCTCTCCTTTATTTCCTTCCAATAAGAAGCTCGAATCAAGCTTTACTGCACTGCTCACTTTGCCTGCCAAGTCTGGCTTTCAGCTCCTCGGCCACAGCATCAATGAACTCTTCAGTGTTGAGGTACTGGTCCCTACTAACCCTGCATCACACAGAAGAAGAATATTATAAACATGAACATCATATAAAGCGGAGTATAAACATTGATAACATTCAGAAAGCACTTTTTTAATGATGGTGCTTACTTAGATCCATGGATAAGCAATGCGAGATCCTTGGTCATCTTGCCAGACTCCACAGCTCCAACGCAAGCTGCCTCTAGTTTCTCAGTGAAATCCAAGAGTTTAGCATTGTCATCCAACTTAGCCCTGGACAAAAGAAAAACACGTTTCAATTCCTGACCACTGCTTCCAGCATTCTTGGATACTTCAAGACCAATAGTGTAGATTTGCAAAATCATAAATATATACCTGTGGGCAAGTCCTCTTGACCAAGCAAAAATAGAGGCAATACTGTTTGTGCTGGTTTCACCACCTTTCTGGTGAACCCTGTAATGCCGAGTAACTGTACCATGGGCTGCCTCGGCCTCTATGGTCTTTCCATCAGGGCACACCTGAACCATACCACTTTCAACAAAGTCAAAGATGAGCGCAAACAATATGTTATCTCTTAGATGTTACTGCAATTTCTCTCTGCAAATCACTCCCTCCCACACTAGCAATAACCTATTTCTTATAACTAAACATTAGTTAGATCATACACTTATAACACGTTATTAACTGTTGCATATGAAAATTATCGAACCTTAAAAACTGCTTTGACCAATGCTTTATGTATGTAAAAAGTCGTTTATAAAGAGAAACGGAAGGAAGACAGTTTAATAAAGAAAGCATTACTCTGCTGCAGGAGTACAGGGAGAATACAGAGGAACAGAGACAACCATCAAAATTGAAACAAACGACAACTGAAAAAATAAAACAAGAAAGTAGGTCTACAATCATACCAATACAGAGGTCATCAAGCCAAGAGATCCAAAACCTGTAAAAACACAGCCAGATGAATAATTAATATAGCAAATGCTACCAAGATGAATAATTAATATAGCAGCCAAATTCAATCCAAATTCTGAGGGATAAGATAAGCACACTGCAAAAGTTTTGGTGCGCTGAATATTCCAGGTGTTAACGGTCTGTTTCACATACCTTGGGCCAAGAAATCACTCTGCACATCCCCATCATAGTTTTTGCATGCCCAAACATAACCTCCTTCACTCTTGAGAGCATATGCAACCATATCATCAATGAGTCGGTGTTCATACCTTACAATTCAACCATCCAAGTTATTAATAACTACAAATGCAGCCAAAACAAACATCATTTCAAGCGCAAGACACTAGGTCGCTCACCATATTCCTGCAGCCTCGTACTTTGATTTCCAGTTAGCCTCATAGACTTCTTGAAAGATGTCCTTGAATCTTCATTTAATAGAAAAAAAACTCGATGATATATCAACTACATAACCAAATGATAGTGCAGGTCGGTTCAAGAAAGCCAAGTACAAAGTTCTAAAAGTTATACAGAGCGATGAAAGTGCCATACCTTCCATCGTACTTCTTAAGGATAGTATTTTTTGTGCTGAGATAAAGTGGCCACTTCTTTTGGTAAGCAGTGTTCATAGAAGCTTCAGCAAAAGAACGGATGGACTGCATTTCTCAGGTTCAGGAATAAAAAAGAAAATTAATTTTTCTGCATTTCAGTGCATGACAATCATTAGAGAATTTGCAGAGTTGTACCTCATCGGTGTTATACATGGCCAATGCCACCCCACCAGCACCTGTAAAATTGTACACCTCCAACTCTGTCTTCTCATCCTGTCCTTCTGGCACTGCAGATTGAAAGATAAATGAGAAAAGAGAAAAGACCAACAAATGGGAAATTAATCAGTACAATTCTGAAAAAAAGCTGAGTCGATAAAAAAGCTTACCAAACACTAGCTTGAGTTTGCCTGCTCCTTTGATGACTGCATCAGTTGCTCGATATTGATCACCAAAAGCATGTCTTCCGATGCAAATTGCCTTCGTCCAGCCTGAGAACAGCAACAATCATTAAAGCCCAGTCCACCACAGAAAGTGTTGAGCTGCTAAATTAAGAAAATGGAAATACCTGGGACAAGGCGGGGAACGTTTTTGCAAATAATTGGTTCTCTGAAGACAGTACCTGCAGAAAACAAAGATGTTATTGGAGCAAAATATGAAAGAACTTTTACGTAGACACATAGCCTGCCTCAAGTGCAACTCCACTGACCGTTCAAAATGTTCCTAATTGTTCCGTTTGGACTCTTCCACATCTGCTTCAATTTAAACTCCTTGACCCGATCTTCATCTGTCAATTGCACATTGAATATAAGATTTGTGTATGGATATTTCGGAAAAAATTATTTCCATATTCATTACGTCAATGTTCATCCCAAGAGAATTGAATGCATACCTGGAGTAATAGTTGCACACTTGATTGCTACATTGTACCTAGATAGAGTTGAGTTTTAATAAAGTTAGGCCCCAACACGATCAGAGTCAAGTCAAACCTTCGCTAGTTTAATACTAATAACCTATCACGTAAACCAAAATACTCAAGAATATGAAAAGAAGGATCGATCAATGTTAGGAGCTTATACATAACATTTTTTTATCTGAAGGAGTTCATATAGAAATGTCCAAAACACTCACTTAAGAGTAGCCTCTGCGCTTTCAATAGTGACTTTATCATCAGTGGCATCGCGATGAGGAAGGCCAAGGTCAAAGTACTTGATATCCAACTCCAAAAATGGGAAAATAAGCTGTCATCATCACATCAAAAGCAGCATCACAAATTAAATCAATTAACTCAAACCTTCATCAACCAGCAATCCAAAATCATAAATGTACAAACAAATATTAAAATCACCTTTTCCTTTATTGATTGCCAGAAAACTCTGGTCATTTCATCTCCTGTGTCATCACAATAACAAAAAAGCACAGCTTGAGAAACACAGAAAGAAAAGGACTGTCTTTGTGATCAACAAATGAAGATTCCAATAAAACCCAGATCTCAAATAAAGAGATCAATCAAACCCAGATTCAACATCAGATCCTAGCCATCCCCCACCAACTTTTTGAAAAAGAAACATAAAGATACAAACTTTCATGAATCTCCAAAAGCAAAGATGCTCACTTCATAACACTACTACATCACTAACAACCAATCAAAATCTAGACTTTCACTCGTCAAGAACAAAAAAAAAAAACAGATGAAATTGATTTGATCGTCAAATGAGAAAAGAAACAAAAACCTTACCATCCATTTCAACGATGGGGTTAGCAACCTTGATCTTTTCGAAAGCCATTTTTATGTTGTCTTGTTTTTTAATGACGCTCAAAGAGTTTTAAAGATTGAAACTTTTATGTTGTCTTTCTTTCTCCTCCCGTAAATTAGCAGAGAAGGAAAACGAGACAGAGAGCAGAGAAAAGACAAGAGGAAGGAGGAACTGGTTTAAAGTATATTCAACTGGGGAGTGTTTTGTCCTCCTAATCACTTTGCCCTTGTGTTTTGTTTGAATTACACATTTGGCCAACCTAACGTTCTCCACCAATATGGCAGCATGGCAAAATTATTCAATGTTGGGCTTCTTTTTAAAAAAAAAAAGATAAAAAAAAGATATTTCGAATGTATTAAACTGCACAAGTCATGAGTTCTGAATTAATTTAAATTGATTTAGTTAATAAAATATATTTTTTTTAATTTTTAAGTTAAAATAATGTTATTTTATATATAAAAATTAATTTAAATTTTAATTGAATTGATTAAGTTATGAGTTGACTTATTAAGTTATACTGTATCAATTTCTAAATAATTTTCTTTAAATTTAATTTGGGTTATAGAATAGGTTAGCTGAATTCATAATTAATTTTTCATCAATTTAATAATTATAATATTAATTGATGTTAAAAATATGTTAAGGAAACAAATTATTTCACAACTTAAATAATTATAATATATTTATATATTATTATTTTGAATATAAATGGATCAGATATTAAGATTAATCAACTTCTCTTATTCATTCACACAATATAAATTATTTGCTAAAGATTCATTAAAAAAGATTTCCTTTTCAATGTATAAAACATGATCCAAGAATGAAAAACTATTAACTACTTCCTATGTGTTGCTCATGAAGAACCCTATGATCTCACTTTCATATTTATTAGTTATTAAAATCAAAAGGTACATTATAAACAACACTAAGAAGAAATTATTTGCTAATGTGCTCATAAAAGACATCAATAATGTTGAATGGAAGATAAAACTTTTTTATCTTTGGTTTTATAATGTTTTTGTAATTCAATTATCCTAATTATTTTTTGATTAATTTTCACATCAGTTGAAAATAACTTTTGTCCCAATAATATTTAAATTGGTCAATGTTGTAGCAGGTAAATTATCTTAGTAATTGATTTTTCTGACCATCTTGAGTTGAATTTTTCAACCTCCCTGTCTCATTTCTATCGAGCACCATTTACTTTGTCCCAAATTCCTCTCTCGTGGTAGGTGGGAGTAGAAACTAAATAAAGTTTTGGAGCACAAAAACTAAGGGTGACAACGATATGATAATCATGGAAAACATAAATTCTTTTCTTATTATTTTTTTTTTGTCAGTTTGAGGATAAGATTATATGATAGCTACATCATCTATCTAATAACTATGCTCAAGAATTGTTTCGTTATTATATCAAAGAAAAAAAGATAGATTTTTTTTTCTTGAAATTTTTGTTCTTGATTTTTTTTTCCTTTACTTTTAATTCTTATTTTTAAAAAATGTTTTCTTTTCTTTTTTAATTTTTTTTTGCATTAACTTTGGTATCATAGCTTTGAATTTTTAATTATTCTTATAATTAAATGACTTATTAGGGCTTGTGAAAGTCTATAAAATGATCATTAGAAATAATTGATCTAGACAAAAACAAAAAAAAAAAGACTTGCCTTTTTTAATTATCTTTTTTTTTCTTGATGTTTTCTTTTCTTTTCTTTTAGTTCTTAGGTTGTTTTTAAGCTTCTCTTTTTCCTGTTTTAATTTTTTTTATTCATTGTTTCACATTAACTTTGGTATAAGAACTTTAAGTTTTTAATTGTTTTTACAATTATATCAGGACTTGTGAAAATATCTAGATTAATTATTAGAAATAGTTGATGTAAACCAGAAAATAAATGACAAACCTTTCTCTTCTTGAATTCTCTTTTCTTCCTAATTTTTTCCCTTTTTTCACTTTTAATTCTTAGCTTTTTTTAAAAAAAAAAACTTCTTTCTTTCGTATATTTAATTTTTTTTGTTCATTATTCCCCATCAACTTAACTTATATAGAAGATATGAAAAAATATATATGTCTTTCATTTTAAAATTATCTCATGATAAATTTTGTATATACATTTTCATCTCTATCTCAACAATTAAATGTATTTTTATTTTTTATGTTATAGAACACTACAAATATTTAACTAAATTGTATATTAACATAAGAAAATAAAATTAGAGCTCTTTTTTAACCGATTTTTTTCTTATAACTCAAATCTTACTAAAAAATCAGGTCTTGATATGTTCCACGAAATCAAGATCTTCCTCTATTTTTCACGTGTGAATTGAACTAATTCGTCCTGTAAATTGATCATCATTATTAGACCAATCAAAACCCAAAACCATAATCTTTTTGAACTAGCTTGAGATAGTGAAAAGAATAATGTTTATAAAGATTAAAAAAAGTTAATAGAGATTTTATATTTGATCGGCAATGTGGTCCATTATGCCAAAAAAAAATATTAATAATTTGAATATCATTTTTTTTTTACAATAGCTTATACATTTATTAAAAATAAGTCTTATTTTCTAACAATCTTAATAATACATTAAAAGATAGAGCTTGAAACTTTATGTGGGTAAAGCTAATGGATATAAAGAAATGAAGAAAACATCCATGCACATAACAATGGGATTAAGAATTACATATTAAGGATTAAATCCAAGATTATAAAACAAAAAATAAAAATAAAGAGAGAAGAAACCAAACATTTTAAGCTACGAAATAAAAAAAAATGGATAATGTTCTTTCTTGTTTTTTTTATTATTATTATTAGAAAGCATGATACCATATTGTAATAATAGTGTTCATGATGGGCAATATTTTTTGGGGTGGTGCAGTCCTACCAGGCTATCCCACCTAACACGATGACAAAGCCCCAATCCGAAAAATTGGACTCTAAGATGAAATGTATTGGAGGATATGTCTAAGTCACGAATAAAAATCAAATTAAATATCTTGTTCCAACAAATAAATAAATAAGTCCTTGTCTTCTTTTGCAGCTTATCCAAACTATCTGTATTTGTTTTTCCACGTCTACCGTGAGAAGCCCGCTTGTTCACGTCTTTTTTCTTTCTTTATTATGGAATCAATTCTAAATAATTATTGATGAAATAATGATGCTTAAGATGAAGAATCTTATAATCATAGGGAGATATTAAAAATACTTGTCAAAAAAATAAAAATAAAAACGTTAATAATACTGAATAAAATCATTTTTTTAGATAAAAAAATTAGAAAATCCTAATAATACTAAATAAAAAATAAAATTTCTAAATTAAATAAATAAAAAAAATGACTTATCATCGAGTTTAACTTACTCTTGTCTCAATCTCGTAATTGTCTAATCCAGATTTTCATAGCTTTATTTTTCCTTGCTTCATGGGTATAATAAATTTTAAATATCAGCTACACTCATTTCATATTAAATTATATATAAAAAACATTAATTGAAAAATTATTTATCTTTTATAGGCTTTTAAAGTAATGAATTACAAAATTGAACCTTCTTTTATCAATATATATTATATTCATATAATCCTTGAATAAATATATGTTTATGATAATAGTAAAATTATAATTAAAATAATCAAGAAAGCTTAAATCAATAATTTTATTTTGTTGAGTATTTTTTGTGTTCTCTTTAAACTCACCTTTTAGCTTGTAATTAATGATATTACTGTCGCTATTATTATTATTATTTATATCATAATTAACATTAAAATTATCATTAAAATTAACATTATGAATTCACATAGAATATCAATCAACATCTATACTAAATAGGATCACCAAAGGTCATATTCTCTTCTACCTCGTGAAGTCAATTGAACTATATAGGAGTTCCGGTAAAAATCTAATTCTTAGATCTTAGTGGTAATCATCTCAAACACGAGAATGTCTTCTTCAATTGCGATCTGATATGAGTTCTCAAAGCAACATATAGTCGCGATCATCCATCTACCGATCCTTTAGATCTCGATCCATCAAAAGATGGGGCAACTCTGCAATCTACTTTTGTGAATCCTCAATCATCAATTATTGAATATAATGTTTTTAGGGCAAAACCTCCTCATCTAGAAATCCTCCTCCTCCTCCATGAACATGTCTAACGTATGTAATGTTTTTGGAACAAGACCTCCTTCATAAGAAATAACCCTCCATCATAAACATGTCTTCGGCCTCTAGTTATGGCAATCAAATAGCTCAACATAAAACCACATGGAAATTTGATATCAACTGATGCAGCCGAAAACAAAAGATAATGAGGCTTGTTATAATTTAAATTCTTTAAAGATCAAGAACATCATAACTATGGAGAGACATTTAAAATATTTAAATTTTATTAAAAAAAAATTATTAGCTAAAAAGTTGTAGTAATTATTTATATAAAAGAAACTAAAAAACTTTAATAATACTAATACCTTATAAGAAAATAAAATAGATAAATTTTTATCTTTTGAATTATTATCCAAAACTAAATGTTTGCACATTCTTTGTTTTTCCAATAAAAAAACAATAAAATTACCGAAATGATTGAACTTCAATTCTATTTAATAGAACTATAGCCAAAAGTTGATGTATGCACGAATAGCTAGGTTTTTTTTGTGTTGGATAGAATTGCATGCATGAAGGGAAGGTTCAGGTGGTGTGATCTTGTGCTATGGGCTTAGACCTGAGAGCTTTTGCAATGGTAAGAAAGAAGGGAGATGCTACTAAGAGAAAAAGTATACTCAGTGCCCTAGAATCAAAACATAACCCAATTAATCCGTACGTCATTTCTTTGCTTAAAATGAATTTCTTTGGAATAATAAATTTCATGAAAAAACGATGTTTTAAAAAAATAAATTAGTTTTTGATCTGTGGTTATTATAGAAAAAATGTGTATTTGTGTTTTTTAATCGAAGTTAAAATATATTTTTTAATTAATCTATTTATTAACTAATGATAGACTAATGCTCTTATACCTTCTGATCCATTTCGCAGGCGCAAAGTGAGCGATCAGATAATTCAGTTCTTCGGACAGAAAATGAGAGCATTCATTGTGAAATCTTGCAATCAGAGAGGCAATGAAAAACGTGATTTGCCCAGCTTGTGGAGGCCCCCCTTTCGGAGAAGAAGAACGCCAACTTAATTTGCAGAAACCGAGGCAGGAAAATGATTGATTGAGAGAAGAGGCTAGTTTGAATTTTTTTTCAACTAACTTCCCTTTCTAATTGCACCTCATACTTTTTAATGATACATAAAGGTTCTTGTCTCGAGAGTTTTAAGGATTTAGTTTTGGTGATGATTACTTATGATTGTTGTGCAGCATGAAAAAGTATCCATCCTTCTTGCCAAGTATATTGGAAAACCAAAGTCACAGATTGATTTGTTGACGTCTGACGCTGGATCTTCACAAGGAGAACTGCCAACATTTGTCCAGAATCAAAGGATGGGAAACCCTGGCATTGATTTGGGACGGAATCCAGGATCGGACATTAGTCATTTGGCATATAGACTTGAAGGAATTCCAGATATGGAAAATGCACTCATGGCTGAGACTGCTGCCGGCGCCATGGATGAGCTGACAGACTTTTGCGAGTAAATGAGCCTTTTTGGATCAAGTCTCCATTTGATGGAAGATTCATCCTTGATCGGCTCAGTTATGATAGAATTTACCCCAGGGCCGCTCACTTCATAAGTTGCAATGCTCGTGTCGAATCATCCAAGGATTCGGCAACAGTGACCATGCCTGGAATGGACTTGGTTGACATGTTCTTGGATCCTGTTAGTGCTCACTATTGGCAGTTAGTTTCCATCCTGAAAAACCAGATAATATTTGCTAAAGAGGAAGCAAGTTTAACTATATGCTTTGATTTTACAGAACAAATGGTTGGATCTTTTTCCTACAATTGTTACCGAAGCAAGAGCAATTCAAGTACTTGAAGCTGGAACAGTAGGGAACCGTCATGGTTCGTTGCAGATGGTATGTTAAGTTGCTAATTATTTCTACCATTCCTTAAATTTTGTGAAAGCATGAGTTATGTATTGATTTGAAGAGGTTAAATGCAGATGTATGAACAAATGCACATACTATCACCCTTGGTTCCGCCTAGGGAATTTTACTTCCTTCGGCTTTGTCAGCAACTTGAACCTGGGCGATGGGTGATAGCAGATGTATCTTATGACTGCTTGAAAGAAAGCGGATCCCCTTCCCGCGCTTGGCGGCTTCCTTCTCGATGCATGATCCAAGACATGCCTAATGGATGTTCCAAGGTGATTAGTAACTGCATCTCTGTATCAGAAATTATCAAACGAATGAGCAAGCAGCACTTCTGAGAACTGCTTGTCCTAGATCAAGCAGATTAGGGCCGATTCCTGATGAGCCTTACAATCATCGAATGATACCAATTCTGATGAATAACGACGAAGTTCGGAAGCGCAGTTGTCAGTTAATCAACGAACTATGAAATGAATGGAGCCTAGCATCTCTATCCTTTTTTAACAGAATATTTGAACTCTTTTTCTACCACAACAGGACACGATTTGATTAACGGCTGCATTTAGTGTAATGATCATATCAATAAATGAGCATGACTATTCTAAATCAAGCATATCTGCAGAACCTCATTAATATGATACCAACTTTTTCATCACTGGTAAATATCATTTATGATCTTTTTCTGTCATAAGCAGGCATTTGTATATCTTAACTTGTCTGACAATGATTTATGGGAATCGCGTGCAGACTAGTTTCTTATTGCTCGAACTTTGATAGATAATATGGGTGGAACATGTAGAAGCGAATGACAGGTTTCAAACTCACCGCCTGTACCGAGATCTCATATGTGTTAGTTATGCTTATGGGGCAGAAAGATGGATTGCTAGTCTCCAGAGGATTTGTGAGAGGCTCGCTTTCTCTACAGCTGTGCCTCCACGAGAACTCGGAGGAGGTAACAATAATCAATTTTGTGGCCTTTCCTTTTCTCTGATTCCCAATCTTTGCAATATCGCTGCTTTAACATCTTCCATTTGCTCAGTGATCACTTCCCCTGAGGGTAGAAAGAGCATAGTAAACCTAGCCCACAGGATGGTGAAGATTTTCTGTTCAAGTTTGGGTATGTCAGGAAAACTGGATTTCCGTCAATTGTCTGAAGGGAAACAATAGTGGAGTTCGGGTGGCTATTTGTAAGAATGCAGAACAAGGCCAGCCGATTGGCACAGTTGTTAGTGCTGCTACTTCTTTTTGGCTTCCACTCTCACCTCAGAACGTGTTTAACTTCTTCAAAGCTGAGAAATCGCGAGCTCAGGTTTACAAATGGTTCATTCTGTGATCAATAGATACGTTCATGTTTTGCACATTCAGATGTTTACAGAAATGGAAAAATTAGCATTTCCTTCCATTGTCTTCAACAGTGGGATATTCTGTCGAATGGCAATCCTGTGCGTGAGATTTCACGCATTTCCAACGGGGCTGATCCAGGGAACTGCATATCCATTATTCGCGTAATTTCTCGTCCTTTCTATCCTATTCTGGTGTGTAGAAAATAGCTGATATTCCTAAGATAACAATGTCTTGATTCATTCTCAGAAAGTTTATCAACGCAAGTTTACTGATTTTTTTTTCTATCAAATTAAAACAGCCTTCCATTCCTGCTGAGAACAACATGCTGATACTGCAAGAGAGCTGCACAGACTCCTCGGTATCAATGGCAGTACACGCTCCAGTAGGCATTCCAGCCATGAACGTGGCGATAAGCGGTGAAGACTCATCAATCATTCCCATACTTCCATCAGGTTTTGTAATATCTGGCGATGGCCGTATGGACACAAGAGGAAACAGTTCTAGTTCCACCAGTTCTACTGGGTCAAACTCAGGAGGTTCACTCCTTACAATAGCCTTCCAAATTCTGGACTCTGGCCCTAATTCCTCATCCTCCACAGAATTCAACATGGAATCTGTGGCAACAGTGAATGCCCTCATCAGCACCACTGTTCTGAAAATTAAATCTGCTTTTAATTGCTCAGATTTGGATTGAGCTTTGGTGATGCTGTGGACAAGACTTTAGTTATTTATCATATGATTTCTGCCTGGGAACTGAAACAGAAATAATAATAATCAGCTGCTGCTTTTCCATAACTTTTGGCTGTCAACTCATCAGTTGTTTTGAAACATTTTATCTCTAGGATGATGGTCTTGCATTCAACAGTGGGATATTTGATTTTGCTTGTTTATATATATTTCAAGCTATGTTGTTGTAGCTAACTGATGAGAACTAAGGATTCAGGCACTTTCCATTGCTTTATTGCCCTACTTGGTCGTCAATGAAGCTCAGCTGAACTTCCTTAAGAGAAAGAGGAAATCACCGCTGATGGAGTCAATATTTGTGCTTTCAGAACAAAAAAATAAATAAGAAAATATATTTTTTTTATTCTTTTTTTATTTCACCTTTTATGTCGTAAAATAGTAATTATGTCATTGAGTATTAAAAAAAATCGAAAAGAAAAACACGCCATCCGCTCCAATAAAAAACAGCATCGCATGACCTCTTTTGTTTATTTTTTATTTTTTTTATTATTTTCTTAAAAATTAATTAATACGTTTTTATGTATTTTTTACTCTGCCAAGCAATGCATGCCCCTTTTGTTTTATTATTTTTGAAAGAATTAATACCCTCTTTTATATATATATATTCTCTACTTTGCATTAATTTTTTATATCTAAATTTAAATTAATACCCTCTTTCTATGATATCACGAGGCTACAATAAAAATCATTTTCAAAATCCAGCTCGTCTCAATCTCAAGATCACAGCTCCACCCCTTCCTCGGACCTCTTGCTGGAAATAGTAATGGAAATACCGGGTCTTGACGCTGACCAAAGTTTCCAAGAGGTAATAAAAAAATGCAGATACTTGTAAACCTTTAGTAACCGAAAAAAAGTGATGGATAATTGAACCAAAAATTGGACCATACAGTTCCAAATACTCATATGTAGCAGTTTACACCCTCGGGTATTTTATAACTTAAGATTAATATGCTGCTGCGACATAATTTCAAAATTCAGACACACTGCAAACTGAACTCATCTCTTATTGTTCTCCCAAACCAAAGGAGATTTGCAACACGAACACAAGGCTGCGCACAGTTTTTCTTCGACACAGCTGCGCCAAGCAACTTCTTAGAGGTCCTCCGGGCCATTGATTTCCTGGGCAGAAAAACAAAAAAATGATAACTCCATAGTGAGACATTGTAAAGAATGTTTAACTGCAACAAGTTACGTAGGTTTAGTAACGTACCTTGTTTTGAAGAACAGCTCCATCTGGTATTTCCAATTTCACACCAGATTTTGCCACGATACTCACTTTCCCCTACAGAGGTGATAGAGCAGGATTTCAAGTCAGTTATGAAGGCTTCTACCAAAGAAAGACAAAGGGAGCAAAGCGATGATTACAGGTCACATATTACAGATAAAGGAAGTAAAATAAGTTGGCGGCAAGGGCAGGTGTAGAGCTCAGTGGTCACTAACATGCCAGTATACGGTCAAAAACTGTCATCTATTCCCATGTTAAGTGAAGTATCAAAACACTTCAAAAACAATGCTAAGTGAAGAGTCCCTTAATAGTTTTCGTAGCATGATCAGCAAAGGGTAAAAAAGGTCTTTAGCCAGAGGTTGGGAGTGTCGTGAGTAAACAGAATTGGGATCAGACACCAGAGAGAACTTTTGAAAGTATGGGCTGACATCTCTTGAAAGCAGCAACCTCAGACAATTTCAATGGGAAAGTTAATCTCCAAATTTTCCCTCATATTAAACGACCTTCATGAGACTCAGACAATTTCAATGGGAAAGTTAATCTCCAAATTTTCCCTCATATTAAACGACCTTCATGAGACTACAACAGTTTAATGACCTAATCGGTTGCTTGTATCATGACATAAGTATATCAAAGATATAACCACCTTACAAATTATATCATTTTCACCACCAACATTATACTAGAATAAGGATAAACATTCAAGTTAGTCGAGTTCAAAACACTTGCAACTACATCTGCTAATTTTTTTATAAAAAAAACACACACATACCAAGGGTACACACACACACACATATATATATATATATGATGGGGGGCACATGATTAAAGAATGAACATCAGAAAAGTAAAAAAAAAAAAAAAAGAGGACATGTAATACCTTGAGAGTAATACCAGCACCAAACCATACATCACCGGCCACCTTTAGACTATCAAGCTCAATAATACTAGGGATCGATTTAAATCGGCTCAAGAAGTTGGCAACCTGCCAACAAGGGAAAAAAATCGATATCACAAAAAACAATAATAGAACTCCTATGAATAATTATAAAATAATGTTTTACCTTCTTATACTCTGGTCCCAGATCAATAGAAGGATTTGCAGGAATTGTTCGAGCTGGATTTCGGATGACAAAACCATCAACTAAAGTGTAAAGATCAGACTGCAGAAGAGGCAACTAAATGAGTTAAACAAGTCTCAACACTTCACCAAGATCCAATGACAGCGACAGAAAAGAAAGCAACCTGAACAAGAAGCAGATCTGAAGTTGCCTTCACTGGAAGGAATCGAGAACGAGGTACATTTATACCAATTGCATGATCGAAAAACTGGTAGACATGAGAAGAAAAATAATATCAAAATTGCAATTTCAACATTAAAGCTTCATGGAAAATCATTTTGAGTAACAAGTACCTTAATTGCTGCTCCAGCTGCAGTTTCTAGCTGAAGTACTTTGACTCCATCCACTTCCTGAAAGTGAGATCAACATTGTTATAATTATCTGTTCTAAACTCATCATTCTGCAAACAAAGAAACAGTAGATGAAAGGAAAGAAATGGCAATATACCTTTGGGTTTGGAATGATCTCCATCTTAAGTGCATCAGCTTCCACAAGCCTTTTAATTGCCTTCAAGTTCACCCACCTGTAATAGCATATATTGTTAGTAGTCTATCAAAGTATCATTACTGCATTGATGGCAAGGTTGACTTACAAGTTGTTTGTATTGAAAATTTTGAACTTCTCGATTGACTTGAACTCATTAACCTGTTTCAAACAAAATCAATTGGGCATAAACTCATTGAAGATATTCTCCAAAAATATTTAAAGATGTGCTAATTCCATTTCCATCAAGGCACACTGCTTCACAAATGCCAGATGGATTGAAGGAAATGGATAAATCAGTTTCGATTTCAGAAATACTGCCAGCCTCAAAGTGGGCAAATCTCCTTGTTCACTGGTGCCATTTACCTTGACACTGTATGCTAGCACTTCAATAGTGTCCCTTGCCTTTATCTAAAGGCTACTGATCTACGACATATATATATGGCTAAAAGGCACTGCCAGCTATCCATTATAGAGATAGGACAGGGAAATTTAAAGGAACAAATTATCTAAAAATGGAAGAATCGGAGCATGTCTTACATGATGATCAGGGACCTGAGCAATTTCCAGGAGCTGCATCACATAATCAAGGAGAAAAACATTAGTCAGTGCCAGAAGCCATCTTTTTCTCCTTTTTTCTATGGTGGGTTTGATTTAAGGGGGCAAAAGGAGAGATTTGAGGGCTGTTAGAGCCTTAGAGGGAATAAAGTGAATGGCTGCATTACATGTAATGCTGTCTGTTTTTGTATGAAAAGAAAGCTCATCATGCATTCCCAAAGAAAGGAACAAACATGGCATGAGCCAAACAAATATGTAACCTCAAAACTGAAATTTAGGGTGAAGAAGAAAAAACAAGACAAAAATGTCAGATAGGATAAATGAAAGCACTTCCAAGGTCAACATAATCAAGTCATTTGCAAGTTAAGCAAGTGCAACTTAGCATAATTTATAAGGTCTTTTTGGAATTTTATCCACTTCTGTTGGACTGCTGAACTCGAGGCAGGAGAGAAATGAGTTGTAAACACTAGGTGAGAGGTGTGTACCTGAACCTTCCCTTCATAAGAGATGAGAGTACCACCCTTCACATCAGCCAGGGTTTTGGGTGTCACCTGCAGAAGCACAAATACAAGAAGAAAAAAATCTGAATCCATAAATTCATCAAAACTGGCTGCATTCATCTTTCTGTACCTCCATGCAGTATTCATTCTTGTTTCTGATCAGATGATTTAAGATTTCTGTAGCACTACGTCAAGGATATAGCAGGCTAAAAGACTTCAATTCCAAGCATTTTCATCAATGAAACTAGAACAGATTGTTACAAAACTAAAACCCTGAAGTCGAAGGTTACAATGGGAACCAAAATCAGGATACTCAAATCAACAATAGCGCCGAGGTTGTCTGAGTTGGCGACAAACACGTACTCTTTACCCTGCAAGGTAACATGTAGGGATAAGAAGAATTTAACAGACCAGCATTACAAGGATAAAGCAAAAGCTGTGTCACAACTCCAACCTGCGACAATAAAGCATCAAGTTTGCCACTGTTCTTCAGGGATGGGAACACATCACCATGTCCAGGAGGATACCTTCACATGAGAGAACACCAGTAAATACAATCTTTTAGAACAAGCAAGAAGACTAATATTCAATAAGAATTATCGATAAATTAGACCATTCACTCAAACCAATTCCATGCATTAAACCATTCCAGCTATTGTATAGGTTTTATTTTGCATTCATTTCTGAATTTTAAGAATTTGCTCATGGGGGATCACACTGAAGAAGTTTTTTTTCCTCTTTCAAGGTAAGCAACCTTGATCGGATACTATCTGCTAGCAAAATCTTTGAGAGTAACAGCTACCATCATAGATGTGCTAACATTTATCATGTTGTACATTATCTTCCAATTGAGATATACGCACATCTATCATGTTGTACATTATCTTCCAATTGAGATATACCTTCATTCACTGGCCGATGATCCACAAACTCCACTCACTAAGCTAGGTTACATTCATCACTCAGTTTCCAATAAACAGATGATGGCATAATAGGTAAACCTTGTCACGTATCACTAGAAAAGCTTATATAAAACTCAAGAAGTAAAGAGTGAAATTGACTAATGGAGCTTCACAAATTCATAGCAGCAAGTTAATGGAGGAGTTTTCAATTACTTTCTTAAATGGAATTCAAAAGGAATCAAGCTCTACCCAAGTTTTACAGCAGAGAGGCCTCCGTTGCTAAATATATTATGATTACAGAGGGAAAAAGGCATTTCAGTGCTTTTTATTGGCAACAGCTAGATAAAAAATCACTTCAGTTCTCAAACAGGCGGTTTATCTATCACGTCCACAGCGCATCTGTTGGAATATATAAAGATGGCACATGGAAAACGGTAAAATTGAGTGACTGAAATAGCATTGCACTCCAGATGCTATCATACAGGAATTAGAAACCATACCATCCGTCCTTGTCAGTATGTCCTTTGGAAGGCAATGGAACAAAATCATCAACAACCAAACGAGGGTATTGGCTCTGTGTAAATTTGTGATTTCACATTTTCAGCAAAGTGAAAAGTGAATCTCAAAGAACTGATCAAGCAGTAGTATTACAAACCTGATTAAAAGTGTGAATCTCAATATTTGAGTTCGAGTACTTCTCAATAATCTAAGTTGGACAAAAGAGTAGGTTAGTGTACAAGTAAAGTCTAACAAGGAAAAAATACGTATAGCAGGGAAAAAAAGTAAGGATAGAGCACCTTCTGTGTATCATCATGAGTGTTGAATGAGTTCATTAGAAGCAAGGGAACACTGCACCCATATTTCTTATTAAGATTCTGCAGCAATCAAAACATTTAGTTTCATGTAACCAAAATCAAATCAAAACACAAGAGAAATAACAAAAACTAACCTCGATCTGGATGACAATAAGGTCAAGAAATGTCAATCCATTACGAACTTCAATGACAGACCTGCAAAATACAACAACATAAATCAAGCTCATCATCATCTACCTCTCCAAAACATCCGTTCTGCCCCGCAAACAAAAGGGCAGTTCTATTCAACACAGACAACAACAAGCCCATGGTGGGGCCCATCAATCTGAAAGTTGCCACTTTTTTTCCATGCAGTGATTTGATCAACAAACTAAAATGCATTGTCCAAATCAAAACGAATGTTATACATACTTGGGACCAGTGCATCCCATTGTAGTCCCCAAACCTCCATTAAGCTTCAAAACAACAAGCTTGTCCAAAAGCTTCTTTGTTTCCTCCGGATCTGCAACAAATTCAAACCACTTTAAGCAATAACCACACAAATTCAGCTCTAAAAAAAAATCCAAAATGAACTTAGATCATTATTGATTACCCTCCGGAGTTGGCGCCAAGGTATCATAAGGAACCACTACTTCATCAGTAGGTGTCTGAATCTTACTCCACTCAACTTGCTGCGCTTCCCCACTTTTACCACACAAATTCTCAACAATTAATAACAATAATTCAATAAATTTCAAATCCCAGATCTCATATCATCTAACCAAAAAAAAATCCATCCAGACCCCAAAATAAATAAATAAATAAAATTGATCACATTGAAAGCGCTAATACATCACAATTATCAAAAACAGCTCAAGAAATCTTTTTTTTTTTCATTTTCAAGCAACAAAACAGAACAAAACAAATTTAAAAAAACGGAAGAAAAATGAATGACCTGAGATAGCGAGAAACGAGGTTGACGAATCCAGTTTTCTCACTCTCGCTGCAAGAAAACACGCAATTCAGATTAGAGAATCGAAAAACGGACCTCTTAATTCATCAATCCATCAAAGAAATGTGATTACTTTGATCATCAATTGAAATGGAGGGAAGAAGAGTACCTGATTTGGTCGAGATTAGCAACAGCTGATTTGAGCTGAGAGATCTTGGCTGTATCAGTAGCCATTGTTGATTGATTTGAGCTTAAGAAGCTACAGATAAAGGCTTGATTCTATAACTAAACAGGAATTAAGAGTGTTTGGGAGGAAAGGTGATTTGAGGAACTGGATGGATGCCTGTATATATAAGTGATAGTGTTTTTCTTAAAACCTAACTTAGTCCCTAAAGATGTACTCATTTCTCAATCGAGTCTTTTTTTCTTACAAATATTGATTTTTATGTCAAATTTCTTGGAAGTGCAGCCATTTTGTGCATAAATTATGCACATTGTGTATGGAAAATATTAATAGATACTGTTGAATAACCGATTGAGAGATTTGTTTGTTGCTAAGAATTTATTGATGGTTTTTTATTTTGGGACTCAATTGAAAATTATTATATAAGTCTAGGGACTTAATTAGAGTTATTTTCAATCATCTTCCCACCAAAACCAAATCAAATGTTTTCGTTTATGGAGTGAATGAAATGTAAGCTAATTCAAAGATTCTTATTATTCATCAAATAAAAAAAATATTACGGTCTAAGCAAATCAAACTAAATCCTTATTCAATCTGATTTTGAAGAAAATCATCCACATTTAGACTGAAAAATTCATATATATATTTTTTGAATTTTAACCAATCAAATTAAATATCTTCAGACTTCAAGACAAGCTATATATACTCGATGCATTCATAAGAAAATACTTTATTTTATTTCTTACATTCTTACAATAAGATTTGAATTTTTGAAAAAGCAGAAAGCAGAGGTTTTTTGAATTTTTTAATTATATAATAAGATTTGGGAGGGAGTGAATTTGGATCGAATAAAATTTTGTCTGTGGAATTTGGACCAAATAAAATTGTGAAAGGTAAGGAAGGAGTAATGGATTTTGGTGGGCAAGAGACGATGGTTTTGGAACAGGCAAGAAAGAAGGGTCAATTTGTTCCAGATTGAAAGAAGAGAATATGCAGGCGAATATAACGTTTTTTTCCCTTTTAGCCCATAGAGAAAGCATTGAAACAGGAGGGAAGGAGAAGGAGGTGACGCCTTTTTTCACGCGAGGGTTTGAACAAGCCCTCCACTCCACGTATGTCTCGACAAGTGTTTCATGCATTGCCCGTATTAGGATTTGATTAATTGGTTCAAGTTAAAAAAAAATAAAATTAATCTAGTAAAAAATCTGAGTTCATTGGGTAATACGGTTGTTTTTGTCCAAACCTGATTATTAATATGTTGATTTTTTTGGGAAATTTTTTTAACCAAAACATTATTATTTTGATTTAAAAATAAATAAATTTGACCTTCAAATCAAGTTTTAAAACAATGATTTTATGTGTTATGAGTAGATTTGATAAATTATTTATTATTTTAATTTTTGAAATTTATTATTTTAATTTTAGTTTCAATTAAGAGATATCGAAACAAACTTTTGGTTCTATTACTTATTAAATTTTGGGAGAAATGCTAAAATAATTGCGATTTGAGAGGGTTGGCAATAAGTAAACGATGCATCTCACCAAATAAAAATATTAAAATCAGAACTTTGCTCTTCATAAGTCCATGGTACAAGGGCACAAGAGATAAATTAAAGAGACATTACATTGAGTTCCTGAAAAGACAAGCTATTATATATATATATATATAAAAAAGATGTTTAACCATTATAATTATTAAATTCAATTTATTTGATACATGGATCGGCCAACTTAATTGAAATTCTAAAAACAAAAAAAAATTAAAAAAATTAAAATGATAATAATAAACTTAAATTGACTCATGAATTGACCAATCAGCCAATAATTCAAACTCTTAATCAGGTTAAGCTGGATCTCGAGGCAGATTTAATAACCATGTTAAGAACAATATAATTTTTTTTATATATATATAATCTTGAAGATATATTGTTGTTTTATGAAACATGTGTGTTGGGACTGTGGTATGGTTAAGTATGATAGCTTTGATGGTGATGTTTTGTGCATTAAGTACATTAAAAAAAAAAAAAAACCTATCACACCCAACCTAAGCAAGGAAGATACACGCATAGAAAAGTGCAAAGTTAACCTAAGTTTCGTGAAATTTGGGTTTCAGTTGTTCGATGAGATGTCTTTCTTGCAAGTGATTGACTAATTTATTAAGAGATCTAAACAAGAGACAATTTCCCTTTTTGCTCTTTGGTGTGTACAAATCAAAGCTCAAACCAATTTTCAGAAGGTTACATGGCAATTTGATCCATGGATTTCACACCAAACACCCTTTGTGAGCCACAAAAAAGAGGAAACCTTCTCGTCTTCTCCGTTTCACCTGTAGGATTGAAGGGTGGAGAATGCTTTTCAGTTTTCAATACTTCTTTTCAACATGAACTTGGCCCCTAACGATATACATATATACAGGATTTCAAGGCAGCTGTTTTTTCAATGGGCTGAAAATAGATCCCTGAGTAAGGCTGGGATGCATGAGCATAAGCCGATTCACCTGAAATAGAAATTTTAAAATTTAACTAAATTGAATATAAAAATGAAATTATTTCGTTGCAAACTATGTGTCTTGTCTCCTCTTAAATGTTAAAACATAGAGAATTACATGCAAAATAATATTTTGAGGGTTTATATTTTATCATTTTGTGTAGTTGGACTTGAAACCCTAATCCACTGTGGGACTAGGCTATGTACAGGCCAGTCCTAGAGTCTCGATCGAGTCTCATCAAGTCTTAACTCTCAAACGTTTTTGTTAGATTTTGTTTTGGGATTTCAGTGTTTCAATATTCTATTAATTAATGTATGTATATAAACGGCATTTTTAACTTTAATTGATATATAAATACATGCTCATTGATTAATGGATTCATAAATCTCGGTGAATTGCCTTAACGATACGGATGATGTACTTAAAATCGTTTACAAAAAAACTTAGTCTATTCTTGTATTCTTGTAGTAGGATAATAAATAATTAATAACTAAATAAAAAAGCTAAAATTGTAATGGGACATGTTTAGGTTTGGGTTATTCCCTCCTCCATCCCGTATGTATTTATGTATTGTGCTGAGATGGTGGAAAAAATTATGTATTGGGTTATTTAATTTTTTTTAGTATTTTTGAATCATTTTGATGTATTATTATCAAAAATAATTTTTAAAAAATAAAAAAATATCATCTTAATACATTTTCAAATAAAAAACATTTTAAATCGCAACCACAAACCTAAAAAACCCCTAATCTCCATTAAGTTTTGGAGAATCTTTCTTAGGGCATCTGCAATACTGATGGTAAATGAAAAGATAAATTGAAAATATGTTATTTTTGACTCATCATTCTTGCAGTTTTATGCACTCCAAGAGATGGCCATAAAAAATATCGAAACACTGTTTCTCCCACACAAAACAATTATTCCTACATATATTGAAGAAAAGCCAAAACTCAACTAACACAATAAAACAAGAACAAATATATCAAAACAATGTATGAAATTTAATCTTTTCTTTGAATATCTTTTATGTTTTGAATGTTTTTATTATGATAAACAAAATATCCTTTGAAACGTTGAACAACAATTATAACGAAAAGGATTGAAAGGCTAAAGTCAAAGATGGGGCTAACATCGTGCAAAGCAATTAAACCCATTCAATACATAACTCAAATTAAAGTTTTGGGTTATTGATTGGATAATGTAACTCAAATTGATTTAGGTTACTTTAAAATCATTTTATTTTAAGATTTATTTTTAAAAAATAGCTGAAATAATTTTTTTTAAGAAAAAAAATAAATTGAATTTTGATAAGATCAATTACGTTAATTTTAAATTAATTTTTTTAATTAAACTTAGAACATGGGTTAAATAAATCAAATTTCAGGTTAACTTGCTAGCCTAAACTAAGTTTAATAATCGAGACGGTATCCATCAAAACATTGATGTACATGTATCACATATGTCAACACAAAACCTAAGTCCGATACCATGTGATAGTTGCCTAAGAGAAAAGCTCTTAAAGGTAAAAGAAAAAAAAAAAAGGAAAGGAAAAGAAAAGGGACAGATACAATGGAGCAATTTAAGCAGGAGGAGGTGTCACCTAACATGGGGGAAGAAATCAATCAACATTGAAATGAGAGGCTAAGATCTTTCTCTAAGATATATATTCCTTCTCCGTCCAATGCCAATAAATATTTATTAATGGTTCCATGCAAAATGCTTCTGCCATGTTAATTAGCCATCACTATTCTGGTCTTGATTTATCTCTACACTCTCTTCGCTTGGTTGGTTGGTTGGTTGAATGGTGGTGTGTGTGTGTGGGTCATGTTTGGTCAACATCATGAATTTGTGGCTTACAGTATTATCTCTTTGCTGTGATTGCCAAATTTTCAATTCTCCCTTTATTGAATTTTGACTTCCTTTTCTTCCTTGATATTATTATTATTATTATTATTGGTTTCTTTTCTATATAAAATGAGCATCTTGATATCAATATTTGCTTTTATATATATATATATATGTATATCTTCTCATTTGCTTTTCTTTTTATTTTGGATGGCTCCCCTTCTTCTCCCCGCACCTAATTTTCTCCTTCATGTTATCCTTATTTTTGCTTTGACAGGAACATGTATTGTCATGAAGGCTAATGGCCACAGGAGTTTAGAATCTCCTAGGTGAATGGGACAACTCAAAGGCAGATATTATGATGCATCGTCCTAGTCTCTTCCAAGCTCTTCTACAAGCATGGATTTTGAGCTTTTTTATGTTCGATAAGATTGTTTTTTTTAAAAAAAAAAAAATTAGTTTGGTGATATATTAATATAATATTTTTTTATTTTTAACATTAAAATATTATAACTGTAAATTTAAAGCTAAAACAAATTCATTTTTTTAAAAACTATGGTTAGAATGACTTTGTACTAGTCAGGAGTAGAAGTAGTTGAAACCCTTGAAGGCTTGAATTTTACTTAACCATGATCTAAGCAAGTGCTTGGTTTCTAAACATATTGTATTTTGATATATTTGACAAGTTTAAATCTATAAATATAAAAAATAAAAAACATATTTTCAAACACAAATATTATAATAGAATTTCAGCATATATATTAAGTATATATTCAAACTTGCAATTGATATCAACTCAAAGTTTAAACATGCATACTAATAATAAAAATATCTTTTTTAAAATTAAAATATAAAAAATACTTACTTAATAAGATATTTTAAAGTAATGAAACTTTTATTATTATCAAAGATGAATTCTTTGTCTTTAAAGATTTATTACTCTATACAATTAATTAATATTCTAACAACACCACCTTAGTTTAGATATACTTTTAAATAAAATCTTTAAAATAAAATAAAATAACTAAATTATCTCTTAATAAAATGAGCGTAAGCTCTAGATTTAGAAGGAAATATAAAGCATAAAAAAAGAAGAAAAACACTAAAAATGAGGTGAGAAATAGTGTAAAAATTTAAAAAAAAACTTGTAAGAAACTCTTTCTTCATCTTTCATTTTTTATAGCTAATTTGGGAAGCTAAAATGTTAAATAATTAATTCTAATTCAAATATTGATTTTTAATAATAATCAGAACTAATTCTTATCATTATCAATCTTTAATTAATCACTGTAAACATATCATTAAATATGAATATAAAAGTCATAAATTTATTTTTTAATTGAAAAAACTATTAAGATTCGAAGAAAATAAATAAAAATTATATATATATATATATATGACGTAGAGAGAAAAAAAAATTATTATCGTACTTGTAATTATAGATAGATGGACACCAAACGTTATCTTTCTCCTTTTTTTGTAATGGTGAAGATACTTTGATTTGATATAGTTGTGCTGTCATAGACACCTGTAAAAGCAAAAGGAGGTGTCCAATTAGATTTTCAATGTCGGCCACCTCTTTCAGATAAAAATGAAATGGGATCTCCCTTTACAAGGAAATTGTACAAAAATTATTAGAGAATTATAGTCTTAAAATCCTCATTGTGACAGCTATCGAGTTATAGCTCGACAGCGTTAACTTGGATAATTCTTTATTGATTATAAAATATAACTTTTTTTAAAAAAGTATTAAAATAACATTATATATATTTAAGAAATTTAACAAGTTCAAAACTAAGATTAGACTAAGTGAGTGTTTGGTAACGCGGTTCGACCTGTATTTTTAAAAAGTTTGATTTTTTTTGTTAAAATTAAGTGTGGTTTGTACTTTTTGGATTGTTTTGATGTGCTGATATTAAAAATAATTTTTTTAAAATAAAAAAAATATCATTGGCATGCATTTCAGCACGAAAAATTATTTGAAAAACAATTGCTACCACACTACCAAACACGCTTTTAATCACGCAAGATCGATTAAATCATCATATTTATTTGGATTTTTAACCTGGCTAGAACACATACTCTAAATCAACTCTCCATGCTAGTTTAAATTTTAAAATAATATAAATAATATATAATTTTTAATAAAAAAAATATAAATAACAAAACAAACAAACAAATGAATTCAATAACATTATAAGTCATTAGATTGAGATTTTAACATGAAACCATTAAATAATCTCATACATCTTCCGATTCCCATATGTTTTTAAAGTTTTTTCTTATTACTTTTTAATATTTAAGCTTAAACATAGCTTAAAAAAAAAAAAAAAGAATCAGGTAATGAAAGAGAGTGTTCATCATCATGCACATGGCACTTATAAAACTTTTCCAATTATTTTTAAACATAGCTATTAAATTTCATCATGTTTGATTTAAAAACTTTGTAATTCAAAATTGACTCTAAATAAATTTTAATTTAAATAAAAAATTTACAAATGTGATAAAACTCAATTCAAACTTGACCGAATCAAAACTTATTTTTTTAAATAAAACAAAGTAATTTTTTTAAAAAAAAATATTAATGACTATATCTCAATAATTTAATTTTTTTTTAGATTAATCTAGTAACTTAATTAACATATTTTTTCAGGTTAAATCCTAAATCAGACATGTTTAAAAACCCTTACTTTTAGGTTTTAGTGGGAAAAAAAAATTGAAGGACATAGTCAAATTAGTGCATCATATGAGATCATGATGGATCTAAGATGGTTGAAAAGGCAAAAAGTTCACCCTACACTTAAGAATGAGGTCATCCTTTCCTCCCAACAAGAAACTCTCAAAGCTAAAAAACAAAACTCGTGGATATAATTTTTTGAGAATTTGTTTTTTAAAAGAAATAAAAATAAGTGGCTAAGCAATGATGCGTATCCCCTTTTCTTCTCTCTCTTCTTTCCTTAGAAAATACACGTGGCATTGTTGATAAGCAAGGGCGGCCAGTGGTGCTTGCGTGGCAAAAAGTGCAAAAGTAAGTCACCTGGCTCTTTTTCAATCCACAACTCTTGGCTAACCTCCTCTCTCTCTCTCTCTCATGGTCACGCACATTGTTTTTTTTCCCTTCTTTATTATTTTAAAAACAAGTTGTAGATATTTTAATCTTTTTCCTCGTCACAAAATATCAATTCCGATTTTTTGATAAACAAAATTTGTTTCTCTTTGCATCTTTAAGCTAAGCTTTCCTCTATCACAGCTGTCTTTTTTACACTAAGTATTAAATTTTATCTAAATTATAAATTTACATTTTAAATCCTAATCAAGTTTAATTTAAATCAATCTAATATTAATATTAATTCAGTTAAATTTAAATCATAATCATGTGACATGAATTGAGTTTAATTTTTTTTTTAATCAATAATTTTTTTTTGTTTTGCATTTTTAATTACTAAGCCAAACTTTTAAGGTTTTTTTTTATATAGTTATTAAACTCTATTGAGTTTAACTTGTTAGATTCTTTACTTGAATTTATTATAAATTAAATTTTAATTTAAGTTAATTTTAATATTAATTCAATTAAATCAGTGTAACTTTATTGTTTAATTTGTTTCTCGTTAGAGTTTTTTTTATTTATTCTTACAAGTTACATGCACCCAAATGATACTACAAAACATTTTATTTATTATATTTAATAAAAAAATATTCTTTGCATTTTTTTTATTGGAAAGTGGACCGACAATATTGGAATAATATTTATTGTATTGGAAAAAATAAATATCTTTTCATTGATGATAATGAATTGAATGTTTCTCTAGCAATCGCGATCCACTGACAAGTGACAGCACGAGGTATGAACGACAGGTAATGTACTGGCTAGTTTAGACCAATCACAGAAGGGTTTGTGATGCCTACTGCCTCCCCAACGTGGTGCTTTTCCATGTTCATGAAAGATCGATGAAGTCAGCATCATCTTTTTGTTCTTCTTGCATTTTCTAGTGCTAATTAAGAAGGGGAAATAGGAAGAAAACTATTGGCAAAAAATGGTATACAAAAAAAAAAAAAAAGGGAAAGAGTTGGGATTATGGAAAACTCATCCTCTCAGTTTCCTAGATTTGTTTTTCATTTATTATTTGAATTAATTATTATTTTTTAAAATAAATTAATCAAAAACTAAGTTTGTTTTGATACCGCGGTCCAAGATATTTTTCAATTAAAATACCTTTTAAAGTATCTTATTTATATGATCAGCACATCACAGTAGTTAAAAAGTATATTAAAAAAGTAATCTAATAATTTTTAAGTGAAAAATAGTTTTAAAAACATGTTAAAATTAAAAAAGAAACACAATTGACTTCAATTAATATTTGTCTAGTTAAAAATAAAATTAAAAAGGAACTAAAAGAATACGTATTATTAATGTGAAATTTATAATATTTAACTTTTATATGAAAAATGTTAAACCTTGCAAAAGTAAGAATCTTAGCTAAGCTTAAATTCATAAAATACCACTCTTATATTTTCATCTTATGATTTTCTTAACATTAAAATAAATTACTTTCAATTTGTTAAAAAAAGTTATTAATAAATTTTTTTCATCCACGAAGTAACAACTAGTTTAATTTGTCCTCCTCACAAACCCTAATAGCAAGCCAAAGTGAACTGAATTTTCTCAAGAGGCAAGAACTATTTAATCTTATCAACTAGCAAAAAGCATCTAGAATCACCATTACCTTTTCTTCTCTATTCCTAAGGAAATTAAACAACATATACTCCATAAAACAATGGAAAAAAATAAAAACCTAAAAATATTTGTGGCTAATAGAGAGGTGGACAAGACCAAGTGCAAGTTTATATAATAAAAAGAATTGCTTAATTATCCATAAAAAAATAAAAATAAAAATAAAAATAAAAGAAAGAACTGGCCTCCATGTTTTTCTCCACCGAATTAAACATGCTTGCCTAATAAAAAGGGAAGACACAAACAAAAACCCAGATGCCACGTGTCCAGCTGCTCTTTTGACGTGAGCCACAAGATTCCATTGAATTCCCGAGCTTTCCTATCTTAAAGCTTCCTATCTTAAGAAAATAAAAAATAAAAAATACTTCTGACGTGGCGTCCTTCCTTCCTCTCTCTCTCTTGTTTTTTTTTTCATCACAAGCCAAATAGACAGGCAGACGCTCACCTTTCTCTCTCTCTCAATCTCACTCTCTCTCCCTGTTTCTTTCCCTGTTTCTTCACTTCTTTAACTTTGTTGCTTGTTTAGTTCTTTTGGGTTTCTTTTTTTAGCTTGGTTGAAGCCAAAAGCTTCAATCTTTCTAGGTTTTTGTTAGAATATTAAGCTTTGACTTCATTGCTTTGAAGGGTCAGGTTGCGTTTTTTGTTTGTGTCAGAGAAGAAGTGAAAGTGGAGAGATATATTTTTTGGTGTTATTATGTTAGTTTATGAGTTTGAGGAAGATATCATCAAGAAGGGTACTGTAAGAGCTTCTTTAAGAAGGGTATTTTGAGTGGTTTTTTCAGCTATGGCTATTCAGGTATGAAAATTAAGTTTATTTAACTTTCTTGTTTATTTTTGTTGGATCAGTGCATGAAATTGCTAAATTTTGAGGGTTGCTTTTAAAATCTTGTAATTCAAAAGAGTTGCGAAGAAAAATGTTTTTTTTTTTTTTTTTTGCTTTTTTGTTGTTGTGGCTGTTTGAAAGAATTGATTTACTTAAGTTAAGGAAACATGGATCTAAAGTGAGATCATGTAATGAATACTTGTGTTAAAGCTCTGGTCTCGATACCTAAAGTGTAAAAAGATTCATGTTGTAAGAACTTGTGTGGTCTGAAAGGGACTATTTGTGGCAAGTGGCAAGATTTATGGTTCATGTTGATGTGTCTTTTGTCGGTCTATATAATTACACAAGCAAGTTTCTTTACGAGTGTAGTTTTATGGGGAGTGTGATATGGAAGTTTCAGGTAGGTTTTGCTTTGGTGAACATTTGGCCTGTTATTATTTATGAATACAGTTCTTGCCTTATTTTCTTGCAACAGAAAGCAGCATAAGCACATTGTAATTTTTACTTTACTTGTATTTTAGTTTAGATTTTTATGAAATATGATGATCATTTGATTCTTCTTGTAGAATTTTACTGTATCTGCTTAAGTAATGAATTTAAATGGATATTGAATTGTTTGGAAGTTAAAAGAATTGTATACTTAGTTCAATTATTGAATGGAGATTAGTGTGATGGGGCTGGTAGTGGTGGAAGCGGGGATATCTTTCTGATGACTTTGTTTCCCACAATTTGATGCAGGATCAGTGTGGAGGGACTCGATCAAATCTGGTTCTCCCAGCAGGCAATGGAATTTTACCGAGTGCTACACTACAGAAGGCAACTGACCACCAACTAAAGGAGCAGTTCTCTTGTGGGAGTGATTACTCTCCCAAGGTTCTATTCTTAACATGTTGGATATGAATTATGATTGATCTTATTCCTTCACAAATATTACTCGATACTCATTCTATTGTTGTTTTTACTTTAATTAGGCGAGGAAACCTTACACAATTACGAAACAAAGAGAGAGATGGACAGAGGAAGAGCATAAGAAGTTCCTTGATGCTCTAAAGCTTTATGGCCGTGCTTGGAGACGGATTGAAGGTATAATTTGTTGTCATGTTTCTTAATTAAGTTTATTTCTTCCGTGACTTGTGAATCTAAATAATTGTGTGTTTTGTTTGGCAGAGCATTTAGGCACAAAGACTGCAGTTCAGATTCGAAGCCATGCTCAGAAATTCTTCTCTAAGGTTTACTGCTCTTATTCCAACTTCTGCTCTCTACTACCATAATATATAAATACCCTCAATTAAAGTAAGTTGGATTTTCAACGAGCCCCCGGAGTGCGAGTGATCTTTGATGGGTTCATTTTTCTCTTACACCATCTTTTTATTTGAGGTAGGTTGCGCGTGAATCTGGTGGCAGCAACACTAGCTCAGAGGAACCAATTGAAATTCCTCCTCCCAGACCAAAAAGAAAACCTATGCATCCTTACCCTCGCAAATTGGCACATCCGCTGGAAAGAGATCTTCTAATTCTTGAGAATCCGCTAAGGTCTTCATCTCCAAATTTTTCCATTTCAGAACACGAAAACCAATCTCCTACATCGGTGTTGTCTGCGGTTGGTTCAGATGCCCTTGGTTCCACTGACTCAGACATGCCAAACCATAGCTTATCACCAGTTTCATCCGCTGGTGGTGTGCATCATGTTGATTCGTCACCTGAAGACAATGGATCTCCATCACCACCAACTGCTAGCTCAGCTCCTGACGAGCAATTTCCCAAGGTATTGGCAAACCCCTTCAAAGGAAATAAGGTTTTTACTCTGCTTCTGATGTCTAAAAATTCTCAGGTTGTCCTAAATGTTTTTTTCTATTTTCTTTAAGGTCCAGAAACTTGACTCATTTCCCAAAGAAACTGTCTCTTCTGAAGAACCCATTACTCTCAAGCTCTTTGGAAGGACACTATTAGTCACAGAATGCCATAAACCATCTTATTCAAACATGGGGACTTCTAAATTGTCGCTGCCAGATGCCACTGAAGAGAAACTTGTGCAACCATTAACACTGAACATCACAGCTGCAAAATTGCAGTCCAGGAATGAGGAATCCACTTGGAGCAAGCTGCCTCATGGATCTCATGGAGCATTATATCAAATACAATTTAAAAAGGAAAACTCAAGTCCCACAGAAAACGACTCTGCTGCTCTAATGCCTTGGTGGGGTTCTTATGAAGGCATGCCATTTCCTTTCATACCATTTCACAAGCATGAGCCTGCGGTGGAAAATTTAGATTCAAATGGAGATGAAGTCCAAGATAAAGAGATTCACAAGGAAGTATCTTGGACTGGTTCCAACTCCGGATCAGTGAATGAAGGGGAAAATGTTGATAAAATTATGGATGCTGAGACTGAAAGTCACCAATTTTCTTACGAGGAAAAAGAGCCATCTCCATTTTTGGAGCTTAAGCCAAAGAAGAAATCAGCTTCATCTGGATCAAAAGCATTCAATGAAAATTGCACGAAAGGGTTTGTACCTTATAAGAAACGGACTGCAGAAAGAGACAGTCATTCCTCAACATTAACTGGCGAAGAGAGGGAAGAGCAAAGAATCCGCCTTTGCCTGTAGTTAGCCCTCATCGAACAGCCTTAGTTTCCCTTAACTAGAACATATAACTTTTTTGAACAAGTTGAGGATCATGGACTCTGAGAACATCAGTTGCTGGATGAACTCGAATCAGAGGGGGAATGGTGCTTAAGCAGTTGCCATCTTCTGCAACTCTCTAGATTCTCATCTTGTTACTTGGTTTTTCCACCTTCAACTGTTTATATCTTTATTTCCTCCTTTTCTTGTACGCATCATGTTTTGTCTGTCTTATTTATTTTCCTTTTTTATCTTCTGGATTAGCTTTCTGATCTCATATATTCTTTTTCTTCTTTGAACTGTGAATCCCTTAGCCACCTAGCTTTGTTTTGGCCTCTGTACAATATCATAAAGCAGTACTTGCTGTATTTACCTTCAAGCATTAAGGCAGTTGGTCTCTATGAATCTCTCTTTCCATATTGTCTCCTCTTGCTGTGCATATATGGTATACCATCTCTTCAATTTTGCAATGATTGGAATGAGGAATTAGTCACCATCTTCTTCGGCAATTTTTCAGATAGGGGTGGACCTAGATTCTTCCTTGAAAAGAAGAGAACAGAAACTATTAAACAGATTTAATGATTTCGGTTAAAGGGTGTCGTTTATGATGTTGATATACATCCAAGAAATCTAGAGTAGGATGATAGTTAGATCAACCGTAAAAGTGACTGGCATGGCGGAAAGCAGTTATTAAAACCATATCAAGATTTGAATCACGGGTTTGGTAGGATTCATCCACTCTCGAAGCTTGCAAGTATATTTTTGCATGAACTGAGATTTTTATCACCCAATTTTATTCGGTTCTATAGAAAAGAATGGTAATGCCTATTTTACAAACCAATATGCTTGTTTGGGCAACTATTTTGTCTGTTTTCAATTTGTTAGCTAGTATATTGCAGAAATTGAGCCCACACACGAGCCGCTTTGGAGAAGAATTGCGGTATTTTGTACTGTGGAAGATGGACTATACTGCTATGTTTTGTGAGAACCAATTGATTTGTTTTAAAAATGTGCAATTGCATGAATTGAGTAAACGATTCCGAGTTATCTTGATAATGGGGTGGTGTTGACTGGCCCAGGATTTCTCACAACACTGAGATAGAGATGAATTTTGAAAGATCAAATGAAAAGGCAGTTATCCCTGAGCTTCTCTTTCATTCATCCACCACAATAAGGTACCATAACTAAGAAAACGTTTCTTATTATGTTAACAACAGTGATACCAGAATAAGATTTCCATGTTATATGTTGGCAGAATTTCTCACTGACGCTTTATGAATTCTTAGCAGGATTTTCCTTTCTCTATGCTAATACTCCCGAGGCGTTCGTGCTCTAAAATCAGTTCATTTCCGATTGCCATTGACTAAGAGAACAGCAGAATACTGGGATTGTTATAATTTGGAGCTCTGTGTAGCCAACTTTTGCTTCTACTCTGATATATTTTGAATCCAGTTTTCAGTACATGTTGGAACCCCGAAAATTTTGGTGGAAAATATTTTGTGTTGAATGAGATGATATTTTAGTGCAATGATTTGAAATGCATGCAATAATTTGTCACTATTCTTTTGTCCCGTTTTGTTCATGGTGATTCTTAGTGCTCCTCTGCTCGCCTGTAGTAAACAAAAGGGTATCATAATTCAGATTAGATCTTGCTTAGGCTAGTCATTGAGTTTGATGATGGTTAGCCACTTTAACAAGCTCCTTTTCTGTTTCAGCCAATAATAACTGCGACACAGTTCTCTCAATTTGCTCACTACCACTACCACAGTCAGTTTCTTGTCCTCTTTGTTCTTGGAGATTGGATACAACCCTACAAATTTCCAACGCAAAAACACTCAGTTTTCCGAAAGTTTTGATTTTCTTTAAATCAGGAAACAGGATTTATTAAGAAGAAATAAAACCACTATTTATCAGAGTAGAAGAGAAAAGTGCAAATGGGCCAGGTAGAGAAATTGTTCCATTCTATCTCAGATTCTAGCCGCCTGGGAGCACTAATAAGACGAGTCATGGTTGATTCTGCATGGAAGTATACATACTACGTGGTGTTTAATATCCATGGTTGATACAGATGATGACTGAGTAGGACTAACAACTTGGAAGCACAGCTTTTTTCCCTGCCACGGAGAGTACTCGCTAAACATCTACTCGATTAATCTGCCACGAAGAGATTTGAACCTGGAAAGGTTGCTGGGTGGGGGAGCGGAGGCAGAGGCGGAGGCAGAGGGTAAGAAGTTCCACGCTTGTGTTTTGGGCTTTTTTAGGCCTGGATCTATTACTTGGGCGGGATACTTTTATTTCTTATTTAGTGTGTATTTTGAAGGTGTTTTTTTTTTTTAAAGTATTTTTAGCTTAAAAAATTAAATTAATATATTTTTATAATTTTAATTTTTTAATGTTATAATATAGAAAATATATAAAAAAAATTATTTTAATCTATCTTCAAACAAAAAATTATTTTAAAAAGCATTTTACTTTTGCGGAAAAAAACATCCATGAAAGAAAGAAAAATGTTTTATTCTTATTATTTTACTTCTGTAAAAAAATAAATAATAATTATCATGTTTTTTTGGAATAAATCAGAATTTTAATTAACTCACATTTTATATATCTTTTAATTGTATGAGAAATATTTGCATTTTTTCTATTATAGAACAATGTCTTGGAGTAGTTGATTAAGGCAAATAGAACAAATCCTTTCTTTAAGAGAATTACTTCAAATCTTCTAATTAATTTGTTGAAATTTTCACATTTCCTATTTTAGCATCACCTAATTGTACTTCACTTTCTTTATTTTGATTTTTTTTTTCATTTTCCATAATTAAAGGCAATAATAAATATTTTTTGCTATTGAAACCTTCTTTATTTTAGAGTTTTTTTTTACCACAATTAAAGGCAATTACAAGTATTTGCTCATTGGACTTCACCTTCTTTTCAAAGTTCCACAACTAATGGAAATAATAAATATTTTTTGTATTTTTATTTTAGTGAATACTTGTTATTTAAGTAAAGTGTTATTTTTATTCGACAACCAATCAAATAGAGGGTAGCATGTGCATTAAAAGAGGAAATAACTTTAATTTTTTATCAACTAAAACCACCTTTTATTCTGGTGTCTTTTCGTAGCCTGAAGTTTGCCAAACTACTTGATTTTGATATTTGTTTTGGACAGCAGAAATCAACATCTTTACAACATAGAAAAACCTTGTGACAACACGTAGAGACTGTGCAACACAGTGCCACAGGGCTTTCAAAAGTGGTTTCATGGCCAGTAACTTCCCTGGATTGCCAGGTTCTAGAGTCAACATAATGGCCATGGAGAAGAGGATCCAACCAAATTAATTTTTGTACATTGAGTGTGTGTGTGTGTGAGAGAGAGAGGGAGCGGGAGAGGGAGAGGGAGATTAGTAATTTTTGCTCTGAAATTAATTACGGGATTGTGTTTCATACCAATTTCTTCAAATCTTTCAACAATCACTAATCTGAAGAGATTCAATAAGGGCGTGTTCATACTCAATGTTTCAACTGGAGTTTGACAGCTCGGAAAGCCACCTTGGCCGACAATTTCATTGAAGCGCAGAGAGGAGAGTGATCTAAGTTGAGACTTCAGGGTCAGGGGAACCATTCACGTGAAGGGCTTTCCACGCGTGGGCGTACATGACAAGCAGATAAAAACATAGGTTCACAGAACTTAGAATACCTAACAGCATGTAATATTTGTCCAGATGACTTGTATGCAGAGTGTCATGAAACCAGCTGCCAGACAAAGTAAGAACAAGTGCCGCACTCAGGAACTTCCCAACGCCAATTGCAGACTCGTTGAATGGCGATTCATAATGTTCCAAAGATTCATCTACATGGATATTATAAAAATCAGCTAAGCCATCAGCAACCAGTCCTTCTACGAGTCCTATCAGGATAAACTATGGAACCAGCCATACTGTGCTCATTGGAAATGGTTCAGCATCTCCACGTGTTTTAATAAGATTCAACCAGCATTGATACCATGTAACAGATTATAGAGCACGCTATCCCAATTGCAATTCTCACAAGTCCAACACGATGCTTCAGAAGTTTTTGAATCCATATCGGTCTAACATGATGCATCATAAGTTTTTTAATCCATCCGGATACTAAAAAGTCATGGACGTATGGAACGATAGCTGTTACGAAACCCTGAAGGAGAAACAGAACATTTATAGACAAAACAGGATCAAGATCGAAGCTTACACTTTGCACAACAAAGAAAGTCGAACCCGTTACCAGAACGAGGCCGAGGATGGGGAGTGTTGTCCACATAGGAAGCAATGCAACAAGTTGCTTTATAAAAACATGCTTACCTTGTTTAATAAGACGTGTTTCGGGGTGATGCGTGGCTGCCAAGAACAAATCCTAGTTGACTTTTGCCTATGCAAATTCTAAACATCTTCAATCAAATTCTCAATATTGCTATTCTTTACTTCCCCACTGCTCAATTCACCATTTTCCTGTCCACACTCACACCCTCTGTAAAGTTTCATCATGGCAGTTGAGATTGCGTTAGCATGTCTGAAAGGTGCTGCTGGTTTTCTGGGCCAGCAGTTGACTCCTGTGCTTTTGCACATGTGGGAAGCTCAATAAGGAAAAGCTGGAGAAGTTGAGAGAAACATTGAATAATGGTAATGGCTTGCTCAATGATGCCGAGGAGAAGCAAATAACTAAAGCTGGGAGAGATCTGTTTACTGTGATGGTTTTGAAGACTTGGATTGCGGATGCTAAAGAAGTTATTTATGAAGTTGAAGACTTGTTGATTGGGACTGATAGTGAAGCTCAACAAATAGTTTTGGTAGCTGGTTCTCAAACTAGCATGTATCAGGTGCGAAACTTTTTTATCTCCTTTCTTTGTCCTTAAGCAAGAATGAGGAAGGAGAGAGGCCCATAAATTAGAAAAGATTTTCGAAATACTTGAAAGGTTAGAAGACAAAGCACGTAGCCTACATCTAATGAAGCAACCGCCATCTCATAAGTGCATGCCTTGGACTTCTCTACTAGGTCATACTCGAGTTTATGGTAGGGACCAATCTAAGGAGGCCATAAAGAAGTTGCTTTTATCTGATGATGCAGAAGGAGAAACCTCCTTGGCTAGATTTGTCTACGATAATGATGAAGTAAAAAAGTGGTTTGATCTGAAAGCATGGGTCTCTGTTTCGCAAGATCTTAATGTTCTCAAGCTAACAAAAAACATTCTCAAAGAGCTTGGGTTTTTGGATTCAGATTCCATGCCTCCCAATAGTCTTCACTGTAAACTCCAGGAGATATTGAAGGGCAACAAGTTATTTCTTGTTTTAGATGATTTTGGGAATGATGATCCAGAGGAATGCAATTTTTTAATCACACCTTTGATGGCTGGGGTAGAGGGAAGTAAGATTATCATTACAACACACGGGAAGAGCGGAAGATTATCATCATTGCAAAATCTTCACCCTAATCTTTTGCAAACTCTTTATCTATTCCATTACAGGGAATAAGCAGTGACAAGTGCTGGTTGTTGTTTTCAGAATATGCATTTAATGATGCAAATCGTAGTGCCCATTCATTATTTAAAGAAATGTTTCACTCCATCGTTGTGTGAAGATGTAAGGGTTTGCCTTTAGCTGCAAAGTTTCTTGGGGGTCTCTTAAAGTCTAAAACAAATGTTCATGAATGGAGAAAAATATTGAACAACAACATGTGGGATTTGCAAGATGACCAGGGTCTACATGTTTTAAAAGTGACCTATTATTGTTTGCCGCAACGTCTAAAACGATGTTTTGCCTATTGTGCAATTTTTCCTAAACGTTATAAATTTTGCAACGAGAATGTAGTTATTTTCTGGATGGCTGAGGATTTTCTGTTTGCTTACGGTAGAAATAGAGAGATGAGAGAAACATGATACAGGTGCTTTGAAGATCTTGTATCAATGTCGCTTTTTGAACAAGTAAGTGATAACTCACCATTATTCGTCATGCATGATCTCACAAATGACTTGGCAAAATTTGTGTATGGAGAGTTTGCCTTTTGTTTAGATGATGGCGATTCTTGGAAGGTTTCTAAGAAGACTCGTCACTTATCGTAAGCAAGAACTATGAAGATCTAGACACTGTTCTAGGCCTTGATGAAGTACAAAATTTGCGTATAATTTTGTTAATATCAAAGTTCTTTTTGGCAAACATGAAGGATGAGGAAACCAGTGACTTTCTAAGAAGATTCCAGAGTCTTCGTGTATTATCTTTGCTCCATGTAGGTAAGTTGCCTAACTCAATTGGCAGCTTGAAACAACTATGATATATAAACCACTCAGAATCATCGGAACACAGGTTTTCTGAAACTGTGTACCTTGCACAACTTGCGGATACCAATCTTGCGTTGGTGCAAGAATCTTGTTGAGTTGCCAACCAACCTGATGAATCTAACAAACTTGTATCATCTAGATATTAAAGGAACAAGACTGTAACAGATGACGCCTCAAATGGGTAAATTATCTAAACTTCAAACTTTGACTGATTTTTTTATGGGTAAACAAAATGGATCGAGCATAAATGAAATAGGAGAGCTCAAATGCCTAGAGGGAAAACTTCATACTTGGATGCTTCAAAATGTTGTCGGCGCCCAAGATGCTTTAGGAGATAATTTGGAAGTCATGAGGGATCTCCGAAAGTTAGATTTGAGATGGAGCAATGATTCACATGGTTCTCTTGATGAACGCGTGCTTCATCAACTAAAGCCTAATATGAATGCGCGTTGTCTTGTAATTGCTGGTTATGGGGGTTCAAGATTCCCTGCTTGGTTAATAGACCCATTCTTAGTGGATCTTGAGGCTTAGTGAATGCCATTGTTCCTTCCTGCCACCACTCGGTCAGTTAGCATATCTAAAAAGACTTCTGATCAAAGCATTCGATAAAGTCGAGAGTGTAGGTTGTGAGTTTTATGGAAATTGCACTTCTACAAGCATTTCATTCAAATCACTCGAGAGCTTGCCTTTTGAGAGGATGCCACAATGGTGTGAATGGATTCCTAATGTTGGTGAAAGTGAAGAGAAAGCTTTTCCTCGCCTCCAAGTGCTTTGCATACGTGAAGGTCCTAAATTAAAGAAAACCCCACCCAGCCACCTTCCTTCTTTAAAAGAACTCACAATTACAAAGTGTTCCTAGTTTGTGCTTTCACTACTGAGGCCTACAACCATTAACAAAATGTCTTTAAAGGACTCTTTAAATGACCATCCTCATATGGTGAAATTAGAGACTTTGACTTCATGCGGGCACAGTCTCATAGTTCAATCTTGCTCCTCCTTAGATTCCTTACTGAAGGAAATGGAGCAACTGTGTTATTTTCACCATATGAGGGAAATAGAGAGATGACAGAAACATGATACAGGTGCTTTGAAGATCTTGTATCAATGTCCCTTTTTGAACAAGTAAGTGATAACTCACCATTATTCGTAATGCATGACCTCACAAATGACTTGGCAAAATTTGTGTATGGAGAGTTTGCCGTTTATTTAGATGATGGCGATTCTTGGAAGGTTTCTAAGAAGACTCGTCACTTATCGTATGCAAGAACTAGATCTGAAGATCTAAACAATCCTGTGGGCCCTGATGAAGTACAAAATTTGCATACAATTTTGTTAATATCAAAGTTCTTTGCGGCAAACATGAATGATGAGGAAATCAGTGACTTTCTAGGAAGATTCCAGCCTCTTCGTGTCTTATCTTTGCTCCATGTAGGTAAATTGCCTAACTCGATTGGCAGCTTGAAACAACCATGGTATATGAACCTCTCAGAATCATCGGAACACATGTTTTCTGAAACTGTGTGTACCTTGCACAACTTGCAGATACCAATCTTGCGTTGGTGCAAGAATCTTGTTGAGTTGACAACCAACCTGATGAATCTAACAAACTTGTATCATCTAGATATTAAAGGAACAAGACTGCAACAAATGACGCCTCAAATGGGTAAATTATCTAAACTTCAAACTTTGACTGATTTTTTTGTGGGTAAACAAAATGGATCCAGCATAAATGAAATAGGAGAGCTCAAATGCCTAGAGGGAAAACTTCGTACTTGGATGCTTCAAAATGTTGTCGACACCCAAGATGCTTTAGGAGATAATTTGGAAGGCATGAGGGATCTTAGAAAGTTAGATTTGAGATGGAGCAATGATTCGCATGGTTCTCTTGATGAACGCGTGCTTCATCAACTAAAGCCTAATATAAATGTGCGTTGTCTTGTAATTGCTGGTTATAGGGGTTCAAGATTCCCTGCTTGGTTAATAGACCCATTCTTAGTGGATCTTGAGGCTTAGTGAATGCCATTGTTCCTTCCTGCCACCACTCGGTCAGTTAGCATATCTAAAAAGACTTCTGATCAAAGCATTCGATAAAGTCGAGAGTGTAGGTTGTGAGTTTTATGGAAATTGCACTTCCACAAGCATTTCATTCAAATCACTCGAGAGCTTGCCTTTTGAGAGGATGCCACAATGGTGTGAATGGATTCCTAATGTTGGTGAAAGTGAAGAGAAAGCTTTTCCTCGCCTCCAAGTGCTTTGCATACGTGAAGGTCCTAAATTAAAGAAAACCCCACCCAGCCACCTTCCTTCTTTAAAAGAACTCACAATTACAAAGTGTTCCTAGTTTGTGCTTTTACTACCAAGGCCTACAACCATTAACAAAATGTCTTTAAAGGACTCTTTAAATGACCATCCTCATATGGTGAAATTAGAGACTTTGACTTCATGCGGACGCAATCTCATAGTTCAATCTTGCTGCTCCTTAGATTCCTTACTGAAGGAAATGGAGCAACTGTGTTATTTTCACCATATGAGGGAAATAAAGAGATGACAGAAACATGATACAGGTGCTTTGAATATCTTGTATCAATGTCCCTTTTTGAACAAGTAAGTGATAACTCACCATTATTCGTCACGCATGACCTCACAAATGACTTGGCAAAATTCTTGTATGGAGAGTTTGCCGTTTGTTTAGATGATGGTGATTCTTGGAAGGTTTCTAAGAAGACTCGTCACTTATCGTATGCAAGAACTAGATCTGAAGATTTAAACAATCCTGTGTGCGTATGCAAGAACTAGATCTGAAGATCTAAACAATCCTGTGGGCCCTGATGAAGTACAAAATTTGCATACAATTTTGTTAATATCAAAGTTCTTTTCGGCAAACATGAATGATGAGGAAATCGGTGACTTTCTAGGAAGATTCCAGCCTCTTCGTGAATTATCTTTGCTCCATGTAGGTAAGTTGCCTAACTCGATTGGCAGCTTGAAACAACCATGGTATATGAACCTCTCAGAATCATCGGAACACAGGTTTTCTGAAACTATGTGTACCTTGCACAACTTGCGGATACCAATCTTGTGTTGGTGCAAGAATCTTTTTGAGTTGCCTACCAACCTGATAAATCTAACAAACTTGTATCATCTAGATATTAAAGGAACAAGACTGCAACAGATGACGCCTCAAATGGGTAAATTATCTAAACTTCAAACTTTGACTGATTTTTTTGTGGGTAAACAAAATGGATCCAGCATAAATGAAATAGGAGAGCTCAAATGCCTAGAGGGAAAACTTCGTACTTGGATGCTTCAAAATGTTGTCGACACCCAAGATGCTTTAGGAGATAATTTGGAAGGCATGAGGGATCTTTGAAAGTTAGATTTGAGATGGAGCAATGATTCGCATGGTTCTCTTGATGAACGCGTGCTTCATCAACTAAAGCCTAATATGAATGTGCGTTGTCTTGTAATTGCTGGTTATAGGGGTTCAAGATTCCCTGCTTGGTTAATAGACCCATTCTTAGTGGATCTTGAGGCTTAGTGAATGCCATTGTTCCTTCCTGCCACCACTCGGTCAGTTAGCATATCTAAAAAGACTTCTGATCAAAGCATTCGATAAAGTCGAGAGTGTAGGTTGTGAGTTTTATGGAAATTGCACTTCCACAAGCATTTCATTCAAATCACTCGAGAGCTTGCCTTTTGAGAGGATGCCACAATGGTGTGAATGGATTCCTAATGTTGGTGAAAGTGAAGAGAAAGCTTTTCCTCGCCTCCAAGTGCTTTGCATACGTGAAGGTCCTAAATTAAAGAAAACCCCACCCAGCCACCTTCCTTCTTTAAAAGAACTCACAATTACAAAGTGTTCCTAGTTTGTGCTTTTACTACCAAGGCCTACAACCATTAACAAAATGTCTTTAAAGGACTCTTTAAATGACCATCCTCATATGGTGAAATTAGAGACTTTGACTTCATGCGGACACAATCTCATAGTTCAATCTTGCTGCTCCTTAGATTCCTTACTGAAGGAAATGGAGCAACTGTGTTATTTTCACCATATGAGGGAAATAAAGAGATGACAGAAACATGATACAGGTGCTTTGAATATCTTGTATCAATGTCCCTTTTTGAACAAGTAAGTGATAACTCACCATTATTCGTCACGCATGACCTCACAAATGACTTGGCAAAATTCTTGTATGGAGAGTTTGCCGTTTGTTTAGATGATGGTGATTCTTGGAAGGTTTCTAAGAAGACTCGTCACTTATCGTATGCAAGAACTAGATCTGAAGATCTAAACAATCCTGTGTGCGTATGCAAGAACTAGATCTGAAGATCTAAACAATCCTGTGGGCCCTGATGAAGTATAAAATTTGCATACAATTTTGTTAAAATCAAAGTTCTTTTCGGCAAACATGAATGTTGAGGAAATCGGTGACTTTCTAGGAAGATTCTAGCCTCTTCGTGAATTATCTTTGCTCCATGTAGGTAAGTTGCCTAACTCGATTGGCAGCTTGAAACAACCATGGTATATGAACCTCTCAGAATCATCGGAACACAGGTTTTCTGAAACTATGTGTACCTTGCACAACTTGCGGATACCAATCTTGTGTTGGTGCAAGAATCTTTTTGAGTTGCCTACCAACCTGATAAATCTAACAAACTTGTATCATCTAGATATTAAAGGAACAAGACTGCAACAGATGACGCCTCAAATGGGTAAACTATCTAAACTTCAAACTTTGACTGATTTTTTTGTGGGTAAACAAAATGGATCCAGCATAAATGAAATATGAGAGCTCAAATGCCTAGAGGCAAAACTTCGTACTTGGATGCTTCAAAATGTTGTCGACGCCCAAGATGCTTTAGGAGATAATTTGGAAGGCATGAGGGATCTCGGAAAGTTAGATTTGAGATGGAGCAATGATTCGCATGGTTCTCTTGATGAACGCGTGCTTCATCAACTAAAGCCTAATATGAATGTGCGTTGTCTTTGTAATTGCTTGTTATGGGGTTTCAAGATTCCTTGCTTGGTTAATTGACCCATTCTTACTGGATCTTGAGGTTTAGTGAATGCCATTGTTCCTTCCTGCCACCACTCGGTCAGTTAGCATATCTAAAAAGACTTCTGATCAAAGCATTTGATAAAGTCGAGAGTGTAGGTTGTGAGTTTTATGGAAATTGCACTTCCACAAGCATTTCATTCAAATCACTCGAGAGCTTGCCTTTTGAGAGGATGCCACAATGGTGTGAATGGATTCCTAATGTTGGTGAAAGTGAAGAGAAAGCTTTTCCTCGCCTCCAAGTGCTTTGCATAAGTGAAGGTCCTAAATTAAAGAAAACCCTACCCAGCCACCTCTCTTCTTTAAAAGAACTCACAATTACAAAGTGTTCCCAGTTTGTGCTTTCACTACCAAGGCCTACAACCATTAACAAAATGTCTTTAAAGGACTCTTTAAATGACCATCCTCATATGGTGAAATTACAGACTTTGACTTCATGCGGACGCAATCTCATAGTTCAATCTTGCTGCTCCTTAGATTCCTTACTGAAGGAAATGGAGCAACTGGGTTATTTGCACCATATGAGGGAAATAGAGAGATGACAGAAACATGATACAGGTGCTTTGAATATCTTGTATCAATGTCCCTTTTTGAACAAGTAAGTGATAACTCACCATTATTCGTAATGCATGACCTCACAAATGACTTGGAAAAATTTATGTATGGAGAGTTTGCCGTTTGTTTAGATGATGGTGATTCTTGGAAGGTTTCTAAGAAGACTCGTCACTTATCGCATGCAAGAACTAGATCTGAAGATCTAAACAATCCTGTGGGCCCTGATGAAGTACAAAATTTGCATACAATTTTGTTAAGATCAAAGTTCTTTTCGGCAAACATGAATGATGAGGAAATCGGTGACTTTCTAGGAAGATTCCAGCCTCTTCGTATATTATCTTTGCTCCATGTAGGTAAGTTGCCTAACTCGATTGGCAGCTTGAAACAACCATGGTATATGAACCTCTCAGAATCATCGGAACACAGGTTTTCTGAAACCGTGTACCTTGCACAACTTGCGGATACCAATCTTGCGTTGGTGCAAGAATCTTGTTGAGTTGCCAACCAACCTGAAGAATCTAACAAACTTGTATCATCTAGATATTAAAGGAACAAGACTGCAACAGATGACGCCTCAAATGGGTAAATTGTCTAAACTTCAAACTTTGACTGATTTTTTTGTGGGTAAACAAAATGGATCCAGCATAAATGAAATAGGAGAGCTCAAATGCCTAGAGGGAAAACTTCGTACTTGGATGCTTCAAAATGTTGTCGACGCCCAAGATGCTTTAGGAGATAATTTGGAAGGCATGAGGGATCTCAGAAAGTTAGATTTGAGATGGAGCAATTATTCGTATGGTTCTCTTGATGAACGCGTGCTTCATCAACTAAAGCCTAATATGAATGTGTGTTGTCTTGTAATTGCTGGTTATGGGGGTTCAAGATTCTCTGCTTGGTTAATTGACCCATTCTTAGTGGATCTTGAGGCTTAGTGAATGCCATTGTTCCTTCCTGCCACCACTCGGTCAGTTAGCATATCTAAAAAGACTTCTGATCAAAGCATTCGATAAAGTCGAGAGTGTAGGTTGTGAGTTTTATGGAAATTGCACTTCTACAAGCATTTCATTCAAATCACTCGAGAGCTTGCCTTTTGAGAGGATGCCACAATGGTGTGAATGGATTCCTAATGTTGTTGAAAGTGAAGAGAAAGCTTTTCCTCGCCTCCAAGTGCTTTGCATACGTGAAGGTCCTAAATTAAAGAAAACCCCACCCAGCCACCTTCCTTTTTTAAAAGAACTCACAATTACAAAGTGTTCCCAGTTTGTGCTTTCACTACCAAGGCCTACAATATCTTTTTCTTCTTTGAACTGTGAATTCCTTAGCCACCTAGCTTTGTTTTGGCCTCTGTACAATATCATAAAGTCGTACTTGTTGTATTTACCTTCAAGCATTTAAGGCAGTTGGTCTCTATGAATCTGTCTTTCCATATTGTCTCCTCTTGCTGTGCATATATGGTATACCATCTCTTCAATTTTGCAATGATTGGAATGAGGAATTATTCACCATCTTCTTCGGCAATTTTTCAGATAGGGGTGGACCTAGATTCTTCCTTAAAAAGAAGAGAACAAAAACTATTAAACAGATTTAATGATTTCGGTTAAAGGGTGTCGTTTATGATGTTGATATACATCCAAGAAATCTAGAGTAGGATGATAGTTAGATCAACCGGAAAAGTGACTGGCATGGCGGAAAGCAGTTATTAAAACCATACCAAGATTTGAATCACGGGTTTGGTAGGATTCATCCACTCTTGAAGCTTGCAAGTATATTTTTGCATGAACTGAGATTTTTATCACCCAATTTTATTCGGTTCTATAGAAAAGAATGGTAATGCCTATTTTACAAACCAGTACATTGAGTGGGAATACTGATTTTTGTGACAGAAACACCTTTCTTCAACTATAAGCATATGTCATCTTTCTTTGTTAATTGCATGCAGAAAGAGCAGCAACATGTACACGAAAATCACCAAAGAAATCTACTGGAAGAAGGTTCAGAGTCGTTGAATGTGCGAGATCCTCTTCTAGACACTATTATGCAGGGGATTCATCATTTCTAACATGCAACTCAATATAAAAGTTAAAAAAATCATGGTTTCTAGAGACATAGAATAAAAGGGTGACTAATTTAGTGAGAGAACACATGAAATAAAATACCGATTCTAGATGAGAGTTCCACTTCGATTTTGAGGATAGGATGATGTAGTCCATGGGGCCATATTCAAAAGGGAGATCAATGGACTGAGTATATTAGTATAAAGTACTCAAAAAGAACTCATAAAGAATGAACTCTTATATTATCTATATCTTATAATTTAGTACCTATATTTTATAAAACTAGCTTCCCTAATTTAATTTTTTCTATTTGAGATCCTGTATATTTTAATGTTCAAAAAAATAAAAAAGAACTATTTTTTCTGTGCAAAAGATTTCCCAAGAAATTACATTTGCCATTAAATTCATATAATATATTTACAGAAAAAAACAAAACCTTTTGGGTCAAATTATTAAAAGAAAAGGAATAAACCCATCATTCCATAACCCATAACCCATAACCCATAGGGATTAAACATGGGCCAAAACCCACAAAACCCACATTGTTTGCCCTTCTGGGTTATCACCCGGATCCGGATTCATCCAATTACCGCCTTCTTCTCCTCCACCAAACCCCCAGTCTTAGGGTTTTGGCTATGTCCCTCCAAAGTCAAGGATTTCAAAGAACCCCAAAACCTCAAGGTTTTCTCTTTCTCTCAAATCACTGACTTTCTGATTCTGTATTGCATCAAAATTGAAACTTTAATGTTTTTTCTGCTAAAAAATGGAGAAACTTTGGCTGCTAAAAATGTTTTTTTATATATAACTTTTTTGTTAATTTCATGTAGTTTTTTATTTCTAATTTAGTATATAATTATTATTGCTTGTTAGTTAGGAAAAGAATTTGAAAGAGGAATTATCAGTATCTGTTAGAAATGCTGCTCTGTAGAAGAAGCACTATTTTTGTTCCTTCTTTTATTGCAAAAACCTCACCAAATCTTTTTTCTTACTTTACTAAGAAAACCCATGCTCTTTCATTGTTTAAGAACAGCCCAATTCGTTGTAATTACAGTTATTTATTTGGAAAACCCATAAAAGATTCGAACTTTTTTGGTGCACATGATTTGTTTGTGAATAAAAAAGCTAAATTTTGCAACTTGGCAATCTCCGGGACATCGCGGAGAAATGAGAAAGCTGTTGGTGGTAATGTAATGTCTTTAAGGGAGAAAAAGAAAGCACGACGAGAGGCACCGGAGGGAGTGCTTAAGTTTAAGCTAAATGCGTGTTCAAAGCGTGGTGATGTTGTTGAAGGGCTTAGGTTGTATGATGAGGCGAGGAAAAATGGGGTTGAGCTTAATCAACACCATTATAATGTGTTGCTTTATCTGTGCTCTCAAAATGGAGGTGAAAATGTAAGTGATTTGAGAAAACAGGGTTTCGAGATATTTCAGCAGATGATTATCGATAAAGTTCCTCCCAATGAGGCTACGTTTACAAATGCAGCAAGGTTGGCTTCTGCAATGGAAGATCCTGAAATGGCTTTTGATTTGGTTAAGCAAATGAAGGGTTTTGGTATTCTGCCGAAGTTGAGGTCTTATGGTCCGCCGTTGTTTGGGTTTTGTAAGACAGGGATGGCTGATAAAGCTTATGAAGTTGATGCACATATGATTGAATATGGGGTTGTGGCTGAAGAACCTGAGCTTTCTGCTCTTCTGAAAGTTAGTGCTGATGCAAACAATGCTGACAAGGTGTATGAGTTGCTGCATCGGTTGCGAACCTCTGTAAGGCAGGCCACAGAGTCAACTGTAGGGATTATTGAAGATTGGTTTAAGTGCAAACATGCTGCAAAAACTGGGAAGGAGAATTGGGATGTGAGCAAGGTGAAGGAAGGAGTTGCGAGAGGAGGAGGAGGTTGGCATGGACAAGGGTGGTTAGGATGTGGGCAGTGGAGAGTGGTCAGGACTCAAATGGACAAGGAGGGTGTTTGTGGTTCTTGTGGTGAGAGGCTTGCTTGTATTGATATTGATCCAAGAGAGACGGAGAACTTTGCTATCTCATTATCTAAGTTGGCTTTGGGAAGAGACGTTAAGGCTGATTTTATTCGGTTCCAGGTGCGAGACAATCCCTTCTGTAACATAATAAGGGTCACTAAATAATTGATCAATTTAAAGCTCTTGGTTTCTCTGTCGCCACTGCTTGAGCATGTAAAAGAGTCTCCATATGAGAACTTTAATCAAAATATGCTCGACATTATGAGAATTTGTTGGATGGGTCTATGTGATCATTGGTATATCACTAGTTTGTTTATGATCGTATTCTTCTTCCCATCAAAATCTCAAATCTCAACATGCTCCATAACTTTTTGGTCACTGAATTTTAATGAATAAAAAATGGTAGATTCCGCCTTGTCTGTATGCTTAAGGCTAATAACACATAAAATAATTGCCAACAAGCTATTAACTGACTTACGTAATGAACTGATTCAGGATTGGCTTCAGCGGCATGGTCCATTTGATGCAGTTGTAGATGGAGCTAATTTGAGTCTTATCAATCAACAGACTTTCAGCTTCTCCCAGGTAAGTTGCCTGTTGAGTAACTCTTATGAGATTACACTTCTTAATATCTTTATAGCAAGAAATGCTGATGGGACGCTGAATGCTTCTTTTGAATTGTAGCTTAATTCTGTTGTACATCGATTACACGACATGAGTCCATCCAAGAAATTGCCACTCGTTATTTTGCATAAAAGTCGTGTAACTGGCGGTCCAGCTCAGAGTCCTTATAATAAGAAGTTGTTAGAGAGGTGGAAAAATTCTGGTGCACTTTATGTTACTCCGGCTGGTTCCAATGATGATTGGTGAGTGTGCATTTCATGAAATATATGACTGTTGTATTCATACGAACTTGCCCTGTTTTGCAAGTTCTTTGCTATGAAGTTTACAATGAAGACAGTCTAAATCCCAAAATCATAAATAAGTGCACTCCAGTCGCTGTACAAGTAATTGCTCCTAAAAGCTTCCACAAAATTATACCAACTGTAGCAAAACAAAATCATATTTTATCTCATAACACATGTCTCAGTGCTATGTGATTGGTTAAAAGTCTTGCATAACTCTCCATCCAAAAATATTGAAGGTCTACACTTATGGCACAGTACCAGAAGTTCTTGCAATTCTTCTCTTTCAAAACTCTCAACTAACTAACAACGTGTTAGAATTACCATTGGATGTCCAATTTGGTTGCTGGAAAAATAAAAGTAACGCTCAATGTTTTCAGGACCAAAAAGCAGGAAATTGCCTTGATGTGTGAGGATCTAAGAGAATTATTCTTTCAACGTTACATACAAGATGAATAAATTTTTATCCAGTGTTATTTTAATTTAGGATTCCCTGCAAGCTAATCACTTTTATTGATTGGATTACCAAAGGATCAAATTTTTGCATTAATTCAAATTGTTCTAGAGGTGACCTTTGGGCCTGTCGTAACAAGTGGAGTTGCTGGTTCTGCTGCATGCCATAGGTTTTGGGAGTAGGAAAGATACCGACCTCTTATGTATGCTATGATTTCAGTTATTTGGTATTTGAGTACAAACGCTAGAATCTTTGCAAACCATCATCTTTTTAAACAATTGTTATGGCCTTGTATGATAGAACTTGCTAAGTGTCACAACCAAATGCTAAGGTGCATCCTAGCAATCTACGTGGTTGTTGTTTGGCACTTTCTCCTTTATAATTCCTTTGCTGTATTTGTGCCATGTTTATTTACAGGTACTGGTTATATGCTGCTGTTTGCTATAAGTGTTTGTTGGTGACAAATGATGAAATGAGGGACCACTTGTTTCAGTTGCTAGGGACTTCCTTTTTTCCAAGATGGAAGGAAAAGCATCAGGTATTTCAACTCTTTCAGATGCATGTGGTGTATATATATGTTTTATGTTGTGTTGGTTCACAGATTTACAAAACTAAGCTTTTCTCTGATTGAGAAGTAGGTGAAACCTCCTTGTTTTGCTTTTTCTTGAGCGTTTTCTAAACTATGTACTTTCTGGTGATACGTCCATGATGTTGTACATTTATGGGCTTCCAAGTTTTGCTCTGAATTCATTGATCTTATACACTCTTTGCCTAAGAGCATTTTTACCTCACATTGCTTAAGGGCTCCTGTATATCATATGATCTAATAGCTGTCTTACATTGCATGAAATAACATTTCAGAATGTGCCAAAGTTTTCTTGGAGTGTCCAGTTTAAACTCACCCAAGAATGTGATTAATCGAATTTCATAAATAAAAAATGCATTCCACTATATTCAGTATTAGAAGAAATTGATAATGCCATGTATTATATGGGAACTCATCTTTCTTGGAAATATTTGCAGGTTCGACTCTCAGTATCGCGATCTGGAATTGCTTTGCAGATGCCTCCCCCTTACTCAATTGTTATTCAGGTGCGATGTTCAACCATGAGTATGCATTCATGCTAATCTTTTTCATCATTATATGGGGGCTTTCAAGAGATTTTGGTGTATGATGGTTTTGTAAACGCAGGAGTCAGAAAATGGCAGTTGGCATGTTCCGACAACCACAAATGATGATCTTGAGACCCCAAGGCAGTGGTTATGTGCCACCCGACCCATCAAATCATGATTCATGGCTATGTTCAACAGGGATGGGTTACATCCAACGTATGCTGGCAAGTATTCTTGCATGAACGAGCATGTGTACGAGGAATGAATCGAAGAGATTCATAATATCCATTTCTACTGTGCTGTATTTTTCAAATAGTAATCATACCTCAGAGAATTAAAGAGTCATTTTTCAACTTACCATTTTCTTCTGTGAAAGTTATAGCTTCCCCTGTGTAATAGTTGGAAAATGAGAAAACAGTTTGTTCAATGAATCAATGAGCAGCTGCCCATCAGATTATGTTTGTTTTCCACTTTCCAATTTTTCGCCAGTTTGTGGAAGTTATTAGGCAGCTAGAATTTGTTCTGAAGATCATTTCAATTTCACTAGTATTATATATAGAATAGCATAGTTATAAAACTTGGCACTGTCAGGTGATCCATTAAGTTAAAACCTAACTCAAGCTAGGTTTTCTGTAAAATTGGAATGGATGTTGAGCAGTGGGACTTGGCTGAACACAATTAAATCTAAATAGAGAAAGCATTTTGCTTATGGATCAAAAGAAAGATGGGTTGTTAAGTAAATTCATAAGTCACTATATGATTATTTTTATAAAATCAAAAATAATAATTTATACTATAATTTTGGTTTAGTTGGGTTTGACTAGAAAAATGTTTTTTCTATTTTAAAATGAAACTTGATCTAGGTTAAATTTTACATCATAGTTTTCCGAGTTAACCTAACTTATAGGTTAAATAACTATATTGTAAGCAAACTAACCAATAACCCTTGACAAGCAAATAACAAAAAACATTCATCAGCTCAGGGAGATAAAAACACATTCATGAGTGAAATTGCAAGTATCAAGAGACAGGAGTAATGATTGGAATAAATATATCAATGGACTACATTTACTGCAATGACTCATGTGCCTTCCATTCCCCAATTTTTCCCATATATGTTCAAATGTATCCATGAGCTTTCATTTCCACTCCAACACCATCCAAGGAGCGCAGCAGCATGAGTTTCAGGCCCATCATCAACAAGCTCCCCATCAACATGCTATCATAGATTTAATCCAAGGTACTTCCGAAGGATTTAACCTTTGCCTTTAGATGCTCTTCTTCTCTGTTTGCTCAGCTATGATATCTATCTGTCAAGTGTTTGAGGTGCTTTCTGTACAATTTTCTGTGTAGATAATGTGGATACCCTCTCATCATTTGGGACGTCATTGGCGGCTTGGCATAACCTAAGCCTTGTCTGAATTGCATGAGCTAAAGCCCATGCAACAGATGAACCTTGGAAAAAAAGGAGGGAGTTATCTTTAAAGAAAAAAACTAATTACACTAACTGTAATAACCTGAGGAAGAGAAGAAATGTTCTTGCTTCTGGTGATTTCATAGATTGCAATTGTTTAGATTAAATTGCTTGAAGAAAGGAAGATGTTGTTTTTAAGGATTAAGTCCTTTGTCATTAAACCTAAAATGAACAATCTTCTTGCAAATCATTCCTTAGGATTCCAACAACTTACTTACATTTTCTTTGAAAATCTAGGAATTAAGAAAACAAAGACTAAAAATCTCTAATTAAAATACTACAACTAAGCTATAGAATAGAGTAACAACTAAGCAAGACCATAGTTAAACGAAGCTGAAAAAACTAAAGACAAGAAGGCAAAGAGCTATTGCAAGTTATGAAGAACATCTCCCATTCAACTCTTTTTTATACTTAGAAAACTAAATTGTTCAAGAAGAAAAAAGTTATTGTTCAAACTATTTATTAATGGTCTGACTAAATAAAAATAGATTGATAAAATATTAATTTTTTATAAGTTAAAAAATCATTTACAGCTAATTCACACCCAAACTCAAGCACATGCCCAAACCTAGGATAGAAACCGGAGGCTATTTCACTCTTCCTTTTCTTTTGTTATTTCACTCACTTTTCTATTTTTTTTTCTTTTCTTCTTGATTTTTTTATTTCCCTTTTTTTCCATTTTAATTTTTAGTCGCAATTTTTTTTATTTGGTTTTATTTTTGAAAGCTTGATGTCAAAATTAAAATACTCCTAAGTCATAATTTAAAAAAATTGACCGAATTATTATATTTATGAAAAATTGACTGGATTGTGCTTTTATATATATATATATATATATTGAAAAACAAAGTTTGGATACCGGGGGGTTAAATTGGGTTACAACAGCTTTGTTGGAATCTAGTAGTAATAAATATTGTAAGTAGATAAAGCCATCGGAATTAGTAATTGTAAATAAAATTTACAGCATGTTATTAGAGGCTCACTCTAAAGTATTAGAAATATTTTATTAAGAATTAGACTGATTATCCCTTCTTCTTATTTGGCAGCGTCAATAGATTCCGGCAAAATTCCACTAGTCACTGTCAAAAATCTATTTTTGTTATCCATCACACACACACACACACAAAATACAAACAAAAAACATATGTAAAGACACTACCATCAATAAATATTAATTAAATAATATATCTATATTTAAATTAAAATATTTATTTGTTAAAGTACTTTAAATAATGAAGTTTTTTTTGTTATCAATGATAAATTATTTATTCTTAAAATTTTATTGTTCATCTCTTGATGCAAAAATTGTTTACAATGCACATTCCATGATTTAAATAATACTACTTTAGTTAAATGCATTTCTAAACAAGGTTTTTTAAATCAAAATAAATAAATTTAATAACCTCTCAATAAAACGAATCTAAGCTCTAGGTTTGGGAGGAATATAAAAGCTTAAAAAATAAGGAGAAAAACATTAAAATTTAAGTTAAAAAAAAGTATCTAAAATCAAGAAAAACTTTATCTTGAACTTTTTATTCACCACCCCTTTTTTTTTATATAGTTGATTTTGGGAGCTAAAAATTTGAGGAATTAATTATGATATTAATCACATTAATTTTCACATTATCAACTTTTGATTAATGACAAAACCTATTCATGCTTTGTTAAAAAAAATACTAAAAAAACTAATTAAATTCTTTCTTTCATGGGTTGGACAAAACAGTGGGTTGGACTAGAAGAAATAATTCTTTGTGGATCAAATCCAAACCTATAATTTCTATGCTCTAGTTTTTAAAAAACATAGATATTCATATCAACATATAAAAGTAGAATAACTTACGATACATGTTTACACAAAATAAATTTGAATAAGTCAATCCTTTGACTTCAAAATAATTTATTGTTTTATTTATGGTGCTAGCAGTGTGATTGCAATAATTTATTGTTTAATCTTTCATTTGGTACAGAGCTCAGCAATCAGCTTCCCATTAAAATTATGAGCATTATCAGTTACTAATCTTGTTGGTAAGTTATAACAAAAAATCAGATCCTTTTCAATGAATCTTTTTTATTACTTTCTATGTCACATGGGCATAAGAATTGATCTCTATCCGTTTAGTGAAGTAGTCGGTGGTCATGAAAATGAATTCATGCTCATTGTTAGCTTTTGGATTGATTGGTTTTGTGACATCCAAACCCCATGTATCAAAAGGCCAAGTCAAGGTCATATCGAACAGTAATGTCGGGGGTACATTTATTTTATCACCATATATTTGACACTTATAATACTTTCTGACATAGTTTGCACAATCTCTCTCCATGGTCAACTAGAAATGTCCAAATCTTGGCATTTATCTTGCCATCGTATGGCCATTGGTCTGGGTGGCACAGATTCCCTTGTGTATCTTCTTCATGGCTTGCTTAATTTTATTTTCATTCAAACACCTAAATAGAATCTCATAAAATGACCTCTTATATACGATTTCTCTGTCCAAATAAAGTTTCATAGTCATTCTTCTCAAAATCTTCTTATATATTTTAGAAGCCTTTTAAGGATATTCTCGGTGCTGGAGAAACCTTAATTGACTTCAAATTTTTTATTTTTCTTGCAATTTTACCAATGATTTCAATCAATTGACTTGGTAAAAATTAAATTTAATCTTTTAAAATTGTAATATTCTCAATTAAGTCCAAATTAGGCTCTCATACTTAATGTTTCACCAATTAAACTCCTAATAAAATTCATTTGACCCAGCTAAAGTATAAACCTAATTAAATCTTTTAATTAGACTCAAAGTAATTCTTAAACATAATTAAACCTTTAATTTGGCTATAATTAAAACAAATTGACCTATTAAAACATTAATTATGTCATTGGACTTATTTTTTATGCAGATTTATCCAATAATAATTTAATTTGATATTGAATCTGTATTGTTTTTTTCAATATTGAGTACAATGGGATACAATTAGACTTCTAATTTCATCTAAAATTACAACTTGATTTTATGTATAACTGAAATCCTTCCTTAACTTGTTTTTTCCACATCGTCAATCTCCTAGCTATTATTATTTATTTTTATATTAAAAAGGAAAAAAATTAAATTTAGGGGGAAATAACCCTAAAATGGGTTATGAAAAAAATAAATAGACATTTCTTTATAAAGATATAATTAAATTAACGATACTCTATTTTAGAAAAATAAAACTCTTCATTCCCTAGATATAACTTTTCCTTCACCTTAACAAAACTTAAATTTAAGTTGGTAAAAATTAATCTCTTGTGGTCTAAAAATATTTTACAATGAACTAACACCCAAGCCCAGGCTTGAGCACAAGTTGAGTTAGGCTAGCGTGTGTATATAGGTTTAAGCTCAAAACTCACTTTGTTTAGGTCATCTCTATTTTAAAAATTTAGGTGTTCTTCAAGCCCAATCTTAACTCTTAAAATACACATTATATAAACACTAGGAATTTTTTTTTTTTTCAATGTGAGATAAAGATTTTTATTGGGTTTTAGATTTCACCAAAACATGTCAATCAAGGTTCTTTGAGATCAATTTTAAATTCATTATAATTTGTTTAAATCATATTAATGTTTTATATTAAAGAATATATATTGAAGATTAAATTCCAATATAGTTTTAACCTCTCAAAAAAATAAACCTCATTTTTAATTTTGCATCAAATGCGGTCATTAACCATGTTTTTTAAACAAATTTCATACAAATAATCAACACAAAATTTCAAAATTTTAATTTATATCAAGAAATTTCTAAATCTATAAATCTCCTAATTTTGTTAATGAAATTATCTAATTTAAATATCTATAAATTCATTATCGAAGGAAATTTCATTTAATGGTGTTTTTAACGATGTAGTGGCTGGATTCCTTCACCATCGCGTGGAAAAAGGCTGCAGTGCCTTTTCTTTTCATTTGAATGAAGGTTAAAATAATAGTTTACTTTAAGAATCAATTTAAGAGACATTACCCTATAAATTAAAAGAGCTAGCACTACTATACACATAAACACATACACACTTTGTGCATCATAGAGTAATTTAAAATAACTTTATTCCATGGAATTTTTAATTTTTTTATATTTGATCCATGTAGTTTTAGATTTTTACATTTCATCCATAAAACTTAATTTTTCTCACCTTTTAGTTCTGAATGTTAATAAAGGATAGAGAAAGTAAATGGAAAAAAAAGAAGAGGGAGAAAATGTTGTCAAGCCACAACAAAAACAAGTATTTTACCCAGCCACATTCCAGCCACAACCAAAACATGTGTTGGTGTTAATGAGTTCGTTTTTAAAAGGGTTTTTATTTTTATTTTTTATGAAGATGGTTTAGGGTTTTCATCACATAAGTACATTACAAAAACGAGAAGCTGCATAATTAATTATCAATTTCTTTTCGTCGATGATTATTTAAGGAGATTTGTATGGTAGTATGAAGCAATTTAATTTTCCAGGTGTCATTAAACTGGGAATTGATTTGTGCAATTTTTGTCTTGAGATACCTAAACATTTTATACTATTCAATCGCCTGCCCAGGTAATGTTGCATTTATTTATTTTTAAAAACTAGCTAGCTAAGACTTAATTAAGTTGATATCTATGTAACTATAGAGGACAGGAATATTGGATTTAATTAGTAATAGCTGAAACTTAATGAAAACGTACAAATAGGATGCCTAGACATCATTTGGTATGTCTATAAAAAGAAAAAAGAATTGCCCGAAACACACAGAAAATGAGGGGATCAATGTGCTCGGATTTGAACTCATTTTCCAGCATTATTAAGCTCGGTTTTGATATCTTCTCTTCTCCTTCCTTCTTGGGTCCGGTTTCTTATGCCACCATCAATTGCCTGTTCCCAACTTCATTCAAGCAGCAAATGTCATTATTGAAGGTGGGTCCATATACGTTGTTTGGAAATTTGGAGCCTAATGGTTGATGACTTGGCTCAATGTACAAGTCATCGTCAAGAAATAAATGGGTGATTGTTCGACTAACGATTTCACAACAGGTGATTGCTGGCTGAGAAATAGCCACAGCTGAGATAATGGATAGCCCAAACCGAATTGAAAAAAGAAAAAAAAAAGTCAAATAAAAAAAAAAAACCAAATTAAACCGTTTTTTCCTTTTTTAAAAAAATCAAATTAAATTGAATCAAAACCGGCTATTCGAACCGATTTTGATTTGATTTTAATTTTTTTTAATAAAAATCAAACCGAGATAGATATGATAAAAAAGAGACTCCATCACGACTTGTCTTCAATAATTTTTTTCAGAATCAATGCAATAAATTATAGTATTTTTCTCAAATAGTATATCTTATCATCAATACTTGTTAGCGTGTTGTTCCTTCAAATTTATGTTTTTTATTTAAAATTATTTTTTTATATTTTAAAATATAAAAAATATTATTTTAATATCACAACAACAGTTATCAAACATATAAACAAAACCTTTAAAAATTTAAATTTAATATCATAAATTATCTTTCAATAAATAGTAGATTTATCCTTCCGTTTCATCCTTCTAAATAAAAATAACAAAAAATTAACATTAACAATAACAAATAAAAAAATTTAAAAGAGCTCAGTTTTTTCACTGCTCATCAACCTCAGGTTTTTTAAGGTTGATTTCCTCTTTAGATCTCTAAAGTTTTTTGTTATTTATATGTTACTCAATGAATTTTTTTTATATGATCATTACAAGTTATGTTGATATAGTTTTATGTGTTAGAACATGTTTTGCGATACATGTTCTTGTGAATATGGTATTACAAAGATTATTTTTACATTAAATTAAAGATCTCTAAAATAAAATGGAATTTTAGGTTATAATTGAAAAGGAATTAAAAAATAAAAACTAAGATCAAAATTGAAAAAAGAAAAAGAAAAAAAGCATAGCCAGTTTCCTTTAATTTTACTATTTAGGAGGTGCGTCTTTCTAACATTTTGATCCTTGTAGTTTTCAAATCTTTCATTTCGATCAACAAACTTTATTTTTTTCAACACAAGCTTATGGGTTAGAATTGCAGTAAGAACCCGTAAACAACCATACCATTCAACAACAAAAAGCAAATCTTGACATGGTGTGTGATGATTAAAATTTGAGCTGCTTCTAGCAAATTTTTAAAATAATTAACTATTAAAAATTAATATAAATTATACTGAAATTTCATTTTTAACCTTTTAAATTCCTAATTTTTTTATTAAAAAAAATGCCCTTGTGAATATTGAACCACTAATTAATAAAATAAAAGTTTTATATATATATATTATCCCCGAACTAGACTTTATCAAGGAAAATTCAATGCATAAGCTTAGTTATATCTTCAATCAAGGAAAATTCTTATCTCTTCTCTTTGCTTACCTGCAATTCTTTTGCATTTTGCTCTCACCATTTTTCTGCTCTCGTACCCTTTGCAAAGATTCTCTATGGCCTTTCTAGGTGAGATTGGATCAGCATTTCTCAAAAGTGCTGTTGATCTTTTGGTCCATAAGTTTAATTCTCCTGAGGTTCAGCGGTTCTTTCAACGCCAGAAGCTGCTTGAAGGACGACTCCCATTCAAGTTGACAAAAAGTTTGAAATCCGTCAACAGCATACTCCTTGATGCAGAGTGGAAGCAGACCACCAAGGTAGGTGTGAAGGATTGGCTCGATGATGTTCAGCATGTTGCTCATGAAGCTGAGGACTTGGTGGACGTGATTTTTTGTCAAGCTCGAGGATCAAAGTTGAAACCTGGCTATTTTAACACCGAGGACGAAATTATAAACAACTTGAAAGATATTCTTGAGAGACTAAGAGGGTTAGAGGAGAGGGCTCGTACACTCTGTCTGATAAAGAGTTTTGAGGGAAGCCTCCCATGCTTGGGCTTTGTGGAAGCTGAGTTTGGATCAGAATTTCTCAGCAGTACTATTGTTCTCTTGGTCCAGCAGTTGGGTTCTCCGATTGAATTTGGAGGTTCCTTCAGATACCAAATTCTCATCGAAGGACTCTTCGAGAAGTTGAAGGGACCTTTGAATACTATCAAGACCATGCTCCCTGAGGCTGAGACAAAGCAGATCACCAATGAAGACGTGAAGAATTGGCTTCAACAAGCTACAGATGCCGTGTATGAAGCAGGGAATTTGCTGGACGAGATTGTTCATGAAGCTGGACGAGCAGAATTGAAATCCAGCTCTCAAAGCTATCTAGATAAGATCCAGAACGTTTTCACCTCTCTTTGTACTTCTAACGAAAACAATAAGGAAGAGACAATGGTAGAAAACTTAGTCAAGATTTTTGAAAAGCTTGAAATGTTGGCAAAAGAAGGGGAGAACCGCCACAATCTTCGACGGCCTGATGGACATTCATATATTGATAATGGTGTTTATGGCAGGGACTATGATAAAGAAACCATAATACCCTTGCTGCTATCAGAAGATGCAAAAGGTAAAAGCTTAGAAGCAATTGTTGTAGAGGGTATTGGCGGTCTTGGTAAAACCACGTTTGCTAAGCTTGTCTACCTTGATATCGAGGTACTACAGTGCTTTGATCTGAAAGCATGGGTCTGCGTCTCGCAAGAATTTGATGCTGTCAGGATAGTAGTAGATATTCTGAAGAATATTGGTTCATTCAGAGGTGTTACCATGGATGCAAATGAGCTTCAAAAGGAGCTTAAGAAAAGATTGACTAGAAAGAAATTATTGCTTGTATTAGATGACGTTTGGAAGGCAGATGATCAGCATGCTCAATGGAACTTCTTAGTCACAGCTTTGGAATCTGCAGCAAAGGGGAGCAAGATCATCATTACAACACGAGAGATGAGTCCTACTGTAGCATCAGTCCTGCCATCTGTTACACCTTTTAATTTGAAGGAAATAAGCGATGATGCTTGCTGGGCCTTGTTTTTAGAACGTGCTTTTTGTGGTGAAGAAAGCCAGGCTCGTTTGCCATTTGATATAAATTTCCGTTCGAAAGTATTGGGAAGGTGCGGTGGCATACCTCTACGTGCAAAAATGATTGGGAATCACCTTCGGTGCAAACCAGATTTGTACTGGGAGGAAATATCGAGTAGGTGGGATCTTCAACCGGTCATTATTCCTGCTACTATGAAATTAAGGTATTATAGATTTCCTTCAAATCTTAAACAATGTTTTGTTTACTGCTCACTCTTTCCTAAGGATCATTCATTTAAAAGGGAGACAATTGTACTTTTATGGCTGGCTAATGGTTTTCTAGGAGGGGATACGGGGAAGAAAGAAGTAGGATACGGGTACTTTCAAAAACTTGTAGCCTACTCTTTTTTTCAACAAAAAAGTGACGATACATCATCCTTTGTTATGAATGATCTGGTACGCAGTTGGGCGAGATTTTTACGTGGAGATTTTTCTGTCAGTTTGGATGATGGTGATTCACATACTTTTAGCAAAGCTCGCCACTTATGGTGTGGTAGCAAAAGGGGATATGAAGACCTAAAGAATCTTGTGGGCGATGGATTTCACAGTTTCCGTACCATTTTGCCAACATCAAATGAGTCCTTCTGGGGAGATGTTAATGATGAGAAACTCAAGGCATTCAATCGCCTACGGGTATTGTCTTTGTCTAATATAAATCAGTTGCCTGATGTATTTTACTGGCTGAAACACCTACGACATCTTGAAATCTCTGGAGAATCAATAAAAAGTTTACCTGAAACTTTGTGTATGACGTTCACTTTGCAAACATTAATCTTGCGCCAGTGCCCAAATCTAGCTGAGTTACCAGCCAACATTGTGAAGTTAACTGAATTGTGTCATCTTGATATTAGAGAAACAGGATTGCAACAGACGCCACCACAAATGGGCAAACTAACAAAGCTTGAAACGTTGACTGATTTTTTTGTGGGACAACAAAATGGGTGCAGAATTGATGAGCTGGGAGAGCTTAGATATCTACTGGGAGAACTTCGTATTTGGAACCTTCAAAATGTTTCGCATGGTCTAAATGCTTCTGAAGCCAATTTGAAGGGCAAGGATCTTAAGAAGTTAGAGTTAAGATGGAGTGGCAGGAGGGATACTGATGATTCTTTAACTGAAGAAGATGTACTTGAAGCATTGTGGCCTAGTGCAAAAGTGGAAGATCTTTCTATAATCGGTTACGGAGGTAAAAAACTTCCAGGATGGGTAGGACACACTTCTTTTGAAAATATGGTCGATCTGAGGCTTAGTGGATGTAATTACTGTGTCTCTTTACCATCTCTTGGTCAGTTAAAAACTCTAAAAACGCTGCTGATTGAAGACTTTTATAATCTAGAGTATGTTGGTGATGAGTTCTATGGAATTCCCTCCACCCAAGGGAATCCATTCCAATCCCTTGAAAGCCTAACTTTTGAGAGGATGCTGCAATGGCGTGAATGGAAATCTAAAGGCAGAGCTTTCCGAAGCCTTCAAGTGCTTTGCATCAGAAAGTGTCCAAGCCTAACAGCACTGCCTAGTGACCTTCCTTCTTTAGTGGAGCTTGAGATTGCAAAATGTAAGCTTGTGGGTCCACCTTCTGGCTGGTCTCCTGCACCCATTAGTAAAATAATTCTGGTTAATGATTTTCACAAGGTGCAGTTAGAGAAATTGTCTTCTGACTCGCAAAGTCTCACAGTTGATTCATTCCATGCCTTTGATTTTATACGTCAGGAAATTGAAGAGTGGGGTTGTGCTTGCTCTACTTTACAAAAAATTGACATCACTCGCTATCCCCTCGAGTTCTTCCCACTAAATCTTTTTCCCCAGTTAAAGCAACTTGAGATCAGCAGGAGTCCAAAGCTCAAATCCCTTTGTGGACCAGAGGAACTTCTTGGTGATTCCATGTCTACCGAATCCTTTTGCAGTGGCTGTCCGACTTTGGAAACCCTTGCATTATCAAATTGCTCAAGTTTTGAATCATTGTTTTGCTCCCTCCCTTCCCTTGTGAATCTAAAAATAGTTGCTTGTGGGAAACTTCAGTCATTGCCTGGGATGGATTTCTCCGCTTCATCAGAACCGCTTGCTGGCAACAGTAATTGGAATTCGGAAGTCTTCGAGTACCCAGAATTGAAAATTCTTTCAATAGAACACTGCTCAAATTTTGAATCGTTGTTCTGCTCCCTACCTTCCCTTGTGAATCTAAAAATAGTTGCTTGTGGGAAACTTATGGATTTGGATTTCTCCGCTTCATCAGAACCGCTTGCTGGCAACAGTAATTGGAATTCGAGAGAAGTGCATTGCCTCGTCCCTTCTCTTGAGACTCTGTAATTATATAATTGTGGTCAACTAGAGCCATTTCTCGGAATGGGCTTGTCTTCATCTTCTGGATTGAGTTCGCCTTCCAAATTAAAATCATTAGTGATCCGAGGTTGCAGAAAACTCCTTGCTGGCTGCGACAAATGGGGTATGGGTAGATTCCCTTCTCTTTCAACCTTATCATTAACGTACGTTCTTCCCTCAAGAAAACTCCTCCCTCAAGCAACGTACGTTCTTCCCCGCGCCGTTCACATTTCTTTCAATCTGTGATCTTCCAAATCTGACGTCTCTGGAACTTCAAGGGTTCACGTTCCTTTATGGACTCGAACTTGAAGACTGCCCTAAGCTCCAATCCTTGTCAGAAGGCAGCCTGCCTTCTGATCTCTTCTCTCTGTACATCAGGTCATGTCCCTTGATGGAACAGAGGTGTCAACAGGATACAGGGGAAGACTGGCCCAAGATATCTCATGTCCCCAATATATCGATTGGTTACCACAATTTCAATGTGAAGAGCAGGAGATTGTAACCTCTGTTTAATCCAACATAATGAGGTATTGCAACCGAAAGATTTCTTTCGCGTTATCTATATGAACAATCTTATAGTAACGCTTTCCATATTCTCTAATTAACTCTTGTGAATCTTGACAGGATTCTTGATGAACCTTTACTTTTGTCGATGCACGTTGTTGATCCTAAGTTGTTCTTACTCTAAACGGAACTCGCCCTAAGGTAACTTTTGTCTTAAACACCGTTAAATTTCAATAACATGTCTTTAGATCTAATGTCAATAAAGTTCTTTATAATTGCTAATAAAATTGATATAATCATCTTTAAAGTTAAATAAAGTTCTTACACTATATATATATATATATATAATTGATAAATAAAATTGAGATTTTATTCAAAATATCAGCATAGATATCGAACAATTACCATTGTAATTCTATTTTGTAGCAGTGGCTGATCCGGCTCTTTTGCTTTCCAGGTTGTTGAGTCCGTCTTCAGATGTTAAACCAAAAGTTTATGGATTATTATAAATATATTGATTATTATGGGGCCTGTTGTGGTGTTCCGAAAGGTAGCCGTTTGACTTGACTTGAGTGTCAGAGATGAGGATTTTGAGTCTCCAAAACCTCTATATTTTAATAAAAAAACAATTACCATTGTTTTGTATTTTGAGTTGCTGATTGATAGCGGAATTTCCTTTCCTTTCCGTTTATGGATGTAGCTTTAATCAAATAAAATTTCGTGTTTATATTTTATTTTCTTTCCTCTATCTCTTAAAGTTAATTTTTTTGGACCTACAACAAGAGTTAATATATTAACAGAAAGGGTGTGATCTGTAGCAAAAATATAATTTATTCTAGATTGAAACACTGGAATTTTGATTTTTCAAAATTTTTGTGCATTTAAATTACTTGAATGCCCTTTAAAAAACATTTAACTATAATCTAGAAGCATTATTGATTTTTCACTTTTTTAACACCAATATAATGATGATTGCTGTTAAATTTAAAATTCTCAAAACAATGCTACAGGGGCTTATTTATCATTTCATTGTGTTTTTTTGTGATAATTATTTGATCTGATCATTTAATCATTAAAATGAAACAAATTAAAAAGTTGTTAACACGTTCAATTCCATCATTTTTTTTAGCAACGCAAGCAAATGACTCTGGTGGTGGAAGCCACTATTTTGCCACGTCATTAGATTCTTCTTGGCATCTCTTTTCTTCCCGAGCAGTGTGTGCATGTTGATACTATTGGGTTTTGATGCCGGTTTGATTTTATTTTTCTCCTTCACCTCGATTTGCGCACTGAACAAAAAAAAGAAGCTCTTTACTCTTTTTTTCCCCTCATATTTAATCTTTATTCTTTTAATTATAATTTTTTTATATTAAAAAAATAATTTTAAATTAAATTAGTCCTCATTCTTTTAATTTTTTTTTGTTTGAGATAATTTACAAAATTAATTTTTTCTTACTATTTCATTCTCATTCATTTTTTTTTTAGCGGGTTTATCCTCATTTTATTGTTTTGATAAATTTTTTTGATTGATTTTTTTTCAATTCTATCCTTCAACATTAAATTAGTTGAGAATTGAGCTTTTTGCTTAAGCTCGAGTATGAGATTTCACGGGTTATGATTTTAAAAAATTAACAAGTTTGCTTAGCTTTTCATGTTATTAAATTATTAAATATATTCAGCTTAATGGCCTGAGTTTCAGATTTCTTTTATTTTTTTTAGGAATTCTCGCGTTGCCTTAACTATTTTATTCTTGGTTTTGAAAATTTTTCCCTGGTCCACGGCGTTGCGCTAGTCACTACTACAGATTTGCTCGACTCAATTTTTTAAATTTAAAATCAGCCTTTAATATTTGATTGAACTTCCTAATTTGTTTCAGAATGATTATATGGTTTTGTCACAATCTCGTACCTTACATCACGAGATTGTACTAGAATAACTATAGTTGGCCCGAATCAATTTAATGTATCATCGTTACAATAATTTTTTAAAAAATATATTGTTTAATGTGACACCATTTAGATAATTTAAAAGTTTTTAGGCCAATATAAATCAAAATTTTAACTTTCTAATGTCTTTATATTTTTTTAGACTTAAAAAAATAATTCAACCCTTGCTGTATCATGGACTAAAAAACTAGCTAGTAACTGACAAAAAGGTGCAATAATGATAAAACTGTAATATATAAGTTGATGGTAAAACAACCCCTCCCTCCCCAAACAATCGCATTGTATAAAAAATAGAAGAAAAAAAATTAAAATAAAATCAATAAATGTAGATACCATTTTGTTCATTATTTCTTTAATAGATAGTTGTGGGGAATAAAGAACAGAGGAGAAAAAAAATGGAGAGAAAAAAAAAAAAACTAGATTCAATTTCCTCTCTGTGATAGAAAAAAAATTCTGAAGTTTGAAGAATCCAGAAGACGACAAAGAAAACGAGGAGTCAAAGGGTAGTAGATAGCAGAAGACTTGTAATTTTTTATTTACCTTAATTTATTTTAAATATGTGAATATTTTATGTTAAAATATTTCTGTTGAATTAAATTTTTCAACAAAATCTTTTTTTAAGATAGTTTCTTTTAAGATAGTGTTTAGAAATGCAGTTTAACTTGTTAAAATTTAAAATAATTTTTAAAAAATAAAAAAACATTATTAACTTATATTTTAATATAAAAAATTATTTAAAAAACAACTATTTTTATATCAGCAAACACGCTTTAAATGGGAGTGAAGTCGGTATTTATTTTGACTTTAAATATACACATTAATCATATTAAAACCAATTTCCAATACAGATATTTCACATCTTTCTTCCTCTTTTCTCAGCCTTTCACCAAGCACAGTAGTCCAGCACATGCCAAATTAGCTTCCTAACTGCCGATGAGTAGATCCAAATTTCCACACCAAGATAATATGAAAGATTCATAGTTGAAGACGCCAAGAGAGTTCAAGTCTCAGCAACAACAGTCGAAGCTATTTTCCAACAAGGATTGCTGGATAGAACGCTGATAATTTGGAAGCAAACTGTGGTGAACCGAGAGGTAATTGTGTTTTGCTTATTGCTTTTTGAAAATGCTTTATACGAAGTGTTAAATCAAAGCTTGAACAACTGATTTTGCTTCTTAAAGTCTTTTGGGAACAAATTAAAGTCTATATTTGAAAAAAGCTTTAGACCAATTATTGTTATTTCCTCTCTTTATGGTATGATCCTGGTCATTTATATTCACTTTCACATCATTTTTGCATGTTGATTCTTGTCACTTTCATGATTCCTAAGTTGTAGCATCTTATCCTCTTGCCCAGAATTTGTTCTGACCTTCTTGCCATTCTTTTTTTTAATTGAGAGAGTGCTTGTCTTTGTTGGAAGACTGTTGTCTGCTATCTGGTGTCAATTTATTTTTGCTGTTGTTGGATTTCCAGCTGCTTGTTTATGAATACATTTGAGATTGTGAAAGCTTCCAGTTCATGTTATTTCTTGGTTGAAGTTGGATTGCATATGAATTTAGTTTGCTACCTATTGTTATGGGAAAGGCACATGCTACCCAAACTAGCTAATGAAGAATAAGAGTAAGGTGGGTTAGAAAACTGAAAACAATATTTTGATTCTTCGTCAGATCGATCTCGTTTGGATCAATTTGGAACTTATGGCCAGAGATATAGCTCAAGGTGCAGATGGTGGTGCTTGGCTGGAGAGCATAAAGCTAGACATTGCAAATTTGCAATCAACATCGACTCGTTATACCATCTGTAAGGTACCATACAAGCTTCGGAATGCGAAAAATGATGCTTACAGTCCTCAAACCATCTCAATCGGACCTCTTCACAATCCAAAGGACAAGCCGAAGGAGAATCTGAAGGCTATGAAGGAACATAAATTGTCCTACATGCTATCCCTGCTTGAACGAACACGAAACGAAACAGATGCTTTAGAAGCTTGTGGTAAAGCTACTTTAGATTTGGATGCAAAAGTTCGTCCTAACTATGAAGAAAAAGTCGAACACTCTGAAACTGAACTTGCCAGAATGTTGTTAGTTGATGGGTGCTTTATTCTAGAGCTTTTCATAAGATATTATATCAATGACCTCAGACCTGATGATCCCATACTTCTTAATCCTCGGATGATCTCAGTTGTCCGACGCGATTTGGCACTGCTAGAGAACCAGATTCCGTTCGTTGTTCTCGAGTTATTTAAGGTAATACAAGACCATAGTGATATTACTCTGCCAGAATTAAATGATCTTGCTATTTCTTTTTTCAAACTAGATCGGTCGAGAAAGGAAAGCAAAAGTTGTCATTTGCTTGATCTAATACACAATTGTTACTCACCGGATTCTGCAAGTAAACATGCAACAGCCAAAGGAGAATGGAAAGTAATGCAATGCGCGACAAAACTCAGTTACAATGGAATTAAGTTTGCTAGATCTGACATTGAAAACAATCACAAGAAAAAGGGAATTGAGGTTGGAAATGGTAGTAAAAAAGATCTATTTGATTTGAAGTTTGAAAAGGGTACTATGAAAATCCGACAATTGTGTGTTGAGAACTCACTCTTCCAAAACCTCATCGCTATGGAGCAGTGCTTGCATGGCCGAGAACATTACATGACATCTTATGGGTTACTCATGGATTTTCTTGTTGACTCATCTAAAGACGTCCAGTTTCTTGTGAACAAGGGCATCATTCCACACAATTTTGGTGATTATGAAGAAGTTGCACGTCTCTTTAACAATATCGGTAAGCAGGTTGTGGTGCGAGACTTTTATTTTGCAGGAACATCCGAGGAGGTGGTTAACTACTGCAAAACGAGCTGGTGGCTCAGATATGTGCAATCCTTGCTCCGTGACTATCTTGCCAATCCCTGGATGGCTACATCAGTCGTTGCTGCCATTATCCTTCTAGTAGCTACTTTAATACAAACCATCTACGCTGTACTTTCTTATTACCATCATCATTGAGCCTGGACATGTTATTCTTGGCTAGCTCCACCTTTTGCTCTGCAGACTCCATGGTTGTATCTTTCTGCTTCCAAACATGTGTTGGTCTTGTCCTTTTAGTCACTTGTTGAATTTTTTTTAATCTAAATTTGCCTCTCATGTTATAAATTTAGTATGTTGTCAAGAGTAAATTCATATGTCTGCCATTATCTTCGATACCTTTTAATTTCCAACTTGATTAACTAATTGCAGCTATTTGTTTATCTTGCTCCTAATATTCTTCATCTTGGTTGACATATAATTTAATTTTATCATTTCATGATTTCTCGTTATGCTATTAGATATTAATCAAACTACAATAAAGTAGCAGTATTATAATATTGTTGATCAATCTAGACAAAGCAATACATAAACTTAGCCTCGGTTTGAGAAATATTATACTTTAGAGAAAAATAGAAATATTATACTTTAGAGAAAAATATAAATCAGAATTTGAAGTGTTTTTGAATTGATATAATTTTTAATATAATCTAGTTTTGATGACTAAACAACACTTGATGAATTTATGAGTTGACTTATCTTTATAGTAATAACTAATAACCTCTCAATCTCTTGACTTTCTTAGATTTAAATTACAAAGTCGATATTAAAAAAAAATTATTAAATCCTTTTGAATGCCATAAGTTAATGTAAAGGGTGCTTCACTAAGATAGCGTGCAGGAGAATTTAGTCTTGATTAATACACAATCCGGTCATAAAATACTCTTATTACCGAACAAAAAAAATATCAACTGATCAATCTTATTCATTTTTTAAAATTAATTAAATTATAAAGTATTGCCTATTAGTTTTGAGAAATATATTAATTAATATTTGTTTTCAAAAAGTAATTATTTAGTTTTTTTGTTCATTTTTTAAATAGAAAAGGAAGAAAATAAACAGATATTATGAAAAGATTAATGAGTAAAGAAAATATCATTTTAAGATAAAATAACAAGTAACTAAGCGTGGTAAACAATAATCGAGTGACTAAATAATTAATTCTATAAATAAAAAAAATAATTTATTTCTCAAAACTAAAGAAATAATTTACACTTAATAAAGCTAGACATCGGGCGACTTACAACTTAGGATCCTAAAAAAGATGAAATAGGGAAAGTAGACCTGGGCCTATGAAATAATACAAGTTAAAGCCCAAAAAGCAAGCCATGATCATTTTTTATTTGGAAACTGGTGGGTTGACCCATGGTAAAAAAAAAAAAAAAATTCATATTATTTATTTTTTAAAAAATTGAAATAACAATTTTTTTTTACTTGGAACAACATTATTTAAAAAAAAAATCATTCAGATCCCACTTGGATTTCACAGAGATGTTTAGATTTTCCAAAATCAATTACATGACATGATCGGTCAAAAGACTAATCCACTGGGATGTGCTAATTCTCAAACAGTGGTTTAGCACGTTGGCAAGGCAATATCAATAATCATTACTTAATTTTCCAAGTCAAGAAAGCATTTATAATTTTGTCAACTTTTACTCAGTTTTCATACCGTTTTGAATATTTATATTTCTTATATGTATGATATTTCTCTATCACTTCTCTCCACAGCTCTTTTTTTTTTTTTTAATGTTATCAAGTGAAATTGGGTTTTAGAGATTTTTCAAGATTGGTGGCTTAGAACAACTTGCATGACATCAATCTTGGAATAATTTCATAGTTGATAAGAGCGCATTGTTTTTTATAAAGTCAACATGTTGAATAATTTGGCTCCTTCTGATTGTGACAATTGAGAGGACTAAATAACACATGATCTTTAATTTATTATACTTGTATCATCACCACCTTCAATCCTTCACCATCATTAATATTTCATTGTCAGAGAAAACGCTAATGTTTAGTTTTTAATTTAACTTAATTTGAGCTTAAATATGCTGATCAACCATATATTTCAAAACAATTTCCAACACTTAGTTTGGCATATTTCCTGTAATTTGTCAAGTAAAGGGTGACATGTAAAATGAGAATGCTTGATTTTTGCGTAACGTTTAATTACAGAACAGATTGCTTGAACAAGACAGGCACTTAAACAGGTTTCCTGCCCTTTCAGGGACGCTTCTGACTAGTAGCTACTAGCTAGGTAGGACTCGTGCTAATGCAAACAAGCAAGTTACAACATTTGAACTCCATTAATCCTCATGTCACATACTCACTTCGAAGTCGTCTGGACCCTATAGGGCAAGCTGGAACTTCTAGGAGGGTAGCTGTCCATGCCTTCGAGAAAATTGGCCTTGGTTCGATTCAATACAGCTACAACATTGCTGATGTCCATTCTCTCTCTTGGTAAATTTTCTGAACAAAACACTCCTACCTTGCTAATTGACATCAAACACTCCAGGATTTGATGAGCGTCTTTTCCCTGATCAACTTCTATCACAAGTTTCGGGTCCGCAACATCAACTATACGGTCAGGTAATGCCATTTTAACATAGTTGTGAAGTTCTATTCCATCTTTAAACATGCTATCTGTAGGTCTCTTTCCAGTAATCATCTCCAGCAGTAGGATTCCATAGCTGTACACATCCCCGAAAGTGGACACCTCGCTTCCGATGCCATACTCTGCAGTCCATATGTTTGCATGGTTAATTAATCAGGGTTGTTCATGACCTTGCAGGTAAAAGTCAAGAGAAGAATTGTAAATAATGGAATACATAACCTTCTAGTGCTGTGTGTTACCTGGAGCTGCGTAGCCGACGGTGCCTTTTAATCCAACAGAGCTTGTCTGACAGGATGCTTCAGAAAGGAACTTTAACAATCCAAAGTCCCCAACATGAGCAGTCATATCTCCATCGAGAAGAACATTACTAGGCTTAAGATCACAATGAGCAATAGGCGTTTGGCAATGGTTGTGCAAATAGTCGAGCGCATTAGCCACATCAATTGCAATGTTTAACCTCTGAATGAGACTAAGATTTCTTGGCTCATGCACTTCCTGATACAATGTTTGGTTTGGATGCAACCATTCTTCTAGACTTCCATTGATCATGAACTCATAAACAAGAGCTTTGAAATCCTTACCTTGAAGATCAACGCCAGCATATGCACATAATACTTTGACAAGATTTCGGTGCCTGATGTTTGTCAAAGCTGCACATTCTCTCATGAAGCTTTTGGAAGCTCCTTCGCGTAGCAAGTTGAATACTTTAACAGCAACAATCACTCCATCAGTTGCTAGTACTCCCTTATACACAGACCCAAAACTACCAGCACCAATTAAATTTTCAGAAGAGAATCCATTGGTTGCTTGACGGAGGTCTTTGTAGGCTACTCTTTGGAATGGGATTTCACGTGCCAAATCATTTTTTGTTTTTCTCAATGATTTTTTCAAGCAGCAAAAATATAAGAAAGATGTGATGAAGATTAATCCAATAAAGCCACAAGGAATTGCGACTATCAATGCCAGCTTGGTAGAAGTTTTTGGCTTTGTTGACTTGGATCTGCATTTGGGAAGATTCAACTGGGGACTTCCTCCACAAAGATTCTTGTTCCCTGAAATTGAAATCGCACTTGTGTTCTCAAAAACACCGTTCATGGGCACCTCACCTTCAAGGTCATTAAATGACAGGTCCAAACTCTGCAACAACTTGAAATCTCCCAAAAACTTGGGAATTTGGCCAGTCAAGTTGTTGTGAGAGAGATTAAGATCTTGAAGTGCTCTCAAAGGTTTCAAAGACTCAGAAATGGGGCCTTGGAAGAAGTTTCCATCCAAATACAAATGTTCCAAACTCTCGCAACTGCCAAGACTTGCGGGAATTTCCCCTGATAGCCTGTTTTTGGAGATGTCCATGTATCCAAGAGTCACTAACTTGCCCACTTCAAAGGGAAGGGAACCAGTCAACTGATTTTCAGACAGGACCAAATACATTGACAAGGTTGAAATGCTAAGGACCTCTTTTGGTATGGGACCACTGAGATTGTTTTGGGAGAGAGCCAAGACCAACAAGTTCTGGCAGTTTCCAAGGCTTGGAGGGATGCTTCCCTGTAGATTATTTTGATCAAAATCAATTTGCATCAACGAGGTGATGTTCCCTAAAGAAGAGGGGATGCTCCCTGATAATTTGTTTTCACTAAGAAAGAAATCAGCTAAATTTTGTAATTTACCAATAGAATTTGGTATGCTGCCAGTCAAGTGATTTCTCTCTAAACCCAAAGTATCCAAGCTTACGAGATTTCCAATGCCATCAGGAATGCTTCCTCGGATTTGATTGCTTCCGAATGTCATCTGCTTGAGCTTTGTTGAGAAGTTGCTAATTATATCAGGCAGCACCCCTCCAAAATTGTTCTCATTTATAGCCAAAGCTTCCAACTTGCTGCTGTTTGAGAGGGTGTAGAGAAAGGACAGGTCATCATCCTCACCATTTCCAAGCCCAATTGCTTGCATTGAAAGAACCCTTAGGTTAGGCATGATTGCTAAAGTGGGAACTTTTCCGGTGAATTCATTGTATGAAAGATAAATCTCAGTGAATTTTGAGGCATTAAAGAGCGTTGCTGGGAGTTGTCCACTTAATCGATTGCCGTGAATGCCAAGATATTGGAGATTTGGAAGAGTTAGGCCAAAGTATGGAGGAAGTGTACCATGAAATTGGTTATGAGCCAAAGATAAATGAAGGAGAGAAGAAATATTGTATAGGGAGAGAGGGATTGTACCACTCAGATTATTTGAGCCAAGTGAAAAGAAGCTTAATGTTTTCAGTTTCCCAATACCACTGGGAATACCCCCTTGTAAATTATTAAGTGTTCCATCAATTTCAATGATAGATGAAAGATTTTCGAAAGAGAGGGGTATCTTGCCACCTAGATTGTTTTTTCTAAAACTAAATACCTGCAGCTTTGATAACGATCCAAGTCCTGCAGGAAGGTTGCCAGTAAGATTGTTTCCCTCTAAATTAAGGCTCAGGAGGTTCGAGCAATGAGAAATGTTAGCCGGGATTTCACCGGTGAACGAGTTGTTCCCGAGAATCAGTGTCTGTAGCCGAACCAAACGATCTATTTCTTGGGGGATAGTATTGGTGAAACTGTTGTTTTCCAATCTTAGCAGCCTAAGAAAACTCAAGTTCCCAATGTGGGGAGATAGGCTGCCCACCAGTTGGCTGGAGTGGAGGTCAAGCTCTATGACTCTTTGATGCCGTCTTCCACATGTTACTCCTGACCACTGGCAGAAGGGCAAGGATTCATTCCACGAGCTTAGTTTTTCAGGGGGATCTGAGATTTGAGCCTTGAAAGCTAGTAGCGAGAGCTTGTCTATCTCGCCTTCTCCTCTAGCTAATGAGATGGAGAAAGAGTGGTGAATTACTTGCAAGAAAAGAAACCACAAAATGCATGAACTCATGCTTGAGAGCTTCAGTTTCAATGGGGTCCTAGAGGTTTAAGTTGAGATGAAAGGGCTTGCTGTGATGCTCTGTGGATGAAACAACATTATAAGAAAGGAACGGATGCGATCCTTGAGATGCATTCAGACGCAAATTGTACCTTCTTCGGATTCATCAACAAACACTTGACCCCACACTGGCTTTAAGTCAAGTTAGATAAGGTTTAATTAGTTCGAGAAAATTAATGTTAATGACTTTCCATCTTCATAACCACTTGAAGATGTTTTCGAACGTCAGCCATGACATCGAACAGGGTCCAAATTTCAAAGTCGATAAGATGGCTCTTCCCATTGATTTTTTTCATAGAGACTATTCTTTGACCGTGGAAAGTAAATCCTTTGACCGTGCTGTCGTAATTGCGTCTATTCTTCTCTCATCGTGGAAAGTAAAGCCTTTGACCGTGCTGTCGTAATTGCATCCTTATGGGGGTTGTTGGCTGTGCTTTTTGACATTTATTTTTCACAGCGTATCTTAAGAATTTAGTTTGTCTAGTGATTTATCTTCGGCAGTTTCCATCATTCCTTTTCCTCATTTATTGTTCTTTTGCTCTAGTTTTGTTGGCTACCTTGCAATTATAAAAGATCTTGCTCAACCTCCTACCCTGCACTCCCCCCCCCTTTTCTTGGTTAGACTAACTCTTCACTTCTTGTAAAGTAGACTAATTTATTATTTTCTTCCTTTATAATATAATGGAAATAATAACTAATATGTATCTTTTCTTTCCAAATAATATTATCTTAGCCATTATAAATATTTCAAGTAAACGATCTCATCTTGCAAGCGCTGAAAACATTTTAAATTTCCAAGGATCAAATCACTCACCAACCTCTAGAGATTAGAATATTTAGGCCGGCATTGACTTTATGCGATGGAGAAAATAGTGTTCATGGAGACTGGGCAGTCTTGAAAACTTGATGTACAGTATCTGGCCTCTTAATCTGTGTGCAGCTTCTTGTTCAAAAACACATCCTCGTCATGTCAAGAGGACTACTACTATGCTTGTGAAAGAGAATACTTAGTGAACTATTTACAGTAAAATTAATTAACAATCCTGAGAGATTCAAAGAAATAATTCACATCTTGTTTCAGATAACATATTCTTTGATGAAAACGAAAAGAAGAGCACCAAGCACAGGAATTCAAGGCACAGCCTTGCTAAGAACAGTAATGATTAAAATCTTGAGTTTTCTTTGAATCCATTAATTTTGTTTGTGTTTTCTTTTTGTTCCTGTGGGAATGTAAATGATCATCACTTCATGTAATTTCAGCAGAGTTCAAGCCCAGAAAATAAGTTTGTTTTTATCCACTGGTTGCAATGATATTTAATAACAATTAACAAGCTTAAATTCCCTCTTCAGTCTCCTAGCTAAGAAAGGCGTGTGCTTGCTCCTTAATGTCTTGGCAAGAAGAAAGGGGTTTAGGGTTCCTATTTCTTTTCTTGCTCTAGAAAATCTGAGTTCGAAGAGAATTTAGTAATATATATATATATATATATATATATATATAGAAGATGAAGACTTGAAGCAGTTGACTTATAGCAGTTAATGGAATTCTAAATGTCGCGCCTTAAAGACAAAATAAATGTCGTTTCAAATTGATTATGAATGATGATTGACCATATAATTAAAATAATCTAATCAATATTATCTCTTTATATTATATAGATATAAATAGAATCATCTAGCCATTATAAGTTTCTAATTATAAATTTTCCTTAATCAGAAGAAAAAAAATGAATAACATTTAGTAGTTGGATGGTATCTTTGCTATCGAAAAAAACAAATGATGATTTATTTATTTTTGTAAAGATTAAATTATAAATTATTTTCTTTATTTTTTAGAAATATATTAGTTAGTATTTTTTTTATTTCAAAAAACTAACTATTTAGTCCTTTTCCTTCATTTTATGTTCTTTTCCATTTTTTTAATATTTTTAAAAATAGATATTATAAAAAGATTGATGGGTAAAGAAATTATTTCTTATGATAAAGTAATAAAAAATTAAGGGTTCTCGACGATATGATCAAGTGACTCAATAATTAATTTTTTGAAATTAAAAAACCAATAATTTATTTCTCAAACTTGAAGAACTAATTTATAATTTACTATTTAAAAAAAGAAAAAAAAAGCTAGACATAGACGAGTTATGTAAATTTAAAAATAAAAGCATCTTGATCAACTAATAGACCCGGGCCTATGAAAGCCCAAATTCCAAGCCTGGAATCAAAAGAACCAGTAAACTAATCGGAAAAAGGAAAAGGCAGGACAAGCCCCGGATATGTGTACCACCGTCATCCACACGCCGCCGCTGCTCATACGCTAGCGGCTGCAAATTGGAAAAGGAGAAATAATATTTCTTCCCCTCCGCCTTTGCCTCTCCCCCGTATCCAGTTAGCTTTCCAAGTTGGCTGTAGTTTAAATTTCTCAAAGCTCTATGGATAAGAAGGCCAAGGTAATTAAAAATATTTTTTTAAAAAAATATAATATAAATTCAGATATTAAATTTAAATCGTAAAATCATAAAATTAAAAGTTATTTTTTAAATTAATTATTTATTAATAATTCTAGCTAAAAAATTAAATTGCATTAAAATTTGATAAAATAAGTTAACAATATTATAATCAATTAATAATCTAAATAAAATGAGAGAAATGAATAGTATGAATTAATAAATTAATGACATAGAAAAATAAAAAGTTTCATAATAAAAATTTTCAATACAGGAAAATCACTGAAAGGTGGGAAATACACATAAACCTAATGACAACCTTATTGTTCTCATCACAATAAGTTTTGATATACCCCTTTTGGGTTGCAAGCTAGTGAGTTTAAATTAATAATTAACTAACATAAATTCAATAACAAAATAAATCCCTAAGTAATTTTTAATGCGTTAGAAAAAAAAATGAAATTTAAAAAAATTATTTTAAAGTACATAAATAGATCAAATAGAGTTATAAAAAAAGTCTTCATGTTAAAATTTCTTCATATAACCTAAATATTTAATTTTTGTATATTCTTGGTAGATTTAAGTCCTAATTTTAAACATATCGTTCTTTCTTGTTTAGATGAATTATTGGACCTATAATATATGGTTTGGAAAGTTTTTAGATATCTAGTTTCTATCTTAACTTTAATCGAATCAAAATTCGATTGGTAGCTCTAGATATGTCTCAAACAGTACATAATGGTCTTGTTTAATATATTTGATAATATGTCTCAAATTTAATAGATAAAAAATTTTAATTAAAAAATAATAAGATGAAACAAATAACAATTAAAAGAAGTCCTTTTCTATATATAACAAATTACATGTAATTCATAATTAATTGTTTTTAAAAAGTTTAGTTTTGATTGATGATATTTAAATATTTTTACTATCAAATTAATTAAAAAAAATCATCATTGAATAAAAGTATTCCACTCTAAATTAATTAACCAAGAGTTATTTTTTTTAATCTAAAAAAGAATTACTATCACTCCATATGTATGTATAACCGAACATTCAAAAGGCCTTTTTTTCGTAAATTAAAATTTTACTTGCACAAGCTTTATTAGCAACGAGTTCACACACAGACAGAGAGCCTTGCCACTCCTCTCCACCTCCCATTGGTCCCAATCCACGGTCCAAATTTCCACTAGTCGCGCTTCTTAAAACACAAAAATTCAATTCCCGCCTTAAAAACACCTCCCACTGGTCCATCCACAATGCACGCGGATCACAATTCTCGTCTTGATAATCCAAAGTATGGTTGTCAAAAACGCGTTTTCACTTTTAAAATTGTTCGATTTTACGAGTCAAAATAGCTAAAACGTGTGAAATCGGGTTAAAAGCTCGAAAACCAGTAAAATCGAGTCAAACTCGGTCCAACTCGTACAAACTCGGTCCAACTCGTTAAAATCGGTAAAAGCGTACCGAGTTCACGAGTTTGCTAAAAAATTAAAAGTCTTCTCATTGCTACTCCATCTCCTGATTTCATTGCGCCCGACACTCCATTCAGTGCACTCACAGTCTCACACTCACCAAAATCTCAAAATCTCAACTCTCAAGTCTCAGCCCTAACAAATTAACATCAACTGATTTCCCTCTCGACTACTACTGGTTTCACTCTCGACTCTCAACTCACCAGCAGCACAAATATATAACCAGGTTTGCTTGTTGGATTCTCATCTTTTCTGTCATGTTTTATTATGTAGAAGAGGGCCATGTTTTTTTTTTTTTCTGGCTGTATATAGTGTTGTTTCCTGTTGTTGTTTTTAAGAAGATGTGACCCACTAATTGTAGGAAAATTTGTTAATCTGCTAATTATAATTATATAATATATAAGCCCAGGTCCCAGGCACGCAATCTGCTTTGATTGATTTGGAAATTTCGTTTTTAAGAAGTTCTAATCCTTGGATTTTACTTGCATCGTCACAGTATAGGAAAGCTATGTTCCATAAAAGGAAAATGCACAGAACACATTCATGTAGATTAAAATTATTGGTTTTGGTTGGTAGACGCTTCTAGTTCTCTCATTTCATCCAAAATCATCTGTCTATTTTTGCACTCTATGCTACAAAAACCTTGATCATCCCGGCAATCTTGCATGAAAGATTTAATTACAAAATACAATTTCATATGAAACTAGTCCAACTGACATGGATATCTAATTAATTAGTATATACCTTTTTAATCAGGGTTATGTAATTTAGCAGAGAGGAGGGGACACGTACTTCTGGTTTCTCAGTTAGATCTTCATCCTTCAGCATCTCTCTGGCTGCTTGTAGTTTTCGACGCTTTTTACAGGGTAAATCTTTATGTTCAACAGATATTAGGTTTGTTTGGGAGAGCAAATCTTTTCAATCATAAAATGATAACATTAAATTGCAGAAAAACAATCAGTGTGAATGCAGATAAGTTATAGTGTGAATGCAGATAAATTATGGGGAAAAATAGGAGATTTTACAGTTTATAATACGAGATTACAGGGTTCTGTAGGTTTTTTTATGGGATTGGTGTTAAAGTTAATAACAAATTGTGTGATAATGAAGGTATGTATTTCTTACTTCACTTTTTACTTCACTTTCTGTTTATTGACATGGAAAAGTGGTAAGATTAGGATTTCAGCTGGTTTTAAAAAATTGACATGCTCCTCTGTTGCTGCTACTCATTGAGGGGAGTTGATCTTCAGCCTCCTGGAGTGGAAGTAGGTATTTATATATAATGGGAAACTCGTGCATAATTGAATGCATGCTTTTATATATGCAGATATGTGCATAGTGTTAGTTTTTTGTTGCATGCTCTATTCCAGTGTAATATTTTCAATCTTAGTTCATAAAAAATTTATGTGTGTCTAGATATGATGAGGGTTATTCTTCAATAAAGGCAAGTTACTAGATCTGAATAATTTGATTGACAGTAAGGTTTGGAGAGACTACTACACATTTGAAATTGTTTTAGCCATATGAATGCCAAGATATTGACTTGTACTTCTGTGCAATGAAAATAGAAATGAATTTGTATTTGAATTATGTATTTTAAGGTGTTTGGATATTTGTATTGTTTATTTTACTTTTATTTAATTGTATTGTATTATTATTTACTACTTGACTGGATCTTGCAATTTAGTTAAAATATTTTACTTGCGATTTTACGATTTTAGTTAAATATTTTACTTGCAATTTTCCGATTTTAGTTAAAATATTTTACTTGCGATTTTACGATTCGAGTTTACGATTCAAGTTTATTTTGTATATTCCGTGTCGTGTCAAAAAAGCGTTTTTGACAACCTTGATCCAAACATTCCTACCCGTCGATTAATCCCTAGTCAACGGCCCCAATTCACTCTCCTCACTTTTCTTTACTTATCCCTAGTCAACGGCCCCAATTCACTCTCCTCACTTTTCTTTACTTCCCCACTGCTCAATTCACCATTTCCCTATCCACACTCACACCCTCTGCAAAGATTCATCATGGCAGTTGAGATAGCGTTAGCATTGAATACTGTTAATGGCTTGCTCAATGGCGCCGAGGAGAAGCAAATAACTGAAGCTGGGAGAGATCTATTTACTGCGATGGTTCTGAAGACTTGGATCGCGGATGCTAAAGAAGCTATCTATGAAGCTGAAGACTTGTTGATTGAGATTGAAAACGAAGCTCGACGAATAGAGTGGGTAGCTGGCTCTCAAACTGGCATGTATCAGGTGCGCAACTTTTTTATCTCCTTTCTTTGTCCTTTTAGCAAGAATGAGGAAGGAGAGATGACCCATAAATTAGAAATGATTTTCGAAAGACTTGAAAGGTTAGAAGACAAAGCTCATAGCCTCCATCTGATGAAGCAACCGCCATCTCACAAGCGCGTGCCTTCGACTTCTCTGCTAGGTCATACTCGAGTTTATGGTGGGGACCAATCTAAGGAGGCCATTAAGAAGTTGCTTCTATCCGATGATGCAGAAGGAGAAAGTTTGCAGGTAATTCCCATAGTGGGCATGCCTGGGATTGGCAAGATTTGTCTACCATGGTGATGGTGTGCGAAAGTGGTTTGATCTGTAAGCATGGGTCTCTGTTTTACAAGATCTTAATGTTTTCAACCTAACAAAAATCATTCTCAAAGAGCTTGGGTTTTTGGATTGTGATCTCATGTCTCATAGTAGTCTTCACTGTAAACTCCGGGAGATATTGATGGGCAACAAGTTATTTCTTGTTTTAGATGATTTTTGGAATGATGATCCAGAGCAAAGCAAGTTTTTAATCACACCTTTGATGGGCGGGGCAAAGGTAATTAAGATTATCATTACAACATAATACGAGATAAACATTGCATCATTAGCATTGTAAATTTTTCATTCTTATTTTTTGCAAACTCTTTATCTTATTGCATTGCAGGGAATAAGTAAATAATTGTTGGTTGTTATTTTCTGAATATATAATTAGTGATAAAATTACAGACTATTTAAAAAAATATTTTTCTAATCTGGGTCTCCTTATTCCCTTTGTTAAACTCATTCTCTAACCTTCTCCAACAACAAAGAAAACCAAAGAAATGTATGTTAAAGCTGAGCCAACGACATATGTGAATAGGAACACGGAGTGGTTCACATATCCTGGAGTTTGGACCACTTATATGCTCATCGTTTTCATGTCATGGCTCCTTGTTCTTTCCATCTTTGGTTGTTCTCCTGGGATGGCTTGGACTATTGTCCATTTCTGTCATTTCGCTGTAAGTTCTCTCGCTTGTTTTCTCGCTTACATACACAGTGCCTTCTCTATTGGGTTTAATTTGTTTGATTGAAACATTCATTCCTTGCTGATTCGATGAGATAGTTTTGCTGTTGTGTTCTTTTTGGTTTTTGATCTGTTTTATGTTGGATTTGGATTTGTGGTTTTGTTCTTTCATTCTTCTTGTTTTTTTCTTAATGAGATTTGAATGTGTATTTATGGTGTCGAGACTATGATAATTTATTTGGTTAAAGGGCTAGGTGAAGCTGATCATGGAGTTTGGGATTAGGGACAATTTGTGTCCTGTTAGGGCTCGTTGTGAAATAGCTTAAGATTGACTCATAGAAGAAGAGCCTCAAAATTATTGAAAGTTTGATTTTCAATTTGCTTTGGTAAGTTCAATAGACTTAACCTGAATGTTAACATAAAGGAAATTAAATGTGACTTTGTATTGCCTAAAACCTGGTAGAGCTTGTGAATGGGTGATAATATACAAGAATTAAGCCAGATGCACATCACGCGAACAATTTTCATTTTAGCTAACTTGAATGAAGGTATTTCTGATAGTAATAGTGCAAAAGGATAGATTTCAAATTTATATTTTTTTGATTGAGGAAGCTGGGGTTGACACGCTAAGGGACTCTTTTTCCAATATCATTTAGCTTCAGAACAAATTCCTTTTTCTAAATGTTGAGATTTCTAGAGAATCAAATAGGTTCCCTTAATGTCAAGGTCATGAACTATATATTTTAGGATCTTATCTTTGCATGGGTTTTGGATTTAACTTTCTAGAATTGTTTTGAAATACATCGATTTTCTTACACCTTAGACATGATAATTGAGGCTAAACAATGAAATATATTGCCCTGAACGTGCGCAGACACATGTGTTCTTGTGTGTTGTTTTTTTTCTTTTTTTGGGTGGGGGTGTAAATTGTGTTTGTATCTCTTTCAATAAACCGTAATTAGATAAAGGTTTTAGAAGATGCTACAGTTCATGTTATAGCTTTGGTGCATGGATCACATGACCTGATCATTTTGTGGGAGGATTTGTTTGTGCTTCTTCTTATAGCCGATGAGTGTTAATCTGCTAGGTTCCTAGTATCTAAATAACCATTTTAGTGATTAGCAGTTGTCTACCATTGTTTTTTTCTCTTACCTTTTCAAATGGATCTCTTTTTTGTCATATGCAGATAGGTAAAATAATGTGTTTCTACAGTCTTTTACATAAAGTATATTTGCTTATTTTACATTGTTCTTTCAACAATAATATCAGCCAAGCTATGGAGCAAAGTTTGCTTTCATTTGTTTCATGCTACTGGAGATATTTGCTTTGCCTTTTGGAAAGAAATCTGTCATAGCGAGAATATGTAAAGATTTGCTTTTAGCTGTAAAGTTACTTGAAGGTTTTTTAAAGTTCAAAACAAATGATGATGAATTGAAAAAAAATATTAAACAACAACATGTGGGATTTGCAAGATGACCGGGGTCTACATGTTCTAAAAATAACTTATTATTACTTGTTGCAACGTTTAAAATGATGTTTTGTTTATTGTATAATTTTTTTAAAATGTTATAAATTTTGCAAAGAAGATGTAGTTTTTTTGTTGATGGCTGAGGGTTTTCTGCTTGTTTATGATAGAAATAAAGAGATGAAAGAAACAAGATACATATACTTTGAAGATCTTGTATTGATGTTCCTTTTTGAACAAGTAAGTGATAACTTACTATTATTCATAATGTATGATCTCACAAATGACTTGATAAAATTTATGTATGGAGAGTTTGCTGTTTGTTTAAATTATGGTGATTCTTGAAAGGTTTCTAAAAAGACTCGTCATTTACTATATGTAAGAATTAGATCTGAAGATCTAGACAATCTCGTTTGCCTTTTAAAAAAATTATTTCATTACTTTACAGTGTTCAATGATTGAAGAAGAGTAGAGACAAAATTTGTGATATTTTTTTGATTATTTGATCTTCTAACACTTAATCTTTACGTCACGTGAGAGAGAAATATTGAACAATAACATGTGGGATTTGCGAGATTGAGTGTTAGAACATCAATAAGTAAAAAAGCCTTACCAATTCTGTCTCGACTCTTTTTCAATAATTGAATACTGTGAAGTAATGACTTAATTTTTTTTAGAGGCACATGAAATTGTCTAGATCTTCAGATCTAGTTCTTGCATATGATAAGTGACGAGTCTTCTTAGAAATCCTCCAAAAATCACCATCATCTAAACAAATATCAAACTCTCCATACACAAGTTTTGTCAAGTCATTGTAAGGTTATGCATTACAAATAATGGTGAGTTATCACTTGTTCAAAAAGAGATATTGATACAAGATCTTTGAAGTACCTATATTCTATTTCTTTCATCTCTTTATTTCCACTATAAGCAAGCAGAAAACCCTCAGCCATCTATAAAAGAACTACATCTTCCTTGCAAAATTTATAACCTTTAGAAAAAAATTGCACAATAAGCAAAACATCGTTTTAGACGTTGCGGCAAACAATAATAGGTCACTTTTAGAACATGTAGATCTCAATCATCTCGCAAATCTTACATGTTGCTGTTCAATATTTTTTTCCATTCGTCAACATTTGTTTTGGATTTTAAGAGACCCTAAGTAATTTTACAGCTAAAGGCAAACCCTTGCATCTTTTCATTATGGTGGAGTGAAACATTTATTCAAATGGTAAACGGGCACTATGATTTGCATCACTAAATGCATATTCTGAAAATAACAACTAGCGCTTCTTACTGTTTATTCTCGAAATAGGATGAAGAGTTTGTAAAAGATTAGGGTGGAGATTTTGCACTAATGATGATCCTCCACTCTTCTTGCGTGTTGAAATGATAATCTTACTTCCCTTTGCCCCGACCATCAAAGGTGTGATTAAAAAATTTCGGACAGAAGTTAGTGTTGAAAGTTGATGTCCAAGATCAGAAGACCATGACCAGGATCATCAAGACAGTTGTTTCTCTGTCAGGTATTAGAATCTTCTATTCTATGCTTATTTTGATTTTAAAAAAGTAAACTTGTATGTGCAATAAGTGGTTTGATAATAAAAAAATTAAAATGGGATGACCCATCAATGAAGAAAGATTTGACAAATTAAATGGGATTTTGATTCTTGCAACTGAAGGGCAAGAAATCAGTAGAAAAGGGACTCGATCAAACACATCTGACACATGTTTGTCAGACCCTGAAATCTTTGGTGAAGATATTTTTCCAAATTCCTCGAGAAGTTGATCTTGTTGAGTCTGAGATTGAAGGCAATTTTTAGATTTCAATTTTAGAGTGTTTATCAGAATCATTCTTGAAGAATAAACAAAAGATGATGAGGTAGAAGATAATAGAAAAATTAATCAAGATGATGGTGAATTTAACTTGGAGATTAGTAAGAAGCAACAGACAATTAGGTGAAACAAGGGCTCAACAAGGTTTCTTTGATTGTGTTGTTGAACTTGTTCCGCGCGGTGTGAAGTTGTTGGGGGGACAGTAATGGCTTGTTTGGGCAACTATTTTGTCTGTTTTCAATTTGTTAGCAAGTATATTGCAGAAATTGAGCCCACACACGAGCCGCTTTGGAGAAGAATTGCGGTATTTTGTACTGTGGAAGATGGACTATACTGCTATGTTTTGTGAGAACCAATTGATTTGTTTTAAAAATGTGCAATTGCATGAATTGAGCAAACGATTCCGAGTTATCTTGATAATGGGGTGGTGTTGCTTGCTAAAAGAAGGCGTGCCATCTTTCGAGTTCTGTCCCTTGCTGGCAAAAAGGTGGCAACGGGAGGTAGTGGAAGACTGGCCCAGGATTTCTCACAACACTGAGATAAGAGATGAATTTTGAAAGATCAAATGAAAAGGCAGTTATCCCTGAGCTTCTCTTTCATTCATCCACCACAATAAGGTACCATAACTAAGAAAACGTTTCTTATTATGTTAACAACAGTGATACCAGAATAAGATTTCCATGTTATATGTTGGCAGAATTTCTCACTGACGCTTTATGAATTCTTAGCAGGATTTTCCTTTCTCTATGCTAATACTCCCGAGGCGTTCGTGCTCTAAAATCAGTTCATTTCCGATTGCCATTGACTAAGAGAACAGCAGAATTCTGGGATTGTTATAATTTGGAGCTCTGTGTAGCCAACTTTTGCTTCTACTCTGATATATTTTGAATCCAGTTTTCAGTACATGTTGGAACCCCGAAAATTTTGGTGGAAAATATTGTGTTGAAAGAGATGATATTTTAGTGCAATGATTTGAAATGCATGCAATAATTTGTAACTATTCTTTTGTCCCGTTTTATTCATGGTGATTCTTAGTGCTCCTCTGCTCGCCTGTAGTAAACAAATGGGTATCAGAATTCAGATTAGATCTTGCTTAGGTTAGTCATTGAGTTAGCCACTTTAACAAGCTCTTTTGCAGTTTCAGCCAATAATAACTGCGACAGAGTTCTCTCAATTTGCTCACTACAAGTGTTGGATCAATGTCCCCTACCACTATCACCATAGTTTTTAAACCCGGACCGACCCGGCGACCCGGTCGAGACCCGGTCAAAACCCGGAACCCGAGTCTTGGACCGGGCCGGGTCTTAAAACTATGACTATCACTGTCAATTTCTTGTCCTCTTTGTTCATGGAGATTGGATACAACCCTGCAAATTTCCAATGCAAAAAACACTAAGTTTTCCGAAAGTTTTGATTTTCTTTAAATCGGGAAACAGGATTTATTAAGAAGAAATAAAACCACTATTTATCAGAGTAGAAGAGAAAAGTGCAAATGGGCCAGGTAGAGAAATTCTTCCATTCTATCTCAGATTCTAGCCACCTGGGAGAACTAATAAGACGAGTCCTGGTTGATTCTGCATGGAAGTAAACATACTACGTGGTGTTTAATATCCATGGTTGATAGAGATGATGACTGCGTAGGACTAACAAGATGGAAGCACAGCTTTTTTCCCTGCCACGGAGAGTACTCGCTAAACATCTACTCGATTAATCTGCCACGGAGAGATTTGAACTACAATCAACTTGGAAAGGTAGCTGGGTGGGGGGAGCGGAGGGAGAGGCGGAGGCAGAGGGTAAGCAAGTTTCTTCGGATTCCACGCTTGTGTTTTGGGCTTTCTTAGGCCCGGATCTATTACTTGGGCGGGATACTTTTATTTATTATTTATTATGTATTTTGGACGGTGTTTTTTTTTAAAAAGTATTTTTAATTTAAAAAAATTAATTAATATTTTTTTAATGTTTTTATGGTTTTGATTTTTTTGATGTTAGAATAAAGAAAATATATATAAAAAATATTTTGATGTTAGAATAAAGAAAAATTATTTTGAAAAGCATTTTGTTTTTTTTTTTTTAAAAAAACATCTATGAAAGAAAGCATGATGTTTTATTCTTATTATTTTACTTTAGTGAAAAAAATAATAATTATCATGTTTTTTGGAATAAATATCTCATATATGTGTGGTGCGTGTACAAAAAAAATCAGTATTTTAATTAATTCACATTTTATATATCTTTTAATTTTATGAGAAATATTTGCATTGTTTCCTATTATAGAACAATGTCTTGGAGTAGTTGATTAAGGCAAATAGAACAAATCCTTTCATTAAAAGAATTATTTCAAATCTTCTAATTAATTTGCGTTGAAATTTTCACGTTTCCTATTTTAGCATTATTCCTAATTGTACTTCACTTTCTTTGTTTTGATTTTTTTCCATTTTCCATAATTAAAGGCAATAATAAATATTTTTCGCTATTGAAACCTTCTTTATTTTAGAGTTGTTTTTTTTTTTTACCACAATTAAAGGCAATTACAGGTATTTTCCTAATTGGACTTCATCTTCTTTTCAAAGTTCCACAACTAAATATATATATTTTCACACCAAGGCTTATAGCTCAACGGTGACAAGGGTTTCCTTACCTCTGCATCCTGGGTTCAAGCTTTAGCGTGTACGCCTGTCACCCCAGCGATGCCTTATCTACTTACTGGGCTTGCAGGATGTTCAGTGAGTTCGGAAATTAGTCGTGGTGCACGTAAGCTGGCCTGGACACCTCGAGTTACCAAATATATATATATATATATATATATATATATTTCGGATTTTTATTTTAGTGAATACTTGTTAAATAAGTAAAGTGTTATTTTTATTCAACAACCAATCGAAAAGAGGGTAACATGTACATTAAAAGAAAAAATAACTTCAATTCTTCATCAGTCATTAGAAGAGGAAATCACCTTTTATTCTGCTATCTTTTCGTAGCCTGAAGTTTGCCGAACTACTTAGAATTTTGATATTTGTTTTGGACGGTAAAAATCAGAACTTTACAACATAGAAAATCTTATGACAACACGCAGAGACTGTGCAACACAGTGCCACAGAGCTTTCAAAAGTGGTTCCATGGCCAGTAACTTCACTGGATTGCCAAGTTCCAGAGTCAACATTATCATAACCCAATTTTTGACCATTTTATTTTTAGTTATTATTATTATTATTTTATTTACTGCAAAGAATTAAAAAAAATGATGATGAAAAATAATAATGATGAAAAAACAAGTAAAATAAAATAAGTGAAGAATGAATTAAAATTTGGGCTAGGGGCAACATGATTAAAAGTTTTCGGGTTTAATTAAACTTTGGAATTAATCTAATTAAGCTTGGAATTAATTTAATTAATCAAGTCAAGGGTTTAATTGAAGAATTGATAAGTTTTGAGACTTAATTGAGCTTGAAATTAATTTAATTCATCCAATTAAGGGTTTAATTGGAGAATTGATACGTTTTGAGATTTAATTGAGCTTGGAATTAATTTAATTAATCAAATTAGGAGGCTTAATTGGAGAATTGATAAGTTTTAGACTTAATTGGACTTGGATTTAATTAAATTAATGAAATCAGGGACTTAATTGAATAAATAGCAAAGTTTGGGGTTAATTGGGGGCACAATTGCAGCAGATTAAAGTCCAAGGACTAACTGGTAAAAGGCGCTGAAATTCAGGGGCAATTACAGTTTAAACCAGAGACTTAATTATAAAATCTTCGGAACTTCATGGGCCAAAACGCAAATGGCCATCTCATAAACCAAAACGGCGTCGTTTGAAATAGCACTGTTCATCTTCTTCGTCTTTAACCAGGGACCGTTTCCAGCAGTTATGGGCAGTAATCATCCGCTCACCTCAGTTATGGACGTTTTAATGTTGCCGTCCCTCTACATGCCGTCCGTTACCACCGATCAGACTCTATAAAACAGAGGAACAACGAAGAAATCAGGGGGGAGAAAAAAAGGCAGAGAGGGAGACCGGAAATGACATGAAAAAAACCAGACTTTGTTTCCTCTGTTTCTACTCAAGGAAACAGAGGAGGTGAAGAAAAATAGCAAAGAAGGAGAGACCCAAGGGGGGAAGGAGCAGAACCGAAAGAGAGAGAGGCTAAACCCAGACACAAAAAAAAAACCAGTGAAACGGAGAGAGACCACGAGCAGCGGAGGAAGAAAGCAGCTAGCCCACCAGTCCTCCATCACGTCTCCGTTTCTCTGCTTCTAGAGAGGAAGTAACACCGGGAAAACAACAAGAAGCAAGAACAGAAACTATACAGAGGGGAGCAAGTTTTCTGCCCCTGTTTCTTCTCACAGAAACAGAGGCGTTCGTGCCTCACGATCGTGAGGCACGAACGCGTGAAGGAAGGCCATTCTTTGGCCACAGAAGAGGAATCACAGAACCGAAAGGGGCAGAACGGAGGATAGAAAGAAGAAAACAGAGAGCACGAGAAAGCCAGAGAAAAAGCACAGGAAACAGAGCATGCACAACGTAAAAAAGGGAGGAGAGAACAGAAGGATAAAGAAGACAGGGGAAGAGGATAAAGACCGAGAGAGGGAGCATACAAAAAGGAATACAGGAGGGAAATAAAACGTGAGAGACAAGCAGATGGAGCAAGAGAAAATTTGAAAGCAGGAGCGTCTTCCTCAGCATTCTCGCGCGAATTATCTGCAAAAGAACCAGGTAAGTCTTTTGCTTTGTTCTCCCTGCTTTTCGTTAATTAATTATCGCCTTTTGTTTTTTTTTTTTTAAATTAGCTGCTCATGCACGCGTGATTTGGTTCACGCGTGCTTCATGTGGCCCAGCCGGGTCACTGGCTTGGGCCAGTGACCAGGCTGGGCCGGCTGGGCCAGCCCAAAAAAATAAAAATAGAAAAAATAAAAAAAACAGAAAAATAAAAAATAGAAAAAAATAAAAAAGTGTATGCATGAATAAAAATGATGTAAACTTATTGGTTTATTCACTGACACCAGAGTCAGGAATAAAAATACTGGTTTAAATTTATATTATTTTTATTCGTTGTATTTTATTTATTTAGCTAGAAAAATAAAAAAATATGTGCATGCAAAAAAATAAATTTGTTTTAATTTATTTATTCACGGATGCTAGAGTAGGGAATAAAAAATATTGATCTAATTTAATTTTCGTAGCTACGCATTTTTACCAACGCCAGAGTTGGAATTATTCGAGCTTGAATATTCACTGGCGCCAGAGTCAGGAATATTATAAACAAATCGTCATAGCATAAACTAATAAATATTTAGCAATTTAAGACAAAAACCAGCAATGCAGTCTGCTTTAGGTAGAACGTTTAAGGGGTGATAATATCTTCCCTTTTACGTAACCAATCCCGAACTATAGAATCTCTGTTGACCAGTTAGGGTTCCTAGTGACCATAATACTAGGTGGCGACTCCTCAAACAAGATATTTTCCCCTAAAAAAACCGGATATAGAAATTTGTTTTTTTTCCATAATTCAAGAGATTATTTTTTAGGATCGCCGCGATGTCGGGTGCGACAAACATAATGGCCATGAAGAAGAGGATCCAACCACAAGTGTTTATCTGGCGTGAAAGCCATGATCTTTCTGATTGTGCTTGTATATATGGTATGTAATTTTAGGATATGTGGAACCCTAGTTTCTTCATTTTTGTTATGCGCTGTGTCATCTTATCCATGGAAGTTCCTTCTTTATAGCCCTCTCTGCAGCCTGCTCGAGTCTCTGTTATGTATTCTGTCTTGACTCTGTATAGCCAACTTTGAATTTTTAACTTATAAATTCTAACTTATACTACACTTTAAAAAAAAAAAAAAATTTAAGTTGTTTTTACCATCATAGTACTAACTTATATTTATTTTAAATTATTGTTATCGTATTTTTTTTTAAATGATTCTTTAATTATCATTCAAAATCAAAAGTTATTTTTCATCATTCTTGTTAAACATTCCCTATATAATTAGCATGATTGAAAACTTTAAATCTAATTATTTTCCCAATATTAAAAGCCTAAACTAAATGGAAAAAGTGAATGCAAATCCCTTTTTCTTCTGCAGACAACTAATAGTAAGAAAAAAATCAATTAAAACAAAACCTAAGAAATAAAAAAAAAATAGAAAAACTAAGCCACGTGCCAAACTTCTATTAATTAATGGCAGTCGTCAATTGAAGATTGGCAAATTGATGGAGAGCACAAGTCTCGGTCATAGTTTTAAAACCCGGACCGGCCCGACAGGTCGACCCGGGACCCGGCCGACCCGGGCATGGGACCGGTCCGGGTGGAGATCAAAACCCGCTTGGGAATTGGCCGGGCCAGACCCGGTCAACTCGGGACCCGGCAAGACCCAGCCGCAAACCCGTTGACTTTTATTTATTTATTTATTATTTTTGCTAAAACGACGTCGTTTTGATTTTTTAAAAAAAATAAAATTTTTTTTTTGACCCGGTCAAAACCCGGAACCCGGGCCTTGGACCGGGCCGGGTCTTAAAACTATGGTCTCAGGGAATAAAAACTATAGTTGGAAGATATCAGTTTTTTAAAAAAATTAATTTTTTTTTATTAAAAATTATTATTTTTATATATATTTTGAATCGTTTTAATATGTTGATTTTAAAAATAATTTTTAAAAAATAAAAAAATATTTTTTAATATAAAAAATATTTTAAAAATAATCACACCCACATTTTCAAACAATCAATAAATCTTATATAGCAACAGCCCTTGCTCCTCGTCCTTGGTGGATTTGCAACTAAAGAAGTAAATGTTGAGTGTGTTTGTGTGTGTGTGTGAGAGAGAGAGAGAGAGAGAGAAAGGAGGGGAGAGGGAGATTAGTAATTTTTGTTCTGATGGAACCTGTAAAAAGTCATTAATACAGCTCTGAAATTAATTATGGGATTGTGTTTCATACCAATTTCTTCAAATCTTTCAGCAATCACTTATCTGAAGAGATTCAATAAGGGCGTGTTCGTACTCAATGTTTCAACTGGAGTTTGACAGCTCGGAAAGCTACCTTGGCCGGCAATTTCATTGAAGGGTCGAGAGGAGAGTGATCTAAGTCGAGACTTCAGGGTCAGGGGAGCCATTCACTTGAAGGGCTTTCCATGCGTAGGCGTACATGACAAGCAGATAAAAGCATAGGTTCACAGAACTTAGAATACCTAACAACTTGTAATATTTGTCCAGACGAATTTTACGCAGAGTGCCATGAAACCAGCTGCCAGACAAAGTAAGAACAAGTGCCGCACTCAGGAACTTCCCAACGCCAATTGCAGACTCGTTGAATGGCGATTCATAATGTTCCAAAGATTCATCTACATGGATATTATAAAAATCAGCTAAGCCATCAGCAACCAGTCCTTCTACGAGTCCTATCAGGATAAACTGTGGAACCAGCCATACTGTGCTCATTGGAAGTTCAACATCTCTATGTTTTTTAATAAGATTCAATCTACGAGTCTCAACCAGCTTTGATACCATGCAACAGATTATAGAGCACGCTATCCCAATTGCGATTCTCACGAGTCCCACACGATGCTTCAGAAGTTTTTGAATCCATATCGGTCTAACATGATGCATCGGAATTAGTTTTTTAATCCATCCGGATACTAAAAAGTCATGGACGTATGGAACTATAACTGTTACGAAACCCTGAAGTAGAAACAGAACATTTATAGACAAAACAGAATCAGAATAGAGGCTTTCACTTTGCACAACGAAGAAAGTCGAACCCGTTGCCAGAACGAGACCGTGGATGGGGAGTGCTGTCCACATTGGAAGCAATGCAAGAAGTTGCTTTACTCGTTGCACATCTCGGACTGGGAAAAGTCTCCCGTTTTGCTCCTGTTCTTCAGCTGAGAGGGCCTTGGATGTCTCTAAAAGAGCAGCTTTGTCCAGCCACCTGTGTACACCACCGCAGAAGATCAGATCAGAAGGGAAAAGAAAGAGAGCAGAGGAGATAGGGAAAGAAAAAGTGATACTGTCACGGCTTGGACCTTGGGGAAGGGCCTGTTTTGCAACTACAAGGGTTACAGATGCAATACTAAGTTGGACTTGTTGTCCTCCCTGCCCAAAGGGCATGGTGGCATATAGATCCATAAACAATCTACGTATCTCATCCAAATTCCCATAACCCATTGAAATGGGCTACGGGAATCACAATACTACACCAACCTGATGATTCGAATGTCGGGCAATAGAAGCAATCCACCACTATTATTCATGTAGTAGTCATTGGGTTCACGAGCGTGTTGCAGGTAACGCTTCACAAAAGCTGCCTTAAGAACTCTATAAATAACGATAAGGGGGCTTCCAGTTGGTTTGTCGTGGTAGTAAGAGCTTTTTCCTAACGCAAAGGTTAAACCAGCCAATGCCATAACCAAAAATGAAATCACAGCGATCGTTCCCTGATCAAAAACTGATCTGGCCATTATCACAGACGAGACGGTGCCCACCGTAGAAGCAAAACGCCACCAAAATTTTCTTCGAACCTCAGCTTTTTCATAATCTATCACCTCGTCAGCTTGGTCGTTATCTGCGTTAAGGTTAGGTTTATGCTCGACTAATTGATCACGTAGAAATGCTTTTAAACAAGGATCCCGACTTGCCCTGCCCACAGTTGCTAGTACCATCATCAGATAAAGTAGTATAATCACGTTGGAGGGTGAATTGCCCCAGAACCGGTTAGCAAGAAACCATAGCAACAGTCCCTGCAGCAAAATGGACGTTTAATTAGTTGCAAATTAATGACTATAAATTAAAGCACTAAAAAATCGATCGAAAAGAATAGGAATATTAAAAAAAATTCCGTTATAGCTGTTTTCATTTGAAAACCAAACAAATAATTAAAAGCTAATTTATATACTATTCGCCTAAATTTGTCATATAATTGCTAGTGTTGACAGAGAATATCAACTTTTTAGCATTTACAATAATTTTTGTAGCTCGAAACTCAAATAATATATGAACTCAATATATAACTCCTCTTTTTTTTTTTCTTTTTTTTTTTATATAATATGAACTCAATAACTTAAGTAAAGTTACAAGGATTACTATACTAAAAAAGTTGGGTTGCCACTCTCTCCTTCACTGTGAGGCCTCCTTTTTTGTTTCATATTATTTTTTTTTTTCTCTTAATTTTTTTTCCATTCTACCTTTTCTTTTCTATTTTTATCTTAGATTTTATTTATTGATTGTTTGAGTTATCTTTAAACTAACTAGATTAAATTAAGATAATTTTTACATAATTTAATTTTTAACTTGAACAAGACAATAGTTTAATCGAAAAATTTCAAGATAAACATATTAATCCGAGTTTGATATAAATATCAAATAATTTTTTATAACCTGAAATATTTTAGTTATATTAAAAAAAAAAAATTATTTCACCTATAGCATAGCACAGTAATATTCACACTAAATAATGAAGATGGACTGCTCTAGAAAACAGTTGACAACATAAAAGAAAAATTCCACGTGTAGAATGATTTTCATTGACTAGATTTTCTTGAATAAGCTAGACCAGGTTTTCAATATTTTCTATTAATTGTTTTTTTCAAAAGGGTATTAAATTTATATGAAACAAACTGGATACAAATTCAAGTATAAGAATAGAGTGAAACTTCAAGCGTGTATATATATATATATATATATATATATAGAGAGAGAGAGAGAGAGAGAGAGAGCGAGCGACTTACGCATGCATATGAAGCAGTGCTGAAAACTATTGCTTTATAAGGTCCTGTGTAGGCATCGGCTATGCTAGCACTGAGAAAAGTGCAAATGACATATAAACCTTCTTGAACATTCAGAGCAATAGCAGCTAGTGGAAGCGGTAATTTCCCCAGAACAATTAAGTAATCCATCCACAGAAACACCACAGCATTGTTTACGAAGCTGTGGCTAGAAATCAAACCTAAATTCACAAAACATTTTGAAACAAAGCTTGATGAGCATGTTAATCTCCACTCAAATAAGACTAATTAAACATTTTGAAACAAAGCTTGATGAGCATGTTAATCTCCACTCAAATAAGACTAATTAAACATTTTGAAACAAAGCTTGATGAGCATGTTAATCTCCACTCAAATAAGACTAATTAAACATTTTGAAACAAAGCTTGATGAGCATGTTAATCTCCACTCAAATAAGACTAATTAGCTGAACAGATCAGGAAACATCACCAAGGATGAAGAAGACGGCCTTCGTAAAATAGACATGAAGTTTGACCCAGCCAGTTACTCTACAGAGGGCGCTGAGAAACCATGACGGACGCACCAGTTGAAAGTTGATAATAAGTGATATAAGGTTCCTTTGTACAGAAGTAGCCATTTCACCTAAAAATGGGCAGACAATATTATGCAAGACGATATTATTATATATATAGTTTAGATGACGCGAAATTGAGGAACACGGGAAATGCCAAAATCACTACTTACATGGGCAATTTCTTCTGTTTCGCTATATGATGTTGGCTCACAGCACCAGGATTAATTAAGCCGTTGCTCACAAACTTGCAGGACCTGCGCAGCCTTGAAACAATGTTGCTCGCTCTTCAACACATAATGGAAGACTTAATTAATCATACAGGCTTTGATGTTGTATTTTGATTTCACATCAATCGACTCTTGACAGCTTATTATTATTACAAGAAAAGTCAAAACATGTAGGGATTTCAGTGTAGCTTCCAAATTACTGAGGCTTGTTAGAGTGACTTTTCCAAATATCATACCAACATTCTTCTCAAGTTGATTATGACGTCCGAATTAATAAGAAAAAGGAAATTGTTAAAATATTAACCCAACGATTCCTTTTTAGAAAACGATTTTTTGGTCAAGTAAGAAGTGCCTTTCTTGAATTAAAAAGAGAGAGAGAGAGCTAGTGAGTAGAAAAGAGAATGAAGGAATTTATTAAATTTATCTAGATGAGTTTTTAATTCTTTTTCAAAGAAAATGAGTATACTTCATTCTGTTACTAAGATAAAACTAGGGAACAATAGAATTTATTCATAATAAGAAGGATTCTAAAATCATCTTCATTAATTACAACTCAACATTACTATAAAGTCCAACCAATCACAAACTTTTAAATATGTAAAAAATAACTATGTCAAAGAGTACTGTTTCATTATAATAAAATATTAGTTAGAATATTATTTAACAATTTTTATAAGAACTATTTTTTTTTTTTTCAAAACGAGAGAAATTAATTTATAAGTTTAGTTAAGTTTGTTTGATAATGAGTTGTGTGTTTATCACATGGTTTTGTTACCTGTAGCTTGTGGTTAAGAATAACATTTATAATACAGCAGTGGTGTGTCTATATATATATATATATATATATATATATATATATGCTTGAAAACACGTGTGCAAAGAAGGACCTGAAATCACGGAACAAAATCAGGAGAGAGAAGGAGCCTTAAATCACGGAAGTGAAGGGGAAGAGAAAAGGCTCGCGCGTGCGAATCACTCGTCAACAAGTGGAAGGGGCTGGCAGCTGGCTCGCTTTGGGCGGCATGTGAGGACTCAAACTGCCTCCAACGCGTATGATGAAACTCGAGAGCTGGTTTAGGTCTAAAGATCAATGAGGGGATAAGGGCAGATTACCAATTTACCATGAACACCTTTCATCATAGTTTTCAGAATCGGCTTGTGGCTGGTCCGGTTTAAAGTTTGAATTCTAAGTTTTGATTGGATTACCAGCTTGTTCAGATTAATTTTTTTTAAAAATTAAAATGATATAATTTATAAAAAAAATATTAACGGATCACAACTAGATTTTTGATCGGATCACCAGGTCACGTCTAACTTTTTCTTTTTTTATTTTTTCTTCAACTAAACCCGGTTTTAGTTCTAAATTGATCTAAAGTTTCAAAACTATGCCTTTCACTAGTTTTTTTGACACTTACATACCTTTTTTTTTTTCTCAACTCTTCTTTAAAAAAAATGTATAAAATAAAAAGAAAACTTTTCGATACAATTTGGTCAGCTATTAAAAAACTGCAGTCATTTTATAAGTTTTAGCACCTTTTCAAATCTTATTTTTGTATCCAATATTTGAAAACAAAAAAAGGAAATAAAAAAAGAAAGAAAAACGCAAAAAGTTGACTAGACTTAATAAAAAACCACTTGACCCGGTTTAAGTCAAGTTTGATGTTAATGACTTTTCATTTTCATAACCACGTGAAGACTTTTTCGAACGTCAGCCATTACATCAAACAGGGTCCAAATTTCAAAGTCGATAAGATGGTTCCTCCCTTTTTTAAGATGCTGGGTATTTTCTCTTCTGAAGCAGTCAAAGCAGCCGAAGACATTTCAGAGCAAGCAAACGATTTCCAAAATAACCTTTACCATGACATTCCATGCTGAAAACCTAGAAGTTTTTGAGGAAAAGGGAAATGCGTGGTCCTAGTCCTAGAGCACAGATCTTTTTGCTAGTTGAAATGGAGTTTGGATCTTTCGCAACCAGCGGGAAGTATCCTACTGAGACATCATATAACAACGTAAGAAGTTTAATATTTTTTTTATTAATACGAATATTTAGATTAATTTATATATATTGTAATTAATTTCACAGTTTACATGTTGTGAAGTTAACTATTATAATTACCTGTGAAACTATAACTGTTAAACTCTAGAAAAAATAAAAAGTTTAGTACTTGTGTGCAAGAACGAAGTCAGAAATTTTTTTTATCTTAAGCTATTAAATAAATATATAAATACTTTTTAAGATCAATTATTAACTTAAGTACATAAATTTTTAAAATTAATAGTAAAGTTTTAATTCAAATACACTATTCAAAATATTAAAACACAAATTTAAAAGTACATAAAATTAAAGCAAAAGTAAAAATAAATTCACTATTAAAGTTATACCATTCGATGTTTTGTGGAATATAATTCATCTATAATTGAATCTAAATTGATATTGTAACAACCCCTCAACCAGGATAAAATAACAATTTCATGTCAACTGAAAAACAAAGTAATTAAATTTTCTCTCTCTTTTAATTCCTTTTTCCTTCACTTGATTCTTTCTTAGATTAATATTTTATATGTTGGACTTTATTAGTTTACAAAATTGTTCTCTCACTTTTTATTTTTTTCTTTGGAATTTTTTTTATGTTTTTCCCTTACTTTTTTCTATTTCTCTCTCGCCTTTTCTTTTCTTTCTTCTTCTATTCTGCTTCTGCTTAGTCGGCAACATATAAAGAAAGGAGGAGCTGATTTGTTTTATTTTTTAATGGCAAATAACCATTTTACTCTTAATGAGTCATTTTGCTTTTATTTGACGGTCTTTTTTTTTTTTTTTTTTTTTTTTTCTGTTAGCACTACTAAGCTCCGTTCATCCTAAACTCTTAACTAGATTTTATTCAATATATTTTAAGATCGCTCGTAAAATTTCAACTCGATCTGATGATCAGATTGAAAATTACATCCAATAACATAAAACTGATCAAATTGTGATTTTTTTATCAAATTTCTAAATTTCTCCAAAAATTCTGAAATTTTAACCCAAGTTAAAGCATCATATTAGAAGGCTCCATGTAAATTTTCAAATTTTTTTGATTATTTAATTGAGAATTATAATTTTTTTTTACATAAAACTAATTAAAATATATTGATAAAATCTTGACCTGGGCTAAAGCCCACCCCAGCCTTTGCCATGCCTCCGCCTATGTTTGTGTGTGCATTAATAGCATGCAAGACAGTAGTGAAGTTGACTCTCTAGCTCAGAAATACTGCCTTAAGAGACTCTACATACATGATCCTTGCATGAACGCACACTCTTGAGCTATCTCTTTGGAGCAATTATGTGAGTTCACAGTTACTATGTCAACCTAATTGAACACTGGAGTCCTGTCTTGCTCTAAAGAAACTTAAAATGGAATGAAGTGAGACAGACAAGCAAATTAAATCCTTTGATAAAAGATAGTGGGAGATGTGGGATGTGCTCTCTGTTGGCGTTGAATATACTAGTCTGCCTTGGTTCTGTAATTTTTACAAAATCATATGAACAAAATGTCATATGATCAGTGGCTCTTGAATCCACTATCCAATCATTATTATTGCTTTCCTTAGAAACAAGTAAGGCACTGCCATCACAACAACAATTGTTACCTTATTACCAAAAGGGGCAGTTATGAGCTCTTTTGACTTCACAAGCGGAGCAAGCAAAAGTTTGGGTTCTCCAGTCATAGGTTCTGCATTAACCATGACTGCTCTTCCAAATCCACCAACAGATTCTCTGTGTTTTCGCGCCTTAAGTTCAGTCCACCATTCTGGATAACCATGCAACTTAAAACACGTTTCACGGGTATGTTTCATGTTCCTACAATAAGAGCATCCATTACTTCCTCCCTCCACTTATCCCTTAGCCTGTGAAGGATTCAGTTTTCCTCTATTTGATGAGGAAGTCCCTGGTTTGGCCACCTGAAGTGTAAACTGATGTTGTGAATTAGTTCTCACTCCTCTAAAGATCATAGCAGCAGCTGGAATGGTTATATTATTTGATAGCATGACTGAGTTTCTCTGATATCTTCCTTTCGGACATAGGCATACGCTTGTTCTACAGTTGGAAACAGCTTTAGTTGAAGAACATCACTTCTGATCTTGTTAAGCCTGTCATCTAATCCATCAATGAAAGTATACACTCGATCCTCTTGCAAAAGAGTATTATATTTTTGTGTATCATAAACACACTCCATCAGGTTTGGGCGGCGAAAATCAATCTCCCTCCATAAGCCTTGAAGACAATTGTAATATGTCGCAATTATTGGTTCCCCAGAGTGTTTCATTCTAGTTACCCGTCTCTTTAAATAATATACCTAAGATGTGTCAGTCCCATCAAAATAGGTTGTAGCAATTGAATCCCTTACATGTTTAACCGTAGGAAATCGAATGAAGTTGCTGACCAAGGATGGATTCATTGAGCCAATTAACCATCCATTTACAACAGAGTTCTTTGTCCTCCATCTTCTAAATGTAGGATCATTTGGTTCTGGTTGTGGAAAATCACCATTTACATATCCCAGCTTGTCTTTTCCTAAGACGAACATCTCAATAATTTAAGACCATAAAGCATAATTGGTACCATCAAGTTTGATACCAATATGTGTTGCACTAATATCATGCATTAATGCTGGAGTCTGAGTTTGATTCTGAGTTATGGCTTAAGTCATTCTTGCCATAAGGTCTTCAAAGTTTGCAGCTGTATTTGGTTGGTCTGGTTCAACCAAACCGGTTGATGCTGCCGTCGCCTTCATTGTTGTATGTTGTTATTGTGGTAGCAACTTTCGTTGTAGTAAAGATCAAATAAAAGATCTCCGCTCTGTACCATGTTAACCTAAAGAGATTTCCTGCAAGAATTCTTTATACCTCTTTATTTCTGAAAAAGAATATATATATATATACATAGCATTGTATAGCCTTACTAGCTGTCTTTGGAAAGAAATCAACTACTATCTCATAACAATCAGGATTTACATAAATAGGAGATATATTTGAATATGACAGCTATAGTTTCTTATTGTATATAGATTTGTACAGCTCACGCCAACATGGTTCCGTTGCTGGGAGCTGGAACCATAGATATATCATCGTCAATTTTGTTGCCTAATACTCTATTAGTACCATCTCTTTCCAATAAATTAATATATGTGGGTCAAGCCACCGAAGAACTCAACTGTGTAGCGCTAATGTATCCAAAATTTTGTCTTTTTCAGGATATTCTCTTGAAAGAGATCATTGAGCATGGTACTAAGAGAGAGGGGTTATACTATATGAACGACTTTAGTTCGGGCAGAGTCAATACTATGAGTCGTATATTTAGTGCAAACGAAGAACAAATTTGGCTATGGCATTACTGATTAGGACATCCTTCATTTAGCTATATGAAGCATTTATTTCTGCAGTTATTTTCAACTTTGAGATATTCAGATTTTAGATGTGAGACTTGCATTTTAGCCAAGAGTCATCGTGTACCTTTTTCAATTAGTCTTAATAAAAGTGGTATTCCATTTATTCTGATCCATTCTGATGTTTAGGGACCTTCCCCTATTACAACTATTTTGGGTATACGATGGTTTGTGACTTTTGTAGATGACTGTACACAGATGACTTGGCTATACTTACTGAAACGCAAGGATGAGGTATTTGGTCTATTTCAAGCATTTCATGCTATGATTCAAAACCAATTTTCAGCAAAAATCTCTATTCTTCGATCTGACAATGAGGGAGAGTATATGAATCGAGATTTCTTAGTATATTTTCAAAGAAATGGTCTTCTCCATGAGTCTTCGTGTAGTCAAACTCTGCAACAAAATGGAGTGGCCGAACAGAAAAATCGACACATTTTAGAACTGCACGTGCACTATTGATTGGATCGAAAGCATCTGGTCGCCATTGGGATGATGTTATTATTGCTGTTTATTTGATGAACCGAATGCCCTCTAAGGTTTGGGATTTCAAAACTCCATTACAGGTTTTGTCACAACATGTTACTCTACCATCTCTACTACTTATTAAACCACATGTATTTGAGTGTGTTGCATTCGTTCATCTGCATAAAAATCAACGAACCAAACTTGAACCTTATGTTGTTCAATGTATTTTTTTAAGGTATGGTACCAACAAGAAGGGATATCGTTGTTATGATCCAAATAAAAAATGGGTCTTCGTAACAATGGATGTCACGTTTGTAAAGTCAGACAATTTTTATTCGTCACAAATATCAACTTCTCCTATTTGGAGGGAGACTTGGGATAAAGAGAAAAAGTGGTGGGATGGTCCTACTGAAGAAGTTGTGGTGACAGTAGCATCTCCTACAGAAGCTGCTGTTATACATGCTGAAGAAGCTATGGTGACAGTAGCACCATCACCGGTTGTAGATATTAGCCTAAGTGAAGACATCGTGGTTATAGAAGCTGAATCTGAACAAGAATAAGAGCTTAAATCTCCTAGTAGAAAAACCCCTCTTCTTGATGTACCCGATAGTGACAATCCTTCTCCTGAGAATATTCCTGAGGTAACCTCTCCTACATTATCTTCTAGCAATGTTTTGAGAGCTTGACTTTTGAGAGGATGCCACAATGGTGTGAATGGATTCCTAATGTTGCTGAAAGTGAAGAGAAAGCTTTTCCTCGCCTCCAAGTGCTTTGCATAAGTGAAGGTCCAAAATTAAAGAAAACCCTACCCAGCCACCTTCCTTCTTTAAAAGAACTCACAATTACAAAGTGTTCCCAACTTGTGCTTTCACTTCCAAGGCCTACAACCATTAACAAAATGTCTTTAAAGGACTCTTTAAATGACCATCCTCATATGGTGAAACTAGAGACTTTGACTTCGGGCGGGCACAGTCTCCTAGTTCAATCTTGCTACTCCTTAGATTCCTTACTGAAGCAAATGGAGCAACTCGGTTATTTTCACCATATGAGGGAGATAGAGAGATGATAGAAACATGATACAGGTGCTTTGAAGATCTTGTATCAATGTGCCTTTTTGAACAAGTAAGTGATAACTCACCATTATTCGTAATGCATGACCTCACAAATGACTTGGCAAAATTTGTGTACGGAGAGTTTGCTGTTTGTTTAGATGATGGCGATTCTTGGAAGGTTTCTAAGAAGACTCGTCACTTATCGTATGCAAGAACTAGATCTGAACAATCCTGTGGGCCCTGATGAAGTATAAAATTTGCGTATAATTTTGTTAATATCAAAGTTCTTTTTGGCAAACATGAATGGCGAGGAAATCGATGACTTTCTGGGAAGATTCCAGCCTCTTCGTGTATTATCTTTGCTCCATGTAGGTAAGTTGCCTAACTTGATTGGCAGCTTGAAACAACCATGGTATATAAACCTCTCAGAATCATCGGAACACAGGTTGTCTGAAACTGTGTGTACCTTGCACAACTTGCAGATACCAATCTTGCGTTGGTGCAAGAATCTTGTTGAGTTGCCAACCAACCTGATGAATCTAACAAACTTGTATCACTGGATATTAAAGGAACGAGACTGCAACAGATGACGCCTCAAATGGGTAAACTATCTAAACTTCAAACTTTGACTGAGTTTTTTGTGGGTAAACAAAATGGATCCAGCATAAATGAGATAGGAGAGCTCAAATGCCTAGAGGGAAAACTTCGTACTTGGATGCTTCAAAATGTTGTCGACGCCCAAGATGCTTTAGGAGATAATTTGGAAGGCATGAGGGATCTCAGAAAGTTAGATTTGAGATGGAGCAATGATTCGTATGGTTCTCTTGATGAACGCGTGCTTCATCAACTAAAGCCTAAAATGAATGTGCGTTGTCTTGTAACTGTTGGTTATGGGGGTTCAAGATTCCCTGCTTGGTTAATAGACCATTCTTAGTGGATCTTGAGGCTTAGTGAATGCCATTGTTCCTTCCTGCCACCACTCGGCCAGTTAGCATATCTAAAAAGACTTCTGATCAAAGCATTCGATAAAGTCGAGAGTGTAGGTTGTGAGTTTTATGGAAATTGCACTTCCACAAGCATTGCATTCAAATCACTCGAGAGCTTGACTTTTGAGAGGATGCCACAATGATGTGAATGGATTCCTAATGTTGCTGAAAGTGAAGAGAAAGTTTTTCCTCGCCTCCAAGTGCTTTGGATAAGTGAAGGTCCAAAATTAAAGAAAACCCTACCCAGCCACCTTCCTTCTTTAAAAGAACTCACAATTACAAAGTGTTCCCAGCTTGTGCTTTCACTTCCAAGGCCTACAACCATTAACAAAATGTCTTTAAATGACTCTTTAAATGACCATCCTCATATGGTGAAACTAGAGACTTTGACTTCGGGCGGGCACAGTCTCCTAGTTCAATCTTGCTACTCCTTAGATTCCTTACTGAAGCAAATGGAAGAACTGGGTTATTTTTTTACCATACATGAAATTAACATCCATGGTAGTTCACTCAAGTGCTATCCAGTGGAGCTTTTCCCCCAATTTAAAGCAACTTGACGTGAGTGGATGCCCAAGTTTTTAATCCCTTTATTTATCAGACGGAGCTTCCACTTCTACAAGCCCCTTAAAACACTGTAAGTGCTCACATCTGCAAAAGCTTTCATTATTTGATTGCTCAAATTTAAAATTAACGGATTGTTCCCTCCCTTCCTTTGTGATACTATAAATAAGTTGCTGTGGAGAACTTGAGTCATTTCCAACTTTGGGTTTGTCGTCATCTTCGACATTAAACGTTTTAATGTTTTAAATGTCTTAAGTTTAAGATGTTTTAAGAAACTTTAAAGCTGGAGATGTTTTAAAGACTTTTGTTGTTACTTTGCTATTCAATACATGGGTTGTTACTTTACTATTCAATTATTTGTAATGGTTTTATAAGCCAATTCCTTTTCATTTAATACTTGAACAGATAAACTTTTATAAACTTCAAAGATCTTTGCTTTAGAGTTTATCCATTCCAACACTTTGGTATCAGAGCTTTTAATCAGGCCTGATTGTGAGTGTTAGAGAGAAGAGAGAAAAAAAGGAGTGAAAAGTGAGACATGGCTGTAGAATTAGGAAGTTTCGTTCAGCCAGCCATTCCCAAGTTTGATGGTCATTACAACCATTGGTCAATGTTAATGGAAAATTTCCTCCACACGAAGGAATTTTGAAGTCTTATCAAAGAAGGAATTCTAATACTAGAAGCTGATGGCTTGAGACTAACAGCAACTCAGAGGAAGACGATGGAGGATCAGAAGCTAAAGGATTTAAAAGTCAAGAACTACCCATTTCAGACCATCAATCGAAACATTTTAGAAACAATCCTCGTCAAAGACATGACATAAAAAATCTAGGATTCCATAAAGCTAAAGTATCGGGGGTCAACTCGACTAAAGCGAGCTTAATTGCAAGCCCTGAGGAGAATTTTTAAAGTCTTGCAGATGAAGGAAGAGGAAGGGGTAGATGAGTATTTTGCAGATGAACGATTCCCAATAAGATAAAGATACATGGTGAAAAAATGGATCAAATGGTCATCATTGAGAAGATTTTGAGATCTATGGCCTCAAAGATTGATTATATTGTATGTTCAGTACTGGAAAAATCCAACAATTTAGACACTTTAACAATCGATGAACTGCAAAGTAGCATGTTAGTTCATATACAAAGAATGAAGGGGCATGTACAATACAGTGAAGAGCAAGTATTGAAGGTTACCTATGAGGATAGAGTTGGTGGTAGAGGAAGAGGACGTGGAATGTTTAGAGGTAGAGGAAGAGGTTGAGGGAGGCAGGAGTTCAACAAAGCACTGGTTGAGTGCTACAAATGCCACAAGCTACATCATTTTCAATATGAATGTCCTAGTTAGGAGAAGGCTGCAAACTATGTAGAGGCAGATAAAGAAGAGGAGGTTCTCTTGATGGCTCATGTTGAACCCAACGATGCAAAGAAGGAAGGAGTCTAGTTTCTTGACTCGAGCTCCTCAAACCATATATCAGGAAACAAACAGTGGTCTGTGGACTTTGATGAGCGATTTCGGCATTCAGTGAAGCTGGGGAACAATTCAAGGATGCTAGTAATGGGAAGGGGAAACATCAAGATAGAGATCAAAGGAATAATTCAGGTAATGACCACTATGTTTTATATTCCTGAGCTTATAAATAATTTGCTGAGTATTGGTCAATTACAAGAAAAAGGGCTAGCCATTCTGATTCAAGATGGAGCGTGCAAAATTTATCATCCCAAGAGAGGTCTCATAGCACATACTCAGATGATAACGAATAGGATGTCTGTCTTGCTTGCCAATATAAAAACACAAAGCTCAAACTGTCTTCAAGTCACAATTAAAGATACCATTGATCTCTAGCATTGAAGGTATGGTCATCTGAACAACAAGAGCCTTAGAATCTTGCATTACAAGCAACTTGTGAAAGGGTTGCCAAAACTCAAAGTTGTGAAAAGAGTGTGTACTATCTACAACATTGGAAGGCAGCATCATGAAACTATACCAAAGAAAAGTCAGTGAAGGGCTTTGCAAAAACTGCAATTTATGGTCCCATCACACCAAGCTCAAATAGCAACAAGAAGTACATTTTGAGTTTTATTGATGACTATAGTAGGAAGAATTGGGTTTACTTTTTGTCTAAAAAGAGTGAAGCTTTTATATTTTTTAAAGATTTTAAATGTCTTGTTAAAAACAAGTAGGAAGTGATATATGTTGTTTAAGAATTAGCCGAGGTGGTGAATTCACTTCGTATAAATTTAACATTTTTTGTAAATCTCATGGCATTAGAAGATAGCATACAACATCGTACACACCTCAGCAGAACAGGGTTGCAGAACGTAAGAACAGAACCATCATGAATATGGTTCGATGCTTACTGACAAAGAAGTAAATGCCCATGGTGTTCTAGCTAGAAACGGTTCGATGGACAGTACATGTGTTAAACAGGATCTTACAACAGTGATAAAAGGCAAGACCCTAGAAAAGTGCTGGAGTGGAATCAAGCCAACTATGGATTACTTTCGGGTTTGGAGATGCATTGGTGATGTTCATGTACCAGATATTAAAAGATCAAAGCTGGAAAATAAGAGTTACAAATGTGTACTTCTCGAGTACAATGACGAGTCCAAAGCATATAGGCTGTTTGATCCCATTGCCAAGAAGATTGTAATTAACAAAGATGTTGTGTTTAATGAAGGTGAAAGGTGGAACTAGGGGAGGAGTGAAGAAGAGGTGAAGCTCAATGTACTTGACTAGGGAGATGATGATTATGAAGATGACGAGCATGATCTCAATGACTCAAATAAGGATGAAGAAAGTGTAGACGCTAACCAAGATGAATCATCTGCTCAAAGTGCAGCAAGTAACCAAGATGAATCATCTGCTCAAACTTATTCATATAGAGGTAATTGAGAAAGTTCATCTTCATCTAGTCCATCTGGACTACGAGTTAGAAGAGCACCCAGTTGGATGCAAGATTACAAAAGTGGTGATGGTTTGTTAGAAAAGGAAGATTCATAGAATCTTCCTTTGTTCACTTCACAAGAAGACCCAACCTGCTATGAAGAGGCTGCGAAGAGTGAGAAGTGGAGGAATGCGATGGATTTAGAGATTGAAGCTATTGTGGAAAATAAAACTTGGAAATTGGTAAATCTGCCTATTGGAGCAAAGAAGATTGGTGTTAAGTGGGTATATAAAACTAAGATTAATGAAAGTGGGGAGGTTGAAAAATACAAAGCTTGTTTAGTGGCAAAAGGTTATGCTCAGAAATATGGGATAGACTATAATGAGGTGTTTGCTCTAGTGGCACGGTGGGATACAATTCACATGGTTTTGGCTTTGGTTACGTAGAAAGGTTAATTGGTGTTTCAATTGGATGTAAAAAGTGCATTCTTGCACAAAGAATTGAATGAAGTTGTTTTCATTGAGCAGCTGCAAGGATATAAGCAAAAAGGCAAAGAAAAGGTTTTCAAGCTAAAAAAGGCTTTATATAGTCTAAAGCAAACCCCTCAAGCCTAGTACAGTAAGATTGAGAAATATTTTTTCAATGAAGGTTTTGAAAGATGCAGTCATGAGTCTACTTTGTTTGTCAAAATAGAAACGGGAGGTAAGATTTTAATTATAAGTCTCTATATAGATGACTTAATCTTTAATAGTAATGATGCCTGCTTGATTGAGGAGTTTAAGTGCTCAATGAAGTCTGAGTTTGAGATAACGGATCTAGGAAAGATGAGATATTTCCTAAGTGTTGAAGTTCTTCAAAGTTCAAAGAGTATTCATTTGTGTCAGAAGAAATATGCCAAATATGTTCTTGATAGGTTTGGTATGGAGTGCAATTCAGTAAAGAATCCTATAGTGTCTCGTTCAAAGCTGACAAGAGAAGGTGGGGGGGGGGGAAAGTCAATGCAACTCAGTTCAAACAATTGATTGGTAGCTTCATGTACTTGACAGCTACTAAACCTGATTTGATGTACACTGTATATCTTATTAGCAAATATATGGCAGATCCAATGGAAGAGCATTTGCTTGCTGTAAAAAGGGTGCTTCAATATCTAAAGGGAACTCTAGAGCTTAGCGTGTTCTATGCAAGAGAAGGTGCAATAGAGTTGTTCACATATACAGATAGTGATTATGCTAGTGACTATGATCATAGGAAAAGTACTTCAGGGTATATGTTTAAGCTGAGTGGAGAAGTTATGGCTTGGGCTTCAAAGAAGCAGTCTACTGTAACTCTTTTTACAGCAGAGGAAGAATATGTTGCAGCAGCAAAATGTCCTTGTCATAGTGTTTGGATGAAGAAAGTATTCAATCATTTCAGCCCTTCTCAAAGTAAGTGTATTACTATGTTTTGTGATAACTCATTTGCTATTAAATTGTCTAAAAATCCAATTTTACATGGAAGGAGCAAACATATAATTGTGAGGTTTTATTTTCTACTTAATCTCACAATGGATGGAATGATTGAGTTGAAGTGTTGTGGTACCAGTGAGTAGCTTGCCAGCATTATGACCAAGCCTTTGAAGTTGAAGAGTTTCGTGAAGCTTCGAGAGCTGTTGGGAATGAAGTTTCTAGTTGAGGTAAACTGATTACTTTTGGCAATTTGGGAGGAAATGTTAGAGACATTAAATGTCTAGAGTTAATATGTTTTAAGACACTTTAAAGCTGGATACATTTTAAAGACATGGGTTGTTACTTTGCTATTTGGGTTATTAGTTTACTATTTAATTATTTGTAATGGCTTTATAAGCCAATTTATTTTCGTTCAATACCTAAACAGATAAATTTTTGTGAACTTCAAATATCTTTGCTCTAGATTCTATCTATTCTAACAATCTCCCGGAGTGTGTTTGTCCTCTAAATTGGAGTCACTTAATATCCATGACTGTCAGAAACTCTTTGCTCGCCTCGAGGAACTGGATTTGGATGGATTCTCTCTTTCAAGCTGTGAACTGCGTGGAATAAGCTCCTCCACAATCACCTCTTTTACAATGTGATCTTCCATATCTGGACTCCAAGTTGTTCAACGCCTATCCTTGCTCAAAGAATTCAAAACCTAATTTTTGCCGAGTTACAGTTCCGTGAAGGAAGAAATGTATCAACGGGAGATGGGAAAAGTTTGGTTCAATATTTCTCTCTCCCATGACGTAGAGATTGAGTGCTAAAACATTAAATGAGCAAAAGAGTCTCAACAATTCTATTTCTGCTCTTCTTCAATCATTGAAGACTATGAGGTAACGAATTAATTTTTTTATTCTATCAACAACTATTGCATCTGCACCTTATGTTACTAATTCTTTGTGAATTCTTAGCATGATTCTGATCAGAATTTTATTTTTCCATGCACATTTGGTGCTCTCAGTTTGTCCTTGTGTAAAACTGGGTCGTTCCTGATTGGGATCGCGGACTTCACGAACATCAGAAGCGGAATGTTTACAGAGCTAAATTATACTTTCTAGAACATATCAAATATCCTCATGAATATTACAGTGTTTCATACCAATTTCTTCAAATCCTTCAGCAATCACTAATCTGAAGAAATTCAATAAGGGCGTGTTCGTACTGATCAATGTTTCAACTGGAGTTTGACAGCTCGGAAAGCTACCTTGGCCGGCATTTTCATTGAAGCGTCGAGAGGAGAGTGATCTAAGTCGAGACTTCAGGGTCAGAGGAACCATTCACGTGAAGGGCTTTCCATGCGTGGGCGTACATGACAAACAGATAAAAGCATAGGTTCACAGAACTTAGAATACCTAACAGCATGTAATATTTGTCCAGATGACTTGTATTTAGAGTGTCATGAAACCAGCTGCCTGACAAAGTAAGAACAAGTGCCGCACTTAGGAACTTCCCAACGCCAATTGCAGCCTCGTTGAATGGCGATTCATAATGTTCCAAAGATTCATCTACATGGATATTATAAAAATCAGCTAAGCCATCAGCAACCAGTCCTTCTACGAGTCCTATCAGGATAAACTGTGGAACCAGCCATACTGTGCTCATTGGAAATGGTTCAGCATCTCCACGTGTTTTAATAAGATTCAATCTACGAGTCTCAACCAGCATTGATACCATGCAACAGATTATAGAGCACGCTATCCCAATTGCGATTCTCACGAGTCCAACACGATGCTTCAGAAGTTTTTGAATCCATACCGGTCTAACATGATGCATCGGAATTAGTTTTTTAATCCATCCGGATACTAAAAAGTCATGGACGTATGGAACTATAACTGTTACGAAACCCTGAAGTAGAAACAGAACATTTATAGACAAAACAGGATCAGAATAGAGGCTTTCACTTTGCACAACGAAGAAAGTCGAACCCGTTGCCAGAACGAGGCCGTGGATGGGGAGTGCTGTCCACATAGGAAGCAATGCAAGAAGTTGCTTTACTCGTTGCACATCTCGGACTGGGAAAAGTCTCCCGTTTAGCTCCTGTTCTTCAGCTGAGAGGGCCTTGGATGTCTCTAAAAGAGCAGCTTTGTCCAGCCACCTGTGTACACCACCTCAGAAGATCAGATCAGAAAAGAAAAGAAAGAGAGCAGAGGAGATATAGGGAAAGAAAAAGTGATAGTACTGTCACTGCTTGGACCTTGGGGAAGGGCCTGTTTTGCAACGACAAGGCTTACACATGCAATACTAAGTTGGACTTCTTGTCCCCCTACCCAAAGGAAAATCATGGTGGCATATAGATCCATAAACACTTTATATATCTCATCCAAATTCCCATAACCCATTGAAATGGGCTACGGGAATCACAATACTGCACCAACCTGATGATTCGAATGTCGGGCAATAGAAGCAATCCACCACTATCATTCATGTAGTAGTCATTGGGTTCACGAGCGTGTTGCAGGTGACGCTTCACAAAAGCTGCCTTAAGAACTCTATAAATAACTAAAAGAGGGCTTCCAGTTGGTTTGTCGGAGTAGTAAAAGCTTTTTCCTAACGCAAAGGTTAAACAAGCCAATGCCATAACCGAAAATGAAATTACAGTGATCATTCTCTGATCATAAACTCTGGCCATTATCACAGACGAGACAGTGCCCACCGTAGAAGCAATACGCCACCAAAATTTTCTTCGAACCTCAGCGTTGTCATAATCTATACTGATGTCTGGTTTACTAGGAACCTCGTCAGCTTGGTCGTTATCTGCGTTAAGGTTAGGTTTATGCTCGACTAATTGATCACGTAGAAATGCTTTTAAACAAGGATCCTGACTTGCCTGGCCCACAGTTGATAGTACCATCACCAGATAAAGTAGTATAATCTCGGTGGAGGATGAATTGCCCGAGAACTGGTACTTAGCAAGAAACCATAGCAACAGTCCCTGCAGCAAAATGGACGTTTAATTAGTTGCAAATTAATGACTATAAATTAAAGCTCTAAAAAAGCGATCGAAAAGAATAGGAATATTAAAAAAAAATTCCGTTATAGCTGTTTTCATTTGAAAACCAAACAAATAAAAGCTAATTTATATACTATTCGCCTAAATGTGTCATATAATTGCTAGTGTTGACAGAGAATATCAATTTTTTAGCATTTACAAGAATTTTTTAAGCTGGAAACTCAAATAATATATGAACTCAATAACTCCTCTCTGTTTTTTTGGATAATATGAACTCAATTACTTATGTAAAGTTACAAGGATTACTATACTAAAAACGTTGGGGTGCGACTCACTCCTCCTTCACTGTGAGGCCCACTTTTTTGTTTCATATTCTCGACTTTTTTTTTTCCTCTTTTTTTTTCCATCTTATCTTTTATTTTTTTATTTTTATCCTAGGTTTTTTTTATTGGTTGTTTGAGACTTTGAATTATCTTTGAACTAATTAAATCAATTAAGTCCAGTTGAGATAATTTTTACACAATTTGATTTTTAATTTGAACTATACAATAGTCAAATCGGAAGATTCTAATATGAACATATTAATCCGAGTTTAATATAAATATTAAATAATTTTTATAGGTTAAAATTTTTAGTTATATTAAAAAAATAAAATTATTTCACCTGTAGCGTATACCATAGTCATATTCACACTAAATGATAAAGATGGACAGCTCTAGAAAACAGATGACAAAGTAAAAGAAAAAATCCACATCTAAAATGATTTTTATTGACTAGATTTTCTTGAATAAGCTAGACAGGTTTTCAATATTTTCTATTGATTTGTTTTTTCAAAAGGGTATTAAATTTATATGAAACAAACTGGATACAAATTCACTTATAAGAATAGAGTGAAACTATGCGCGCGCGCGCGCGTGTGTATATATATATATATATATATAAAATAGAGCGACTTACGAATGCATATGAAGCAGTGCTGAAAACAATTGCTTTATAAGGTCCTGTGTAGGCATCGGCTATGTTAGCAATGAGAAAAGTGCAAATGACATATAAACCTTCTTGAACATTCATAGCAATAGCAGCTTGTGGAAGCGGTCGCCCCAGCTCAATGAGGTAATCCATCCACAGAACCACCACAGCATTGTTTACGAAGCTGTGGCTAGAAATCAAACCTAAATTCAGAAAACATTTTGAAACAAAGCTTGATGAACATGTTAATCTCCACTCAAATAAGACTAATTAGCTGAACATGATCAGGAAACATCACCAAGGATGAAGAAGACGGCCTTCGTAAAATAGACATGACGTTTGACCCAGCCAATTACTCTACAGAGGGTAGCTTTGAAAAACCATGACGGACGCACCAGGTGAAAGTTGATAATAAGTGATATAAGGTTCCTTTCTACAGAAGTAGCCATTTCACCTAAAAATGGGCAGCTCATTAGATAATACGCAAGATTATATTATTATATAGTTTAGATGACGCGAAATTGAGGAACACTGGAAATGTCAAGATCACTACTTACACGGTCAATTTCTTCTGTTTCGCTATATGAAGTTGGCTCACAGCACCAGGACTAGCCGTTGCTCACAAACTTGCAGGAAACAATGTTGCTCGCTCTTCAACACATAATGGAAGACTTATTAACCATACAGACTTTGATGTTGTATTTTCATTTGACATCAATCGACTCGTGACAGCATGTTATTATTACAAGAAAAGTTAAAATGTGTAGAGATATCAGTGTAGCTTTCCTTACAAAAATACTAACATTAAGGATTGTTACAGTGACTTTTTCAAATGTCGTACCAACGTTCTTCTCGTGTTGATTATGACGTTCGAATTTCCTGCTCTTAATAAGAAAAAGAAAATTGTTAAAATATTAACCCAACGATTCCTTTTTAGAAAACGATTTTTTGGTTAAGTAAAAAGTGCCTTTCTTGAATTAAAAAAAAAAAAAAAGAGCTAGTGAGTAGAAAAGAGAATGAAGGAATTTATTAAATTTATCTGGATGAGTTTTTAATTGTTTTTCAAAGAAAATGAGAATACTTCATTCTGTTACTAAAAAAAAAACTAGGGAACAATAGATTTTATTCATAGTAAGAAGGATTCTAAAATCATCTTCACTAATTACAACTCAACATTAGTATAAAGTCCAACCAATCACAAACTTTTAAATATGTAAAAAATAACTGCAGTATAATTTGGTCAGCTATAAAAAAACTGCAGTCATTTTATAAGTTTTAGCACCTTGTCATATCTTATTTTTGTATCCAGTATTTGAAAACAAAAAAAAGACATAAAAATAAGCAAAGAAAGAAAAACGCAAAAAGTTGACTAGACTTATTAATAAAAAACCACTTGAACCCATAATGGCTTTAAGTCAAGTTAGCTAAGGTTTAATTGGTTCGAGAAAATTAATGTTTATGACTCTCCATTTTCATAACCACTTGAAGAGAAAGGGAAATGCGTGGTCCTAGAGCACACATCTTTTTCCTAGTTGATATGGAATTTGGATCATTCGCAACCAGCGGGAAATATGCTACTGAGAGACATCATATAACAACATAAGAAGTTTAGGACTTGTGTGTGCAGGAGAACCTATGGGGTGGGATCGTTTTCAGGTATTTAAACATTGTGTCTGGAAATTAATAGCATGCAAGACAGTAGTGAAGTTGACATAATCTCCAGCTCAGAAATACTGCCTTAAGAGACTTACATACCTGATCCTTGCTTGAACGCACACTCTTGAGCAATCTCTTTGGAGCAATTATGTAAGCTCACATTGAACACTGGAGTTCTGTCTTGTTCCAAAGAAACTCAAAATGGAACGAATTAAGTGAGACAAGCAAGCAAATTAAATCCTTGGATAAAAGATAGTGAGAGGTTTGGGATTTGCTCTCTACACTTCCAATGCCGGTAAGCCCAGTGCGGATTTATATACAGGGAAAGGCAAGAGAGTAAATAAATTATGTCATAAGAGGAAGACCATAAAAGGAGAATACGCCAAGAAGAAACACATACATTTACTAAGACCATAGATGGGTAGACTTTGTTACTATGATAGTTAGTATTTTTTAAAATGTTTTTTATTTTTAAATTTATTAAAATATTTTTAAAATTTTATTTTTGACATCAGGATTTTAAAACAATCTAAAAATATAAAAAATAAATCAATTAAAAATTAAAAATTAAAAACTTTAAAAAACATAGTTAAACCACAAAAACAAACACTACAATAATTTCTGGTTGTGTTATTGGTCGTGACTGCGTTTTATTTCAGCCATATTCTTCTACCCATTCGGTTACCTGCAATGTGCTGAGATTTTTAACCAGATATTTATAAACTAGTTTTTTATTTAAAAACAATAAGAGGTGTAAAAGAGAGAGAGATGAAAAGAGGAAATGTTATCCTCGAAGAAAATAGACAAAAAGCTGTAAGGTTGTCTATGAAGATAATATATAACCAGACATCGATGGGTCCATGAATGGAGTAAACGTGATGCAGATGCTTCTAATTGGATGGCTTCTCTAATTGGATGGCTAAAAGCAGAGAACGGCCAAAGTATATATTATACAATAAACCTAAAAAGAAAACGTTATTTCATTGCCGGTTAATGCGCTTCTCTCACAGTGCACTACGCCCTTTTTTTTTTTACAAGATAATTATTTTTATTTTGAAATTTTATTTTCTTTGCATATTTTTTAGAATTCAAGATATTTGGAATGATTTTAAAGTTTAATTAGAAACCAATTTAATGAAGTAAGATTTCAATTTATAATATAAAAAACAATTGAAAGAAGGGCCAAGATAAAAATAAAAAACGAGTCGCCTTTTCTTTTGCGTAAAAAAAATTGTTTTCATCATAAAAGCTTTATTTTCTCATTTTTTATTCCTTTAGTTTTAGTCTTTTACACTTAGGTGTTTATGTTGTTTATTAATGATTATAGTAGAATAACTTTGGTGTATTTTATGAAATAAAAATCTAAAGTTAATATACTAATTTAAGAAATTTAAATGTCTTGTTGAAATAAATATGGTCATAATATAAAAGAATTGAGAAGTGATAAGGGCAAAGGGTATATTTAAAGACATTTTTCCAGGTTTTGTGAAGATAACGATATCGAGAGGCAGTTCATCGTTGGCTATACAACCTAATAAAATGGAGTTTCAAAGAGGAAGAATCAAATTATGATGAAGATGATGAAATGTATATTGTATTCGAAGAACCACTTAAGAGTTTTTAGCCTGAGTCAATGTACAAAATTGTTTATTTGATTAATAGGTGTTTTATGAAGGTTGTTTAGGTTAAGATGCCATTTAAATCTTAGAGCAAAAATGATGTAGGGCAGGTTGATGAAGGAATCCTAGACCAACCAGAATATTAGTTCTATAAGGAAGAAAACACCGGTCCTTATTTAACATAGACTCCTATATTGGGTCCCTATTTTGCTAATATTGTTGCTTAAGTTTAGTATTTTGATTTACGTCTTTAGTAGGAATTTTTCTATTTTACCAGCTTATTTTGCTATTTATTTCCGTAAGTGATTCTTTTATTAGAATTAGGGTTGGCAGCTTATAAATACAAGCAGCCCCCTTTATTATAGTCACTCTTGATTTTGAATAAGAATTTCTTTCAAAAACGTTACTCTGTTACTCATGGATTCGAGTATTGTACTCTTGCTAGTGGATTCGAGCATATATAAAAAAAAAAGAGACGATGATCTTTTTTCATTATTAGTTTTCCGCTACGTGTATCAGAGCAGGTTTAACTTGTTCAGATGACGAACACACGGAATGAACATGAAGCTCTTGATGGCGGAAATCGTGAAGAAGACATGATTACGTAGGCTGAATTCATAATTTTCCAGCGTGAAACCCAGCAAGTGTTGCAAGCAATTCAAATGACTCTTGCTAGGCTGATGACAAAAAATAACTAGCAGCGTGAAGGTGAGGTGGGTCGCGAGAATTACAGAGAAAGGATCGACCCTGCTTGTGAACGCCATCCGATTCCATGTAGGCAACTAGCTTACGAGGAAGAACTCAGTGATGATAAAGAATATATTGAATACATGTTTTGGCACAATCGACAGGGACAGCTTAATGTGGGAGACCAAGAACCTCGAACTTTCCGTCAGTTTTAATGCTTAGCTTCAAATTGAGGGGTTAGGTAAAAAGAGAATTGTTAAAATATTAACCCAACGATTCCTTTTTAGAAAACGATTTTTTGGTTAGGTAAGAAGTGCCTTTCTTGAATTAAAAAGAAGAAGAAGAAGAAGAGCTAGTGGGTAGAAAAGAGAATGAGGGAATTTGTTAAATTTATCTAGATGAGTTTTTAATTCTTTTTCAAAGAAAATGAGTATATTCATTCTGTTACTAAGATAAAACTAGGGAACAATAGAATTTATTCATAATAAGAAGGATTCTAAAATCATCTTCATTAATTACAACTCAACATTAGTATAAAGTCCAACCAATCACAAACTTTTAAATATGTAAAAAATAACTATGTCAAAGAGTACTGTTTCATTATAATAAAATATTAGTTAGAATATTATTTAACAATTTTTATAAGAACTATTTAAATTTTTTTTCAAAACGAGAGAAATTAATTTATAAGTTTAGTTAAGTTTGTTTGATAATGAGTTTAGTTAAGTTTGTTTGATAATGAGTTGTGTGTTTATCACATGGTTTTGTTACCTGTAGCTTGTGGTTAAGAATAGGGTGTTTGTTTTTGCTTTTGTGGTTGAGGTTATGATTGGGTACAATCCATTTATGTATAAACCTCAACCACAAAAAACTATTTTTTCTTGTTTTTTCTTGTGTTTCCCACACCCAAACATCAATCTCAACCTCAAATACAAAGTAGTGGTGTGTGTATATATATATGCCTGAAAACACGCTTGCAAAGAAGGACCTTAAATCACGGAACAAAATCAGGAGAGAGAAGGAGCCTTAAATCACGGAAGTGAAGGGGAAGAGAAAAGGCTCGCGCGTGTGAATCACTCGTCAAAAAGTGGAAGGTGCTGGCTCGCTTTGGGCGGCATGTGAGGACTCAAACTGCCTCCAACGCGTATGATGAAACTCGAGAGCTGGTTTAGGTCTAAAGATCAATGAGGGGAGCAAGGGCAGATTACCATGAACACCTTTCACTAGTCTTTTTGACACTTACATACCTCTCTTTTTTTCCCAACTCTTCTTTAAAAAACAATTATAAAATAAAATAAAATAAAAAATACTTTTCGGTACAATTTGATCAGCTATTAAAAAACTGCAGTCATTTTATAATTTTTTGCACCTTTTCATATCTTATTTTTGTATCCAATATTTGAGAACGAAAAAATAAGCGAAGAAAGAAAAACGCAAAAAGTTGACTGGAGTTAAAAAAACAAAATGGAGAAAATTGAGCAAAAAAATGATATAAAAGAAGTGAAAATAAAAAGGAAAAAAAGGTGAAAATAAAAGTAAAAGGAGTGAAACAAAAAAACAAAGTAACAAAAAGATTAAAGTGGCCATAGAAGTTTCAAGTAACCCCTTCTTCAAGCAAATCCCATAATCTTCATTGTTGTTGTTATTATTTTTATCACAAGAATACAATTCTAGATCGATGTGAGTATTTTTAGGTATCTACATATAATTATTAAAGATGTATTTATCTTTTAAATCTTTTAAATTATCCTAAATTAGTATATATAAATATATATTCAAAGGATTGCAAGTCCAAGTTAAAGTCTATAGAAATTTATTTTCTTAGAAGAATAATATAATATAAATGAGATTTATTTTTCATCATGCTTTTCATGTTTTCATTTTTACTTCTTCTTTTTTTCAAATATTTCTAACAATTTGTGGATTGATGTGAATGATTTATCCGAGATCAATGACAAATTTGTAAGAAATCCATACGTTATCTTTGAACATATATATATATAAAATACACTCTACAGATGCATGAACATGTGATGTTAAAGCCACTTGCAGACAATTTGATTGTCTTCGAAGTGCTATGTTATTAGATTTTTCATCTCTATCTGGTGCAGTGCCACTCAACCCTTCAAGTTGCATTATTATAATTTTTTATGTGAACTTTGTCGAGGAGAATCCAGAGCACTGATTTGATATCTTTCGTCCCCGTCTCAATCCCTTCTTTCCCTACTCATCCGCCGTTCCTTTTACTTTTTCTTTGAGCACCATTTTAGTTTCTTCTTTATTCTCACACCCTTTGCAAAGACTTATCATGGAGGCTGTGGTAACTGCAATAGGGACAGCGTTTCTCAACAGTGCTGTTGATCTTTTGGTCCAGAAGTTGGGTTCTCCTGAGGTTCTGGCCTTCTTCAAAGGGCGGAAGCTTGAGAAGGCACTGCTGGAGAAGTTGACCGAAACATTGAATGCTGTCAATGGCCTGCTCTCTGATGCTGAGGAGAAGCAGATTTCTGTACCAGCTGTGAGGACTTGGCTTGTTGATGTTAAAGATGCTGTCTATGAAGCTGAAGACTTGCTGGACGAGGTTGATTATGAAGTTCGAAGATCAGAACTGGAAGCAGACTCTCAAAATGGAACAGATCAGGTGCGAAGAATGCTCTCCTCTTTGAATTTTTTTCCCTACAAGAAGAAGGAAGAGGTGGTAGAGAACTTGGAAAAGATTTTTGAGAGACTTGAAAGATTGGAGGAAAAAGCGCAGACCCTTCAATTGATAAGACAGGTTGGAGAAAGACCGCCATCACAGTTTGTGCCAACAACTTCCCGGCTAGGTACTGGTTCGCTTGTTTATGGCAGGGATGATGCTAAGAAAGCCATAATGGAGTTGCTCTTGTCAGATGACGCAAAAGGAAAAAGCTTAGAAGTGATTCCCATCGTGGGTATGGGCGGGATTGGCAAAACCACTCTTGCGAAGTATGTCTACAACGACAGCGAGGTGCAAAACTGGTTTGATCTGAAAGCATGGATCTATGTTTCACAAGATTTCCATGTTCTGAAGCTAACAAAAGATATTCTGAAGGAGGTTGGTTTGTCAGATTGTGATTCCATGACTGCTAATCAGCTTCATAGTAATCTCGAAAAGAAATTGACAGGTCAGAAGCTATTGCTTGTTTTTGATGACGTTTGGAGAGCCGATCAGTCAGAATGGGACTTCCTACTCACGCCTCTGAAGTCAGGGGCACAAGGAAGCAAGATTGTCATTACAACACGCGACACAAGTGTAGCATCAGCCCTGCAAAGTGTTTCTCCTTATCGTTTGAAGGAAATGAGCGATGATGATTGCTGGTCATTGTTTTCAGAACATGCCTTTAGTGGTCCGGATTTCAATCTAGTTTCACAGTTCAAAGAAATGTTTCGTTCAGAAATAGTGAGGAGGTGCAGAGGCCTGCCTTTAGCTGCGAGATCACTTGGGAGTCTCTTGAAGTCTGAAACAGATGTTGAGAAATGGAAGAAAATAATGAAGAGCAATCTGTGGGATCTGCGGAATGACAGAATTCTTCCTGCTTTGAGAGTAAGCTATTATTATTTGCCATCACATCTGAAGCGATGTTTTGCATACTGTGCAATTCTTCCAAAAGGTTATTTTTTTTCAAGGATGGAAATTATCCGATTTTGGATGGCCGAGGGTTTTTTAGTCAAGCGAGGAAATAACGAGATGGAAGAAGCAGGATGTGAGGTTTTTGAAGATCTTTTGTCGAGGTCATTTTTTGAGCGATCGGATGACTCTTCAATATACTTCATCATGCATGACCTTACAAATGATTTGGCAAAATTTGTGTCCGCAGAATTTTTCTTTAGCCTGTCTGATGGTGAATCATGTTGCAAGTTTTCAAGCAAGACTCGTCATTTATCATATTCAGGATATAATGACCTAGACAATCTTGTGGGTAGTGATCAATTTCAGAATTTGCGAACCTTCCTGTCATTACCAAAAAGGTCAATGCCAAAACAGTCCCATATCTTCGAAATTGAACGGCTCTGGAGCACCCAAGAAAAATTTAGAATCGATCTCTTAGTGAACAAAGCAGCGTCATCCTTCCTTCAATGGATAAAGAAAGAGGAATCCGACAAATTATTGCCAAAATTCAAGCGTCTACGAGTGTTATCTATCGTCGGCACGCCTTACCAGTTGCCCGGTTCTATTGGAGACTTGAAACATCTACGGTATCTAGACCTCTCTGGTAAGCAAATAAGGAGGTTGCCCGAAGCTGTGAATTTACTGTACAACTTGCAAGTTTTAATCTTGAATGGTTGTCAACTTCTTGTCGAGTTACCAGCCAAGATGATGAAATTTATCAACCTGTATCATCTTGATATTACGAAAACAAAGTTACTGGAGATGCCACCGCAAATGGGCAACCTATCAAAACTTCAACTGCTGACTGATTTTTTTGTGGGTAAACAAAATGGGTCCAGCATCAAGGAGTTAGGAGAGCTCAAATGTCTACAAGAAGAACTCCGTATTTGGAACCTTCAAAATGTTGTTTGTGTTCGAGATGCTTTGGAAGCCAATTTGGAGGGCAAAAATTATATCAAGAGATTAAAGTTGGTATGGAGCGGTGATACGGATGATTCACTGCATGAACATGCCATACTTGAGCAGTTAAGGCCTCATGCGGATGTGGAAGATCTTGCTATTGTTGGTTATGGAGGCACAAAACTTCCGGATTGGGTTGGACATTCTTCTTTCTCAAATATAGTAATTCTGACGCTTCATGGATGTAAATACTGTTCCTCCTTACCACCACTTGGCCAGTTAGCATCTCTCAAGACACTCTCAGTCAAGGAATTCAATGGCGTCGAGGTTGTGGGTACTGAGTTCTATGGAAGTTGCACTGCCACAAAGAATCCATTCAAATCCTTGGAAAGCTTAACGTTTGATACGATGCTGCAATGGCGTGAGTGGATTCCTTATATTGATGAATATGAAGTCAGAGCTTTTCCATGCCTTGAACAGCTTTGCATCAAAACATGCCCCAACTTAACTGGCCAGCTTCCCGGCATCCACCTTCCTTCTCTATTGGTACTCACGATTGAAGGATGTCCTCAGCTCGTGCCTTCCCTCCCATCCACATTACAAAACGCCAGTATTGGTGATCTTTTTCTCAAGTGCCTCCCTCTAAATACGTTACCCAGGTTAAAGCAACTTCAGATCGGGAGATGTCCAAATCTCGAATTCCTTTGTGCACAAGAGGAACCTCTCAAAAACTCCACATCTATCAGTTCCGCGAAAATCTGTGAGTATCCAAGTCTGGAAGAACTTTCATTACGCCATTGCCCAAATTTGAAATCAGTGCATTGCTTCCTCCCTTCCCTTGTAAAACTGAATATAGATTATTGTGATGAACTTGAGTCATTTCCTGGGTTGGGTTTGCCATCTTTTCCTGCAATGGGATTGTCTTCTAAATTAGAATCATTTGACATCTGTAAGTGCAACACACTCTTTGCTGGTCGCAAGCAATGGGATTTGCAAAGACTCCCTTCTCTTTCAAGATTCTGTTTCAGTGGATGTGAAGAGGTTGAATCCTTCCCTGAAGAAGATATGCTCCTGCCCTCAACACTCACATCACTTCAAATCTCTGATCTTCCTCATCTGAAATCTCTTGACTTCGAGGGGCTTCAACACCTCACTTCACTGAGAGAATTTACAATCAATCGCTGCCCTAAGCTCCAATCCATGCCACAACTGGGCCTGCTCTCTTCACTTTCTTATCTATCTATCTCTGCATGTCCCTTGCTGGAACAAAAGTGTCAACGGGAGACGGGGGAAGATTGGCCCAAGATTTCTCACATCCATGATATATGGATTAATAACCATCAGATCAATCGAGGTAAAGTTTGAATGTGATTTTCTCTTTCATTTTCTCCATTCTATCAACACAGTGAGGTTATTACTAATGAAAGGTACCTTTTCCTGTCAAGTTAATTATCAATAACAAGTACAATATTCATATTGTGTGATCAACTCTTCGTGAATTCTTGGCAAGTGTCTGGTCAAAACTTTCTTTTTCTATGCACATATTATACTCCCAAGTTTTTCTCATTTCTGATTGCCTACTATGAGAATAGCAGGATTGGAATGCTTCCCCTGGGCATATAATACCATTCTACAATTTCTACTAGCTCATACCTAATGGTTCCCCCAAGTATTTCGTTTTCATGCTATTCCTTGCCCGTTTCATAGTTGCTGTTATGAAATTAATTTGTGGTAGTTTTGTAGCAACTATCAACAGTATTTTCTTGCTTAGTTCATCAACTATTCATTGATGTTTTTTCACTGATTTATTAACCATAATGCTAATATTTCCTTTTCTTTTCAAAGAAGAGTTTCTATTATGCTACTGATCAATTGAACTGAGACTTCCGCCTAAGTTATTGAAGGTGTAGGTAACCTTATTTTTGTGATGGTTCTGTTCGCAGGATCATGAGAGTCTCAAGAGCTGTTCAGGTCTATGTTGGGGGTCAAGGTCACGCACCAAATGTAGATGGAATAAAAAAAAGGATGAAAGAGGCCATTGCAAGTTCATGAAAAATGCAGCAGCTCAGGAGCCAGCACATCCAAAGTAGTATATTTAGTTGTGCAAGCAACAAGCTCTATAGCTACAACTAAAGATCACTCCCTTCTCTATATTGCATCCCAAAGTTGGAATATCAAATATCATATGATCATTTGTATCATCTCTTCTCTTCGATGTTCTACTGCACATAACAATTTGTTATTTTTCTATGAATGAATCCTCTGCTTCATTGTACTCATGTTAATCGAGATATCCATTTCACAGTACTTCCTATAGTTCGGATCAACCTGGTAACCCGCCAATCCAGAGCACCAGAAGAGCATTAAGAAGTTAGAGTTGAGATGGATAGGAGATACTAAAGTTTCGCAGTATGAATGAGGCATGCTTGAGCAACTACAGCGTAACAAGAATGTGAAAGATCTTCTTGTTATTGGTTATGGGGGGACAAAACTTCTAGATTGGGTAGGACACTCCTCTTTCTCAAATCTAAGTTGCTCTGAGGCTTATTAGTAGATGTAAATACTGCTCCTCCTTACCGCCACTCTGTCATGTAACATCTCTTAAAAAGCTCTTGATCAAAGCTTTTGATGGAGTTGTTGCTGTTGGCTATGAGGTATATGGAAGTTGTAGTTCCACACAGATTCCATTAACGTCTCGACAAAAACAAAGAGCTTTTTCACGCCTCCAAGTACTTCGTGTAAGGGACTGCCCCAACCTTGTTGGTTTGTCCTTCAAGTTAGAATCACTGATGATCCGATGTTGCAAGAAAATCCTTGCTACCTGTAAGGAATGGGATTTGCAGAGACTCCTTTCTCTTTCAAGCTTTGGTTTCGGTAGATATGAAGAGTGTAATCCTTCCCCGAAGAAGTATGCTCCTGCCCTCCAGACTTGACTCTCTTAGAATCTTTTTTCTTCAAAATCTGAAATCTCTGAACTACAAAGGGCTTCAACACCTCACCTCCCTTGGAGACCTCAAAATTGAATTCTGCCTTTACTCCGATCCATCCCGCTTCACTTGCTTCTCTATGTATCAATTATTGCTCCTTCTGGAAGAAAGATGTGAACAGGAAACAGGAGAAGACTGCCACAGGATTTCTGACAGAAATTTGCAAGCGTTCACGTGGCCAGGTGGCCGACGCATATTGTACACTCATCAATAATTTATATATATATATATATATATGTTAAAAAGACTATCATTTTTAGAACCAAATAATTAACAAATTCATCCTAGAAAGATGCTAAAAGAATTTTCATTTTAAAAATAATGGAATCATTGCTTTGTTATAATTAAGTTAAATTTTATTTTTAAGGATATTAAAGTAAACTCACCTTATAAAAATGAATCTTGTGAAAATATCAAATATACCCTTAGGCCAATTCAGATGGTTTTTTTTTATGAGCAAGAATATAATTACATTATTATAATCCAAGGTGAATATTTGACCACGAGATTTAGTTTCTGTTAATAGTATTTTTTACTTTCCGACAAACCAAGATTTGTGCAAGGTACACTCAACAATCATCACAATTTCAATCCCTTCGTTTCAATGCCTCTCCTTTCTACTCATGCAATATCCAACACGTCTCAACAAAGACTTTTGGTATTGACAAGTTCTCGAAAAGAAAAGAGAAAACATATTACCTTGCATAGATTAATAGATACCGACCAACATAATTGATGGATAGTTATAAAATTTGGTGGATTTCATAAGTGAGTTCAAATTCTAGACTCAGATTGAATCATTATTATTTAAATATATTGTAATAAAAACACTAAAATGGTATTGTTTTTGAAAGAAAAAAAATTAAATCATGTTTCATTTAAATTATAAGTTAATTTTTAAGATTGATATTATTTAATTGAATTAATTTCTAACTAATGTAATATAAAACTTGAACGATATACATCTAAGATAAATAAATTAAAAAAGATGATTCGTCGAAGATAGCAAAGGGCTCCGTCGGATTTGGTGCATCTTTTTAGACCAAGGTAAATAATCAACGTAAGAAAGAGAAGGCGTTGTCTGCTGGGCTAAACCAATCAACGATGATGTCGGAATATATTTTATAATATAATTGTTCATCCTTTGATCGGTTTGACCCAAGGAAGATATGTTTTTTTTTTCACCTTTTTGATTAAACTAATGAGATAATAACTACGTGTGATGCTAATGCTCACAAGCAGTTAACTGGTGTAAGAAGATGACGTCAACGCACAGAGATATGTCAGTGTGAGTCTCCGTCTCCATCCTCCACTAGCCTTAGAACCAAGTGCTTAGGGCACTAAGATCACATTTGCAAGATGGGCCATTATTGCAGAGTTAACACGTAGCCTATGACCAAGATTATTGGAAACTTCTGGGAAGGAAGATCAGATCATGCAGTAATCAACAATGGAGGCTAGGAGGAGCTGAGTCATCACAACTCACCAAAGCTTGATGGGGTGATTTCTATACACACTAGTTCTGGACGTGTGTCATTGTTCACCCTCCTCTTTAGCACCAGCATTGAAGGTGGGTGATGAAAGCTTCAACTGTGTATCAACAAATTCAAAACCAAAAAAAAAAAAAAAACAAGTGTATAGAGCAATTGTAAACCGTACAGGAGAAACTATATATTTTTTTAAAAAAAAAGTGTATAGAACAAAAAAAAAGTTGTGATTATCTAAAAAAAGCTCCATTGTAATTTATAAATTTTTTAATTTGTCACGTTAAGTAATTGTTTGTATGTCTAATAAATATTATTTTTTAAAGTATTTTTTATTTGAAAAAAATATATAATTATAATTCTGAACACTTTTTTAATTTGATGATTTAAAAAATACTTTAAATCTTAGCATTTAATTATTATTTTGAAAAAAAAAAGTAAAAACAAGAAAAACATATCTTTTATTTTATTGCACCTCTTGTTTTTAAAGAATAAAATCTATTCCAAAACTATCTTATATACATATTTATTTTAGGATTATATCTTCATCTCTTTAACAAAATATGTTTCACTTCTTTTTTTATCATTTATATTATACGTATACTAACCAAACACAACCTCATTTATTGAGGTAGATTTTTGAATGAGGAGCTTAGATTTCCTAATTATACAATATTATTTTTTGGTGTTGTGATTTCAGATTCAATCAAGAGGAACTGCTTACCGTTGGTGTCTATGGTTTCGGATTTTTGCAAAACATTATGGGATTGTTTGATATTATTTCAGTTTTCGGTTATAATTTTTCAAAATTTAAATTGAAAACAGAAACAAAAAAAAAAACTTAATTATTTTTGTTTCTTGCATTCAAAAGCATAAGAAGACCAGTCAAAATTCTTCAAATCCAATAAAAAAAATATTATGCAACTCCATTGGTATGACCCATTAAAGGATTCTTGTAGCTAATTAACATTGTGAGGTTATAAACTCTACCCTGTCTAGTGGGTTGGTACACGACTTGATTTATATAACATCTATACTTGTATGAATTGAAAAAAAGAAATTCAGTTAAAAATTTAAGATTGACTTGTAATTTAATTAACCTGATAAAATTGATAAAAATATCATTAATGTTTTTATTTATCAAAACAATATTATTTTATTTTATTTTATTTTTCAATCCAGTTGATCTTTTTAATGCATGATACCAATTTTTTCTAGAAAATACATGAATCGGGTCTGATACTTTGTTAGGTTGAAGGTTTGATGGTGAAATATAGCCGTTTTGAAGTGTAGAGATCACCTTTTAATTATTAGACCGAAGGTATATTTCTCTTTGAAGTTGGACCGATGAGTGTTAAAGGAAGTGGTCGACTGGGCCTACCATTTGCCCTTCTTGATCAGAAAAGTAGGTCTCCTGCCGACCGCACTGCACAGTTAAGTTTACTCGAAGGAAACCTAAGCACACCACGTATGAATGATATATTGGATGCTGTGTGTGCACATGGTGATGGGGACGTACTCGTTTACCTTAAATTCCACTAGCCATTAATAGAAAAAATTAAAAAAAATGGCAGTTCATATCATAGTTATTAAACATGATTCAATTAGGCATGCTAACCCTAAGCCTATCCCGGATTTATTTTAATAAGATTTTTTTTAGAATTTTAGACATAAACAACATTCTTTCAGGTTTTTTTTTTTATATATAAAAAAAAAACATTGTTTTTTAATATATCGAGATGAACCAAAACGATTTAGCTAACCTACAACCTAAAATCTTAGTTAATCTGATAACTATTGTTAGAAATTTAGAATCTAATACAAGGAAAAATGATATCCAGAAGGAATTTTGCGAGTTGATGGTGCAAGAATCGAGCGATGAGATTTCCCTGTCATGATGAATATATTTGAATTGGAGGTCTCTTGAAGAGGGAGTAATGCTTGTGAGAACTGGGTTACGCTTTCTTGTCAAAAAATCTAAGTAATGTTGAATGCTAAGAAAAATTAACAAGAAAAAAAGGGATTTTTTTTTTGAATGATAAACTTATCTTTCATTTCCCCTTTTCTGTTACTTGAAGAAAGAAAAACATAGTTGTGAGGATAAAGATTAGGTGCTGAATCAAAGTACAGTAGAAGTAATTCTCTAAATTCTGTCATTAGGAGATCTGTACAGGCACCCACATTTACAAGCTTAAGCTACGATAAACAATCATTTCGGGTTCAAATATGAGTGGGATTCTATAACAGTATGAGCAATGAATATTTTTGCAACGTTTTTATTTTTTGACTACATAGTTCCCACATTGAATATGCTCATCCTACATATCTATCTTCTTCTTGTGGGGTATTAAAATATCAACCAAACTCAAAATCTTATCTCGTTGATGACGTTGCTGAGCCTCTAACATTGAGAATTGATCAAAAATTGTTCCCAATTTGACAGATTAATTAATCACAACTCCTTGTATGATTTGGTTCTCCTACTTATCTCTTTTTCCAGTTCTTCAAGGCCTCCAACCTCCTCAATTTCCTGCACAGCAAATATACATATATGTAGGTTTAGTTTAATTAGAGTGGTTTAGCTATACAAGAATATCATCACAATCTTAAAGATAAGAGAATGTCCTGGAAACTCACCCTAGGTCCTAGAAACAACCCATATGGGACACCATTGAATTTGTCCGAGTGGTGGATCTAAAATCGACATCAAAATCAACAGCGAATATCTTGATTGTCAGATTTTGGAACCCAGCAAACAATGGCATCATGTGATTATCAAAAAAACAATGACCGGTGGCATTTTTTTATATTTACCTTGTGAGCTGCTGCTACCTTTCTGAAGTATGGGACATCGGCAATGGGCCCCACTGGGAATCTCTTGTGAACAAGGCCATCATGGACAAACATATAGGCTATGCCAAACACTGTAATTCCAAGACCCTGATGAACCAAGTCAACCAAAACAGAGGGTGAGTTTGGGAATTAGATTATGATATTCCAGTCAATAGTCATATCCTTAGGAGCTTAATTAATTTTTCACCGGTCAATCAAGGAATGGCAATAAAAAATTGGCAAGGCAGGTAGCGCACCAAGAAAGATTTGAGATAGAAAGGAAAGAGAGTGAGACTTACAGCACCAAAACAAAGACCAGGTACAAGGCCCTTGTTGAAGAAACCATAGGAGAGAAGGGAAATTGCAGGGACTGCATTGGTTATGGCAAATACATCGTTTAGCTCAAATGGCCCATCTCTTGGTCTATGGTGAGACTGCGACAGGGACATATTTTTATTACCAAAGAACTCAACTTGATTGTTTCTTGTATTAAAAAAACTTGAACTTTTCTTGCGTTTTAATGGAAACAAAGCTAGGAGTTGGATAGCAATAGCATTACCTCATGCATATGCCACAAAGAAGCATGCCAAAGTGCTCTATGAGCCCATCTCGCCCAAAATTCCATCCCCACCTAAAAACAACAAAACTTCAAATTTAGCCTCAAGAAAGGAAACCCAATAGATAATTTTTCAGAAATGGCCCAAATTGCGAAAGAAATTGATACTTACAGCAGCACCTACTGAAAGAGCAAATGTACCAAACATTTCAGACAAAGGCACTTCCCCTCCCTGTTGCCATACACAAACCAATTTTAGAGCCTATACAAGTTGAAAGCTGGTTCCAGAATACTCTAGATTTAAGACAGGAATGAAAGGAAGGTACCTCAAGCCAATAAAATCTGTAATAAACAGCCATAACAGCCATGGAAGTAATCCCAAGACTAGACATAACAGCAGCAATCAAATAAGTAGCTCTTTCTTTTCTCTTTCTTTCCAATCTTTCTGCCACGCGAGGTGTCGAGATCTGATTTTCATTAACATCTTTAGGCACCTCTTCTTGTTGATTCTCGATATGGGCACTGCTCGGTTTTGTTTTATCTTCAACTACAAAACATAGTGTAAGGCTTGTTTTTCTTGGAACTTTTATTCCATAGTGTAAAAAGCTTCGGTGTCTAATTGGTGGGAAGAAAAGTGAGGCTGCTGTTACTGGTTTTGGAAGGAGGTGAGAGACGGAGTTGTACCGGAAGGGTTTGGGTACAGTGGCGGCGGTGAGTCCTGCCGCCATGACAGGTGGTTGGTGGTGCTGAGGTTTTGAGAGGGGAAGAGAAAAGGGAAATTGGAGGTGGTCTGGAGATGATGGAGTTGTGGGTTTAAATGAAGGAAGACCACGAACTAGTTTGGGTGTCGTTTTGGGGGGCATTTTGGAGTTAAAAATAAATGGCGTGGAAACAAGAGGAAGATTCTCCCCAAAGTAGCCCTGTTTGTGTTCTTCAAATTTCTGTGTTGCCACTTTCATTTATTTGTATACTTTTTTTTTTAATTATTTCTTCTTTTCTACGAGGGTTGAGTAATACTAGCTTTGATACCCGTGCGATGCTGCGGGTCATTTTTTTTTTATAAAAAATATTTAAAAAAATAAAAATTTAAAAATCTTGGGTTTTTCTGTAAAGTTATACTCAAGAATTTTGGGTTTGGCTGCAACGCCTGACCTAAAAGTAATATTTATAATATTAATAATAAAATTAAACTTGCATGACCCAAGTTTAAGTGAGTCTGACTGGAACACCGGACCCAAGAATATTGGATATGGATCTGGCTATAAGGTCGTGTCATAAAAGTGCGATAATTAAATAAATTAATTAAAAAAAAACAAAGAAAAAAAATCAACTGAAAGGAAAAAACTAATGAAGAAAAAGAAATGGAATTAATTGGGTTAACCCTTTAAACCAGGTTATCCTGTAAAACCTAGGATTTGCGTCATGAAAGTTTGATAACTAAATAGAAAAAAAAAATGACAGGTTTACTTAGAATTAACCAGGTTAACCCATCAAACCAAGTTAACCCGTCAAGCTCAGGTTACGTGTCATGAAAGTCTGATAATTAAATAGAAAAAAAATTAACTTTAACAAACTAAACTAAATGAAAAAAATAACTCGTCAAATCAGGTTAACCCATTAAGCCCGAGATTCGTATCATGAAAATATGATAACTAAATAAATAAAAATTTAACATTAACAAACTAAATCAAATAAAAAAAATTCATTAAAAAAATTAAAAGAAAAAAAATAGTCATATAATATAATACAATATAATAATAATCATAATGAAAAAACGTGGGGAAAGCTAAATTCTCAACCAACTCAATATTAAAAAAATAAATTTAACAAAGATAATTTAAAAAATAAACATGTGGGGGAAACACTGCAGCCAAACAAAAATCATGTAAGGGAAACACTGTAGTAATCCACAGTGTTTTTTTTTTAAAAAAAAACCTACAAAGCTAAGTTCTCAACCAGCTTAATATATAAAAAAAAACCGAGACCCGTGTAATGAAAGTATGATAACTAAATTAAATTATTTTTTCACATTAATAAACTAAATTAAACAAAAAAAATCATTAAAAGAAAAAAAAACACAAAGAAAAAAGCAAAAAAAAAAACTAATGGGCAAAACGAAAAAAAAAAAAAAAGTCAAGTGTTTCACTGTGGGCACAGTGATACATTATATGTAAAAAATAGAAGAAAAAAAAGCGGGGTAAAAAAAAAACAAAGCTGCTATAGTGAAAAACTCACACGTTAAAAAAAAACATGTAAAAAAAACAAAAAAAAAGCTGCTATAGTGAAAAAACATTTGAAAAAAAAACAAAAGCAAAAGCAAAAGAAAAAAGAAAAAGAAAAACTGCTACAGAGAAAAAAAACCAAAAATAAAAAAAAATGCAAGAAAAAACAAAAAAAAAACTACAAAGAAAAAAAAAAGCTTAAATAAGTAAAAGGCGTGGGGAAGCTACTGTAGCTTCCCCACGCCTTTTAGTATATTACTTAATAGGATTGAAAATAAAATGATTTTATTGAAACTTATCTTTGTTTCTTTTATTGAAGACAAGAAAATAAATAAATCCCTTTATCACCGAAGCAAACACCTCCAATATTGTTATTTTTCTTATATGAAAAATCTTACAATATCTCTTTAAAATTATACAAATGCATTGTTATTTTCTATTTTATATAATAATTGAAGAATCTTTCAAATCGATTTTATAATCTTTTTATTTTATTTCCTAAAGCAACTCAATTTGATATCAAATATTTGATGGAAGCAATTTTTAGACCATAATTGAATCATAAATCATATTAATTAACCCATAATTGAATAATATATGATCAATATAATAAAATTATTCCGAATAATTTAGTAAAACACACATAATTAATGTATCCAATGCTAATATTATCAACCACATATGTAACATGACAATAATCACTTTACTATTACAATAACAACCCTTGTTTTTTCTTTCTAAGATTAGAATATCAGGGCAAACATTTCTTGTATATTGCATATAAATGATATGGTTATGAAGTATGTTCTATAAATACTTGAATTGAATATGAAATATAATCTTAATTACAAGATTAAGCACTTTGACATTGCATGATCAAAGACTCTTGTATTTACTTAAGATAGAAAACTATAGGATAAATTTTTTAGTGTAGAAAATAGATGAATTTTTTTTTAATTGAAGTTTGTACTATTAAAAGCTTTAATACTAAGTATAATCTAATACGTGACATATATAAGATTCATCATTCCATACTTTTGTTTTTATCATAGGAATAAAATAATATATGACAAACTTTCTTTACTGTAATATAATAATTTGTTAATGGTGTTTTTGCAGGCGTTTCTTGTGGAAAATACTACAACATATTTTAAAAATGTTCAAAGATATTACTGTTTTTATAATAAATTATTTAAAAAAAAAATTTATAAATCTTTACAAACCAGTCATATATGTGATACCAAGATCCATTAATTATGAATCACAACTAAACCATGAAGTTGGTAGGTATTTGAATAAATTGTTGTGACTAGCTAGCACGACTAATGCATTTAATATTTTAATGTTGAACATAATCTCACATGTAATACAAGATCCATCACCAATTTTATATAAATGACAATGGTTTTATCTATGATGATTTTTTGAATCCTAATTAACCAATATTTTTTCAAAAATTCTGTTTATCTATTTTTAAATGATGATTTTATAAATAAGTTATTTGGTCAAAAACCCATATTCTTATAGAATGATGATGAAAAGCTAGGTCAACAAAAATATTTAGAATACACTTTCTTTGTCATGAACACGAATTGAACAAACACATCTACGTCGTAGTTCTACAAGCAGCCAAATTTGTGACCATCCAAATTCCAAATAATAATAATAATAGTAATAATAATAATTAAAAGAAGAAGAAGAAGAAGAAGAAAGCTAGGAAGTGAAGTGGATTGTAGCGTAATTTGGAGGAAGTAAAGGGTCAAACAACAAGGAAGTGGAGGCTAATATGGGGACACGAGTACGATGACACATGTCAGAATCAGACAGGAGAATATGAGGTCGATGAACCGCCTCCAGATTGTCTAGGACACGACAGCGAATCACATTGGACCTTTCATAAATTTGGACTGGTATTGGGCTTCACTCGCTTTCCTACTCTGCCACGTAGTATCCAGTTTCATCTCTAACCCATCATCACCTTTTTGAGAGCTTCTTGTCTGCTACTTGGCACGTTTTCATTGGCTGAGTTTAGATACACATGTTCATTTCTTAGCCATCTATTGTTAAAACCTTTGTTTTCAATCCGGTAAGACCCTGTACTCCTGTAGGCTGTTGATTAACCTCGAAACCCGGGCCAATGCACATTGAACCGGGACCTCGACCCAGTCCAGGTTGAGTTTTAAAAAACCCGGTAAGAGTTGATTTAGTTAAATTTTAATAAACTGATGGATCAATCCATGAAGACTTGATTTTTTTTTAAATAATGTTATTTTCATTTTTTTAAAAAATTAAAACAATATTTTTATTAATTTATATTAACTCATATTAACTTGTTTAATCCATAATTAGAGCTATAAGTTGAGTCTAGCTAGTAAATCAAGTCATGCTTAATAATATTATTGAAAACAGTAATGAGAGCTTTACTCAAGTTAGATTTAAAATTAATTTAACCAAAAATCTGATGCAATTGACCCATTCAAAATGATCAAGATATGATTAAGTTGATTGACCTGGGCAACTCGATCGAGTCCACCATAAGATATTAAAAAAAATAATCAAAACGGTGTCTTTTTAATCCTTCATGTACGACAACTATGGATAAAACCTGACATAGTGACTAAGGAATATTTAGGTGGGCTTTAAGGTGTCTTTGGGCCATATAAATTAAGCACAGCCCACATTGTATATGGGCTTCTAGTGTTAATCCTGAAGCTATGCATAACACATTTTTTTCTTAAAAAATATATATCAATTGGGACTTCAAGTAAGGTGTGTTGCTTTGTACATAAACATGCATGGTGAAAATAATAAGAAAAAAAAAATTGTTGTCAAAAAACTGTGTGCGTGGAAATCAGAATATGTATTACCTATCATTTAATATGTTGAAGGAAGTGCATGGCAAATATATGTTAATATTATCTATTTAGGACACCAAAGTAGCTAATAGAGATAACATTTTTTTAAATTAAAATTTAGAGAATAGAAAAAAAAAAATTAACTACTGTTTTCCTTACTGCTATTATTGTTAGTATTTCATTTTCAGGAATGATGTATAATCACATGTAAAAACAGTAACCAAAAGTTAAATACTCGTTCACGTGATCTCTTTTGTATAAAAGGTTTTTGTTGAGTTTTTAGATATATTATTTGTATTCTTAGAAAGAATATTATCTTAACTCAATCATATTAGTTTTGGTCCATTTTTTTATACTAAACTCTTAAGATAACTTGATTAGTTGATAATCTAATATTTATTTGCATCAATAACAAGTTTTGATAGAATTTAATCTTAGAGTCTTAGTTTTGAATCGAAACTCATTTTGATAAAATCGTGTTTATTCTTTAATAATTAAAGTGAATAAATGCTAGATTATTAATCCTTGCATGATTTTCAACATGTTGATGCTTTTATTTTTACCGTATTTGGTCTGTTTTGGGTTTCACGTTGCTGGGTTTGAGTTTCGGTGTTCTTAGTGTTTTTTTTTTTTTTTGGTGTTTGATCTGTTTTGTTTAAGAATTTGAGTTTTTATTTTTTTTTGTTTAATCTATTTTTGACTTTATTTTTGTTTTTGGGTTGTTTTTTTATCAAACCAGGTTTTTTGGTTCGTTTTTGTGGTCAAACAAAAAATTTTGGGTCACCTTAGTCAAGTCGACCTAGTCAATCAAAATTGGGTCAAGGGTTTAAAACCCTGTTTGGTTTGTCATGTTTTTGTTAAAGATTTTTTTGGTTTAAAAGTGTGTTTAACAAACATTTCTTAGGTCAATTTTGGTAATTTTATTACAAGGAGAAATATGTTTTTTTTTTTATCAAACAATGCCTAAAAAATAAAATAAAAATAAAAACTAATAATAAAAATATATTTCTTTTTTTTTTCCTTGCATATGGCCAAAATTCTAAAATCTTCATACATATTTTCTTATATATATATATATAATTTACATTTTTATCATGCTTTGAAAAAAAATACAAGAATCGATCAAAAAATATTAATTATAACTAGTTTATGATTATTCATTAGAACTTAACCTATATTTTCAAAATACAAAGAAATTTTATTTTGTTTCTTTTAATAAAGAAGATTATGAACTTATACATAAGATATATTTCTAATATTAAATAAAAAAGATTATTTATTTTATTTTTTATGTTTTTCCATTATAATAATTAGATTTTAATTTAATAAGATAAGCATCTTCTTATTAAGAATGATTTTAAATTTTTTTTAGATAGATCAATGATTAGAAAACACAACATTATTTAAGTTAATTTGAAACTTGATTTAAAAATAATCGAGTCGGGAGTTTTGAAATTTAACTAGGTATTCCAGGTTTAATAATAATACCAATAAGTTTTCTGTAACCTAAATATTATTTTTTTATGCTCATTTTTTTTGTCCAAGCTACAATGCAACGGGATAAATAACCTAGTAATGGCTATAATTATAATATTTTCAGTTAGTTTTTACATTTTCTATGGAGTTGATTTTAAATAATTTCTTCAACAGTTAAAATAAACCCCCTAAATTATTAGTGGTATAGTTTATAGAGTCTCTGCCCATATAAATTCTAAAACCTTTGAAGAAAAAGAAAAACAAATTGCCAATCATAAATCCAAATTCTCTATCACTCCTAAAAAAAAAAATATTCAAAAACTCTCTACAAAGATTTCAATTTATATACATCGAACCCCAAAAAATAAAATTTATTCAAAAACTATGTTATCCCAGAATAAAAAAAGACAAACCTTCATGGGTATATATCGATAACAAATCAAATCTTCGATAAAAAAACAAATCAAACAAAAATATGTCCTCTTGCCCTGCCCCTCCCCTTCCTTCCAACCCTAACCAGAATACTAACCCTTTTCATAAATCCAAACCAAAGACATAGAATTATATTTCTAGAAAAAAGAACAAAGACAAAATACCAACAAGCAAGTTGGTATTATTACTTAATTATTTGTTGTCATATCTTTGAAATTCTTCAACATCTAAAATGCAAGACAAGAAATCTGCCAGCGAAGTTTGATCCAAATTATGGCCATCCCAACCTGGCATAAGCTCTCTGAATTTCTCTCTGTGTATTCCTCCATTCTTTTTTTGATTTCTAACATTTGTTATTAAATTCAATGGCGTCATCGTATATATGATTAATCTTCTGTTATCCATCACCTTTTTAATCATGCACGTCGTGAAGGCATTGTCTATAATATTCCTTTCACCAATGTGCAGCCAAGTTTCTCTCCAATTTATAATTTTAAATCCTAAATTAATAAAACAATTTGAGCCCTTCTTGCTATAAATAGTAGCCTAATCCATTAGCAATCAACAGTCATCGTCGTATTAGCATAACATTTTCTTCTGCTTACACCTTCTGTTGCCATGGCTCTAACCCATTTCTTCTGTGCAGCCTCTGTCCTCCTGTTATCGCTGTTGGTCATTGCCTCTGCTGCTGATTATGGCTATGAACCAAAGCCTGATACTGTTAAACCTGAAACTAGCTATGTCCCAGCACCCAAACCCAAGCCAACTTATGATACCCCTAACTCTGGCCATGATCAACCAAAAGCTTCCTATCCAGGTTATGGATATGGCCCAAAAACAGACCTTCCCAAACCGAAGCCTGACTTTAAATACAACCCTAAACCAAACGTGGGTCTACCGAAGGTGACCGTCCCAAAAATACCAAACCATGGCTACCATTATATCCCTTTCCCACACCACCTCCCCAAACCAAAACTAAGCCATGGCAAACCAGGTTATGAGCCCGGAAGCTTACTTCCAATTTGCGTTGAAGGTCTTATTCTTTGTAAATCAGGTTCTAACTATATTCCCGTCGAAGGTAGTAATTTCTATCCTTTAAAGTCTATGCCATGACTAATTTACATTTGTGACATTTATTTATTAATTAGAGATCACCATTATCTTGCTCCATGCACTCGGGGAAGTCAATCTCCGGCCCCCCAGCTTTTACTTCTTGATCAATTTTTATTAAAATCTAAAAGTGTGAGCAAAATTAGATCAACTAACTATCAATCTCAATTTCCATCAATTTTATGCATCACATGATGAGGAAACTGACCTTTTTACTAAATGCCCGTAAAAAAACTGGCTGCAAATAATGCATAAATTTGATGGAGTTGTCATCAATATATCTTAACGTGGATATATAGCATAGTCTTAATTATAAGAGAAGTTGCCAAAACATGATGTTGACTTTTGTTATAAATACAGGGCCCAAAATGAAGATTATCTTTAATAAATAATTTTCTTTGCTACAGGAGCTAAGGTAAGGATAGCATGCACAGGGGTGGACAAGAATGGGAACGAGGCAACACATTTCTCCTGCTTGACTGACGCAGCTGACGCCCATGGCTACTACTTCAAAACCTTGTTTCCTTTCGGTGGTCTTGGCCATAATTTAAAGCTTAAAGAATGCAAGGCCTACCTTGAAAACTCTCCGATGGAGACCTGCAAGATCCCAACAGATGTCAACAACGGAATTAATGGAGCCCTCCTTTCTTCTTACCACGTTCTCGGCAACAAGAACATTAAACTATATTCCATGAGGACTTTCTTCTACACCTCCGAAACCACACCAACCTCAACAACTCCACCTGGGGGTTATTAAAATTATTTTTTTTCGCGGCTAAATTCTTCATCATTCATATATTTTCTATGTTTTTTCATTAGCTTTTGGCCTGGCAATCGATTTTTATTATTCTTGTCGGTATTTTTTTTAGTTATCATGTTGGATTTTGTTTATGCCTGGAGACAATGGTAATAAACCATGTCCTGTTGTGTTTTTTTTTTCTTCTTCTTGAAATTCAGCCTAATATAGGTTTCAGATCATTTGAGTTACGAATCAATTCACCGTCAAGTTGGATTTTAAAATAGTGGCTCCAAGATAAAATCCACATTTAAATAGAGAAAATTATGTAAATTTTCCGGTTTAGGATTTGATAAAGGACATACTTTCTTAAATGTCATCAAACTAAATAATTTTTATAATTTTATCAAAAAGTTGTTTATCATTGAAATGAACGGATTTAATTCCTTTAATTCATTTTTTTTTGTTAACCTTGACAACTGAAAAATGTAAAAAATGAAAGTCTTAAAATCAAATGGAATAAACTTAAAACCAAAGGGCCAACCAAATGTAGATTTCAAATTATATTATATTAAAAACGAAATAAATAAAAAGAAATAAGACTAAGAAAAATAGACCCACTACCATGCATGCAATCGTGCATGGGGAGTTGAAACGCCGTGCATTCTTTTCGATCCAAAGCATCTGCTTGGCATGAAGTAAGAACAGCATTTCGAGGAAGAAGGGAATCAAGAAATATAGTACATTACGCGAGGAAGAGGGGATTCTAAAACGTTAACAGATTCAGAAAGCATAATGGAAGCGAGTGACCACACAAGATCGGCGCGGTTGTCTTCTATAAAGCACTACTTCGTAGCCCGGTTTGCAGAGCTGAAATGGATCTCAATCTATTCAGGTATAGGTGGGACGGAGACAAGTACCAGCTCCATTCTACCGGTAGGCTTCCGGGCAGCTAGTTAGCCTTTCAGAACGGCTTACGCTTTCCTCTGAGAAAGTGGCTAGAGATGCACGAGGGAGTAGCTGCCTAGTCCCTTAGGTCAGTCAGTTAGCCCACTACGCCGCCATCAGAGACTGGATTGGAGCCGGACTGGACCTCCACTTTCGGAAAGATCACCGCGTAATGGAGACTCGCTTTTGACCTAGAAGCTGACAGATGGTGATATCTCAACTATCCATAAATGCACCTTTTCTTTTAAAATCATCTTAAATTAAATTCATGTAGTTGATTTAAGTTTTTCTCCATGGTCTCGAAATAATAAATCTGATATCGATATCTAATTAATGCATGACTGACATATGTGTCAGATAAATCTGCTATAATACGTTAATACTACTGTTTTAAATTATTCTTGAAAACAATTATAAACTTTGAATAGTAGATTTAATAATTTACTAATAATTAAACTTTTTTAATCTAAAAGTGAAAAATTAATTTATTTCAATACACCAGTCTTATTTTGGTACCTTAAAAAGGTTTAACAGAACACGTTTAATTAATTTCAAGCACTTATCCAAGAAAATCATCTCGATGTATTTATTTATTAATTAATAGTCATTATATTCAAAGCCCTCTGACATATAACCTTCCTGCTTGTGCAAGAAAATTGCAATTTCACATTCTCCTTTTGAGACATGAAGTTAGAGTTGTGCCAAAAATCCAGAAATTCCCATGTAATGTGTTTCTCTCTCTCTCTCTCTCTCTTAATTTTTCGTTCATAAATTCACATTTGTAATCTTTGATATTAATTATTATTATGATCTTCATCTTTGATTTTCTTCTTTAACAGCTATTTTTTTTATTTGTTTCCTTAACATTTCTGTAAAAGTGAATCAAAATCTAAACTACTCATGTTTAGTTTCCTTACATACCACCATGGACTTAAAACTTACTGATACAATTGGTATTTTTAGAAACTGCAAAAAATATTTCCATGTTAATTTCTCAAAAAAATTATCCCATTGGGAGAATATTTCATTTATCCTTGATATTAATTGTTAATGCAAAACTCTATAAATTCTCCCCATTGTTTCTTACAAAAAAAATTGAATTAGTGTTCTCTTTCACTTATACAATATGGAGTTATGTCCTAAATCCAGATATTATTACAAGGTACGTAGTCTGTCTCTGTAATATTTTGGTTGGAAAATACAATAAAGCCCTTGGAGGCTTAAAAGAGGGTATAAATGATTGAAGGGTAGTGTGGTAATTGACCAATAGTTGATAAATATATATAAGAAAAAAAAAAAAAAAAAAGAATGATCTGATTTTGAGAGAAAGAGAGTTACGGGAGAAGAGAAGAAAAGAGGAAGAAGAAGAAAAGAAAGGAGAGAAGGAAAGGAAGGAGAAGAGAAGTAAAGGAAATAAGTAAAAAGGTAAGATTTATGGTTTTAAGTGTATAATATGTTAAATTTCGGTTTTTGATTAATTTTAAAGTTTTGAATTTTGAGTTTATTGATGAATTAGTTTGAATTAAGGGGTTGATTGATGTGGGTATTTGATTATTTAGTTGAATTGGAGAGATTGTAGAGAAATATGATGATTTTGAGTTATGGTTGAATTGAATGATGAAGTTGAGGTATAAATCTGGAACTAACAGTAGGTGATCTGTTGAAATTCTGGGTTTGAGGTTGAAGATGACGAAAATTCAGTTTGGTCCCTCAATTTACGGAAATTGCAGTTTAGTCCCCGAACTTTGGAAATTTTACAGATTGGTCCCTGGGGCATAAATTGAGGTTCTGAACAGAACTGAGGATGATTTACAAAATTCCAGTATAATTAATATTTTCAGTTTGGTCCTCCAATTTGACAAAAAGTATAATTTGACCCTAAAAAATTGGTAAAGTTCCAGAATGGTCCTTGGAGCATAATGATATATCCTGGACAGAATTGAGGATTAATTATGGTCAGAATTTCAGTATGGTTATATATTTACAATTCGGCCCTCCAAAATTTGGTAAAATTACGTTTTGGTCCCTGTTTTGAAAAATTGTCGTTTTAGTCCCTAAACTCGGGAGATTAAGCCCAGTTTATTTTATGCATTTGTATCTTTTGTTTGATTTGTTTTTGAGTATATTTCATATATTTATTGTAGGTTCTCCTAACGATCCGTAATCGGATTTCCGGGTCTTTTGTCTGACATTCCTTTAGTTCAGTATTTTCCGGGTGAGTGGAATAATCTTTAATATGCATATAATATAAATATATATGTATGTTGATTATACAATGAGTACAACTAGTAAATTTCTTGAATATTTATATATGTTGCTTTATTTTTCGAGTACTCATTTATTCTTGAATTTGCACTCGCAATCTGATAAAGTAAATTCTATTTGATATGATATACGTTTCTTTGAAGATTCTGTGAATATATATTATGCCTTGATATGGGACTTGTCAGTAACTCCATGCTAACGGAGAATAGTTAGCCTGTGTGCACATAGTATTCTGTTACCTAGCTGGTGAGAGAGGCATCAGCCTGTGGCGATTGATCATCCCACAGTGGTCACCGACGGGTGTCATCTGGTCACCGACGGGTGTCATCTGGTCACCTTCGGGTGTCATCTGGTCACCTTCGGGTGTCATCTGTTCTCTGACATGTAATCCACTACGTTATGATAATATGTTTAGTAAGTATATGTATATGTATATGTATATGTATATGTATATGTATATCAAGATAAATCATCTTGCAAATAATATCTGAAATATATGAAATGTATATTAAATGTTATTCCCCTCACTGAGTTGGTTGAACTCACCTCTCATTTTTAATATTATTTCAGGTTCTTAATTTCTGAGACTTTGTTGAGTGTTTCCGCTTCTTCAGTTCTGGTCGGTATGCCTTGCTTGTTCGCGAGGCTTTCCTTTCAGTTTTGATTTGATGTCTTAGACGCTCCACTGTTACCTTGTTTTAATTAAATTTGGATTTTGACAATGTAATGAGTATTATGAATTATTATTTTTGTTTTAATAACTATCTTTCGGTTTCATCAGTATTTGAATAATATAATATTTCTGAATATTATGAGCCGCTGCGTATTTTTGAACAAATTGTTCTTTTGATATGTCCGTTCTGAGGCTTAGCGTAGGTGAGGTGTCCTTTCGACACCGCTCCTACGTTGCCGGTCATGGACCCGGGATTCGGGTCGTGACAGTCTCTACACATTCTCTCTGAAAAAATATTTAATTTCTACATTTTATTTTCAAGAGAAACATTCAGTTGCTCTTCATCTATAACATGTAGCATAGGATCATACTTCACAGTGGTGAACTAATGTGACGATTAATGTCTTTATAGAACATTTTGTCCTTATTATTATCTGAACATTGAAATTAATGATAGAATCTTAATTGATGATTTACAGGTATTGGAGACAATGATCTCAATATTTTTTATATTGGGATCACTTGTTTCAACACTAGCAGGCGCTAGCACAGAGTACCAAGCAATAAACTGTAGAAAGCATAGTGCAGTCTTGACAGATTTTGGAGGAGTTGGTGATGGACAAACATCAAATACAAAGGCTTTTAAAGCAGCAATTGCCGAGCTAAGTCAGTATGCATCAGACGGCGGAGCACAACTTATTGTACCACCAGGAAGATGGTTGACTGGGAGCTTTAACCTCAGTAGCCATTTCACTCTTTTTCTTCATAAGGATGCTGTTCTTCTCGCTTCTCAGGTATGCCTCTTGATTACCTGTTAATCTAGAGTTTCAAGAAGTAATAGTGGAGGAGCAATTTAACCTTCTTTGCTAGCAGTTTTTGAGTTGTCATGGACGGTTTTGAAACGGTTTATGTTAGTAGGCGACATCAAATCATGATTTTGAAACTTTTACTGAATTAGATTTTAAACCAGATCTAACATGTTTTTAATTGTAGAATTAAGACTATGATATGTTAGATTAGATTCGTTACATGATTGGTAGTGATTACTACTTAAGAAGTATTTCACACCTTAGACCGTTCAATCTAAGCCCATAAACTTGGATGGATTTTGCCCTGAAACTGAGCCTAGGAAGACTTGTTGTAGGTTTATATTAGGCTCCTGATATGGGATACTGTCATCATCAAATGAGATTGGAAACTCTTGTTCTTGGCATTTGTTTAAACTATTTCTCATCTATATGTATATATTGATTTTTTTTTTTATCTATATATTCATCATCATTTTTGTACATTTACATGATCATATTGACAGGATGAGGCAGAATGGCCTGCTTTCCCTCCATTGCCCTCCTATGGGGTAGGTAGAGATGAACATGCTGGAAGGTTTAGTAGTCTGATTTTTGGGACACATCTAACAGATGTCGTGGTCACTGGTAATCAAATCTTTAGACCCTTTATGATTTTGGCCTAATTATGAAAAATTATGCATCATTTTGATTTTTGTTTCTTTAGCCAATTTATGTCTAATTTGGTGCCTATGAGCTGTTCTTATTAGGTAACAATGGTACAATTGATGGCCAGGGTGCAGTTTGGTGGGACAAATTCCACCAGAAAAAATTGAAACTGACTCGACCATATCTGATTGAGTTTCTGTACTCTGATCAGGTTCAAATATCCAACCTTACATTGATTAACTCTCCATCATGGAATGTTCATCCTACATATTGCAGGTTTGACCCTTTTTGATGTGCTCAGCTTTGTGTACAATTAAGTTATGGTTAAGCATATTATTTAACAGATTGCATGTAATTGTGGTTCTGATGTTTTGGAAAATGCAGCAATGTGTTGATCCAGTGGTTGACAATTTTGGCGCCAGTTGATTCTCCCAATACAGATGGGATCAACCCAGGTTTGAATCAATTTTCTTATTTTCAGCTTTTGCTCATGCTTGATGTGTTCAGACTTGTCCATAATCGTTTCCCTCTTCTTCTTCTTTTTTTATATATGTTTTTCAGATTCATCCTCGAATGTTCGTATCGAAGATTCCTTTGTAGTATCAGGGGATGACTGCATTGCAGTTAAGAGTGGATGGGATGAATATGGAATCAAATTTGGAAGGCCTACGCAACACCTAGTCATAAGAAGGTTTACCTGCATTTCTCCTGACAGTGCTACCATTGCTCTTGGAAGTGAAATGTCCGGTGGAATCCAGGACGTTAGAGCTGAAGATATCACAGCCCTCGGTACCCAATCTGGAGTTCGAATCAAGACTGCTGTAGGAAGAGGAGCTTATGTGAAGGACATTTTTGTAAGAAGAATGACCCTGAAGACAATGAAGTATGCCTTCTGGATGACAGGCTCTTACGGGTCACACCCTGATACGGGATATGATCCAAAAGCATTACCTGAGATCAAAGGAATAAGTTACAAAGATATAGTGGCTGAGAACGTAACCTATTCGGCGAGACTAGAAGGAATTGAGAATGATCCTTTTACAGGAATTTGCATTTCTAATGTAAACATAAGTTTAACCCAGAAACCTAAGGAACTGCAATGGAACTGCACTGACATTCAGGGAGTTTCAAGCAAAGTAACTCCTCAGCCATGCGCTGCGTTGCCGGAGAAAAGTATTGAATGTCCTTTCCCTGAAGATAGACTGCCGATTGAGGATGTAAAACTCCAAACTTGTTCTGCTAGTGGTTAGAATTACACTCCCGGTAATTAATGAATAAAACAAGTTGATGATCCTAGACAGGACTGGTTATGTGAACGATATGATGCAAAAGCACTGCTCGAGATCACAAGAATAAACTACAAAGATGAAGTGGATGAAAACATAACGATTCAGGGAAAACTAGGACTTTGTGAGGAAAATCCTTCTATAGGAATTAGCATTTATAATGTAACAATGAGCTTGGCTAAGAAACATAACGAACCAGCATGGAACTGCACTGACATACCGGCAGTTTCAAGCAATGCGACTCCCAAGTCATGTAGTGCCATGGCAAAGAAAAGCATGGAGTGTCCTTTCCCAGAAGATAAACTTCCTATTGAGAAAGGCTCCAAACTTGTTCTGCCACTAGCTAGATCATAACCCCATTAAGCCATGATGGATCTCCAAGAGAAACGAATAAAATATGTTGATCTTCCTGTATAAGCATGGACAAACCGTAGAATATGTTTATAGTCCTAAATAAGAGAAATGTGTGAATCAAGTAAAAAAAGACTGCAATTTTTGTGCAGTTTCATTGGCTCCCTATGTTTTATTGATCAAGAATGATGAACTGAAAGGAGAAAATTATTGATTTAGCTAATTTTGAGAGTAACTACAGATGAACAGAAATTTCATAGCTTGATCTGTACAGCTACTGGTAAACTAAAACTTGAAAAGAAGATGTCTAAAACCTCTCAGAAGTCAGATTATCCATGATCTGTTCGGAGTAAAATCTTCTTATGTCGGCAAGATTTTCTGATAGAGATTAATGTTACTCTCTTTCTCATGTGTACTGAAATCACCCACACCAAATTGCGTAACAATATGACTCTCTTGCTGTTTATATCGACAAGACGAGCCATCTCTCCTAATTCGACGATCCTGCATCATACAAACAACATAATAAATACAATGTGTTCTGAAGTCTTCAGATGGAAATGTTCTTAGTTCTTACATCATCAAGCAGTAAGTCACGAGGCTCAAGCATGTGGATCACATCCCCCATTGTAGGCCTATGTTTTATATCACGATCAACACAGCGAAGAGCAAGCAAAATTATTCGTTTTAGTTCCTTAGATGATGGAATTTCTGGCAATTTGGGATCCACAACAAACATGATTTGCTTATTCGCAATCATAGACTTCAACCAGTCAACCAAATATACCTGCATTCAATGACTAAGTTCTATGATCAATGAAACATTTCTTTATATACCGAAAGGAAAACTAGCTCAGGTGCTCGAAGATAACAAATCTATACCTGAGGCTGATTGTGATCTACAGGAGCCCTGGCACATATGATCTCCATGATAAGTATTCCAAAGCTGTAAACGTCACTTTTTTCACTCAGAACTCCAGTATTTTCGTGTTCATGAGCTAAATAACTGCAAACACATCCTCCTTGACATGGTCAGCGCAAATTACCAAGTTCACTTGCAGTAACCAGGGAAAAATTCCTATGTCATAAGCAAGCTGATCCAGAGAAACTCACCCAGATGTTTCCATTGCAAGAGTTGTTATGTCGATCCATTGAGGGCCGAAGAGTTTAGCAATCCCAAAATCAGATATCTTGGGATTCCACTGGTGATCAAGCAGTATGTTGCTAGATTTTAGGTTCTGATGAATAGACTTTGGCTCGATATCTTCGTGAAGGTAGGCTAATCTTCAGAAGCAAAAGAACATTACATTAATGGAAGAGCAAGCAGTTAAATAAATTGAAAAGAATCAGAAGATCACACAAGATACCCTTTAGCAATTCCCTGGATGATGCTCATCCGTATAGTCCATGTTAGAGGGCTGGGTTGTTCAGGACATCCATAAAGCCATTGATGCAGATTACCATTGTCAACGTACTCGCTCACAAGAATTCTAATAGAAGGAAAAACCAAGAAAAAGAATGAGATAAATGAAATTTTATTATTGATTCTGAAGAGAAATTAATTAGCCTTGGGATGAAAAATGAAAAATTCATCTTGCGTAAAACAGTAGAGTTTCTGAAAAGAAATTTACCTGTAACCTTCTTCCATACAGTATCCAAGCAATTTGACTAAATTCTTGTGCCTGACATGCCTTATCATTTCCGCTTCTGCTATGAAGTCCTCAGCTTGACAACTGAAGATTCATCAACTCATAAGCAATTAAACAAAATTCTGCTATGCACCATTTCCTTCTCTTTGGTAATCTAGCATGCATAATTTGATGCAATCAGTAAGTCATCTATCTTCTAATAAAGATTCAAAATTGAGCACCTGTTACTCAGTAGCCTCTTTACAGCCACTCGGGTAGTATCCAACAGCACGCCCCGATACGCAACACTATAATCTCCACTTCCAATCATATTCATGTCAGCAAATCCACCCGTAACAACCTCAATCTCTTTCAAAGCAATCCGGTTTCTCCTCCATGCATCAGGAACCACAGAAGAGTACCTAGCAGTAGGCTCCAAATCAGCTACACCAGTACCACTCCATCGAGTTGTGAGCCCAGTGCTCACATTAGAACATTGATCAGTTAAAATCACCTGATGATGATGGTCAAACTTTTCAATGTTCATTTCAACCTCCGAAATCCGATGCGACAGAAGCCTTTTATCCTTGGGTGGAATAGTGCAAGAATTCAGAAAACCTTTCATCGAAATGGGGTTCAATAAGCGCCTTAAATAGGGATTGAAAGGTTTGGATTTTCGGCGACAAAGACAGATGAAGCAAGCAGCCATGATGACTAAAAACAGAACAGTGAAGACAGCAATCAAAGCAAGAATTAGAACCCATAATCTTATGCCAAAAAATGAGGTGTGCTTTGATAACTTGGTATCAATAGATGATGTGTTGGAGGACATGATTTGAGAAAGAGATGAAGCTAAGGAGTGAAGTCCATGGAAAACTGAAGAGAATTTCTTGTTTTCGATATTTTTGGGGATAAGAAGAGTTTGAGATTAGCCATATGACTTTGTCTTTCAATCTTTGAACATATTCATCATCAACTAACCAGCGGAATAGCGGGAAAGGCTTGACTCTGAAATAAACTTTAGTTACTTGAAAAAACAATTGGTAATTCTTTTTCTAGTGTGAATGTATTTCTTGATTTAACTTTTGCCTGTGATACGGATGGGGGGAATGATAAAGAGTTTCTTACAGGTTAAAATCGAAGACCATTAAAATAGAAAGAATTTTAAAATATTTAATTTTATTTTTTATGTTTTTGTTTATTAAAAGACTATTACAACACACTATTATTAATCTCTATTATAATATTTTTGTGCGGGCGTCCCATCAAGAATTTCAACATCAAGATTTTAAATGACAAACTGATGTAAATAAAAACAATATACTAGTTCATAGATACGAGGAACCTTAACACCCCCTGCACATCATGTTCTATACCTCAACCTTAATTATTATGCAACAAGTGACAAAGTAGAATAACCACCATTGAATTTTAATACCAATTGACATAGACAATGGTAAAGAATAAAAGATTTGTTACAAGTCAAAATCCTAAAAAGTCAAGAACATCTCAAGTATAGAAAAACTTAAAATTTGTAATTTTATTCCTTCATATTTTCACTTGTTAAAAAAACTATTATAACTTTTTATATAGAAAAAAACTAAAACACTCTAATAATATTAAATATGAATAATAAAATAGGAAAATATTTTTTATTCAAATAGAAAAAACAAACTAGAAAAGCATTATAATATAAAAGAGAAATAAAATAAAATAAACTATAAAAAATATTTATTTTTCTAAAAAATACTCTAGCATTTCTTAGATTAAGTTCTTAAACCCAGCTAGGCTTGATACATTTACCAAGAAAACTTATGTTTCAATGCTTGACCCTATCCGGGTTTCAAGTTGAACAAGTTTTTAATATTTATCCTGTGAAACTCAGAATAGAGTTGAAAACGTCAAGATTAAATGGAGGCACTGAATGCTTTAGCCTAGTTACTAATTCGGAAAATTCCATTTTAGAGTATTGTTTCGATTTCTTTATTATTATCACAGATATAACTTTTTTTATAGGTGTTCTGAATGTTGTAGAATAGCTTCTTGCTGGGAGAGAGCCCATTGTGATAGCCAGACACAGATGAGATGGAGAGTAATCGACTTCAATCGCATTCTTCAACCAGAAAAACCCACTCTGCTACAAACTATTCTATCATTTGAAAATCAATAGCTTCTTGTACAGTTACATGCACCAGCGTGTAGCTCCTTACCTAACTCATACTGTACAGTTCAAAAACTTTACATAGAAAATCCCAGGAAGCAGAAGTGTTAACAAACAGTTTGTGTATTTCCTGTGTGGCAGCCAAACTTCATATAGGCCCTGAAGTTCCTTTTCCTTTCCAGAATCGTACCATAAGTTTAAAACTATGCTCTTTGAGCACATACAACTCAGTATCACAGTGTGACATGTCATGGTATTGGGGGGATGCAAAGCTGCTCAATCACTCCAGCATCAAAATGTTTCTTTATCGGATGCAACTTGATTTCGTAGAGCTTTGGCCACAATTTTCCAGTAACTGCAAACAAATTTTGAACATGGACAATTAAACTTAGATCATAAAACAAGAAGTCAGTTAAGATGGTATGATTCCTTGTGGAAACCATGATTTAACATAACCAAGGTAATGTTTGGAGAATGTTCTTACAAAACAAAGAGAATTTGTCTCATAATGTCAACTCAGCATTTGCAAAGCATGGACCACAGAAACATTTCAATGGCATTTCAAGTGAAATAAAAATCAAAGAAAACTCATAATGTGCAAAGAAAAATCATAACAGAAACATGTCTCATAACGTACAAAGAAAAAGCTTACCGAAAAGGCGGTTGTCATTGGCATCCCATGCTATGCCATTTAAAACATCAATGCCCTGGAATGCAGCGAAAATTCCAAATACATGAATTAGGAAATGAAAATACTTCTATAAACCCACAATCTACATAAGAAAAATGAAAGAGGAAGAGAAAATGACGTGAAATCCAGTTCCTTTCAAATATTTCTTCCTCTTCCATGTAGCGAGGAAACAAATGAGAGTCATTACATCACAAACTGCTTTTACAAATTACTTATGACAAATGCTTACGTGATATCCAGCTTCTATCAAGCCTTTCCTGCAAAACAGAAAAGAAAACGAATGACTCTGAAAGGAATTGCTGAAACAAATATCAGACACTAATAAACTATGCACAAGGAAAGTTAAAGAAAAACAGAACCTTAAATTTGGAAGGAGAATCCATCCAAACACGGAACCATCTCTCTGTGAGATTCTTGCAATGCATTCAGTCTGCCAGACAGAATAAAAGGTTTAGGCAACATTTGGATGGAGAGTCTTTGCTAGCTTGCTTAGTAAAGTCTCTAGCATTTGGTTAAAATGCAAATGCCTGGGCCAGGTTAAGGGGATCTAAGAGAAGGGGAAAAGTTATTTGCTATCATGTAGCTCAATCACTAAACAGAAGCCCAAAAACAGGATGATTGGGACAAAAGATACATAAAGCAAAGGATATGCATTAAAGTCATAAATGGCCTCTCTTCAGCATACTAGCTAGTCCCTCCATAAGGGATTACTATAACCATGCCCCCACTCAAATGCCAGAGTAATTATTACTGGGAAATTCTCCAATCAGTATTCAAATGAGCATAATGAATATCTAAGAACACACCTGCCAAACATTAGCCCAAACTTCATCATTCACGAACTCTAGTTCATTGAGATAGTGTACTTCATGTCCATTATATCTGACAATTTGTTTTCCAATGACTGCATCAGAAAAGACAAAAAATCAGCAATTATGCAGAGCTTAAAAGGAAAAAAAATGAGTTCACACATTAAAATAGGAATTAGCACCATAATACAGGAAAAATGCAAAGCTAAAATGAGTAAAGAAACAGGTCACTATTATGAGCAACTACATGAATTGAAGGCTATATGAACATTGATAATGTTAGTGGGGAAACAATTGAAAATTGTTCTAAAGAAGGATAAAAGAAAACGAACAACAAAAGACCATATAATTTTTCAGAATCTGACACTAACTGTTTTATGCAAGAAGTACCTTTCAGTGTTCGAGGGTCAAGCTGGTATAATGCTGAAGTCCCATCACTGCCGAACAAAACTTTTCCATTGGTAGCCAGTCCCCAACCATCTTCCATCTCATGAGTGAATTCCCTGATCTGCAATAATATAAACTAAGATTACTAAAATATCTGAAACTAGAACCTCTAATTCACCCCAAAAAGAGGGAATATTTTTAGCAATCATGCATGGAAAATGCAGAATGATAGTTTTACTACAAGGTAAAATTTGGTCTGCAGAGCAGTTTTATGAGCAGTAACCAATCACAATTGTAAAAGCAAACACAATACAAGTTGGTAGGCATTTTGACAACCATATCATCTTAAAAAAAACTTAATAGCCCATTGGAATAGCAGATGTTTTGAGAATTGAGAATCAAATTCAGAGCAGGAGAATCCTATCGCACAAAGATGTGGTTTGGCGATACCCAAATGACATGATACAGACCTCAAAGATTCCTATATTTACATGTGTAAAAGGACCTAACAACCTTATTAAATAAATAAATTTGCATATATTAAAAGTAATTGTTGAGGCACAAACTTTGCTTAAATCATTTCTGTCATATATGAAGCCGGTTTTTTTCAACCAAGTTACTTGGAACAGACTGCAAAAGAAAATAAAATAGGTATATTAGCTATTTAGAATATAATTTTTTAATTTGACTATATATATAAAACCAACAGCTGGACAAACCAGATTAACTAACTATGCAAATAAATTAAATAGGATGCTAAACTTGTAGTTGTCATTATGAATGCAAGTGAAAATGTCAAACTTCGACACATTTTAATTCCAGATATAAATATGCTGAATCAACAAAAGAAAGAATTGCAGCTGAATCACACACCTTTGCTCAAGCAGGGTTAAACCTTCCCCGAAATAAGAATCATCCATCTCCTGAAGAGCCTCAACCTGTACAGAGAAACACAACTTATGGTCTAAATTAAAATATCTGGCTTGTTACAAGATTACAATTTAAAAATTGGTACTTTGTTGAACTTAAAATCACTAAAACATCTACTGACCATTCACAAAAAGAATAAAAAACCACTCGAATTCTATCCTAACTTCAGGCATATATATGTTCATCAGTTTCAGTTCATAAAGAAAAGCCATGGAACATGATTGTAGAGACATCAAACAATAAATGATAACCCAAACACTAGAGCATGTACCTTCCCAGTATTAAGAGCTACTCTGCGAACAGATGACTGAAATGAAAAGGTAAATAAAATGATCAGTGAATTGAATGTAATATAAGTGTAATTGACAAGAAAAGCAAAAGACACTGCAAAGTACACCGCCTACTTTTGAAAAAAAATGCATCTCACTGAAACATCAATATTATAGACACATGTTGAAACTCAGAATCATACAATTACCAAAGGTAAATTACATAAACAACGGATGAAATGACACAGCAGGATGAAATGACACAGCATGATGAAATGAAGAAGAAAAGCAAGAAAAAAAGAGAAAATCTTGAATTCCATATAAAAGAATATCACACACACTTGCAGACACTGGAATAAACAAACTTACCTTCCCATAAAGGCCAGTTGACTCATATAGTGTACCATTTCCAGCATAAAGAAGACCCTGAAATCAAGATTATTGCAAGTCAATAAGCTATTAACAAATAATAGGCAATTCATACTCAGTGAAGAAAACTCTCAATAATTTCGAATAGGTATCTGAAAATGCGTGCTTAGGGGTCTCAATCAGATTGTTGAGGAAACAACAAAAACAAAAATTAAAATGAAGCAAACGAACAAGACTGAGCTACATGAATGGCATCAACTCTTTCATGCCAAGTAAACAAATATGACAATGCTGTAAGCTAAATGAGTTGGCAGTCAACAAAAACTTCTGGTAGTGCCATCATCAACTGGAATCTGAACACGAGCTGGCTCCTACAAAACACCTAATTTCAGTCTAACAATGAATTAAACGAATCCTTTTGACCTCACTCAAACTGAATGACTAGTCTCTAATTTTGCTAGGTGTAGCTCTAGCATAAAGTTAAACTAAACTAAAACAAAACGAAGAGTCAAGACATTTCCAATGATAAAATTTAATTAGATTTTATAGTGTTTTATTGAACTAAATTAGAAACAGAAACGAAGGCTGCAAGACTTGCAAAAAGATCCAAACAATTATATTAAAGACAATAAAGCCAAATCAAGCAAAAACAAAGAAAACTCAGAAAAGGATTTACCTGAGTGAATGCACTGGGATCATGAGGGAACTCATTGACGACTTGAATTGCATAGAGTTTAGAAACAAAAGCAACACCACTCCAAATGCTCGATGAAACGCCCAACAGATAAACAACACCGAAAATCATGACCAAGGAAACAAAGACAGAAAATTTCTTGTACCTAAAACGAGTGGAAGATGAAGATGACATAGAAACATTGTTGAGTTTCTTCTTACGAGGTTTTGCTGCCATGGAAGGATGGATTGATTGGGACCGGACCAGTGATGGATCCTTGTTTCTGTTGATTGGAGGATGGATAAAGTACATTGTGGTACTTATAGTTTATTAGATATTCCATTTCGAATCCTTTCACATACAAATTCTCAATATTTAACATTTATTATTAAACCCAGTCTAGTTTAACTGGTTGAAACTATATATTTATATTTTAAAACTATAAATTTATGTAACCTTGTGAGCATTTAGCAAATATTATGTCATGAATCATAATATTAAGCGTGTTAGTATTAACATTGGAAGTTCTAATTTATTTAGTCATAATTATTAATGAAAATTAGTAACATATATGTTTTTTTTAATTTTTAATCATCTTTTTTTATTATTTTTTATCCTTAAGTATCTATATTTTTTATAGTATATTTCCACCTAAATATATAAAAAAATATTTATTTAAAGTTCGGTTTATATATTGAAAAATTTGAAAGCTTTCAACTATAGAATTATTGTATGGAAATTTTAATAAAGGGACCAAATTGGGATATTGAAACGATATCTGAATCATAGAATAGTTTACCCTTTGGACCTGATCAAGGGCTTGATCATATTCAAAGCCCACTAGCAGCTTCGAAACATGGGCCAACCAAACAGGATTAATTTAAGTAAATAATGGGCTGAAAAGTGTTAGGCTCTGCAGTCTGCTTTTGAGGGGAAAGAAAATTTAAGTTTTCTATGAAAACTTTTTTATTTTTCATGTGTAATGCCATGAGTTTTTTTAATTATTTGCAAGATATCTAAACCTGAATTTTTCTATAATTTTAAAATAATAAACTTAGAATCATTAATTAATTAATATATGATTTCCACTTGTTAAGTAAACTTGTTATAATTTTAAAATAATAAACTTAGAATCATTAATTAATAATGCACATGGCAACATGCTATAAATAATCTAAATGTTTGGGTTAGGCCTAAACAACTAATTTTTTTAGGTTAGAAATAATTTAGTCATTTAGGTGAGATATAAATGACTGACTATTAATATGCATGGCACAAAAATCATGATATGACAATAATTTCAACTTATCATAGCAAACTAATGATATTTTTTAATACAAAAAATATTGGATAACATTGACAAATACTATTTTTTTTTCTTTAATAGATTACCATAGATGACAAGCATTAACGATACATTTCCTTCTCTTTAAGGAAGTTTAAAGATTAGGTGTCATACACCCCAGTCACAATGCAAGGAAGGCTAATCATTTTCCTAACCAGACAAGTCATGTCATACAATCCCATCCTTGAACACTAGCTAGTCTTGTTTATATGTTCCATGTCGTGCAATGCCTAAACACGAAACTAGACCAGCTCTTGAACATCATTCTCATCATGTGAAAAAATCTCTACTTTGTTATAGAGTGTTATACACTCATTTCTTAAAAGATTATGTTGTTATGAAGGCCAACTTAGACAATTATGATGGCCTCAAAGATCATAAAAAACACATATAAAATATCAAAAACATCCCAGAACTAGTGACAATAAAAAAAAACAACATCATGTATAAGATTTTTCCTATAGGGTATGGTATAACAATCTTGATCTTGGCTTCATCTTAGATCTTGGCTCCGACATAACAACGCACGCCTACCTCTCGGCCAGGTCACTAGCTTGGGCTAGTGACCAAGCTGTACCGGTTGGGTCCAGTCCGACCCGTATTGGTTAAGCAGATATAGCATAAAAAAATGCATGCATAGATTTCAAAATTATTTAATTGTTTATTTACTGAAGCTAGAGTTGGGAATACCATATATTTATTTTACTATGTAATATTTACCAATACCAGAGTTGGAAGTATCCGTAATTGAATATTAACTGACGTTAGAGTCAGAAATATTACAAGCAAACCATCATAGCATAAACCAACAAACTTTTAGCAATTTAAGATAAAACCAACAATGCAGTCTGTCTCGGGTAGGATGCTTAAGGGGTAATAATATCTTTTCTTTTGCGAAACCAGTCTCGTACCATAGAATCTATAACAAGATTGTTTAGATCTAGTTCTTGCATACGATAAGTGACGAGTCTTCTTAGAAACCTTCCAAGAATCGCCATCATCTAAACAAACGGCAAACTCTCCATACACAAATTTTGCCAAGTCATTTGTGAGGTCATGCATTACGAATAATGGTGAGTTATCACTTACTTGTTCAAAAAGGGACATTGATACAAGATCTTCAAAGCACCTGTATCATGTTTATGGCATCTCTCTATTTCCCTCATATGGTGAAAATAACCCAGTTGCTCCATTTCCTTCGGTAAGGAATCTAAGGAGTAGCAAGATTGAACTATGAGACTGTGCCCGCCTGAAGTCAAAGTCTGTAATTTCACCATAAGAGGATGGCCATTTAAAGAGTCCTTTAAAGACATTTTGTTAATGGTTGTAGGCCTTGGTAGTGAAAGCACAAACTGGGAACACTTTGTAATTGTGAGTTCTTTTAAAGAAGGAAGGTGGCTGGGTAGGGTTTTCTTTAATTTAGGACCTTCACTTACGCAAAGCACTTGGAGGCGAGGAAAAGCTTTCTCTTCACTTTCAACAACATTAGGAATCCATTCACACCATTGTGGCATCCTCTCAAAAGTCAAGCTCTCGAGTGATTTGAATGCAATGCTTGTGGAAGTGCGATTTCCATAAAACTCGCAACCTACACTCTCGACTTTATCGAATGCTTTGATCAGAAGTCTTTTTAGATATGCTAACTGACCGAGTGGTGGCAGGAAGGAGCAATGGCATTCACTAAGCCTCAAGATCCACTAAGAATGGGTCTATTAACCAAGCAGGGAATCTTGAACCCCCATAACCAACAATTACAAGACAAGGCACATTCATATTAGGCTTTAGTTGATGAAGCACGCGTTCATCAAGAGAACCATACGAATCATTGCTCCATCTCAAATCTAACTTTCTGAGATCCCTCATGCCTTCCAAATTATCTCCTAAAGCATCTTGGGCGTCGACAACATTTCGAAGCATCCAAGTACAAAGTTTTCCCTCTAGGCATTTGAGCTCTCCTATTTCATTTATGCTGGATCCATTTTGTTTACCCACAGAAAAATCAGTCAAAGTTTGAAGTTTAGATAATTTACCCATTTGAGGCGTCATCTGTTGCAGTCTTGTTCCTTTAATATCCAGATGATACAAGTTTGTTAGATTCATCAGGTTGGTTGGCAACTCAACAAGATTCTTGCACCAACGCAAGATTGGTATCCGCAAGTTGTGCAAGGTACACACAGTTTCAGACAACCTGTGTTCCGATGATTCTGAGAGGTTTATATACCATGGTTGTTTCAAGCTGCCAATCGAGTTAGGCAACTTACCTACATGGAGCAAAGATAATACACGAAGAGGCTGGAATCTTCCCAGAAAGTCACCGATTTCCTCATCATTCATGTTTGCCAAAAAGAACTTTGATATTAACAAAATTGTACGCAAAATTTTGCACTTCATCAGGGCCCACATGATTGTTTAGATCTAGTTCTTGCATACGATAAGTGACGAGTCTTCTTAGAAACCTTCCAAGAATCGCCATCATCTAAACAAACGGCAAACTCTCCATACACAAATTTTGCCAAGTCATTTGTGAGGTCATGCATTACGAATAATGGTGAGTTATCACTTACTTGTTCAAAAAGGGACATTGATACAAGATCTTCAAAGCACCTGTATCATGTTTATGGCATCTCTCTATTTCCCTCATATGGTGAAAATAACCCAGTTGCTCCATTTCCTTCGGTAAGGAATCTAAGGAGTAGCAAGATTGAACTATGAGACTGTGCCCGCCTGAAGTCAAAGTCTGTAATTTCACCATAAGAGGATGGCCATTTAAAGAGTCCTTTAAAGACATTTTGTTAATGGTTGTAGGCCTTGGTAGTGAAAGCACAAACTGGGAACACTTTGTAATTGTGAGTTCTTTTAAAGAAGGAAGGTGGCTGGGTAGGGTTTTCTTTAATTTAGGACCTTCACTTACGCAAAGCACTTGGAGGCGAGGAAAAGCTTTCTCTTCACTTTCAGCAACATTAGGAATCCATTCACACCATTGTGGCATCCTCTCAAAAGTCAAGCTCTCGAGTGATTTGAATGCAATGCTTGTGGAAGTGCGATTTCCATAAAACTCGCAACCTACACTCTCGACTTTATCGAATGCTTTGATCAGAAGTCTTTTTAGATATGCTAACTGACCGAGTGGTGGCAGGAAGGAGCAATGGCATTCACTAAGCCTCAAGATCCACTAAGAATGGGTCTATTAACCAAGCAGGGAATCTTGAACCCCCATAACCAACAATTACAAGACAAGGCACATTCATATTAGGCTTTAGTTGATGAAGCACGCGTTCATCAAGAGAACCATACGAATCATTGCTCCATCTCAAATCTAACTTTCTGAGATCCCTCATGCCTTCCAAATTATCTCCTAAAGCATCTTGGGCGTCGACAACATTTCGAAGCATCCAAGTACAAAGTTTTCCCTCTAGGCATTTGAGCTCTCCTATTTCATTTATGCTGGATCCATTTTGTTTACCCACAGAAAAATCAGTCAAAGTTTGAAGTTTAGATAATTTACCCATTTGAGGCGTCATCTGTTGCAGTCTTGTTCCTTTAATATCCAGATGATACAAGTTTGTTAGATTCATCAGGTTGGTTGGCAACTCAACAAGATTCTTGCACCAACGCAAGATTGGTATCCGCAAGTTGTGCAAGGTACACACAGTTTCAGACAACCTGTGTTCCGATGATTCTGAGAGGTTTATATACCATGGTTGTTTCAAGCTGCCAATCGAGTTAGGCAACTTACCTACATGGAGCAAAGATAATACACGAAGAGGCTGGAATCTTCCCAGAAAGTCACCGATTTCCTCATCATTCATGTTTGCCAAAAAGAACTTTGATATTAACAAAATTGTACGCAAAATTTTGCACTTCATCAGGGCCCACATGATTGTTTAGATCTAGTTCTTGCATACGATAAGTGACGAGTCTTCTTAGAAACCTTCCAAGAATCGCCATCATCTAAACAAACGGCAAACTCTCCATACACAAATTTTGCCAAGTCATTTGTGAGGTCATGCATTACGAATAATGGTGAGTTATCACTTACTTGTTCAAAAAGGGACATTGATACAAGATCTTCAAAGCACCTGTATCATGTTTATGGCATCTCTCTATTTCCCTCATATGGTGAAAATAACCCAGTTGCTCCATTTCCTTCGGTAAGGAATCTAAGGAGTAGCAAGATTGAACTATGAGACTGTGCCCGCCTGAAGTCAAAGTCTGTAATTTCACCATAAGAGGATGGCCATTTAAAGAGTCCTTTAAAGACATTTTGTTAATGGTTGTAGGCCTTGGTAGTGAAAGCACAAACTGGGAACACTTTGTAATTGTGAGTTCTTTTAAAGAAGGAAGGTGGCTGGGTAGGGTTTTCTTTAATTTAGGACCTTCACTTACGCAAAGCACTTGGAGGCGAGGAAAAGCTTTCTCTTCACTTTCAGCAACATTAGGAATCCATTCACACCATTGTGGCATCCTCTCAAAAGTCAAGCTCTCGAGTGATTTGAATGCAATGCTTGTGGAAGTGCGATTTCCATAAAACTCGCAACCTACACTCTCGACTTTATCGAATGCTTTGATCAGAAGTCTTTTTAGATATGCTAACTGACCGAGTGGTGGCAGGAAGGAGCAATGGCATTCACTAAGCCTCAAGATCCACTAAGAATGGGTCTATTAACCAAGCAGGGAATCTTGAACCCCCATAACCAACAATTACAAGACAAGGCACATTCATATTAGGCTTTAGTTGATGAAGCACGCGTTCATCAAGAGAACCATACGAATCATTGCTCCATCTCAAATCTAACTTTCTGAGATCCCTCATGCCTTCCAAATTATCTCCTAAAGCATCTTGGGCGTCGACAACATTTCGAAGCATCCAAGTACAAAGTTTTCCCTCTAGGCATTTGAGCTCTCCTATTTCATTTATGCTGGATCCATTTTGTTTACCCACAGAAAAATCAGTCAAAGTTTGAAGTTTAGATAATTTACCCATTTGAGGCGTCATCTGTTGCAGTCTTGTTCCTTTAATATCCAGATGATACAAGTTTGTTAGATTCATCAGGTTGGTTGGCAACTCAACAAGATTCTTGCACCAACGCAAGATTGGTATCCGCAAGTTGTGCAAGGTACACACAGTTTCAGACAACCTGTGTTCCGATGATTCTGAGAGGTTTATATACCATGGTTGTTTCAAGCTGCCAATCGAGTTAGGCAACTTACCTACATGGAGCAAAGATAATACACGAAGAGGCTGGAATCTTCCCAGAAAGTCACCGATTTCCTCATCATTCATGTTTGCCAAAAAGAACTTTGATATTAACAAAATTGTACGCAAAATTTTGCACTTCATCAGGGCCCACATGATTGTTTAGATCTAGTTCTTGCATACGATAAGTGACGAGTCTTCTTAGAAACCTTCCAAGAATCGCCATCATCTAAACAAACGGCAAACTCTCCATACACAAATTTTGCCAAGTCATTTGTGAGGTCATGCATTACGAATAATGGTGAGTTATCACTTACTTGTTCAAAAAGGGACATTGATACAAGATCTTCAAAGCACCTGTATCATGTTTATGGCATCTCTCTATTTCCCTCATATGGTGAAAATAACCCAGTTGCTCCATTTCCTTCGGTAAGGAATCTAAGGAGTAGCAAGATTGAACTATGAGACTGTGCCCGCCTGAAGTCAAAGTCTGTAATTTCACCATAAGAGGATGGCCATTTAAAGAGTCCTTTAAAGACATTTTGTTAATGGTTGTAGGCCTTGGTAGTGAAAGCACAAACTGGGAACACTTTGTAATTGTGAGTTCTTTTAAAGAAGGAAGGTGGCTGGGTAGGGTTTTCTTTAATTTAGGACCTTCACTTACGCAAAGCACTTGGAGGCGAGGAAAAGCTTTCTCTTCACTTTCAGCAACATTAGGAATCCATTCACACCATTGTGGCATCCTCTCAAAAGTCAAGCTCTCGAGTGATTTGAATGCAATGCTTGTGGAAGTGCGATTTCCATAAAACTCGCAACCTACACTCTCGACTTTATCGAATGCTTTGATCAGAAGTCTTTTTAGATATGCTAACTGACCGAGTGGTGGCAGGAAGGAGCAATGGCATTCACTAAGCCTCAAGATCCACTAAGAATGGGTCTATTAACCAAGCAGGGAATCTTGAACCCCCATAACCAACAATTACAAGACAAGGCACATTCATATTAGGCTTTAGTTGATGAAGCACGCGTTCATCAAGAGAACCATACGAATCATTGCTCCATCTCAAATCTAACTTTCTGAGATCCCTCATGCCTTCCAAATTATCTCCTAAAGCATCTTGGGCGTCGACAACATTTCGAAGCATCCAAGTACAAAGTTTTCCCTCTAGGCATTTGAGCTCTCCTATTTCATTTATGCTGGATCCATTTTGTTTACCCACAGAAAAATCAGTCAAAGTTTGAAGTTTAGATAATTTACCCATTTGAGGCGTCATCTGTTGCAGTCTTGTTCCTTTAATATCCAGATGATACAAGTTTGTTAGATTCATCAGGTTGGTTGGCAACTCAACAAGATTCTTGCACCAACGCAAGATTGGTATCCGCAAGTTGTGCAAGGTACACACAGTTTCAGACAACCTGTGTTCCGATGATTCTGAGAGGTTTATATACCATGGTTGTTTCAAGCTGCCAATCGAGTTAGGCAACTTACCTACATGGAGCAAAGATAATACACGAAGAGGCTGGAATCTTCCCAGAAAGTCACCGATTTCCTCATCATTCATGTTTGCCAAAAAGAACTTTGATATTAACAAAATTGTACGCAAAATTTTGCACTTCATCAGGGCCCACATGATTGTTTAGATCTAGTTCTTGCATACGATAAGTGACGAGTCTTCTTAGAAACCTTCCAAGAATCGCCATCATCTAAACAAACGGCAAACTCTCCATACACAAATTTTGCCAAGTCATTTGTGAGGTCATGCATTACGAATAATGGTGAGTTATCACTTACTTGTTCAAAAAGGGACATTGATACAAGATCTTCAAAGCACCTGTATCATGTTTATGGCATCTCTCTATTTCCCTCATATGGTGAAAATAACCCAGTTGCTCCATTTCCTTCGGTAAGGAATCTAAGGAGTAGCAAGATTGAACTATGAGACTGTGCCCGCCTGAAGTCAAAGTCTGTAATTTCACCATAAGAGGATGGCCATTTAAAGAGTCCTTTAAAGACATTTTGTTAATGGTTGTAGGCCTTGGTAGTGAAAGCACAAACTGGGAACACTTTGTAATTGTGAGTTCTTTTAAAGAAGGAAGGTGGCTGGGTAGGGTTTTCTTTAATTTAGGACCTTCACTTACGCAAAGCACTTGGAGGCGAGGAAAAGCTTTCTCTTCACTTTCAGCAACATTAGGAATCCATTCACACCATTGTGGCATCCTCTCAAAAGTCAAGCTCTCGAGTGATTTGAATGCAATGCTTGTGGAAGTGCGATTTCCATAAAACTCGCAACCTACACTCTCGACTTTATCGAATGCTTTGATCAGAAGTCTTTTTAGATATGCTAACTGACCGAGTGGTGGCAGGAAGGAGCAATGGCATTCACTAAGCCTCAAGATCCACTAAGAATGGGTCTATTAACCAAGCAGGGAATCTTGAACCCCCATAACCAACAATTACAAGACAAGGCACATTCATATTAGGCTTTAGTTGATGAAGCACGCGTTCATCAAGAGAACCATACGAATCATTGCTCCATCTCAAATCTAACTTTCTGAGATCCCTCATGCCTTCCAAATTATCTCCTAAAGCATCTTGGGCGTCGACAACATTTCGAAGCATCCAAGTACAAAGTTTTCCCTCTAGGCATTTGAGCTCTCCTATTTCATTTATGCTGGATCCATTTTGTTTACCCACAGAAAAATCAGTCAAAGTTTGAAGTTTAGATAATTTACCCATTTGAGGCGTCATCTGTTGCAGTCTTGTTCCTTTAATATCCAGATGATACAAGTTTGTTAGATTCATCAGGTTGGTTGGCAACTCAACAAGATTCTTGCACCAACGCAAGATTGGTATCCGCAAGTTGTGCAAGGTACACACAGTTTCAGACAACCTGTGTTCCGATGATTCTGAGAGGTTTATATACCATGGTTGTTTCAAGCTGCCAATCGAGTTAGGCAACTTACCTACATGGAGCAAAGATAATACACGAAGAGGCTGGAATCTTCCCAGAAAGTCACCGATTTCCTCATCATTCATGTTTGCCAAAAAGAACTTTGATATTAACAAAATTGTACGCAAAATTTTGCACTTCATCAGGGCCCACATGATTGTTTAGATCTAGTTCTTGCATACGATAAGTGACGAGTCTTCTTAGAAACCTTCCAAGAATCGCCATCATCTAAACAAACGGCAAACTCTCCATACACAAATTTTGCCAAGTCATTTGTGAGGTCATGCATTACGAATAATGGTGAGTTATCACTTACTTGTTCAAAAAGGGACATTGATACAAGATCTTCAAAGCACCTGTATCATGTTTATGGCATCTCTCTATTTCCCTCATATGGTGAAAATAACCCAGTTGCTCCATTTCCTTCGGTAAGGAATCTAAGGAGTAGCAAGATTGAACTATGAGACTGTGCCCGCCTGAAGTCAAAGTCTGTAATTTCACCATAAGAGGATGGCCATTTAAAGAGTCCTTTAAAGACATTTTGTTAATGGTTGTAGGCCTTGGTAGTGAAAGCACAAACTGGGAACACTTTGTAATTGTGAGTTCTTTTAAAGAAGGAAGGTGGCTGGGTAGGGTTTTCTTTAATTTAGGACCTTCACTTACGCAAAGCACTTGGAGGCGAGGAAAAGCTTTCTCTTCACTTTCAGCAACATTAGGAATCCATTCACACCATTGTGGCATCCTCTCAAAAGTCAAGCTCTCGAGTGATTTGAATGCAATGCTTGTGGAAGTGCGATTTCCATAAAACTCGCAACCTACACTCTCGACTTTATCGAATGCTTTGATCAGAAGTCTTTTTAGATATGCTAACTGACCGAGTGGTGGCAGGAAGGAGCAATGGCATTCACTAAGCCTCAAGATCCACTAAGAATGGGTCTATTAACCAAGCAGGGAATCTTGAACCCCCATAACCAACAATTACAAGACAAGGCACATTCATATTAGGCTTTAGTTGATGAAGCACGCGTTCATCAAGAGAACCATACGAATCATTGCTCCATCTCAAATCTAACTTTCTGAGATCCCTCATGCCTTCCAAATTATCTCCTAAAGCATCTTGGGCGTCGACAACATTTCGAAGCATCCAAGTACAAAGTTTTCCCTCTAGGCATTTGAGCTCTCCTATTTCATTTATGCTGGATCCATTTTGTTTACCCACAGAAAAATCAGTCAAAGTTTGAAGTTTAGATAATTTACCCATTTGAGGCGTCATCTGTTGCAGTCTTGTTCCTTTAATATCCAGATGATACAAGTTTGTTAGATTCATCAGGTTGGTTGGCAACTCAACAAGATTCTTGCACCAACGCAAGATTGGTATCCGCAAGTTGTGCAAGGTACACACAGTTTCAGACAACCTGTGTTCCGATGATTCTGAGAGGTTTATATACCATGGTTGTTTCAAGCTGCCAATCGAGTTAGGCAACTTACCTACATGGAGCAAAGATAATACACGAAGAGGCTGGAATCTTCCCAGAAAGTCACCGATTTCCTCATCATTCATGTTTGCCAAAAAGAACTTTGATATTAACAAAATTGTACGCAAAATTTTGCACTTCATCAGGGCCCACATGATTGTTTAGATCTAGTTCTTGCATACGATAAGTGACGAGTCTTCTTAGAAACCTTCCAAGAATCGCCATCATCTAAACAAACGGCAAACTCTCCATACACAAATTTTGCCAAGTCATTTGTGAGGTCATGCATTACGAATAATGGTGAGTTATCACTTACTTGTTCAAAAAGGGACATTGATACAAGATCTTCAAAGCACCTGTATCATGTTTATGGCATCTCTCTATTTCCCTCATATGGTGAAAATAACCCAGTTGCTCCATTTCCTTCGGTAAGGAATCTAAGGAGTAGCAAGATTGAACTATGAGACTGTGCCCGCCTGAAGTCAAAGTCTGTAATTTCACCATAAGAGGATGGCCATTTAAAGAGTCCTTTAAAGACATTTTGTTAATGGTTGTAGGCCTTGGTAGTGAAAGCACAAACTGGGAACACTTTGTAATTGTGAGTTCTTTTAAAGAAGGAAGGTGGCTGGGTAGGGTTTTCTTTAATTTAGGACCTTCACTTACGCAAAGCACTTGGAGGCGAGGAAAAGCTTTCTCTTCACTTTCAGCAACATTAGGAATCCATTCACACCATTGTGGCATCCTCTCAAAAGTCAAGCTCTCGAGTGATTTGAATGCAATGCTTGTGGAAGTGCGATTTCCATAAAACTCGCAACCTACACTCTCGACTTTATCGAATGCTTTGATCAGAAGTCTTTTTAGATATGCTAACTGACCGAGTGGTGGCAGGAAGGAGCAATGGCATTCACTAAGCCTCAAGATCCACTAAGAATGGGTCTATTAACCAAGCAGGGAATCTTGAACCCCCATAACCAACAATTACAAGACAAGGCACATTCATATTAGGCTTTAGTTGATGAAGCACGCGTTCATCAAGAGAACCATACGAATCATTGCTCCATCTCAAATCTAACTTTCTGAGATCCCTCATGCCTTCCAAATTATCTCCTAAAGCATCTTGGGCGTCGACAACATTTCGAAGCATCCAAGTACAAAGTTTTCCCTCTAGGCATTTGAGCTCTCCTATTTCATTTATGCTGGATCCATTTTGTTTACCCACAGAAAAATCAGTCAAAGTTTGAAGTTTAGATAATTTACCCATTTGAGGCGTCATCTGTTGCAGTCTTGTTCCTTTAATATCCAGATGATACAAGTTTGTTAGATTCATCAGGTTGGTTGGCAACTCAACAAGATTCTTGCACCAACGCAAGATTGGTATCCGCAAGTTGTGCAAGGTACACACAGTTTCAGACAACCTGTGTTCCGATGATTCTGAGAGGTTTATATACCATGGTTGTTTCAAGCTGCCAATCGAGTTAGGCAACTTACCTACATGGAGCAAAGATAATACACGAAGAGGCTGGAATCTTCCCAGAAAGTCACCGATTTCCTCATCATTCATGTTTGCCAAAAAGAACTTTGATATTAACAAAATTGTACGCAAAATTTTGCACTTCATCAGGGCCCACATGATTGTTTAGATCTAGTTCTTGCATACGATAAGTGACGAGTCTTCTTAGAAACCTTCCAAGAATCGCCATCATCTAAACAAACGGCAAACTCTCCATACACAAATTTTGCCAAGTCATTTGTGAGGTCATGCATTACGAATAATGGTGAGTTATCACTTACTTGTTCAAAAAGGGACATTGATACAAGATCTTCAAAGCACCTGTATCATGTTTATGGCATCTCTCTATTTCCCTCATATGGTGAAAATAACCCAGTTGCTCCATTTCCTTCGGTAAGGAATCTAAGGAGTAGCAAGATTGAACTATGAGACTGTGCCCGCCTGAAGTCAAAGTCTGTAATTTCACCATAAGAGGATGGCCATTTAAAGAGTCCTTTAAAGACATTTTGTTAATGGTTGTAGGCCTTGGTAGTGAAAGCACAAACTGGGAACACTTTGTAATTGTGAGTTCTTTTAAAGAAGGAAGGTGGCTGGGTAGGGTTTTCTTTAATTTAGGACCTTCACTTACGCAAAGCACTTGGAGGCGAGGAAAAGCTTTCTCTTCACTTTCAGCAACATTAGGAATCCATTCACACCATTGTGGCATCCTCTCAAAAGTCAAGCTCTCGAGTGATTTGAATGCAATGCTTGTGGAAGTGCGATTTCCATAAAACTCGCAACCTACACTCTCGACTTTATCGAATGCTTTGATCAGAAGTCTTTTTAGATATGCTAACTGACCGAGTGGTGGCAGGAAGGAGCAATGGCATTCACTAAGCCTCAAGATCCACTAAGAATGGGTCTATTAACCAAGCAGGGAATCTTGAACCCCCATAACCAACAATTACAAGACAAGGCACATTCATATTAGGCTTTAGTTGATGAAGCACGCGTTCATCAAGAGAACCATACGAATCATTGCTCCATCTCAAATCTAACTTTCTGAGATCCCTCATGCCTTCCAAATTATCTCCTAAAGCATCTTGGGCGTCGACAACATTTCGAAGCATCCAAGTACAAAGTTTTCCCTCTAGGCATTTGAGCTCTCCTATTTCATTTATGCTGGATCCATTTTGTTTACCCACAGAAAAATCAGTCAAAGTTTGAAGTTTAGATAATTTACCCATTTGAGGCGTCATCTGTTGCAGTCTTGTTCCTTTAATATCCAGATGATACAAGTTTGTTAGATTCATCAGGTTGGTTGGCAACTCAACAAGATTCTTGCACCAACGCAAGATTGGTATCCGCAAGTTGTGCAAGGTACACACAGTTTCAGACAACCTGTGTTCCGATGATTCTGAGAGGTTTATATACCATGGTTGTTTCAAGCTGCCAATCGAGTTAGGCAACTTACCTACATGGAGCAAAGATAATACACGAAGAGGCTGGAATCTTCCCAGAAAGTCACCGATTTCCTCATCATTCATGTTTGCCAAAAAGAACTTTGATATTAACAAAATTGTACGCAAAATTTTGCACTTCATCAGGGCCCACATGATTGTTTAGATCTAGTTCTTGCATACGATAAGTGACGAGTCTTCTTAGAAACCTTCCAAGAATCGCCATCATCTAAACAAACGGCAAACTCTCCATACACAAATTTTGCCAAGTCATTTGTGAGGTCATGCATTACGAATAATGGTGAGTTATCACTTACTTGTTCAAAAAGGGACATTGATACAAGATCTTCAAAGCACCTGTATCATGTTTATGGCATCTCTCTATTTCCCTCATATGGTGAAAATAACCCAGTTGCTCCATTTCCTTCGGTAAGGAATCTAAGGAGTAGCAAGATTGAACTATGAGACTGTGCCCGCCTGAAGTCAAAGTCTGTAATTTCACCATAAGAGGATGGCCATTTAAAGAGTCCTTTAAAGACATTTTGTTAATGGTTGTAGGCCTTGGTAGTGAAAGCACAAACTGGGAACACTTTGTAATTGTGAGTTCTTTTAAAGAAGGAAGGTGGCTGGGTAGGGTTTTCTTTAATTTAGGACCTTCACTTACGCAAAGCACTTGGAGGCGAGGAAAAGCTTTCTCTTCACTTTCAGCAACATTAGGAATCCATTCACACCATTGTGGCATCCTCTCAAAAGTCAAGCTCTCGAGTGATTTGAATGCAATGCTTGTGGAAGTGCGATTTCCATAAAACTCGCAACCTACACTCTCGACTTTATCGAATGCTTTGATCAGAAGTCTTTTTAGATATGCTAACTGACCGAGTGGTGGCAGGAAGGAGCAATGGCATTCACTAAGCCTCAAGATCCACTAAGAATGGGTCTATTAACCAAGCAGGGAATCTTGAACCCCCATAACCAACAATTACAAGACAAGGCACATTCATATTAGGCTTTAGTTGATGAAGCACGCGTTCATCAAGAGAACCATACGAATCATTGCTCCATCTCAAATCTAACTTTCTGAGATCCCTCATGCCTTCCAAATTATCTCCTAAAGCATCTTGGGCGTCGACAACATTTCGAAGCATCCAAGTACAAAGTTTTCCCTCTAGGCATTTGAGCTCTCCTATTTCATTTATGCTGGATCCATTTTGTTTACCCACAGAAAAATCAGTCAAAGTTTGAAGTTTAGATAATTTACCCATTTGAGGCGTCATCTGTTGCAGTCTTGTTCCTTTAATATCCAGATGATACAAGTTTGTTAGATTCATCAGGTTGGTTGGCAACTCAACAAGATTCTTGCACCAACGCAAGATTGGTATCCGCAAGTTGTGCAAGGTACACACAGTTTCAGACAACCTGTGTTCCGATGATTCTGAGAGGTTTATATACCATGGTTGTTTCAAGCTGCCAATCGAGTTAGGCAACTTACCTACATGGAGCAAAGATAATACACGAAGAGGCTGGAATCTTCCCAGAAAGTCACCGATTTCCTCATCATTCATGTTTGCCAAAAAGAACTTTGATATTAACAAAATTGTACGCAAAATTTTGCACTTCATCAGGGCCCACATGATTGTTTAGATCTAGTTCTTGCATACGATAAGTGACGAGTCTTCTTAGAAACCTTCCAAGAATCGCCATCATCTAAACAAACGGCAAACTCTCCATACACAAATTTTGCCAAGTCATTTGTGAGGTCATGCATTACGAATAATGGTGAGTTATCACTTACTTGTTCAAAAAGGGACATTGATACAAGATCTTCAAAGCACCTGTATCATGTTTATGGCATCTCTCTATTTCCCTCATATGGTGACACAAATTTTGCCGTCATTTGTGAGGTCATGCATTACGAATAATGGTGAGTTATCACTTACTTATTTCAAGGGACATTGATACAAGATCTTCAAAGCACACAATATGCGTGTTTATGGCATCTCTCTGTTCCCTCGCTATGGTGAAAATAACCCGGTTGCTCCATTTCCTTCGGTAAGGAATCTAAGGAGTAGCAAGATTGAACTATGAGACCGTGCCCCCGAAGTCAAAGTCCGTAATTTCACCATAAGAGGATGGCCATTTAAAGAGTCCTTTAAAGACATTTTGTTAATGGTTGTAGGCCTTGGTAGTGAAAGCACAACCGGGAACACTTTGTAATTGTGAGTTCTTTTAAAGAAGGAAGGTGGTGGGTAGGGTTTTCTTTAATTTAGGACCTTCACTTACGCAAAGCACTTGGAGGCGAGGAAAAGCTTTCTCTTCACTTTCAAAGAACATTAGGAATCCATTCACACCATCGTGGCATCCTCTCAAAAGTCAAGCTCTCGAGTGATTTGAATGCAATGCTGGAAGTGCGATTTCCATAAAACTCGCAACCTACACTCTCGACTTTATCGAATGCTTTGATCGAAGTCTTTTTAGATATGCTAACCGACCGAGTGGTGGCGGAAGGAGCAATGGCATTCACTAAGCCTCAAGATCCACTAAGAATGGGTCTATTAACCAAGCAGGGAATCTTGAACCCCCATAACCAACAATTACAAGACAAGGCACATTCATATTAGGCTTTAGTTGATGAAGCACGCGTTCATCAAGAGAACCATACGAATCATTGCTCCATCTCAAATCTAACTTTCTCGAGATCCCTCATGCCTTCCAAATTATCTCCTAAAGCATCTTGGGCGTCGACAACATTTCAAGCATCCAAGTACAAAGTTTTCCCTCTAGGCATTTGAGCTCTCCTATTTCATTTATGCTGGATCCATTTTGTTTACCCCACAGAAAAATCAGTCAAAGTTTGAAGTTTAGATAATTTACCCATTTGAGGCGTCATCTGTTGCAGTCTTGTTCCTTTAATATCCAGATGATACAAGTTTGTTAGATTCATCAGGTTGGTTGGCAACTCAACAAGATTCTTGCACCAACGCAAGATTGGTATCCGCAAGTTGTGCAAGGTACACACAGTTTCAGACAACCTGTGTTCCGATGATTCTGAGAGGTTTATATACCATGGTTGTTTCAAGCTGCCAATCGAGTTAGGCAACTTACCTACATGGAGCAAAGATAATACACGAAGAGGCTGGAATCTTCCCAGAAAGTCACCGATTTCCTCATCATTCATGTTTGCCAAAAAGAACTTTGATATTAACAAAATTGTACGCAAAATTTTGCACTTCATCAGGGCCCACATGATTGTTTAGATCTAGTTCTTGCATACGATAAGTGACGAGTCTTCTTAGAAACCTTCCAAGAATCGCCATCATCTAAACAAACGGCAAACTCTCCATACACAAATTTTGCCAAGTCATTTGTGAGGTCATGCATTACGAATAATGGTGAGTTATCACTTACTTGTTCAAAAAGGGACATTGATACAAGATCTTCAAAGCACCTGTATCATGTTTATGGCATCTCTCTATTTCCCTCATATGGTGAAAATAACCCAGTTGCTCCATTTCCTTCGGTAAGGAATCTAAGGAGTAGCAAGATTGAACTATGAGACTGTGCCCGCCTGAAGTCAAAGTCTGTAATTTCACCATAAGAGGATGGCCATTTAAAGAGTCCTTTAAAGACATTTTGTTAATGGTTGTAGGCCTTGGTAGTGAAAGCACAAACTGGGAACACTTTGTAATTGTGAGTTCTTTTAAAGAAGGAAGGTGGCTGGGTAGGGTTTTCTTTAATTTAGGACCTTCACTTACGCAAAGCACTTGGAGGCGAGGAAAAGCTTTCTCTTCACTTTCAGCAACATTAGGAATCCATTCACACCATTGTGGCATCCTCTCAAAAGTCAAGCTCTCGAGTGATTTGAATGCAATGCTTGTGGAAGTGCGATTTCCATAAAACTCGCAACCTACACTCTCGACTTTATCGAATGCTTTGATCAGAAGTCTTTTTAGATATGCTAACTGACCGAGTGGTGGCAGGAAGGAGCAATGGCATTCACTAAGCCTCAAGATCCACTAAGAATGGGTCTATTAACCAAGCAGGGAATCTTGAACCCCCATAACCAACAATTACAAGACAAGGCACATTCATATTAGGCTTTAGTTGATGAAGCACGCGTTCATCAAGAGAACCATACGAATCATTGCTCCATCTCAAATCTAACTTTCTGAGATCCCTCATGCCTTCCAAATTATCTCCTAAAGCATCTTGGGCGTCGACAACATTTCGAAGCATCCAAGTACAAAGTTTTCCCTCTAGGCATTTGAGCTCTCCTATTTCATTTATGCTGGATCCATTTTGTTTACCCACAGAAAAATCAGTCAAAGTTTGAAGTTTAGATAATTTACCCATTTGAGGCGTCATCTGTTGCAGTCTTGTTCCTTTAATATCCAGATGATACAAGTTTGTTAGATTCATCAGGTTGGTTGGCAACTCAACAAGATTCTTGCACCAACGCAAGATTGGTATCCGCAAGTTGTGCAAGGTACACACAGTTTCAGACAACCTGTGTTCCGATGATTCTGAGAGGTTTATATACCATGGTTGTTTCAAGCTGCCAATCGAGTTAGGCAACTTACCTACATGGAGCAAAGATAATACACGAAGAGGCTGGAATCTTCCCAGAAAGTCACCGATTTCCTCATCATTCATGTTTGCCAAAAAGAACTTTGATATTAACAAAATTGTACGCAAAATTTTGCACTTCATCAGGGCCCACATGATTGTTTAGATCTAGTTCTTGCATACGATAAGTGACGAGTCTTCTTAGAAACCTTCCAAGAATCGCCATCATCTAAACAAACGGCAAACTCTCCATACACAAATTTTGCCAAGTCATTTGTGAGGTCATGCATTACGAATAATGGTGAGTTATCACTTACTTGTTCAAAAAGGGACATTGATACAAGATCTTCAAAGCACCTGTATCATGTTTATGGCATCTCTCTATTTCCCTCATATGGTGAAAATAACCCAGTTGCTCCATTTCCTTCGGTAAGGAATCTAAGGAGTAGCAAGATTGAACTATGAGACTGTGCCCGCCTGAAGTCAAAGTCTGTAATTTCACCATAAGAGGATGGCCATTTAAAGAGTCCTTTAAAGACATTTTGTTAATGGTTGTAGGCCTTGGTAGTGAAAGCACAAACTGGGAACACTTTGTAATTGTGAGTTCTTTTAAAGAAGGAAGGTGGCTGGGTAGGGTTTTCTTTAATTTAGGACCTTCACTTACGCAAAGCACTTGGAGGCGAGGAAAAGCTTTCTCTTCACTTTCAGCAACATTAGGAATCCATTCACACCATTGTGGCATCCTCTCAAAAGTCAAGCTCTCGAGTGATTTGAATGCAATGCTTGTGGAAGTGCGATTTCCATAAAACTCGCAACCTACACTCTCGACTTTATCGAATGCTTTGATCAGAAGTCTTTTTAGATATGCTAACTGACCGAGTGGTGGCAGGAAGGAGCAATGGCATTCACTAAGCCTCAAGATCCACTAAGAATGGGTCTATTAACCAAGCAGGGAATCTTGAACCCCCATAACCAACAATTACAAGACAAGGCACATTCATATTAGGCTTTAGTTGATGAAGCACGCGTTCATCAAGAGAACCATACGAATCATTGCTCCATCTCAAATCTAACTTTCTGAGATCCCTCATGCCTTCCAAATTATCTCCTAAAGCATCTTGGGCGTCGACAACATTTCGAAGCATCCAAGTACAAAGTTTTCCCTCTAGGCATTTGAGCTCTCCTATTTCATTTATGCTGGATCCATTTTGTTTACCCACAGAAAAATCAGTCAAAGTTTGAAGTTTAGATAATTTACCCATTTGAGGCGTCATCTGTTGCAGTCTTGTTCCTTTAATATCCAGATGATACAAGTTTGTTAGATTCATCAGGTTGGTTGGCAACTCAACAAGATTCTTGCACCAACGCAAGATTGGTATCCGCAAGTTGTGCAAGGTACACACAGTTTCAGACAACCTGTGTTCCGATGATTCTGAGAGGTTTATATACCATGGTTGTTTCAAGCTGCCAATCGAGTTAGGCAACTTACCTACATGGAGCAAAGATAATACACGAAGAGGCTGGAATCTTCCCAGAAAGTCACCGATTTCCTCATCATTCATGTTTGCCAAAAAGAACTTTGATATTAACAAAATTGTACGCAAAATTTTGCACTTCATCAGGGCCCACATGATTGTTTAGATCTAGTTCTTGCATACGATAAGTGACGAGTCTTCTTAGAAACCTTCCAAGAATCGCCATCATCTAAACAAACGGCAAACTCTCCATACACAAATTTTGCCAAGTCATTTGTGAGGTCATGCATTACGAATAATGGTGAGTTATCACTTACTTGTTCAAAAAGGGACATTGATACAAGATCTTCAAAGCACCTGTATCATGTTTATGGCATCTCTCTATTTCCCTCATATGGTGAAAATAACCCAGTTGCTCCATTTCCTTCGGTAAGGAATCTAAGGAGTAGCAAGATTGAACTATGAGACTGTGCCCGCCTGAAGTCAAAGTCTGTAATTTCACCATAAGAGGATGGCCATTTAAAGAGTCCTTTAAAGACATTTTGTTAATGGTTGTAGGCCTTGGTAGTGAAAGCACAAACTGGGAACACTTTGTAATTGTGAGTTCTTTTAAAGAAGGAAGGTGGCTGGGTAGGGTTTTCTTTAATTTAGGACCTTCACTTACGCAAAGCACTTGGAGGCGAGGAAAAGCTTTCTCTTCACTTTCAGCAACATTAGGAATCCATTCACACCATTGTGGCATCCTCTCAAAAGTCAAGCTCTCGAGTGATTTGAATGCAATGCTTGTGGAAGTGCGATTTCCATAAAACTCGCAACCTACACTCTCGACTTTATCGAATGCTTTGATCAGAAGTCTTTTTAGATATGCTAACTGACCGAGTGGTGGCAGGAAGGAGCAATGGCATTCACTAAGCCTCAAGATCCACTAAGAATGGGTCTATTAACCAAGCAGGGAATCTTGAACCCCCATAACCAACAATTACAAGACAAGGCACATTCATATTAGGCTTTAGTTGATGAAGCACGCGTTCATCAAGAGAACCATACGAATCATTGCTCCATCTCAAATCTAACTTTCTGAGATCCCTCATGCCTTCCAAATTATCTCCTAAAGCATCTTGGGCGTCGACAACATTTCGAAGCATCCAAGTACAAAGTTTTCCCTCTAGGCATTTGAGCTCTCCTATTTCATTTATGCTGGATCCATTTTGTTTACCCACAGAAAAATCAGTCAAAGTTTGAAGTTTAGATAATTTACCCATTTGAGGCGTCATCTGTTGCAGTCTTGTTCCTTTAATATCCAGATGATACAAGTTTGTTAGATTCATCAGGTTGGTTGGCAACTCAACAAGATTCTTGCACCAACGCAAGATTGGTATCCGCAAGTTGTGCAAGGTACACACAGTTTCAGACAACCTGTGTTCCGATGATTCTGAGAGGTTTATATACCATGGTTGTTTCAAGCTGCCAATCGAGTTAGGCAACTTACCTACATGGAGCAAAGATAATACACGAAGAGGCTGGAATCTTCCCAGAAAGTCACCGATTTCCTCATCATTCATGTTTGCCAAAAAGAACTTTGATATTAACAAAATTGTACGCAAAATTTTGCACTTCATCAGGGCCCACATGATTGTTTAGATCTAGTTCTTGCATACGATAAGTGACGAGTCTTCTTAGAAACCTTCCAAGAATCGCCATCATCTAAACAAACGGCAAACTCTCCATACACAAATTTTGCCAAGTCATTTGTGAGGTCATGCATTACGAATAATGGTGAGTTATCACTTACTTGTTCAAAAAGGGACATTGATACAAGATCTTCAAAGCACCTGTATCATGTTTATGGCATCTCTCTATTTCCCTCATATGGTGAAAATAACCCAGTTGCTCCATTTCCTTCGGTAAGGAATCTAAGGAGTAGCAAGATTGAACTATGAGACTGTGCCCGCCTGAAGTCAAAGTCTGTAATTTCACCATAAGAGGATGGCCATTTAAAGAGTCCTTTAAAGACATTTTGTTAATGGTTGTAGGCCTTGGTAGTGAAAGCACAAACTGGGAACACTTTGTAATTGTGAGTTCTTTTAAAGAAGGAAGGTGGCTGGGTAGGGTTTTCTTTAATTTAGGACCTTCACTTACGCAAAGCACTTGGAGGCGAGGAAAAGCTTTCTCTTCACTTTCAGCAACATTAGGAATCCATTCACACCATTGTGGCATCCTCTCAAAAGTCAAGCTCTCGAGTGATTTGAATGCAATGCTTGTGGAAGTGCGATTTCCATAAAACTCGCAACCTACACTCTCGACTTTATCGAATGCTTTGATCAGAAGTCTTTTTAGATATGCTAACTGACCGAGTGGTGGCAGGAAGGAGCAATGGCATTCACTAAGCCTCAAGATCCACTAAGAATGGGTCTATTAACCAAGCAGGGAATCTTGAACCCCCATAACCAACAATTACAAGACAAGGCACATTCATATTAGGCTTTAGTTGATGAAGCACGCGTTCATCAAGAGAACCATACGAATCATTGCTCCATCTCAAATCTAACTTTCTGAGATCCCTCATGCCTTCCAAATTATCTCCTAAAGCATCTTGGGCGTCGACAACATTTCGAAGCATCCAAGTACAAAGTTTTCCCTCTAGGCATTTGAGCTCTCCTATTTCATTTATGCTGGATCCATTTTGTTTACCCACAGAAAAATCAGTCAAAGTTTGAAGTTTAGATAATTTACCCATTTGAGGCGTCATCTGTTGCAGTCTTGTTCCTTTAATATCCAGATGATACAAGTTTGTTAGATTCATCAGGTTGGTTGGCAACTCAACAAGATTCTTGCACCAACGCAAGATTGGTATCCGCAAGTTGTGCAAGGTACACACAGTTTCAGACAACCTGTGTTCCGATGATTCTGAGAGGTTTATATACCATGGTTGTTTCAAGCTGCCAATCGAGTTAGGCAACTTACCTACATGGAGCAAAGATAATACACGAAGAGGCTGGAATCTTCCCAGAAAGTCACCGATTTCCTCATCATTCATGTTTGCCAAAAAGAACTTTGATATTAACAAAATTGTACGCAAAATTTTGCACTTCATCAGGGCCCACATGATTGTTTAGATCTAGTTCTTGCATACGATAAGTGACGAGTCTTCTTAGAAACCTTCCAAGAATCGCCATCATCTAAACAAACGGCAAACTCTCCATACACAAATTTTGCCAAGTCATTTGTGAGGTCATGCATTACGAATAATGGTGAGTTATCACTTACTTGTTCAAAAAGGGACATTGATACAAGATCTTCAAAGCACCTGTATCATGTTTATGGCATCTCTCTATTTCCCTCATATGGTGAAAATAACCCAGTTGCTCCATTTCCTTCGGTAAGGAATCTAAGGAGTAGCAAGATTGAACTATGAGACTGTGCCCGCCTGAAGTCAAAGTCTGTAATTTCACCATAAGAGGATGGCCATTTAAAGAGTCCTTTAAAGACATTTTGTTAATGGTTGTAGGCCTTGGTAGTGAAAGCACAAACTGGGAACACTTTGTAATTGTGAGTTCTTTTAAAGAAGGAAGGTGGCTGGGTAGGGTTTTCTTTAATTTAGGACCTTCACTTACGCAAAGCACTTGGAGGCGAGGAAAAGCTTTCTCTTCACTTTCAGCAACATTAGGAATCCATTCACACCATTGTGGCATCCTCTCAAAAGTCAAGCTCTCGAGTGATTTGAATGCAATGCTTGTGGAAGTGCGATTTCCATAAAACTCGCAACCTACACTCTCGACTTTATCGAATGCTTTGATCAGAAGTCTTTTTAGATATGCTAACTGACCGAGTGGTGGCAGGAAGGAGCAATGGCATTCACTAAGCCTCAAGATCCACTAAGAATGGGTCTATTAACCAAGCAGGGAATCTTGAACCCCCATAACCAACAATTACAAGACAAGGCACATTCATATTAGGCTTTAGTTGATGAAGCACGCGTTCATCAAGAGAACCATACGAATCATTGCTCCATCTCAAATCTAACTTTCTGAGATCCCTCATGCCTTCCAAATTATCTCCTAAAGCATCTTGGGCGTCGACAACATTTCGAAGCATCCAAGTACAAAGTTTTCCCTCTAGGCATTTGAGCTCTCCTATTTCATTTATGCTGGATCCATTTTGTTTACCCACAGAAAAATCAGTCAAAGTTTGAAGTTTAGATAATTTACCCATTTGAGGCGTCATCTGTTGCAGTCTTGTTCCTTTAATATCCAGATGATACAAGTTTGTTAGATTCATCAGGTTGGTTGGCAACTCAACAAGATTCTTGCACCAACGCAAGATTGGTATCCGCAAGTTGTGCAAGGTACACACAGTTTCAGACAACCTGTGTTCCGATGATTCTGAGAGGTTTATATACCATGGTTGTTTCAAGCTGCCAATCGAGTTAGGCAACTTACCTACATGGAGCAAAGATAATACACGAAGAGGCTGGAATCTTCCCAGAAAGTCACCGATTTCCTCATCATTCATGTTTGCCAAAAAGAACTTTGATATTAACAAAATTGTACGCAAAATTTTGCACTTCATCAGGGCCCACATGATTGTTTAGATCTAGTTCTTGCATACGATAAGTGACGAGTCTTCTTAGAAACCTTCCAAGAATCGCCATCATCTAAACAAACGGCAAACTCTCCATACACAAATTTTGCCAAGTCATTTGTGAGGTCATGCATTACGAATAATGGTGAGTTATCACTTACTTGTTCAAAAAGGGACATTGATACAAGATCTTCAAAGCACCTGTATCATGTTTATGGCATCTCTCTATTTCCCTCATATGGTGAAAATAACCCAGTTGCTCCATTTCCTTCGGTAAGGAATCTAAGGAGTAGCAAGATTGAACTATGAGACTGTGCCCGCCTGAAGTCAAAGTCTGTAATTTCACCATAAGAGGATGGCCATTTAAAGAGTCCTTTAAAGACATTTTGTTAATGGTTGTAGGCCTTGGTAGTGAAAGCACAAACTGGGAACACTTTGTAATTGTGAGTTCTTTTAAAGAAGGAAGGTGGCTGGGTAGGGTTTTCTTTAATTTAGGACCTTCACTTACGCAAAGCACTTGGAGGCGAGGAAAAGCTTTCTCTTCACTTTCAGCAACATTAGGAATCCATTCACACCATTGTGGCATCCTCTCAAAAGTCAAGCTCTCGAGTGATTTGAATGCAATGCTTGTGGAAGTGCGATTTCCATAAAACTCGCAACCTACACTCTCGACTTTATCGAATGCTTTGATCAGAAGTCTTTTTAGATATGCTAACTGACCGAGTGGTGGCAGGAAGGAGCAATGGCATTCACTAAGCCTCAAGATCCACTAAGAATGGGTCTATTAACCAAGCAGGGAATCTTGAACCCCCATAACCAACAATTACAAGACAAGGCACATTCATATTAGGCTTTAGTTGATGAAGCACGCGTTCATCAAGAGAACCATACGAATCATTGCTCCATCTCAAATCTAACTTTCTGAGATCCCTCATGCCTTCCAAATTATCTCCTAAAGCATCTTGGGCGTCGACAACATTTCGAAGCATCCAAGTACAAAGTTTTCCCTCTAGGCATTTGAGCTCTCCTATTTCATTTATGCTGGATCCATTTTGTTTACCCACAGAAAAATCAGTCAAAGTTTGAAGTTTAGATAATTTACCCATTTGAGGCGTCATCTGTTGCAGTCTTGTTCCTTTAATATCCAGATGATACAAGTTTGTTAGATTCATCAGGTTGGTTGGCAACTCAACAAGATTCTTGCACCAACGCAAGATTGGTATCCGCAAGTTGTGCAAGGTACACACAGTTTCAGACAACCTGTGTTCCGATGATTCTGAGAGGTTTATATACCATGGTTGTTTCAAGCTGCCAATCGAGTTAGGCAACTTACCTACATGGAGCAAAGATAATACACGAAGAGGCTGGAATCTTCCCAGAAAGTCACCGATTTCCTCATCATTCATGTTTGCCAAAAAGAACTTTGATATTAACAAAATTGTACGCAAAATTTTGCACTTCATCAGGGCCCACATGATTGTTTAGATCTAGTTCTTGCATACGATAAGTGACGAGTCTTCTTAGAAACCTTCCAAGAATCGCCATCATCTAAACAAACGGCAAACTCTCCATACACAAATTTTGCCAAGTCATTTGTGAGGTCATGCATTACGAATAATGGTGAGTTATCACTTACTTGTTCAAAAAGGGACATTGATACAAGATCTTCAAAGCACCTGTATCATGTTTATGGCATCTCTCTATTTCCCTCATATGGTGAAAATAACCCAGTTGCTCCATTTCCTTCGGTAAGGAATCTAAGGAGTAGCAAGATTGAACTATGAGACTGTGCCCGCCTGAAGTCAAAGTCTGTAATTTCACCATAAGAGGATGGCCATTTAAAGAGTCCTTTAAAGACATTTTGTTAATGGTTGTAGGCCTTGGTAGTGAAAGCACAAACTGGGAACACTTTGTAATTGTGAGTTCTTTTAAAGAAGGAAGGTGGCTGGGTAGGGTTTTCTTTAATTTAGGACCTTCACTTACGCAAAGCACTTGGAGGCGAGGAAAAGCTTTCTCTTCACTTTCAGCAACATTAGGAATCCATTCACACCATTGTGGCATCCTCTCAAAAGTCAAGCTCTCGAGTGATTTGAATGCAATGCTTGTGGAAGTGCGATTTCCATAAAACTCGCAACCTACACTCTCGACTTTATCGAATGCTTTGATCAGAAGTCTTTTTAGATATGCTAACTGACCGAGTGGTGGCAGGAAGGAGCAATGGCATTCACTAAGCCTCAAGATCCACTAAGAATGGGTCTATTAACCAAGCAGGGAATCTTGAACCCCCATAACCAACAATTACAAGACAAGGCACATTCATATTAGGCTTTAGTTGATGAAGCACGCGTTCATCAAGAGAACCATACGAATCATTGCTCCATCTCAAATCTAACTTTCTGAGATCCCTCATGCCTTCCAAATTATCTCCTAAAGCATCTTGGGCGTCGACAACATTTCGAAGCATCCAAGTACAAAGTTTTCCCTCTAGGCATTTGAGCTCTCCTATTTCATTTATGCTGGATCCATTTTGTTTACCCACAGAAAAATCAGTCAAAGTTTGAAGTTTAGATAATTTACCCATTTGAGGCGTCATCTGTTGCAGTCTTGTTCCTTTAATATCCAGATGATACAAGTTTGTTAGATTCATCAGGTTGGTTGGCAACTCAACAAGATTCTTGCACCAACGCAAGATTGGTATCCGCAAGTTGTGCAAGGTACACACAGTTTCAGACAACCTGTGTTCCGATGATTCTGAGAGGTTTATATACCATGGTTGTTTCAAGCTGCCAATCGAGTTAGGCAACTTACCTACATGGAGCAAAGATAATACACGAAGAGGCTGGAATCTTCCCAGAAAGTCACCGATTTCCTCATCATTCATGTTTGCCAAAAAGAACTTTAATATTAACAAAATTGTACGCAAAATTTTGCACTTCATCAGGGCCCGACCATTTAGGATTTCTAATAATCATAATACTAGGTAGCCCCTTTTTAAACAAGACAATTTCCTACTAAAAAACAAAATGTCAGAAATATGTTCTTTTCATTGAATTTCTTAAGGCCATGTAATAACAATAGTTAAGATTAAGGCCTAAAAAGAATTGATTTTTCTATTTCTTTATGTATCTTTTTTTTCTCTCCTAACAATCCAATTCATGTAGGATTGCTAATCCTAACTAGATTAGGATGTACTAGTTTATCGCTTATATTTTCGCTGTGGGTAAGACCCAGATTGTTTGGAAAGTAAAAAAATAATATCTAGACCTTCAAAAACATTTTGAAACTGCCATTAAATTCAGTACAACTCAAACTGTAAAAATTCTATTTTGATTTTTTTGTTAGCCTGGATTTTAAATTAGAAATTGACCTAATATGACTTTGTTGACTAGGTAAGTCCAAAGAAAGAAAATTAAAGGGAAAAAAAAAACAAGTTCACCGTAGTCAACCCACCAAACCCGTGATCTGAGTGATGGACTCCACTGGACTGAATTAATTTTTTATTTTATTATATGATAAAAATATAAAAGATAAAAAAATACCAAAACCAATTCACAAAATCAAACCAATATTTAATAATAAAATTCAATAAAAACCTGCATTAAAGTGGAATTGAAAAAAAAAAGATAAAAAAGAGCCCAATAAAAAACCAAAAGGCCACTAAAATAAGCCATAGACTTGATACCAGAAAACTTAAGTGCATGGGCTAGAGGTAGGCTTCCGGGCTCAGGTTGTCCCTTTCTTTTTTGAGAGAAAGAAAAAAGATATTAGATAGGTCTTTTATCACAAAACAAAAATATTGATTCGCCCAAAGTTCAAACTCGTGACATCATATCAATCAGCGTTATACATTAACTAATTCAATTGAGGAACAAAGTTGTTATAAAATGAATAAACAAATATATTAACTAGGTTTACTATTTATATGAATAATTAAACTGACTCCATGTCTTTTAGTTGTATTTATAATTTATTAGCAAGTTTTTGTATTTTTAAAGTTTTTGGGTTGGCCACCATTATTCATGGAATAATTATTTCATCACTTGTTCTAATGAAATAATACATATGTTTTTGTTTCTGTTTATAACTTAGTTTGATATTAGCAACCGTTAATTAAAATGATGAGTTGTGATTAATTTTATTATTTTTATTGGCAATATAATAATTAAAAGAAACCCAAAGGATTGTTTGACATTTGTTTTTCAAAAAGTTAATGGATTTTTTGATGAATTAAGTAAATAAAAATATATAAAGGACGGTAAAGAGACTAAATTATGATTTCTAAAACTATAGAGGCGAAGTTATTATATTACTAAGAGAATAGGGACTAAATAAAATTATTTACTCTTATTTAAACACATGCTTAGTTTTTAGTTGACAGGCGGTCTAGGTTTTGCCTCCTAATTTTTTGTGGTATCCTCCACGGACAGGAGACTAAAATCCTTGGAACTCAAGGATTCTTGAGAATTTGACTCCAGAAAGGAGACTAAAATCATATAAAGCAACCTCACGCCTTAGATCAACGACCAAATTTTCTGATAACAATATCAACACAATTCTATGGATGCTGCTGATCTGATGTCCCAATTGCCTGACCACATCATACACCACATTCTCTCTTTTCTTTCAACACCAGAGGTGGTTCGTCTTAGTGTCTTGTCCAAGGCATGGCATCAGGTTTTCACTTCTTTTCCCATGTTTGAGTTCTCCAGTTCCTCTTTCGCAAAAACTATTGACGGTAGTTTTGAATTTATTACCTTTGTCTACAAATCTTTGCTTCTACAATGCCATCAATACAGAAGCATACCAAAATTTCAGTTTTCTTTCACCCAAGATCGTTGTAGACCTTATGTTTATTCTAAATATCTCCCGTTGCCGTGTGAACTTGATAAACTTATCAGTCGGTGTATAGAAATAGGTACACAGAAGGGTGTTAAGGAGCTTTCTATCGACTTTAGTATAACTGGATATTATAGACTACCTGAAGCCATGTTGTCTGTCAAAGAATTGGTTGTTTGTAGTTTAGGTGGTTGTATTTTCGACAGCGCCATAAATTGGCCTTCTCTGCGTGAGTTCTCTCTGAAAGAAGTTCAGATTTGTGACCGAAGGATTATCGACAATCTCTTCTTTACCTGCCCTTTGATCGAGAAATTTTCTCTGGTAAAATGTTTTGGGCTGAAGTACCTTCACCTTTCAGGATTAAGAAAACTCAAGAAGGTTACGGTGAAAAGCGGATATCCGCATATGGAGAAGATCGAGATTGATGTGGTTGGTCTTCATACTTTCTCATATTCTGCACGCCATTATTTGAAGACAGATATTGATCTGACCTCTTGCAAAAATTTAGAGGTATTTAAGTTTAAGGGTTATAACATTACAGAAGACATGATTCAATACCTTAATCGTAATTTCCCTGCCCTCAAAGTTTTGGTGTTGCACGGTGAACGCCTTCACCTTCAGAGGATTGAAATCTCTATCCCCCTGCTTGAGACATTAAACCTCGTTGTAGCTCAAATATCGGCAGTGGAAGCTATCATCAATACTCCGAGATTACGATCATTCAAATGTGTGATGCACAAAATCCCGTCTTTGTTTTATGTGAACAGTTTACAAGAAGTTACTCATGAATTATTTGTTGATCTCGACTATATTAAACATGGTGAAAGTTTTCTCGAAGATTTTAGGGAATATCTTAAAAATCTAAACCGAATCAAGCTTGTCACTCTGAGTATTTGCGTTTATTCTTCTTCTGTGATCCACAAAATAGTCAGCAGTACTGCCTCCGGTCCTGTTTTGCTTGATATCAGTCACTTGAAGCTGGAAACCTTTGCCATGGAGAAAGAAAGCCACGCTCTTGTTGATGGCTTGTTTTGTATTTGCCGTCCAGAATCTTTATTACTTGTGTCTGGCTGTGCAAGAAACGATGAGTTCATTAAGAGTCTTTGCGAGAAACTAGTGCAAATAGAGAATGCAGCTACCAATGCAAATTGTTGGCAGCATCACTTAAAAGGCGTCAAGATCCAGCATTGTGGAAGAAAAGGATATAACAAGACCCTTACATGTGAAGCTTTCTTAGATTCATTGCAAACTCTGGAACCGAAGGAGAAGATTCGTTTTTTATTCGAATGGTGATTTAAATTTTTGCATTTATTTTATTTAATTGCTTGGACAAATTTTCTTAGAAAGCAGCTGAACCTAGCCAGGGCTCTGCTGCAGCAGCCCTTCGAGTTTGTATTGAACAAGTTTTTTCCAGTTTGCGATGCCTATGTTTAATAATTTGATATTTTACCCTTTACCATCTGATATGTTTCTTCTAGTTTCTGAATGCACATCTCCAGAATAAAAGTTCCTAGCAATGCAAATTCTACAATGTCTGCAAAGGTCGTGTAATCATTTGTGGTCTTGTTATGATCAATCGGATGTCCCAAAAATCCTGCCATAAAATTTCCAGTGACATGCCGTATGATTATATTCATTTCCTAGATAGCCAAAATCTGAGCCAGCTATAATTATACATTGCAATAGCCAATATGCTATTAGTAGAACACAAAATAGTATGTATAACATTAAGTCTTGACACATTCAGGGAGAATTCCATGGATACAAAATTTTCCAAGTTATTTGTGAGGTGAAGCATGAACAATGATCACTTGACTGTTTCAAAATTGATCTTGTCAGAAGATCTTGAAAATACTGCTCCTACCCTGGTTTTTCCTTCATCTCCTTGTTTCCACCAAAATGGACTAGAAATCCCTCAATCCTCCTTACCAATCAAATGACGTTTAGTAAAAATTGCACAGTAAATAAAACATTGTTTTAGATAAGAAAACAATGATAATAGCTAAATCTTAAAGCCGGAAGAATGTTGCTACTTCGCAGATCCCAAATACTGCTCTTCAATTATCTCCTCGACTTCTCTTTTAGACTTAAGGAGACATCCAAGCCATCTTGCAGCTGAAGGTAAGCCGTTGCATCTACTAACTATTTTTCAACCTATTTCTTCAAACTGGGAAGGTGCAGTCTCAACAACAAATGCATTTTCTAAGAACAACAACCAACAATCGTCGTCGTTTACTACCTTCAAATGATAAGGTGAAACACTTTGCACAACCGATGTTAAGCTTCGGTCACGTGTTGTAACAACGACCTTACTTCCTTGTGCCCCAGATTTCAGAGGTGTGAATGAAAAGTCCCATGAAAAATCCAAACATCATAAAAGACATGCGTCCAGTTGCAGCTGCCAGAGCCATGGGTGTTAAATCTTCAAAAAAGGGTCTGAGTCTGAAAGCAAGAGCAAAGGCATTGCAGATAAGATGATTTCTTTAGCAATGGAGGCCAGACCGATAGTCTTTGGTTCTTGAAGATAAGATCTGCATTGAATTCCATTGACATGGAAAATGTCCTCAATAATCTTGTGACATTATTGAAAAGGAAGACAACCATTTGATTACTGGAACTGATCTTAACAGTCGAAAAGACAAGAAAAACAAACCGCTTATCTGCTAGCGAATTCGGATCCAAAAGAATGGCCTCAGAAATGTTGGAGTTCTAGACAATTAATCAAACATAGAACAGGCAATCCGAACACCATTTTATTGGGCTTTCCGAATTCCTGCAAACATGCCCAACTTTAAGCCCAACCACTCTCTTATAACCGTCTCTTTCCCAATAGTTTCCCTCTTGGAATCTATTACTAAGGACTTTTCATACTAAGTTATTTCTTTAGTCCTTCATTTGTTTATGATTTTATAATTTAGTTCATTAGTTTTTTATAATTATAATTTAGCCTTTCAAAATTTCATGGTGTCATATTCACTAACACACAAAAAATTGATAAAACTTCTCTTTGTTTTTTTTTAAAAAACTTTTTTTTTCATGTCTGATTTGTCTATTTTTATGAGTAGTTTTTGTTTTTCCCTAATAATCCTATTCGTATAGCACTACAAATCCACATTTTTTTTATCAAGCTTTTTGTATTTTAGAAGTTTTCTATTTCCATCACCAGGGATGGTAATTTAATACTATGAACATAATAGATGCCTACTTCAAGTAAGATTTGTTTTTTTTTTTTGGATAATTCCCTTACTAAAATAAATATTTTTAAACTACACACATATAAAATTTGTTGGATGATAAATAATATTTGAATAATTAATATTTATATACATATTTAAAACCTGATGAATAAAATATAAATATATAATGTTTTTACCCCATAAATAATAAATTAAGTATAAATATTGAGAAACTCAATCATTATGCAGTCATTGTCATCCCTACATGTCACCTAGAGTATTTATTCCATCCTTGTTTTAAATGAAATTATACTTACATTTTATTTTAATTTATTTTTGCTTAACTTAGTTTTGATATTATTGATGAATTTAATTATTTTATTTTAATAACACTCTATTGATTATATATAGATTGAAATAAATTCAAATGATAGTTTGAGAATTTAAAAAAAAATGAATTTTTGATGAATAAACTAGACTTCATATTCATAGACATTAAAGGGACTTCACCATCAATAGACTAAAAGTTTTGATTTGTGAAACTACAGGGACTACGTTATTATGTTGCTAAATAATCAGGACGTAAAAAATTATCTACCCTTACTTAAACACATGCTTCGTGTTTAGGTTTTCTAGGGTTTGCCACAACTGTTTGTGTTAATTTATAAAGCCGCCTCACGTTTTAGATCAGCAGCCACATTCTCTGATTTCAATATGAACACAAGTTCTATGGATGCTGCTGATCGGATATCCCAAATGCCTGACCACATCAAACATCGAATTTTCTCTTTTCTTTCAACACCAGAGGTGGTTCGTCTTAGTGTCTTGTCCAAGCCATGGCATCAGGCTTTCACTTCTTTTCCCATATCTGAGTTCTCCTGTCCCTCTTTTTTCCCTAAAAAACCTGCCAGGAGTTACGAATTCTGTACCTTTGTCTACAATTCTTTGCTTCGACAATGCCGACAATACAGAAGCATACCAAGACTTCAGTTTTCTGTCAGTACCAGAGATCTCTGTAGATCTTTTCCTTATTGTAAATTCATCAATCGGTGTATAGAACTAAGTGCACAGAAGGGTGTTAAGGAGCTTTCTATCTACTTTTGTGTGCCTCTATGTCACAAACTACCTGAAGCCATGTTGTCTGTCAAAGAATTGGTTGTTTGTAAGTTAGCTGGTTGTCTCCTCAAAGGCAACATAAATTGGCCTTCTCTGCGTGTGCTCTCTCTGAAAAAAGTTGAAATTTGTGGCCAAAGTATTATCGACAATCTCCTCTTTACCTGCCCTTTCATCGAGAAATTGGCTCTAATAGAATGTAAGGGGTTAAGTTACCTTCACCTTTCAGGTTTAAGAAAACTCAAGAAAGTTAAGGTGAAAAGCCAAATCTCTCCGCCTCTGGAGAAGATTGAGATTGACGTGGTTAGTCTTCAGACTTTCTCTTATTCTGCATGCTACAAGGAGAAGACAGATATTGATCTGTCCTCTTGCAAAAATCTAGAGGTATTTAAGTACAAGCATGGTATGATTACAGAAGACCTGATTCAAGGCCTTAATTGTAATTTCCCTGCCCTCAAAGTTTTGGTGTTGCACGGTTATCGCCATCACATTCAGAGGATTGAGATTTCTATCCCCCTGCTTGAGAAATTAAACCTCTCTTTACCTGACTTGTCGGCAGAGGAAGCTATCATCAATGCTCCAAGATTACGGTCATTCAAATGTTACATGGAAAACATCCCGCCTTTGTTTTCTTTGAATCAAACAAGTTTACAAGAAGTTGCTCTTAAATTATCTCTTGATCTCATCTATTTTCAACAGCGTGAAAGTTTTCGCGAAGATTTTATGGAAATTATTGAAAGTTTCAACCAAATCAAGCTTGTCACTCTGCGTATTACCTACTATTCCTCGTCTGTAATCAACAAAATAGTCAGCAAAGTCTCCAATCCTGTTTTGCTTGATATCAGGCACTTGAAGCTGAAAACCTGTATAGACGGCACGGAGAAAGTAAACGTCGCTCTTGTTGATGACTTGTTCTGTATTTGCCGTCCTGAATCCTTATTACTTGTGTCTGGCTGTGGAGGAAACGATGAGTTCATGAAGATTCTTTGCAAGAAACTAGAGCGCAGAGTGAAACATAAAAATTATTCTGCAGCTGCCCATGTCAAATGTTGGCAGCGTGACTTAAAAGGCGTCAAGATCGAGCATTTTGGAAGAAATGGATATAAGAAGGTTGTTACATGTCATGCTTTCTTAGATTCATTCCAAACTCTGGAACCGAAGCAGAAGATTCGTTTTTTATTCGAATGGTGATTTAAGTTGGAGTGTTAGTTTATATATATATTTCCTTGAACAAATTTTCTTAGAAAACAGTTGAACCTAGGCAGGATTCAGCTGCAGCAGACCTTCGAGTTTGTGTTGATCAAGTTTTTTTCCGGTTTGGGATTTTTATGTTTAATAATTTGATATTTTATTCTTTAGAGTGTGATATGTTACTGTTAATTTCTGAATGCGCATCTCCAGTGCTTATAACATAAGTTCCTTGTAAGGCAAATTCCACAGTGCCTACAAATGATCTTGTAATCATTTTTGGTCTTGTTATGATTCTCTGGAAGCCCCAAAAATGAGGCCATAACATTTCCAGGGCCATGCCATCTGATTACGCCGGTTGCCTCACACAGTTCAAAAACATAGGCTAGATTAACCACCTTAAATGAGTTTCAATTAGATGTTAGTAATTCTTGTTTTTAGGGCCATTGCTTGGTGGACTTGTTAAATTTAGTTTCTTGTATCATGTTGTGTTCTGGAGGGTACCATAAATTGGCCTTCTCTGCATGATCTTTCTCTGAAAGAAGTTCAAATTTGTGAGCAAAGTTTATTGGTCTATGATCAAGAGAATTTCTCTGATACATTGTCGGTTACGTTACCTCAAAAGTTTCAGGTTTCACAAGACTCAAAGATATTATGGAGAAGATTGAGATTAAAGCTCTCAGTCTTCGAAGTTCAAACCCTCGTCTGTGTCGATGAAACAAGCTGTTAGAGAAAATTTATCGATGAAAGTGCAGGTAAAGATGAGATTGTCAATAATACTTCGGTAATCAAAATAAACTTCTTTTAGAGAAAACTCACTCAAAGAGGGCAAATTTATGGAGTGTCGAGAGCACATCCAGCTAACCTTGAAACAACCAATTCCTTTTCAGGGAAGATAGCTTGGGGCAAACTATGATCAAGAGGAAACTGCCAAACGCCATGCCCATTAATAAGCATAATGTGGAGAGATTGTGGTGTATAATGTGGTCAGACAATTATGATATCCATTAAGCATCAATTGTACTGATGACCACGTTGAAATCAGAGGAACTGGTTGAGCTAAAACGTTAGGCCTCTTTGAAAAAACCAAGGCTTATACTATTTTCCCTGCAACCTGATAAAAAAGAGAATAACATCAATGCCTAAAAAATACAGAACAGCATGAGACACCCCAGGTTTCGACAAAATGCCTGATCGATACAAAAAAACACCGAAAATAGAGGCACACTGCCCTCCTCCTACTGCTTGACAATAGTGGTGTCTCAGCCTCTAGTGCAAAGTGGGCGTTCAAGTCCAACGAAGAAATAGCCGTTCAAGTAAGGACCCTTCCCCTTGATGAATTCATTCAAAAACCTGTGTTGCTTCTTAAAATTGATGTCCAAGGATGGGAATAACATGTATTGAAAGGGGGCATAAAATTACTGTCGAGACTGAAAGATGCAGCCCCCTAACTAATCAATGAGGATGAACAGTTGCTGCGAGCGAGCAACTGTAATGCCAAAGAGATCTGGGATTTCTTCCATGGTGTTGGATATAGTCACCGTGTCCAGCACGGTACAGATGACCATTGCTCCAAGGGTTGGTGAGCACCAGACTGTGTCATGGGAAACACTCACCTAACTGAATGGCTTAGTTTCCAGACTTCACATCCATCGATCCCTTGCAAGGAAATGTAAGACATTTTTCTGCTAGGTGTTTATAAATTTTTTCTATTCTTGAGAAATTTTCAGATACGAAGAGTTTGTATGCTAGACATTTGGCTGCTTTGATGTTTGTCATTTCTTCTGGCCTTGAGAATTTTTCAGATATTAGCAAGTTGTTGTTGGAGACTGCAATTATGGGCCTTGGCCTTGGCATCGTCATCTGCGAAGGGATATTATATTTGAGGACAGATTATTTTTTTTTCTAAATTTAAAAATTAAATTGACCTATAAATTGTACTTTCTTAAAAAATAAAAATAAACTGAAACAATAAATACACTATATAGTGTAATTTATTTAAAAAAACCTTGTTTTTCTATGATTATGATTTATTTTATAAAAGAAGAAAAACTAACATAGCCGTGCTTAACAAAATAACAAGCACAAAATAACACAATTTTATTAAAAAGATCTCAAGTTGTTTAGGACGAATTTATTAGAAAGTTTTTTTCTATTTTTATATGTAGCTTATGTTTTTCTCCTAATAATCGTATTCATGTAGGACTCAAAAATCATGATAGGATTAGGACGAATTTATTAGGAAGTTTTTGTATTTTAAAAGTTTTCTAGGTCGCGCGGTCACCATTATTCATAGAGTAATTATCCAATCCCTTGTTTTAATGAAATAATCCCTATATTTTTATTTCCGTTCATAGTGACGAGTTTTCATTAATTTAATTATTTTCCTTCCATAATGCTTTATTGGATATATAATAATCATAAGAAACCCAATGGTAGCTTGGCATTTTTTTCAAAAAGTTAATGGATCTTTTTGATGAATTAATTATGTAAATAAAAAAAAGAGGTCAAGAGACTAAGTTGTGATTTCTAAAATTATAGAGGCTAAGTTATTACATTACTAAACAAAATAGGGACTAAATAAATTATTTACTCTTATTTAAACACATGCTAAGTTTTTAGTTAATAGGAGATCTAGGCATTGTCTCCTAATTTTCTGGTATTCTCTCCGGAAAAGAGACTAAAATCCTTGCAACTAAAGGATTTCTAAGAATTTGACTCCGGAAAGGAGAATAAAATCATATAAAAGACACTGTTTGAGTTATTTTCTAAAATATCTTCACCTTTCGAATCACCAACAAAAATCCTTTGATATCAATATGAACACAATTTCTATGGATGCTGCTGATCGGATATCCCAATTGCCTGAACACATCATACACCATATTCTCTTTCTTCTTTCAACACCAGAGGTGGTTCGTCTTAGCGTCTTGTCCAAGGCATGGCATCAGGTTTTCACTTCTTTTCCCATATCTGAGTTCTCCAGTTCCTCTTTTTTAGTAGAAAATTCTGACAGGAGTTCGGAATTTGCTACCTTTGTCTATAATTCTTTGCTTCGACAATGCCGACAATACAGAAGCATACCAAAATTTCAGTTTTCTGTCACCGATCGTAATTTCAGGACTTCTTTTTTTACTTTCCAACAGCCGTTGCAGCCCCATCTGGCTAGACATATCAATCTCTGTATTCGACTGGGTACACAGATGGGTGTTAAGGAGCTTTCTATCGACTTTTGTGTACCTGACTATTATAGACTACCCGAAGCCACCTTGTCTGTCAAAGAATTGGTTGTTTGTAGGTTAGCTGGTTGTATTCTCGACGGCACCATAAATTGGCCTTCTCTTCGTGAGCTCTCTCTGAAACAAGTTAAAATCTGTGACCAAAGGATTTTCGACAATCTCGTCTTGACCTGCCCTTTCATCGAGAAATTTGCTCTAGTAGAATGTGATGGGCTGAAGTACCTTCACCTTTCAGGTTTAAGAAAACTCAAGAAGGTTAAGGTGAAGAGACAATCTTATCCGCTTATGGAGAAGATTGAGATTGATGTGGATAGTCTTCATACTTTCTCTTATTCTCCATTCTACTTTGAGAAGACTCATGTTGATCTGACCTCCTGCAAAACTCTAGAGGTATTTAAGTTTAAGGGTTGTACAGAACGTTTTAGGAAACATCTAAAAAATCTCAACCAAATCAAGCGTGTCACTCTGTGTATTTTCCGTTATTCCTCTTCTTGGATCGAAAAAATAGTCAGCAAGGTCTCCGATCCTGTACTTCATATCACTCACTTGAAGCTAAAAACCTATATCATAGAGAAAAAAGGCCACTCTCTTGTTGATGACTTGTTTAGTATTTGCCGTCCAGATTCTTTATTACTTGTTTCTGGCCGTGGAACCAACAATGAGTTCATGAAGATTCTTTGCAAGAAACTAGTGCGCAGAGTGGAGCATGAACATTATTGTGGAGGTAACCATTTAAACGGTTGGCAGCATGACTTAAAAGGATTCCAGATCGAGCTTTGTGGAAGAAATGGATACCGGAAGGTTGTGACATGCGATGCTTTCGTAGATTCATTGCGAACTCTTGAACCAAAGGATACGATTCGTTTTGAATTCGAATGGAGTTCTAATTCTCTTCCTTAAAGATGGTGCAGTTCCAGTTTATTTAAATGCTTGAATAAATTTCTAGGAAAACAGTTGAACCTAGCTAGCAGGGCTCAGCTGAGCAGCCCTACGAGTTTGTATTGAACAAGTTTTTTCTGGTTTGCGATGAATAATTTGATACTTACTATTTAACGTCTGAAATGTCACTGTTAATTTCTGATTTTATTAATATTTGCTGGTGCCATAAAAATAATGACCAAACTAGCAAGCAAAAGAAGAATACAGAAAAGAAAAGGGAGGAAAAAAAGGAAAACAAAAATAGACAGAGGTATATACCAGCAAGCATATAATTAATGAACAAAACTTGACGCCTTACTGATTTTACAGAAGGAGGATCCCGTATGAGCTTCTAAGCAAGTCCATTCCCGTGTAATAGTAGTTTCCTCCAAATGTTTTCAGCGAAAGTGTTAGGCGATGAAGAACCAGTAGAATCTCCCAAGAACAGGTTTTGCACAACGCATCCTGAGTATTGAGTGGGAAAGAGTTATAATCAACTTTGATGGGCAGAATTAACACAAAAAGATGAAACATTTATTATTAGCTAACATCTCTGAAATGTTATTGCTGAACCAGACTCTCTACCTGTTCATGAGGGATGTGAGAAATCCTGGGCTAACTTGCCCTATCTCCCGTCGACACCTTTTTCCCAGCGAGAGACTTTCATTATTAGCCAAGGAACAAGTAATAAACTTTATAATTCAGAGATATATGACACACACGAAATGAAAGCTGTCAAGAGAGGAGAGTCTCGAGGGAAAGAAAGCTTAGACGATTTGATCTTGACATTCACGAAAAGGAAGCTCCGAGAAAAATAGAGTCCTTATAAACAAAATCAGAATAGAAGTGAGGGGACACTTGGGATAGAAACACATGTCTCGGTCTTTCCTATTTTGAATGTACACGTCATTTTTTCAAAATAAGTTTTTTATATATATATCTTAGCTTTATTTAAGTATAGGAATAATAATCGTATACTATCTATGTTTTTATTATTATTATTATTATATATTTTTTAAATTTTTTGAGTGGCATCTTTTTTTCCCGAAAATTAAAGTCAGCTCATTGAAAAATTCAAATAAGAAATATATTGAGATTCCCAAAACTTCCGGACTAAAATGCAACAGTATCTAAACATCAAGTACCAGAAATTCCAAAGCAAAAGAATAGGTCCCACTCCGTCATCAAATTCAACCCTATATAAATAAAAAACATTAAAAAAAAAATCTTCAAGGTCTCCGTTGGCAAACCAGAACAGAACCTTCTCGACTTCCCTCGAAAACCATGCATACTTCCCCTTTACGTCGTCGTTTCCCCGAACAATCTAGAGTTCTAGACAGACCCCCGCTTCAAGAAGAACCTAGAACCCATCATCCACTATAAAAAAACCCTAAAGCAAGCTCTTTTCCCTCGTAAAGAACAAACCTTAAACAATCCATCATCGAATTCTCTCTCGCTTTGTAGCTTCTGCGTAGTTTCTTGCTCTAGTGATCGTGTTTTCTTACTTCCTTTTGCGTGGTTTCTTGCTTGCTTTGGCGTGGGAAAGATGGCAGACGTGCAAATGGGAGAAGCAGAGACATTTGCATTCCAAGCAGAGATCAACCAGCTCTTGAGCTTGATCATCAACACATTCTATTCCAACAAAGAAATCTTCCTTCGTGAACTCATCAGCAATGCTTCTGATGTACGTTCTCCTCTGTTCTTTCTCTTTTTGTTTTTATGGGGTTCTTAGGTTTTCCTGGTGCTAATGGTGGTTTCTTTGGGTTTGTGTAGGCGTTGGATAAGATTAGATTTGAGAGCTTGACGGATAAGAGCAAGCTTGATGCACAACCTGAGTTGTTCATCAGGCTTGTTCCTGATAAAACTAACAACACCTTGTCCATCATCGATAGTGGTATTGGCATGACCAAAGCAGGTACGTTAAAGTTCTCTATAACCCATTTTTCTTCTTTAAAAATTATCATCTGGATCATGAAAATTTTGTTTCCTGTTCTTGATTCCGTGTTTATCTCTCAAACCCAAGTTTTATCTCTGAAAATTACCATGCGGGGCATTGCAATTTTTGTTTATTGATTTTGACTCTGGGTTTTGGGATGTAAAGTAACATGTTTTATGTTTTTAGTTCGGGATTCTCATGAGATAAATGCAGAAGTTTATTAAAATTGCGAGTGGAATAGTGAGAAAGTGGTTTATTAGTAAGGTATAGTGGGGGGGTTAGAGATAGCTGATTGGGGTTGATATGATTTGGGAATGCTTATTTTTTGAGTTCGTGAATTGTAGATTTGGTGAATAATTTGGGAACAATTGCGAGGTCGGGGACGAAGGAGTTTATGGAGGCATTGCAGGCAGGGGCTGATGTTAGTATGATTGGACAATTTGGTGTGGGGTTCTATTCTGCCTACCTTGTTGCTGAGAGGGTTGTGGTGACTACTAAGCATAATGATGATGAGCAATATGTTTGGGAGTCACAAGCTGGTGGATCTTTCACTGTTACAAGGGATGTTAACGGAGAGCAACTTGGTAGGGGTACTAAGATTACCCTCTACATCAAGGAGGATCAGGTAAATAAAGCACCCTGTTTAATTTAACCAGACTTTTTTGGTTTGTGGATTGATGTTGTCATTGGCTTGTTCGTGTTAGATTTGATTGTGGGTAATGACTTTTGGTTTTTGCGATAATTTTGTTTGTAGCTTGAGTACTTGGAGGAGAGGAGGATTAAGGATCTTGTGAAGAAGCATTCTGAGTTCATCAGTTATCCTATCTATCTGTGGACTGAGAAGACGACTGAGAAGGAAATTAGTGATGATGAGGATGACGAAACAAAGAAGGAAGAGGAGGGTGATATTGAGGAAGTAGATGAGGAGAAGGAGACCAAATCCAAGAAAAAGAAGATTAAGGAGGTATCTCATGAGTGGCAGCTCATTAACAAGCAGAAGCCTATTTGGATGAGGAAGCCTGAGGAGATCACCAAGGAGGAGTACGCTGCTTTCTACAAGAGTCTCAGCAACGACTGGGAAGAGCATTTGGCTGTCAAGCACTTCTCTGTTGAAGGACAGCTCGAGTTTAAAGCTGTTCTCTTTGCACCAAAGAGAGCTCCATTTGATTTGTTTGACACTAGAAAGAAGATGAACAACATCAAGCTTTATGTAAGGAGGGTCTTCATCATGGACAATTGTGAGGAGCTTATCCCTGAGTACCTTGGATTTATCAAGGGTGTTGTTGATTCTGATGATTTGCCACTCAACATCTCTCGTGAGATGCTTCAACAGAATAAAATCCTCAAGGTTATTAGGAAGAACCTTGTGAAGAAGTGCATTGAGATGTTCAATGAGATTGCAGAGAACAAGGAGGATTACCAGAAGTTTTATGATGCTTTCTCAAAGAACTTGAAATTGGGTATCCATGAGGACAGTCAGAACAGAGCCAAACTGGCTGATTTGCTCCGGTACCATTCAACCAAGAGTGGTGATGAGATGACGAGCTTGAAGGATTACGTCACCAGAATGAAAGAGGGCCAGAAGGACATTTACTACATTACAGGAGAAAGCAAGAAGGCAGTGGAAAACTCTCCATTCCTTGAGAAGCTCAAGAAGAGGGGCTACGAGGTGCTGTTTATGGTTGATGCCATAGACGAGTATGCTGTTGGCCAGTTGAAGGAATATGATGGAAAGAAGCTGGTTTCTGCTACAAAGGAAGGTCTAAAACTTGACGATGAGACTGAGGAAGAGAAAAAGAAAAAGGAGGAGAAAAAGAAGTCCTTTGAGAACCTTTGCAAGACAATCAAGGACATCTTGGGAGACAAAGTGGAGAAAGTGGTTGTCTCTGACAGGATTGTGGACTCTCCATGCTGCTTGGTAACAGGAGAGTACGGCTGGACTGCTAACATGGAGAGGATCATGAAAGCGCAGGCTTTGAGAGACAGCAGCATGGGAGGTTACATGTCTTCCAAGAAGACAATGGAGATCAATCCTGAGAATGCGATCATGGACGAGCTGAGGAAGAGAGCCGAAGCTGACAAGAATGACAAGTCCGTCAAGGACCTCGTGTTGCTGTTATTTGAGACTGCTCTGCTAACCTCTGGCTTCAGCCTAGATGATCCAAACACATTTGCTGCTAGGATTCACAGGATGTTGAAACTGGGTCTTAGCATTGACGAGGATGAGGCAGCTGGTGATGATACTGATATGCCTGCCCTGGAGGAAGACGGTGCTGAGGAGAGCAAGATGGAGGAGGTGGACTAAGCTCCCAGCTTTTTGTTATGTTGATAATACTTGTGAATTGGTTTTGTTTACCTTGTTTAAGGCAGGCTCGTGTCCGTTGTGTATTTGAAAGAGAGATGGTCCTTCGTGGGCGTATTAAGAGTCTGTTTTTAGGTGTCATAGAGGGAGTCTGCAAATAGTTTCTGCCCTTGTGTACTGTGTGGTTACAAGATCAATAGATTGTGCTGTTGTCAAATTATGCAACTTGATCTGTGTTGGGCTCTTGTTTTGAAAATTTATTTTGTTAGATTCACGTAACCAGATGGTTGATTCCCAACTTCTCTTGGGCTACACAGGAGTGAGTCCTAGCTACAAAGTTAAAAATTGAAAAATTAAAACAAGTTTTTAAACAAAATTAGTGACCCTGGTTACAAGCCTGATTGGATTTGACAGCCATGATAAATTATACTCGATTGACATGCACCTGCTCTAGTTGGATGGCCTCAATTTTTCCAGTTGGTTTCCATTGTCATCACTTTGAACCTTCCAGAGCAGGTAGCAATGCATGTAGACAGAGGGGGTGACAAGAATGAAACAAGGAATGGCTCGTGTATGAAGGTGCCGCTCCTGGAACCCGTTTGGCCTAATCCCCTTTTTGTTCTTGGAACCCTTGCCTCTGAAAGGGAGGTCATAGGTTATGTAGCGAACCAGATTAGGCTCAAGCCAGTCAGTTATGGTCTAATGTTAGACCTGTGATGCGCGATGCTGCAGGTTTATCAATTTTTTTTAATGTACATGGATGTTTAGGTAATGGTATTGAAAAAATTAATCCTTGAGTTATTAACTTGATTGGTTTTAATAGAATCAAGTAATGTAGTGATATGATTTAAGTTATAGACAGCGATGGCATGGCAGACAAATTATACAAAAAAAAAAAAAAAAAGTTAGTAATAATTAATTAAAACAATTATTAAAAAAAAATGTTGGAGATTCACTGTCATATTTTTTACTATAGACAATGCCACCACCAAAAAATATTACTAAACTTCATTGCAAAAGAATAAATGACAACATTTTAAACCCCCTTGGAAGGATTGATAGAGCAACACGTCAAAAAGAAAACCTATAAAAACAAAAAAGTGATTATTTATTTATATTCAACCAATTAGTTTTATTTAACTTCAGAATAAAATTTATTTATAAAAATAAACTCAATAAAAAATAATAAATAAAAAGATTCAAGAAAATCCAATCAAATAAAAAAAATGATAACATATAGGATAAAAAAAATAAAAAAAATATTAGAGTTCAATCTCTAATTGAATAAATATTAAAAAAAATCATAAGACAGACACAAAGATTGAGGAAGAAAGATGAAAGAAATGAGAAGAAAAAAAAAAGGCCCGTTTATGACAAATCAACAAACAATTTATATTTATATATACATGCATTTTGCTTTAAACACGTCGAGACGCATCGAAAGAAACCCCTGAAACAATAATTTTGGCCTCTTTAATCAACCACACACATTAGTGAATTTTTTAATTCTTTTTAATTTTTTAAAATATTTAAATAACATCACCCGAACTCATTAATTACACAAAAATAACAGCAAGAAAATAATAAAAATACCGGTTAAATTATTTGACATCTTGGATGCCAAGGTCTTTTAATTGTGCAACAAAAATTAAAATTACAAAAAGGACCTCATAGTCAGCCTTCTTTTTTATTTTCATTCCAAGAGTAAATAAATTATTTTATTATACATTTTTTTCTATAAAGAACATAAAAATAACCCTCAATTGAAGCTAGAAAATTATTTATTTTAAGGGAAATGATGTAAATTTATTATACAATTAAAACACAAAATACTTATCTTGCCTCTAAACACCAAAATTGTTCTAATAAAAAGACTATTTTATCCCAGAATATTTGGCTATTTTTCAAGGCAAAAAAAATAAGAAAAAAGGATAAAACACTATTCCCATCCTCAATCAACTCTATCTAGGTAAACAATATAGGTGAACTGTGTTTTCTCCTTCTCTTTTAGGTTTTTTTTATCTTAATGTTACCACTGAGCTTCATGTAATCTAATGAAGAGAATTTGAGTCGGGGGTAGCTGATGTGTTACTCGTTAACATCACAGATTAGGAGGATCATACCAATCCTAAAACCTTGCTTTATATTGAACTGTATGACTGCAGTTTAATGTAAAGGACTAAAATTAGAAACCTAATTTGAGCTGGTTTTGCAAGATGGCAATACCAGAGCTCTTGCATCAAAGAAAGCAGTAACATGACCCCCAAAGTTATACTGTGTACCTGACACATAAATGACAAATCTCACTTGCAATTCATGCCCTCCGGATAAGAAAACGGCCACAGTAAATCAAGCAATCAAAAGATAGCAAAACAGAAAAATCGGAGTTCCATTTCATCAAATAGCAAATTTTAAACAAGAACTTCAAAACAGGATCTGTATTCTAGTCTCAAGGATCAACTTGCTAAGGAGTTGAACAAGGGCACAACTGCTACATCTAGTAAAAACAGCAAAACTGTAAAAGACTAGCAACACCTTCAAGCAAAGTCAGGAGAACTAGTTTGACCAGCAGCACCATAACCTCCTCCTCCACGACCAAAGCCAGGCCTTCCACCAGAGCCCTGGAAGATCCAAACATGGAATGGAATTAGAAGTAAATATACAAGAACACATTGTGGCAGTTGTCCCTAATGGGTATTAACATTTAGGGTAATTGTATTAAAGTGAAATTACCCTAAATGCAGGCTGGTAATCTGCCGGTGCTCCTCCCTTCTCACCACCTTCACCCCCTCGTGGGCCCCCACGATAACCATCGCGGTCACCAAATCTTGGACGGTCTCCCTCAAAGCGAGGTGGACCTCTAGAAATCCAAACAAACAGCACATGCAAATTAGTTTATTCTAAAAAATCAAGGATGATGAGAACACTCAAATCACGAAATTGTCAACATAAATTAAAATTACCGGGGACGGTCACCAGGTGGACCACCAAACGGGCGACCACCAGCAGGCTTTGCCTGTTTCTTCAAGGTAGCAGGAACAATTTCTGATGGAAGATTCAGGTAAGTCCTCAAAAACTCAATTCCATCATTGGTAAGATACCAATAGTAGTACATCCATGCAAATGTCTCACGAACATATTCCTTGGATTTGAAGCTCTGCATGAGCTTAATAACCTGGAGATTGGGAACATCAATCTCCGGGTGCTTTGCAAGATTGTAATCTTTTTTTGCATAGCAAACTCCCTCTGCAGAATCAAGAAAAAAATAAGATTGAACTAAACCTCATTAGTCCCATTTGGATAATTTGAAAAAATAGCAAAACTTCACCATTCAGACTAACTGATCATATACAAAATAAAGCAAGAATGACCAAGATACTCAGCATAGTCTTAATTTTGTATTCCAACTACCAAGGAAAAAAAACCCATTAAAACCTACACCTAAAGAGAAACTAGCTGAAGGATGATATACTGACTGCATCTCACTTGAATTATCAATGCAATAAGAACAAAAGCAGCAAAAGACTACTGCTTTGGACAAAAAGAGAATGTACCCTATAACTCAATGGCTTTTCTAATTGGCATCCATGTTATTTGAAGAACTCAATGTTATTAAATCAGCTCTGTAAGATCACAAGCTGTGAACTAACATTAACCCCAATTCTTCAAAACCCACAACTAGAAGTGAATATTCCAAAAACCATAAAAAATACAAAAGATCCTTCATGGGTTTTCTTTCTAGATAACTAAAAATAGATCAATGGCAGAAAAAGACAAGACCTTGAAAGAGGTACTTGGAGATTTCTCTTCTGTTCTTCTCTGAAATAATCTGAAACAGTGATAGACAGCATAAAAAAGTCAGTATATTTCTATCTTCGTGTCTATTAGAAGTAGAGAGGAAGAAATAGAGGGGGTTACCATGGTTGCTAAAATGCAAGCCCCGTTTTGTGCTTTGGTGCAGAGATGAGAGGAGAGCTCTCTTCTTTCGATAGGATGCTAAGGAGGACTTCAAAACCCTAAAGAAAACGATACCGTAATTATATATGGGTTTGGTCCTGGGCTTGGTGAACAGATAGCCCGGATTTCATTTGAGATTAATCAACTTTTATGTGGGTCTATTATGGGCCTAGTACAAGTCCAATTTTCTTTTCCTTCTTTTTATTGAAACCAAATTAATTTTAAAAACAAATAAAAAGTAGTTATGGGTGTAGGAAGCCACCGCGCTTTCAGGTCGGCAGATGTGATGCTTTCTGCTGTTCAAAACAATTTTTCACCGTCTTATATAAAATATCATTGTATTTTTATATTTTTTTTTGTTGGGTGGATAATATGTAGTTGGTAAGGTTTTTTTTTTCTTTCCTCTAAAATGATAGTTTAGTTTTTTTTTTGTTGTTCATATTTTAAATTTTTTTATTTTTAAATTTTTTATAAATATTTTATTTGTTTTCATTTCTTAATCTCAATTTATTATATATTTTTATTTTTATTTTTATCCTTTTATAAAAGTTTTATTTATTTTCAATTTCATCATTTAATCTAAATCTACAATATATTATTTTTACTAATTTGATTCTTATTTTTTTAAGTTATTTTCTTTCAAATTTATTATCCAATAAAAAAATTATTTTAATTTTATATCTTAATTTTGATCATTTTATTATTATTTTTTGGATTTTTTCTAAATTGATTTTTCTTTTTAATTTCACCCTTCAATAAATATATAAATTTTATTTTTTATTACATATCCGATCCTCAATATTTTAATTGTTATTTTTTATTTTGAATTCTTTAGTATAATTAAATTATTTTTTCAATTTCATCATTCAAAATTAATTAATTAGAAATTAAGTTTCGTGGTTTTTTTTCAAATATGATGCTTTAGATTTAATTATCTAAGTCACAAGTTTAAAAGGTCAACGTTGGCTAATATTTACAATAAAATAAGTTATGGGATTTTTTTAATTTTTTTATATCATGTTATTCTAGTCTTATGATATAGATCACGGATTTGGTAGAATAATTCAGGTTAGCTCAATCTTAATTATTGAGGTTACAAGTCTATTATGTTAACTTTAGTTGATCATGGTTGATTTTGCTAGGATTTTTTTTTTACCTCATTGTATCTTTTTCTATTTAATGGGTTAGGAATTGAGATATATCATTTGTTTTATTTTGAAAAACATTTTTTTTCTAAGCTATCCTGATAACTTTTTCTAACAAAAAAATGATTCTTCTAATCTTGTTGTTTTTTTTTATTGTCTATTTAAAATGAAGTCAATTTATTTAATATTGCTAGGTCTATTATTCAAATCATATTTTAAAAAAAAATTGTTTTTGCAGCAATTAAATATTATTTTTTATATAAAAAAAATAATTTGGTCTTGGCTCGTAGTGCAAGTAGACACCTAGTCTGATCCTAATTTCTATTGAATTTTCTCACCAAGTACATGGATTTCCATTCGGTCTTATCCCTCACCAATAAAAACAGTTTCTTATTCTAAAGGACATTTGTCAACAAACTTCAAACAAATTGTTGTCTTGCTTTGTACGTGTTCGTAAACTTTGGAAATTACTCTGTACAATGTTGTGTTCCAATTCCTTTGCTCTTCATGTAATGTTTGAGGTTGTAAGAGGGCAAAGTAAAACATTTTTTGATCTCACCAAGAACACATACAAATATTCGTTTGAAAGAGAGGCAAAGCATATTCATTTACTGAAGATCACCGAACTGGTTCCATGACCTCCTCAAGGGTTGATACTGGATAGAAGGTGGATTAAAACCATCTGGCGCAAACACCTATGATGTAAAGAAAATTACCCAGAAAGTAAGAACACAAATTATATGTCCAGGGCTGTCTCGCAGAGCTGGTTTGGTCGGAATTTGTTCTTTGGCCAAACATGAAAAGGTTTCAACTCCAAATAGCGCTTCTAAAGGAGTCAATGCTCCATTGCTCTAAAAGATTTTATGCGTGTCAAACGCATCCCAATTCTTCATAATTCTACAGGACTATTCTTCTGAGGTTTCTTGGTCTAGAATTAGCTCTGTCCATTGTTTTGAAGTTGGATTTCAAAACCCAGATTAGCTTGTGGTGTGGGAATAGGTTACTAATTTGAAATGGATTGAATTCAATTCGTTATTAGTCCAAATAAGTTGTAAAAATTTAAATTTTTATATTAAATCGGTTCTTTTAATATAATATTAAAAATCTTGTTGACAGAGATATTATAAATTTATGCAAGTCAAATAATAATAATGAATTTAATTCTTATCATTTTATTTTTTTAATAAAATTAAACTAAAAATATATTTATACAAGTTTAAAATTTAAAAAACTCGCTTAAAAGAATGCTTAAGAAGATAATATAAAAGCATTCTTAAAATTCACTCAATAGTATATATTTTGAATTGAGATGATTTATCATTGTAAACAGTAATAAGCTTCCATAAAAACAGAGGCTTACATATAGTCTACCAAATGCATCCTGGTTGGGCATGAACAGGGAATGTTCAACAATTTGGTCAATAATTACTGCAAGACATCATCTCGTTCTTGTATCTCCAACCATCGTAGTCGAAACTCATACTAGGAAGAAGATTTCTTTAGGAATAGATTATGTTGGAATCTGTGACTCATAAGTATATGATAGAGTGAAGTTGAGATGGAACATATAGTCAACCAAATGCATCTTGGTTGGGCATGGACAGAGAATGCTCGAAAATTTGGTCAATAATTACTGCAACACATCATGAAGATTTTTTTAGGGATAGATTATGCTGTAATATGCGGTTCATAGACGACACCGGAGAGAAGCGGAGCAGAACAATGAGAGCGAAAAAGATATTCAAGAAAAATACCAGATTTTACAAAATAATGAAACAGGAGGTAAGCATGTTTCAGAAACAAAGGGGTGGTTAGGATAACACTAGTTCATTGAATATGCTTCTTAATCATGAAGACACTTTTTTTCATTGCAGACTTTGGAATAGGTCTAAATACTGAATATTATCTGTCTGTCATGATTCCAATTAAAAATTAATATAAATCATATTTTAAAATCTCAATCTCATCTATTCATAAAGATTCTCGACCCTCTAGCTATCTCCCACATGAACGGGAGAACATCAGGACACAAGTGGAAAGGAAAGAGAGTCCATCTTGAGGTGCCAGGCACAGAAGGAACACGGGAGTGGCAAAGCTTTCCATTTGAAATGAATAGGTTAAAAAGATATCTTTCGATTCTTCAAGTATTGGATACAACTTCATAAAAGGTCAAGCCTAGAGCCAGACAATACATGAATGCCCTATTGTGCAAAAAACAGCAGAGTTTAAGGAAAGATGGATTACAGGTGATATACATAATCATTTGCATTGCCCAGTTTACATGTTGTCAAAACTTGAGTGATTAGGCATCTATACATGCTACAATCACTATACACTCCTGAACTATTATACATCATTAGGGATTTCCTCTTTCCAATATACACGTAGGAGGAGGACAAAGTTACAAAATCTGCAATTGATAGCCTCACAAACAGGAGAAGCTGGCAACAAAAAACCGTAGCAGATGCCTTTAATAGCTGGCATTAAGGCTTTCTAATCGCCATTTTTTTTCCTGGCATACCACCGAATAAGAGTCGGCAATAGTTGTCTGAAAATCAAACATGAAGCCCATGCAACCACGCTGGAGCATTGTCTTCTCTTGTTTCCCAACCAAATTTAAGCAACATCCATTGGTTGATCAACATTCTTGTTTACACCCATGGCTTCCGAGTCGATCTCATTGGAAGAGAGCAACTTTCTCTGCATTAATAGAATAGAGTAGGTCAAAATTGCACTATATGGTTTTCATAAAGCACTGCTTTTGGAGAACTGCATCATAGGAAAAAAGATACTGGTGACAAAACAGGACTTGGGCATTTGCAAAAGATCAGTTGGTCGTCCATCTCAACAACTAGCCAGCTATGGAAAAGGAAGGAAATTGAATGTCTGGACAGACCCACTAACTGAACTTGGCCTGCATACCTATGGTCAATTATTCGTGCTAGCAATTTTCTTTCTTGGACATGCTTTATCTTGTATACTATTAGGTTACAGTAGCTCCCAAAAGAGCTGAAAACAGGAAAGGCCACAGAACTTAAAACACGAAAGGCCACCTTGCTATATGATTTAAAAAGAGATCATTGCCTCATTCAACACAAGATATTGTTCATGTGGTAAAATGTTTCAGATTTAAGTGCATTACCCGACACAAATACATGATATAACAAAAACCTGAGCTGGTGAAAAAGCAGCAATCAATAAACATAATTGCTTTTCTGAAACGGCACTCACATGTTCCTCAAAACTGGGGCTGGTAAGATTGATTGCGAGGTTTCTCATCAGCAATAGCACCTGCAAAAAAAATAACCAGAAAGAAAAATAAATGAACTTTCAAATTGTAAAATTGTTAGAGATGTAGAGCACAATAAGCTTATAACAATAGAAAAAAAAGGGTTCAGGAACATACCGTTTCAACATCTATAGGGTCCATTTTCTTAAGACTACGCAAATGACCAGTAACATTTGGGTCGAAGACACTACCAATGAAGCCATATACCTGAGCAAAGTCAGGCAGCACTGCAAACAAAAGGGCAGTGTGAGTACCATAAAGTCTGCAAATGAAACACGAAACTAATAACAACTAGCATAAAGAGATGAACTCATCAAGGCTCTGTTGTCAAAAAAAAAAAAAACATTAAAAAATAAAAGTCTAGAGAATAAATGGGAAATGAAAGGATCTAAATTCAAGGTGACTACTTAAAACATTCTCATTGAATGATACACATGCATTGCTGATGAATTCAAGATACAGACATGTCTACAGTAGGATATCAACATGCATGCTTGAGCATGCACACACTTCAAGTTTAGAAGGCTGCCGTATGTGACCACAATATCTATTCGGCTAAAGCATTTGACCTTTATCCACAAGAACTGCATTTTAGCCTAACTTCAGAATTGTGCATGAATCAAGTATTTATAGGTTCAAATATCAATACCAGCATTAAAACAGGGTAGTGCACAGATTACAATGTTGAAGAAATGAAATGAAACCCTCACCTCTCATTGATTGGCCATGATTTCCTTTCTCAGCTGTTTTCCCAACTGGTTTTGTTCTTGGAGTACTCTCACTGCTACTGCAACAATTATTAGCCACTAATGCTCCTGCAAAGCACAGGAACGTGCCATCAAATGTGACCGAAGAATTGAGTTTGACAGCAACGGTAGCAACGTGGATAAGTTCAATGTTACAAACCTTTTGCTTGGTTTGATAAACTGATAGTTGGCACGTTGTTTGTCCAGGAAGATGCAGCAGCAGCACTTACAATGGGGTTCATAGGTATTGAAGACGAATCAGGCCTTAAAGCACATCCAGATTCAAGGGGAGCAGAGGATGATTGAAATGATCCTGATGGTTGTGAAAGCACCACAGCTGCCAGGTACAATGCATACGAGTCAGGGAAACATTATTTATGCTGTTTGTGCATTGATCTTGAAGGCACTAAGAATAAACACTTCAAAATGCACTACTCACCATTTTTTGAAGCTTTTTGAGGATATGGATGAGCAGCCTTCCTTTTGGGCCGTGGTGGAGGCAAATGTTCACTCGTTCCGCTCTTCTGAACCTTTAAAAAGTACTTCTGCGCATGACTTCGTATCTGCAAAATTTCCATTTCATTGTTTCTCATACATATCCCTACTATCAGTTTCCAATGTTCAAAAACACAAAGAACAGGACACAATTTCCATAACTTCAAAACAGACTGCTTAAAAAACCTCTAGATATTTCAAAGCAGAATTCATTTAAACACATAAAATTCATGCTTTTCACACTAACCATAAGACTATATAGCAGAACTCTTTAACAACCAAAAAGAAACAAATCATCTATTTTCACCGCTCACAGATTTAAACGAATCTTCAGGAACCCCTTACAAAAATTGAGCCTTTAATCAAATTTCACTACTCCAAGACAACAAAATACTAACCTTTCTGAACCCCTTATACAAATCAAGCCCGCTATCCATTTTCATCACTCCAAGGCAACAAAAACTTATCTTCGAAAAGCCCTTTTTACACCATACTTAAAATCGCACAAACTTCTTGACATGAAATTAAAATTCGACAAAATCTAACCCCCACTCAAACATTCAACTCCAAATTATCAACCAAAACAGTAAAGAAAAGGAAAAAATCCTCAAATTTTCATCGCTCGCGCTCATGCACAACAATATAACCTCCACCAAATTCCAAAATGCAATTAAAAACATGCATTTCATATAAGTTCATGGTCCAATACCTGAATAACAGTTTTTGAGCCAATAAAAGCTTCAATCTTTTTCCAATCTCTGTCAAACCTAAACACAAAACCGATCAAAACAAACACAAAGACCTCATAATTTACCTCAAAATCCAAACTTTCTCAAAAACATCACAACAAAACCCTAATTGAACACAATTAAACAAATGGATTATCAATAAAATACTAATTAAGAAGTAATTACAGCTGAAGAGCTTCAAGGAACTTGTCGTGTTCAGGCTCAGTCCAACTCTCTCTGGATTTGGTAATCGTGTACGGTTTTCGGATCTTCTTATTCGGATCATCCGATGAAGAATCCGACGCCGTCGTCGTCGTTGTTGTAGGGAACGTTGAGAGTCCAGGTAATGCAGCCATTCCGGTTGGATCCAGGTAGAATCCGTCAGCCGGGTTCGGGTTTTTTGATACCATTTTAGTGGGAAGAAATGGGTTTTTGGTTTTGGTGGGGTTTTTTCTGCGCGTTTTGAATTAATGGGTTTTGTAGAGGGTGAGAGGTGGAGGAGAGAATTGGATGCTTTGTGGGATATCAGTGATTGTGGATGAGCGGCTCATAAGAATATGCCACGTTTATATTTATAAACCGAACCCAGCTTGATATTCTCAAGCCAACTTTTATGCGCCGCCTTAGTCTTATTAAACCTTTTAAAAATAATATTAATATAATTAAACCTGAATAATTCTGATAAGCGCGAATTAAAATTTAGCTAGATTTTTAAATGAAATTAAAATAATATTATTTAGATTAACCTATTTTAATTTGTAAAACTCTTTACTCAGATATTGAATCGAGTAAATCTAATTTAATAATCTTGATATCAATAGAATATATAATTTATGACACTAAATTCTTTTCCGTTTTGATAATATTAGTATTTTTATACAAAGATTAATTTTTTTTATTAAGTTTTTAAAGAATATTTTACTTTTAGGCCAGGATATTTACAATTAAATTAAAGTTGTTTGAAAGTTCTTATTTAATATTATTGAAATGATAGTTTAAGGATAATTATTTTAAATGATTTTGTCTATTTACATTTTGTTTTTATGAACAATAAACTTTAATTAAATTTTACTTCACACTAAGCATGATTAACATCTTGAATAGTGCTTTTATCTTGTGATTTTATTTTTTTAATGATTTTTAACTAGCATTACCTCAACACAAAAATATTTTCACTAAAGTTTCGTTTCCTTTAAAAAATGAAAAAAAATTTGAAATTATCAATATTCAATTTAAAAACAAACTAAATTTAAGTAAACAAATAAAATTTTATCATATAAATATTTATAAAATTTATTTGTATCTAAACCTCATAATTAATCATAAATTATTCAATGCTTTTTTTTTTTTGGGTTGGTGTTCTATTTTTTAAAATGATAAATAATTAAATTAATTAATTCTACAGCAAAAAAGGAAAGAAAAAATTCAAAGTTCTATCATGTTTTGATGAAGAAATTGTTTTTGTTTTTTTTATTTGTAATTTTTTTATTATTCAATAAAAAAATTTACTATATCTATCAGCTCAAAGCACAGAATTATTCTACTGCTATTGCTTATTTGCATTTAAAATGACAAAAAACAAAAAGTCAAGCAGCTTACCATGGTCTATAAACCACGGGATTATGACCCAAAGGGGGTGTAGCTGGGGGTCGGTTCACGTGACGTACAGAAAAAGATAGACATCACTTATAACCATGACACGTGGCACAACCTGTGGACCAGAAGTGAGAACGGGGGGCTGATGGATGTCCAGGAGCTAAGTGGCCAGCAATAAGACCGCGGAATGGTTAAGCCTGAGAAGAGAAGATATTTATGTGGCCCCCATCCAAAGGGCCCTACCTTGAGTTGCCTTTTCTTCGATATTTTTTTTTCCTGGTTCATGATATCGTCACAGTAAAGATATAAACCAGCTATGTGGCCTTTTAAAAAAAAAAAAAAAACAAATATTATCTATATGTAGGTTTTTTTTTATCTGTTCCAGAAGAAAATTAAAAAGTTTATGTATATATCACTCAAATAAATTAAAAATTATAGTTGTTAATAGATAAATAAATAATAATTAAAAAAAAAAATTAAAAAAATTAAAAGGTAAATATATATCAAGATATTTCATCTCGTAGAACGAGATATTTATATGATTATGATTTTAAAATTTTTATTAAAATATTTTTTTTATTCAATCAAACGATAATATAAATATATACACATATTAAAATAATTGAGTAAAATAAAATGAAAAAATAGTATCATGCAGGGCTAAACATGATAGAAATATTATGTGAAAATAAAAAAAATGTGAAAAAATAAAGTTCACATGCACGAGATATGAAAAAAAAATAGATAAAAAATAAAAATCTTTTCAAAAACTAAATACATAAAAAAATAAAATATATATAATTAAAAAAATGCTCAACAAGAAAGAAGTGATATTAATTTAAATATAAAAAAAAAATTAGAAAACAATATATAAAAAAACATTATTCTAAACAAATAAAAAAAAAAAGGCAAAAGGTTAGATGTTGTAGGGTTTAGCAAGCCACGCTAATCCACTTGGCCTATTTTGTCAAGGCCTGCACACTTAAATATTTGTTTTTTTTAAAGTGATTTTCAAAAAATAACTTTCTAAATTTTCCTGTGTTTGTTTGTTATTAGAAAAGTTGGTCAACGGAAAATACTTTCCGGCCAAAGAAAAATTTGACTTAGTTTCCAGAAAAGTATTTTCCTGAAAAATTTGAGAGGAAAACATTTTTTTGGAAGTTGTGAAAATTTTAAAAATATCATATTATTTGTTGATTATATCAAATTTGGTTCTCAAACTTTTGATTGCTATATATATTTTGTTTTGAATATTTATTTTTTAATTTCATCTCTTAAAATTTAATTTTTATATTAACATTGGTCCTTATTTTTATAATTGTTATTTGATTTTTTCCTTATCATTTTTTATTAAAAACATTTATCTATCAAATTTGATCATCGTTCTTTTGATTGTTACTTATTTTATTTGAAATAATTTATGAAATATTAATTACCATTATTTTAATTTTAATTTTTTTATCTTTTATTTTTTAGATTTGATATCTATTAATTTGATTATTATTTATTTTATTTGAGATCATCTATGAAATTATATTTTTTTTCAATTTCATTCTCATTCAACTTTTTAATTTGTAAGATTTGTTCCTCATTATTTTAATAAACTTAAGAAAAATAAAACATTAATAAATTATTTTCTAGCTCATTTTCCATGACATAACCAAACACTAGAAAATGTTTTCTAACTTATTTTTCATTACACTACCAAACATCGGAAAATAATTCACTTTCCTGGAATTCACTTTCAAAAATAAAACTACTTTCCGGCAAACATACGGGGTCTTAATCCTTTTTTTTTTTGCATTTGGGGCGGGTGACATGTTATCTGTCCCAAGTTTTTTTCTAAAATAAAAAAAAAAACAAATGACATGTTGTCTGATTTTGCCTAAATTCCGATCATTGTAGTGGTTGGAAAATTGAGGTTGAAGTGCTTTTGACCCAAGATATCTAAAAATACATTCTAGTAACCTTGATAAACCAATGCATGGCTCAAAAACACATCTCAAAAATAGAAATTAGCCCAAAATAAAAAAAAAATTCTCCGAGCTCAAGTATGTTTTTTCACGAACTTTTAAAATAAAATAAAAACACATAATATAAACTTTCCTAATTTGACATAAATATCTATTATTTTGGTGACCTAAATAGGTGTTAGTGATATTTTTCTACCTTTACTGCGCGGAATCTGATGACCTTTCTCTCTCCTCTCTTAAATCAAATACTAAAAAATAATAAATAAAAAAACTTTTGTATCAAAATTAAATTGAGAAAATATTAAAATACTAAATATGTATAATTTTTAAAGTATGAGGATTAAAATAAACTTTTTGTGTGAATTTTGAAAACAATACTCATTTTTTGTATATTTTCTACTTTGGTTTTTTATCGTTCAATTTTATCATTAGTCAACAAATTTTATTCAAATACTCTTGAATTTGGCCCATAAAAAATACAATCGCATAAAAAATAATAAAAAATAATTAAAGATCAAATTAAAAAAAATTGTGAACAATATGTGAAATATGAAAGGATACACGATGTTGACTCAACAATAACAATCCCACACATTTTCGTTTTTTACTGAACTATCATGCTAGCCAGTGTTACATCACAAGTTGAAGTAAAAAAACAAATTGAGTACAGAGATAAAATATCAAGTCATTGGTAACATGTTTTCTAAAAAAATATAGATTTTAATAATGAATTGAATTATATTCTGATCACATTTTAAAATGAAAAAAACATCTGATTTACTTGAGATGACATATGAAACTTAACTTGATAAAAATCATATGAAACTTAACTTGATAAAAATAAATTGGAAAGCTCAATTTTAAATCAATTTAATATTAAAGAATAAAATAAAATAAAAAAATAATATTTGATTAAAAAAATAAAACGAACTCATGTCAATCAAGCAAACTCAAGAAAAAAAAATTATGCATATCATCAAATTCAACAATCTTTTTATCTTAGAGATTATTTTTTATTCAATTATACAAAAATAAAAATATTATATAAAAATAAATAAATAAAGCAGATAATAACCTAGATGTTGTGGATAAACATGTTAAACCTTCTACCCGAATACTAGGTTCAATTAGATTCAATGATTTTTTTTTGTAAAATCAAATATAAAACAACAAAATAATAATTAAAAAAAATAGCTCAACATGGTGGGTGTGGGCATTAAAAAAAGCAACATAGCTCGTGTGCCTGGGCGTATCGTATTTTCTTATTTATTAAAAAGGCAAACAACCTATCATCAACCCCATTTCTTTGTTTTTTTATAAAATAAAAACAACACGCCGTTTACTTTATACAAATACCGACACCTAGTTTTCTCTAAAAAATTAGATGTTCAATTTTTTCGATTAAAATCTCATTTTCCAACTTATTTTGACCAAAACCACTTAGTAAACACCCTACAAATCTTGATAAACTGTCAATGACCATAAAAACCCTAAAAAAGCAACTCAAAAATAAAATTCAACTCGAAGCCAAAATTAATCTCGTAGTCAAATCTAACTCCTCGTGCAAGGATAATGCTAAAAAACAATTTAAGTCAAACTTTTCTTATGAAACAAAATCCATTAACATGAAAATCGATTATTTTTATGGTTGAAATTATGGACAACAATGAATTTTTATTTTTATGCTGGAATTTAGTATCCCTATTTTTTTTTGAAAAAAATAAAAATAAAATTTAAAAGTAAAAGTAAATTAAAAAGAAAAGGTTAACTAATAGCTAAAAAAAATAGCATAAGAGAACAGGATTTGGGGATGACGTAGATTTCAAGAAGCCAAGTGGCCAACAATGAGAATTGGGCCTAGTAAAGGGAAGATATTTATATGAGAATCACTCGTGTGGCCCCCATGCAAAGTACCCTACCTCGAGTTGCCTTTTTCTTTGATATTTTATTTCGTTTCCTTGTTCATTATATTATCATGTTGATCACGACATAAAATATAAAACTTGGTAATATAATCTTTTAGATTTCAACTACGCATGTTATGTATGTATTTTTAAACATTAAAATTTAAAGATAAATTAAAATAACTCTCTTTAAACATTAAATTAAAAATATTAATTACTATTTTAAAAAATATTTTTTGTAAAAAATTAAAAAAAATATCAATTAAAAATAAAAATAATCAAAATTTTAAAAAAGTAAAACCCACATAAAAATTTATCAAAATTTATTTTTTCCGAATAAATTGTTTGCTTTAGGATTTTATTTCAACAATAAACAAATGACAAGTAGGTCATTTATTAGGGCTTGCGACTTGTTATCATCTACAGTAGTTTTTGATAACCTCTAACAACAAGAAAAAGTCAAAGTTTTGGGTTCAAAAATTCAAAATTTTAAATTGTTTTTATTTGAAAACATCTTAAAATACATCATTGAAACCTTAACAACCTACAATCAAAGTTATTGATAGTTGGAATTTCGCCATCCAATAGCTCTCTTTTTTATATTTTTTAGCGGTTTTCACTCTTTTATTTCAAGATCTAGGAATCTAACATAAATAAAATAAAGTTTTGGACCTAAATAAAAAATTCTAAAAAAGGACTAACGAATGAAAAAAATTAACTTGAAGGATCAAATTATAGCTTTGCATGCTATCGGTGACAAAGGCCTTTTATTTTGTCATTGATGTCTTTTTGTCATTTATCTTTAAATTATAATTTTTAAAACAAGTAAAAATTAAATGTTTCAAAATTGACTGTTAATTTAATACTATAAAATTTCAAGACATGCAAAGCAAGGTAGGTAAGAAATTTAAAAAGATTTGAGTTCATAAATCACGAGAAACATGATTCTAGAAGACTGAATTGAAAGTAGAAGAGAGTAGCGACGGAAGTGGACATCAATAAAAATCTCAGGGACTAATAAAAGAAAACAAAATATCCCTGGAAAGGATGATTCTGTCAAGATTTGAATGAACCATGCTTGAATTTCATACAATAAAGAAATAGAAGTAGGTGTAATGTAAGAGAAATTATGGGTCTTGTAACCTCAAACAAATCTTTTAACATGAGAGAGTTAAAGAAAATATAGAAAAATATCGAGTAGAAATTAATGACCCGAAAAACTTGTTTTGATTAATCAAGATATTTATAGATTTTAGTTATTTCACACACTTCAATCATGAAAAATAATGTTACTATTTATTGATTGATAAAAAATATAGATATTCATCATTAGATAGTGTATAATATTATTATTAGTAGACAAATCGATAAGTATCAATGCTAGAAATACTCATTGGCCAAGGAAAAAAAAGGCTCGAGTCAAGTAAAAAATGATTTATGTTTGTAACGTTGATAATCAGCTATAATGTTTTTTAAAAGTATTTTTCACTCATAAATACATTAAAATAATATTTTTTAAAAAATTATTTTTTATATTAGTACATTAAAATGATGTGAAAACACTAAAAAAAAATATTAATTTGAAGTAAAGAAAAAATTTAAAAAATTAATTTTTTTTTTTAAATACCAAATTATAGCTTTGTATGCTTTTGGTGACAAAGGCCTTTTATTTTGTCATTGATGTCTCATTGTCATTTATCTTTAAATTACATTTTTTAAAACAAGCAAAAATTAAACGTTTCAAAATTGACTGTTAATTTAATACTAGAAAATTTCACAACATGCAAGGCAAGTTAGGTGAGAAATTTAAAAAGATTTGAGTTCAAAAAACCATGGGAAACAAGATTCTAGAAAACTGAATTGAAAGTAAAAGAGAGCAGTGACGGAAGTGAACAACAATAAAAATCTCAGGGACTAATTAAAAAAACAAAATATCTCTGGAAAGGATGATTTTGTCAAGATTTGAATGAACCATGCTTGAATTTCATAGAATAAAGAAATAGAAGTAGGTGTAATATAAGAGAAATTATGGGTCTTATAACCTCAAACAAATATTTTAACATAAGAGAAAGTTAGAGAAAATATAAAAAAATATCAAGTAGAAATTAATGACCCGAGAAACTTGTTTTGATTAATCAAGATATTTATAGATTTTAATTATTTCACACACTTCAATCATGAAAAATAATGTTACTATTTATTGATTGATAAAAAATATAGATATTCATCATTAGATAGTGTATAATATTATTATTAGTAGACATATTGATAAGTATCAATGCAAGAAATACTCTTGGCGAAGGAAAAAAAAGGCTCGAGTCAAGTAAAAAAAGATTTATGTTTGTAACATTGATAATCAACTACAATGTTTTTTAAAAGTGTTTTTCATTCATAAATATATTAAAATAATATTTTTTAAAAAATTATTTTTTATATTAGTACATTAAAATGATATAAAAACACTAAAAAATATTAATTTGAAGTAAAGAAAAAATTAAAAAAAAATTATTTTTTTTAAATATTTTTAAAATACAAAAACAAACAAAGAAAAAAAATATTGCCTACTGCTTACTAAAAGTTTGTATTTATAAATAATAAATCATAAAATATATCAATTAATCATTAAAGAAATATCATGCGGATGGGCAAGGCAAAGCGAGACACTGCATTATAACCGCTCGAAACTCGAAAAATAAAAAAGAAGAAAAATAGGGGATGCAGTCCGTTTAGGCCGACCCCAGACAGCTTAAGTGGTTCTATTTGGGCCGAGACACAAGCGTTTGGGCATGTGGCCCAAATGCCAACAAATTAATTATTATTATTTTTAATAAAAAAACGATGCACCATCAATTGAGTGGCTGGGTTTCTTGGAAAGAACGATGGCAGTGACCCTTCGGAGTATCTTACCGAACTGCCGTTGCCTTCGAGGAGATCACATGATTGTTACACATGAAGAACTTGTGTTACTTCTGAACTAACATTTGACTTCTAAGCATGAAGTGTCACTGTTCGGAGATCCTTCCCTTTGACGGTGTCTTCTGTTTGTGTCTCGAACAAGCTTGCTCGAGGGCTCCCCTCCTTGTGCTTGCACGACAAGCCATTGTTAGTTTAGTGAAAGAAGCTTGTTTTTTATTTGATGAAGCAGATGTTTAGAGTGTTGTAAATATTATTTTTTAAAAATATTTTATTATTTGAAAAAGTATTAAGATTATATATATTTTTTATTTTAAATTTATTTTAATATCAATACATTAAAAAAATAAAAAAAAAATAAAATTTAATTTAAAACAAAAAAATTCATTTAAATTGTCATGAAAAAACATGTTCATCCCAAACAAACAAGTATTAAGAGAACAAAAAGAATATCGAACATTGCTCAGAACCTGTCTTAACTAATTAAAGTTGTTGTCTGAAAATATAATCAAACTGTGTTTTTTTAAAATTTTTAATTGTTTAGTTTTAAATTAATATTTTTTTATTGATTTTTAACAATTTTTATATACTGATATTATAAATAAAAAAATATTATTCTGATATATTTTTAAATACCAAATCCCCAAACACTACCTCAAAAAAAATGGTGGACTGTGCATAGCAGCCATGTAAGTTGAAGAGAAGAGAGGCAAGGGCTTGCAATTTTGAATATTTATTTCCCAGATGACCTGCAATAAAAACTTTTCTCTCCCGCTTGTGGATGCATGTATAACCGAATCATATAAAATTATTATACAGTGAAATTGTTTTTTTTTTTATATATATATAATAATATTCTTTAAACAAGCGAAGTGGAAATGCAAATATTTACTATTATTATTAAAATTCTTTTGATTTCGTTTTGAAAATCCCTGTCCTTACTGTATATGGAGTACATTCTAATTAAATTAGAACATAAAACAAAGGGATTTTTTACCTGACTGTTTACCTTAAAATATAACTGGGATTGACCATTTATTGAATTAATATCCAATTATTTACTACTACTACTATTTTTTTTTTATCAAAATTTTACAAAATCCATTTATTTACTAAAAAATATGTTTTTTTAATAATCTGTAACAAGGTCCTGTGTATCAGCCACAGTCACAGCCTACAAGTTTGAATCTCTATTTTTAATTCATTGCTAAAGTAGCAGGGAAGTTTCTTTGCATTTCTTGCATTGACTTGTAGTCTTCTAGCTCGATCTTCCAATTACTTGAGCCTCAAATCTCTTCTGGAAATTCAGACCTTGAGCTTACAGAGAGTTTTTCCACGAAAGAGGAGATGCAGCCTTTGTTTAATAGTAAACAAACAAAGGAATGACTCCTTTAATAATATAATACAGTTTGTTTCCGTGATTGCTTTTGCTTTTGAAGCCAAGACAGGAAACAAATATTTAATAACTAATAAAACTCAGTTCATTATTTATGGGTCTCATTAATTCTGCGTTAAAAATACAGGCTCATTAAAAGTAGCACAATGCTGCTTTTAGCGTGGAGAGCTCCATTATTCACATGAAAATTGTATGTTTTTACTATTCCAGCTGGATTGGATCTAGTTTAAAGTTAAATGTATTAAATCGGGTCTGACTTGATAAAAAATAAAATTTTTAATTTTTAATTGTGTTTTATTAATGACATAATATTTACAGAATTTAATCACAATTTTAATTTTTTTTCTTAATTATATTTTACCTGATTTAATTTGAAACCTTGCTCAAATTATAAGCTAGCTTGACAGGTTTATCCAGTTGATCCATAGTCTGAGTTGGTTTAATAATACTAGTTTTGGTACATTAAAAATGGTTTTGCGATACTTCCATTATCATCACAATCCACAAAAATTCTACTCTCTTTTATGTGATGGTGTGTTTGGGAGTACATTCGAATAACGCTTCTAAAAATTTTAAATTTTTTTATTTTAAATTAATATTTTTAATGATTTTGGATTGTTTTGATATGTTATTATTAAAAATAAATTTTAAAAAATAAAAATATATTATTTTAATTTTTTTAAAATAAAAAATATTTTAAAAAAATAATTTTTAGCTGTTTCAAAATTAATAAATAAATAAAACTAAATAATAGGATATGTTGCATTTTAGCTGCTTGTCGTTAATTAATAATAAAGAAATATAATAAGTTGACGTCAAGAAAGTGCACCTACTGAAAGCGAAGAAACTTTCAGCAGTACTGGAAACACCGAGAAGCTTTCCCTTCCGTCGTACAGTACATGGTCATCGACCATCGACCATTGGCCATAGACTTCTGGTCCTGACGTGTGAGGTTGCCACAGTTTTCTCTTTCCTTCACTATAAAATCTCGGCCAATGCCTCTTCAACTCAACAAGTCTATAATCTTTACCTCCTCCTGTCTGAGTTCTTGACCTCAAACTTTCTTTAGTTGCTGTCTTTCATCTTCAATCTTCTGTGATCAGATCCCTCTCAGAGCTATAAAAATGATGGTGAGGATCAATTCTCTCTCTATATTCTCTGTTAGTGCCCAGCTATGAGATTAAGAAGCATGTCGTGCATGAAAGAATGGGTCAAGCTTTCTTTTCTTGCTTTTCTTCTAGTTTCTTGATTATATAAGAGAATTTACATGAACTTGTAATTTGTTGCAGAAAGCCGTGTTGAAATTGGATATACACGATGACAAGGACAAGAAAAAGGCTATGCAGAGAGTCTCTGGGCTTCCAGGTACTGAATTTTTTCTTATGATCATTGAATTATAAATCAATAATATTATTGAAGCGTCTATGATTATTTTATTTTTTGTAAATTAAGCGTTTTGGGATGGAAATTTGCAGGGGTGGATTCAATATCCATGGACATGAAGGACAAGAAGTTGACAGTGGTTGGGAACATCGATGCAGCGAACATAGTGGGCAAGTTGAGAAAGATTTGCCGCACAGACATAATCTCAGTAGGACCAGCAAAAGAGCCTGAAAAGAAGAAAGAAGAGCCCAAGAAGGCGGAGCCGAAGAAGCCAGAAGACGATAAGAAAGATAAAGATGCCTATAATCCTTATTGGCCCAGGATTCATTATTACGTTAGAAATGCCGACGAGGATCCTAATGATTGTGTCATTTCTTAATTTTTTTGATTAGATGCTTAAACAAACTCACTTCTTAATTAAAGCATAATACCCAGTCATTTAGTATGTATATATATATATATATATATATATATTAAATCCGATACGAGATTTAAGTCCAAATACATCATATTAAAAATTAATCAAAATCATTCATCCCATGTCATAATTATTATGTCCTGTATGAGATTTATGCAAGAAATTATGAGTTCCAAGGATTAACTCAATTTGAAAAAAAAATATTAATAATAAACAGATTCTCGACTAAATTAACCAAATTCTAGATCAACTAAGATTCTTAATAATTATACTGGATTAATTTTTTTATTATTAATTATAAAATCCAATTTAAAATAAATTCTAAATTAATCAATTTCCAAATTAATTTTATAAACCGGTTCGGTTTCCTAACCATACCCTGAAATCCATGACAATAAAAAGCTAGGGAATATTGTTTCAACAAACCTTTCAACTTTAAAAACTCCCACAACCAACCAGTCAACAATGACTTCTATGGTAGCCACAATATCCCCAGTGGTCTCCAGGTTGCCATCAAAAGAACAATAATATTGGCCATTCCTGATCTCCAGAGGCTCCACCAAGTAGGAGACAAAAACAAATTTATTAACTATCTAAGCGATGATCTAGTAGTAAAAAACCTGGAACTAAAAAGTTTGCTCTTTATATAATTTCAAGTTCGAATCTTGTGGTTGTTCATATAATGGTTACTGAAGATTTATATGATTCTTAACTTTAGAATCCGTAAAATGAATCAAGGTACACGCAAGCTGGCCCGAACACCCACATTAATTAAAAAAAAAAACATACTTTATCTATCATCTCTCCATGGCTACCTTTCAAGAATCTCCTCCGCCACTACAGCCATGAACCGGGGATAGCAACCACCATCTCAGGCCTTTCAACCACGAATCTTGAGATGCCATACCACCCCTTGCATTTATAACTTACGGTTTCAGAAACTAAACAATGTATTTAATCCTTTTATTTTTTTTAATCCATTTATAACTCAATTCTCTCTTATCAAATTCATGCTCTCTTTTAATTTACTTTGTTTTTAGAAAAATCAAAATCAAAATCAAAAGAGAAGTAGATAAAATTGAAGATCATAAACACAAGTTAAGGATTGTTTAATTATTTCTTACACTAAATGAATTAATAAATTAGTTTTAATAAACTCCAACGGTTTTTTTTATATATAATAATCAATACAATGAATTCAAAGAAGACTAAAAGAAGAAAAAAATATTGGAAATAAGTCCAAATTTTGCTTACGTTAAAAATTTGACACATCAGCATTTCCCGACAAGATAGTCAATTTACATAATTAAATAAATTAAAACCTGATAGTTCATAAAATAAATAAAAAAAACCCAACCGTTATCTCTCACCCCACTTTCTTCTTCTTTTTATTCATGCCAAAAAAAATAATAATTTATGTTTGAGGTTAATTTATTAAAAAATTTGTGTAATATTTATAGTTTGCTTGAATATTTAAGTGTCTTACAACTTTTTTCTAGAAAATTTTGTTATATTAATATATAATTTGTATGTTAACATTTGTTTAAGATTTAGAGGGAATTAATTTTATTTTTCATTTGATAAAATTAAGTTTAATTTTCTACGTTAGATATGTTATAATTGAAGAAATGATGAGTTATTTAATGAATATTAATTATATTTTGTTAATTTTATTGTCAAGTTGAAAATTTAATGAAATTAAAAAATATATTTTTTATGAAATTGATAATAGTTAAAAGATATTAATTTAAGTTGAATAAATTTAAATTGAATAAGTAATGAATAAGTAGTTGGGTACCAATTATTTGTTGCTAATTTTATTGTTTAGTTTATATTTTGAAGCAAAATTAAATCTGTATAGATAATTATTTATTGGATTGTGAATTTATTTTTAATAAGAAGTTGAATTTTAAATTGATAGTTGTATTGTTAATAAATATTGTCATTATTATTTTATAGAGATTTTAAAAGTAATAGATAATTATTTTTTGATGTATTAAGATTTTTAAAGAGGATACACGCACCTGCAATATTATTTTAAGACATTTGATGATTTTATTAATGTCATGCTTTGTACTATGAACAATATTAATGCAAATAAAATTAGAAGTAAAAAAAATAGCTCTCTTTATTTGAAAACATCTTAAAACACATAATTGAAACCTTAATATCCTGGAATTTCGCCATCCAATAGCTTTCTTTTTTATATTTTTTAGCGGTTTTCGCTCTTTTATTTCAAGATCTAGGAATCTAAAATAAATAAAATAAAATTTTGGACCTAAACAAAAAAATCTAAAAAAGGACTAACAAATGAAAAAAATTAACTTGAAGGACCAAATTATAGCTTTGCATGCTTTTGGTGACAAAGGCCTTTTATTTTGTCATTGATGTCTTTTTGTCATTTATTTTTAAATTACATTTTTTTAACAAGCAAAAATTAATCATTTCAAAATTGACTGTTAATTCAATACTAGGAAATTTCACGACATGCAAGGCAAGGTAGGTGAGAAATTTAAAAAGATTTGAGTTCAGAAAATCACGAGAAACAAGATTTTAGAAGACTGAATTGAAAGTAAAAGAAACTAGTGATGGAAGTGGACATCATTAAAAATCTCAGGGACTAAAAAAGGAAAACAAAATATCTCTGGAAATGGTGATTCTGTCAAGATTTGAATGAACCATGCTTGAATTTCATACAATAAAGAAATAGAAGTAAGTGTAATGTAAGAGAAATTGTGGGTCTTGTAACCTCAAGCAAATCTTTTAACATAAGAGAAAGTTAGAGAAAATATAAAAAAATACTTAGTAGAAATTAATGACATGAAAAACTTGTTCTGATTAATCAAGATATTTATAGATTTTAGTTATTTCACACACCTCAATCATGAAAAATAATGTTACTATTTATTGATTGATAAAAAATATTGATATTCGTCATTAGATAGTGTATAATATTATTATTAGTAGATAAATTAATAAGTATCAATGCGAGAAATACTCACTAGCCAAGGAAAAAAAAGGCTCGAGTCAAGTAAAAAATGATTTATGTTCGTAACGTTGATAATCAACTATAATGTTTTTTAAAAGTGCTTTTCAATTATAAATATATTAAAATAATATTTTTTAAAATTATTTTTTTATATTAGTATATTAAAATGATTTAAAAACACTAAAAAAATATTAATTTAAAGTAAAGAAAAAAAAATATTTTTTTAATTTTTTAAAAATATTTTTAAAATAAAAAAACAAACAGAGAAAAAAAATATTGCTTACTGATTACTAAAAGTTTGTATTTATAAATAATAAATCATAAAATATATCAATTAATCATTAAAGAAATATCATGTGGATGGGCAAGGCAAAGCGAGACACTGCATTATAATTTATAACCGCTCGAAACTCGAAAATAAAAAGCTAATGATTAAAATTAAAAATAAAAATAATTAAAATTTCAAAAGAGTTAAACCTATATAATTAACCAATGATAAAAAGCCCAAACATGCACGGGCCTAGAAGCCCGAGCATCACCTTTTAAAAATTATTATTATTATTTGAATAAATTGTTTGCTTTAGGATATTTTAAAAAAAATAAATGATAAGTAGGTTATTTATTACGGCTTTGTTATCTTCTATTCTAGTATTTTTTTTAATGAAGATATTTATAGATTTTAGATATTTCAGCTCACTTCAAATATAAAAAATAATGTTACTATTTATTGATAAAAAATAATGTTACTATTTATTGATTGATAAAAAATATAGATATTCATTGTTAGATAGTGTATAATATTATCAGTAGATAAATTGATAAATATCAATGCGAGAAATACTCATTAGTCAAGGAAAGAAAAATGCTCGAGACAAGTAAAAAATAATTTATGTTTGCAACGTTGATAATTAGCTATAATATTTTTTTTAAAGTACTTTTTATTAAGAAATACATTAAAATAATATATATTTTTTTAAAAAATTATTTTTAATATCAATATATTAAAATGATCTAAAAATACTTAAAAAAATATTAATTTCAAATAAAAAAAAATAATTTTTTTTAATTTTTTTTAAATATTTTTAAAATACAAGAACAAATAGAGAAAAAAAAAATTGCTTACTACTTACTAAAAGTTTGTATTTATAAATAATAAATCATAAAATATAGCAATTAATCATTAAAGAAATATTATGCGGATGGGCAAGGCAAAGCGAGACACTGCATTATAACCGCTCGAAACTCGAAAAATAAAAAAGAAGAAAAATAGGGGATGCAGTCCGTTTAGGCCGAACCGAGACAGCTTAAGTGGTTCTATTTAGGCCGAGACACAAACGTTTGGGCATTTGGCCCAAAATCCAACAAATTAATTATTATTTTTTTCATAAAAAAACTATGCACCATCAATTGAGTGACTGGGTTTCTTGGAAAGAACGATGGCAGTGACCCTTCGGTGTATCTTACCGAACTGCTGTTGCCTTCGAGAAGATCACATGATTGTTACACATGATAAACTTCTGTTACTTCTGAACTAACATTCCACTTTGACTTCAAGCATTAAGTGTTACTTTCGGAGATCCTACCCTTTGACGGTGTCTTCCGTTTGTGTCTCGAACAAGCTTGCTCGAGGCCTCCCCTCCTTGTGCTTGCACGACAAGCCATTGTTAGTTTAGTGAATGAAGCTCGTTTTTTATTCCATGAAGCAGATGTTTAGAGTGTGGTAAATATTATTTTTTAAAATATTTTATTGTTTGAAAATAGATTTAAATTATATATATTTTTATTTTTAAAATTTATTTTTGATATAAGCATACTAAAACTATTCAAAAACAATATATATTTTTTAATTTAAAACAAAAAATATATTTAAATTTTCATGAAAAGCATATTGTTCTCCAAACAAGTACTAAGAGAATAAAAAGAGCAACCATTGCTCAAGTATTGAAAACTTATCTTAACTAATTAAAGTTGTTTTTTTAAAATTTAAAATTAATATATTTTTTTATTTTTTAATAATTTTAATGTGTTGATATAATAAATAAAAAATATTATTTTAAATAATTTTTTTTAAAAAAACATCTTATATCAAATCCCGAAACACTAGCTTAAAAAAATGGTGGACTGTGCATAGCAGCCATGTAAGTTGAAGAGAAGAGAGGCAAGTGCTTGCAATTTCGAATATTTATTTCCCAGATGACCTGCAATAAAAAACTTTTCTCTCCCGCTTGTGGATGCATGTATAACCGAATCATATAAAATTATTATACAGTGAAATTGTTTTTTATATATATATATATATAATAATATTCTTTAAACAAGCGAAGTGGAAATGCAAATATTTACTACTATTATTATTCTTTTGATTTCGTTTTGAAAATCCCTGTCCTTACTATATATGGAGTAGATTCCAATTAAATTAGAACATAAAACAAAGGGATTCTTGACCAGACTGTTTACCTTAAAATATAACTGGGATTGACCATTTATTGAATTAATATCCAATTATTTACTACTACTATTATTATTTTTTTATCAAAATTTTACAAAATCCATTTATTTACTAAAAAATATGTTTTTTTAATAATATGTAACAAGGTCCTGCGTATCAGCCAAAGTCACAGCTTACAAGTTTGAATCTTTTTAATTCATTGCTAAAGTAACAGGGAAGTTTCTTTGCATTTCTTGCATTGACTTGAATGAAACTATTTGGCAATGTGGTTGCGTCCACGTTTCTTGTGATTTTATGCAACAAGCTATTTGGTTAATAATAAACACGTGCTACTGTTTGTTGGGTCCCACGTGCTGCTGCGTTTGAAAAGTAAGAAAAAGAGAAGCAGCTAGGAGCTGCTTCCTGCGCGGCCAAAATCTAATTCATGCTACTGTTCAGTGAATAGTGGAGCATGCTCCACTGTTCACTGAACAATTTTTTTGGAAACAGTTAAGGCATGCATCCACTGTTTAGTGAATAGTATCCTCCACTATTCGCTAAATAATTTTTTTTTCTCGAAAAACCATTGCAGTTAATTGATTTCACTCCCACTGTTCACGTAACGTGAACAACACATTTTTTTTTGTTTTTTTTAAATTAGTTTAAGGTGAATTAAATTTACCTGTACTGTAATCTTAATTTTATTCTTGATAATATTTTACCTAATTTTGTAGTTCTTGTCGGATGAATTTTATACGTAATGGAATTGTAGATAATTTTTTGTTAAAGTAATTTTTTTTATATAAAGTGTGATTTATTTCATGATGTAATATCAATATTTAAATCCACAATATTTAATTAAAAATCATCAATATTAATATATATATATATATATATTTAAATTATTTTATAACTTCAATTTCAAAACACTTCAAATATGAAAAATAATGTTACTATTTATTGATTGGTAAAAAATATAGATACTCAATCATAGTGTATAATATTATCATTAGTAGACAAATCAATAAGTATCAATGCGAGAAATACTCATTAGTCAAGGAAAGAAAAACGCTCGAGTCAAGTAGAAAATGATATATATTTGCAATGTTGATAATCAGCTATAATATTTTTTAAAAGTATATTTTACTAGGAAATGCATTGAAATAATATATTTTTTATTTTTTAAAAATTATTTTTGATATCAGTACATTAAAATAATTTAAAAACTCTAAAAAAATAATAATATTAATTTGAAGTAAAAAAAATAAATATTTATTTTTTTTTTTTAAAATATTTTTAAAATTCAAAAAACAAACAGAGAAAAAAAATAATGCTTACTGCTTACTAAAAGTTTGTATTTATAAATAATAAATCATAAAATATACCAATTAATCATTAAAGAAATATTATGCGGATGGGCAAGGCAAAGCGAGACACTACATCATAACCGCTCGAAACTCGAAAAATAAAAAAGAAGAAAAATAGGGGATGCAGTCCGTTTAGGCCGAACCTAGACAGCTTAAGTGGTTCTATTTGGGCCGAGACACAAACGTTTGGGCATTTGGCCCAAAAGCTATCAAATTAATTATTATTTTTTTTAATAAAAAAACTATGCACCATCAATTGAGTGGCTGGATTTCTTGGAAAGAACGATTTGCAGTGACCCTTCGGAGTATCTTACCGAACTGCTGTTGCCTTCGAGAAGATCACATGATTGTTACACATGATAAACTTGTATTTCTTCTGAACTAACATTCCCCTTTGACTTTTAAGGGAGTGTTTCAGGCTGCGTTTGTATTTGTATTTTGATAAATTTTAATTTTTGTTTTTTATTAAAATTGAGTATGGTTTGTACTTTTTAAATCGTTTTGATGTGCTGATATCAAAAATAATTTTTAAAAAATAAAAAAACATCATTGACATGTTTTTCGACACGAAAAACTATTTGAAAAACAACCGCTACAACAATGCCAAACACGCTCTAAGTACAAAGTGTTACTGTTCGGAGATCCTTCCCTTTGACGGTGTCTTCCGTTTGTGTCTCGAACAAGCTTGCTCGAGGCCTCCCCTCCTTGTGCTTGCACGACAAGCCATTGTTAGTTTAGTGAATGAAGCTCGTTTTTTATTTGATGAAGCATATGTTTAGAGTGTTGTAAATATTATTTGTTAAAATATTTTATTATTTGAAAAAATATTAAGATTATATATATATATTTTTAAACTTATTTTTAATATCAATACATTAAAAATATTAAATAACAACAAAAAATTTAATTTAAAACAAAAAAAATCATTTAAATTTTCATGAAAATACATGTTCATCCCAAACAAGTACTAAGAGAACAAAAAGAACAGCAAACATTGCTCAGAACTTATCTTAACTAATTAAAGTTGTTGTCTGGAAATGTAATCAAATTGTGTTTTTTTAAAAATTTTAATTATTTAGCTTTAAATTAATGTTTTTTTATTGATTTTTAATGATTTTTATATGTTGATATCATAAATAAATAAAATATTATTCTAATATATTTTTAAATATATATATATTTTTTATATAAAAAAAACATCTTATACCAAATCCCAAAACACTACCTCAAAAAATGGTGGACTGTGCATAGCAGCCATGTAAGTTGAAGAGAAGAGAGGCAAGGGCTGCAATTTTGAATATTTATTTCCCAGATGACCTGCAACCGCTTGTGGATGCATGTATAACCGAATCATATAAAATTATTATACAGTGAAATTGTTTTTTTTTTTTTTATAATGATATTCTTTAAACAAGCGAAGTGGAAATGCAAATATTTACTATTATTATTAAAATTCTTTTGATTTCGTTTTGAAAATCCCTGTCCTTACTATATATGGAGTAGATTCTAATTAAATTAGAACATAAAACAAAGGGATTTTTTACCAGACTGTTTACCTTAAAATATAACTGGGATTGACCATTTATTGAATTAATATCCAATTATTTACTACTACTATTTTTTTTTTTTTTATCAAAATTTTACAAAATCCATTTATTTACTAAAAAATATGTTTTTTTAATAATCTGTAACAAGGTCCTGTGTATCAGCCAAAGTCACAGCCTACAAGTTTGAATCTCTATTTTTAATTAATTGCTAAAGTAGCAGGGAAGTTTCTTTGCATTTCTTGCATTGACTTGTAGTCTTCTAGCTCGATCTTCCAATTACTTGAGCCTCAAAACTCTTCTGGAAATTCAGACCATGAGCTTATTGACATGGACCCGGAGAGTTTTTCCACGAAAGAGGAGATGCAGCCTTTGTTTAATAGTCAACAAACAAAGGAACGACTCCTTTAATTATATAATACAGTTTGTTTCCGTGGTTGTTTTTGCTTTTAAATCCACCCACAGGAAACAAATATTTGATAACTGATAAAACTCAGTTCATTATTCATGGGTCTCATTAATTCTGCTCTGAAAATGCAGGCTCACTAAAAACAGCACAATGCTATTTTTAATATGGAGAGCTCCATTGTTCACATGAATATTGTATATTTTTACTATTCTAACTTGACTGAGTTTAGTTTAAAGTTAAATGTATTAGAACGGGTCCAACCTAATAAAAGAAATTTTTTTATTTTTATTTGTGTTTTATTGATAACATAATATTTATAGAATTTAATCATAATTTCAAATTTATTCTTAATTATATTTTACCTGATTTAATTTGAAACCTTGCCTAAATCATGAGCTAGCTTGACAGGTTTATCGAGTTGATCCACAATCCGAGTTGGTTTAATAATACTAGTTTTGGTACATGAAAAATGGTTTTGCAATACTTCCATTATCATCACAATCCACAAAAATTCTACTCTCTTTTATGTGATGGTGTATTTGGGAGTACATTCCAATAACGCTACTAAAAATTTTAAATTTTTTTACTTTAAATTAATGTTTTTAATGTTTTTGGATTGCTTTGATTTGTTATTATTAAAAATAAATTTTAAAAAATAAAAATATATTATTTTAATTTTTTTAAAATAAAAAATATTTTAAAAACAATTTTTAGCTGTTTCAAAATTAATAAATAAATAAAACTAAATCATAGGATATGTTGCATTTTAGCTGCTCGTCGTTAATTAATAATAAAGAAATAAAATAAGTTCACTTCAAGAAAGTGCACCTACTGAAAGCGAAGAAATTTTCAGCAGTACTGGAAACACCGAGGAGCTTTCCTCCGTCATACACTGTGTGCATTGACCATTGACCATAGACTTCTGGTCGTGACGTGTGAGGTTGCCACAGTTTTCTCTTTCCTTCACTATAAAATCTCGGCCAAGGCCTCTTCAACTCAACAAGTCTATAATCTTTACCTCCTCCTGTCCGAGTTCTTCACCTCAAACTTTCTTTAGTTGCTGTCTTTCATCTTCAATCTTCTGTGATCAGATCCCTCTCAGAGCTATAAAAATGACGGTGAGGATCAATTCTCTCTCTATATTCTCTGTTAGTGCCCAGCTATGAGATTAAGAAGCATGCCGTGCATGATAGAATGGGTCAAGCTTTCTTTTCTTCTAGTTTCTTGATTATATAAGAGAATTTACATGAACTTGTAATTTGTTGCAGAAAGCCGTGTTGAAATTGGATATACACGATGACAAGGACAAGAAAAAGGCTATGCGGAGAGTCTCTGGGCTTCCAGGTACTGAATTTTTTCTTATGATCATTGAATTATAAATCAATAATATTATTGAAGCGTCTATGATTATTTTTTTTTGGTAAATTAAGCGTTTTGGGATGGAAATTTGCAGGGGTGGATTCAATATCCATGGACATGAAGGACATGAAGCTGACAGTGGTTGGGAACATCGATGCAGTGAGCATAGTGGCCAAACTGAGAAAGATTTGCCACACAGACATAATCTCAGTAGGACCAGCAAAAGAGCCTGAAAAGAAGAAAGAAGAGCCGAAGAAGCCAGAAGACGATAAGAAAGATAAAGATGTCGTGGCTGAGTGGGTGAAGGCTTATCAGGCCTATAACCCTTATTTGACCACGCATTATCACGTTAGAAGTGTCGAGGAGGATCCTAATGCTTGTGTCATTTCTTAATTTTTTTGATTAGATGCTTAAACAAATTCACTTCTTAATTAAAGCATAATACCCAGTTTCATCAAGCTTCATTTAGTATGTTTGTTTGTTTGTTTTATATATATATATTAAATCCGATATGAGATTTAAATCCAAATACATTATATTAAAAATTAATCAAAATTATTCATCCCATGTCATAATTATTATGTCCTGTATGAGATTTATTCAAGAGATTGTGAGTTAGAAGGATTCTCAACTAAATTAATTAAATTCTCAACTAAGATTCTTAATAATCATACCGTATCAATTTTTTTTATTAATTATAAAACTCGATTTAAAATAGAGTCTAAATCAATTAATTTCCAAATTAATTTCATAAACCGGTTCGGTTTTGTAACCATACCCTACAATCCATGACAATAAAAAGCTAGGGAATATTGTTTCGACAAACCTTTCAACTTTAAAAACTCCAACAAACAACCAGTCAATAATAACTTCTATGATAGCCACAATATATATCCCCAGTACTGGTCTGAAGGCCCCCATCACAGAACAATAATATTGACCTTTCCTAATCTGTCATCTCTCCATGGCTACCTTTCAAGAATCTCCTCCACCGCTACAGCCATGAACTGGGGATAGCAACCACCATCTATACAATGAATAAGTCCAATTATAGGATACACAGGTCAATTCCTGTGTATGAAAAATCAAGGTCACTAATTTTTATTCAGTAAGACAGATGATGAGGAATCAAATCAAAAACCACATTCCAATCCACTGTTTTAATGTTAAAAACAACTTGATTATGTAAAAAATTTGACACATCAGCATTTCCCGACAAAATAGTCAATTTACATAATTAAATAAATTAAAACCTGATAGTTCATAAAATAAATAAAAAAACCCAACCGTTATCTCTCACCCCACGCTCTTCATCTTTTTCTTCATCCCAAAAAAATAAAAAAATAAAGCAGCCCCTTCCCTTGTTTTGTTGTAATTAAATTCAGCCACAATCCTTGTAAATCCAGCCAGTATTTATCACTCTTTTATATTAGTGTTTTGCAAAGTGTGACAGAGGAGTTTATGATCCTGATATCTTCTCAAGTTGCATGGCGTATCACGCATTACTTTCAATTACGAGAAGTATACAAGTAATCACAAAAAAACACAAAAAAAGAAGTTATTTGTAAGTGTTTAATTATTGAAAATTCAATTACATCAAACACTTGATGCTATGATTACAGTGATAAGCAAAAATGTAATTCATCTGGAAAAACAAAGAGCAAGGTGCCTGGAAGTAAAAGGAACTGCTATACAAGGAGTTCAGTAGCCGAAGCATCAAATAAGAAAACTTAAGAAAAATAAAATTAAGTAAGAAAAATATTTATTTTCCTAAAAACTCAAGAAATAAGAATCTAGACATGCCAAATATCCATCTTCAACACAATCAGTACTTAATATCATTGTAAAAAAAAACTTAATCAATTGAAGCAGCGGTAGACGCACCAGAAGACACGAAGTTGATAGTCTCTAATATCATCTTTAACTTGAAGTTCTTTTCCTTCTCAAGGATCATCTCCTCCATCAGATTCTCAATTTTTTGCACCATCTGTGCCTTTCCATCAGCCTCCCTTCGTAACAGAACATTCATGCTCTCCACTTGCCCCTTTAATTCCGCTAAACCCTTCTCAACAGTTCCTTCTCTGATAGTCTCCAATTCCATCTTTAACTTGAAGTTCTTTTCCTTCTCAAGGGTCAACTCCTCCATCAAATTCTCAATTTTTTGCGCCATTTGTGCCTTTCTATCAACCTCCCTTCGTGACAGAACAATCAGACTTTCCACTTTCCCCACTAATCCCACCAAATCCTTCTCCAAAGTTCCTATTCTACTCATGTTTACACCAGTATGATCTCCCACTTTTGAACAAATCTCTTGAAGTTTTCTATGTATTCTAAATAATCAAGATGGCTTTAAATAGCCTTTACAAATCATACTAGGCAAAGACTTCTCAACACTATCTAACAACGTGAAGAAATTAATCAAATAACTATCTCCTAATAAGAATAAAACTCTAACATTGATTCTAACTTTAACACGGTCATAATTCTTGCAAACCTCTAGTCTCTTATAAACTATAAACTTACAGCTGATGTAGAACTCTAATTCTGTTAGGCGACTCCTATCAATGATGGTTTCACCTCCAAAACAAACCATTTCCAAAAAATTTTAAAATTAATATGTTTGTGATGTTTTAAGACCATTTTGATATATTAATGTCAAAAATAATTTTTTAAAAATAAAAAATATTATTTTAATATATTTTGAAATAAAAAACACTTTAAAAAATAACTATTACCACTTCCAAACATCTTCTAAACCCTCACCACTAGTGACCTAAATCTACTTTCAATTTCTTGTGAAGCTTCATATTATATATTAAGTAGGTAAATTTTTTTTTTTAACTTATTTATGTTTTAGGCTAATTTATTAAAAATTTTGTGTAATATTTGTAGTTTGCTTGAATATTTAAGTGTCTTGCAACTTTTTTTTAGAGAATTTTGTTGTATTAATATATAATTTATATGTTAATGTTTGTTTGAGATTTAGAGGGAATTAATTTTATTTGTCATTTGATAAAATTAAGTTTTACTTTCTAGCTTAAATATGTTATAATTGAAAAAATGATCAGTTGTTTAATGAGTACTAATTATATTTTGTTAATTTTATTGTCAAGTTGGAAATTTAATGAAATTTTTTAAAAATAATTTTTTATGAAATTGATAATAATTAAAAGACATTAATTTAAGTTGAATAAATTTAAATTGAACAAGTAATGAATAATTAGTTGGGTACCAATTATTTGTAGCTAATTTTATTGTTTAGTTCATATTTTGATATAAAATTGAATCTGTATAGAGATGATGGTTATTTATTGGATTATAAATTTATTTTTAATAAGAATTTGAATTTTAAATTGATAGTTATATTATTAATAAATATTGTCATTATTATTTTATAAAGGTTTTAAAAGTAATAGATAATTATTTTTTGATGTATTAAGATTTTTTTGAAGAGGATATACGTACCTGCAATATTATTTTAAAACAATTGATGATTTTATTAATGTCATGCTTTGTACTATGAACAATATTAATGCAAATAAAATTAGAAGTTAAAAAATATAATTTTATACATCAATTGGAGCTTCGTAAATAGCATAAAGTAAAAAATAAAAAGATAAAGACACATTAAAAAAAGTGTTGCCTTTTAGCTGCTTGTCGTTAAGTAATAATAAAGAAATAAAATAAGTTGACTTCAAGAAACACCTACTGAAAGCGAAGAAATTTTCAGCAGTACTGGAAACACCAAGGAGCTTTCCCCTTCCGGTCATACAGTGTGTTCATTGACCATTGACCATAGACTTCTGGTCCTGACGTGTGAGGTTGCCACTACAGTTTTCTTCCCTTCACTATAAAATCTCGGCCAATGCCTCTTCAACTCAACAAGTCTATAATCTTTACCTCCTCCTGTCTGAGTTCTTCACCTCAAACTTTCTTTAGTTGCTGTCTTTCATCTTCAATCTTCTCTGATCAGATCCATCTCAGAGCTATAAAAATGATGGTGAGGATCAATTCTCTCTCTATATTCTCTGTTACTGCCCAGCTATGAGATTAAGATGCATGCCGTGCATGAAAGAATGGGTCAAGCTTTCTTTTCTTGCTTTTCTTCTAGTTTCTTGATTATACAAGAGAATTTACATGAACTTGTAATATGTTGCAGAAAGCCGTGTTGAAATTGGATTTACACGATGACAAGGACAAGAAAAAGGCTATGCGGAGAGTCTCTGGTCTTCCAGGTATTGATTTTATTTTATGACCATTGAATTATAAATCAATAATATTATTGAAGCGTCTGTGATTATTATGTTTTTTGTAAATTAAGCGTTTTGGGATGGAAATTTGCAGGGGTGGATTCAATATCCATGGACATGAAGGACATGAAGCTGACAGTGGTTGGGAACATCGATGCAGTGAGCATAGTGGCCAAACTGAGAAAGATTTGCCACACAGACATAATCTCAGTAGGACCAGCAAAAGAGCCTGAAAAGAAGAAAGAAGAGCCGAAGAAGCCAGAAGACGATAAGAAAGATAAAGATGTCGTGGCTGAGTGGGTGAAGGCTTATCAGGCCTATAACCCTTATTTGACCACGCATTATCACGTTAGAAGTGTCGAGGAGGATCCTAATGCTTGTGTCATTTCTTAATTTTTTTGATTAGATGCTTAAACAAATTCACTTCTTAATTAAAGCATAATACCCAGTTTCATCAAGCTTCATTTAGTATGTTTGTTTGTTTGTTTTATATATATATATTAAATCCGATATGAGATTTAAGTCCAAATACATTATATTAAAAATTAATCAAAATTATTCATCCCATGTCATAATTATTATGTCCTGTATGAGATTTATTCAAGAGATTGTGAGTTAGAAGGATTCTCAACTAAATTAATTAAATTCTCAACTAAGATTCTTAATAATCATACCGTATCAATTTTTTTTATTAATTATAAAACTCGATTTAAAATAGAGTCTAAATCAATCGATTTCCAAATTAATTTCATAAACCGGTTCGGTTTTGTAACCATACCCTACAATCCAGTCAAACCTAGGGAATATTGTTTCGACAAACCTTTCAACTTTTAAAACTCCAACAAACAACCAGTCAATAATAACTTCTATGATAGCCACAATATCCCCAGTGGTCTGAAGGCCCCCATCACAGAACAACAATATTGACCTTTCCTAATCTCCAGAGGCTCCACCAAGTAAGGAAAAAAAAACATACTTTATCTGTCATCTCTCCATGGCTACCTTTCAAGAATCTCCTCCACCACTACAGCCATGAACTGGGGATAGCAGCCACCATCTCAGGCCTGCCAACCACGAATCTTGAGATGCCATACCACCCCTTGCATTTATAACTTACGGATATAATTAGAGTAAAAAAATATAATTTTATACATCAATTGGAGCTTCGTAAATAGCATAAAGTAAAAAATAAAAGAGAAGACACATTAAAAAAAGTGCAAATATGGGAGACGAGTGGGTTGCCACCCTGTTTCCTTCGTTACTCGTTGAAAAAAAAAGACTATTGTCCTATGGTTGACTCATATCTCTCTCCTTCACTGTAAAATGTGCCTCCTCAGCTAGCTCACCAAGCTTATAATCTCCTTTCCCATTTCCTGGCCTCTTCTTTGCCGTCTTTGATCTTCAATTTTCTTTGTCCAGATCCCTCAAAGCAAATGAAGGTGAGAGCTGAGGCCCACTGGACTTCTATCTTTTGCGCACATTGCATGCGTGAAAGAATGAGTCAAGTTTTCATTTCTTCCTTCTTCTTTTCCAGTTTCTTGATTATCTTGATATTGATTTTTAAAATAAATTTACATGGACTTATTTTGTTGCAGAAAGCTGTGTTGAGATTGGATCTGCATGATGAGAAAACTAAGAAGAAAGCCATGAAGGCAGTCTCTAGTCTTTCAGGTATTCATTTTTTTTTTGTTCATTACTTATAAATCTAGATCATCATTTAAGTATTTATGATTTTTTTTTTCTTAAATCTTGTGATGCAAAATTTGCAGGGGTGGATTCAATGTCCATGGACATGAAGGAGCAGAAGTTGACAGTGGTTGGGGACATTGATCCAGTACTCATAGTGGCCAAGTTGAGAAAGCTGTGTTGCACAGAAATAGTTACAGTAGGACCAGCAAAAGAACCTGAAAAGAAAAAGGAAGAACCCTAGAAAGAATAGCTGAAGAAGCAAGAAGAGCGGAAGGAGAAAGATCAAGATGTGGCTGAGTGGGTGAAGGCCTGTAATCCTCACATGACCACTTGTTACCATGTTAGAAGTGTTGAGGATGATCCTAATTAATGCTTGTGTCATTTCTTGCTATTTTAATTCTAGATGTAAAAGAATTATTTCTGGAAATAAAAAGTTTCAATTCCATAAAACATTCAAGAAAATATAAGTGTGATTTCAATTTTTAAATTCATAAAATTAAAGACGAATAAATTTCTTAGCTATCCTATCAATCCATTAGCTAGGAATTGTTGCATATAAATTAAATTTTTAAAAATTATTTAATAGGAAATAATATAAAAATACCCAATATTTAATGATTAGATACAAAATCTCCAGCCCAACTCCATGAGATTTAATGCATAGTTATAAAACTCAATTTAATGCATAAAATTGATTTAATCTATACTATAAATAGAGAGAGAGTTAACTTGTCTTGAGTCTTGACTAATTTCTTTTCAAAAAAAAAGAAAAAAAGTCATTAAATTAAGGATAAAGTACTGAGTCTTGACTTGGGTCAATTGGATTTTAAATCAATTTTAGTTCTTGGCTGAGTTATAACGAGTGAATTATTTCTTTATTTTTAAAAAAATTAGAACCGGTCCAGCCTCAAGACAGTTTAAATTATTATACTGTGCAAACCGAGTTTTATAATTAGAGTTTAATGAGTTAAGGAAGCAACCGATCTGAGTTGACTGGATCCTCCCGTATCCATCCCCACAGCAAATGCTTTTATATAGCTCGACATTTTATTTTCTTATAGTCTAGTCTCTATCAAGCTTTCGGGACCATACAAAGATTTATAACTTAATTAGTCCTTGTGGTCTATCAAACTAACTGATTCTTATGCTTGATAAATTAATCTAAGTTGAATAAATTTAAATTAAATAAATAATTGATAATTAATTGGGTATTAATTATTTATTTTTAATTTTATTAATGTTTAGTTCATATTTTAACACAAAATTGAATTTGTGTAGAAATAATAGTTAATTATTGAATTATAAATTTATTTTTAATAAAATGTTGAATTTTGAACTGATATTTATATTATTAATAAATGTTATAATTATTATCATATAAAAGTTTCATCAGTTTTTGATGTATCAAAATTCTTTTAAGAGATTTTATAGGCAAAATTATCTTAAGTTATTCAAGTATTTTATTAATTCTATAATGAAAATAAAATTAGGAGTAAAAAAATATAATTTTCTTCCTCAATTGTAGCTTTTTATTCTTGTAAAGAGCATAAAGTAAAAAATAAAAAGAGAAGACACATTAAAAAAAGTGGAATTATTGGAGACGAGTGGGTTTCTCGTTGAAAAAAAGATTACTGACCTATGGTTGACTCATATCTCTCTCCTTCACTATAAAATCTCTCTCCCTCAGTACCTCTTCAGCTCACAAAGCTCATAGTCTCCCTTCCTCTTTCCTGGCCTCGTCTTTGCCGCCTTTGATCTTCAATTTTCTTTGTCCAGATCCCTCAAAGCCGCGACAATGAAGGTGAGATCAGTCAAGGCCTACTGGACTTCTATCTTTTGTGCACAATGCATGCGTGAAATCAAGAATGAGTGCTCAAGTTTTCATTTCTTCCTTTTCTTCTTTTCCAGTTTCTTGATTATCTTGATATTGATTTATAAAAAAATTTTACATGGACTTGTAATGTTGCAGAAAGTTGTGCTGAGATTGGATCTGCATGAAGACAAAACTAAGAAGAAAGCCATGAAGACAGTCTCTAGGCTTCCAGGTATTAAATTTAGTTTTTTTTCCTTCTATGATCCACAGTTATTGAACCCGGTTCATTCGAGTAAGTCGACTTGGGGCGAGTTATATCTCGTAACCTTGCGACATGTTTTATAACTTTGCGATGGTCACTTACTTATAAATCTAGATTATCATTATTGAAGTATTTGTTCTGAGATGCCAAACTTGCAGGGGTGCATTCAATATCCATGGAGATGAAGGACCAGAAGCTGACAGTGATAGGGGACATGGATCCAGTGCACATAGTGGCCAAACTGAGAAAGCTGTGTTGCACAGAAATAGTTACAGTAGGACCGGCAAAAGAACCTGAGAAGAAAAAGGAAGAACCCAAGAAAGAAGAGCCGAAGAAGCAAGGAGATCAGAAGAAGAAAGATGAAGATCAAGATCAGGTGCCTTACCAGGCCTATAATCCTCATATGCCCCCATATTATTATGCTAGAATTGTAGAGGAGGCTCCAAATGCTTATCGTTACCGTTTTCCCCATGTTGGAAGTGTTGAGGAGGATCCTAATGCAATTTGTGTCATTTCTTAATATTTTAATTCTAAATGTAAAAGATATTATTTCGGGCAATAAAAAGTTTCAATTTCATAAATTATTTTTTTTGTTTATATATATATATAGACGCGCGCACGTGTTTGCAGGAATATACTCGAATCTCATCAATAATAAACTATGATTTCAATATTTAAATTCTAAGAGTTAAAAAAGAATAAATTTTTTAGCTATGCTATCAGTGCATTAGGACTTGTTATACATAAATTAAATTAACCAATTATTTAAAAGGACAGAGAAAAGGTTTCCAACTTGATTTCATTATTTATAAGAAAAATATAAAATATTTAATGAATTAGATACACAATCTTCGGACCAACTCCATGAGATTCATGCACACAGTTATAAAAAACTCGAAATTGATCCAGTTAAGATACAGATCATACATTGAGAGGATCAACTTCTTAAATTAATTATTTTTTTTTTTTTAAAAAAAGTCATTGAGTCAAAAATTAAATTTTAGAGAGAGCATTTGGAAACGCGATGACACTCATGTTTTAAAAAAAATTATTTATTTTTGTTAAAATTTAATTTTTTTTGTATATTTTGAATCATTTTGATATGTTAATTTTAAAAATAATTCTTTAAAAATAAAAAATAATTATTTTGATGAATTTCTAAATAAAAAATAAATTAAAAATCAATCATAATTATATTTACAAACAGCCTCTAACCTTAGTTAACTGAACTGTGAGTCAATAATGAGTCAATTTTTTTTTTCAAATTAAAATCAAACCTAGACCTAGATTTGCATGGGCTAAACCAAGTTTTTTTATAAAGTTAAGAAAGCGACCGATCTAAGTTGACAGGATTCCTCCCGTATCCATCCCGAAAGCAAATCCACTACAAAGCTCGACATTTTATTTTCTTTCAAGTCTAGTTTCTACCAATCTTTCGGGGCTCGGTTTCTAATCTCGCTGAATTATTATCGTCCAGAGATTTATAACCCAGTCCTCATAGCCTAACAAACTAACCGACGCTCATGCTTCATAAATCAATTATGTATTTGGTTTTTATATTTTGAATATATATATATATATATATATATATATATATAACTTATTCCTCTAGCCAGTTCTATATATGTTTCTTTTTAATTTGTTGTTTTTTTTTTTTCCTTTTTAAGAATTAGAAAATGAAAAACATAGGGATAGCTTTTTTAATCAGAACAACAAAGCTACGTACTGAACAATCATTGGTTTCTGGTGGATTGTTTAATAAGGGGATAGTTAATTAATTAATTAATTAATTTCAATAAACTCTTAGTTAATTACAGGATATGTCAATCACAGAATGTACTGTGAATTATTGGAAGGGTGAAATAAGCATATTCTATAAATTATTGAACCAAGATGTAAACTCCTTCAAATCTTGAGGATACAAATATTTCCCTCGAGGCTCTTCCCTGGTGTTGCCATGTGCTCGACAAGTGGGTTAATATAATAAAAGAAAGATAAATCTTCATGGACCGACCGCAGCCACAAGCCCACATGCATGTACTGTGAATCTATTAATTGTCGATACTGTGTCTGTGATAGGTTCGATTAAGAAAGTGATTTACATTTTTTGCATTGGCTGGAACTTTCCTAACGCCCGATTAAAAGCAAAGCAAAGAAAAGAACAGATCATGCATTCACACTGACCAGAGACTGGAGAGTTGTTTCTGAGAAAGAGGGAATGGAGTTCCTTTGTAAAAGACTTGACTCCACGGTCAAGAGCCTCCGCCCTTGACCGGCCTGAGACTTTAGTTACGGTTTCGGCTGGTTCAGTATACGGTGTTGTTTTAAATAAAATTTAATTTTTTTTTATTAGATCACCCTTGTCATATATGGTTTGATTTCTTGTCGGAAGTTTATTTATCAGGTCATCTAGATTTATCATGTTGACCAAGGTCCAATATAGATGGCATCGGATGAGGATTCATAGCACCTAAACCTTATAATGAGCTAACTATCACAAAGTTGGTATTTAACAATCATTAGGAAGCAAAATCTACACCAACCTTACAATTTTGATTTGAATGACTTTTTTTTTTATTCAAAAAAATTAAAAATGAAAAGAAATGAAACAATATATATTCTTGAAAGTGAAATGATAAGGCTATTTATTTCATGAAAAGTGATTTTTTAAAAATTATTTGTGTTTATTTGTCATTAGAAAAATTTATTAACAGGAAATATTTTACAATAAAGAAAATTTTAGCTTAGTTTTTGGAAAAATATTTTTCTTTTATTTTGAATGAAAAACTCTTTTAAGAAGTTGTGAAAAATTTAGAAATATCATGTTATTTGTTAATTATATCAAATTTGATCTTCAAACTTTTAATTACGATATATATTATTTTGAATCTTCTTTTTTCTTCAATTTCATCTCTTAGAATTTGATTTAATTTTATTTTTATATCAATTTTGATCGTAATTTTTTTTATTTTTTTTTATTTAAAATAATTTATGAATTTTTTTTTTAATTTTATTATTTTTCAACTTTTTTATCTGTTAGATTTGATCTATATTATTTTGATTATTATTTATTTTATTTGTGATCATTTATAAAATTAAATTATTATTTTTTAATGTTATTTTCATTTAACTTTTTTAATTTATAAGATTTGTTCTTCATTATTGTAATAAATTTTAAAAAAATATTAATAATTTATTTTTTAACTTATTTTTTATGACATAGTCAAACATTAAAAAAAAATTTTAATTTATTTTTTATGATATTAAAAATGACTCAATTTTCAAAAATTTATTTTTTTAAAAAATCACTTTATAAAAAACAATTATTTTTCGGTTAACAAATTAGACACGAAATTAAATTCCACGCCAGAAACACCAATGTGCTTTCCTTTACGGGTCCTACAATTTTACGTTTATTGACCATAAACCACTGTCCTCAGCTTGACTCACTGTTCTCTCCTCACTCCCTCTATTAAACCCCACACAAAGAACTCTTCACCTCATCACCGAGTTTTTTTTAGCTCCTCCTCTCGCCTTACCTCTTCACCTCAAACTTTCTTTACATACCGTTTGATCTCAACTTTTTCTCCGATCAAATCTCTCTAAGCTCAGGAAATGAAGGTGAGAATCATCTCTCTCTCTCTCTCTCTCTCTCTCTATATATATATATATATATATATATATTCTTTTAGATGACTTGTATCCATGCATGAAGAATCATGAGCCAAGTTCTTTTCTTTTCCTTTTTCTTTATGTTGATTTACATATTTTGAGGAAAAACTTGCTTCTTTTTCATAATTCAGTGAGTTTTGGTTGCTCCAGTTTGACTTGGTTATTGTTTCTATGAGATTATTTGGTATTGTTTTCAAGTGATTACTGTTTCTTGATCATCTTGATATTGATTCATAACAAAATTCACATGAACTTATATCGTTGCAGAAAGCTGTGTTGAAAGTGGAGTTGCATGATGAGAAAGCCAAGAAAAAAGCCATGAAGACAGTCTCTGGTCTCTCAGGTATTGAATTATTTATTTTATTTATTTATTGCTATATATGGCCAATACCTAATAAATTGTGATGCAAATTTGCAGGGGTGGATTCAGTATCCATCGACATGAAGGACAAGAAGTTGACAGTGATAGGGGGCATTGATCCAGTATGCATAGTGGCCAAACTGAGAAAGCTGTGTCACACAGAAATAGTTACAGTCGGGCCAGCAAAAGAGCCCGAGAAGAAAAAAGATGAGACGCCGAAGAAGCCAGCAGGAGATCAGAAGAAAGATCCAGATCCTGTGGCTTCCATGGCCTATCTCTATCCTCCTCATATGCCCCCATATTATTATGTTTCATGTGTAGAGGATAATCATAATGCTTGTGTCATTTCTTAATTTGATGTTAAAAACAAATATATATATATATATATATATATATATATATATAGGATGAAATAAGTGAAAAAAAATAATAAATATAGCTTATTGGTGATTTTGGGAAATTTGGGTGGTTATTAGACCTTCGTTGGTGATTAGACTACAGCTGTACAAAAGGTGATGGTGTTGGGTTTTTATATATTAATGATCTGTGGGTCTTATTTTCGTATTAATGCATACCAATTTGATAGTGATTTTTTATTAATGGACATGTAAGGCATTATTTTGTTACTATTCCAAGTTAAAAAAATTAAAAACAATAAATATAAAAACATATTTGAGTTATAAAATAAATATCTCTAAAATATTTTTTATATTTATTTTTTATCTCGAAATAATAATTAATTAATCTTATGAAGCTGATATAAAGGACGTTGTTTTTCTTTTGTAATTGAACATGGGGACCCTTGTCAACTTTGTGTTTGGTACTTGTTGACACAGAATTTGAGAATACAATTAATTTGGTCACGGTATTCGCCCATAAAAGGCCAATTTGTTCATGTAATGCATGGTGTTCTAAAAGAAAATGATTGCAAGAAAAGTACAATGTTGTTACCTTAAAAAGCTCATCCTCCAAGGAAATATGAAAACTAAAGTGATGAACATTGTGATGACTAATGTTGTTTTGGCACATCTTCTTCGACAAATTTCAAAAACTATCCTGCAATTCTTCTGTCTTGTATGAAAGGGGCAAACCCTTTTCCACTCCAATGACTTTTGGTTTTCTCTATTATTAATGTTCTTCACCTTTTTTCTTAAGGAGTCTCCTTTCCTTTGTGAATTGTAAGAAAGTCACGTTTTTTTTTCTTTTTAAATACCCCACGGTGTATGAATATCACTTTAACCAATGGATAAAAAATCAAACAAAACAACGACTTAGTAGATAACATAACAAATGATAAGAACTTGTAATAATTTTATTTTTTAAATTCGAACTATATAATTATTAATATTAATAATTATTATAGATTTATCTAATCATTAATTTTAAAATAAATAAAAATTAATTAAAATGCATCTAAACAACCCGAAAAACCTATATAAATAAATAAAATAAAAATCAAACAAAGTTGTATAAAAAATCACCAGCAAGTGCTCCAGGGATCAATGTTGCAGTGGGAGGGATAAGCATGTAAAGTGACTCGGAACATGTTGCTGACGTGGACCAAATAAACATGGTTTATCTGAAAACAAATCCGTGAAGAAGCTCGGATTATCATATATAAGGCCTGACAAAAATCACGATAATGGAAGACTTGATGGTTGAATCCTCTTTAATTGTTTTTAGGAGATTCTCAAATAGTTTTTTTAATGGAAAACCATTTTGTCTTACTTTAAATAGTTGAATCTTTCAAAATTAAACCAATATGATTTTGTTTTGCCTATTTTTTTTTTCAGTCAATTTCAGATTTTAACTAATTTTTCTTATTTAGCTTTAAAATCTTTAATTGGGTCAGTTTTAGAATTTTTATATAAATAGTTAGTGTTTTTTTTATTATTCAGACTTTAATAAAATATGAGAGATTTTTCTCTATTTCTCTATAGTGATTATAATTTTAATCTTAGAATATTCTGAAAATCTTAATTTTATCTTTTCTATACACTTCGTCATAAAAATTGATTAGTTAGACGGTGATAAAGCCCTTCTGAACCTAGGCAAGATGCCAAGTAAAGTTTGTTTGTCAGGAAGATAGTGATAAAGCCCTTCTCCACCTGGACAAGATGCCAACTAATGTTTTTGTTTGCATGACACCACGCAAGACACCCACATTAATTATTTGGTCCCCGCTTTTGTCGTGGGGTAGATACTCTTTTTCAACAGTAATTTGATACTGCAACATGTTATCTTTAACTGATTATATTTAATAACTTTATTTATTATGAATATATTTTTTTATTTAATCAAATAACAATAACATACAAAATCAATTTCACAAAATAAAAAAATAAATAAATCATACAATGTTGCACTAATTAGACTTACTATACAAAAATAAATATTATTCATTTATTTTTTAAAAAATAAATTTTAATTATATAAAACATGAAAAAATTATAGATTAATTAAAAAAATCTATTCAAATAACTAAATACATACAACATACTTAAAAAACACTATTTACTATATATAAAAATCAAAATCAAAATCAAAATCAAAGAGAAGGGGTATTGATTTATATATAAATTTAAAAAATTTAATTTTGTTTTCAAAAGCATTAATTTTTTTAAGAACACCAAATTATCAAAAAATAAGAGAAAGAGACAAGACCATCACCAAACCCTTTTAAGAGGGCCCACACATGGGCTTATTTTTTTTGAAAAATATAATTAGAGTGAATATCATGTTTTTTGAAAAAAAAAAAGTCGCGCCACTTAATTTAGTCCGAATCTCAATCATTGTGGTGCTGAAAAATTAGGGTTGAATGTTTTTTTAATTGAAAAACCTGTTTTCAACTTATTTTTTTACCCAATACAATGAAAGAAAAATTGTGGTCAACAGGGGTAAAACTAGTCTTAATAACTTAACTTAAATTTCATAAGAAATAAATTAATAAAAGAAACTCTGAAATGGTAATGATAAATCATCCAAACTTCCTAACTTATTAAAATAATTATTTTAAATAAGTAATTTTTGTAAATTTGGGGTGAAGACATTTAAAAAAATACAGGGATATCAAAATAAAAATAATATATGATTTTACATATAAATAATAGTTACTGCTGGTATAAGTTTCGTGTATAAATCATGTAGTTTTTTGCACGGGGCTAATGAATTAATTTGATAATTTTGATGATCTAAGTAAATGAAATAGGATGTAAATTTAGATTTTGAAGTAAAATTACTTATTATTTAGTTTTATGATATAAAAAATAATTATGAATTTATGCTGGAAATTAGTGGGTTATGAAAAACAATGAGAGGTTAGAAATAAATAAAAGAAAAACCATGCAAAAATGGAAGAGAAAGCGGAAAACATTGAATTCTTTGCAAGAAGCACATCCCTTTTGGTTGTTTTGGTTTTTTCATGTAGGATTAAAATCTCCCCTGATCTTGAATTTAAAGTTCATGAGACCTTTTGTATTTAGATGTTAATTGATTTGTGTATTATCTAAGATAAAATAAATAATAATAAAATATAAAAACTAAAGGACAATAAAATAAGAAAAAACTCAAATTTTATAAATTATTTAAAATAAAAAATAATAATTAAAATAAAAGATATCAAATCTTTAAAAAATCATAATAAATGGTTGATGTAACAATCTAGGATGACACCTGTCAATATCAAGATGGAAAGAGAAAAACAAAAAAAAAATCTCACAAGTGCCAAACCAGATGTCATTCCCCAACACGCGCTGCGATTTTATGAAGGAAATATTGGGAGGATTACAGCTACACTAAAGACATGTTTGTTACTGTATTGTATTTTAAAAATATTTTAAAAAATTTTAAATTTTTTTTATACATACTAATCTTAAAATTAATTTTTAAAAAATAAAAAAATTATTATTAATATATTTTTTTAAATAAAAAACATTTTAAAACACAATTACAATCATATTAAAGCCGGTCATTTAACTCCGCACGACGCCCCCCCAGCCGCTTGAGAGAGAACATTCTTTGTAAGAAAATAGCCAGCGCATCAATTTTAGTGAACGAAATAATTTTAAGAAAACATTCTCATTTTCCTTTCTTTTTCAACAAGTATCTGTAAACTAATACAAACAAACTTGATCCAATAATTGAGCTCTGAGATTTTAAGAAGGAAAACACGTTCTTACCGCCCCCGCTGCACACATTTTGGAGTAATAAATTATAAATCTAAACCCTCCTTTTCGTTTTTCAAAAAGAAAAGAAAAAGAAAATACACTTTCATAAAGTTAAATGATTTCAAATAACGATTTTGGTTGTTTTTTATTTTAAAAATACTTTTAATTTTTTAAAAGTATTTATTTATTTTTTATGTTAAATTAATATTTTTTTAATATTCTAAATAAAAATTATTTTAAAAATATTCATAAACAAACAGCAATTCATTATCGACTTTGGAAACACCAATGGGCTTTCCTTTACTGGTCCAACGATTTTGCGTTTATTGACCATAAACTACTGCTCTCAGGTTGACTCATTGCTCTCTCTTCATTCCCTCACTATAATTAAACCCCACCACAAAGAACCCTTCACTATTTTTAGCTCTTCCCTTCCTTCTTCATCTCAAACTTCTCTGTTTACTGTTTGATCTCAACGTTTTCTCTGATCATATCTCTCTGAGCTATAGAAATGAAGGTGAGAATCAGCTCTCTCACTCTCTCTCTCTCTCTCTCTCTCTCTATATATATATATATATATATATATATATATATATTTTCTATTAGATATGACTTGTATGCTTGCATGCAAGGGCGGAGCAGTATAAGAGGCTAAGATGGGCTGTAGCCCAGGTTAAAAAAAATTTATTAAAAAACTCAATACTCTCCTGTATAACCTTTACATCATATCTATGAAGGAAATTAAAGGTCGTTTGAGCGGCTTGCTTTCTGCCTGTGTTGGTGATATGGTAATGGCCACTGTCAAGAAGGGGAAGCCTGATTTCAGGAAGAAGGTTATGCCTGCTGTCATTATTAGACAGCATAAGCCTTGGCGCCAAAAAGATGGTGTTTTCATATATTTTGAAGATAATGCTGGTGTTATTGTGAACCCCAAAGAAGAAATGAAGGCTCGACAATTACCGGTCTAATTGGAAAGGAGTGTGCTGATCTTTAGCCTAGAATTGCAAGTGCAGCTAATGCTAAGAGCTTTAATTTGTCTGTTCCTTTTATATTTTTTAGAATTATACTGTCATTAAATCCTATATGTTTTTGTATGGTTAATTTTAGTTATATTTTTGTTATTTTGACTAAATTTTATTTGGAGCTTTATATGCAGTAATGAACTTTATGGATTTTAGGTAAGAAAAAAAAAATTCTAGGTAAGGAAAAAAAAATTCAGGGCTCCGCCCCGAACCCCAGTAGAGGATGCGCTATCTTCTACAACCACATCTACTAAAATAAAAAAGTAAAGACTTTCCCTTTTGTTTTTTTTGTAAAAACCCTTTCCTTACAAAGATTTTTTCTTCTATCATTTATTAAAAACCACTCTTTTACCTTTATTAATACTCAAGAAGCACCATGGAATTTTAATTTTCTTTTTCTCAACAACATCAGGTTTTAGCTTAGGTTTTAAAGAGAAATTTAAACAGAGAATCACGAAAGTACAAAACCATTACGATGAAATAAGAATTTCCAAGCTCTAACTTAACTTTACAACAAGGATTAGTAACAATTTATAGCCCAAGATAAAAAAATTTCCTAGCTCCGCCCATGCTTGCATGAATGAAGCATGCGTCAAGTTTTCTTTTCTTTTCCTTTCTTTCTTTTTTCCTGTTGATTTACTTATTTTGATGAAAAGCTTGCTTCCTTTACATAATTCATTGAGTTTTGTTGGCTTCACTTTGATTTAGTCATTGTTTTAATGGGATTTCTTTTTTCTTAATTTTAAGAGATTACTGCTTCTTGATTATCTTGATATTGATTAATAACACAATTCACATGATTATCTTGATTATTTTGTTGCAGAAAGCCGTGTTGAAATTGGAGTTGCATGATGAGAAAGCCAAGAAAAAAGCCATGAAGACAGTCTCTCGTCTCTCAGGTATTGAATTATTTTATTTATTTATTGCTATATGGCCAATACCTAATGAATTGTGATGCAAATTTGCAGGGGTGGATTCAGTATCCATCGACATGAAGGACAAGAAGTTGACAGTGATAGGGGACATTGATCCAGTACACATAGTGGCCAAACTGAGAAAGCTGTGTTGCACAGAAATAGTCACAGTAGGACCGGCAAAAGAGCCTGAGAAGAAAAAGGAAGAGCCGAAGAAGCAAGGAGGTCAGAAGAAGAAAGATGAAGATCAAGATCAGGTGGCTTACCAGGCCTATAATCCTCATATGCCCCCATATTATTATGCTATAAGTGTAGAGGAGGCTCCAAATGCTTGTGTCATTTCTTAACTAGACGTTGAAAACAAATATAATATATAAAGATGAAATAAGTGGAAAAAAATAGCTTTCATAATTAGTTGGTGATTCTGAAAATTTTCGGTGTTCTTAAGAACAGAAGTTGATGGTGTTGGGTTTGTTTTATATGAATAAATTATGGGTCTAATTTTGATATTATGCATATGGAAAAATAAGAACAAATCAGGTGTTAATTTCGTTAAGGAAACAAAATTGAAGATAGAAAATAAATTTATTTTTAAAATATTTTTGAAATAAACTTTTTTATTTTCAAAACAATAAACGCATGGAGATATATTTTTTTCCATGTTGTGTTTGTTTTTTCTACCTCTGTGATTTTTCTTTTCTTTTTATAGCTGGAAATGGGAAATCATGTCTACTTTGTGTTTGGCGGACACAGGGTTTGAGAATACAATTACTTGGCCAGGGTTTTAGCGCAGAACAGGTCATGTACGTAATATGGTGTTCTAAAAGAAAACGATTGCAAGAAAAGTACGATGTTACCTTGAGAATTCATCCTCCATGGAAACATAAAAACTAATGTGATGGATGGATGCAATACGATTAACACTGTGTTGTTGACTAATGTTGTTTTGGCATCTTGTTGGATAAATCTCAAAGACTATCCTGCAGTTCTACTGTTTTTTGTCTGAAAAGGGCAAAGATTTTCCTCTTCCACACTCATATGACCTTTGTTCTTCACTTTTTTCAGAGGAGTCGAGTCTCCTTTCCTTTGTGAATTATGCTGCGAAAGTCACATTCTTTTTTACACTTGCATGGGCGCTTTGGTCGTTGAAAAATATCCCACACAGTGTGTGAAGATCACCTTAACCAATGAATAAAATATCGAACAAATCACGGTAAAAATTTGAAACTAAAAGGTTTGTTCTTTCTATGATTTCAGGTTTAATTTCTAGGTTGCTTATATGATAGCCACTAGAGGCTTATATGGTCGTTAACTTCAGGGTCTGTGGGATTAGTTGAGGTACGCGCAAGCTGACCCGGACACCCACGTTAATAATAATAAAAAAAAATATCGAACAAATCCGTGGAAAAAATATTGCCGTGGGAGGATAAGCATCTGAATTTTGTTCTGTAGCTGTACTGATCATGACCTTCTATATATATATATATATATATATAGACAAAGACACATCAGCATGTATGATGGACGTCAATTATATTTTGAATTAAATCAGAGAGGTTTTTTTTTTTATTCAATTATTATAACTTGGTTTTTTATATACACACATAAAACTAAGCCAAATAAAAAAAAAATCAAGTCAAATAAAAAAATTAAATCAAATTGATTTGAACTGGTTTTTATTTTAAAAAATCAAATCAAATCAAAACCAATTAATTTGAACAAAAAATAATTTTAATTTAACTATTTTTTTTATAAAAACTAAACTAAATAAAAAATAATCACCCTGAAAAAAACAGTCACAAGGAATCCTATTACAAATAAAAATAAGAAATATTGTTCTTCCCTGCTATCCACACAAAAATAAAGGAAGTCTTTTGATAAAAAACTTGCTAGTGGAGAAAGATTTTCTACAGATCAGAATCATAAAGCTAAAGAGAGAGCCAAAAAAACCTATCAATTTCAATTTCGTATGTGATCATCAGAGGAAGGGTCATAGGATATCGTAATATGATAGAGATTGGCCGAAGTACGTCCACCTCCAAGGTTAGCTCTTGTGATGGATACAGAGGTAAAACCTTCACTAGATGGTAAAATGGTCTTAATTAAAACTGGAAAAAAATGGTTTTATACGTCATCACTCGATACGTCATTTGCAGAGCAGTCCTTCAATTAATTAAAATATTAATTAAGTAGAATTTGGCCATTGTTGGGGATGGGATCGAGCTGATGCTTCTAATAAAGCCACTGTGAGTCTATGACCAAAACGTGTGGACTTTGAGACCGAATTACTAATATCTCCATGCTCATAAAAAAATCCAGAGCATCTTTATAAGAACAAAAAAATTAAAAAAAAATGGTGTCCATGTACCCATATCATGGCTTGTGTCTTTAGCCAGTAAATTTCTAATATTTGTTTTCCAAACTATATTATTGTAGAGATTTTTTTTTTGAAAAAAAAACCCAATTCATGACTTGTGTCTTTAGCCGGTAAATTCCCCAGGTTGAGTCTTATATTATGCTTAAGATATTATGAAATATGCTGTTCTGCACTGCAATTCTCAGCTGTCTTCTTCCAACAACTAAAGCTAGACGTAGATTGGCTTCCTGACGTTTGTTTCCACGTGTTCATCTGTCAAAGGAAGCTCAAATAAGTTTATGTATATATACGAGTCGCTCACGTGACTTCTGGCCTTGACACTTTATGAAATCATATTAACAAGTACCAATGAATAAAAACATTGAGCATTTTCTTATTTTATTCGACAAAAAGACAAAGAAAAACCATACACTATTAGATATTAACTCCATGGGAGTTGAAGAAAAACCAAAAAGAGAAGAAGAAGAAGAAGAAGAAGAAGAACAAAGGAAAGGAAAGCACATGCTCGGGTCGTGATCATATCCTTCCTCATCCCCATGAGTTCTTGCCCTCGTCTTCTTCTTTCCACATCTTCTTCTGGACTTGTTCAAACCCAGGAAATGAACCCTTTTTGTTTGGATCCATACTTGTAGATAAAGCCCCATACGCAATCCGACAAACAGAAGACCCCAAAGTGAGGAAAAGTGTCAAAAAACATGAACCATTTTGGCACATTCCACACTTGTTGCTCCATAACCAAACCTATCACATACATTGATGCAAAAGCCTAATGCCATGCATGGCCAGAGCCGGCTTGCGTGGGCTGTAGTCCAGTTCAGATTTCTGTTAAGTTTTTTACTACTATTAAATAAGTCTAAGTTACACTTGAAATAATATTTTTTGGAGTTTTGTATAATATTTTTTTATTTTATTAATTTAATATGTATTTATTTTTATATTATTATTTGATTAAATAAAAAATTAATTTAATAAATAAATATAATAAACACAATCGAATAAATATTTCATTCGAGATTAAATATCTTAATCTATATTTATGTTTTGATTTTTTTAATTTTAATTTTAGTTATTATTTATTTATTAATTTACAGTTTATAATTTACTTGATTATATATGCATAAACTTATTGATTTTTATTTATAATTTTTTTAATTACAAAAACATGTTGAAAAAATAAAACAATATCTAAGTCGGCAAATCACGATAAAATAACCAGTAAAAATCTAAACTTGTTTTTTTCAAAAAAGAAAAAGAAATAAAGAGAACACCCTACGATTAGAAACGAAAGGCATTTTCGACACTTGAAACACCAATGTGCTTTCCTTTACTGGTCCTACAATTTTGTGCTTACTGACCAATGACTCAGTGCTCTCTCTTCACTTCCCCCACAAAGAACCTTCACCTCATCACCAAGTTTTTCCTTTTGTTTTCTTAGCGCCCCCCCCCCCCTCAAGCTTTCTTTATTTACTGTTTGATTTCAACTATTTCTTTGATCACATCTCTCTAAGCTATAGAAATGAAGGTGAGAATCAACTCTCTCTCTCTCTCTCTCTATTTTCTGTTAGATGACTTGCATGAAAGAATCATGAATCAAGTTTTCTTTTCTTTTCCCTTTTTTCTATGTTGATTTACTTATTTTGCTAAAAAACTTGCTTCTTTTCCATGATTCAGTGAGTTTTGTTAGCTTCAGGCTTCAGTTGATTTAGTCCTTTTTTCTATTATATTGATTTATAACAAAGTTTACATGAGCTTATTTTGTTGCAGAAAGCTGGGTTGAAATTGGGTTTCCACGATGACAAAGCCAAGAAAAAAGCCATGAAGACAGTCTCCAGTCTTTCAGGTATATAATTTAATTATTTATTTTTTGCTATATGGTCATTAACTTATAAATCCAAGATCATCAATGAAGTATTCATGATTTTTATTTTATTTAGTTTAATTTGTGACGCAAATTTGCAGGGGACGGTGATCCCATAGTGGCCAAATCGAGGAAGCTGTGCGGCGCAGAAATGGTTACAGCAGGACCAGCGAAAGAGCCTGGAAAGAGAAAAGACGAGCCCAAGAAAGAACAGTAAAAGAAGCAAGAAGAACAGAAGATAGCAGATCATGTAGCTCAGCTGGTCAAGGCTTACCAGGCCTATAATCCTCGTATGACCACCTAGTACTATGTTAGAACTGTAGAGGAAAACCCAGATGCTTGTGTCATCTCTTAGTTTGTAATTTACATGTTAAAAAGATGCTTGTGTCGTCTCTATATCTATATTATCTTCATTTTTAAAACCTTGTTAAGTATATTTAAGTAAAATATATTAGAATGTTTAGTTCTATAATGACAAATGAGTTGTATTTTTTTTTATATTTGGACATATTAAAGAAAATAAGTTAAAAAACAATACATTTTGAATCATTAACTTTTTTTAAATAGTAGATTTTAAAAAAATAAATTTCAAAACAAAGACAACCAAAAAATTCACAAATGATTCTTTGCACCCTTCGATCTTGGACAAATTTCAAAAACTATATATCCAGCAGTTCTACTGTGTTTGTGTGAAAAGGGCAAGACTTTTCCCTTTTCCACTCCAATGACTCTTGGCTCTCTCTCTCTCTCTCTGCTAGCAATGTTCTTCGAGTTTCCTTTCCTTTGTGAATTACAAGAAAGTTACATTTCATTTTTTTGACAGCTGCATTACTTTTCTGCTTCCTTGAAAAATATCGCACACAGCGTGTGAAGATCACTTTACCGATGAATAAAAAATCGAACAAGTTGTGCTCTTGGGATCAATGTTGCGGTGGGAGGATAAGAATGTATAGTTTGTTCTTTAGCACTGATCAAAGGCCTTCTCACCCTGGACAAGAATGTCACCTACTGTTCGTTTTGCAGACAACTCCATCCAGAGAAACGACATTGCCTTTAAAATAAAATATAGTAATAATTTGTTTATAAATATATTAAAATAATATTTTTTAGTTTTTAAAATTTATTTTTGATATCAATATATTAAACATGATGAAAACATTTAAAAAAAATTAATTTTTTTTTATTTTAAATTAATTTTTTTTAATGTTTTTAAATAGTTCTGAAGTATTTTTATTAAAAATAAATTTTAAAAAATAAAAAAATATATTATTTTGATATATTTTAAATAAAAAATATTTTAAAAAATAACAACTTTCTTATTAAAAAACCAACTTTTAAAAGACACATCAACATGTGACTTTAAATTAAATACACATCAATTTATAATTTCACTAAGATAACTGTTTTCTTAGACGTTAACTCAACATCTACTTTTAAGCTTGGATGGTGTCGGCTAAACTTACTTCACATCTCGTATGTGATAAGATGAAGTCATAGAGGATCATAATATGATAGAGATTTGTCAAAGTACGGACACCTCCAAGGCTATCTCTTGCAGTGGAGGTTGGCTATTAAAAAAGCATTGGGTATTTACACTGCATTTTTTTACAACTATTTTTGTATTTGCGCTGTAATAAATATAATAAAATATTTGATAAATTGTGTTTTATATTGAAAGGGCATCCTAAAAAATTGAGTTTAAAATGCAGTTTTTATATATTTTTTTAATCGAGTTTCATAAGACCTTATTTGTTTTTGCATTTTAAAAGCGCTTTAAAAAAATTGATTTTTTTATTTTTTTTATTTTAAATTAATATTTTTATTGTGTTTTCAGATATTTTGATGCGCTGACATCAAAAATAATTTTTAAAAAATAAAAAAATTATTTTGATATATTTACAAGTAAAAAACACTTTGAAAAGCAACTGTAATTACACTTTCAAATACAACTACTAAATATTTTATACATATTTTTTTACTACATATAAACTTCAACTATAATTTTTATTAAACAAATATCTAAATTCAATTAACCACATCTAACTATAATTTTTTTAAACTTATTTATTTTTTAAATCACAACCAAAAAAATTATTACAAAAAACAAACTAACTCTTAATTTACAGCTAGTTTTACACACCACCTTCACTGGATGGTAAAAGGGTCTTACAATTAATTAAAATGGTTTTACACGTCATCACTCGATACGTCATTTGTAAAGCAGTCCTTCAATTAATTGAAATATTAATTAAGTAGAATTTGGCCGTTGTTGGGGATGGGATCGAGATGCTTCTATTAAAAGCCACTGTGAGTCTATAATGACAAAACTGTGTGGACTTCTTGACCAAACTAATATCTCCATCAACAATAAATATCGTATACACGTGTCCATGTATGATCACACAGGTTCATGTTTTGATGTGGTGTCACATGTGGCGATAAATTGTGCAATCATCATACAAAATTAAAAAAATTCGGTGAATTAATATAAAAGTAAAATGTTTTAATGAAGTGGAATAGTTTTATTATGTTGTATTTTATATCGTGATATTTATTAAATGTAAAAATTTAAATGTGATGTAATAACCTATATTTAATTGCTTATAATTATTTATTATTATATGAATAATAATTTTTTAAAATTTTAATTAGAAATTATTTTTTAGTTTACAAGTTTGATAAAAATATATATTTTAATTCATAAAACATATTTCAAAGAAAAACTTTATAAAATTATGTTTTTGTGTAAAATAATTAATCGATTAAGGTAAAAAAATAAAATTTGACTATATCATGTTTTACACAATTAAACTATGTTATTTTATTAACATTTTTTAATATGATATTATTCTATAAAATTTTCACATTTAATGTACTGTTTTTTTATATATAAAAAATCCCATATATAATTATATAGGTGTTAAGATATGATTGAATATGCTGTGCTGTACTGCAATTTTCAGCTGCCTTCTTCCGACAACTAAAGCTAGTTTTGGATTTATGTGTTCATATGTACAATATTGTAGATTGGTGCTGAGGTTTGTATGTGTTCATATAAACAAGGAAACTCACCTAATACATCATATTAACAGTACCAATTAATACAAACACTGAGCAATTTCTTAATTTCTTCGACAAGAAGATGAAAAACCATACACTATTTGTTGGGAGCGCTTGCTCGTTATTCTCATATAGCTTATATGAGAATAACATGATATTAAAGAATTGTTCATACATAAAATTATAATTTTTTATACGGGTTTTTTTTATATAATTTTTTTTTTATTATAATAGAAATAGAAATGATGTAAATTATTCAAGAATGAAAATTGATTTGATTTTATAAAAAAAAATATCAATGAACTTCTATAAAATGGTTTTACGGGATTCAGTCAATTGTTTTGATCATGAGATATTATTAAAAAAAAAAAATCCATGTTATCAAAGGATTTTCTACGATTATTTTTAGTATGGAATAAATCAATCATCCACTCTGGTATCTTATTGAATAAAAATGATGATATTGTTCTTTCATTGATAAAAAATTTTGATTTTTGAGAAGTATTATGATCATTTAATAAAAAAAGTTTTTAGTTTTTCAAATGAATGATTTGAATATCTATTAGTTCTAATAGCTGATTGCAGAGTTGATTATTCTGAACTTTCAACTTATAGATATAAATCTCGGATATATGAATGGAGATATTCCCGAAACTCACAAAGAAAATGACAATGATGATTTGTTTATAGCAGGATAACCACTGCTTTTCTCAAAGATGAAATTATCTCAAGCTCAAGCTGAGTTTGGAGGTCAGATCACAAATTAAACAAAATTAATCAGGAAATCAGAGAGACATCATGCTGTTTAATTGCTGATGTTAAGAAGGGAGAAGAGCTGGAAAAAGAAGAGCCAATGAAGCAAGAAGAGTTGGTGGAAGAAGTAGTTGATGCGTCCTCGCTAGCTGCTGGTATAGGACCTTCAAAAGAACCCAGGAAGAAGGAAGAAGAGCTTGTTAAGTTTTACAGGTCCTATAATCCTCAAATGAGCACATATTATTATGCATGCTACAAGTATGGAGGAAAATCCAAATGCTTGTGTCATCATCTCTCAATTTCCTTGTCTTCTAAGGATTAAAATGGAAAAAAGTGACAAATTAGTAGATCGTGGGATTTCCAAATATCGTGCTACTTTTCCAAATACAAATTAGTTCTGTTTATATAGCTTAAAAACTTTATTTTTTTTTTCCTCACTATGATAACACACCTCTTCTGGGATTTCTTCATAATCATTAGTGTTAGTATTATTCTTGTTGGTAGTAGTCTGTTTTACGCTACTTCCTTGTATGGAAGGTGGCGTGCTGGCAAAACCTATGGCATTTGCTTGCAGTTTCCATAGCAGGGGCCATTGGTTTCCATGGTGAAAATTTTTCAAGATAGACGGGTGGTTTTTGTGAATAAACTAGATTAGTATTTGGAAAAGGAGCACGATTATTTTTAAAATGATTTTTTGATTGGAAATATGTTAATTTTTTTTTTAATTTTTTTTTAAAGTCAACGTGTCTCTCTAGTTTCAACTTTCAAGAAGTCTTCGATGCATGTGGCTAAAGGTCTCTTGGACAAAGTCATTGTAGGCCTAAGGCACAGGCCAGATTTGGTTATGTTCAGGACCTAGAATTTCATTGATATTGCTTGTGGCCTTATTTCAATGGCCTATGCCTAGTCTATTAAGAAAATAGATGGGAGAAGAAGAGTATGCTATAAAATATAAACTACTTCCACTTTGAGCTAATTGACAAATCAAAGAAATGATAGAGAGCACAAAATAATCCCATTACAGAGAGGCCTGTTTTGTGCCCCTTTTCATAAACAAATCCCAACTCCAACAGCCCATATGGAACAGACACTATATGCCATCAGGCCTTCTTAGCTTCTCGTATGATTTTCTAGAAACCTGCCGACAGAATACTGTTGTCAGCAACAGGAAAGAAGCAAGCAATATTCAGATGCAAAAACAATTACTAAGTACATTTGAGCATACCTTATTGGAGGATGGTGAATAGTGAGGAGAGCCTGTAAGATGAGCAGGAGAATTTGGAACAGATTTTGCTGGCGGGGAAGCATAAAGTGTTGGCCTCATAAATGGTGAGTAAGCATATGGTGGTATTGGTGAAAGCAGTATGGGAGATACCGGACTTTGATGATAGGGAGATACCGGACTTTGATGATAGGGAGAAACCGGTGATGCAGTTCCTGCTCCAGGTGATCTTCGCGGAGGAATCATATTGATTGTAATCCTTTTCAAGAACATAAAGGCAGAGTGGTTAGTGATTTTTAAGAGTAGATGATAAAGTTTGAGTTGAGTGAATATATATGTAGAAAGGAAAGTAGACATTACTTGTTATGAACATCGACGTACTCATCAGTTTCATCCAATATTTCTTCCTGCAAAATTATACATGTAAATGTAGAGATACTCAAGATGTTAACCAGAAACTGTAACATATGCAGCTGGAACTTTACTGTTATCCATCAAAGTTCTGCGGTCAAACTGATTATTTTCTGAAACTTATTAGAATTTTGCACTGATTTGAAGTTTCTGAATGTTGTATTCATATCTGAGTGTCCTGATGCGAATCTGAGTAAATGTCTAAGAAAAAGATAATTTATTCATCACCTGAATCAGTTCCTCCATAACATCTTCCAAGGTTATAACACCAATGACTTCCTCATCTGAAGCTGAAAGAAATTCCAATTCTTCATGTGAAAGATTTCCATGTTGGTGTTCTTGATTCTGCAATTTTGGGTGCAAATTGTCTCTTAGATTCCAGAAATCGACCGGTTTCGGACTCCCAGTGTCAGTGCCACTGGAATACACAGATGGTGAGTTCACAGGAATGATGAATTGATCTTTCTGACCAAGTTGGTAGCTTCCTGAAACTACAACCATACACTTAGAAAGATAGGTTCTTGCTTCAAGGTCATAGAAAATATGTGAAAGGCCATGTAATTCTACCCCCTTTCCCCAACATGGTAGGCTTGGAGTTTGCTTTTTGTGCAGTCTCGTTAGCATCATTCTTACTCTTAACAACAACAGCCATATGGCTATGACCTTTCTGAAATTGACTCATTATATCATAAAGAGGCAAAAGATCAGGAACCCTGCCACAGATTTTGAGGGACAGAGTTAATTTTTGTGCAGATTGTGGCATACAAAACATATATAAAAGCTGCCAAAGTACAGCCAGGAAGCTGTATACCTTGGAATCACAAAGACAGAATAAAAAAAAAAATCACAAAATGATTCTTTGCACCCTTCGATCTTGGACAAATTTCAAAAACTATCCAGCAGTTCAACTGTTTTGTGTGAAAAGGGCAAGACTTTCCCCTTTTCCACTCCTATGACTTTTGGTTCTCTCTCTCTACTAGTAATGTTCTTCGATTTTCCTTTCCTTTGTGAATTGCAAGAAAGTCACATTTTTTGACAGCTGCATTACTTTTCTGCTTCCTTGAAAAATATCCCACATAGCGTGTGAAGATCACTTTAACCGATGAATAAAAAACCGAACAAGTTGTTAAGATCACATTTTTACTTTTTAGGCATGACTATCATGTTGAACGAATGCATTAAGAGGATTAATTCTTTTAAATAGCACTCTTGAAATTTAAAAATTCAAGAAATAAACAAATTTTCATAGCTACCAAACCAATTCTTTAAGTTTACATCATCATATACTAATCATGTCATCAACTAGCTAGGAAGTTGAACAACGTTATCTATTTCAAACAATTCAAGTCCAATTTTACTAAGATTACTTTTTTTAAAAGGTTAATTCAACAAAACCATCTATGTTTAAGCTTGGTTTAGGCTAAACGTCTCGTGTGTGATCGGCATCAGTGGAAGTCATATGATGATAATATGATAGAGATTTGCCAAAATACCGACAGTTTCAAGGTTAACTCTTGTGATGGATACAGAGGTTGGCTATTAAAAAACCGTAGGTTTTTTCATTCTATTTTCCAGCTAGTTTTACACACCACCTTCACTAGATGGTAAAAAGGTCTTACTCAAAATTGGAAAAAATGGTTTTTAACGTCATCACTCAATACGTCATTTGCAAAGCAATCCTTCAATTAATTAAGTAGAATTTGGCCATTATTGGACAAAAATGTGTGGACTTTTTTGACCAAACTAGTATCTTCATCAATAATAAATATGGTATACATGTGTCCATGTCATGATCCCACAAATTCATGTTTTGATTTAGTGCCATATGTAGGTGTTAAGAAATGATTGAATATGCTGTGTTGCACTGCAATTTTCAGCTGCCTTCTTCCAACAACTAAAGCTAGTTTTGGATCTAGCCAATATCAACATTGTAGATTGGCGTGCTGAGGTTTGTATGTGTTCATATAAACAAGGAAACTCACCTAAGAGATCATATTAACAGTACCAATTAATACAAACATTGAGCAATTTCTTAATTTCTTCGACAAGAAGATAAAAAACCATACACTATTTGTTGGGAGCAATTGCTAGTTATTCTCATATAACTTAAATGATGATGATGATGATGATGATTTGTTTATAGTATGATAGCTGCTACTTCTCTTAAAGATGAAATTATCTCAAGTTCAAGATTAAACTGAGACCAGAAATGAAGGTGTGATAGAGAGGGGTCGCAATGGCAGAAAGCAAGAGATGTATCCATTGCCTGTGGAGAGTTAAATGCTGATTTTTATACAGTAGACAGAATCTTCTGTCCCATCAATTAAAAAAAGTAATATTTGGTGTGATAGGTAAGGTGAGGAGCAAAATGTAAGTGAAACAGGAGGGCACAAGGCCAGGGAAATATAATGGGGGTAATGAATCTCTTTGTTCTTGAGGCTGACCAGCATTGATTAGAATCTCAAGATCAACCAGAATGAGGAACAGGAGGGCCAAGTCCATGCTGACAAGTCCAGAAAATGAGCTCACAACATGACTCATCCATCATTTGCCGCCATTTCTGTAGGAGATCAGATAAGAGGAAAAGCTCATAATAAAAAGGTTTTTCAAGGGGTGGGTGGTCCTTCCATCAGATAATTGAGCTCAACAAGAATTCGAAGAAAACAAAGGCAATTCACGTACATAGCAAGAGGATCAGATGCAAGGGAACAACCAGAACATATTTTGAACAAACAAGAACCATTGAACATTGCATTCCAGGCAGTACATGAGCATTTAGAAAATTTCAATTCTCAAACAAGTTAGATTGTCTTTCAGAATATTGCAGAGTAACATTAATTTGCTTATCAGAAAATCAGAAAGAGTGAGGGAATGAAGTTCAGGATAACAGCAAGCATTACTTTGTTTCAAAAAGAAATATGTATTGAATAGCCTTCATCATTAACCTTGTGTCCGGTCCAGATCATAATAGAGACTGTTAAAAAGGATTGGAATATTTATGATTCTTAGTTGGTGAAAAAAAGAAAAGTCATGAAATATTCCAGTATCACTAAAGAAGGCAAATCCTCAGTCAAAAAAACAATATTCCTTGGTGTTTTTTTTTTTTTTTTGATAATGTGGGTGTCCGGACCAGCTTACGCGCACCACGACTAATCCCACGACCCACTGAACATCCTGCAAGCCCTAGTGAGCAGGTAAGGCACCGCGAGGGTGACAGGTATACCGCACGGGGAGGACCCAGAAACAGGAAAGGAGCAAACTTTCCAGCCCCCACTCCCACTGGGACTCGAACCTAAATTCGAAGGAAGAAAAGCTGCTCCCAACACCACTGAGCCACGCCCCCGTTGGTATTCCTTGGTGTTTTTTAATTTGCCACGATGAGGCATACCTCCTGGAGCTGTGCTGTGACGTAATTCCCTCCAATTTGATTATGGTTTGCTTTTTCATTTTTCATTTTTTCCTTTTCAATTTTCACGCTTTACTTTTCAAAATTTCATAATAGCCTTTTAATTTATTTTTCATTCAGATTTTGTCTCTTTTCTTTTAATTAATATTTTTTAATTTGAATTTTTTTATAGAATTAAAATGTGTTTTAAATTTTTTTCATCTTTTAGATTTTTATAGTGTCAAATTTAGTCTCAATTCTTTTGATTGCTATTTATTTTATTTCATATCATCCCCCTTTATTATTTATTGCTATTTGATTACTTCGAAATATTTTTTTAACTAATATTTTTTTCTTCTGATTTTATCATTTAACTTTGAATTGAGCTTCTTGATTGAGGTTGAGACTATGATTTAACAAGTTGTAAATTTTGAAAATTAATTCAGGTTTAAAAAATTTATCCAGATTTAATTTTTTTCTTCATATAAGTCTATGTTTTTCAATTTCATCATTTAATATTTGATTTAATTAGAAATTAAGTTATGTTATTTTTTTATTTGCTTTTTATAGGATTTTTTTTACTAATTTTAAAAATAATTTGGGTTATCTTGAGTCTTTTTATTTGTCACTCTTTATTAAATTTGGCTTTTTCTTAATGAAACTTTGATTTCTAATATAGTTAAACTAATTGCTTATATATAAGCATGGTATGTTCAATTCATGATATTTTTGTTTGTTTAAATATAATTTTTTTTGTTTTTTTAATTGATTTTCCTTCAATATTTGGTTGAGAATTGAATTTTCTATTTTGTTTTGGTTTGGATTCCAAGAGGTTATCAAAATTTCATGCCCCAAAACACAAATTTTACGAGTTAACTATGATTAACTCAGATTGAGTCAAAGTGTTGTCATTTCAATATATATTTTGAAATAAGTTCTTTAATATTTTATAATCACAATATGTTTCATATAGTATGCATCAATTTTTTTACTTCCTAACATCTTTAATTTTTTTTTTTTAAGGTTACAGAAAAATGATTCGACCCACAATTCGTAGCGTGATTTAGTGCTATCCATTATGTGTAAACATCATAAACTTATCAAACAGGATCATTGGGTTATTTTTACAGCTCACCAGATTAACACATATCGATTATTTTTTAACAAAACAATATCATTTCGTTCTTAAAAAATAAACTCCTTAGTGATGACCTGTTAGGTTTGGACCAAGTCACGAGTTAATAAGGTTTGGCAGGGTCTATAGCTAAATAGGTTTGACCGGGTTATTGTCTTTTCTGGTTCAAATTAAAATTCAGTCTAAACATACTTCTAGTCTCAAGTTTTCAATGTCAACCAGCTAGGCAGGGTTTAATAACAATGAAACCGAGGATCATTTATTGAACATAAATGCTACCAATCAGTGCACTAAATTTGAGGAATCTCTCCAATTATGTTGTTCATGCTGTTGAAGATAAGAAATGAATTAGTTTTAACGCAATAACAACTTGGAAGAATCAAATGTGCATATAGAAGAAAATTTTGATAAAAACCTGCCAACAATTCACAACACAATTTACAAAATCTTACTCTGGAATTGTTATCAGTAAACTTCGAAGGAAACCTTCCATTCGTAATTCCATGATGGATGAATGAAAGAATAAAAGAACGAGAAGTTTTCGTCTCATATGAATTACAGCAATTGCATGAACAAACGAAGTGTTTTTTTTGGCATCCTTGCAAAACATACATTATAATAGTAATAAAACATGTATTTGACTTAAACCACTGCTGCAATCTCTTATATTCATAAACATTATGCTGATAAGATGGAATACAGGGCTCATTCAAGCAAACCAGCAGCAACAACTCCAACCCACCACCACCACCCCAAATCCAACAGCCAGCAAGCAACTACAAATACTTTACTCAAACACAATGCAGACTAGCTAAAGAGTGAAGAACTAACGCAGTAGGTTTCGAAGATTCTAAAAAGTCAGGCATTAATTTACTGCAACTAGACCACGTGAAATGCTTAGTAGATGAGTTTATATGGGTTGGATGGACATATTCAAGTCCAAGAAGAGGTCCGAACATGCTAAATGACCTGTAAAAAAAAAAATCCATAACTTTCAATTCGATATTTGAATTATACTTGAATTTTGAACATATAGAACTTGACTATCTAGACCTTTTTTATATTTTTACACCCGGACCGGTCAAGATGGTGGGTCTCACTGTATTGACGTGTTAGTTGGCTGGTCGCTGACATGGCATGCCAACTTTGCATGCTGACACCATGATTACATCATGATGATGTCATCCTTATCCAGGTCAGTCATATGGGTCAGATCGGTCACATGGGTCAGGTCGTCTGGTATTTGGGTTGGCTCGGGTCAACCCATCCGGGTGAAGAAGATGTGTGGGGCGCATCTGCGCTCGTGGGCAAACGCTTCGTCGGAGCGTGATGGCATATACGACCATGTCAAGTCTGATTTTTTTTTTGCATTGTTTTCACCAGTGCTCGTCTCTTCCTCCTCTACACAGTGGTATGGTAAAAACAACATTTTGGCAACTTTTATTTTTGGGCAAAAATCAAACACCACTTTAAAACAAATGCTCTGATACCAATTGTTGGGAATTCCGACAAGTGATGTTTTAATAATTGCCCATTGGAGGCTAAGCACACTGACACAATATTTAACGTGGTTCGGCAAATCACCTACATCCATGGAAGAAGCCATTTGATTATATAGGGAGAGAACAAGATATACAAAAATAGAGGAGGAGTAATCATCCACTCTTTGTAACTCTCAACCTCACTCTTTTCTCTCTTTGCAGTGCTTGCTACCCTTGGCAGCCTACTTTCTCTTATATTTCTCACATCTTTCTCTACACTCTCTCTCATTTTGCTCTCCAAGTGATGCCTCTATTTATAGGCTTCAATGACAGCTCCCCTTCCTCCTTTGTCAACAATAGTGGCCACCCTTTATGAATGATTGGTGCAACTTCTTTTGACAATATCCAGCTGCGACCAACAACCCACCATTGTAGCCTTTTTTCTTTAACAATGGCAACCATCCTCTTCTAGAAAATAAGTTGTAGATGCTGCCACATAAGTGGCAATATGCTAACAGATAGGACTAGACATATAATTATTTTATTTTGTGTTTGTTGTACTTTGAATTGGACTAGATAATTTGTTTTATTTTATGTTTGGTAGACACTAGACAAGACTTGGTTGACTCGAGGTCTAGACCAGTTCGGGTTTAAAAAAATAAAAAAAGGATTAATCTAACTTGACCTAGTAAAAAAGTCAATTCAACCTGTGACCCGGTCACCCGAGATAAAACATTGGTAAAACAAGGTTGCTTTGATTTTTTTTTTTTTTAATTTGGGTAAGCTCGAGTTGACCATTCTAACCCATGATTTGGACCTTGCTCCGAGTCAACTCCTTAGTTGAATTTTAAAACTATGATAATAACTATTTTTATCTTTATGGTGACTCAGATGAACTAGATTAACCCCTGTGTCGAGAATTTGATAAGTTTGTTCTACCCTTTCTACTGGAACAAAAAGTTTTCCACTAGAATAACCTTGAACAAAACAAAAATTGATTTTTATATTATCTAAAGATACATCAAACAACTTAATAAAAAAGTTATCATATGCAAAACACATTATCATGTATAACAAAAATTACATAATACTCCCTAGCTAAAGACATATATATATTTTTTTAAAATAGGTCAATCTCTAAGCTTGGAACATAATACCAGTATCTCAAGATCTCAAGAAAGGTTCTTTTTGACCGATAATATTTTATGAGTCTTCATGGTGCACCATCATCCATTTTGCATAAAATAATTTATTTTTTATATTTTCAGATCATTTTTATGTTCTAATGTCAAAAGTGATTTTTTAAATATATATATATATATATATATATATATATATATATTATTTTGATATATTTCTAAGCGAAAAGCACTTCGAACCTCTACCACTATCACAATCCCAAACAAGTCCTAAGTAGCCCATTAACCTCTCTAATGCCTTAAATCAAAATGTCGAATATATATATATATATATATATATATATATATATATATATATATTATTTTGATATATTTCTAAGCGAAAAACACTTCGAACCTCTACCACTATCACAATCCCAAACAAGTCCTAAGTAGCCCATTAACCTCTCTAATGCCTTAAATCAAAATGTCGAATACCAACCCTGAGGGGTAGCTCAACTGATCAGGTCTTGGGTTTGCCTCCCTGATAGTCATGAGTTCGAGTCCTCTTAGGACCATTGGAGGTTTACATGGTCATTTATTTTAGGACCCATGAAATTAATCGAGATGTCTACAAACTGGTCCGGAAACCTATGTTAATAAAAAAAATACCCATTACCCAATTTCCATCATCATGAACTCTGTTTCGTTCCACATTTCTCTCCAAAACTACTAGAATAAACCCAATCCCCTCCCTAGTCCTACACTTCCCTACGAGTTGTCAATGCAAAGTGCCTCGTGTTAAGACAACACTCTTTAAGTCAAAATCCTATGTAATGAATAAAAATTAAATATTTTGAAAGTATTTCTATAATTATAATATTTTTAATTATTGAGATTTTTTTAAAAAAAACCATGTATTCTTTGCTCTTGTCTATGTTAATTATGATAGAGAAAATATGAACTTAATCTCAAATAGCCAATGAAGACTCGAGCTCCAACAACCCAGCTATTGAACATATAAACCATAGAGTGCGAAATGTATCCGCTGTGCTAAAAAGAGCAACTTAGCCTTTAAAAACCAGGACCTCCATAATGTTCAGTGTGCTCCTCTTCGTTAAAGCATAATATCAAAAAAGAAAGAACGACAAAGAAAAAAGATCCACCGGCTGGTCTTTCAAGTGGGCATGACAGGTTCTAAATGAAAAAAACAAGGGAATACACCTTTTCTGCACATAGAATGCTCTAATGGATAGAAACATGATTCCAGATGTCCCATAAAAACAGCCTAAAACGCTCTTATTCGTTAGAGCATTGGCTTCTGCATATAGAAAGATGTATAAATCCCAATGCTGCAGATGCTAACGATAAAAATAATCAACTTGAAAGCTGAATATGTACCTAGCTTACAAAGTGTTGTGCTCAAACACTAATGAGGGTCTCAATGTATTCATAGGCATTACCCCTTTCATAATTAGGTTTCGAATGCAAATCACAAAGCTTGTTAGATGTCCCATAAAAAGAGAAAAAGATATGATTTTGCCATCCATAAAAAGCAAAATTGTTGACTCTTTGGCACTGTTTATTTTTTTGGTACAAATAATGTTTTCATAAATTTTGAATTTTTTTAGCTTGAAATTATTTTTTTATATGTTTTTGAATCGTTTTAATGTGCTGATGTCAAAAATAATTTTTATAAAATAAAAAATATTATTTTGATATATTTCTGAGTAAAAAACACTTTGAAAAATTCCTTTATTATTTTCAACCCAAATGTGACTACTTAACACTGTGAATAGAGATTCACTGACCAATCCCAAACTAATTCAAGAAAAAACAGTTTCACTGATTGCATATTCACATATTACTTCACAAACCATCCTGAATAATCCAATTCAAGCTCCTAAACATCAAATTCTAAGTCTGGGTGGTCACTGTTATTTATTATGAGAATCTGCCTCTGAAGATAGTTGTTAGACTTCATCTTTGGATTTATTTTTTCATAACAGAGTCTGTTGCAAGTTTTGCTATTAGTAGTAATCCAATAATCTCTCATGTTTGTTGAGAATTTATAACATTTTGAATTTGGTTGTAAGCCTTTAAATAGGTATTCTTAATTTATAATATTATTATCCTTCAGCTTCAACTTTCTCTCTTTTAGAATTCTCTGCATTTGATATTCATTTAAACTACAGATTTCAACAGTGGTATCAGAGCTTATATCCTACAGGTTGTGGGGAAAGTTTTTTAAGTGCTAAACACAGAGAGGGTGAGTGTAAACACTAGTTATTTATTTTGTCTACTGATTCAATGTCTACCTCAAGCAACTCTACATCTGCAATTCCAGTGTTTAATGGTGAACACTATCATATTTGGGCTATAAAGATGAGATTTTATCTAAGATCTCAAGGCTTGTGGAATGTTATAGTGTTTGATTCTGATCCGCCACCATTGATAGTAAACCCCACAATTGTTCAGATGAAAACACATGAAGAAGAAAAACTCAAGAAGGACAAAGCCATCACCTGCCTACATTCTAGACTTGGGGATCACATCTTCACCAAAATAATGGACTTGGAAACACCAAAACAGGTATGGGACAAGCTTCAAGGTGAATTTAAGGGTAGTAACAGAGTTAAAACTGTTAGACTTCTCGCATTGAAAAGGGAGTTTGGGTTGATGAAAATGAAAGATAATGAATCTATCAAAGATTATTCTGGCAGATTAATGGATGTTGTAAACCAAATGAGGCTTCTTGGTAAGGTTTTTACAGACCATAAAGTGGTAGAGAAAATCATGGTTTCAGTACCACGGAAGTTTGAAGCCAAAATTTCTGCAATAGAAGAGTCTTGTGATGTGAACAATCTCACTATTGCAGAATTAACCAACAAACTTCATGTACAAGAGCAAAGGGTCCAAATGAGAGATGAAGAGGCTATTAAGGGAGCTTTCCAGGCAAACTCCAAGGAAAGGAGTTCTGAAAACTTGCAACGAAAGAAGTCTTTCAAGTTTACTAAGGGAAAAACTGAAATGTTTCAAGAAAGCAAAATTACTCACCTTGCTCTCATTGCAAAAGAACCAACCATGTTAAGAAGAATTGTTGGTATAAAGACAAACCTTCTTTCAAGTGCACATTCTGCAATAATCTCAACCATAGTGAGAAATATTGCAGAGCAAAGAAGAAACAATCTCAACAACATATTCAGCAACAAGAAAATGTTTCAAAAGAAGAAAAAGAGGATGAAGAGCACTTGTTTATAGCATCACCAGTTATTAGTTCTCATGAACATAATAGTTGGCTCATTGACAGTGGCTGCACTAGTCACATGACCAAACATCTAGCAATTTTTTCTTCCATTGATAGATCAATTCAACTAAAAGTCAAGCTGGGAAATGGTGATGTTATGCAGGCTAAAGGAAGAGGAACGATTGCTGTCAGCACCAAAAGAGGTACATAGATCATCAATAATGTTCTTTACATTCCTGAACTAAATCAAAATCTATTTAGTGTTGCATTAATGCTAATAAATGGTTATGCAGTCTCCTTTAAAGAAAGGTTTTATTTTATCACTGATACACATGGATTAGAGATAACAAAACTCAAAATGGATGGTAATAGCTTCTATTTGAAGCTTGATACAATTGAAGGGCATGTCTTTTATGCCAAGGTTGACGAGAGTATTTTGTGGCACAAAAGATATGGTCATTTCAACTTAAAGTCTTTAAAGTTTATGCATAATGCTGATATGGTAGATGATATGCCTGAAATCCATGTTAGTGACCAAACTTGTGATAGCTGTGAGCTTGGGAAGCAATATCGACAACCATTTCCTCAAAGTATATCCAAAAGAGCCACTCACAAGCTAGAGTTAGTCTATTCAGACATCTGTGGACCAATGAGCACATCTTCATTAAGTAATAATCTGTATTTTATTCTCTTTATTGATGATTTCAGTAGGATGACTTGGGTTTATTTTCTGAAAACCAAGTCACAAGCACTTTCTATGTTCAACAACTTTAAGAAAATGGTGGAAACTCAATGTGGTCAAAAAATTAAAAAGCTCAGAACTAATAATGGAGAAGAGTATACTTCAAAAGAGTTCGGTGTTTTCTGTCAAGAAGCTAGAATTATACATCAGCTGATAGTTCCATACTCACCATAGCATAATAGAGTTTCAGATATGAAGAATATGACTGTGATGGAGATGACAAGGTGCTTTCTGTTTAAAAAGAAGCTACCAAAGTTTCTATGGGCTGAAGCTATAAACACTTCAGTTTACTTACTCAACAGACTACTAATAAAGTCTGCTTAAGACAGAACACCATTGGAGACATGGTTTGGTATTAAGCCTACTGTCAAACATCTCAAAGTGTTTGGATCATTATGCTACTTTCATGTGCCATCTTCCAGAAGAGGGAAACTTGATGAAAGAGCTGAAAAAGGAATTTTATTGGGATATACAACAGAATCTAAAGGTTACATAATATACAATCTGAGTGCAGTTAAAGTTCAAATTAGCAAAGACATTCATTTTGATGAGAATTCTTGTTGGAAGTGGGACTTTAAGGAAGTTGATCGCACAACCATGAATGCTCTTGAACTGGCAGTAGGAGGAACTGGAGATCAACCAAACATTGAAGGAACTTCATATACAACAATACTTAAGGTGAGATCTTTGTCTGATGTATATGAAAGATGTAATCTGGTACATGCTAAGCCTACAAGCTACACTGAAACTACAAGATTTCCAGCTTGGATTGATGCTATGAAGTAAAAAATTGATTCCATTGAAAGAAATGAAACCTGGAAATTGACAGAACTTCCTCAGAACAAAAAGAAAATTGTGTAAAGTGGGTTTTCAGAACCAAATTCAATCCAGATGGTTCAATTTTCAAACACAAGGCTAGATTGGTTGTTAAAGGCTTTACTCAAGTTATTAGAGTGTATTATGGCGATACTTTTACACCAGTTGCTAGGCATGATACCATTAGACTTCTACTTGCACATGGGGGTCAAAAGGAATGGAAAGTGTATCATTTAGATGTCAAGTCTGCATTTCTGAATAGGATACTCCTTGAAGAAATCTATGTTCAGCAACCAGAAGGCTTTGTAGTTACTAGTCATGAACACAAAGTATATAAGCTACACAAGGCTTTTTATGGCTTGGAGCAAGCACCAAGGGCCTGGTACAGTAGAATTGATACTCATCTGATTCAATTGGGATTCAAGAGAAGTGAAAATAAAGCTATTTTGTATTTGAAACAAGATGAAGATGGTCTACAACTGGTAATTTTACTTTATATGGATGACATGTTAGTGATTGATAACAATGTTAAATTGCTGGCAGAATTCAAAAGAAAAATGCAAGATGTTTTTGAAATGTTTAATCTTGGCATTATGAACTACTTTCTTGGGATGGAAATACATCACTGCAGCTCGAGTATCCTTGTTTCACAAATAAAATACGTTGTTGATATACTCAAGAGATTTAAGCATGAATCATGCAAAGAAGTAGCAACTCCATTGGCATAAAATGAGAGATGGTGAAAAACTTGAAGAACCCTCTGCATATAGAAGTTTAATAGGTAGCCTACTATACTTGACAGCAACCAGACCTAACTTGATGTTCCCAGCTGGTTTACTGTCAAGGTTCATGAGCTCACCAAGCAATGTTCACATGGGAGTTGCCAAGAGGGTGCTGAAGTATATTAGAGGGATAATCGATCCTGGAATCTTGTACTCAAAGTCAGGAGGAGTAAAATTAAATGGATATGCAGATAATGACTAGGCAAGGAGTGTTGATGATATGAAAAGCACTTCTGGATATGTTTTTACAACTGGTTCAGGTGTAATCTGTTGGAATGCTAAAAAGCAAGAAGTGGTGGTACAATCAACAGCTGAAGCAGAGTATATTTCCCTACAGCTGCTGCAAATCAAGCAATATGGTTGAACAAGTTGCTTGCTGATCTAGGCCAAGAACAAAGCTCACCAACTGAGCTTTATTGTGACAACAAGTCTGCCATTACTATTGCTCAAAATCCGGTTCAACATGGGAGAATCAAGCACATCAATGAGAAATTTCACTCCATAAGAGAAGCTGAAAAGAATTTACTTTTAAAGCTTCATTACTGTCCAACCAATATACAACTTGTTGATATAATGACTAAAGCACTCCCTAAATCAAGGCTAGGATTTCTAAGGATGAAACTTGGTTTGTCCAAGGCAAATCTCAAGGAGGAGTATTAGAATTTATAAGAATCTGATTCTGAAGATAGCTATCAGACTTAGTCTTTGGATTTATTTTTTCGTGACAGAGTTTGTTGCAAGTTTTGCTATCATTCTGCTATTAATAATAATCCAATAATCTCTTATGTTTGTTGAGAATTTTTAGCATTTTGAATTTGATTGCAAGCATTTAAATAGATATTTTTAATTTATAATATTATTATCTTTCAGCTTTAACTTTCTCTCTTTTAGAATTCTATGCATTTGTTATTTATTCATTTAAACTACAGATTTAAAGAGTCACAAGCAAACGTCCTTAAGACTCACCGGAATATTTGACCGCCCGTCTATCACCCAGTAGAGGCTTTGGGAAAATCTTGATGCTCTCATTATCAACATCAAAATGATGGGATTTTTTTTTCCAAAATTCAACAATGAATAGCGCCATTCAAAAAAAAAAAAAAAACCCAAACTCTATGAATCAGTCTCCGAAATAATATATATCATGTTTACCATTACCAACAAGACACGACCAAAGAAACTTGTAATGGGGCGATTTTAAAGAATCAAAAGCCAAATAAAAACTTAAGGGTAAAGACCAGAACTTAGAGTCTATGAACAGGGTAAGAAATCTTATTAATTGCTGGCTTGTTGGATTACAAATAAAATACTTTACCCCATTATCATCGTCATGTCAGGAATACATGCGAGGGACAACTGCCCCACATTAAAAGGGAACAAGAGAAGTGAAATGATTAAATATAAGATGGACTTGTAACCTAGGCTTTTTGAGTAAAGTTGTGTCCATACTTGTATGTAAGTGTTAGGCTTCAGCCTTCACAAGTTTCTACTAGAACGGATTAAGAGTTGGTACATAAATTGTTACTTTATTCATTGCTTGGTTGGTCCTCACTAATCTCATACAGTCTTATTTATATTTTTAAGGACTTACCTCGAATTTCTTGTAACTATCTGAATCGTTACTAACTGAATCAGCTAACTATCTATGATGCACATGCTAATTTCAATTCACGACATAATAAATGCCAAGCCAATGTTATGCTATAACCAATCTTTTGCTGCAACCACTTCTTTCCAAAACCAAGGTTCGTACCAGTAAGCTCTCACGTGTGCAGCCCGGGTGTGAGCCTTAGTGACTCCCCAATGCAGATCTCCTAAGCACATCGGTAACTACAGAGCTACTATAAACTTCTTATCAGTCATGAATTCTTTCCACCTTTGGTCACCTGGCTTCCTCAAACAAGTGGAATAGCAACGAAGCAAGCCATCACAAGACCCAAGTATTCTGATTCTAGGAACATTCAGATAGTCTAAGAAGGGGAGTGGCCATTTTTTAGAGGGACCATTTGGGATTCAGGGGTGGAAGTGTAGCCATTATTGAGCAAGAGGGAGGGCAGAGGGAGTAGGATTACGAGTGAAGGTGGAGTGTACGAGGGAAACAAAATTTAAGAAATAAAAACCATACCTGCTTGCATAATTTCAGCTTCGTCTTGCTGGTAAGATATTCTAAATCTTTAAAATGGTTGGATAAAAACCCAGATCTGTTTTTGGAAATATATTCATTTGATAAACAGTGAGAGGATCAGAAATATAGTCATTGCAGGATATATAAGCAAAAGGCCTGAAGGATTATAATCAAGATCGAACATTTTTGCAGCCTGCCAAAAATCAGAATCCTGATGGAAATGATTCCAGAGAGTACATAAGCATTTGGAATTTTTTTATTCTGGATGAAGACTAGGAATCATAAAGCAGTTCAGTATCTAGGTGCAAAAATAGTCTTTCAGAATTCAAGGTATTGCTAAATTGATCATGTACATTACAAGCTATATTAAAAAGAGAAATGGAGAAAAGTCCAGGGTGAAGTATCACACGCAGAACACAAAATACTGTCAAGAAGAGATGTCAACTTGCAGCTCACACAGAACATGAAGGCAGTGCTGTAAGGATTGCTTTGCTTCAACAGAAACATGCTTGCAGAACTTTGAACTTTCACTCATGATCCTTGTTGCTATCTAATTTTTGACATATGTTTTGATAAATTTTTAAAAATAAAAACAAAAAATAAAAGCGATAACATAGAGCATGAGGGCTAATATTAAGGAAGCAACATGTTGAGGAGATAATTATTGAATCATATATAATTACTGCAATATAAAATACCATAGATATATGATTTGATTTGTGATGTTTATGAAAAATAATCACTACAATATAAAATACCATATATATAGGATTTGTTAGTACTGGTTATGGAATACAATCTCTGCAATATGAAATACTATATATATAGGATTTGTTGGTGTTGGTTATAGAAGACAATCTCTGCAATAATTATTGCAATATTTCCTTGAATAGCACATATAGAGATTTTTTATATAAGTGAACCTCTAGTCATAATAAAAAGAAGGAGAAAATTTGGAGGAGAGCAATTTTAAGACAAAAAAATTAGGGCATCCACAAAACCCTAAACCCATATCTTTTAAGTCAACCGGCTGCACACTCTCCTTTGAAAAAACAAAAAGAGCCACCACCCAAGGAAGCCCTCTTCCTTCTCCTTTCAGCTGACAAAGCTCCCCTGCACTCTCTTTTCCCTGCCGCCAACCAAACAAACCAAGAGCTAACCTCTAAACCACAACAGCCACACATTGTCCCCACACACTTTGCCTCTAGCTGCTGCCTTGCAAGTAAGTCTTGCAAACTTTGAGAATATATTCACATGGTTTCTTGTTTTTAATTGCGATTAACTGTGATACTTGTGTTTTTTGACAAAAAAATATAAAAAAATATTTTTGTGTGTTGCATTTAGCCAATACCATAACATGTTTTTTTAATGTCTTAAAAAAAAAACAAATATTTGAACTTTCAAAAATGTGTTTTCGCATGGATTTCTTAAACACAACAAAAAAATTATTTTCTTGCATTTCTGGATTTTACAACATGTTTGTAAAACTCCAAAGGGTATTGGCTAATATTCCAAAAAATACAAAAATCTTATTTTGGGGGGAATTCATTTATTATTCACCGTTAATGTTTGGATAAAGAAATCTCAAAAGGATGAATATCCAAAATATTATTGGGAATAACTTGTTATTATTCACTGTTAATATTTGAATAAAGAAACCCTAAGTGGTAAATATCCAAAATAATTTTCTAGGAATAATAAGTCATCAAACATCCTTGAAAGAAGCTTTGATTATAATCGAGGACATTTTAATTTTACTCCACGATTTACGAGCCGTGAGAATATAAAACACTAAGGCAAAAATAGGCTTTTAAAGCACCTTGAATTTCCTTAGATTTCTAATTTTTTTTGTCCCTTCTCCTTGTGATTTACGAGTCGCAAAACTCTTGAAATACTAAGGGAAAAATGAGCTTCCAAAGCACATGGAATCTCCTTAAATTTCTATCATAATAAATTTAGTTTGAATCAAACATAGGAAAATTGATGGGATTACAAAACATCAACACTGTAGCAATTATAAAGTAAACCAAACACTAAGCAGCTTACCTTAGATAGGGCGTAGTAGGGGTGCTAATACATTTCCTTTACGCAACCAGTCCCTTGCCTTAGAATCTATGAAAGACCAGTTAGGGTTTCTAGTGACCAAAATACTAGGTGGCGACTCTAAAAAACCAATCAAGCAAAACAATAAACGAAAAAATCATCATCGAACGCCACGCGGGTGACGTGTGACAATCCTGAAAGACAAGATAAAAATAAAAAAAACAAATTAGTGCCGCAAATTTTCACATTCACTACACTATCTGTTAAACGTAATAGAGACCCTTAATGAAATTTTGATTCTTAAATCAGTAAGAAATAATCAGAAAATCCGCACAACACTACCCTCAGAAATTTCATTAGCAGCTACTGTGAAACAAGCAAAGAAAACCATGTTTGAACTGATTTTGCCGGAACCACCAAAATGTTTGGCATAACAGAATAATTGTTAAGAGTTGCCTATTATATGGAAAAATGATAATCCTAATCAAGTCAATACTGAGTGTTTTTATTGAATATAAATGCTACTAATCAGTGTAATTTACCTTGACATAAACATTCCAATTCTGTTGCTCTTGTAGTTGGCAACCAGAAACGGATTAGGTTCGAAGTAAGAACAGCTTGGAAGCATCAAATTTGTGTAGTAGAAGAAAATTTTGATCAAAATCCTGCCAAGAATACACAAGGAATTAATAACATAGCATGAAAGGCCTTTCCCTGGAATTGTTATCAAGAACTTAATAGGTAACATTTCAATTGTAATACCTCTTTCAAGTTGGATGGATGTGATAATAAAAAGGAGAGACTGTTTTGTTCAATTGATCCAGCAGTGGAGCAATCTTTACTCCAGAAAGGGTCAGGACACAGTATGTACAGTAACTGAAAATGGCAGGCTCCCTTCTGGAGTAGGTTGGAGCTTTGAGCAGTACTTGATGATCAATTCTCTCAAGGAAGTGAGGTGCTGAAGCCCTTGGCAGTCCAGAGATTTCAAGTTCGGAAGATAATGGATTCCAAGAGAGGTGAGGGTTGAGGGTAGGAGCATACCTTCCTCAGGGAAGGATTTCACTTCTTCACATGCACCGAAACAGAAGCGAGAAAGAGAAGGGAATCTTTGCAAATTCCATTGCTTCCGGCCAGCAAGCAGTTTTTTGCACCCTTGGATCTTAAGTGATTCTAGCTTGGAGGACAAACAAACTCCCGGAAATGACTCAATTTCATCACAGTGATACATTTCGAGTTTCACCAGGGAAGGGAAGGAGCAATGGATTGATTTCAGTTTTCGGCAATGATGTAACGAGAGCTTTTCCAAATGTGGGCTCCGACACAGCACGGAACTACAGGTAGATTCAGAATTGCTGCAAGGTTCCTCGTCTACACAGAGAGATTCGAGGTCTGAGCATATCCCGATGTTAAGTTGCTTTAACCCGAGGAACAACGGTAGTGGGAACCACTTGATTGAAACACCAACGATATCAATGTTTAGTAAAGTGGTGGAATCACAACCCAATTTCCCCATTTCCTGCGGTAGGAATTGCAAGGCTTGGAATGAGAAAAGTTTGAGACTGTACCTAGAAGAACTCAGTTTCTCTAGCTTCACCTCTGCAGAGTCATTCGATAACATCATTTTATTAATGGTTGGAGACTTTGGAATTGAAAGCACAAGCTGCGGGCATTCTTTGATCTCGAGTTCCTTTAAAGGAGGAAGGTGGCAGGGCAGGGCTCTTCTTAGCTTGGGACATTCTCTTATCTGTAGCACTTCGAGGCTAAGGATAAGCTTTTCTGTCATCATATGGTATCCATTTGTGTCATTGCTGCATCCTTTCAAAAATTAATTTTCGAAGGGATTCGAATGGATTATTTGTGGAAATGCACCTTCCATAGAACTCATGACCGATAACCTCAATTCCATCCAATGCTTTGATCAAGAGTGTTCTTAGAGACGATAGTTGACCAAGTGATGGTAAGAAGCCGCAGTATTTAAATTTAACGAGGCTCAAATATACAAGTTTTGAGAAATTAGAGTCTCCTACCCATTTTGGAAGTATGTCACCCCCATAACCAGCAATTGATAGTTCTTCAACATCTTTATGAGGTTGTAATTGCTCAAGGATGCATTGTTGATGCGGTGAATTACCAGTATCAACACTCCATACCAAGCTTAATGCTTTAATGTTACTCTTGCCCCCCAAATTTGCAGCCGAAGCATCTTGAGCATCAAGAACATTTTGAAGTTTCCAAATACGAAGTTCTCCCTCCAAATATGCGAGCTGTCCCAACTCCTTGATGTTGGACGATTCATGCGTCCCCACAAAAAAATCAGTCAACAATTGGAGCCTTTTCAGTTTTCCTATCTGTGGTGGCATCTCTTGCAATCCTGTTTCTGTAATATTGAGATGATACAAGTTGGTTAACGTCATCATTTTGGTCGGTAGCCCAACAAGAGTTTTGCACCCACACAAGATTAATGTTTGCAAATTGTACGAGGCACAAAGCATTTCAGGCAGCCTGTCCATTGATGTCCTGGAGAGATCTAGAAACCGTAGATACTTCAAGTTGCCAATTGAACACAGCAGTTGATCTGCATTATCATACCCGGACAAAGATAACACTCGCAGCCGCTTGAATATTGGCAACAAATTATGAATTTCCTCGCTATTAAAGCCTCCATTAGACCACCCCCTCTTTGACATTGACATAAAAGTGCGCAAATTTTGAACTTCATTAATGCCGCTGACACTCTTTAGGTCTTCATATCTTGTTATCGCATATGATAGATAACGAGTCTTGCTTGAAAGCACACGTAAATCATTATCATCATCATCCAAACTAAAGGAAAAATCTCCACACATAAGTTTTGCCAAGTCATTTGTATGGTTATGCATGACAAAGTCCGGAGATTGGTCATCGATTTGTTCAAAGAACGACCTCGATACAAGATCTTGAAAATACTCGTATCCTAGTTTCATCTTCATACTTCCATCATGGTGGACTATAAAACCTTCAGCCATCCACAAAAGGACTAGTTCTTCTTTTGTAAATACATGACCCTTAGGAAGAATTGCACTGTAAGCAAAGCATCGTTTTAGATATGATGGCAAATGATCATAGCTTACTCTTAGAGCAGGAAGAACGTCTTTAATACGCTGATTCCAAAATTGCTCTTCAAGATCTCTGTCCACTCCTTGACATCTGTTTGGGACTTCTTATCCTACAGAACATGGCGTATAAAATTTAATGATAAAATTTGAGTATAATTAAATGATCAAATTATAAATTATAAATATTTTAAAATGATAAAATTGATAAAAATAATAACTTTTGAATTTAATTTAAAAAACTTCTTATCCTTATTAGCGTTATTCAACTGACCTTACTGTATAAAATAGCCTATAAAATTTAATAATAAATTTAAGCATGATTTATTGATTAAACAAAAAATTATAATTATTTTTATTTGATATATAATTTAGCATGATCAAATCTTTTATTATTCATATATTCCATAAATATATATATTCTAAGCTTTCTGTATTATTTTGTTGGAACATGTTTGTAATCAACTGTTCAAATCCTAGTTTATCATAAGGTTACTCAATTCTCAATATAGTCTTGTTTGTTTGCTAGAAAATAGTTTTTTTTCTTAAATAAATTCTTAAAAAGTGAATTATATTTTTATATTTGGTAGTATCATTGAAAATAAATTAAAAATATTTTTCAGTGTGTGGTTATGTCATGAAAAATGAGCTAGAAAATATATTATTAATATTTCTTTTTCAAGTTTATTAAACTAATAAGAAACAAATCTTACAAATTAAAAAGTTGAATGAGAATGAAATTAAAAAAATATAATTTCATAAATTATCTCAATTAAAATCAATAACAATCAAAATAATGGAGATCAAATCTAACAGATAAAAAAAATTGAAAGATAATGAAATTAAAATAATAATAATTACAATTTCATAAATTATTTCAAATAAAATAAGTAAGAACCAAAAGAATGAGGATCAAATTTGATAGATAAAAAATTTCAATTAAAAAAAATAATAAGAGAAAAGCAAATAACAATCATAAAAATAAGGACTAAAGTTGATAAAAAAAAAATCAAATTCTAAGGCGTGAAAAAAAAAACTCAAAACAAAATATATAGCAATCAAAAGTTTAAGGACAAAATTTGTTAAAATCAGAAAATAATATGATATTTCTAAATTTTTCACAACTTTTAAAAAGTGTTTCCCGTCCAAAATAAAAGGAAAACACTTTCCTGGAAATCAAACCAAATTTTCCTGTAGTAATTTTCTCTATTTGCTATTGTTCACCCTCTCACATATCAATGTGGATTTTAATAGTGATTTTTTTAAAAAAAATATTCAATTTGATCTTCAAACTTTTATTTTGTGCAATTAAGCCCTTTTAGAGCCCAAATTTTAACCTAATTGCATATTTTTTTAGGAAGAATGGTTGAATTGAAAGACAAGGGCTAGAGTGCAGAATGCAGATAAAATAATTGATGTTGATTTATCTCTATCATATTTGGTTTTTATTGGAAGAAAAAGTGTAAGGTTTGGATAAGTTGCTCTCATACCAAGTCAAATCTTATAAGAAATTATTTGTATAATTTCAATTTGATTTTTATTATAGGAGGCATGTGTATATACATACAACGATTATAGTGAAAACTAAAAGAACTAGGGGTTTTCTTGTAGCAATTTTCCTTATTTGTTACTGCTTACCCTCTCATATATCACTATGGATTTTAATAGTGTATTTTTAAAAAATTAATTTGATTCTTGAACTTTTATTTTATACAATGAAGCTCTTGAGAGCCCAGATTCTAACCCATTTGCGTATGTTTTTACGAGGAAGGGTTGAATAAAAAGATAAAAGGTTGGAGTGAAAAACGCTAGTAAAATAAGTGGTAGCTTGGATATTTTTTAAAAAAGTTCATTTTAGTCCCCTATTTTTTATCTAATAGGTAGTTGGTCTTAATAATTTTCAAAAAATAAATTTTGGTATGAAACTTTATTTTCCTTATTTTTTAGCATTTTTTTTTACGAAGAAGAGAAGGGGGTCATTTAATTCCAGTTTAAAGAAAAAAAGTTGTTAGTGACGATTTCAGCCACCAAAATAGTTGATTGTTATGTTAAATGGTTCCATATAATGAGGGGGGTTAAGATTATGTGTGTTTTTTTCTTTTTTCTTTTACCTTGAACATGACTAAAAAAAATTGATCTAACCTAAGGAAGATTTTTAATTTCAAGTTTGTTGGCGGGTTTTTGCATTTTGAAGGTCAGAGAATGGTTTAACAAGGTTTGTTAGGTGTTTTGAACAACCATGCACCTTGTTTTTTCATCCACACTTGCAGCTTGATTCTCGGAGTTCCAAACGACTTGTTGTCTATTATTTTTTGTAACAGTTGGGGCAGACGACATGACTTAAGAAAAAAATAAAGGCCCACGCGTGGGTCTTTACTTAATGGACCAAACGATAGTTATATGAAAAGGTAAATAGTGTGGCGTTTTCACTGTTTAAAAATCATCATTCACATCTTATTTATCATTGTGGATTGGAGCAATGATTTAAAAAAAAAATTAATTTGATCTTCAAACTTCTTTTTTATGCGATTGAGCTCTTTTAAGCCCATATTAGCACTCAATTGCATGTTTTTTTTTAAAGAGATAATTTAATTGAAAGTCAGGTAACTGAAGTGAAGAACATGGGTAGAATAGATAATGCCTTTCAATTTTGTTTGAAAAGTATATTTAGTCCCTAGTCTTTTTTAGCTATTAGGTGATCAGTTTCTCTAATTCTAGAAAAGTTAATTTTGATATTAAACTTTATTTTTATCATTTTCAGTTCTTATTGGATGAGAGGTGAGAGGGAATCTACAAATTCTAGTATAGAGAAAGAAAAATATCGTTTTTATAATTTTGGCCATCAAAACGATAGATTTTTTCCCCAAATGATTTCATATGATGAGGAAAGTTTGAATTAGATGTTTTTTTTTAACTTTAAAGTGCATAAAAAACAAATCTAAACTCGGGATGAAATTGGGTTCAGGATAGTTTTTTATTATTATTATTATTATTTTTATTTTGGAGCGGTTTTTTACGCTTTTGGAGGTTAATGATTGGTTTAATAGGGTTATTAAGTTGTTTTTTTGGTTTTGTGTTGAAAATGGATTTTTAGAAGAAAAAAACCAGCCACTAATTTTTCAGCCACCATAGTAGTTGGAATATGAGGATTCCAGACGACACATTGCCCTTATTATTATTATTATTAAATTTGAATTGAAACGAATGACATATCGTCCGCCTCATTATCTTATAAAAAAACATCAAGGCTCGCGTAACTAGGCCTAACCTTGTAGGCCCGTGCTCGAGCCCTCTATTCATGAGTCAAAACACTTGTCATCACCTAATTTGTTTTTATATACTTTTGAATTTATTTTAATCTATATTTTTTATATATTTTTTTAAAATAATTTTTAAGTTTGTATTTTACTTATTGTGATTTTTGTTTGCTCATTTATCATTTTAAAATAGTGATTATTTTTTAATTTATTGGATATGTATAGTTTTAAGAGATTAGAATGATTTATTTATAATTTTATTATATTATATATATATATATATTAAATTTATTTTCATAAATAAAAAATATTTATTTAGTATAACATTTTTAATATGTGCACCCTTGCATAAAATGTTTTTTATTTTTATTTTATGAAATAAATCTTTTGTATGTGTCAATTTCTATTTCAAATGGATTTTAATAAATAAATTTATTAATTACAACTAGGTAAATATCATATATTGTGATATTAAATATATTGATCTATATTTATCTTTTAATTTTTTCAATTTTGTTTTTGTTTAAGAAAAAAAATTGCAAAGCCAAAATGGATTTGTTGGGGTGTTCTTTTTCTCTCTATTTTTTTTTAACTTTATTTTTTTGGTCTAGTTTTTGTCATATTGTAAAAAACATTTTTGTTTTAAAAAAAAAACAATGTTATTACCATTTAGAAAGTTCATGTACATGGTCGCAAGTTTGGTTAGTTGACTTAATTCACAAGTTTGACTAGTTTAACTGTTTTTTTAATTATTTTTTTCAACATCTCAATATTGAATTAGTATTTAATTTTACGATAGTCTATTTTTATTATCATATAGTTAAATAAAAAATAGTTCTAGAAAAAGACAAATTATAATTTTACTAGAGCTTATAACTCGATTCACAAGTTTGACGTGCTAGCCTGGGTAATCTAGTTCATAGGTTTGATGAGTTTAGCTACTGAACGAATATGAGTTTTTTTTTGTTTTTGGTTCTTTGGTTATTGAAATTTTCTTTTCATTTTTCTCTTTAATATTAAATTGGATGAGAAATAAATTGCATGATTTTTTTTTATTGCTTTCTATGGTGTTATTATTATCTTAAATAAATATCTATTTTTAGTTTGATGTTTAATTTTGTGAGCATATATTTTTATTATAAAATTAAAAAAATTATTAAATTCAATATAGTTAATAGCACGAGTTACTAAAGGAATGAGATTGATATAATATATTATTGTCTTAATAATTATTTTTAAAATATTATTTTAAAGTTTTTATAAAAAATCAATTATATTTTATTAAATATTAAATTATATTTAAATTCATAAAATTAATCCATTTAATTTGAGCTAGTTTTCTTGTAATTTAATCGTAACTCAACATACACAAAAAGCTAACTTACAAAGTTTTTAACTCATTAAATTATTTTTAATAACATAATTAAAAAATTATTTATTCTTTTAATATTTTTTATATTACAAAAAAAGAAGTCCAACCAACCTTATCACGCTTATCACGTCACAATAAATTAGTATATCCTGTTAGAGGAAGGAAATTAATAAACAATGGAACCTAATTTAGTTCCTGATATCTACTATCTAGGTTAGCTCTGTCTCCAAATACCAAGTGGACAAAGGAAAGCAAAAGTCAACAAAATTGTGCCCAAGAAACATGCACCAGGACAAATCCTGTCAGACAGGCTCTTTTCTGTAGTCCTGTCAGCCAGGCCCTAATATCACGTGCTTACTTTTGTCATACCCGGTAACGATAATGTACTTTTCTGTAGTCTTGTCAGCCGGGCCCTACTATCACGTGCTTGGTTTTGTCATATCTGGTAACGATAATGTACGTTTCTGTAGTCTTGTCAGCCAGGCCCTACTATCACGTGTTTATTTTTGTCATACCCGGTAACGATGATGTACTTTTCTGTAGTCTTGTCAGCCAGGCCCTACTATCACGTGCTTGGTTTTGTCATATCGGGTAATGATAATGTGCATTCTGTAGTCTTGTCAGCCAGGCCCTAGTATCACGTGCTTAGTTTTTTCAAGCAATCATTTCATAATTGTCGTAGGAGAGGAGCTGAATGTCGGTCTGTGTGGAGAGTGATATCTATATAAAAAAAAAACCACTGAAGACATGGCCACGTGATAGTCTTATCTACTTTTCCGACTTCTTTCCCTCCATAATAATAGAATATTGGTAGAACCAATAGTTGCAAGAGAAGATGTTTGGGTGGGGACATGGTAGAGATAAAACATCACATGGAATAAATGAGTATTTTCGCGCGGTTTATCGTTTTCACTTGTGATATTAAAAATAAACTTTAAAAAATATAAAAACATTATATTAGTATATTTTTAAATTAAAACATAAAATAAAAAGTGAGTTGAATGCTGTATGTATTTTACATGTCATATCCGTCATTTAATGTGTTGCTAGATTGGAAGATGGGAAAATTACAAGAAAAGTTAAATGGCATGCTATAACAGTGATTTTTTTTAAAAAATAATTTTTCTTCTTAATTTAATTTTTTAAAATTTAAATTTTTAAAAAACATGATTGAATTAAAATTAAAGAACAAAAATGAAAAATATAGGTAAGATAGATAATACATTTAAATCTCTATCTTTTTTCAGATTTTAATTTGTGTGTTGGACTGAGTTATATTAAATGAGTGCCAGATACTTTGAGATGCAATTCAAGTTGCTTACATGTAACATACTTGAGCCTTCCTTTATAAGCTAACTCGAGACTCAGCTCCTCTTAGAAACTAGTTTTGGAAAATATTATGGCTCGTCTTAGGTCTTGGAAAGGCAGGATTCTATCAATAGGTGGAAGATTTCGCTTATTGAAGTCTATGATGTCTAACGTTCCACTATGTAATAGTCTTTATTTAAAAATCCATTTGGCTCAACAAAGAAAATTGTCTTCAAGCAAAGAATATTCTTGTACTTGGAAGATCAATAAGGTGTATTGGGATTTTCTTACAAGGCTGAAAGGTAGAGAAGTGTGGGAATGAGATCTCTCTTGGAAAAAAAAAAAAAAACTTGATTAAATGGTTGTGGCCATATAATTATAATGTAGCAACAACTTGGATGATTTTTATAGATATAAAATATGAGCCAAAAAATAGTGGGGTGATTCCAAAAATTTTAGGATATTTATTAGCTATTTGGAGTGTGATTTGTTCAACCTTGAAGTGTGGAGGATAGTTTTTTTGTATGGATATGTTTGAAAATATAGTTGTGATTGTTTTTTAAAATGTTTTTTATTGAAAAATATATGATAAATAATATTTTTTTTATTTTAAAAAAATTATTTTTGATACCATCATATCAAAATCATTTAAAAATATAAAAAATATATTAATTTGAATTAAATAAAAAAAAATAAAAAATATTCAAATGTATTTTTAAAACACAAAAACAAACTGGAAAAGTTTCCAAAAATAATTGTCAAAAACACAAATCACACCTTTACCTTTTTACTTCGTAGTGGTTAGGATATTCTGCTTTTATGCTTAGAGTTCTTGGTCTTTATATGGTATGTGATGCTCCAAATTTAATGACTTTAGAGATGAGATCTTGGAATGACACCATTTGAAATTGGTATTTATCAAAGTGGAGAAGATTTTGTTAGAGAATAATATAAATCATATCCTGGGACCTTACCTAATAGCTTAAGCTTTTGGGTTGAATTGGTTCTTTGACATGGTATCAGAGCCTTGATGACCAAGCGGTCACGAGTTCGAATCTCACCATCCCTATTTATTTGATAAAAATTAAGCACAAGGTAATGTGGGCCTGTGCAAGTTTCAAGCCCAAAGAGTTTTCACTTGAGGGGGTGTGTTAGAGAATAATATAAATCATATCCTAGGACCTTACCTAATAGCTTAAGTTATTGGGTTGAGATGGTTCTTTGACAGATTTTGGGATTGAGAAAATGCAAGGGAAGAGGAACTATTGCATTTGGGATTCAGGGGTGGAAGTGTAGCCATTATTGAGCAAGAGGGAGGGCAGAGGGAGTGGGGTTACGAGTGAAGGTGGAGTGTACGAGGGAAACAAAATTGAAGAGATCAAAACCATACCTGCTTGCATAATTTCAGCTTCGTCTTGATGGTAAGATATTCTAAATCTTTTAAATGGTTGGATAAAAACCCAGCTCTGTTTTTGGAAATATATTCATTTGATAAACAGTGCGAGGATCAGAAATATAGGCATTGCAGGATATATAAGCAAAAGGCCTGAAGGATTATAATCAAGATCAAACATTTTTGCAGCCTGCCAAAAATCAGAATCCTGACGGAAATGATTCCAGAGAGTACATAAGCATTTGGAAATTTTTTATTCTGGATAAAGACTAGGAATCATAAAGCAGTTCAGTAACTAGGTGCAAAAATAGTCTTTCAGAATTCAGGGTATTGCTAAATTGATCATGTACATTACAAGCTATATTAAAAAGAGAAATGGAGAAAAGTCCAGGGTCAAGTATGACACGCAGAACACAAAATACTGCCAAGAAGAGATGTCAACTTGCAGCTCACACAGAACATGAAGGCAGTGCGGTAAGGATTACTTTTGCTTCAACAGAAATATGCTTGAAGAACTTTGAACTTTCATTCATGATCCTGAAAGGCAAAAGATAAAAATAGAAAAACAAATCAGTGCCGCAAATTTTCACATTCACTACACTATCTGTTAAACGTAATAGAGACCCTTAAAGCAGGAATGGATTTTTTATTCTTAAATCAGTAAGAAATAATCAGAAAATCCGCACAGCACTGCCCTCAGAAATTTCATTAGCGGCTACTGTGAAACAAGCAAAGAAAAGCATGTTTGAACTGATTTTGCAGGAACCACCAAAATGTTTGGCATAACAGAATAATTGTTAAGAGTTGCCTATTATGTGGAAATATGATAATCCTAATCAAGTCAATACTAAGTGTTTTTATTGAATATAAATGCTACTGATCAGTGTAATTTACCTTGACATAAACGTTCCAATTCTGTTGCTCTTGTAGTTGGCAACCAGAAACGGATTAGGTTCGAAGTAAGAACAGCGTGGAAGCATCAAATTTGTGTAGTAGAAGAAAATTTTGATCAAAATCCTGCCAAGAATACACAAGGAATTAATAACATAGCATGAAAGGCCTTTCCCTGGAATTGTTATCAAAAACTTAAAAGGTAACATTTCAATTGTAATACCTCTTTCAAGTTGGATGGATGAGATATAAAAAGGAGAGACTGTTTTGTTCAATTGATCCAGCAGTGGAGCAATCTTTACTCCATCAAGGGACAGGACACGGTATGTACAGCAACTGAAGAGGACAGGCTCCCTTCTGGAATAGGTTGGAGCTTTGAGCAGTACTTGATGATCAATTCTCTCAAGGAAGTGAGGTGCTGAAGCCCTTTGCAGTCCAGAGATTTCAAGTTCGGAAGATTATGGATTCCAAGAGAGGTGAGGGTTGAGGGTAGGAGCATACCTTCCTCCGGGAAGGATTTCACTTCTTCACATGCACCGAAACAGAAGCGAGAAAGAGAAGGCAATCTTTGCAAATTCCATTGCTTCCGGCCAGCAAGCAATTTTTTGCACCCTTGGATCTTAAGTGATTCTAGCTTGGAGGACAGACAAACTCCCGGAAATGACTCAATTTCATCACAGTGATATATTTCGAGTTTCACCAGGGAAGGGAAGGAGCAATGGATTGATTTCAGTTTTGGGCAATTATGTAATGAGAGCTTTTCCAAATGTGGGCTCTGACACGTCAAGGAACTAAAGGTAGATTCAGAATTGCTGCAAGGTTCCATTTGTACACAGAGAGATTCAAGGTCTGAGCATATCCAGATGTTAAGTTGCTTTAACCTGGGGAAAAATATTAGTGGGAGCCACTTGATTGAAACACCAACGATATCAAGGTTTAGTAAAGTAGTGGAATCACAACCCAATTTCCCCATTTCCGTCGGTAGGGAATATAAGGCTTGGAATGAGAAAAGTTTGAGACTGTACCCAGAAGTCAGTTTCTCTAGCTTCACCACTGCAGAGTCATTCGATAACATCATTTTATTAATGGCTGGAGACCCTGGAAGTGAAAGCACAAGCTGCGGGCATTCTTTGATCTCGAGTTCCATTAAAGAAGGAAGGTTGCAGGGCAGGGCTCTTCTTAGCTTGGGACATTCTCTTATCTGTAGCACTTCGAGGCGAGGGAAAGCTTTGCTGTCATCATATGGTATCCATTCGTGCCATTGCTGCATCCCTTCAAAAATTAATTTTCGAAGGGATTCGAATGGATTATTTGTGGAAATGCACCTTCCATAGAACTCATGACCGATAACCTCAATTCCACCCAATGCTTTGATCAAGAGTGTTCTTAGAGACGATAGTTGACCAAGTGATGGTAAGAAGCGGCAGTATTTAAATTCAACGAGGCTCAAATATACAAGTTTTGAGAAATTAGAGTCTCCTACCCATTTTGGAAGTATGTCACCTCCATAACCAGCAATAGATAGTTCTTCAACATCCTTATGAGGTTGTAATTGCTCAAGGATGCATTGTTGATGCGGTGAATTACCAGTATCAACACTCCATACCAAGCTTAATGCTTTAAGGTTACTCTTGCCCCCCAAATTTGCAACCGAAGCATCTTGAGCATCAAGAACATTTTGAAGTTTCCAAATACGAAGTTCTCCCTCCAAATATGTGAGCTGTCCCAACTCCTTGATGGTGGACAATTCATGCGTACCCACAAAAAAATCAGTCAACAATTGGAGCCTTTTCAGTTTTCCTATCTGTGGTGGCATCTCTCGCAATCCTGTTTCTGTAATATTGAGATGACACAAGTTGGTTAACTTCATCATTTTGGTCGGTAGCCCAACAAGATCTTTGCACCCACACAAGATTAATGTTTGCAAATTGTACGAGGCACAAAGCACTTAAGGCAGCCTGTCAATTGATGTTCTGGAGAGATCTAGAAACCGTAGATGCTTCAAGTTGCCAACTGAATCCAGCAGGTGATCTGCCTTATCATACCCGGACAAAGATAACACTCGCAGACGCTTGAATATTTGCAACAAATTATGAATTTCCTCGCCATTAAAGCCACCATTAGACCACCCCCTCTTTGAAATTGACATAAAAGTGCGCACATTTTGAACTTCATTAATGCCGCTGACACTCTTTAGGTCTTCATATCTTGTTATTGCATATGATAGATAACGAGTCTTGCTCGAAAGCACAGGTAAATTATTATCATCATCATCCAAACTAAAGGAAAAATCTCCACACACAAGTTTTGCCAAGTCATTTATGAGGCCATGCATGACAAAGCCTGGAGATTGGTCATCGATTTGTTCAAAGAACGACCTCGATACAAGATCTTGAAAATACTCGTATCCTAGTTTCATCTCCATACTTCCATCACGGTGGACTATAAAACCTTCAGCCGTCCACAAAAGGACTAGTTCTTCTTTTGTAAATACATGACCCTTAGGAAGAATTGCACTGTAAGCAAAGCATCGTTTTAGATATGATGGCAAATGATCATAGCTTACTCTTAGAGCAGGAAGAACGTGTTTAGCACGCTGATTCCATAAATTGCTCTTCAATATCTCTGTCCACTCCTTGACTTTTGTTTGGGACTTCAGCAGACTCCCGAGTGATCTTGCAGCTAAAGGTAAGCCATCACACTTTCTCACTATTTCTGAACGGAATGTTTCTTCAAACTGTAAGCGTGCATTGCGATTTTCTCCCCTAAATGCATATTCTGAAAACAATGACCAGCAATCATCGGCGCTCATTCGTTCCAAAGGATAAGTTGAACAAATTTGCAAGGCTGACACTACATTTGTGTCGCGTGTTGTAACCACGATCTTACTTCCTTGCGCCCCAGACTGCAGAGGTGCGAGCAAAAAGTCCCAGCCCATTTCATCATCACTCCAAACATCATCCAAGACAAGTAATAATTTCTTGCCCGTAACCTTCTTCTCGAGCTCACAGTGAACCTGATTCTCAGTCATGGTATCACAGTCTGATACACCAACCTCCTTGAGAATATCTTTTGTTAGCTTGAGAGCATCGAACACTTGTGAAACATAGGCCCATGTTTTCAAATCAAACCATTCTTCTACTGCTCTATCTTTGAAGACAGACTTTGCAAGTGTTGTTTTACCAATCCCACCCATACCGACTATGGCAATCACCTCTAAGCCTTTCATTTTTGCATCATTTGATAGCAGACGGTCCGTTATGGCTTGCTTCGCATCCTGCCTTCCATAAACAGGAGAACCACCAAGAAGAGAAGTTGTTGGCAAAGAGCGTGATTGAGGATCGTAAGATCTTTCTACTCCATCGCCCCTTATTAGATCGAGGGTATCAGCGCTTCCCTTCAATCGTTCCAGCCTCTGGAAAATTTTTTCCAAGTTTTCTGCTAACTCCTCCTCCTCCAGATTCTTGCTAAAATGAGAAATACCGCAGAACAAAAGGTTTCGCATCTGAGCACTGCGAGTTTGAGATCCAGCTTCCACCTGATCAGATGATCGAGCTTCATAATCAATTTCGTCCAACAAGTCTTCAGCTTCATAGACAGCATCTTTAATATCATCAAGCCAGTTCTTCACAGCGTCCACAGTGATCTGCTTCTCCTCAGCGTCCTCCAACAGGCCATTCACAACGTTCAGTGTTTCCGTCAACTTCTTCAGCAGTTCCTTGTCGAGCTTTCGGCGTTTGAAGAAGCCCTGAACCAGTGGAGAACCAAACTCTTTGATCAAAATATCAACGGCGCTGTTGAGAAATGCTTTTCCCATCTCAGCCGCTATAGCTTCCATGGTAGGGGTATGAGTTTGAAGAGAATATTTGGTGAAAATAAACAAAAAGGAAAGGAATATTTTTTTGTTGCAGATGAGGAGTTTGATTGCTTAGATTCTAAACACTAGAAGCATAGTGACGGCAACCGCACATACACAGAACAATCAAACGACAAGAATTTTAAAAATCACAGAAAAGTCAAACAAAAATTTAATAGTGTTTGTTTCTGTGGTGTGTGTTTTTTTAAAAAAAAAATTAACTTTTTTTTATTTTAAAAAAGTAAAACTATTATTTTTACATAAAAATTACTGTAATATCAAATAATAATTATTAAAAAAAGAAAAGGAAAGGAAAAACTCGAATCCTAATTATATGAAAATTTCAAAATTAAAAAGAAAAATAATAAAATTAACAAAAACAATATTTTCGGGTTTAACTTGAAGGACTTCTCAACTTTATTTAACGTTATCCAGCTAACTTTATTACATAACATGGGGTATAAAATTTAATGATAAAATTTGAGTATAATTAAATGATCAAATTATAAATTATAAATATTTTTAAATGATAAAATTGATAAAAATAATAACTTTTGAATTTAATTTAAAAAACTTCTTATCCTTATTAGCGTTATTCAACTGACCTTACTGTATAAAATAGCCTATAAAATTTAATAATAAATTTAAGCATAATTTATTGATTAAACAAAAAATTATAATTATTTTTATTTGATATATAATTTAGCATGATCAAATCTTTTATTATTCATATATTCCATAAATATATATTCTAAGCTTTCCGTATCATTTTGTCGGAATATGTTTGTAATCGATTGTTCAAATCCTAGTTTATTATAAGGTTACTCAATTCCCAATATAGTTTTGTTTGTTTGTTAGAAAGTAATTCTTTTAAAAAAAAAATTTAAAAAGTAAATTATTTTTTTATACTTAGTAATATCATTGAAAATAAACTGAAAAATATTTTTTCAGTGTTTGGTTATGTCATGAAAAATGAGTTGTAAAATATATTATTAATATTTTTTTTTTAAGTTTATTAAAATAATAAAAAACAAATCTTACAAATTAAAAAGTTGAATGAGAATGAAATTGAAAAAAATCTAATTTCATAAATTATCTCAAATAAAATCAATAACAATTAAAATAACGGAGATAAAATTTAACAGATAAAAAAATTGAAAAATAATGAAATTAAAATAATAATAATTACAATTTCATAAATTATTTCAAATATAATAAATAACAATCAAAAGAATGAGGACCAAATTTGATAAATAAAAAATTTCAATTAAAAAAAATAATAAGAGAAAAGCAAATAACAATCATAAAAATAAAGACCAAAGTTAATAAAATTCTAAGGCGTGAAATTAAAAAAAAAAACTCAAAACAAAATATATAGCAATCAAAAGTTTAAGAACAAAATTTGTTAAAATCAGCAAATAATATGATATTTATAAATGTTTCACAACTTTTGAAAAGTGTTTCCCGTCCAAAATAAAAAGGAAAACACTTTTATAAAAACCAAACCAAATTTTCTTGTGGTAATTTTCTCTATTCGCTATTGTTCACCCTCTCACATATCAATGTGGATTTTAATAGTGATTTTTTATATATAAAAAAATTAATTTGATCTTTAAACTTTTATTTTGTGCAATTGAACCCTTTTGGAGCCCAAATTTTAACCTAATTGTATATATTCTTAGGAAGAATGGTTTAATTGAAAGACAAGGGCTAGAGTGCAGAATGTAGGTAAAATTATTGATGTTGATTTATCACTATCATATTTGGTTTTGATTGGAAGAAAAAGTGTAAGGTTTGGATAAGCTGCTCTCATACCAAGTCAAATCTTATGAGAAAATATTTGTATAATTTCAATTTGATTTTTATTATAGGAGGCATATGTATATATACATACAACGATTATAGTGAAAACTAAAAGAACTAGGGGTTTTCTTGTAGCAATTTTCCTTATTTGTTACTGCTTACCCTTTCATTTATCACTATAGATTTTAATAGTGTATTTTTTAAAAATTAATTTGATTCTTGAATTTTTATTTTACACAATTAAGCCCTTGAGAGCCCAGATTCTAACCCACTTGCATATGTTTATATGTTTTTACGAGGAAGGGTTGAATAAAAAGAGAAAAGGTTGGAGTTAAAAACGCCGGTAAAATAAGTGGCAACTTTGATATTTGTTTAAAAAGTCCATTTTAATTCTTTATTTTTTTTATTTAATAGGTAGTCGGTTTTTATAATTTTCAAAAAATAAATTTTAATATGAAACTTTATTTTTTTAATTTTTTAATTTAATTTTTATTTTTTGCAAAAAAGAAAAGGGGGTCATTTGATTCCCTTTTAAAGAAAAAAAGTTGTTGTTAGTAATGATTTCAACCACCAAAATAATTGATTGTTATGTCAAATGGTTTTATATGATGAGAGAGGTTAAGATTATGTGTTTTTTTTTTTTACCTTGAGCATGACTAAAAAAAATTGATCTAAGGTTATGAAGATTTTTAATTTTAAGTTGATTTCAAGTTTATTGATGGGTTTTTACATTTTAAAGATCATGGATTGATTTAGCCAGGTTTATTAAGGGTTTTGAATCAAAAATAAGTTTTTAGGTAAAACAACCATGCACCTTGTTTTTTCATCCTCACTTGCGGCTTGATTCTCGGAGTTCCTGATATCTACTATCTAGGTTAGCTCTGTCTCCAAATACCAAGTGGACAAAGGAAAGCAAAAGTCAACAAAATTGTGCCCAAGAAACATGCACCAGGACAAATCCTGTCAGACAGGCTCTTTTCTGTAGTCTTGTCAGCCAGGCCCTACTATCACGTGCTTACTTTTGTCATACCCGGTAACGATGATGTACTTTTCTGTAGTCTTGTCAGCCAGGCCCTACTATCACGTGCTTGGTTTTGTCAAGCAATCATTTCATAATTGTCGTACTCGTAGGAGAGGAGCTGAATGTCGGTCTGTGTAGAGAGTGATATCTATATATATAAAAAAAACACTGAAGACATGGCCACGTGATAGTCTTATCTACTTTTCCGACTTCTTTCCCTCCATAATAATAGAATATTGGTAGAACCAATAGTTGCAAGAGAAGATGTTTGGGTGGGGACATGGTAGAGATAAAACATCACATGGAATAAATGAGTATTTTCGCGCGGTTTATCGTTTTCACTTGTGATATTAAAAATAAACTTTAAAAAATATAAAAACATTATATTAGTATATTTTTAAATAAAAAAAATAAAGAGTGAGTTGAATGCTGTATGTATTTTACATGTCATATCCGTCATTTAATGTGTTGCTAGATTGGAAGATGGGGAAATTACAAGAAAAGTTAAATGGCATGCTATAACAGTGATTTTTTTAAAAAAATAATTTTTCTTCTTAATTTAATTTTTTAAAATTTAAATTTTTAAAAAACATGATTGAATAAAATTAAAGAATAAAAATGAAAAATATAGGTAAGATAGATATTCATTTTAATTTTATTTAAAAAATACATTTAAATCGAAAGGCAGGATTCTATCAATAGGTGGAAGATTTCGCTTATTGAAGTCTATGATGTCTAACGTTCTGCTTTGTAAGTGTCTTAACGTGTTTATTTTTATATTTTAAAAGTATTTTAAAAAAAATTTAATTTTTTTATTTTTTATTAACTTTAAATTAATATGTTTTTAATATTTTCAAATCATTTTAATTTAATTATGTCAAAAATAATTTTTTTAAAATAAAAAAATTATTGACATGTATTTTGGCACGAAAAGTTATTTAAAAAATAACTACAACCACATTACCAAACAAGCTCAATAAAAACATGAATAAGCTGAATAAACAAGCTCTATATTTATTTTTTAAAGGTAACCAGTTTGAATTCTATAAACTTTATGGTTACTAGATTTTTATATGATCATTAACTTTTTAATTTTAAAACTTATAAAATTAATTAAGATAAGTATAAGTTGATCTGAATATTCATATAAATAAATAAATAAATAAAAACATGTACAAGTTTTGGGATAAAATTGTTTAGTTTTAGTTTTTACTATCTGTTGGGAGCCCCTTTCTTAAAAAAATAGGATAGGTTCTTGGTTGTGTTCGACTATTGCCTGTGGAAAAAAACAACAAAGACAGCACAGAAAAAGAGAACTTGTTTTTGAATACTTATTGTTTTAAACAGAAATCTTTTCTAAGACTATAAGAAAGATTAAATTTGTATATTTCTATGTCTTCACGTTTATATCTCTACTATTTTTATTTTATCTTGATACGGTAACTAAATATTATTTTAAATTATATTTAATACATTATTTTAAATTATATTTTGCTTATGTAAATGTTACTTAACAAACGAGGGAAGCTGGAGCAGCCATCTCATAGGGTTTCTTTAATTAATTTGTGTTGTTTTTCACCGGTAGCTTTTTAATATTAGAAATATTTTACTTGCAGAAGTGCCCTATGTGTTTTATCACACTTTCTTACCTGCAAATAAAATTCATGGATTGTGACAACTTTTATATTCTTAAAACTAATTCCTAAAACAGTAATAATTTAATAACTATACTTCAGACTAAATAATATCCCAATGTCCCAAATTCACATATATCTAAATCCCAAGAGAATTGATTTCAACGGTCCCTTTCTCTAATGAATAAAAACAGAAACTCAATAATTGAGAATAATAAATATTGGGTTTCTGTAGCACTCAATAAAAACATGTTATTGTGGAGTGGAGAATTCAGTACTTGGAAGATCAATAAGGTGTCTTGGGATTTTATTTTTATTTTTTTTTATTTTTTTTTTAGTTTAACGTGGGTGTCCGGGCCAGCTTGCACGCACCTCGACTAATCCCACGGGCCCTGAAGTTAACGACCATGTAAGTCTCCAGTGGCCATCATATGAGCAACCCAGGGCTCGAACCTGAGACCATGGAGGGAGCAAACCTCTTGGTCCCAAGCTCTTACCACTGGGCCACCACCTAGATGGTTAGGTGTCTTGGGATTTTCTTACTAGGCTGAAAGGTGGAGAAGTGCGGGAATGAGATCTACCTTGGAAGAAAAACAAATAAAACTTGTTTAAATGGTTGCGGTGATATAATTATAATGTAGCAACGGCTTGGATGATTTTTATAGATATAAAGAATGAGCCAAAAAATAGTGGGGTGATTCCAAAAATTTTAAGATATTTATTAGCTATTTGGAGTGTGGTTTGTTCAACCTTGAAGTGTGGAGGATATATATTTTTTTTTTAATAAATGTGTTCGGAAGTGTAGTTGTGATTGTTTTTTTAAATTTTTTTATTGAAAAATATACCAAATAATATTTTTTTTTATTTTTAACACCATTATATCAAAATGATTTAAAAACACAAAAAAAATATTAATTTGAATTAAATAAAATAAATAAATAAAATCAAATTTTTTCAAATACATTTTTAAAACACAAAAACAAATTGAAAAAGTTTACAAAAATGGTTGTCAAAAACACAAATCACACGTTTTCCTTTTTACTTCGTAGTGGTTAGGATATTCTGCTTTTATGCTTATTAGAGTTCTTGGTCTTTATATGGTATCTGATACTCCAAATGTAATGACTTTAGAGATGAGATCTTGGAATGACACCAGTTGAAAATGGTATTTATCAAAGTGGAGAAGATTTTGGGATTGAGAAAATGCAAGGGAAGATGAACTATTGCAATTGTTATCAAACATTTTTTAAGCCAACATATTATTGATATGAAGGTATAAAGGCCAGACGTTAAAGGGATTTTTTGGGTAAAGAGTTGCATGGATTTTTTTGATTCAATTCTTTTATCAAGGAAAAAACCATTTTAGTTAGAGAAACGGTCCTTTTATGCTCCTTTAGAGCATCTCCAATGGAAGATGCTATTTTAAAGAGGCAAATTGATAAAATAGCATTTTGAATAGTATAAATATAACTTTTTTTACCATGCATATTCCAATGAAAAAAAGCCATTTGAAAAGCTAATTTTATTAGAGTAGAATAAAGAAGTGTTTTATTTTTTTTTAATGATTTTGATGTTATTTTTTTTCCACATGGCTAGTTTTGATTGGCTTATTCTTTTGTTGGCCCCACTTGATTAGTTTTGGCTCTTTTGAGAGATATGTAGGAATAACATTTGTGGGAGAGAAAATGCATTTTAGCATTTTATTTGGCTTTCCCCTTGGAGTGTGCAAAACAAACAAAGAAAAGCCAAAATATTAGTTTTTTATTTTTGGCTATCCATTTAGCTTCTCCATTGGAGATGCTCTTAGAGGTAAAGTTTCATTTAGGGTTAGCTGTCCCGAATAAAATGCTTCATAAAAAATTCCTACATTGAAGAGATTTGTTACAAGATGATGATCTAAACTACTTATTTTGTTAAAAAGAAACTGAAACTACAAAGTATATTTTACTTCATTATGAGATGATATGGTTGTTGTCTTGGGTGGTTAATTAGTTGGGGCACCAATGGATCTTGCCTCATTCTCTAAATGATTTTCTTTTATTATGGCATGTTATGGTACTGGGATCTATGAAAAAAAAGTATGGTGTATGAATAAACAAGTATGGTGTTAATTTGTTTGTTTTTGGTATAATACGGTCCATTTGAAATGCTAGAAATAATTTGTGATTTGTTTTGGATATCTCCTTCCATAAATAAGCTAAAATGGAATATTGATGTGTCTTTAAATAGCAACTAGGACCTTCAAAAATTAGTAGGTTTCATGGGTCAACCCAGGTCAACTCGGGTCAACTTGGATTAACCCGGAAAAATTAAAAAAAAAATTAAAGTTTTAATATTTCATATAAAAAAAATCCATGTAAATATAGATTATACATATTATAAATAATGAAGTTTAAAATAATATTTTAAAAAGTTTTTTATCCCACATTAAAAAGATATTATGTTAAACTTTTAAGTTGAAGTATTTAAACTAAAAAGGTTTTTTATCCCACATTAAAAAAACATAACTTTTTTCTTTGGGAACATAAAGTATATATACTAATGGCTTTCAAATCCCACATTGAAAAAACATAAAGTTTTTCATAGGAACATAGAGTATATATATGAAATGGCTTCAAATCCCACATTGAAAAGATACTATGTTATCCTTTTAAGTTGAAGTATTGAAACCAAAAGGTTTTTTATCCCACATTGAAAAAACATAATTTTTTTCTTGGGAACATAGAGTATATATATACTAATGGGTTTAAAATCCCACATTGAAAAAACATAAGTTTTTTCATGGGAACATAGAGCATATTTATGAAATGGCTTCAAATCCCACATTGAAAAGATATTATGTTATCCTTTTAAGTTGAAGTATTTAAACCAAAAGGTTTTTTTATCCCACATTGAAAAAACATGATTTTTTCTTTGGGAACATAGAGTATATATACTAATGGGTTTCAAATCCCACATTGAAAAAACATAAATTTTTTCATGGGAACATAGAGTATATATATGAAATGGCTTCAAATCCCACATTGAAAAGATATTATGTTATCCTTTTAAGTTGAAGTATTTAAACCAAAAGGTTTTTTATCCCACATTGAAAAAACATGATTTTTTTCTTGGGAACATAGAATATATATATACTAATGGGTTTAAAATCCCACATTGAAAAAACATAAGTTTTTTCATGGGAACATAGAGTATATATATGAAATGGCTTCAAATCTCACATTGAAAAGATATTATGTTATCCTTTTAAGTTGAAGTATTTAAACCAAAAGGTTTTTTATCCCACATTGAAAAAACATGATTTTTTCATTGGGAACATAGAGTATATATACTAATGGGTTTCAAATCCCACATTGAAAAAACATAAATTTTTTCATGGGAACATAGAGTATATATATGAAATGGCTTTAAATCCCACATTGAAAAGATACTATGTTATCCTTTTAAGTTGAAGTATTTAAACCAAAAGGTTTTTTATCCCACATTGAAAAAACATGATTTTTTCCTTGGAAACATAGAGTATATATACTAATGGGTTTCAAATCCCACATTGAAAAAACATAACTTTTTTCATGGAAACATAGAGTATATATATGAAAGGGCTTCAAATCCCATATTGAAAAGATAATATGTTATCCCTTTAAGTTGAAGTATTTAAACCAAAAGGTTTTTTATCCCACATTGAAAAAACATGATTTTTTCCTTGGAAACATAGAGTATATATACTAATGGGTTTCAAATCCCACATTGAAAAAACATAACTTTTTTCATGGAAACATAGAGTATATATATGAAAGGGCTTCAAATCCCATATTGAAAAGATAATATGTTATCCCTTTAAGTTGAAGTATTTAAACCAAAAGGTTTTTTATCCCACATTGAAAAAACATGATTTTTTCCTTGGAAACATAGAGTATATATACTAACGGGTTTCAAATCCCACATTGAAAAAACATAACTTTTTTCATGAAAACATAGAGTATATATATGAAAGAGCTTCAAATCCCATATTGAAAAGATACTATGTTATCCATTTAAGTTGAAGTATTTAAACCAAAAGGTTTTTTTATCCCACATTGAAAAAACATGATTTTTTCCTTGGGAACATAGAGTATATTTACTAATGGGTTTTAAATCCCACATTGAAAAAACATAACTTTTTTCATGAAAACATAGAGTATATATATGAAAGAGCTTCAAATCCCATATTGAAAAGATACTATGTTATCCATTTAAGTTGAAGTATTTAAACCAAAAGGTTTTTTTATCCCACATTGAAAAAACATGATTTTTTCCTTGGGAACATAGAGTATATTTACTAATGGGTTTCAAATCCCACGTTTCAAGCAGGCACTCAGATATGAGTTGGGTGTTTCACGCATTTAAACCCTGACCAATAGTCTTAGGGTAAATCGCTAATTCCCCACTTAACTTAAAGTTTGTGTGTGCTTTTCAAAATTAAGGCAAGTGATGCATGAAACAATTATATACAATGCATGAATAATATGCGTAAAAAAAAAAAAAAAAAAATACGCAAATAAAACGAAGGGCATATTAACAATAAACACACAAAAAACCAACAAATCAGACAAAAACAAAGCTTAGTCTACAAGGTCCCCAGTGGAGTCGCCATTCTGTCGCACCCCAAAAAATCCACATATCGCGGGTCCGACTGGCGAAAATTTTTTATTTATTTTTATTTGGTTCTTTGGAGTCGCCACCTAGTATTTTGGTCACTAGGAACCTAACTGGTCTCAGAGATCGGGTACGGAGACTGGTTGCGTAAAGGGAAGGTATTAGCACCCCAAATACGCCTTACCTAAGGTAAGCTGCATTGTTTTATTGTCTGATAAAAAAAAACTAAAGTGTTATTGTGTTTTCCTAGTTGTTGGTCTGTCTATGGTTCAAGAAAAATCCTCCTCAGTAAGGAGGTCTTTATCTTATCGGGTAAAAAAAAAACCTAACCGTTCTAACGTCCATACCAAAATTTTATTAATAATATTTAGGAATACGTTTTACGTATAAATTCGTAATCCCAAATATTAAAAGAAAACAAAAAGATTTTTTTAGAATTTTTGAAATATTGGCCTAGTTCTCATGGCTTGAATAAACTGGTTATTAAAGCCAAAATGCATGTTAATACATATATTGTTTTGAAAATTTTCTTTGTTGTGTGAAAATATGATGTTATAATATTTATGTATATATATTGGAGAGACTAGGCCGTATTTTAAAACAAAAAAAACAATTTTTTAGAAAATATTATTTTTTTTATGCTTTGACGAAAATCGGGTATTTTAATACTGAGCTTGTATCCTTACGGTATAAAAATACAAACCAAAATTAAACCATTTTGATAAAAATATGCAGAAAAATCAACAACATTTTTAGGGACTTTTTAGAAATTTTTTGAAAGCAAAAAACATTTTTTATTCTGAAAATATTTGATATTTTGACGAAAACCGGGTATTTATAACACTGGTTTTGTATCTTTACAGTATAAAAATACAAACCAGAAATAAAACATTTTTGACAAAAAAATATGCAGAAAAAAAAATCACAATATTTTTAAAGATTTTTTTTTTATATTTTTTTATATAAATATATTTTATATATATATAACACATATACACACATATATATATATATTATAATAATATATAATATATTATAGGGCTGGGCCGGCCCAAATAAATGGGCCAGGCTCAGCCCAAAAAAAATAAAATAAAAGGGGCCGGGCCGGTCTCGGCCCGCAATGATATTGGGCCGGTCTCGGCCCGTAACTAATGTGGGCCGGTCTCGGCCCGTAACTTCTACAGTCTGGGCCAAGACCGGCCCAGACTTACAAGGCTGGGCCAGCATCGGGCTGGCCCAGTGCCTTAAAACCCAGCGGGGGGGGAGAATTATTTTTCTCCCCCCCCGCCTCCTGCATGCAACATGCAGGAGGCCAGGCGAAAACAAAAGAAAAAAAAATGCAAAGGGGGAGGGGATGTGCACCTGGCATGGAGGCGACCGTTGGTGGAGCTGCGGTGTCGTGGCCTCGAGGACGGCGGCGCTGTGGTGTTGCTGCGGCGGAGAGAACAGATTTCCTTCCTCTTCCCCTCTTCCTTTCCTTCCTTTCTCTTTGTTTTCTGTTTTCTTTTCTTTTTGTTTTTCGTTTTATTCTTTTCTCTTCCCCTCTATCTCGCTGGTTCTATCTCTCTCTTCGGTCTCATCCCTCTCTCTTCTTTTTTTTTTCTCTTCTCTCTCTTCGGTTCCCTCTCTCTCCTCTCGGCCTCTCTCTATTTATAAGCAAAAAGGAAACGGTTAGTGCGCCTTCAATCACGCAACGGCTGGTCGGCCACTCTTGCTTTCGGTGGTGGTGGTGGGGGCGAGGAGAGAGAGAGAGGCGGGAAGTTTTTTTGAAAAGAAAAAAAAAAAGGTTTTGTCTCTGTTTCCGCGGGGGAAAGGAAGAAGACGAACAGTGTCGTTCAAAACGACACCATTCTGTCTTCTTCTTTTTATTTTATTTTATTTTATTATTATATATATATATGAAACGGCGTCGTTTTGGATAAAACGCGCCGTTTCATTTAAACGGGTCAAACTTCAAATCAGTCCTCCAAATCGGTCCCTGCCCCTCTTGTTGGCCGCCTTTTTTATTTTGGTCCTTGGCATCTGATTTATGCAATTTAGCCCTCAATTGATTAATAAACTTTCAATTTCTTCAATTAGGCCCCTGAATCGAAAAAATAGCAGCCCCTCCATTTACGCGCCTCTTCCAATTTGGTCCCTGGCTTCGGATTTTCTTAATTAAATCCCTAATTGGCCCTTAAACTTCAATTTTTATGCAATTGAGCCCCTGATTTGACCCAATAAATTCCTAAAAAATATATTTTGGCCCCAGAACTTAAATTTCTCCAAATTAAAGCCCAAATTGACTTAAAAATTAATTTTTCTTGCAATCAAATCTTCTATAAATTCAAATAAAAATCCAATTAAGTCCATAAAAATCCAATTAAGTCCATAAAAATCCAAATTTGGGCTTTTCTCCTCAAAATTCAAATTTTCCTTCTCAATAGGGCTTTCATCCTTCAAGAATATACCGTCAAAAATTTAATCCTTGTATTTTTGAATTCCTTGACCAATTTTCTGACTGTTTTCCGGGCGCTTCTGCCTCCGGTTATTTTTCTAACCTCTTTTGGCTATTTATTTTATTTTTCAGGGGGACCCAAAAATGGGTTACAACAGATGCCCCCTCTTTATAATACTTACGGAGCCTGGGTTTTGCGCAGTAAGTGTTATAAAGATAAACCCAAAACGGAACTCCCGAAACTGATCTGGTCGAAGCTTGATTGATCTGAAACTTTGTCCTTTATAACAATCCTCCTTAGCCCAAAAAAAAACATGATCGAAACTTAGTCATCTCGAGATCCTTATCCAGCGATCCTCTGAACTCTTATTTTAGTTTGATCAACATGGAAATCCATCCGAGATCCTATCTAGTGATCTTCTTTACTCATAAACAATACAAAAAATGTGTGTGTGGTCTCATTATGATGGGTGACCTGCCCAAGTGGAAAAGAGAAAGAGTGGTCTCATTCTTTGGGTGACCTACCCAGGGGAAAGGATGGCCTCATTATTATGGGTGACCTACCCAGGTAAAAAAAAAATGGAGAATGGTCTCATTCTTATGGGTGACCTACCCAGAAAATATGGTCTCATTGTGATGGGTGACCTACCCAGAAAATATGGTCTCATTGTGATGGGTGACCTACCTAGAAAAAGGAAGAGTGGTCTCATTCTTTGGGTGACCTACCCAGGGGAAGGAATGGCCTCATTCTTATGGGTGACCTACCCAGATAAACAAAAAATGGAGAATGGTCTCATTCTTATGGGTGACCTACCCAGAGAAGTATGGTCTCATTGTGATGGGTGACCTGCCCGAGGAAAAAAAAAGGAGGAGTGGTCTCATTCTTTGGGTGACCTACCCAGAGGGAGAAAATGTGATGAAGTGGTCTCGTTGTGATGGGCGACCTACCCAAATAGAAAGAATATGAAGTGCGGTCTCATTGTAATGGGTGACCTACCCCAAAAAATAAAAAATAAAAAATATGGAGAAAATGATCGCGTTGTAATGGGTGACCTACCCAGAAAAATGTTGGTGAGGGCTCAAAGGCGCACTCGAAAAGAGGTAGGGTTTAGAAAACGCACTACCCGAGAAGTGAGGGCTCAAACGGCGTATTCAAAAAGAGGTAGGGTTAGAAAACGCACTACTCAAAAAGTGAGGGCTCAAACAGCGCACTCGAAAAGAGGTAGGGTTATAAAACGCACTACCCAAAAAGTGAGGGCTCAAACAACGCACTCGAAAAGAGGTAGGGTTAGAAAACGCACTACCTGAGAAATGGTGATGAAATCCCGACCTGACAAATGTTGAAAGCAATATATTATGGTTAATATGCATGTATGTTTTTGTTACCTATCTTGGAAACATAGGTCCCCCTTTCGTCGTAAACCTCTTCGCTCTTGTTTCAAGCTTTTCTCATGAAACGAAATATCCTTCATATCCTTTTAGTGAAGAGATCTCTAATTCCTTATGGGACCCTTTCTTGCTCCATTGAGTTTTGCGCCAAAGGCAAAAATTGGTTTTGTTCATGAAAACATGAAACTTTTGATGCCATTAGCAAATTTTATAAAAGATGCTTTTTTAGAAGTTTTTATTATGATATCCCTTTTGGGCTTGGGTTTACTATGGACCCTTATGTGCATTTCGTGCACCTTTTGCCCCCTAGTGTGATGTGCAAGTAGATTTGATTTGGTTCACCAATTGATGGAGTCCTCCTCTTAGTCATGCCAAGAAAAAGTTCTTTTGAGAAAAAATGCTATGAGATCATGTGTTATATAAAAGGACTCTTTACAAAGAGAATTCATGGCCGAAATTTATTTTTATTGACTGGGAAATTATGAAATACATCAAGCGTAGTATTTCTTTACAGAGTCGGAATTCACAGGCCTAGCTAGATCTTCTCCATCCATTCTAGACAGCAACAAAGCTCCTCCTGAGAATGCTTTCCTCACCACGTACGGCCCCTCGTAGTTAGGTGCCCATTTACTCTGATCTTCTCCAGGTAAAGGTAATATTTTTTTTAGTACAAGATCTCCTTCGTGGAATCCTCGAGGTCGAACCTTCTTGTCATAGGATTTAGCCATCCTTCTTTGGTAGAGTTGATGATGACAGATCGCGGCTATCCTCTTTTCACTGATCAGATTCAACTGTTCATATCTAACCTTTGCCCATTCTACCTCTTCCAGCTCAGAGTCTAACAACACTCTTAATGATGGGATTTCCACTTCTAAAGGCATCACCGCCTCCATTCCATATACCAACATGTACGGGGTGGCTCCTGTTGAGGTTCGAACTGCAGTGCGATATGCATGAAGGGCAAATGGCAACATCTCATGCCAATCCTTATAGGTGACTACCATCTTCTGAATAATCTTTTTGACATTCTTGTTAGCAGCTTCTACCGCACCATTCATCTTTGGTCTATATGGCGAAGAATTGGAATGCTTGATTTTCCATTTAGTGCAGAGCTCTATTATCATCTTGCCGTTGAAATTCTGGGCGTTATCGGTTATAATCTTTTCCGGTGGACCATACCGACATATCAAATCTCTCTCAATAAATTTCTTCACCACTTTTTGCGTCACATGAGCAAATGACCCAGCTTCTACCCATTTTGTGAAGTAGTCGATAGCCACGAGAATAAACCTATGACCATTGCTGGCTTTTGGGTTTACTGGTCCAATTACATCAATTCCCCACATCGCGAAGGGCCATGGAGATGTTAAATTAAACAGAGGAGCCAGAGGAGCATTGATTTTGTCACTGTATACTTGGCACTTATGACATTTCCGGACATAATCGATACAATCCTTCTCTAACGTCATCCAGAAGTACCCGGCTCTTTGTATCTTCCTGGCCATCACATGTCCACTAGCATGAGTTGAGCAAATCCCTTCATGGACTTCCCGTACTGTGCTTTTTGCCTCAAATTCATCCAAACATCTCAACAAAGTCCCGTCAGATGATTTCTTATACAAAATCTCCCCATCAAGATAAAAATCCATTGCCAATCTTCTCAAGGTCTTTTTGTCGATTTTGGATGCCCCCATGGGATATGCCTGATTTTGGATGAAATTCTTGATATCATAGTACCACGGGTTTCCATCCACTTCTCTTTCGACTGAGCAACAATGAGCAGGGTTATTTCTGATATTGATGTGTACTGGCTGTACCTTGTGCCCAAAGTCTATCTTGGCCATAGATGCTAGTGTGGCCAAAGCATCTGCAAACTGGTTCCCTTCTCTTCCCAGATGGGTGAATTCTATTTCCTCAAATTCTTTAGCTAGCTGAGACAGGTATTCTTGGTAAGGCCTTAACTTCTCTTCTTTGGTTTGCCATTCTCCTTTTACTTGGCAAATGATCAACATTGAGTCTCCATACACATCTATCTTTTTGATGTTCATCTCTAATGTAGCCTCTAAACCAAGAATGCAAGCTTCATACTCAGCCGTGTTGTTGGTGCACCCGAACTGCAGCTTAACTGAAACCGGATACTGCTTCTTATCAGGAGAGATTATCACTGCCCCCGCTCCGTTACCACATACATTTACAGCACCATCAAAGTACATAACCCACCAATCTGACTTCTCTTCTTCGATTGCAAACACATCTTCATCGGGAAAGTCAAAGTTTAACGGCTCATAATCTTCCATAGCATGGTCAGCCAGGTGATCGGCAATAACACCCCCTTTCACGGCTTTCCTTGTCATATATACTATGTCATATTCAGCCAAAAGAACTTGCCATCTTGCAATTCGGCTAGATAGATAAGGCTTTTCACAAATGTACCTTAACGGGTCTAACTTGGAAATTAACCATGTAGTGTGATACAACATATACTGACGTAATCTCTTTGTAGCCCATGCTAGTGCGCAACACAGCTTCTCAATCACAGTATACCTAGACTCATATTCCGTGAACTTCTTGCTTAGGTAATAAATTGCCCTTTCCTTCCTTCCGGTTTCATCATGTTGCCCAAGCACACATCCCATTGCTGTTTCGGTTACTGTTAGGTATAAAATCAATGGCCTTTCTGGTACGGGAGGAACAAGCAGAGGTGGATTTAGCAAGTACTGCTTGATTTTCTCAAAAGCTTTATCACACTCTTCATTCCATATTCCAGGGTTCTTCTTCCTCAACAAACGAAAGATCGGGTCACAAGTCGCGGTTAAATGAGATATAAACCGAGCGATGTAATTCAACCTTCCTAAGAACCCTCTCACCTCCTTCTCAGTCTTGGGGGGTAGCATAGATTGAATAGCTTTTACTTTTTCAGGATCCACTTCTATCCCTTTGTCACTCACCACAAATCCCAACAGCTTACCGGATTTCACCCCGAATGAGCACTTTGCTGGGTTAAGCCTCAACTTATATTTCCTTAATCTTTCAAATAATTTCTTCAATACTTGGACATGATTCTCTCCCTCTTTAGATTTAGCAACCATGTCATCCACGTATACTTCAATCTCCTTGTGCATCATGTCGTGAAACAAAGTCACCATAGCCCTTTGGTAAGTGGCCCCGGCATTCTTTAAACCAAATGGCATGACTTTGTAGCAAAAGGTTCCCCATGGTGTTATAAAGGTTGTCTTCTCCCTATCCTCTGGCGCCATTCTTATCTGATTGTAGCCTGAAAACCCATCCATGAAGGAATATGTGGAACTACGTGCTGCATTATCAACTAACATATCTATGTGTGGTAAAGGGAAGTTATCTTTAGGGCTAGCCCGGTTTAAGTCCCTAAAGTCCACGCAAACTCTGATTTTACCTTCCTTTTTGGGTACCACCACTATGTTTGACACCCATTGTGGATACTTCACTACTTCCAAAAAACCAGCGTCCCATTGTTTTTCAATTTCCGCCTTTACTTTGATTAAGACCTCCGGATGAGTTCTCCTTAATTTCTGCTTAATCGGCTTGCATCCTCCCATCAATGGTATTCTATGTACTACAATGTCCGTATCCAGGCCAGACATATCCTCGTAGGACCAGGCAAAGACATCCACATAATCCTTGAGCAGTGCAATCAACTCTTCCTTTGCTTCGGGGGTGATCAAAGTCCCTATCTTCAGCTCTCGCTTGATTTCTTCATTGCCTACATTTATGGTTTCAAGTTCCTCCTTAGCGGGCCTCCAAGCCTGTTCGTGTTGTTCTATTAATTTTGTGAATTCCCATATGTTTTCCTCCTCCCATTCCTCATCTTCTACAGCCACTACGTATTCTTTAAATTTTGGCCATTCATTCTCAATGTAAAGTGCAGGTGTTGTTGTGGAGGATCCACTTTCAGGGTTCCTGAAAGCGGAAAGTGATGTGTAAATGCATAGTAAGACATCAAGATGAATTTTGAAAATGCATGATCTCATTGAAAATAAAAGATTGGCTCACAACAAAAATAAAATCCCATTGACATCTTGAGCCTCGATTGTCAATGAATAAAAAACAGAACAGAAAAGAAAGGCAAACAACATAGATAAAAATATAATCCAACCATCATTGTTGATTACATTTTAAAAACCAATGGAGCTTCTTGGGTCTCCCAATTCTGGAACTTTTCCCCTTCGGCTAGCTTCCGGACAAAAGTCTTGACGGTGACTTCTTCCAAAGTGTGGATGGTCAATTGTGGCATCTCTTCAATCCTCCTTTCGGACTCGATTTTCTCCGCAATGTCCTTGACTTGATTTTCCTCCAGAGTGTTTATGTTCATTGAAGAAAGATTTTGAAAGAGGTCTCCATGTCCCCCATCAGGTTGTATCACATATGCGGCCTTTGGAAATGAAAACCTGATTAGAGGGATGGCTAAGTTTTCTTCTACAGGCTTCCTTCCTTCCATCCTAGCCATTCTCTTCTCCCTTCTTGCACCAGCAGCTCGTTTGTAATCCTCTTTCTTGGGCTTATATCCAAGCCCAAACCTCTGTTCTGCAGCTTTCAATTTGATTATACCCCTCCATTCCGGCCTTCTTTGCCCCATATCGTATGGGAAAGGAATCTTGTTTTTCAAACAGATTTTAGCGGCCATTTTAGTGGCTTTAGAGATTTCTGGCTTCCTCAACACAGTGTTCTCGGGCACCCACTCGGTATTCACAATCTCAAATGCATGAAGGTTTCCGTCCCTATAATCTTCTGCTTCAATGAATGGAACCGCCACATTTCTTACCATCGATATAGTCTCCTCAGCCTTAACAGTAACCAGGACACCGTTGGCAATGTACTTTAAACATTGATGTAGCGAAGAGGTGACAGCTCCCGCAGAATGTATCCATGGCCTTCCTAACAGCATGCTATAAGAAGGGTGGATATCCATCACTTGAAGGGTTACTAGAAAGACTTGTGGACCCACAGCTAGTTCAACATCAATTGACCCTACAACTGGCCTTGATGAGCCATCATACGCTCTTGCCGTTATCACACTGGGTTGCATATGTGAGGGATCTATCGGCATTTCATCTAGCACATGCCTTGGTAACACATTCAGGGCCGAGCCGTTATCAATGAGAACCTTGCCGACGAGGCAATCCTTGCATCGGACCGTGACATACAAGGGCTTGTTATGTCCATTTCCTTCAGCATCGAGTTCATCTTCCGTGAAATACAAGTAATTGGCAGCATGAATCCTCCCTACTAGATGTTCCATAGTCTTTTGCTCAATATCTTGGGGCACATAAGCCTCATTCAATACTTTTTGCAAAGCATTACGATGTGGCTCCGAGTTGAGTATTAAAGACATGATGGAGATCTTAGCAGGGGTTTTCTTTAACTGATCTACTATACTGTACTCACTATGCTTCATTAGTTTCAAGAACTCGTTTGTTTCTTCCTCGGTCACAGGTTTATTCACCTCAAACTCTTTATCGAGGTCCAGCACCTCCTTGCCTTTAGCCTTTCTTTGTCTTTCTAGCTCTTCAGGTGTGTAACAACGACCACTCCGAGTTAGCCCACTTATCTCCGTTCGGAACAGCGACAAAGGAGCTTCAACATTCGAGGTATAACCATAATCTCCAGGCATCGCTCCATAGTTTACTTTGCTTGCATAGGAGGGCCTAGTTAATACCAGTTTTGAGCGACCATTAGCTGTTGATTGGATTCTACATTTCTCTATCATCCCTACCTCTTCATTGTCACTTACGTCCTCAATCCTCAACTCTCCCAGAGTTAGCATTTTTGCAACTTTTTGATGAAATTCAATGCATTCATCAATGTGATGCCCTTCCTTTTTATGGAAAGGGCAAAAGTTACTTTCCCTTGTGCAGTACTCAGTCGTTTCTTCCAACTGTCCAGACTGTACCAACATCAAGTATAGCTTGGCCATGGTCACTTTCAACACCCTCTTTTTGCTACCAATCTCCATGGTATTCACTCCTCCTCTACCATCAACATGCTTAGGTAAAGGGTTGGAATTCTGATTTGGCGAATCCTCAAAAGTGACCCATCCCACTTTGATTAGTTGCAATACCTTTCTTTTAAAAGCGAAGCAAGACTCAATGCTATGGCCTGCGTGACCAGCATGGTATTCACAAGTTACCTCGGGGTTATACCAGGCAGGGAAAGGTGGTTGCATAGGTGGTATGGGTAGGGGAGCTATCTGCCCAATACTCAACAGCTTGGCATACAACTCTTTTAAGGTTATGGGTAGAGGAGGTAGTTGTTCTTCTGACGGTTGCTTATCTCTTCTTTGGTAATTGTTGTGGTTATTTGCAGGGAATTTTATTTGATTGGGCTGATTTGGAGTGGGGGGTTTGGAAAAGTTAATACTAGTGACTCGGGGGGTAGGTATTTGGTAGTTTTTGCTTCTTCTTTCTAGGTTGTTCACCTCAATTTCTTTCTTCCTTCCAATGAAACCTCTCTTCTCTAGAGGTTCTGCTATTCTTCCGCTTCGGATCCCTTGTTCAATCCTCTCGGCGATCCGCACGACATCATAGAAATGTTGTGCTGAACTACCCATAAGGTGTTCATAGTATGGAGCCTTGAAAGTATTGGCAAACAAAGTCACCATTTCTGTCTCTATCAGCGGAGGTTGCACATTGATAGCTTGGTCTCGCCACCTTTGAGCATAAGCCCTTACGGACTCTTGACTTCCTTTCTCCATGCTGATCAGACTGGTCCTATCAGGAGCAATCTCTAGGTTAAACTTGTATGGCTTCAAGAAAGCGTCCGCTAAGTCTGTCCACTTCCTGATCCTAATATTTTCCAACCTCATATACCAACTGAGGGCTGATCCGATCAAGCTATCCTGGAAGAAGTAAATTAACATTTTGTCGTCGTGGATAACTTCTGCCATTTTGTTATAGTAGGAGCGGAGATGGGTCTTCGGGCATTCCATCCCAGTATACTTAACAAATTTCGGCACTCTGAACTTTTTTGGAATGACAATATTAGGTACTAAACATACCTCAGCGGCCCTAATTGGGTCAAACAAATCACTTCCTTCAATTGCCCTTAGCCTCTCTTCTAGGGCAGTCCACTTATCATCTCCTTCATGATTAGAGAATTTAAAGTCATGTGGATCTTCGTTTGTTAAATCCATTGTAATAGGGATTTGGATGGGCCGAGCAGGACTCTGCTTAGTTGGTGTGTTTGCCCCTATGTTTATAGGTGCGACAGGAATTTGAGATGCTGCTGGTGCTTCATTAGGTTGAGTAGATGTTCCCGCTCCATCTCTGGCTCTTAATAATTGCTCTAACATATTGGTTAGGTGCGCCACATCATTCCGAACTCCTTCTAGTTCTCTTTGGTACTGAGATTCCGGTTGTGACCTTCCTTCGTTTTCCATTTTTGCTCTTTGCCGAGTGTAGTGGACTTTGGAAGGGGGACCTATGTTTCACGATCTGACGTGCATATGATAAATTAAAAACAAAAACGTGATGGAAATGTGATGCATATGAAATGTGTATATATGCATATTTTACGAGCTGATTCATGACTTTCGTAACCTTTAAGCAAGATTTCTGAGTTGACCTGATTACCATAAAGGAGGGTTTGCCAAGTTCTTATCATAGTGGCTTACCAAACTCATCAAGAAAGGAAATACATCATGGACTTCTTATAAATAACAAAAATTGCTCATACAAAACAAATAATGGGAAAGAGAGTCCTATACATTGCTACCTCTAAAAAGCATTTCCTCTATTAGCTAAATCCCCAATAAAACCGGCCATGGCCCCCATGTATGCTCGATACTTTGAAGCATCATTTCCAACTTGGGTGGCTTGTTGTTGCAACCTTTCTGCGTAACGGGCTACTTGCTCAACCTGTTTTTCCATGTGTCTTATTCTGGCATGGAATACGGTGTTATCTTCGATTATTGCTTCGTTGCTGGCTCCTAAAGCTTCGTTGCTTCTTTCCAATACTCGCACCATACCCTCTGATTGTGCCAACTTATCTCTTGTCCTTTGTAGCTCTTCCTTGGCGATATCCAGCTCCGCTATTTTGGAATTGATCTGAACTGCAAAGCTGTCCATGTAATCTTGGCATTCTTGACGCTCTTGCTTAGCCTTACTCATATCTTCTTCCATCTCGCAGTAGTGGCTTCTCAACTCCCTTAACTCTTCTTCTCGTACCTCGCTCTCCGCTTGTAAAGCCCTCATCCTTCTTTTTGAAGACTCAGCTCTCTTCTGGTAATCTCTCATGTCAGACTCAGCGGCCATTCTCGCATTTCTTTCTTCCTCTATCTGCACCATGTATTGAGCTCTAACCTTCCTTTCTTCTTCTATGTCGAGGTTGGCTAGACGATTCTTCTCCTTCTCAACTTCTATTTTCTTTAAAAGAAGTTTCCTTCCCTTCTTCAAAGAATCCATCGTCTCCTTATCATCATTCACGCCTTTTGTTGCCCTCTTAACCTTAGCCAATTCTTTTTCTGCTATCCCATTCTTCTTGACCAACTCATCATAATCGGCTATTCGATTCCTTAACTCAGCCTGGACCCCCGTTGTTATGTCTTCAGCTAACTCAGCCCTTTTTTGCCATTCCTTTAGAGACATTAGCTGCTTCTCTTGTTTTTCTAACCGCTGATTCAAGAAAACCCTCATCGTATTTTCCTCCTCTAGCTGGTTCTCTAACAATTGCTGCCGCCCCTTACTTTTGCTGAGTTCTATTACACACTGATCTAGCTGCTTTCTTAGATCTTCTTCGTCATCCTTTCTTTTCCTTTTTTGTGTTTCTATCGCTGCCTCTGACTGTTCTTGTGTAGAGAGACCCTTTACTTCAGAAAAATCCTCATTCCTCCAAACTGTATAATTATGGCTGAATGAGGTTTCAAAATTGCTTCCTTCTTCTCTTTTCACCTTCACGGGTCTTTCCCTATCCTGTCGGATAAGCTCCATTTTTTTGATGAACGGTTGGTGCTTGAATAAACCAATGAAATCAGCTAAACCCAAGGTTCTTGGCGTATATTGCATTCCGCCTAACTGCCTTGTTACGAGGGCGGGCGCATAACTGATGTAACCAGTTACACCAATTAAAGGAACCCATATCTTGCTTCCGCAGCTCATTGTGCAAATAGCGTTGTTCATCCACGGTGCTTTCCATTTGAAGTTGCTACTTGGCAATGCTGCATACTTATCCCTCCATGCCTTCTCATCCCAATTCTTCCAAGTCTCATCTATGGTAATCTTTAACGGTCGCAAGTCAAACCACCAAAAGTTGTTAAAGATGTCTCTTGGTGCTTCGATATGACTGATTATCCATAAGTACAACATAGGGACGCAGCACCTCATAGCTCCTTTTCCATGTGTTCGGCAGTGATTAAGAGATAACATGGTTTCCCCCAAGATGGCTGAGGAAGGATTGATCCGGTCATGCTCATATTCGATGAAGACACTTGCTGCTTCTAAACTGATGACCCTAATTTCAGAAGGGAACAACACTAGCCCAAAAATGGCGAAGGCCACCAACCTATATCGTTCGTCTCCCAACTTGCCTTCTTCGGCGTTTTTCTTCATTCGAGCTTCAATGATCTTCCATTTAAAACCCCCTTCAGCAACTCTACACTGGCTGATCTTTCCTAAGCCTAATAAACTGACTACTTCCGAAGCTGTATCTTCAAATCTGCGTCGGCGGTAGATTCGGCAGTTGTCATTTGGAAAATCCAGGATTCTCTCATATTCTTCCAAGGTGGGTGTCATATCGATGTTTCCAAAGGTAAAGCAACGATAACTGGGATCCCAAAAATTCAGAAGGGCTTTGATCGTCGCTGCTTGTACAGGCAACTTCATTATATGTGCAATCCTCCCATATCGCCTTTCAAACAGGGTCTCGTCAACATATTCCATGATAGGCAATAACTTTCCTAAATCGTTTACCATGTGATTTACCTTGGTAATGCATGGTAACCCACTAGCATCGATTCTTGGACATTTTCCTTCGGCGATCTGAGCCAACTCAGACTCTTGCCCATATTCTTGGAAAGAGAGGTACTTAGTCATGATTTCAGCTCAAAACCTGAGTTGATGAAATTAACAATTAATCGTGATGCAAATGAAAATAAGATTCATAACCTAAAGACAAGCTCTATTTATTAAGTGAGAGAGGGTAGTTTTTCTATCTGGTCTCGAAGGGTCTCATATCTGCCCAGTGACATTCTTCGTAAAGAAGTATGGGGGCGTTGCAAGGAACAGTTAAGACACGTATGCCCACCATTACCAAGCAGGCACTCAGATATGAGTTGGGTGTTTCACGCATTTAAACCCTGACCAATAGTCTTAGGGTAAATCGCTAATTCCCCACTTAACTTAAAGTTTGTGTGTGCTTTTCAAAATTAAGGCAAGTGATGCATGAAACAATTATATACAATGCATGAATAATATGCGTAAAAAAAAAAAAAAATACGCAAATAAAAGGAAGGGCATATTAACAATAAACACACAAAAAACCAACAAATCAGACAAAAACAAAGCTTAGTCTACAAGGTCCCCAGTGGAGTCGCCATTCTGTCGCACCCCAAAAAATCCACATATCGCGGGTCCGACTGGCGAAAATTTTTTATTTATTTTTATTTGGTTCTTTGGAGTCGCCACCTAGTATTTTGGTCACTAGGAACCTAACTGGTCTCAGAGATCGGGTACGGAGACTGGTTGCGTAAAGGGAAGGTATTAGCACCCCAAATACGCCTTACCTAAGGTAAGCTGCATTGTTTTATTGTCTGATAAAAAAAAACTAAAGTGTTATTGTGTTTTCTTAGTTGTTGGTCTGTCTATGGTTCAAGAAAAATCCTCCTCAGTAAGGAGGTCTTTATCTTATCGGGTAAAAAAAAAACCTAACCATTCTAACGTCCATACCAAAATTTTATTAATAATATTTAGGAATACGTTTTACGTATAAATTCGTAATCCCAAATATTAAAAGAAAACAAAAAGATTTTTTTAGAATTTTTGAAATATTGGCCTAGTTCTCATGGCTTGAATAAACTGGTTATTAAAGCCAAAATGCATGTTAATACATATATTGTTTTGAAAATTTTCTTTGTTGTGTGAAAATATGATGTTATAATATTTATGTATATATATTGGAGAGACTAGGCCGTATTTTAAAACAAAAAAAACAATTTTTTAGAAAATATTATTTTTTTTATGCTTTGACGAAAATCGGGTATTTTAATACTGAGTTTGTATCCTTATGGTATAAAAATACAAACCAAAATTAAACCATTTTGATAAAAATATGCAGAAAAATCAACAACATTTTTAGGGACTTTTTAGAAATTTTTTGAAAGCAAAAAACATTTTTTATTCTGAAAATATTTGATATTTTGACGAAAACCGGGTATTTATAACACTGGTTTTGTATCTTTACAGTATAAAAATACAAACCAAAAATAAAACATTTTTGACAAAAAAATATGCAGAAAAAAAAATCACAATATTTTTAAAGATTTTTTTTTATATATTTTTTTATATAAATATATTATATATATATATAACACATATACACACATATATATATATTATAATAATATATAATATATTATAGGGCTGGGCTGGCCCAAATAAATGGGCCAGGCTCAGCCCAAAAAAAAAAAATAATAATAAAAGGGGTCGGGCCGGTCTCGGCCCGTAACTAATGTGGGCCGGTCTCGGCCCGTAACTTCTACAGTCTGGGCCAAGACCGGCCCAGACTTACAAGGCTGGGCCAGCATCGGGCTGGCCCAGTGCCTTAAAACCCAGCGGGGGGGGAGAATTATTTTTCTCCCCCCCGCCTCCTGCATGCAACATGCAGGAGGCCAGGCGAAAACAAAAGAAAAAAAAATGCAAAGGGGGAGGGGATGTGCACCTGGCGTGGAGGCGACCGATGGTGGAGCTGCGGTGTCGTGGCCTCGAGGACGGCGGCGCTGTGGTGTTGCTGCGGCGGAGAGAACAGATTTCCTTCCTCTTCCCCTCTTCCTTTCCTTCCTTTCTCTTTGTTTTCTGTTTTCTTTTCTTTTTGTTTTTCGTTTTATTCTTTTCTCTTCCCCTCTATCTCGCTGGTTCTATCTCTCTCTTCGGTCTCATCCCTCTCTCTTCTTCTTTTTTTCTCTTCTCTCTCTTCGGTTCCCTCTCTCTCCTCTCGGCCTCTCTCTATTTATAAGCAAAAAGGAAACGGTTAGTGCGCCTTCAATCACGCAACGGCTGGTCGGCCACTCTTGCTTTCGGTGGTGGTGGTGGGGGCGAGGAGAGAGAGAGAGGCGGGAAGTTTTTTGAAAAGAAAAAAAAAAAAGGTTTTGTCTCTGTTTCCGCGGGGGGAAAGGAAGAAGACGAACAGTGTCGTTCAAAACGACACCGTTCTGTCTTCTTCTTTTTTTTTTTTTTATTATTATATATATATATATGAAACGGCGTCGTTTTGGATAAAACGCGCCGTTTCATTTAAACGGGTCAAACTTCAAATCAGTCCTCCAAATCGGTCCCTGCCCCTCTTGTTGGCCGCCTTTTTTATTTTGGTCCTTGGCATCTGATTTATGCAATTTAGCCCTCAATTGATTAATAAACTTTCAATTTCTTCAATTAGGCCCCTGAATCGAAAAAATAGCAGCCCCTCCATTTACGCGCCTCTTCCAATTTGGTCCCTGGCTTCGGATTTTCTTAATTAAATCCCTAATTGGCCCTTAAACTTCAATTTTTATGCAATTGAGCCCCTGATTTGACCCAATAAATTCCTAAAAAATATATTTTGGCCCCAGAACTTAAATTTCTCCAAATTAAAGCCCAAATTGACTTAAAAATTAATTTTTCTTGCAATCAAATCTTCTATAAATTCAAATAAAAATCCAATTAAGTCCATAAAAATCCAATTAAGTCCATAAAAATCCAAATTTGGGCTTTTCTCCTCAAAATTCAAATTTTCCTTCTCAATAGGGCTTTCATCCTTCAAGAATATACCGTCAAAAATTTAATCCTTGTATTTTTGAATTCCTTGACCAATTTTCTGACTGTTTTCCGGGCGCTTCTGCCTCCGGTTATTTTTCTAACCTCTTTTGGCTATTTATTTTATTTTTCAGGGGGACCCAAAAATGGGTTACAACAGAAACATAGAGTATATATATGAAAAGGCTTCAAATCCCATATTGAAAAGATACTATGTTATCCCTTTAAGTTGAAGTATTTAAACCAAAAGGTTTTTTATTCCATATTGAAAAAACATGATTTTTTCCTTAGGAACATAGAGTATATATACTAATGGGTTTTAAATCCCACATTGAAAAAACATAACTTTTTTCATGAAAACATAGAGTATATATATGAAAGAGCTTCAAATCCCATATTAAAAAGATACTATGTTATCCATTTAAGTTGAAGTATTTAAACCAAAAGGTTTTTTTATCCCACATTGAAAAAACATGATTTTTTCCTTGGGAACATAGAGTATATTTACTAATGGGTTTCAAATCCCACATTGAAAAAATATAATTTTTTTCATGTGAACATAGAGTATATATATGAAAGGGCTTCAAACCCCACATTGAAAAAATACTATGTTATCATTTTAAGTTGAAATATTTAAAACAAAATTTTTTTATCCCACATTTTTTTTAAAAAAAACCCGGGTCTCGTTCGGGTTTGTCCGGGTCGTCCGGGTCCTAGGTCGACCAGCCGGGTCGCCCGGGTTTGGCCGGGCTGTTGCCATAGCCGGTCTTTTATTAAACCCGAACCGGTCCAGCCACCGGGTCGACCCGCCGGGCCGGGTTTAATAACTATGAAATAAACAACCCCAAGGCTAGAAGTAGCCACACAAAACTTGGGATTTTCTTACAAGGCTGAAAGGTGGAGAAGTGCGGGAATGAGATCTATCTTGAAAGAAAAACAAATAAAACTTGTTTAGATGGTTGCGGCGATATAATTATAATGTAGCAACGGCTTGGATGATTTTTATAGATATAAAGAATGAACCAAAAAATAGTGGTCCAGCCACCGGGTCGACCCATCGGGCCGGGTTTAATAACTATGAAATAAACAACCCCAAGGCTAGAAGTAGCCACACAAAACTTGGGATTTTCTTACAAGGCTGAAAGGTGGAGAAGTGCGGGAATGAGATCTATCTTGAAAGAAAAACAAATAAAACTTGTTTAGATGGTTGCGGCGATATAATTATAATGTAGCAACGGCTTGGATGATTTTTATAGATATAAAGAATGAACCAAAAAATAGTGGGGTGATTCCAAAAATTTTAAGATATTTATTAGCTATTTGGAGTGTGGTTTGTTCAACCTTGAAGTGTGGAGGATAATTGTTTTTTTTTTATATTATTATGGATGTGTTTAGAAGTGTAGTTGTGATTGTTTTTTTAAATGTTTTTACTGAAAAATATACCAAATATTTTTTTTTAAATTATTTTTAACACCATTGTATCAAAATGATTTAAAAACACTTAAAAAATATTAATTTGAATTAAATAAAATAAATAAATAAAATCAAATTTTTTCAAATACATTTTTAAAACACAAAAACAAATTGAAAAAGTTTACAAAAATGGTTGTCAAAAACACAAATCACACGTTTTCCTTTTTACTTCGTAGTGGTTAGGATATTCTGCTTTTATGCTTATTAGAGTTCTTGGTCTTTATATGGTATGTGATACTCCAAATGTAATGACTTTAGAGATGAGATCTTGGAATGACACCAGTTGAAAATGGTATTTATCAAAGTGGAGAAGATTTTGGGATTGAGAAAATGCAAGGGAAGATGAACTATTGCAATTGTTATCAAACATTTTTTAAGCCAACATATTATTGATATGAAGGTATAAAGGCCAGACGTTAAAGGGATTTTTTGGGTAAAGAATTGCATGGATTTTCTTGATTCAATTCTTTTATCAAGGAAAAAACCATTTTAGTTAGAGAAACGATACTTTTATGCTCCCTTAGAGGTAAAGTTTCATTTAGGGTTAGCTATCCTGAATAAAATGCTTCATAAAAATTCATACATTGAAGAGATTTGTTACAAGATGATGATCTAAACTACTTATTTTGTTAAAAAGAAACTGAAACTACAAAGTATGTTTTACTTCATTATGAGATGATATGGTTGTTGTCTTGGGTGGTTAATTAGTTGGGGCACCAATGGATCTTGCCTCATTCTCTAAATGATTTTCTTTTATTATGGCATGTTATGGTATTGGGATCTATGAAAAAGAAGTATGGTGTATGAAAAAAGAAGTATGGTGTTAATTTGTTTGTTTTTGGTATAATACGGTCCATTTGAAATGCTAGAAATAATTTGGTTTTTAGTAAGGAAGAAATAGACTTGGATAATGTATATAATTCTTTTTTTAATATAACTGCAATATTAGTGAAATGTAATGATGAGAGTTTCTGTTGTAACATGTTAGATTTACTATACTTACAAAATGATAGTGAAATGTAATGATGAGAGTTTCTGTTGTAACATGTCAGATTTACTATACTTACAAAATGATTTTATGTGGACTAATAAGATAAAATTAAAAAAAGTGATTTGTTTTGGATATCTCCTTCCATAAATAAGCTAAAATGGAATATTGATGTGTCTTTAAATAGCAAACTAGGACCTTCAAAAATTAGTGGTGTTCTAAAACATTATTAAAGGAATTTTTTTTTATTTTCTTATGTTCTACAAGTAATATGAAATTCGATGAAGTTGAGGTCTTCACAATTTGAAAATCATTTCTTTTGAGTATTGATCATTATTATACTTTTTTAAAGTATTGGGTCATCGAGTTTGATTTTTACAATGCTATTACTTGGATTAAATAAACAATATTATGCGGCCATAATGCTTGCAAGATGAATTCAATGATATTATCATTACATGCAATTTGCTTTCTTATATGCCTTTTAAGCATATTCTTAGAGAGAAAAATCCTGCTACAAATTATTTAGCTAAGTAAGGGATTCTTAGATAAGCTTATTTAGTTGCATGTCTATAGCTTTTTTACTACAACATTTTTACTGTTTTGATTTTGTTTGAGGGATGTTGTTATGTTAGCAAGTTTTTTGACTCATTTGACTTTTGCATTCATTTCTCTGTCAAATTATGCTTTTAATGGCTATAATAACTGCATAATATAACTCTTATATTTCATAAGAAAACAGTGAGAGAGAAAAAGCTGACTCTTTAAAGATATGTAAATAAATTGTAATGAGATACATGATTAGATCTTGAGACAAAGAGAATGTTATGGCTAATGGATGTTTAAATAGTCACAAGTAATATCCATGAGCCATACAAACTTGAATGAAAATAAGGTGATCATTCATTGTTAAGTGGAAAGGATGATATCACAAGGGTCATCCAATATGGGGATGCCACAAAGCCATTTTAGGGGCTCTATTATGAAGGAGAATACATGAGCATTTAATACATGTATATTTTGTCTTCATAGTTAGTGATGAGTAAACTAAGTTTAACCAGAGAATACTGCACTTAAGGTGTAGTAGCTGGAATTGATGGTACATGCCTTGTTTAGGGGGCTATATGGTCAATCCAATAAAAAGAAAAGGCGCTAATTGGTCTATCAATGAGGGGGACGCATGGTCAGTTTGCTAAAGAGAGGACGTGGGGGTGGTTCATCAAGAGAAAACAAATGCATGGTTGGTTAGTTAAGGTCGTGGATACAAGGTCGGTATCTATTAATGAAAATGGATGCACAATCGACCAAGAAAAGAGAGACCGAGTCAATTCCATTGAAAGGATGATGCACAACCTAACATCTCTAATATGAGCATCCCTCATCAACATAAGAGTCATCAACATATAAGGATATATCTCCAATCAAGATCAATTTATATGTTATTGTTTAACTAAAAAATTGCCATTAAATATAGGATATGGATGGATCTAAAGAATCTTATAGTTCTGAATGGTTGGTAGTAAAGTTTTCACAAAGGAACCATTTGAAAAGGCCTAAAGACTTGTTTATAGATTAATGAGGTAAATCTAAGTCCAAAAAGAGGCCTAATCATACCAAACAAAAAAGAGATTTTACAAGCCTAATTCTATAAGAGGTGAGCCGGCTATAACTAGTCGAACTCTAGAAGATCTCAAATTAGGCTTGAAAGATTCCATTTTAGCTAATTTTGTTATTTTCCTTCTTATTTTTTTTGGAGTTTTAGTTTAATTTTGAAGTTTATGTTGTTTTTACTTTTTAAGTTAAGATTATGATTTTTTTACCTTATAAAGGTTGGTTTCAAACTTTTTTTAATGAATTGTAAATTAAAGAGATGGACTACATCAGAAAGAATTATTTAGTAATAAAGTGTCAATTAAGGTTATTGTGTGAGAACTTTTTTTAGTAGAATTTTATGTTATTATGCTTGTTAGAAACCATATTGTTTTTGTTTATGTCAACTTACCAAATCCGACTCCCACCAAATTAGGTTCCAAAAATATTGTTTGAATCACTTTTATTATTTTCCTCGATTTTATGTTTAATTTTGAATTTTCTATTAATTTTTTTTTTAGGAAATTTTATTTTATTGTTCAATAAATGTTGATTTTTGCTTATTTAAAGAGTTATAATTTCTTAAAAATATATATTAAATTATTATTTGAGCAATAAAACTATGAATTAGAGTGCTATGTTCTGGCCTTCTTTTTTGCCAAAACTATATATTTTTTGTGATTGTTTTTTGTTTTGTGTTTTGGACTGCATCAAGTTTGAGGTTGTATTGATAATGCACGTAAACTTTAGGGATTGAATTTGAAATTTACCTTAAAATCTGTCTTCTGAGGACCCTTCAAGGTCAATAATCTACATAGCTACTTTTAACCCTCTCTCCTCTTATCCTTTTTTGTTGGCTCTGGTGATCTGCAATTTTTATTGTGATCTCTCAAATCTATTGAAATGAAGGTAAGAACTCTGTGTGTAAAAGAGGATTTATATGCAAGCATGACATATTTAGTGGAGTTTTCATTTCTTTCAGATCTAGTTTCATGAACTTCTTTCTTTCATTAGAAACTTGCCTGTTAAAACTGTGAGATTTTATAATTAGCTTCAGTGTGTTTTGTTGAATCATTTATAAGGGATTCTTGGGCATTCCGTGATGTGCAACTCTGTGTTTAATTACTAGTGTTAAATCTCGCTGTTTCTTGATCTTGATCTTGATATTGACCTACGAAAAAATTGCTTTTTCTTGTGATTTCTACAGCAACTTGTGTTGAAACTGGATGTTAATGATGAGCAAGGTGTGAGTATAGCCCTGCATAGAATAGCTAGAATTTCAGGTATTAAGTTAACCATTTAAGATCATCATTACTGAAGAATGGAAATTTGACAAAAACTAATCAAGTGTATTTGTTTTGGAATTTGTAGTGAAATATGTAGTAACCGTGGACAAGAAAAGCAAGCTATGCACAGTGAAGGGTGACAATATTGATCCAATACAAATAGTGAGAAAGTTGAGAATGTTGGGTCGCGTAGATATAGTTGCTGTTGAACCTCCAAAAGAGCCTGAAAGGAAGAAAGAAGAGTTGGTGGGAGTAGTAGTTAATGCGTCTTCGCTAGCCGCTGCCGCAGGACCTTCAAAAGAGCCCAAGAAGGAAGATGAGCTGATAAAAGAAGAGCCAACGAAGCAAGAAGAGTTGGTGGAAGAATTAGTTAATGCGTCTTCGCGAGCTGGTGATATTGATCCAATACAAAAAGTGAGAAGGATGAGAATGGCTCGTGTTGTAGGACCTTCAATAGAGCCCAAGAAGAAGGAAGAAGAGCCAATGCAGCAAGAAGAGTTGGTGGAAGAAGTAGTTAATGCGTCTTCGCTAGCTGCTGCTATAGGACCTTCAAAAGAGCCCAGGAAGAAGGAAGAAGAGCTGGAAAAAGAAGAGCCAACGAAGCAAGAAGAGAAAAAGAAAGGTGAAGAAATAATTACTGATGTTAAGGAGGATCCTAATGAAACTTTCAGAGCTGGGGCAATGATGGTGAGAATCATATTTTTTCCTTGTTTTCCTCGCTCTCCATATATTTTCTGTTAGAGGGCTTGTATGCCTGAATGGAAAAAATGAGCGAAGCCTTTTTTTTTTCGAGGTTGATTAAATTATTTTGATGAAAAACTTTCTTCTCTCCCATAATTTAGAGAGTTTTCTTAGCTTCGGTTTGATTTAGTCATTGTTTCTATGAGATTATCTGGTATTAATTTTAAGTGATTACTGTTTCTTGATTATCTTGATATTGATTTATAACCAAATTTACATGAACTTGTTTCGTTGCAGAAAGCTGTGTTCAAATTGGGTTTGAACGACGAAAAAAGCAAGAAAAAAGCCATGCGGAGAGTGTCCGACCTTCCAGGTATTGAATTTTTTTTGGTCATTAACTTATAAATCAAGATCATCATTGAAGTATTTATGAATTTTTTTTAAAAATAGTGGTTTAATTTGTGACGCAAAATAAATCACGATCATCATTAAAGTATTTATGATTATTTATTTATTTATTTTAAAGGTTTAATTTGTGATGCAGGGGTGGATTCAATATCCATGGACATGAAGGACATGAAGATGACAGTGGTTGGGGACATCGATCCAGTGAGCATAGTGAGCGTACTGAGACAGATTTGCCACACAGAAATAATCTCAGTAGGACCAGCAAAAGAGCCTGAAAAGAAGAAAGAAGAGCTTGGAGAGCATTATGAAGATCCTGTGCCTGAGCTTGTTCAGGCTTACAAGTCCTATAATCCTCAAATGGGCACATATTGTTATGTTACAAGTGCGGAGGAAAATCCTAATGCTTGTGCCGTCTCATAATTTCCTTGTCTTCTAAGGATTAAAATGGGAAAAAGTGACAAATTAGTTGATAACGGGAGCTGAATCTTATTGAAGCCCATAAATAGGATAGTAGAATGTGGGTTTGTTTCAAATTAATGCATAAAACTTTGGTAATCGTTTTGATCAATGGATATTTGTTATAAGTTTTCGTATGAATCATTGAAAATGATACTATAAACATTGAAATTTGTTCATACTTGTGTGTTTACGATGACTGAGCTTTCTAAAAACAAAATATTACGTTTTTTTTTTCTTTTTATATAGCTGAAAAACTTTTTCTTTTTTTTTTATATATATATATTTTCTCACCATGATAACCCCACTTCTGGGATTTCTTTATAATCCTTATTGTTAGTATTATTCTTGTTGGTAGTAGTCTTTTTTACGCTACTTCCTTGTATGGAAGGTGGCGTGCTGCAAAATCTTTGGCATTTGCTTGTAGTTTCTACGCTGGTGAATAAAAAACTGAAAAATTAATTAAATCAAGAAAATTAAAAAAATATAATTTTAAAAATTAAATCGTGAAATTTTTTTTATTAAATCAATTAAAATTAAAAAAATTGATTGGTTCGGTTTTATAAACTTGAAATCAAAAAACTAAACCGAACTCAAATAAAAAAACCAAGTCAAACCGAAAAAATCAAGTCAAACTGGTTTGAACAGTTTTTTGTCTAAAAAAATCGAACCGACCAGCCGGTTTTGTTTTTTTTTTTTTAAAAAAATTTAATTTAGTTAATTTTTATTTTTTTTATAAAAACCGAATCAAATCGAAAAAAATCACCTCTAATCAACATGTGATTTCAAATATATTATTTTTTTAAAAAAATTATTTTTCACGGAAAAACGTCATAACAATACAAAGATCTTAAGAAAATAATTTTAATTTTAATTTTTTTTTAAAAATCTCCTATTGAAACGCCTCCCCCAAACACCACCTGACCTCAAAAAACAGGACAGGGTGTCTTGAACAATTTTTCTGAAACCATTTTTCTCTCTATTTTCAAGAACTCTTCGATGCATGTGGCTAAATGTCTCTTGGACAAAGTCATTGGAGGCCTAGGGCCCAGGCCAGATTTGGTTTTGTCCAGGACCTAGAATTTCATTGATATTGCTTGTGGCCTGATTTCAATGGCCTAGGCCTAGTCTATTAAGAAAATGGATGGGAGTAGAAGAGTATGCTATTAAATATAAACCACTCCTTCCACTTTGAGCTAATTGAAAAATCAAAGAAATGATAAAGAAGCACAAAATAATCCAAATTACAGAGATTCCTATTTTGTGCCCCTTTTCATAAACAAATCCCAGCACCAACAGCCCATATGGAACAGACACTATATGCCATCAGGCCTTCTTAGCTTCTCGTATGATTTTCTAGAAACCTGTCGACAGAATACTGTTGTCAGCAACAGTAAAGAAGCAAGCAATATTCAGATGCAAAAACAATTACTACGTACATTTGAGCATACCTTATTGGGGGATGGTGAATAGTGAGGAGAGCCTGTAAGATGAGCTGGAGAATTTGGAACAGATTTTGCTGGCGGGGAAGCATAAAGTGTTGGCCTCATCAATGGTGAGTAAGCATATGGTGGTGCTGGTGAAAGCAGTATGGGAGATACTGGACTTTGATGATAGGGAGAAACCGGTGATGCAGTTCCTGCTCCAGGTGATCTTCGCGGAGGAATCATATTGATTGTAATCCTTTTCAAGAACATAAAGGCAAAGTGGTTAGTGATGTTTAAGAGTAGATGATAAAGTTTGAGTTGAGTGAATATATATGTAGAAAGGAAAGTAGACATTACTTGTTATGAACATCGACGTACTCATCAGTTTCATCCAATATTTCTTCCTGCAAAATTGTACATGTAAATGTAGAGATACCCAAGATGTTAACCTGAAACTGTAACATATGCAGCTAAAGCTTTACTGTTATCCACCAAAGTTCTGCGGTCAAACTGATTATTTTCTGAAAGTTATTAGAATTTTACACTGATTTGAAGGTTCTGAATGTTGTATTCATATCTGAGTGTCCTGATGCGAATCTGAGTAAATTTCTAAGAAAAAGATAATTTATTCATCACCTGAATCAGTTCCTCCATAACATCTTCCAAGGTTATAACACCAATGACTTCCTCATCTGAAGCTGAAAGAAATTCCAATTCTTCATGTGAAAGATTTCCATGTTGGTGTTCTTGATTCTGCAATTTTGGGTGCAAATTGTCTCTTAGATTCCAGAAATCAATCGGTTTCGGACTCCCACTGTCAGTGCCACTGGAATACACAGATGGTGAGTTCACAGGAATGATGAATTGATCTTTCTGACCAAGTTGGTAGCTTCCTGAAACTACAACCATAAACTTAGAAAGATAGGTTCTTGCTTCAAGTTCATAGAAAATATGTGAGAGGCCATGTAATTCTACCCCCTTTCCCCAGCATGATGGGCTTGGAGTTTGCTTTTTGTGCAGTCTCGTTAACATCATTCTTACTCTTAACAACAATAGCCATATGGCTATGACCTTTCTGAAATTGATTCATTATATCATAAAGAGGCAAAAGATCAGGAACCCTGCCACAGATTTTAAGGGACAGAGTTAATTTTTGTACAGATTGTGGCATACAAAACATATATAAAAGCTGCCAAAGTACAGCCAGGAAACTATATACCTTGGAATCCTCCTGATAGTTAGATCTCTTATCGGTGTTTCATCTTCAGGTCGGCACCTGATTAAAGTTTTCACCTGTGCACATGTTTTAGCGAACTGTTTAGCATGTTCCTTTAAACCCAAAATAGCAATTGCAGGTTCCATCTTCTTACCAGGATCAGACCGATAATATTTGTTGGATTCCCTGTGTAAATCGGTACACGGCTATGGCCTTTCCTTATTATCAACCCCATGGTTTTCCTAAGGAGAAAAATGAATCATGGATCGGATAAGATGTAAATATCAGAAGTAAATTTTACGGCGATACAAGGCGTGCGTGCATACTCGTCAAGTTTACAATTAATATCCAATGAAAACGTTTCTGATATGGGTGTCATAGCATCTTTTGCAGTTTTCTGAGTGAGATCCAAGGCTCCAGAAATGATAGTTGTTTCATCGTGCGTCAGCTCTCCACCTTTCCCTGCCTAACAGTTCAAGATTTCGATCACTTTCAGGCCCTGAAATGTCACCACCATAGTTTTTTTTTTTTTCCTTTTTGCTTGTGAAGTTTGATTCTTTTAGATACACTGACCTCATTTCCATGCATGTCCACCAAAGTCTTCAACTCTGCGCGTCGCAGAAGGGCAGAATGCTTTTCTCCAAGGATCCAATCCAGGAGCTGTCACAAGGAATTTTGATCAGAAATCTTTAATAACATGTTCTACCAAAAAAAAAAAAAAAAACCTGAGAAACACCTAGCTCTTACCTTACTGATAGGATAAGCTAGAGGAAAGAGGACCATAACAATAAACCTAACGACGATAGACAGTTTCGCACCAATGCTCAGGCCATACCTAGAACAAACTGCTTGAGGGATAATCTGCAGAACACCATGACTTGTTATTCTAGGAAACTGTGGTTGATCCATGTATGCAAGTTCCTCATGATAACCGAAAAACGTATGATTTTACCTCACCAAAGGTAAGTATGAGGGTTACTGATATTAGTATAGCACCCCAAGCAGGAAGAAGCGCGTCGAGGAAGATAGGCAGGGCCTTAATTCAAAGCATAAATCAGAATTAATCACATCTAATTGAGATTTTGCAAGATTTGTTATATTTCAAGGCAATACATATACCTCCATAGCCATAGCATTTCCTATGAGGAGAGTACATAGCAGTAAATGCTGATTTTTCACAATAGGCAGAATCTTCTCTGCCATGATCGATAAATAACATGTAAAAAAAAAAACTCTCAGTTAGATGTTCAAGTAGTGAAAGAAAACATAGCATGGTGAGAAAATATTGATATGAACCTGCATTCTTTCGTTCTTGTGGCAGACCAGCCTTGATCAGAACCTCAAGATCAACAACACTAAGAGACATAAGTCCTAATGTAAGACCAGACATTAGGCCAGCAAAAGACACTAGAGCCATGCATATGATTAGATATGTCCAAAACATGGGCTCACAACATGGCACATCATTTGCTGCCATTTTTCTGTATGATATCAAGTGATGATTGGAAAAGATATGTAGACAGCACGGTTGTTATATACAAAAAGGGAAAGAGACTATCTATTCAGATGAAGAAAGAGTTGGTTCTGAAAAGGGATCGGGTAGGGCAAAACAAGACACCGACTTTCGTGTCATGAAGCTTGGGAAGGGCAAGATACCAACTGCCAAATATTAAATTATTAATAATCTGCCATGCATTACCTTACAGTCTTACATTATGACCTGCTGATCCAAAAAGCAGTTAACTTAATCCCTCAAAAATATTTTAAATCTTGAGAAAGATGGAGTCTCCATTAGTGTAGATATATTTTGATAGCAATGGAAGATATAGTTATTGATCAATACACTCACACACACAAGCTAGCTCATTGGACTCATGCATTCTTTTCTTGTTGGAAAATAACATTCTGAAACTTACTTGTTCCAAGATAATATCTACTCTTGTATTCTTCTTTCGTAGCGTTGTGTTCTTGAAATTCTTGTTCCTTTATCATCGTGATATTAATTAAACATAATTTTATTTTGCTAGGAAGTTTCGAGGAAGTTTCCTAGTAGTGATTGACGAAATCCCACTTAGATTCGATGATTTCATGAAAATTTTGCTTTCAGTGCTGAACAAAAAGCAGAACTAGACAACAGATTATACAAACACACGACTCTTACTCCTTATTGGCCTTTTCTTACTGTATTTTTCATATTTTTGGCCGCCCATGAAGTGGCAAACAGTGGGTCTGATTAAAAATAATTAATTCATTACTCAACTTAATTATGGGAACAAAATCTGCCCAGTCATATACACCCTCATTTGATTTTGGTATTTCACATCTAAACTAGTTCATTTATGAAAAATTATCTTTTTCCATGCCCTTTTCTAATGACTTGCTAACTGAATTTGCAAATGAAAGCAAAATTTAGGTCAATGATATTGACATGCATCTCTCCTTCAAAGCAAAGGGAGTAACTTCGCTGTACGTAGTGGAAGACAAGTACCCAACTTATTCGAAGTAATTAAATAATACCTGTGGTAGAAACATAATTACGAAAGGGATACATAATGCCAAACCAACTAAAGCAAGATAACACATAAACATAAACAATGAACTTAATTAAGAAGGTAGCTGAGGATAAACATGATTTAAAAAAACAGGTGTAGATCGATGAATGAGATCAGCCTAGTTTTTATCATTGAATATTACCAGCTGCTAGCATATACATGCTTTAACTGGAATACAGGCATGTACTTTAGCTAAGGTTAGGTAAGGATTCTTACTAAAACCTAAATACCTGTTTCTAATTGCTGTATTAATATATTCATTATGCAAACCAACTTGGTTTTGCAAACTGCAGGCCTGACAGTGCTCTTCACATCCTTCTTGCTCTTCACAACGACAGCCACATGTGGCTGTGACGTTTCCGGAACCGATTTAGTATACTGTAGAGTGGGAAATCTTCGCTCGCCCTATTTCAATGGTGAAAATGTCATGTCATTCATTGTTGTGTGTGGTCCCGCACCATGTGATGGGGGACCACCACCTTAATTAAAGGAGAGGCAGTTGACTGCCTCTCTTAATTAAAAAGCTGGAGCTGCCACTGTAGACGCAGTAGAAGAAAAACAAGAGAGAAGAGAAAACCGAGAGAAAAAGAGAATAAGAGGCAGCAGAGAAGTTCGTGCTCTTCCTTCGATTCGCAGCTCGTTCACCGTTGGATCGGGCTGAAATTTTGACAGCAGCTTCTAGACGTGTTGAACTTCATTCTGGACGGTTGGATTGAAAATTGGTGGCGTGGAAACTGGCCGTTTTGATAGAAAACGAGGCTGTCAGTATTGTGAGTTTTTCTCCAATAATTCTCTTATAATCTTGTTGTAATCCGAGAATAAGTAGTTCTTGATGATATTATGTTGTATCCCTTAGTTGAATCTGAGAAAGAACAGTTGTGAACCCATTATTGTTGATAGTAGAAGTTTTTAGGTGGACTACGGTCCCGTGGTTTTTCCCGCATCGGGTTTTCCACGTAAAAATCTTGGTGTTGATTTGTGTGATTTTTTGCATTATATTTGGTCATTGTTTGCTTCTGTTTTTACTGCACAAAGAGGGAAATAATTGGGACTTGTGAATTATATTTCGCTAAATTGAGGTTCGGTTGTTCCTAGTTTTCCCAACAAGTGGTATCAGAGCACTGGTTGTGTAGATTGAATTTTTGTGCAGTTAAAATGGAGAAGGAAGATTCGGGCATGATAAAGCTCACTTCCTCAAATTATTTTCTATGGAAAACAATGATGGAGGATCACTTATACTGCAATGATTTGGCTTTGCCGATTGAATGTAAAGGAATAAAGCCTGATGAAATGGATGATGCAAAATGGAATGGGCTTAATAGAAAGGCTACCGCTAATGTTAGAAAATGGGTATCTTCTAAGTCTATTAATCATATTTCTCAAGAACATGACTGCTATACAGTTTGGAAGATGTTGGAAGAAACCTTTGCCAAGGAGAGTGCATAAAACAAGGTTTTTGTAATTAGAGACCTTGTGAATTTGAAGTATAGAGATGGTGAAGATGCTTCTGTGCATATAAATGTATTCCAAGGGTTCTTGAATCAGTTGTCATTGATGAATCTTGAGTTAGCCGATGAAATGCAAGCATTAATCCTATTGAGTTCATTGCCGGACAGTTGGGAGACTTTGGTGGTGTCACTTAGCAATTCTACTCCGAATGGAAAGATCACTTTGAAAACAGTGAAGGATTGTATCCTCAACGAAGAGAAGAGGAGGAAAGGGACAAGCACTTCCGAGTCTCATGCACTTGTTACAGAAAATCGGGGGAGAAGTCTAAGCAGGTTCTCTCACAACAAGCAAGATAGAGAATCCAGCAATAGAAAAGGAAAATGGAAGCCAAGAGGAAGATCTCAGTCAAGGAAGGGTTTCAAGTGTTATTATTGTGACAAGCCTGGGCATATGCAAAAAGATTGCAGAAAGTACAAAAGAGATAAAAAGGGCAAAGATGAAGATAAGAATGAAGAGAATGGTACAACTGCAGTTGTATTTGATGGTGATGTTGCCATTGTTTGTGATGATGGTTGTGTTAATCTTGCATGTCAGGATACCACCTGGGTTGCAGATTCAGCAGCTTCTTACCATGTAACACCTCGACGTGATTTTTACACATCCTACACTGCTGGTGACTTTGGTCAAGTTAGGATGGGAAATCAAGGGATGGCTAGTGTTGTGGGCATTGGAGACATTTGGTTGGAAACCAACACTGGGTGCAAGTTGCTACTCAAAGATGTTAGGCATGTGCCTGATATGCGCCTACATTTGATCTCTACAGGTACTCTTGATGAAGAAGGCTATTACAATTTCTTTGGAGATGGTAAATGGAAACTCTCCAGAAATTCCCTAATTGTTGCTAAAGGGAACAAGATGGGTCTCTACATGTCATAAGCCAAGGTGATCAAAGGGGAGGTGAATGCAATTGAAGATTGCTCTACTGATTTATGGCATAAACGGCTTGGACATTTGAGTGAGAAAGGCCTTGGCATCCTTGCCAAGAAAAACTACCTTCCATTAAAAGGTATGAACTTGAACACATGTACTCATTGTTTAGTTGGTAAACAACATAGAGTAGCATTTCAAAGATCACCTTCACATAGAAGATCACATGTTCTTGATTTAGTTCATACTGATGTTTGCTCTATGATTGATAAGTCTCTTGGAGGTGCATTGTACTTTGTTAGTTTTATTGATGATCACTCCAGGAAAATTTGGGCCACTTGTTTGAAATCCAAAGATCAGGTGCTTGATGTCTTTAAGGATTTCCATGCCAGAGTTGAAAGAGAAACTGGTAGAAAGCTGAAATGTATTCGAGCTGACAATGGTGGTGAATACAGGGGTCCTTTTGAGAAGTATTGCAGGGAACATGGTATCAAGTTGGAGAAGACAGTTCCTAAGACTCCATAGCAGAATGGAGTGGCTGAGAGAATGAACAGAACCATTGTTGAAAGAATTAGATGTATGCTCTCTCATGCAAAGCTGCCTAAGTCCTTTTGGGGTGAGGCAATGAAGACTGCAGTTGCCATGATCAACCTTTCTCCATCAGTTCCTCTTGATTTTGATGTTCCAGATAGAGTTTGGAAAGGAAAGGATGTCTCTTATGCACACTTGAGAGTGTTTGGATGCAGAGCATTCGTACATATTCCAAGGGATGAAAGGTCTAAGCTTGACAGCAAGACAAAGCAGTGTATTTTCTTGGGCTCTGAAGATGATGAGTTTGGCTATAGGTTATGGGATCCAAAGGAGAAGAAAATTGTGAGAAGCAGAGATGTTATCTTCTTTGAAGATCAAACCATTGAAGACTTTGAACAGAAGGAGAAAACAGAGTCTACTACTTTTATTCCATCTAATTCAAATCCAAGACCTACTCCACAGTTACCTTTGATGCCTACTAATCATGGGGGAGATTTGCAAAATGATGATAATGGTGGTTTTCTTAATGAGCCATTAGTTAGTGATCCTGAATAAACTAATGATGATATTGATGTTATTCCTGAACAGGTTATGCAAGAAGCTCCAGATGAGCCACAATTGAGGAGGTCAACTAGACCTCGCCAACCTTCCACCAAATACTCTCCTCATGAGTATGTGCTGGTTACTGATGGGGGAGAGCCAGAATGCTTTGATGAAGCTATGTCACATGAGAAGAAAAGTGAGTGGTTGAAAGCAATGCAAGAAGAGATGAAATCCTTGCATGAAAACCATACTTTTGAGTTAGTGAAGCTTCCTAAAGGTAAAAGAGCACTCAAGAACAAATGGGTGTTCAGGCTGAAAATTGATGAACATTGCTCACAGCCAAGGTACAAGGCAAGATTGGTTGTGAAAGGTTTCGGTCAGAAGAAGGGTATTGATTTTGAAGAAATCTTTTCACCAGTGGTCAAGATGTCTTCAATCCGAGTTGTGCTTGGTTTAGCTGCTAGTTTGAATCTTGAAGTTGAACAGCTTGATGTGAAAACTGCCTTTCTCCATGGTGATTTAGATGAAGAGATCTACATGGAGCAGCCTGAAGGGTTTGAAGCAAAAGGTAAAGAGCAGTTAGTTTGCAGGTTGAAAAAGAGCCTATATGGTTTAAAGCAAGCTCCAAGACAATGGTACAAGAAGTTTGATTCTTTCATGGTGGATCATGGTTATGACAGGACCACTTCTGATCATTGTGTATTTATGAAAAGGTTTCCTGATGGAAACTTTATTATTCTCCTATTGTATGTGGATGATATGTTGATTGTTGGCCATGATGCTAAGAAGATTCAGATGTTAAAGGAAGAGTTAAACAAGTCTTTTGCAATGAAAGACTTGGGACCGGCAAAACAGATTCTTGGCATGAAGATCACACGTGACAGGAAGAAGGAGAAACTTTGGCTGTCTCAGGAGAGATATGTTCAAAAGGTACTTGAGAGATTCAACATGAGCAACTCCAAACCGGTTTGTTCTCCACTTGCAAGCCACTTTAAACTAAGTTCTAAGCAGTGTCCTTCAAGTGATGAAGAAAGAGATGAGATGAAAAAGGTTCCTTATGCATCCGCAGTTGGTAGCTTGATGTATGCCATGGTTTGCACAAGGCCGGATATAGCTCATGCAGTTGGTGTGGTTAGTCGGTTCCTCTCCGATCCTAGTAAAGAACACTGGTCAGCAGTGAAATGGATACTCAGGTATCTCAAAGGTACTTCTAGTTTCAGCCTATGTTTTGGTAACAATAAACCTGTGTTGGATGGATACACAGATGCAGATATGGCTGGTGATGTTGATTCTAGAAAGTCCACATCAGGATACTTGATGAAGTTTACAGGGGGAGCAGTCTCATGGCAATCAAGGTTGCAAAAATGTGTTGCATTATCCACTACAGAAGCTGAATATATTGCTCTTACTGAAGGGGGCAAAGAGTTGTTATGGATGAAGAAGTTCTTACATGAACTTGGCCTAGTTCAAGAGAACTTTGTGTTGCACTGTGATAGTCAAAGTGCAATCCATCTCAGTAAGCATCCTACTTTTCACTCTCGATCAAAGCACATTGAGGTTAGATATCAATGGATTCGAGATGCTATGGAGATGAAGTCATTTGTTGTTGAGAAGATCCATACCGATGACAACGTGTCAGATATGATGACCAAACCTCTACCGAGAGAGAAGTTTGAGTTTTGTAAAAGGGAAGCAGGCTTGTCAGAGCCTCCTAAATTGAAGCTTACATGTTAATCGCCAGTATGGCGAATTCCTCACATGGTGCGTGAGGGGGAGATTTGTTGTGTGTGGTCCCACACCATGTGATGGGGGGACCACCACCTTAATTAAAAGAGAGGCAGTTGACTGCCTCTCTTAATTAAAAAGCTGGAGCTGCCACTGTAGACGCAGTAGAAGAAAAACAAGAGAGAAGAGAAAACCGAGAGAAAAAGAGAATAAGAGGCAGCAGAGAAGTCCGTGCTCTTCCTTCGATTCGCAGCTCGTTCACCGTTGGATCGGGCTGAAATTTTGACAGCAGCTTCTAGACGTGTTGAACTTCATTCTGGACGGTTGGATTGAAAATTGGTGGCGTGGAAACTGGCCGTTTTGATAGAAAACGAGGCTGTCAGTATTGTGAGTTTTTCTCCAATAATTCTCTTATAATCTTGTTGTAATCCGAGAATAAGTAGTTCTTGATGATATTATGTTGTATCCCTTAGTTGAATCTGAGGAAGAACAGTTGTGAACCCATTATTGTTGATAGTGGAAGTTTTTAGGTGGACTACGGTCCCGTGGTTTTTCCCGCATCGGGTTTTCCACGTAAAAATCTTGGTGTTGATTTGTGTGATTTTTTGCATTATATTTGGTCATTGTTTGATTCTGTTTTTACTGCACAAAGAGGGAAATAATTGGGACTTGTGAATTGTATTTCGCTAAATTGAGGTTCGGTTGTTTCTAGTTTTCCCAACATTCATGTCATTGAAGCATAGCTGAAGCATGATGAAGAATGATTATCTATGAGCTGATATTTCCATCTAGTCAAGGAGGACTAGCTAGGGTTTAGTTAGATGACAGAACCTGTCAAGTATCATAAAAGCATTCCATACTCAGGAATTTTCCTGATAGACATGCATTTCGTTGGGGTTTCATCGATCTTCAGGATTTATGGGTGTATTTTGCATACTAAAAATAAAATATTTTAATATTTGAATTACCTTCGTATATGTAATATTTTGGTTGGAAAATACAATAAAGCCCTTGGAGGCTTAAAAGAGGGTATAAATGATTGAAGGGTAGTGTGGTAATTGACCAATAGTTGATAAATATATATAAGAAAAAAAAAAAAAAAAGGATCTGAATTTGGAGAGAGAACCGGCAGGAGAGAAGAGAGGAAGAAGAAGAAGAAGAGAAAAGAAGGGAAAATAAGGGGAAAAGGAGAAAAGAAGTAGAGAAAATAAGTAAAAAGGTAAGATTTATGGTTTTAAGTGTATAATATGTTAAATTTCGGTTTTGATTAATTTTAGAGTTTTGAATTTTGAGTTTATTGATGAATTAGTTTGAATTAAGGGGTTGATTGATGTGGGTATTTGATTATTTAGTTGAATTGGAGAGATTGTAGAGAAATATGATGATTTTGAGTTATGGTTGAATTGAATGATGAAGTTGAGGTATAAATCTGGAACTAACAGTAGGTGATCTGTTGAAATTCTGGGTTTGAGGTTGAAGATGACGAAAATTCAATTTGGTCCCTTAATTTGTGAAAATTTCAGTTTAGTCCCCGAACTTTGGAAATTTTACAGATTGGTCCCTGATGCATAAATTGAGGTTCTGAACAGAACTGAGGATGATTTAAGGACAAAATTCCAGTATAATTAATATTTTCAGTTTGGTCCTCCAATTTGACAAAAAGTATAATTTGACCCTAAAAATTTGGTAAAGTTCCAGAATGGTCCTTGGAGCATAATGATATATCCTGGACAGAATTGAGGATTAATTATGGATGAATTTCAGTATGGTTATATATTTACAGTTCGGTCCTCAAAATTTGGTAAAATTACGTTTTGGTCCCTGTTTTGGAAAATTGTCATTTTAGTCCCTAAACTTGGGAGATTAAGCCCGGTTTATTTTATGCTTTGGGATCTTTTGTTTTATCTGTTTTTGAGTATATTTCATATATTTATTGTAGGTGCTCCTAACGATCCTTAATAGGATTTTCGGGTCTTTCGTCCGACATTCCTTTTAGTTCTGTATTTTCCGGGTGAGTGGAATAATCTTTAATATGCATATAATATAAATAAATATGTATGTTGATTATACAATGAGTACGACTAGTAAATTTCTTGAATATTTATATATGTTGTTTTATTTTCCGAGTACTCATTTATTCTTGAATTTGCACTCGCAATCTGATAAAGTAAATTCTATTTGATACGATATGATATACGTTTCTTTGATAATTCTGTGAATATCTATTATGCCTTGATATGGGATTTGTCAGTAACTCCATGCTAACGGAGAATAGTTAGTCTGTGTGCACATAGTATTATGTTACCTAGCTGGTGAGAGAGGCATCAGCCTGTGGCGATTGATCATCCCACAGTGGTCACCGACGGGTGTCATCTGGTCACCGACGGGTGTCATCTGTTCTCTGACATGTAATCCACTACGTTATGATAATATGCTACGTTATGATAATATGTTTAGTAAGTATATGTATATGTATATCAAGATAAATCATCTTGCAAATAATATCTGAAATATATGAAATGTATATTAAATGTTATTCCCCTCACTGAGTTGGTTGAACTCACCTCTCATTTTTAATATTATTTCAGGTTCTTAATTTCTGAGACTTTGTTGAGTGTTTCCGCTTCTTCAGTTCTGGTCGGTATGCCTTGCTTGTTCGCGAGGCTTTCCTTTCAGTTTTGATTTGATGTCTTAGACGCTCCACTGTTACCTTGTTTTAATTACGTTTGGTTTTTGACAATGTAATGAGTATTGTGAATTATTATTTTTGTTTTAATAACTATCTTTTGGTTTTATCAGTATTTGAATAATATAATATTTCTGAATATTATGAGCCGCTGCGTATTTTTGAACAAATTGTTCTTTTGATATGTCCGTTCTGAGGCTTAGCGCAGGTGAGGTGTCCTTTCGACACCGCTCCTGCGTTGCCGGTCACGGATCCGGGATTCGGGTCGTGACAGTATAAGATGATTGCTATTACAAATTAGTTCTTCACAGTCTGTCCACAAAGTGATGGGTGTTCATATTAAAAAGTTAAAGATGAGTATAAATCACAGGGGGCTTAAATTAAGAGTGGCTTGGGGGATGGTCCAGGGTTTTTTTTTTTTTTTGTAATAAATGTTTTTAAAAAATAAATAAAATATATTTGTTAATTATATTTAATGAAATGAAGATTATTTTCACTTAAGAAAATATCCCAATTACGAAATAAAAAAGATATCGTTTATAATTAATTTTGTTAAAATTTCTCATTCATCTTCAGTCCGCTAAGGTATAAATAGCAGCTGCTTGCAAGTAATAAATATCAAAACAATATTGACAGAAGGTGATGCTTGAGGCATAAGGAATAAAAACTATGTTAATGATACAACTTGAATAGTTTTATTTATCAATACCAATAAAGTAAATGGCTAGAAGTTTTTTTAATAACAAAAGTTTACACAATTAACATATTATAGCATATTGGTTCGCGAGGAAATTAATAATAATTTTTTTTTTCAAATGTAAAAAACATACGAAGAGTAGAGGGATTATATTAAGTGCATGTCTTAGTTTTAGGTTTGACAGCGATGCCAGATCCAATACTGTTGGATTTGGTAGCCAAGCAAAAAAGAAGATAAAACATTATTTATGCAAGTTTTTTCAATACATTTTGATAGTTCAAAAAATATAACAAATTAAAAAGTTTATGTACATATGTAATCAAATAAACTAAGAATTATGTGCGTTTCTGGTGGCAGCAGGACCCAACGGTATTCAACCCAACCCAACCTCAAATGAAAAAAAAAATAATCATCCAACTTTTGTACAATACAAAAAAAGTCCCATTAATTTATTTCTTTTTTATCGTATGAAAAAATAAATTAAATAAGAGAAAAAAAATTCTAAAGAGATAAAAAAATAAAATTAAAAATATCTAGATCTGATTGAAATTCAAACCCAACGCTTTTGAATAATATCTAATTCATTGAATTATTGTAATTTTTCTTTTTTTAAAAAGATAAAACTCAATTGAAACATTTATTAAACTTTCTTATAAATTCTCTACTTGAAAAAAAGATAAATATCAAACTACTCAATTGAAAACATTTATTAAACTTTTTCTCAATGTATAGCGAAATACAAATTAAAGTTGAGGGATCAATTTGGACATCGTTTAAACATTAGGGAGAGGTTTTGTAATATAGTAGAAAAGAAAATGTGTGGACTAAATTGCAAATTCAGTGACAAGATTTCCTGCTTCTTCTTCCACTGAACAGGGGAAAAAAAAACAGTAAGAGAAAAAATGGGATCGAAATCAAGCACGTCAACAACAATGGAAGACGTAGATAGATTATTCGAATGTTTCAAATGCGGCATTTCTCCTCCTCGTAAGTTGCAAAGGAAAAGGGAAAAAAAGCCCAATTGTTTTAGTTAAAATTTTCAATTTTTTTCGATTTTAATTTTATAATTTTTTTAGATTTAGAAAAGAAGATTTACAGTTATAATGATGTTGCAGAATCTGCTGTGAGAGAGAGAAAGAGAAGTAAAGGAAAAATCAAGAATAAAGGGATTTCAATAAATGGAGCATCTCCTGGTTCAGCTGAGCAACCAAAGAAGAAAGTACGAAATTTTTGAATTGCTTTTTGTTTTTTCTACTTTTTCAGAGATGGGTTTTGTTTTTTTGATTGGAAACTCATGTTATGATGTTTATTGTAAGAGATTGATAAAGGTATTGATTTTGTATTGTTATTGTTTTTTTTTCTTTGCCTAGTTTTATAGTAATGGGTTTTGCTTTTTTTGGTCAGAAATTCATGTTTCGATGTTCTTTGTAACGTAGAGATTAATAAAGTTAATGACTTTGTATTATTATTGTTTTTCTTTTGTGCTAGATCGTGCATTTAAATAAAATAAAACAAAATAAAAAAAATATGTTTTGATGCTGATTGTAATGCAGAGATTGGTAAAGTTATTTACTTTGGATTATTATTGGTATTTGTATTCTTACTCTTTTAGTGATAGGTTTATTTCTTATTGGAAATTTATGTTATGATGTTCATTGTAATGTAAAAATTGATGAAGTTATTAACTTGGTGTTTTATCGATCTAGATTGCATCAAATGCAGTTGAAGGAAAGAATGTTAGTCAAGGAAAGCAGATCTCGCCGGTTGTGTTTTATGGGTCTCCACATGGAGTGCCACCAAAAAGACCCATTAGCTTGTTGAGACTTTTGCGTGAAATTCGCATTGATCTCGCGGAACAAAAATCACATTTGAGGTTGTAGTTCATTTTTTTGTTCTTATGTTTTCTTTTCCTTTATGGTGTGAAGTGATTGTGTTGCTTGTTTGGTTAGTAAGGAAGTATGGGCAACATTTCCTAGGCAGAATGAAGCGATGAATTTTGCAAAAGAGCATGCAGATGTACGCATTTTTAGCTATCAAGATCACCATAATGGACAACGAAGGTTTCTTGTTTCTACATACAGAGAGTTTTGGAGAAGGTTCTCTCTCTTGTCTTTCCTTTTTGCAATGATGTTTAGAATCAATACAAATGCTTCAGGTACTTTCTCTGATAGGTGTCTGGTTTTTTTCCCGATCGTTTTTAATTTCAGGTACAAAAACATGGATGCTAAATTTCGCCACCATTATGAAGTGATTCAGGAGGTAAGAAACTTTCCCTTGTTTTCCATTTCATGAAAGAAGACACTAGGATGATTGCACAGGAATCCATTCGTCATAAAATGTAAACAGTGATTGTTGAAAAATCATGGTTGGCTTTACATTGATAAATTTCTATAAATTGCGCCTACAATTTCACATTATTTTCTATTTACTGTTTCATTTCAAGGCAATTGCATTGATGTAATTTGGTTGCAGCAAACCTGCGAGGATGTTCTAGTAGTAATGTCAATAGTGTGCAAATGATGGTCATTTGTGTGCCATTATTGTAATTTATGCCAGTTCTATGCTATTGCTGTTTCAGGGTTTACCATGCCACCTTTATTTTGATCTGGAGTTCAGTAGGAGAGACAATGCAGAAAGAAATGGAGATGAAATGGTCGATCTCTTGATATCAGTCACCCTAGAAGCATTATTTGAAAAGTATTCTATTCAAGGGAACCAGGATTGGATAGTAGAGCTTGACTCTTCTACTGCAGGTATGGTGTTCTGGAGATGCATGATATTCATAACCTATCCTATATTACATAATGTCAAAGCATATTTATATGCTAAAGAACACTTAGTAAACCACTTTGTGAAACTTGTCTTGCATAATTAAGTTTCACTCAGTATATGAATTTCTCATCCATTTGTTATGCTTTGCTTTCATTGGTTCAAGAAGAAAAGTTATTATCACTTATAATTGTACTCATGCAGAAAAGTTCTCTCGTCATTTGATCATCCGCATCCCGAAGACTGCTTTTAAAGACAACACACATGCAGGCACATTTGTTTCAGAGGTAAACCTTATGGAATGAGCACTTATTTCTGCTTACAGAAAATGAAGCTGAGAATGTGTTGTTCTATATATATATTTCATACTAGGTTGACTAATGCAGGAAATTTACTTTAGGTATTGGAGTTTAATTTTTCTTATTTTCTTATAGAAATACCAATTGTTATCGTTGTGTGTTCACATATTATCAGATATGCTCTCGGATTCTTAGTACAAGAGGGAGAGATGAAAGATTTGAAAATATGTTTATAAGAAAAGATTCATCCTCTGCTGAACCTCCAAGCCAACTTTTTATAGATGCTGCTGTATACTCTAGAAACCGCTGCTTTCGCTTAGCTCTTTCATCAAAAGCAGGGAAGAATTCTGTCCTGCTGCCTACTGAGCGCTTCAAGTGTAAGGACATGGTATGCCATTTGCCTTGAAAGTTAATACAGGAATTCTTCAGAAGCCCTGCAAACTATGCTCGGCACATTGTCCTTAGGTTTTGTTGGTAACTTGACTACCATACAAAGGGGGTGGTAAATTCTATATTTTACAATTGTTATTGCCTCTGTTTATCATTTGTCTGAATCATGTTGTAATAATGCACATAAGTGCCATATTGATCACCTAGAAGTCTTCAATCAACTCTGATGGATTTTTGCCCCTTCAAGAGAATGCTGACCAGCAATTTTTCTGTTATTAGCAACAAGTTAATTAGTGATTTTGTGATGATCCAAATTCCCCAGACATTCAGCGCACAATAATATGCTGGTTTGTTGATTAACAGTGTGAAGAAGACATGTTCATGTCATCCTTGATCTGCAGCATGGATGTTGATTGCAATAAACTTCTTGTCTGCAAAGTGGACATGGAATGTATGAAGACCCTGCAATTTGATACGGAGGTAAGTTTGAACCCTGTGTTAGTTCTAATGATGAGCAGCCCCCTTCATTTTGTTATGTTTTGCAATACCCTCAAAGTGCTTTAACTGTCATGTACTCCAGTTGTTTCTGCTGCTTCTCTTAAGATTGAAGTTTAGTTATTGTTGGTACTTTCAGAAGCAGCATGCTTCTAATGTACTAATTTTTTTTATCAATAATTTTTGTAATGTAGGTAAACAATGATTACAGAAGACACTGCACCCCAAAAGAATTTCCATTGAATGGGGTGCCAAGCGATACTGGAAACTCACCATTCCCAGCCTTGGAAAAATTCATAGAATCTATTGCCTCAATCGGAAATATATCAGGTGGTACCATTTTCAAGATTTATTTTCTGCGGCCATTGATTTCCCATTTTGGATAGTAAGGGTAAAAATTAAAAAATATGAAAAGTCACCTGTTTTCTAATAATTTCATCACTTGAAACAGCAGGACCTGTTAAACTGCTCTATTTGATTTTTCCTTTTTTATGGTAGATATCCTTCTGTGGTTTCTTCTTGATTTCATCTCCTGCTGAATTTTCCTTTACAACTCTATGTAACTTCAGCGTAATCTAAAGAAATTTATGGGAAGTTGGGACTCGGGCTCATTCCAGCGGCCCTTCAATTTTTTTTTTTTTTTTTTTTATCACTGGGATTCATCACATAACCTTCAACTTTAGCATAAATTAATTTGTCATTCTTTTCCCTATTTTTGCTTCATAATTCTCTTATAAAATGTTTTAGGTATCGACTGCTTTTCTTTTTATTTTCTTTGTTTCCTTATTGACAATTTTCTGCTGTTTAGGAAAAATACGAAGCTGGTATTGGTTCTCGGAGTATGGACTGATGGTCTACAGCATGTCCAGAAATAGATATTGTGAACGAATTGGTAGAGAGCATAAAAGCAATCATGGTAACTCTTACTTTATATTATTTTATTTTTCTTTTAGCTGCAAGTAAAATATATTTGTGCTCTATGCATGAAATCTATACCCTGTATAAACTCTTAAGTTATGCGACTGCACATGGCGAAATTACTAAGATATTTTGAAGTTCATCAAACTTTTTCTGCTGCTTCAAAGACTTGGTTGCCATTGTTTTGGAATTTCAACTGCTTCCTTTAAATAAAAGAAAGAGGCTTATATGCTTCAATGCCTTTTTTTATTCAGTTATGTATGTTGTTGACTTGAGAAGGGCGGATTATTATCAGAAATGCCATGATCCAGATTGCCAAGGTGCAGTACAGTTTTTTCTGTAGTTTTGATGATTGTTGTACCCTTTTTATACATGGGTAATCACTTTTTGAACTGTTATTATCGATGGTACAGGTTACCGGTCCCCTTTACGTCCCATCCCTTGGAATGTGATCCCTGATCCTCCATATTCTTATGATTCAGTGCAAATGGTGGATCAAATAGGGTCAACAAATGATTATCTTAAACTTCAACACGTTAGCAACGAATGTGAAGATTTTCTGCTTTGTGATAACAAACATGACCCAGATAGCTGTTCTAAAGATTCTTGGTGGCTTGAAGCCATAAAAGTTGCAGATGATATTGAAAATAAGCAGAAGACATCGGTTAGTGTACTGCTCTAGTCACATTTCAGGAGTCTTACTGCTTAATCTTATCTCATAGCATTTCCCATGTCAAGAGTTGTTATATCATCATTCCCTCCCATCCTCTGCTCCCTTCGGCTTTTTCTCTCATTTGTTACTTTGTTGAAGCAGATTCTGATTTTCTTAGTCAAATGCCGAAAGCATTACTTTCCTGTTCCGTTGATTATTGTATCATGTCCAGATAGAACCAGAGTTATGTTGGGGATCAGGGATATGCCTCCAGAGAAGTAGGTTCTCTATGGCAGGCATGTCGCAGAGAAGTTCTCTCAAAATTGACGAAGTAGCTCCATTGTCTCTGATACTGACTTGGTGAATGGCAAAATTACACATTTTACTCATCAATAGTGATAACATCCAAACTGGAAATGTCTCGCCTGCTTAGTAACAAATATAGCTACCAGAATTGAAGTTTCAAGTTTATTTCAACAGTCCGAGTTCTGCAAATTTGAATGAATGCAGTTGTTAAAAACATGATATTTATTGAACCTGATTATTCTCTTATATTCTGGAACCAGGATAGCATTGACGAGGAAGATGACAACTGGTGGACGGCTGTGGAAGAAACTGCATCCCAATCTGAACTTATTCACTTCAGTTAATAAATGGGTGCTGACAGATGGTTGATAAACGCCCCTCCAGCTCAAACTGATGGCAGATGTGATTAATGTGAATAATGTCCAACAGGGAAAGCGCTGCCAACGCCCTGAGCTAGTTGTGTAGCATCTTATAATGAAGTAGCAGCACTGATGGTTCCGATAGATCGCCTTGCTGTTCAAGGTCCAAGCAAACCATGTCCAGCTTATGCATCGTTCATCTTAACATTGCTGTACATAGATAGTCATTCTTGCTTTTGCAAGTCTCTATATATATCTGATTAGGCGCACGCAATCTGAATGTCTACGTTGTGTTAGAAGTTGCTGTAGTATCCCCTATTAGAAATCAGAGCTCTTAACAGATCTAAGAGGTTGTTTTTCAACTGATATCGTGTAAATATAACTATAATCAGCTTATTACACGATTTGCATTGTACTGTATACGTTTATGGTTGCAGTATTGTAGTTACCCCTTGTATCACGGTCAGGCAGTAATGGAAGTTACTTGATCTCCAAGAGTATAAATGTACCATTTCTGTATTAATGTGCCATCTCTTTATCTTTTAAGTTAATGAAGATCAACTGGAGGAACCCAAATAGAGCCACCAACTCAAACTGTTGTCCATGCATGACTGTGTTATGTCAGACCAGCTGCCCACTTTACCTCTAGAATCAATTTCTCAGCATGCGGCGGTCACTCAATCTCGTGAACTGCTCCCAACAGAGCACACCAGGAATGCTTGATGCTGTAATCTTTAATCCTAGGAAAGCACTTCTGTGGGTCAAATGGAATGATCAACGCGAGGACATCGCCATAGCTTCCATGACCTTGTGGGGTGGAAACTATAAGTTCCTTGAAAATTCTAAGTATTTGCTCATGGTTGTTTCATCTGCCTAATTCCATTGAAGACTGGATGGCAAAAGTTCAGTACTTCGTAAGCACAGTCACCAGGTTTGTATTAAGCACAATCCATTGCATGTTCTATGTTTATAAAAATAAGTATGAAAGTTTGGTGCTTGTACAAGTTGAAACTTCTTGCAACCTTACCAGAGCAATTTTACCAGAATTATGATGCCCTCTGATACATATTTCCCTCTTGAAACAAAACCATAAATGCTGAAAAAACATTTACTATCAAGAAGTTTCTGTTCTGTTCATCGCTTTTTTATTCATATAAGTTACGCAACAAAAGTTCTATCATTTTATTTTACTTTTTGAACCACCAAGGACAAAAATAGACCAAACCACTTCACACGAAAAAACACTTGCACCAAAATATAGAAAAAAAAGAGGAGACTAATAAACCAATAGGTAAAAACACACTTCTGACCGATACATTTCAAGATGTATCATTTATTTGGTGATAATATCATGAATAAGAACATGTCATTTAAGAGGAGACCAATAAACCAATGGGTAGAAAATGAATATCATTGTAGTAATATCATCATAATAAAAGGATTCAATCAGAAATTAAACGAGGATATAGAAACTACGAAACAGGCTAGTCACATCTGATTTTACAATTTCGAAAGGGCCACTCACAAGTTGCAATTTGGTTCTTTTTTATTCACTTACATTTGGATAGATCTGCCCAGTGCAGAGCTTACAGAAGGACATGAGCCAAGACGCCATATGCAGACATCCAAGGTGATCCCCCCATGGGTACCAAGGAAATCATTTGGGACTAGAAGGAACCCCAGTGATGGTGGGTAATCAACTCTGGTTTGGATATTTCTAGTGGAAGATTGGAATCTGACATTGCTTCCCTCCGCTTTTGCAGTGACTTCATAAAAGTATCCTTCCTTTGATGAAGAAGGCCCCATACAACTAACAGTGATCATATTTCCAAGACACTCCGATCTATTAGTCAGAATGAATAAAACACCTTCTTTCTCTTCTAGAAGAACACGGAATTTGTGATCAACCATAAAGAAAAGAGGGAAGCTGGTATTAAATTGGAAAGATGTCAAGTCACATAAATGTTTACTCCTACAATGTAGGTGCAAATGCTTAGATGAGCCCTGGTAGTTGCAAGCTGGCAGGGGGCATGTACATGGAGCATGGGGGCAACTCTTATCATGTTCGTATTTCTTACTGTAACAAATGCTTTCTTTGCACCCATAACTCCTATTGGAGCATGGCACTTTCAGTGATTCAAGAACTTTCTCAATGGCACGACAGCGGTTATAGCCAATAGGCATAGCGCAAGAAGGACACTTGTGTTGAAGTTTTTTGCAGCATGAAGAGCAAGCTGTATGTCCATTCTCACACTAAATTTCCCAGCAAGAACCCAGAAACGAAAAAATCAATACAAATGTTACTCACATGGCAAAATATCATATGTATCATATAATAGCTCACATAAAGAACTAACGGATTGAATTAATGCAAGTGAAATAGCACTAATTTTTACACCAACTACTGATACAGATCTCCACCGAGGAAAGGAATGTTATTTCTGTGGATCAACTTTTCAATGTTTTGTTTTCTTGAGAGGTCCATGTGTACACATTTTTTTTTTTTAAGAATGCTTAAAGAGCAATTATGAAATTTTAAATCACACAAGTTGCTTGTAACTGGAAGATCAAAAATGTTTTGAACTATGATGAAAACCTCTCTGATCCCCATGACATGGACAACATTCCCTATAAACATAACCCGAAAGCATTTTTTGGCAGAGCAGAATGATTGTGTTATTCCTAAAAGTTCAAACTTCATAGTCCTAGAAGAACAACGAGGCAATGGATCTTCAACCACCCATTTAAATCTCTCTTCACACTAAATCTGGAAAGTTAGCTCTGAAGATATTTGACACGTAGAATGAACTATGCAAACTTGGGCTCCCAGTGAACCTACAAGACCATCACATACAACAAACCATAGCATTTTTCCACTGTAACATAACAGCAAAAGAAATGCATCCCCTGGAACTACTATCACCATACCAGACATCCTTCTGTAAAATCATCCCAGCCTGCTCTAATACCTTTCAACAAACTTGCTTCACATAAAACATTCACTACCTTTTATCACCAACCATCTCCAACAACATGCTTCGATCCTACAGCGCTCCTCCAAAATACTCTTGTGCAAAGTGCAACAACCATTTTCCAAGAAGTTCCTGATTAAATTGTTAAATTTCTGGACCTCCACCATGCATGGCAGTATGAACTTCATTCCAATCAAACAAGTGACACTTAAATCCATTACATTAACTAGCAACCTTTAAGAAAATTACTGCTACTTTCATAGCCACTTCACCACACATACTGGAATTTTTTACAAGACCTGACAACAACTTCCTCTTCATAAACAGCCAATGTCTGTCTTATTAACTACCTAAAGATGTCAAAGGGTAACAACATAGCTCTGATCTTTACACAAAACAACTGCATAATTAGAATAGAAAAATTCAATTTCAACAAAACTTTCTCACACACAAAATAATCCCAAGAACAAACAAACAACCTAAAACCAGATACAAAATCAAAGAAACTCAAAGTAATTGAACAGAATTTTCCCCAAAAAATACCAAATATAAGCATCAAGACGGAATCTCAGCCCAAAATTCCAATAACCCATTACCATATTCAACACAAATATATAAATAAACACATCATTAAAACGGAAGAAATGGCATTCAGCTGGGAAAAAACAAAAACAAGTTACAAATACCTGAAAAACAGGAATGGTCAAGGGTTCACAGCAGATTGGACAATCAAGAACTTCTGGGTCTGATAAAGTTGCATAAATAGCCCCATTTCTGCTTGGCCCCACAAGGGTATGTCCTAGAAAGACTGAAGCCTCAAACAATCTGTGCTGTGGTAGCTGTAGTCCCATAGTTGCTATCTGATTATTTTCTTGCGGCCGCGGTGGTGGTTGTTGTTGTTGTGGTGGTGGTGGTGGTGTTGGTGGTTGTGGTTGTGGTCTAACTATTTCTTCCACCTGCTCCTCCTCCTCCTCCTCCTCCTCTTCCTCATCTTCTTCTTCTTCTTCACTTCCATCACTTGTGTCGACATCGTCCTCTTCCTCATCTTCTTCAGATTCTTCATCCTCGCGAACAATTTCTCCCATGGTAAAATCAGGAGGAGGAGAAGAGGGAGAAGAGGGTCTTTGTCTTTTTGGCCTTGGAAAGCTTGACCCTTCTCCATCTTCAAGTGAGAATTTTGCCATCTCTCTCTGCAAAGTATTGATTTTTATTTGCATTTCATTACCAGACTGAAACCTTATTATTATCAGAAAACAACAACCTGTTCATTATGAAAGGACTGATTTGTCCTTAAGGTTTTTACAGAACTACAAACAAACCCAACCTGTAAATAATTAAAAATCACACCTCTAAGGCTTTGCCTTTTTTTCCACTTGTAAGCTGCCCACAAGAATCTCTAAGTGAAGTTTTCTCCCTCCCATGTTTTGATATATAAAGATTTGATATTTAAGTGTTTTGGTCTTCTTTTTAAGTGACGGGATCAGTTGTTGAGGTTTTCAATGAATTGTTACTGTAATTAGTGAAATATAATTTCATGAGGAGAATAACTAGACAGTGTTGTGTTTCTTATAGGAGTTTAGGAGCTGCTTAGGGTGCTTGGCAATGGACATTAAGGCTTTTCATCATTTCGTTGATTGGAATTCCTACACCTTTGTTTATGGCTTTTCTTTCCTTTATGTGAATAGCTATTGATTTATAAGGTTGTGTTTAGTTAATAAAGACAACAAATATGAAAAGAATAGAAGAGATATAAAATATATTTGTTTTTAAAATAGTTTTGTAATGATTTTTTGTATTTTTAAAATATAAATTATAAAAGATGTGTGTGTGTGTGTGTGTGTGTGTATGTAATGTTGAATTAATGTGCAAACCGAAAGATAAAAAGAGAAGGAGAAGGTGCTTTGCTCAAGACATTTTGAGATACGATATTAAAGTTGGATTCATGTTGTCTTTTGACTGATGCTTGAGCGCTTATAAACGGGCTAACATGGAAGTATGGCCTCTGTACCTGAGTCCACAGCAGGTGCTGATCCATGGTGACCTGACTGCCATTAACTCGTTTTCCACATCATTATACCTTGAAAATCACTGTTGTTTTGTTGGCTGACACGAGAACCTATTTAAATTTCTGTTCATGTTTTTTTTTTTGTTTTTCCTTTGTGATTCTTTCAGCTGTATGGTAGATAGCGGTCAGAAACGGGTGATTGTTGGTTGATTTGGTGCCAAATCGCCTTTTGCATGGTGTCCAAATTATGCTACTTTTCACAGTTGTAGGGAGATTTTATCCAATGGCTTCCTTCATATTTAGAGCAGCTAAATTTTTCAATCTTTTTTTTTACGTGTGCAATGCAGAAACTGCTAGCTGGTCTTGAATTTTGTCATGAAGAGATTAGTGCGCTTCATATTTGCCTTGTTTTTTTCATTGATTGCTTGTAATAAACAATTTGAGGCGTTGCATTCTGCACTCGTTAATTGAAATAACCAAAGAACTGGAAGGCTTGTTTAATTGTCTGATCTCCTTAGTCATTACCCCTTTGGAATCAGGGAATGATCTCTGTAATTAGCTCTGACGAGCTTCCTCTTGCAGAAAAACATGTCTGGTGGTTAGATCATCTCTCCCTTTTCCTCAACCTAGAATTTCATTTCTTTCTGTTTGATTAACTTGTTTCGTTCTGGTAACAGGATTAAGGCCTTCTTCGTGGGTCAACTTGCTAGGTTACTAGATTGACGAAATAGATCAAGTATCTTAATAAATTCAAATTCATGTTGTTTTTGATTGACTTGCTAAAATATATTTTGAGTTAATGCAAGAGATCCGAAGTTCAAATCTACTCTAAATGATTAGCAGAGGATGAATCTAAAGAAGCTTGAGGATTAGGCCGTTAAACTTCAACCAACGATTAGCCATAAATAATGGAACAAAAGGTTGATTATGCATTCACAGTATAGAATATTACCTCTGCAGACCATTTCTTTTCGATCCTCAGTTTGCACTAATTACAAAACTAATCCTCCATGTCACAGTCTCAGTACACAAAAGACAATAATCATTTCTCATACTATATTTTCTCAGGCACAACACGGTGAGGAAATCAGGTTTTCATCAGCAGCCATACTTGACAAATCATGGAGCACTACTAAATCCATGTTATCGAGCACTTGTAACCAGTTTTCCGGCCAAGAACTTCAACTAAATTTAGGAATGAGTTTTTTTGGAAACCTAAAGAACTTGTTTTCTATGTCTAATATTAGGCTCTGAAATTCTTTGACAAGATTTGAGGACGTAATTTCCCACGATATATATCAAGGAAGATGTGATGTCGAAAGCGAGGAATGTCTTGTTGGGTGAAAGGAAAATGATCTCCGAGTGCAAGACAATCAGCATACTTCATCACAAATATACCACAATCTACTTCGCTGCAGTTGCAACAAACAAATCACACATAAATACTCATTAATTAATAGAACTGCTAGCCATTTTGAATTTTCCCAAAAGAGATGGTTTGAAAAGTCTAGAAAAAATTGAACAGAACTTGTGGTAAATGTGTCAAACATCTGGTTGCATTGGAGCAAAAGACCCGGCTCAACACTGTCACCATGTCAAAAAAACTGAAGAAGAAGACACTGAAAGTAACTAGTTACTTACTTTGTTTGGCGAGGAAGATCCACGGGCTCCAGAAATTGCCATTCTTGTGCATTATTGTAACCCAACTTTGGCATTAGGTGCTCTATAATCCACCTTGAAATTACACCCTTTTCAGCATGATCAAAACTTAATGAATCTAACCATAGCAATGCCCTTCTCTCTATGTCGACACAGATGAGGATCCAATGATTTTCCAAACACACTGGAATGAACAACTAAATAATGAAAATGAGAGGTACGTCAGAGAATGAATTGAGCAAGTTACAAACAGGCATTGAAATCATTTGTCTAGCTCAAGCATTAAGCTTAATTACCTTTGATGTGCCTGTTATCTCTTCAGTGTTTAAGTAAGATAACACTTTCGACTCGGTCCGTTTCCCAGTAAGCCACAAGGTCTGGTAAATTTTCACCAGATCACAGTTTATAGCAAAAAAATATAGAGAAATAAAAAGGGCCTAGTTCTAATCTCGTTTACCATAATCCAAGTTGGCAACGAGTAGTTCTTCATGTACAAATTAGGAAACTCCATCCATCTCTTCCTCAGCAGCTCGAAATATGCATTGATAACCTTGTTATAAAGACATAAAACAATGGTTTCAGCATTTACATTAGATTTCAATGCAGAAAAGTTGAACAGAAAAATAGAGGAACTATACATACTGAATCATCAACGTAATATTGTTTAGCCTCCAAGATTGGGGTGTTAGATGGAGGAATTCTAAGCAAACTTGCCAATGATGTGTCGCAAACGCTCAATTTCTTATCTCTCCCGGCAGAATTCCTGTAAGTTTTTAAGCCACATCTGCATGATTAAGACTAATTGATGGGCCATGTAATTGTTAAGATCAAGAGTGATTTCTGTGCGCATACCCTGTAAGCCGACGGGACATCCATCTGTTAATTCTTCTACATTCCCTCTCTGTAAAAGAAGAATCCAAATATTCTCGTACCTCCTATAAATGATTATCACATTCATGTGTTACATTATCATTTGCTATTCACAAGGGTGATTGATACGATGAGCAGAGGATAAATCTAAAGAAACTTGAGGAATAGGCTTTTAATCTTCAACCGATGACTAACTGCAAGAATGGAACAAATGTTGATTAAGCATTCACAGTTCAGAATGATACCTCTGCAGACCATTTCTTTTGGTTCCAGAATATCCCAAGTGTATTAGAATTATCATAAGCACTGTCATCTTCAGAATCTGAAGAGCACACTTCCTCTGGCTCAATTACTGAAGATACACTTGCATCTTGAATTGTGATGGGATTACTAATGCCAACCCCTTGAGGGACTAAGATTTTTCACAAATTCAGAAAATACAAATGAGCACAATTACTTGATGATTAAACATGGGAAAAGAAGAGGAAGAATGCAAGATATTATTTACCTCTACTAAACTCAGTTGGATAGATGGGTACCCACAATGAAGCAAAGAACAGTGGGCGACTATGATATGGGTAGAGCAAAGGAAATTTATAAAAAGTTTCGAACGACCTGAATTCCTGACATGGACGGAACCCTGCACCACGCAATCGTTCTCTCCACTGATCAAATGTCTGGTGCCGCTCGACCCTGTCAATGCCCTCACACGCAACAACATTGCTAATCTGTCGTCTCCAGTGCCTCTCCAGTATCTCTTCTCTATCTGTCTCGCCAGAAACGCAATTAAAATGATTAAAAATTCTAGAGTAGTATTGGAAAGACAGGGCAAAACGGTCAAAGAAATCAGGACTGTTGTGATCGGCTTCCTGCTCATTAATCAACATAATTTTTGGTTTCAGCTCGTTCAATTTTGAAAGTACTCTCTCGATTGCTCCCTCAACGGCAAGCAATTTGTGGAGTTCAAATTCCCATCTCACTATAACTATCTCATCCTCGCTTGTGCTTTCCAGTTTGAGTACACATTCTTCTATATCAGCAGGAATATTGGCTTCAAATTGTTTGAGCTGGAAATCGATGTTCATCCGTCGTGCCAGTTCGGTGAGTTTCCGTTGCCTTTCTTGGATATGGTTGCTGTCTTTACACGGATTTGGCCCGATATTAGTTAACCGTAATGCTCTATTGGGCAGAAGCCGTAGTAACAAAGAATCATATTCCCAGCTGCCTAGCATGATGGAAAAGTCAATGAAGTGGACTGGTTGCTTTCCAATGACACCGGCAGCGGCAAGGTAATGGATGGGGGCAGGGGTGATTTCAAAATAACGAAGAGAACGTTGGGTGTTCATAAATGAGGATGGAAGCAACGGAAAAGGACTTCGAGGATACACTCCATGGACTCGCCTAACCAGAGCTTCAGCAAAGTAGCTGACAACTTTTTTTGTCACTTCACTGGTTTCCTCGGCGGTCAGACCTTCCATTTCCTCAAAAAGAACATCTGCAAGTTTGAGATTACCACCTGCAACTGCCTTAGCACAAGCCATCAATTTGTTGACCAGAGGAGAGCTCATTTCTGTAAGCACCAAATTAAGATCCGGTGGCCCTGTCATGTGGATGGATAAACAGAATACATGGTGATCTCTTTTCTTTCTTTGGTAGCTTATAACGAAGTATCCGTGATCCATCAGCCCCCCGTTCCCTTCCTCCCTCTTTCCTCGTTTTTTCTTTTCTTTTTCTTTATTGACTATGAATTGCTTTGTTCCTGCAAGTCAATGGCGGGCAGGCAGGTACTCTCTGTCCACACACATTTGCCGACCAATATATTTGCTTGACTCCGACGCAAGACCATCTTCTTTTGGTCGAGTCTAGCAGGACCCGACCTTACAAGCTTCCTTTCTTCCGAATTGTATGGCTCCTTCCTTGAAACACTCCATTAAATAGAGTCATAAATTGCTTCATTCTCCGCCACCAATTAATCATTTTAGTTTAAAATTCTTTTTCCATCATCATATGTATTTATATATTTAGCGAAATTTATTTATGCGCAGCACACACCCCGAGGACAAAGAAATATTAAGGATTTGGGTGGCTATAGCCTAGGTTAAGATTTTATTAATATTTTTTTATTAGTTTTATATATAAAAAATTTATAATTCTTGATTGAGTTATTAAAAAAATTACATGGTGCATTTTAATATGATGTTTTAACTTGGATTAAAATTTTAAAATTTTAAAGAAATTCAGAATTTGATGAAAAATTACAATTTAACTAATTTTACGTTATTGGATGTAATTTTTAATCTGATCATTAAATTAAGCTAAATTTTTACGAGAGATCTTAAAATATATTAAATAAAATTTGGTTAAAATTTTAAGATGAATAGAACTTGATAATGCTAAAAAAAAAGGACTGTCAAATAAAAATTAAACGACTCCTTAAAGGTAAAATGTTTATTTGTCATTAAAAAATAAAACAAATCAGTTTTTTTTTCCTTTTATATGTTGCTGATTGGGGAGAAGCAGAATAGAAAAAGAAAAAAAAGAAAAGGCGAGAAAGAAAGTAAGGGAAAAAAAAAATCCAAGAAAAAAGAAAAGAAAAGTGAGAGAATAACATTGTAAACTTACAAAATCTAACTTATAAAATACTAGTATAAGGAAGAATCAAGTGAATGAAGGAGAAATTGAGAGAGGGAAAAAAATTTAATTACTTTATTTACCAGTTGACATGAAATTGTTATTTTATCCCGGTTGAGGGATTGTTATAATATCAATTCAAATTTGATTATAAATAAATTGTATTTCATGAAACATTGAAGGATATAACTTTAATAATGAATTTATTTTTATTTTTATTTTATATATTTTTAAATTTATTTTTTAATATGTAAATTAAAATTTTTCTGTTAACCTCAAAAATTAATATACATGAATTAATAATTGATCTTAAAAAAAATTTATATATTTATTTAATAGATATTACAGGAATTCCACACGCCTATGCAGAAGACGCGTCGAATTCTATAGAAATAGACGTTGGCAGCCTTGTCAATTTAATAATACGAGAAAGGCTAGCAGTTCAACAGCATGACCTTCTTTTCGTAGCTCGGATAGGGAAAAGGGATCCCACACCTCTAATCACACACACATGTATTCATGTTGACACAGACAGATGCAGAAGGAACCGAATATCAAGGGATCGGATATCTAGAATGGCTTATTGATGACACTACCAATTATATTAATATAATCAAGGGGTCTACTTTTGGCACTTGCCAAGCAAAATAACAAAAACAGAAAAAATAAAAATCAAACACCACTAGACCTGGTAAGCCAGGTCAGTGCCTGGCTCATTCAAGAAGGGCTTGCGTGCGAGCTCAAGAAATCTTGGCATTCACAGTTACAGCTCTGTAATTATATTCTGTTTTTACCATTTCACTTCAATTCAGTACCAATGTCATTTACAAGCAATCCTGGCATTAATTCATTATCTAATGAACCATATTACATCATCTAATGTGATTTGGTATTAACAAGAAATCTATAATTAGAAAAAAAAACATAAATAAAATGAAAGGAAGCAAATTAAGCATTCCTAGATTTCTTCCTTCGATGGAGGCTGTTGCAGAACAATAAATTATGTTAAGCTAGATAGATACTGTCAGAAAATATATCTCCACATCAAGCGAAAAGAAATTCAACAATTATCTTTGAAGTGGAAAGTGAAGCTTTCGTGTCCTTTTCGTCCTATCCACGACTCTATTGCCTTTTTCCAAGTAGAAAGGGCCGGAAATCACCAACAAGGTATCGGATCCGAGTTCACTTCATGTGAAGTTAGAATCCAATCGATACTATGAAGTCTGAAATCCCAAGTTTACTAGTCAGCAGTCAATAACAAGGCATCTAGTTAAAAAACCAAGATGAACGGTTCCATCTTCGGTTTTATAACGCTTAAGAAAGGGAAAAGTAATTGTTTAGAAGGTGTGACCCATACCCACTGCATGCACTTTGCAATCCTCTTCAGGCCATCTTTCTTCATTGATTCCTACATGTTCCTTCAGACAAGTCAGATTTTAGTGATGTTAATCTTGTCATCGCATAAATTTTGTCAGCATCATACTGTTCTTGCAAGAGGATCCGAAGTGCCTGAGACAAAGACTTTTGCTTTACCTATAATAGTAATGGGAACAATTATTTAGCCCGAACAAGCTATGACTGATTCATTAGAAATATCCGACTGTGGTCCGATTCCTTTATCCCCAATCCCCCATCGTAGTATCAGCAGAGTGGTGGCCCACCATATCTCCTATATATATCAAGAAGTTCTGGAATGCCTGCTTCAAAGCTTTAACTCAACTCAAACAAACATGGACATTACTCAAAGCATCAAGCAGTTTTTTCTTTCAATCGCCACTCTCTTGAACCTTGTCTGGGGCAGAGTTAGATGCCTTCTACCATCACCTTCATCAAATAGATCACCTTCTTCTCCTGCCTTCGACCTCGAATTGCAATCACTGGAAGCACTTTCACAGCTACCCCCACAAACCCCTCCTGCCACTAACCAAATATCTCAAAACCCAGAAACCCAACCTCCGCGTTTTGAAAACCACGGCCCAGAAATGCTGCGACCGCCTCTTCAACCATTACATCCATCACATGCACCACCTGCTTCTCCTGCCGTTGACCTCGAATCTCAGTTACAAGAATCACAGGCACAACCCTCTGTTACCATTTATAATCAAGGATTATCTGAAACCCAAGAAACACAGCCCTTGCAGTCCACACCAATCAACACAGAGATATTGTCGCAAACAGCACAATCACAGGCTCCTCAACCTCATTCTGCCATGGAAACAAAGCAACAATTAGCACCTCCAACACAACAAACACCTCCCCGTGCCATCAATCCACGACAAATCAATACGGTCATTGTCAGGCAGATATCTGTAGAATGGCCTAGTGTAATCATGGGATTCTGTTTTCAGGCAGCGATTCAAATAGCTCTCCAATACGAAACAACAACTCAACATTCCAAACTCCCTATTTCCTTCTACCTGCGTTCTTTTTCCATACTACTCACCTTTGCTTCCCTTTTTGTTTCACAGTTAATTAGCAACAGGTTCCGTGACACGTCCAAAGTATTGGAGAAAGTTGCAATATTCCTTGCCGCCACCGCTTTTTTCACCACCATTGCAACACCATTGACCCTCGCCTTCAAGTGAAATGCAAATAAATCTGTTTAAGACTTTAAGCTGACACGCTTTGTGTTGCCAAAATCTGCTTTGAAGGACAGTACGGCTCTTACTTCTGAAGAGAAAGAGAAATGTTATTTCTGCGGATCAACTTTTCAACGTTTTGTTTTCTCAAGAGGTCCATGTGTACACATTTTTTTTTTTAAGAATGCTTAAAGAGCAATTATGAATTTTAAATCACACAACTTGCTTATAACTGGAAGATCAAAAATGTTTTGAACTATGATGAAAACCTCTCTGATCCCCATGACATTGACAACTTTCCCTATAAACATGAAAGCATTTTTTGGCAGAGCAGAATGATTATGTTATTCCTAAAAGTTCAAACTTCATAATCCTAGAAGAACACCGAGGCAATGGATCTTCAACCACCCATTTAAATCTCTCTTCACACTAAATCTGGAAAGTTAGCTCTGAAGATATTTGACATGTAGAATGAACTATGCAAACTTGGGCTCCCAGTGAACCTACAGGACCATCACATACAACAAACCATAGCATTTTTCCACTGTAACATAACAGCAAAAGAAATGCATCCCCTGGAACTACTATCACCATACCAGACATCCTTCTGTAAAATCATCCCAGCCTGCTCTAATACCTTTCAACAAACTTGCTTCCCATAAAACATTCACTGCCTTTTATCACCAACCATCTCCAACAACATGCTTCGATCCTACAGCTCTCCTCCAAAATTTTTAATTATTTTTATTTTAAATTAATATGTTTTTAGGTTTTTTAAATTGTTTTAATGTCTAAGTATTAAAAATAAATTTAAAAAAATATAAAAAATTATTTTAATATATTTTTTAAGTGAAAAATATTTAGAAAAATAATAATTATTACAGTGTTACTTTTTATCTATTTATTTTTTATTTCAATTTAAGTATTATTTTTAGTTTTTAGATCTAAAATAATTCATGATGTAATTGGTGTATGTAATAAATGCTAAAAGCTTTATGTAATGTTGAATTAATGTGCAAACCGAAAGACAAAAAGAGAAGGAGAATGTGCTTTGCTCAAGACATTTTGAGATACGATACTAAAGATGGATTAATGTTGTCTGGTGACTGATGCCTGAGCACCTATAAACGGGCTAACTTGGAAGTATGGCCTCTGTACCTGAGTCCACAGCAGGTGCTGATCCATGGTGACCTGACTTCCATTAACTCGTTTTCCACATCATTATACCTTGAAACTCACTGTTGTTTTGTTGGCTGACACAATAACCTATTTAAATTTCTGTTCATTTTTTTTTTTTTTTCCTTTGTGATTCTTTCAGTTGTATGGTAAATCGCCCTTTGCATGGTGTCCAAATTATGCTACTTTTCACAGTTGTAGGGAGATTCTATCCAATGGCTTCCTTCATATTTAGAGCAGCTAAATTTTTCGATTTCTTTTTTACGTGTGCAATTATATACATCAGCTCCTCCATTTTTAGTAGCTGCAATGCAGAAACTGCTAGCTGGTCTTGAATTTTGTCATTGTTGGAAAAACTGATATATAAAGAACAGATTATTGTTGATGAACTAAGAAAAAGAACAAAGAACAAAGTCTAAAGTCTTTACAATTGAAAGAACAAGGAGCAGAAAATATCTCAGTTGGTTACTGCCATCCCTAGTGTTTTATTTATAGAAGGAAACAAACATTACAGAAAAATGAAACACTAAAGAAACGTACTAACTATGTTCTTCTTTATCAAAGGAGTTGTAGAACAAGCTAGTCTAATCCTAGATAAGCTTTAAACAAATGAATTGAAAGAAACATCCTAATCTAGATAATGCTATCAACTAACAAATAGATAGCTATCAGTTAACAGATAAATAGCAATGTAGTAGATTACTACTAAGTAATCCTGTTCCAGCGTTGGTACCAAACTTCAACACTCCTCCTTGATTCCAAAGCTACACATTCAAATTCTTCCTTTCAGATCTTCAAACTTCTTTCCTGTTTCTAGTTCAACTGCTGCTTTGAATTTAACAAACTCAACAAACACATAAGATTTTGATTTCAAAAAGTAAATCCAGCAGAATCTACTATAATCATCAACAAATAAAAGAAAATACTTTGAATCATTCAATGATTCATCATGCATCGGCCCACACACATCTGTGTGTACAAGCTGGAGTTTTGACAGTGCTTTAAATGCATTGTCAAGAAAAACAACTCTAGTTTGTTTTCCTAACTGATAGGCTTCACAAATACTTTTTTGTTCCTGTATATCTGGTAAACCGTGAGTCATCTGCAGGTAAGCTATTTTCTTTAAAGTTGCATAATTGAAGTGCCCTAACCGTTTGTGCCAAAGAACATATGCATTGTCTTCACAAGTGTTAGCACTCAAACATACTTCTTTCCAATCAACATTAAAACTTCTGTTCATCATTTTAGCAGAAAGCAGTAGCACTCCATTTTTATCTTTAATATCACATACTCCATCATTAAAGAATAACTCCTATTGGAGCATGGCACTTTCAGTGATTCAAGAACTTTCTCAATGGCACGACAGCGGTTATAGCCAATAGGCATAGCGCAAGAAGGACACTTGAGTTGAAGTTTTTTGCAGCATGAAGAGCAAGCTGTATGTCCATTATCACACTAGATTTCCCAGCAAGAACCCAGAAACGAAAAAATCAATACAAATGTTACTCACATGGCAAAATATCATATGTATCATATAATAGCTCACATAAAGAACTAACGGATTGAATTAATGCAAGTGAAATAGCACTAATTTTTACACCAACTACTGATACAGATCTCCACTGAGGAAAGGAATGTTATTTCTGGGGATCAATTTTTACATCAACTTTTCTTGAGAGGTCCATGTGTACACATTTTTTTTTTTTAAGAATGCTTAAAGAGTAATTATGAAATTTTAAATCACACAAGTTGCTTGTAACTGGAAGATCAAAAATGTTTTGAACTATGATGAAAACCTCTCCGGTCCCCATGACATGGACAACTTTCCCTATAAACATAACCCGAAAGCATTTTTTGGCAGAGCAGAATGATTGTGTTATTCCTAAAAGTTCAAACTTCATAGTCCTAGAAGAACAACGAGGCAATGGATCTTCAACCACCCATTTAAATCTCTCTTCACACTAAATCTGGAAAGTTAGCTCTGAAGATATTTGACACGTAGAATGAACTATGCAAACTTGGGCTCCCAGTGAACCTACAAGACCATCACATACAACAAACCATAGCATTTTTCCACTGTAACATAACAGCAAAAGAAATGCATCCCTGGAACTACTATCACCATACCAGACATCCTTCTGTAAAATCATCCCAGCCTGCTCTAATACCTTTCAACAAACTTGCTTCACATAAAACATTCACTACCTTTTATCACCAACCATCTCCAACAGCATGCTTCGATCCTACAGCGCTCCTCCAAAATACTCTTGTGCAAAGTGCAACAACCATTTTCCAAGAAGTTCCTGATTAAATTGTTAAATTTCTGGACCTCCACCATGCATGGCAGTATGAACTTCATTCCAATCAAACAAGTGACACTTAAATCCATTACATTAACTAGCAACCTTTAAGAAAATTACTGCTACTTTCATAGCCACTTCACCACACATACTGGAATTTTTTACAAGACCTGACAACAACTTCCTCTTCATAAACAGCCAATGTCTGTCTTATTAACTACCTAAAGATGTCAAAGGGTAACAACATAGCTCTGATCTTTACACAAAACAACTGCATAATTAGAATAGAAAAATTCAATTTCAACAAAACTTTCTCACACACAAAATAATCCCAAGAACAAACAAACAACCTAAAACCAGATACAAAATCAAAGAAACTCAAAGTAATTGAACAGAATTTTCCCCAAAAAATACCAAATATAAGCATCAAGACGGAATCTCAGCCCAAAATTCCAATAACCCATTACCATATTCAACACAAATATATAAATAAACACATCATTAAAACGGAAGAAATGGCATTCAGCTGGGAAAAAACAAAAACAAGTTACAAATACCTGAAAAACAGGAATGGTCAAGGGTTCACAGCAGATTGGACAATCAAGAACTTCTGGGTCTGATAAAGTTGCATAAATAGCCCCATTTCTGCTTGGCCCCACAAGGGTATGTCCTAGAAAGACTGAAGCCTCAAACAATCTGTGCTGTGGTAGCTGTAGTCCCATAGTTGCTATCTGATTATTTTCTTGCGGCCGCGGTGGTGGTTGTTGTTGTTGTGGTGGTGGTGGTGGTGTTGGTGGTTGTGGTTGTGGTCTAACTATTTCTTCCACCTGCTCCTCCTCCTCCTCCTCCTCCTCTTCCTCATCTTCTTCTTCTTCTTCACTTCCATCACTTGTGTCGACATCGTCCTCTTCCTCATCTTCTTCAGATTCTTCATCCTCGCGAACAATTTCTCCCATGGTAAAATCAGGAGGAGGAGAAGAGGGAGAAGAGGGTCTTTGTCTTTTTGGCCTTGGAAAGCTTGACCCTTCTCCATCTTCAAGTGAGAATTTTGCCATCTCTCTCTGCAAAGTATTGATTTTTATTTGCATTTCATTACCAGACTGAAACCTTATTATGAGTAAACAACAACCTGTTCATTATGAAAGGACAGAATTTGCAAGCAGGAAAATGTTCTTTCTTCTCTTTCCCTTCAGTGAAGATGTTGTTGTTTTGTTGCCAGTTATTGGAATGCCAGCCTCTTCCTTTTTCTCTTTTTTCTTCTTGATAGTTTCTGTAAAAATTCTTAGCCCGACTCTTCTCGTTGTAAACTGCAACAAGAGCTCCTTCACTTGTTCCTTCTTGTCTATATGCTTGCCTTTGCTCCACAGCTTGCAATGCATTTACCAGTTCTTGCAAGCTCATTTCAGAAAAATCTTTAGAATCTTCTAAAAAACAGATTTTATGTTCAAACTTTTCTGGCAAACTCACCAGGACTTTCTCTACAATTCTAGAGTCTGGAAAATCTTCTCCCAAAAGTCTTACTTGATTCACAAGTTTCGAAATTTGAGAAGAGAAATCTTTGATGCTTTCATTTTCTTTCATCTTCAGACCTTCAAATTGTCTTCTCAGATTCAAAATCTGCATCCTTCTTGACTTCTCATCACCATGGAACTCTGCTTTTAATTTATCCCATGTTACCTTGGCAGATTTGCATGCCATGATCCTTGTGAAGATGTCTTCACTTACAGCATTATGAAGACAAGAAAGAGATTTGAATCTCTTTGCCTTTTCTTCATTAAAGAACTTCATCTGTGCAATTGTGGGATTGTTACCTAGAGGAGTAGGTTGCCTATCACTTTCCATTATCTCCCATAAATCAAGAGCTTTGAGATAGGTTTCCATTTTTACAGCCCACACACCAAAATTCTGCCCCGTAAACAATGGTGTTTTTGGTGAAAAGCTTGCAGAATCCATTGCTTAAAAAGAAACTCACTTAATCTCTTGTGTTTCACTCACAAACCCTTCAAAGAAGAAAGCTTTGATTTAACCTTACTATTCTCTCGTGTTTTCAATCACAAACCCTTCAAAGATCCTAAGGATGCTCTGATACCAATTGTTGGAAAAACTGATATATAAAGAACAGATTATTGTTGATGAACTAAGAAAAAGAACAAAGAACAAAGAACAAAGTCTAAAGTCTTTACAATTGAAAGAACAAGGAGCAGAAAATGTCTCAGTTGGTTACTGCCATCCCCAGTGTTTTATTTATAGAAGGAAACAAACATTACAGAAAAATGAAAGACTAAAGAAACGTACTAACTATGTTCTTCTTTATCAAAGGAGTTGTAGATAAGCTAGTCTAATCCTAGATAAGCTTTAAACAAATGAATTGAAAGAAACATCCTAATCTAGATAATGCTATCAGCTAACAAATAGATAGCTATCAGTTAACAGATAAATAGCAATGTAGTAGATTACTACTAAGTAATCCTGTTCCAGCTTTGGTACCAAACTTCAACAGTCATGAAGAGATTAGTGTGCTTCATATTTGCTTTGTTTTTTTCTTTGATTGCTTGTAATGAACAATTTGAGGCGTTGCATTCTGCACCCGTTAATTGAAATAACGAAAGGAACTGGAAGGCTTGTTTATTTGTCTGATCGCCAAAGTCATTTCCCCTTTGGAATCAGGGAACTCTTCAATGATCTCTGTAGTTGAGCACTCTTCGCTAGATTGACGCAATAGATTAATTATTTTAATAAATTCAAATTCATGTTGTTTTTGATGAGTTGCTAAAAAGTTGATTATGCATTCACAGTATAGAATATTACCTCTGCAGACCATTTATTTTCGATCCTCAGTATCCACTAATTACAAAACTAATCCTCTATGACTATGTCACAGTCTCAGTACACAAAAGACAATAATCATTTCTCATACTATATTTTCTCAGGCACAACACGGTAAGGAAATCAGGTTTTCATCAGCAGCCATACTCGACAAATCATGGAGCACTACTAGATCCATGTTATCGAGCACTTGTAACCAGTTTTCCGGACAAGAACTTCAACTAAATTTAGGAATGAGTTTTATTGGAAACCTAAAGAACTTGTTTTCTATGCATAATATTAGGCTCTGAAATTCTTTGACAAGATTTGAGGACGTAATTTCCCACGATATATATCGAGGAAGATGTGATGTCGAAAGAGAGGAATGTCTTGTTGGGTGAAAGGAAAATGATCTCCGAGTGCAAGACAATCAGCATACTTCATCACAAATATACCACAATCTACTTCGCTGCAGTTGCAACAAACAAATCACACATAAATACTCATTAATTAATAGAACTGCTAGCCATTTTGAATTTTCCCAAAAGAGATGGTTTGAAAAGTCTAGAAAAAATGCTAAATGTGTCAAACATCTGGTTGCATTGGAGCAAAAGACCCGGCTCAACACTGTCACCATGTCAAACAAACTGAAGAAGAAGACACTGAAAGTAACTAGTTACTTACTTTGTTTGGCGAGGAAGATCCACGGGCTCCAGAAATTGCCATTCTTGTGCATTATCATAACCCCACTTTGGCATTAGGTGCTCTATAATCCACCTTGAAATTACATCCTTTTCAGCATGATAAAAACTTAATGAATCTAACCATAGCAATGCTCTTCTCTCTATGTCGACACAGATGAGGATCCAATGATTTTCCAAACACACTGGAATGAACAACTAAATAATGAAAATGAGAGGTACGTCAGAGAATGAATTGAGCAAGTTACAAACAGGCATTGAAATCATTTGTCTAGCTCAAGCATTAAGCTTAAATTACCTTTGATGTGCCTGCTATCTCTTCAATGTTTAAGTAAGATAACACTTTCGACTCGGTCCATTTCCCAGAAAGCAAGAAGGTCTGGTAAATTTTCACCAGAACACAGTTTATAGCAAAAAAATATAGAGAAATAAAAAGGGCCTAGTTCTAATCTCCTTTACCATAATCCAAGTTGGCAACGAGTAGTTCTTCATGTACAAATTAGGAAACTCCATCCATCTCTTCTTCAGCAGCTCGAAATATGCATTGATAACCTTGTTATAAAGACATAAAACAATGGTTTCAGCATTTACATTAGATTTCAAAGCAGAAAAGTTGAACAGAAAAATAGAGGAACCGTACATACTGAATCATCAACGTAATATTGTTTAGCCTCCAAGATTGGGGTGTTAGATGGAGGAATTCTAAGCAAACTTGCCAATGATGTGTCGCAAACGCTCAATTTCTTATCTCTCCCGGCAGAATTCCTGCAAGTTTTTAAGTCACATCTGCATGATTAAGACTAACTGATGGGCCATGTAATTGTTAAGATCAAGAGTGATTTCTGTGCGCATACCCTGTAAGCCGACGGGACATCCATCTGTTAATTCTTCTAGATTCCCTCTCTGTAAAAGAAGAAACCAAATATTCTCGTACCTCCTATCAATGATTATCACATTCATGTGTTACATTATCATTTGCTATTCACAAGGGTGATTGATACGATGAGCAGAGGATAAATCTAAAGAAACTTGAGGAATAGGCTTTTAATCTTCAACCGATGACTAACTGCAAAGAATGGAACAAATGTTGATTAAGCATTCAAAGTACAGAATGATACCTCTGCAGACCATTTCTTTTGGTTCCAGAATATCCCAAGTGTATTAGAATTATCATCAGCACTGTCATCTTCAGAATCTGAAGAGCACACTTCCTCTGGCTCAATTACTGAAGATACACTTGCATCTTGAATTGTGATGGGATTACTAATGCCAACCCCTTGAGTGATTAAGATTTTTCACAAATTCAGAAAATACAAATGAGCACAATTACTTGATGATTAAACATGGGAAAAGAAGAGGAAGAATGCAAGATATTATTTACCTCTACTAAACTCAGTTGGATCGATGGGTTCCCACAATGAAGCAAAGAACAGTGGGTGACCACCAAATGGGTAGAACATAGGAGATTTATAAGAAGTTCCGTACAAGCTGGATGCGTTCTGAAATGGACGGAACCCTGCACGACGCAATCGTTCTTTCCACTGATAAAATGTCTGGTGCCGCTCGACCCTGTCAATGCCCTCACACGCAACAACATTGCTAATCTGTCGTCTCCAGTGCCTCTCCAGTATCTCTTCTCTATATGTCTCACGAGTAACGCAATTAAAATGATTAAAAACTCTAGAGTAGTATTGGAAAGACAGGGCAAAACGGTCAAAGAAATCAGGACTGCTGTGATCGGCTTCCTGCTCATCAATCAACATAATTTTTGGTTTCAGCTCCTTCAGTTTTGAAAGTACTCTCTCGATTGCTCCCTCAACGGCAAGCAATTTGTGGAGTTCAAATTCCCATCTCACTATAACCATCTCATCCTCGCTTGTGCTTTCCAGTTTGAGTACACATTCTTCTATATCAGCAGGAATATTGGCTTCAAATAGTTTGAGCTGGAAATCGATGTTCAACTGTCGTGCCAGTTCAGTGAGTTTCCGTTGCCTTTCTTGGATATGGTTGCTGTCTTTACACGGATTTGGCCCGATATTAGTTAACCGGAATACTCTATTGGGCAGAAACAGTCTTAGCAACGAAAACAGTCCTAACAAAGAATCATATTCCCGGCTGTCTAGCATGATGGAAAAGTCAATGAAGTGGACTTGTTGGTTTCCACCGACACCGGCAGCGGCAAGGTAATCGATGGTGTCAGGGATGATTTTAAAATAACGAAGAGAACGTTGGGTGTTCACAATTGAGGATGGAAGCAACGGAAAAGGATTTCGAGGATACACTCCATGTACTCGCCTAGCCAGAGCTTCAGCAAAGTAGCTGACAACTTGTTTTGTCACTTCACTGGTTTCCTCGGCAGTCAGACCTTGCATTTCCTCAAAAAGAACATCTGCAAGTTTGAGATTACCAACTGCAACTGCCTGAGCACAAGCCATCAATTTGTTGACCAGAGGAGAGCTCATTTCTGAAAGCACCAAATTAAGATCCGGTGGCCCTGTCATGTGGATGGATAAACAGAATACATGGTGATCTCTTTTCTTTCTTTGGTAGCTTATAACGAAGCATCCGTGACCCATCAGCCCCTCCCGTTCCCTTCCTCCCTCTTTCCTCGTTTTTTCTTTTATTTTCTTTCTTTTTCTTTATTGACTATGAATTGCTTTGTGCCTGCAAGTCAATGGCGGGCGGGCAGGTACTCTCTGTCAACACACATTTGCCGACCAATATATTTGCTTGACTCCCACGCAAGACTATCTTCTTTTGGTCGAGTCTAGCAGGACCCGACCTTACAAGCTTCCTTTCTTCCGAATTGTATGGCTCCTACCTTGAAACACTCCATTAAATAAAGTCATAAATTGCTTCATTCTCCGCCACCAATTAATCATTTTAGTTTAAAATTCCTTTTCCATCATCATAAGTATTGATATATTTAGCGAAATTTATTTATGCGCAGCACACACCACAAGGACAAAGAAATGTTAAAGATTTGGGTGGGTTAAAATTTTAGAATTTTTAGAGAAATTTAGAATTTGATGAAAAATCATAATTTTACTAATTTTACGTTATTAAATGTAATTTTCAATCTGACCATCAGATTGAGCTAAACATTTACTAGAAATCTTAAAATATATTGAATAAAATCTAATTGAAATTTTAGGATGAATAGAGTTTGATAGTACTAAAAAAAGGACCGTCAAATAAAAACAAAACGACTCCTTAAAGGTAAAATATTTATTTGTCATTAAAAAATAAAACAAATCAGTTTTTTCTTCCTTTTATATGTTGCCGATGGGGCAGAAGCAGAATTAATAAGAAAAGAAAGAAAAGAAAAGGCGAGAAAGAAAGTAAGGGAAAAACAAAAAAAAAATCCAAGGAAAAAAATAAGAAAAGTGAGAGAATAACATTGTAAACTTACAAAATCTAACTTATAAAATACTAGTATAAGGAAGAATCAAGTGAATGAAGGAGAAATTAAGAGAGGAAATTTTTTTTAATTACTTTGTTTATCAATTGACATAAAATTGTTATTTTATTCCGATTGAGGGGTTGTTATAATATCGATTCAGATTTGATTATAAATAAATTATATTCCACGAAACATTAAAGGATGTAATTTTAATAATGAATTTATTTTTATTTTTACTTTAATTTTATATATTTTTAAATTTATTTTTTAATATTTAAATTAAAATTTTCCTGTTAACCTCAAAAATTAATATATATGAATTAATAACTGATCTTAAAAATAAATTTATATATTTATTTAATAGATATTACAGGAATTCCACACGCCTATGCAGAAGACTCGTCGAATTCTATAGAAATAGACGTTTGCAGCCTTGTCAGATTAATAATACGAGAAAGGCTAGCGGTTCAACAACATGACCTGCTTTTCTTAGCTCGGATAGGGAAAAGGGATCCCACACCTCTAATCACACACACATGTATTCATGTAGACACAGACAGATGCAGAAGGAACCGAATATCAAGGAATCAGATGTCTAGAATGGCCTGGTAGGCTGGTAGTCGAGGTTTAGTTGCCACCATTGATGACATTAACCAATTATATTAATATAATCAAGGGGTCTACTTTTGGCACTTGCCAAGCAAAATAACAAAAACAAAAAAAAACAAAAATCAAACACCACTGGACCTGGTAAGCCAGGTCAGTGCCTGGCTCATTCAAGAAGGGCTTGCGTGCGAGCTCAAGAAATCTTGGCATTCACAGTTATAGCTCTGTAATTATGTTCTGTTTTTACCATTTCACTTCAATTCAGTACCAATGTCATTTACAAGCAATCCTGGCATTCATTCATGATCTATTGAACCATATTACATCATCTAATGTGATTTGGTATTAACAAGAAATCTATAATTAGAAAAAAAAAAAACATAAATAAAATGAAAGGAAGCAAATTAAGCATGCCTAGATTTCTTCCTTTGATGGAGGCTGTTGCAGAACAATAAATTATGTTAAGCTAGATAGATACTGTCAGAAAATATATCTCCACATCAAGCGAAAAGAAATTCAACAATCATCTTTGAAGTGGAAAGTGGAGCTTTCGTTTCCTTTTCGTCCAATCCACGACTCTATTGCCCTTTTCCAAGTAGAAAGGGCCGGAAATCACCAACAAGGTATCGGATCCGAGTTCACTTCTTATGAAGTTAGGATTCAATCGATACTATGAAGTCTGAAATCCCAAGTTTACTAGTCAGCAGTCAATAACAAGGCATCTAGTTAAAAATCCAAGATGAACAGTTCCATCTTCGGTTTTATAACGCTTACGAAAGGGAAAAGTAATTGTTTAGAAGGTGTGACCCATACCCACTGCATGCACTTTGCAATCCTCTTCAGGCCAGCTTTCTTCATTGATTCCTACATGTTCCTTCAGACAAGTCAGATTTTAGTCATCGCATAAATTTTGTCAGCATCATACTGTTCTTGCAATAAGATCCGAAGATGCCTGAGACAAGCACTTTAGATCACGTTTTGCTTTACCTATAAAAGTAATGGGAACAATTATTTAGCCCGAACAAGCTATGACTGATTCATTAGAAATATCCGACTGTGGTCCGATTCCTTTATCCCCAATCCCCCATCGTAGTATCAGCAGAGTGGTGGCCCACCATATCTCCTATATATATCAAGAAGTTCTGGAATGCCTGCTTCAAAGCTTTAACTCAACTCAAACAAACATGGACATTACTCAAAGCATCAAGCAGTTTTTTCTTTCAATCGCCACTCTCTTGAACCTTGTCTGGGGCAGAGTTAGATGCCTTCTACCATCACCTTCATCAAATAGATCACCTTCTTCTCCTGCCTTCGACCTCGAATTGCAATCACTGGAAGCACTTTCACAGCTACCCCCACAAACCCCTCCTGCCACTAACCAAATATCTCAAAACCCAGAAACCCAACCTCCGCGTTTTGAAAACCACGGCCCAGAAATGCTGCGACCGCCTCTTCAACCATTACATCCATCACATGCACCACCTGCTTCTCCTGCCGTTGACCTCGAATCTCAGTTACAAGAATCACAGGCACAACCCTCTGTTACCATTTATAATCAAGGATTATCTGAAACCCAAGAAACACAGCCCTTGCAGTCCACACCAATCAACACAGAGATATTGTCGCAAACAGCACAATCACAGGCTCCTCAACCTCATTCTGCCATGGAAACAAAGCAACAATTAGCACCTCCAACACAACAAACACCTCCCCGTGCCATCAATCCACGACAAATCAATACGGTCATTGTCAGGCAGATATCTGTAGAATGGCCTAGTGTAATCATGGGATTCTGTTTTCAGGCAGCGATTCAAATAGCTCTCCAATACGAAACAACAACTCAACATTCCAAACTCCCTATTTCCTTCTACCTGCGTTCTTTTTCCATACTACTCACCTTTGCTTCCCTTTTTGTTTCACAGTTAATTAGCAACAGGTTCCGTGACACGTCCAAAGTATTGGAGAAAGTTGCAATATTCCTTGCCGCCACCGCTTTTTTCACCACCATTGCAACACCATTGACCCTCGCCTTCAAGTGAAATGCAAATAAATTTGTTTAAGACTTTAAGCTGACACGCTTTGTGTTGCCAAAATCTGCTTTGAAGGACAGTACGGCTCTTACTTCTGAAGAGAGAGAGAAATGTAAGGCAGTTGATTTGTGTGTTTGCTGAGAGATATAATAGTGATACAGTTCTACTTCTTTTATTAAGGATTTGTGTTCTTGTAGCTTACTTCAAGAATTTTCTTGATTAGTCTTAATCATTGTCCATTGATTAATTTACAACATGGGATCATATGTGCGTTGTGATTTTATCTTTATCAAGACCCATTATTAGCAATAATTTTCCTCCCTCTTATCAAACAGCCTTCACATTTCATCCTTTTTAACTATTTTTTTCCTATAACATTTCACCTCTAAATCTCTCCTCCTTGACATTTTTTCTTCAAATGCATCTTCAATTGTGATGGGATAACTAATGCCAACCCCCTGAGCGATTAAGATTTTTCATAAAATCAGAAAATACAAATGAGCACAATTACTTGATGGTTAAATAATTAATCTAGGAAAATCAAAAAATACAAATGAGAAATGTAAGGTAGTTTATTTGTCTGTATGTTAGAGAGATATAACAGTGATACAATTCTTTATGTAAGATCTATTTCTATTTATTTTATTAAGGATTTGTGTTCTTGTAGCTTGCTTAGAGAGTTTTCTTGGTTAAATTCATTGATTAGACTTAATCATCCTCTACAGGGAAAACAATTGATTATTTGAGAACATGGGATCATATGTGCATGGTGTGCTAACTATTTCAAGAAAAATAAATCCAATTTAATTCCAATGATTCTGCATTGCACGAGACTCGCCCATCTTGAAAATCAGTGCTTATCATTTTTCTATGGAATTTGTTGTGTAACTTCTCTAGCTGAAGATCAAGAAATGATTATCGTGCGACATGCCTTTAGAATCATAATTTTTAAATTTTACCCCCCCCAGACAAGTTTTAGATGAGTTGATCTAGGTTATTCTAAATCAATTTATTTTTTATTAAAAAAATTAAAAATAATATTATTTAAGACATTTTTTTACTAAACATCTGTGATAATCTTAGACAATAAGAGTACTATCAAAGAATTTTAAGCGTTTGACGACCAAATATTTTTTTAAACAAATTATGATCTCAAATTCTGTTTTTGGAGCTGATGATTTTTTTCATTAAATAAAGTATAAATGGACATCATTTTTCCCAAAGGCATTAAACCTAAAACATCAATAAGGACAAACAAAAAACAAAATAATTCATGGAAAAAAAATAACAAAAATCATTAAGCAAGCTCAATATTTAACGTGACTAAACATCTCAAAGCTGGATTCATTGATGGATTTTGTTTGAACTCCACTAAACAATCCAATAATTAAGTTTTAATACATTTAAATATATGTAATTCAAAAAGCTGTTATGGTATTTATAACATATAGATATGGATTATGTATGAATTAATATATTTAAATCTTAATCAATAAAATTTTGATATCTATTAAAAAATCAAACTCGCTCTCTAGATTCATATTGACACTTATGATAGGAAAATAAAAATATTGATATCAAATTGAAAAGGAAGAAAATATGAAGAAATTTTTTCAACTGTATACTTCAAGTCATAATTTCTAGACATGGGTTTATATAGAAAATTTTTAAAATTAATAAAAACTTCAAATATATTATTTGATCCCTTATAAATTTAAGTCATTTGTCTTAATAAAATTATAAAATCAAATAAGACAATAGTATTTTTGTACAAATTTGAGAATAACTAAAAAATTAAATTCAATATACATCAAGAAAACAATATACATTATATAATTATTTTTAATATTTATTTTAGAAATTGATTTTATCTTTATCAAGACCCGTTATTAGCAATAATTTGCCTACCTCCTCTCAAACATCCTTGACATTTCATCCCTCAATTTTTATTTTTATTTTACCTTTAACACTTCACCTTTAAATTTCATCTCCTTCAATTTTTTCACCTCAAACCAAAGACAACCTATTGTCAATGGATCAAGTGTTAAAAATATAGAAAAGTGACCAAAGTACGAAATGTTAAGGATGTACTCCAAGAAAATCCATTTTTGTCACCAAAATTTGGGATTAAATTATATTCTGAAATAGTATATTTACCATTATAAATTAGTTTCATCCTCTCAAATCCATTAGTCGAGTGGGATGGAAAACAAAAAAGTCTTCCTTTTAAGAAGAATGACGAAAGAGCAGAAATGTTGAATTATCTTAGAAGATTCTTTCATGCCAACTTTCCTTTCATTTACTTTTTTTTCTTCCCCCTCCCACAAAAGAAAATCCATGGAAGCCCTACCATCGGTTCTGCATCCGCGGTCCTAATTGTTGTCCACGAGCAATTGAAGATTTGTCACCATGTTGCAACCAACAAATCACACATAAATACACAAAAGCCCCATCATCTATTGATCGAGTCTAGCAGGACCCGACCTTACATGCTTCCTCAAAATTCCAAATTGAATTATTTTTTAAAATAGTATCCGTTTTATCCTCTCAAAACCGGTGGGATCATAATATATATATATATATATATATATATATATATATATATATATATATATATATATATATCTTCTTTTAAATAAGACTCGGATGTGATTTCTCAAACAAAAAGAGCAGTTGATAGATTCCTTCTCTTCAAAAGCTTGAAGAAAGATGGAATCATAAATTCCTCATCGATCGGGTATGTTCTTTCTTTCACGCCGACTATTTTTTTCAGTTACTTTTGTTTTTTCCCCAAGCTTAAAGAAACCCCACCATTGTGGATAGTCGTCCGATCTATCCCTATCTGATTCAAATTTTGAACACAACTTGTTTATTTGGATTTATCCCTATCCGATTATCACCATTGTTTACTTTGGACACATCTTGCCATCTCAACTTATCTATGAAAAATGACTTGAAGGATCCCCACTCTCATACTACTCCAACTTTCCTCGTAAGCGAGTCGTTGAAGAATTTTTTTTTAAATTGTTTTTCACATTTGTTTTCTCCAAATTTTCATCCAACCTTTCACACCCGATAGCCAAGGGTAGCCGATTCTTTATCTATTCACCGGTGCAACTTGTTATTCTCTCTCTCTCTCTCTCTCTCTCTCTCAAAATTAAAGTTCCAGGGTTGAGTTTACCATGATCCAGTCAATTTAGGTATGCTTTAGGGAACTTGGCAAGCTAGTTTAGTTAGATCTCATTAAGACCAAAAGATTTTAACAATAAATGAAGGCAATTAAAACAAATTACTTGGTAAGATTAAGTTGAAGTACTTTGAAGTAGCAGTGCTTCTGTTTTTATTATTTTGGGATCTCTAGCTATGAAGAGACTAATAAGTAAAAATATGGCTAATGTTACAAGTACAATTGTTATCCTGATTTAATATTCAAAAGACATATTTTGTAGGGTTAATTTTAGTTGAATCAAAAAAATTTTTGTTGCTTGTTTTTACAATTTGATTTTTTTATTTTCAATTTTACCCTTCAATATCAAGTTCGATCGAGAATTGAGCTTTGTGATTTTATTTAATTTATTTTTTTACATAGTAATCCTGGTCTCATGACTAGATAGTGAATTTCACAATCTGACTTAGGTGGACTCAAATCATTTTTTTGTCTTTTTTAATATTATTTATTTTTTAATTTCATTCTTCAATTTTTAATTTGTTGGGAATTGAGTTTCATTTATTTTTTATTTTTTATAAGGTTATCACATTTTCTTCTTCTTTTTTCGCTTTATTATAAAATAAGATGATAGAGAACTTTTAAGAATATTAAAATGATTTCTTTCCATAATATTGGTAAGTGTATATTTCTTGCAGTTAATCTTTGTTAATTTTTTTGGCTTGGCTTGGTTTATTTACCATTTTTGTTTTTTTCAATCATATTATTAAATTAATCAAGCTTATTTAATTTAATGAGTCAATGACCAAGTCTCAAATTTTTCTTGCTTATTTAAAAACGCTTGTATTGCTTGATTATTCTTTTTTTAATGTTAGTAAAAATTTGGTACATCCCACGGCATATCACGAGACACCAATCTAGTATTGACGAGATATGAGTGAAGGATAAAAGAAGTTTGTTACAAGTTAAAAGACCAAAACACCATAAATAGAAAAGGACTCTTAAAATATTTATTTTTATTTCTCCATGTCTTTATTTGCGGGCTTTTTCAAAGTGGTTTTTTACAAAAAAAAAACAAAAGTCATAATCATAAATAAAAAATATATACGCATACATTTAATTAAATAAATCGAGAATCATCCATGCCAATAAATATAAAAAAATATTTGTACAATAATAGATATATTGTATAAAATTTAACAGAAGATACATCTTAAAACTATGCTCTGGTATCATTGTAGATTTTTTAAAAAAAAAATACTTACTAGTGATTTGAGAATTCTCTTTCTTGTTTCTAGATCAATTACTTTAGTACTACTTCAATTACTAAAACTAAAAAGATATTCAACAGTTCAAACTTCTTTGTAAATTTTATCAAATTAATTCAGAGAATCAAAAATAAAAAAGAGAGAGATAACTATTTTCTTTCAAAGTAAAAACTTTCATTTTAATATGAGTTATGTTCCTATATATATATATATAAGTAAAGAAAACGGTTATTTCTTTTAATAATTATTCTAAGCATTTAGACCATGTTCATCCCTCGTTAGCGAATCAAACCTAACCTAAAAACCAAAATGGTTAATTCTTCTAGATTCCCTCTCTGTAAAAGAAGAAACCAAAATTCTCGCACCTCCTAAAAATGATTAACTGCAAATTAAGAATGGAGCTAGTGTTGATTGAGCATTAAAGGTACAGAATGTTACCTCTGCAGACCATTTCCAGAATATCCCAAGTGTAATAGAATTATATTAAGCATTTTCATCTCCAGAATCTGAAGAGCATACTTCCTCTGACTCAATTACTGAAGATACACTTGCATCTTGAATTGTGATGGGATACCTAATGCCAACCCCCTTGAGCGACTAAGATTTTTCACAAAATCAGAAAATACAAATGAGCACAATTACTTGATGATTAAATTAATCTAGGAAAATCAAAAAATACAAATGAGAAATGTAAGGTAGTTTATTTGTCTTTATGTTAGAGAGATGTAAGAGTGATACAATTCTTTATTTACGATCTATATCTAGTTATTTTATTAAGGATCTGTGTTCTTGTAGCTTGCTTGGAGAGTTTTCTTGGTTAAATTTCTTGACTAGACTTGATCATTTTCTACAAGGAATTCAATTTTAGACATTTCTTTACTAATCATTTGTGATAATCTTAGACAACAAGAGTATTATCAAAGAATTCTAAGCGTTTGAGGACCAAATGTTTTTTTGAAAAAATTATGATCTCGAATTCTGTTTTTGAAGCTGATAGTTTGTTTCATTAAATAAAGTATAAATCGACATCATTTGTCCCCCAAGGCATGCATAACTAAACCTAAAACATCAACAAGGACAAACAAAATAATTCATGGAAAAAAATAACAAAAATCATTAAGCAAGCTCAATATCTAACGTGACTAAACTTCTCAAAGCTTGATTCATTGATGGATTTTGTTTGAACTCCATTAAACAATCCAATATCTAAGTTTTAATATATTTAAATATATGTAATTCAAAAAGGTTTTATGGTACTTATAACATCTAGATATGGATTATGTATGAATTAATATATTTAAATCTTAATCAATAAAATTATGATATTTATTAAAAAAATTAAACTCACCCACTAGATTCATATTGACACTTATTATAGAAAAATAAAAATATTGATATCAAATTGAAAAGGAAGAAAATATGAAGAAATGTTTTCAACTATATACTTCAGGTCATAATTTCTAGACATGGATTTATTGTAGAAAATTTTTAAAATTAATAAAAACTTCAAATCATAAGTAGTTTAAGTTACATATTGAATATTTTTTTGGTAAGATGTAAAGAAAAAAAAAAAAAACAAATCGTATCTTATACTAGATCAACACATATCAAAATTCTTCAAATTGTTCAAAAATTTATGATAGTATAGAAATTCATTTATATATTATTTTGATCCCTTATAAATTTAAGTCATTTGTCTTAATAAAATTATAAAATCAAATAAGACAATAGTATTTCTGTACAAATTTGAGAATAACTAAAAAATTAAATTCAATATACATCAAGCAAACAAAATATATTATATAATTATTTGTTAATATTTAATTTAGAAACTGATTTTATCTTTATCAAGACCCGTTATTAGCAATAATTTTCCTACCTCCTATCAAACATCCTTGACATTTCATCCTTCAATTTGTTTTACCTTTAACAATTCACCTTTAAATCTTACCTCCTTCAATTTTTTCACCTCAAACCAAAGACAACCTTATTGTCAAGGGATCAAGTGTTAAAAATATAGAAAAGTGACCAAAGTATGAAATGTTAAGGATGCACTCCAAGAAAATCCATTTTTGTCACCAAAATTTGGGATTAAATTATATTCTAAATAGTATATTTAACATTATAAATTAGTTTCATCCTCCCAAATCCATTAGTCGAGTGGGATGGAAAACAAAAAAGTCTTCCTTTTAAGAAGATTGACGAAAGAGCAGAAATGTTGATTTATCTTAGAAGATTCCTTCTCTTCAAAAGCTCAAAGAAAGAGAGAATAAAAAAATTCCCCATCATTGTTGATCATCGGGTATGTTTACCTTTCTTTCATGCCAACTTTCCTTTCATTTACTTTTTTTCTTCCCCCCTCCCACAAAAGAAAATCCATGGAAGCCCTACCATCGGTTCTGCATCCGCGGTCCTAATTGTTGTCCACAAGAGCAATTGAAGATTTGTCACCATGTTGCAACAAACAAATCACACATAAAATACACAAATGCCCCATCATCTATTGATCGAGTCTAGCAGGACCCGACCTTACATGCTTCCTTTCTTCATCTTACTTTTCATTCCAAGTTGTATTGTCCCTTCCTAGAAACACTTCATTAATTTAAGTAAAAAAAAATTTCATTCTCCGCCACCAATTAATCATTTTAGTTTAAAATTAATTTTCCATCATCATATGTATTGATATATTTAGTGAAATTTATTTATGCGTAGCACACACGCCTATGCAAAGACTCATCGAATAGGAATAGACATGGTCAGCAGCAGCCTTCCCTGATTAATAATTCTAGAAATGCTAGCAATCCAACTACATGACCTTCTTTTCGTAGCTCGGATAGGAAAAAGGGATCCCACATCTCTAATCAAAGACACACATATATTCATGTAGGCACAGACAGACAGTTGCCATAGGATTGTTGCTGAAGGAACCGACTATGAAGGAATCAGATACCTAGGAAATGTTCAGGCTAGCAGCATCATTACCTGGCATTTGTCTTCTAGGAGACCGTTGATTGATGATAGAGACTTTTAGATATACTTTTGAAATCCAGCTCTCACCTTCACGACTCAATCTAAAATTAAAATCGTGCTAGATTGAATAAAAAAATAAAAGAAAGAAAAATATAGTGTGGCTGGAAAATTCAGTTAAAAACCTAGTTGTAATCTGTTAATTTTTGGATGTTTTACTAAAATAACATAGTTTTAATTTTTTAAAAAAATTTAATCTAAACAACCTAGTAACTCTGTTAAAAATGCTTCTAGAAGCGTATGTCATGTAGGCTAAAGGACTGATCCGGACAGAAATGTTTGGTAAAAGGAAATACATTTTGCTAGCCATGCCTCTTTAACCTCAACATTTGAAGTCGTATTACACAGTAATAGTTCTGTAATTATGTTATGTTCTCACTATTTTACTTTAATTCAGTGGCAAAGTCATTTACAAGCAATCTTGGCTTTCATTTGTGATCTAATGAAGGATATTACTTAAATCTAATATAATATGGTAATAACAAGAAACCTATAATTAAAAAAAAAATAGATAAAATTGTTGGAAGCAAATTAAGCACACTTGGATCTCTTCTTCCTTTGATGGACGCTATTCCAGAAAAATAAATTATGCTTACCCAAATGGATACTGTAAGAAAGTATATCTGAACATGAAGTGAGAAGAAATTCAACAATCTTCGAAGTGAAAAGTGAAGATTTCGTGTTCTTTTCGTCCAATCCACAACTTAAATGCCTTTTTTTTCCAAATAGAAAGGGCCGGAAATCACCAACTAGGTATTGGATCCGAGTTGACTTCTTCATATTGGATAATATGAAGAGGGTCCTAAGTTCCAAGCCCTCTTTCTCCACTATTTACTACTCGGTAGGCCAGTCTAGTTAACAATCCAAGATGAACGGTTTCCAAGGGACGTAGCGTGGTGGCAAAGGGTTTGGGATTTGCATAGCAGATCTGAAGTTCGAGTCAGGGCGTGCACTTCTTATAAGAGCCTGGAATAGTCGGGATTTTGCTCACTCATTTGGACCCACAAAGTGCGCTTTCCGGGAGATGGGGTTTCCTCGAATCTAAAAAAAAATCCAAGATGAACGGTTCTGTCTTCGGTTTTATGACTCTAAGAAAGGGGAAAGTGATTGTTTAGAAGGTGTGACCATTACCAACAACATACACATGTGCATTCCTCTTTAGGCCAATCTTATTTCTTTATTTCTTCCTTCATTGCTTCCACTCTGTTCCTTCAGACAAGTCAAGCTTTAGTAATGTTAATGTAATCGCAGCAATTCTGTCCGCATCATAGGTCTTGCAACAAGACCCGAGGATGCTTGAGACAAGCACTTTAGATCACATTTTGCTTTACGTGTAAAAGAAATGGAAGCAATTATTTAGGCAGAACAAGCTTATGCTCATGAAATATCCGATTAGAAATTTATCATTTACCCATGTCCACATGACAAATATCCGACAGTAGTCTGAATCCTTTAGCCCCCAATCCCATGACTTGGTTTTTGTCTTTCCAATTAAGAAAATTATCAGCAGATTGTCACCAGTGGTAGCCCCACCGTATATCCTATATATCCCACCTCTTGCATGTGTCTGCTTCCAAGCTTTAACTCAAACTCATACAAAAATGAAAACTACTCAAAGCATCAAGCAGTTTTTCCTTCCAATCACCACTTTCTTGTTCCTTGTCTGGGGCAGAGTTAGATGCCTTCTACCATCACATTCATCAAATAGATCAGCTTCTTCTCCTGCCTTCGACCTCGAATCGCAATCACTGGAAGCACTTTCACAGCTACCCCCACAAACCCCTCCTGCCACTAACCAAATATCTCAAAACCCAGAAACCCAACCTCCGCATTTTGAAAACCACGCCCCAGAAATGCTGCGACCGCCTCTTCAACCATTACATCCATCGCATGCACCACCTGCTTCTCCTGCCATTGACCTCGAATCCCAGTTACAAGAATCACAGGCACAACCCTCTGCTACCCAAGAAACACAGCCCTTGCAGTCCACACCCATCAACACAGAGATATTGTCGCAAACAGCACAGTCACAGGCTCCTCAACCTCATTCTGCCATGGAAACAGAGCAACAATTAGCACCTCCGACACAACAAACACCTCCCCGTGCCATCAATCCACGACTAATCCATACGGTAGTTGTCAGGCGGATATCTGTAGAATGGCCTAATGTAATCATGGGATTCTGTTTTCAGGCAGCGATTCAAATAGCTCTCCAATACGAAACAACTCAACACTCCAAACTCCCTGTTTTCTTCTACCTGCGTTCTTTTTCCATACTACTCACCTTTGCTTCCCTTTTTGTTTCACAGTTAATTAGCGACAGGTTCCCTGAGACATCCAAAGTATTGGAGAAAGTTGCAACATTCCTTGCCGCCACTGCTTTTTTCACCACCATTGCAACACCATTGACCCTCGCCTTCAAGTGAAATGCAAATAAATCTGTTTAAGACTTTAAGCTGACACGCTTTGTGTTGCCAAAATCTGCTTTGAAGGACAGTACGGCTCTTACTTTTGAAGAGAAAGAGAAATGTAAGGTAGTTGATTTGTGTGTTTGCTGAGAGATATAATAGTGATACAGTTCTTTATGTAAGATCCAGTTCTACTTCTTTTATTAAGGATATGTGTTCTTGTAGCTTACTTCAAGAATTTTCTTGATTAGTCTTAATCATTGTCCATTGATTAATTTACAACATGGGATCATATGTGCGTTGTGTTCTAAGTATTTGAGTGAATTGTACGGGACTCACCGATCTTGATATTCAATGCTTAAGAGTCCTTTTGTATGGAAACTTGTTGCGGTACTTCTCTAGCTGATGATCAAGGAATGATTATCGTGCCTTCAGAACATTGAGTTGGTGAATTTGGATTTAACTATCATTCCCTAAAAATTGTTTCTATTAAAGTATTAATAAAATATTTAGGTGTTATCTCTTTCACTCGCATGTGTGATCAAGTGCTTTCTAATTAGTTTGGTTAGTGGGTAAAACCTTGACTTAATGAAGAAATTATAGACATTATTCATATTTGTGATTCTTTTAGACAATGGATAAAGATTTCTGAGCGCACGAGGACCAAATTTTAAAAAAGAATTCTTTAGGATCTCAAATGTATTATTATTTGATAATATAAGAGTTTATTTATATATCATTTGATCAACTCGCATCAGCATCAGGATCTTTTAAATTGTTCAAGATTTTATGGCAGTATAAAGGTTCATTTCTCCCTTATAAAATCAAGTTATTTTTTTTAATAAAATTACAAAATCAAATAATACAATAAAGTTTTGAGAATAACGAAATTAAATTCAATATACAACAAGAAAATAAAATATATTATAATTGTTTTTTTATATTTGATTTTATCTTTATCAAGACCCATTAATAGCAATAATTCTCCTCCCTCCTATCAAGCATCCTTCACATTTCATCCTTTAACTATTTTTTCCTTTAACACTTCACCTCTAAATCTTACCTCCTTAACATTTCTCCTTCCAATTTCTCACCTCACACCATTCCAAAACAGCCTAATTATCAAGGAATCAAGTGTCAATAATATAAAAAATAACTCAAGTATGAAATGTTAAGGATTCACTAGCCCCAAGAAAAATCCAATTTTTACCACCAAAATTCCAGATTGAATTATTTTCTAATATAATTTCTCAAACAAAAAGAGCAGTTGATTTAATTTAGAAGATTCCTTGTCTTCGAAAGCTTAAAGAAACATAGAATCATAAATTCGTCACTGGGTATGTCCTTTCTTTCATGCCGACTTTTTTTTTGCAATTACTTTTTTCTTCCCCAAGCTTAAAGAACCCCACCATTGGTTCTTGTCCTGCTTATCATGGATAGTCGTCGGATTTATCCCCCGCCCCCCGGTTCTTTTATTACATGGATGGTTTTGTCCGACCACATTTGTTTTCTCTGGATTTCCAACCAACCTTTCACACGCCATAGGCAAGGGTATATGACGCATATCTTTGACACGCGATCATCGGATAGGGTGACTTTTTTTCATCCGAATATTTCTTTCAATTATTTTTTTTCTCTTCACAACTGACAACCCCCATGATTATCAACGGCGTCCCACAAAAGAAAAATCGTGGAAGCCCTGCCGATTCTTTATCTATATTAACAATCGGTTCTTGACTAATCCATCATTTTGCATACATGAGTACTTGACTTGAAGAAGCCACTACCCGCAACTTTCCTCGTAAACAAGGCTACGGGGTCACCTGCCATTTTTCTTTTGGGCTTTTCTAGATCCGTGTATTTCTTTTTCAATTGTTTTTTAGATTGTTTTTAAAATAAAATAAAATATTAAAATTTTTTAAGTCTTTTACTCTCTCTCTCTCTCTCTCTCTCTCTCTCTCTCTCTCTCTCTCTCTCTCTCTCTCTCTCTCTCTCTCTCTCTCTCTCTCTCACACACACACACACACGCACGCACAACCATCTTCTCCCAAAACAATTTGTAATTGTACTTTCATAATAATAAATGGTGGTCGGATGAATCACAATAATTAAAAAAATAATTTTATTTTTAATTTTATCTCAGATTATTTTCATGTTTTTCACTTTTTAAATTCATTTTTTTCATTAAAATAGCATTTAGTTATTATTTTGAAATAGAAAAAACAAGAAAATAAAAGGGACATGTCTCCCTTTCAAAATTATTTCAACTAACTTTTATTTTTTATAAAGTGAAAGTTTTCCTCTCACACAACCAACCATAATTGACTATCAATCATATTTTATCATTTCTTGGAATTGGTTTATAAAATATACAGTGAAATTTTTTTAAGATAAAATTATATGTGACTTTAACTTCCATTTGAGGTTAAAAGCATGTTAGATTTTATGTTCCAGAATAAATATTATATTTTAACATAAATTATTAATATGTTTAAAAAGTTAATTAGAGGTAAATGAGAAATTGTTCTCAATAAACTTTTAAAATGCAAAAATTTCAAATCCAAAATAGTTTTGTGGATTGGATTATAAGTTTGTGAGCTCATGAGTTTAGGTTTGGATTGATTAATGAAAAATATATTTTGTTATTAAATTTCTATTTGATCAATAATTTATTTTTAGCTCCTAAAATATCTTAATACATGAACCAATACATTAATTATGTGATGAAAATGAATGTATTCATGAATTTCTTATGAACTTTTATGAATTATTAGTAATTCATGAATTGTGAGCTTTGTTCATAATTAATAAACATTCATGAATTATGAAAATTCATGAAATATGAGTATAGTATTTTAGTTATTGAGAGCATGTTTGGCAACGCGTCACGTTTTTGAAAAAAATCAATTTTTTTTAAAATTTTTTTTTTTTGTTTTTGAATCATTTTGATGTGCTAATGTTTAAAAAAAATTTAAAAATATTTTGAAACATTTCTAAACAAAAAAAAAACACTTTAAAAAGAAATTGATACCATAATATCAAACAAACTTAAAGTTTTATAAATAGGTATTTTGGATGGGTGAAAAGGTATCCATAAAATTTCTAAAATTCTTTCCTTCTTTTGTTTTTGTTTTTTTTTTTTAGACTTATTGCTCTACTTTAGAGCTTAGGTTTAGTATTTATAAAGAGATATTGAATGTAATTCATTTGAATTTGTTGGACTTTATTTAGGAATGTGTTCATCTAAATAAAGTGATGGTGTCGTAATACCAAGTGACTTATTAGATTAAGTTAAGTGAGAACAATAAAATTTTAAGGACAATGAACTAATTTTGAATAACAACAAAACTTGATCATTTTTAAAATGTTTCAACAAGTAATCACCTATCTTGTTTTTAATTTAAGTATAGATATTTTATTTACTAGTATGCATATTAGGACTTAATTTAAAATCAATTGCAATTCTAAATATATACTTAGTATATATGCTAAATTTCCACTATATTTGTAATGAATGTATAATTACCGTGTGGGTATAAAATTAGATAAAATTATTTATGTAATTTTATCTTGGATATTTAATTTGATTAGAATGATTTTTGTTTTGTTAAATTAAACAATTCTTTATCACTAATTTAACATTTTTTGGGACTACATGACCATCAACCAGAATCGAACATCATCAATCAACTATAATCATTCAATATAAGTTGTTTCACGGTTAAATATATAAATTTTGTAGTTATATTAGAACTTATTTCCAAGTTAAGTTGTAGAGCTTTAATTTAATTTCCTAGTTAAGTATTTTGGTTTTTTTTTTTTTTTCAAATTTGATTTTCTCAAAGAGGGAGAGTTGGGCACATGTATTAACTAGCTTGTCAACATGGCAAAAGGGAGCTTGGAAAAAATGGATTTCTCATTAATCATTAGTGGCACTGAAAAAACACGCAAGAATACAAACTATAAGGAGTTTCTCTTAAGCAGCTTGGAAAAATGGATTCTCAATGATCAGTACTAGCTTGTTTTTCTTGCCAGGCATGCTGCAATTGAAAAATACATACGAACACAAACTGCATGGATTTTTTTTACAATTCGACACAAGCCATCCAGAATTAAACTGGGTTATGGCATTTGAGCAATGTTCTTTTTCTGCAGACTACTTTGGATCCTTGGGAATAGTAAGTCATTCAGTTGTCTTTCAGCACTATATTCTGAGGTTGCCTGCAGAAACAATGGAGTTGAGAGAAGGAAATATGTCATGAGTAAAGGAAGGCCAAATCTGAAGTGGACCAGAAACAATAGCATGACTAGAAAACAAACTAACTGGTAAATGCAGCTGATCAACAGGTATTGGCATCAGCAGAAACAATTGCTTTCAGAGTAACAGAAGCACATACCCTTGAATTGAACGCAAACCGCAATGTTTGGATTTGCGTTCCAGAACAAACTCTCAAATCAAATCCAAGAGAATCTACATCAATAATCGTTGCCTCCTGCAATATAATAAGAAAACTGATTATTTATAAACTGAAAGTAAGCAACAGCAAAATGGATTAGTGTTTGATGGTGACAGCAAAGTCAGTTAGTGTTTGATGCTTCAGGTAATCTAAGTCCAGCGACAGTAACCAAATATCAAAATCTAAAATATTTTCATGAGCTTCGGAGTTGTTCAAGGTTTTCTTTTGTATTTTTTTTTTTTTTTTAAAAAAAAAAAACAGCATGAAAACTGCATGGTTATGTTTCACAATGGGTTGCCTAACTAAACATTCAGACAGGAGCAAGAGAGGCAATAGTTCAAAAAACAATTATAAACTTCAAGTTAAATGATAAAATTTCCACACAGGGTGTAGTTCAATGTTTACAGATGAACTGAACTTATGTGTATTACCTCCACTTGGATACCCTTGCATCTCCAACACAGAGATTTAAAGGCCTGCGTAATCTTTTCACCGCCAGCTTTCAGACGAGATATGATTTTGGCTGCTGAAAGTGCAATCGCATCAGGTTGTGCTTTCCTAAAGTCTTCTACTTCAACTGTAGTCTTTACAGAACAAGAGAAGGAGAATTAGTTCCTTGTGACAACTTCTTTCTCATATGCTACCAATTTATGTCCACAAAAAAATGAGAACATACTTGGTTTCCATGAGCTGAAATCAGCTGAATTTTAATCATCTCCAGCTTGTAAAATGAAGCTCCACTACTTGGAACCTCATCCTTTTCCAATTCCTCCCGCCACAATGAAATATCTTCAGATGATCCTGACTTATGTTCATGACCATTTATCACACCAGGTTCTTCTAGTTTGCCCTCTATGCTTTGCCCAACCTGATTTGTACCAGCATGATGAGACTGATTGCCAGACATATGTCTCTGGATGTCAGATTGCTCTTCCATGAAGGCAGGTCTAATAAGGCCCTGGATAGCTACACCAGCAGGAGGCTGCTCCATCCAGTCTATAGGATCATCTGAAGCAACCTACGACACCCAAATAAGAAATAACATAGAAATGTAAGAACTCAGCTAAGGCCGCAAACCATGGCAATTCCATAATTTCATGATGATGACTAGAACAATATACACTTTGAAAGTAAGAAAGCAACCATTGATGATCTTTACACCATTACAAAACAAAAGGAATTTACATATTCTTCCTGAGCGTGTATCAGGTCAAAAATTCACAACGGACAGGTACCTGAGCCAGCTTTTTGGCAAAATACATTGGATGAGAAGAGCTCATAGTCTCTAATTTTGCCCAGTCTCCAAGTGCCTCATCATCATCATCTTCCTCATCATCATCATCATCAAGAACAGCCACCAAATCCTACAAACAAGACAAAGAAATGTGTTGCAGAAAACACAATTCAAACACTTTTACATTTTAAAGCTAAAACCCAACAGCAAGAATGGACTGAAAAGAAAAGAGAAACCAAACCTCATCATAGTCGTCGTCGTCCTCATTGACCACATCTTCAACATCACTATCTTCCTCTTCTATTTCCTCAACCCCAAAATCAATTTCTGATGTACCCAATGACTCCATCTCACTGAGCATTTCTGTGGCATCAAAACCTATAATGGCTTGCTGCATGTTGCATAAACCTCATAAACTCAAGAAGCTCGCAAGAAAATAAGGGGGATTTGAATTCCCCCCTTCATTAAACATTGCAATGTGTCAACCCTTTTCTTTTCCCCTCTAATAAAAAATTTAGAATGCCAAAAGATATGTGAGAAAATGTCATTTTGTTTTCAAAATCCAAAGAGAAGGTTTTCTTCATAATCTAAACACGAACTTGGCACATCAATGCAGTAAACGGACACAATATTGCTAATATCCACCACTTGTCAGTTACAAGGCCAAGCAATAAAAATAATATGCCACGTTTTGTCACAAAATTTTTCCTACATAATCTTAGCATCAACTTGAGATATTAAAGCAATTAACAGGATATCCGGCCAAAATAGACATTCCATACCACAAAATTATTTTCTGTAGTAAGTGTTTGCAAAATGTCTTCATCGTTCTTCACTTGAAAGTATATATCTGCAATGTATTAGAAACAATTAGCACTTCAATGTGCAACAACACTTCTGCACCTGGATTAAAGTTCGTGTGCAAGACAATGTCAAAGTTCAAGGGCTTGACTTACTCCCATGTTCATCAGTCACATAAGGCAAGTCTGGCCAGATAATGTTCTCATGAATATCATCATTGATCACACCAGTCAACATTAATGTTGCTTTGCTTTTCACCTGACATGACATACTACAGGCAACATTAGCTCTCAAACTGGCATAAAATAACAATCAATATACATGAAGAATTACGATATAGTGAAAGTCGTAACAGCTTGATTTTATGAGGACTGAATGCATTTCTCATCCGCTATGGATTCGTAACAAATATATAATCCTTTGCAGTAAAACCTATACATGATTTCTTTTTTTTATTCCTTTCCAACTCAATCTCCTAGTCTGCTGTTTCTTTAAGCAGGTGGTACTGGAAATTAGCTTTATATGAAGGATAACTGCTTGATGTAAGATGTAATATAAAAATGTTCAGAAGGCAATCAAGGGAGTAACTTTCCCTAGTTAATCTCTTGTAATTATTATGCCAGTATCAAACTAACCTTCTTAGATGGGCAATATTGAAAAGTTCATTTCAGCATGGTCTAGTTATCAGCATTATCACCATTGCTTCAGCATCAATCATGAGACCATAAAATTTGCAGATTTTCAATTTTGAACTCAATATGCAACCATCATTTATATAGATCATAAATGCTCAACAAAGAGCTCTAGCTTGGTCGTTTGGATGTTGTCCATATGTGAAGGGTCATACACTCGAGTGATATTGTTATTTTCTGTAGTGCTGACATGGGGTTAGACCCGTGTCACAAAAAAGAACTAGGAGCAGCAGAAGTCATTCTACATCGAAGTGATGGCTAGAAAATGTAAACTGATACCTCAACAATAGTCCTACATGTTTCTTGAGGTGTAAGCATAGCATCACTACTTGTTTCTGATGTTGACTCTGCAATCCCCTCAGATGGATGGTATTGCAGTTTACCATTCTGCTTTGAAGAATCCAAGTTTGAATCTAAATTCTCTGCAGACGCTTGAATCTTACTCTTTAAATGACTGCTCCTCCTTAAGAAAGAAACGTCATTTAGTCTTCGAAATTTATTCCTGCATTGATATCAAAAACTACTTGTCCTTAATATCAGCTAATGCTTATACAAGGTTTCATGTAAATTGGAAGGAAGTTGATTGTTTTATATAATTTCTAACAATGAAAATGTTGTGTTCGTTTTAACATCCTTCACCTTTCAAGTTTAAATACTATTACTAGAGAAATCACCTCTTCATTGCACACTTTCTGATATGTAACCAAACCATAATGCTGAGCAAATTGTATTATGATGTGTAGATGGAGAATGCCAGCTCTAATCAACATTTGAGAAAAACAGGCTCCATGAGTTTGAGCACAGGATTGAGTGACACCAGGCCCAAATAAAATCTACTGAGTTTTGGAGCTGATCTCCATGACATATGAAGACCCTCGAATTCATGCCTTGATCAAAACCAACCCATCAGATCATACCATCTCTATCTACTCTATAAACTGTCCATCAGCCACTTCATGACCAGCATTTACTCCTGAATTCCACCAAAAGGATGACAAGTCACACCTTCTCCCGCCATCTTAGACATATATATAACCCCCATCAACACACAAAGTTCAAGTTTTTCAAGCCACTTTTAACATAGAAGCATTTACTCCCCTCTCCCAAAGTTTTTTATTTTTCATACCATTACCCCTTCATTATAGCTTGTACATGATGGTAACATAAGCATAAAAAAATCCCACCTTTGATTTCCTTTCTTCATGCAGAGCCACATCCATGCTAAGCTTAACCAGTACAAGACCAGGTTCATCACTTACTTTTCTACCCCAAAACTCCCAATTTACTTCAAATTAAGAACCCAAGGAGGTGGGGAAAAAAAAGGTGCATTTCCACTGATCCTAAAAACCCACTTTTATTTTTCTTCACACGCAGTAAAAATTTAGACTTTACACAGTATCCAGCACAGTAAAACATAGAATCAATAAAGGAATAGATTATTCTCTTTTTCTTTAATCAAGTAACAAAAATACTTCAACACAGTACAATGGCAGGCCTTAGTGTAATTTATTCAGCAAAATCCCCACATTACAAGCTCTAAAGAAACAGAAAGAAAAAAAAGGGAATCTAAACAGATTGTCGTATCAATAATCAGAGATTACTATCAAAATCCTTGCTCTAATAGTAAAAATGAAACCAAAACAAAGAATGAAGCTATTTGAGAATGCAAGTGATAATGATAGTACAACTGGATAACACACACTCTATAATGGAATCTCTGATCTATGACATGTTGCTAAGATATTCGCATTTTAAGCTCTTACTGAAAAAGAAATGAAAGCTCGTAAAATTTTGATATTTAGTTACCAAAGAATGACAGAGCTGCTGCGGGGCAAGGAGGAGCAGAAGTTTGCAGCAGGAGTGGTGGAGGGGGGGAATCGGACGGCTGTGGTGGTTTCAATCATCATTGCCATGGCCATCATCATTTCTTTCTTCTGTTTGCTCACTGTTTTTTTTTTTAAGGCTAGGGAGCTTAGCTTGGAAATATCTGTGTAAGGAAGAGGTTGCTGCTTTTGAGGATGACTGGATTAGGATTTTAGGTTGGGATTCTGTGTAAATGCTCATATACTTGCATCTCCTGCTATTGGACACGTGGTGGTGCTTGGTTTCGCAACTTTTGTTTTGTACAAAGTTACTAAACTGCCCGGTCCAACGCTCCGCTTATATTTCACATATTAACTTGAATTAATTAAAATTATATTTTTATAAATAAATAAATAAATAAATTTTTATTTAGTTACGAATTAATTGTTAATTCAGCCATACTAAATTAATTTTTATTTTTTTTCTAATTCAAATTCTGAATTTAATCAATCCGAGCTGAATTTAATAACAATAATTTTATATTTCAGCAGCTCTTATTATATTAATTACTTTCATTTATTACAGTTAATCTTTGAGTTAGTATTTACTTACTAAAACTAAATCTTTCTAATAGTGTTATAAGCAAATCATTTATTATTATATTATTATATTTATATAAAAAAAAACTATGTTTTTTAAATGTTTTTTTTTTATGATTTGAATCTTATATGATAAAGCAAACTCATTTATTAAGTTAATTTTTTTAAAATAATAAATTTACTTATATCAAATATATAAACAATATAAATAATTCATATTAGGTGTTGATCATATCAAATGAAGGCTTTCGCATCAAATCAGCACAAAGAGAAGCTCTAGCGCTGGTTGTAGGGAATGCTTTCTCTAGATGGAACGCACCGTTTTGTTGCGTGCAAATAAGGAAATATGAAGTATCTATCCATTTGTCTATCTATCCATCTTGTGTTTGGCTGCTAGAAAGAAAAGAAAAAAAAAAAGCGAGAAAATAAGAGGGAAAATAAAAGAAAATCAACATAACCAGTTTTCCAGTCTGACACTCACAATCTCTCCATTACAGCATCTCCTCTTCAACTTCTGCCCGGTAACTTCCTCTCTCTCTGATTCTAATTCCTGAGAAAGTCTAAAATTTGAAAACAAACAAACACATTACATTTTTAACTGTGCTCATGGTTTTGTTTCATATAGTTAGTGTTAGAAATTTCAGAACTTTACTACATAAACCTTAACTAGAACAAAAATGGTTTCTGGGTCTGGAAGAACTAGTTGTGTTATGAGCTAATCAGTTCATTTTTTTGTGTTTAAAGCAGGATGCTTTGTTTAAGATATTCGTTGCCACTAATTCCAAATAGATTTCAGTCCTTTGATACTACCAGGAATACCAAAAGCTGTGTTGTGGTAAAGCTTTTTTTTTTCTTCTTTGAACTGAATTGTTTACGATGGGAAATGGTGTTTTTGTGTTATTTAGTAATTATTTGGATTTGTTGATGAATTTTATAGGTTTGTGCTGCTAAAGGTCCACGACCAAGATATCCGCGAGTTTGGAAAACAAAAAGGAGAATCGGGACTATCTCAAAATCAGCAAAGCTTGTTGATTGTGTAAGTTTTTTTTTCTTCTTGTTTTTTGGTAATCCTTTTGTTTGATTTGGGACAAATTGTCTTTACAAGGATTTGGAATTTCAGGCATTGTTTTCAAGGTTGAGAAACGTGTTTGAATGTAGTTTTGAAGCACTAAGGAATTAGTGGAATGGGATTGTGTTTTGCAATATTGAGATGCCAATTGATTTTGGATTGTGGTTATGTAGATAAAGGGATTGTCTAATGTCAAGGAGGAAGTCTACGGGGCTCTTGATTCCTTTGTTGCTTGGGAATTGGAGTTCCCACTAATTGCAGTTAAGAAAGCATTAAGAGCTCTGGAGGAGCAACAAGAATGGAAGAGGATAATTCAGGTATTGGGAACCAATTTTTTCTTTCTTTTTGTTCACATTTCCTTCTGTGGCTATCTATGGGAGTGGGTGTCTTGGTTTATCGGCTAAAGAAAATATTGGATTGTAGGTCACCAAGTGGATGTTAAGCAAAGGGCAAGGAAGGACAATGGGAACTTATTTCACATTAATGAATGCTTTAGCTGAGGATGGAAGACTTGATGAAGTTGAAGAGCTTTGGACAAAATTATTTTCACAGTACTTGGAAGGCACGCCTCGAATGATGTTTGATAAAATGATTTCTATATATTACAAAAGGGACATGCATGACCAGATATTTGAGGTATTGCTGCATGCCATCTTCCTTTTTCCTGCAACTTTTAGTTTGTTTTTGTAGAATTAATGACTAGGTTTTATAGAGCAGAAAGTCCATGTGTCATGTTCTGTTACAGTGAAGAAATGGAAGTTGATTTTATGACATCCCACAGACATCGTATGTATTGTGTATAGTGAGATCTATCAATTAATCAGATCATAAATCTATTCATAACACCAGGATTCAGTTATGTACTCTCACTGAGCAGTAGCCCAAAGATTCTACAGGTTGACTAGGATCAAGTCTTATAATCCGGTCCTATCTCATTCTATCTAATCCAGTTATGTTATAGTAGTGATGCCAAAGTTTTAGAGATAAACTGAACTATTGCAATACAAGCATATTGACTTCTCATGGTTGAATTAAGTTGCTTGCCAGTGTGTGGATACATTATTGTATCCCATAGGTTTCAACCTGATGATTGGATGGTTTTGGTAACTATAAGGGAATGGTGTGTCAGTTAGCCACATTATGCCAGATTCTATGCTAATGACTAGTACAATCCTCTCTTGTGAGGCACATGATTAGCAGTAACTTTTCAGATTAATATTTGAATTAATCCCTCCATTTATGTTTTCTTCTCCTTATTGTTTCAATTAGAACATTCCAATCAACATGATCTTTTAATGACCCTGAATATGATGCGGATGATGGATATCCTTGTCTTGCTTTTGGAAACAATGTTATATGGCACTAACCAGATAGTAGCTCATATTGGAATACCTGAATTACCTTGTTATATTAATTTGATCTCTCATTCTTGCAGATATTTGCTGATATGGAGGAGCTAGGTCTCCGCCCAAGTGTTTCAATTGTCAACATGGTGGGAAATGTCTTCCAGAGATTGGGTATGATGGACAAGTATGAAAAATTAAAGAAAAAATATCCACCACCGAAATGGATTTACCGATACATCAAAGGGAAGCGTATCAGGGTTCGAGCAAAGAATGACAATGAAGTTGGTTATGTTAACAGTGTTGCAAGTGGGGATGAGGAGGCTTCCCATGATGATGAATTAGATGGCATTAATGAAGTTGCAAGTGGGGATGAGGAGGCTTCCCATGACAATAAATTGGATGGCATCAATGATGTTGCAAGTGAGGATGAGGAGGCTTTCCACAACGAGAGTGAAGTAGGCATTCGCATTGATGCGGGTGTGGATCTGAGGAGTGCCCATGATGCAAATGAAGTCGGTGTGGAAACCAATTTAAGTTCCAATGATTTTAGTGTTGAAGCTAACAGTTTTCTCTCTGAGTGTCAAAATCAGGATCGATTGCATTGGGAGCATAATCAGCCTTCGGGTGTCAGCAATTCCAGTTAGAGATTCATTTGAACAACTGACGTTCGCGATACTGAAAGAACAGACGGTGGTGCTGCTCGAAGACTTCAGGGCCATAGTCCAAGAAACATGTCCAAGCCCATCGGATAACCCGTTCCTGGATGGTTGCAATTCAAGGTCCTGGCATATGCCACTGCCAGTGTGTTTCTTGTATGGATCAATCAGAATGGCTAGTGTGCAACTACTCTTCTGGAACCAAAGTTACTCCGGGAACGTGGAGGGGAGAAAGGGTAGTGATAGAGAAAGATGAAATGATTCTACAATTCAAAATATGGAAGCATCTTCAAAATAGAATGGATCTGTATTCTAGTTGCATAACAGTGTGTGAAAATGCAGAGAATATTGATATTCACTTGCCCCATTGTCTTTTTTTTCTTTTCATTGTCTTATTGCCACCAAAGGGCACTCTGCAAGTCATTTAGTGACTAATACAACCGCATAACTCCTTTCTACAAGATCAACTAAAAAGGTAAATTTCAAGAATTTGTGCTTTGAGAAGTGGGATTATTTTTATATATCCAACCGATAGGTAAATCTTTAAACTTCGAAGACACTTGTTTAATTAGTATTCCGAAAAAAGAATGACATGCATATAAAACATGTTTAATTAAAAAACACATCTCTAGAGTATTTTTAAAATGATTACTTTTATTTTCAAAACAAAAATTATATAAAAACATGTTCCTTCAATAATCAATGTTTGTTTTTTTGTTTTTTTCCCAAGAGAGTAACTACCCTTCGATCCTAAGCATATTTTCTATCCATCCTGAGATAGTAACAAAAAGATATGTTGGGTTCAAAATTTGCATGCCCAAGAGAGAGAGAACACTGATACTTCACCCTAATTGTCACATACAATGACGTCCTCGGCCCAGATATTGTTTTTCCATACAAGCACAAAATATGATGACCGAAGAAACTAAAATGGGCTAAAATCAGTCTGTAACTCAGTGTGTGGTATCAAAAATATGGAAGCATTCTGTCGCCAAGCTAGAAGGGAGACAGATACCATCACTACCGTAGTTGCTCAAGTTATTCCACCATATAATTTATAAGAGAAAAAAAAATGGTTAATTTTATTCATTGACGATCAAAACAACATATTTCATTCCTCATCTGAACCTGAACCTGAACCTTCTGAGCTCGAGTCTTTTTTATGCACTTTGCCATTGGCAGCAGGGCCCTTCTTCTTCGTATCCTTTTTGTCTTCCTCATCTTCACTGTACTCACTCTCATAATCATCATCATATTCTTCTTCATCCTCCTCTTCCTCTTCAATTCCATCCTCCGCATTGGGTCCCTCTTCAGTTACCAAACCGCCCCGAGATCCAGCCCGTGTTCGTTTCAGAATTTTAACCTTCAAGTTCGTCTTCATGTCACAGCCAATCCAAGAGTCGCACAAGCAGTAACATGTCAAATTGTAGTTCCCCTCTGCTGGGGCAGGGAACTTGCCCATCACTAACCTAGAGCCACTCCGCACCTTCTGAACTGCTTCTCTAACTGCTGCACTAGTCTCTTTAACACTAGCTCCTGAACCCTCCATTGTATCTTCAATTGCCTTGGAAGCAGCAATTATAGCTGAAGCTTCATCCATAAAATTTACCTTCTGGGAAAACCAAACATGATTTGAGACGGGGTCAGCAAGCAGAAACCAGAAATTTTCTTCCTTGTGAAATGGGAAGTTGGGTGCATGGGGAAGTGCACCCACTAGACCATTAGCACGTTTGAGTGTTATCCAAGCTTGTATGGTAACAACGTCACCCTCTTGTATGCCCTCTTCACCTTCAGTCTCACATCTAACCTCGACTGTTACAGAAGGCATCATTCCCAATACCATCTCAACATCTGTTACTTTATCAGAGGAAAATCCAGCTACTTGCTCAAGCAACTCTGCACGTTCTTGGAGAGTCATGTCACGGAAATCCTCAAATGTTCTCACCTTCTGCAATCAGAAAGCAAAACTCATAAGCAAGAAGAAAACAGGAGACCAATAACTAAAGAAAATAAATGATTATTGTCAATTTGAAGGGCGAAAATTCTTCATCTGGACCAGAGAGAAATGATATTTGTCTAGGAACCAAAAAATGATCTCAGTGTATCAAGCACATATTTGTTATTAAACCACACAGGCAGAAATACATAAGTATGAAGGACTAATGCTTCATATATGATTGCTTCATAGGCTGTATACTAATTTAGTATCTGAACTCATGGGCGGCAAGAAAATGAAGTGTTCACATTCACAGCTCACAAAACGCTCATTGAATTATTGTATTCCAAATATGACATGTAATTTTTCCACCTACCTTGCGTGCTATCTTCTTGATAACAGACTCACTAAAATGAGGCAGCTGCAAAAAGGGTGCACCTTCAGTGGATCCACCTGTTGCCTTCCTCGCAGTGAGAGGAACAGCCTGTATCACAGTTAACCAATGAATCATGCCAATCATCAATTATCAGTAGAATAGAAGAAAGCATGTTGAATCATCCAGCACAGGTTACCATCATATGGCAGTGGTTGGCAAAGATGTGAACTGGAGAATACAAACTATTCATGATTCCTTGCAAATATGTATACAGCAGAGCGAAAAAGCGATCAGGTTTTCAAATAGATGAGAGAAGACAGCCAAACAGGTTTCCCAAGTCAAGCATAACTAGATTCCAAAACCTCCCTACTTAAATCATGAAATGAGCATAAATCGGAAGAAACACAAAAGGGACAGCCAAATTGAAGATAGCAGGGACTAGTGCACTGACAATACAACCATCAAAATTTATGTATTACTGGAAACTGAAAAAATAATTATGCAACCATGTATGTTGAAATATTCAGAGAGGATGGAGAACGGTTGCATCAAAAGAAGAATAGAGAATTTGAGGAAATCAACAATGCGTGATGACAAATAGCGGGCTCTAGCACCGACAAGTTTTCATTTCTATGAATACCAGACATAAAAGAACTAAAATCACTGTTGTGGAAACCATTAAAGTTAGTGAAATGTAGATTATTGACTTTTTATCTATGATATTTGTAAAAAGTTTCTCTAGGCTGCAATTATCTATAACCATAACCAGTAAATAGGGTAAAATCAACACCTGAATAATGCATTGAGAGAGCTCAACAACCCCAGTTGCAGGTCTCAGCCATCCAAGTCCCTGAGAAGTGCGTGGTATGACTGCCATCTGAATGGAGAGAAAAGAATTAGTATTTCAGAAGGTAAAGAATTAGACTTTAGTAATTTACTTATTGAATGGCTTACAGCATGAAAAGAAACACTTATAGGTGGAAAATGACAGCAGAATGACACATAAGCTACTGCATTTGAAAAGGTAACAAAGAGTGAAAGAGAAGCAAATGACTCCACTTCATCTCTTCTACTTTGGCCAATGTAACTTCACACGGTAATAACACCTTTCTTAGCAACTTGTCATTTCAGTAGGAGACAAATAAACATTACCAAGTAATATAAGTGATGTTAATATAATCATCCTTCAAGGAGTTATCCTTAAAGGCCACAAGACCAGCATCCTTGGATATAATCACAGAAACTGTGTTTCTGATATTTCTCATCTACTTTTCAAGTGCATTTCTCGTACAACTGTATCCCAGTAATTCAACAAAAAGGTAATCCCTCAGACACACACATACAGTCGACTATCTATTTATTACTCTGTATGGCATTGAGAAGTGTCCTTATCTTCAACCGTGAAGCATGGAAGACAAATATCTTACTGGGAAACATTCATTAGCTATAAAAAAACAAGAACCAAAGAAGGCAGACCCATTCAAGTTCCATTAGAGACAAACTTTCCAATGAAAATTTCACAAATATGCCAAGATTGTGGCTCAAATGGTTTCCAAATTACAATGAAAGCTTTATTCTGCTTTGTGTGGAATCACTCGGCAGTGTGCACTTAATACCACTTCTTGCCTTGTGCAAAGCAAAGGTTTTGAGCTACGTAAGACACGCAAATGGTTGATGTATCACATTTATTAATGACCCAACAGAATAATCCTTCATTTTTCAGTTTCAAAATCAACTTGAAGAATGAACACAGATTGTAAGACCACCTTCATCAATTCTTCAAGAAGACGAGGTGCGAGTTCTAGAACGCGTCTGAAATCTCCCAACAAAGTTGGTGGCAAGTCTGCTGATTTGCGTGTTAACTGAGCCTGAATTAACAGCTCTGTCTGAACAGAAATGAAGATTAATAACTGTATTAACTTCATAAGAATTCAGTGCTAGGATTGCTCATGGTTGCACAATCTAACAATCAAGCTACCTTAACTAATGCAGGATGCTGCTTCCAAAACTTAGCCTGCTCTTGCTTGATGTTCTTGAGGTCCAGATTCAATTCACTCCTGACAGACATAAACAGCTTATGAAGAGGTTCATCATCAGTCCTGCGAACTGGAGATTCCATGTATTCAGCAGCCTTAATGAAGACTTCCATTACTTTGCTGCATGGTCAAGTCATAACATGACATGATAAGCAACCATGATACCCAAAGATGTAGAGGTACAAAATATCATATTGGGAAGGAAAAAGATGTGTGTCTGAAGATTTACAGATACAAGGGAATCAGAACTGGAATCTCCAAAATAAGGGAAATAAAAAAAATGCAATAATTATGTATTTTGGCATGGTTATAATGAAAATAGCAAAATATTTACTGGAATTGTACTCTGCAATAAAAGTATTTATTATGCCCTTCACACCATCTTGAAGTCTGTGCCCAACATCTATTTCTACAGATAAGGGTAAAATGCATTGGATGCTCCAGAAAGAGAGAAATTTCCCAAACATTTGACAAAAGTGACACTTGGACATCATAATCTAGTAGCGATTATGATTATTCTCTTATTTCTTGATAAAATAAATTTGAAAGTAAGAGCTGATTCTAGCACCTAGGATTCCAACTTCAGAGAAGGCATTAAAATTGGTAAGCTGGGCAACTTTGCGATACCAACTGTCCATACATAGAATTGCTGGTGAAATGCCATACTACGGCAATAACTTCTACTTAATACACTTTACACAGAATTGAACCACCACTAAATTGGCACCATGTTGGTAGGAATCAGTCCATTTTACTCTAATAAGGTCATGGTTTGGAATACTATTTTCACAAGTAAAATTCAGAGAAAAAAAGGAGTATGTGCTCTTGCTTACAGAAGAAAAGTTGCTCATACAATTCCAAATAATTACTTAGTCTGTATTTAATAATTACCTTGGGGCCAAAGACGGTTTCATGAAGTAATAGTATGCAGAGAGAGTTTGGTGCATGACATAATTTCCAGTATATTTGGCCGACCTTGAAAGATATATTACAGCAATCACCAATGGCAAGAGTATACATATCCCAACAATCCAAAGTAGAAGTATTCCGCCAGATGCCCCATCAATATCAAGCAAAAATTGAGGAAGAGCTATGCCCATTTGGAAACCCTAAAAGAATTTTTTATGAACATTAGTTTCAAAAAATGAATTATTTCAAGAAAAACATTTGTAGGCAAATATGTGTTATTTCTTACAGACGCAGCAGAACATCACCTGTCTACCATCAGGATGACCATATTTCTCATAATTCTCACGCGATATTGGATCAGTCAAAGCTTGATAAGCTTTCGTAATGAACTCTACAAAATACTTGTTGGCCTCTGGAAAGGTAAAAGAAATGAGAAGAATACAGTAAGTAAACCCACGCTGCTCTTCAAAACCCGTCTTCCATGACAGTTCAAAGATAAAACAAATACAACCGAAAAATCTAAAACACCATCAACCTGGATCAGGATTTTTATCAGGATGGTACTGAATAGAAAGTCTCCTATAATTCTTCTTTATTTCCGAATCCAAAGCACCAGGCTCCAGTCCCAGAATAGCATACGGATCGAAAACTTGAATCTAATCAAAACAACCAAAAACAAAACCCCTATCACATCCAACATACAAAACCCCAATATCACTAAAACCTCAACAAAAAACATATAACCAACACCTTCTCATTTTCAAACAATTACCTCACGACTCATATTCTTAATGTAATAAACCAAAAATATCATTGCAGCCCAAAGTAATATCAACGTCAAGTTACTATAGGTCGAAAAGTTCGAAATCTGCCAAAAAAAAAAACAACAATTACAGCACAATAACCCTAAAATGAACAAAAAAACACAACTTTACTAACTCACTGACTGACTCACCCTTTTAAATATAGATTTCCGATACTTGCCGGACCGCACACACTCAGAGCAGTTACAGTGAATACTCTTACTCTTCTTCGAGGCGGCTCGGCATAGCTTCATAACTGTGTATGGCACTAAAGGTATTGCCATTATCGTTAAGATAAAAATCGGAAACAATGCACTGTTCTCTTCCGATGCCGCCATGATTAATTAATTAATTAATCAATTTCCTTCTTGTGAACCCTAAATTTACAGATATTCAGTTCATCAAAAATAATCAAATCAAAATTAATTATAAAAAATAAAGTTCTAATTAATCAAAATTGACTCAAATCTTAGAGGAATTGATGAGAAGGAGAGATTTTTTCTGGTACCGGAAAATCGGAGAGAAGGAGAGATCGGTGATCGGATTTGTCCGTGCGATCGGCGAGGTAGGGATTTTTTGGGTTTGGGTTTTTATGACTTTTGTGAGATCCAAGAAGAGGCGTAACGGGAAGGTTTTTGGAGCGTGGTTTTACCATTTTATTCATCGAGAAATTTTAGTTTTGGGAGTAAGTTATAATTTAGTCCTTGTAGTTTAATGAAGTTGATTGATTGGTACTTGTAGTCTTAGGATTAAAATTGTCATAATTCAGTTCTTCTGGTAGTTTTATACTTTTTTATTTATTTAAAACAATAATAATGAAAATAGTGTTGGGTAAAGGGGGGGTTTCTATTAAAGAAAGTATTTTTTTAAGAAAAAAATATTAAATTGAGGATGATCAAAATCAAATAAAGAATTATTTTATTGTTTTTGATATAAGAGAGAATAATTAAATAGTTTTGAGGAATATCTCGTGAAATTTTCCGGAAATTCACTCTTTCTATATTTTGCCTTTTTTCATGTTTGTTTCTATTTTTTTCTCCAAATTCTCACGTTATGCTCTTGCATTTTGAAATTAAATAAAATAATTCAAAAGTGAGCTCAATATTTGTTTTTGATAGCAAGGGTCAAATAGAAAAGTTTTCAAAAATTTAGGTTAGTATCGAGAAGTCCTTGAACTTGGGAACTGAAAATATATAAGTGAAAATGTAACTTATCCTTTGTGATTACACATGGTGTCTTGGATGGTGAGTGGAGTGTTTTTGTTTTTGGTAATGAAGTTGATGTTTTCTAATTACATTATTGATTGATTTCCATGTATTATACAGATTTTATTCAAAAAAAAATATATATATATATGCAAATATAACACCAAAGTTTAATATAAATATGAATCTAATTATTATAATATCAACTTAGGCATTCTAGTGTGATTTTGAGAAAGTTTTGATTGTCCGGATCAATTTCTTTTTTAAATCAAAACGATGTTAATTTAATAATAAAAAAAATTAATAAATTACAATCGAGTTTTTAATTAAATCTTGATGGGTTACCAAGTCATACTAGGTTTTTTTTTTTTATTTGCTCCAATTATAACATTAAATTTCGAATTAACTTTTTTAGCTGGAGATTGGATTTTGTAGGTACCTTCAAAATTAGTAAAAGTTTTGCAAGTCGCAAGTTGCTTTTACCATATGCCTCAAAAATTAAAACCGGTAAATATCAAGGATGGATCGTAGATCTTCAATCACGAAACCGATCCGATCCGAATTTTAAAACAAAGAGATAGATTTTAGTTTTCCGTACTGCCATGGTATGTGTCCATGGAATTACAATCCACATTCATTGGTTTACGAATGTGGCAATCAATTAGTCAACATATTAACTATCATATTGATAAATTTGTCAATAAAATGGGTCAACTATTGACTTATCTTCATGTAATGGAATTCGAATCCTAATCTTAAAAATTTCTCCATCGGTGTACGGTGAAGATTATTCTTTAAGTTTTCACATTAATTGTATCTCAACTAGATATTCCATCCATGTTTCATTAGGGATTGAATACTTTTCTAGATAAAAATAAATATATAAGGTTTTTTGATATACTTTTTTATATAAAGATTTTCAATTATAAACTAAAATACTTATACACATATTTAATTAAACAAATTGATATTTATCAATAAACAACTAAAATTAAAATATTTGATCTCATAATACAAGACGTGTATTTAGCTGTATTTAATAACTTTATTTTTTTAAATAATTTTTTTGTTTAATCAAATAATTATTCATGCCAATAAAAGTTTTAAAAAGTTATTATCAAAAGCAAATTGAATAAAATTACAAAACTTAACTATTAAATAACCCACTATTAAATGATAAATGATGAAAAAAAAAATTTTAAATAGGTTTGTTAGAGATTAAGCATTGTAATTTTTAAATTTTTTTTTATGAGATTATCTTGATTTCACAACCTGAAAGTGGGCTTGAAATGCTAATTTAGAATGATTTGAGATGAGTTTTTATCTTTATTTTTTAAAATTAAATTGGTTAAAAATTATGTTTTTTTTTTAATTATTTTTTTAAATGTTTTTTTCCCTTCAAATCATTTCACTTTTTGTATAAAATTTACTTTGTAGTTTTTTATTATATAATTAAATAAAACTAAATTATTAGATTTGTCGGACTATGACATGAATAACAAATTTCTTTTACTTTTTTTTTTAAAAAAAATACTTAACCATTGTCTAAATATTTTTTGGTATGTTAAAAAAAATTAGATTGGTTTACAACGTAACACGGTGAAATATATATTCAATATAAAATGTTTCACTGGAACATATTTCTGGCAAAAACAAATACCCAATGATCAAAGAAAATGTTAAGTTTGACCTTTTAACTAAAATATTAGTAATTATATGCTAACTTCTTAAAGAGACTAAAGTTTGTTTTAACTAAAATCTAAAAAAAGTTGGATAAATTCATTTTTTTTCCTTGCTATAAAAAAAAAAAAAACATTTTTTTGAGATTCCCAATGTAATCTAAAAAACCTCGAAAGACAAAATCCTCAGTCACCCAACAAACCACTTTTGCATTTCTTTCCACCATGCCTTCACCACCAGAACCACCACAGCACCGCCACAACCACCACCACCTCTCTCACTTCCTCAACTCAACCACCAAAACCCTCTTTTCTGTTCTCTCTCCTCCCAACATCCTACCTTTAGCACCACCCCAACCCAAAATTTGCATATCTTTCCACCTCCCCAACACCCCCCTCCCACTCACTCAATCAACTCTCTCTCTCTTTGAGTCAACTCAGCCTGACTCATTATCCCCTCCAAAATCATCATCAGCCTCTGGCAAGGACATATCTTCTGCCGAGTCTAATTCTGGGTTTCCATCAGCAGTCAGGATTGGAAGGCTCAATCCTAATGGAAATGGTGGCGGGCCTGCTTTTGTGGGGCAGGTCTTTAGCATGTGTGATCTTTCAGGGACTGGTCTCATGGCTGTTTCTACTCATTTTGATGTTCCCTTCATTTCCAAAAGGTCTCTCCTTTCTTCTCATTTCACACTGTTCTTGGACTGCTATCTCCTTTTTAGCTTAGCTGATTGAATTTTTTTAACTTGGTTTGCATTTTTTTTATCTTGGATTGGATAATTTGGATGAATTTGAACATGGGCACTTGAGAAGTTTCAGGCTTGAGTTGTTATAGTGATTTACCAAGCCGAGGAGTATAGTACTTGCATTAAAATTAGGTAGAATTGGACCTGGGTGGTGTAAATGATGAATTTTTCGATATGTTTATGGTCTAGTAGAACTCTGTCCATGCTAGCTTAGGTTAGAATAGCTGGTCCGAAGCCTGGATAAAGGAGGAGGGTTGTTGTCGGTTGACTGCCATTGAAAAAACGTGATATTTCTATGGTATGGATCCTTTTGATATGAATGGTGCAAGAGGATTTGTATAGCTGATGCCTAACTACTTTGGGGTTGAGGTTTGGTTGTTATTTTTTATAGTCTGGTAGTTTTCAGAAACATGGTTATTGAGAAACCAAATTGGATGTTGGATTCGGGGTTTTTAATGAAACGACCAAATTTTAGCTTGGTTTGTCAATGTTTTTTGTTAGTAAATTGTAGAATGATAAATTGTTGATCGGATGATATGTGTGTTTGGTGTTAGCTTGGTGCTGGCTTTCGCACTTTCTTTCTTGAAATAAGGTCAGTTTTGCAAGATTCAGTTTGTGCTTCTATACGATATTTGATTGCTATTCTTTGCTTTTCAGGACACCTGAGTGGCTTAAGAAGATATTTGCAACGGTTACCAAGAGCGAGAGGAATGGTCCTGTGTTCCGTTTCTTCATGGATTTAGGCGATGCTGGTATGGTTGAAATTTGCTTTATAACCTCATATATCTTTTGGTGGTTTGGGAAGATTAAAAAATTTATTGCTGATTTTTGGGAACAACTTTTTTTCCTTTGTGGAATTTAATAGAAATAAAAATCCAAGAATTCACCGTAACTATAGATTTTAATCCTTGTCAGAGCCATTAGTGCTTATATGAGCATAAGCTGCATGCAGTAATAAGGGCTTGTTTAATTGAATTCACAAAAAGTCTTCTTGCATTGTGATTCAAGATACTTTTATGCGTGTTATTGTCTTTCCTTCTGTTTCGTGGTCTTTGTAAATACTATCATTCAGTATGCTGATATTATTTTTGCCAGCGATAAGTAATTTGCATGCTGAATTGCTCTGTATTTCTAGTTGCATATGTTAAACGGCTGAATATTCCAAGTGGTGTGGTGGGTGCTTGTCGTCTTGACTTAGCATATGAACACTTCAAGGTATGCTACTCACTTAGTTAGATGGATAGTCTTTATGTTTTATTAGGTATTTAGCAAGTTGTAATATCACATTTGAAACAGTTTATATCTTTCCTTTCTTTTTTTATTCCTCTATAGATTCATGCAGTAATTCACACTATAGATTCATGCATGTTTTATTTTTAAAGTTTATCTTAGTCCACAATTTCTTCACTTGCTCTGAGGTGTTTCGTGATGTTATTACTTGCTATCCTTTTGCTGCAAACTTATTAACTTGTGATGCTCTGATTCTATAAGCTTTTAAGTGTTACAGAAGTATATGGGTGCTGTTCAAGTGTAGATAGTCTAGCAACAGGTTAACTTGTGATGCTCTGCTTCTATAACATTTTAGTACTGCCTTTCATACACAGCCAATCCAAATAGCTAGGATGTGGTTTCTACTGATTTATTTCTTTCTTTCCAAAAGGTTTTATGCAATTATTAGTTTTGTATTGTAAAACTTGCGCACACTTATTTTTCTACACAAATCCAAATTCCTTGATCCTATTCATATCTATAATTTCATCTCATTGTCTGGACTAATGCTATAACATATTTTATTTTGCTTTGTATTATGCAGGAGAAACCTCACTTGTTTCAGTTTGTTCCAAATGAGAAACAGGTACCATATTATCAGATCACGTGGTATTCACAAATTAGTAGCTGTTGTGATATATTCATAATCCTGTTTTTATCTGATGTATGCTCTTACAGGTCAAGGCAGCCAACCAACTTCTGAAGTCCATTCCACATGGTGATGGGAGCAGGAGGGTTGATGGAGTTCCTGTTTTCAGTGCTCAAAACTTAGATATTGCAATAGCTACTACAGACGGGATTAAGTGGTGTGTATTGATTCCCTTGTACAATCAAAGAATTATATATTGAAATCATGTATTACCTGAATTTGTTGGATCTTCTCTCCAGATGGAGATTGCATGGATGTGAATGTTGTGGTTAGTTTAATCTTTTTCATCTTTTATTTTGGGATGTCAAGCTTTATTAGTTGCCTCCTCTGCATGTATCTGCAGTTCTTGTTTGTCTTAATGTTCAATATAAAACAATAGGAGAATCATAATCACAGGATGCTTATCTTAGTTTTTCACAAATGACTGTCTCATCATTGCATTATCATTTGTGTAAACTCACTGTTTATTTTTCATACATCTGAAGGGATATTCAGGCTTTCACTTTCTGTTAATCAGGTATACTCCATACTTCTTTGATAAAAACATGCTGGATAACATTCTTGAGGAGTCTGTTGATCAGCATTTTCATGCTTTAATTCAAACCCGGCACATGCAACGCCGACGTGATGTGATTGATGATAATGTTGCCGCAGAAGTGATTGAAGAAATGGGGGACAGCCTATTGGAGCCACCAGAGGTATTAACTTTAGTCAAGCATATGTGATGCTCTGTCTAGTCATAAAGCCAGTGAAACAACAGATTCATGCGGAGAATTGAAAAATATCTGCTTTATGTGTGATTTGGGTTTCACATATGTGAGTATATGTTTTTTTTTTTTTTGTTTCCTTTTCCTTTTTCTTTTGACAGTTGTTTTGGTTGATAGGTTCAGGAAGTGCTAGATGAGATGGGGCATCCTGCAATACCTTTGAGTGTCATTTCGAAGGCTGCAGAAATTCAGCTTCTTTATGCTGTTGACAAAGTTCTTCTTGGTAATAGGTGGTTGAGAAAAGCCACTGGCATTCAGCCAAAATTTCCATACTTGGTTGATTCATTTGAAAGAAGGTATTCCCATACTTTTTTTCCTTGTCTCATATGTGTTCTGCTTGCAGTGTTATCATATCTTCATTTCCAACTCCTTGAACCCAAATATTTTCACGACAAATGAATTTGATGAGAATGGATTTATTATTAACCTTTGTGCCCCGGCCCTTGATCAGAAAAAGCTGCCTGCCCTATGACCCACAACCTATCAATTACACCTTGCTCAACAGAATTGTAAATTTGCAATGCCTGTATATGAAGCTGATTAGGTAACCTTGGTATTTCTTCTGTTGTGTTCCTTTGTGTGCACATGTGGATTCTTGCAGATCTCCATGATTCTGCTTTCTGACAGGCTTGATCTTAGGATCAAATATCATGTAGAAGCAGATTTTGGCTTATGGGCACATGTGAACAGGAACTTTTAAACTTTCACCATCTTTTAACTGGCATGATTTCTTGTGTACTGAAGATGAAATGTTCATTATGTCTAGTGGATAAAACTTATTCGTGAGTGTGGAGATCAGTATGATTGATTTTAAAAGTGCAGTGGCAAATAATAGCCCAGCAAATCTCTTGACCTGACTTTGTTCCCAGTGTTCAGAATAAATTTATGTTGAGTCAAGTGGAATTTACTCTTTGAACATTGAAGAGTTTCTGAATGCGGATGCAATTCTTGAAGTTAAACAACACACTGAAAGAAGAAAGAAAGAAATGAGTCATTGGAATTATGTCCTTTATATGAAATGGGACAGACTAGTCTTTGTTTATTGCGTGCTCTGAAGGAAGGTGTAAGGTGAACAGACATGTTGTTGGTTTATGTGATCCAAAGTTTGGGAATTAATAATTACCTTTTTTTATCTGCTCTCTTTTATTCTCTGAAACTGAATTGGGGGTTCTTTTCTTGATTTGCTTTTCTGTGGAAATCCCAATGCTGAATTCTAATATAGCCATCACAACAAAATGTTCACTTTGCTGCAGGAGTGCATCTTCTTTACGAAGAGCATTAGAATCAACCAGCTGTCTTGCCAACAGTAAAATAGATGATAGCACTTCCGAACATAAATTGAAAGACAATGTTCAAACAGATCATGAACAGAGAAAAGATCTGCGGTTGCCATTTGGAGATTGGTTTAGTCATCCATGGTTGAAAAAACAAAGCAAATCGGAACGGGAATCAGACTCAAGGTGCCACATATGATGATCCATGCGATGCTAACATATGCATTATTTATGGTCCTCTCACACCTGTCACGTTCTCCTCTTTTGCAGAAAGGAAGGCTTATCAAAGGATTGCTTAAAACGGAAGTCAGAGTCTAATCCTTTTCTTCCTACGGTTACGATGGTTGGTGTCTCAACTGGAGATGCAGGACAATTGAGCAAATCTAGTTTGAAGAAGACTATGGAGGATCTGACAAAAGAGCTGGAGCAAACAGATGAGGCAAATGACAGTTTTATTAGCAATAGTAGTAGTGAGTTCAAAGTCAACGATAGGGATCCACTATTTGTTGCAAATGTGGGCGATTACTATTCAGGCATGGCAAAGACAGGCATCTCTCGATGAGTCCGTGGAGAAAACAACTGAAGAGCCACCCAAAACGAAAAAAAAAAGGGTTCTTTGGCATGAGTTTTTTTTTTTTTTTTTTAACCAAAGTGAAAGATGTAAATTGTAAAGTTGATAGTGCACTGTTTAACAGGTCATATGTCAGCTAGCTTCTTACAGAGTCTGTTATTACTGGTGCATCTTGTTTTGAAGTCCTAATGTTGTAAAAAGTTACTTGTGTAATTTGATACAGCATCTGACAGTTGAGCTGATTTTGTCACGCGGCTTGAATTTTGAGACATCAATTACTTCTAGAACTGAGGTTTCTACGTCATCAATGGATTGTTGAGTTTCCCCTGTTACGTCATGTAATCTAGTGTTAGTCAGAATTAGCAATGGATGAAAACGAAGTGATTGTCAGCCTCAGCCAAGTGTTTTGTCTGGCATCAAGTTTGTGCCATTTGTGTTGGAAGCTGTAGAAGTTGAAGTGGCTGCAATGAGTTGAGAGAACAGGATTTCTGAGAAAGGTTCAAGCAAGATCTGAATTATTCGATCCATAGCAATCTTGCATTTGGTGAGCATATGGGATTGGACAAAGCTTATCTCATGGAGGAAGCTTATCTCATTTGTGATTTGTGACCATGAGATAAGCTTATCCCAAGCTTATCAACTTGAGAATAAACACAAGTTGATTAAGTGAACCTTAACAAGCATTATCACGAAGATCTTTTACTTGTTATTCATCTGTGATTTGTGACCACCAGAAAGCTTCCATTCCATTTCTGGTAACAAGATTCATAATGGCATATGACAAGGAGTAGACAGAGACCAAGCCTAAGAATGCTGTTCACTACATAAGAATGGAAAGTGAGGAGAATTATTGGATTTGATTGAACAAAACAAGCAAAAAAAGTGGTGGTAGGGGCTGGAAGTTGCTTATGGATCGATGTCTTTGCCTTTGGGACAACAATGCTATCTCTTCACATATCACTATCGAAACAACCAGACCCATGAACACTGCTTTCACAAGCTTGCCAAACCCACCTGAGAAGACTCGTAAAAAAACATGTAATGCATTTCTTGCACGATCCCACAACGACAGTAGCTATCATTTCATTAAATCCTATCTTATCTTCCAGGCTCCATAAAGACATAAAATTTATGTCTAAATATCTCATCTAACTGAAGAAGACAAGTAGGGAGGGTTATTGGTCGGAAGAGTATGATCTTGTCTAGCGATGACATCATGTTGGCAAGCAAACTAAGATGTAGCAACTTTCCAAGTCAATTTGGACGGTTTGATGAGGGCGCCCTCAATTCAAATTGATGTACTTTCAGACAAGTTTAAACTTTAAAGTGAGTTAGTTTCCACAATTAAATGATGTATACATGTTTGGTGAGTGCACATAAGTGTATGGGATGACACTAATCTATATTTTTTGAGTACCACATTCGCCTCCAAATGTTTTCAAAAAGGTGAAATTTCATCCTTATATTTCTAATTCTTCCAATTAGACACTTCTAAAAAGTTTATTTATGTTCTTTGGTCCAATCTCTTTTACCTTTGTTTCTGTTTTTAAAAGATACCCCACATTACCTCCATTCTTTTTGCTCTAGCTCATCATAAATACATTTATAGTTATTAAATTTAATCTGAATTAATTTAACACAAAACTCAAATCATATGTTGGACAAGTTAATCAAAATTAATTATTTTTTTAAAAAAATTAAAATAAAACTAGATTCTAACTTGACTGATTAGATCTGATTTTTTTAATAATTAACTTGGACTAGAGGATGGATCGATCAAGTTCCAAGTAGATCTATTAGACCAAGGCAAGTTTAATATCAAAATATCTATATATTTAGCAAGAGAGAGAAGGTTTACACACACATATATATATATATATATATTTTTTTTTTCTAGTAAACAAAAACCAATGACGCAAGAGAAAAGACACCAAAGAAACTATCAATCAAAGATCCTCGTTCCTTCACTCAAGAATTTTGGACCTCACCTCCTTAACAAAAGTGCATGGAATTGTTTGCATCATAGGAGGTAGTGGTGGTCCCAAAATTACATGTATGATTTGTGAACCTCAGCCTCCTTTAAAAGTACCCAACTTTGCTAACCCCTTTAATGTTTTGGCATCATCAACAAAAGAATTCTATGCTAACTATTCTACTAAACAGTCTACTACCTTCTTTTCTCACGATCATAGTTGTAAATTACAATATTCTAGTCATTTAAACAAATAAAAATAAAAAAGTTTTTATTTTTTGTGTTTGGAGCTAAGTTAATAGATTTAACCGGAAAAACATCTGAATCACAAATCAAGAAAATTAACAAAAAAAAATCAATTTAATAAAAAAATTCAACAAATATTTTGATAAATCAATTAGGTCAACCCAAGTTTTTTATTAGGTTGAATTACATTAATTACTTATACATCCCTGATAATAAAGTTTTTCTTCTGGTTTCAAATTTAGAAGTGTTCACATTTTGGTAGGCAAAAGTTTCTGCTTGGCTTCTCAAATTGTTTTTCCTCCCCCTTGAAAAAAAGAAGGAGAAAGAGTATCTATAAGCATATATTCTCCATTCTCTTTTCCTTCTAGTGATATTCTCTTGTTTCTTATTCTTTTTCGAATAACAATGTTTTTTTTTTACCATAAGTTGTTTTATAATCATTTGCTTTCTTTATTATTATTTATTTCTTTAATGTTATTTGGTGTTCACATTTAAAAGGAAGCCAGGAAAAATGGATTTTTATAAATATATCAATTTGAGCAAATATTATAATATATGCTTATTCATTAACTTTTAAGGTTTAAACCTCGGACAAGTTATAGAAAGAAGAATTCTCATGAATTTTTTAATCTTGACATGGATAATATGCCTTCGATATACCGAAGAGGAGATTTAATACTTCTACATAAAGTTTGAAAATATTCTTGATTGTAAGAAAACATATGATTAAAATAATTTGATAGTTATAGAAACCTATTATTAACATAATGATAAGTTATGCTTGGAGGTTAAAATAGCTATAAGGAATTAATGCATCACTAAGATTATTTAAAAAAGAGAATTAATATTTCTTGATGTGCAAGGGGTCCAATTTATATGTGAAAAAAAAAAAGAAAAAAAAATACTGACATATATATCTCAACGAAGTTTACATCAACAAATCATTATGAAATTCCAAGAGATAGATATGTTCATTTTAAAAAAATTTACAAGTCTTATTTTTTTTTAATTAACGTGGATGTTTAAGCTAGGTTGCGCATACCTCAACTAATCATATAGACCCTGAAGTTAATGACTATGTAAATTTTTAGTGACCCTGAAATTTATGAAACTTGAATTAGTTACTTCTAAGGAGCAAATCTAGTACCTGATCAGTAAAGTTACACCCCTTAAAGTTACAAGTTTTATTTTTTGCCAATATTTATTGGATTTATTTTATTTTTAACACACTAAATTGATATAGAAAACATGATCATGATCAAGACTTTTTTTTTTAACTAATTTCAATTAAGCGTATAAATTGGTTTAACAATACATTAATTATAGGGATTATTACCAAAAAAAAAAAAACCCTTCTATATTTTGATTCCTATTTTAAAAAAAAAAAGATTTGAGAAATTATGATTTTTCTTATAAAATTTATACACACACTAGCAATTAACCTCCCTAATATCGATATTGCCATCCATAATTATAATTACAATAATACTATCTAGAATTTCATTAGCACAAATTCTTTTTAGGCATTTCATAAAATAACTTCTGGGCATCATTGGTGTTTTTTTCCCTAAAGTATTTGAAAAGAAATTAACCAAAGGATTCATTTCATTTATGTCTTGTGAAATTACTCTCAGTTTTATCATTTATGTCCTCCAAATGGCTTTATAAGACTCATTTCCACAACACGCCACACAAAATAGAATCCCATCGACCTTTTCACCATTTCATTTTCATTTTTTACCATTTCAAAAATAAAATCTACAGAAGTATGAGACAGATCAGCAAAAGATGAACATGTATTCTCTTCCATGAATACCCTTGTGTTCTAGCCACACCATGTATCCCATTTGACTTTTTGTTCATCCACATACGGGGACCCTTTGTTTTCTTCTCCCCGTCCATGAACAAAAAAAACATTCAGAATAGATTTCAAGAAATTCCAAAGAAATCCGATCATGCAAAATCAATTCTAAGCACCTTGAAAGGAAGTAATTTGCCCCCGGCGGCCAACCAAGTCGAGGTGGGGTTTCACCGGCGAGCTTCTTGCCATTCAAGTCTAATGCAATTTCCTATACTGTCGGTATCTCTCCACTTGAACTACTGTTCACTTGCTGCTCCAGATTCTTGAGGCTTTCAGGACAGTACGAAGAGATTAAATATATAAAAAAGCAAAGATCTGGCTTTAGATTTGATGTTTTTGTGTAAATATAACGTGTCAAGACAGAGATTAAAGAGAGAAATCATATTTTTGAAAGAAAGAAAGAAACGAGATTTATAAGAAGATTTTACAAATTTACATTTATTATATATACGATGATAAAAATATTTTTATATCTAATTTAACTTGTTCAATTAACAGTGGAGAAAAACTATGATTTTTTAAATTTTAGATGAATAAAAAAGCAAATCAAAGTATATAAGGTTTTTTTATATATACAATTATATATCCCTACCTTTTATCTTCAAATAAATGAAAAATAATATGAGTTACTAGATGAAAGAGAAAAATTAAAGTTACGTGGCCATGGTCATTGGCATCTATATTTTCCAAGGAAAAAAAAAATTTCCTACCCCCCTCCGTTGCAACCTAACTTAAATGGGTGTTTATATCTCGTGGTTAAACCTATTTTTTAAAGTGTTTTATACCTTAAAAAATATTAAATTAATATAATTTTATATATTTTTAAATAGTTTTAAAATATTATTTTTTAAAAAATATAATAAAAAAATATCATTTTAATACATTTCTAATTAAAAATCAGCCTAATTAATGATCCTTGATGATTTTATTGAAATATAATATCATTTTCCCTTGTTTTACTATGTTAATGGAGAATGAGTTCTAAATAGTTTTTTTTTAATGTTTAATTTAATTTAATTTAATTATTTGATATTTTAATTTATTAAATAATAATATAAACAATAAAAACTTGAAACTTTTGAGTTAAGTTGATCTTTTAATATTATATAAAAACTTTAATAATTAAATAATCATGAATTTAAATATCAAAATAATTTTAATAAAAATATATTAAAAATTAATATAAATTATATTTTTAAAATCTCATTATTCATCTAAGAAAATTCCATGAATAAAAAAATAAATTCAACTTCAATCAAAACTTAACCTTAGAAAAAGAAAGAAAAAAAAGAGAAGCAAAACCATGTAAAATGCTGACCAATTTACTCTAACCCTACCTCACAAAATCACCCACCGTTAAAAAAGCAAAGATTCCCACGTAAGGAAAGCATCAATCAATAAAAATAACAACGAACCTAATCATATATTTTTTAACGGCTCAAGATTCTTCACCAAAAGACAGGTATATAAGCTAGGTCACATGAGAACATTTCTTTTTCCACACAAGTGTGGATTGCATGTCTCTTCGGTGGAGGATATGGAGCCCATACAATCAAGGTGATCTCCATCCACGTAAATGTTGATCGTGCGGTCAATATTGTTTCATCATTACAATCGTGGGATCCAGTATCTACCAATGTCCAGGATTGATTTTTGAAAAGAGAGACCACGCTTGTTTAGTGGGACATGTGGACCCAAACCTCTAGTGACGATGGGTTGGACGAAGGATCCTGTGAAATTATGGTTTCAGATATATTTTTTTAAAATATATTAAAATAATATTTTATTTTTATATTTTTTATCAGCATATCTAAATAAAAAAATTAAAAAAATACTAATTTAAAACTTTAAAACAAATTTCAAGATTTTGAAAAAATATCCTATCATACCCCCGAAACAATATCTTAATCCATCAAATTATTAACCGGGTACTCAAACTAACCTAATTTTTAACTTTTTTTTTTTTAAATTATCTCCTTAAATTTTTTATAACACCCTGTAAAATTTACATCGTAGTAAAGAATTTTTTTTATTCAATCAATAATTTTATTTTTTATCTATCATACTTTAAAATTAATATTATATTTTATTTAAAAATATATAATTATATCATTAAATATATTAGTGATTTATACTAAGTAGTAAATTACTATTAATTAGTATGGTTGTATATATTTATCATTTAATATATCTTTCATGTTTAAAAATAATATATCTAGTGTTTAATTATATACTTATTATTTGTTAAATAATTTTATATCATATATTTTAAATGAAAATATATCAATGACCTAACTTACATCATGTAATACTTGGTACTTCATATAGAAATATTTTATAAAAATACTAAAGGAAACTAATATACTATGATATGTTCTCAATTATTCATTATCATCAACATTATCATCATTATTATATATTCATAATTATAAATTAAAACTTAATTATAAAGTAAATCTATAAATTAACTTAGATTAATTTTTACTAGGATTGCGATATAATTTTATTATTATTATTATTCAAAACTAAAGAGAATAGATTTTATTATTTATTTAGCATAATTTATTTAATATGTGAAGATTAGATAATTAACTTTGTTTTATAGGATTTGTGATAATTATATATATATTAAAAAAAAATAGGCAAAGTGTTGTTTGGGTAATAGGTTAGGCAAACCCTTCATGACACCAACATCCGATTTGAGTGATTTGAGTTGATTTTTTTATTCTGATCAAATCAAGTAAAAAAAATATAATCCAACCGAGTTGGGTGATGTTATGTACCTTTTTATTTGTTGGTGGGAATGTGGGATCAAATTGCTACAATTAAGTAGCTATAGGGTAACATTGTTGTTGCTACCCAATTTTTGACCCATGTTTTTGATATATTTTCAAAAAAAATCCAAAAATAGAGAAAAACAAAGAAAATCCAAAAAATATGTTTTTTAATATATTTTCGTAATTTTAGCATTTTCAACGTCGTCTAAAAAAGAATTTAAATTTTTAAGGGTCTTTCGAACGCGTTCGACTTTTCACGCGTCATTTTTTAAATAATTGATTTTCCGTATTTGAGTCGACGTTGATATTGCTCGTTTTCAAAAAAATACAAAAAAAACAAGAAAAATCAAATTTTACAAAAAAAAGAAATTAAGGGACCAATTTTGAGGCCGAAACAATATTTTTGCCTATGTATATGGAATTTTGAATTTTGAAAGAAGGGGCAACCTAAGATTTTTTTTTTTTTCCTCTTCACCCGAAACTAGCCGTTGCCCCTGGCCCAAGACCATTATTTAATCCCTCTCTTTCGGCTAAAAATGATGAACTCAGCCCCCACCCAGGACTTCATTTCCTTGTTGGCTCTCCTCACGAGAAAAGCCCCTATTTCTTCTCATTCTCAGTTTTGCAAGAGAGGGAGATTGGAGCCATTTTTTTTGACGGGTCCCAAGAGCAGTGGGCAGAGACCCACGATCCCCAGCTCCTTTGATATCATCTCCTTCTCCCCCACTGGACCTCCATTTTTCAGACCAACCCCCACAGCCATAGCTCCCCCCACACACTTCCCCAACACAGCCGACACCTAGAGAAACCCAAAGACAGCCCCCCCTCCAGATTCGTTTCCTTCTACCTTCAGCTGGACGCCCCCACCCTTTGTAATTAGTTTTCTTCCCTTTCCCCTCACAAACCAGCCTCACAGCCTCTCTCTTGGCCCCGCTCCCTCTGAAACCGAATCTCAACCACAAATTCTCTTCTTCTCCTTCAACCAGCCACAATCGATTTTCCCCTTCCTCACCGAACCCGAAACCAGCCGTCCATCTTCCTTCTCCCAGCACCGAACCAGTTCTCCAAGGCAGCCTTCACCCGATTTTTCCTCTCATCTTCAAATCCCAGCTGGCCAAAGATAGCCCCTCACTCTCCAGAACCCAAGCCACCCGACCAAGATCGGCCCTCAGCACAGCAGCTCCCCATCGTCGTTCGTCAGTCAACCAGCTCGCCCGGACCGCATCGGCGCCTCCAGTAGCAGCCCGACACAGCGGCGCCCACTGATCCCCGATCTGTCCACTCCCGGTCTCCAGCCCTCCTCCCTCAACTGCCAATGATTTATCACCTGGAGAAGGAAAGAACAATGAAATGAAAACAAAAAAATGACAGCAGAGAAGAGATCCAAAAAAGGAGACAAAACCGGAAACCTTGCTTGTTGCGTTTTGGTGTTTTGCAGGGGACAACGCTGTCGCCGCCGGCGAGGAAAGTGATGAGGGGAGGAAGCCGTTTCGGATCTCCCCTGCGCGGTTTTTTTTTTCGAAGCGCCACGCGCCGCCAGTGGCGGCAGCGCGTGGACCAAACGCGCCGTACTGTTTCAGCAGTTCCTGAGGCCCTCCTCTGCAGTTCCTTGATTTTTTTTAAGGACCTTTTTTGTAATTGTAACATGTTTGAACATGCAGTTAAATTACCGTTATTTATTATTATTATTATTATTTTTTTGTTTAAGTTATATTATTCTGTAAATGTGGGTGTATGGAAAAATATAATAAAAAAAGATGTGTGCGTGTTTGTATTTTTATTTATGTTATTGAATTGTAAAAATAAAAGAAGGACAAAAAGAATTAATTGTTAATTTAAATATGGTTAAATATCTCAAGGACAAATAAAATCAAGTTGTATTTTCCACGAAAATGTAAGAACAAGTTTTTACATATATTCGGGGATTCAATAACTGATTTATTCAAGCCTTAGAATTTAATTAATATTTTAAATTTTCTTAAATATGGTTAAATATCTCAAGGACAAATAAAATCAAGTTGTGTTTTCCACGAAAATATAAGAACAAGCTTCTATATATATTCAGGGATTTAATAACTGATTTCTTCAAGCCTTAGAATTTAATTAGTATTTTAAATTATCAAATCACATCAGAATACAAAGCAGCTTACCTCAGGTAGGGTGCGTTAGGGGTGCTAATACCTTACCTAACCACAACCAGTCCCTTATCCGCGATCTCTGATAAGATCAGTACATCAGGTTTCCTAGTAGCCCTTAATAAATTACTAGGTGGCGACTCCCACAAACAAATTCAAAGCAAACACAACAAACGATGAAAAATCGCCAGCCGATGCCGCGCGCCAGGATTTTTTTTTGGGGTGCGACAATTGTGATAATTAAAAAGAGAGAGAGCTAAAACCAACTAGTGTTTGACTTTGCATTTAGACTCATTAAACTATGTATTAAAATAGTAAAATGGTCATTTTATCATTCTCAAATAAAATTATTTAACTAGTTATTGGGGGAAAAAACGATATTTTTCATCGATCCAATTATCTTTAACATATTAAGCGTGGATAAATTAGTCCTTTTATATTATGGGTGCATAGTGAAATGACTTAAGGAGTCTTTAGAAATATGATAGTGGTTACAGTTTATAGTATTTTTGAGATCAACATATCAAAACGATTTGAAAACATAAAAAAAATAATTTTAAGTAAATTTTTTTTTTTTTTTGAAAATGCGGTTTCAACCACATTCCTAAACACTGCCTTAAATACTCTTAAAAGCAAAAAATAAATTTCAAAACTAGGGTTTATGGGCTTTTTGGTCATTGAATACTTCAAATGCATATAAAAATAATTACATTGCCATTAAAAGAAAAGAAAAACTAAATTCCAAAGGCTATTTTATGTTTTCATCATGGAATTTTAGTTCTAATTATTGCAATGAGAGGAAAATTAAGACTTCTAACAAATATAAATATAATTAAAAAAATAAAAAGTTGATGCATGCCACGTACGGGTCAATGAGTGCAAGGCGCTTTTGCTTTTGAGGAAGCGTGTGTGGCATCTCCTGGCAGTTAACGTTGCCTTATGCAACAACATTAAAAGCGGAATGCCGTTCAAACTTGCAACCCGGTTCATGAGATTGAATTAAACAAACCCATTAAAAGATAAAATTGAAAAAAAAATAATAAACTCTAAAAAAAAGCAAAAAATAAATAAATAATATGAGTTAATTAGTCAAACTCACTATTTGAATCATGAGACTGATATAAACAAACCCTTTGAAATATAAAATTAAAAACAAATCTTAAAAAAAAAGCAAGAAGCGAAAAGAAAAGAAAAAAAAGCAATGTTCAAGTGATAGTAATTTGTGAGAAAATCTAACAATGAATTTCTCTTCTCAATTAATTAATTGATATTAATTTGGTTCGTAAAATCTCCTTGAAACATCTTAAATAAAGTTGTGAAAGCTCTAGTTACTTTCTAGATTAGGCTAGTGCATGAAAATTAATTCTAGCTATTTATGGAAGGAAAGGCTCAACCTATATGCAAAAATTGACTAAAAATGTAATTTGAGTGGTAACTATATCTACAAACCTTCCTATTAACCTAAAAAGAAAATGCTAAATATAGGAATTATCAATATGCATCTCGTTATTTTTTCCTTTCCTTTTACTTTTTCTCAATTTATTTTGTAGATGCATGAGACTAAATATGAATAATCTACAACAAAACTCAATAAAAAAACTTAAATTAATAAACAAATAAACTCTACTATTTTCATATGTTTTGACAAGCTTCTAGAAAAGTGCATTTTTTATAATAATAAAAAAAACATCGGTTTTTTAAAACTTTTTTAATATATTTTTGATATATTTATATCAAAATCATCATTTTCGTTGACGTGAAAAACAATTTCTAACCACATAGATTTTTATTTTTTGTCTCTCACCATCCTAATAATAGAGTTGGGTGTCCACACCTCATCCTAAAATCTAAATGATTCTGAGGGCATGTCTACTTTATGCTAGCTGCTAGGTGGCTATATAGCCCCCACTCTCATCGAGATGGATTGTGCCCTAGTTGCTAGACATGACATGCCATTGAAAACCCAATACCTTCCCCTTTATCCAATCAGAATTCAAGTACTCACCAGCATAGTCTCAAGCAAGTGGGCAATTCTATAAGCATAGGAACCCACCTCCTCCTCCTCCATTGCCATCTTGCTTAGCTCTGCCTGCCCCCCCTCCCTCCCTCGCCTTTTGACATTTTCTCAAAGTCAAAGAAAAAGCAAAAACTCCAACACCCACCTCTTTGTATAAATAATAATTAACATTTACCAAGTCAAGTGCTCCACCATCATCATTTCCTCTCTCTCTCCCTCGCAATCCCAAAAGTCAGCGCAGTCCTTTATGCCTTGCATTCGCTCTTTTATTGCCATTGGAATCAGCGAAAACACACGGGAGGTGGGTGAGCATTTCTAGGTAGATTGAGTCTTCAATGGCAGAGGGTCAGGACTGGGATTTGTATGCAATAGTGAGGAGTTGCACCTCTGCTTCTACACACAGAAACGGTAGCAGCAACACCAGTGAGAATCTTGAGAACCCTTTTGAGTGCTTGGCTTCTTTGACTTTTGATGATGATGATGATCAAGAATTTAACCCTTTTTCTTTCCCAAATCTCGCTGTTCAGCCTACAAACAACGATGGTTTGCAGGAATTGCAAGATTCGTACAAGCCCTTTTTGCCTAGCTACACCGCCAGTGGACTTCAAGGTAATAACGATACTATTCCTAGCTCCTCCTCCATCTCTGATTTTGGGGTCATTTTTAGTGGCCAAAATCCACCACAACTTGCACATCAGCAGCAGCAGAATCATTACCACCACCACCAACAACAACAACAACAATCTCCACCACCACCATCCACAAGTGTTTCCATCAGCCCCAGGTTCAACAATAGCCAACAGCAACCACAGCATATTCTACAGCAACAACAAAATCAAAGGAGACAATTGCACCAGCTAGTGACTAGCACTTCTTCTATGTTTCCTTTAAGAACTGCACAATCTCAGACCCCAAGATCAAGAAAGAAGTAAGTAGATTAATTGATTAATTCTTCATTTCTTGTTAAATGCTTAATTAATACTCGTAAATGAAAAAACCTTACAGAATATTTATGCTTAGATTTTCCAACTTTTTTCATGTTTGACAGAAAAAGTAACCAGAAGAAGCTAGTATTGCATGTAACAGCAGAGAATCTCTCTAATGATGTGTGGGCTTGGAGAAAATATGGTCAAAAACCCATCAAAGGCTCTCCATATCCAAGGTTAAAACTTTATTCCAATTCTCATTTTTTCCTTCTTTTCTTTAAAAATATCTTGATTCTTCTCACTAAACATGGCTAAAATTCGATTCTTTTTCTTGTACAGGAACTACTACAGATGCAGCAGCTCAAAAGGGTGTGCAGCAAGAAAGCAAGTGGAGAGGAGCAACACAGATCCAAACATGTTTATTGTTAGCTACACAGGCGATCACACACACCCACGTCCGACTCACCGGAACTCACTTGCCGGTAGTACAAGAAACAAGGTTCAACAAGCAGTTCAAAAGCCTGAAGAAAAAGAATCCGAGCAACCCAATATTTCAGCAGACAAGGGCTTGTGTTCTTCTCCACTTTCAGCTACTAGTTTGTCTCCAAGAACCCCACTTTCAGCTCCCATTGACCATACTGAGACAGCAGGAAATGATCAAGAAACCAAAATAGGGAATTTGGAAGGTGGGCATGGATTGATGGGAAGTGATGATGATTGTGATAATGACATTAATGATGATTGTGATGATGATCTTTTGATCCCAAATATGGCCTTGAATGAAGATTTCATTAAGGGGTTTCAAGAGCTTGTCGGTGCTAGCGAAGGCGGTGGTGGTGGTTCGAGTAAATAGTCCAGCCTTTGGAGATAATCTTTCCTCTTCTAGCTCTGCCACCACAGCTGCCAGAGTCACTGGTGGCGGCGGCTGCTAATGTAGTTGCTGGAAGTTTTTTTGAAAAAGAAATTGGTGTTGTACGAAAAAGGGTAGAAATTGGATTTGATGGAAACTTTTCTTTCCCCACCAAGATTGAAGTAGAAGGAGGTAGAAAGAATCTTTTCCCTCTTCAACTATTGTTCCTTTTTGTCTTTCTAACTTTTTTTTTTTATATAATATTTAAATGAACGTATTTATTTCTGTCTCAGCTACTGCTTCAAGAGAAAAAAAAATCTTATTATACTTTTTTATTTTAAATTTATAAAAAATTATTCTAAAACAGTACTTATAAAAATAAATTCATTTTATGTTTTTAATTTTTCAACTAAATATATTTCTATCTCTTTGTATTTATTTACATGTTTTTATATTTTTATCTAAATATATTTCTATCTCTTTGTATTTATTCATTATTCTAACCACATCCAACTTAAAAATACAAGTTGATTACAATATTTTGATATATTTAAATTAATGTATTTACAAAATATTAAATATATATCATGATAGTTAAATGTGTGAAATTGAGAAGTATCATAATAACCATTGTAAATGATTTAATTGTCAAATCATAGACCAATTTTTAAATCATAGTGGACCAAAAATTTCTTCCCATTTTCTTTAAACTCGTTTAATATATACTTTCTATTTTGGAAGTTCTTAACAGGATGATCATAGAAAAAAATATGGATAGCCAAGGAATCTGACAAAAGTCTTGGATTGATAAAGTTTACAATAAACTAGAAATTAACCTTCGATAAGTGAATGAATGTTAATATTATATTTACAGCTTAATTCCAAAAATGTAAAATAATTTATATATGATGATGTCTATAAAAGCAAGGCTTCGACGACTTTTTTCAAGGATTAATGATGCACCATCGAGGAGGATTTTATTTACTTATTTATTCCAAAAATAACATTCATTTGAAAGGTGAATAAATGGTAAGAGCACCTCTAAATGTGAATTCTATTCTTACTTATCCTATAATTTAAATAATTTATATGATAACATTTAGTTATTATCTCGGGATATCAAAGAAAAAAACAATAAAAATTAAGGGGACATATGATATGACATGTACTGTAAACACGTTTATGGGTAAAGATAAAATCAAAATTAAAATAAAAAATTACGAAGAAGTCCAAACTTATTGGATATGAAGCCTAATAAAAATAACGATAACCTAAGATTTGACTTTGATCGGGTTCATATTTAATAAGACGATTTTATTGGTTCAGTTTATGTAAGGACTGGCTATGCCAATCATTGGATTGTTGGATCACACAAATTCAGGTCAATAAGTTACTATATTTTATTTTAATTACTTTTCTTGTTGATGGATCAATGCATTTTATGCTAAAATCTACTTACTCAAAATGCCCATTAGTAGAGGGGTTAAGAGAAGGATGATTCATTATTAAAGTTCAATAAAAATCAAAACTCGTGAAAAGAGGGTTTGACAAGATACCATACTCAATTTCATTGAGTTTAACCACGCGTTAGATCCAAGTACATATGGGTTTAGAAATACGTCAAACACATTTGTTTTTAGGCTCGACTATGTGCCAAGCCTAAGCGCTTATGAGTCTGACAAGATGCTAGAATCCACTCTTTTGGGCTTAGCCATGGGTTCAGCTTAGATATCTTTCGACCTAAAAGGATATATTACTTAAAACCTTTGGATCTAGGATCGCTTTAGATCCAAACATACCATATGGGAATGTAGGATCATCATCCCCTAACAAATTAGCTATGTGAAAAGTCCTCTAGAAACTGGTGAGATGTCAATTAATATTAATGTCAATTATAAGGGTTGTCTTAGTGACACTAATGTTATGAACAAGATGATGTAGGACAGCTTTTTATATGCACGTGATATTTCCATTTACATTAATACCATGTAAGAAGACACTTACATCAACATTAATGTTGATGTAAAGAACTTGCTCTTTATTTTGATGTAAAAAAAAGGGAAAAGACTTTCAACCCTTCAAATAAAACGAAGAAAGTTCAAGGTACAAAGATTATAAATACTCTCTGAACGATCTAAGTAAAGAGTTCACAATCTTGACTCTCTCATAACATATTCTCATCATTTATCATATACAAACTAAGAACAAATATTTTTATTTTTAGAATTAAATGCTCATTTATTACAACTTCTTATTATAAAGTTATTGACTTAATTATCAAAGGGTCCCTAAATCCTATGAAAAAAAGATTGTTTTGCAGGAAATCAAGCCTCGATCACCAACCCAAGCCTTTGGTTTTGGAGAATAAGATATTGACATGAATGTGTGATCATCCATTATCCAACCGCTTAAAAACCCAAGTTCCCTAGCATACTAGATTCTGGAGCATCATCAATTGATGTCGTATGTCAGAATGTCATCCATGTGTTAATACCTAAGTCCTTTGCTCGAGGGTTTATTATGATGCTACTATCCCATATTGGCTAGAAAATAAGGGTTTCAATATTTTAAAGCACAAAAGACACCGCTTTTTTTAAGAGGTGCTTTTTTTTTAAAAAAAAGAACAAAACCCATTATATGGTTCCAGTAGGACAATATTTTTTAGAGAGCCTACCATCATTAGTTAATTTTGAATTTTAATTATTTATTTTCTACTTAACTTGTGTTTCTTGTTAGGTCAGTTTTAGGCTCAATTTAAACAGTTTATGGTACTGTTTTAAATATTATATTATTATTCAAACTTATTTTATTATAAATATTAGAGATTTTTTCTATCTCTCTATGGTATTTAGGGTCCCTAACTTTTATTATCCCTATTCGTTGCGTTATCATATCTTTTTGTAAATTTTATTTTGAAAACATAGAAATTTACTTCAAAACTATTCCAAAAATAAATTTATTTTATATCTTTTTCTTATTAATTAAATATATTTTTATCTTTTTCATATTTATTTTTCTACCCCGAGGTATTAAGAAACACAATCCCTCCTATATCATGTTAGATGGACGGTGAAACCATAAAAAATGAAAATTCATCCTAACAGAAAATGATGTCCTTGTTAATTATTTCTCGCTTTTTAATTAATAATAATTACATTAGAGATAGTAATGATAATTATTCTGTACCAATAAAACAAGATAATTATTATTTTTTGTGACCATCCATTTTAAAAGAGAAAAGAATTAACTGCTTACCAATCGAGAAAAGATGGTGATTGTCCATATGAAGCTCCCTTCCACTCTAAAATTACGGGAAATTTAGCTTTTATGATCATGCAATTATTTTAGCTTAGTGGAATATACTGTTCAATCAAACAATAATAAACAAGTATCCTATGTGCTGCTTGATGCAAATTGAATGAGCCGTCATGAGATTTAATAATTTGCTTAGATCTTGATTGATGAAGATGTCAAGTTTTCAACCATCGCAGTGGTCAAAGCTTGGAACCAACATATTTGTTTTTTCTGTCATTTCAGGTTCAAACTCTAGGTTGCTCATATGATGATCATTGGAGGCTTACATAGTCGTTAACTTCAGGGCCCGTGGGATTAGTCGAGGTGCGCACAAGCTGGCCCGGACATCCACATTAAAAAAAAAAAAAAAAAAGATGTCAAGTTTTCACATGTTAGAACTTACTCGCAAATCTAAACTTGTTAACAAGTTACAACTTTAATAAATAAATAAAAAATCTTATTTTTATAATTATAAAATTAAGATAAGTTCATGATCTAATTAAAAACCTGAATTATTAGCTGGATGAGTTAATTAGACTCAATTCAAAATAATATTATTTCAAGATTTATTTTAAAATTAAAATAATATTATTTTAATTATTTTTAAATTAAATTAAATTTTACTTGAATTTTGATTGAGTTGATCAGGTTGAAGATTGATTATTAGGTCACCTGACCCTGATTATATCAATTATCATTTGTTTCGACGTGTAATTTAACCTAGACTAGGTTTCAGGGCCAACAAGTTATTCAATTGATATTTTAACATTTTAAAACACTGAAACACATTTATAAAGTTTTAAATCTTAACATATAACAACTAATAAAACACTCAAGATTTATTTTAAAATTGAAATAATATCATTCTAATTTTTTTAAATTAAATTAAATTTTACTTGAATTTTGATTGAGTCGATCGGGTTGCAGTTTGATTTATTGGGTCACCCGACTCTAATTATATCAATTATCATTCGATTCGGCATGTAATTTAACTTGGATTAGTTTTTAGACCAACAAGTTATTCAATTCATCCTTTAATATTTTATAAGACTAAAACACATTTATAAGTTTTTAATCTTAACATATAATTAAAAACTAATAAAACACACACAAATCTCGTAATTAAAAATCTTTTGTTGTTTATAATTATGTAAATTCGAATAAAGCAAAACAGAACCTTTTGTCAAGTTGGTGCATGCAAGTTGTTAGTGCCAGCCTTCCATGGATGTAACAAAGACCACAGAAACCGTGACAGAACTTAGATTTTCAGCACCCTTTATCACAAGACAAGCACGCGATCCCTTTTCGTGCCTGTTCACACATTCTCTCTGATGAGGTTCAAGACCAAATCATTTTAATTTATAATCCTGGACATAAGAATAGGTCAAACACGTCTTCTTCTTGATTTATTTGTTTTGCAAGATATTTACTCGTTGAAGGAGAAATAAATCTAATTAAGAATCTAAGTTTTTGGTAGATATATAATAATTATTAAATGGGCAACCTCGCTAGCTATAACATCATCCATGGAGTGGTTCAAGATTCTCATGATGATAAATAATGATGCAAGTTGTTCTTCCTAGCATGTATCAAGTGGGATGTTTTATTAGGCAAAATAGGATTGAAAATTACGGTCTTTTTTGTATAATTTTTTATATAGATAGAAATGAGGAGATCGGTGTCATGCTCCAAGCAGAAAAGATCAAGTCTTTCACATTTATACACATCTTGATTGCATTTATATTCAATTCAAATTAAGTTTAAAGTGATTCTATAAATAAAACTAATTAAACATAGATGTATGTTATGCTTAACAACAAAATTTTAATTAACGACATTGAAAATTAAGGTTCTTTTATATATATATATATACACTTTCTTTTGAAAAAATGTAATTAATTTCAATGATTAAGAGCTATTCTGTATCATCATGCAACTTCTTAAGTTAATTAAGAACACTGAACATTTGGCAATGAGTAATTAAACTCAACCCGAAATTCAACAAATTACGCAATCCAATAGTTCTGTACAGATCTCACATGATCTTTGAACAATATTGCACTCATTTTAGATAAAAAGTAATCCAAGATGAAAAAAATATATCAAGAATTTATTTACGTACAATAGTAGGATTATTAACACTATAGTCTAATTTGATGTCACGCATGAAAGTTTTTAATTATTTGGTTTCTTGATTATTTATCTAATTTTACCATGTCATTATCAAACTAGCGCAACCAAAGAAACTCTTACCCATGGAGAGAATCATGTGTGATCACTTGTTGCATGCACATGATTTGCTCGAAGAAAATCTAAACACAAGACTTGGGCAAAGAGGATTTTTTGCATCGAGTCTTTTTTTTTTTTTTTTTGTGTTTAGCTTGGAAATTTGAGGCCAACAACTTTAATCTTCTTCTTATTTTAAAATTGTTCTACCTAATTCTTTTTTAATTAAACACAGATATATATATATATATATATATAGACTTATTAATTCTCATGTCTTTTTAGCACACGAAGTTCAATTCAAAGAAAGACTTGGTGGGTTTATAAATATTTTGTGAATAATGTTACTTATAATGAAAGATGTTTGAAAAGTAATTATTTGCTTAATATAACAATGCAACTCTCTCTTTTTATCTTTAATTTACTTTCAATTTTCTTATGCAGCTACAATAAGACAAAAAGGGTTTATATATTTAAATAAATATTTAAATTATTAAAAACCTTAAAAAGCAAGTGCATTTATTGTATCAAATAGAGTGTCCCTTTATATTTGATTGTCTCTACAAAGAACAACATGGCCCTCATTTTCTCATCCCTCTTACTTTTAGCCCAATATAAAGCCATCTTTCTCCTATTACATCCTTCAATTTTCAAGACCCATATTTTTACTCCTTTGACCCCCGTGGTATTGACACAAAATTGCAAATTACCATCGTCTCCCGTCTGTAATTTGTGTTTGGTGTTATAAATCATCACTCACCTAGACTGCATAGATGAAATCAAAAGTTTTTGTTGGGCCAGAATCTAACTAACGGGCCACTCTTGATAAATAGCCCAAACAATTTCCCTCACAGGCCAACATGGGCTCATAATACTCAGTACATGGACCCTTCAGCCCGATCTCAACTCAAATCTTTCTCCCATTACATCTTAACCGTTCAGCTCCAGGACCCACAAATAATCCTCTAATAAACGGTCAAGACTCAGTCACTATCTCCATCACACTACACAGAATAAAAACTCAATCAACGGTCCTGATTTCTCTCCAAAACCCAAAACGATCAAACCAACACTGATTAAGCCAGAAGCTGTCGTGATCCAGTGCGACAGCGATGTTCCTGCGGGCAATCGGACGGCCATTGCTTGCCAGAGTGAAGCAAACGACGGGGATCGTTGGATTGGACGTGGTCCCGAATGCGAGAGCAGTTTTGATTAATCTATACACCAAAACCCTAAAAGAGATCAAAGCAGTGCCGGAAGATGAAGGATACCGTAAAGCAGTGGAGACTTTCACGAAACACAGACTTACAGTCTGTGAAGAAGAAGAAGAATGGGAGAAGATTGAAGAACGGATTGGCTGTGGTCAGGTCGAAGAGCTTATCGAAGAAGCTCAGGATGAACTCAAGCTCATCGGAAAAATGATCGGTCCGTACATCCAGATTTTATCATTATATTTTTTTTTTAATATTTTGTGTGAAAAATAGGGTGAAACACATTATTGGTTGGGTTTTGGTTCATATTTACCTTTATGATTTTGTTTCGATATCATAGTTTTTAAATCTGATCCATGACATGTTAGGAGTTATATGCTAACCCGTCAACTCGGGTTAATTTATTTTTTGTTTTATAAAAAATAAAAATAATATCATTCTGAATTTTTTAAAAAATTAAGATATTTTGACCAGGTTTTCCTCTTGACCGAAATGCTAATCAACCCAAGTTTTTGATTGATTACAACAGGTAATTTCTATTCTTATTTTTGTTAGAAATTTGGTCTGGCCCTCCCAAGTCAGGTCAGTTTTAAAATAGTGGTTGTTATTGTACTTGTAAAATATGTAGAAAACCTTAATGTCACCAAAATCTGAAGCTGTAAGGGTAAATATGACCAAACATTGAAGCAATAAGCGCAAATATGACCAAGAATTGTAAGTACAAGAGCGATAGTGATTAACCGAAATCATTGACCAAAAACATAAACCACATGGACCAATTGTGTATTTTACGTTTAAAAAATAAATGTAGCTGTTTGAGCTTGTAGCAAGAGATTATTTAGGGTTAAATTTAATTTGTTTAGCTGATAAATAAGCTTGAAAAAGTATTGTAATTAGCTGAGTTGGGGCATCTTGATTTAGAATATTATCTTGTACAATAGAGGATTGAGTGTGCGTTTTGATCATAATCATGTTGTGTTAACTAGCATCGAGTTGAATATTGATTGATGGATTGTTTTTCTGATTTTCGTGTTTTTCCAATAATTGGAAGGATGCATTAAGAGAAATGGGATTTTAGCGTGAAATGAAATTTGATTCTATTGGGATTTTGTCAATGATGTTTTAGGAGATTGGAGTTGCTTGTTATTAATAGGTAAGTGTATTTGTAATGAAACTTGGTAATTTTTGATGAACTAAACAAATTCATCTCTCCGAACTAGTTGTTGTTGCTAATGGGTGATATTATGAGCTTTGAGCTAAACTGGTTCCCACAGATATAGGCTTAAGCGTAAGCTGTCTAAATAAAGGCGTATTAGATACTGGGGCTTTGTGGGAGGCTTTTATGATACTAAGTCGTGTTTTACCACTTAAAGTTTGCTCCTTTCTGCTCTGGCAGTCAACCAATTTCCGGGACTCATGGAGTGTGTATTGGAATACTTGAGATTATAGTTGCTTAATCATTACTAATTTGTTAGTTTGATGCTTGTTGGCTAAGGTACTGTTTCTGAAATGCGTGGAGCTTGGTTCAATGCTCTACATTTTTTGTAGTTTTAACTGTAGTGTCACAGTAAGTTTAATGTGAAATGAAGCTTGATTCTGCAGGTATCTTGTCAACAATAATAAATTAAGAGAATAGGGTTGTGTGTTATTAGCAGGAATTGCTTTTTCATGAAGATTGTTAATGTGTCACTCAAGTTAGCTGCGTTAAGTTCCTAACCAGTTGGTAACTCTAATGGATAATTTCCTCAGTTTGTTCTGATTGCACATTTTTGTGAGCTTTTACGATTCTTTTTTCTTCCACTTTAACATAAATCCTTCTAAGCCTACCGAGTTTACCAATTTGTATGCATGGAAGATTTTCTTGGAGTATCTTTCCGGCAAAAGAAAGCAAAGAGAAAAAGGAAGTATGCATATGGATTTTAAACTTTCATTTGCATTAGAATCCCTTGAACAACTGACATGATTTTGTTCCGTGAACAGAGTGGGATCCTTGGGGTGTTCCTGATGACCATGAATGCGAAATTATAGAGAATGATGCTCCCATTCCTAAGCATGTCCCAAGGCATATACCTGGTCCGCTCCCTGCAGAGTTTTACCAGACACTCGAGGCTGTGCTGACAAAACGTGTGGAACCAAAGGGTGCACCTGCTGTCACATCTGGGGAATCGCAGTCAAAGGCGTAACATGCCGCCGGCAGTCATTTTGGGAAACACTGAACTTTAGTGTTGAATCTGTTTCTTTGCTGATAGTTTCTTGTTCGTGTTTGTTATCTTGTAATCCCTATTTTCCAGATTGGATAGGATTCGATTTATGAGACACGGGCTTGAACCATTCGGGGAACAATCGTGAATGGGTGTAGCAAGTATTTTTTTTTCTTGTTTTTGTTTTTATAACCCTCGCTCTTGCTTCATGGGGAAATAATACATCTGGTATTCGATTGATCAGAGTACTTGTGCTGGTGCCCTCGTTAACCCTTTGTTTGAAGTCAGGAGGGCAAGTGCTCTCACGAGCTAAATTTAGTCCATGTAATAATTTCTCGTGTGCGAGGCCATGTCGTACTATGTAGCTGTAATGATATATGGTTTGTGTGCTAGCTGGGATTTAAAAAGACAGTGCAATGGGAGTACTGTGATATGAACCTTATTTTATGATAAAAAATATTTAAAAATATAATATTAATTGAGTTTAAAGTATTTTAATTTTTATATAAAAATATATAAAAATAATTTATATATTTTAAAAAAATTATTTTTAATATTAATATATCAAAATGATTTTAAAATATATAAATTTTTTTAAAAAATTATAATTTTAAAGAAATATAATGTACACCGCGATGGTATATATGAAGGCATGGAGACAGGATATAATTGTTAGTTATCATTGACTCCATTGTTATAAAACCTCCATGGTTTACTCATCGATCTGTTTGAGTTTCATGTCAATTTATTTTATTATGGTTGGGAATATAATCAATTTTTTTTTTTACCATGCATGATCTCTTTTTGAATATGAATTTTTAGAATTAAAATAATCTGCATAACTCAAGTACTCTTTAAGTGTGTGTGTGTGTGTGTGTAGTGTTTGTTCATGGATATCAACTTTATGCTTCGAGATTGGTGTTATATATTTACCGGGGAAAAAAATTAAAATAGAAGAGAATGCTATTAATAATCTTTATTATGCAGCCACATTAATAATTTATCTCCCACATTGGTTTTATTAATAATTTCTAGGGAAAAATAAAAATAAAAGAGAATATTATTAATATTTTTTATTTATATAAAAATTCAAATTCAGATAGAGTTTATGCAACAGTGTAATAAGACATATAAGAAAATAGAATAAAAACAATTATACAAAATACTTGATTATAGATTAGATAGTTTATTGATTTTTTTATTCTTTGATTTTTTTCATAATGAATAATACTTTGATTTGATAATTAAAATAATTTTAATCATTTTAAAACATATAAGAAAATAGAACAAATAAACTATATAAAATTCTTGATTATATCCTTTTGATTCAATAATTAAAATAACTTCCTATTGTTTCATTTCCTTAGTTTTTTCCTTTTATTAATTAGAAAACAATCAATAATTTTCTTAACACGCCCAAATGAATGTTATTGATAACTTTTATCTATATAAAAATTCAATTCGAATCTACACAACCATGCAAAAAGACATATAGAAAAATAAAATAAAATAAATTATACAAAATAGATCTATTTCTAATATTATCATTGCAGGGGAATTTCATCGTCTACTTGCTTCGATCAACCAATAAAAAAAAATATATAGCATGGATAAAATGGCAATTCCATCCACTCCCTTGATTCTTTGTTTCTCGGATTCAGATGTTTTTTTAACGATAAGTTGATCAAAACAAAATTATATATATATATATATATATAAAAAAAAAAACTGAAAGAAATAATCTCTTAAAAACACATGTGGTTTCATCTTTCATGAGATCTGAGCGTGTATTAATTAGAAAGGCTACTGCTATAGAGAGAGCCGTGGCCCACGAGTCCTTTTCCCTGAAACTGTCCTTAGTTTGTCTTCTGCAAACAAATTAATAAAAGTTGGATTTTCAAGTTGAGAATTTAAGGGGAGGAAAAAAAACCCTAACACTCTATATATGTACATGCATGTTTTTGGTATATATGTGATTGCCCATGTGGGCGTTGTCTTTCTTCCTTGACGCCAGAGCTGAGTCAACTCTACAATTAAAGCTCAAGCACCTTTTATTTTACACTGAAAAATAAAAAAAGAGCACAAAATTAAACCCTTCGAAGGCATTCTTGGCTCTACCTAGTTTTATATAGAAGACAAATTAATAAATTATATATCGATAGAAATTAATTCTCTTATTCTCAAATCAAATAAATAATGATGTGATTGGTTGGTTTAAAATAGAAATTTCATTGGTTAATCTATTTTAAATAAGTAAAGAAAGGGGGGATCCGTTTTATTAAAAGAAAAAAAGAAAACCGCTGCACAGCCCAAAGCATCTCCAGACACCACAACTGCCACTGAGAGCCCCCCATAGCAGCTGTCTCTTCTTACTTCAAACCACACCAGCTACAGGTCCTTACCGAAAAAACCAGTAAAACACTAAACCGTTACCTTTTTTTTTTTTTAAAAAAAGGATTTACTTAGGTAAATTAAAGCAGATTTATATATATACACACACACACACACACACATACATAAAAACAATAATGTCTCCATTCTTCACATTATAATACAGCAAGACAAAACTCGTCCTCTGTACTGTAAGAAAAACAAAAAATTAATCCCCAAACACATCAACACCTTACCTCGGTAGATCTAGCTAGAAACATAGCTTATGATCATCTATTAAATGCTTTTTAGTTTTTTCTTCCTTGGTTATGAATGTTACCTTCCACATATGGCTAGAAGGATCTATTGATTCTTATGTTTTGCTCATGCGCCTTTCATCTTTTAATGACTGTTTGAGATTTAATTTGATTTTACATAAAAAAAAGTTGTTTTTTTACCACGTCAGATACAGCAATGCTCTCTAGTTTTCAAGAATGGGCTGTTCACATTACGATTCTTAGGTCTTTGCATTGCTGTATCTGACGTGGTTTTTCTACAAATTAAAAGCCGTTATTTGCGGCTTCACCAATTCACATTAGGAGAGGCTACCAAATTTTACTAATATGTTTAGATATTTTTAGTAAGATAAAAAATAATATATATATATATATATATATATATATATATATATATATATATCAAGGATGCTGCGCAATTCTCTCCTGCTTTAATTTCCTCATGCATGCTGGTACGTACAATATTGTGTTAATTATTTGGAGACAAACCATGTCCCACCATATGCAAGTGGGAATCCCCCACTTTGCACATGGTGGAGGACACAAAGTGGAGGCAACGGTGGACACAAATGATGGTGTCCTTCCTTCATCCCTTGTATATGTATATGAGCTGTGTGTGTGCATGTATAACGGTGTGAAGAGAAGAAGAGAGAGTTGCAGTTGTGTGAAACACAGAGAGAAACACAGAGAGAGAGCTAGGGAAAGTTGAGTTGAGTTGAGAAGAATTTTCTCCTCCTCCTTGTTTTTGTTGTTGTATTGTTTTGTAAGCTTGATTAATACAACCAGAAGCTCCGTGGAGTAGGCAAGTTGCCGAACCACGTAAATTGTGTGTGTTTGAGTTCTGGAAATAACCCAACAACTGGTATCAGAGCTTGTTCTTGACAAAGAGGGTGTTTGATCCAAACTCAAAAATCAAAGTTCTCAAAACGTGTTTTTGAACATACCATCGTGTAGAGGACAACCGGACGAATCCACTGTTGAAAACCCGGCGAAGAACCGACGTCCTGCATGGCCGCACGCGCCCACACGCGCCGACGATAGCACTGCCCACGCGCACCTACGCGCGCCACGCTCCTTCTTCGCCCGGTTTCTGCAATACGGGTCGGGTCTGACCCGCCACGTCAGCAGCGTCAGCCGGTCAGCGTCCACGTCACGGACACGTCACCTGCCACGTCATCATCTCTGGGGTTTGATCCAGTGTACCGCAGACGGTTATCGTCTGACACGTGGACTAATCTGCACCGTCACTGAGTTTTGTTCCGGTGCAACTCAGGCTCTAATCGTGTGACACGTGGCTGAATCTGCACCGTTTCTGAGTTCTGATCAGGTGTGACACAGGCTCTAATCTGCGGACACGTGGCTTAATCTGCACCGTTAATAAGTTTTGATCCGGTGCGACGCAGGCTGTAATCTGCTGACACGTGTCTTCATCACAACCGCTACTGAGTTTTTATCCGGTGTGACGCAGGCGGTACTCTGTCTGACACGCGGCTGCATCTGAACCGTCCGTTAAATCCAAAATTTTAATTGCTAAAATCTGAGCCATCCGAAGTCCGATTGGGGTGATCTCAGTGTCATTTCCAAGGTTTTTTGGCCGTTCCGGACACATCTGTAAGGGCAGATTTGGCAAATTCGAATCGGAGAAATATTAAAAATGGCAGATGAAATAAAGGCTGCAGGAATTGAAAAATTTGACGGAACAGATTTTGGATACTGGAAAATGCAGATTGAGGATTATTTATATGGGAAGAAACTTCATCTTCCCTTATTGGGAAGCAAACCAGAAAAGATGGAAGAAGAAGAATGGCAACTCCTTGATAGACAAGTTCTCGGCATTATCCGGCTATCGTTATCAAGAAGAGTTGCTCACAATGTTACGAAAGAAAAATCCACTGCAAAATTGATGGAAGCCTTGTCTGGGATGTATGAGAAGCCATCAGCAAATAATAAAGTGCACCTGATGAAAAAGTTGTTCAACTTGAAGATGGTCGAAAACGCTTCTGTGACACAACACCTCAACAACTTTAATACCATCACAAATCAATTATCATCTGTTGCGATTGAGTTTGATGATGAGATTCGTGCACTCATCTTGCTAGCTTCACTTCCAAGCAGTTGGGAAGGCATGAGGACAGCCGTGAGCAATTCAGCTGGAAAATCCAAACTGAAGTATGATGACATTCGAGACTTGATTTTGGCTGAAGAAGTGCGAAGGAAAGACTCGGGTGAAAGTTCAAGCTCAGGATCAGCTCTCAACATCAACAGTCGAGGGAGGAGACACGATAGAGGCTCATCCAGAGGCAGATCAAAATCCAGATACAGAAGTAAAAGCAAGTTTGGATCCAGAAAGCAGGTTGAATGTTGGAATTGTGGCAAACCTGGTCATTTTAGTAGGAATTGCACAAAACCGAAGAAACCTGAAGCTGACTCTACAAACGCTACCACAGATGAGGTGCAAGATGCTTTAATTCTTGCTGTGCAAAGTCAAATTGATGAGTGGATTCTTGATTCTGGTGCTTCATTCCACTGTACACCACACAATGAAATGCTGCAAAATTATGTTGGAGGAGATCATGGTGTAGTCTATCTGGCCGATGGAACACCACTGAAGATTGTGGGTATAGGAGATGTGCAAATCAAGACTATGAATGGATCTATATGGACCTTGCAGAATGTAAGGCATGTTCCTGAATTGAAGAAAAAGTTGATCTCTGTCGGACAACTTGATGATAGTGGTCATTCAATACTTTTTGCTGGAGGAATGTGGAAAGTATCAAAGGGAGCAATGGTTTTAGCTCGTGGAAAGAAAACCGGCACCCTGTATATGACCACAAGATTTGCAGACATCATTGCCTCAACTGAAGCAGAAAATCAAGCACATTTATGGCATTGTAGACTTGGCCATATGAGTCAAAAGGGGATGAAGGTACTTCAGTCGAAGGGAAAGCTGCCAGAGTTAAAAAATGTCGATCTAGACATTTGTGAAAGCTGTGTTCTCGGAAAACAGAAGAAGGTCAGTTTCTTGAAGGTTGGCAGGACCTTAAGACCAAGCAAGCTAGAACTAGTACACACAGATTTATGGGGACCGTCTCCAGTAGCATCTCTTGGAGGTTCTCGGTATTATGTGACTTTCATTGATGACTTCAGCAGAAAGGTATGGGTTTACTTTCTGAAAAATAAATCTGATGTGTTTGAAACATTCAAGAAATGGAAGGCTATGGTTGAGACTGAATCAGGTCTAAAGTTGAAATGCTTGAGATCTGATAATGGAGGAGAATACATTGATGGAGGTTTCAAGGAGTATTGTGCTGTCAATGGTATCAGAATGGAGAAGACCGTTCCAGGCACACCGCAACAGAATGGCGTTGCTGAACGGATGAACAGGACCATCAATGAACGAGCTAGAAGCATGAGGTTGCATTCTTGGTTACCTCAAACATTCTGGGCTGACGCAGTTCATACCGCAGTTTACTTGATCAACCGTGGACCTTCAGTTCCTTTGGAATTCAGACTGCCCGAGGAAGTATGGAGAGGAAAAGAGGTACAACTCTCTCATTTGAAGGTCTTTGGGTGTGTTTCCTATGTTCACATAGATTCTGATGCTCGCAACAAGTTAGATGCAAAATCCAAGAAATGTTTCTTCATTGGCTATGGAGATGAAGAATTTGGATTTCGGTTCTGGGATGATCAGAATAGAAAGATTATCAGAAGCAGGAACGTGATCTTCAATGAGAAAGTTATGTACAAAGACAGATCAAGTGGAGAAACAGAGATGGCTGATTCAGATACAAGTCCACCAAGATCTGAATTCATAAGATTAGAAGGGCTTCCCGATGTTACTAAGCAGAACAACAATCAAGAGTCTTTACAAGAAGATTCAAGCACATCTGTGCCCACTACTACACAAGAAGATGCTGAGCAACTTGAACCAGCTGTTCGCAGGTCTTCGAGGACGATAAAGCCCCCGCAACGGTTCACACTTTTACTGAATTATATTTTGCTGACAGATGGTGGTGAACCGTTATCTTATGATGAATCCTTACAAGATGGAAACTCAAGCAAGTGGGAGTTAGCCATGAAGGATGAGATGAGTTCGTTGCTGAAGAACAAGACTTGGGAGCTAACAACATTACCTGAAGGAAAGAAGGCCTTGCAAAATAAGTGGGTCTACAGAGTGAAGACTGAGCATGACGGAAGCAAACGGTTCAAGGCAAGACTTGTTGTCAAAGGGTTTCAACAGAAGAAAGGCATTGACTACTCTGAGATTTTTTCTCCCGTTGTGAAGCTCACAACAATCAGAGTTGTTCTGGGAATAGTAGCTGCATAAAATTTACATCTGGAACAGTTAGATGTAAAAACAGCATTCCTTCATGGTGACTTGGAGGAAGATATTTACATGCAACAACCAGAGGGGTTTGCAATGCAAGGATAGGAGAATCAAGTCTGCAAGCTACAGAAAAGCCTATACGGTTTGAAGCAAGCTCCAAGACAGTGGTACAAGAAGTTTGACAACTTCATGTGCAGTTCTGGGTATACAAGATGCCAAGCTGATCATTGTTGCTATGTCAAACATTTTGACAACTCCTACATCATTCTACTATTATATGTAGATGATATGTTGATTGCAGGATCCAGCATTGAGGAGATTGATAAGCTGAAACAGCAGTTGTCGAAACAGTTTGAAATGAAGGATCTGGGAGCTGCTAAGCAAATACTTGGAATGAGAATCATCAGAGATAAAGACAAAGGCATACTAAAGCTCTCACAAACAGAGTATGTCAAGAAGGTTCTCAGCAGGTTTAGTATGGATAATGCTAAACCAGTAAGTACACCACTGGGGAATCATTTCAAGCTCAGCAAAGATCAGTCACCAAGAACTGAGCTAGAAAGTGGATACATGGATAAGATTCCATACGCCTCAGCTATCGGCTCTTTGATGTATGCTATGGTCTGTACCAGACCAGACATTGCCCATGCAGTGGGAGTTGTAAGCCGATATATGAGCAATCCTGGAAAGCAGCATTGGGAGGCGGTGAAATGGATCATGAGGTACTTAAAAGGTTCATCAGAAACTTGTCTCAGTTTCACAGCTGGTGGTTTGAAACTTGAAGGTTTTGTAGATGCTGATCTAGCAGGAGATGTTGATAGCAGAAAGAGCACTACAGGATATGTTTATACTCTAGGAGGTACTGCTGTTTCCTGGAGTTCTACCTTGCAAAAGATCGTTGCTCTTTCAACAACAGAAGCTGAATATGTTGCAGTCTCAGAATCTGCAAAAGAGATAGTATGGTTGCAGAGTTTCTTGAAAGAATTGGGCAAGTTGAATGGAAAAGGTACTTTGTATAGCGACAGTCAGAGTGCAATCTTCCTTGCCAAGAATCCGGCATTTCACTCCAGGACGAAGCATATTCAGATCAAATATCACTTCATCCGACAACTGCTGGACGACGAGCAACTAATGCTAGAAAAGATCTGTGGAAGCAAGAATCCAGCCGACATGTTAACCAAAGGAGTTACACTTGATAAACTGAAGTTGTGTAAAACTTCAGTTGGCCTTCAAGGATAAAAGATAATTTCATTGTTTGTCTCCAAGTGGGAGATTGTTAATTATTTGGAGACAAACCATGTCCCACCATGTGCAAGTGGGAATCCCCCACTTTGCACATGGTGGAGGACACAAAGTGGAGGCAACGGTGGACACAAATGATGGTGTCCTTCCTTCATCCCTTGTATATGTATATGAGCTGTGTGTGTGCATGTATAACGGTGTGAAGAGAAGAAGAGAGAGTTGCAGTTGTGTGAAACACAGAGAGAAACACAGAGAGAGAGCTAGGGAAAGTTGAGTTGAGTTGAGAAGAATTTTCTCCTCCTCCTTGTTTTTGTTGTTGTATTGTTTTGTAAGCTTGATTAATACAACCAGAAGCTCCGTGGAGTAGGCAAGTTGCCGAACCACGTAAATTGTGTGTGTTTGAATTCTGGAAATAACCCAACATATTGGTAGTTCATGAAGCAAGTGCAAGGCTGCTTCAAGTCGAGTCGTGTATGCAAAACGGTAGATAAGTCAAAGAACCGATTATTAAAATAGATAAAGAGTCGCACCAAGCTATTAAGAGTCGTCTTTCATGAGACAACTCGCTTTGCCTTTATAAGAGCACAGACGACTTGCATGGGTTCAACAAGAAATTAAAGACACTATGGTTACATAGGATAAAGCAAACAATATTATGTAAAACAGTAAAAGGTGGAATCAGCAACCTAGGGGGTCTATTGGAAACAAAAACAACAGAAACAAAAAGAGACCAGGCGGGAGAAAACATATAATTAACCCAAAGGCAGGAAGTCCTCCATGGAACGTGCCATCATCCCCCAAATTAAAGACGAGACTGGAAGCCATCGTTACAGATAACTATAGTGAGTAGGGATCTGAAGTAGGTAGCCTAGCTTGAGTTGGGTCATGTCATCAATGGAAGTGCGAGGATGATGAAAAATGATGCCAAACCCAGGGTGATACCAACTTTCTCTAACATTCTCGACGCAAGAGGGAACTTGTCGTGAATCGGCTGTGAAAGAATAAGAGAAACAAAGGTAAGTGCGATACAGACAGCGCGTAAGTATAACTTAAGATAGGGTTTCGTGTGTTGATCAATTTGTTCATATTTGAGATCAATTTGCATAGCTGCACTAAGACAGAAGGCTATGAGTATCTTTTCCCATGGAAAACTAGTCTGGTTAACAGCACTCTCTGTATTGGTTGGTTGCTGGTTGGTTGTAAAGGAATGTTGTTGTTGTGGTTGTGGTTGCGGTGTTTGGAGGTTGGTGGTGAGAGAGAGTTCTGGTTGTAATGTTTCTTGTAACTGCGACTCCAGATCAGTAGCCTGAGAAGAAGGTTGTGAATTTGGTGGTTGTGGTACTGTCTCTTGATTGACAGTACTAAGAGAGATTGGTGGTTGTGTTTCTGCAGGTAAATGCAACTCTGCATTGATAGCCGGATCAGAAGAGACCAGCTGGGACAAAAAAGCTATTGCTGAAACATAAAGCCTTCGTATGATGCCCATGACCATTTTTGTATTTATGTGTTTAGAAGAGGATTGAAGAGGTTTTTATGTGCTTAGAAGAGATCAGACCAAAAGAAAATGTGGGCTATTTTTTTTATTTATATGGAGGCAGGGGTTTGTATGTGACAATGCAAATGTTAGTATAGAGAGGTAAGGTTCTGATATGGGTTTGGAAAATGATGCCTGGCATTTATAGAGAGGTTGGCGATTTATGCACGAAAGTTATCCTTTTTTTGATAGAAATTTCGATCAGTTGTGCTTTGCAAAGACTCCCATTCACTAGTTACACTGTTTGCGTGTAGATCGATCGAGTTTGCCCTAACCTCGAAACTTCGTGTGATACGCTTAGAGATGATTTGAAAAGTAAAGGGACCCGCGACAATGTTTGTATACGCTTAGAGATGGTTTGAAAAGTGAGAAAAAATTTGGCAAATTTGGATGCCCAACATTCAAACTTGGGTTTTAAGGTGGCATTGATGTGCCGAGAGGATTTTGGAATTAAATTCCTGTGTGCATGTCATGTCATGTGTGTTTAGTAATTCGTGTTTTTCCATAAGTTTTTTTTATTATTATTAAAATATATTTTTTTATTTTTTAATAACAACAAATTAAAACCATAAAAAATCATCTAAAAATACTTTTTTTTTAAGCAATAATTAATAAGCTGAAATAGTACAAGGAGCTACCAAATTTTACTAATATGTGTAGATGTTAGTAAAATAAAAATAGAAAATAGAAAAAAGGAAAAGGTTTCTGTGGGTGCAAAAGAAGTGTATTGGAACCAATTATACCCATCTTACTTCCTTTTATTTGTTCAAATTGGTGAGATCGATGATTTCAACGAATGAAGAGGAAAATATCAATACTAGATTGCATTATCCCAGTGGTCAAGGAAATTACAGAGTGGCATGACTAGAATGTGTTGTATATATCCAGCAAGCGTGCATGAGGCGATATGTCAACTGTCGCCAAGGAAATGGAAAGATTTTTTATGTAATTCTTCAGAGCTTTGCTTCCTTGTAAGAAAAATGAGAGAGAGGGAATCTTAATTAGCAACAACAAAGGAAATTAAGTTTGCTGAAAATTAACCTTGAAAGATGTAAATCAACTGATTAAATTTTGGGTTTATTTCTTATAAATTATCAGTTCAAGTTCTATAAATATTAGGGCCACTAAAAACTTATATAATTATTAATTTTAAAACCTAAAAAATTAATCAAGATATATATTATATCCATATCAATAAATAAATAAAAATGTGATCACAAAGGATAACCCACTTAGAAAGTTTAACAATATCATGATCATGTTGCAAACTCTTGCTTGTTCATGAACAAGTTCAGTGACTTCCATGACAACGTAAGCTATTGCGTCAGCTTTGGAGTAATAGTACGTAATATTGGTAGTTCATGAAGCAAGTGCAATCTTATCATATATATACAAAATATTCTCCTTAAAGTCAAGTACTCATGAATGCAAAATGATAAAGAGTCGGACAAAATACTCATGTCGGCCTTCAACTTGACTAACTTGCGGCCTTAAAAGTTGATGGATTGTAATTTCTCAGCAATTACATGACAAGTAGTAAAAAAGAAGGAAAAATATTGCGCGTTAATAACATGTCCCGGCGTATTGGAGGTGGTGATATATACATACAAAGAGAATCTATACACTGCAAGATATGTGATTATAATAAGCATAATATATATTTCTTGTATATGACTCATTGTACGAGATGCATGGATGATGTTTTATTACATTTCAATTTCAATTTCCTAAACGCACACTCTCAAAAAAATAAATCCAGCTTAATTAATTAGTCGCTTGTGCATTCAATAGAAGATAATATTTGTATCACAGTCAATTTATAATATGTTTTTTTTCTACGATAGCTTTTCATTTATGTACAAGAATTAAATTCTTTATTTGTATTTCAAAGTTGGAAGACAACTGTTTGATGTATAAATCAGGATATATATATTGTGTAAGTTTTCATTATTCCTCTTCTTTCTTTTACGCCTAGTAGGGATATGCTAAGATTACCAATTGCTTTTTTATACTTCTTGAGTTGGCCAAAGTGAATTTTTTTTTTTAAAAAAAAAAATACATATAATAAGTAATTATTTCTATGGCCTAAACATTATGTTTTCTCTGCTTACTCACGAATGATCTTAAAGAATAAAATCAATAAACCGAGATAAAATAACTAGGTATATTTAAATCTTTATAATTCAAATTAACGAGACATATTGAATTAATAGCTAGATAAGCCTTAATTCTCATAATTAAAAGGAAACTTCATCCCCTTTTCTTGACCTGATCCTCTGATTTAACTTCAGTAGTGTTTATAATATATATACAGAGAAAACAAGCCTCGTCTTGCTTAATTTCACACTCAAATGAAAAATAATTATGAACTCAGTCCTTATAGTTTACCAAACAAGTTATTTCCTCCTTAACCATCCTCAACTCAGTGGCTTCTTCTTTCCAGAAATATCCTCTTACCTCATCAACTTCCCTCTTATTATTCTCGTTTCTATTTTCCATCCCTCAGGAAAAAGAGAGAGATAGAGAGAGACAGAGAGAGATTTGTGATTGTGACTCGTGATTGTCACAGATTTGTGATTGTGACAGATTTGTGATTGTTTTGTAGGAGTTTTTAGAATTAGGGTTTTTTTTGCGGCGGATTCTAAATCTTTTGTGGGCTTTTGTCTTCTTAGAGGCCACGAGAAAATAATAGATTATTTCGGTGGGCTTGGCTTAAATTAATATGATCTGATCGAGCTAAAAACTTTAGCCCGACAAGAAAAAGAAAAATACATGATTTCAATTTTATAATACTATAAATTATATACATTTTTCTCGGGAAATTTTATGGTGATAGTGAAATACTATTGGTTATTTTATGAATTAATTTTTAAAAAAAAAGAGACAAAAAAAATTTACAGTGATAGTATCATATTATTAATTATTCTTTTGAGAATATTTTAAAGAAAAAAGAAAAAATATAAAATTTATAACCTACAATAAATAATAAAAATGTCTCCATTTTTATTTTATTTTTTTTAAATGAACTCATAAAATAAAAAAACTAACTTTTTATGATTGAATTTTATATATAATTAGGATAATTAGATTATAAACCTCAATCACAAAAACAATTTACCCAAACTCAGCAACCTCATCCACAACTCACTTCTTCTTGGATTTCCTCAACCATGCCAGCTTCTTTTCCTCTATCATTTAACACAGCACTTTTTTGCCTCTTTCATTGTTTCCCTCACCTGCCTTTGTCTCTCTATTACAAAGAACTCCCATAACATTTTTTTTAAACAATATTAAGCAATAACAAATATTTTTATAATTCTTTTTATTAGATTTTTTTATATAACTTTATAGTAATATTCGTTTAAGCTTTCATATATTACAATATTATTTATTCTTCCATCATTTTGATTTTTCATTATCTTTAACTTATTCTATAATCATTTTAATTCTTATTTTTAATATATATATTTAATTTCTCAACAATATTATATGACAAGTGAGGGTTGACAAACTTATAACATGAAATGATGATGCTTTTTACAAAAAATAAAAACATGAAATTACAATGTTTTTTTTTTAAAATAACAATTTTTTTAAAAAAACTGATCCGATTAAGTCTTATTAAAATCAATTAAATCTATCAAATCTAACTAAATTAATTCTCAACCTAGTTTGAAATCAAATCTAACTTAAGTTAGATAAATAAATTTTCCAGTAAACACATAGAACTATCGGTTCAGATTTAATATGCAAGGTTTACAGACCAACCATGCCATTGATCCATCTTTAAGCTAGGTTGTTTGTTTTTTACCAAGTAAATTAATATAGTGTCTCTAATTAATTGTGATTTATTTTATTATTGTTATATTAAAATAATAAAAATATATACAAAATAAAATTTTTTAAAAATATTTTTTAACTGTGCTAATAAAATAATATTTAAAATTATAATAGTATTTACTTTTCATATTATTTTTTTTAGAAATATATTATAATAATATTTTTTAAATTTATTAAAAAAAACTTAATAGTAAAAAATAAAAAATCTTCAAAAAAATAAAATAAAAATACAACAACCCATAACAAATCTGCCAACTTGCTGGTTGACTTATTTTCCCAGCAACCAAATTTCCATCTGCATCTCTTTCCTCTTTTCACTGAGAATCTGAGAATTTGGTTTTCATTTCTCCAAGGTCAGTATCGGCTGCTTCTCTCTTACAGTAATTTTGACTCAAATCTTAATTTCAAGAAACCCTTTATTTATCTTGTCTTTTTTACAGGGTTTGGCTTACTAAAATGAATCAGGCAGCTGTTATAGCTGAAATTGCAGACATCCTTGAAGAAACATGTCATGCACATAATTTACCTATAGCTCTAACATGGGTTTCTTCCAATTCCCTTAAAAACAACAAAAGAACCTTAAACATTGTGAATAGTGCTTGTTATGTGAATGATTTAGGGATGCAAGGGTTTCTAAATGCGTGTATAGGGCATCATCTCGAAGAAGGTCAAGGTGTTGCTGGAAAAGCACTTAAATCGACGCATCATTGCTCTGTCTCAAATGTTTGTTTGCTTGGCGTAGCTGATTATCCGTTTGTGGATGATGCTAGGAGTTCCGGGCTTCGTGCTGCTTTAGCTATAAAGTTAATGATAAAGCAGGGGTTTTATAGAAGTAATGTTGATTATGTGGTGGAGTTTTTTCTTCCTGCGAATCTGGAAGCTTGGGAAGAGAAGACATTGATGGATGGGATTTCAGCTACTTTGAGGAAATGTTGTGAGAATTCCAAGACTGTTAGAGCACCTAGGTATAGTGTCCAGCCAGTGCATTTGTCTGGCAGTTTGAATTTGAATCAAATGAGTCTGGAGAGGAACCATGAGGATTCAAGTGAAGCTTCGTTTTCCGATTGGAATAACTTTCAGCCTGTTGCTGTTTCTGGGAGCTCTTCGCGGCATTGTGAGCAGGTGTGCTTCTTTTAATTGTGGAATTGTTGTTTAGCATTCTTTCTTGTTGATGAATGGATTGTTCTGTTGATGAACAAATTGAGACTTTTATTTGGATCTTGGGGCTTAGTTTTTCTTTGAATTTATTTCTGCATACCAATTGATGTGCTGCGTGTATACATCTTCTGTGATTACTAAACTTGTTATGAGCAGTTGAAAATGTTTTGGTGCGTACAATTTAGTTTATCAGCTTAGGTTTACCCCAATTATTGATATAAGAAGTCCGAGTTTGATATGCAAATCTTGTTTCTTTATGTCCGTTTCCCATACCTCTATGTATATTACATGGGATGAAAGCCCTGCCTTGCTGTTAGGGTTAAATTTCTAATGAAATGGACATGTTTACTGAATCCGCTACTTTATATTAGGTCTTAATTGTCCATAGATAATTATAAGTATACAACAATCTAGGTAGGTTAATAAGTATACAACAATCTAGGTTGGTTCTATCTAGGAAGACTGTTAGAAAAACTGGGATAATGTGTATGGCCAGCTAGGCTGTCATCTAATTCTATCCTATTTGTTACCCGTTGAAAATCTGCAGATTATGGCGTATGATGCTTCACATGGAAATACTTAACTTGTCCTACCGTACCTATATGCATGAGACTGTAAATGGAAGAATATCTTGTGCATTATTATTTTCTATTGAGTTTGATGGGCTTCTAAGATGCTCTGTTGCCTGGCTATTTCTTTATAGGAAGTTGGAGAACAAAATGCTGCAGTTGAACCTGTGCAAGATGTTGACAATCAGTTGGCAGTGGCGAATGTTTCCCAACCAACCAATGGCAATGCTAAACGAAGAAGGATATCTGAAGTTTGGACAGCCTTTGATAGAGTTCGAGAAAATGGTTCAGTATGGGCTATATGTAGAGTTTGTAAAAAGACGTATCCTGGAGAAAGTAAAAAGGGGACTTCAAATCTGCATAAACATATGAGAAAATGTTTCAGAGATAGGGTGAGAGACACAGGACAGCAGCCTTCACCATTTGTTGATAGAAGTAATTTAATGTCTAGTATGATTGGCAGCAATTGCATGTTTAACCAAGAAAGGAGTCGCATGGACATTGCAAGAATGGTTATTAAGCACGGATATCCTTTGAATATAGTTGAACATGAGTTTTTTGAGATTTTTGTCAGCAATTTGCAGCCAATGTTTGAATTCTATTCACAAGACACTGTTGAGGTTGATGTTCTTGCTGTTTACAAAGAAGAGAAAGAAAAACTTAGCAAATCTTTGGATAATCTATCTCGCCTCTTTAGTTTGACTATTGATTTGCAGTCATATGAGGACAGAAAGGTGACATACTGTTGCCTGACCCTTCATTTTATTGATGATGGATGGGAGCTGAAGAAGAAGGTTCTTGCTTTCAAGAATCTAGCTTACAATTGTTACACAGGGAATCTGTATGAAGTTATTAGAATTGTGCTTCGAGAGTGGAACATTGATAAGAATGTGCAATTCATCTCCACAAAACTTATTCCTCCAAATGAACAGATGGTTGGAGAACTAAAAAGTAAGCTTTCTGATGAAGTCTTGCCTCGCAGTGGAGATTTGTTCTATACATCTAGCCATGCACAAGTTCTTAGCCTCCTTGCTCAAGAAGGATTTGGTGAGATAAGGAGAGTTCTTTATAAGATAAGGCAATCTATTGAATACTTCAATGCAACACCCATTCAGAGACAGAACTTCTGTGAAGTAATTAATCGATTGAAAGTACAAGATAGTACTATGATTTCTCAGGATGTTCCTACAAGATGGGAAACCACTTTTCTCATGCTTGAACGTGCACTGGAATTACGGGATGTCTTTACTCACCTAGAGCAGGTTGATGATGACTATACAGTGAAACTGTCCACAGAGGAATGGGAAATGGCAACTGTCATGTGTGAGTGCTTGAAAGTGTTCCACAAGTCCATATGCAATTTTTCAACAAGCTTAGATGTATATTTTGAGAATATTTGTCAAATCTATAAGAATTTGCACAAATGGGAAAAGAGCGAGCATATGTATATCAAGTCGATGGCAAACAGAATGAAGGTGAAATTTGATGAGTACTGGAGTGAAAATAGTTTGACTTTTGGAATATTAGCAGTTCTTGACCCTCGCTATAAATATGATTTGGTGGAGTATGGGTACGAGCAAATCTACAACAGTGACGCTGAGTTACACTTGTGGAGATTTCGTCATGACCTTAAACGTGTGTACAGTAAATATGCAAGTGGCTCCAACTCTCTGGAGTCATCTGCTCCGACCACTGCTGATATGAGTTGTTCTTCATATAATCCCAACTCTGGTGATAAGTTATGTGGATTTAAACAGTGGCAAAAACGTAAATACAATTCCAATACGGGAGACTCCCAAAAGTCTGAACTCGACCAATATTTAGAGGAACCCTCGGTTAATTTGGCTATGGATTCTGACATATTAGGTTGGTGGCGTGCCAATGCTCTAAAATTTCCAACACTAGGGAAAATGGCTCGTGATTTCTTAGCAGTTCCAATATCAGCTATTTTATCGAAGTCAAACTTTATTGATGAAATCATGAAAATGAATCCAGCCATCAGTGGCCTGAACCCTGAGATTGTGGAGGCTTTAGTATGTGGACAGGACTGGCTGGAAAGCCCTAAGAGGAGGTAAATTCTTATTTTCATAAATATCTTGTTGGGATCCTTATAGTCTCCACTGTATGCCACTTTTATCTCTGGTTCCTTTTGCCCCCTATCTAGTTCATTCTGCTGTAAGCTGAAATGGATATAATTTTTCATAGAAATGGTGTTTTGGAGGATCTATGGAAAAAGAAAACTAAAACTCCTAATCAGTTTCCATTGAGTTCGTTTTGGAATATCCAATTCCTGTGAGAAGTGGTAATTTTAAATGCTTCCCACTGTTATGAGAATTCAGATTACTCATTGAACCATTTTTCAAGCCAGTAGTGGTAATTTTAAATTCTTTTTCTTGGAGATATTCCAGTGTCTATTTAACTTCTTTTTTTTTCGTTTTAACAGCACCGAAGGGAAGAGAAATATAAAATCAAAGAATTATAATCTTCTTTTGTTGATGCATGCTTATTTCTTCTTTTCCCATTTCTTTTAATGGGGAGGATATTATTGTTTGAGAAGAAATCTGATGAAGCTGCTATCCACATTCCATCTTTTGTTTCCGGTCAAGCTTTCCCTTGTGCTCCTATTCAGCTGCACATCATTGGCAAACTTTTGTGTCTACAGAAGTGGAAAAAAAAGCAATGAAATTTGAAAGTTATGCTTCCTCTAGTTATAATCTGAAAGGTCTAAAGCTAGCAGCAAGTTTACCTCGCTATCTTTTTCGGTTTACCTTAATATCATTTTCGTAGAGAGTATCAATAGTCTATAAATTGCAGGCATGTTCCTGTTTGTTTATTTCATGTGTGAGAATTCTTGTGATTCCAATATGTGCCATTATGGCTCGCCCCCTCCTCTCTCACCCCCTTGAATCATATAGTTGATATTGTTTGTTAACTTGCATTTTTTTCAATTGTACCTGCTAATTTTTTTATTTTTTTTTATATTAATTTTCCAATAACTCTAGACTCACCCGGAGTGAGGATGGTGTGCTGGAGATGGAATGGAATCAAACTCCTCTTCTTCATCATCATCCAAGTCTCCTCCCTCATCCACATTCGTCGGATCACAAACAAGCAGCTCCAATTAATTCAGAGGAGCACCAATCGTCTCAAGTCCAGACTTGATCTCAGTAGCAGTGCTGTGGCCTTGTCTAGGTTATACTATATTAATATTTATTTAAATTACAGTCATTTAATGATGAGAAGCATAGGTTTAATCAAGGACTTTTTTCGTTTCTTTTCTTTTTTGCAGGAATGGATCGTAAAGCTTGAAGGTTTTCTTCTTCATAACCCGAATATCAGTACCTTATACCCATTTGCTAAAAATATTCAACTGGATTGCAAGTTTCAGTTTTGGCCATGTCTATAGTATCATCACAAGGAGGTGAAGTCCCTTCCCATTTCTGATTTCACCAACTGTTATCAGTACTGATGGCGAATCTGCTGTTGCTGCCATGGACATCCGAGGAAGTACCTGTGGTGTCTCTTTCAATTCATGCATCGTATATACTATATTGTATATAAATACTATATCAGTTTGGTCTTCTATGACCAACTAGGTCAATGAATAATGTTTGTTGTCAACTCCATGGCATCAGTTCAGTAGTGAATCCATTGGTTATATATGATATTATTATATTCATGTAAATATAATGTTATTATTAATAAAAAATTAATTTATTTTTAATATTCATTTAATATTAAATTAATGAATCTACAATAAAAATGAAGGCTATAGAATAAAAATGTTTTGCAAAGAAAATTATATATATAAAAACTGATATATATTATGTTTTTTTTAATATATAAAAATCACTAATGATTTTTTTAATTTTTAAAGGATCATGGCACGTTGTTAAATGATATATCTGATATTCAAATATAAATTAATTAATTATTAAATTAATAATAAATTAAATTGTTTAATTTATTTAATTTTATTTACATAGAATTATAATTTATATTTAGGTCAATATATTAAAAACTTAATGGATCAAACACATTAAGAACTATTTGTTAGAAATTAAATTTGGATGATTTAATTAAATATAACTTGATTAAAATATATATTAGAAATTAAAAACTAGATTATAATTAATACAAGAATTGTATTTCTAGACTTAAAAAAATCAAATAATGACTTGATTGAGTTAATTTTTAAAATTATCTTGAATTAATATATGAATATTATTCAGGGATCAAATTAATATTTTACTAATTTATAGGAATTTTTAGATTTTTTTATAGTAAGTTACACCTTTTTTCTTTCTATTTTTTCTATCATTTTTGATGCAGGGACTGAAGATAAAGCCTGAAGTCATTGGCTGGTTGCTAAAATCATTGCAAGCTTCCCTGCTACTGATATCTACAGAATCATCACAAGGATGTCAGGTCCCTTTCCGTTCCTGATTCATCAGCTGATTATCAGAACTGATGGTGGATCTACATTTGCTACCATTGACGCCCAGAGATCTCAAGGGGTATATTGTTATGCTTAGGAAATGATTCTTCTCAACAGCAATACTGCTCAAGCAATTGTCTCCCTCTTTTCTTCTTGCTGCTTCCACGTATGGCTTCTTATTTTGAACCTGTTTGGCTACACAGTGCACTTGCGATCCAACCCGCGATGAAAAAGCATAAAAAATCGTACTTGCCAAACAAAACCTTGCTTGTTTTTGAAGAGCATAAACATATGGAGAAAGGGTGTCCGCTGACATTTATTTATTTTATTATGGGTTAGGACTAAACTAGGAGATGATAATTTGTTCATTACTAGAGGGCATAAAAGGAGGGAGAACCAAACAATAATTATTAAAGTTGATTTAGAATCTATTTGAGGACACGAAATGCGTTCACTTATATTTAATTATTTTATAAAAAATATTATTTTAATATATTTTTAAATAAAAAATACTTTAAATCATAACTTTTATAATAATTTTAAATACAGCCTTAAAAATTTACCTGAATAAAGTTTGAGGCTACAAGTTAAAAAGATAAATTCATTTTTATTTATAAAAAAATTAAAATAATATTGTTTAATCTTTCAAAAATATTAATATATATTCAATCAGATCCGGGTTTTTAACAAGATCATTCAAATTAATTCCCTCATATATTTCTTCTTAAATCTAAACCACTCCAGTTACTGATTTCTTGTTTAACCTTAAAGATCGGTTTGGATTTTATCAAAGTGGTATTAATAACATCCCAGGAAAATTTTACCTTTACAATTGGACCACCATCTAATATTTAATAAAAAATTACGCTATACGGCAAAGATAATAATTATTAATGATTAATAGTATTTATCTAATATTTTCATATTTTTATTTAAATAATATTTATTATCTTTGATTTGATTAATATTTATTATCTCGAGTGCAGCTCTGATTTTGATTTTAAAGATTTTATAGTCGAAATTTTTAGGCATTTATACGGCAGGCCAGTCCTTGACAAACTTATTTTTTTTTGTTTTTACTGATTCATTTATATTTATCTAATAATTAAGTGTTTTTTTTATATATTTTTTTACATTGTCTCTTGTTATAAGGCGAACAGAGCATATGAGTAAAAACAAATACAGCATATACAAACATGCAAATTATTACATAAACTAATTCTAACTTTATTAATATCAACAAAAAAAATACAAATTCATACATATATATAGATATATATATATATATATATGTATTTTTTTTTTCGCTGGAGAAAACTTTCATGCTATTATACTTAAATCGGATTTTATAACTATTGTTTGCGATAGTTTAGGGGTAAATTTGGTATTCTAATAATAATAATATCAATATAATATCAATATCAATATCAATAATATAGTAGAGTCCACAAGTATATTAAAAAAAAAGTGTGGTGAGCACTGAGCAGACTTTAGGAGCAGCAGCAGTAGCTCAAGTCAATCATATTCTCTCCTGTTCTTCCCCTCTCTCTTTCCGCGTTCTAGATCCTTCCATTCCGTCCCCGTCTCCGGCTTCTGTGTTTCTTGGTTTTTGAAAAGAATCAATGGCGGATCTGGAGAAGAAAGCGAAAGAAGCATTCATCGATGACCACTTCGAGCTAGCCGTAGATCTCTACACCCAAGCCATCGCGCTTAACCCTACCAATCCTGACCTCTTCGCCGACCGCGCGCAAGCCAATATCAAACTCAATAATTTCACCGGTAACCTAACCGTAGCACTAACTGGACAATTTCTCTCCTCTTTTTAGTTATTCAGTTAATTCTCGCTCTATCTCAATTTTGCTCTTTGTTTTACTTTTTTTTTATCGTAATTAGTTATTAATTGCGACAGATCTCTGATTCTTTTTAATCTTTTTTTTTAATCTTTATTTTTTTTGTAAAAGAAGAGCTGATTTTAGAAGATTAATATTTTTTAATTAGGTTATAATTGTGATTTTTTTGCAGATTTGTTTGATTTTGTGATTTTATTAATGAGAGACTGAGTTTTTGTTTGTAGAGGCTGTTGCGGATGCTAGCAGAGCAATTGCGTTGGATGCTTCCTTGGCTAAAGCTTACTTGCGGAAAGGGTAAGTTCGCTTCTATTTTTTAACGGTTTTTGAGTTGATGAATGTGTGTTTAGGGTATTAATGGGATTGTAAGTGTAGTTTGAAGTGGTTTGGCTGTGTGATTGGTGTGTTCTTGTATGTGAAATGTGGGTTCATGATAATTCTAAAGAAAAGTTGTATTCTTGTAGTAATAAAAGCGAGATTGCAAACGTGAATGGATAATAATTCTGTATCGATTTCTGTTTGATTATTAAAGTTATTTTTCAATAAAGGGGGGTTGTTTTGGAATATGTGATGGCTCGAAGACATTATCATTTTCGCCATAGCTATAAAGATAATCTCATGCGTGTTTTGCCATCATAATCATTACTATCCACAAACCTGGCATTCACCTGATAGTCTCTTTGGCATCAACAGGGAAACCTTATTGCAGTGGCCCCATGTCTAGTCATAACTAGTGTTGCAACTGATTATTGTGACTTTGGGATGAGACAAAGAACTATATGTTCGAGATTGGGTTTGTGCATCCAAATATTAAATGGAATGCTATTTATACCTCTATTTTGGTAAATGCACTCAACAAATGAATCATGGAGCATATTTTAGCATAACTTCATTGCTTCATGGTTCTTTGTCAGTTTGATTTTCAATGTACCAGCATCAGATTTCTTTCCTATTTCGGCTGTTCTGTTTTCCTATAACCATGTGATGTTTTCCTCTCTCCTGTATTATTTTGACCTTCATTCACTTTTATCTATAGAATGTCAGTTTTGATTTTAGAAGATGGTTACGAGTCAAAGTGATCATTATTAGTGCAATGTAAAACTTTTGCGCTTGCAATCCCTTTGGAGCAAGTTAGAACTTGAGGATGGTGATTATGGTACTCCTTTTTATCTGCTAGTGTTTTGCTTTCTGGGACTATCATTAGGTATTGTTTTTTATTTTTTCCTTTTGTTTTCTGGAGATTAGTGTGCTTGCTCACATTCTTCATTGGGTAACGTGTGGGGTGAAAAATTATAAAATTCACTTGACAAGCAGGTAGATTGGAATTTTTACTACATATTTAGGTTCTGATAGGGTGAACAAAATATTGGAAGCAATGCTTTTTACGGGAAAACTTCTTTAAAAGGCTGCATAGGTTTTCATTGTAGACACAGAGCTCCGTTATGCTCAAGTTTGTTGACCTGTATTTAAACTTGGGGCCCTTGGTTTCACTTCATGTGTTTGAGGTGGTGCATTTTTACCCTTCTTCTCATGAATGGTCTGGTTGTGCTTGCTGGATTTTCTGACTGATTTTCTGTTGGCACTCTCTCTGTTGCAGTATTGCATGTATGAAACTTGAGGAATATGAGACTGCTAAGGCAGCATTGGAAGCAGGCGCGTCTTTGGCACCGGGAGAGTCTAGATTCACTAACTTGATCAAAGAATGTGATGAGTGCATTGCAGGTATGTAGTTCTCCTTTTCCAGTATCAGTGTGAATACTTGGTCCATTTATTCATAATTGAAACAAAATTGTTTAGGACAGTATTGTTGTGTTTTTAGAAACATTGTCGCTTTATCATGATCTCATAAACGGATTTTTATGTATTTTCAGAGGAAACTGGTGAGTCGAAAAATCATGCAGCAGATGCCCCAGTTAACACTGTTTCCATAAAAGATGTCGAGCCAGAAGACACTTCTAGTCAGGCTCCAATGGTAATACCTTCCAAGCCAAAGTACAGGTTAGCACAAATTTGTGCATGTGTATCTTTTGCAGGCACCTTCAATCCCATGGTTTATGATTTCAAAATTTGTTCCGGTGACATTAAATTTGGCAATGCTGGTGAAGGATTGCTTCTATCTTAAAACTTCTTAGTATTGTTTCTCATTTTAATGAATACTAGTAATTTAATGTTTTTTTTTTCTCAAATGAATTATGCAATTGATCTTCTGTGTTGTACAGGCATGAATTCTACCAAAAGCCAGAAGAGGTGGTTGTGAGTATATTTGCAAAGGGCGTACAAGCCAGTTGGATTACTGTTGATTTTGGTGAACAGATTGTATGCACTTCAATTAGAACTCTATTTCTTTGTTCATTTTCCTGGATACAAGGAGCTGAATTTATAACTTTTAAAGCATGCTGATTGATTTGCAGCTAAGTGTTAGGATTGAGGTTCCTGGTGAAGATGGATATCATTTTCAACCTCGCTTATTTGGGAAGGTATTAATTGAGATTCATGTTTTGGAATCTTTTGCTTGTTTGAGCAGGCTATAATTTTTAGATCATTTACCATTTGCTTGTTTGACTTGAGAGGAATGGAGGGTTATATAAAATAATTAGCATCTAGTACTACTTTCATTCCAAGTCTTTTCCCCTGTAATACCATAGGGGCAACCTTCTTCTACTCTTTTTTTTGGCTACTCATTGTGGAGGCAAATTTTATGCAAACAGATAATACCTGACAAGTGCAAGTATGACATCTTGTCCACCAAAGTTGAATTTCGACTTGCAAAAGCTGAACCAGGTCTGCACTGGGCATCTCTTGAATACAACAAGGAGACAGCAGTAGTACGAAGGATTCCTGTATCCTCTGGTATGTCAAATTGCTAGCAATACATTAATGTATCATCAGCTATGTTAAATACGATTAAAATACAACTATTTACTGATATGAACTGGAGTTTGAACTGATTGTGGAATCCATTCTTGTATTTGTGAGCTTTAATCTATTCCATTTTCTCAGCTAACTTCGTTCATTACTTAGTTTATTAATTTTTCTATACCAAGTATTGGTGAAATCCTTGTAACTGATCTTGAAGTTCACTTGTGTAACTAGCTTCAAGAGAATCAATGAATTGTTCCAGGAATATGCCATGTAAGATGAGATGCATTTCTCAGGGTTCAGGGTTTGTTTTGGAACTGTGTGTGCTAGAATTGTATGTTGGTGGGATCAGCGTACTGCTAGTAGCTTGAATTTGTGCATGCTGCACTGTCCTTGCTAACATTGCTTTACGTCTCTCTTTGATAAATTTGCTTTTCATGATGTACGGTGCAGAAATTGTTCAAAAGCCTACCTATTCCTCATCAAAACCAAAACGAGTTGATTGGGACAAGCTTGAAGCTCAAGTAAAGAGGGAGGTAAGTAACATTTACTGATTCTGTACTCGTGTTTTGTGTTCATGTTTTACAAAAGATGTAGAGAATCGAAGTGTGAGATATAATTGATGGATATCAGGAGAAAGAAGAGAAGCTAGATGGGGATGCAGCTTTGAACAAATTTTTCCGAGAAATTTATCAAGATGCTGATGAAGACACAAGAAGAGCCATGAAAAAATCTTTCGTAAGGCCTTTGAACACCCTGTAATTGTTTATGAAGTGATATGCAATCATTCAAGAGTGATGGAACAAGCTGCCTAATATTTGCTGTGCTTTCTGTTTAACAACAAAAGGTGGAGTCCAATGGCACGGTGCTGTCGACAAACTGGAAAGAAGTGGGTACGAAGAAGGTGGAAGGAAGCCCTCCTGATGGGATGGAGATGAGGAAATGGGAGTACTGAGCTTGTGTTTTGGTAATGGGGAATGTGCTGTAAAGAACATAACAGTTAGATTTTGTTCCCTGAACGATGGTTGTTTTTTTTCCTTGCTTGAAAATTCTGAGCTAAAAAGAATTGGTTGACGGTTGTGTTGTTGGGTGATCCGATGGTGTTATTGCAGCCGCTTCTGTGCAATGTCTAAAAACTTTACTGCTTTCACTCGTCTAGCAAAGTGGTGTGTGTGTGTGTTTTGAAAATGTCCGTCAGGGTTAATGGTTAAATAACTCAAATCTATTCTTTACTTAGAGATTCTTGTATTTATCACCTGTTCTTCTATAGTATAAAAATCCCCAATATATCCCCATCTTAATTTATTATTTTAGAAATCCCCTTGAGCTATGCAAAAATATGAATATAACGAATTTTTAAAATCCTAAATCTTAAATTTTTGTATGCTATCTTGAAATGATAGAGAATTAGATGCTACACGAATAAGGTATATAATAATAAAAATAATCGAGTGACCACAACCACTCATCTATGAAACAGTAAATAAATATATGAGAACAAATGAAGCTATTATCTAATAAAACCCAACGGTTGCGGAAAACGTTTTTAAGCATAAGATTGATTTATTTAGAAAAACAATAGATTAATGCATCTTAAAGAACTTTAACAAGCAAATCATTTAAAAATGAGTATATCAATCTAAGGGATGCTTGTGGAACTATAATTTTAATCAAACCTTCATTCAATCTTGATTGACCTAATCTTTTTTTTTTTAATTCAAATATTAAAATGTATTTCGTTAGATAAAGATACTACTAACCACGAAACCTAGTAAAATTAAATTTTGTATTGTTTATTAATAAAAATTAAAAACTTACCTTACTTTAAAAATAATGAAAAACAGCATTACATGAGATCTTTATAGAATTTACCATCATATTATTGTAAAAAAGAAAAAAAATATTAAATTAACAAATTGAACAACACACAACATTTTCCTTTCCAAATAGGATGGATTTAAAATAAAATAAAATAAAATAAAGGCGTCGAACGACAGGTCGTTTGAAGCTCCCAAATCTCCAAAGCCCAAAAAAACTAGAAAGCTTTCTTCCTCCGCCCTTCCACTCGCACCCTGTTTCTTCTCCAGGTAACCTCAACGATCTACAAATTTCTCTGGTAATTGTTGTCTCTCGGTATCTTAAACTTCAGTTCTTCGATCAGGTTCAGAGAGATTCATCGTTTAAATCCCAACAAGATGCAGTTTTTTGGAGGGTCAGACATAAGTCCATCACCACCAGCACCAACTGCTTCAGGGAACAATGCACACATGATGTATGTCTTTAACAGGAACGGCGTTTGTTTGCTTTATAGAGAATGGAATCGCCCACTTCACACTCTTAATGCTCAGCAAGACCACAAGCTCATGTTTGGTTTGCTCTTCTCTCTCAAATCCTTGACTGCCAAGATGGATCCCACAAGGTTTTTTCCCTCATTTCTCTAATATTGTGCAACTTTTCTTGCTGCTTTGTTACTGGGATTGCTGAATTTTGATTAAAGGTTCAAATTTTGGGAACTTAGAATGGTAATTAAATATGGTCCCACAAGGTTTTATTTATTTATCTCTGTTACTTAGTAGCTTTAATTTTGAGTAAGTTTCGATTCTTAGAATCATGGGGTGGTGATTGAATGTGATTTTGGTGCATGGTTGCGAAGTGGGTAGTTCTTCTTTAGGAGATGTAACATCTGGGATGCTCTCTTCTTATGTTACTTGGCTGGTTGTGATTTTGTATTAAATTCAATTTTGAGAATCATGGAATGCTGATTTAATGTGATCTTTGGGACTGGTTGAGAATTGGGATGGTTCATCATTAGGATATGTTATATCTGGATGCTTATTTTGATACTGAGTGGTTGAGATTCTAAGTCAAGATTCGATTTTGGATTCAGTTGCTGATTAGTTATGAGTGATATTATAAGAATGTTATTTATTTATAGCATTTGAGATTTTGTTGATTTTTTAAAATCATAGAATGGTATTGCAATATTTATGCTGATTTATATATATAATTTGAATGGTTGTGGTATTTTAGTGAGTATTCAGTTTTTAACCATGAATGATGAATGAATGTGATTTTGTTTCATGGTTGTGAAATGGGTTGTTGTTCTTTAGGATAAGTAACATTTGAGATGCTCTTTCTGATACTGGATAAGGGGAAATCTTGAGTAAAGATTCAATTTTGAGATTCATAGAGGATATGATCTTAGTGCATGATTGTGAAATGGGGCTGTTGATTTTTAGTATATGTAATGTTTGAATGTTCTTTTTAGTATTGGGAGCTGTGACTTGTTTAAAGATTATTTTTTAGAGTCCATTCCTTGTAATTAAGGATGATCTTAGAGAATGTTTGAGGACTGTGATTTGTTAATCATGAGGATATGTAACATTTGCGTGCTCCTTTTGATGCTCGGTAGTTGTGATTTTGAGTAAAGATTCATTTTTTGGATCTTAAAATGGTTATTGAATATGATTTTAGTGAGTGGTTGTGAAGTGCAGAAGGGATTAATTGCTTAATTTTGTTCAACTTAGATAGTTGAGAGTGATATTTTAGGAACTTATTCGTAGCATTTGAGATTGTGTTGATTTTATCATTATTATTACTTTTTAATTCTTTGTTGGGTGTGCAGTATGGATAAAGGAAACCTTGGGGTGCCTCAATTACCAGGACAAGGTTGTTCGTTTCACAGTTTTCGTACAAACACATACAAGCTCAGTTTCATGGAAACTCCTTCTGGGATAAAGGTCAGATTTTTGTACTTTATATGTTTTCATGTGTGTGAATTTCAATTATTTTAAGCATTCATTTGCTTTACATTTTTGTTGAGTGCTTGATTGTTAGTTTGAGATCATGCAATTTCAGTTTTTGGGAAGAGGTTATGGTGAAAAGTGAGTCCATTAGTGGGGTTTCCTGCTAAATATTGTAACTGGAAGTCTTGCTAAGTGGATAATGGAACGAGAAATCAATTATGTTAGAGAAGTTCTCATGTCACTCATGATGCCACTGTAAAACTCAAGTTATTCTTGATTTTATTGAAGGCTCAATCTCTTCTTTCAGTTTGATTGGATACCTGATATGTATTTTATCCCTTAAACATTGCAATGTTGCCAAAATGATGTGATATGGTTTCCAGTATGGCGGATGATGTTATGGAAATGCTTCATTTAATTTGTACAACTTTAGAAGCTTATAATTTTGTTTGAGAAATCATAGAACTTGCCTGTAAATCAGTTACAAACTGGTTTACATATTTATAAGAAATTGGGATGTGCTTAAATGATTTTGATTTACCTCAGAACTTGCATTGACTTGTTTTTCTCATAGCTGGATTTTATTACTGTTATGTTTGATCAGCAACTCTTAATTCTGATTAATGTCCAGTTGCAATTAACTTTTCAAACAATGCCATGAATAGCAGACTTGTACAAGTGTCATGTTTGATGAGTAACTCCTTAATTCTTCTTGAATTCCAGTTCTAATTAAAGCTTTCAAAAAGTACTATGAATAAAATCCACATAGTTCAATTGGCTGTCTGATTGGTTGAGGAATGTTGTTCTTGGACATCCCATTTTACCATTGCAGCTTAATGGCCTCATTCTCGAAAGCAGTTTGATTATGCAAGATCTAATTCCGTAGCAGCTCCAAGTTCTTGTAATTTGTTCAATTGTTATTCTTTTTAATCAGCATTAGGTTTGTGCAGATTATCCTGATTACTCATCCCAAAACTGGTGATCTACGGGAATCCTTGAAGTACATTTATAACTTGTATGTTGAATATGTAGTCAAGAATCCAATCTACACTCCTGGAGCCCCTATCAGGTGATGCAAAACCCTACTTTGTAACAAAGCTGCATGCAGTGTAACACTACTTGTAGTACATTAAGGATGAACAATCAGTGTAGCTGAATTTATCCTCACTGACAAAAGATTGTCACGAAATAAAAAAAAATATTCCTTTTCTGTGTATCCTTCAAGGAGGTATGCTGAAAAATTCTTCTTCGTGTACTTAAGTTCTGTTCCCAACCCAAAAAAGTGTTAATGGGATATAACCTGTACTTTGTTTTGTGTACTCAAAAGCGATACCTCTACGCCCTATGCATTCAGCTTTACCTTTTATGGACCTTGGAGGATCCCATAGCTCCCCATTCACCAATTCTGAACTGCTAGTGCACAATGCAAAGCTCAATGGTAGATGATTGACAGATTCAGTCGCATCTCTGCATAAAAGCACAGTTAATTTTTTTTTTTTTTTTTTAAATTACTAATAGTTAATGTCCGGCCCTGTGTAACTCCAAAGTAATCCACACACATATATACACACATGCATACATGTATTCATGTGTTTTCTTCTATCCTCCGTTGATAATTGCTTGTACTTTATTTGATTAGTTTTTCTTCTAATAGTAATAGCTGGATGATTGTTTTTAACTAAATGAATTTGTTTTTACTTTCTATAGGTGTGAGTTGTTCAACACTTCTCTTGATCAATATGTAAGAAGCATTTCATAGTCCCTCAGGTAGTAAACTGTTATCTTGTTATCCTCTACAAGGTGCATGATTTTGATTCTTGTTTATACTGAACAAGAAATAAGTGAGGGTTTTCGTATTGCAGTCTACTCTTCAAACCAAGACCAAGTGGAACTGGAGATTTGGTTCTGCAAAAGGTCAGCGGAACTGCCTACTTTCCGTGGATACTTTGTGACAGTATGATTTCAAGAATGTTATAGAATTGTGATGCTCTTTCATTCTAATTGGTGAACTTAGGCATACAGTTTGATGTTGATTTCCATTATTAAGGCACTGATTTCTGTGTCAAAATCAGTGGTGAAAAACTTGGGGAGCAGGGATATTCTTAATATAATCTGAGAATCTATCTGTTTTTAGTGAAAGATGCTTTGTTGTGATCTAGATAGAACTTCATTGTCTGACGTGGTAGGACATTATGGGCTCTGAGTTTGTTGAATATAAAATTGCTGTGAATCCAAACTAATCTTGAGCAGTTTAAAGTTGATTTAACAAAAGCTTGGACGTTTTCATGAAATTTTTTTAAAGGAAAGACGTGGACACATTGCAAGTCATAGAAACAAAAGTTTGTTTTCATGATGGGACTCTGAAGTCTGAAATTTTGTGGTCCTCCCTTCCTTTCCCACTCCCTGCCCCTGTTTTTCTACTGATGGTCCTGGTAACTACTTGTCAAGGAAAGATAAATACATTTTTTGGCTTCCTTTGTGGTGAAAATGTAGAAGATATCTTGTGGCTACAAACAACCATGGAATCTGACGTTAGTGCTGGCTACTGTTTAGGGCTTAGATTTCTGATTTCTCTAGCCTTAATTTTGTCTAGATTTAGGAGTTTAAGGTTTGGTTTCAATGGTTGTTTGCTACTTTTCTACTGTCTTTGCCGAGTATGAGAAACCAAGGTGAAAGACTTGATATCAATTATTTAATATCTAAACAAATCATTGAAAATCTTGGTGGAACCGCACATAGCCGTCCCTATTCCATGCCAAGATGCTGCTTCTAGCCTCTTTTTTTCCTATTAAAATATACAGCCATAGGAAAGGCCACAAGGAGCCATAGAAGAGGCCACGCTTCTCCGATTGGCCATTTGATATCTATGGTGGAGCTAGGCAAACTGTAATTGTCCCAGCAACCTTCCCTATCTATTCACATGCTTCTGCACCCACCAACCTTATTGTTGAATCGGAAGAAATGAAACTTGCTTTGCCAATAAACGAAGTGGATGACGGGTTTGTAAGTTTAGCCGAGGTTCGAGGAGCGAGTTGGAGTCAGAGAAAGCTAAGTTGGTTTGGAAGCGAACTCTTGCTGTGAAAAATGCAGCCTTGAGGGCGGTCAGGTCCCTGCATCTGGCTTGTGTACGTCGTTTTATCTGTGAGGTTAGTGTGATCGTGATGCCCTTTGCCAGGTGCCCACTTCAATAATTAATTCAAACAAATCACAGCCAGCCAAGGATCTTGAAACGAAGGTTGTGATCATTATAATTTATTATTTTATATATTTAGAGGCTGGAATCCACTGAACTGATGTCAAGACAAAATTCAGCAACGCGACAAAATCAATCAATTAGAACACCTTGAAAGAAATTCAATTAATCCATGAATGAAACTGCCAAATTTATTTAACTGGTGTTTTCTTTAAGGGGAAGGACCTGTTTTGTTTTTGTTTTTTTTTTTTAATTGCAACCAAAGCATAAGGAAATTTTTTATTATTATTATTAAACTCGATCCTGTTTTCAAAAAAAATAAAATAATATTATTTAAAAAAAATCAAAGAGCTTTAACCAAATAAATCGAGTTACAGGTCAACTAAACAACTACCATCATAAAATCATGATATAAAGATCTTCAAAACCGAAAATGAATTCCAAAGGAGCAGGTGCTGTCATGATCAGTCAGCCACTCATCATTTCGATTACCTTCAAGATGATGCGAGAAATCTTTTGTTTCCACTCCAGTACCGAAGGGTCTCTAGCAGAAGAATTATTGACACCATAAATCGCAAAGGGAATAGCTTAGTTGAGCTGTCATTACAGCTGTTGAGCTCGAGTGGTATTTCTATCCTTTCATCTTAGATTTTCCATCAGTTTTTCTTGAAAGATGGGATACTTGACTTCTATTTTCTCCATCCTTTAAAACAAAAAGAAAAAAGAAGAAGAAAGGACAGCCATGCTTATCCTGTCAAAATCGACAACAGCAATCATAAGAGAAAGAGTGGTGATGCACGGCATTGCTTGGTAACTAAGCATGCTTTCTTCATTCACCTAACTTCTGATATAGTTGCTGCCAACATATGGGGTCTGAATTGAATCACAAACAAAGTTTGACAATTTATGTAATGGTGTTCGACATTTTGCTCCTTCTCTTCCCATAATTACAGGAGAATTTCGACCTAAATTGTGTTTTCATACATCATTACAACTAGGGTTGTTAAACCTGCTCCAGCTAGACATGTTAATTAACTGGTGTTTTGTCAATTCAGGATTTATTAGCCTGGGTTTAGTTTTAAAATAAATTAGATTGGATTTGACTTGGTTAAAACATGGTTAGTTTAATCAAGATTCAATTTTATTTTTTTAAGAGAAATTCAAAATAATATTGTTTTAGTTTTTTTTTTTTAAAATAAATCTTGAAGCCATGGATAGCCTTGTACCGAAACACATGTTTAATAACTTTGAGTATAATACTACGTATGACTATAACAATTAGAACAATGGGAATCAAAATACTGAATGATTCATCTACCTGTATTGAAATCTATATATATATTTAATACGGGAAATTGTCGCATCAATACTAACTTATTTCTCACAAGTGACAGCAACAAATGGTAGCATTGCATCAGTTAATAGGGATTCATTAATTAAATCCAACACGAAGCTTCGTGAATGTTGTAGACTTCCACAATTACAGGCACATGCACCGATTACCATTTGCTTGTATGTTTCTTACAAACGTAGTCATGACAAAACATTCATTGGTGCACGTTTCAATCATGACTAGTCACAATAATGCCTGAGATGTGAGAGATTCCACTAAAGAATTCAAAAAGAATTTGATTGCAAGGAAGATAGGGAGGCTTAATTGCATGTTCAACAATTCAAAACCTAATCTTATCACCTTTTAAATTATTGTTTTCTCACATTTCAAATATGTTGCCCACTCACTTCTCACCCCATTCCAAGATTTTGTAGCGCTTGTTTCTGTTCAATCTCTCAAGGAGAGCAATGGAGGAGGCGCTAGTTCTGTACCCTTCACCACCTATTGGCCACTTGGTTTCTATGGTGGAGCTAGGAAAACTTATACTCACTCACAGACCATCTCTCTCCATTCATATTCTCATTGCTGCATCACCCTATGTTGCAGGCAAGGCTGATAAATACATGGCCACTGTTTCCGCCAATGTTCCTTCCATCGATTTCCATCATCTCCCCATTGTTACACCAGTTTCCACCAATATAACCCACCATGAAGAACTCACTTTGGAGGTCCTTCACCTTAGCAAACCTCATGTTCATGAAGAGCTCCTCAACATATCCAAAAGGTATAAAATTCACGGCCTTGTTATGGACTTCTTTTGCACCTCGGGTCTATCTGTGGCCACTGAACTTGACATCCCCGGTTACTTTTTCCTCACTTCTGGTGCTTGTTTTCTTGCCTTTTTCCTTCACCTCCCTACCCTTCACCAAAAAACCTCCAAAAGTTTCAAAGATATGAAAGATCACTACCTTGATATTCCTGGCTTGCCACCACTTCTTGCTACTGATTTGCCAAACCCCTTTCTTGACCGGGACAATCAGGCTTATCAACACTTTCTTGATTTTGCCACTCAGTTCCCTCAAGCATCAGGAATTATGATCAACACATTTGAATTGCTGGAGTCCAGGGCTGTTAAGGCGATATCAGATGGGCTCTGTGTGCCTAATAATCGCACACCGCCAATTTCTTGCATTGGTCCATTGATTGTAGCTGATGACAAAAGAGGTGGTAGCGGCAAGAGTAGCCCTGAAGATGCGCACGAGTGTTTATCTTGGCTTGATTCCCAACCAAGCCAAAGTGTTGTGTTTCTTTGTTTTGGTAGCTTGGGGCTATTCACCAAGGAACAGTTATGGGAAATAGCTACTGGGTTGGAAAACAGTGGTCAGCGGTTCTTGTGGGTGGTTCGGAACCCACCTTCTCATAATCTAAAGGTAGCCATCAAAGAACAGGGAGACCCTGATTTGGATTCTTTGCTGCCTGAAGGTTTCTTGGAACGAACCAAGGAGAGGGGATATGTGGTCAAGTCATGGGCACCACAAGTGGAAATTGTGAATCACAGTTCAGTAGGTGGATTTGTGACTCACTGTGGGTGGAATTCTACACTTGAAGCAGTCTATGCTGGTTTACCAATGGTGGCTTGGCCATTGTATGCAGAGCAGAGGCTGAATAGGGTGGCGTTAGTGGAGGAAATGAAGCTTGCCTTGTCAATGAATGAGTCTGAAGATGGATTTGTGAGTGCTGATGAGGTGGAGAAGAAGGTTAGAGGATTAATGGAGTCCAAGGAAGGTAAAATGATTAGGGAAAGAGCTCTTGCTATGAAGAATGAAGCCAAGGCTGCACTAAGTGAAGGTGGTTCTTCTCATGTTGCTTTGTCCAAGCTTCTTGAGTCATGGAAGCATGAAAAATGACTTGAGCCTGCTTGTCTCCTTGTCCTGTTCTACCTTGGAATCTTGGGTGGGATGGTGCAACCTTATCTTTTGTCTGTGTAACTTCTCGAAATTAATGTATCAATGATGTCTTTTGTAAGGAAATAACACTACCATCAGACATGGAATTGATATTCTTATGAATCATTATGTTTGTATCCACCAACCTATTTTAAAAAGAATTTCATCCCCAAACTCAATCATAATCCTATTACTTGTATCAATTTTAATTATTCTTGGTTCAAAAAAAAAGAAAAACAATCAAAGGATTAAATAGGTAGGATGGTAAGGATGGTTTAAATTTGAAAGAAAGACATGAAAAAAGATTTTGTGATGAAAATTGTCGGTCAAATCCTTAAAAACATGGACAATTAATCTTCTTCCAAGCAAACCTCAGATTAAGAAACAAACTGTACCCAGGGAGGAGAAGTTACTAGCCGAGGCTTATTTTCCATTTCATTCTAATAGTGTAATTACTAATTTGTTTTTTTGTTTTTTTAAAGCAATGAACTAAGCTTCTGGAAAAAAGATTGTCTTTTTACTATGTACAATTATAGTTAACATAATAATTCTAATGCTTTTGAATCATGGGTGTTTTTATCTATTTATATTTTTTTGGAATAATGCAATTATTTTAGTGTTCTTAAAAACAAACAATACAAATCAAATTTTGAGTCAGCCCCCGCAAAATTTTAGAAAAACCTCTTCAATTGTTTTTTCCTTCACATTTGATCCCGATGTTTTTTATTACTATTTTTTATTTTAGAATAAGGTATAAGATTATAAATTATTTTCAATTTCACTCCTATTATTTCTTAATTTATAAATAATCTTTCAAATTAAAAATATTTTTCAATTTCACCCCTTATCATTTTTAAATATATAAATAATATATCAAATTAAAAATATTTTTCAATTTTATCCCCTGTGATTTTATTTTTTTAAAATTTGATTCTTATTTTTTTAATTGCTACTTATTTTGTTTGGCATCATTTTTTAATTTTTTTTTATTTCATTCTTCTTGGGTTTTTTTCTATCAAATTTTATCATTTTTTTTATTACTATTTGTTGGCTTTTGCATTTTTTCTATTGATATTTTTCACTGATTTCATATTTCAAAATTAAATTGGTTGAGAATTAAATTTTTTAATTTAACCCGGATCCAAGATTTCACGGGTTGTGAGTTTTAGAAACTAGATCAAGTTAGGAGGTTTGTTCAAGTTTGTTTGTTTTTTTTTCATTTTTTTTAAGATGATTTTTTATCTTTCTTTTTCTGTTTTGTTTTGTTATTTTTTGAGGTTTGCCTACTACTTGTTTTAATTTCACTTCCTATCATTTTTTTAATATATAAATAATTTATGAAATTATAATTTTTCTAATTTAACACCCTTGTGATTTTTTTTATATTTTAAATATGGTTCTTATTTTTTTAATTGCTATTTATTTTCTGGGTTCATTTTTTTTTTTCAAATTTCATCCTTCTTGGTTTTTTCCTATCAAATTTTATCTTGATTTTTTTTCTTTGCTCTTTTTTACCTTTGCAAGTTTTTTTAATAATATTTTAAACTAATTTCATTATTTAAAATTAAATTGAACAATAATTGAGGTTTTTAGTTAAATCTGGATCCGAGATTTTAAGGGTTATGACTTTTAAAGAATGGACTAAGTTTATAAGATTTTTTTAGGTTTGTTTGTTTGTTTGTTTGTTTTTTTATTTTATGATGATGTTTTTAATACAATGATTCAGTGAATTTCTCATGTAAATCATACAAAATGAAATAAAAAACACACAATATTTAATTGATTGGTACACAAAATTCTCGTGGTCAAACTTTTCAATGAGACTTTGCGATCAATGCCTTATAATCTATATATATTGGCTGTCAACCTTTTGAAATTAAAAACTTGTTCATCCACGGAATCAATCATAATTAATTGTAACTTGGGCAAAGATCACACTTTTCAATGAGACTTTGCGATCAATGGCTTGTATATGGGCTATCAACCTTTTTAAATTAAAAACTTGTTCAGTATCCACGGAATCAATCATAATTAATTCCGGCAGTACAACTTTGAATAGGGTTATCATCGTCATCAATGGTGAAAGCAAGGGCTGCTTCTATAGGGTTATCCAAACACCACGAGAGGTCGTCTGCCAATTAATTATCATATTTGCATCAATTTTAATTATTTTTGGTTAAAGAAACAATTAAAGGATTAAATAGCTAGAGTGGTTTAGGATTGAAAGGACATGAAAAAAGTTTTTATAGCAACATGATATGAAAATTATGATTTCAATTTCTAATCGGTAGAACCTTTAAAAACAATGGTGATCTAAGCAAACCTCAAACGCATACAAATGCACTTCTAATAAAAACTAGTACAATTAAACCTAGAACAGTTTGGGTTGAATAAAAAATCAGGGAATGGATTAATTTTGTCTGAGTTGATTAAAAATTCATATTGACTTGAATAATTAGACTTGAAATATTATATCTGAAAAAAATATAAATATCAATTCTCAATCAATCAAATATTAAAAAATAAAATTAAAAAAATAATTTTACAATACAAAATAATTCAAAAAAATAGCAATTAAAAAAATAAAGATCAAAATCATAATAGAAAATAAATTTTATATTTTATTGAAAATTAAAATTGAAAAGAAAAATCAATTTAGCACAAGGACTCCATAAAACAATCAAAAGAATGAAGTTCAAAATTAACTTGAAAAATAAAAATAATTTTTTGATTGAAGAGTGAAATTAAAAAGAAAAATAACTTTAAATAAAAGAAAAAAAAATCAAAAGAGAGGATAAAAATTAAGGATGCAAGCTGTTAAAGTAGTTTTTGGCTTTACCATCAAAATGGTGCGCTATCACTCCATCCATCGTATCATGTAATTGGTATCATGTCATGTGCTCAATAATTTTTAGTGACATGAATAACCTATATAGTCTAAGTGTAATTGAGAAGCATCTAAGTTTTTAATATGCGACAAGAGACCTTTCTATGTCAATCACAGGTTTATAACGAAAATACTTACACGTTCAGCCTTTTTCCAATGGATTTCTTCATGGACTTAGCATTGTAGAAGTTCTCTTTCAACCTTTTTCCTTTAAGTAAAATGCTTCTCGTCCATTCGACAATTATGTCATAATTGGCTTCACTCAACCCATAATCTGACTTAATATTAAACACTTATGCAATGATCGATAATTTACTGTGATTTGTGCAACCATCCCATATTGGTTCATAAAAAAAAAAAAAAAACCTGGCTGTGTATACATTAGATTTTTCATATATGATTGGAAATTAACTGACATAAATCTGATTCATTCTCATTGCATTCATAACCATATTCCTATAAGGATTGTTATTATCATTTACCACTCTATACACGTTGTTAGAACTAAAAGTTGACCCAACCATCCTTTCTACCATGATATCGTGAAGAACATATGGTTCTCTGTGTGCATACCAACATATATATTTTTTCATGAATCTTTTTTTTTGTAAAAGATACATCATTACAACATCTAGATCGAGAAATTTTTATTTTTAACCTCTTGTATGGATATCTAATACCCCCTGCATTAATATCTATCAGATTAGATAATATATAATTAATAAAATCCTGAATCTCATTACAATAATTCACCATCCGCAACCCTTAGGGTGAATCTTTATACATTCATGAACGATCATCCATTACTTATATAAAACCTATATAAAATAATGATGACAACATGTATTAATTAACTACGTTAACTAAATAATTTATAAAAATATTGATTTAGCTCAAATTTATTCACTCCATTTAATTAGCTCAAAAATGCATAAGAAAAAAGAAGAAATGAGGGAGAGGGAGAAAAGGATCGATCGTCAGATCATAATTTAAATATCACTGACGACATTACCAACTAAATTATTCTGTCAATAACTCCGTCAGTCATGATATCAATAAAAATATCACGTCACTATATAATTTTTTCTTTTTGAATCCTATTAAAATATTCTTCATCATTTTCTCGGTATATACCAACCAAAATTTTCTATGTGTTTATCAATAAATAAAAGGATGAAAAATTCTGTTAGTAAATATTATCGTAATATACTAATAAATTTTTTCTGTTTTTATTTATATTTGTAAATTTTTTGTGGTATAATATTATCTTATTCTATGATTTAAACTATGAACACAATAATTTCTATGTCAATGAACGTTAATTTCAAGATTGAAATTAAGGCAAGCTTGGTAGGAGATGTGTTTAGCTTCAATAATTATGAAAGAAAAACAAATAAAAAAATAGGAATCCATTTAAGGGCTAGCTTATTCTAGTCCCACTCTATCCATTTCTTAGAACGCACCAAAGAGAGGGGACTTGTGGTGAAGTTATGGGCACCTCAAGTAAAAATTTTGAATCACAGTTCAATAGGTGGATTTGTGACTCATTGTGGGTGGAATTCTACACTTGAGGCAGTGTGTGCTGGTGTGCCAATGGTGGCTTGGCCATTGTATGCAGAGCAAAGGCTGAATAGGGTGGTGTTAGTGGAGGAAATGAAGCTTGCTTTGTCAATGAATGAGTCTGAAGATGGATTTGTGAGCGCAGATGAGGTGGAGAAGAAGGTTAGAGGATTGATGGAGTCTGAGGAAGGTGAACTGGTTAGGGAGAGAGCTATTGCTATGAAGAATGCAGCCAAGGCTGCAATGGATGAAGGTGGTTCTTCTTATACAGCCTTTTCCAAGCTCATTGAATCATGGAAGCATGGAAAATAAAATCTACTTAGAACTGATATAATATATCAGCTGTCATGACCATCTAGTTGCTGTATTGGTTTTCTGGTTTTGCTTGTAATATCATCACTTGTTATGGTGCTGTTTTGCTTAGCTTTATTGCTTCATGAATAAAACAAGAACGTTAACCATGGTAGGATTCTTCATGAGAGTTCAATCAGGTATGCCAAATAGTTAAAAGACAATTTTCTTAATTATTCTCATATGATTAGCCAAAACTTAAATTCAATCAACTATTTGCTATAGCCTATATATATCTTGACAAGTTCACTACTAAAAAATTTAAAATTTAAAACTTGATTCTTGATTTTTAATTTAAATTTTTTATAATGATTTAATTAAATCTATTTGAATATTTATGATTCAATTGGTCTAATTAAACTCATATAAATATTAAGTTAACAATAATAATTTTTTTAAAAAATTAAACTAAATAGTTTAAATTAAAAATATTGATTTGAGCTCATTTAACGATGTAATAACTCGAGCTCTTTTCCGATGAGACCGGGGTGGTGGTGGGCTACCATATTAGCTAGGTTGTTGAGGAAGATAGGAAAGTTTAATGATATAAATGCTTGTGCGTCCATAATAGTCAACTCAGTTACATCATTTAAGGGTTTCTTGTGCTCATTGTGGGCTCCCCTCAAAGCTTGCTGAGAAAGAGTGTGTTTGACAGTGTGATAATGATTATTTTTTAAATAGTTTTTTGTTTTGAAATATATGTTAATGATAATTTTTTTATTTTTAAAAAATTATTTTTAACATCAGCATATTAAAACGATCTAAAAAATATAAACCGCACTCAATTTTAACCAAAAAAAATATAATTTGCCAAACAATCTAGAACATATTCAAAGTTTGGAAGTGATGACCATACTGCTGGTGGTCACGGTAGAGTGTTCATAGGAGCAAGAAACCTACCATCTTGACTTAGTGATTGAATTTTTCAATATTTTTTATTTTTATTTTTACTATTTTAACGTTTAAATTTCCAAAGTTCTTTAATTAAATGCTCGTTAGATTTTATTAACAATGTATGTACCATTGCGACCATTAAAATGGATACATGACATGTTGACATGCCAAGCTATGCTTAATATTTTAAATTTTTGAGTATTTATACGTTCATAATTTTATCAACCAAGTGCTTCTAAATTTATATAGTTAACGAATATTCACTTTACGTAAAAAATAAGTAAAATAATAAATAATGATTTTGACATCACAACAAGTTCTAGCACATGACAATAGCATCTTAATGCCTGAATTGTCAGAAAGCCTGCTGACTTGGCTCATTTTTCATGATGCCATGGCTCCACGGTCCTTTCATAGCAATTGCTCTCCCTCTGATCAGTCTACCTTCCTCGGAACCATCACCATTCTAGCTTTCTTCTCCACCACCTCATCGGTACTTTCAAAACTATAGGGTGGTTGGGAGTTAAAAAGATCGTGATTATTGTTTTTTAAAACATTTTTTGATTTAAAAATAGATTTAAATAATATTTTTTTATTTTTAATATAATATTTAAAAATAATTTAAAAAACTAAAGAAATATTAGTTGTGTTTTTACATTACAGGGATTGTGATTCACCTACTAATAATCACAGAACATGCAGACCCTGTCTGCACGTTCCAAGAAGCCAAGAACCTTTGGCCATTTTTTTCCAATCCAATAGCTATTCCCCTTAACTGCTCCATAGTGAACAGCCCCAAGCTAACAAAACAAAGAAACTCAACACTTTGGTTTGGTTGAGAGTCTAGCCAAGTTAAACACTCAGGCACATCATTATCAGGACTGGTCTCGCTGCTACCACCCCTTTTGGCCAAGGTTTGTTAATTTTGTTTTGTTTGAAATAGCCGAAATATTTTATATTAATTTAAAAAATAAAACAAAACAGAATAATTTTCATCTTATTTTAAATTTTGATCCGTTCCAGATTTTTCGGCTAAATTTCAGCCGGAATGTTCCATTCCGGTTTTAAAAAATCATTAAATCAAATAAAACATAATTCAATTCAATTTAATTAATTAAACCACCTAAGTATAAAAAGCTTTTTTCCATTATTATTTTTAATACCAATAATATTAATAATAATATCAAAAATTATTATTACTATTATCATTAATAATAATATTAATTTTTTAAAATTAGATTTATCAATAATATATATGATTTATATTTATGTTTTTTTTTTCAAGTTTATTCTTTATAGAAATTAAATCAGAACAATGAATAATTTAGATCTTGTTACCGTCGATAACTCTGGTCAATCTACCGATGCAAGAAATTGGTGATGTGCGAATATTAGGCACACAGAGTCCATCTGATATTGCCTTAACAGCTTTGGACTCCAGCAATTCAAACGTATTGATCATAATCCTTGCTACTTGAGGGAATTGAGAGGCAACATCAAGAAAGTATACAGGCCAGGCCTTGTTGTCTCGGTCAAGACAAGGCTTCGGCACATCAGTGGCAAGGATTGGTGGCAAGCTAGGAATATCAAGAAAGTCTTTCATATGTCTGAAACTTTCTGTATAAGACTGATGAAGGGTAGGTAAGTAGAGAATAAAGGCAAGAAAGCAAGCAGCAGATGTAATGTAAAAGTAATAGGGATGTCAAGTTCAGCTGCCACACAAAGACCAGAAGCGCAAATGAAGTTCATAATAAGGCCATGAGTATTGTACCTTAATTTTCGATATGTTGAGGAGTTGTTGATGAACATAATGGTTGCTAAGGCGAAGGATCTCTAAAGTGAGTTCTTCACGGTGGGTTACAGCGGTGGAAACTGGGGTAACAGCTGGGGGTAGATGATGGAAGGAAAGGTGGCAGAAATAATGACGATGTCTGTATCAGTTTTGCCTGCAATATAGGGTGCTGTAGCAATGAGAAAGTGAATAGAAAGGGAAGACTAAACCTAGCAAACCCCTTAAACAGTGGCGATGTATGTATCAGCCTCCCTGTTGAGGTCCTTCTCAAGGGAAAGGACAACATCAACACCAATGAAGTGGAGGGTGGGAACCACCGTAGTCAAGTGGATATAATAGGAGGTAATAATTTTGCATCTTAATTATTTATTTTCTATTTGGTTTAAATTTTTTAATTTAATTATTATTTTACTATTTAAAAATCCTAAAACTAAATAGATTATATTAGTTAAATTTTTTTTAATTATGAATCATTTTCTATAAAGAATTTTATAACTAATATAGATAAGAATGTCTAATTTATTTTGTAAAGATAAGACTATTATTTAGAGTTAATAAAAATACTAGAAATGTTGTTCTAGATTTCTCTATAGCTTGATCTATAAATTTAAGGCTTGAAAACTCTAATTTTATCTTTCTTATACTCCACATCAAGCGGTATCAAAGTAGGTCATCATTTGGTTCGATGCCGAACCATGAAAATAGTTGTGGAGTAGTTGGTGGCAACCATCTCCGTGATGGTGATTAAGGGATGCAAACTGTTTGGGTGGGACAAGCTAAACCATCATTCATTAGCGATTCTAGCTCTAGAAGGGCAAATACAAACTAAGTTTGACGACATTAATGCTAGAGTTGATAAACTTACAACCAAGCCGGAGACATTACGGTTGTACACAACACATGAACTGAGAAAGAAGAGAGGCACGAGCCGGGAATGACGCTCGCAACCAACCTGTTATTGAACTAGTTTGTTCAAATCCTCATGGTTAGTATGACTATATGTATTCATATGATGAAGAATATCTTTTTGGTTGACGAGATGCACAAACAAGAGATAACTATAATTTTAGAGTCTGATAACTTTAATTTTTATTTTTGCCTATACAATGCGCATTAAATTCTAATCTAATTTTTTTTTTTTGACAAACTCAATCATTATGTAAGTTGTTATATCAATTTTACTTTAATTTTTTCGGTAAAAAACAACTTCATTGTCTTAAATGTTACAGTAACTTCATATTGTTTTTTTTAAAAAAAATTGTGAATCAATGTTGAGTTTGATTTCTTACTAAGTTAATTAAACTTGATAAAAGAATTGTAATTTTACAAGAAGTTATATCGACAAACTTATTTACGGATCATAACATGGAGAATTCTAAAGCCTTATTTTCTTGAGAAATATTATTGAAACACCAAGGCTTGGGCTTTACTTGGTGTTTAATTTTCCCTTTTTAAATCCAAACTCTTCCTATTAATAAATGAGCTAAACTTCTGTATTGAGCTTATACTTATTTTATTAGTGATACTAATAAAAATTAATAGTTGTTTTTTAATAGTTTGGATTAAATTTCGAGAAGAATTTAACAGTAATAATATTCTATTAAGTGATTAGAAAAAAATCTTATATATTCGAGTTAGAATTGATTAAAATTTATGGAATTGAGTGAGATTATCATTCTTATTAACAATGTGTGACCACTTGATCCAAAATAATTAAGACAATTAAAATAAAGATGATAGAATCCATCCCTTTTAAAAAGTATTGAATCAAAAATATTTATTCATGAGTCCATATCTAAAGAGAAGCCCTTGTTTTAGCAAACCTCAAGCTCTGGGCCAATTTCAAGCCAGAGTTTAATGGCCAATCCTACCTTAGCCTAGAACGAAATCACTCAATCTCCAGCTTGCTGTTGCATTTACAGAGGAAAAAGGAGCAAAAAATTGCAGCTTCCCGCCTCCAAAATGCAAGAAAAAAAAAAACCCTTTTGTGAGAAATCCAGATAACATCATCATCAAAGCATTTTTTTTTTAAAATGGTGACATCCAAGAAAACAGAAGCCAGCAATTCTAACAGAGAAAACCCAGATGTGTTAGAGAGAAAAAGACTGAAAAAGTTTGCAATAACCAACAACATAGTATCAGACACACAAGTCAGGGCTCCATATTCATTGAACCCATCAAAAAATTTTGTTAAACATCATGGTAGGGATATTATTAGGAAATCTCAAAGAAAAAACAGTTACTTGCCTTCATTTCCTGGTCTTCTTGCACCTGTCAATGGTGGTGGCAAGATTGGCGAGCTCAAAGACTTGTCCTCTGAAAACCCTGTTCTTTACCTCGATTTTCCTCAGGTTTTGACTTAACATTTCTGGGTTTTGTTTCTTTTTAGCTTTTGATTTGTGTGTCGTGTTTTTGGGTTTTGATGGTCATGGTGAAATGAGGGAAAAGGGGTCAGAACAGAACATATCTTTGGTAATTTTTTCTTGTAATAGATTTTTGTTTCGGGGACAAGGAGTTGAATGTGATTTTAAAGGCGGGGCAGGAGCTTGTAGTTGATAAAAGTGGTGGGGCAAAATATGTGAAAGAAGAGTCTCCTGAAACAGAGCTTGATGATGATGACAACAAATATTTGAAAGGTTTGAAGGAAGTCATGCCAATTCGGCAGCCTGCAAGAACTGCTGGAAAAACATTAAGTATTTAAATACTGTAAACTAATAACTTTTTCTTATCTTTATCATTTTCTAGGTGTTTCTCTTTTCTTTCTCAAACTAGTTACCATGAGAATAAAATAAAAATTTAAACTAAAATATTTAATCATCAAATTTTTAAAATCCAGTGGCAAAACTAAACAAAAGAGCGGAGGGACCTTTTTTTTTTTTTTTTTAATAATATGACTTTTTTTTTCTTGAATTTTCATCCCTTTACTTTCAATCTACTACAAAAAAGTGAAATCAATTATATTTTCACGAAATCCAGAATCACCCATCTTTGTTGAGGAAGACACAATGATAATGAGAAACAAATTTCAAATATTAATTTTTAATAAACACAATATCAAACGAATAAATAGAAAACAAAACCAAATGAAAACCAAAAAAAAAAAAGATGAAGAACCGAAAATAAAGATAGAGCATTGTTCTAGTGAACAAACAATGCTCTATGAAGAGAGCTTCGATGAATTCGACAGAGTTTTAGTGTTTTTATTAATTGTAATTGTACTCTATGACCCTAAGAACGCGTCGACTCTAGTATTTGTTCCCCTTGACAAAAACTTCATGCAAATGGGAGGTTTTATTCCTGCCAGAGCAAGTATCGAACTAGGCAAAGTCCATATTCCATCCCCGCAAATCAAACCAGAAGCCACTACTGGCCCAAAAGCATCAGCCTTTGCCTTGTCAATCTTTTCCCAGATAAATAGAATCAAGCTTCCCACACACGCGTCGATGGCGAAGTATGAGCCAACAATGAAAGGTATAGCCATTGCCATTGGATTAGGAATGAACCTGGCCCATTTCTCACCCAAAGCATCCTTGATCAAATTTATCAGAACAGCTGCACCGAAGAACCCATAACAAAGATAGAGGCAATTCTTTGGCAGAGACGAGAATCCTTCTACCCCCAATACTGCCATGTTTCGAAATACAGTAGCATAAGGAGCAGGGTATTGACTTCCAGGAGTCCCAAGATCCTTGAAGCCCTTGAAAAACAGCCAAAAGACGCAAGGTGAAATAATGCAACCCATTGCAGTGCCAATTAGTTGGCTCACAAACATGGACCGTGGGGAAGAAAGGGTTAGATAACCAGTCTTGAAATCTTGAGAGAGGTCGGAGGCTGTGGAGACGATATTCATCATGACTCCACAGGCCGCTAGTCCTGCAAGAACTCCACCATGAGAGGCACCAGCCCATGCCCCAATTGCAAAAATAGCAAGCGTCCCATAGGAGTAAGCAAGGGACCAATCAGTGAGGCCACAGCCATAAGCATTACTGAATGCAAGGGCTGGGGCAAAGACGTAGATAACCAATATGTAATACCATTTTAGTTCGGGAAATATACGCGGAACGGTGGCTGTGGAGATGGCAGCAATTGCGACATAGCCTGCAACAGCAAACCATGTTGGGATTTGATCTTTAACAAAGAATTGGTTGCGGCGTTGCTCATCATAGGAGACGGTGGGGATCTCGAGAGAAGAACGGCCAGCAACAAGGAGAGCACCAACTGTATTTCTCCCACGAAGTTGAGAAAACAAGGCAACGAGTGTCCGGCTTAGCACCTTGAAGAAGTTGTACAGACCGTCACCCAAGATCAAGGCAGTGGCAATAAATACCTGAGTACATTGCATAAGTGGTGGTATGATTGAAAAGTCTTCAAGAACAAGTAAAAAATCATGTACTGGGCACTCTTGTCACCTTAACCTTGTTAGAAAACTTACCTTGTAACCTTGGAGGCCATTTAGGCTGTCTGGTTTGAGGTCTGCTGGATACCAATCACCCTTTTTTGTATCTATGAGAGGCCACATGAGACCCCAGGAAAGAATTCCTCCAAGCAATACTGATATGTTTATGATATATGGGCAAATCATTCCAACTCCAACATATGTTGCTGAGAAATCAAAGAAAAATCTGTACGTGTAACAAGAACATCATTAGTCAAAGATACCACAACGAATTTGAAACACAATGCCAATATAAAATGAACTACATTCAGTAGGATGATAAATTTTTTGAAGGTGGAGTAATGCTTTTACTTGTTTTCATATGCTTTAAGACCGAGTGAGGGGAACTCAGCAAATCCACAACCATCTCCGGCAGTGTAGAACCATTGAAAGAAACCCCACAAGAAGCTGAATGAGAAGAACTTGCCCAGCACCCTCACTTGTTTCCTGCAATGGTAGAAAAACAAAGTACGATACTTTTAGTTTCCAAATGATCATCCAACTATAAGTGCATGAGATCTGATAATGCCTTACTTTGCTAGCTTGGCCCCTGTAGGAGTGTGGAAGCTGTTGATGAGATGACCAGTTGCAGTGCCACTTGGATATGTCAATTTGAAGTCTACAATCATGACCTGGAAATAACCAGGGTAACAATGAAGTTTAGATTTTGGCAAAATCAATACAGTCGACAAGAATGGAAAATGCAGAGAAAAGTGTTATATTTCCAATAATCATATGACGAAATTGAATGGTTATAGAGGTGGAGAAGTCTACCTTTCGAAGAGGCACCACTGAAAAGAGTCCAAGAAAGCTAACAACAAACAGAAAGCCAATCATCCATGACAGAGATGGATTTTTAAAAGCATCTCTATATTCTGTTGATTGTTTGGCCACGGTTTCACTCATTCCAAACAGATAATTCCCAAAGCCTCCTATTGTAAGGAAACCATTAGTACGAAATTCAACGAGTTCAACATTATCATACAAATTAACTGTTTTATCACAACAATTTCAGTTTCAAAACAAGTTTGGCATTTAATCCTGTCTTGACTATTTAGAAATATAGCGTATTGATCTTGACATTATGTTACTGATTCTCGGTCAATGAACAAGTTCAACATAGGAGAATCTACAGTAAAAGGGTTGATTAATTATTCTCGTTTTCTTTTCGTATACTAATGGAGAAGGCTTGTTTTTCCACTAATCAGAATATTCTTTTAAGACTAACAGATATAACTTTGAACTTAGTAAGTTAACCATCTCAGCCAGTCGCACTTTATGCCCGGTGGGGCATTAGAAACCCAAGAGAACTGATGCTGACATGTCACCCAAAACTAAAAGTTTTTAGCAGTTCACAGTTAAATACTATATGTATGATTTAACATATATTTTTATGTACAGTAAGATGGGGTCAGTCCTAAAAATAAATTTGATTTAGCGAGATTTGCATAGTTACTAATTAAAACAACTATAACTCTTGATTCGAGTTGAATCAGACTTAAATTTATTGAAATTAGACTTGGAAGATCTAATATAGAAAAATTTCCTTCATTAACTGGATTTTTTTTGTGCTCTTTTGAATTTTATGTTATTTTCTTTTATATTTGAAGGTTATGATATTATTTTGTTAATTTAGAGATCAAGCTTGCAGTTCTTTTCGCTCAACAAATTTGCCTTCTCTGTAATTGTTGAACTGTCTTTATGCTTCTGCCTGCATAAAAAACACTAGAAGAAAAATAAAAAGCAGCCACCCCCAACACCATTATCACACACTCCAGGAGACGGGGAGGAAGCTAGTAAAGAAACTTTACAGATCATTTAAAGAAGACACTCGTCAAACTTTTTCACTAAGGTAGATTTGTTCATGTCCCTAACAGCAAGTTCAAGTGTTGAGTAGTTTAGTAACGAGTGGCTGAAACAATAGCACAATGTTAGTCATAAAACCTCAATTTTGATTTGTCTCTCAAAGACTTTAGGCAGTAAGAAATTATTGTCTTCAAAGATCTCACATCTGAGATGAAAGGGACAGAGAGAAAAAACCGGCTGCCTCATCTTGTAATCTACCAATTAGAAGAAGGAAAACTTGACATTGGATTTTAGCAACTACTTGAACTTAGCAACAATTAAGAACAGAAACAAAACCAGATGCATGGAAATAATATCTTGATTAAAGAAGCCTAGATATCTCCTCAGCTCAGAAAGAACAGAGAAAAAAAATGATTTTAAGAATAATTGAGAGATGAAATGAAAATTAATGGCAGTAAGAAGTACAGAAAGTATACCACTATTGGCAATGCCAGAGGAGGCAACCACACAGGTCTGGATAACAGTGTTCTCTTGCCTCGTAAAGGGTTGCTTCAAAAGGCCAGACTTTTCAAGAAACTTTGTCCAGGTCTTGATAAAAAAGAACCCTAGAAGGCCAGCAGAGATATTGAGGGAAGGTATGATACCAGTTGTAAGATTGAGTTTCATTACTATGACGGTGAACAAAATGCTCAACACGAAGCTCACCACAAAGGCCCTCAGTGTCAGCTGATTCCTCCATGATGGCACTTCTTGATTCTCAAATGTTCTTTCCACTGACAACTCTTCTTCTTGTTCCTCTTTCTTGTCTTTCTTTCTGTGACCATGATCATCCTCCAAATCATAACCATTCTCTACCTCGATGTCATCTCTGCCATTACGTTCCATTTTCTTTTCTTAAAAAAAAAGTTTCTTTGTGGAGGCTACGAAAGTTGGGAGAGTGTTAAATAAGGTGGCTGTGATTATTGCTCGACAAAAGTACTTGTCTCACCAGGGGGGGTCAAAACTGGTGTCTCTACAATTCAATGTAGATTAACTCTTTATTAAAAAAAATATTAAAATAATTTTATTTAAAAAAAAAAAAAAACAGAACTCAATTAGTTGAGTATTAATGGCCTTGTATGAAAAGTCTTAAAGGCCATTAAGCGAATTTAACCCTTAATTGCTACACCACTTAAGTGAACCACCCAATTAAGAATAAGTCGTGATATGAAAAGTCTTAAAGGCCAAATAAGTGCTATATTGAGAATTTATTTGTCATCGGGGACAAATTTGATCAATGCCCTTATTTAAGTTGTCTAGAAAATTGTGTCTGGACAATTTTTTCTTCGGCTATTTGTGTTTTTTTTTTCTTTTTATGTCATTGTATTTTAGTTTAATTATAGTTTTATAAACTTTTTAATATATACTCAAAGATTATATATATATAAAAGATGTTTGGAAAATTGAAACCAATAAGACCATTTCATGATTTCAATGGTTTGTAAGAGTGTTTGGCTGGGAGATATAGGTGGGTTTTTTTTTGTGAGATTTATATAAAAAGTATGTATTTTTTATTTTTATTAGATGTAATTGATTTATACTTTAAAAGAATTATACCTTTAAAAACCAATCAATCACACCTTCAAATCAAACACACAATTCATTTTCATTTTGATGAGTTGATTTTAAGATTTTCACCCGAAATGAGCCCATTGACTGTTGACTTGGCTGCCACGCTTACAAAGTCCAAATCTGAAAGTGATATAAAGATTTATGCCAGGAAAAGAAATAGCATTATTTTAGATTTGTGGATTTTTGGAATCAAGCCATTGGGTTGAGTTGGACATGCTTAATTGTTGAGCTGAACCTTTACTACACTATTTTTTGGTCGAGAATTATGCTTCCATTCATTTTGTACATGCTATTTAATAAGCTTTTTCTCTCGGATAAGATGACATATATATCCCATCATATTAGATGAATTCATTTTAAAATTTAAAATAAATGGTTTCAATTTCCTTTTATATATACACACACGCTTGAAAAACAAATACTACTAATTAAAAAAAATTATAACCATCCACTGACTTAGTGAAAAGAAATTTTAATATATTATTAAAATTAAAATCAATGTTCTAGATATTTCTATCATGATAGGTTATATTATCTCTGACTTACGAGAAGGTCTTGATTTAACCTTTTTTTTTTTAAATAAGAAAAAACCACGGTGGAAAGATTAATTTTAAAAATCCCTATAATTTACTTTAGACTAGTAGTATCATTCATGGTCATCGCAGCCGACGAAAAATCATGGCTGCACCTAGCCTTCACTGTTCAACTTAATTTCTATAATATTTGCTAGCTAGGATTCTTGCACAATATTGACAAATCAAGAACCCCAATAATTAAACTCACCCTTATGGAAGTATGTTTTATTTTTTGATTTTTCGAGTTTAATTTTTAGTATTGATATATATAAGAAAATTTATTAATCTTTTTTAATATAACAAACTGATGTAGGACATGCACCCTTAATACTGTTTGTAAAAACAAAAAGTTTTGATAAATATATAAGCAAGGTGATATGAGAATATTCCTTATATTTGAAAGAAAATAATAATTAGGAAATCAAACGTTTTAGTATCCAACTTGGGCCTAATATGGATAACTAAATAAAAATATTAATCCTTAACTCACAATCCAATGTAAATGTTTGATAAAATAAATTGATGATTATATGTGATAATAAATATTAAAAAAAAAATTAATGTTAATGAAATTAAATATGATTCAGTTGGTCAATCTTGAAATCTTTTCATTTATATCCTTATTTAACTTGAGTTTAAAAATTAAGTTATCCAGAAAATAATAATATATTTTTTGTAAGTGTGAATTTTAATCATTGTATAAGTGACTAGAAAATTTTCAAAAACTTGATATGTCACCTAAAAAACATTTTTATAACATCAAAAAATTAATTCCTCAGCTCAAAAACTGTTTTAATTGATTCAAAAATACAAAATTAAACTAAAAAAAAAAAAACATCTCTCAACTTTGATCTAATTTTTTTAAGTGATGTTGAAACCAAAAACATCTCAACAATATTCTTCTCATTAAAAGGAATACTTTTACATCCAGTTTGATTATTTTTGTCAACTGAATTGAAATAACTGACTTCTTTCTCTTTTTAATTAAACTTTGTCCAAGTCTTGATAAAAGTGTCATCTTCCCTAGTAAGGGATTGCTTCAAAAGGTTCATTGTTACACCACCTCAAATGTTTTTATTGTATTGCTATTAACTATCTATTTTTTGAAAGAAAAAAAAAACTGCGTAAAAAATTATAACTATCCACTGACTATGTCAAAAGATATTTTAATCATTAAAAATCAAATCAATGTGTCCTAGTTATTTCTATCAAAATAGATTATATATTAGCTCTAACTAAAGAAAATGACTACTTAACTAAAAAAAAAATATTTTAATATATTTTTAAATAAAAATTATTTTAAAAAATAACCACAACCTCACTAACACACAAACTTTTACTCTTCTATGTTTAGAAAAAACAAATCAAAGTTATTTCTGCAATGAATTAAATAGGTCTTGACGTATATATGGGAAAACAACTGGCCTATAATAAAAAATAAACCCTAAATCTTAAAATTGTGCATGCAAAGACTAAATGCGGCCGTAAAGTACGAAAAATAATAAAAGAATAGACTAAACATGATCTTATAAAAGGTATCTTTTGACTTGATACATGTGGGAAAGAAGATGAGATGGTCCAGCCAGAAATCTACTATTCAAAGCCTGCAAAAATGGAAATTGAGGAGCTTGCTATATTTGTCCATGGCCACCGCAGCCAACGAAAAATCATGGCTGTACCAAACCTTCGACTGTTCAACTTAATTTCCATAATATTTGCTAGCTAGGATTCTTGCACAATATTAATTGGAGAATAAAAAAATCCCCAATAATTAAATCACAGTTAAGGAAGAATATTTTATTAATTTGTTGATTTTTTTTTATTTTAAATTTTAGATTCATATCTAACAAAAACTATTATTATTATTGTTAAATATAACAAACTGATGTAGGAGATGAACTATTCATATTGTTTGTAATAATATCCAACATGGAATAATCTAGTTAAGAGGTTTTAATGCTAGCTAAAGAAAAATCTTATTTCTTAACTTAAAATTTGATGGATATGTTTAATTAAATAGATTAAGAATTATAAATGCTAAAAAATATTTTAATATTAACTAAAAACTAGTTTGTGAAGAAAAGAGATAAACGCAATAAAAATATTTGATCATTTGCTGTGAAATTTTTTTTAATTTTTTTTAACTTAATTATAGGGCATAAATATTTTTTATAAGAAGAGTAATGGAAAAAATATTCTAATTATTATCTTTAATTTTTTAAAAACATAACATTTTTTTCTATGTCATTTATTTAGTAAAAATTAAAAGCTTTCCACGTATATACCCGGAAAAAAAATCCTAATGATTTTAATAAAAATAAAAAATACAGTTATCTAACTAAAACTCATTTGTCTCATTAATGTACTACTTTTTGTTTTTAAATTCCACTAGAACATTTATTTATTAGACAGTATTCAATCATCATTTCAAAGGTCGCATGTTATTAAAAGAAACACTTTGTAAGTCTCATTACACACAATTCAATTCATCAAGGTTGAAATCTTCTTATTCGAATCTTTATCAATCTCAAGTTTAAATTAAATCAAGTATATAGATAAATTTGATATAACTTGATTATTTTTATCACTATAAAAATAAAAACTTAAAAAATTATTAAAATAATAACTTAATTAAAAATAATTTCAAAACAACATCGTTGTTTTCTTAATATTAAAGCGTCAACATATCATATCAATCTTGATTAATTTGTCAAATTTTTAATACAAGTCATAAGTTAAGGGTCCAATTAAATTTTAAAAATTTATATTTTATTTAATTATATGATAACAAGTAACTAAATAAAAAATAATTAAAATAGGTTTCTAAAAATAATGATTGTTCAAGAACAACACAAAAATTAAATGGAATCTATTAAAATAATATCTAAAATAACATTCTTAATAAATCTAAGAATTTAACAGAAATCATTTATATTATATTTTGAATCAATGAGTTTTTTTAGAAAATAAATATTGTTGAAAAAATATTTTTTCAAAAAATAAATTACATGTGTGGGCCTGTGCAATTAATAAGTAGATGACTAGTCAGTTGTGAGTCTACATTTTAACCATTATAAAAATAGAAACGGTCAGGAAATCAAGCTGTACAATTTTTTAGTCAAAAATATCAATTTTCAACCTATACCCACCTAGAAACTCTTGAAAAATATTAGTATAACCTTAAAAAACTAATTTCCCAGCTCAAATAGATCTAAATTGTTTCAAAAATAAATTGAAAACAAAAAACCTCTCTCGACCCTTATATGAAAGTTCAAAGACACTTTAATAATATTTTTCTTGTCAAGATAAGCACTTTAATATCAAGTTTGATTATTTTTGTTAATTAAGTTGGAACAATCATCATGTTTCTTTTTTTATTGTTTTTTGACAACTGTATCTCCTCTCAGTTTAGAAACTAAAATATAAAAATAATGAAGCATTGGACTGACTTGTATAATATTCTGACTAAATAGATAAAAAAATAAAATTTGACAAAATCCCAAGCCTAAATTTTCCAAAAAGGCGTCGACGCATTTTGTTTTTCAAAAAGAGGTTAGTATTTTTATTTTTTAAATGACCACCGAGACCTTAAAATAAGTAGCACGAAATAAGTTACGAGGCCAAATCACCGATGAACACAAATTAAAGAAGTTAAAAATGATAAAGTTTGATAATAGAATAAAAAAAATAAAAACACCATGCAAATCCACAGTATTTTCACTTAGAGTCCACACTGAAAAACAAACAGAGGCCTCTTCGTAAAATAATGTAGTCTCCACGTGCCCTTAATTTACTATAACAGCAAGCAGCCCATATATGATCCTTTTGTTCTCTAATATTACCATTTATGGCAGATATTAAATTAAGACAGTCAAGCAAGTTAGTGGTAGACAACAAAAAATCAAACCCAAGCTAGCTATCATAAGACTAAATATTCACATGAGGGATTTATCGAGAACATGAACGAAGCATGTTTGAAAGACTCTAATCTTCGGACAAAGAGCAATTTTATTTATATATATTTAAAAAATCGTACATTAGTTTTATATGAAATGACGTGCTGATTATTCTTTTCATTCTAGACTAATCTTTTAATATTTCTAAACTTATATTTAACTACTTATCACTTAACACATTAAAAAAAAAAAAAAAAACCCCTCCAGGGGTTTAGGATTACTATGTGGATTGTGAGCAGATGCGCTGTGAACATTTTTATTTTTATTATTATTCTTTTAAACTTTTACTAAAACAAATTAATCTTGTTACGTTGCATGCTAAAACAAAAACTTCAGGGACCAGATTTGATAAAAGGGGAAACAATGGAGGGTTTTTTGGGGTTTAGTGTTAAAAAATGCACCTTCTGACAATTTTTTTGCCAAATATTTGGATAAATTTCTACAAAAATAAACTTTTGGGGTTCTAAAACTGATTTTTTTTTTTATCTCCAGAAATAACTAGAAAATAATTTAGATGATAATAAATCATCTCCATAACAAAAGACTTGTTGATAATATTTGATATTTTGATAGTGGTTGTTTTTTAAAATATTTTTACTTGTAAATATATTATATATATATATAATTAATTAATTAATTAATTTAAAACACTTTTTTTTTAATTATTTTTTAAAAATATGATATTATCATAAAAACAAACATTATCATAATTTAGTATAAAAAACAATAATAAAGGAACGAACAACTAAAAAAAAATAGCTGGGCTTTTTGGTAGCTTGCAAGACATGATTTGCTCTTCTTCTTCTTCTTTTTTTTTTTTTTTTAATTTTCTCTTGTTTTCTTTTTTCATTAATACCCTTTTTTATGTACTTTTATTCTTTGCATTATTTTTTATTTGAATTTTAATTAATACATTCTCTTTTATTTTTTAAAATAGTTTAGTTCAGATTTCTTAAATATATTTTTTTGCTTTTTTTTTTTGGTATTCTTATAATGTTTCAAAGAAATTATTGTAATTTATCTTTAATTTTTGTTTCTTTTATATTTTATAAAAATAAATTGTATTTGCATGATTTATTTATAAAAATATAAGCCATTTGTTGTTGGTAAGAGCAACAACTAAGATAAAATAAATTAAAAAATATATATAAATTAAAAAAAGTATAGTTACACACTTTTGCTCTTAAGGGAAAGATTATCTTTCTATTTTATTTTATAATTAGAATAAGAATATTTCTTAGATTATTGGTTCATAATTTTTTATATTTATTTTATTAAATATAAACAATATTTTTTCTTTTTTTAATTAACAAAATCTTAATACTTGAAAATGTATTCATACCATTGCGATGCATGCCTAGCCTGGTGTTATTTAGCCAAACGCTGGGTCAGTAGGCTAAGGCTTCTGAGTTATTTTTATGAGCTCTTATTTATGTGTTTATTTTAATTTAAATTTGTTTAACTAAAATAAATAAAATTATTTTTAGGATATTTTCAAAATCAACGTTTGATCCAAATGATAACCTGTTTATGCAGTTCACTTACTCCTACGGCTTAGATGCCATTAAAAATACAGCAATGCTTGTCTATTTTGCAACTCCTTTTCTGTTCTTAGGACAAACCTAGATAAAATAAGATAATCATTACACAAGCAATCACTTCAAACTTATTTGATCGGCTGTTTAGATAGTTACAAGTCTCATCGCTGAAGCTTTTATCGTCTTTCTCGACGCATCTGATATATATATATATATATATATATATTTTTTTTTTTTTCCTGTTTTTTACCCTGTTGGGCAACTAATTCTGGCATGGTTTTATTGTGAGAGACTGAGAAGAACACAGCAGTTCCGGAAGGCCATACTAATGCCACGTTGGACCACCTTATATCATAGCCAGCAAAATGAGCAAACCTGATACCAAATATAGCAACTGATCATAACCTTACCAGTTTGAGTAAAATCCAAAGATAATACATACTGGTGCACAAGCTGTGATAACATCAAACAGCAAAACAACAGCTGAAGAATTGAAGGCAGTAGAGCAGCAACCCAGGATAACAACAGCTGTCTTGGGTGTGATTCTGGAAGGTCGTATACGAATAAGGAAGAAGAAATCAACAACGATAATTGCAATATGTTCAAAATAAACATGCCTGCAACCTGTAATATTTGCACATTCACTTTTGATATTATGTTTAAAGTTCACAAAGGGTACTGTGCTTTTCCGTTTGCACATTGTTTGATGCATCTGTTCCACTATCTTCTTCAAACTAGACAAGAAAAAAACTACAAGCATATTTCCAAGGATCGACTAACAAGCATATATAAGTAAATGGACATTTGATTTTCTTCTCCAGAAATGATTGTAGAGAAACTAGTTGTTGACTCCACAAATAGCAGGTGATTATCTACAGCATTTTTTAGTCGAACTTCATATATAAACTTCATAACCTTGGTCTGGGAAGCAATTCAGCTCTAACTCACAGTTTCTATTGAAGTTGATCTGAACTTCAAATTTATGACCCCAAGAACGCATCGACCTTAGAATTTGTTCTCCTTGACAAAAACTTCATGCAAATGGGAGGTTTTACTCCTGCTAGAGCAAGTATCGAACTAGGCAAAGTCCATATCCCGTCCCCACAAATCAAACCAGAAGCCACTGCTGGCCCAAAAGCATCTGCCTTTGCCTTGTCAATATTTTCCCAGATAAATAGAATCAAGCTTCCCACACACATGTCGATGGCAAAGTATGAGCCAATATAGAAAGGTATAGCCATTGCCATTGGATTGGGAATGAACCTAGCCCGTTTCTTACCCAGCACATCCTTGATCAAATTTATCAGAATTGCTGCACCGAAGAACCAATAACAAAGTTAGAGACAATTCTTTGGTAGAGAGGAGAATCCTTCTACCCCCAATATAGCCATGTTTCGAAATACAGTAGCATAAGGAGCAGGGTATTGACTTCCAGGAGTCCCCAGATCCTTGAAGGCCTTAAAAAAAAGCCAAAATACACACGGGGAAATCATGCAACCCATTGCAGTGCCAATTAGCTGGCTCACAAACATGGACCGAGGTGAAGAAAGGGTCAAATAACCAGTCTTCAAATCTTGAGATAGATCGGAGGCTGTGGAGACGATATTCATCATGACTCCACAGGCCGCTAGTCCTGCAAGAACTCCACCATGAGAGGCACCAGCCCATGCCCCAATTACAAAAATAGCGAGCGTCCCATAGGTGGAAGCAAGGGACCAATCAGTGAGTCCACAACCATAAGCATTACAGAATGCAAGGGCTGGGGCAAAGATGTAGATAACCAATATGTAATACCATTTTAGTTCCGGAAATATATGCGGAACGGTGGTTGTAGAAATGGCAGCAATTGTGACATAACCTGCAACAGCAAACCATGTTGGAATTTGATCTTTGAGAAAGAGTTGGGTGCGCTGTTGCTCATCATAGGAGATCCTGGATGTCTCGGGAGAGGAACGGTCAGCAATAGGCAGAGCACCAGTTGCATCTCTCCCACGAAGTTGAAAAAACAATGCAGCAAGTGTTCGGCTTAGAACCTTGAAGAAGTTGTACAGACCGTCACCCAAGATCAAGGCAGTGGCAATAAATACCTGTGATCATTGCATATGCGTTGGCATGAAAGAAAAGGCTTCAAGAAAATGTTAAAAATCATGTAATGGGCATTCTTGTCACCTTAACCTTGTTAGAAAACTTACCTTGTAACCTTGGAGGCCATGTAAGCTGCCTGGTTTGAGGTCTGCTGGATACCAGTCTCCCTTTTTTGTATCTATGAGAGGCCACATGAGACCCCAGGAAAGAATTCCTCCAAGCAATACTGATATGTTTATGATATATGGGCAAATCATTCCAACTCCAACATATGTTGCTGAGAAATCAAAGAAAAATCTGTACATGTTACAAGAACATTATTAGTCAAAAAGATACCACAACGAATTTGAAACAGAATGCCATAATAAATGGAACTACATTCAGCAAGAAGAGAGGATTTTGGAAGGTTGAGTAATGCTTTTACTTGTTTTCATGTGCTTTAAGACCAAGTGAGGGGAACTCAGCAAATCCACAACCATCTCCTGCAGTGTAGAACCATTGAAAGAAACCCCACAAGAAGCTGAATGAGAAGAACTTGCCCAACACTCTCACTTGTTTCCTGTAACAGTAGAATAACAAAGTTCGATACTCTTACACGTCAAATGATCATCCATATAAGTGCATGAGGTCTGATAATGCCTTACTTTGCTAGGTTGGCTCCTGCAGGAGTGTGGAAGCTGTTGATGAGATGAGCAGTTGCAGTGCCACTTGGATATGTCAATTTGAAGTCTATAATCATGACCTGGAAATATCCAGGGTAAGAATGAGGATTAGATTTTGGCAAAATCATACACTCGGCAAAAATGTAAAAAGCAGAGAAAAGTTTTGTATTTCCTATAAAGAAATTGAATGCTGATATAGGTTGTAAAGTCTACCTTTCGAAGAGGCACTGCTGAAAAGAGTCCAAGAAAGCTAACAACAAACAAAAAGCCAATCATCCAAGACAGAGATGGATTTTTAAAGGCATCACTATCTTCAGTTAATTGTTTGGACACGGTTTCACTCATTCCAAACAGATAACTCCCAAAGCCTCCTATTTTAAGGAAACAAGGAAAAAATTATAGAATGGAAACCATTGGTACAAAAATCAACAAGTTTAATATCATCATAAGCATAATCACAAATTAACCGTTTCATTACAATAATTAATTCAGTTTCGAAACAAGTTTGGCAAGTAATCAGGCTTTTCTTGACTATTTGGATAAGTTAGAAATATAATGTATTCATCTTGACATTATGTTAATGATTCACAGTTAAAGAAAAGGTATGATTAATAACTCAAGCTCACAACTAGCATTCTAGAATCAGATATTATTCACATTTTCCTTTCTTTTACTAATGGAGAAGACTTCTTTTTCCACAAATCAGAATATTGTTACAAGACTTCCTGATATAAATCTGAACTTAGTAAGTCATCCATATCCAGCGCATATGAATTGAATTGTCAAAAAAGTATCAGTCAAGTGACATACCAGCTGCACCCCTAACATTATCACACTCCAGGAGACAGAGATAGATTTGTTCATGTCTCTAATGGTAAGTTCAAGTGTTGATTAGTCTAGTAAAACTTCTCAAGTGGTAGTCATAAAGCCTCAGTTTTGATTTGTCTCTCAAAGACTTTAGGCAGTAAGAGATTCTTTGTCTTCAAGGATCATGCAAATCTACTCACATCTGAGATAAAAGGGATCCAGAGAGAGAAAAGTGGTTGCCTTATCATGTAATCTAGCAATTAGAGGATGGAAATCTTGACATTGAATTTTAGTAACTGTTGTAAGTTTGCAACCTTAAAGAACAGAAACAAAACCAAATGCACAGAAATATTAATATCTTGATAAAAGAAACCTAGATATCTCCTCAACTTCGAAAGAAATGAGAGAAAAAAATTGAATTTCAAAATAATTAAGAGAGATGAAATGAAAATTAATGGCATTAAACAGTACAGAAAGTATACCACTAAAGGCAATGCCAGAGGAGGCAACCACGCAAGTCTGTATTACTGTGTTCTCTTGCCTCGTAAAGGGTTGCTTCAAAAGGCCAGACTTTTCAAGAAACTTTGTCCAGGTCTTGATAAAAAAGAAGCCCAGAAGGCCCGCAGAGACATTGAGGGAAGGTATGATACCAGTTGTAAGATTGAGCTTCATTACTATGACGCTGAACAAAATGCTCAACACGAAGCTCACCACAAAGGCCCTCAGTGTCAGCTGATTCCTCCATGATGGCACTTCTTGGTTCTCAAATATTCTTTCCACTGACAACTCTTCTTCTTGTTCCTCTTTCTTGTCCTTCTTTCTGTGACCATGATCATCCTCCAAATCATAATCATTCTCTACCTTGGTGTCGTCTCTTTCATTACGTTCCATTTTATTTTCTTAAAAGAATGATTCTTTATGGAGACGAAGAGAGTTGGGAGCGTGTTTAATAAGTGGTTGTGATTATTGCTCAGCACATCCGAATTGAAGACGATGAACATGAGAAGGAGTTAAAACGGGTCGTTGCAGTGAGTTTTAACCTGTCTGTGTTTTAAATTACTTTTTAAAAATAATATTTCTAAAATAAAAAAATATATTATTTTAAAATTTTCTAGAACAGAAATTACTTACTGTTATATTTTTAAACACTCTACAATCGCAAAATAATCACAAATGATTGAGTTTGTAATCTTTATTTTATATATATAAAATATAACATTATTTAATTTAAACTTATCTCTAAAAAACAATGCAGGATCTTGCCTTACAAAGCATGAGATTGAAGATGAGTTATAAACAAATCATAACAACAGCAAGATGGAGAGTTGATAACTAACTATGAATATATTTGCACGTACGGGGAAGAACGAATGATACCCTCTTTATGTACTTCACTCACTCTGGGCTTAGATGCCATTAAGATCACTACGGGAATGCTTGTCTATTTTTCAGCTTCTTTTCATACTCGAAAAACCTAGGTAAAATATTTGTTACAAGTCTCATATTCGCTGAAGCTTTTATCGTCTTTCTCGACGCATCTGATATTTTTTCCATCTTTTTTTTTCTCTCGTGTTGGATGACGAAGTCTGGCATGGTTTTATTGTGAGACTGATAATAACACAGCAGTTCCAGAAATCCATTCCAATGCCACATTAATCGGACCACCTGATATGATCATAGCTAGCAAAATGAGCAAACCTGATACCAAATATAGCAACTGATCATAACAGCTCACAAAGGGTACTGTAATTTTCACCTTTCACATTGCTTGATGCATCTGTTCTACAATCTTCTTCAAACTAGACTAGAAAAAAACTACAAACATATATAAGTAAATGGACATTTGATTTTCTTCTCCAGAAAAGATTATAGCGAAAATAGTGGTTGGCTCCACGAAATAGCAGGTGATTGATTATCCACAGCATTTTTGAGTCGAACTTCACATGTAAACTTCATAACCTTAGTCTAGGAAGCAATTCAGCTTTACTTCACAGTTTCTATTCAAGTTGATCTCAACTTCGACTTTATGACCCTAAGAACGCATCGACCTTAGCATTTGTTCTCCTTGACAAAAACTTCATGCAAATGGGAGGTTTTACTCCTACTAGAGCAAGTATCGCACTAGGCAAAGTCCATATCCCATCCCCGCAAATCAAACCAGAAGCCACTGCTGGCCCAAAAGCATCTGCCTTTGCCTTGTCAATCTTTTCCCAGATAAATAGAATCAAGCTTCCCACACACATGTCGATGGCAAAGTATGAGCCAATATAGAAAGGTATAGCCATCGCCATTGGATTAGGAATGAACCTAGCCCATTTCTTACCCAATGCATCCTTAATTAAATTTATCAGAATAGCTGCACTGAAGAACCCATAGCAAAGATAGAGGCAATTCTTTGGTAGAGACGAGAATCCGTCTATCCCCAATATAGCCATGTTTCGAAATACAGTAGCATTAGGAGCAGGGTATTGACTTCCAGGAGTCCCAAGATCCTTAAAGGCCTTGAAAAACAGCCAAAAGACACAAGGTGAAATAATGCAACCCATTGCAGTGCCGATTAGTTGGCTCACAAACATGGACCGTGGTGAAGAAAGGGTTAGATAACCAGTCTTGAAATCTTGAGAGAGGTCGGAGGCTGTGGAGACGATATTCATCATGACTCCACAGGCCGCTAGTCCTGCAAGAACTCCACCATGAGAGGCACCAGCCCATGCTCCAATTACAAAAATTGCAAGCTTTCCATAGGTGGAAGCAAGGGACCAGTCAGTGAGGCCACAGCCATAAGCATTACAGAATGCAAGGGCTGGGGCGAAGATGTAGATAACCAATATGTAATACCATTTGAGTTCAGGAAATATATGCGGTAGCGTGGCTATAGAGATAGCAGCAATTGCGACATAGCCTGCAACAGCAAACCATGTTGGAATTTGATCTTTGAGAAAGAGTTGGGTGCGGCGTTGATCATTGTATGAGATCCTGGAGGTCTCAGGAGAGGAACGGTCCGCAATAGGGAGGGCACCAGTTGCATCTTTCCTTTGAAGTTGAAAATACAAGGCAGTGAGTGTTCGGCTTAGCACCTTGAAGAAGTTGTACAGACCGTCACCCAAGATCAGGGCAATGGCAATAAATACCTGAGTTCATTGCATAAGAGTTGTTATGAATGAAAAGGCTTCAAGAATAGCACTCTTGTCACCTTAACCTTGTTAGAAAACTTACCCTGTAACCTTGGAGGCCATGTAGGCTGTTAGATTTGAGGTCTGCTGAATACCAATCACCCTTTTTTGTATCTATGAGAGGCCACATGAGACCCCAGGAAAGAATTCCTCCAAGCAAAACTGATATGTTTATGATGTAGGGGCAAATCATTCCAACTCCAACATATGTTGCTGAGAAATCAAAGAAAAATCTGTACATATAACAATAACATTATTAGTCAAGGATACCGCAACAAATTTGAAACACAGTGCCATAATAAATTGAACTACATTCAATAGGATGAGAGGATTTTGGAAGTTTGAGTAATGCTTTTACTTGTTTTCATATGCTTTAAGCCCGAGTGAGGGGAACTCAACAAATCCACAACCATCTCCTGCAGTGTAGAACCACTGAAAGAAACCCCACAAGAAGCTGAATGATAAGAACTTTCCCAACGCTTTCACTTGTTTTCTGAAACGGTAGTAAAAAAAGAAGTTTGATACTTTTACATGCCGAATGATCATCCAACTATATGTGCATGAGGTCTGATAATGCCTTACCTTGCTAGCTTGGCTCCTGCAGGAGTGTGGAAGCTGTTGATGAGATAAGCAGTTGCAGTGCCACTTGGATATGTCAATTTGAAGTCTACAATCATGACCTGGAAATAACCAGGGTAACAATGAAGATTAGATTTTGGCAAAATCAATACATTCAACAAGAAAGCAAAATGCAGAGAGAAGTTTTCTATTTCCTATACGAAATTGAATGGCGATAATCAAATGTTGTGAAGTCTACCTTTCGAAGAGGCACCACTGAAAAGAGTCCAAGAAAGCTAACAACAAACAGAAAGCCAATCATCCATGACAGAGATGGGTTCTTAAAGACATCTCTATATTCTGTTGATTGTCTGGCCACGGTTTCACTCATTCCAAACAGATAACTCCCAAAGCCTCCTATTGTAAGGAAACAAGAAACAGATTATAGAATGGAAACTATTGGTACAAAAAATCAACAAGCTTAATTTCATCTTGAGCATAATCACAAATTATTTCTTTCGTTACAACAATTTCAGTTTCGAAACCGCTTGGATGAAAAGCTGGAAATGTAGTGTATTCAAATTAATTTTACATGATGAAAGCTAGATTAACAGTACAAACAAATTAATTATTCATATTTTCTTTTCTCGCTAATGGGGAAGACTTCCTTTTCCAGTAATCAGAATATTCTTAGAAGACTTGTATAACTTTGAAGTTAGCGAATCATCCATATCCAGCTCATATGAATTGAATTGTCAAAAAAGTATCTGTATAGAGACATCTGCCAGCCACACTTAATGCCTCGCGGAGGACCATAAGAAAAACAAAAAGCCCCTCCACCATAATCATACACCATGAGACAGGGAAAAGCTAGTAAAGAAAATTTACAGACCATTTAATTAAACTTTTTTACTAAAGTATATTTGTTCATGTCTCAAACAGCAAGTTCAAGTGTTGATTAGTTTAGTAAAACTTCACAAGTGGCTGAAGCAATAGCAGAACTGATAGTCATAAAACCTCAATCTTGATTTGCCTCCCGAAGACTTTAGGCAGTAAGGAATTGATTCTTGTCTTCAAGGATCATGTAAATCTACTCACAACTGAGATAAAAGGGATCCAGAGAGAGAGAAAGGGTTGCCTTATCATGTAATATAGCAATTAGAAGAAGCAAATCCTGACATTCAGTTTTAGTAACTACTGTAAGTTTCAAACCTTTAAGAACAGAAACAAAACCTAATGCACAGAAATTCTAATATCTTGATCAAAGAACCCTACATATACCAAAAAAGTAAGAGAGATGAAATGAAAATTAATGGCAGTAAGAAGTACAGAAAGTATACCACTAAAGGCAATGCCAGAGGATGCAACCACACAAGTCTGGATAACAGTGTTCTCTTGCCTCGTAAAGGGTTGCTTCAAAAGGCCAGACTTTTCAAGAAACTTTGTCCAGGTCTTGATAAAAAAGAAGCCCAGAAGGCCAGCAGAGACATTGAGGGAAGGTATGATACCAGTTGTAAGATTGAGCTTCATTACTATGACACTGAACAAAATGCTCAACACGAAGCTCACCACAAAGGCCCTCAGTGTCAGCTGATTCCTCCATGATGGCACTTCTTGGTTCTCAAATATTCTTTCCACTGACAACTCTTCTTCTTGTTCCGCTTTCTTGTCCTTCTTTTTGTGATCATGATCATCCTCCAAATCATAACCATTCTCGACCTTGATGTCATCTCTTCCATTACGGTCCATTTTGTGTTCTTGAAAAAAGAAAGATTCTTTATGGAGGCTAAGAAAGTTGGGAGAGTGTTAAATAAGGTGGTGGTGATTATTGCTCTTCACATCAAAGGCGTGAAGGAAGAGATATAGACGCGTTGCTAAAGAAGTGGGAAAGCAATGGGAGATGATAGACTGTGAGAAAGAGTTGTGACAATTAAAGACATTACTTCTTAAACTTGTTTCACTAGTGGTTGGAGCCTTCACGGTGGGTAGGAAGTCAACTTGTCAAAGCAGTATATTTAAACTTGTTCCGGCTCAAGTCTTCTTCACTTGGTTAAAACTCCGAAGCGTACCTGGTTCAACTTTTTTAAAAAAAATTAAAATAATATATTTTTAAATTTAAAAAAGTATTTTTAAAAGCTGTTATTTTAATTAATTCCTATTGACATAAATCTATAGTTAGATCAATCAGACCAAATGGAGATAAGCAGTTAAGAGTGAAACGTAAACCCTTCAAACATTTTTTTTTCTTGGTTTCTTTCATATTTAGCTAAAAACTATGTTTTAATTAGTACCAAGAAAAAATATTGATAATATTACTAATTAACAAAGTAAATTATCAAAAAAAGCTTATTTCTTCCTTAATATAGAAAGTACAATCTTAGGATTACATGAAAAAAATTAATCTTACGTTATATCATAATCTACATTATACATCTCCATTAATTACTCCCGCAAATTCATATTCATGCCTTCCAAAATTCTTATGGGTCAAATCAAATGTTCATTCTTGACTGAATATATATATATATATAGTATCTTTTGACTTGTTATATCCACAGATTTTGAATGAGATAAGAGCATGTGGATGCGGGAAAGAAGATGAGATGGTCCCGCCGGCAATCCGGACTTCACAGCCTACAGAATGCAAATTGAGGTGCCCAACTTAATTAATTTCAATAATATCTGCTAGCTAGGATTCTTGCACAATATTGACAAATCCAAACCCCCTATAATTATACTCATTTCATGCTTCATTTATTGATTTTTTCGAGTTCAAAATTTAAGATAAATATATCATATTGATCAGATGGGGGATGTATCTTTAATATTGTTTATAAAAAAAAATAGTTCTGAATAATCTATAACAATATTTTTGTATTTGAAGAAAAATATTAACAAATCAAGGATTTTAATATCCAACTTAAACTCATCTAATTAAGAGAAGGAATTTAGTTTCAAGTTAAAGATCGAATAGGAGTGATCAGGGCTGGTTAGTTGCTGAATAAATTCGAGTCTTCGTTTGATATTTGGAAAATAAAACATTTGTGTAGGTCCATTAATTGTCCAGGCTGTTGTGGAAAAAAATGATAAAACAAGTAAGGAAATTGACTTGGATGTAACATGCGTGGAAGATTTAAAGAGAAGAAGGAATTAATTATTGATTTGATCTTTATATATTGGATCTTGAAATCGATACGCTCTTTGTATCGATTTCATGTATTAAAAAACTATATATTATTCTTTTAATTATTGATTTGATTCTTCTTAAATATATTGATAGAAATAAGATTAATTCGTAAAGTTTGGACTTTCATGTGGTTGAAGATTCAAGCAATTGTCCTCGTGAATAGATCCCTCTTTGTCTTGTACAAGGAGAAATAGGATAGCTGGAATCTTCTTGGGAGCATCAAAATATCCATTAATTTATTGAATATGGAAGTGGACTTCCCCACTTCGGGTGGCTTGAAATAAATATATATAGAGAAATAAAAAAAAATATTAAAGGATCATGGAAAATCCGGTCACTGTGTATCAAGGTTCTCAATTCTATTTTATGTTTTATTTTTTTAATTGAAATAAAATATTTTAGTTTTAGAGTATTTTAACGTCTGTTTATGTATATATAATTCAAATTCAAGATAAATTAATTATAAATTATACAATACAAATATAATATCAAATAAATTAATTATAAATTGACACACAGTGACCAGATTTTCCATGATCATTAAAATATTTTAATACAAATATTTTAAATATAAAACTAGATTAATATTATCAAAACTAATGGAATCTAAAGCATCCATTGTTTTGCTCAAATTCCTATAAAGTATAAATATAAAAAAAATAATATGAATATAAACCATATATATTAGTGATAAATTTAATTTTAAAAAATTAATATCATTTTTAATTAAAATAATAATAATAATTTTTAATATTATTTTAAAAAGAACCTTTTATACTTTGGTGGTTTAATTAATTAAATTGAACTGTATTCAATGGCTTTTCAAGTCTGGAATGGAACATGTGAAATGAAACCGGAACATTTGAAATTTAGTCAAAAAATTTGAAACAGACTAAAATTTAAAATGAAATAAAAATCATTTCATCTTTTTTACTTTTTAAATTAATATAACATTTTTTTACCATTTTAAACGAAATGAAACGGAATTGATAAACCTTTTTATGTGTGAAAACCCATCCAAAAACATCTCATACTACAACACACGCGCCCGCACGCGCACGCCTGATCTCGTGTTTGTCAAATGGACAATTCACAACGCAAACTCATCGTATAGGATCGTTATGTCATGAAGTAGAAAACTATAATGTGGGAGTTGAAAGTCAAATTGTATAATACAGTACGCCATTCATTTTTTATTTATTCTTTCTACATCATTTCATTTATTCCGCTGTTATCCATGGATGATGATATCAACAAGAAAAGCTTGGAATGCTTAGTACAGTCTTCAATGGCGAGATATGGGAAGCAAAGCACAGCGATGATATGTATACATGGAATAGATTTTTGATGAATTATACGTGGCATCAATTTAAGTGCCTGTCCTTAATTAGCAGACTTCCTCCTTAACAGAAGAAATTTAGCCAATGATGTAAAGACAGTTGGCTTTCACACAGTCGTTGGTCTACAAGTCACGTGTCAGCCAGAAAGGAAATTAAGGAGCAAGACGATGACTAGCATGACATTGACAAGGATGTCTGGAAGAGTATAATTAATAATTAACAAGAGTAGTGCTGCTTCTTATCTTTAATCAGTGCCTCGTAGGTTTTCAGAAAGCTGCTAAGGTGGTCAAGTCGTCACAAAAGATTTTTATTCTTGCTCAGATTTTTTGGGTGTTGTGGGTGATGACAAATTGAAGTTATGCTTGAGTTAGCTTCCTCCTTTCCATCCTAGTTTGTAGTTTAGAAAAATAGATTTAAGAATAATAAATAAATTGCAGTTTTTTTTTAATCTAAGATTTCAATAGAATTTTCAATAGAATTCATGTAAATATTAACTAATTAAATACTTTTAAATTACACACACAATTATAAATATATACACACACTACATAGAGAAGATGGAGCGATTCAATCCATGGCAAGGACATAATGTATTGCATTACATATTTATCCTCAAGTGTATTTTAAAACTTTCAAAAACACACCAACTTAATATAATAATAAGATAGTTTAATGGATTGCTTATCATACTATCATTTCGAGATCAAATATGAAAAAAAAAGTTATATTTTTTTATAAATGTATAAATTCAGATATGAATAACTTATTTAATACTTAATAAAATTTTCTTTTTAAATATTAATAGAAAAGATGATGATATGATGAGGGGACATGCTCGGTGCAACAAATTATGGCGGCCAAGGCCTGCTAGTGCTAGATTCAGTTATTCAAACCATTTGTCTAATTGGAGAAGAGCCCAAATTTAGTCAATGGAGGCCCATGACAAATCACCAAAGTCCAAAGGCAGAAACCCAAATTTTCGAGATCAAATATTGAAAATAAAATCCATTTCTTTCATCAGCTCCATCCGACGTCCTTTCAATTCTTTGCTATTAGCCGAAGCAGCTGCGAAGACAGAACATAGATATCTGAACATGTTTGTATTGTTGTTTTTTAAAATATTTTTTATTTAAAAATATATTAAAAATTATTTTTAATATTAATATATTAAAATAATCTAAAAATACATAAAAAATAATAATTTAAAATAAAAAATAAAATTTTTTTAACTTATTTTAAAAATATTTTTAAAAAGTAAAAATAAATAGAACGAGCGTAACTCAAGTTACTCAATCTCCGAAAGAGGTTACCCTCTGGCGTGCGTACATGTGGCCAAGGGAGATTGTGATACAATGAAATCCCCATGCACAATTCTCTTACGGAGCTAATGTTTGGTACTATGAAAATTGTTTGATTTTTAAAGTGTTTTTTTATTTAAAAATATATTAAAATAATATTATTAATTTTTAAATTTTAGTTTTGACATTAATATTTTAAAAATATATAAAAAAATTTCAAGAATTGTTTTTAATTTGTTTTAAAAAAAACACAACTGGGTTGTAGAAACAAATGGTGCCTCAAGTCCTCCTCTTATTCTCTCTTTAACATTATCATTGATAGATATTGTCCTGGAACCCAAGAATATTGAGATAATAGAAAAGAGAAGATAGAACAAAAAAGATGAAGATAAAATTGTATTTGGTAATGAAATATAAAATATTTTTGTATAATATTTGATTCATGGTGAAAGAGATAAAATAATATATGAAAAAAAGTATTTTACTCTTAACATATATTATTATCAAACTTACATATTTAAATATATAATTATATTTTTTTTATTGTAATTTATATTAAGTGTTGAAATTAATAATAGTATAATGACTCTAATTATAAAATTTGGATTGACCTGGAGGGCCAACTCGGGGTTGAGACTAGTTTAGGTTTTAAAAAAAATAGAAAAATGATTAATCTAATTTAATATGATAAAAAACCCAAGTCCACCTAAATATATAAAAACATTTGGTTAAAAGCTTATTGACTTTTTTTTCGAACAAAAACTTTTTTGGTCAAAATGATCAAATTGTTTTGATCCTTTAAAAATAGTTAGAATAACTTAGTTTGACCCTCGCGATCCAAGATCTAGCCTTGTTTCAAGTCGAGTGTCAAATCAGATTTTAAAACTATGATAAAGATCACTTTTATCTTTATATGCTTTGGTTAATTTTGAAATTAAGTTTTTTTACATGAATATTTTAAAGATAAAAATAATAAATATTATCTATAAAAACATGTTTTCTATATACATTTTATTTTGAAAATATAAAAATTAAGTTTTAAATTTTTTTAGAGATAAATTTATTATTATGTCTATTATCTATATCTTTTCAATAAGAAAATGTTTATGTTCTCATTGTTTTTTTTTTTTTTATCTCTTTTGGTATAGAATAGTAACCACACACTATCTTAGTGATAATTTTTTTTTAATCTTCTTAGAGTATAAATGAGGGGTAAATTTGATGGGTTTTGATTGTTTGTTAATAATCAAAACCGTGGATAATAAATAATGAAGTATAAATGAGGGAAAACAGAACGAAACTTTCTTGTTTTGTTTATATATACATATAGTTTTCATGGTTTGGTGATGATTACATGCTTTTACTATGTTTACTTTTAATTTCATTTGTTTGAAATACATACTAACTATACTTTATAATTGTATTTTATGATTGTTATTTATAGGAACATTTATTTTATTGTAGTATATATTGACTGATATTGGATATAAATTAAGTCTTTTGTTTCAAATGTTATTAAGATTTAATAGCACATGAGACAAATGCTTTTAGACCCATTATCAACAAAATCCTATCATAATTACTTATAAAATTAATATAACTACGTGCCTTTAAATTTAATAAATGCATGTACAAATGTATAATTAATTATGAATGTAAATATGTATTTGCAATGACATTTTACTCTAAATGCTGTTATATCTATCAAAATCAGTTATAACTGGTAATTAATGTAATTACCAGTGACTTTCGACCGTACGTAGTTGCTACAAAATATGAAAAGAATGAGGGAACCTATGATGATGATGATAATGATGAAATCATCTCATCTTCTTCATTTCTAAAACCCTAGCTAGCTGCCAACATCAACCTAGCCCATTCTAAAATTGACTCGCGTTTTTTTGAACCTTTATTGTTCAAAGTAGTTTAAATAATAGTTTTAATGTTATTGTTATGTTCACTATGATATTTTTATTGTTGTAACATACAATATATAAACCCATTCTAAAATTCATTCGTTGACCAATTTAGATCGTTTGCTAGATGTTGTTGATTTTTCTTAATTAGTAAAAGGAAGAAGAAGTCAAGGAAATCAAGAACTCAAGAAAATTAAAAAAATATATTGTAATTATTAAAATTAACAACATTAAAAAACTCTAGATGACAATCGACCGACGAATTAATATGCTATACTTATATCATGTTTCATCTTCTCCAGTTTTCTGAATTGTTTGTTTCTGAAGAGCAAGGGCCAAACCAGAAGATTAAAAATAAAAATATGATTTATTTGACTAGCTAGACAATATGATACACAATTACTCCCTTTGAATGTTGATTTCAACGTATGCCACAAGTCATAACTCTATTGAAGAAAATAAAAAGAAACTATTTCGGGGAAAGTATGTCCAATTACTAATGAATTTCTAAAGTCAAATTTAAATGCTGTACGTATACTTCTTCCAATTCCACACATTGTGTCTCCTATATCAGCAAGCTAGCTAACCCTCTCCGTCTACACAAACCGAGACATACATTTGATTCCCTAGCTAAGAGTCTCAGCTTTCTTTCGTGTCAAGAATGGGGTCTCAAGGAAAGGCTCGATACTTGACAATAATAGCACTCCTAATCGTTACCATTATTTTGCTATCATGCTCTAACCTTACTGTGATATCGGTGAACCAGCTGCAGCTCCCATCGTATGATGAATGATCAGTAATCGTTTATCCTTGTATTAGCCAACAAGGGTCTAACCGCGGCCTAAAAGTTTAACTGCCTAAGAGATATTATAGTTTTTTTAATAATACTCATTTACTGTATCGTGGAGGCATTGCCCCACACCCTAACCTATCAATCATTCTTGATAACAAAATAGAAAATAAATCATAACATGATAAATACCATCATTCCATTTTACTCTAGCATTTATCTATATACACTACAAACTACTTGTTATTATTTATTTTTGGTTCCCACATAAAATAAATAAAAAATAAAAATATATATATTAAAAGAAAACCAAAATATAGATAGCAGTGAGAAGAAGATATAAGGGCGCCAGAAAATAGCTAAAGATTGGTTGAGAAAGTTCAAAAATACAAAGATTGAAATTTTACAATATATTTTTGATTGTTAAATGCTTTATTGACAAAGAAAATTCAATTTGATGAAGAAAAACCTAAAATCAGATGTTTAAGGACTCAATTAGATTTTGTTGAAAGATTAATTGGGTTTGTAAAGGGTTTGATTGCAAGAAGAATTCATTTTAAGTCAATTTTGACTTTAATTGAAAAAAAAAAATTAAAGTCTGGGGGTTAAATTATAATTTTTAAGAGTTAATTTAGTCAAATCAGGGGCTAAATTGAAGAAATTGAAAGTTTGTTGATCAATTAAGGGTCAAAATGCATAAATTCAAAACCAAGGACTAAAGTGAAAAAGACATCCAACATTAAGGCTGACATTTGAATTTGGTAGGGATGAAATTGAATTGATTCTTAAAATTAAAATTGCAATTGAGGACTTGATTGAATAATAAAAAAAAGGACTAATTTAAAAATTAACATGTTTTGGCGCTATTTTAATTTAAATGAATCGGCCCCATTTCATTCATTGTTCAAACATAAAAAAGCAAAGCTTAAAACGATGTTGTCTTAAACAACACTGTGTATCTTCTTTTTCCCCAAACGCATAAATGCAAGGGAAGAAGATTTTTCTTCCATTCCTTTGCAGCGTCTATCTCTCACTCTCTCACTCTCTCCCTCCCCTTTTCCCAAAAACCACGACCCCATCCACACCCCCTCATGGCCTATCAACATAATGAAAGAGGTAGAGGGGACAAGCCCTGCGGTTGGCTCTGGGATGGCTACACAGACTGCCCCAACCACCATACCCCTGCACCATGACTAGACATGGGTAATAGCTCTCTCTCCTCTCTTTCCCTCTTATAAATACTAGGGGATGAGAGACAAAAACAGAGAGATAAGGAGATGAAAAAGGGAGGTAAAAGAGCAAATAACAGAAGAGAAACAAAAAGAAACAGGGGAGAACAAAGGAAGGAAAAAGGAGAAATAAAAACAAAAAAACATAGAAAAAAAGAAAGAACAAGAGAGACAAGAAAGAGAAAGAACAAAAAAAGATAAAAAAAGGAAAGAGGAATTTCATGCCCCTGTACAGAGAAGAAAAAACCACAACAGCAACCACTGTTTTTTCTCCCGATTGTCGCCTGCTTTCCTCGTCACCATCATTAGCACCACCGTGAAGCCACCGCTAGGTCAACCTCTCCTACTTCTCCTCCTTCTCCTTTTTCTTCTTCTCCTTCAGTTACCCTCTACTATTCTGCAAGTAAACAATGGAGAGTGAATTATAATTCACTCTTTACTATTCACTTGCAGAACATTGGAGAATCTCTTCATTGTTAACTAGGTCGGACCAGTTCCGATCCAGACCAAAATGGTTGGGTCAAGTTCAGCCCAATCCCATAAATAAAAAAGAAATTGTGTTGGGCCAACATCAATCCAACCTTTATTTTAGGCTGGTGTTGGCCCAACTTTTTTGGCCGACTTTGGCCCAATTTATTTTGGGCTAATCTTGTCTAAGATAGGATGTGCTCTGCCCATATAATTGGGTTGAGTGCATCCCAAAATATTATAATATAATAATTTTATATAATAAAATATTATTTGAAAACAAGAACAAAAAAAATCTAAAAATCTTTTAAAATAATTTGTGATTTTCTCTCGTATTTTTATACCAATTTTAATTGATATTGGTTTTTATTTTTATACTATAAAGATACAAATTTAATATTAAAATACCTAAATATTATAAAAATATTATAAAAATATATAAAAAACAAGAATTTCTTATCCTTTTTATTTTTGGATTTCTAGATACTAAGAGATAGCCCGTCGCAACAGGTTTCACGTGCGACACTAAGGATCCGATCATTTTATTCGTTTGTTATTTTAATTCATTGGACTCGGCAAATGGACGAAAAAGTCACAGTTTTGCGTGCTCACAAGTAATAACCATTCATTTTCAAAGTCAAGACACGCGTGTTCATGTTGTTTACGAATCATCATTCATTTTCCAAGTCAAGACCGACTCTTAAATTCCACAACGAATAAATCAAACCTCTCTTCCATTAATGCTTTTTTGTTATTTCAAAAGTATTTTTCCACCTTCTTATTTTCGCCATGCTTTTTTAATTTTCAATCCAATCAGTCTTTTAATTATCTTTTGTCAATTTTTACTCAGTCTTTTGTACTGTTTTTTGATGTCTTTTATTTTACGATAGTTTCTCAGGTATTTTGGATTTTGGAAATATTTTTCTAGGTCGCTGGAAGAACGACTCTGTGACCATATCCTTCATGTATCAAATTTCCAGCTCTTATTTTACATCAACCACTTGCATATGCATGAAATATTTAAAGTTGATAAGACAATAATATTTTCTCATTGGGAAAATTAATGTCTACGCGTTGAATAATTTGGCTTCTTCAAATTGTGACATTACTCTTTAATAATGCTAGAAGTAAATGTTAAGGGCTTGAGATAAGAGGAATATATGTTTCGTCACCGTTACTCTTTAATAATGTCAAAACAATCTTTTTTTAGTGAATTTTGTTGCTGGTGGAAGTTCAGTTAATTTGTATCGTATGGCTTGTGTCCTGTCTTTTGCTTTCCGACGAATATCATCTTTCATTCATCAAAAAATCAAAAGAAGAAGAAATTATTTTTACCTCAGCCATGAATGACTTTTTCTCGGCTGCGAAGAGCCCAAGACCTCAAATTTGCAGTTTATAAAATCAACTGAAGAGCTTATTTCAATGTGTATTTGTGCATTAAGCATTACTAGATAAATATATACATTAGAGTAGGGCAATATTGTGTAATCTTCAATCCCATCATACCGCAGGAAAAAAAAAAAAAAAAAGATCAGGTAAAAGTTGAGAGTGCTTAGTTTTTGCATAACATTTATTTACAGTACAAGTTGCTTGAACAAAACAGGCACTTAAACAGGTTTTGACTGTTTGTTTCTAAAGGGCCACGCCAGGAGATTAAAAACACAAATATCATAGAAATTTTATTTATTTGACTACTTAAACAACCTGGACATGATCCACATTACTCCCGTTTAATGTTAATTTCAACCTATGTCACAAGTCACAACTGCTTCGAAGAAAATAATAAGAAACAATTTCGAGGAAAGTACAGTTTTCCAATTCAACATATTGGAATAGTTTTTGAAATGAATTTAAATGCTGAATACTTTTCCAATTCAACATATTGTGTCTCATATATTAGCTAGCTAACCCCTCTCCATCTCTACAATCACCCATCTCACAGACTAGCTCGCTCTCTACACATACCACGACATACATTTGATTCCCTAAAAAACTCAGGTTTCTTTCGTGTCAAAAATGGGGTCGCAAGGAAAGACTCGATACTTGATAATAATACTCCTTGTTACCATTATTTTGCTATCATGCTCTAACCTAACTGCTCCTTTGGCTCCATGAAAATATGACCCCAAAGATGGTAAGTGCAAAATCGGTGAACCTGCAGCAAAGTTTGATACGGGGAGGAGTTAGGAGAGGTGGTTTGACCTACTCGTATGATGAATGAGTAATCGTTTATCCTTCTATTAGTTTGAAGGCATAGCTACTTGATTTATCCATGGTAATTATTTATGTGTCCTTCGCTGGTTTAGGTTACTTACTATTGCCATGTTTTCTTTTCCCATGCTTTTTGGCATTTGTACCCATTAATTCTTCACCTTGCTTTGATTTGCCAATGTTATGCTATTAATAAAGTTTCTTCATTTATCTAAAAGTAAAAAAGCTAGCTAATTGTGTATTTATAAGGGTTTTTTACTTTTATTTTTTTAAGAAGTCGACATACTTTGGTTGGTTTATTAATATCTTTGTTTGTACCTATTTTTTTGGATCCCCACACAAAAAGAAAAAGGAAAAAAAAAGATTAATACAAAAAATTTAAAAATTATTGTAAGAAAACCAAAAAAAAAAAAATATAAGTGGGAAAAGTATATCCAAACGCCCCGAAAATAGCCAAAACTAAGTTGAGAAAGATAAATGAAAATACAAAGATTGTAATTTACCATATATTTTCAATTGATGAAGACCCTATTGGCAAATAAAATTCAATTTGAGGAAGAGAAATTTAAAATTAAATGTTTAAGGACTCAATTAGATTTTGTTGAAGGTTTAATTGAATTTATGGAGGGCTTAATTGCAAGAAAAAAATAATTTTTTAAGGCAATTTAGACTTTAATTGAAAAAAAAATTAAAGATTAGGGATTGAATTGCAATTTATAAGAATTAATTTGGTCATATCAAGAATTTAATTACATTAGATATTGAAGTTTCAAAAGAAATTAAAAACTTAATTGAAGAAATTAAAAACTAAAAACCAAACAAGAAAAGAAAAGTCGGGTAAATAACTTACTTTGATTTGCCGATCTTATGCTATTAATAAAGTTTCTTCACTTATCTCAAAGAAGAAAAAGAAGCTAGCTAATTGTGTATTTATAAGTCTTTTTTAGAAGTCGACATACTTGTTGGTTATTAATATCTTGATACAAATATTAGGAATTGAATCTTTATATGTATAGCAAATATAGTTTATATACAAATGAGCAAACCTATAGTTGACTTGGATGTCCAGTTTATATACAAAAAAGGAAAATAAAAAATCTTTGTATGTCCAGTGTCCAAAGTTTGTGGGCAAAAATGGTATAAGAAATAAAAAAATTGACTTGGATGTAATGTGCGTGGAAGATTTAAACAAAAAAAAAAAATATATATATACGTTGGGTTTTTACTTCTCAACGTAATTAATCAGAGATTATTTTTCTAATTACTTGTTTACTAAATACTAACATCATAACACAAATCATGCAATCTTGCAGAGAAATTTGTTAAATCAAAATAAGATAAGCGAATAAAAAATACGAGTTTAAAATAAATAATTTAACGTTATTTAATTTAAACTTAACTCAAAAAAACAATGCAGGATCTTGCCTTACAAAGACTGAGATTGAAGATGGAGAGTTGAGGATTCTATGATAATTAACTATGAATATATATTTGCATGGGGAAGAACGTATGATAACCTCTTTATGTACTTCACTCCCTCTGGGCTTAGATGCCATTAAGACTACGGAAAAGCTTGTCTATTTTTCAGCTTCTTTTCATATTCTTAGGACAAACCTAGATACATATTTTTTACAAGTCTCATAGTCGCTGAAGCTTTTATCATCTTCCTCGACGCATCTGATATTTTTTCCATCTTTTTTTTTTCTCGTGTTGGATAACCAAGTCTGGCATGGTTTTATTGTGAGACTGATAATAACACAGCAGTTCCAGAAATCCATTCCAATGCCACATTAATCATAGCTAGCAAAATGAGCAAACCTGATACCAAATATAGCAACTGATCATAACAGCTCACAAAGGGTACTGTAATTTTCACCTTTCACATTGCTTGATGCATCTGTTCTACAATCTTCTTCAAACTAGACTAGAAAAAAACTACAAACATATATAAGTAAATGGGCATTTGATTTTCTTCTTCAGAAAAGATTATAGCGAAAATAGTGCTTGGCTCCACGAAATAGCAGGTGATTGATTATCCACAGCATTTTTGAGTCGAACTTCACATGTAAACTTTCTAACCTTAGTCTAGGAAGCAATTCAGCTTTACTTCACAGTTTCTATTCAAGTTGATCTCAACTTCGACTTTATGACCCTAAGAACGCATCGACCTTAGCATTTGTTCTCCTTGACAGAAACTTCATGCAAATGGGAGGTTTTACTCCTACTAGAGCAAGTATCGCACTAGGCAAAGTCCATATCCCATCCCCGCAAATCAAACCAGAAGCCACTGCTGGCCCAAAAGCATCTGCCTTTGCCTTGTCAATCTTTTCCCAGATAAATAGAATCAAGCTTCCCACACACATGTCGATGGCAAAGTAAGACCCAATATAGAAAGGTATAGCCATCGCCATTGGATTGGGAATGAACCTAGCCCATTTCTTACCCAATGCATCCTTAATTAAATTTATCAGAATAGCTGCACCGAAGAACCCATAACAAAGATAGAGGCAATTCTTTGGCAGAGACGAGAATCCATCTACCCCCAATATAGCCATGTTTCGATATACAGTAGCGTAAGGAGCAGGGTATTGACTTCCAGGAGTCCCAAGATCCTTGAAGGCCTTGAAAAACAGCCAAAAGACACAAGGTGAAATAATGCAACCCATTGCAGTGCCAATTAGTTGGCTCACAAACATGGACCGTGGGGAAGAAAGGGTTAGATAACCAGTCTTGAAATCTTGAGAGAGGTCGGAGGCTGTGGAGACAATATTCATCATGACTCCACAGGCCGCTAGTCCTGCAAGAACTCCACCATGAGAGGCACCAGCCCATGCCCCAATTACAAAAATTGCGAGCTTCCCATAGGTGGAAGCTAGGGACCAGTCAGTGAGGCCACAGCCATAAGCATTACAGAATGCAAGGGCTGGGGCAAAGATGTAGATAACCAATATATAATACCATTTGAGTTCGGGAAATATATGCGGTAGCGTGGCTGTAGAGATAGCAGCGATTGCGACATAGCCTGCAACAGCAAACCATGTTGGAATTTGATCTTTGAGAAAGAGTTGGGTGCGGCGTTGATCATTGTATGAGATCCTGGAGGTCTCGGGAGAGGAACGGTCCGCAATAGGGAGGGCACCAGTTGCATCTTTCCTTTGAAGTTGAAAAAACAAGACAGTGAGTGTTCGGCTTAGCACCTTGAAGAAGTTGTACAGACCGTCACCCAAGATCATGGCAATGGCAATAAATACCTGAGTTCATTGCATAAGAGTTTGTTATGAATGAAAAGGCTTCAAGTTTAGCACTCTTGTTACCTTAACCTTGTTCGAAAACTTACCTTGTAACCTTGGAGGCCATGTAGGCTGCTAGATTTGAGGTCTGCTGAATACCAATCACCCTTTTTTGTATCTATGAGAGGCCACATGAGACCCCAGGAAAGAATTCCTCCAAGCAAAACTGATATGTTTATGATGTAGGGGCAAATCATTCCAACTCCAACATATGTTGCTGAGAAATCAAAGAAAAATCTGTTCATATAACAAGAACATTATTAGTCAAGGATACCGCAACGAATTTGAAACACACTGCCATAATAAATTGAACTACATCAATAGGATGAGAGGATTTTGGAAGGTTGAGTAATGCTTTTACTTGTTTTCATATGCTTTAAGCCCGAGTGAGGGGAACTCAGCAAATCCACAACCATCTCCTGCAGTGTAGAACCATTGAAAGAAACCCCACAAGAAGCTGAATGAGAAGAACTTGCCCAACGCTTTCACTTGTTTTCTGAAACGGTAGAAAAAAAACGTTTGATATTTTTACATGCCAAATGATCATCCAACTATATGTGCATGAGGTCTGATAATGCCTTACTTTGCTAGCTTGGCTCCTGCAGGAGTGTGGAAGCTGTTGATGAGATAAGCAGTTGCAGTGCCACTTGGATATGTCAATTTGAAGTCTATAATCATGACCTGGAAATAACAATGAAGATTAGATTTTGGCAAAATCAATACATTCAACAAGAAAGCAAAATGCAGAGAGAAGTTTTCTATTTCCTATACGAAATTGAATGGCGATAATCAAATGTTGTGAAGTCTACCTTTCGGAGAGGCACCACTGAAAAGAGTCCAAGAAAGCTAACAACGAACAGAAAGCCAATCATCCATGACAGAGATGGGTTCTTAAAGGCATCACTATCTTCCGTTGATTGTATGGCCACGGTTTTACTCATTCCAAACAGATAACTCCCAAAGCCTCCTATTGTAAGGGAACAAGAAAAAAATTACAGAATGGAAACTATTAGTACAAAAAATCAACAAGCTTAATTTCATCTTGAGCATAATCACAAATTATTTCTTTCGTTACAAACAAATTAATTATTCATATTTTCTTTTCTCGCTAATGGGGAAGACTTCCTTTTCCACTAATCAGAATATTCTTATAAGACTTGTATAACTTTGAAGTTAGCGAATCATCCATATCCAGCTCATATGAATTGAATTGTCAAAAAAGTATCTGTCTAGAGACATCTGCCAGCCACACTTAATGCCTCGTGGAGGACCATAAGAAAAATAAAAAGCCCCTCCACCATTATCACACACCATGAGACAGGGAAAAGCTAGTAAAGAAAAATTTACAGACCATTTGATTACACTTTTTTACTAAAGTATATTTGTTCATGTCTCAAACAGCAAGTTCACGTGTTGATTAGTTTAGTCAAACTTCACAAGTGGCTGAAGCAATAGCAGAACTGATAGTCATAAAACCTCAATATTGATTTGCCTCTGAAAGACTTTAGGCAGTAAGGAATTAATTCTTGTCTTCAAGGATCATGTAAATCTACTCACAACTGAGATAAAAGGGATCCAGAGAGAGAAAAAGGGTTGCCTTATCAGGTAATCTAGCAATTCGAAGAAGCAAATCTTGAAATTGAGTTTTAGTAACTACGGTAAGTTTCCAACCTTTAAGAACAGAAACAAAACCAAATGCACAGAAATTCTAATATCTTGATCAAAGAACCCTACATATACCAAAAAAGTAAGAGAGATGAAATGAAAATTGATGGCAGTAAGAAGTACAGAAAGTATACCACTAAAGGCAATGCCAGAGGATGCAACCACACAAGTCTGGATAACAGTGTTCTCTTGCCTCGTAAAGGGCTGCTTCAAAAGGCCAGACTTTTCAAGAAACTTTGTCCAGGTCTTGATAAAAAAGAAGCCCAGAAGGCCCGCAGAGACATTGAGGGAAGGTATGATACCAGTTGTAAGATTGAGCTTCATTACTATGACGGTGAACAAAATGCTCAACACGAAGCTCACCACAAAGGCCCTCAGTGTCAGCTGATTCCTCCATGATGGCACTTCTTGGTTCTCAAATATTCTTTCCACTGACAACTCTTCTTCTTGTTCCTCTTTCCTGTCCTTTTTGTGATCATGATCATCCTCCAAATCATAACCATTCTCGACCTTGATGTCATCTCTTCCATTACGGTCCATTTTGTGTTCTTGAAAAAAGAAAGATTCTTTATGGAGGCTAAGAAAGTTGGGAGAGTGTTAAATAAGGTGGTGGTGATTATTGCTGTACACATCAAAGGCGTGAAGGAAGAGATATAGACGCGTTGCTTAAGAAGTGTGAAAGCAATGGGAGATGATGACTGTGAGAAAGGGTTATGACATAACTTGTTTCCCTCTGGTTGCGGCCTTCACGGTGGGTAGGAAGTCAACTTGTCAAAGCAGTTTATTTTTAAAACTTGTTCCGGCTCAAGTCTTCTTGACTTGGTTAAAACTCTGAAGCGTACCTGGTTTTACTTTTTTAAAAAATTAAAATAATATATTTTTAAATTTTCAAAAAATATTTTGAAAAGCTGTTATTTTAATTAATACCTATTGACATAAATCTTAAGTTAGATAAATTTTATCAAATTTCATAACTATATATGCTTAATTCAAAGGTTTGAAATGAATTTTGAATCTAAAAAATATATGTAAAGAGTCGAAAAACACACTGAGATATAAATTTGTTTATACAATAAAAATAAATGCACAATAATTACAGCTTCTTCTTCTTCTTCTTTTTTTATCATACATATATTTTTTAACTAAAAAGGATTATTTCATAACTAATAATTTAAAAATTCATATGAAATAATTATCAAACTTGGGAACCATTTTGAAATTTGAAGAGGTCATGTTTTCCATGATATTAGCAAAAACTTATTTCATAACAAATAATTACGGCTAGTTATTAAAGGAGTGTTTTGTCGGCTTTATGTAAAACACTCATTTAGAAGAGGGCTTCTAAATACATTACACGTTTAATCTGTGTTGATCTGCGATGAATAAGAAAGATATAATAATACTATAAATGACTTAATATCAAATTAATACTAGTAATAATATTAGCAAAAGAAAGTTTTCCAATTCTTCCACACATGTGAATCGTTACCTCAATTTTTTAAATGTTTTTGTAAATGTTATAAATATAAAGAGTTAGATAAGCAGTTAAGGATATGTTTGTTTTCTGAAAAGTGATTTTTTTTTAATTTTTTTTTGTTTATTTATCATTAAAAAAGTTAGTCAATGAAAAACACTTTCCGATCAACGGAAAACTCTTTCCTGTTAAAGAAAATTTTGGCCTGATTTTCAGGAAAATATTTTCCTTTTAAGCCATGTCTGTTTGCTGGAAAGTAGTTTTTTTAAAAAAAAATGAATTATGAAAAAGTGAATTATTTTTTGATATTTGGTAGTGTAACGAAAAATAAGTTGGAAAACACTTTCCAGTGTTTGATTATATCTTGGAAAAGAAGTTGGAAAATAACTTAATAATGCTTTATTTTTTTTTCAAGTTTATTAAAATAATGAGAAACAAATTTTACAAATTAAAAAGTTGAATGAGAATGAATTGAAAAAAAAAAATTTCATAAATTATCTCAAATAAAATAAATAATAGAGATCAAATCTAAAAAAATTAAAAAAAATTGAAAGATGAAATTAAAAAAATAATAATTAATATTTTATAAATTATTTCAAATAAAATAAATAACAATCAAAAGAACGAGGATCAAATTTGATAGATAAAAAATTTCAATTACAAAATGATAAGGGAAAAGTAAATAACAATTATAAAAATGAGGACCAAAGCTAAATTTTTCTTCGACTGAAAAGTATTTTTTATTGACCAACTTTTATAATGACAAACAAACACGAAAAAGTTTGGAAAGTAATTTCCCGAAAATTATTTTTCGGGAAACAAACGCACCCTTATTTTGGATGAAAAATATTTTCTAGAAGTTGTGAAAATTTTAGAAATATCATATTATTTGTTTGCTATATATTTTCCCTCAAACTTTTGATTGCTATATACTCTTGACTTAATATATATATATATATATATATATATAGATGAACAATCCAAGGATAGGCTAAACATGATCTTAATAAAATGTATCTTTTGACTTGTTATATCCACAGATTTTGAATGAGATAAGAGCATGTGGATGCGGGAAAGAAGATGAGATGGTCCCGCCGGCACCGGACTTCACAGCCTACAGATTGCAAATTGAGGTGCCCAACTAAATTAATTTCAATAATATCTGCTAGCTAGGATTCTTGCACAATATTGACAAATCCAAACCCCCTATAATTATACTCATTTCATGCTTCATTTATTGATTTTTTCGAGTTCAAAATTTAAGATAAATATATCATATTGATCATATGGGGGATGTATCTTTAATATTGTTTATAAAAAAAATAGTTTTGAATAATATAACAATATTTTTGTATTTGAAGAAAAATATTAAAAAATCAAGGGTTTTAATATCCAACTTGAACTCATCTAATTAAGAGAATGAATTTAGTGTCAAATTAAAGATCGAATATGAGTGATCAGGGCTAGTTAGTTGTTGAATAAATTCGAGTCTTCGTTTGATATTTGGAAAATAAAACATTTGGGTAGGTCCATTAATTAATTGTCCAGGCTGTTGTGGAAAAAAAAATGATAAAATAAATAAGGAGATTGACTTGGATGTACCATGCGTGGAAGATTTAAAGAGAAGAAGGAATTAATTATTGATGTGATCTTTATATATTGAATCTTGAAATCGATACACTCTTTGTATCGATTTCATGTATTAAAAAACTATATATTATTCTTTTAATTATTGATTTGATTCTTCTTAAATATATTGATAGAAATAAGATTAATTCGTAAAGTTTGGACTTTCATGTGGTTGAAGATTCAAGCAATTGTCCTCGTGAATAGATCCCTCTTTGTCTTGTACAAGGAGAAATAGGATAGCTGGAATCTTCTTGGGAGCATCAAAATATCCATTAATTTATTGAATATGGAAGTGGACTTCCCCACTTCGGGTGGCTTGAAATAAATATATATAGAGAAATAAAAAAAAATATTAAAGGATCATGGAAAATCCGGTCACTGTGTATCAAGGTTCTCAATTCTATTTTATGTTTTATTTTTTTAATTGAAATAAAATATTTTAGTTTTAGAGTATTTTAACGTCTGTTTATGTATATATAATTCAAATTCAAGATAAATTAATTATAAATTATACAATACAAATATAATATCAAATAAATATAATTTTAAAATTTAAAATATTTTCTAAATAGTCATAATTAAATAGATCTTTAACTTACAGTAATCCAACTTAAATAAAATATCATTAAAATATTTTAATACAAATATTTTAAATATAAAACTAGATTAATGTTATCAAAACTAATGGAATCTAAAGCATCCATTTTCTCAATTTATAAAGGATCATGGAAAATCTGGTCACTGTGTGTCAAGTTTCTCAATTCCATTTTAATAGATATATTTTTTTTTAATTGGAATGAAATATTTTAATTTTAGAATATAAAAAAATATTTTTGTATTTGAAGAAAAATATTAACAAATCAAAGTTTTAATATCCAACTTAAACTCATCTAATAATTAAGAGAAGGAATTTAGTTTCAAGTTAAAGATCGAATATGAGTGATTAGGGCTAGTTAGTTGCTGAATAAATTCGAGTCTTCGTTTGATATTTGAAAAATAAAACATTTGGGTAGGTCCATTAATTAATTGTCCAGGCTGTTGTGGAAAAAAAATGATAAAATAAATAAGGAGATTGACTTGGATGTAACGTGCATGGAAGATTTAAAGAGAAAAAGAAAGTAAGTATTGATTTAATGTTTATATATTGGATCTCGAAATCGATACAATCTTTGTATCGATTTCATATATATATATATATATATTATTCGGTGCTAATATTTAAGAAAGAGAAAGAATATTCTTTTAATCAAGCACTATCCAATTATTGGAGATTCTTCTTAGATATATTGATAGAAATATGATTAATTTGTTCAAGATTTGATGAGACGCAATTTAATAAACAATATTAATTAAAAAGTGTAATTAGCCTTAATAGAAGGTATTTGTTAATTAGAGAAATGCTTCAAGATAAAAAGAAAAGGTAATCGGACTGCCAATTCTTGTAGATCAAGATTTAGCTTCATAAACAAGTTGAAGAACACTGTGTCGCTGAAAAATATCCTTTAATTTATTGAATATGGAAGTCCCCATGCCCCCACTTCTGTTGGCTTGAAATAAATATACAGAGACAAAAAAAATAAAAAAATAGTGAAGGATCATGGAAAATCCGGTCACTGTGTGTGTGAGAACTCATCCAAGAACATCTCATACTTCAACACACACACGCGCCTGATCTCATGTTTGTCAAGTGGACAATTCACAACGCAAACTTATTCAAAATTATGTGGGAGTTGAAAGTGAAATTGCATATAATACACGCCATTCAATTTTTTATTTATTCTTTCTACGTCATTTATTCAGTTGTTATTCATGAATAAAAATTAATATATTTAAAAATATAATAGCGGTTATTTTGTAAAGTACATTTTATTTCAAAACACGTTAAAATAATATTTTTTTTATTTTTAAAAATTATTTTTGATATCAATACATCAAAATAATCTTAAAATATTAAAACAATATTAATTTAAAATAAAAAATTAATTTTTTAAAAAAATATTTTCAAAATACAATACCAAACTTTAAAAAAAATAATAAAAAAAAAGTTTGGAATGGTTAGTACAGTCTTCAATGGCGAGATATGGGAAGCAAAGCGGAGTGATGATACACACACACACGGAATAGATTTTTGATGAATAATACATTGAACGAATTTAAGTTCCAAGTTTCCACCTTTGCAGAAGAAATTACTTCCAAGTTTCCACCTTTGATGACAGTTGGCTTCACACAGTCTTTGGTACGCAAGTCACGTGCCAGCCAGGAAATTAAGGAGCAAGACAATGACTGCCATGACATTGACAAGGATGTCTAGAAGAGTGTATTAACAATCAACAAGAGGAGTGCTGCTTCTTATCTCAAATCAGTGCCCCATTAGGATCTAATCACAGCCTCATAGGTCAAGTTGTGACAAAAAATTTTTATTTTTGTTCAGATTTTTTGGGTGTTGTGGGTGATGACAAATTGAAGTTATGCTTGGGTTAGCTTCCTCCATTCCATCCTAGTTGTAGTTTAGAAAAATAGATTTAAGAAAAATAAATAAATTGTAGTTTTTTTTTAATCTAAGATTTCAATAGAATTTTTAATAGAATTCATGTAAATATTAACTAATTAAATGCTTTTAAATTTATAATTAATGCAAAACGCAATACGATTTTCTAACCTTTTTATATAATTCATGTGAATGAATCACACACACAATTATAAATATACACACACACTACATAGAGAAGATGGAGCAATTCAATCCATGACAAGGACATAATATATTGCATTACATATTTATCCTCAAGTGTATCTTAAAACTTTCAAAAACACACTAACTTAATATAATAATAAGATAGTTTAATGGATTGCTTATCATATTTAAGGTGATTATTTTTTGTTCGGTTCGGTTTTTATAAAAAAAAATAACAAAACCTATTTTTTTTTTTTAAAAATCAAAACCGATTCAAGCTGACCGGGTTCGATTTGGTTTTTTAAAACAAAAACTAATTCAAACCAACCAGGTTCGGTTTGGTTTGATTTGACTCAATTTTTTTTTTTTGTTTGGGTTTAATTTGGTTTAGTTTTTTTGATTTCAGGCTTATAAAACATAAGCCAAACTGAATTCTAATAGATTTTTTGGGTTTTTTACTCACCCCTACATACTATTAATTTGAGATCAAATATGAAAAAAAAATGTTATATTTTTTTTTATAAATGTATAAATTCCGATATGAATAACTTATTTAATACTTAATTAAATTTTCTTTTAAAATATTAATAGAAAAGATATGATATAATGAGGGGACATGCTCGGTGCAACAAATTATGGCGGCCAAGGCCTGCTAGTGCTAGATTCAGTTATTCAAACCATTTGTCTAATTGGAGAAGAGCCCAAATTTAGTCAATGGAGGCCCATGAAAAATCACTAAAGTCCAAAAGCAGAAACCCTAAGGCCTATTGAAAATAAAATCCATTTCTTTCATCAGCTCCAGCGGACGTCCTTTCACTTCTTTGCTATTAGCCGAAGCAGCTGCGAAGACAGAACACTGATGGGGTAACTCAATCTCCAAAAGAGGCTAGCCTCTGGCGTGCGTACACGTGGCCAAGGGAGACCGTGATGCAATGAAGTCAATGAAATCCCCATGGACAATTCTCTTACCGAGCTTGGTATTATGATAATTGTTTGATTTTTAAATTGTTTTTAAATTTTTTTTAACATAATTATATTTTATCCTTAACATATATTATTGTCAAACTCACATATTTAAATACATAATTATTTTTTTATTATAATTTATATCGAGTGTTGAAATTAATAATAGTATAATAACTCTAATTATAAAATTCGGATTGATCTAGTGGTCCAGCTCGGGGTTTAGACTAGTTTAGATTTTAAAAAATAAAGGAAGAATTAATCTGATCTAATATGATAAAAAAACCAAGGTCGACCTAAGATTAAAAAAAAAACCTTAGACTAAAAACCCATTGATTTTTCAAACAAAAACTTTTTTTTGTCAAAATGATCAAATTGTTTTGATCCTTTAAAAAAAAGTTAGGATAACTTAATTTGACTCTCCCGATCCAAGATCCGGCCTTGTTTCAAGTCAAGTGTCAAATCAGTTTTAAAATTATGATAAAGACTACTTTTATCTTTATATGCCTTGGACAATAACTTAGTGATTTTTTTTTTTAAATCTTGTTAGAGTTTAAATGAGGGGAAAAAGAACCAAAATTTTTTGAATTAGACTTTGCTAAAAGAAATGGGTTTAATTTTGTTTACAATAAAGTTTGATTTGATGGGTTTTATTGTAGTATACATTGACTGATATTGGATATAAATTAAGTCTTTTTGTTTCAAATGTTATTAAGATTTAATAGCAATTGAGAGAAATGCTTTTATTTAGATCCACTATCAACAAAATCCTATCATAATTGTTGTAACCCATTTTTGGGTCCTCGCAAAAAAAAAAAAAATAATAAAAAAAAATAATAATAAATAAATAGCCAAAGGAGGTTAGAAAAATAACAAGGGGGGGAAGCGCTCAGAAAATGGTCAGAAAATTGGTCCAGGAGGTTAAAAATACAAAGATTGGATTTTTGGCAGTATATTCTTGAAGGATGGGAGCCCTATTTAGAAGGAAAATTTGAATTTTTGAGGAAAAAGCCTAAATTTGGAGGTTTATGGACATGATTGGATTTTTAATGGTTTTTTAGGGGTTTTGATTGTGAGAAAAATTGATTTTTAAATCAATTTGGGCTTTAATTAGAAGAAATTTAAGTTCTGGGGCCAAAATATATTTTTTAGGAATTTATTAGGCCAAATCAGGGGCTTAATTGCATGAATTTGGAAGTTTAATGGCCAATTAAGGGCTAAATTGCGAAAATCCGAAACCAGGGACCAATTTGGAAAAGGCGTGAATATAGAGGGAGCTGTATTGAATTGATTCAGGGGCCTAATTGAAGAAATTAGAAGTTTATTGATCAATTAAGGGCTAAATTGCATAAATCTGAGGCCAAGGACCAAAGTGAAAAACGCGGCCAACTATGGGGGCAGGGACCGAAATTGGTAGGGACGCAATTGAAAAAAAAAAGATGATTGAGGGCTGATTTGGAATTTAGCGTGTTCTGGCGCCATTTTTAAAATGAAACGGCGCGTTTTATCCAAAACGACGCCGTTTCATACTTAAAAAAAAAAAAAAAAAAAAAAAAAAAAAAAAAAGAAAAGGGCTAAACGGCGCCGTTTTGAACGGCACTGTTCCCCTTTCTTCCCCGCCTAACATACAGCAGTAAAGAAGGAAAAAAAAAAAAAGAATGTATATTTTATGGCGTTGGTCCCTCCAGCCCACCGATTGGCCGACCACCTACCGCACCGCCGAAATTGAGGGAGGCACGCCTGGACAGCCACGCCCGACCAGCCGCCGTATGACCCCACGATGAGAAGAAAAAAACACATGCTCACGGGCTATAAATGGAGGAAGAACAGCAGGAGTAAAGGGGAGGAGAAAAAGAGAAAAAAAGAAGAGAAAAAACAGAGGGGAGGGCTGACAGATTATTGAAAGAAAACCGTGAGGGAGAGAGAGAGAACCAAGCTTTTGGAGAGGGACCGAAAGGGAGAAGAAAGCTGGGAACCACGTGAGAGAGGGGTTGTAGAAGAGAGGAAGGAAACTGAAGAAGAAGACAGAGGAAGAAGAGTAGCAGAACAGAGAGAAGGAACAACGAAAAAAAACTGACCCAAGGTGACGGTGAACAGAAACAGAGGAGAGAAAGAAAGAGGACAGCCACCGCCTCTGCCGCCTCCGCTGCCGCCAGCGTCGCCACCATTCCAGGTACTCGTCTTCCCCCCTGTTGCCTTTCGTTTATACATTTAGTGGTTTTTTGTCATTCTTTGCATGCAGAACGTGAATCACGTTCTGCAGCAAAGAATGAAAATAATTCGGTAGTTACTGTGCTGGGCACAGTAACTACCTTATTATTTGCTGGTTACTGTGTGGCTAACACAGTAACCAGCCTTTTGGTTGGTGGGCTGGAACATCAGCCCAGCCCACGCGGCTGGGCTGAGTCCAGCCCACAGTATATGGGCCGGGTCAGGCCCATCCTAGGATGGATAGGCTAGATCCGGCCCAGTTTTTATTTATTTATTTATTTTTGTTAACTAAATTGGTTTTTTTTTGTAATTTTACAAGTTTCCCGTGTATTTTTGATCAATATCAAGCAGCATTTTTTTTATGTTGGGAAAAAATATAAATCCGGTATTAAAATATCCCGTTTTCATACGGTACTGTTCACCCCGCCCATTCAAAAAAAAAAATCAAAAAAATATTTGTTTCATTTATGATTTTTCCATGTAGTTTTTATGTCATTTTGATTAATATCGGGCAGTATTTTACATCACAAAATACAAATTCGGTGTTGAAATACCCGGTTTTCGACTTTCAAGAATAATAAAAAAAAAAAACAAATAAAAAAAATGTTTTTTTTGTGCATACGGCCCAAGTGTCTCAAAACTAAAAATTCATATTGTATTTTTTTTTATATACACAAAAAAAAAAATGTTTTAGCATGCATTTTGGCTTTAATAACCAGTTTATTAAAGTCAAGAGAACATTGGCCAAAATTTCAAAAAAAACAAAAAAATTTTATTTTGTTTATCTCTGAGCATCCGGGATATGACATTACACGTAATGCGTATTCCGGATATTTATTTCGTTTTTGTTTGGACAATAGAACCCGGGGTACGACATTACATGTAATGCATATTCTGGACAATAGGAAACCATAACATGACTTAGATTTTATTAGACGAAACAATGCAGCCTACCTTAGGTAGGGCGTAGTTGGGGTGCTAACACCTTCCCTTTACGTAACCAGTCTCCGTACCTGATCTTTAAAGACCAGTAAGGGTTCCTAGTAACCAGAATACTAGGTGGCGACTCCCGGTCCATTTTTAGCTTAGAGACAAAGAACTCCTTGTCTCACCATATTTTTCACGCCAAATAGACATACCACACCCTCATGAAGGGTTGGTGCAACGGACGATCGCCGCACCGTCGCACACGTGCGACAATAATTACTTATAAAATTAATATAACTACGTGCCTTTAAAGTTAAATAAATGCATGTACAAATGTATAATAAATTATGAATGTAAATGTTTGAAATGTCATTATAATACAATATGTATTCGCAATGACATTTTACTCTAAATGCTGTTATATCTATCAAAATCAGTCATAGCTGGTAATGTAATTACCAGTGACTTTCGACCGCACGTAGTTGCTACAAAAAATGAAAAGAGAGGGAACCTGTAATAATAATAATAATAATGAAAAAATCATCTCATCTTCTTCATTCCTAAAACCCTACCCGCCAACATCAACCTAGCCCCTTCTAAAATTGACTCGTGTTCCTTTGAACCTTTATTGTTCAAAATAGTTTAAATAATAGTCTTAATTAATGTTATTATTATGTTCACTCATGATATTTTTATTGTTGTAAGCATACAATAAACCCATTCTAAAATTCATTCATTGACCAGATGTTGATTTTTCTTAATTAGTAAAAGGAAGAAGAAGTCAAGGAAATAAAGAACTCAAGAAAATTTAAAAAATATTGCTCTTATTAAAATTATCAAACCCAAAGAGATGCTCGTGCATTTTGTATAAAATCACACCAAATTAACATCCTAAGATTCGATCACAATTATACTTTCTCTCCGGTATTTGAAAAATTATATTTTACATAATACTATCAATATAGTTAATAACATCTTGACATATCGAGTCATGAATGCCTGGAAAAATCCCAAGATATATAACAGGTTTGGATTATGCATGCAAAACACTCATTTGGATTATGACAATCGACCGACGAATTAATATGCTATACTTATTATGTTTCATCTCCTCCAGTTTTTTGAACTGTTTGTTTCTGAAGGGCCAGGTCCAAGCCAGAAGATTAAAAATAAAAATATCATATAAATATGATTTGTTTGACTACTTAAACAACCTAGCTAGACATGATCCACGGTTACTCCCTTTGAATGTTGATTTCAACGTATGCCACAAGTCATAAGTACTCTATTGAACAAAATAATAAGAAACTATTTCGGGGAAAGTATGTCCAATTACAAATGAATTTCTAAAGTCAAATTTAAATGCTGTACGTATACTTTTTCCAATTCCACATATATATTGTGTCCCCTATATCAGCTAGCTAGCTAACCCTCTCCGTCTCGCAGACTAGCTCGCTCTCTACACATTTGATTCCCTAAAAATCTCAGCTTTCTTTCGTGTCAAGAATGGGGTCTCAAGGAAAGGCTCGATACTTGACATTAATACTCCTAATTGTTACCGTTATTTTGCTATCATGCTCTAACCTTACTGTGATAGCGAGGCCATCAACTCCATGCACATATGACCCCAAAGATGGCAAGTGCAAATACGGTGAACCAGCTGCAGCTCCAATCGTATGATGAACGAGTAATCGTTTATCCTTGTATTAGCCAAGAAGGCATGCATGGCTACTTAATTTATCCATGGCGATTATTTATGTGCCCTCCTTCGCTAGCTGGTTTAGGTTACTTCCTAGCTATTGCCATGTTTTCTTTTCCCATGCTTTTTGGCATTTGTACCCATCAATTAATTCTTCACCTTGCTTTGATTTGCCAATGTTATGCTATTAATAAAGTTTCTTCATTTATCTAGAAGAAAAAAAAAGCTAGCTAATTGTGTATTTATACTTTTATTTTTTTGAGAAGTCGACATATATACTTCAATGCATGGTTGGTTATTAATATATTAGGAATTGAATCTTTAAGCATTTAGTACAAACCCAGAGGCCAGAACATTAATTTGTTGTGTATTTCGGTTTTGTGCATCCCAAAATGCTTGTGCATAAAAATAGGAGTAGTAGGAGAGGAAATTAAACGAAAAAAAAAAAGAAGCTTTTTTCCTCATACCTTTCAAAGAAATGGCTACGCATCCCCTCTTACGAGAGAGGTCCACGAGATAGATTGAACTGTTTTATCATTGGAATTAAAAAAATATATCGATTTTACATTTTCGGTCAAATCAAATTGTGTATACTAATAAAAAATAAATATATTACAAAAATAATATGAATTATATTTTAAAATTTTATTTAATAATTTAAATTTATATTCAACATCAATTAAATATCTAGATGACATAAGGTATTAAATTAGTCATCTAAGATTAGACGTGCATAACGAGAAAATTCATCTCTATATATGATAGTGACTCAGGAACAAATTTGTTCTCACATTGGATTTAAAGAAGAAACTCATCTCCCTTCAAGGGAAATTCATGGTGGCTAATTTAAGGAAATAAAAACTAATTTCATATCCAAATTAAGTCTTTAATCCTAGTTATTAGAATTTCAAATCTTATCACTCTTGTTCTTTTTAATTAGATTAAAAAAATATTAGCAAGATAGTAATAGCCCTTATTCTCTCTAATTAAATTAAAAATTAAATATAAGATACATATCCATAGGATATGTAAATTTTTACTTGAAGAAGTGTGTTAAAAAATTATATCGTAAATTATTTTATGAAAAATAGCCTACAAGGAAGTTATATATATATATGCTTATCGGTAAAATCATAATTAAATTTTAAATCCTCATCTAAATAGGGAGAATAATTCAAAAACAATAAAAAAATTAAAAACACTCTTAAGCAGTAACTTTTAAACTGAATTTAGCATGTTCATGAACTCAAATAAAGTTGTGTTACTAATCATTTAAGGAAGAAGACATTTAGAATATTTTGAAAAATTTCAATTTTACCCAACAATCGAATGATAAGTTATACTAGGCCGAACCAGTCTGGTCTAGACCAAAAATGATGGGGTCGGGTTCGGCCTAGTCCCATAAACAGAAAATTAGTTTTGTTGCCCAACCCCTATTTTAGGCTGGTTTGGCCCAATTCTTTTCAGTTGACTTTGGCCCAATTTATTTTGGGCCAATATCATCCCAAACATGATGGGCTTTGCCTATATAATTGGGTTGAGCTCATCCCAATATATTATAATATAATAATTTTATATTATATATTAATTGAAAACAAAAACAAAAAAAAATTCAAAAATCCTTTAAAACAATTTTGATTAATATTGGTTTTCATTTTTATACTATGAAGATACAAATCCGGTATTAAAATGCATGTTTTTCTCTGAATATATTGCAAGAAAATATAAAAACATATCTTATTTTCATGCATACGACCAAGTCTCTAAAAAATATAAAAAATCTCATATTGTATTTTCATACCAAAACAAAAATTAAAAAAAAATGTATTAACATGCATTTTGAGCTTTAATAACCAATTTATTAAGGTCATGAGAATTAGACCAATATTTCAAAAATATATATAAAAAATTATTTTATTTTCTTTTAATATATGAGATTATAAACTTATACGTAAGATGCATTTTTAATATTAAATAAGAGTTAGTTTTTTTTTTTAATATAGTAGAACGGTTATGTTTTACCTAATAAGATAATAATCTCTTTACCGATGATGATTTTTTGTAAATCTTAAACAATTCAACCATTAGAAAACACGACAATATTCTAGTTACATCATACAATTAAATAATACAATTTATTTTAGGTAAGACATGTTTGAGGTGCTAATATCTTTTTTTTATGCAATTAGTCTCTATATCTAATCTTTAAAACTAGTTAATGTTTTTACAAATCAAAATATTAGGTGACAATTCCTTTTTTTTTCTTCCAGTATTAAAGATTTCTTATCCATTTCTTAATTTTTATATATTAAAAAAAATACTCGTCATGATATCTTTCACGTGAGACATTACCGAACCAATCATTTTACTTGTTTGTTATTTTAATTCCTTGGACTCAGCAAGGACGAAATAGTCACAGTTTTGCGTGCTCACAAGGTAATACCTATAACCATTCATTTTCAAAGTCAAGACACGCGTGTTCATGAAGTATACGTATCATCATTCATTTTCCAAGTCAAGACCGGCTCTTAAATTAATTGTATGAGAAAGGATTTATAAATTCCTCAACGAATAAATCAAACCTCTCTCCCATTAATTGCCTTTTTGTTATTTCAAAAGTATTTTTCCACCTTCTTATTTTCGCCATGCTTTTTTAATTTTCAATCCAATCAGTCTTTTAATTATCTTTTGTCATTTTTACTCAGTCTTTTGTACTGTTTTGATGTCTTATATTTATTATATGTATGATAGTTTCTCAGGTATATTGGATTTTGGAAATATTTTTCTAGGTCGCTGGAAGAACGACGCAGTGACCATATCCTTCATGTATCAAATTTCCAGCACTTATTTTACATCAACCACTTGCATATGCATGCAATATTTAAAGTTGGTAAGACAATAATATTTTCTCATTGGGAAAATTAATGTCCACGCGTTGAATAATTTGGCTTCTTCAAATTATGACATTACTATTTAATAATGCTCGAAGTAAATGTTAAGGGCTTGAGATAAGAGGAATATATGTTTCGTCACCGTTACTCTTTAATAATGTCAAAACAATCTTTTTTTAGTGAATTTTGTTTCTGGTGGAAGTTCAGTTAATTTGTATCGTATGGCTTGTTTCCTGTTTTTCTTCTATTGGGTTTGGCTCGTACGTAGCAGGTCATGAGCCCCGTGCTTTTTTGCTTTCCGACGAATATGATCTTTCATTCATCAAAAAATCCAAAGAAGAAGAGATTATTTTTACCTCAGCCATGAATGACTTTTTCTCGGCTGCGAAGAGCCCAAGACCTCAAATTTGCAGTTTATAAAATCAACTGAAGAGCTTATTTCAATGTTTATTTGTGCATTAATAGATAAATATATTAGAGTAGGGCAATATTGTGTAATCTTCAATCCCATCATAACACAGAAAAAAAAAGATCAAGTAAAAGTTCAGAGTGCTCAGTTTTTTGCATAACATTTATTTACATTACAAGTTTCTTGAACAAAACAGGCACTTAAACAGGTTTTGACTGTTTGTTTCTGAAGGGCCACACCAGAAGATTAAAAAAACAAATATTAAAGAAGTTTTATTTATTTGACTACTTAAACAACCTGGACATGATCCACATTACTCCCGTTTAATGTTAATTTCAACCTAGGTCACAAGTCACAACTGCTTCGAAGAAAATAATACGAAACTATTTCAAGGAAAGTATACTTTTCCAATTCAACATCTTGGAAAAGTTTTTTTGAAATGAATTTAAATGTGTTGGGAATCCGACTGGTGATGTACTGATAATTGCTCATAGGAGGATAAGCACACTGACACAATATTTAACGTGGTTCGGCAAATCACCTACATCCACGGGAGATGTTAATATTATTAGAGATAGAGAAAGAATTACAAAACAAATCCATGGAGGAGGAGGATCACTTCACTCTACTCTACTCCCAGCTCTCATTGCTGCCCTTGCAACTGCTGCAATGGCTGCTGCCATTGCAGCTCTCTCTTTCTCTCTATCCTCTTCACATGCTCAGCCATTGCAGCTCTCTCTTTCTCTCTATCCTCTTCACATGCTCTCTGCACTCTCACATTTTGCTCTTTTTCTTGGTGCCTATTTATAGGCAAGGATGGTGTCACATCTCCAACTTTTCTTCAACAAAGGTGGCTGCCAACTCCAGCTCTTCTTCAACAAAGGTGGTTGCCAACTCCATCTCTTCTTCAACAATGGTGGCTACCAAAGTCAATGGTTGGTGCCATCCATTTGCTGCACATGCAATGGCAACAAACCTAACAATCACCCCCTTTGCCATTCATGTGGGGCAATTGTCCACTTGCTTCTTCAGCACAAGCTTGCATCTTGCAGCTCTTCCAAGCTTACCATTCCGAGAGCGTTTGTGGACAAGTTTATAGGTACTCGCCCAACCTTTCAATCACCAGAGTCACCAAAGCACACCTTTTCTCACACAAAAGGATCACTACAACCAGATGGTCTGCCACTTCACATATGAAGAGTGTTAACGCTTGTCTCTGGGACACAACATTCCCCTTCGAGCGTATCAACCATGCTCGGTCCGGAATGATTCATCAAGCCTCACACCAAGGCTTACAACACCCCCTCAAACGGATATTCCAAGTGCGACAATCATTATTTGAGTATCTCAATATGATCACTAGCTCACCACTCTTCCAAGAGTCTACTCATCCAGGAGTTGCGCCTGCCCTCTGTTCCACCTTAGGAACCACGCCTTACTTCTCCGTGAGTCTCTCGCTCTTAGTCTCAAGAGTCCAGGTAGGTATCCACCTTTAACCATGGGGACAAACCATTAAGGTTGATCTATATCTGTCTTCATACTCTGAGTATTACAATGCCATCACCGAGCTCACCACCTTGACAAGAGTCAACTTGTTCCCGGAACCTGCGCATGCCCTCTACTCATTCATAACAGTCGCGTCTTAATGCTCCACAAGTTACACACTTATTGTCCAAGGCAAATGTCTTCTAGCTCAATGATCTTTAGCATGGGGGCAATATCTATGAAAGTCAATCCTGCATTTGTCTTCATACTCGTCATAGCCACTTCATTGGCTATCCATCTGTCCACTTATATCTAGCCATCATATCGGCTCTGGGGCGTTTTGAACTGGGCTCATATCGTGGCCCACACACCTTCTCCTCGGGTGTCTCCGCTCATCGTCATGCGGTGGTTTGAAATGGGGCTCCTATCACGGCCCTCACACCTTCTCTAAGATGTCTTCGCCTGTTGTCATAAGGTGGTCTGAACTGGGGCTCCTCTCATGGCCCTCACACCTTCTCTAAGGTGTCTTCGCCTTTCATAGGCAGTGGCATCCTCCTTCAGCTGGGATGCTTCAGTGGCTCCAAGATTCTCTACCACCATGTGGACTTGGGAGAGATTACTGCCACTGATTACATAGAAAGAGAAAGTTCGGTATACTCCTCGCAATCTTCCACCTCGATTTCTATGTTTGGAGCTTCTATATCTTTCTGCTTGACAGCTCCACCTACACCACCTCTCTTTGGTGTCTTCGCCTTTCATAGGCGGTCGCCTTGTATCATAGGCGTTTGCACCCCCTTAATTAGGTGCCTTTGCAACAACTCATCTTTCCATCCTTGCATGCATTGGAAAGGTCCTCGCGTGTTGTCTTCATCAAGAGCACAAGAGACTTCATATTGTACATAGTCTCTGCTCTGAGCTTCATCTGGGAACTCTTCTTCTCCTTGCACCTGTTGTCTCATTACAGTACCTCGTTGGATCCCTCGGGTACTCTTGCACAATCTCCGTGTGCCCTTGTGCAATTTCTGTTCTACAGATTTCTCCCTATTCCTTGCTTATGTTTGACAGCAGCTCATCCTGTCACAACACCTATCCAAGTCAACATAGGGTGCCAATCTTTATCCCCTTGCTGTATTTCTCTTCCATTATCAGGGTCTTCATCAATTCTCTCCTTGAGAAATCACAGTCACCGAATCTAACTTCTTTGGAGAAATCACCACTCCATCAGATCCTTGATCATTCCCCTTGTGCCGTCTTCCTGCTAGTCTTCACCAGTTTCATTACAAATGTTGTAACCCATTTTTGGGTCCCCACATAAAAACTAAAAAAATACAAAAAAAAAAAATACATTATAAAAAAATATAACAGTGAAAAAATGCCAGAGCGCTCTAAAAATGCTCAAAAATTGATTGAGGATGTTCAAAAATATAAAAATTAATTTTTGACAGTATATCATTGACTGATGAGAGCCCCGATGATAAAGAAAATTCAATTTGAGGAAGAAAAATGCAAAATTAGAAGTTTATGGACTCAATTAAATTTTATTGAAGGTTTAATTGAATTTATAGAGGTTTTAATTGCAAAAAAAATTGATTTTGGAGTTAATTTGGGCTTTAATTAGAAGCAATTAATTTTCTAGGGTCAAATTATAATTTTTGGAAGTTAAATTGGTCAAATCAGGGGCTTAATTGCATAAATATTGAAGTTTAATGGCCAATTAGGGACTTAATTGAAGAAATCCGAGACCAGGGACCAAAATGCAAAACGCGCGCAAATGGAGGGCTGAAATTTGAATCTGATGCTTTTGGCGCCGTTTCATTCACTGTTGCAAAAAAAAAAAAAAAAAAAAAAGCCCAAAACGGTGCCGTTTTGACGGCACTGTAGCTCTTCTTCTTCCCCTGGACGCGCGAGGCAGGGGAAGAAGAAGATTTTTTTCTTCCCCTTTTCACCTAATTTCTCACCCGGATTTGGCGCAATAAGACGCCCGCAATCACCCACTTGCCTCCTCCTTTTTATCCACGGATCGATAGTGGAGGGGGCGGCGGCCACCACCATGACGTCTCCCCTGTTTTTTCCTATAAATACAAGGGAGGGCTGCTGAAAAAAAAAAAAGGACAGAAGGGAGACGAACCAAAATAGAAGAGAAGAGAAGGGAGATACAGAGAGAGGAAAGCAGGAGAGAAGGCACAGAAGAGAAAGGAAGAAGCAGAGAACAAAACAGAAAAATACAGAGGAGACAGAGAGAGAACGAAAACCGCCGGCCACCGCGAACCGCCAGCACCGCCACCACCACCCCTGCCGCATCAGCTGCTGCCAGCATCAACACCGTTCCAGGTAACTTTCTCCACTGTCATTTTTTTTTGCTTCGGCTTCGGCTTCTAAAGATTAATTAGCTAGTTACTGTGCTGTGCACAGTAACTGGCTAATTAATTCACGGTTACTGTGTGCACAGTAACCCCGGTTACTATGTGCATAGTAACCAGCCCATGCATTTGGGCCATGTTCGGCCCAGCCCATGCAATTGGGCCTGATCTAGCCCATAAAAAAAAGAAAAAAAGAAAAAATATTATTGTTTTAAAAAATATTTATGATGTTCCCATTTTTTATTTATGTTATTTTTATTAATATCGGGTAGTATTTTTATGTCGTAAAAATACAAATCGGGTATTACAATATCCGGTTTTTGTCACAAACTTCCAAAAAAATACAAAAAAAATTAAAAAAAAACATTTTTGTGCATACAGCCAAGTGTCTCAAATCTAAAAAATCATATCGTATTTTTCATATGTCAAAAAAACAATATTTAGCATGCATTTTTGCTTTAATAACCAGTTTATTAAAGTCAAGAGAATATTGGCCAAAATTTCAAAAACAACAAAAATTTTATTTTGTTTGTCTCTTAGTATCCGGGGTATGACATTACACGTAATGCATATTCTGGATATTTAATTCTTTTTCGGACAATAGAACCCGGGGTATGACATTACATGTAATGCGTATTCCGAACAATAATAAACCACAACACGATCTTATATTTTATCAGACATTAAAACAATGCAGCCTACCTTAGGTAGGGCGTAGTTGGGGTGCTAATACCTTCCCTTTACGCAACCAGTCTCCGTACCCGATCTCTAAAGACCAGTTAAGGTTCCTAGTAACCAGAATACTAGGTGGCGACTCCCAGTCCATATTTTTTCACTTGTAGAGACAAGAATTCCTTGTCTCTCCTTATTTTGCCAGGAATAAATTATTCCGATTTTTCCTTGAGGGTGGACAATCGCCGCGCCGCCGCACACGTGCGACAACAAACTATTACATATACGAAAATAGTATCGTATGGATAATCCTTCCACTAAGCAAGTTCCCAGGAAAGATTGGAGGGGTCACACTGGTCCCGCTTAAAACCCAATCTCCTAGATAGAACTTCTTAGGCCATATCTATCCATCGTACTGTCTCTCCGTATATACAACCATTTGCTAGCTTTGTTGCGGCTTTCCTTTACAAGTGATCTAGAATATACAGGTTTAATACATGATTTCTCAACATCTAGCGAGACTGCTAGTGCTTAGATTTGTCAAGATTGGTCTTCATCAGTTTTCACTCTACACCTCTAATTGTCCACATAACCGGGTGTCCAGAGTGTCCCAATTTTGCCTTCCATCAAGGAAATTAAATTCTTCACTTAACAGTTTGGCACATGTAATTGGGTAAAACATGTGCACCTTCTTCTTCTTCATCTCCATCAACTTCCATCCAGACCTTCAGATGCCTCCTGATCGGGCAATCTCTCTTTAATAATTCATCACTGCCATTTTTGGTCTCGAATCTCAACGATCAGACCATACCATTGCATTCGGAACGATCAAATTAGCTGGAAACAAGTCTTGAATCGTCCAAATCGCATTTCAGATGGCTAAGATTTGATCAAAAAAAATTTGGCCTCATCACCGGCTCAGATTCAATCTTAGATCCGGTTGCACGTAGACTCTGCTACACAGAATCTTGTCCCTCGGCTTGCGGCTCGGATCCACTTCAGCTCGGCTCAACTTGGCTCGGCTCATGGCTGATGACGTGGCAAGTGGGTCCTACAGTTGCTGACGTGTCTGCTGACTGGGCACTGACATGGCATGCCAACTATGGATGCTGACGCCAATATGACGTCATGCTGACGTCATCACTATCCAGGTCAGCCACGTGGGTCGGGTCGGCCCATCCGGGCGAAGAAGACGTGTGTGACGCGAGGCGCAAGTCTGTGCACGTGGCCCGCCACCCCGCCGGCGCGTGCGGCCATGTTCGCCGTTTGATTTCGACGCGGTTTTCACCAGTGGCTTCGTCTCTTCCTCCTCTACACGGTGGTATGGTCAAAACACAATTTTGACAACTTTCATTTTTGAGCAAAAAATCAAACACCACTTAAACCATATGCTCTGATACTAATTGTTGGGAATCCGACCGGTGATGTACTGATAATTGCTCATAGGAGGATAAGCACACTGACACAATATTTAACGTGGTTCGGCAAATCACCTACATCCACGGGAGAGGTTAATATTATTAGAGATAGAGAAAGAATTACAAAACAAATCCATGGAGGAGGAGAATCACTTCACTCTACTCTACTCCCAGCTCTCATTGTTGCCATTGTAGCTCTTTCTTTCTCTCTATTCTCTTCACATGCTCTCTACACTCACATTTTGCTCTCTTTCTTGGTGCCTATTTATAGGCAAGGATGGTGCCACATCTCCAACTTTTCTTCAACAAAGGTGGCTGCCAACTCCATCTCTTCTTCAACAATGGTGGCCACCAAAGTTAATGGTTGGTGCCATCCATTTGCTGCACATGCAATGACAACAAACCTAACAAAATGCTGTAAGTATACTTTTCCAATCAACATCTTGGAAAAGTTTTTGAAATGAATTTAAATGTTGAATACTTTTTCCAATTCAACATATCGTGTCTCATATATCAGCTAGCTAACCCTCTCCGTCTCTACAATCACCCATCTCGCAGACTACCTCGCTCTCTACACATACCAAGACATACATTTGATTCCCTAAAAATCTCAGCTTTCTTTCGTGTCAAGATCAATGGGGTCTCACGGAAAGGCTCGATACTTGACAATAATAGTCCTAATTGTTACCATTATTTTGTTATCATGTTCTAACCTAGCTGTTACAATTACACTTGACAAGAATACTCCCAGGGCTCCTAAGGCCCCATGCAAATATGACCCCAAAGATGGTAAGTGCAAAGTCGGTGAACCAGCTGCAGCAACAAAGTTTGATGGGGGGAGGAGTTAGGAGAGATGGTTTGACCTAATCGTATGATGAATGAGTAATCGTTTATCCTTCTATTAGTTTGAAGGCATAGCTACTTAATTTATCCATGGTAATTATTTGTGTCCTTCGCTGGTTTAGGTTACTTACTAGCTATTGCCATGTTTTCTTTTCCCATGCTTTTTGGCATTTTTTCCTTTAATTATTCACCTTGCTTTGATTTGCCAATGTTATGCTATTAATAAAGTTTCTTCTCTTATCTAAAAGAAAAAAAAGCTAGCTAATTGTGTATTTATAAGGGTTTTTTACTTTTATTTTTTTGAGAAGTCCATATACTTCAATGCATGGTTGGTTATTAATATCCTTGTTTTTACCTCCCCCACATAAAAAGAGGGAGAGAAAAAGATAAAATACAAAAAAATAAAAATTATTGTAACAAAACCAAAAAAATATATCAGTGAAAAAAGTATATTGGAACGCTCAAAAAATAATCAAAGATTGGTTAAGATAAAATAATATATAAAGATGGAAATTTACCTGTATATTTTCAATTGATGAAAGCTCTATAAATAAAGAAAATTCAATTTGAGAAAGAAAAATTTAAAATTGGATATTTAAAGACTCAATTAGATTGTTTTGAAGGTTTCATTGAATTTATGGAGGGTTTAATTGTAAGAAAAAATAATTTTTAAGGCAATTTAAACTTTAATTGAAAAAAATTAAAGTTTAAAGGTTAAATTATAATTTATAAAAGTTAATTTGATAAAATCAACTTAATTGTATAAATATTAAAGTTGCATAGTTTGGATCTCTCATTTAATGACCTTGAAGGTGAGGTGCCTATGCACGGTGTCTTTGAGAATACAAGTGCGGTTTCAATTGCAGGGAAGAAGAATCTTTGTGGAGGAATACTTCAGTTGAATCTGCCCACTTGCAGATCCAAGTCAACAAAGCTGGCATTGATAGTCGCTATTCCTTGTGGCTTTATTGGATTAATCTTCGTCGCATCTTTTTTATTTTTGTGCTGCTTGAAAAAATCGTTGAGAAAAACAAAAAACGAGTTGTCATGTGAAATGGCATTCCGAACAGTGGCTTACAAAGACCTCCTTCAAGCAACTAATGGATTCTCTTCTGGCAATTTAGCTGGTGCTGGTAGTTTTGGGTCTCTGTATAAAGGAGTACTTGCATTTGATGGAGTGATTGTTACGGTGAAAGTATTCAACTTGCTACGCGAAGGAGCTTCCAAAAGCTTCATGAGAGAATGTGCAGCCTTGTTAAACATCAGGCACCGGAATCTTGTCAAAGTATTATATGCATATGCTGGCGTTGATATTCAAGGTGATGATTTTAAAGCTCTCGTTTATGAGTTCATGATCAATGGAAGTCTAGAAGAATGGTTGCATCCAAACCAAACATTGGATCAGGAAGTGGATGGGCCAAGAAATCTTAATCTCATTCAGAGGTTAAACATTGCAATTGATGTGGCTAATGCGCTCGACTATTTGCACAACCAATGCAAAATGCCTATTGTTCATTGTGATCTTAAGCCAAGTAATGTTCTCCTCGATGGAGATATGACTGCTCATGTTGGGGACTTTGGATATGTATATATGAAAATCTTAATCACCGATTGAATATGAGTTCATGTTGGAATTTTGCCAATTATGTGGCTGTCATTGTCAAAAAAGATGACTGCCATTATCAAAGATGGAGGTTACAATGGTGGTTTGTTGATGGCAGCCACCAACCATTGACTAATGTCAAAATTTGACAGCCACCATTGTTGACAAAAGATCAAAAGAAGCTACCATGAATGCCTATAAATAGAGGCATATATTAGAGAGTAAAATGAGAGAGTTGAGTGAGAGAGATTAGAGCCAAAGATGTGAAAAATATAGGAGAAAGTGGGTTGCCATTGCAGCACAAAGAAGAGAGAAATAAAATGAGGTTGAGAGTTGCTAAAGAGGGAATAATTCCTCCTCCTTTATTGTTATAAATCATGTTCTCTCTCTATATAATCAAATGGCTTCTCCCGTGTATGTAGGTGATTTGCCGAACCACGTTAAATATTGTGTCAGTGAGCTTAGCCTCCTATAAGCAAATTTCAGTACATCACCGGTCAGAATTCCCTACCGTTCATAGAGTCTGTACAAGTTGCCATTTCAAAGCAGAAGTTTTAGAATTTATATAAAATCATTCAAATAGCCTCATCTAATATAGCCTAAGTTTTCTATGACAACCTCTCATCTCAAATCAAGTAGTTCAAATAACATCAGTATCTTCCTTCTTTTCAAGAAGTTTTAGATTCGAACATCTCTGTAGCTAAAAATATAATTCTCTTATCAAAAGCCCTTAACATTTACAAAATAATAATAAAAAAAATCCTCCAACTATAATTAAGATTAAAAATATTACATAAATATAAAATTAAAATTAAAAACCTAGCTAATACTAGTTAATAAGAAAAGTAAATAAAATCAAACCAAGTCTGCTGATACATGAAAAAACTAACTAACTAACTAACTATATATATATATATATATACACATTATTATATATATATATATCCCTACATATTTCAATTAATATCGTAGATATTTATATTTAATCTTATAAATTGCGGGGTCGAACTTACTTTTCCACTAAATGTTTGCTCATGAACCAGTACAATTAGTCCCCTCCATTGTCATTCTTCGAACGAGACTAAATATTCATCGGCGCAGACAACTTTGAATATTGCATGCATATATGCAAGTGGTTGATGTAACTTAAGTGTTGGAAATTTGATACATTAAAAGGATAATATTCCAGGACAAGGATGTGAAATACACTTTTTTTTATAAGATATATAATATAAACTCATATCATAAATTTAAATTATAAAATCATAAAATTATAAGTAAAATATTTTAATTAATTATATATTGATAATTCTAATCAAGTAGTAAATAATAATATATCATAATTAAAATAAAAGTGAAATAAATAATAGAAACTTAAATACTTTAAAATATATAGGTTAAATAATTTTTTTTATATAATTTAAATAAATTAAAAATACAATACAAATTTTTATATTTAAATAAATTAACAAGTTTGTAAAATTTCAAAGGATTTTGGCTAATATTTAAAAAATATTTTTGGTAAAAAGATATCATTCACTTTTAATATAAGGATAAAAAACCTAAAAGGGGTTAATATCCAAGATATTATTAGGGATACTAAATATTATTTACTTTTAATTTAAGGATAAAAAACCTAAAATGGGTTAACATCCACAATATTATTAGGGATAACAATTTTATTTAAAGGTCATCAGTAAAGACATAGCGTTGTGCCTCTTCTCTTCAAAGAGTTCTTGACCTAGAAAATTAGAATTTGTTCATCGTAGCAGACCCTTCATAGTTAAGTCGGTAGAGATGGACATTATCAGACTATGGCAAACAAATACAACATAATGCAACTTACCTTATATAAGGTGTATTAGGGATGCTAATACATTGTCTTTACAGAACCAATCTCTTGTCCAAAATCTCTAAAGAACTAGTTATGGTTTTTAGTATATGTAATATTAGGTGGCGACTCCTTAATAACACCAAAGACCATTCCAAAAGACACCACCTGGGAATTGTTGCTATAATGTCGTTCCCTTACAAGGAGGGTACAACACTCTAATCTCAAACCCTTAACATTTACTTCTATGAATAAAGATCCTCCCATAAAGTGTGTTGATGTATTGACTTTTTTCATAAGGAGTATTATTGTTAGGTATTGATTATTTCCATGAGACCCCATTGTTAAGAAAATAATCAAGGTAAATATTATTGATTATTTTCTAATCAATAAAAGAAAGAGATCAAGGAATTGAACAACTGTCGCACGTGTGCAACGTCGCGGCGAAAATAAAGTGTTTCTATTTTATTAGAAAAAAATGTAAATCTATTTCTATGTGGTAGATATTGGGAAGACAAGAAATTCTTGTCGTTCATTGGTAGAAAAATGGAATGGGAGTCGCCACCTAGTATTTTGGTCACTAGGAACCCTAACTGGTCTCAAAGATCGGATACGGGGACTGGTTGCGTAAAGGGAAGGTATTAGCACCCCAAATACGCCTTACCTAAGGTAAGCTGCATCATTTGATTATCTGATAAAAATTAAGGTGTTGTTGTACTTCTAGTTATTGGTCTGTCCATGGTTCAAGAAAAATCCTCCTCGGTAAGGAGGTCTTTATCTTATCGGGTAAAATCCTAACCATTCTAACGTCTATACAAAAAATTTATTTTTTATATTAGGAATAGGGAGGCTATTATTTTTTTTGATCTTTTTGGCTATTTATTTTTGTGGAGACCCGAAAATGGGTTACAACAGATGCCCCCTCTTTATAATGCTTACGGAGCAGGGGTTTTGCGCAGTAAGTTTTATAAAGATAAACCAAACTGAACCCCCGAAACTGATCTGGTTGAAACTATGATCAAAATTTAGTCCATCTGAGATCCCTTCTGGCGATTTCTTTTAACTTGGAATCCCATCTGGCGACCTCCTTTGACCAATATCGAAATACGAGATCCCTTCTGGCGATCTCAAACAACTTGGAATCCCATCTGGCGATTCCTTATTACCAACATGAAATATGAGGTCCCATCTGGCGACCTCCAAATAGCAAAATACGAGATCCCTTCTAGCGATCTCCTTTAATCAATTTGGAATCCCATCTGGCGATTCCTTTTAACCAACATGAAATATGAGGTCCCATCTGGCGACCTTCAAAATAGCGAATACGAGATCCCTTCTGGTGATCTCAAACAACTTGGAATCCCATCTGGCGATTCCATATTACCCACATGAAATATGAGGTCCCATCTGGCGACCTCCAAATAGCAAAATACGAGATCCCTTCTGGTGATCTCCTTTAATCAATTTGGAATCCCATCTGGCGATTCCTTTTAACCAACATGAAATATGAGGTCCCATCTAGCGACCTTCAAAATAGCGAAAACGAGATCCCTTCTAGCGATCTCAAACAACTTGGAATCCCATCTGGGGATTCCTTATAACAAACATGAACTATGAGGTCCCATCTGGCGACGTCCAAAATAGCGAAATACGAGATCCCTTCTGGCGATCTCAAACAACTTGGAATCCCATTTGGCGATTCCTTATTACCAAAGTTGATATCGATGTCGTTCTTCGTGATGGCAAGGTTCAAAATTTTCATTCTCACTTTTCTCTCTAAATGCCCTAATAATTTCTTCTTGTTGTTCCAGAATCAAAACTATGATTCTTTGCTATCATCAACTCAACGATTCTTTCTTCATCCAAAATTTTGTTGGATTACATTAAGGATTCCTCCTGTAAGAAATCAAAAAATAATGCAATGATTTATGATTATATGCCATGCATGCATTCGTACCTGGTTTTGAAACATAGGCCCCCGTCCTTTTCTTCTAGTTCATGAGACTCCACTTAACATGAGCTTGCTTTTGAAGTTGTATGCTGGATTCATCTCTCGTGTTGCCTTTTCTCAAAATGTATGACTTGTTATTGCCTTTTTGTCATGCTTTTGTCAAATGCTTTAGCTTAGTTTTAAAATCTATAGGCTTCCGTAAAACTTTTCATAAAAAAAAAACATCCTGTATTGCCCCCAGTGTAGGGATGTGATCCTAGTTTGAGCTTTTATATAGACAAGAAATTCGTTCAGCCGATCCTGAACTTTTTAATGAGTAATGAGATAACACCAAGACATGCACTGTTGGGATTAATGCAAAAATGATTGTTGTGAGATCCATGCAAAAAGAAAGAAGTCAATGGCCAAACTTTACTTTATTGATTCAGGAGCCTACATCAAGCATAATATCTTTTTACAGAGTCAGAATTCACAGGTCGAGCTAGGTCTTCTCCATCCATTCTAGCTAACTTCAGCGCTCCTCCTGTGAATGCCTTCGTTACTACATAAGGACCCTCGTAATTTGGTGCCCATTTGCTTTGATCGTCTCCGGGTAACGACAATATTTTCTTTAATACTAGATCCCCTTCTCGAAATAACCGCGGTCTAACCTTCTTATCATATGCCTTGGCCATTCGTTTCTGGTAAAGTTGGTGATGACATATCGCGGCCATCCTCTTTTCACTGATCAGGTTCAGTTGCTCGTGTCTCACTTTGGCCCAGTCGGCTTCTTCTAATTCGGAATCCATCAATACTCTTAACGATTGGATTTCTACTTCCAAAGGCATCACTGCCTCCATGCCATACACAAGAGAATATGGGGTAGCCCCTATCAAAGTTCGAACTGCGGTGCGATATGCATGAAGGGAAAATGGCAGCATCTCATGCCAATCCTTATAGGTGACTACCATCTTCTGGATAATCTTTTTGACATTCTTGTTAGCAGCTTCTACCGCACCATTCATCTTTGGTCTATATGGCGAAGAATTGGAATGTTTGATCTTCCATTTAGTGCAGAGCTCTATTATCATCTTGCCGTTGAAATTTTGGGCATTATCAGTTATAATCTTTTCTGGTGGACCATACCGACATATCAAATCTCTCTCAATAAATCTCTTCACCACTTTTTGCGTCACATGAGCAAATGACCCGGCTTCTACCTATTTTGTGAAGTAGTCAATAGCCACGAGAATAAACCTATGACCATTGCTGGCTTTTGGGTTTACAGGTCCAATCACATCAATTCCCCACATCGTGAAGGGCCATGGAGATGTCAAGTTAAACAGAGGAGCTGGTGGCATATTGACCTTGTCACTGTAAATTTGACATTTGTGACATTTTCTGACATAGTCGATACAGTCTTTTGCTAGTGTCATCCAAAAATAACCAACCCTTTGGATTTTCCTTGCCATCATATGCCCGCTAGCATAGGTTGAACAAATCCCCTCATGGACCTCTCGTAATGCCTTTCTAGCATCTGCCTCATTCAAACACCTTAGTAGGGTTCCATCAAATGATCGTTTATATAAGATCTCACCATCTAAATAGAAGTCTATAGCCAACCTTCTCAAGGTTTTCTTATCCGTTTTAGAAGCTCCCACCGGATATTCCTGATTTTGCACAAGATTCTTGATATCGTAATACCAAGGTTGTCCGTCCATCTCTCCTTCAACTAAGCAACAGTGAGCTGGATCATTTCTGATATCAATGCGTACCGGTTGTACCTTGCACTTGAGATCAATGGTAGTCATAGCAGCTAGCGTGGCCAAAGCATCCGCAAAGTGGTTCCCCTCCCTTTCGAGATGGGTGAATCTAATTTCTTCAAATTCCTTTGCTAGTGTGGATAGGTATTCCTGGTACGGCCTCAACTTTTCCTCTTTGGTTTGCCATTCCCCTTTAACCTGGCAGATAATCAACATTGAATCCCCATATACATCTATCTTCTTTATCTTCAACTCCAATGCTGCTTCTAAACCAAGGATCCACTTTTGAAATCAACCAAGTGGTATAGTATAACATGTAATGTCGCAACCTCTTTGCCGCCCACACCAACGCACAACAAAGCCTTTCTATTTCAGTGTATCTAGACTCACATTCAGTGAATTTCTTACTTAAGTAATAAATAGCTCTTTCCTTCCTTCCGGTTTCATCATGCTGACCCAATACACATCCCATGGCTGCTTCAGTTACTGTTAGATATAATACTAGAGGTTTTCCTGATACAGGAGGAACTAGTAAAGGCGGATTTTGTAAATAATGCTTGATTTTATTGAATGCCTCCTCACACTCCTCATTCCAGGTTCCAGGATTCATTTTCCTTAGTAGTCGGAATATAGGCTCGCATGTTGTTGTTAGCTGAGCTATAAACTGAGCAATATAGTTCAACCTTCCCAAGAATCCTCTTACTTCTTTCTCCATCGTTGGGGACGACATAGCCTGAATGGCCCTTACTTTATCCGGATCCACCTCTATACCTCTATCACTTACCACAAATCCTAACAGCTTACCCGATTTAACTCCGAACGAACATTTTGCAGGATTAAGCCTTAGTTCATACTTCCTCAACCTCTCAAATAACTTCCTCAAAACTTCCACATGATCCTCTCCCTTTTTAGACTTGGCAATCATATCATCTACATACACCTTGATTTCTTTGTGCATCATGTTGTGGAATAGAGTCACCATTGCTCTTTGATACGTTGCGCCGACGTTCTTCAACCCAAATGGCATGACCTTGTAGCAGTAGGTCCCCCAAGGTGTGACAAAAGTTGTTTTCGCTTTATCCTCTGGAGCCATTTTTATCTGGTTGTATCCTGAAAAACCATCCATAAAGGAATAAGTGGAACTTCGTGCAACATTATCCACTAAAATATCTATGTGTGGTAGAGGAAAATCATCCTTGGGGCTAGCTTTATTCAAATTTCGAAAATCCACACAAACTCTAATCTTCCCTTCCTTCTTAGGCACCACAACAGTGTTAGATACCCATTGTGGATATCTAACTACTTCTAGAAAGCCAGCATCCCATTGCTTCTCGAGTTCTGCCTTGACCTTGATCCAGACGTCTGGGTGGGCCCTCCTCAGTTTCTGCTTGACTGGCTTATAACCTTCTTCCAACGGTATCTTATGTTCTACAATACTTGTATCCAAACCGGGCATATCTTCATAGGACCAAGCGAAGACATCTGAATATTCTTGTAACAGGGTGATCATTTTTACCCTTTGTTTAGAAGTAATTAAGGTACCTATTTTTAACTCTTTCTTGAGCTGACTGCTGCCCACGTTGATGGTTTCGAGTTCCTCAGCGGCAGGCTTCCAAGTCTGTTCCTGTTGTTCTACTAACCTGGTGAATTCACTGATATTGCTTTCATCCCACTCTTCTTCTTCCATAGCTATTACATGCTCGTTCAAGTTTGGCCATTTATTCTTGATGCTAAATGTATGTGATGTTGTAGGAGATCCACTTTCAGGATTCCTGAAAGCGGGAAGTGCTTGGTGTAAATGTATATAAAACAAATTTTTTTTTTAAAAGTGCATGATCTCATCATTTATTCAAAGAAAAAGGTGGGCTCCATGACAAACATAGAATCTAGCTGACATCATGAGCCTTGATTGTCAACTAGAGAAAACATAAGCAATGACAAAAACATGTTAAGGCAAACAAAGTTGGTTTACATTTTGAAAACCACTAGAGCTTCTTGGGTCACCCAGTTCTGAAACTTCTCGCCCTGAGCCAACTTGCGCACAAAGGTCTTGGCGGAGACTTCTTCTAATGTATGGATCGTCAGTTGTGGCAGCGCTTCATCTTCTTTTCCCGCTACTGCTTTCACGTCACCTCCTTCCTTCTCCTTTTCCTCCAAGGTGTTTATGCTCATATTTGCCAGTTCTAGACCCAGGTTTTCAGCTCCCTTATCATGTTGCACTATGTATACAGCTCTTGGGAATGATACGCTAAGGGGAGGGATTTCTAGCTGTTCTTCTTCAAGATCTCTTCCTTTAATTCTAGCCATCCTTCCTGCCCTTCTCCGATCAGCAACCCAACAATAATCCTCTTGGTTAGGTTGATATCCTAGCCCAAATCTTTGATAAGCTTTTCTCTTTCTTGTCGGATTAACCCTTTCTGGTATCCCGCAATTGAGGTTATATTGAAGTGGGATCCCATGGTCCAAGAAAAATAGACTTGCCATCCTTGCTGCTTCTGAGATCCTTGGCCTTCTCAGTACTGTGTTCTCCGGCACCCAGTCGGTGTTCACGATCTCAAAAGCATGGATATTGTTATCCTTGCAATCATCCACTTCGATAAAAGGCACAACCACATTCTTTATCATGGATACTGTCTCCTCGGCCTTGACAGTTACCAACATCCCATTCATGATGTACTTCAGGCATTGGTGCAATGACGAAGCTACCGCCCCCGCTGGATGAATCCAAGGTCTTCCCAACAACATGCTATAGGAAGGGTGGATATCCATAACATGAAGTGTCACTAGGAACATTTGCGGTCCCACATAAAGCTCCACTTCTAAAGTCCCAATTATCGGCCTAGGTGAGCCATCATACGCTCTGGCCATCATAGTACTCGGCTTCATATGAGATTCATCGATCGACATTTCCTCTAGAATGTGCTTTGGCAACATGTTAAGGGCCGAACCATTATCAACGAGTACTTTCCCTATGAGACAGTCTTTGCACCTAACTGTAATGTATAGGGGCTTGTTATGTCCGGTCCCTCAGCATCAAGCTCATCAGCCGTGAAGTAGAGGTAATTGGTTGCATGGATCCTCCCCACTAGATGCTCCATGGTTTTATGTTCAATGTCTTGGGGGTACATATGCCTCATTCAGTACCTTTTGCAAAGCATTTCGATGTGGCTCGGAGCTGAGTATCAAGGACATAAGGGAGATCCTAGCTGGAGTCTTTTTTAGTTGATCCACTATGCAGTAATCACTATGCTTGATCAACTTCAAAAACTCATTTGATTCCTCTTCCATTACCGGCTTATTAACTTCTGATGCTTTGTCCAGATCTACCACTTCTTTACCCTTTTCCTTCCTCCACTCTTTAGGCGTAAAGCAACGACCACTCCTGGTCAAACCACTTATCTCAGTCTGGAACAAAGGAAGAGGAACTCGAACGTTGGAGGCATACCCATAATTATACGGCATGGCATTGTGATTCTCCTTTGTGCAGGACGGTTTAACCAAGATCAGCCTTGGGGGCCCATTAGCAGTCTGTTGGACCCTGCATACTCCTGCCATCTCATCTTGACTTTCCATCATACTCACCTCACACCGGCTCTCCATGGGTTCAATCCTCAATTGTCCCATTCTCAACATTTTTGCGATCTTTTCGCAAAACTCGGTGCAATCCTTAATATGGTGTCCACCTCTTCTGTGGCTTTCCCCATTTGCCTCTAGAAATCCTGATTGTACTAACATGTCGTACAATCTTTTCATAGGCACCTTCAACACCTTGCATTGATTTTCCACTTCGATCATGTTTATTCCACTACTATTTGGGGCATGCTTGGGCAATGGGTTTGAATTAACGTTGGGCTTGTCTTTAAATGATACCCATCCCATTTTAATAAGCTCCAATAACCTCTTCTTGAAAGCGTAACAGGTTTCAATCCCATGCCCGGGATTACCCCCATGATATTCGCAAGTCAAATCGGGCTTGTACCAAATTGGGAATGGTGGTTGTAGTGGTAGTGTAGGGATGAGAGCGATTTGTCCAATGCTCAACAGCTTGGAGTACATGTCCTTCAAAGGCATGGGTAACGGTGGCAGTTGTTCTGAAGTATATCTTGTATGGGGTCTTTGGTAGTTTGGCTGGTTATTTGTTCGATTAGGGGAAAAAGGTTGGTTAAAGTTTATGCGTGAGAATTGAGGGGTAGGTATTTGTGGATCATGGAAATTTACTTTTTTGCCTTTGTACCCGCCTTCCAAATTGTTAACGTCACCTTCTCTTTTCCTTCCAATAAAACCTTTCTTCTCTAAAGGCTCCGCTATGCGCCCAACTTTAATTCCTTGCTCTATTCTTTCTGCCACACGTACAACATCATAGAAATGTTGAGATGAGCTACCCATTAAATGCTCATAGTAGGGTGCCTTGAATGTATTGGCGAACAAAGTCACCATCTCCGTTTCTATCAAAGGGGGTTGCACATGCGTGGCCTCGTCCCTCCATCTTTGCGCATAAGCCCTTACTGACTCTTGGCTTCTCTTTTCCATTGACATAAGGCTTGTTTGATCTGGAGCAATTTCCAAATTGAACTTGTATTGCTTAAGGAAAGCCTCCACTAAATCCTTCCATTTCTTAATCTTGGCATTATCCAGCCTCATGTACCAACTTAGCGCAGACCCCGATAGACTGTCTTGGAAAAATTAGATCAGTAACTTATCGTCATGAATCACCTTAGCCATCTTATTGCAATAAGATCGAAGGTGAGTGTTTGGGCATTCCAACCTAGTGTACCTTATAAACTCCGGTATCCTAAAATCCTTTGGTACCGTGATGTTTGGTACCAAGCATATTTCAGACGCTCGCATGGGGTCAAACCAGTCATTTCCCTCGACTGCTCTTAACCTTTCTTCCAAAGCTGATATCTTGTCATTGTTCATAAAACCAGTGGACCTATTATTGGAAGGCCCATCTGCTGTTAAATCTATAGTGATGTGAGCTTGAGAGGGCTGAATGGGAATGGTAGGTGCAAAGTGCTGCTCCGTCACTGAATCTGCCCCCAAGTTCTGAGATACCCCCGGGGCATGAGCTGGCGGTGCTCCTATAAGTGGTTGAGTAGACGTTCCCTCCCCGTTCTTGGCTCTTAAAAGTTGCTCAAGCAGATTGGTCATTCGGGAAACTTCATTCCTGACGGATTCCAATTCACTTTGGTAGCGGGATTCTAGGATGGCCCTCTCTTCATTCTCCATTCTTGATCTTAGCCTAGTGTAGTGGACTTTGGAAGGGGGACCTATGTTTCAGGATCTGGCGTGCATATGATAAATTAAAAATAGAATGCGTGATGAAATGTGATGCACATGTAATGTGTGTGTGTGTATATATATATATATATATATATTTTATGAGCTGATTCATGACTTTCGTAATCCTTTAGGCAAGATTTCTGAGTTGACCCGATTACCATAAAGGAGGGTTTGCCAAGCTCTTATCATAGTGGCTTACCAAAACTCATTAAGAAGAGAAATACGTCACGGACTTCTTATAAATAAAGAGAAAGCGACTCATACAAAAAAAATGATAAAGGAAAAGAGATTCTTATACATTGCTACCTCTAAAAGGCATTTCCCTTATTAGCTAAATCCCCAATAAAACAGGCCATGGCCCCCATGTATTCTCGATACTTTGAAGCGTCATTTCTAACTTGGGTGGCTTGCTGTTGCAACCTTTCCGCATAAGGGCTACTTGCTCAACCTGTTTTGACATATGTCTTATCCTATCATGGAGTACGGTGTTATCCGTGATTATCATTTCATTGCTGGCTCCTAAGGCTTTGTTACTCCTTTCCAACACCCGGACCATATCTTCTGACCGTGCCAACTTATCTTTTATCCTCTGTAGTTCTTTCTTTTCGATATCCAGCTCGGCTATTTTGGAATTGATTTGAACTGCAAAGCTGTCCATGTAGTTTTGGCATTCTTGACGCTCTTGCTTAGCCTTGCTCAGCTCTTCTTCCATCTCGAAGTAGTGGCTTCTTAACTCCCTTAACTCTTCTTCTCGTACCTCGATCTCTGATTGTAAAGCCCTCATCCTTCCTTTCGAAGACTCAGCTCTCTTCTGGTAATCTCTCATGTCAGACTCAGCGGCCCTTCTCGCACTTCTCTCTTCCTCTAGTTGCACCATGTATTGAGCTCTGACCTTCCTTTCTTCTTCTATGTCGAGCTGGGCTAGACGATTCTTCTCCTTTTCATCTTCTACTTTCTTCAAAAGAAGATTCCTTCCCTTCTTCAAAGAATCCATCACCTCCTTATCGATATTCATCTTGCCTTTTGTTGATCTCTTAGCTTTAGCCAACTCCTTTTCCGTGAGCCCATTCTTCTCAACCAGCTCATCGTATTTGGCTATTCGATTCCTTAACTCAACCTGGACCCCCGTTGTTATCTCTTCAGCTTCCTCGACCCTTTTCTGCCATTCCTTTAGAGACATTAACTGCTTCTCTTGTTTTTCTAACCGCTGATTCAAGAAAACCCTCATCGTATTTTCTTCCTCTAGCTGGTTCTTTAATAGTTGTTGCCCCTTACTTTTGCTGAGATCTATTCTACACTACTCTAGCTGCTTTCTTAGATCTTCCTCATCATCCATTCTTTTTCTTTTCTGTGGTTCTATCGTTGCTTCCGACTGTTCTTGTGTAGAGAGACCCTTTACTTCAGAAAAATCTTCATTCCTCCAAACTGTATAATTCTGGCTGAATGAGGTTTCAGAACTGCTTCCTTCTTCCCTTTTCACCTTCAAAGGTCTTTCCCAATCCTATCGAATAAGCTCCATTTCTTTGATAAATGGTTGGTGCTTGAATAAACGGATGAAATCAGCTAAACCCAAGGTTCTTGGTGTATATTGCATTCCGCCTAACTGCCTTGTTACGAGGGCGGGCGCATAGCTGATGTAACCGGTTACACCAATCAAAGGAACCCATATCTTGCTTCCACAACTCATTGTGCAAATAGCGTTGTTCATCCATGGCGCTTTCCACTTGAAGTTGCTCCTTGGCAATGCTGTATACTTATCCCTCCATGTCTTTTCATCCTAATTCTTCCAAGTCTCGTCTATGGTAATCTTTAACGGCCCCAAGTCAAACCACCAAAAGTTGTTGAAGATGTCTCTTGGTGTTTCGATATGGCTGATTATCCATAAGTACAACATAGGGATGCAGCATCTCATAGCTCCTTTTCCACGCGTTCGACAGTGATTGAGAGATAACATGGTTTCCCCCAAGATGGCCGAGGAAGGATTAATCCGGTCATGCTCATATTCGACGAAGACACTTGCTGCTTCTAAACTGATGACCCCAGTTTCAGAAGGGAACAATACTAGTCCAAAGATGGCGAAGGCCACCAACCTATATCGTTCATCTCCCAACTTGCCTTCTTCGGCATTTTTCTTCATACGGGCTTCAATGACCTTCCATTTAAAACCCCCTTCGGTGACTCTACATTGTCTGATCTTTCCTAAGCCTAATAAACTGACTACCTCTGAAGCTGTGTCCTCAAATCTGCATCGGTGGTAGATTCTGTGGCTGTCATTTGGAAAATCCAGAATTCTCTCATACTCTTCCAAGGTTGGTGTCATATCGATGTTTCCAAAGGTAAAACACCGATAACTGGGATCCCAAAAACTCAGAAGGGCTTTGATCACCGCTGCTTGTACAGGCAACCTCATTATTTGTGCAATTCTCCCATATCGCCTTTCAAATAGAGTCTTGTCAACATATTCCATTATAGACAATAACTTCCCTAAGTCGTTTACCATGTGATTTACCTTGGTAATGCATGGTAACCCACCAGCATCGATTCTTGGGCATTTTCCTTCGGCTATCTGAGCCAACTCAGATTCTTGTCCAAATTCTTGGAAAGAGAGGTACTTAGTCATGATTTCAGCTCAAAACCTGGGTTGATGAATTTAACATTATTAATCATGATGCGAATGAAAACAAGATACATATCCTAAGGACAAGCTCTATTTATTAAGTGAGAGTGGGTAGTTTTTCTATCTGGTCTTGAAGGGTCTCATATCTGCCCAGTGACGTTCCTCGTAAAGACAGTATGGGGGCGTTGCAAGGAACAGTTAAGACACGTATGCCCACCATTACCAAGCAGGCACTCAGATATGAGTTGGGTATTTCACGCATTTAAACCCTAACCAATAGTCTTAGGGTAAATCGCTAGTTCCCCACTTAACTTAAAGCTTGTGTGTGCTTTTCAAAATTAAAGCAAGTGATGCATGAGACAATTATATACAATGCATGAATAGATGTGCGTAAAAGTATAAACAAATACGAAAATAAATAAAAGAAAGGCATATAAAAAAAATAAGCACAAGAAAACACAAATAAATAAGACAAAAACAAAGCTTAGTCTACAAGTTCCCCAGTGGAGTCGCCATTCTGTCGCACGTGTGCGACATCGCGGTGAAAATAAAGTGTTTCCATTTTATTAGAAAAAAATGTAAATCTATTTCTATGTGGCAGATATTGGGAAGACAAGAAATTCTTGTCGTTCATTGGTAGAAAAATGGAATGGGAGTCGCCACCTAGTATTTTGGTCACTAGGAACCCTAACTGGTCTCAAAGATCGGGTACGGGGACTGGTTGCGTAAAGGGAAGGTATTAGCACCCCAAATACGCCTTACTTAAGGTAAGCTGCATCATTTGATTGTCTGATAAAAATTAAGGTGTTGCTGTACTTCTAGTTATTGGTCTGTCCATGGTTCAAGAAAAATCCTCCTCGGTAAGGAGGTCTTTATCTTATCGGGTAAAATCCTAACCATTCTAACGTCTATACAAAAAATTTATTTTTTATATTAGGAATACGTTTCACGTATAAATTCATAATCCCAAAATTACAAGAAAACAAAATAATTTTTTTGTTGTTTTTGAAATATTGGCCTAGTTCTCATGACTTCAATAAACTGGTTATTAAAGCCAAAAAATGCATATTAATATATATATTGTTTTCGAAATTCCCTTTGTTGTATGAAACTATGATGCGATGATTTTTCTTTATTTTGAGAGACTAGGCCGTATGCATTAAAACAAAAACATATTTTTGTTTATGTATTTTTTTTTAATGAAAACCAGGTATTTTAATACTGGTTTTGTATCTTTACGGTATAAAAATACAACCCAATATTAATCCACTTTAATAAAAATATGCAGGAAAATCAACAATATTTTTTTAGAATTTTTCAGAATATTTTTTTTTTGGAAGCAAAAACATTTTTTATTTTTAAAATCTCTGATGCTTTGATGAAAATCGGGTATTTTAATACTGGTTTTGTATCTTTACGGTATAAAAATACAAACCAACATTAAGCCATTTTGACCAAAATATGCAGGAAAATCAACAATATTTTTTAGAATTTTTCAGAATATTTTTTTGGAAGCAAAAACATTTTTTATGTTTAAAATTTATGATGTTTTGACGAAAATCGAGTATTTTAATACTGGTTTTGTATCTTTACGGTATAAAAATAGAAACCAACATTAAGCCATTTTGACCAAACTATGCAGGAAAATCAACAATATTTTGCAAAGCTTTTTCAAAATATATATTTTTTATTTTATAATATACATACACACATATATCATATAATATATTATAATTTATAATATATAATATATTATATTATGTGGGCTGGGCCGGCCCAAGTAAATGGGCCAGACTCAGCCCAAAAAAAAACATTGGCCCGATCTCGGCCCAACAACTGTCCTTCCTTGGTCTGGGTCGAACCCGGCCCAGACCGCCGGGTCGGGCTAGAATTCTGGGCCAGAAACCATCTGGCCCAGAGCAGAAGAAAACTAATTACGCTGGGCTAGCATCAGCCTGGCCCAACGATGAAAACTGAACGGGGGGGGAATTATTTTTCCCCTCCCCGCCTCCTGCATGCAGAACGATTCTGCATGCAGGAGGAAAATTTACGCAGTTAAAAAGAATGCAGGGGGAGGAAGCGTACCTAGCGCGGCGGAGACGATGGCTTGCTGGCGGTGCTCACTGATGGCGCTGCGGTGGAGGTCGGTGGCTCCCAACGGTGGCGCTGCTGTTCCAAGTGGTTCGGTACGCTCCCTCCGCTCCCTCCCTTTTCTTTGTTTTTCAGTTCCTTTTTCCTTTTGTTTTCAGTTAGTTTCGATGTTTCTTTCTTCCTTTCACCCTTTTTTTGTTCGTCTCTCTCTAACTTCTCTCCTTCATTCTCTTTCTCTCTCTTCCTCTCGGGTCTCTCTCCTTTCTTTTTTTCGGCCCTTTTTCCTTCGGTTTTTTTTTTCTATTTATAGGAGAGAAAAGGTGCTGGGACCATTGTTAGTGTGCCTGGGAGCGGGTTTCGCGGGTGGCTGGTCGGCCACCACCCGCGACAGCAAAGCGCCGCTCCCTTGCTTTCGGCAGGGCGAGCGGCCGGTCGGCCAGTAGCTTCGGTTGGTGGTCCAGAGCATAGGGCTTCGGTTTGGTGGGCGCGAGGAGAGAGAGTGGCAGGTTTAAGGAAAAATGGGAACAGGTTTAAACCATTTCTCCCTTCCTGTTGCAGGTTCGGGGGAGGGGAAGAAGAAATGGGAACAGTGCCGTTCAAAACGGCACCGTTCGGTCTTTTTTTTTTTTATGTATGAAACGACGTCGTTTTGGAGAAAACGCGCCGTTTCATTTAAAAATAGCGCCAGAACGCACCAAATTTCAAATCAGCCCTCAATTATCTTTTGTTCATTTCAATTGCGTCCCTGCCAATTTCGGTCCCCGCCCCTTTAGTTGGCCGCGTTTTTCACTCTGGTCCTTGGCCTCTGATTTATGCAATTGAGCCCTTAATTGATCAATAAACTTCCAATTTCTTCAATTAAGCCCCTGAATCAATTCAATACAGCCCCCTCTATCTTCGCGCCTTTTCCAAATTGGTCCCTGGTTTTGGATTTTCACAATTAAGCCCCTAATTGGCCATTAAACTTCATTTTTTATGCAATTAAGCCCCTGATTGGACCTAATAAATTCCTAAAAATTATAATTTGGCCCTAGAACTATAATTTCTTCTAATTAAAGCTCAAATTGACTTAAAAATCAATTTTTCTTGCACTCAAATCCTCTATAAATTCAATTAAAAATCCAATTAAGTCCATAAACTTCCAAATTTGGGCTTTTCTCCTCAAAAAATCAAATTTCTTATCCAACAGGGCTCTCATCATTCAAGAATATACTGTCAAAAATCCATCTTTGTATTTTTAACCTCCTTGACCAATTTTTCTGACCATTTTCTAAGCGCTTCGGCCTGCTATTATTTTTTTTGATCTTTTTGGCTATTTATTTTATTTATTTTTGTGGAGACCCGAAAATGGGTTACAACAACAACTATAGGCAATTAAAAAATTATTTCAATCTTTTAATCAAAGGAGATGATCAAGTATATTTTCTATAATTTATTTTATTCTATTTTCATATGTGTCTTGTTATATGGCTATATAAACTCTATATGAGTTGAGTATAAGACACGTATAAAATTATTGAATAAAAACATCCAATTCTATTCTAATTTTTTTCTTAATCAGAATAGGTCGATTATATATTCATCTAAATATTAGCTTTTGCTTTTTTGATAGATGCCTATATGTCGTCTGCTCGACCACTTTAAAACACTTTGCTTTCAATCCTCTTCATTGTCTACCAAATTTTTTATTTACTATTCATTTTCAATCATAAACCAACTCATGATAAGGAGAAATCTCAAGATCATGTAGATGACCAAATGACACCCAAAGAATAATAAAAAGAAATGGAGGTGCAAGATGACAAAGTCCAAAAAGAGAATTGTGATCCTGTAGTAAGAGAAAGACATACAAAAATAGAAGAAGAAGAGAGAGTCTTGTTAAAAGTTGATAAGTTCTTGTATGAGATAAGGTGGTGCAAAAGGGACTACCTATACTTGAAAAAAAGAAAAAAAAGAGAGAGAGAGTTCTTCCTAAAGAAAGGGATGGAAAATGGCTAAGGAGCTATGATAAGAAGAAGACATCAATCTAATAAAAATGAACCAAAATATAATGATCACTTAAAAAGCCAAATCTTGAAAAGAAATATTTGCCCAAAGAAATGTCGCAATAATCATAAGAGAAGAAAAATAGCTAAGAATAGCCATGTTTAGAAAAATACAATTGTTGAAGATAAGAAGGTGTGGGGCTACAATGATAAGAGAGGGGTGTGTGTCAAACTCATGAGAAATAAAATTATCATGGGTTTGAGGGAGTGTGTTAAGGAAATAATCAAAGTAAATATTATTGATTATTTCCTAATCAATAAAAGAAATTAAGAGATTAATGAATTGAACAACTCTAGACAATGAAGAAATTATTTCAATTATCTAATAAAAGAGATGATGGATTATATTTTTTATAATTAGTTTTATTTTCTTTTCTTTTGTCATGTAGCTATATAAACTCTACGAATATGTTTTAAATTTCTTATCTCATTAATGACAAAAAGAAATCTAAGGATAATTTGGGTATACAATCTTTTGGTTAGTGTAGAGAGCTAGCAAGTTTGGAAGTAGGGTGGTTGTAAAGATGGAGAGCGATAGGTAGGTGGTGTGATAATGATTTCAAAGGAGGGGATATATATTCAATGGGTAGACTTTAATTTCCACAATGAGAAAACAAAGTTGTCTTTTCAACTTGGAATATTGCATGCATCTGCAGTAGTTTATATAAATGAGTGTTAGAAATTTGAAACATCAACAATATTTCAGACCGATGACACGTTACAAGGTTTGAAATGACAATGAAAGAAAGTCATACACAAACACAAACATGTGTTGCCATAAATCAAAGAAATGGATCTTAAGAAAAAACAAAAAAAACAGAAGTGAAAATGAAAAGAAATGATATGAAACAAAATTGGTATAACACTCTAATGAGTCTTGTCAATTGTCATATCAGACGAATAGTATGGTTTTGTGTGGACTTTATTTTGCACAATGAGAAAATTCACCGTCGTCTTTTTTAGGGAAAAAAACTGGGAAACATCTTCTCGACTTGGAATATTGCACCTGCAAGTGGTTAACGTAAAATGGTGGAGCCAAAGACGAACCAATTGAAGAAAAAAAAAAGATAATTCTAATTAACTATCAGAATATAAAAATATAATGCAATTTTTTATAATGTAATATTTATGAATATAAAAATATTTATTTCATAATTTATTTGTGAACTATTATTATTGTGTTAGGCGTGTAACTTTCAATTTTAATATTTGTATGAAGGATAAACATGAAAACAACCTATTATTAACTATGCACATCATCGATGGAAGCACAGATGGTTCTTTTCCTTCGTGTGTTTTCCAAAAGTGATGAGAACTATTCACACCCCGAATAGGTGAATAGTTCTCAAATCTCCAATAGAAATACCGATAGTTTTGGTCCGCCGGTGTTTTTCAAAGGCGATGGGAATTGTTCACACCCTAAATAGGTGAACAATTCTCACATCCCTGATGGACATACCGATAATTTTGGTCCCTCAATGTTTTTCAGAGGCGATGAGAACTGTTCACACCCCAAATAGGTAAACAGTTCTCACATATGACTCAGAAGGATGTTAGAGCAACATCAGATGTGGTGGTAGGTATGCTATAAATGAATGACTATGAAATGCATGTTTTGTTTGATTCTAGTGCCACCCACTCCTTTATAGCAAATAAAATAAAATAAAAAATGTAACCAAATTGAGTAAGGAAACAAAAAGGGTAGAAAAATGATTTATTATTGGGACACCTTTGGGTGAAACTGTGGAAACAAATGTTGTATTCGAAGGGGTGAGAATTAACATTAATAGGTGTAAACTAGAAGCAGATTTAATACCCCTAGAATTAAGTGATTTTGATATAATTCTAGGTATGAATTAGTTGGGAAAAAATAAGGCTTGTCTAGACTGCTTTACAAAAACAGTAACCTTCCAAGGGGTTAAGGGTGAAACAATGGTCTTTAAGGGGGAGAGAAATTCCAACTTTACAAATATAATCTCGGTTATGGCTGCGAGAAAACTACTAAAGAAAGGTTGTATAGCATACCTTGCCTATGTGATAAATTCGAGAAAGGGTAAAATAGGATTGTCTGACATTCCAATTGTGAGGGAATTTCCTAATGTTTTTTCAAAAGAACTAACAGGACTACCCCCAGAAAGAGAAGTTGAAGTCACCATCGATATATTGCCTAAGATGTCTCCTACAACCCAACCACCATATAGAATGGCCCTAAAGGAATTGGATGAGTTGAAAATTCAATTACAGGAGCTCTTAGACAAAAGGTCTATACGACCAAGTAACTCAACTTAGGGGGCGCTTGTATTATTGGTGAAAAAGAAAGATGGAACGTTGAGGCTTTGGATAGATTACCGTTAGCTGAATAAAGTGATAGTAAAGAACAGATATATGCTTCCATAGATAGATGATTTATTCCATCAGTTGAAAGGTGCTAAAGTATTCTCAAAGATCAATTTAAGATCAAGATACTACCAGATGCGAATCAAAGGGCAAGATATGCCGAAAACTGCCTTCAAAACTCGCTATTGACACTATGAATTTTTGATGCTACCATTTGGATTAACTAATGCTTCATCACTTTTTATGGATTTAAGGAACTGAGTATTCCAACCATACCTTGATATTTTTGTTGTTGTATTCATCGATAACATCTTGGTTTACTCCAAATCCTATGAGGACCATGACAACACTTGAGACAAAGACTATAGACTCTGAGGAGCAGCCAGTTGTATGCCAAGTTGGATAAATATGACTTCTGGTTAAAAGAAGTTACCTTTTTAGGGTATGTAGTATCTTTAGAAGGCCTTTTTATGGACCCTCAGAAGGTGGAAGTAGTTCCAAGATGGGAAAGGCCTACTATGGTAACTGAAATTCGTAGTTTTCTTGGATTGGCTGGGTATTATAGAAGGTTTATCAAAGGGTTTTCAACAATAGCAACTCCATTAAATGACTCACCAGGAAAAACATAAGATGGGAGTGGTCAAAGGAGTGCGATGAGAGCTTTCAATGGGAGTACTAATCCTTCCATCCGGAGCAGAAGGCTTTGTAGTCTACAACGATGCCTCAAGAAAAGGAATGGGTTGTGTCCTAAAGTAGCATGGAAGAGTAGTTGCCTATGCATCAAGATAACTAAAGACTTATTAAATCAACTACCTAGTTCATGACTTAGAATTGGCAGCAGTAGTTTTTGCCTCACGAGTGTTGCTACCCAATTTTTGACCCATGTTTTGATAAAATTTTTTTTTTTTAAAAAAAACAAAATAATAATAATAATAATAAAGGCAATAACATAGAACATGAGGGCTAATATTAAGGAAGCAACATGTCAAGGAGATAATTATTGAATCATATATAATTACTGCAATATAAAATACCATAGATATATGATTTGATTCATGCTGGTTATGGAAAATAATCACTACAATATAAAATACCATATATAGGATTTGTTAGTGCTGGTTATGGAATACAATCTCTGCAATATGAAATACTATATATATAGGATTTGTTGGTGCTGGTTATAGAAGACAATCTCTGCAATAATTATTGCAATATTTTCTTGAATAGCACACATAGAGATTTTCTATATAAGTGAACCTCCAGTCATAATAAAAGGGGGGAGGGAGAAAAATTGATCTGGAGAGAAAATTTACAAGGGAGCAATTGTACAACGAAAAAATTAGGGTAACCACAAAACCCTAAACCCATTTCTTTTAAGCCAGCCGGCTACCCACCTGGCTTGAAAAAGAAAAAAAAGAAAAAGAAGTTGTCGGACCAGCCTCCCTTCCCCCCCTCCCAGCCAACAAATTATATATATTTTTGTGTGTTGCATACGGCCAATACCCTAACATGTTTTTTTAATGTCTTAAAAAAAAAATATTTGAACTTTAAAAAATGTGTTTTCGCATGGATTTCGTAAACACAACAAAAAATTATTTTCTTACATTTCTGGATTTTACAACATGTTTGTAAAACTCCTAAGGGTATTGGCCAATATTCCAAAAAAAATATAAAAATCTTATTTTGGGGGGAATTCATTTATTATTCACCGTTAATGTTTGGATAAAGAAATCCCAAAGGGATGAATATCCAAAATATTATTGGGAATAACTTGTTATTATTCACTGTTAATATTTGGATAAAGAAACCCTAAGTGGTAAATATCCAAAATAATTTTCTAGGAATAATAAGTCATCAAACATCCTTGAAAGAAGCCTTGATTATAATCGAGGACATTTCAATTTTACTCCACAGTTTACGAGCTGTGAGAGTATGAAACACTAAGGCAAAAATAGGCTTTTAAAGCGCCTTGAATTTCCTTAGATTTCTAAATTTTTTGTCCCTCCTCCTTGTGATTTACGAGTTGCAAAATTCTTGAAATACTAAGGGAAAAATGAGCTTTCGAAGCACATGGAATCTCCCTGGATTTCTACCCTAATAAATTTAGTTTGAATCAAACTTAGGAAAATTGATGGGATTACAAAACATCAACACCGTAGCAATTATAAATAAAACCAAACACCAAGCAGCTTACCTTAGGTAGGGCGTACTAGGGGTGCTAATACCTTCCCTTTACGCAACCAGTCCTTTGCCTTAGAATCTCTAAAAGACCAATTAGGGTTCCTAGTGATCAAAATACTAGGTGGCGACTCCAAAGAACCAAATCAGCAAAACAAACAAAAAATCACCATCGGATGCCGCGCGGATTTTTACGTGCGACAGAATGGCGACTCCACTGGGGACCCTTGGACTAAGCTTGGTAATTGTTTTTTTTATTATGCTATGTGTTATTTTTTTCTACTTTGAATGAAACTTTGTTTAGAAGCTTTAGCATGTATCTTTACATTCTGTCATACATGATGTAGTCATTCATCGCTTTATTATTATTTTCTTTTTAGAGAGCACACACATTAAATTTTAAGTTAAGTGGGGAACTAGTAGCTTGCCTTATGACTTGAGTCAAGGTTTAAGTTTGTGTAAACCCCAACTCTTTGCTGAGTGTTTAGACTGATAGTGATTGGTACACGTGCCATCCTACTATCTACTGAACCCCTATATTACCTTTACGAGGGTGATCACTAGGACAACAAGAGACCCTCTTTAGAGACCAAGTAGTAAACTTACCCAATGTCTCACATAAAGGAACTAGAGCCTATCCTTAGGATGTATGCTCCATAATATCTTTTTGCATCCAAACAAGCCTAAGCTCAAAGCATCTTGAATCTCAAGACCTTAATTCAAAAGCTAGCCAAGGGAGAGATGTTCCAGAATTGGGAGACCCAATAAACTCCATTGGTGTTCAAAATTTAATCAACAATGCTTGTTTGATCATGATATTGTGTTGTTTTCCTTTTTCAACTTTTTAAATTGAGGTTCCAAATGTCAATGGGATTTTATCTTTGTTTTTTTTAGCTAAACTTTTCCCTTTAATGAGATCATGCCTTTTCAAAAGTTCATCTTGGTGTTTTTACACATCACTTTCCTTTTCAAAGTGAATCTTCCATAACTATACCTGCACTTTACACTGAGAATGAATGGCCGGACTTTAAAGAATCCATATTAGTTGTAGAAGAGGAAGAATGGTAGGAAAATAACATTAGGGGATTCACAAAAATTAATAACATGAACAAGCTTGAAAACCCTCTAGAGAGGAGATTGAAACCATAGATGTGGGCGATGAAGAAATCAAGAGAGAGTTGAAGATATGGACTTTGATCACCCTTATAGAAAGAGAAGAGTTGATTGCACAACTTCAAAATTATGTAGATGTTTTTGCTTGGTCCTACAAGGATATGCCTGGTTTGTATAGGGTACCACTGGTAGAAGGATGCAAGTCGGTTAAGCAAAGGTTGAGAAGGACTAATCCGAATAAAGGAAGAAATTGAAAAACAGTGGAATGCCGATTTTCTAGAAGTAGTCAAGTATCTGCGAGTGTGTCCAACATAGTGGTAGTATCTAAAAAGGAAGATAAAATTAGAGTTTTTATGGACTTTAGGGATTTAAATCGGACTAGCCCTAAAGACAATTTTGTCTATCACACATAGATATGTTTGACAATGCAGCACGTAGCTCCACTTATTCCTTTATGGATGGATTTTTGGGCTACAATCAGATAAAAATGACTTAAGGATAATGAGAAGAAACCTTTGTAACACCATGAGGAACCTTTTACTATAAAGTCATGCCATTTGGGTTAAAGAACGTTGGGGCCACTTACCAAAGGGCCATGGTAACTTTATTACACAACATCATGCAAAAAGAGGTTAAAGTATACGTGGATGACATGATCTAGAGAGGGAGAGAATCATGTCCAAATATTGAAGGAATTATTTGAAAAAACTAAGGAGGTACAAAGTTGAGGCTTAACCATGCAAGGTGTTCATTCGGGGTGAAATATAGGAAGTTGTTGGGATTTATAATGAGTGACAAAGGGATAGAAGTGGACCCTGGTTAAGTAAAGGTTATTCAATCTATGCCAACTCCCAAGACTGAGAAAGGATGTAAGGAGTTTCTTGGGAAGGTTGAATTACATTGCTCGGTTTATATTCCAATTAACCACGACTTATGACCTCATCTTTAATTGTTAAGGAAGAAGAATATTGGAATTTGAAATAAGAGTGTGAAGAAGCTTTCACGAAAATCAAGTAGTACCTACTAAATCCAACCCTATCTATCAAACCGAATTGCAAAATGGCAAGTTCTACTGGCTGAGTACGACATAGTATATATGACAAGGAAAGCCGTGAATGTCATCGCTGATCACCTAGCTGACCATGTTGTGAAAGTTTATGAGCTGTTAAAATTTGATTTTCTTGATGAAGATGTGCTTTTAGTCGAGGAAGGGAAATCAGATTGTTGGATTATGTACTTTGATGGTGTTGTGGTAATGGAGTGGGGGTAGTGTTAATCTCTCCTGATAAGAAACAGTATCCGGTTTTAGTTAAGTTGTAGTTTGGGTGCGATAACAACATAGGAGTATGAAGCTTGCATTCTCGTTTTAGAGGTGGCATTGGAGCAGAATATTAGAAAGATAGATATGTATGGAGACTCAATTTTGATTATTTGCCAAGAGAAAGGAAAATGGCAAACCAAGGATGAGAAGTTGAGACCTTACTAAGAATACTTGTCTAAATTGGCTAGAGAATTTGAGGAAATAAAGTTCACCCATCTAGGAAAGGAAAGAAACCATTCTGACGCTTTGGTCACGCCAGCTTCTAGGGCTAGAATAGACTTTGGGCACAAGGTACAACCGGTACACATTGATATAAGAAATAACTTAGCTCATTGTTGCTAAGTTGAAAGAGAAATAGATGGAAACCCTTGGTACTATGATATCAAGAATTTCATCCAAAACCAAACATATCCCATGGGGGCATCCAAAATCAACAAGAAGACTTTGAGGAGATCGGCAATGGAATTTTATCTTGGTGAGGAAACTTTGTATAAGAAATCATCTGACAAGACTTTGTTGAGATGTTTGGAGGCAAAAAATGGTAAAGAAATTTATGAAAAGAGATTTGATTTGTCGATATGGTTCACTAGAAAAAGATTATATCTAACAATGCCCAGAACTTCAATGGCAAGATAATAATAGAACTCTACCCTAGATGGAAAATCAAGCATTCCAATTCCTCGCCATATAGGCCAAAGATGAATGATGCGGTACAAATTGCTAACAAGAATGTCAAGAAGATTATTCAGAAGATGATATTCACCTATAAGGATTGACACCAAGTCAAGATGTGGCCACCCACTCATCAATTAGTCAACAAATCAATAGTTCCAAATTTTGGCCTATAAAAGGAGGCATTTGCCATTAGGCATCTTGGTTTCCAGATCAAGATCATGCTCTTGCTTTCTCTCTTAGTATTGCTTATGTTTTGCTTTCATTAATATCAAGTTTATGCACTTCATTTCCTTTCCTTTATTTAGTTAACGTTTTTCTCATTTATGTTCTTATCTTGTTCATTTATGTTTCTTTCTTTCATTATGTTTAGCTAAGTTAATTATGTCAAGGTGAAAAGGGTACACTAATGGTGTAAGAATAAGTATAATATAAACTTAACATGGACCTTAATGTTGGATACTAACATGTTTTATATTTGTTATCTTGTTCACTTTTAATACTTTGCTTGTTAAATGGTTAATCTAGATTTATGTTGTATAACACTTGGTACAACAAATACTTGGTACTTTCATAGCCCAAAATGTATGGTATAGCCGACACCTGAGCTATGAAAGGAACTTGATTTGTTGTTAACATAAAGCTATAATCATGAATGCCTGACAACATTTACAAGTATTAGCATTATTCGAATAAGATAACTAATGTAATCATGTTAACAATTTATAATCTGATTGGAACCTGCTTTATGTGTGGTTTCCAATTGAGTAATAAGAGTTTATACTATACTTGTTTGAAATACCATTAGTGGATCCTTTAACCTTGACATTTGTTGTTATCATTGTTTAATCCTTACATTAATCTTCCATCTCAAAGTTCTCATCAACTTCTTATTCTTCTTCTTATTCTTCTTCTTATTTATTATTTTTATTATTATTGTTATTGTTATTGTTACTATTGTTGTCTATAATGTATACAATTAACCTCTCTGTGGTTCGACCCCAGTCTTGCCGGGTTATTTATTACTTCGACACTCCTGCACTTGGGAGAAGACATCAATCTTTTGGTCATGTCAAGTTTTTGGCGCCGTTGCCGGGGAGGTAAATTCTTGTATAAATTATAATATTTAATTTATTTTCTATTTTCACTTTTCATTTTTTCCTAACTCTTGTTTCTTTTCTTTTCTTTTCTTTTGTTTCTTCTTCTTCTCTTTTCTTCTTTTATTTTCTTCTTACACGTGCATGAGAGTTTGGTCACGTACATTAAGTGGTAGACTTTGTAGGGTATCCTCATCATTTTCAGAAAGTATGGTTGAAGAAGATAATCAATCGCTTCATAATGAGAATAATGAGAATAACCGTATGAGAACACTTAGAGACCACATGAATCCCACAAGAACAAGTGCACCATCATGCATAATTTTCCCTCCTGATGCATCTCATTTTAATTTTAAGCCAGGCATTATTCAACTTTTACCTTCTTTTCATGGTTTAGACTTAGAAAATCCATACTTGCATTTAAGGGAATTTGAGGAGGTCTGTAATACTTATAATGACTCAAATTATAGCATGAGCACCATTAGATTAAAGCTTTTCCTTTTTCATTAAAAGATAAAGCTAAAACATGACTACAAAATTTGAGACCAGGATCTATTCGTGCTTGGGATGAAATGCAACAACAATTTTTAAAGAAGTTTTTTTCGTGTCACAGAACAAACTCTTTCAAAAGACAAATCATCACTTTCACTCAAAAGCCAGGAGAAACATTTTACCAATGTTGGGATAGGTATCGAGATTTGCTTAATACTTGCCCACATCATGGTTTTGAAACATGGAGATTGGTTTCACATTTTTATGAAGGTTTAACACCTAGAGATGGGCAAATGGTTGAATTGATGTGCAATGGAACCTTTGACGATAAAGACCCTAATGAAGCAATGGAGTACCTAGACTTGCTAGCCGAAAATGCTCAAAATTAGGACACCACAGGTACTTATGAGGCACCAAGTAAAACTCAACCTCATACATCTAGTGGAGGTATGCACAACCTTAGGGAAGATCATGACCTCCAAGCTAGGTTTGCATCTTTAGCTAGAAAAGTCGAGGCACTTGAATTGAAAAAGAGTGGTCAATTAAAATCTGTTCAAGACATTGTGTGTCAAATCTGTGAAACAAATGAACATGCAACCAATAATTGTCCAACTTTGCCTTCTTTCAAGGAATGTCTCCATGAACAAGCCCATGCTTTAAACAGTTTCCAAAGGCCCAACCATAACCCATACTCGCAAACATACAATCCTGGTTGGAGAAATCACCTAAATTTTAATTGGAAGAGTGATAGCAACAATGCACAAACTTCACAGCCACCGTTTCAAGCACACCATAATTTCCAAAATTCTCATGGATATGCACCTCCTTATGCTCCACCTCCTAGAAGAAATTTTGAGGAAACATTGCATGCATTCATTGAAAAGCAGGAGACAATTAACACTCAACTTGCACAAAGCATGACTGATTTTAAAGATGCTCTTGCAAAATTAACATCTGCTCTCAGTTTCCAAGAGAAAGGTAAGTTTCCTTCTCAACCACAACAAAATCCAAAGGGGCAATACAATGCAAATGCAAATGGTTCTAGAAGCCAACACATGGATCAAGTCAAATCAGTCATCACTCTTCGTAGTGGTAAGGTTATTGAAAAACCCACTCTTGAACCTTGTGAGAAAGATGAAGAGTCTATCTTTGAGGGTAAGGAAGAGGTTGAACCTGACCATTGCAAAGAAAAGGTTGATTCCCCGCCAGCACTTCCATTTCCTCATGCCATGACCAAACAAAGGAAAGTCAATCACAACTTTGAAATCTTTGAAACTTTCAAACAGGTAAGGATCAATATACCTTTGTTGGATGCTATTAAACAGGTTCCTTCCTATGCTAAATTTTTGAAAGATCTGTGAACTGTGAAGAGAAAACTGAATGTGAAAAAGAAAGCCTTTTTAGCCGAACAAGTAAGTGCCATTCTTCAAAACAATAATGCTTTGAAATATAAAGACCCTGGTTGTCCTACAATTTCTTGCTTTATTGGAGAACATAAAATTGAAAGAGCCTTACTTGATCTTGGAGCTAGTGTGAATTTACTTCCATATTCAGTCTTTCAAAGTCTCAATCTAGGTGAGTTAAAACCAACTTCTGTAACCCTTTTACTCGCCGATAGATCTATAAAAGTGCCTAGAGGAATAATTGAGGATGTGTTAGTACAAGTTGATAAATTCATTTATCTTGTGGATTTTATTGTCTTGGACACACAACCTGTTGAAGCATGTAATTCATTTCCTGTTATTTTAGGACGTCCATTTCTTGCCATTTCTAATGCATTGATTAATTGTAGGAATGGACTGATGAAGCTATCATTTGGAAACATGACATTGGAGATGAATATTTTCAACATTTGCAAGCAGCCTGGAGATGATAATGATTTACAAGAAGTAGATATTATTGAAGAATTAGTTCATGATCAACTTGAATCTACTTTGAGTAAAATTGAGTTTGATGAATCTGCAGATTTGCAAATGATTTATTCTCAGGAAGAAATCGAGGACAAAAAAGGCACCGAAAATGTTGATACGGATCATTTGTCAAGATTGACAATAGATTCGACATCTGACATCACACCAATCGATGATTACTTTCCTGAAGAATCCTTACTTTCTCATAGTTCAATGCCTTGGTTTGCTAAAAATATCAATTTTCTTGCAACAGGAGATTTGCCAGCTCACTGGAGTACCGAAGACAAAGGAAAGTTTTTGAACGAAGTGAAGAACTTTTATTTGGATGACCCTTACTTATTCAAAAATTTTCCTGATCAAATATTTCAAAGATGCATTCCTCACAATGAGGTAAGTAGTGTCATTAAACTTTGTCATTCTGAAGCATGTGGGAGTCATTTCTCATTATGAAAGACGACTACAAAAATCTTACAAAATGGATTTTATTGGCCCACCATGTTCAAGAACACACATGCATTCTGCAAAACTTGTGAAAATTGTCAAAAAGTTGATACTGGTAAAAAAGTTTTGCTTTATAATTCTCGACTCCATTTATTTCCTGAAAAACTAAGATCAAGATGGAGCGGTCCATTTATTTTGAAACACGTGTATCCTTATGGGGCCTTTGATATTGAGAATCCAAAGAATGACAATGTTTTAAAGGTAAATAGACATTGTTTGAAAGCTTACTTTGATGAGTTTTCTAGTGAAAATGAATCCATTGGTTTGAATGATCTTATTGATAAAGGTTGATTATTTTTTTTTCTCACATTTTTGTTCTTTTTTAGTGTGACTTTTGTTTTGCTAGTCTCTCACCCCGGTCAAATGGCGGATAACGGTACTCCGTGTCTTAAGTTGGTTCTTTCAGTTTCCCAAATAACTGATATCTATATATATTTGTACAATTCTGAGCTCTTTTTCCCTTCTTTGAATCTCTTCTCTAATTCTCTTTTGAAAATGGACACCACTCTTGAAAAGTTGAAAAGGTATTTTCCTGCTCTGCCTCAGAATGAGATTACAAAAATTTACCGTGCTAGGTGTGAAAGATTAAGGTTGTTAATGAACCATGGAATTCCTGAAGATATTCGCTGGCTAATTGAAGCAAAAGTCCGATTATCAGGTGAGTCTAATTCTTTCATTTCACACATGCCTGGAACAGGTAAAAGCACTTTTGCAAAGAGACGTCGTGCAAAACGACTGAAAGTCTATCACAGATGTGCCAGATGGACTTGTAATGCGATATGTCATTCTTTAGGAATGGTATCTGGAAACCGTGAAGATAAAATACAATTCATTAGGGATGGCCTGAGTAAGGGGTCTTTAGATAATCTTTTATTGACCCTTGAGATGCATCCTAGTGGAGATGTGCATCGTGTAATTCATGATTTATGGCCACAATTCCATAAAGAACATGATCGACTTAGTCTTGGGAATCTGACTAAAAAAGGCCCTGTTTGCCAGTTTTTAAGAAAACTGGATGGGAAGCCTATCCCCGACCCATAGAGGGCGTTTAAGCTGTTCTTGGACGTAAAACTAAGGGAAGATGTGAGCCATAATCACAACTACCTGTACATAAATGATTTGTCAAAATAAATAAATAAAGAGAGAGAGTGTGAGACAACAACTGACCTAAATTGGTCAGCTAAGGAAAGCAGTAAAAATCTTAGATTGGATTTGAGCCTTCGTTTGTAGAAACTTTATGTCTTTTGGTTTTATTATTGTGTTTTGTTGTTTCTTTTATTTGTTTAAGTGTGTTTCAGGTTTGTTAGTGTTCGTTATTTCAGGTGATGTCTTTTATACTCTATCTTTCTACCTTAGGACATTGAGGACAATGTCTCGTTTTGGTTGGGGGGAGAGGGTAGTAGTAAAAAAAAAAAATATAACTTACTAACTGTTTTTGCTATTATTAAAACTATTTGACAAAATTGTTATTAGGATGGCAGAGTATGGAGTCAGTTTTATTGACTCTAGAGACGCATCTTAGTAAGTATCATTACCAAGGTCTATCATAATACTTCTTGAAATATTCAGGTTTATAAATTCTCACATTATTATCACTTGATTCTGCTTCATATATTCATTTAACAAGTATTCTTAAACCTTCATTTTCACACACACACTGTAACATATGATTGTGGGTTGCACATTGGATTATTACATTATCTATGCTCTTTTGTTAAAGGTAACAACTAAGGGAAAGGGATAGTATATAGTTTGCAAAAAAAAAAATTGATAATATTGATGATAATAAAAACGTAGATAAGTTTGGTTTCGTAGCCTCCCTAACCTAAGCAATTAAGCCCGAAGGGGTGTTTTAACACCTAATACCCTAAAGTCAACTGACTTGGGAGCTATTGGCCCAAAACTTGTTACATGGGTTAAGGAGAAAAGCTTAAGGGAATCAAACATTGCACTATCTACGTATCAGTATCTACAACCCGAGTTACTAAGCTCGTAGGGGTGTCTCAACACCTAATGCCCTAAGACCAACTGGTCTGGGAGTCATTAGCCAAAAACTCGTTACATGGGTTAAAGATCCATTGTGTTTTACGCTGTATGTGTATATAAATATAAAAAAAAAAGAAAAAAAAATAAATCCCAACCCAAGGAAGTTCACCTTAAACATTCGAACATAATATTGTTTTCTTCCAACAAAAGCCCCATCATCTATGTTTTCATATATTGAGCACATAAAAAGAAGGTTTATTAATATCTTGTTTAAGAAGTATGAAGGAGGAATATAAATTTAATGAGAGTTTGTTTATCTGGATATATTAATGGAAGTTGAATGATGAATGCATTGCCTTGTTGAACTTGCAAATTGTTTTAACGCTTTGATTACTAGGGACTAGTAATAAGCTGGTTGGGGGGTGTGATTAGTACTTAAAAGTGCATGTTTATTAAGGTTTTATATCATCATTTTGCACTTGATGTATCAATAACTCCTTAACTAAAGCATGTTTTATAATAACAAGTGTGATACTATAAAATGCCTTAATATATGGTAAATGTTCATCTTAAATGCATGCTTATCACTTAAATTAAAGGATTGATTGATGAATTCAACTAATGAAATTTTGAAGATAAAGAAGGGTGAAGCTTAGAAAAGAGATGTTGGTGCAGTCCAAACTGGAACACTATTCGGTATTTGCATCATATCTCGAGTTCTAGATGTCCAAATGATCTCAAATTGTTACACAAACTTGGTGAGACATAGGCCTACAACTGTCATGTGAACATAAAAATCTAACAAGGCCTTTTTCAAGTCCAAATCATAGCAACAATGGAGAAGTCCGAATCTGTCCTGCAGCCCAGACACTGTTCAGTGTTCAGCCCATATCTTGAGTTCTAGAAGTCCAAATGACCTCATCTTTTTTTTGTTGGAAAGCTGAGACAATTTCCTAGAAGCTTCATGAGAATTCGGGGGAAATTATGATGTTAGCAATGATGTTTTGTTCAGACAAGAAGATAAGGATTGTCACCAAGTCAAGATGTGGCCACCCACTCATCAATTAGTCAACAAATCAATAGTTCCAAATTTTGGCCTATAAAAGGAGGCATTTGCCATTAGGCATCTTGGTTTCCAGATCAAGATCATGCTCTTGCTTTCTCTCTTAGTATTGCTTATGTTTTTCTTTCATTAATATCAAGTTTATGCACTTCATTTCCTTTCCTTTATTTAGTTAACTTCTTTCTCATTTATGTTCTTATCTTGTTCATTTATGTTTCTTTCTTTCATTATGTTTAGCTAAGTTAATTATGTCAAGGTGAAAAAGGTACACTAATGGTGTAAGAATAAGTATAATATAAACTTAACATGGACCTTAATGTTGGATACTAACATGTTTTATATTTGTTATCTTGTTCACTTTTAATACTTTGCTTGTTAAATGGTTAATCTAGATTTATGTTGTATAACACTTGGTACAACAAATACTTGGTACTTTCATAGCCCAAAATGTATGGTATAACCGACACCTGAGCTATGAAAGGAACTTGATTTGTTGTTAACATAAAACTATAATCATGAATGCCTGACAACATTTACAAGTATTAGCATTATTCGAATAAGATAACTAATGTAATCATGTTAACAATTTATAATCTGATTGGAACCTCCTTTATGTGTGGTTTCCAATTGAGTAATAAGAGTTTATACTATACTTGTTTGAAATACCATTAGTGGATCCTTTAACCTTGACATTTGTTGTTATCATTGTTTAATCCTTACATTAATCTTCCATCTCAAAGTTCTCATCAACTTCTTATTCTTCTTCTTCTTCTTTATTATTATTATTATTATTATTGTTATTGTTATTGTTATTGTTATTGTTATTGTTACTATTATTGTCTATAATTTATACAATTAACCTCTCTGTGGTTCGACCCCGGTCTTACCGGGTTATTTATTACTTCGACACTCCTGCACTTGGGAGAAGACATCAATCTTTTGGTCGTGTCATTTTTCTAAAAAAATAAAAATAAAAATAAAAATAAAAAAAAACGGGCAGGTCTCCAGATATTGAGACCCCTTTCTAAAATCATTTTCTCTTACATCTGGGTAGGTCACCCATCATAATGAGACCATCATTTTCCACCTGGGTAAGTCACCCATCATAATGAGACCATCATTTTTTCTGGGTAGGTCACCCATTAGAATGAGACCATTCTCCATCTTTTTTTTTTTTACTTGGGTAGGTCACTCATTAGAATTAGACCATTCTCCATCTTTTTTTTACCTGGGTAGGTCACCCATTATAATGAGGCCATTCTTCCCCCTGGGTAGGTCACCCATAAGAATGAGACCACTCTTCCTCTTTTCCACTTGGGTAGGTCACCCATCACAATGAGACCATTTTTTATGGGTAGGTCACCCATTAGAATGAGACCATTCTCCTTTTTTTTTTTTACCTGGGTAGGTCACCCATTATAATAAGGCCATTCTTCCCCCTGGGTAGGTCACCCATAAGAATGAGACCACTCTTCCCCTTTTCCACTTGGATAGGTCACCCGTTATAATGAGACCACACACACATTTTTGTATTGGTTGTGGTTAAAAAAGATCGCAAGATGGGATCTCAGGTTAACCCAACCACACACAGAGTTTAGCTTTGGTTAAAGGGAATCGCCAGATGGGATTTCAGGTTAACCGAGCTACACACCGACTTTGCTTTAGATTAAATGAGATCGCCAGATGGGATCTCAGGTTAACACAACCACACACAGAGTTTAGCTCTGGTTAAAGGGAATCGTCAAACGAAATTTCATGTTGACCGAGTTACACACCGACTTTGCGTCGAGTTAAAGGAGATCGCCATATGGGATCTTAGGTTAACCCAATCAAAAGGGCAGGTAGCCCGTGAAAATAGACCAGCGTGCGTATGTGGGCATGTCGCCCCTGAAAATAGAACAGGTTTTAGTGTGTGTGGGCAAGTCGCCTGTGAAAATAGACCAAATTGTTTTTAAAAGGTAGGTAGCCCATGATAATGAGACCATTTTCTTTTAAAAAGTGAAGTCCTTAGATGAGCGGATCACTCAGCAAGCAAGGAAGACTTTTTTTTTTTTTCTTTACAAGCTTACTATGCAAAACATTGAGGAGTTTTGCTTCGTAAGCATTGTAAAGAGGGGGCATCTGTCACTATCCAATTTTTGACCCATGTTTTGATAAATTTTAAAAAAAATAAAAACCAAAAAAATAATTAAAAAAAAATAAGACAAGCTTACTATGAAATACTATATATATAGGATTTGTTGGTGCTGGTTATAGAAGACAATCTCTGCAATAATTATTGCAATATTTTCTTGAATAGCACACATAGAGATTTTCTATATAAGTGAACCTCCTGTCATAATAAAAAAGGGGGGGGGAGAAAAATTGATCCGGAGAGAAAATTTACAAGGGAGCAATTTTACGATGAAAAAATTAGGGTAACCACAAAACCCTAAACCAATTTCTTTTAAGCCAGCCGGCTGCCCACCTGGCTTGAAAGAAAAGAAAAAAAAGAAAAAGAAGTTGCCGGACCAGCCTCCCTTCCCCCTCTCCCAGCCAACAAATTAAAGGCAGTCGCTGATCTCTCTTCTTAAAAAAAAACACCAACTCACTGTCTCTTCTCTCTCACCTGAATTAGCCGATTCCAGCCTTTTCCCTTCGTTTTCTTTTTCCCCTCAGCTGACCAAAGAGCACACCAGCCCCTCTGCCCTTCCATCTTCCCTTCATCCCCACACACTTTTGGCTTCTCCCCATCACCACCAGATTCTTCCCCACGGTCCATCTCTATCTCTCCATTCTCAGCCATCAATAGCGTTTCCTCCAACGATGAGCTCCATCCCAAGCGTTAGTTGCAGTCAAGATTAGCGGCAACGTTATCAACAACTCCCGCAACCGGGAGAACATGCAAGTCAGCAGACAACAGTCTGTTTCTTCTCAGCCATGGTTGTAGACATCCGTCCTCAGCACTAACATATATAAAAGGAACCAGCAGAGATAGAAGGAAAATGGATGATCACAGTACAGATAAGGAGAGCACGGAAAGCAGAACAGGGGAGAGAGGGCAGTGAAACGAAAAAGAGACAGAAGGAGAGGGAGGAAGAGAAACGAGAGAGAGGCAGTCCACAGGCAAACGGAGAAAGAGTAAGAAAAACAGAGGGAAGAACGTCCATTCCACCAGCACATCACACCTTCATCATCGTCTTCGCCGTCTCCAGAGAGAGCATTGGCAAGAAGAAGACAGAGACCAACACCAGCTTTACCAGCGTTCGTCATTGTCTCCAGAATCAGTGATAACCAGTCATGTGCAGAAGCTGCAGCGCCATCCACCAGCTTCATCTCCGAGCACCAGCTTCGTCCCTGCACCAGGTAAGCTCTTCTCGTCCTTGTGCACGCATGCATGAATTCAATTCACCCTGTTAATGTGCATGTTACTGTGCATGTGAATTTTAATTCACCAGTAACAGTAACTGTTCGCGCGGGTCTACTGCTGGCAGAAAAGAAAAAAAGTTTATGTTTGGCATCGAGGGCCCTCCTTGATTTTTAGGACTGTTCAGTTTTCTTGCAAATTTTGATAATATAAACGCAGTTTGTTGTCTTTAATTGCAATCAAATGTGATGTTTGTTTTTTTTTTTTTACAAAAAAAAAATATATTTTTGTGTGTTGCATACGGCCAATACCCTAACATGTTTTTTTAATGTCTTAAAAAAAACAAATATTTGAACTTTAAAAAATATGTTTTCGCATGGATTTCATAAACACAACAAAAAATTATTTTCTTGCATTTCTTGATTTTACAACATGTTTGTAAAACTCCAAAGGGTATTGGCTAATATTCCAAAAAAAATATAAAAATCTTATTTTGGGGGGAATTCATTTATTATTCACCGTTAATGTTTGGATAAAAAAATCCCAAAGGGATGAATATCCAAAATATTATTGGGAATAACTTGTTATTATTCACTGTTAATATTTGGATAAAGAAACCCTAAGTGGTAAATATCCAAAATAATTTTCTAGGAATAATAAGTCATCAAACATCCTTGAAAGAAGCCTTGATTATAATCGTGGATATTTCAATTTTACTCCACGGTTTACGAGCTGTGAGAGTATGAAACACTAAGGTAAAAATAGGCTTTTAAAGCGCCTTGAATTTCCTTAGATTTCTAAATTTTTTGTCCCTCCTCGTTGTGATTTACGAGTTGCAAAATTCTTGAAATACTAAGGGAAAAATGAGCTTTCGAAGCACATGGAATCTCCTTGGATTTCTATCCTAATAAATTTAGTTTGAATCAAACTTAGGAAAATTGATGGGATTACAAAACATCAACACCGTAGCAATTATAAATAAAACCAAACACCAAGCAGCTTACCTTAGGTAGGATATACTAGGGGTTCTAATACCTTCCCTTTATGCAACCAGTCCCTTGCCTTAGAATCTTTGAAAGACCAGTTAGGGTTCCTAGTGACCAAAATACTAGGTGGCGACTCCAAAGAACCAAATCAGCAAAACAAACGAAAAATCACCATCGGATGCCGCGCGGATTTTTATGTGCGACAACGAGTATGGAGGCACTACTTATATGGATCCCGGGTTCAAATTTCACGGATTATAAGAGATTTAAATATTTGATATCACAGAAGAAGTTGAACATGCGATAACAGAGATGGGTAGAATTAATTAAAGACTACGACTGTATTATAAATTATCATCTAGGAAAAGCGAATGTAGTCGCGGATGCTTTTAGCTATAAAGACAAGGCAATTAGGGATTGCCTTGAAATGAGAAAACCATGATTAAGCAAAAGAGATTGGGGGCAATATTAAATGTGAGTATGGAAGGATCCTTAATGGCTCAACTAATGGTGAAGTCAGGATATCGAGAGCAAATATTGGAGGCACAACAACTTGATGATGAAGTGTCAAAAGTAAGAATCAAACTGGAATCGGGGGGTGAAACTCGTTTTTGAATGGGAGATGTTGGGGTGATGCATGTATGTGCCTAGTAACAAATTCCTTAAACAAAAGTTACTACGAGAGGCCCACGAGTCTAAGTTCATTGTACGTCCAAATAGTACTAAGATGTACAAGGATCTAAAACAATACTACTGGTGGCCAAATATGTGAAAGGAAATGGTTGGCTACGTGGCAAAATGTAGTATTTGTCGGTAAGAAAGCCGGCAGGGCTATTACAACCATTAAAAATCCCTGAGTGGAAGTGGGAGATGAGCACAATGGACTTTGTGTTGGGACTACTTAGAGGGAAGAGGGGAAATGATGCAATCTAGGTCATTATGGATCGACTAAGTCTGCCCTTTTCCTACTAGTAAAAATGATGGATCCAGTTGAAAAGTTGGCTAAGATTTATGTGAACAAAGTTGCGAGGCTTCATGGAGTCCCAATATCAATTATTTCAGATCGAGACCTAAGGTTTAGTTCACGTCTCTGGCCAAGCATACAACATGCCTTTGGAACAAATTTAAATATCAGTACTGCCTTTCATCGGCAAATTGATGGCCAATCTGAGAGAGTTATTCAGATCTTAGAGGATTTACTAAGGGCATGTGCTTTGGAATTTAATGGAAAATGGGAGGAACACTTGTCACTAGTAGAATTCACGTATACCAATAGTTATCAAGAAACAATTGGAATGGCCCCATTTGAAGCTCTTTATGGTAGCAAGTGTAGAACATGCTTGTGTTGGGAAGAAGTTGGGGATAAAAAGTTGTATGGGGCAGAATTAGTACAAATCACTGCTGAAAAAGTTAGGATCATTAAGGATCAAATGAAGGTGGCTCAGGATAGGCAGGAGAAGTATGCAGATATTAGAAGAAGACCCCTTGAATTTTGTCCTAGAGATAAAGTATTTTTGAAGGTAGCTCCTTGGAAGCACATGCTGAGATTCAACATAAAGGGGAAGTTAGCTCCGAGGTTCAATGGACCATTTGAAATCCGAAAACATATTGGACCTGTAGCATATGAAATCACAATTGGCCAAGGTTCACAATGTAATCCATGTTTCTTTGTTGTGAAAAGCTGATGTTGACCCTTCGAGAATGTTACCTCAAGTGCTAGTAGAGGTAGAAGAAGACTTAACACTTGAGGTAAGACCGATAAAGATACTCGATTGGAGCGAGAAAGAACTTCGTAATAAAGTTCCCATCATCAAAGTCTTATGGTGAAGCTCATAAATTGAGGAAAAAACATGGGAGAGAGAATAAAAAATGAGACAAAAATTCCCTGACTTGTTTAAAAACTCAAGTACATCTTCAAGGATGAAATTTCTATTAGGAGAGGAGAATGGAAACCCTGAAAAAAAATTATATTAATTAAAGTTGCTTAAATTGCAAACTAACTACATGAGAAATAAAAGTGAAGAAATTCATGTGTACAGTTAAATAAAAACAGGAATTCAGAAATTTTTGAATATAAATGTCCGAGCAAAATAATTTGAGACATTATAAATAAACCTGGTAATGTTAAGGGTTGGATTTAATTGAAGAGAATAATACAGTTAAAGGAAATGGGGCCTAAATGCAAATAAAGGAAATTATAGAGTATAAATACTTTTCTCCTCACCAAAAATCTACAACATCCATAAGGAAAGAAAATAGGAATTTTGTATCCATTCTTGCAAAATCAAAAGAGAAACACTCAAATTTCAAAAACCCATCCAAGATTAAGGGTTTATAGATGGAATAAACACTTGTGAGCAAGGGATTAACAAGAAAATTAAACAAGAAGAGAAGAAGGAGGGCTGACTGTCATTAGAAAAGAAAGGAGGGAGTTGAAAATCTTCAACAGGTTGAAGATCAAAATCTTAATTTGTACTAGGTAAGGTGTTCTAAACATGATTTTAAAATTCATTTCAAATTCGATAATGAATTGATGCCTTGATATTGAATTATAGGTTAGGGTTCTTAAACATGAATTGGGGAAAAAGTATTTGTTGTTAAAATTAAGTTAATTCATGTGTGGTATGTGATGGAAAGCCTGAAACCAAAATAATTTACCTAGAATATGTAGTTTATGAATGTATTGTGTGAAGGGAAGGGGGTGATGGATTTGGAAAGACTTGTCTCCTGACTTTTGGTGAGATTTTGGGTAGGAGGATGAGGGAATTAGGATTAGGTTCCTCATAGAAATTATAGATTTGGATGTTAGCTAACCAAAGAAACTAGTCTTGCTCAATTTGGAGCTCTAGAACTCTAGTTATAGGTTACCAACCGAGACTGAGTCATGACTGATTTCGTAGGACTGATTAGTTGATGAGAAATCTAATGAGTGTTCATACAGTAACAGTTCAATGTGTAGACGGTAACGGTTGGACAGAGACAGTTCAATGTATAGATAGTAATTGTTGGATAGTAATAGTTGGACAGTAACAGTTCAATGTCTAGACAGTAACAGTTCAAAGTTAGACAATAACAGTTAGACTTTCACATGAATACTATATGTAAGAATATAAAAGAACTGAGTCATGCGAACACTTGCACGTTGAGACACTAACTCTGAAAATATACATGATATATGTATGTGTGTTATTATTAGGAAATGAACATGCATATAAAGTAACATGTGTAATGAATGAATATGGATTCTCTATAATAATCGGCTTCAAGGAATTATAACCAAAAACTTCCTAGTGATTCAGGAGGAGCTACTAGGATTGGATTTTCTGTTAGGGGAGGTCATGAGACAAGCAGAGCAAGTGTGTGATTTTCCCTCCTATTTGTACTTATGCAATTTAAAGTTCTTTTGGTGAATGCAATTACAATAAATACCATGTTCAATGTAATAAAGTCCAGCGTATTTATAAGATTAGCTACGCTTAATGACATCTGTGTTAGGATTCCGGGATGAATTATAAGATTAGCTTCAACTAATGGCATCCATGATAGGATTGCCAAATAATGAATTACAAGATTAGCTATGCCTATGGCATCCGCGATAGGATTGTCGGGAAATGAATTACAAGAGTAGCTTGGCCTAATGATGTTTGTTTTAGGATGCCTGGGAACGATTGATAAGACTTGATTTGTAAAGGGTATCAGTGTTTGAATGACCTGGGAAATTGATAAATATAATTGCCTAAAAATATCCAGGTTGGACTTTGCAAAGTCACCTGGTGCATGCAAGTAAATAAGAGTATTCAAATTAATGATATGCAAATGAGTGTTAATTGGGTTTAAATGATTTTTTATCAAAATATAAGTTGACGGTTAGAATTCTTATGGATCTGATAAAAAATTTATACTTCAGTTGTATACATTACATGAGCATATATATATATATATATATATATATGTATATATATATATATATATATTTCTTTTATCAACATAATGGTATGTTTATTTATGTAACATTACCATCAAATATCCAAGAAGATCATTAGTTTAGGACTCTACTTTGTTAAGCTTATGTAAATATTTAACTTAAGCATAGTGAAATTAACGCGTTTATACAGTATGCTTTTATGTAAACCTTGATGTATTTATAAAAGTCCAGCTTAGCATGTAGTATATTAGTTATCTTATAATTAACCCTTTTAAAATGTTTAAGAACACTTATTATATTATAAATGCTCTATTTGCATGTGGGCTATGTTCATATTGAACTTACTCGTAAGATATATATATATATATATATATATATATATATATATATTGTGTGGATTGTACGAGGTGTTGAATATTGATGATTGAAAAAAGGTCTAGAATTATGGGACCTTGTGATGATGGGTTGATTGAATAAATTGATAGTAGTTGATAACTTGGGATGTCCTAAATACAAACAAAACTCTGCCAATTTTTTGGTAGATTTCTAAAAAAAAATTACCCTCAAATTAAGAACATATGTTGGGATCTTTCAACGTTGATCAAGTCATATAGTCAAGTCTGTTACATAGTCAGAATTTTATTCTTCTTTGTCATCAATTGAATAGTCACCAGTTCCATCGCAAATCTTTAATATGGATATCATCATCTTCATCGACACTTGCTTGTTCGCTAAAGCTCAAAAAAACATTCAACTCCTATGCGTCAACATTAACAAGATTATCATTGAAACATGAAAATTTGAATTTTCTTCCAAGTCAATTGAAGGAGCATCTCGATATGGTTCAATCAACTCACTAACTTGAAAGACTTCATCTCACACACTTGTGTCTTTGTTCTCATCTTGAACAACCTCGACATGACCCCTGGGTTTCAATTTTAAAATGGATAACCAATCAACTCTTGATTGATCCTTTCTAAAGGAAAGGGTGTATGTGTAATAAACTTGTTGACATTGCTTTGCGAAAACAAAGACATTGTTTACATTGCGGAGTCTAACTTTTGAGTTGATTTTGACTAGACTATAGTGAGGATCAACTCTGATTTCTCTATCAGTGGTGTCATACCAATAGCATTTGAATAAAAAACACTATATTCTATTTGCTATGATATTGCACTTCGATGATGTGAAACCCTGGAAATTTATAATTTAAATATGCAGAGTTTAAACCCTCATGTAAACGTAAGACTGAAAGTGGTATGATTTTAATGAGTGATGGAAACACAGATTAGAAATAATATTTAAATAACGATTGTCGCGGGGTGTGAGCCGATGTGACGTCGTATGTCGATGATGGAGGCTTTTTTCGTGCCTCTTGTGTTAGGTGTGATGTGTCGGGAAGGTTTTCTGAATTTAATCATACAATTATGATTAATCACCCCCAGTGCACCCTACCTAAGGTAAGTTGCATTGTTGTTTGATTGTTTTTTTTCTAAGTCAGGTTTCTATTCATTGGTATTTTCTAAAGTTTAAGGCAGATCTCTCTTCATGAGAGAGTTTCTACCTTATTGGGTTAAATCCTAACCATTCTAAAGTCTAAATTTTAGCATCGCATTTATTTACATCTTGTATCTTTAATACCTAAGGGTATACTTTATCGTGTAATTTTACACCCCACAAATATTAAAGTCTACATCTGGATTCTTAAAAAAAGATTAGAAAAAGATTTTTGACATGTTGGCCAACTCCTAATGGATAATCATAAACTGGTTACGATATCCATTTTTTGATTTTTTAAAACATTTAAAAGGTGGGATTTTTGTTTTTTTATGAAAAATATGCTTGGAAAAATTTCAGGATTTGGTCGTATGCAACAATATATATATATATATATTTAAAAAAATGTTTTGAAATTTTTTATTTTTTTTGAAATATTTTGGAGAAAACCAGGTATTTTAATACTGGATTTGTATTTTATAGTATAAATATGCAATCTGATATTATGCAAAATTGGTAGAAAAATATGCGAGATGACACGACCAAAAGCTTGATGTCTTCTCCCAAGTGCAGGAGTGTCGAAGTAATAAATAACCCGGCAAGACCGGGGTCGAACCATAGAGAGGTTAATTGTATAAATTATAAATAACAATACAACAACAATAACAATAATAACAACAACAATAAAAATAATAGTAATAGTAATAATAATATTAATAATAATAATAATACTCAGGTCACAGGTTTCCAGCCTATCTACTAAGTTTATGAAAAGATCAAAGAGATATATTATATAATATAAATAGATTTATGATGTGAATGAACAAGGCAAGACCAACAATGTCAGGATCCTTGATCAAACACAGAGCATACTTAACGTACGTAAAATATAACAAGAATGTAAATAATAATAATAGTAGTAGTAGTAATAAAGAGAGCTTTGAGAGGTAAGGTTGATGTAAGGATTAAATAATAATAAAAACAAATGTCAAGGTTAGAGGATCCACTAATGGTACTTCAAACAAGTATAGTATAAACTCTTATTACTCAATTGGAAACCACACATAAAGGAGGTTCCAATCAGATTATAAATTGTTAACATGATTACATTAGTTATCTTATTCGAATAATGCTAATACTTGTAAATGTTGTCAGACATTCATGATTATAACTTATGTTAACAACAAATCAAGTTCCTTTCATAGCTTAGGTGTCAGTTATACCATACAGTATGAAAGTGACAAGTGTTATACAACATAAATCTAGATTAACCATTTAACAAGCAAAGTATTAAAAGTGAACAAGATAACAAATATAAAACATGTTAGTATCCAACATTAAGGTCCATGTTAAGTTTATATTATACTTATTCTTACACCATTAGTGTACCCTTTTCACCTTGACATAATTAACTTAGCTAAACATAATGAAAGAAAGAAAAATAAATAAACAAGATAAGAACATAAATGAGAAAGAAGTTAACCAAGTAAAGGAAAGGAAATAAGTGCATAAACTTGATATTAATGAAAACAAAACATAAGCAATACAAAGAGAGAAAGCAAGAGCATGATCTTGATCTAGAAACCAAGATGCCTAAATGCATGGCAAATGCCTCCTTTTATAGGGTTAAATTTGGAACTATTGATTTGTTGACTAGTTGATGAGTGGGTGGCCACATCTTGACTTGGTGACAATTCTTATCTTCTTGTCTGAACAAAACATCATTGCTGACATCATAATTTGAACAGAATCCTCATGAAGCTTCTAGGAAATTGTCTCAGCTTTCCAACAAAAAAAAGATGAGGTCATTTGGACTTCTAGAACTTGAGATATGGGCTGAACATTGAACAGTGTCTGGGCTGCAGGATAAATTCGGACTTCTTCATTGTAGCTACAATTTGGACTTGAAAACGGCCTTTTTAAATCTTGGGCTCCCATGAAAGTTGTAGGCATATGTCTTACCTTTCCATCCATATAAAATGATCCTAAATCCAAAATCTAGAGCTCCATATATGATCCAATTACCGAGCAATGTTCAGGTTTGGACTGCACCAACATCTCTTTTCTAAGTTTGGCCATCTCTTTGTCGTTTCACTTTCAATACTTAAACTCATCAATCGATCCTTTCATTTATGTGATAGGCCTGCATTTACCATAAATTAAGGTATCTTATAGTATCAAACTTGTTATTATAAAACATGCTTTAGTTAAGGAGTTATTGATACTTTAAGTGCAAAATGATGATATAAAACCTTGATAAACATGCCCTTTTAAGTACTAATCATAAGAAAATCACAATTTTTTGAAATGATTTTTTGGATTAAAAAAAAAGTTATAGTCCACTACATGAACAGTGGACATGAATTATAATTCACGTCACAGAGGCAACGAAGAAGAAGAAGAAAGGGAAGGGGAGAAAGGGTAGACAACCTAGCATGGTGGTGGTCTGGCCAAGGATGGTGGTGTTGTCGGTGGTTGCAGTGGTGGAGGCCGGCGTCGGCTACGTGATGAAGAAGAAAAGGTTGCAGAGGGGAGAGAAACACTGGAAGGAGAAGAGGGAGAGTCTCACGGTGGCTGCTTGGTGGCCGGTTGGTGGTAGAAACGGTGAGGGGGTGACGTGAGGATGGTGGCTAAAGCTATGACAGATGGTGGCCGGTGGCAGAGGAAGCAAAAGAATAAAAAAATGAGTGGGAGGGGCTGTAGAGAGGAGAGATAAACCGATAGTGGCTCTTGGAGGTCGGATGGTGGTTGTGTTGGATTCTTGTGGTGAAGGTGATAGTGGTAAGACTGCTGATGAGGGTGGTGGTGGCTGAAGGCCACGGTGAAGAGAGAAAGAAAGAAGAAATGTGCAGAAACCAGAAGAAAAATTGGTTTTTTGGCTGATTTTAGACCCAAATTTCTCCTCCCTCAGACCATGAAATCCACCTATATTTATAGGTGATGGAATAGGGAAATCTTTTCTACACTGGAGAAAAATTTCAACCATTGATTCAATTAGGAGGGATCCCAACCATCGACTCAAAATAGGTGTCGCACGTGTGCAGCATCGCGGCGATTGCCCACCACCCCCCATCATCAGGTTTGGTATGTCTATCTATTCTGGAAAATATGGTGAGACAAGGAATTCTTTGTCTCGTAGTGGTGAAAATAGAATGGGAGACGCCACTTAGTATTTTGGTCACTAGAAACCCTAATTAACTTGTCTTAGAGATTGTGTACGGAGACTGGTTGCGTAAAGGAAAGGTATTAGCAACCCAAATATGCCCTAGCTAAGGTAAGCTGCATTGTTTCATTGTCTAATAAAAAATCTAAGGTCTTATCATGTTGGGTCGTCTAGGGTTCAAGAAGAGCCCTCCTCAGTAAGAAGGTTCTTATCTTATGGGGTAAAAATCGAACCGGTTTAATGTCTATAAAAAAATTATTTTTTTAATATCAGAAATACGTTTTATGTATTAATTCGTAATCCCAGACATTAAAACCAAACAAAATATTTTTAAAATATTTTTTTGAAATATTGGCCAAGTTCTCATGACTTTAATAAACTGGTTATTAAAGTCAAAATGCATGCTAAAATATATTTTTTTTAAGTTTTCTTAGTTGTATAAAAAAATACAATATGAGTTTTTTAGCTTTGAGAGACTTGGCTGTATGCATGATGTTGCGATGTCGCTGTCGCACAAATTAATTACCCTAGCTTAAAACACAACACACAAGATAGTATAGAGCAAGTAAGGGGTCGATCCCACGAGGAAGATTTAGTTCAGATTTTTATGTTATACGTTATGCAATTTGGGGGGGGGGTTTGATTTATGATGATCTAAAATATAGAAGAAATTAAACTAGGAAACAAAATCAATTGAAACTGAAATTTATCAAGAAAACAAACCTTGGTCGCAAGCACACATCCACCAACGGAAATTAGAACCGATCCTTGAAACAAAAATTGCAGTTTATGTTCTGAAATTTTATCTTTTCTTAACGTTGATTAATTAATGAATCCGTCGTATAACTAATCCTAACCAACAAACAATCAAAGTTTCCGCACTAATGATTCAATTTAATGACAACTTTAATAACTAGATAATTTCATCAAGATGAACATACAAGTTGTTCGCAGCTTGTGTCACTTTGTTCAAATGTTCTCCGTAAGTTCAATAATGTAGTTCCACCACAATTATCAAGCTTAGTTGCTTCACAAGTTCATATATTTCAACTCCGATTTTGATATTAAACTTAGCAATAGATTGTTCACAACAAAAACTTAGAGTCCGCTCTAGCAATCATCAACAACAATAATAGGAAATATGCATAGAAAAACAATCATACTCATTCATAACATAAACTGAAAATAAAAGGAAGAATAAATCTCACGGTTCTTGAAATCCGAAGGTTTGTTGTGTCCTTGCAACCAAGAAAAGAGCTTAGCCTTGCATAACTATTGAACAATGACACGACCAAAAGATTGATGTCTTCTCCCAAGTGCAGGAGTGTCGAAGATCAAAGAGATATATTATATAATATAAACAGAATGTAAATAATAATAATAATAATAATAATAATAATAATAATAATAATAGAAGAAGATGAAGAAACTAATGAGAACTTTAAGATGAAAGATTAATATAAGGATTAAACAATGATAAAAACAAATGTCAAGGTTAGAGGATCCACCAATGGTATTTCAAACAAGTATAGTATAAACTCTTATTATACAACTAGAAACCACACACAAAGGAGGTTCCAATCGGATGATTTCTCATTAATAGCTCATTATAAATTATTAACATGATCATATTAATTATCTTAATTACATAACACCAAACTTTTAAATATTGTCAGGAATTCATGATATTAACTGATGTTAACAACAAATCAAGTTCCTTTCATAGCCCAGGTGTAGGTAATACCATACTGTTGGGCTATGAGAGTGCCAAGCATTTGATGTACCAAGTGTTATACAACACAAATTTAGATTAACCATTTAACAAGCAAGGTATTAAGAATTAGTAACATAAAAAGATAAGACATGTTAATATTAAACATTAAGATCCAGGTTGAGTTTACACTATATTTATTCTTACACCATTAGTGTAACCTTTTCACCTTGACATAATAAACTTAGCTAAACATAATGAAGAAGAGAAACATAAATAAACAAAACAAGAACATAAAGAAAATACAAGTTAACTAAGTAAAGGAAAGGAAATGAAAAGCATAAACAAGATATTAATGAAAGCAAAACTTAAAAATTATAAAAAAAAATATAAAGAGAGAAATAAAGAGCATGAGCTTTATCTGAACAACCAAGCCACCAAATACATGACAAATGCCTCCTTTTATAGGCCAAAATTCGGAATTATTGATTTGATGACTAATTGTTGAGTGGGTGACCAACTTTTGACTTGGTAAAAATCCTTATCTTCTTGTCTGAATACAACAAAAATGCTACCATCCGAACTGGGTCCTCTAGAAAACATGTAAGTTGTAGGAAATTGATTCAGCTTTCCAGGAAAAAAAAATGGAGGTCATTTGGACTTCTAGAACTCCAGATATGGGCCAAACATTGAACATTGTTCGGGTTGCAGGACAGATTCAGACTTCTCCATTGTTGCTATAATTTGAACTTGAAAACGGCCTTCTTAGATCTTGATGAAAGCATGAAAGTTGTAGGCCTATGTCTTACTAAATTTGTGTAAACATTTGAGGTCATTTGGACATCTAGAACTCGAGATATGACCCAAACACCAAATAGTGTTCTAGTTTGGACTGCACCAACATCTCTTTTCTAAGTTTCACCCTCTCTTTATCTTCACAAATTTCAGTAGTTGAATTCATCAATCAATCCTTTGATTTATGTGATAGGCATGCATTTAAGATGAACATTTACCATATATTAGGGCATTTTATAGTTTTAGATTTGTTATTATAAAACATGTTTTAGTTAAGGAGTTATTCATACTTTAAGTGCAAAATGATGATATAAAACCTTGATAAATATGCACTTTTAAGTACTAATCACACCCCCTAACCAACTTATTACTAGTCCCTAGTAATCAAGGCGTTAAAATAGAAAAACAATTTGCAAATTCAAGGCGTTACCTTTAACAAAAGAGCATAAATAATGTAATAATCCAATGTGCAACCCACAATCATATGTTAAAGTGTGTGTGTGAAAATGAAGATTTAAGAATACTTGTTAAATGAGCATATGAGCAGAATCAAGTGCTAGCAATACGAGAGTTTGTAAACTTGAATATTTCAAGAAGTATTCTGATAGACCTTGTTAAGAATGTTTACTAAGATGCGTCTCAAGAGTGACTTTAACAAAAGAACTCCTTTTACTCTACCATCCTAGTAACAACAGTTTTGCAAATAGTTTATGAAATAGAAAACATAGTTTTTTTTTAAAATATTTTTAAATATCTACTACCCTTTCCCCCAAGCAAAATGAGACATTGTCCTCAATGTCCTAAAGTAGAAAGATAGAGTATAGAAGACATCACCTGAAATAATGAACACTAACAAACCTGAAACACACTTAAACAAATATAAGAAACAACAAAATATAATAATAAAAACAAAAGACACAAAGTTTTTACAAACTAAGGCTCAAATCCAATCTAAGCTTTTTACGGCTTTCCTTAGTTGACCAATTTATGCAACTCATGGAGGGATCAATTAAAGGGATGAAAGATTGTAGTTGGTCAATCAATTGTTCAGCAGTAGCAGCAGAGATTATGATTTGTCGAGCCGAAGATGTTAGAAATTCCTGTTCCACAGCATGATCAAGAAAAGACAACAACTTATCATAAAAACCATTAACATTTAACAGACCTATGGGTTTATGGTGAATGTGCAGTTGGGCCCAAGAGGAAAAATGATAGATCTCTTCCAATGTGCCCAGACCACCTGGTAAGGCAATGAAGGCGTCAGCATGGTTAAACATTGTATTCATTCGATCAGACATTGTGGAGACCTGTAGTTCCTCTCCAATTGTTTTTCCAATGATGTCCCCTTTTGCTAAAGCTTTGGGGATGACCCCCAAAACTTGGCTGCCTCCTAAGAATGCAGCTGTTGACACACTCCCCATTAACCCAAGGCTGCCTCCTCCATACACTAAATGAATCTTTCGCTCAGCTAGTACCTGACCAAGATGATTTGCTGATTCTAAAAACTCTTTTTCTTTCCCAGGGCTGGATCCACCGAAAACACAAATATTGTTTATCTGATGACTTGAGGAACCTGCCATTTCTACACACTTCTGTATTTGATGAATGTATGGGTTGAGTAGAAATGAAGGGAAGGAAGAGAAGAATTTATAGATGAGAAATTGAAAATGCAATCATATCACCTATATGGAAGCTAGCTGGAGTCTCTCTCTCTTTCTTCTCTTTTTTTTTTTGAAAAAAAAGATATGTATGTACAGGTAGTTGTGATTGTGGCTCATATATTCCCTTGGTTTTACGTCCAAGAACGGCTTAAACGCTCTCTATGGGTCGAGGATAGGCTTCCCATCTAGTTTTCTTAAAAACTAGCAAAAAGGATCTTTTTTTTTTAATCAGATTCCCAAGACTATGATGAGCATGTTCTTTATGAAAATTGGGTCATAAATCATGAACTACATGATGCACATCTCCACTATGATGAGACTTAAGAGTCAACAGAAGATTATCTAAAGACTTTCTATGCTTTGAAATAAATCCCACCTTTTGATAATTTTTACAGGTTTTGCAGAATGCATATGAGTGCTTGAACATGATGGGCCAATAAAATCTACTTTGTAAGATTTTTGCAGTCGTCTTTTTTGACGAGAAATGATCCCCACATGCTTCAGAGTGACAAAATTTAATGACACTACTTACCTCATTGTCGGGAATGCATCTTTGAAATATTTGATCAGGACAATATTTGAATAAGTAAGGGTCATCCCAATAAAGGTTTTGCACGTCGCTAAAAAACTTTCTTTTATCTTGGTTATCCAAATGAGCTGGGAAAAATCCTGAAGCAAGAAAATTGTTATTTTTAGCAAACCAAGGCATTGAACTAAGAGAAAGTAAAGATTCATCAGGAAAGTAATCATTGATTGGTGTGATGTCGGATGTCGAATCTATTGTCAACTTTGATAAATGATCCGCGACAATATTTTCGGTGCCTTTTTCATCATCGATTGCTTCCTGTTTGGTCCTTGACACGACCAAAACATTGATGTCTTCTCCCAAGTGCAGGAGTGTCGAAGTAATAAATAACCCGGCAAGACCGGGATCGAACCACATAGAGGTTAATTGTATAAATTATAAATAACAAGACAACAACAACAACAACAATAACAATAACAATAACAATAATAATAGTAATAATAATATTAATAGTAGTAGTAGTAATAATAATAATAATAATAATAATAATAATAATACTCGGTACGTGGCGTTGTTATACCTAAGAATGATCTAAAAGATCGGGTCACAGGTTTCCAGCCTATACACTGATTTTATGATAATAATAATAATAATAATAATAATAATAATAGTGTTAGTAGTAGTAATACTAATAACAATAACAAAAAAAAAAAAAAGAGGAGGAGAAGGAACAAATTAATGAGAACTTTGAGATGGAAGATTAATGTAAGGATTAAACAATGATAAAAACAAATGTCAAGGTTAGAGGATCCACCAATGGTATTTCAAACAAGTATAGTATAAACTCTTATTACTCAATTTGGAAACCACACATGAAGGAGGTTCCAATCGGATGATTTGTCATTAATAGCTCATTATAAATTATTAACATGATCATATTAATTATCTTAATTACATAACACCAAACTTTTAAATATTGTCAGGAATTCATGATATTAACTGATGTTAACAACAAATCAAGTTATTTTCATAGCACAAGTGTAGGTAATACCATACTGTTGGGCTATGAGAGTGCCAATCATTTGCTGTACCAAATGTTATACAACACAAATCTAGATTAACCATTTAACAATCAAGGTATTAAGAATTAGTAACATAAAAAGATAAGACATGTTAATATTAAACATTAAGATCCATATTGAGTTTACACCATACTTGTTTTTACACCATTAGTGTAACCTTTTCACCTTGACATAATAAACTTAGCTAAACATAATGAAGAAGAGAAACATAAATAAACAAAACAAGAACATAAATAAGATACAAGTTAACTAAGGAAAGGAAAGGAAATGAAAAGCATAAACAAGAAATTAATGAAAGCAAAACTTAAGAATTACAAAAAAAATATAAAGAGAGAAATAAAAAGCATGAGCTTGATCTGAACAACCAAGCCCCCAAAAACATGGCAAATGCCTCCTTTTATAGGCCAAAATTCGGAATTATTGATTTGATGAATAATTGTTGAGTGGGTGGCCAACTTTTGACTTGGTGAAAATCCTTATCTTCTTGTATGAATACAACAAAAATGCTACCATCCGAACTGGGTCCTCTGGAAAACATGAAAGTTGTAGGAAATTGACTCAGCTTTCCAAGAAAAAAAAATAGAGGTGATTTGGACTTCTAAAACTTCAGATATAGGCCAAACATTGAACAGTGTTCGGGCTGCAGGACAGATTCGGACTTCTCCGTTGTTGCTATGATTTGGACTTGAAAACGGCCTTCTTAGATTTTTATGTTCACATGAAAGTTGTAGGCCTATGTCTTACTGAATCTGTGTAAAACTTTGAGGTCATTTGAACATCTAGAACTCGAGATATGACCCAAACACCAAACAGTGTTCTAGTTTGGACTGCACCAACATCTCTTTTCTAAGTTTCACCCTCTCTTTATCTTCACAAATTTCAGTAGTTGAATTCATCAATCAATCCTTTGATTTATATGATAGGCATGCATTTAAGATGAACATTTACCATATATTAGGGCATTTTATAGTATTAGATTTGTTATTACAAAACATGTTTTAGTTAAGGAGTTATTGATACTTTAAGTGCAAAGTGATGATATAAAACCTTGATAAATATGCACTTTTAAGTACTAATCAAACAACTACTCCTAAAGAATGAAGATAACATGATTTTTGGGATTGTAGAGGAGAGAATTTGTGTTTATTCTCTATTGGCTGCTGTCTCCTTCTGCTCTCCCTCTTTTCTTCTGGATGCCATCCCCTTCTCTCTTTCTTTTTATATGCTAAGAAACCCTAGTCTCTATTTTACAAAATAGTCCTCCCTTAAGTTGGTAGTTTACATTTAAGTACTTCAATAACTATTTTCTCTAGAAAGAAGAAATAACCTTGCATGAAATCTTCAAACTCTAACTTAGAGGAGCTAAATTGTTGATATAGAAATTTGGATGTCGGTTTAGATGCTTCGAAACATAATTTGGACTCGTTTCTTCACGAAACCTGTTTGCTTGCAGAATTTAGATGTCATCTTTGAAAATTCATATCTCCCTCATATGACATCGTGTTTGGCTGACAGTTTGAACGTTTATAGAGCTTTGAGTAAGGAATCCAAGAAAATTGAGTTTGCATCAATTGGACATCTGAAGCTCCAGATATTGAGCTTTGAATGGGCAAAGGTCAACATTGGCAGACTGCGAGATTTGACTTTGAAGGATGTGATTTCCATGATCCTTCTCTTTTTATTTTTCTTGCATTACATTTCCAGAAAGGTATGGATGTTAGCTTTTTAATGCCATTGGAATCACTTCGTTTCGACCTCTAGAACTCACGCTTTGCACAAAATATCGACTGAACGTGAAATCTGCCAATTACCTCCAATTTACTCCTTTTTGGATCTTTCATCCAAAAGTGCGTTCAAAACATAAAACAAAGAATATCAAGGCATTTTACATATAAAACATGGACAAAACATTAGGTAGATGTGGGTGAAACTATCGAATAATATGGTTACATTACATGAAAACAAAAGTTATTTTTTGAAAACAAGGTATTTTTTAATACCGGATTTGTATTTTTATGATATAAAAATATAGACTAATATTAGTCAAAATGATGTAGAAAAATCCGTGGGAAAATCACAATTTTCAAAAATATATATATAGATAATAAAAAAAACACAAAACAAAAAAGGAGAAAAAAAATAATGGACTGGGTTGGGCCTGTATTGGCCCAGCCACAAGGGTGGACTTAGCCTAGCTGCATGGGTTGGGCTGATGTTCCAGCCTGCATAAAACAGGGCTGGACTCTACCCAGCCTAAAGCAAAAGGGGGCTGGGTTGATGTTCCAGCCCACCAAAGAAACAAAATAAAACCATTACTGGTTACTGTGCATGAGCACAATAACCAGGTAATTAATTAGCCAATTACTGTGCGCATGCACAGTAACCAACTATTTATTTCTTCTTGCATGCAGAACGTGCACAATGCACGTTCTGCAAGCAAGAAGATGACTAATGACTAGCAGTTGGGGGGGAAGGGAATTTACTTGAGGCGATGATCTCGGATGGCTGAGCTGACGGTGGTGCTGGTGACTGTTCTCAGTGGCGCTACAGTGGCGCTACAGTGGCGGTTACTGAGAAGCCTGATGACAGCGGCGGTTCTTCTTCTCCATAGCATAGGGACACCAGGCCACTTCGGTTCGCTCCTTTTTTTTTTTTAACTCCCCAAAAAAAGTTTAGAATTACCCCCTCCTTTGTTTTGAGTTTTGGACCTATATTTATAAGTAAAATGTTGCTCGGGCCTCAAAATTGGTCCCTCAACTTTCTTTCTTTGTAAATTTTGATTTTTTTTTTTTTGTATTTTTTTGAAAACGAGCAATATCAACGTCAATTCAATGAGGAAAATCAATGACCCGTGAAAGGTCGAACGAGTTCCAAAAACCTTTGAAAATTTAAATTCTTTTTTAGACGACATTGAAAATGCTACAAACGATGCAAATATATAAAAAAAAACCATATTTTTTTGGCTTTTCATTGTTTTTCGCTATTTTTGGATTTTTAAAAAAATATTATAAAAAAGGTGAGTAAAAATTTGGGTAACAACAATAGGTATCAGAGTTGCAAATCTACAGACAAAAGCTGACTGAATTGGCCTCATTAGGTTGTTTCCGATGCTGATATGCTGTCATTTAGCCTGAACGAGTCACATGAGATTGTAGATAAAATGCATAGGATCATTTTAGTATAAGATTTGTCAAATTTTGTAGACATAACGTACATTAAATGCAGCTTCAAAGTAGGCAACATGACCAGCTTTTTCAGAGAACAAAAAGAAGATAATGAACAATGTTGAGTTCTATTTTTGGCCGAAGTTCATTTCACTCCTCCCTCTTTCAATTGATTTCAATTGAACCTTAATTGACACTAAATGTTTTTTTATTTAATGCAATTAGCCTCTAATTTCAATCAATTAACTTGGTAAAACTTAAATTTGATCTCTTAAAATTCTAATATACTCAATTAAGCCAAAATTAGGCTCCCAAACTTAATTTTTCACCAATTAAGCCCAAAATAAAATTAATTTGACCCATTTAAAGTATAATTAAGTCCTTGCACTTAATTAAATCCTTCAATTGGACCCAAATTTATTCTTAAACATAATTAAAATTTAATTTGGTCCATGATTAAATCAAATTGGCTTAATAAAAATTTAGTTATGTCATCGGACTTAATTTTTATGAAAATTCATCCAATAATCATTCAATTTGACCTTGAATTTTCATTTTTCTCCATTTTTGGGCATAATGGGGTACAATTAGGCCTTGAATTTTCTCAAAAAATTGCAGCTTGAGTTTTTCCTATTTTTGTAGCCCTCCTGGATCTACTTTCTCCACATTGTTAGCCTTTATTTTATTTTTGATTTTTGTTTTGAAAAAAAATTGATTTTTAGGGAATAACCCAGAATTTTTGTTTAGAATTCATAAGGATGAAGAAACTAATAACGTGTTTTGATGGATAAAATAATGAGAAAAATGACTAAATGTTTCTAATAAATAAGTGAGGTAATAAAGAATATATTATAATAAAGGATAGTGCAATGAAAAGGGTAAGTCTGAAGGTGCAGGCACCGATTAAAAATCAATGATGTTATTTTGAAACGGTATTAAGCCCAATAAATAAATAAAGGTGGAAATTATAAATTGAATATATTCAAAAATAATAAAATTGATATGGTTTTATATGAAGATTGAATAAGAAAATTTGGATCGTTGATAAAAAAGTCATGAACTGACCAATTTTACATTAGGAAGCAGAGTTATCAATCTAATCATCGGATCGGGATGAAATTTTGCATGAAGTCTATTTATATGTTTTCCTACCTTGGTTAAATATCTCATCCCAATTGGAGCTCGGTAAAGACTAGCGATTTAAGCAGAAATAAACTAGATAATTTACATTAAAAATAAAATAAAATACATAAAGGCATCAATGAGGCACAAAATTATAATTAGGGGAAAAGGTGCCTATAAAATTGCAAAGAGGGCACTTGTTAAAAAAAAAGGTGAGAGACAATAAAGAAACTTTGGATAGAGAGAGAAGTACAAATTTTAGAGAAACCAATAATGCTTCGGTAGCCATATCTCAGGAATACATTGTTGGATCATGCTTAGTTTGTGATATATTTTTCTTCTCACAATCTTTTACTAACTGACCGGAGGGATTGGAAGGAACACAATCTGTTTGACAGAAATCATCATCGGAAATTTCCTAGAAAACAAAAGGAAATACACCTGTAGAGAAGTTTGGTCGCTGGCCAATTTCCCCCTCTTCCACCATTGGATCATGCTCATTCTTGGATATGTGGTGCACCTAGATATTTCCTTCATTCTAAACGATGAAGATAGGAAAATCATTCTCTGGCAAGGTTTCATGCATATTGAACAATAGCTCGTCCATTTTCAAGTTAGCTTGGTTTTATTCCGATCTAGGAGACCCAACCGTTGGAGCATTTTGATTTTGAGATATATTATGTACAACTCTATGATATATAGTCTAACTGTTGGGTTTACAACAATAATCAGAGGTTGATGACTTATTGCTTTTTGAATCTATAACTAGTTTTGGCAAAATTTAGTAAGCTTGATTTAAATACATGTTTTGATGAAATTAGAATTGTGTGGGTGTAGGGTTTATAGAATATGTAATGGTAAAATATGTTCATGTTATTAGTATTGTATTAGATTAATTGTGTATTCTTTATATGAGGGGAAAAATAATTATTGTGTGAGAATAGGAAGGAACATTGCTATGCGAACATGTTGATTGAATAAAAAGCTAACTTGTTGGTTCTGTGGATATGAATGGGGTGGAACAATGAAGAAATTGAAAGGAAAGAAATTTGGAAAATAAAACATATTTAAAGCTAGCCATAAGTATTTTTAGCAAATTGGTTAGTTAATGAAGATTGTCATGGATTCCGACTAGTAAGGTAAAATTATTGTTGTGATAATGATCTAAGAATATTAATTGTTAAGGTTTGTCGCATATGTTTAATCGCACAAGGAGAAAATGAATGGTTCATCATTTTGTGGTATTAATAATGCTAAACAAGGATAATAATATATATAGTGTGTGTAGAAATCCTAAAGGGATGAGTTTCCTTATTTTGGCCTAATCTTGCTATATTGTAGAGGTAGGAAAATTGAATTTTTTGGTTTAGAATTGGTTTGAATTTGTGATTTAATGATGCCAAATGACCTTGGATAATGTTGTTTTAGCATGAAAATAATTTGGAAGTTGAAAAGGATTTCCAAGTGATGAACATCCTTATTGCCCAAAATTTTAGCTATAAAGGAGGGTCTATTATTGTTGTAACCCAATTTTGGATTCACCAAGATTTTCTTGAATGTTATTTTATTTCTATTATTATTTATAAAAATCCAAAAAAATTAAGAAAAAGTTTAAAATTCAAAAATATATTTTTCTCTCGAGTCAACCGCATCTTTCCATCAAAACCAAGTCCACCGGGTCAAACCATGTCGACCGGGATAAAAAATGAGTTTTCGTGACGTTTCGGGTCAAAACCATCATTTTCGGTCAAAACCGACATTTTTCATAAAAACCGATTTCACCAGGTCAATACGAGTCAAACCATGTCGACCAGGGTAAAAAATGAGTTTTTATGATGTTTCGGGTCAAAACCGTCATTTTTTATCAAAACCGAGTCAACCGGGTCAATACGGGTCAAACCATGTCGACCGGGATAAAAAATGAGTTTTCATGACATTTCGGGTCAAAACCGTCATTTTCGGTAAAAACCGTCATTTTTCATAAAAAAACGATTTCACCGGGTCAAACCATGTCGACTAGGGTAAAAAAATGAGTTTTTATGACGTTTCGGGTCAAAACCGTCATTTTTCATAAAAACTGATTTCACCGGGTCAATACGGGTCAAACCATGTCGACTAGGGTAAAAAATAAGTTTTCATGACGTTTCGGGTCGAAACTGTCATTTTCGGGTCAAACCATCATTTTTCGGTCAAAACCCGGTTCACCGAGTTGATACCCATCAAATGTTTTTTTGTGTTAGCGGTTGAAATGGGGGTTTTCTAATACTGATTTAAGTTTTAGTTTTACCTATATAAATATTTATTATTATATATAATAAAATAAAAATAATAATTCAAAATTTATTATATTAGGTAAGGTTAGTTGCAGCGGTGCAAATTATTTCTTCAGAATTAAATTTGTTGTCCCATGCTCATTGGTTATAAATAGCCACGCAGGGAAGAAAAGGAAGAAGCAGAAAAGAAGAGAAAGAATTGATTTCTAATTTTTTTTAGTTTTTCTTCACGAGAGTAGGATATTGTTTTTTTAAAAAAAACAATTTAAAAAATACCAAACATATCCCAACACATCTCAGCCATTGAAATAATCCAAGATTTGATCCCGTTGCGCCACGTCACCCGGTGTACCGAGCTTTCGGTGCACCATGTCACACCGGACCGTCCAATCACCTTGCAGATCCAGCCAATCACAACCGTTCGATTGTTTCATCCGAGACCCAACGGTGCACAGTGTTCAGCGGTACAGGTGTACCATGCACGCGTTTACACCGTAACATAACCTCGGACTCTCTCTCTCCTCTCGCCGGCGACGCCCTCTCTCTCATCCGATCTCCACTTTCCGGCCGTCTCCAGCCTTCGCACCACCACAGAAAGGTTTCTCCCCTGCTGTAAAGAAAAACCCCGGTGGTTTTCATCGTTGTCGCCGCCTCATCTGGCCCGAAAAAGATCGCGATCGTCGCCGGCCACCGAAGCTTCAAGTTGTCGATTCTCCCTCATCAGCCATCAACGGCCATCGAGACCACCACCATCGGAATCCTCGACCTCAGATCTACTAGGATCGACCATCGGCTAGCCAAAAATCTCGCCTGAAAATTTCATCGCCGTCAACAGTAACCGCGCGTGAGCCACACGCGTCGCGAGTGGCATTTTTGTAGTTTTTTTAGAAATCCGAGGGTATTTCGTTCTTTTACCTATACATTGGTACTCATGTAATTTTTTTGAGATTTCTAACATTTTTTATTTTGTATATAAATTTTCTTGCATGTAAAAAAACAAAAATAAATATAAAAATGACGCGGGTCCAACACCCATCATATCATATTATCAGTCGTGGGTGCAAAGCCCAACTTCTCAAGAATAGTTATGTCTATTTTTTTTAATGACATCAAAATGTTTGTTTTATAAACAAATATTGTTTGTCGACACGTCTCTTTTTATAGAAAAGGACCGATGTCAAAAAAGCTTAAATGCCAAACAAATATGGATTATGTCTAGGATTTGTTTTGGTAATTTAAACATAAATCTCCTTTTTAGGGTTAAACGTCGATATTTTAGACGAGTCTCCTATTTTTAGGGACTGATGTCATTTTAACGTGTCTCCTATTTCTAGGGACCGACGTTAACCATTTAAAAAAATAAAATTGCAAATAAGCTCGAAATATATATTAAGTTGAAACAAATAAAAAACACACAAGTAAAAGTAACCTTTCTTTTGAAATGATGATTTAAGGGTGGTGTCTACCTTCCCTTAATCATAACTAACCCAGTACCTGAATCTCTGGGACCAATGTCTAATTTGGGATTTCTAGTTCCCTCATATTACTAGATGGCGACTCCAATAAAATATTTATTTTCCCCCAATAAAAAATATCTTTTTTGTTAAAATAAACAAAAAAGAGGAGCCGTCGCCCGACGTCTTGTATCGACAGAATGGCGACTCCACTAGGGAATAGGGTTGAACCAACTGCTTGTGTGTGCTTTTCATTTGTTTTTTTATTGCTATTTATTTTTTGATCATTTATTTTATGTGCGCTATTTATTTTATGTAATATTTATTGTAAATCATTTCAATTTCTTAGATTACACATGCATGCATGTTATTTATTTGTGTATTCACACACTTCACGGTGAACCCATAAAAACTCTGGACCCGAACTCGTCCTTTTTAAGATTAGAAAAGAAAGATTCAGGTGGCAAGTGTGACTTATGTCCACTGATGCTCATTTGGACTTTCGCTTGGATTGTAACTCACCTTATGCAACGGGTATTGTGGAATTTTCTTCCCATACTCATGTTGTATAAGGTTAAGAGGCCGACTACCCCATGGGTAATTCGGGCAATCTAAAAACCAAAAAATATCTTTAGGGATAGAATAAACTGAGCCAAATCTTATGAGCTAGATCCTATCAATTAGGATATACCTTTTAGGACACAAACAAATGTCAACGCATTAACATACATGTTCATATACATTTCATATTCTCATTAAATCTCCACCGATCCTTATAGGAAGTGTGAGATGGAAAAACCCATTGCTGTTGAGGAATTTTTGAACAGATCAGAATTGAACCAACATGATAAAGGGGATTGTTTGCCATCAGAACATGGCATCAAATTTCTCCCCTAAATCGGTTCAAGTCCCTGTAGGTTTGGAGTCCTCAATGAGAACTTTTTTAAGAGAATCTGATCTGGTATGTTCCTCATCATAAGTTAAAGTAAAATTTGAAACAAATAACAATCATGCATATACCATATGGCATTTTGCATCCATTTGTGCATTTCATTTAGTTTACTTGCATTCATTCAGGTTGAAATATAGGTCCCCCAAAAGGCCGTAAAATTCATTACACTCGACTACGGAGGAAGATAATGGAGAACGAAGAAAGGGCCCACCTAAAGGCTCATTATCAAAGAGAGTTGGAGAACATAAAAAACGATATATCACAACTTACAAGTCTACTTGAGCAGGCCCTAGTATCCAAGTCTGGTGAGGATACCTCTACTCAACCGGCAGTTGCAACTCCATCTGTATCTATGCCAGCAGCTCCTTTTGTATTCACGTCTCAAAATTTAGGAGCTAATCCTTCTTTATTTGAACAACAGTTCACTACCAATGTTCCACCAACACAAGTGCCAGTTACTATAAACCTGGCAACTGATGACCCACAAAGGATGAAATTCTCTAAAAATGTCGATTATGATAAATTGACCGCTCTGGAAGAAAGATTGAAGGCAGTCAAAGGGGAAGACTTATATGATCTTGTTTATGCTGCAGAAATGTGTTTAGTTCCAAATGTAGTTGTACCCAAAGAATTTAGGGTACCAGAATTCATCAAGTATACTGGAACTGAATGCCCAGTCACTCATCTTAAATCTTACTGCAATAAGATGGCAGAAGTAGTGAATGATGAGAAACTTCTCATCCATTTCTTTCAAGACAGTCTTTCTGGATCGGCATTAAGTTGGTATACAAGGCTGGATAATACTAAGATCAGAAAGTGGAAAGATTTGGTAAAAGCCTTTGTGGAGCAGTATAAATTCAACATGGAGGTAGCCCCGGACAGGTCAAGCTTGTTAGTCATGGAGAAGGGCAGCAAAGAGACTGTAAGAGAATACGCTTTGAGATGGCTTGTTAGAAAAAGAAATGGTCACTCTGTTTTCTAACACTTTTAAATCTCCCTACTTTGAACACCTGGTGGGTAGTTCAGCTCAGCATTTCTATGATGCTGTAACTATCACTGAGAGAATAGAACAAGCGATAAGAGCGGGGAGAATGTCAGAGCCTACTGAGAAGAAAGGTTTTACTGGGAAAAAGAAGGATTCCGAGGTGAACAACATGGAAGGAATGTATAAGGGTAAGAAAACAAATTACCACCATTATAACTTCCAAATACCTACCCAATAAGTTGCAAGTGTAAACTTCACTAAACCTTTCCCTACCAACCAACAAAACCAACCACATGACCAACAAAGTAACCAGATTGTTAATCCTCCAAGAAGGAATTTTCAAAGAACCCAAGAACGATTGCCACCATTACCACTTCCTTTGGGAGAAATGTACTCAAAGTTGTTGAGTATTGGGCAAGTAGCTCTCGTTCCCTTAACCCCACTGCAACCTCCATACCTAAATTAAAAGTATCATGCTGGCGTTGCAGGGCATAACATTAAAAGCTGTAATGCATTTAAAAATAAGCCTCTGCAATTGATAAAAGCTGGATGGATAACTTTTGATGATGCACCGAATGTGAAGTCCAACCCTTTGCCCAATCATGCTACAAAGAGTGGAGGAGTGAATGCTGTAGGAGTGGAAGGCAAGAAGGAAAGAGTTTTGAAGGTTTCCATTGAAAAACTGTATGGTATGCTGGTATAGTCTGGATATTTATTTGAGTTTGAACCAGTGATGAATGGAAATAACTACTGTAAGTTTCATGGCAAGGTGGGACATCACATTGATGATTGTGAAGAATTTCACCAAGAAGTGAAAAGGATGCTGACTTTCGGCATGATAAGGATAGAGAGTGAAGAAGGGAGCAGTGAAATTGGGATGATAGGCCGTTAGGAGACAAAAATGGAAGTTTGTAGGCTTCAACCAACTGTGGGTGGTCCACCAAAACTAATCCTGACTAAGCATGTATGCACAAACAGTGAGAGTTATGGCACAATGCCTTACAATTATGGGTATTCTTTCAACCCTACTCCTATCTTTCACCCTGAAATCGGTGGTTTAACTCGAAGTGGTCGGTGTTTTACACCAGAAGAATTAGAGAGGCAGAGGAAAGCTAAAGGAAAAGAAATAGTTGATACTTTTAAAGGCATGGAAGTGAACAAACCCATAAGTGAAGACGAGTCTAATGAATTTCTGAAGTTGATGAAGCATAGTGAGTATAGTGTGGTGGATCAGCTGAAGAAAACTCATGCTAGAATCTCTTTAATGTCACTTATCTTGAGTTCTGAGTTACACCGTAAAGCGCTGCAAAAGGTATTGAATGAAGCATATGTGCCGCAGGATATTACTCAAGACACGATGGAACATTTGGTGGGAAGAATTCAAGCCTCTAATTACTTATACTTCACAGAAGATGAGCTAGACCCGGATGGGACTGGGCATAACAAGCCTTTGTATATCACCGTGAAATGTAAAGACTATTTGATCGGCAAAGTGCTTGTGGATAATGGTTCAGCGTTGAATGTGCTACCAAAGCATATGCTAGATGAGATGCCAATTGATGCTACTCATATGAGACCAAGCACGATGACAGCTAGAGCGTATGATGGTTCCCCTAGACAGGTGATAGGGACCATTGACATTGAATTGTTTATAGGGCCTCAGATGTTTTTGGTAACCTTACAAGTGATGGATATCTATCCTTCGTATAGCATGTTACTAGGAAGGCCATGGATACATGCCACTGGGCTGTGACATCATCTCTACACCAATGTCTGAAGTACATCATCAATGGTACTCTAGTGAAAGTTAATGCAGAAGAAACCTTATCCATGATAAGGAATGTGTCGGTCCCTTATGTTGAAGAAGAATATTGCAAAGATGGAAATCTCCATGCCTTTGAGATTGTGAACACTAAATGGGTACTAGAGAATACAGTGTTAAGAAGACCAATGATTTCTGATACTTCCAGAATGATAGCTAAGTGTTTTTTGAAACATGGGCTACCATTCCAGAATGATCCAATCGCTGGAAATCTTAAGAGAGTCAACATAATGAAAATTAAGGCTACTGATCAGAGGTTTGGGCTTGGCTTTAAGCCTAAGAAAGATGATTACTAGAGAGCTGCTAGGATTAAGCGAGAAAGAAGGTTAGCCAGAATGGAAGGAAGAAAGCCAGAAGAAGAAGACATTGTAATCCCACCCATCCATGTTTCTTTCCCAAAGTCAGCATATGTGATGAAACCTGAAAACATGACGGAAGTCTTGGGACAGAAACTTGCTTTCATGGATATCAATAATGTAGAGGAAGGTGAAGGACAAGATTGGAATTATGATGACGAGCTAAAAACAGCAAAAGAAGATGAACTATTACCTCAGTTAACTGTCCACTCTCTAGAAGAGGCTCCAACCAACGCCTTTGTGCGAAAGCTTTCGGTTGATGAAGTATTCCATAATTGGGAGATTGAAGATGCCCCAGTTGTTTTCAAGAAGTAATGAATAAGCGTCTGCTTATATTTTCTATTATGTGCTTTGTGTGCTTTGCTTTGTAGTTTGCTTTGTGTTTTTGTACCTAGTTGGAAATCTTGGCTCAAGATGTCAACATAAGGTCTTTTTATAATTATTGAGTCAACTTTTAAAATATTATTGAGATCATGCATTTTCTTCAACAATTGTTATCTTTTTTTTTTGTCTGGCTACAATATACGCATTTACACTAAAAACACCTTTCGCTTTCAGGAATTCTGAAAGCGAATCCTCCATAAATCCACAAACATATTGCATTGAAAATGAATGGCCAAACTTTGATAAGGATGTGATTGCAATGGACGAAGAAGAATGGAATGAAGATTATATGAAAGAGTTTACTAGACAAGTAGAACAGTCTGAGCATGCTTGGAAACCTGCAAAAGAAGAATTAGAGGTGATAAATGTAGGCACCGAACAAGATAAAAGGGAGCTAAAGATTGGAACTCTGATCACTACAAAAGAAAGATGCAGTTTAATCTTACTACTACAAGAGTATATGGATGTGTTTGCTTGGTCTTATGCAGATATGCATGGTTTAGACATTGATATTGTAGTACACAGAGTGCCTTTGATAGAAGGATGTAAACCTGTCAAGCAGAAATTGAGAAGAACTCGCCCAGATATTCTACTCAAGGTCAAGGCAGAGATAAAGAAACAGTGGGATGCTGGTTTTCTAGAAGTCATTAAATACCCTCAATGGGTATCGAACATAGTGATTGTACCAAAGAAGGATGACAAAATCAGAGTATGTGTAGACTTCAGGGATCTAAACAAAGCTAGTCCAAAGGATAATTTTCCTTTGCCTCACATAGACATCCTGGTAGACAATGCTGCTAGAAGCTCAACTTATTCCTTCATGGACGGATTCTCCGGGTATAACCAGATTAAAATGGCTGAAGAAGATAAAGAGAAGACCACTTTTGTCACACCATGGGGAACATTTTGCTACAAAGTGATGCCATTCGGGTTAAAGAATGTTGGAGCCACATATCAAAGGGCAATGGTGACACTTTTTCATGATACGATACATAAAGAGATTGAAGTGTATGTGGATGACATGATTGCCAAGTCTACAAATGAAGAAGATCACGTTCAGATTTTAAGAAAATTATTTGATAGACTAAGAAAGTATCAGTTGAAATTGAATCCTGCAAAATGCTTATTTGGGGTGAAGTCTGGAAATTTGCTAGGGTTTGTGATAAGCAATAAAGGAATTGAGGTCGATCCTGATAAAGTGAAAGCAATTCAGGTTATGACAGCTCCTAAAACCGTAAAAGAAGTAAGAGGTTTCTTGGGACGTTTGAATTACATTGCACGATTCATATCTCAATTAACAGCAACATGCGAGCCAATTTTCCGATTGCTTCGGAAAAAGAATCCTGGTACTTGGGACAAAGATTGTCAAGAAGCTTTTGATAAAAGAAAGCAATACTTACAGAATCCACCTCTATTAGTGCCACCTGTGCCTGAAAGACCTTTGATCTTGTATTTGACAATAACTGAGGAAGCAATGGGTTGTGTGATGGGACAACATGATGAGTCTGGAAGAAAGGAGCAAGCTATCTATTATCTGAGTAAGAAGTTTACCGATTGGGAATCCAGATATACTATGATTGAGAAGCTATGTTGTGCTCTTGTATGGAGCACGAAGCGTCTTCGACAATATATGTTGTATTATACCACCTGGTTGATCTAAAAAATGGATCCTCTTAAATACATCTTTGAGAAACCTTACTTGTCAAGTCGAATAGCAAGGTGGCAAGTAATGTTGGCCGAGTATGACATTGTATACAAGACAAGAAAATCCGTAAAAGGAAGTGTAATTGCTGATCATTTGGCAGATAATGCTATCAAAGATCATGAGCCTTTAAAATTTGACTTCCCGGATGAGGATGTGTTGATAGTAGAAGAAGACAAAGAGAAGAAGGATTGGTGGATCATGTATTTTGATGGGGCAGTGAATGTATCTGGCAATGAAGCAAGGGCTGTGATAATCTCACCTGACCAGAAGCAATATCCCATCTCAATCAAACTACAATTTGAATGTACCAACAATACTGCTGAATATGAGGCTTGTATCCTTGGGTTAGAAGCTGCTTTAGAAATGAAAATAAAGAAACTTGATGTCTATGGGGATTCAATGTTAATAATCTGTCAAGTGAAAGGCGAATGGCAGACCAAAGAAGAAAAATTGATCCCATATCAACAATATCTCTCAAAACTGACTGAGGCCTTTGATGAGATAGATTTTACCCATATTGGAAGAGACAAAAACCAGTTTGCTAATGCTTTGGCAACCTTAGCTTCTATGGCCAAAATTGATTACGGAATCAGAGTACAACCAATCCACATTGAGATTAAAAATTTTCCAGCTCATTGTTGTTCATTTGAAGGAGAAATAGATGGGAACCCATGGTTTTATGACATCAAGAGGTTTATCCAATATCAAGAATATCCCTTGGGGGCATCTAAAGCAGATATGAAGACCTTGAGAAGGTTAGCCATGGAATTTTACCTGGATGGAGAAATTCTATATAAAAGATCATTCAATGGAACTTTACTAAGATGTCTAGATGAAATCGAAGCTAAGGTAGCACTGCAAGAAATTCATGAAGGAATTTATGCAACTCATGCAAGTGGGCACATGATGGCTAGACAAATGCAATGATTTGGGTACTTCTGGATGACCATGGAAAAAGATTACATCGATTATGTCAGAAGATGCCATAAATGTCAAGTGTACAGTGATAAGATAAATGAACCTCCAGCTCCTCTGTTTAATATGACATCACCATGGCCATTTGCAATGTGGGGAATAGATGTGATTGGTCCAATCAACCTAAAGGCCAGCAATAGGCATCAATTTATCTTAGTAGCCATCGATTACTTCATAAAGTGGGTGGAGGCCAGCTCTTATGCTCATGTAACTCATCAAGTGTTTCATTGAGAAAGATTTGATATGTCGGTACGGTACACCTAAGAAGATAGTGACCGATAACGTCCAAAATTTTAATGGAAAAATAATCACAGAATTGTGTGCGAAGTGGAAAATTAAACATTCAAACTCGTCTCCTTACAAACCAAAGATGAATGGTGCTGTCGAAGCTACAAACAAGAATATCAAGAAGATTATCCAGAAGATGGTAGTCACTTATAAGGATTGGCATGAGATGCTTCCTTTTGCTCTGCATGCATATCGTACAGCAGTAAGGACATCCACTGGAGCTACGCCTTACTCATTAGTATTTGGTGTCGCACCCCGAAAAAATCCAGCACGGCATTGGCTGGCGATTTTTCTCATTTGTTTTTGCGTTTGCTTGAATTGGTTCGTTAGGAGTCGCCACCTAGTAATTCATTGAGGGCTACTAGGAAACCTGATGTACTGGTCTTGTCAGAGATCGCCGGTAAGGGACTGGTTGTGGTTAGGGAAGGTATTAGCACCCCTAACGCACCCTACCTGAAGTAAGCTGCTTTGTGTTCTGATGTGATTTGAAAATTTAAAATATTAATTAAATTCTAAGGCTTGAATAAATCAGTTATTAAATCCCCGAATATATGTAGAAACTTGTTCTTACATTTTCATGGAAAATACAACTTGATTTTATTTGTCCTTGAGATATTTAACCATATTTAAATTAACAAATAATTATTTTTGTCCTTTTTTCCTTTTATAATTCAATAATATATTAACAAAAAACAAACACACACACAACTTTATTTTTATTATTTATTTTTTCTTTTCTTTTCTTTTCCTTTACATCCACAAAATACAAATAATAAAAATTCAAAAATTACAGAAAAGACATTACACAAATAAAAAATTACATAACAACCCCTAAAAAATCTAGGAAACTGCTGGGAAGGCTTCTGGACCACCAAAAACACTGGCGGCGCGTCTCCTCCACGCGCCACCACCACTGGCAGCGCGTGGGTTCACGTGCCGCCGTGAAAACGAACGGGAAACAGGGGGGGTCTGTAACAGTCTCCTCCCCTATTCCCTTCCTTGCCGGCGGTAGGAAACGTCACCTGCAAAGCCAAACACAAGCAGTCATTTTTAATTTTCTTTACTTCACAGATTTGTTTTCCTTCTCCTTTTTCAGATCTGCTCCCGGTCTCTTTTGGATCTGCTGCGTTGCAGATCGGCTTCTGTTGTTCATCCTCTTCTCCTCCGTTTCATGTACTAGCGGCGAGGAGTACTGGAGGCGGCCTGAGTTGCGGGTATAGCCGTGCTTTGGGGAGGAGCTGCTGTGATTCGGTCTGGGCGAGGAGGAAGGGTAGATCGGGGGGAGTTCTGGTGACCAAAGCTGGAGGAGGGCTGCTGCTGACCGGTTGAAGGAGAGGACGAAAGTGTTGCCCCGGCGCTGCTGTTCGGCCGCCGCTGGGAGAGGAAGCTTTGTCGCGTCTGTGCTGGCAAGGGAGACCGCGGCCTGCGGCAGGTTGAAGACGGCAGGTCCGTTAGCTACGGGCTGGAAGTGCGGGGTTCGGTGGAGGCCGTGGCTGAGGGGGAGGCGGCGGCTCCGGGGGGAGAACTGGAGAGGGCTTGTGTCCGGTGGGTTTCTCTCCTTCTGCAGGGAAAATGGAGAGCTTAGGGACGGTTTCTCTGGTTTTCTCTGGTTCGGTGGAGGCTGATTTGTGAGGGTGAAGAGAGGGGAGCAGCCGACAGAGCAAAAATCAAACCAACAAAGGGGGGGGGGTTGCGTTTTCTCTTGGCAGAGGTAATCCGGCGAGTGGCTTGTGTGGAGAAAAAATCAAACCGAGGGGGTGGCGGCTGTGTTTGGATTTTTTAGGGTTTAGGTTTTTTCCTTGTATTTTTATGATGTCTCAAAATTACCCCCCCTCTTGAATGTGAGTTGAAGACCAGTATTTATAGGTAAAATGTTGCTGGGTTTTTCAACTTGGTCCCTCAACTTCCTTCTTTTTTGTAAATTTTGATTTTTCTTATTTTTTTGTATTTTTTTGAAAACGAGCAATATCAACGTCGACTCAATGAGGAAAATCAATGATTTTAAAAATGACGCGTGAAAAGTCGAACGCGTTTGAAAATCTTTGAAAAATTAAATTCTTTTTTAGACGACATTAAAAATGCTAAAATGACGAAAATATATTAAAAAACATATTTTTTGGATTTTCTTTGTTTTTCTCTATTTTTTGGATTTTTTGAAAATATATCAAAAACAAGGGTCAAAAATTGGGTAGCAACAGATGCCCCCTCTTTACAATGCTTACGAAGCAAAAATCCTCAATGTTTTGCATAGTAAGATTTGTAAAGAAAAACTTGTCTTTCTGTTTGCTCAATATCCACCTCATCTAAAAACCTTACTCTGTTTTTTTTTTCTCTTTCTCTTTTTTTTTTTATTATCCTGAGATCCCATCTGGCGACCTCCTTTAACCAAAACCGAAGAATGTGTGTAACTCAGTCAACCTGAAATCCCATATGGAGATCCCATCTGGCGACCTCATTCAACCAGAACAAAAGAATGTGTAAAAAGTGGTCTTATTGTAATGGGTAACCAACCCAGGTGGAAAGAATGTGAAAAAAATGGCCTCATTATGATGGGTGACCTACCTAGATGGAAAGAATATGAAGTGCGGTCTCATTGTAATGGGTGACCTACCCAAGAAAAATGAAAGAGTGGTCTCATTCTTATGGGTGACCTACCCAGGGGGAAGAATGGCCTCATTATTATGGGTAACCTACCCAGGTAAAAACAAAGATGGAGAATGGTCTCATTCTAATGGGTGACCAACCTAGAAAAAAAATGGTGGTCTCATTGTGATGGGTGACCTACCCAAGTGGAAAGGGGGAAGAGTGGTCTCATTCTTATGGGTGACCTACCCAAGGGGAGGAATGACCTCATTCTTATGGGTGACCTACCCAGGTAAATAAAAGATGGAGAATGGTCTCATTCTAATGGGTGACCTACCCAGAAAAAATGGTGGTCTCATTGTGATGGGTGACCTACCCAAGTAGAAAGGGGGAAGAGTGGTCTCATTCTTATGGGTGATCTACCCAAGGGGAGGAATGGCCTCATTCTTATGGGTGACCTACCCAGGTAAACAAAAGATGGAGAATGGTCTCATTCTAATGGGTGACCTACCCAGAAAAAATGGTGGTCTCATTGTGATGGGTGACCTACCCAATTGGAAAGGGGGAAGAGTGGTCTCATTCTTATGGGTGACCTACCCAAGGGGAAGAATGGCCTCATTATTATGGGTGACCTACCCAGGTAAATAAAAGATGGAGAATGGTCTCATTCTAATGGGTGACCTACCCAGAAAAAATGGTGGTCTCATTGTGATGGGTGACCTACCCAAGTGGAAAAGATGAAGAGTGGTCTCATTCTTATGGGTGACCTACCTAAGGGGAGGAATGGCCTCATTCTTATGGGTGACCTACCCAGGTAAACAAAAGATAGAGAATGGTCTCATTCTAATGGGTGACCTACCCAGAAAAAATGGTGGTCTCATTGTGATGGGTGACCTACCCAGAAAAAATGGTGGTCTCATTGTGATGGGTGACCTACCCAAGTGGAAAAGAGGAAAAGTGGTCTCATTCTTATGGGTGACCTACCCAGGGGAAAGAATGGTCTCATTGTAATGGGTGACCTACCCAAGTAAAAAAACATGGAGAAGTGGCCGTGTTGTAATGGGTCACCTACCTAGAAAAAATGTTGGTCTCATTGTAATGGGTGACCTACCCAGGTGGAAAAATGGGAAAAACGATCTTATTATGATGGGTGACCTACCCAGATGGAAAGAATGTGAAATGCGGTCTCATTGTAATGGGTGACCTACCCAGAAATGGAAAAAATATGAAGTGTGGTCTCATTATAATGGGTGACCCACCCAGATGGAAAAAAATATGATGAAGTGCGGTCTCATTGTCATGGGTGACCTACCCGGAAATGGAAAAAATATGAAGTGTGGTCTCATTGTAATGGGTGACCCACCCAGATGGAAAAAATATGATGAAAAACGGTCTTATTATAATGGGCGACCTACCCAGATGGAAAAAATGTGATATGACAAGTATGAAAAATAGGACTTACCTGGCGAAGTCCTGAGGGGATGACAGAAGAAAGGCTGGAAAACTTGGTGCTTCCTGATAATTCTCGATCATAGGGTTTGAAAAACTCAGTGTTTCCTGACTGCAAGGGTTGAAAACTCGAGGCTTCCCGGTTGCAAGGTTGATGTATTCATTTCTTTGGGGATTTTCCTAATGGTAGGGTTCATCCCATCATCCTTTTATTCCATGATCAAAACCGATTCTTTATTATCATCACCACAATGCTTCTTTCTTTTTCACCATCTTGCTGGACTTCATTAAGGATTTTCCTGTAACAATTCAAAAATATGTGCAAATGGTTTTTTTTTTCTTTAGGTTAGATAATATGCATGCATCCTTACCTGATTTGAAATATAGGTCCCCCCCTCTTTGATGTTCCATCGTCATAGGGTGCCCTTGTTTGTATCCCAAAGCTTTCTTTGTTCTTCCGATGCATTGGCTCATTCATGTGCTAGCCATCCACTCAGCTGTAAGTGTAGTGACCATCCCGGGCTGTCTTCGACAATTACTGCTTGCATCGTTCATCAAGCTTGACCGTGCCCCCAAGTGTGGTGCTGCTTGATTCATCATGAAGGATTTTCTCTCCTGGCTTCTTCTGAGAATTATCCTCTGATTGATTGTGTGCATCATGCCAACACCCATCAAGATTGTTAATCAGTCATGAACTTGCCTTCGGTTGAAAAATCATTCAAGTATATGTGGTCATCCATAATCATGGAACTGCCAAGTCATCTAGACATGGACTCATGCCTTGCAGTAAAAAGCTCATCATTGTAAGCTCGATGTTCTTCTCTATGAATTCCTCTCAACTCGTCTAATCAGATCGTGCAAAGAAATGTATTGGATCTTCATCACCCATAGTCATGCGGTGAAGTGCGCATTTGAGCTTCAGAATAGATGGTCCCACAGTCGGTCTTGGTGGTATGCATGTGTTCGATGTTCATTCAAATGCACTCACCCGATAACATCATTCAGGAGTCATAGCCATGTTTCAGAGGGTAACCCAAGCTGATGATAATAAAATGCCCTTCAAGTGCAGCGTTGCTCATCAATTGCTGCTGAAGTTCCCTAAATCGCATATTGTCTTTGAACCACATTGCCCCTAGTCGATCTGAGCATGCTCATTCTTCTGTCTATAAACATATGGCTTTTGTGATGGCCAAGAATGACTTTGATGAACTTTGATGACTCATCATCTGATTCTTTCTTTGCCCCCAGCTGATTTGAATGCTGTTTGTTTTTCTTCTAAGGGTCCACTGTATTGCCCCCAGGTGGTCAACGTTTCAAGGAGTGTCGAGAAATGTTGATGTCATTTTTGTCAAGGATTTTGCAAACTCAATTGATGTTCTGGTTTGAAAATCTTTCTTGTTCTGGAATCAAATCTCACATTTCAACGATCATGTCTATTCAAGTCTAATTGTTGAAATGAAATCGGAGAGATGTCTGTTTTTGAAATTATTTTTTTTGAAATTCAAACTTCTTTGGTCAAAAACCCAACATACTATTCAATGCAGTCCTTTGATTGTCTTGTATCTTGAAAACAGAAATGACCCGTTGTAAGATTTAAAATGACTTTTTCATGGTTCTTTGTGTCCACTTTAAACTCTGATTTTGGGTATATCTTTTGATGGTCTGTGATGAGGTGACATTTTTATGAATTTCAAAAACAAGATGCTCAGGCTTTATCAAGAAAGGTTGTTTCTTTTCTTAGCATTTATTTTATCAGCATGCATAATAACCAGTAGCTTAATTCATGAAGTCACGACCCTTATGGAAAAGCTCTTCAAGTTTTGAGAGCACCATTTATCGGTTCAGATTGCTTACTTGATCAAAAAGGGCTTTTAAAAGCACGTAATGTAAGTTATGGTTCATGGCTATAAAAAAAAGGAATTTCATAGGCTCAAAAGGTGTTTGAGGGTTTCAACGACCTAGGACCAACATTAACTATTCATCGATTCTCTTTCTCTCGTTGTAATTGTAGAGAAAGTGACATATAACCTTGTTAATCTCAAATATCAGACTTCTATTAACATAAGTCATAATGCCAATCTAACTTTCTTTGAGGAATAACCAACCTTAATCATCTGATAACATCGTAGGCTTTATAATGGATACCAAAAATCAACGCTTATAGCTTAGTCTTTTTTTTTATTGATTGAAATTTCTTTTGCTTTTCATAGACGTGATAGGCGTTCTCCTTCCTTTATCTTTAATTGTCTTTAAGTGAAGGCAATTTCAACTTCCCTTTTTTATTCTTTTTTTTTTTTTATAGCCTTCCTCAAAACTTTCTTATATGCCCCCAGTCTATGTGTCTTCTTCTAGCTCTCTCTCAATCATTGAACTTTTGTTCTAAGCCTTCCCCTTTATCCATTAATCATATCAATGTCTCCAACATATCTCTCATCTGCCCCTAGTGTGGGGTATGATCCTAGTCAGGTTTTTTTTTTTTTTGAAAGAAAATATTTCACTAGGCTCAAAATGGGACTGCAAGGGATCATATTTCAAGAAACGTGAAAAGATACCAAAGATGGCCTTTTCTCATTTCAAGCAAGGTCAGTTAAAACCGATAAATTTTGACCTCATCTAGTGTAATGATTTGGACTTGTACGAGTCAATGATTCACGAGTCCATAACTACTGAATCCACTACATGTCATTATGCATACTGTTAAAACTTAGCTATATGATGCGTGGTTCAGTTTTATGTGTGAGCTCAAAATTTGTTTGGTCACCTCATGTCATTTCAACAAGAATCGAGTCATTTCTGCAATCAAACCACTTTTAATCTTCAGGATTGATTAGCCTTTATTGCATGTTGGAGTTTGATCAAAATATTTTGTCAGAAAAAAATGTTAAACATCTGTTGATTTCAAAACAACAAAGAGACAAAAGCAAGGCATGTTTCGTTGAAGGATGAGATGTGATATCAAAACAAAAATGCAAAATTCCATAACAATATGATTGGCAATTCATCTCCATTCTTGAATTAGTTGTTCTGGCTATATCTGTGTTCCGCCAAGCACTTCCGATCACTTGTCATTCTAAAAATGATTGATGACATCATCTTTCGCAAACTCAGCTCGATTCTTGAAACTCTTGTGTCTGTTCAACTGAAATGGTCCGGGAACCCTCCATGATATTCACATCTGGTTTGAATTATACCACGTGGTTGCATGCAATTTGTCGAAGTCCGGGACACTAAGTCTGGAATCTGGCAGTGCTAGTAAATAAACCCACATGGCAAAGGAATGTCTATCTTTGGCAAAGACATTGGAGTAGTTGATGCTACCGTGAGTCTTGGCTAGACCACATAATTAAGGTTTCACACTGTCAAAGTCATCTCCTAATTCACCTCTCATCATTGTTCTGGAATCCATGGCAGATCCTTCAATCTTTCCTCTCTTCATAGCTTGTTCAAATCTTCGGCAAATCCTCACAGCATCATTTCAATCTTCCAATGTTGTTGTGGTTGGTTGAGGATTGTTAGAAAACTTTCCAACAACTTGGTAATCTTGGCAGCGCCCAGAAACTTGTAGTATCGCCACTACCGACATGTGGAATCACACATTGTCTCTATTGGAAGAGCACCTGATGAATCTAAAACTCCTTTGTCCCCTCTTCGATTTCTCACTGACAGTGCAGCAAACAAACACCTATAGAGGAAGTCCTGCTCTGTTGAAGTTTCAGTATTCTTCATGTTTTTCAGTCTGGGCATGTCTCTTCTCTCTACTTTTGCGTTTTAGTACTGAAACTATTGGAGAAAAATCATAAATGATCTGAAACTACTATATTCCTTCTTGGATTTCCCACTTACGGATCCACAAACAGATCTCTACAGAGAGAGCTCTACCGCGTAGAAGTTCAGTGTCTGATCATGGTTTTTTGGACCAACATCTTGTGCTGTTGAACTGGAATTGAGCTCATAATTGGGGTAGCTTCAAAGAAGACTAATGCACCATGTACAGGAGGCTAGTAGTGGTTTGGTTCCATTAGATGATGTGGAGGCGATGAACACTTAACAGTGCAACTGGACAAGAACTAGAGTTGTCATTAGTTGATGACTCAAGGCATTGCTGCTGTTGTTCATGACTGAAAAGGAGAGGCAGCTTCAATTAGACGTGGACAAGCAGTGTTCCCACAGAAGACTGTGCAGACATTCTCTTTCCATTTGATGCTCAACACTTGTTCGAGCAGATCTGAGTCCAGCTACTTCACCTTTGATGCTCTCAAACTCAATCTGATAATGAGCCTCTATCTGACATCTTTCTTCACTTCCATCCTTTCTTCAATCACTTGCAGCACAGCTTGTGCGGGGGAACCTAACTTTTCAACCCGGTACATGCATGATAAATGTATGAATATGTAATCTATATGACGAACTCACCCTTCGAGGGGTGACAATATGGTCGTAACTCTTGTATGATGGAACAAGAATCGTGATTTTTGCCCAAACTCTACAATGAAAAATTTCTGAGTGACGGCCATTGTGTCACCCACAAGTCTTGAGTTCAAGATGCTTCAAGAAGGGTTTGCTCGGATGCTAAAGACAAGTTCTATTCATTTTACGTGAGACAGGGTAGGTTTGCTACTTGGTCTCTAAAAGAGGTCTCTTGTTGTCCTAGTGATTGCCCTCGTAAAGGCAATATAGGGGCCCAGTAGGTAATGGGTTGGCACGTGTCCAACTATTACCAGTCTAAGCACTCAACGAAGAGTTAGGGTTTACACAAACTTAAACCTTGACTCAAGTCGTAAGGTAAGCTGCTAGTCCCCCACCTAACATAAAGCTAGAACGCACAAGAGAAGTAAGATCATTAACTTTATTTTCAAGGTTAGAAATACTTACCTCATTTACTCGTTTTTTGGAGAAGTCTCCACGGGTGCCAAATTGTTTCGAGTTGGCTGCCATGTTTGAGATCAATTGGCGTGCAGCCTCGGGTGTCTTATTTACCAATGCGCCTCCACTTGCAGCATCAATGATACTACGGTCAATAGGCATCAATCCTTCATAGAAGTATTGAATGAGTAGCTGATCGGGTATTTGATGATGAGGGCATTGAATACACAGTTGCTCAAATCTTTCCCAATACTTTGAAAGTGTCTCTCCATGAGATTGTCGAATCCCACATATTTCTTTCCTTATGTTGGCAACTCGAGATGCTGGAAAATACTTCTCAAGAAAAATCTTCTTCATGGCATTCCAAGTTCCAATTGAACCTGGGAGAATAGAGAAAAGCCATGCCTTTGCTGCCCCTTTTAAAGAGAAAGGGAAAGCTTTCAACTTAACTTGTTCTTCATCAACTACATTCGGTTTCATGCCAACACAAACCATATGGAACTCCTTGAGATGAGTATGAGGATCTTCTCCTGCAAGACCATTAAAAGTTGGTAGCAAATGTATAAAACCAGATTTGAGCTCAAAGTTTACATTATTGTCAATGTTTATGCATAATGGTTGATTTTCCACGTTAGGAGCAGCAAGCTCCTTGAGTGTTTGTTGTCGTGCAACTGCCATGGTGTTGAGGTGAGCTTCCTTTCTTAACCTGCGTAAAGTGCTTTCTATTTCAAGATCAACCTGCACTACACTCTTAGAAAACAGTGGAATTTGGCCTCGAGAGGGTGGGGCTAGTGGTTTACCACTAGTCTTGTTCAGAACGTCGTTTCACTTTAGAAAACAAAACCTAGAAACCTAATTCCACAAACAATTCTGTCTTCAACAGTACCGCTGCGGCAAGTGAACAGTAACACCGCAAGCAAAAATTCTGTTTCTCTTTTTTTTTTTTTTTTTTTTCAGAAATGTAAATAACAATCACAGAAACTAAAAATAACAGTAAAAGCACAAGAATCAACTAAAATTACCTCCCCGGCAACGGCGCCAAAATTTGTTGCGATGTCGCGGTCGCACAAATTAATTACCCTAGCTTCAAACACAACACACAAGATAGTATAGAGCAAGCAAGGGGTCGATCCCACGAGGAAGTTTCAAGTCAGATTTTTATGTTGTACGTTATGTAATTGGGGGGGTTTGATTTATGATGATCTAAGCTATGGCAGCAATTAAACTAGCAAACAAAATCAATTGAAACTGAAATATATCAAGAAAACAAACCTTGGTTGCAAGCACACACCCACCAACGGAAATTAGAACAGATCCTTGAAACGAAACTCTAGTTTATATTATGAATTTTATCTATTCTTATTATTGGTTAATTAACGGATTCGCCGTATAACTAGCCCTAACCAACAAATAATCACAGTGTCCGCACTAATGATTTAATCCAATGGCAGCCTTAAGATCCAGATAAATTCATTAATCTTAACAACCAAGTTGTCAGTTTGTGTTGCTTTGATCAAATGTTCTCCCTAAGTTTAATAACGTAGTTCCGCTACAATTATCAAGCTTAGTTGCTTCACAAGTTTATATACCACAACTCCGGTTTTGATATCAAACTTAGCAATAGATTGTTCACAATAATAACTTAGAGTCCGCTCTAGCAATCATCAACAACAATCATAGGAAATATGCATAGGAAAACAATCATACTCATTCATAACATAAACTGAAAATAAAAGGAAGAATAAATCTCACGGTTCTTGAAATCCGAAGGTTTGCTGTATCCTTGCAACCAAGAAAAGAGCTTAGCCTTGCATATCTATTGAACAACTACTCCTAAAGATGGAAGAATACATGATTTCTAATTTGTAGATGGGAGAGTTTGTGTTTCTTCACTTCTTGCTGCTGGCTGGCTTGAGGTTGGTGGCTGGCTTGAGGTTGGTGGCTGCCTTCCTTGACCTTCTAGAATATGTACTAGAGGAGCTAAATTGCTGGAAACACTTGTATTTCGGTTTGGATGCTTCTGGATGAAATTTGGATTCGTTTCTTCACGCAACCTGCTTGCTGGCAGAATTCAGCTGTCATCTTTGAAAACTCATATCTCTCTCATATGAAATCGTTTTTGGCTAACATTTGGAGCGTTTATAGATCTTTGAGTAAGGAATCCAAAACAATTGAGTTTGCATAAATTGGACTTCTGAAGCTCAAGATATTGAATTTGGAATGGGCAAAGGTCAACATTGGCAGACTGCGAGATTTGATTTCCATGATCTTTCTCGTTTTATTTTTCTTGCATTACATTTCCAGAAAGGTATGGATGTTAGCTTTTTAATGCCTTTGGAATCACTTCGTTTCGACCTCTAGAACTCACGTTCTGCACAAAACATCGACTGAACGTCAAATCTGCCAATTACCTCCAATTTACTCCTTTTTGCATCTTTCATCCAAAAGTACCTTCAAAACATAAAACAAAGAATATCAAGACATTTTATATAAATAAAATAGGCAAAACACTAGTTAAATGCGGGTGAAACTATCGAATAATATGGTTACATCACTCTTCATTCCATATAATCTGCATTCCTCCATATTAACCAACTGTGATATGTTTGAGGCATGTCCATCGAGAAAACGCAAACTCTTAAACCATTTGTAGACTAGTGGTTATGCATTTTTCTCTAACACGAAGGTTGCTCTTGGTTTTGCGACCTGTGACCATCACAAACCAACTCTATATTTGTACGGTTACTGAACAAAGCTATATCCAATCTAGCCTTAATATTGTCCTTTATTTTTCCTTTCACATCCATGACGATGTTGAAAATGTTCTTAAACACGTAATTTTCTGTGTGCATGATGTCAAGGTTATGGCTGAGAAGATTGGTCTTCCAACAAGGAAGCTCCTAAAAGATACTTTGCTTTACCCAATTGTGGGTCAAACCAAAACCAGGAAACTTCTGTTTACTTGATTGAAGACCAAACACAATGTCACTGTACTCTAATATAACATCATGCAATTCTTCACCAGAAAGACGCGGGGGTGAAACATTCTTTTCAACTTTGCCAACAAAGAAATCCTTTATGTTCTTTTATACCTATGATTCAGTGGCAAGAAATGATGGTGACAGTAAAAAAAGAAGCTTTACCTCCGTTTGTTAGCGTGAATGCCTTATTATTTTCCATGCAGTATGGATATGCTAGTTTTTTATGCATGCTCAAACCAAAAATCATTCCATAAGCTGGAAAATTATTGATAGTCCACATCAAAGCCACCCTCATAACAAAATTATGTTTCCTCAATATATCATAAGTCAAAGCTCTAGAGGACCACAACTGTGTCAACTCATCAATCAACAGTCGAAGACAAACATCTATATTCCAGCCAGGGCTACTCGGACCAGGTATGACAATAGATAAAAACATAAACACCGGCCTCATACACATCTCTGGTGGCAAGTTATAAATCGTGAGTATGACGGGCCAACAAGAATAAAGAGCGATAAATGACTAAAATTGGTTGAATCCATCTATACACAACCCAAGACGCATGTTTCTTGATTCAGCTAAAAGTAAGGATACATACTGTTAAAGTGTTTCCATGCTTGGCCGTCAGAAGGATGCACCATCACTCCATCAACCATATCATATAATTGGCGCCATGTCATGTGCTCAGCAGTCCTTGGTGACATGAATAGCCTCTGCAGTATAGGTGTGATTGGAAAGTATCAAAGTTTTTTATATGCTAGTGGAGTCTTTCCCTTACCAGTTCTGGGTTTGTAAAGGGAATGCCCACATGTCATGCACTCGGTTAGCTCATCATTTTCAAGATAGTATAACATGTAGAAGTTAAGGCACATGTTAATTTTCTAGTATCCTAAACCGAGGGGTTTCATCATGGACTTTGCAGCATAGAAGTTCTCTTTCAGCCTGTTCCCTTTAGGTTCCCATTCGATAATTTTGTCATAATCAGCCTCACTAACCCGTGATCTGACTTGATGGTGAACACCTGTGCTATGACCGATAATTTATTGTGGTTCGTGCAACTATCCCATAATGGTTCGTCAGAATCTTTCAACAAATCAAAAAACCTAGCTGCATCTGCATTATGTTCTTCTTCTACGATTGGACATTGAGTGACATTACCTTGATTCATTCTCATTGCATCCACAACCATATTCTTGTAATGATTACTGTTTTCATTTGCAACTCCCTGCACGTTGCTAGCACTAGAAGTTGACCCAACCACCCTTTCTCCTATGCTCTTATTACAAACAAATACTTCTCCATGTGCATACCAACATAGGTAAATCTTCATGAACCCTTTATGTAGAAGATGCATCATTAGAACATCTAGATGCAGATACGTTTTATTATCACATTTCCTGCATGGACACCTAATACCGCCTCCAGTAAAATTTATGGGAATAGATGTTGCGAAATTAATAAAACCCTGAACCCCGTTACAATAATCCATCCTCTGCAATCCTTGGGGTGAATCTCGATACATCCATGAATGATCATCCATGACTTCTATCGAACCTCTATAAAATTATGATGACAACATGTATTAATTAACTATGTTAGGTAAATAAATATACAAAAATATTAGTTTAGCTCGAGATTATCCAACAAGCTAATTACAACTTCTCATAAATATTAATTATCAATTATCAACATCTATACAAATTATATATATAAATTTACAGAAATTACAACTCCGCAATAGCATTGATAAAAATTAAAACGGACCCATTAAACTAGCTATTAATTATTTCACCACAACACATGTAATTCAATAATTCAACAAAGTTTCAACAATTTACAAACAAATATAATTTTACAAAATTTAAAACAAACCATAACAAATACAAAATTATACATTCATACTATATGTTTGTTTGATAAATAACAATAAACATGTACATACAGTACTAACAAAATACATATACTAAAAAAAATGACATTTAAAATTAACATTTAAATGTTAAAATTAAAAAAGATAGATTTACTTATAGAAAATGATAAATTCCACAATAAATCAGAACACAGATGTTGTGACTACAAAACTTAAAGAAATATGACTTTTGTTGAGAAGAGGGATTTTTTTTAGGGGGGTGGTTGTTTGTAGTTTGGGAGGGGAGAGTTGGGATGGGGAAGAAGAAGGAGAAATAGGGGAGGAGCGGGTCGGCAAAGTGGTGATCTATTAACTTTTACCGAGGGAATCACCGACGGGCTCATTCTGTCTGTGATTCTGTTGGCAATTCTGACGGTGAATTGGTCACATCACTGTATGGAGATCCCGGTTTGAATCCCTCGATGATTCTGTCGGTAAAATCACCGGCAAAAACTTCCACATCAGCGAATCGCTTTTTTTTTTTTTTAATTCTGAATATTCCATCTTAATTCCGTCAGTATATACCAACCACAGTATTCCGTCGGTATATATCGACTGAATTACGAACAAAATAGTGTATGTCGGTAATTATCACCGCAATTTACCGACATAATTATTCCGTCGGTAATTCCGTTGGTGTTAAGCGAATTTCTGGTAGTGAAAGGGTTGAGTTTTTCTTCTCTTCTAGCTGCCACTCCTCTCTTTTCTTTTTTTCTTTGAGAAGCCTGATCCAATCATTTTACTTGTTCGTTATTTTGATTGCACGGGCTCAGCAAATGGACGACATTGTCAATACACGCATGTTCATTAAGTATACCTATCATCATTCATTTTCCAAGTCAAGATCAACTCTTAAATTAATTAGTTATATGAAGAAGGATTTTAATAGATCCCACAACGACAAATCAACTCCATCTTATTTGGATTATGACAATTGAGAGGACTAATTTGCGTGCTATACAGGTTCTGTATCTAAATGTTCATGCCTTGGATTTAATTAAGAGATCAGCATTTGACATTTTATCCCCTTGAAGTCTCAGTTTTCTCTTCATTCATAAATGGTCTCAAGGAAATTATAATGGATGCTTGACAATTTTTCTGTCATGTCCCAGCCTGTCATCCAGGAAAGAGGCCAGGGGGTGGTCAGTGGCATAATTTGTTCACATATGGACCCGGTGGTCAGTGCCACCCGGATGGACCTCCATGGTTTGACAAATATAGGAAGATGATGAATGGGTAATCTATATGTGGAGGTTTTCCCTTGTGCTTAATTTCAACTATTAGTGGTTGTATAATTTATCTTATTATATTTTTTATGTCTAGTTGTATAATTATATAAACTCCATATGAGTTTAATTTCATTTAATCAAATTATCAATAACATTCTTTTCTATTTTAAATTTAGAGCAGGTGAACCAGACATTGATTATGTTTTAAGTTTATTGTTTTTGCCTGCCTTACCAGGGAGCGACTTTAAGTCGCCCTTTCTAGCCACCACAATTATATTTTCTCTTCAGTATTTAAAAAATATATTTTCCATGATACTATCAATATAGTTCATAACATCTTACAAATCGAGTCATGAATGCCTGAAAAAATTCCAGGATATAACAGGTTTGGATTATGACAATCGACCGACGAATTAATATGCTATACTTATTATGTTTCATCTCCTCCACTTTTTTGAATTGTTTGTTTCTGAAGGGCCAGGGCCAAGTCAGAAGATTAAAAATAAAAATATCATGTAAATATGATTTATTTGACTACTTAAACAACCTAGCTAGACAATATGATCCACAATTACTCCCATTGAATGTTGATTTCAACGTATGCCACAAGTCATCATAACTCTATTGAAGAAAATAATAAGAAACTATTTCGGGGAAAGTATGTCCAATTACTAATGAATTTCTAAAGTCAAATTTAAATGCTGTACGTATACTTTTTCCAATTCCACATATATATTGTGTCCCCTATATCAGCTAGCTAGCTAACCCTCTCCGTCTCGCAGACTAGCTCGCTCTCTACACATACCAAGACATACATTTGATTCCCTAAAAATCTCAGCTTTCTATCGTGTCAAGAATGGGGTCTCAAGGAAAGGCTCGGTACTTGACAATAATACTCCTTGTTACCATTATTTTGTTATCATGCTCTAACCTTACTGTGATAGATGCGGAAGCACAAAATCGATGCGGATATCCCCATCCTAGGTGCAGACGCAGTGACCCTCCAGCAGCAAAGTTTGATGGGGGGAGGAGTTAGGAGAGGTGGTTTGACCTAATCGTATGATGAACGAGTAATCGTTTATCCTTGTATTAGCCAAGAAGGCATGGCTACTTAATTTATCCATGGTAATTATTTATGTGTCCTTCGCTGGTTTAGGTTACTTACTCTTGCCATGTTTTCTTTTCCCATGCTTTTTGGCATTTGTACCCATTCTTCACCTTGCTTTGATTTGCCAATGTTATGCTATTAATAAAGTTTCTTCACTTATCTAAAAGAAAAAAAAGCTAGCTAATTGTGTATTTATAAGGGTTTTTTACTTCTTTTTTTTTTTGAGAAGTCGACATACTGCAATGCATGGTTGGTTATTAATATCTGCATGCAAATATTTTGGAATTGAATCTTTAAACATTTTGTAGATACCATGAGGCCAGCACATTTGATGTGTATTTCGGTTTCAGGCATCCCAAAATGCCTATGTATAGAAATCACTATTAGATTTAATAGTTTTACCCACGAAAGTTAATAAATATAATATATCACCAACGGAATATCATCTGTAATTTCATCAAAGAATTAACAGTAATAGTGACATTTACAATAATTGTTTTCTAACTCTCTGAAATATAAAGCCAAACGTGTGGTTCGTTGATAACCCCGTCTGTAATATTTAAAAATATGTTTTTTAAAAAAAAAATTGAACAAAAGTAGTCAAATAATGAAAATCAAATATTTATAAAAAGAAATTAAAATAATATAAAAATTAAATATTTATTATAAACTTCAACATTTTTATACTTTAGACATGCATTTCAAAAAAGACTTCATCAGACTTGGCTCTTGTTCAAAAATCATAGCCAACTGGTGGTCAAGAGTAACATGTGGAGGACACGATATGAAAGAGGCATAGAGCTTGACCTACACTTTATATCAAGATATTCCTCTCTTGATATCATTAGTTTATCTCATTTTTTTGGAATAACTAATCAACATTTTTCCTTTCATTTTCAATGATCAGTTCTGATTTCTGTAGATGGAGGTTTTCTTGGGACCAAAGTTTTTCTGTTGATAAGTCTCAGATTTATTTAATTTTGCTTGATTGTTTTATTCTATTTACCATTGCATAGCCTAGATAACTTCAACCTGACTCCTTACTCATTCTATACTATCTTGTTTATTTAAGTTAGGGTAATTAATTTGTGCGACCATGAATCGCAATATTAATCACACTAGATATTGTATATGGTGTATGTTTAGAAGAGGATGGTGCAGAAATCATGGAGGCAGAAATCACACTAGATATTAACTTCAATCGATTTTCTTACGTTATCAAGTGAAATTAGATTTTAATATATTTTATGAATTGCTAGGTCAGAATGGCCTTGTTATCGTGTTATATTTACTAATTAAATATAGATTACTTTTTAAAAAAACTTGAAGTTTTATGATGAACGTTTCATTCTCAAAATGTAACATCAACCACTTGCATATGCATGCTCTTCAGATTTCATGAGCAAACCTATGTTGCTAAACCCTAAACCAAAACAAATTTAAAAATACACACTGATGAATTTACAAACGGAATGTATCCGTTGGCATTTCACAGAGAGTGGTGGAAATGCCACACTCAACGATGACTTTGCAGAACGAGCGAGTCCATTGGTATTTTACCGAGAGCTGAAAAATATTTACTAGATATGCCACTATCACCGACAGAATAAATCCGTTAGTATATTTTCAGCGGGAATTGTTTTTTGGCATGCATTTTCCGTTTGTAAAACCATCGGCAACTTTTTTTTTACCGACAGAGTTAGGGATGAAATGTGGTATTACCGATGAAAGGGATGCCAACGGACACTTTCCGTTGATGATTTAGTCAGTAAAAAATTTACCGACAGAGTTTAGATCTTACACTGACGGATTATATCCGTTGGTAAAACTGTGAAATCTTGTGGTTAAATCCTTCTATACCCAAAATCATATATTCATCGTTTCTCTTGATTACTTTCTCAATAGACATGCAATGCTAACTATGTTTTCTTGGTTGCAAGGAGACAGAGACCTTCGAATTTCAAGAAGTATGAGATCTATTTTACCTTTTATTTTCAATTTATATGATGAATATGTTTGTATTCCTATACTTATTTGCTATGATTATTTAGTTTGATTGCTAGAAAAAACTCTAAATTATTATTATAACCAATCTATTCCTAAGTTTGCTATCAAAACTGGATGTTGTGATATATAAACTTATGAAGCAACTGAGTTTAATAATTGTGATGGATCTATGTTATTAATCTTAGGAAAAACATTTCATCAAATTAAACATGTATTGCTGACGGTAATGTTGTCTAGATTTATCATCATATCTAGTTCTTAAAACTATCATTCAATTACATTACTATATTTAGAATATAAGTTGACATATCATTTCAATGATCAATTCTGATTTCTGTAGGTGGAAGTTTTCTTGGGACCAAAGTTTTTATGTTGATAAGTTTCAGAGTTATATAATTTAGCTTAATTGTTTTAGTCTATTTACCGTTGCATAGCCTAGATAACTTCAACCTGACTCCTTACTCATTCTATACTATCTTGTTTATTTAAGTTAGGGTAATTAATTTGTGCGACCATGAATCGCAATATTAATCACACTAGATATTGTATATGGTGTATGTTTAGAAGAGGATGGTGCAAAAATCATGGAGGCAGGAATGGATGTGAATAAAGCAGTAGTGAGAGAGGAAGATTTAGTTGAGATAGAAGATAAAAGACTGTTGTTTTACGACAGAATAGAGACCAAAAAATATAAAGAAAACCAGCAAATATAAAGGGTTGTAATGTTACTGCAGAATGTAATTCTTTTGTTGATTGAATCACTCTTTTATACAAGAATATTGATAACTAATTGCAGAAAAATAATGAGATGATTTAACAGAATAAGAGCTGTTCAACAGCAGCTTTATTTGCAACTAATTTTCCAACTTTTTAGAGCTAATCTTGACTCGGTCTTTTCAGCTCCAAGATCATTTCTCTAGCAGAAAATGAGGAAATCTTCAACAAAAACAGTTGTGAGTCCAGAAGTTACGGTGGCCTTCATGTCTTAAAAAAGAATTAAATTTACATTACTTTTAAAAAAACTTGAAGTTTTATGATGAACGTTTCATTCTCAAAATGTAACATCAACCACCTGCATATGCATGCTATATTCAGATTTCAAGTCTATGTCGCTGAAAAATTTGGCTTCTTCGAATTATGACAACTGGGAGGACTAATTAGCTGGTTCATGAGCAAACCTGTGTTGGAAAAGTAAGCTAGACCCCGCAATGATGTGAATCCATGAAAATGAAGGGACATATTTCATTTTCACGAATTTATCACCCATAATAATTCATTTTCGAAGTAAAGACTCGCATGTTCATGAAGTATACGTATCATCATTCATTTTCCAAGTCAAGATCAACTCATAAATTAATTATATGAGAATGGATTTATAAATTCCACAACGACAAATCAACCATATCTCCCAATAATTTATTTTTTGTTATTTCTAAAGTATTTTCCATCCTAGTTTCTAATTACCACTTTCATGTTTTTCATTATGCTTTGTAATTTGCAATCCAATCAATCTTTTAAATATATTGTTTTGTTTTTTATATGTATAAGATGTATGATACTTTCTCTAACACTCTCTTTTATTTCCAACCGATTTTCTTATGTTATCAAGTGAAATTAGATTTTAATATATTTTATGAATTGCTGGGTCAGAATGGCCTTGTTATCGTGTTATATTTACTAATTAAATATAGATTACTTTTTAAAAAAACTTGAAGTTTTATGATGAACGTTTCATTCTCAAAATGTAACATCAACCACTTGCATATGCATGCTCTTCAGATTTCATGAGCAAACCTATGTCGCTAAACCCTAAACCAAAACAAATTTAAAAATACACACTGATGAATTTACAAACGGAATGTATCCGTTGGCATTTCACAGAGAGTGGTGGAAATGCCACACTCAACGATGACTTTGCAGAACGAGCGAGTCCATTGGTATTTTACCGAGAGCTGAAAAATATTTACTAGATATGCCACTATCACCGACGGAATAAATCCGTTAGTATATTTTCAGCGGGAATTTTTTTTTGGCATGCATTTTCCGTTTGTAAAACCATCGGCAACTTTTTTTTTTACCGACAGAGTTAGGGATGAAATGTGGTATTACCGATGAAAGGGATGCCAACGGACACTTTCCGTTGATGATTTAGTCAGTAAAAAATTTACCGAAAGAGTTTAGATCTTACACTGACGGATTATATCCGTTGGTAAAACTGTGAAATCTTGTGGTTAAATCCTTCTATACCCAAAATCATATATTCATCGTTTCTCTTGATTACTTTCTCAATAGACATGCAATGCTAACTATGTTTTCTTGGTTGCAAGGAGACAAAGACCTTCGAATTTCAAGAAGTATGAGATCTATTTTACCTTTTATTTTCAATTTATATGATGAATATGTTTGTATTCCTATACTTATTTGCTATGATTATTTAGTTTGATTGCTAGAAAAAACTCTAAATTATTATTATAACCAATCTATTCCCAAGTTTGCTATCAAAACCGGATGTTGTGATATATAAACTTATGAAGCAACTGAGTTTAATAATTGTGATGGATTTATGTTATTAATCTTAGGAAAAACATTTCATCAAATTAAACATGTATTACTGACGGTAATGTTGTCTAGATTTATCATCATATCTAGTTCTTAAAACTATCATTCAATTACATTACTAGTGTGAGCAATGTGGTTATTTAATGGTCATGGTTAGTTGAATTGCGGATCGGTTAACTAGCTGATTTAAGAAAAGATAAATATTTAGAATATAAGTTGGCATATCATTTCAATGATCAGTTCTGATTTCTGTAGGTGGAAGTTTTCTTGGGACCAAAGTTTTTATGTTGATAAGTTTCAGAGTTATATAATTTAGCTTGATTGTTTTAGTCTATTTACCGTTGCATAGCCTAGATAACTTCAACCTGACTCCTTACTCATTCTATACTATCTTGTTTATTTAAGTTAGGGTAATTAATTTGTGCGACCATGAATCGCAATATTAATCACACTAGATATTGTATATGGTGTATGTTTAGAAGAGGATGGTGCAAAAATCATGGAGGCAGGAATGGATGTGAATAAAGCAGTAGTGAGAGAGGAAGATTTAGTTGAGATAGAAGATAAAAGACTGTTGTTTTACGACAGAATAGAGACCAAAAAATATAAAGAAAACCAGCAAATATAAAGGGTTGTAATGTTACTGCAGAATGTAATTCTTTTGTTGATTGAATCACTCTTTTATACAAGAATATTGATAACTAATTGCAGAAAAATAATGAGATGATTTAACAGAATAAGAGCTGTTCAACAACAGCTTTATTTGCAACTAATTTTCCAACTTTTTAGAGCTAATCTTGACTCGGTCTTTTCAGCTCCAAGATCATTTCTCTAGCAGCAAATGAGGTAATCTTCAACAAAAACAGTTGGTGAGTCCAGAAGTTACGGTGGCCTTCATGTCTTAAAAAAGAATTAAATTTAGATTACTTTAAAAAAACTTGAAGTTTTATGATGAACGATTCATTCTCAAAATGTAACATCAACCACTTGCATATGCATGCGATATTCAAATTTCAAGTTATTATAGAATGTACTTATATAGGAAATATTGTATATAGAAAATATTGTATATAGAAAATATTGTAGACATGCTCTTGTGTGGTAATCTCCACCATTACTATTGTATATTGCCCTACATATTGATTAGTACTCAAAAGTGCATTTTTATCAAAGTTTTATATCATCATTTTGCACTTGAAGTACCAAAAACTCATTAACTAAAGCATGTTATATAATAACAAGTCTGATATTATAAGATACCTTTAATTTATGATAAATGTTCATCTTAAATGCAAGCCTATCACATAAATCAAAGGATTGATTCATGAGTTTAACTACTGAAACTGAGAAGACAAAGAGAGGGTTAAGCTTAGAAAAGAGATGCTGGTTCAGTCCAAACTGGATCACTGTTCAGTCATTGGGTCATATCTGGAGCTGTAGATCTTGGATTTCAATTTGGTTTATATGGCTAGAAAGCTAAGACATAGGCCTAAAACATTCATGTAGAGTACAAGACTCAATTCTGCTGTTTGGAAGTCCAAATCTTAGCAACAACAGAGAAGTCAAAATTTGTCTTGCAGCCCAGACACTATTCAGTGTTCAGCTCATATCTCGTGTTCTAGAAGTCCAAATGACCTCATTCTTGTGTTGTTGGAAAGCTTAGACAATTACCTAGAACTTTCATGAGGGTGTAGGTTCCAATTATGATGTTAGCAATGATGTTTTTGGCTGACAAGAAGATAAAAATTGTCACCAAGTCAAGAGGTGGCCACCCACTCAAACAATTAGTCAACAAATCAATAGTTCCAAATTTTAGCGTATAAAAGGAGGCATTTGCCATGCATTTAGGCATCTTGGTGAATCAAGTTCCTTTCATAGCACAAGTGTCGGTTATACCATATGATTGGGCTATGAAAGTGCCAAGTATTTGTTGTACCAAGGGTTATACAACATAAATCTAGATTAACCATTTAACAAGCAAAGTATTAAAAGTGAACAAGATAACAAATATAAAACATGTTAGTATCAATTATTAAAGTCCATGTTGAGTTTATACTATACTTATTCTTACACCATTAGTGTAACCTTTTCACCTTGACATTTGTTTTTATCACTGTTTAATCCTCATATTAATCTTACATCTCAAAGTCCTCTTTATTATTATTATTACTATCATTACTACTACTACTACTACTACTACTACTACTACTATTATTACTACTAGTATTATTGTTATTATTATTATTGTTGTTGTTGTTGTTGTGTTGTTGTTATTTATAATTTATATAGTTAACCTCCCTGTGGTTCGACCCCGGTTTTGCCGGGTTATTTATTACTTCGACACTCTTGCACTTGGGAGAAGACATCAATCTTTTGGTTGTGTCACACACACACACACACACATATATAGAAAGGGTTGGATAACCATTAGGTTAAGCCTCCTAATTATTCTCAACTTGGTATCAGAGTTTTCTGCTGTCAGAACTCCTTTCTCCCTGCATCCCTTTGCAACCGGCCCTCTCTCTATTTTTCCTCCATGGATTCTAAAGCTGCCGCCAACTTCTTTCTCTCCAAGCTGCACAGCCAGCCATCCATCCCCAAGCTGCTGCCGGTGGTATCTTTTCTCCCCAACAGCAGCCTCCACTTGAAGAGCATGTCTCTGATTCTTCATCACAAGTTTCTATCATTCCTTTTCCTTTAATGGGAACACACACTCTAGCTATTGTTCCTTTATCAAACACCCCCCATGTTGTTTCGTTAAAACTTATGAACACAAATTATCTCTATTAGTGTCGTGTCCTCCATCTTATATTTTTGACAGTTCTGTTGGTTCTTCATCTACCATCAACCCTTCTTTTCTTTATTGGAAGCAACATGATCAACTTATTTTGAATGCTTTACTCTCCTCTCTCTCTATGGATGTGTTGCTTCTCGTGGTAGATTGTTCTACCTCGCATTGTGTTTGGCGCACTCTTGAGAAAGTGCTTGCCTCTTCGTCTAATTCTCACATCATGCAATTCCATGGCTCCTTTCAAGACCTTCGTCAAGGTGACTCATCGATTAGTATATACATGCAGCAAGCCAAATCGTTATTTGACGAATTGGCTACCGCTAGTCGCCTAATGTCTCTTGAAGACTTTAATCTATATGTGCTTCATGGCCTTCGTGGCTAGTTCAAAGACTTGGTAATGAGTCTCATAACCAAGGCAGAGTCACTATCATATGCTGATCTTCACAGCCACCTTCTTACCCATGAATTTCTGCACAAGAACTCCTTCCATTCCATAACTGCCACTCCCTCTCTACTGTCTTCTTCTTCTCCGCCAAAGCAGCCACCACTGCTGCCAACACCACAGTTTTCTGCTCACCATACTATGTCTCATCACAGCCCCAACTTCAGCTGCAACAGGGGTCGCTCTAGAGTTAATTGGCGTCCCAACAACAACCATTACACTCCTTAGAACAGGGGCCACTCTACTGCAGATTGGCAGCCAAACCACTGGCAGCAGACCAGGTGCAACTTTGGCGCTGGTCAGTGGTCTGGACAACAGCATGTACGCTGCCAATTGTGCCCTAGTTTTGGTCACACAACTCCCCATTGTTCCCAGCTTCGCAGCAGCACTCAACAGCCATTTGCTCACCTTGTTGTTGGGAATGTTTTTGCTGCGACTTGGTTCCCCAACACCGGCGCAAATCAACACATCACAACTAATCTTGGATCTCTGACAAATTCTACACCCAATCTTGGTAATGATTATTTGCATGTTGGTGACGGTAAGGGCCTTGACATATCCCATATTGGAAATACTACATTACATTCCCCAAAACACATGTTTACATTATCTAATGTTCACCATGTGCCTCACATTACCAAACCGTTGTTATCTATTCAAAAATTCTACCATGATAATCATGTTTATTTTGAATTTCATGCTTCTATGTTTTATGTAAAGGATCTCGTCACCAAGGAAGTTCTCCTTTCATGTTAGAGTCATAATTGTCTTTATGTCATCTCCGAGTCTTCTGCCATGTCAGTTCCTCAAGCTTTTTGGTCTCCTTGCATCTCTGCGACTGCCGACCTGTGGCATCATCATTTGGGTCATCCTACCCCTCGTATTTTAAATTTGTTAGTTTTCGGAAATAAAATCGTATGTGCTTCTAAATGTTTTCTTACCCAGTGTCAAGCTTATCCTTTAGGCAAATCGTCCTGTTTGTAATTGCGACCTACGGGTCACAAAACTTCTGCCCCACTTGATTTAATTTTTAGTGATGTTTGGGGTCCTACTCCTATGCTTTCTTCTGATGGCTTCCGCTATTTTGTGATTTTTGTTGATGTGCATACCAAACATATATGGTATTATCCGTTTGTTGCGAAATCTCCACTTTTCAATGTTTTCAAACACTTGTTGAGCGTCGGATTTCACTTAAAATTAAATCTGTTCAAACTAATTGGGGTGGTGAATATCGTAAATTAAATAAATTTTTTCAGACCATTGGTATTCATCATCGATTAATTTGTCCTCATACTCATGAACAACATGGCACTGTTGAACATCGTCATCGACATATTATCGAAACTGGCCTAACCCTTTTAGGCCAGTGTAATGCCCCATTGCGATTTTGGAACTATGCTTTTGAATCATCGGTATACCATATTAATCACATGCCTTCTCTTGTTCTCCAAAATACAACTCCGTTTGAGTGTCTATTTCGTCTCACTCCTGATTATAACTTCCTCCGTACTTTTGAGTGTCTTTGTTTCCTCTTTTTACGTCCATATCATGCTAATAAATTAGATTTTCGATCTTCTCCTTGTGTGTTTTTAGGCTATATCTCATCCCATGTTGGTTATCGTTGTCTTGATTTAGAATCTCATCGTATTTATGTCTCCCGTCATGTTCGTTTTCACGAAAATGTCTTTCCTTTTGCGAAGTCTAAACAGGTAACATCCTTACCGGTACCTCCCACCCAACCTACCTTTCTTCCATCCTTGAACCCTTCTCCATATTTTCAACCTCCAACTTACCAAACCGACCCCAACCACAACCCAATTCAGCCCTCTGCCGCACCCCACCAGCCTACCCCTTTGCCCATTGATTCTGCCACCCCTTCATCCCTATCCCACATTGCCATACTGTCACCATATGCTTGTCTTTCCAATGATCATTGTGCAGGAATAGGTTCTCCATCACCGGATGTGCATGTTCTCAGGTTTACTGCAGCAGAGCAGCCCGGTTCTGCAGTAGATTATCCCAGTTCTGCCGCAGCCTCACCATGTCTGCAGTGCCGACCAGTCCCTCCACTACTTCTCCAGCTGGTCTGCAGCTTTGTGTAGACCTCTCCTCATATCCTCTTCAGTACCTTCTAGGTACATGCCACACTTCTCCATGCCCAGCTGCTCGTCAACATCTCATGGTCCTTCGTCCAAGACAGCGTTGTCTACCGCCACTACTGCAGCCTCTACTGTCTCCTTCAACCAGATAGTTTCTCCTCCCTCTCATGAGCCACTTGTTTTTAATGATGCTAATAGATATGAGGCGTGGTATAGTGCTATGCATAAGGAAATTCAGTCCTTACGCGCAAACAAAACTTGGACCTTAGTGCCGTTTCACCCCTCCATGAATGTTGTTGGTAGTCAGTGGGTGTACAAGATTAAACGCAGATCTAATAGTAGCATTGATACAACCAAAAGATTGATGTCTTCTCCCAAGTACAGGAGTGTCAAAGTAATAAATAACCTGGCAAGACCGGGGTCGAACCACAGAGAGGTTAATTGTATAAATTATATATAACAAGACAACAACACCAATAACAACAACAACAACAATAATAACAACAACAACAATAATAATAATAATAATAGAAATAATGATATTAATAGTAGTAGTAGTAGTAGTAGTAGTAGTAATAATAATAATAATAATAATACTCAGTACGTGGCGTTGTTATACCTGAGAATGATCTAAAAGATCGGGTCATAGGTTTCCAGCCTATATACTGATTTAATGATAATACTAGTAGTAGTAATAATAATAATAATAATAATAGTATTAGTAGTAGTAGTAGTAGTAGTAGTAATAATAATAATAATAAAAAAAAAAAAAAGAGGAAGAGGAAGAAATTAATGAGAACTTTGAGATGGAAGATTAATGTAAGGATTAAACAATGATAAAAACAAATGTCAAGGTTAGAGGATCCACCAATGGTATTTCAAACAAGTATAGTATAAACTCTTATTACTCAATTTGGAAACCACACACGAAGGAGGTTCCAATCGGATGATTTGTCATTAATAGCTCATTATAAATTATTAGCATGATCATATTAATTATCTTATTTACATAACACCGAACTTTTAAATATTATCAGGAATTCATGATGTTAACTGATGTTAACAACAAATCAAGTTCCTTTCATAGACTAGGTGTAGGTAATACCATACGGTTGGGCTATAAGAGTGCCAAGCATTTGTTGTACCAAGTGCTATACAACACAAATCTAGATTAACCATTTAATAAGCAAGGTATTAAGAATTAGTAAGATAAAAAGATAAGACATGTTAATATTAAACATTAAGATCCATGTTGAGTTTACACTATACTTATTCTTACACCATTAGTGTAACCTTTTTCACCTTGACATAATAAACTTAGCTAAACATAATGAAGAAGAGAAACATAAATAAACAAAACAAGAACATCAAGAAGATACAAGTTAACTATGTAAAGGAAAGGAAAGGAAAATCATAAACAAAATATTAATGAAAGCAAAACTTAAAATTACAAAAAAAATATAAAGAGAGAGAGGAAGGGCAAGTTCTTGATCTGAACAACCAAGCCCCTAAATACATGGCAAATGCCTCCTTTTATAGGCCAAAATTCGGAATTATTGATTTAATGACTAATTGTTGAGTGGGTGGCCAACTTTTGACTTTGTGAAAATCCTTATCTTCTTGTCTGAATAAAACAAAAATGATAGCATCAGAACTGGGTCAATTGGAAACATGAAAGTTGTAGGAAATTAACTCAGCTTTCCAGGAAAAAAAATTGGAGGTGATTTGGACTTCTAGAACTCCAGATATGGGCCAAACACTTAATAGTGTTCGGGCTGCAGGACATATTCAGACTTCTCCGTTGTTGCTATCATTTGGACTTGCAAATGGCCTTCTTAGATCTTGGTGAAAACATGAAAGTTGTAGGCCTATGTCTTACTGATGTTTTATAAAAATTTGAGGTCATTTTGAAATCTAGAACTCAAGATATGACCCAATTACCGAACAATATTCCAGTTTGGACTGCGCCAATATCTCTTTTCTAAGTTTGGCCCTCTTTTTGTCCTTTCAATTTCCATACTTGAACTCATTAATCAATCCTTTGATTTATGTGATATGCATGCATTTTAGATGAATATTTACCATATATTAAGGCATTTTATAGTATTAGACTTGTTATTATAAAACATGCTTTAGTTAAGGAGTTATTGATACTTTAAGTGCAAAATGATGATATAAAACCTTGATAAATATGCACTTTTAAGTACTAATCACACCCCCCAACCAGCTTATTATTAGTCCCTGGTAATCAAAGCGTTAAAATAGAAAAACGCTTTGCAAATTCCATAAAGCAAGGCATTCATCATTTAACTTCCATTAATCTATCCAGATAAACAAACTCTCATTAAATACATATATTTGCTCAATACCTCTTAAACAAGATATTACTAAACCTTTCTGTTGTGCTCAAAATATCAACATATAGTTATGGGGCTTTACTTGGAAGAAAAACAAATTTTTGTTCTAATGTTTAAGGCTAACTTCCTTAGGTTGAGATTATTTTTTTTTCTTTATTTATTTATATACACATACAACTTGAAACACAATGTATCTTTAACCCATGTAACGAGTTTTAGGCTAATGATTCCCAGACCAGTTGGTCTTAGGACATTAGGTGTTGAGACACCCCTACGAGCTTAGCAACTCGGGTTGCAGATACTGATATGTAGATAGTGCAATGTTTGATTCCCTTAAGCTTTTCTCCTCAACCCATGTAACAAGCGTTGGGCCAATAGCTCCCAAGTCAATTGACTTTAGGGTATTAAGTGTTAAAACCATAGTTATCAGACCCGACCCGGTAAAATGACTGGGTCACGGGTCTTGTGGGTTGACCCGAGTCAAAAACAAAAACACAGCTTATTGGTCGTTAACTTGTTATTCAACACAATTGAAAGCATTTCTTTTTGCTCGCTCTGTAAAATATGAAAGGCAGAGCAGCAAAAGATCTCTCCTTTCTTGCTGTATTAAGGCGGTCAGTCTCCAATTTTTTTCACGTTTCACGAAATGCATCCATCCTTGTAATCCAACAATATTATGTTGCAGACACAGCTGAATAAATTAAGTAGAAGTTTTGTTGAAGTTACCTTTTATGACCATGCTAGCAAAATTCTTAACATTTTTGAAGCAAAAAGGCCATCTGTTATGGAGTTCTTAATGATCGTGTTAACTAAACTATTAGCTTGTGTGTGGTCAAAACAACTTGATAATAACCTGCCAGCACAGGGAAAAGTAAAGGAGGAAACAACCATAAAACGATGATATCATAAGATCTGATAAAACGAAAACCCAAGGATAAAAAAAATTAAAAAATCCTTCAAGACATGAGTCGATTCTCGAGCGATCCTAAAAAGAATCCCCTGTACACATAGACTGAAGAAAAAGAGGAAACCCCTATATCATAATTAAGTAGAAAAACGAAGCTTGCATCTTTGAAAGGAATGTCAGAAGAGAAAGCAGGAGCAGGAGCAGCAGCAGCAACAGCAACAGCAGATAGATTATAAAGATGAGAAGCAGCAGCAGCAAGCAGATGAGATTATGGTTTTAAGAGAGAAAACAAGTCTGCAATTTTCTACAGAATATCATGAACAAGAGGAGGTAACAGTATATCAACAATCCATCATCAGCATATTGTGGCAAGGTTTAAGTCAACATGTGGGCCCATTTTTAGCAAGCATTGGCGTCATTCACAAGCAAATATCAATAATCCATCATCAGAATATTGCTTTCATGCTTTGAGAGGTTTGAATTCAAAAGGGAAACGCAAGGGGGAAAGAGTATAAATTGTAAACTTAAACACTGTGAAGCAGAAAGAGGACGCACCTGGTTTATAACTTTATTGCAATGGAATCGAGCTTTTCTTTTGAATTACTGGTGCATATTGCAAACTCCTACAAGAGTATGACAAGATATAGTAATGGAATCGAGCTTCTCTTTCGAATTAAAATTAATCAAACTTTGAACTGCAAAGACAGAAATTAGGGTAAAAAATTAGCAGGTGAGTTAGTATATATATCCCGGGTCTCACCCGGGTCAGGCCGGGTCACCCGGGTCTGGCCGATTTTTTCCTTGCACCGGTCTTTTGTATTGCCCGGGCCGGGCCGGGATTAATAACTATGGTTAAAACACTCATTCGGGCTTAATTGCTTAGGTTAGGGAGGCTACGAAACCAAACTTATCTACCTTTTTATTATTATTATTATTATTATTATTTTGTTTTTTTTTTTGCAAATTATGTACTATCCCTTTCCCTTAGTTGTTACCTTTAACAAAAGAACATAAATAATGTAATAATTCAATGTGCAACCCACAATCATATGTTAAAGTGTATGTGTGAAAATGAAGATTTAAAAATACTTGTTAAATGAGCATATGAGCAGAATCAAGTGCTACCAATACGAGAGTTTGTAAACCTGAATATTTCAAGAAGTATTCTGATAGACCTTGTTAAGAATGTTTACTAAGATGCGTCTCAAGAGTAACTTTAACAAAAGAACACCTTTTACTCTGCCATCCTAGTAACAACAGTTTTGCAAATAGTTTATGAAATAGAAAACACAGTTGTTTTTTTTTTTTTTAAATATCAACTACTACCCTTTCCCCCCAACCAAAATGAGACATTGTCCTCAATGTCTTAAGGTAGACAGATAGAGTATAGAAGACATCACCTGAAATAACGAACACTGACAAACCTGAAACACACTTAAACAAATATAAGAAACAACAAAACACAATAATAAAACCAAAAGACATAAATTTTTTACAAACGAAGGCTCAAATTCAATCTAAGCTTTTTACGGCTTTCCTTAGTTGACCAATTTATGCGACTCATGGAGGGATTAATTACAGGGATGAAAGATTGTAGTTGGTCAATCAATTGTTCAGCAGTAGCAGCAGAGATTATGATTTGTCGTGCTGAAAATGTTAGAAATTCCTGTTCCACAGCATGATCAAGAAAAGACAACAACTTATCAAAAAAACCATTAACATTTAACAAACCTATGGGTTTATGGTGAATGTGCAGTTGGGCCCAAGAGGAAATATGAAAGATCTCTTCCAATGTGCCCAGACCACCTGGTAAGGCAATGAAGGCATCGGCATGGTTAAACATTGCATTCAGTCGATCAGACATTGTGGGGACTTGTAATTCTTCTCCAATTGTTTTTCCAATGATGTCCCCTTGTGCTAAAGCTTTGGGGACAACCCCCAAAACTTGACTACCTCCTAAAGATGCAGCTATTGACACTCCCCCCATTAACCCAAGGTTGCCTCCTCCATACACTAAATGAATCTTTTGCTCAGCTAGTACCTGACCAAGATGATTTGCTGATTCTATAAACTCTTTTTCTTTCCCAGGACTGGATCCACCGAAAACACAAATATTGTTTATGTGATGACTTGAGGAACCTGCCATTTCTACACACTTCTGTATTTGATAAATGTATGGGTTGAGTAGAAATGAAGGGAAGGAATGGAAGAATTTATAGATGAGAAATTGAAAATGCAATCATACCACCTATATGTAGGCCAGCCGTAGTCTCACTCTCTCTCTCTCTCTCTTTATTTATTTATTTATTTTGAAAAAGCATGTGTATGTACAAGTAGTTGTGATTGTGGCTCACATCTTTCCTTGGTTTTACATCCAAGAACGGCTTAAACACCCTCTATGGATCGGGCATAGGCTTCCCATCTAGTTTTCTTAAAAACTGGCAAACAGGATCTTTTTTAGTCAGATTCCCAAGACTAAGTCGAGCATGTTCTTTATGGAATTGTGGCCATAAATCATGAATTGCACGATGCACATCTCCACTAGGGTGCGTCTTAAGAGTCAATAGAAGATTATCTAAAGACCCCTTACTCAGGCCATCCTTAATGAATTGTATTTTATCTTCACGGTTTACAGATACCATTCCTAAAGAACGACATGTGGCATTACAAGTCCATCTAACACATCTGTGACAGACTTTCAGTCGTTTTGTACGATGTTTCTTTGCAAAAGTGCTTTTACCTGTTCCAGGCATGTATGAAATGAAAGAATTGGACTCACCTGACAATCGAACCTTTGCTTCAATTAGCCAACGAATATCTTAAGGAATTATATGGTTCATTAACAACCTCAATCTTTCACACCTAGCACGGTAAATTTTTGTAATCGCACTCTGAGGTAAAGCGGGAAAATACTTTTTCAATTTTTGAATAAATAAGGGTCATCCCAATAAAAGTTCTTCACTTCATTCAAGAACTTTCTTTTGTCTTGGGTACTCCAATGAGCTGGCAATTGTCCTGAAACAAGAAAATTAACAATATTAGCAAACCAAGGCATTGTAGAGACAGAAAATAAAGATTCATCAGGAAAGTAGTCATCGACTGGTGTGATGTCAGATCTCGAATCGGTTATCAATCTTGATAAATGATTTACGACAACATTTTCGGTGCCTTTCTTGTCTTTGATTGTGATATCAAATTCTTGAAGTAGCAAAATCCACCGCACCAATCTAGCCTTAGAATCCTTTTTTGAAAGAAGATATTTCAAAACTGCATGATCACTAAAAATGACAACAGGTGAGCCAACAAGATAAGATCTGAACTTGTCACATGCAAATACTACTGCAAGTAATTCTTTTTCAGTGGTAGTGTAATTCATTTGAGCACCATTTAAAGTTTTACTTGCATAGTAAATGACATAAGGTTTCTTATCTTTTCTTTGTCCCAAGACATCACTCACGGTATAATCGCTAGCATCACACATTATTTTAAAAAGTAGTGACCAATCAAGACGTTGAATGACAGGAGCAGAAGTAAGCAAGCTTTGAAGTTTAACAAAGGCTTTTTCACATTGTTCAGTCCATTCAAAAATATTTTCCTTTGTTAGAAGGTTACACAATGGTTTAGATATTACACTAAAATCTTTGATGAACCTTCTGTAAAAACCAGCATGTCTTAAGAATGATCTAACATCTTTAACAGATTTTGGAGTTGGTAAGTTGGCAATTAACTCGATTTTAGATTTGTCAACCTCAATTCCTTTCAATGAAACAATGTGACCAAGTACAATGCCGTTTGTTACCATAAAATGACATTTTTCCCAATTCAGTACAAGATTCTTCTCTTCACACCTGTTCAAAACCTTTTCCAAATTAGTTAAACAATCATCAAATGAATCACCAAAAACAAAAAAATCATCCATAAAAATCTCAAGAAAACGTTCAACCATATCACTGAATATGCTAAGCATGCATCTTTGAAACGTGGCTGGTGCATTACATAACCCAAAAGGCATTCTTCGATATGCAAAAGTACCAAATGGACATGTGAAAGTAGTCTTCTCTTGATCTTCCAATGCAATTTTAATTTGATTGTAAACTGAATAGCCATCTAGGAAACAATAAAATTCATGACCTGCAACTCTTTCTAGGATTTGATCCATGAAAGGTAAAGGGAAATGATCTTTTCTAGTCATTGAATTAAGTTTCCTATAGTCAATGCACATGCGCCAACCAGTAATAGTCCTAGTTGGAATTAACTCATTTTTCTCATTTGTTATCACAGTGACTCCAGACTTTTTGGGTATAACTTGGGTAGGACTTACCCATTTGCTATCAGAAATAGGATAAATGATTCCATTATCTAGAAGCTTAATGACTTTATTTTTCACTACTTCTTTCATATTAGGATTAAGTCTTCGTTGCATTTCTCTAGAGGGTTTAGCATTTTCCTCTAAATAAATCCTGTGTGTGCAAATAAAAGGACTAATTCCTTTTATGTCAGCTATAGTCCATACTAATGCATTTTTATGCATTTGTAATAACTTACCTTCTTGACGTGCATTAAGTTTGGAAGAGATTATTATTGGAAAAGTTTCATTTTCTCCCAAAAATGAGTATTTGAGATTGAATGGTAATGGCTTCAAATCAGGTTTTGGTGGTTGAACACTTGAAGGTATAGACTCAATTGATCGTGGTGGCAATTCTTCAATTTGTGGTCTCCAATTACATGCCATTGCTTCTTCCTGAAAATAAATCATTTGCAACTCGTCAGGTTCATCAATCTCAATTTCACTAGCAGTGGTTTGAAATTGATAATGAACTAATTTTTCAATAAAGTCCACTTCCTGTAAATCATTATCATCTCCAGGTTGCTTGTAAATGTTGAAAATATTCATCTCCAATGTCATGTTTCCAAATGATAGCTTCATCAGTCCATTCCTACAATTAATCAATGCATTAGAAGTTGCAAGAAATGGACGTTTTAAAATGATAGGAATTGAATTACATGTTTCAATAGGTTGTGTATCCAAGACAATAAAATCTACAGGGTAAATGAATTTATCAACTTGTACTAACACATCCTCAACTATTCCTCTAGGCACTTTTACAGATCTATCGGCAAGTAAAAGAGTTAGAGAAGTTGGTTTTAACTCACCTAGATTGAGACTTTGAAAAACTGAATATGGAAGTAAATTCACACTAGCTCCAAGATCAAGTAAAGCTCTTTCAATTTTATGTTCTCCAATAAAGCAAGAAATTGTAGGACAACCAGGGTCTTTATATTTCAAAGCATTATTGTTCTGAAGAATAGCACTTACTTGTTCGGCTAAAAATGCTTTCTTTTTCACATTCAGTTTTCTCTTCACAGTGCATAAATCTTTCAAAAATTTAGCATAGGAAGGTACCTGTTTAATAGCATCCAACAAAGGTATATTGATCCTTACCTGTTTGAAAGTTTCAAGGATTTTAGAATTGTGATTGACTTTCCTTTGTTTGGTCATGGCATGAGGAAATGGAAGTGTTGGCGGAGAATCAGTCTTTTCTTTATAATGTTCAGATTCAACCCCTTCCTTACCCTCAAAGATTGACTCATCATCTTTCTCACAAGGTTCAAGAGTGGGTTTTTCAATAACCTTACCACTACGAAGAGTGATAACTGATTTGACTTGATCCATGTGTTGGCTTCCAGAACTACTTGCATTTACATTGTATTGCCCCTTTGGATTTTGTTGTGGTTGAGATGGAAACTTACCTTTCTCTTGGAAACTGAGAGCAGATGTTAACTTTGCAAGAGTATCATTAAAATCTGTCATGCCTTGAGCAAACTGAGTGTTGATTGTCTCTTGCTTTTCAATGAATGCATGCAATGTTTCCTCATGCACGTGTAGAAAGAAAATAAAAGGAAGAAGAAAACAAAACAAAAGGAAACAAAACAAAAGAAACAAAGTTAGATACAAGAAAAGTGAAAAGAGAAAACAAAATAAATACTATAATTTATACAAGAATTTACCTCCCCGGCAACGGCACCAAAAACTTGACACGACCAAAAGATTGATGTCTTCTCCCAAGTGCAGGAGTGTCGAAGTAATAAATAACCCGGCAAGACCGGGGTCGAACCACAGAGAGGTTAATTGTATAAATTATAAATAACAAGAGAACAACAACAACAACAACAACAACAATAATAATAATAGTAATAGTAATAATAATATTAATAGTAGTATTAGTGACACGACCAAAAGATTGATGTCTTCTCCCAAGTGCAGGAGTGTCGAAGTAATAAATAACCCGGCAAGACCGGGGTCGAACCACAGAGAGGTTAATTGTATAAATTATAAATAACAAGACAACAACAACAACAACAACAACAACAACAACAACAACAATAATAATAATACTCAGTACGTGGCGTTGTTATACCTGAGAATGATTTAAAAGATCGGGTCACAGGTTTCCAGCCTATTTACTGAGTTTATGAAAAGATTAAAAAGATATATAATATAAACAGAATGTAAATAATATTAATAATAATAATAATAATAGTAATAGTAATAGTAATAATAAAGAGAGCTTTGAGAGGTAAGGATGATGTAAGGATTAAACAATGATAACAACAAATGTCAAGGTTAGAGGATCCACTAATGGTACTTCAAACAAGTATAGTACAAACTCTTATTATTCAATTGGAAACCACACATAAAGGAGGTTCCAATCAGATTATAAATTGTTAACATGATTACATTAGTTATCTTATTCGAATAAAGCTAATACTTGTAAATGTTGGTAGGCATTCATGATTATAACTTATGTTAACAACAAATCAAGTTCCTTTCATAGCTCAGGTGTCGGTTATACCATACAGTATGGGCTATGAAAGTGCCAAGTATTTGTTGTACCAAAATATTATACAACATAAATCTAGATTAACCATTTAACAAGCAAATTATTAAAAGTGAACAAGATAACAAATATAAAACATATTAGTATCCAACATTAAGGTCCATGTTAAGTTTATATTATACTTATTCTTACACCATTAGTGTACCCTTTTCACCTTGACATAATTAACTTAGCTAAACATAATGAAAGAAAGAAACATAAATAAACAAGATAAGAACATAAATGAGAAAGAGGTTAACTAAGTAAAAGAAAGGAAATGAAGTGCATAAACTTGATATTAATGAAAGCAAAACATAAGCAATACAAAGAGAGAAAGCAAGAGCATGATCTTGATCTGGAAACCAAGATGCCTCAATACATGGTAAGTGCCTCCTTTTATAGGCTAAAATTTGGAACTATTGATTTGTTGACTAATTGATGAGTGGGTGGCCACATCTTGACTTGGTGACAATCCTTATCTTCTTGTCTGAACAAGACGTCATTGCTAACATCATAATTTGCCCAGAATCCTCAAGAATGTTCTAGGAAATTGTCTCAGCTTTCCAACAAAAAAAAAAGATGAGGTCATTTGGACTTCTAGAACTCAAGATATGGGTTGACCACTAAATAGTGTCTGGGCTGCAGGACAGCTTCGAACTTCTTTATTGTTCCTATAATTTGGACTTGAAAACGACCTTCTTAGATCTTGGTGTCCAAATAAAAGTTGTAGGCCTATGTTTTACCTTTCCATCCATATAAGATGGACCTAAATCCGAGATCTAGAGCTCTAGATATGATCCAATTACCGAGCAATGTTCCGGTTTGGACTGCATCGGCATCTCTTTTCTAAGTTTGGCCATCTCTTTGTCCTTTCACTTTCAATGCTTAAACTCATCAATCAATCCTTTTATTTATGTGATAGTCCTGCATTTAAGATGAGCATTTACCATAAATTAAGGTATCTTATAGTATCAAACTTGTTATTATAAAACATGTTTTAGTTAAGGAGTTATTGATACTTCAAGTGCAAAATGATGATATAAAACCTTATTAAAGATGCACTTTTAAGTACTAATCACACCCTCCAACCATCTTATTACTAGTCCCTAGTAATCAAAGCATTAAAATAGAAAAACAATTTGCAAGTTCCACAAAGCAAGGCATTCATCATTCAACATCTATTAATCTATCCAGATAAACAAACTCTCATTAAATTTTTATTTCTGTTTCATACTTCTTAAACAAGATATTAATAAACCTTGTTTTTATGTGCACAATATATGAAAACATAGATGATGGGGCTTTTGTTGGAAGAAAACAATATTATGTTCAAATGTTTAAGGTGAACTTCTTTAGGTTGGGATTATTATTATTATTATTATTTTCTTATTTATTTATTTATTTATCTATATGCACATACAACTTAAACACAATGTATCTTTAACCCATGTAACGAGTTTTCGGCTAATGACTCCCAAACCAGTTGGTCTTAGGGCATTAGGTGTTAAGACACCCCTACGAGCTTAGTAACTCGGGTTGCAGATATTGATACGTAGATAGTGCAATGTTTGATTCCCTTAAGCTTTTCTCCTTAACCCATGTAACAAGCTTTGGGCCAATAGCTCCCAAGTCAGTTGACTTTAGGGTATTAGGTGTTAAAACACCCCTTCGGGCTTAATTGCTTAGGTTAGGGAGGCTACGAAACCAAACTTATCTACGTTTTTTGATATATATATTTTTTTATATATAAATTTCTTTTATGAAACTTATATACTATCCCTTTCCCTTAGTTGTTACCTTTAACAAAAGAACATAATTAATGTAATAATCCAACATGCAACCCATAATCATATGTTAAAGTGTGTGTGTGAAAATGAAGGTTTACGAATACTTGTTAAATGAGTATATGAAGCAAAATCAAGTGATAACAATGCGAGAGTTTGTAAACCTGGATATTTCAAGAAGTATTATGATATACCTTGGTAATGATACTTACTAAGATGCATCTCTAGAGTCAATAAAATTTCCTCCTTACTCTGCCATCCTAATAAGGATACTTACTAAGATGCGTCTCAAGAGTTAATAAAACTGACTCCATACTCTGCCATCTTAATACAAATTTTGTCAAATGGTTTTAATAATAGCAACAACAGTTAGTAAGTTAGTTTTTTTTTTAACTACTACCCTCTCCCCCCAACCAAAACGAGACATTGTCCTCAATGTCCTAAGGTAGAAAGATAGAGTATAGAAGACATCACCTGAAATAGCGAACAATGACAAACCTGAAACACACTTAAACAAATATAAGAAGTAACAAAACAAAATACTATGCTATTAATAAAACCAAAAGACACAAGGTTTCACAGATGAAGGCTCAAATCTAATCTAAGCTTTTTACGGCTTTCCTTAGTTGACCAATTTAGGCGACTCATGCAGGGATCAATGACAGGGATGAAAGATTGTAGTTGGTCAATCAAATGTTCAGCAGTAGCAGCAGAGATTATGATTTGTCGTGCCGAAGATGTTAGAAATTCCTATTCCACAACTTGATCAAGGAAAGACAGTAACTTATCATAAAAACCATTGACATTTAACAAACCTATAGGTTTATGGTGAATGTGCAGCTGGGCCCAAGAGGAAATATGAAAGATCTCTTCCAATGTGCCAGACCACCTGGTAAGGCAATGAAAGCATCAGCATGGCTAAACATGGCGTTTAGTCGATCAGACATTGTAGGGACCTGTAGTTCCTCTCCAATTGTTTTTCCAATGATGTCCCCAGTTGCTAAAGCTTTGGGGACAACCCCCAAAACTTGACTGCCTCCCAAAAATGCAACCATTGACACACCTCCCATTAACCCAAGGCTACCTCCCCCATACACTAAATGAATCTTTCTCTCAGCTAGTACCTGACCAAGATGATTTGCTGATTCTAAAAACTCTTTTTCTTTCCCAGGACTGGATCCACCGAAAACACAAATATTTCTTATGTGATGACTTGAGGAACCTTCCATCTCTACACACTTCTATATTTGATGAATGTATGGGTTGAGTAGAAATGAAGGGAAGGAAAAGAAGAATTTATAGATGAGAATTTGAAAATGCAATCATACCACCTATATGTAGGCCAGCTGTTGTCTCACACTCTCTCTCTTTATTTATTTATTTTGACAAATCATGTATGTACAGGTAGTTGTGATTGTGGCTCACATCTTCCCTTGGTTTTACGTCCAAGAATGGCTTAAACGCCCTCTATGGGTCGGGGATAGGCTTCCCATACAGTTTTCTTAAAAACTGGCAAACAAGGTCTTTTTTAGTCAGATTCCCAAGACTAAGTCGAGCATGTTCCTTATGAAAATTGGGTCATAAGTCATGAAATGCACAATGCACATTGTCACCAGGATATGTCGCAAAAGTCAATAGAAGATTATCTAAAGAGTCCTTATGTTTTGAAATAAATCCTGACTTTTGACAATTTTCACAAGCTTTGCAGAACACATGTGTGTCTTTGAACAAGGTGGGCCAATAGAATCCAGATTGTAAGATTTTTGCGGCCGTCCTTTTTGACGAGAAATAACTCCCACATGCCTCAGAATGACAAAGTTTAATGACACTACTTACCTCATTGTCGGGAATGCATTTTTGAAACATTTGATCAGGACAATTTTTGAATAAGTAAGGGTCATCCAAATAAAAGTTTTTCACTTCGTTCAAAAACTTTCCTTTGTCTTCGGTACTCCACTGAGCTGGCAAATCTCCTATTGCAGGAAAATTGATATTTTTAGCAAACCAATGCATTAAACTATGAGAAAGTAAGGATTCTTCAGGAAAGTAATCATCGATTGGTGTGATGTCAAATGTCGAATCTATTGTTAATCTTGACAAATGATCTGCAACAACATTTTCGATGCCTTTCTTGTCTTCGATTTCTTCTTGAGAATAAATCATTTGCAAACCTGCAGATTCATCAAACTCAATTTTACTCAAAGTAGATTCAAGTTGATCATGAACTAATTCTTCAATATGATCTATTTCTTGTAAATTATTATCATCTCCAGGCTGCTTGAAAATGTTGAATATATTCATCTCCAATGTCATGTTTCCAAATGATAGCTTCATCAGTCCATTCCTACAATTAGTCAATGCATTAGAAGTTGCAAGAAACGGACGTCCTAAAATAATAGGAAATGAATTACATGCTTCAACAGGTTGCGTGTCCAAGACAACAAAATCTACAGGGTAAATGAATTTATCAATTTGTACCAACACATCCTCAACTATTCCTCTAGGCACTTTTACATATCTATCGGCAGGTAAAAGAGTTACAGAAGTTGGTTTTAACTCACCTAGATTGAGACTCTAAAAAACTGAATATGGAAGTAAATTCACACTAGCTCCAAGATCAAGTAAGGCTCTTTCAATTTTATGTTCTCCAATAAAGCAAGAAATTGTAGGACAACCAGGGTCTTTATATTTCAAAGCATTATTGTTCTGATGGATGGCACTTACTTGTTCGGCTAAAAAGGCTTTCTTTTTCACATTCAGTTTTCTCTTCACAGTGCACAGATCTTTCAAAAATTTAGCATAGGAAGGAACCTGTTTAATAGCATCCAACAAAGGTATATTGATCCTTACCTGTTTGAAAGTTTCAAAGATTTCAGAGTTGTGATTGACTTTCCTTTGTTTGGTCATGGCATGAGGAAATGGAAGTGTTAGCGGGGAATCAGCCTTTTCTTTGCAATGTTCAGGTTCAACCTCTTCCTTACCCTCAGAGATAGACTCTTCATCTTTCTCACAAGGTTCAAGAGTGGGTTTTTCAATAACCTTACCACTACGAAGAGTGATGACTGATTTGACTTGATCCATGTGTTGGCTTCCAGAACTACTTGCATTTGCATTGTATTGCCCCTTTGGATTTTGCTGTGGTTGAGAAGGAAACTTACCTTTCTCTTGGAAACTGAGAGCAAATGTTAATTTTGCAAGAGCATCTTTAAAATCGGTCATGCTTTGAGCAAGTTAAGTGTTGATTGTCTCCTGCTTTTCAATGAATGCATGCAATGTTTCCTCAAAATTTCTTCTAGGAGGTGGAGCATAAGGAGGTGCATATCCATGAGAATTTTGGAAATTATGGTGTGCTTGAAACGGTGGCTGTGAAGTTTGTGCATTGTTGCTATCACTCTTCCAACTGAAATTTGGGTGTTTTCTCCAACCAGGGTTATACATTTGTGAGTATGGGTTATGGTTGGGCCTTTGGAAACTGTTTAGAGCATGGGCTTGTTCATGGAGGCATTCCTTTAAAGAAGGCAAAGTTGGACAATTATTTGTTGAGTGTTCATTGGTTTCACAGATTTGACACACATTGTCTTGAACAGATTTTAATTGCCCATTCTTTTTCAATTCTAGTGCCTTGACTTTTCTAGGTAAAGATGCGAACTTGGCTTGGAGGTCATGATCTTCCCTAAGATTGTGCATACCTCCACTAGATGTAGGAGGTTGAGTTTTACTTGGTGCCTCATAAGTACCTGTGGTGTCCCAATTTTGAGCATTTTCGGCTAGCAAGTCTAGGTACTCCATTGCTTCATTAGGGTCTTTATCTTCAAAGGTTCCATTGCACATCAATTCAACCATTTGCCTATCTCTAGGTGTTAAACCTTCAAAAAAATGTGAAACCAATCTCCATGTTTCAAAACCATGATGAGGGCAAGTATTAAGCAAGTCTCGATACCTATCCCAACATTGGTAAAATATTTCTCCTGGCTTTTGAGTGAAAGTGATGATTTGTTTTTTGAAAGAGTTTATTCTGTGAGACGAAAAAAACTTCTGTAAAAATTGTTGTTGCATTTCATCTGAAGCACGAATAGATCTTGGTCTCAAATTTTGTAGCCATGTTTTAGCTTTATCTTTTAATGAAAAAGGAAAAAGCTTTAATTTGATAGTGTTCATGCTACAATTTGAGTCATTATAGGTATTACAGACCTCCTCAAATTCCCTTAAATGCAAGTATGGATTTTCTAGGTCTAAGCCATGAAATGAAGGTAAAAGTTGAATAATGCCTGGCTTAAAATTAAAATGAGATGCATCAGGAGGGAAAACTATGCATGATGGTGCACTTGTTCTTGTGGGATTCATGTGGTCTCTAAGTGTTCTCATACGGTTATTCTCATTATTCTCATTATGAAGCGATTGATTATCTTCTTTAGCCATATTTTCTGAAAATGATGAGGATACCTGATTAGTACTTAAAAGTGCATATTTATCAAGGTTTTATATCATCATTTTGCACTTAAAGTATCAGTAACTCTTTAACTAAAGCATGTTTTATAATAAAAAGTCTAATACTATAAAATGCCCTAATATATGGTAAATGTTCATCTTAAATGCAGGCTTATCACATAAATCAAAGGATTGATTGATGAATTCAACTACTGAAATTTGTGAAGATAAAGAGAGGGTAAAACTTAGAAAAGAGATGTTGGTGCAGTCCAAACTGGAACACTATTCGGTATTTGGGTCATATCTCGAGTTCTAGACATCTAAATGATCTCAAATTTTTACACAAACTTAGTGAGACATTGACCTACAACTTTCATGTGAACATAAAAATCTAACAAGGCCGTTTTCAAGTCCAAATCATAGCAACAACGGAGAAGTCCGAATTTGTCCTACAGCCCGAACACTGTTCAGTGTTTGGCCCATATCTTAAGTTCTAGAAGTCTAAATGACCTCCATTGTTTTTTCCTGGAAAGCTGAGTCAATTTCCTACAACTTTCATGTTTACCAGAGGACCCAGTTCGGATGATAGCATTTTTGTTTTATTCAGTCAAGAAGATAAGGATTTTCACCAAGTCAAAAGTTGGCCACCCACTCAACAATTAGTCATCAAATCAATAATTCTGAATTTTGGCCTATAAAAGGAGGCATTTTCCATGCATTTGGTTGGCTTGGTTGTTCAGATCAAGTTCATGCTCTTTATTTCTCTCTTTATATTTTTTGTAATTCTTAAGTTTTGTTTTCATTAATTTCTTGTTTATGCTTTTCATTTCCTTTCCTTTTCTTAGTTAACTTGTATCTTATTTATGTTCTTGTTTTGTTTATTTATGTTTCTCTTCTTCATTATGTTTAGCTAAGTTTATTATGTCAAGGTGAAAAGGTTACACTAATGGTGTAAGAACAAGTATGGTGTAAACTCAATATGGATCTTAATGTTTAATATTAACATGTCTTATCTTTTTATCTTACTAATTCTTAATACCTTGCTAGTTAAATGGTTTAATCTAGATCTGTGTTGTATAACATTTGGTACATCAAATGCTTGGCACTCTCATAGCCCAACAGTATGGTATTACCTACACCTGGGCTATGAAAATAACTTGATTTGTTGTTAACATCAGTTAATATCATGAATTCCTGACAATATTTAAAAGTTTGGTGTTATGTAATTAAGATAATTAACATCCCTGTAATTGATCCCTCCATGAGTCGCATAAATTGGTTAACTACGGAAAGCCGTAAAAAGCTTAAATTGGATTTGAGCCTTAGTTTGTAAAAACTTTGTGTCTTTTGTTTTTATTATTATGTTTTGTTGTTTCTTATATTTGTTTAAGTGTATTTCAGGTTTGTTAGTGTTCGCTATTTCAGGTGATGTCTTGTATACTCTATCTTTCTACCTTAAAACATTGAGGACAATGTCTCATTTTGGTTGGGGGGAGAGGGTAGTAATTGATATTAAAAAAAAAAAATAACTGTGTTTTTTATTTCATAAACTATTTGCAAAACTGTTGTTACTAGGATGACAGAGTAAAAGGAGTTCTTTTGTTAAAGGGACTCTTGAGACGCATCTTAGTAAACATTCTTAACAAGGTCTATCAGAATACTTCTTGAAATATTCAGGTTTACAAACTCTCGTATTGGTAGCACTTGATTCTGCTCATATGCTAATTTAACAAGTATTTTTAAATCTTCATTTTCACACACACACTTTAACATATGATTGTGGGTTGCACATTGGATTATTACATTATTTATGTTCTTTTGTTAAAGTTAACAACTAAGGGAAAGGGATAGTACATAATTTGCAAAACAAACAAAAAAAACAAAAAAAAACAAAAAAAATAATGATAATAAAAAGGTAGATAAGTTTGGTTTTGTAGCCTCCCTAACCTAAGCAATTAAGCCTGAAGGGGTGTTTTAACACTTAATACCCTAAAGTCAACTGACTTGGGAGCTATTGGCCCAACGCTTGTTACATGGGTTGAGGAGAAAAGCTTAAGGGAATCAAACATTACACTATCTACGTATCAGTATCTGCAACCCAAGTTGCTAAGCTCGTAGGGGTGTCTCAACACCTAATGTCCTAAGACCAACTGGTTTGGGAGTCATTAGCCTAAAACTCGTTACATGGGTTAAAGATACATTGTGTTTCAAGTTGTATATGTATATAAATAAATAAAGAAAAAAAAATAATCTCAACCTAAGGAAGTTAGCCTTAAACATTAGAACAAAAATTTGTTTTTCTTCCAAGTACAGCCCCATAACTATATGTTGATATTTTGAGCACAGAAGAAAGGTTTAGTAATATCTTGTTTAAGAGGTATTGAGCAGATATATGAATTTAATGAGAGTTTGTTTATCTGGATAAATTAAAGGAAGTTGAATGATGAATGCCTTGCTTTATGAAATTTACAAATTGTTTTTCTATTTTAATACTTTGATTACTAGGGACTAGCAATAAGCTGGTTGGGGGGTGTGATTAGTACTTAAAAATGCATATTTAACAAGGTTTTATATCATCATTTTGCACTTAAAGTATCAGTAACTCTTTAACTAAAACATGTTTTATAATAAAAAGTCTAACACTATAAAATGCCCTAATATATGGTAAATGTTCATCTTAAATGCAGGCTTATCACATAAATCAAAGGATTGATTGATGAATTCAACTACTGAAATTTGTGAAGATAAAGAGAGGGTGAAACTTAGAAAAGAGATGTTGGTGCAGTCCAAACTGGAACACTATTCGGTATTTGGGTCATATCTCGAGTTCTAGACGTTCAAATGATCTCACATTTTTACACAAACTTGGTGAGACATAGGCCTACAACTTTCATGTGAACATAAAAATCTAACAAGGCCGTTTTCAAGTCCAAATCATAGCAACAACGGAGAAGTCCGAATCTGTCCTACAGCCCGAACACTGTTCAATGTTTGGCCCATATCTGGAGTTCTAGAAGTCCAAATGACCTCCAATTTTTTTTTCTAAAAAGCTTAGTCAATTTCCTACAACTTTAATGTTTAACATAGGACCCAGTTCGGATGATAGCATGTTTTTTTTATTCAGACAAGAAGATAAGGATTTTCACCAAGTTAAAAGTTGGCCACCCACTCAACAAAGAGTCATCAAATCAATAATTCCGAATTTTGGCCTATAAAAGGAGGCATTTGCCATGCATTTGGTTGGCTTGGTTGTTCAGATCAAGTTCATGCTCTTTATTTCTCTCTTTATATTTTTTGTAATTCTTAAGTTTTGTTTTCATTAATTTCTTGTTTATGCTTTTCATTTCCTTTCCTTTTCTTAGTTAACTTGTATCTTATTTATGTTCTTGTTTTGTTTATTTATGTTTCTCTTCTTCATTATGTTTAGCTAAGTTTATTATGTCAAGGTGAAAAGGTTACACTAATGGTGTAAGAACAAGTATGGTGTAAACTCAATATGGATCGTAATGTTTAATATTAACATGTCTTATCTTTTTATCTTACTAATTCTTAATACCTTGCTTGTTAAATGGTTAATCTAGATTTGTGTTGTATAACATTTGGTACATCAAATGCTTGGCACTCTCATAGCCCAATAGTATGGTATTACCTACACCTGGGCTATGAAAATAACTTGATTTGTTGTTAACATCAGTTAATATCATGAATTCCTGACAATATTTAAAAGTTTGGTGTTATGTAATTAAGATAATTAATATGATCATGTTAATAATTTATAATGAACTATTAATGAGAAATCATCCGATTGGAACCTCCTTTGTGTGTGGTTTCCAAATTGAGTAATAAGAGTTTATATTATACTTGTTTGAAATACCATTGGTGGATCCTCTAACCTTGACATTTGTTTTTATCATTGTTTAATCCTTACATTAATCTTCCATCTCAAAGTTCTCATTAATTTCTTCATCTTTTTCTTTTATTATTATTATTATTATTATTATTACTATTATTATTATTATTATTACTATTACTATTATTGTTATTATTATTGTTATTGTTATTGTTATTATAGTTGTTGTCTCTTCCTCCTCCTCTTCTTTTTATTATTATTATTGTTATTACTATTACTATTACTATTACTAACACTATTATTATTATTATTATTATTATTATTACTATTACTATTACTATTACTATTATTGTTATTATTATTGTTATTGTTATTGTTATTATTGTTGTTGTCTCTTCCTCCTCCTCTTCTTTTTATTATTATTATTGTTATTACTATTACTATTACTAACACTATTATTATTATTATTATTATTATTATTATTATTATTACTATTATTATCATAAAATCAGTATATAGGCTGGAAACCTGTGACCCGATCTTTTAGATCATTCTCAGGTATAACAACGCCACGTACTGAGTATTATTATTATTCTTATTATTACTACTACTACTACTACTACTACTATTAATATTAGTATTACTATTATTATTATTATTATTATTATTATTGTTATTGTTGTTGTTGTTGTTGTTTTCTTGTTATTTATAATTTATACAATTAACCTCTCTATGGTTCGACCCCGGTCTTGCTGGGTTATTTATTACTTCGACACTCCTGCACTTGGGAGAAGACACTATAAAGTCTACCACTTAATGTACGTGACCAAACTCTCATGCACGTGTAAGAAGAGAATAAAAGGAAGAAAATAAAAGAGAAGAAAAAGAAACAAAAGTTAGATAAAATGACAAATGAAAGGAGAAAATAAAATAAATCTTATAATTTATACAAGAATTTACCTCCCCGGCAACGGCGCCAAAAACTTGACACGACCAAAAGATTGATGTCTTCTCCCAAGTGAAGGAGTGTCAAAGTAATAAATAACCCGGCAAGACCGGGTCGAACCACAGAGAGGTTAATTGTATAAATTATAAATAACAAGACAACAACAACAACAACAACAACAACAACAACAACAACAATAATAATAATACTCAGTACGTGGCGTTGTTATACCTGAGAATGATCTAAAAGATCGGGTCACAGGTTTCCAGCCTATATACTGAGTTTATGAAAAGATTAAAGAGATATATAATATAAACAGAATGTAAATAATAATAATAATAATAATAATAATAGTAATAGTAATAGTAATAGTAATAATAAAGAGAGCTTTGAGAGGTAAGGTTGATGTAAGGATTAAACAATGATAACAACAAATGTCAAGGTTAGAGGTTCCAATCAGATTATAAATTGTTAACATGATTACATTAGTTATCTTATTCGAATAAAGCTAATACTTGTAAATGTTGGCAGGCATTCATGATTATAACTTATGTTAACAACAAATCAAGTTCCTTTCATAGCTCAGGTGTCGGTTATACCATACAGTATGGGCTATGAAAGTGCCAAGTATTTGTTGTACGAAAATGTTATACAACATAAATCTAGATTAACCATTTAACAAGCAAAGTATTAAAAGTGAACAAGATAACAAATATAAAACATGTTAGTATCCAACATTAAGGTCCATGTTAAGTTTATATTATACTTATTCTTACACCATTAGTGTACCCTTTTCACCTTGACATAATTAACTTAGCTAAACATAATGAAAGAAAGAAACATAAATGAACAAGATAAGAACATAAATGAGAAAGAAGTTAACTAAATAAAAGAAAGGAAATGAAGTGCATAAACTTGATATTAATGAAAGCAAAACATAAGCAATACAAAGAGAGAAAGCAAGAGCATGATCTTGATCTAGAAACCAAGATGCCTCAATACATGGTAAGTGCCTCCTTTTATAGGCCAAAATTTGGAACTATTGATTTGTTGACTAATTAATGAGTGGGTGGCCACATCTTGACTTGGTGACAATCCTTATCTTCTTGTCTGAACAAGACGTCATTGCTAACATCATAATTTGCCCAGAATCCTCATGAATGTTCTAGGAAATTGTCTCAGCTTTCCAACAAAAAAAAAGATGAGGTCATTTGGACTTCTAGAAAGGAGTTATTGATACTTCAAGTGCAAAATGATGATATAAAACCTTAATAAACATGCACTTTTAAGTACTAATCAAGTAGGAATAATAATAATAATAATAATAATACTCAGTACGTGGCGTTGTTATACCTGAGAATGATCTAAAAGATCGGGTCACAGGTTTCCAGCCTATATACTGATTTTATGATAATAATAGTAATAATAATAATAATAATAATAATAGTACTAGTAGTAGTAATAATAATAAAAAGAAGAGGAGGAGGAAGAAATTAATGAGAACTTTGAGATGGAAGATTAATGTAAGGATTAAACAATGATAAAAACAAATGTCAAGGTTAGAGGATCCACCAATGGTATTTCAAACAAGTATAGTATAAACTCTTATTACTCAATTTGGAAACCACACACGAAGGTCATTAATAGCTCATTATAAATTATTAACATAATCATATTAATTATCTTATTTACATAACACTAAACTTTTAAATATTGTCAGGAATTCATGATGTTAACAACAAATCAAGTTCCTTTCATAGCCCAAGTGTAGGTAATACCATACGGTTGGGCTATGAGAGTGCCAAGCATTTGTTATACCAAGTGTTATACAACACAAATCTAGATTAACCATTTAACAAGCAAGGTATTAAGAATTAGTAAGATAAAAAGATAAGACATGTTAATATTAAACATTAAGATCCATGTTGAGTTTACACTATACTTATTCTTACACCATTAGTGTAACCTTTTTCACCTTAACATAATAAACTTAGCTAAACATAATGAAGAAGAGAAACATAAATAAACAAAACAAGAACATAAAGAAGATACAAGTTAACTAAGTAAAGGAAAGGAAAGGAAAAGCATAAACAAAATATTAATGAAAGCAAAACTTAAAATTACAAAAAAAATATAAAGAGAGAGAGGAAGGGGAAGTTCTTGATCTGAACAACCAAGCCCCTAAATACATGGCAAATACCTCCTTTTATAGGCTAAAATTCGGAATTATTGATTTGATGACTAATTATTGAGTGGGTGACCAACTTTTGACTTTGTGAAAATCCTTATCTTCTTGTCTGAATAAAACAAAAATGATAGCATCAGAACTGGGTCCATTGGAAAACATGAAAGTTGTAGGAAATTGACTCAGCTTTCTAGGACAAAACAATGGAGGTGATTTGGACTTCTAGAACTCCAGATATAGGCCAAACACTAAATAGTGTTCGGGCTGCAGGACAGATTCAGACTTCTCTGTTGTTGTTATAATTTGGACTTGCAAATGACCTTCTTAGATCTTTGTGAAAACATGAAAGTTGTAGGCCCATGTCTTACTGATTTTTTGTAAAACTTTGAGGTCATTTTGACATCTAATTTTGTTCAACAGCAGCTTTATTTGCAACTAATTTTCTAACTTTTTAGAGCTAATCTTAACTCGGTCTTTTCAGCTCCAAGATCATTTCTTTAGCAGCATATGAGGTAATCTTCAACAAAAACAGTTGTGAGTCCAGAAGTTACGGTGGCCTTCGTGTCTTAAAAAAGAATTAAATTTACATTACTTTTAAAAAAACTTGAAGTTTTATGATGAACGTTTCATTCTCAAAATGTAACATCAACCACTTGCATATGCATGCTATATTCAGATTTCAAGTCTATGTCGCTGAAAAATTTGGCTTCTTCGAATTATGACAACTGGGAGGACTAATTAGCTGGTTCATGAGCAAACCTGTGGTGGAAAAGTAAGCTAGAGCCCGCAATGATGTGAATCCATGAAAATGAAGGGACATATTTCATTTTCACGAATTTATCACCCTTAATAATTAATTTTCCAACTCAAGACTCGCATGTTCATGAAGTATACCTATCATCATTCATTTTCCAAGTCAAGATCAACTCATAAATTAATTATATGAGAATGGATTTATAAATTCCACAACGACAAATCAACCATATCTCCCAATAATTTATTTTTTGTTATTTCCAAAGTATTTTCCATCCTATTTTCTAATTACCACTTTCATGTTTTTCATTATGCTTTGTAATTTGCAATCCAATCAATCTTTGAAATATATTGTTTTGTTTTTTTATATGTATAAGATGTATGATACTTTCTCTAACACTCTCTTTTATTTACAACCGATTTTCTTATGTTATCAAGTGAAATTAGATTTTAATATAATTTATGAATTGTTGGGTCAGAATGGCCTTGTTATCGTGTTAAATTTACTAATTAAATATAGATTACTTTTAAAAAAACTTGAAGTTTTATGATGAACGTTTCATTCTCAAAATGTAACATCAACTACTTGCATATGCATGCTATATTCAGATTTCAAGTCTATGTCGCTGAAAAATTTGGCTCCTTCTAATTATGACAACTGGGAGGACTAATTAGCTGGTTCATGAGCAAACCTGTGGTGGAAAAGTAAGCTAGAGCCCGCAATGATGTGAGTCCATGAAAATGAAAGGACAGCCTCTTGTAGACGTTTTAATAAGTTACTTCATAAACTCAAATAGGCTCCAATTTTCATAAACTGTTCAAGAAAATTAATACTCATGAGTACAGACTCTTTGAACTCATATTCAATCGGTGATTATCATATATATATCTCATCCATTGTGTTTGAAGTTACTTGGCATTCTGGTTGATCCTGAGTTTACGTATATTTCAATATCTTGTTTAGTATTATTATAGAATATACCTGTTTAGGAAATATTATATATAGGAAATATTGTAGTCATACTCTTGCGTGATAATCTCAACTATTACTATTGTATATTACACTATATATATATAGAAAGGGTTGGTGACACGACCAAAAGATTGATGTCTTCTCCCAAGCACAGGAGTGTCGAAGTAATAAATAACCCGGCAAGACCGGGGTCGAACCACAGAGAGGTTAATTGTATAAATTATAAATAACAATACAACAACAACAACAACAACAACAACAACAACAACAACAATAACAACAACAATAACAATAATAGTAATAATAATATTAATAGTAATAATAATAATAATAATACTTAGTAGTAACACTAATAATAATTATAATAGTAATAATAATAGTAGTAGTAGTAGTAATATTAATAATAGTAATAGTAATAATAAAGAGAGCTTTGAGATGTAAAATTGATGTAAGAATGAAACAATGATAAAAACAAATATCAAGGTTAGAGGATTCACTAATGGTACTTCAAACAAGTATAGTATAAACTCTTATTACTCAATTGGAAACCACACATAAAGGAGGTTCCAATCAGATTATAAATTGTTAACATGATTACATTAGTTATCTTATTCGAATAAAGCTAATACTTGTAAATGTTGGCAGACATTCATGATTATAACTTATGTTAACAACAAATCAAGTTCATTTCATAGCTCAGGTGTCGGTTATACCATACAGTATGGGCTATGAAAGTGCCAAGTATTTGTTGTACCAAGTGTTATACAACATAAATCTAGATTAACCATTTAACAAGCAAAGTATTAAAAGTGAACAAGATAACAAATATAAAACATGTTAGTATCCAACATTAAGGTTCATTTTAAGTTTATATTATACTTATTCTTACACCATTAGTGTACCCCTTTCACCTTGACATAATTAACTTAGCTAAACATAATGAAAGAAAGAAACATAAATGAACAAGATAAGAACATAAATGAGAAAGAAGTTAACTAAATAAAAGAAAGGAAATGAAGTGCATAAACTTGATATTAATGAAAACAAAACATAAGCAATACAAAGAGAGAAAGCAAGAGCATGATCTTGATCTAGAAACCAAGATGCCTCAATACATGGTAAGTGCCTCCTTTTATAGGCCAATATTTGGAACTATTGATTTGTTGACTAATTGATGAGTGGGTGGCCACATCTTGACTTGGTGACAATCCTTATCTTCTTGTCTGAACAAGACGTCATTGCTAACATCATAATTTGCCCAGAATCCTTAGGAATGTTCTCGGAAATTGTCTCAGCTTTCCAACAAAAAAAAGATGAGGTCATTTGGACTTCTAGAACTCAAGATATGGGCTGAACACTAAATAGTGTCTGGGCTGCAGGACAGCTTCGGACTTCTTCGTTGTTCCTATAATTTGGACTTGAAAACGGCCTTCTTAGATCTTTGTGTCCAAATAAAAGTTGTAGGCCTATGTTTTACCTTTCCATCCATATAAAATGGACCTAAATCCGAGATCTAGAGCTCCAGATATGATCCAATTACCGAGCAATGTTCCGGTTTGGACTGCACCAGCTTCTCTTTTCTAAGTTTGGCCATCTCTTTGTCCTTTCACTTTCAATGCTTAAACTCATCAATCAATCCTCTTATTTATGTGATAGTCCTGCATTTAAGATGAGCATTTACCATAAATTAAGGTATCTTATAGTATCAAACTTGTTATTATAAAACATGCTTTAGTTAAGGAGTTATTGATACTTCAAGTGCAAAATGATGATATAAAACCTTGATAAACATGCACTTTTGAGTACTAATCACACCCCCCAACCAGCTTATTACTAGTCCCTAGTAATCAAATCGTTAAAATAGAAAAACAATTTGCAAGTTCCACAAAGCAAGGCATTCATCATTCAACTTCCATTAATCTATCCACAAACTCTCATTAAATTTATATTTCTGCTTCATATTTCTTAAACAAGATATTAATAAACCTTCTTTTTATGTGCTCAATATATGAAAACATAGATGATGGGGCTTTTGTTGGAAGAAAACAATATTATGTTCAAATGTTTAAGGTGAACTTCCTTTGGTTGGGATTATTATTATTAATTTTTTTTTCTCTTTTTTTTTTCTTTTGCATACATATACAACTTAAAACACAATGTATCTTTAACCCATGTAACGAGTTTTAGGCTAATGACTCCTAGACCAGTTGGTCTTAGGGCAATAGGTGTTGAGACACCCCTACGAGGTTAACAACTCGGGTTGCAGATACTGATACGTAGATAGTGCAATGTTTGATTCTCTTAAGCTTTTCTCCATAACCCAAATAACAAGCTTTGGGCCAATAGCTCCCAAGTCAGTTGACTTTAGGGTATTAGGTGTTAAAACACCCCTTCGGGCTTAATTGCTTAGGTTAGGGAGGCTACGAAATCAAACTTATCTACGTTTTTATTATCATCAATAATACCATTTTTTTATATATATACTATCCCTGTCCCTTAGTTGTTACCTTTAACAAAAGAACATAAATAATGTAATAATCCAATGTGCAACCCACAATCATATGTTAGAGAGTGTTTGTGAAAATGAAGGTTTAAGAATACTTGTTAAACGAGTATATGAGCAGAATCAAGTGATAACAATGCGAGAGTTTATAAACCTGAATATTTCAAGAAGTATTCTAATAGGCCTTGTTATGAATATTGCAAATAACCATTAGAAAATTTTGACTAAGATGCGTCTCCTGAATCAATAAAATTCCCCTTTACTCTGCCATCCTAGTAATAACAGTTTTGCCAAATGGTTTTTTTAAAAACAAAAACAGTTAGTTGGTTAGTTGTTTTTTTTTTTATATAACTACTACCCTCTCCCCCCAATCAAAACGAGACATTGTCCTCAATGTCTTAAGGTAGAAAGATAGAGCATAGAAGACATCACCTGAAACAACGAACAATGACAAACCTGAAACACACTTAAACAAATATAAGAAGTAACAAAACAAAATAATATGCAATTAATAAAACCAAAAGGCACAAGGTTTCATAGATGAAGGCTCAAATCTAATCTAAGCTTTTTACTTTATTTTGACAAAGCATGTATGTACAGGTAGTTGTGATTGTGGCTCACATCTTCCCTTGGTTTTACGTCCAAGAACGGTTTAAACGCCCTCTATGGGTCGGGGATAGGCTTCCTATCCAGTTTTCTTAAAAACTAGCAAATAGGGTCTTTTTTAGTCAGATTCCCAAGACTAAGTCGATCATGTTCTTTATGGAATTGTGGCCATAAATCATGAATTACACGATGCACATCTCCACTAGGATGCGTCTCAAGGGTCAATATAAGATTATCTAAAGACCCCTTACTCAGGCCATCCTTAATGAATTGTATCTTAACTTCACGGTTTACAGATACCATTCCTAAAGAACGACATGTCGCATTACAAGTCCATCTGGCACATCGATGATAGACTTTCAGTCGTTTTGCACGACGTTTCTTTGCAAAAGTGCTTTTACCTGTTCCAGGCATGTGTGAAATGAAAGAATTAGAGGACTCACCTAATAATCGGACCTTTGCTTTAATTAGCCAGCGAATATCTTTAGGAATTCCATGATTCATTAACAACCTCAATCTTGCACACCTAGCACGGTAAATTTTTATAATCGCATTTGGAGGCAGAGCGGGAAAATACCTTTTCAACTTTTCAAGAGTGGTGTCCATTTTCAAAAGAGAATTGGAGAAGAGATTCAAAGAAGGGAGAAAGAGCACATAATTGTACAAATATATACAATTATCAGTTATTTGGAAACCTGAAAGAACCGACTTATGTCACGGAGTACCATTATCCGCCATTTGACCGGGGTGAGAGACTAGCAAAACAAAAGTCACACTAAAAAGCAACAAAAAAATGTGAGAAAAACAAAATAATCAGCCTTTATCAATAAGATTATTCAAACCAATGGATTCATTTTCACTAGGAAACTCATCAAAGTAAGCTTTCAAACGATGTCCATTTACCTTGAAAACATTGCCATTCTTTGGATTCTCAATATCACAGGCCCCATATGGATACACATGTTTCACAATAAATGGACCGCTCCATCGTGATCTTATTTTTTCAGGAAATCAATGGAGTCGAGAATTATAAACCAAAACGTTTTGACCAGTATCAACTTTTTTATAATTTTCACAAGTTTTGCAGAATGCATGTGTGTCCTTGAACATGGTGGGCCAATAAAATCCATTTTGTAAGATTTTTGCAGTCGTTTTTCTTAATGAGAAATGACTCCCACATGCCTCAGAATGACAAAGTTTAATGACACTACTTACCTCATTGTCGAGAATACATCTTTGAAATATTTGATTAGGACAATTTTTGAATAAGTAAGGGTCATCCAAATAAAAGTTCTTCACTTCGTTCAAAAACTTTCCTTTGTCTTCGATACTCCAGTGAGCTGGCAAATCTCCTGTTGCAAGAAAATTGATATTTTTAGCAAACCAAGGCATTGAACTATGAGAAAGTAAGGATTCTTCAGGAAAGTAATCATCGATTGGTGTGATGTCAGATGTCGAATCTATTGTCAATCTTGACAAATGATCCGTATCAACATTTTCAGTGCCTTTTTTGTCCTGGATTTCTTCCTGAGAATAAATCATTTGCAAATCTACAGATTCATCAAACTCAATTTTACTCAAAGTAGATTCAAGTTGATCATGAACTAATTCTTCAATAATATCTACTTCTTGTAAATCATTATCATCTCCAGGTTGCTTGCAAATATTGAAAATATTCATCTCCAATGTCATGTTTCCAAATGATAGCTTCATCAGTCCATTCCTACAATTAATCAATGCATTAGAAGTTGCAAGAAACGGACGTCCTAAAATAATAGGAAATGAATTACATGCTTCAACAGGTTGCGTGTCCAAGACAATAAAATCCACAGGATAAATGAATTTATCGACTTGTACTAACACATCTTCAATTATTCCTCTAGGCACTTTTACAGATCTATCGGCAAGTAAAAGAGTTACAGAAGTTTGTTTTAACTCACCTAGATTGAGACTTTGAAAAACTGAATATGGAAGTAAATTCACACTAGCTCCAATATCAAGTAAGGCTCTTTCAATTTTATGTTCTCCAATAAAGCAAGAAATTGTAGGACAACAAGGGTCTTTGTATTTCAAAGCATTATTGTTCTGAAGAATGGCACTTACTTGTTCTGCTAAAAAGGCTTTTTTTTTCACATTCAGTTTTCTCTTTACAGTGCATAGATCTTTCAAAAATTTAGCATAGGAAGGAACCTGTTTAATAGCATCCAACAAAGGTATATTGATCCCTACCTGTTTGAAAGTTTCAAAGATTTCAGAGTTGTAATTAACTTTCCTTTGTTTGGTCATGGCATGAGGGAATGGAAGTGCTGGTGGGGAATCAGCCTTTTCTTTGCAATGGTCAGGTTCAACCCCTTCCTTACCCTCAGAGATAGACTCATCATCTTTCTCACAAGGTTCAAGAATGGGTTTTTCAATAACCTTACCACTACGAAGAGTGATGACTGATTTAACTTGATCCATGTGTTGGCTTCCAAAACCACTTGTATTTGCATTGTATTGCCCCTTTGGATTTTGTTGTGGTTGAGAAGGAAACTTACCTTTCTCTTGGAAACTAAGAGCAGATGTTAATTTTGCAAGAGCATCTTTAAAATCGGTCATGCTTTGAGCAAGTTGAGTGTTGATTGTCTCCTGCTTTTCAATGAATGCATGCAATGTTTCCTCAAAATTTCTTCTAGGAGGTGGAGCATAAGGAGATACATATCCATGAGAATTTTGGAAATTATGGTGTGCTTGAAATGGTGGCTGTGAAGTTTGTGCATTGTTGTTATCACTCTTCGAACTGAAATTTGGGCGATTTCTCCAACCAGGGTTATACGTTTGTGAGTATGGGTTATGGTTGGGCCTTTGGAAATTGTTTAAAGCATGAGCTTGTTCATGGAGGAATTCCTTAAAAGAAGGCAAAGTTGGACAATCATTTGTTGAGTGTTCTTTGGTTTCACAGATTTGACACACAATGTCTTGAACATATTTTAATTGACCACTCTTTTTCAATTCAAGTGCTTCGACTTTTCTAGCTAAAGATGCAAACGTGGCTTGGAGGTCATGATCTTCCCTAAGGTTGTGCATACCTCCACTAGATGTATGAGGTTGAGTTTTACTTGGTGCCTCATAAGTACCTGTGGTGTCCCAATTTTGAGCATTTTCGGCTAGCAAGTCTAGGTACTCCATTGCTTCATTAGGGTCCTTATCTTCGAAGGTTCCATTGCACATCAATTCAACCATTTGCCTATCTCTAGGTGTTAAACCTTCATAAAAATGTGAAACCAATCTCCATGTTTCAAAACCATGATGAGCGCAAGTATTAAGCAAGTCTCGATACCTATCCCAACATGATGGTGCACTTGTTCTTGTGGGATTCATATGGTCTCTAAGTATTCTCATACGGTTATTCTCATTATTCTCATTATGAAGTGATTGATTATCTTCTTTGGCCATATTTTCAGAAAATGATGAGGATACCCTATAAAGTCGACCACTTAATGTACGTGACCAAACTCTCATGCACGTGTAAGAAGAGAATAAAAGGAAGAAAATAAAGGAGAAGAAAAAGAAACAACAGTTAGATAAAATGAAAATGAAAAGAGAAAATAAAATAAATATTATAATTTATACAAGAATTTACCTCCCTGGCAACGACGCCAAAAAATTGACACGACCAAAAGATTGATGTCTTCTCCCAAGTGCAGGAGTGTCAAAGTAATAAATAACCCGGCAAGACCGGGGTCGAACCACAGAGAGGTTAATTGTATAAATTATAAATAACAATACAACAACAACAACAACAACAATAACAACAACAACAATAACAATAATAGTAATAATAATATTAATAGTAATAATAATAATAATAATACTTAGTAGTAATACTAATAATAATTATAATAGTAATAATAATAGTAGTAGTAGTAGTAATATTAATAATAGTAATAGTAATAATAAAGAGAGCTTTGAGATGTAAAATTGATGTAAGGATGAAACAATGATAAAAACAAATATCAAGGTTAGAGGATTCACTAATGGTACTTCAAACAAGTATAGTATAAACTCTTATTACTCAATTGGAAACCACACATAAAGGAGGTTCCAATCAGATTATAAATTGTTAACATGATTACATTAGTTATCTTATTCGAATAAAGCTAATACTTGTAAATGTTGGCAAGCATTCATGATTATAACTTATGTTAACAACAAATCAAGTTCATTTCATAGCTCAGGTGTCGGTTATACCATACAGTATTGGCTATGAAAGTGCCAAGTATTTGTTGTACCAAGTGTTATACAACATAAATCTAGATTAACCATTTAACAAGCAAAGTATTAAAAATGAACAAGATAACAAATATAAAACATGTTAGTATCCAACATTAAGGTTCATTTTAAGTTTATATTATACTTATTCTTACACCATTAGTGTACCCCTTTCACCTTGACATAATTAACTTAGCTAAACATAACGAAAGAAAGAAACATAAATGAACAAGATAAGAACATAAATGAGAAAGAAGTTAACTAAATAAAAGAAAGGAAATGAAGTGCATAAACTTGATATTAATGAAAGCAAAACATAAGCAATACAAAGAGAGAAAGCAAGAGCATGATCTTGATCTAGAAACCAAGATGCCTCAATACATGGTAAGTGCCTCCTTTTATAGGCCAATATTTGGAACTATTGATTTGTTGACTAATTGATGAGTGGGTGGCCACATCTTGACTTGGTGACAATCCTTATCTTCTTGTCTGAACAAGACGTCATTGCTAAGATCATAATTTGCCCAGAATCCTCAGGAATGTTCTAGGAAATTGTCTCAGCTTTCCAACAGAAAAACGATGAGGTCATTTGGATTTCTAGAACTCAAGATATGGGTTGAACACTAAATAGTGTCTGGGCTGCAGCACAGCTTCGGACTTCTTTGTTGTTCCTATAATTTGGACTTGAAAAAGGCCTTCTTAGATCTTGGTCTCCAAATGAAAGTTGTAGGCCTATGTTTTACCTTCCATCCATATAAAATGGACCTAAATCCGAGATTTAGAGCTCCAGATATGATCCAATTACCGAGCAATGTTCCGGTTTGGACTGCACCAGCTTCTCTTTTCTAAGTTTGGCCATCTCTTTGTCCTTTCACTTTCAATGCTTAAACTCATCAATCAATCCTCTTATTTATGTGATAGTCCTGCATTTAAGATGAGCATTTACCATAAATTAAGGTATCTTATAGTATCAAACTTGTTATTATAAAACATGCTTTAGTTAAGGAGTTATTGATACTTCAAGTGCAAAATGATGATATAAAACCTTGATAAACATGCACTTTTAAGTACTAATCAGTTGGTTAATCAATAAGTTCAGCCTTCTAATTATTCTCAACTTGATATCAAAGTCTTCTGTTGTCAGAACTCTTCTCTCCTTCTTCCCCTTGCAGCCGACCTTTTCTCCTCCTCTCCTAAATGGACTCTACAACCGCTTTAGCCGACTTCTCCCTCGCCACCGGTGGTGCAGCCCCGCTTGCCAGCCATCTACAAGCTGCTGCCAGTGGTGCTTTTCCTCCATAACAACTTTCACTTGCAAAACAAGTCAATGACTCTTTCTCGAAAGTTTCTGTCGTTCCTCTGCACATTATAGGAACACAAACTCCAGCTATCGTTCCTCTCTCAAACACCCACCAAGTTGTTTCATTAAAACTTAAAAACATGAATTATCTCTATTGACGAATGCAGATGAAGCCCTATCTCCTTGGTCAAGGTGTTTTTCACTTTGTTGACGGCTTAGTGTCATGTCCTTCATCTCATGTTTCTAACAATTCTACTGGTTCTGCTTCTACAATGAGCCCTTCCTTTCTTTATTGGAAGTGATAAGATCAAAATATTTTGAGTGCATTACTCTCCTCTCTCCATGGATATGTTGCATCTTGTGGTGGATTGTTTTACCTCGCATTGTTTTTGGCGCACTCCTGAGAAAGCGCTTGCATCTCCGTCTAATTCTCGCATCATTCAACTCCATGGCTCCTTTCAAGATCTTCGGCAAGGTGACTCATCGGTTAGTATATACATGCAGTAAGCCAAATCGTTATTTGACGAATTGATTGCTGCTGGTCACCTAATGTCTCTTAAAGACTTTAATCTCTATGTGTTTCGTGGCCTTCTTGGTGAGTTCAAAGACTTGGTAATGAGTCTTACAACCAATGCAAAACTGCTATCATATGCTGATCTTCACAACCACTTTCTTACCCATGAATTTCTGCACAAGAAATCTTTTCATTCCATGGATGCCGCTCCCTCTCTATTGTCTTCTTCTCTACCGTAATTGCCACCATTGCTGCCAACACCACAACCCTATGCTCATCTTGCTATATCTCGTCACAGCCGTAACAGGGGTCATTCCTATGGCAACTAGTGTCCTCACAACACCCGCTACAACCACCAGCTAAGGGTCACTCCGTTGTTGAATAGAGACCAACCAATTGGTAGCAGACCAGGTGCATCGCAGGGGCTACCCAGTGGTCTCAACAACAACATGTCCGCTGCCAATTATGCTCCAACTTCAGTCATACAGCTCCATATTGTCCCTAGTTTAGCAGTAGTTCCCAGCAGCTTTCTGCTCTCCTTGCTGTTGGGAATGTTTCTGTTGCGACTTGGTTCCCCGACACCAGCGTGAATCAACACGTCACACCTGATCTTACAACTCTGACAAATTCTGCAACCTATCTTAGAAATGATCATTTACATGTTGGTGACAGTAAGGGCCTTGACATATCACATATTGGACATACTACATTACATTCCCCAAAACACATCTTTATATTACCTAATGTTCTTTATGTGCCTCATATTACCAAACCATTATTATTTGTTCAGGAATTTTGTCATGATAATTATGTTTATTTTGAATTTCATGCTTCTATGTTTTTATGTCAAGGATCTCATCACTAAGGAATTTCTCCTTTTCGATCAGAGTAATGATGGTCTTTATGTCCTCTCTGTGTTTTCTGCCACGTCGATTCCTCAAGCTTTTTGGTCTCCTTGCATCTCCGTGACATCGTCGTTTGGGTCATCCAACCCCTGATATTTTAGATCTATTAGTTTCCAGCAATAAAATCATATGTACTTATAGATGTTTTCTTGCTTAGTGTCAAGCTTGTCCTTTAGGCAAGTCACCACGTTTGTCATTGGGACCTACGGGTCACAAAACTAATGCCCCACTTGATTTAATATTTAGTGATGTTTGGGGTATTGCCCCTATGTTTTCTTCTCATGGCTTTCGTTACTGATTAGTACTTAAAAGTGCATGTTTATCAATGTTTTATATCATCATTTTGCACTTAAAGTATCAATAACTCTTTAACTAAAGCATGTTTTATAATAACAAGTCTGATACTATAAAATGCCTTTATATATGGTAAATGTTCATCTTAAATGCAAGCCTATCACATAAATCAAAGGATTGATTGATGAATTTAACTACTGAAATTGTGAAGATAAAGAGAGGGTGAAGCTTAGAAATGAGATGGTGCAGTCCAAACTAGAACACTGTTCGGTAATTGGGTCATATCTCGAGTTCTAGAAGTCCAAATTACCTCAATTTTTTTTCCTGGAAAGCTAAGAGAATTTCCTAGAAATTTCATGAGTACAGGTGGTTCCAGTTATGATGTTAGCAATGATGTTTTATTCAAACAAGAAGATAAGGATTTTCACCAAGTCAAGATGTGGCCACCCACTTAGCAATTATTCATCAAATCAATAGTTCCAAATTTTGGCCTGTAAAAGGAGGCATTTGCCATGCATTTAGGCATCTTGGTGTTCAGATCAAGATCATGCTCTTGGTCTCTTTTTTGTATTTTGTAATGTTTAAGTTTTATTTGATGTTATATTAATCTCTTGTTTATGCTTTTCATTTCCATCCTTTATTTGTATAATTATGTTCTTATCTTGTTTATTTATGTTTCTTTCTCTCATTATGTTTAGCTAAATCTATTATGTCAAGGTGAAAAGGTTACACTAATGGTGTAAGAATAAGTATAGTATAAACTCAACATGGACTTTAATGCTTGATAGTAACATGTTTTATATTTATTATCTTGCTCACTCCTAATACCTTGCTTGTTAAATGATTAATCTAGATTTGTGTTGAACAACCCTTGGTACAACAAATTCTTGGCACTTTCATAGCCCAACCGTATGGTATAACCTACACCTGTGCTATGAAAGAAACTTGATTTGTTGTTAACATAAGTTATCACCATGAATACCTGATAATATTTACAAGTATTGGCATTACTCAAATAAGATAATTAATGTAATCATGTTAACAATTATAATTTGATTGGAACCTCCTTTGTGTGTGGTTTCCAGTTGAGTAATAAGAGTTTATATTATACTTGTTTGAAGTACCATTAGTGGATCCTCTAACCTTGACATTTGTTTTTATTATTGTCTAATCCTTACATTAATCTTACATCTCAAAGCTCTCTTTATTATTACTATTACTATTATTAATATCATTACTACTACTACTACTACTATTACTATTATTGTTATTATTAGTTTTAGTATTACTATTATTACTACTACTACTACTACTACTACTACTACTTATTATTATTATTGTTGTTGTTGTTGTTGTTGTTGTTGTGTTGTTGTTATTATTCTTGTTGTTGTTGTTATTATTCTTATTGTGTTGTTGTTGTTTATAATTTATATAGTTAACCTCCCTGTGGTTTGACCCCTGTTTTGCCGGGTTATTTATTACTTCGACACTCCTGCATTTGGAAGAAGACATCAATCTTTTGGTCGTGTCAGCAGCTTACCTTAGATTGGGTGCACTGGGGGTGATGCGTCTTTCCTTTGCACAACCAGTCCCTTACCCAGACTCTTGCAGGCTATAGGTTCCTATTGACCATGATACTAGGTGGCGACTCCTAAAAATTAATCATAATTTTATGATTAAATCCAAAAACCCTTCCCAACACATAAAACCTCACACAGGAGGCACAACAAAGCACCTCCATCGTTGCCAGATGACGTCGCGTCGACACGCCCCAGCGGCAGGATGGCGACTTCGCTGGGGACCACCTTGTCTGGTTGGACTAAGCTTTGCTTGTTTGATTGTTTGCCTTTTTGTTGGTCTTTAATTTTAGCTTGCATTTTTACTACTTTAGAATGCATTTTAATTTTGTGAATAAGCCCAATTCTAGGTTAGGTGGGGAGTAGCGGTCTGCCTCATGACTTTCAATTGGGGTTCAGATTCGTGAAACATCCAACTATGAGCTGAGTGTTTACTCGGTGATGGCAATCACACAATGCCCCAACCATCTCTTGTAAACCCCCATACTACCTTCACGAAAGGTAGTCATTGGGCAGTTCATAGATCTTTTGAGACCATTTAGAAAACATATCCCTCATATAATAACCTAGAACTTGTTTAAACTCTGTAGGATTTTTGAGCTAAGACTATGAGTTCCATTACGTTCCTTAAGAACCAAGGTTGAAGAATTACTACACATAACCAAAGTGCACTGCTCCATAGACAATATAAAAAAGTTGGCCCCAATTCTGGGATATATAAATGAGAAATTATTTGAGAAGAAGTATGGAAGAATCGCTCATCTAATAAGAATTCCTGTTCAGATTTCAGTCGTCAAAGCCTTGATGCATTTCTGGGATCCAAGCTATAGATGTTTCACCTTCGGGGATATTGATATGACCCCTGCTCTTGAAGAATATGCCTAGATCTTGAGTTTTCCGAATGACCCTTACAAAGTGTACTTCAAGTAGAGAATTGAGAGTACAGCTGCAGCGGTTGCAAAACTTCTACATTTGGACCAAGTTGATCGATATAGGACATCCAATGGAGGGTTCAAATGGAAAATGATCAAGAATAAATTGAAGACAAATAAAGAAAAAGGGAAGTTAGGTGAAGAAAGGTATCAGATAATTGTTGTCGCCATCTTTGGGTTGGTTCTGTTCCCTTCGGAAGCCGTTGGAATTATTAGCTTTGACATAGTTAACGCTTTCCTTGAATTTGAACAGACAAAGAATAACCCTACTTCAGTTATCTTAGCTGAAACCTTTCTATCTCTAAATCATTGCAGGCTGCATGGGAAAGGGGCGATGAGATACTATGTTCCTCTCTTAGTCATTTAGAAATGTCAAAAGAAGTCTTCAATAATTTTGGTGGTTTAACATGAGGCCTCTTGAGTTAGTGCTGACTGAAGATTGGAGTGATTTGGATGAAAAGGCATGGATAAAGAAATACCAAGCACTTCCACAAAGTAATTTTAGATGGAAAGCTCATTGCGTAAGCGACCCATCTTACCTCATGAGTTGTGGCGACAAAGCGTGGGATCCATTTGTCATTACCTAATTTTTAACCATTTTATTTTAATTATTATTATTATTTTATTTAGTGAAAAGGATAAAAAAATGATGATAAAAAAATAATAATGATGAAAAAACAAGTAAAATGAAATAAATGAAGAATGAATTAAAATTTGGGTTAAGGGCAACATGATTGGAAGTTTTGGGGTTTAATTAAACTTTGGAATTAATCTAATTAAGCTTGGAATTAATTTAATTAATCCAATTAAGGGTTTAATTGGAGAATTGATAAGTTTTGAGACCTAATTGAGCTTGAAATTAATTTAAATAAATAATCCAATCAAGGGTTTAATTGGAGAATTGATAAGTTTTGAGACTTATTTGAGCTTGGAATTAATTTAATTAATCCAATTAAGGGTTTAATTGGAGAATTGATAAGTTTTGAGACTTAATTGGATTGGATTTAATTAAATTAATGAAATCAAGGACTTAATTGAAAAAATATCAAAGTTTGGGGTTAAAATTGCAACAGATTAGAGTCCAATGACTAGCTTGAAAACGACACGGGAATATAGGAGGCAATTACATTTTAAACCAAGGGCTTAATTACAAAAGTTTCGAAACTTCACGGATCAAAACGCAAATAGCCACCTCATATCCCAAAATGGCGTCGTTTGAAAAAACACTGTTCATCTTCTTCCTCTTTAACTAGAGACTGTTTCCAGTCACCTCAGTTATGGACGTTTTAATGTTTTTGTCCTCTGCATGCCGTCCGTTACCACCGATCGGACTGTATAAAACAGAGGAACAACAAAGAAAATTAGGCGGAAAAAAATGCAGGAGACTAGAGGAGAAAAAAACAGACTTTTGTTCCTCTATTTCTTCTCAAGGAAACAGAAGAGGTTAAAGAAAAAAAAGCAACAAACAGGTGGAAGAAAAACTAAGGAAAATGGCAAAACCAAGGAAAAGGAAAGAAAAGGAACAGAGCACGCCTAACACAGAGACAAAAACAAGAAAACACGGAGGAGGAGGCTTCCATTCAACCAGCAGCACTTCAGACCTTTATCACCATCGAGACAGACAGGAAAGGAGGAGACATCGTCTGGCCAGAGCTAACCAGTCATCACCATCGTCTTCATCTTTACTTTGTAGTTGCACCAGAAGCTGGATGGTGCAGATGCAAGACTCGTAGACTACTCTGTTGTGATTTCAGGCACCAGCACTGGTGGCCTCGTGACTGCTATTCTAGCATAACCTAATGAGCACTGACCACCCTCAACTTCATCTTCATCTTCATCTTCAGGAGCAGCGTCTTCATCTTCAGGAGCAGCAGACCACAGGTAAGTCTGTTCTTCTCCCCTTTGCATTTTAATTCACTGCTACTGTAGCAGGTGAACTATAATTCATTGGGCAGTGACCCAACCGAGTTAGCTGGGTCCAGCCTAGCCCATGTGGGATGAGCTGGGCCCAACACCCAAAAAATAAATAATAAAAAATAGAAAAATAGAAAAAATAGAAAAATATGTGTATGCATGTATGAAAAAAATATTTGTTTAAATTTATACTATTTTTATTCGTTATATTTTATTTTATTTAGCAAGAAAAAATAAAAAAATATATATGTGCATGTATGAAAAATAAAATTTATTTTATTGGTTTATTCATTGACGCTAGAGTCAAAAATAAAAACACTGATTTAATTTTTTTTTATGTTTTTTATTTAACTACATAAGAAATAAAAAAAATATGTGAATGCGTAATAAAATGAATTTAGTTTATTTTTTTTATTTACTAGTGTTAGAGTCAGGAATAAAAAAATATATTGATCTAAATTTATTTTATAGCTACGTAATAGTTACCAACACCAGAGTTGGAATTATCCATAGTTGAATATTCATTGGCGCCAGAGTCAGGAATATTGCGAATAAACCATCAGAGCATAAACCAATAAATGTTTTTAGCAATTTAACACAAAATCAGCAATGCAGTTTGCCTTAGGCAGAACGTTTAAGGGGTGATAATATCTTTCCTTTTACGTAACCAGTCTCGAACCATAGAATCTCTGTTGACCAGTTAGTGTTCCTAATGACCATTATACTAGGTGGCAACTCCTCAAACAAGACATTTTCCCCTAAAAGAACAAGATGCCAGAAATCTATTCTTTTTCCATATTCGAAGAATTATTTTTAGGGTCGCTGCGACGGCGGGTGTGACACCATTCACTGGCTTAACTGGTTATATCAATTACTCACCCTCATTGGTTACCAGACAATTTGGAGGAGTACAATACGTGCCAAGAACTTGGGGGTTAGCCGAATATACTAGTCTGTTTAAAGAAGCTAGCTCTTTAGATATGTTAGATGCCATCAGAAATTACTCGAAGTAGCCTATTTTGGTCTATAAGGAAGAGCATCAAAAAGAGTTCTCAGTTAGCCCTACAAACTCATATTGAAAAAATATATTTTCATGCATATGGCTAAATCCTAAATTTTTTCCAAGCATATTTTTCATAAAAAACAAAAATTGCATCTTTTCATGTTTTAAAAAATCCAAAAATGGATATCGTAACTAGTTTATGATTATCCATTAAGACTTGGCCAATATGTCAAAAGTCTTTTTCCAATCTTTTTTTAGGATCCAAATGTAGACTTTAATATTTGTGAGGTGTAAAATTACACGATATAGTACACCCTCAGGTATTTAAGATACAAGGTGTAAAAATACGATGTTAAAATTCAGACTTTAGAACGATTAGGATTTAACCTGATATGGTAGAGATTCTCTCATGAAGAGAGATCTTCCTTGAATCTTAGAAAATACCAATGAATAGAAACCCGACTTAGAAAAAAAAACAATCAAACAACAATGCAACTTGCTTTAGGTAGGGTGCATTAGGGGTGATGCGTCTTCCCCTTACACAACCAGTCTCTTACCCAGACTCTCGCAAACCATAGGTTCCTAATGACCATAATACTAGGTGGCGAATCCTAAACATTAATCATATTTCAATGGATAAATCCAAAAACCCTTCCCAACACACAACACCTCATCAGGAGGCATGACAATAGCGTCCATCGTCGCCAGACGACATCGCAGCGCGGGACCCCTGCGACAATCGACATGGTTACTCCTGATTTAGTAAAAAAGATAAGTTGATTAACTATTCTGGGTCGAGAATAGTTAATGATATCAATGGATCACATTGGTATCGACAACCATTTTTGATGTGATTAGCTACTCTAGCTAAGGAGGCTAATGATGTCAAGGGTCCCTAACATCGACAACTTTGATGGTAAACCAGATATGAATAAGATTTGATTAACTATTCCAGGGAAGGAATAGTTAATGATACTAATCGGTTGTATTGATATCGGCATATGAATATAATTGACTAGTTTATCCCAATATTAGAAGATTAATGATACTAATGAGATTTATTAGTGTCGACGAATACCTTTCAGAAAATGAAAGGGAAAATGTTGATTAATTATTCCAAAAGAATGAGATAAGCTAATGATATCAAGAGAGGAATATCTTGGTATCAAGTGAGAATTGATTTATAAGGAGATGGTGTTCGAAAATCGTTGAGCTGTGTTGAGATATGATATTAGATGGATATTGGTAATAGATGGAAAATGCATGTTGTAAAAGAGGTTTATACCTAATTTTATGTCTCAAAAGAAATTCTATGGAGATTATTACCTATCATTGTTATTGTTTGTTACAACCTTTTTATATTTATGTGTACATGCTAATTTCTATTTTCAAGTCCATCAAGGTCGCATCAGGAATGATATTGGTTTAGTTACCTTTTGCTTTTGACCATGTAATTATTTGTAAATTAAGAGTCTTATCTCCTAAAACTTGAAATGTAATATTAATCCATAAATTTGAATGTATGACTTTAATCTAATGTTTGTAACTCTAAGTACCTATTTAACCATGCATGTTTATAGTTAAAATCAAATCTTTCACTTGAATTACATTATATGATGTTATTGAATAAGATGTGTTATGTTGATGATGATGAGTTGGGTTGAGTTCCAGGACCATTAGATCGGGTGTTAATTAAAATTGGAAGTGTAATGTGATTTTGTCGATTACTTGGGACCTCCTAGTATAGGGGAGACTCTGCTGAAATTTTGGTAGAAATTTTGGTGGAACCTATATATCTAAAAAAAAATTACCTAAAAATTTGCAATGTATCGTGAAAAAGGATGTAGAAAAAAGGGGCTCTTACAGACAACCTCTTCCAATCTACTATAGTAGTCAACTTCTAACTCACTACTAGTTGATCCCTTAACACAAACACCATTGTTGTTTGTCTTTCTTCCATGCCCGTATTCTTCAGTATGGAAAACATATCCATTAACAAAATACCCGTTGTAGCACTTAACTTTTTTTTCAAGGCCTAGGCTTAGTGAAGACAATGACTTAACAACACTTCTTCCCATTTGATAAACCTTGTATGTAATGTATAATAATAAACAGTAAATGAGAATTTTGTAATGACATTCAGTAACTTTGCAAGAGATAATGAGTTTATGATAGTACTTTCATGTGTTCTAAACCACGTGGAAAATTGTTCATCTTGTAATTGAAAGATTTGGGATTTGATTAGCTGTGAGTTATTGGACAATAAATATTGTCGATGTTGCTTACAAGGTTCTTTCAAATTATATGAGTTTATGATATTACAATATATAAAAAGTACATTGTTAACAAAGTTTAATTAGTAGTACATATACTTACTAGAGAAAAGGTCTTAGCTCATCACAGTTAAATAGAATATAATTGTGTGCTTGTCTGAACTCTATTTTCGACAAATATCTTCCCCTTACAGTAATTTTAGGTATGGGTTGTCCAGGATTGGAGAATATTGACACAAGGCACTTTATCGCCATCATCATGTCGTGGAACGTAATTGATTTTCGTTCTCAAATGAGGTTCGAAATAGTACAAGATAAATGTTGACATCTCTTCAACAATATAGGTCTCCCATATCGAAGCCTCAACATGCGCCTTGTTCTTCACCTTTTTCTTGAGATTGAACAAGTACCTATATTGAATTAATCAAATATTTTCAATTAAGAAAAACAAAGAAAATACTTTTATATATGAATTACTTTGCAACTATAATATCTAACCATTCGAATTGGTACATCCATCTATACTGGACTGGTCCTCTAACTTTTGCCTCGAACGATAAATGTATGGGGAGATGCTCCAGCGAGTCAAAAAATGATGGAGGGAATATCATCTCAAGTTTGCATAGTGTCTCGATGATATTTATTTCAAGCCTCTCAATGTGATCAACATTCAACTTGTTGGAGCATATATCTCTAAAGAAATGACTGATCTCTGTGAGTGCATCCCATATCCCTTTTGGCAACAAATCACGATAAGCTAATGGAATGACTGTTTGTATAGATACGTGACAGTCATGACTCTTCATTCCATACAATCTACATTCCTCCATATTAACCAACTGTGATATGTTCGAGGCATGTCCATCGGGAAAATGCAGACTCTTAAGCCATTTGTAGACTAGTGGTTGTGTATTTTTCTCTAACACGAAGCTTGCTCTTAGTTTTGCGACTCGTGACCCATCATAAACCAACTCCATATTTGTACGGTTACTGAACAAAACTATATCCAATCTAGCCTTAATGTTGTCCTTTGTCTTCCCCTTCACATCCATGACAATGTTGAAAATGTTCTCAAACACGTTCTTTTCCATGTGCATGATGTCAAGGTTATAGTAGAGGAGATTGGTCTTCCAATAAGGAAGCTCCCAAAAGATACTTTGCTTTACCCAATTATAGGTCAAACCAAAACCAGGAAAATTTTGTTTACTTGATTGAAGACCAAACATAATGTCACTGTACTCTAATATAACATCATGCAATTCTTAACCAGAAAGACACGAGGGCGCAACATCCTTTTCAACTTTTCCAACAAAGAAATCCTTTCTATTCTTTCAGTACCTGTGATTCGGTGGCAAGAAACGACGGTGACAGTAAAAAAAAAGAAGCTTTACCTCTTTTTGTTAGCGTGAATGCCTTGTTGTTTTTCATGCGGTATGGACATGCTAGTTTTCCATGCGTGCTCAAACCAGAAACCATTCCATAAGCTGGAAAATCATTGATAGTCCACATCAAAGCCACCCTCATAACAAAATTATGTTTCCTTGATGTATCATAAGTCAAAGCTCTAGAGGACCATAACTGCGTCAACTCATCAATCAACAGTCGAAGACAAACATCTATATTTCGGCTCGAGTTGCTCAAACTGGGTATGACAGTAGATAAAAACATGAACTCCAGCCTCATACACATCCTTGGTGGCAAGTTAAAAACTATGAGTATGACCGACCAACAAGATAAGGAGCAGTAAATGACCAGAATTGGTTGAATCCGTCTGTACACAACCCAAGACGCACGTTTCTTGATTCAGCTGAAAAGTGAGGATGCACATTGTTAAAGTGTTTCCATGCTTCGTCGTCAGAAGGATGCACCATCACTCCATTAACCACATCATATAATTGGTGCCATGTCATTTGCTCAACAGTCCTTGGTGACATGAATAGCCTCTGCAGTCTAAGTGTGATTGAGAAGTATCTAAGTTTTTTATATGCTAGTACAGTCATTTCCCTACCAGTTTTGGGTTTGTAACGGGAATGCCCACATGTCATGCACTCGGTCAGCTCATCATTTTCAAGGTAGTATAACATGCAAAAGTTAAGGCATATGTTAATTTTCTGGTATCCTAAACCGAGGGGTTTCATCATGGACTTTGCAGCATAGAAGTTCTCTTTCAGCCTGTTCCCTTCAGGTAAAATGCTTCTCGCCTATTCGATATTTTTGTCATAACCAGCCTCACTCAACCCGTGATTTGACTTAATGGTGAACACCTATGCTACGATTGATAATTTAGTGTGGTTCGTGCAACCATCCTATAATGGTTCGTCATAATCTTTCAACAAATCAAAAAACCTAGCTGCATCTACATTAGGTTCTTCTTCTACGATTGGATATTGACTGACATTACCTTGATTCATTCTCATTGCATCCATAACCATAATCTTGTAATGATTACTGTTGTCATTTGCAACTCCCTGCACGTTGCTAGCACTAGAAGTTGACCCAACCACCCTTTCTCCCATGCTCTTATTACGAACAAATACTTCTTCGTGTGCATACCAACACATGTAAATCTCCATGAACCCTTTGTTTAGAAGATGCATCATTAGAACATCTTGATGCAGATACGTTTTATTATCACACTTCCTGCATGGACACCTAATACCGCCTCTAGTAAAATTTATGGGAATAGATGTTGCGAAATTAATAAAACCCTGAACCCCGTTACAATAATCCATCCTCCGCAATCATTGGGGTGAATCTCGATATATCCATGACTTCTATCGAACCTCTATAAAATTACAATGACAACATGTATTAATTAACCATGTTTGGTAAATAAATTTGAAGAAATATTAGTTTACCTCGAGATTATCCAACAAGCTAATTACAACTTCTCATAAATATTCATTATCAATTATCAACGTCCATACAAATTATACATATAAATTTATGGAAATTACAACTCTGCAATAGCATTGATAAAAATTAAAACGGACCTGTTAAACAAGCTATTAATTATTTTACCACAACACATGTAATTCGGTAATTCAACAAAGTTTCAACAATTCACAAACAAATACAATTTAACAAAATCTAAAACAAACCATAACAAGTGTCGCACGTGTGCGGCGTCGCGGTGAAAATGGTTCCACTTTAAATCTAAAATGTAATATCTGTTTGGAAAATATGGGGAGACAAGAAATTCTTGTCGTTTTATCGGTGGAAAATGGAATGGGAGTCGCCACCTAGTATTTTGGTCACTAGGAACCCTAACTGGTCTCAGAGATTGGGTACGAGGACTGATTGCATAAAGGGAAGGTATTAGCACCCCAAATATGTCTTACCTAAGGTAAGCTGCATTGTTTGATTGTCTGATAAAAAAGCTAAGATGTTATCCTATTCTAATTGTTGGTTTCTTCATGGTTCAAGAAAAGTCCTCCTCAATAAGGAGGTCCTTATCTTTCTTTTTTTTTGATCGAATGTACGAAGTATATAGATCAAAAATGTTTTGCAAGACAAGCTTGCGATACAGGCTGGAAACCAGCAGAACAGAACAAATAACAGCAAAGGGAATAAGCCCATAGCGAGTACTGGGGAACATTCTCCCTAGCACCAGCCAAAACAAGAACTGTTAAACAGAAACATGGACAGCCCCCATGCGGCCAAACAGAAAGCAAGACCAGCTTGCAAAACATAAAGATTAACAATCAACAAGCCATAAGGCAAACTAACTAGAATAGAATATCTAGAAAAGCCACAACCAGCAGAAGCAGGAAGTCGGAGGAATAATAGAACCATCCTTTAGCCTTTCCCTAGAGGCCGGGGAGGAGAGGACCGTCTACTATTGGCAAAAGTCGCCTGCTGAGAGCACTTCCTATTGCGTGGGTCATGATCTGCATCTAGCGTGGGGTTGTCCCTACTAGATAGGAGGTCCTTATCTTATCGGGTCAAATCATAACCGTTCTAACGTCTATATATATATAAAAAAACTATATTTTTAATATCAGGAATACGTTTTACGTATAAATTCGTAATCCCAAATACTAAAAGAAGACAAAAAGATTTTTTTTGAATTTTTGAAATATTGGCCTAGTTCTCATGGTTCTAACAAACTTGTTAAAGCCAAAGTGCATGCTAATACGTATATTTTTTGAAATTTTCTTTGTTATATGAAAATATGATATGATAATTTTTTTTCTTTATTTTGGAGAGACTAGGCCGTATGCATTAAAACAAAAACATTTTTTTTATTTTATATTTTTTTGATGTCTTGACGAAAATCGGGTATTTTAATACTGGATTTATATCTTTACGGTATAAAAATACAAACCAGTATTAAGCAATAAAGATATGCAGGAAAATCAACAATATTTTTTAAGGATTTTTCAGAATTTTGAAAACAAAATTTTTTTTATTTTTATATTTCTTTTTTTGATGTTTTGACGAAAACCGGTATTTTGATACTGGATTTGTATCTTTACGGTATAAAAATACAAACCAATATTAAGCAATTTTAATAAAAATATGCAGGAAAATCAACAATTTTTTTTAAGTATTTTTCAGAGTTATTTTATTTTATTTTATTTTATATATATTTATATATATAAATAATATAAAAATATTATAATATATAATATATAATATCAAGTGGGCTGGGCTGGGCTGGGCTGGGCCAACTATTTGGGTCGGCCTAACTAACTAGGCCGGACTCACCCCCAAAAGGGTTGGGCCGATCTCGACCCAGCAGTTCTCCTATTTTCATCTGGGCCAGACCCGGCCAGACAACAGGGCTGGGCCAGAATCAGTCTGGCCCATAAACACATGGCTAGGCTAGAACCAGCCTGGCCTAGAGAAGGAAAAAAAACCTATAATGTTGGGCCAGAATCAACCTGGCCCAGCAATCTAACTGATGAGGGGGGAATTATTTTCCCCCTCCCCTCTTCTTCATGCAGAACGCTATTCGTTCTGCATGCAGGAGAAAAAGAACAAAAAAACAAAAAAAAACAATGAGGCGGAAGAAGAGTTACCTGGCGCGGAGGAGGCAATGCATTGCTGGTCTGGCTGCTTCGCTGGCGGTGCTGCGGTGGAGGCCGGTGGCGGTGTCATGGCTCACGGATGGCGAGTCCCAAGCAACGGTGCTACTATTTCAAGTGGCGGAAAAAAAAAACTCCTGCTCTTCCCTTCTCTTCCTTTTCCTCCTCTTCTTCTGCTACGTTTCCTTTCCCTTTTGTTCCGTTTAGGTATGGCTTTTTAAATCCTGAACTCTTCCGGTGTCAGTGTTGTTTTTTCCTTAACTCTCATGGTCCCCTTTCCTTTACTTCTCATTGTCCCGCTCGGTATATTCTCCCGGTTTTCTTTCCCTTTTTTGGTCCGTTCTCTCCTCTCCTCTCTTCGGTTCCTTCCCTTTTCTTTCTTTTTCTCCCTTCGGTTCGCTCTCCTTTCTCTCTTTTTGTTTTTTATTTTTCTCCCCCCCACTCGCGTGCTGGTGTTGGGTGGTATTTATAGGGTAAAAGGAAGTGGGGGCGTCCCTATTGCCACCCTATGGCAGCGCATGGGGAGTAGTGCTTTGCTGCCCTGCCACGGCGCCAGGCTCACTGGCCAGTGGGTGTGACTGGCAGGGTGTGACTCCCTCGGTTTCTCATCATGAGAGTGCGTGGGGGTTCGGGTTTTGTCAGGTCATATGGCGTGCAGGGGTTAATGAAGAAAGAAGAAGAAAATAAAAACTGTCTTCCCCTGTTGCACGTCCAAGGGAAGAAGAAAGGGGAATAGTGTCGTTCAAAATCACACTATTCTGCTCTCTTTTTTTCTTTTTTCTTTTTTAACATGAAACGGCGTCGTTTTATACAAAACACGTCGTTTCATTTAAATGTGGCACTAGAATATTTGTTTCCAAATCAGTCCTTAATTTATCCTTTGTTCTTTCCTCACAATGTAATTTTGATTTTAAGAATTAATTCAATTGCATCCCTGCCAATTTCAGTCTCCGCCCCTATAGTTGGCTATGTTTTTCACTTCAATACTTGGTCTTTGATTTATGCAATTTGACCCTCAATTGAACAATAAACTTCCAATTTATTCATTTTGGCCCCTGGTTTTGTTAATTACAGCCCCTATATTTACGTTCCTTTTTCAATTTGGTCCTTGGTTTCGGATTTCCTCAATTAAGTCCCTAATTGGCCATTAAACTTCAATATTTATGCAATTAAGCCCCTGATTTGACGAAATCAACTCTTAAAAATTATAATTTGACCCAGAACTTTAATTTCTTCCAATTAAAGCTCAAATTGACTTAAAAATCCATTTTTCTTGCAATCAAACCCTCTATAGATTCAATTAAACCTTCAATAAAATCCAATTAAGTCCATAAACATCCAATTTTGGACTTTTCTCCTCAAATTTAAATTTTCTCTTCCAATAGGGCTCTCATCATTCAAGAATATACTGTTACAATTTCAATCTTTGTATTTTTAACCTCCTTAATCAATTTTTATGACCATTTTTTGAGCGCTCCCGCCTCCTATTATTATTATTATTATTATTATTATTATTATTATTATTATTATTATTATTATTTATTTTATTTTATTTTATTTTTCCAGCTATATATTTATTTATTATTATTATTATTTATTTTATTTTGTTATTATTATATTTTGTTATTATTATTATTATTTTATTTTTATTTTTATTTTTATTTTTTTTTCGTGTGCGGACCCAAAAATGGGTTACAACAACAAGTACAAAATTATACATTCATACTACAAGTTTGTTTGATAAATAGCAATAAACATGTACATACAGTTCTGACAAAATACATATACTAAAAATATAATAAAATTGACATTTAAATGTTAAAATTAAAAAAGATAGATTTACTTACATAAAATGATAAAATCCACAATAAAACAGAACACGGATGATGTGACCACAAAACTTAAAGAAATATGACTTGTGTTGAGAAGAGGGGGATTTTTTTTGGGGGGGTGGTTGTTTGTAGTTTGGGAGGGGAGAGTTGGGTTGGGGAAGAAGAAGGAGAAATAAGGAAGGAGAGGGTCGGCAAAGTGATGATATATTAACTTTTGCCGAGGGAGTCACCAACGGGCTCATTCTGTCTATGATTCTGTTGGCAATTATGACGGTGAATTGGTCACATCACTGTATGGAGATCCTGGTTTGAATCCTTCAGTGATTCTGTCAGCAAATCATCAACAAAAACTTCCACGTCAGCGAATCGCTTTTTTTTTTAATTCTGAATATTTCGTCTGTAATTCCGTTAGTATATATCAACCACATTATTCCTTCGATATATATCGACTGAATTATGAACGAAATAGTGTCTATCGGTAATTATCACTGTAATTTACAGACATAATTATTCCGTCGGTAATTCCATTGGTGTTAAGTGAATTTTTGGTAATGAAAGGGTTGAGTTTTTCTTCTCTTCTAGTCGCCACTCCTCTCTTTTCTTTTTTTCTTTGAGAAGCCTGATCCAATCATTTTACTTGTTCGTTATTTTGATTGCATGGGCTCAGCAAATGGACGACATTGTCAATACCTATGAACCATTCATTTTCCAAGTGAAGACACGCATGTTCACGAAGTATACCTATCATCATTCATTTTCCAAGTCAAGATCAACTCTTAAATTAGTTAGTTATATGGATTTTAATAGATCCCACAACGACAAATCAACTCCATCTTATTTGGATTATGACAATTGAGAGGACTAATTTGCGTGTTAGATATGGAGATGGGGAATGGGTAATCTATATATGGAGGTTTTCCCTTGTGCTTAATTTCAACCATTAGTGGTTGTATAATTTATCTTATTATATATATTTTTTTTATGTCTAGTTGTATACTTATATAAACTATATATGAGTTTAATTTAATTTAATTTAATAAAATTATCAATAACATTCCTCTCTTTAAATTTAGAGCAGGTGAACCAGACATTGATTTTGTTTTAAGTTCATTGTTTTAAGTCGCCCTTTCTAGCCACCTTAAACACTCTAATTTTTTTATTTTTTTTAATAATTTCATCATCTAATTTACTCTCTCTTGTACATCATCGTACATCAACTAATGATTAATCGGCTCGTGTTCCCTTGAACCTTTATTGTTCAAAATAGTTTAAATAGTCTTAATGTTATTATTATGTTCACTCATGATATTTTTATTATTGTAAGCATACAATAAACCAATTCTAAAATTCATTTGTTGACCAATTTAGATCGTTTGCTAGATGTTGTTGATTTTTCTTAATTAGTAAAAGGAAGAAGAAGTCAAGGAAAAAAAGAACTCAAGAATAAAAAAATATTGTAATTATTAAAATTATAAAACCAAAAGAGATGCTCGTGCATTTTGTATAATTTATTTTTTAGAAAAAAATATATTACACCAAACATCCTAAGATTGCGATCACAATTACATTTCTCTTTAGTATTTAAAAAATTATATTTTACATAAAGTTGAGAATAACTGAATGACTTAGGTTGGCCTTAGCCAACCTTTCCTATTTATATATGTAGGGCAGAATACGGTAGTAACTGTAGGGATTACACCATTGGATTAATCCTACATTAATATCCTATGTATAGATATACATAATATACATTCTATAATATGCCCCCTTAAGCTGAGGGTGGAGGATCGACCCGAAGCTTGAACCTGAAAGTAGTAAAGGACGCATCAGAAAGTGGTTTGGTGAAAGCATCAGCAAGTTGATCCTGAGAGGGGATAAACTGAATCTGAATTTCCTTCTTTGCTACCCAGTCACTGACAAAATGATAGTCTACCTCAACATGCTTAGTACGAGCATGAAAGATAGGGTTTGCCGAGAGATAAGTAGCACCAAGATTATCACACCAAGATTATCACACCAAATAGTAGGAGCCGAGATGGAGGGAACCTGAAGATTTGTTAACAAATATTGAAGCCAGATGACCTCAGCAGTACCATCTGCTAAGGCTTTATACTCAGCCTTAGTGGAGGAGCGAGCAACTGTACGTTGCTTGCCGGATTTCCATGAAATCGGTGTGTGACCAAAGAAAACTAGATAGCCACCCGTAGACTTGCGATCATCAATACTCCCAGCCCAATCGGCATCTGTAAAACCATGAAGAGCAAAAGAGGTACCTCGAGTGATATGAAAACCATAAGATGTCGTTCCTTTGAGATAGTGTAGTATGCGTTTAATAGTAGCCCAATGGGAATCTGTAGGAGCATGCATGTACTGACAGACTCTGTTAACAGCAAAGCAGATATCTGGGTGAGTGAGTGTAAGATACTGAAGAGCACCCACAATTTGACGAAACCGTGTTGGATCAGAAAATGGATGATCCGACTGTAGAGCAAGTTTAGAGGGAGAAACTGGAGTGTCAACAGGTTTGCAAGAAGTCATACCAGCCCGAGTGAGGATGTCAAGAATATATTTTTGTTGGCGCAACATCAGACCCATACCTGTAGACTGAACTTCAATACCTAAAAAATAGTGAACATCACCTAAGTCACGAAGCTTGAATTCAGAGCTTAGTAACTGGACTAGATGATGGAGCATGGCAGAGTTGCTGCCTATAAGTAGAATATCATCAACATAGACGAGAATATAGAAGATATTAGTGCCATCAGATAATATAAACAGGGAGGTGTCAACCTTGGAGGCAAGGAAACCAATAGAGAGTAAAAAATCACTCAGACGAGTGTACCATGCCCTTGGTGCCTATTTTAAACCATATAGTGACTTGTGCAACCTGCACACATGAGATGGAAGAGTAGGATCAACAAAACCTGGAGGTTGTTTCATATAGACCTCTTCAGTAAGAACACCATTGAGAAAGGCATTGTGAATATCAAGTTGATGAATCTTCCAATTGCGGGGAACTGCAATGGAAAAGACTAATCTGACGGTGGCCTGCTTAATAACTGGGCTGAAAGTTTCAGAGTAATCAATGCCTTCCTGTTGAGTAAAGCCTCTAGCAACTAGATGGGCTTTATAACGTTCAATGCTGCCATCAACACGACGTTTGATGTGATATACCCATCGGCTGCCCATAACATTCATCGATGGATGAAAGGGCACTAGAGACCAAGTGTGATTGGATCGTAAAGCCTTGATCTCATCACACATGGCATCATGCCAAGCCATATATTTATCTGCATCAGAAAAGGCAACAGGTTCAGAGGAAGGAGAGAGCAATACCCGGGTGGCAGCTGTATTAGCGGCAGTAAAGGACACCATATTTGCATTTTTGGGCTGCCGTGATCGAAGGATCATAGGGTGTCGGCTGAGCACTGGCTGTGATGCAGGCGAAGGAGGCATGACAGAGGTGTCCTGATGCAGTGGATAGGCTGAGAGATCCACCACTAGATTCAGACCAGGAAAGGAATCCGGGGAAGAGGCTGCCGCAAGTGGAGAGCTGGCAGCAGAGGCAGAGTCTGCAGAAACCGGGTTAGTGGCAGAATAAAGAGAAGCTGAAGAGGAACCAGAGGATCTCCCACTATCCTCAAGGACTTCGTGCTGGAGAGCAGGAAACACTAAGCTGCAACCTGGACCTGCAACAGTATGGTTAGATAAAGATGCATGGGGTGAGCGGCAAGGGAAATATGGAGGCTGTGGTGTTTGAGTCGGCAGTGAGGGCAGGGCAGAGGCAAAGGCGGGTTGGGATGTGTTTGCGGCTGTAAACAGTGGTGAGTGGGTTAGATTTGGGAGGATGGTAATAGGGGATGGTGTATGGGTTTGAGGAGAAACCTGTGCAAGCTGTTCAGATTTATCAAACGGAAAAACATGTTTATGAAAACGGACATGACGGGAGATATACATGCGATGAGATTCAATGTCAAAACATCTATAACCAAGGTGAGAGGGACTGTAGCCAAAAAACACACAAGGAGAAGACCGAAAATCCAATTTGTGATTATTATAGGGACGCAAGAAAGGAAAACATAGACATCCAAAAGTACGTAAAAAATGATAATCAGGAGACCGTTGAAACAAACAATCAAAAGGGGATCGATTATCAAGAACAAGAGTAGGCATACGATTAATGAGATAAACCAAAGTATCAAACGCATAATTCCAAAAACGAAAAGGAGCTTTACATTGACCTAGAAAAGTAAGACCGGTTTCCACAATATGCCTATGATGTCTTTCTACCATCCCATTTTATTCGTGAGTATGAGGACATATCAGACAGTGATGAATACCAATAGTCTGAAAGAAAGTGGAGAGTTTGCGATACTCACCGCCCCAATCAGTTTGAACAGATTTTATTTTTAAAGAAAACTGACGTTCGACAAGAGTTTGAAATTGATGAAAGACATAATAAACATCAGATTTTGCAACAAGTGGATAATACCATATATATTTTGTGTGCGCATCAACAAATATAACAAAATAACGATAACCATTATAGGCTTGAGGATTTGACAGGACGGAAGACCTGAACTTGGACAAAGTATAGAGATCATCTTTACTCTGACCGGAGAGAAGTACATCATTGGTGTTGAGATCCTTAACATAAAATAGAAAAGGGTGAAATTCAAAATAAATATTATTATCGAGACAAAATTTCTGAATAGAAAGTAGAGGTTTCATAATTGCAGGAACATGTAGAACATTAGATAAAGTGAACGAACGATGTGGGTTATATATTTTTGTATGGCCAATATTATATATGGAAAGTCCATTACCATCACCAACATGCAAATTATCATTACCATTGTATGGTTCTGAAGCAGTCAAGGTTGCAAGGTCTGGTGTGACGTATTGGTTTGCACCGGTGTCCGGAAACCATTCAGCAGTACCTGCAAAATTATGGAATGCCAAATTGGCACTATGTTGATGTCCATAGCTACGTTGCTGAAGCTAGGAACACTGAGGAGCAGTGTGTCCAAAGGCCTGACATAACTGGCAGCGGGAATTGAATCCTCTATGGCGCTGCCAATTTCCTTACCAGCTACTGTGTCTATTTTCGTTGCTGGAAGTGTTTTGGAAGTTACGAAAATCAGACCTGGAGCCATTATTTCAAAACCCTCTATGAGAGGTTTGTTGAGGACTCCAGTTGCCATAAGAACGCCCCCTATTTCGTCCAAACTGAGCAGAAGGCTGACGTTGAGAAAGTAGTGCTGAAGGTGGGATGTTTGGCGTGGGCAGCAATGGTGCTTGAATGGCAGCAGATCCCATAGACAAATGAGAGGATTTATGAATAAATTCATGAGTTAGCAGATGACTAAGCAAATCTGCATATGGTAGAGGATCTGCCCTTGTAACAAAACTTGTAACTAAGTCCTTAAATTCTCTGCGAAGGCCACGAAACACATATAGATTAAAATCGGTTAGCGAGATGGGCCGGCCAGCAACTGCTAGCTCATCAAATAAAGTCTTAGCTTTTTGCAGAAATTGAGTTACCGAATCATCACCTTGTCGAAGGTCTTGAAGAGAGCCATGTAGTTGCATAATACGGGAATTGGATGTAGAAGCTAGAGCTTGCTCAAGTGTTAGCCAGACAGAACATGAGGTTGGACAATCAACTACAAGATGAAGAACTTCCATGGATAGCGAAGAGAGCAGGGCACTTAGAATTAGTTGATTCTGTTGTTTCCAACGAAGAAAGGATTGAGATACCTGAAGAGAGGCACCATCGGCAGCAAGAATATGTGGAGAGGGGCAGGAGTTTGAACCATCAACAAAGTTGAAAACTCCTTGGCCTAAGAGATATGGTTTCATCTACATTCGCCAATACAAATAATAGGTGTTTGTTAATTTTAGAGAGATGACCTGATGAGTGTGGGAGAGGGACACAATTGCCACGACAGAGGCTTCTGTGGCTCCAGCAGACGAAGACGGCAGCAGAGGAGCATTGTCCGGATTGAGAAGAGCATGGCCAACATCTGTATGTTGTGGCCACTGCAGAACTGAGGTTGAAGAGGGAAGTTGTCCTGCGGCTGAAGAAGAAAGTTGTCCTGCGGCAGGAGTGCAGGATGGCACAACCGGTGCTGCTGCAAGGGAGGAGATGGCTGCCGGCTGAGAAGGATCCATTGCAGAGAGGAGAAGAAGTGTTTTAGTTTATTTAGAGCTCTGATACCAAGTTGAGAATAACTGAATGACTTAGGTTGGCCTTAGCCAACCTTTCCTATATATATATGTAGGGCAGAATACGGTAGTAACTGTAGGGATTACAACATTGGATTAATCCTACATTAATATCCTATGTATAGATATACATGATATACATTCTATAATACATAATAATATCAATATAACTCATAACATCTTACATGTTGAGTCATGAATGCCTGAAAAAATTCCAATATATAACAGGTTTGGATTATGACAATCGACCGACGAATTAATATGCTATACTTATTATGTTTCATCTCCTCCAGTTTTTTGAACTGTTCGTTTTTGAAGGGCCAGGGCCAAGCCAGAAGATTAAAAATAAAAATATCATGTAAATATGATTTATTTGACTACTTAAACAACCTAGCTAGACAATATGATCCACAATTACTCCCATTGAATGTTGATTTCAACGTATGCCACAAGTCATAACTCTATTGAAGAAAATAATAAGAAACTATATTGGGGAAAGTTTATCCAATTACTAATGAATTTCTAAAGTCAAATTTAAATGCTGTACGTATACTTTTTCCAATTCCACATATTGTGTCCCCTATATCAGCTAGCTAGCTAACCCTCTCCGTCTCGCAGACTAGCTCGCCCTCTACACAAACCAGGACATGCATTTGATTCCCTAAAATTCTCAGCTTTCTTTCGTGTCAAGAATGGGGTCTCAAGGAAAGGCTCGATACTTGACAATAATACTCCTAATTGTTACCATTATTTTGTTATCATGTTCTAACCTAACTGTGATAGCAAGACCAGAGAAGAGAGATCCATGCACATATGATCCTAGTAAGTGCCAAGTCGGTGAACCAGCTGCAGCAACAAAGTTTGATGGGGGGAGGAGTTAATTAGGAGAGGTGGTTTGACCTAATCGTATGATGAATGATCAGTAATCGTTTATCCTTGTCTTTGTTTGAAGGCATAGCTGCTTATTTTATCCATGGTAAATATTTATGTGTCCTTCGCTGGTTTAGGTTACTTCTTATTGCCATGCTTTTTGGCATTTGTACCTATTAATTCCTCACCTTGCTTTGATTTGCCAATGTTATTCTATTAATAAAGTTTCTTCACTTATCTAAAAGAAAAAAAAAAGCTAGCTAATTGTGTATTTATACTTTTATTTTTTTCTTATGTCAAACCTCTCTTCCATTAATTGTGTTGTAACCCATTTTTGGGTCCCCGCATAAAAAAATAATAAAATACAAAAAAAATCAAAAAGATATTATAAAAAAAATAACGACAATGAAAAAGGATGCCAAAGCGCCCTAAAAATGATCAAAAATTGGTTGAAGAGGATTAAAAATATAAAAATTAAAATTTGATGGTATATCATTGACTGATGAGAGCCCTGTTGACAAAGAAAATTCAATTTGAGGAAGAAAAGTCCAAAATCAGAAGTTTATAGAGTCAATTAAATTTTATGGGAGGTTTAATTGAATTTATAGAGGTTTTAATTGCAAGAAAAATTAATTTGGGCTTTAATTGAAAGAAATTAAAGTTCCGGGGTCAAATTATAATTTTTGGAAGTTAATTTGGTCAAATCAGGGGCTTAATTGCATAAATATTGAAGTTTAATGGCCAATTAGAAACTTAATTGAAGAAATCCGAAACCAAGGACTAAATTGCAAAATGTGCACAAATTGAAGGCCTGATTTTGAATGACACGTTTTGGCGCCAATTCCCATTTAAATGAAACAACGCGTTTTGGGAAAAACGACGCCGTTTCATGCACTGTTACAAAAAAAAAGAGAGCCCGAAACGGTGCTGTTTTAACGACACCGTGGGTCTTCTTCTTCCCCTGGACGCGAGAGGCATGGGAAGAAGAAGATTTTTCTTCCCCATTTTCACTGACATCCCTTCCTGCTTTTAGCTCAAAAAGATGCCGACCAAGGACACGACACAACCCACTTTCCACGTGTTGAAGGGACGGTGGAGGGGCGGTGATTAGTACTTAAAAGTGCATGTTTATCAAGGTTTTATATCATTATTTTGCACTTGAAGTATCAATAACTCCTTAACTAAAGCATGTTTTATAATAACAAGTTTGATACTATAAGATACCTTAATTTATGGTAAATGCTCATCTTAAATGCAGGACTATCACATAAATAAAAGGATTGATTGATGAGTTTAAGCATTGAAAGTGAAAGGACAAAGAGATGGCCAAACTTAGAAAAGAGATGCTGGTGCAGTCCAAACCGGAACAGTGCTCGGTAATTGGATCATATCTGGAGCTCTAGATCTCGGATTTAGGTCCATTTTATATGGATGGAAAGGTAAAACATAGGCCTACAACTTTCATTTGGACACTAAGATCTAAGAAGGCCGTTTTCAAGTCCAAATTATAGGAACAACAAAGAAGTCCGAAGCTGTCCTACAGGCCAAACACTATTTAGTGTTCAGCCCATATCTTGAGTTCTAGAAGTCCAAATGACCTCATTCTTTTTTTGTTGGAAACCTGAGACAATTTCCTAGAACATTTCTAAGGATTCTGGGCAAATTATGATGTTCGAAATGACGTCTTGTTAAGACAAGAAGATAAGGATTGTCACCCACTCATCAATTCGTCAACAAATCAATAGTTCCAAATTTTGGCCTATAAAAGGAGGCAGTTACCATGTATTGAGGCATCTTGGTTTCCAAATCAAGATCATGCTCTTGCTTTCTCTCTTTGTATTGCTTATGTTTTGCTTTCATTAATATCAAGTTTATGCACTTCATTTCTTTTCTTTTACTTAGTTAACTTCTTTCTCATTTATGTTCTTATCTTGTTTATTTATGTTTCTTTCTTTCATTATGTTTAGCTAAATCTATTATGTCAAGGTGAAAAGGGTACACTAATGGTGTAAGAATAAGTATAATATAAACTTAACATGGACCTTAATGTTGGATACTAACATGTTTTATATTTGTTATCTTGTTCACTTTTAATACTTTGCTTGTTAAATGGTTAATCTAGATTTATGTTGTATAACACTTGGTACAACAAATACTTGGTACTTTCATAGCCCATACTGTATGGTATAACCGACACCTGAGCTATGAAAGGAACTTGATTTGTTGTTAACATAAGTTATAATCATGAATGCCTGACAACATTTACAAGTATTAGCATTATTCGAATAAGATAACTAATGTAATCATGTTAACAATTTATAATCTGATTGGAACCTCCTTTATATGTGGTTTCCAATTGAGTAACAAGAGTTTATATTATACTTGTTTGAAGTACCATTAGTGGATCCTCTAACCTTGACATTTGTTTTTATCATTGTTTCATCCTTACATCAATTTTACATCTCAAAGCTCTGTTTATTATTACTATTACTATTATTAATATTACTACTACTACTACTACTACTATTATCATTATTATTAGTATTACTACTAAGTATTATTATTATTATTATTATTGTTATTACTATTAATATTATTATTACTATTATTGTTATTGTTGTTGTTATTATTGTTGTTGTTGTATTGTTATTTATAATTTATACAATTAACCTCTTTGTGGTTCGACCCCGGTCTTGCCGGGTTATTTATTACTTCGACCCTCCTGCACTTGGAAGAAGACATCAATCTTTTGGTCGTGTTAGGCGGCAGCACAGTGGCTGCCCCAGCCACGTCTCTTTCCCCTGTTTTTTCCTATAAAAACAGGGGAAGGGGCACAAAAAGGAAAAATTGAGAGAGGGGCGAGAACAGAAGAGAGAGGGAAGAGAAGCGAAGAGAAAGAAGAGAAAAGAGAGAGGGAAAGCTGAAAGAAAAATAAAAGAGAGAGAAGTAGAGGAGAGAGAAAAACAGAGGAGAGAGGGAGAAGAAAAACAGCACCGCTGGCCATCGGGACCCACCATCGTTGCTGCCTGTCGCCTCCAGCAACTCCGCCAATGACAGAACCCACCACTGGTCAGCCCTTCTTCTTTTTTCTCCTGCTTCTTCTCCGTTGCCAGCCTTCCACTGTTCACGTAGCATGTGAACAGTGGAAGGCAATGTTCACATGGGCAGGTTCGGCCTAGCTCGTGTATTTGGGCCTGGCTGGCCCATTTCAAAAAAGAATGTTACACTTGTTTCTGAATTTTTACAATTTTTCCACATAGTTTTTTATGTCATTTTGCTTAATATCAGGTAGTATTTTTGTGTTGTAAAAATACAAATCCAGTATTAAAATACCCGGTTTTCATCAAAACTTCCAAAAAAATACAAAACAAATTTGAAAAAAGAGAAAAATATTTTTATGCATACGGCCAAGTGTCTCAAAGCTAAAAAATTATATTGTATTTTTCATACAAAAAAAAAAACAATGTTTTAGCATGCATTTTGGCTTTAATAACTAGTTTATTAAAATCAAGAGAACATTGCCCAAAATTTCAAAAACAACAAAAAAATTTATTTTGTTTGATTTTAGTATTATGGATTATGAATTTATACATAAAACATATTCCTGATATTAAAAAGATATTTTCTTTTTGACGACTTAGAATAGTTAGGTTTTTACTCGATAAGATAAGGATCTCCTTACAGAGGAGGACTTTTCTTAAACCATAAACGGACCAACAATTAGAAACCACAACAAGATTTAGATTTTATCAGACATCAAAACAATGCAGCCTACCTTAGGTAGGGTGTAGTTGGGGTGCTAATACCTTCCCTTTACGCAACCAGTCTCCAAACCCGATCTCTAAGAGACAAGAATTCCTTGTCTCTCCACATTTCCCAGGAATAAAACCATTCCATTTTTCCCTGAGGGTGGACGATCGCCGCGACGCCACACATGTGCGACAAATTGCTTTTTTGTTATTTCAAAAGTATTTTAATTTTCAATCCAATCAGTCTTTTAATTATCTTGTCAACTTTTACTCAATCTTTTTTCCTGTTTTGATGTCTTATATTTATTATAAGTTTTTTTTTATTGTTGTTCTTTTGAGAAGTCGACATATATACTTCACTGCATGGTTGGTTATTAATATCCTCATACAAATATTAGGAATTGAATCTTTACACATTTTGCAGATACCAAGAGGCGAGCACATTTGATTTGTATTTTGGTTTGGGGCATCCCAAAATGCTTATGTATAGAAACCACTACTATATTTAATAATTTTACCCACAAAAATTTCTATTAGTATTTAAATTCATAGTTTGTTGGTATGTATTTTACCAATGAGCTCACAGACAGAACCAGTCCATCATAAAAACTCTCGTCCGTAATTTCTGGTCTGTCAGTGAGTCCGTCAATAATACAGTTATTGATGGATTTACAGACGGACAAAGCACGTCAAAAAAAATTTACCCGCTTCATTCTGTTAATATTTCTCTAAAAATGTTTGCCATGTGACTAGCATAAATACAATATGTAGTTTCATCTTAGTTTTTATTTCTCCGTCGGTAAATATAACATATGACCGATGAAATACCATCTGTAATTTCATCAAAGAATTAACAATAATAGTGATATTTACAGTAATTTTTTCTAACTCTCTGAAATATAACAACAAACATGGTTCGTTAATAATCTCGTCCGTAATATTTAAATATATTTGTTAAAAAAACAATATTGAACAGAAGCAGTAAACTAATTAAAATCAAATATATATATAAAAAATTAAAATAATATCAAATTTAAATATTTATTACAAACTTAAATATTTGTACATTTAAATACAATAAATATAAATAATCACTTTAGACATGCATTTCAACAAAGAAATTCATCGGATTTGGCTCTTGTTAAAAAATCGTAGCCAACTTGTGGTCAGGAGTAACATGTGGAGGACACGATATGAAAAAAAGTCATAGAGATTGACCTATATACGCTCAAGCCAACTGGTGGTCATCGCCTATCTCCCTGCATTGGGAACTTGAGTTTTCTTAGGTTACTCATCTTAAAAAAAAACAAATTGTATAAATATAGCTTAAATTTTTTTTTTATAGGTATTATTTAGCCAATCAAATCTTTCTGGTCATATTTTATGTGCCTATAAAAATCTATCTACTAAGTATTTTCCCAGCATCATCAAAGTCCTCCAATTATTACCGAGTAACTAAAAAAAACACCTGCATAATTAAATTAAATAAAATTAACTAAACCTCCAAGATCTTGACAAACAAATGAAGATTACCATTGAAACAATCAAGCCACAAATCATGAGATTTGCCTCCCGCATTACTATCCGTGTAGAAAACGTCTACAAGAGGCTGTCCCTTCATTTTCATGGAAACTCATGAACATTTTCTGGTACTAGTTGAATGGGAGGGTGTTTAAAAACGTGGTTATAATTATTTTTAAAGTGTTTTTTATTTGAAAATTTATTAAAATAATATATATTTTTTATTTTTTAAAAATTATTTTTGACATTAGCATATCATAATGATATGAAGACACAAAAAAATTAATTTGAAGTAAAGAAAAAAATAAAAATAAATATTTTTTTTTCAAAAACATTTTTAAAACACAAAAAACAACCTCATAGTTGCGGGTGCAGCTTACATTCCCACTAAAAAACACTTGCATAGTTGCGGGTCCAACTTACATTCTCACTAAATGTTTGCTCATGAACTATGTTGTAACCCATTTTTGGGTCCCCACATAAAAATAATAAAAAACAAAAAAATCAAAAAAAAAATATTATCAAAAAATATAACAGTGAAAAACAAATGTCAGAACACCCTAAAAATGCTCAAAAATTGATTGAGGATGTTCAAAAATATAAAAAATTAAAATTTGATGGTATATTGACACGACCAAAAGATTGATGTCTTCTCCCAAGTGCAGGAGTGTCGAAGTAATAAATAACCCGGCAAGACCGGGGTCGAACCACAAGAAGGTTGATTGTATAAATTATAGACAACAAGAATAACAATAACAATAACAATAACAACAACAACAACAACAATAATAATAATAATAATAATGAAGAAGAAGAAGAAGAAGAAGAAGAATAAGAAGAAGTTGATGAGAACTTTGAGATGGAAGATTAATGTAAGGATTAAACAATGATAACAACAAATGTCAAGGTTAGAGGATCCACTAATGGTACTTCAAACAAGTATAATATAAACTCTTGTTACTCAATTGGAAACCACATATAAAGGAGGTTCCAATCAGATTATAAATTGTTAACATGATTACATTAGTTATCTTATTCGAATAATGCTAATACTTGTAAATGTTGTCAGGCATTCATGATTATAACTTATGTTAACAACAAATCAAGTTCCTTTCATAGCTCAGGTGTCGGTTATACCATACAGTATGGGCTATGAAAGTGCCAAGTATTTGTTGTACCAAGTGTTATACAACATAAATCTAGATTAACCATTTAACAAGCAAAGTATTAAAAGTAAACAAGATAACAAATATAAAACATGTTAGTATCCAACGTTAAGGTCCATGTTAAGTTTATATTATACTTATTCTTACACCATTAGTGTACCCTTTTCACCTTGACATAATTAACTTAGCTAGACATAATGAAAGAAAGAAACATAAATGAATAAGATAAGAACATAAATGAGAAAGAAGTTTCGGGCTGCAGGACTAAATAGTGTCTGGGCTGCAGGACAGCTTCAGACTTCTTCGTTGTTCCTATATTTTGGACTTGAAAATGGCCTTCTTAGATGTTGGTGTCCAAATGAAAGTTGTAGGCATATGTTTTACCTTTCCATCCATATAAAATGGACCTAAATCCGAGATCTAGAGCTTCAGATATGATCCAATTACCAAGCAATGTTCTGGTTTGGACTACACCTTCATCTCTTTTCTAAGTTTGGCCATCTCTTTGTCCTTTCACTTTCAATACTTAAAATCATCAACCAATCCTTTCATTTATGTGTTAAGCTTGCATTTAAGATGAACATTTACCATAAATTAAAGGTATCTTATATTATTAGATATGTTATTATAAAACATGCTTAAGTTAAGAAGTTATGGATACTTCAAGTGCAAAATGATGATATAAAACGTTAATAAACATGCACTTTTAAGTACTAATCATATATCATTGACTGATGAGAGCCCTATTGACAAAGAAAATTCAATTTGAGGAAGAAAAGTCCAAAATCAGAAGTTTATGGACTCAATTAAATTTATTGAAGGTTTAATTGAATTTATAGAGGTTTTAATTGCAAGAAAAATTGATTTTTGAGTTAATTTGGGCTTTAATTGGAAGAAATTAAAGTTCTAGGGTCAAATTATAATTTTTGAAAGTTGATTTGGTCAAATAAGGGGCTTAATTGCATAAACATTAAAGTTTAATGGCCAATTAGGGACTTAATTGAAGAAATCCGAGACCAAGGACTAAAATGCAAAAAGCGCGCAAATTGCAGGCCTAAATTTGAATCTGACGCGTTTGGTGCCAAAATCCATTTTAATGAAATGACGCGTTTTGGGAAAAATGACACCGTTTCATGCACTGTTCACCAAAAAAAAAGAAAAAGCTCGAAACGGTGCTGTTTTGAACGACACCATCATCTTCTTCCCCTGGACACGCAGAGAATAGGGAAGAAGAAGATTTTCTTTTCTCCTCTGTTTCGCACCGACTTCCCTCCCCCCTATGACTTCAAAAAGATGCTGACATAACCCACTTTCCACGTGTTGAAGGGACGGTGAAGGGGCGGCAACATAGTGAAGGGGAGGCATCTGCTAACAAGTCCCACAAGGCTAAGTCATCTGATAGCATTGATCAAGCTAAGATAGAGGCGCTGGAAACCAGACTAAAAGCCATTGAAGGGGTAGACTTATACGACCCGATACGAGCAGTAGAGATGTGTTTGGTCCTAAATGTGGTTGTCCCAAAGAAATTTCATGTTCCTGAATTCATCAAATATAGTGGAACACAATGCCCCATGACTCATCTCAAGTCCTACTACAATAAAATGGTTGAGGTAGTTCATGATGAAAAACTACTGATGCACTTTTTCCAAGACATCTTAAGTGGAGCAACATTGAGTTGATACATGAGATTGGACAACACAAAAATCCGGAGTTGGAAAGATCTGGTGGATGCTTTTGTCAAGCAATACAAATACAACATGGACATTGCTCCCGACAGAACCAGCTTGTCCAATCTAGAGAAAAGGGACAAAGAAAGCATAAGGGAATATGCTAAAAAATGGCGAGAATTAACTGCTCAAGTACATCCCCCACTTTTAGACAAAGAGATGGTCTCTTTATTTGCCAACACACTCAAAGCACCATACTACGAACATGTGATGGGTAGTTCGGCCCAGCAATTCACTGATGCTAAGGTAGTGTGTGAACGCATAGAGCAAGGAGTCAAGAGTGGTAGAATTTCTGCATCCATTGAGAAAAAAGGCTTCGAAAGAAAAGAGGTTCACCATGTTGAAGATGGCTACAGGGGTAGGAAAAACTCATCCCAAAATTACCACACTCCATCCCATATTGCCAACATTAAAAAATTTGAACCCCAAAATTTTCAAGCCAAAAGCCAAGTTGGAAATTCCTAAAGGGTTCAAGAACAAGTACCTCCACTACCGCTACCCCTAAATGAGATGTATCAAAAGTTATTGAGCATCGGGCAGATAGCTCCAGAACCTCTGACACCTGTGCAACCACCTTATCCTAATTGGTACAAGCAAGAACTCAATTGTGAATACCATACTGGTATTGCTGGGTGCTTGACCGCTTTTTATGATGGGCTTGTTTTAACTCGCAAGTGCACGAGTGTGCGATGTAGCAATTAACTCGGTAAGATCGAGGTCATATCCACAGAGAGCTAGATCTAGAAATTAAGCTAGGTAACAAAAAAAACTCGAGAGAAATTAAATTAACAATACCTTAGTTGAAAATAATTGATGGATTTGTTTTCAAAGATGAAAAAGTGTAAATAGATTTTAAATTACAAGAAAAAGTAAGTCTTGGTCCAAATCAATTTTAATGGTGATGTATTGGTGATTTCTTCAACATATATAAAATAACTCAACCTAATATCAACGATGGTGATATTAGATCGGAAGATATTTCAATGAAGTTTAAAAAGATGAAGATTGATTATTGCTTAAGAATGAACAAGTACTTTCATATTAAGTAAGACATTGAATCAAGCAATCTCTATACCAAAACTAAGGTTTGTGCATAAAAATTCAAGATTATAACATTACCTAAATGATTTCTAAAATTTCTTTGCAATAATAAAACATTCATGAAGAAAATAGAAGATAAACATTAAGATTCATTCATATCTTAAAGAACTCACCTCAATCACCATCATCCTTGATTTGGATCCAAGAAAGAGATTAGCCAACCATGATTATATATAATAACACTTTAATAAACATGAAATAACTTGAATCAAACTGAAATAATGAGTTTTATAAACTAAAGAACCGAAATCTATAAAGAAGAAGACAATACAATTTCAGTAACAATTCGGACACAAATCTGACTCTAACTTTGGACAGCCATTAGACCCTCTTAGAAGCCTCTTTTGGAGATGGCTATTGGACACATATTTATAGACCATTCGGTTAGCTTTCCAGATAATTAAAGAACAGCTTATTTGGACATCTGAGTCAAAAGTTATGGGCAAAACACCGAAAGATGTTCTGAAAAATCAAATCAGGCCAGCTTGGAGAACACTTTGGTGCACATTTTTCTTCCTCCTTTATGAGCTGTCTCTTTCTTCTTTTTGACCCAAAATAATGTCACAATGTCCCCTCCAGCTTTCCATCCATGTGCTTGCCCTCTTGGATCAATGAATTGCCCAAAATAAAGCAAATGTTATTTGTTGTGTGGACATGTAAGATCATGGATTATGCTTGGGCTGATTTGGAGGCTGATTTGGGGCTGAATTTGGGGCTGAATTTGAGCATCAAATAAGTATACAAATGTACCTATTATTTGGGCTAAGATTGACATTGAAACCTTGAGTGTTTGATGGTTGAAGTTTGGACACAACATAAGGCAAGTTTGGGCTTGAAATAGAGCATATGATATTCTTTTCTAGAATTGGAATAGAATTGAATTTTTGGGGCAAATTTAGAGCACTTATTTGAACCAAGATTTGCTTCAATCTTCAACTAAATTTCTCTTCAATTCTTTGTTCCGAATTCTAACGTTGAATTTTCTGAAATAATTTATTTAAGCTCCAAAAACCTATCGAAACATTAAAAGAAACTTCATTACTAAAAAACACATCACTTATTATAAAAACCCAAATAAAAACAATAAATACATATGTAAAATAAAAGACTTAATGATACTTTTGATGCACAATCACTGGGCATAACATCCATACCTGCAACGCCTTCAAGAGAAAGCTTCTGCAATAAATCAAGTCTGGGTGGATAGAATTGGAAGACGCCCCCAATATGAATACGAACACGCTGCCTAATCATGCTTGAAACATATTAGGATGGAATGTTTGGGGAATTGGAAAGCATCAATGGTCTAGCATGATAGCTTGAAATTTTGTAGAATTCAAGTTTTGACTGTGGTGTTGTTCCACATTGTCTTTGAATCCTCTGCATAGAAATTTTGAGAGGAGGCTAGCCTAAGAACAAATTCGCCAAAATAGAGGAATGAAGCCTGCCTTGTTATTGTCTTTTGTTTCATGCTTTTGAACAAGACTTTCTCTGTCAATGAGCTTTTCTTGTGAAATAAGATCATGTGTTTTCCTGTGTTCATATCACACTCTTCTTTGTTGTTATTACACGTAAATAACATTTTGAGCACAACTTTTGCTCACAAAACTACAACATAAAGAATCCTTCGATGTTTCTTTCTTCCAAAACCATACATAATCTCATATGTTTTCAAGGATATTTTTTAGGCCCTCCAAAGTGAGTACAAAAACAAAAATCGTGTTGATATTTATCCAAAACAAATACATTTTGGAAATTCAAGTGCTTCCTTAGTACACATATACCTAGAAAACTTGAAAGAAAAAAGACAAAACAAAGATAAACAACACTATAAGGTGACTCAAAAGTTGAGTTTTATTTGACTGAATAAATCACTTTGCATACGCGCATGAAAGCAACACCTATTAATCCTTAATGCAGTGCATTTGAGATGAGGAAAGGCCATCTTTGATAATCCTTTCACAAGGCTAAAAAATATCCTTTGCAGTTCCATTTTAAGCCTAGTAATGTTTTTTGGAAATAACCTTGACTAGGATCACACCCCACACTAGGGTTCAAGATAAAAGAGTTTTTTTTTTTACCATCCAGACAAAGCAGTGAAGATGGGTGCTGGAATTGATCATGTAATTTTTAATCTTTCATTATCATCTAAATGAAGTAGTGATTGGTTAAGAAAAGAAAAGAAGAAGATCTAAAGGATCTAAAAGATTTGAGCTTCTCATAAAAATAACTGATATGGTTATGCTCAACCAAACAAAAATGAAGAAAACAAAGAGAAAAGCCCAAACCTGACAATGGGGGGCATGAAGACTATTTTGGAAAAAACAAATCTAAAAGACAAAAGGTCAGGAAACAAGCACAAGTGATCCCTAGTCTTGAAATCACTTAAACACCTTTTGAGCCTGCAACATATCCATTTTCTTTGTAACCAATAGCCAAAGCCTACATTACGTACCTGATAAAGCCCTTTCTGATCAAAGGCAAGCAATCTGGATAGGTAGGCAGTGCTTTCTCATACGGGTCAAATCATTATTCATGCAAATAAAATAAATGCTTTGACTCAATTTGGTTCTCAATAACCTTCAAATTGAAATTTAAACCTTTTGTGACCAACCAGATGTCACTTCATCTTTAAACCAAAAGCAAAAAGCTTTCATCACTTCAAGAAACATGTCCATAGGAATCGCTTGAATTTTTTAGAACAAGTTTATTTTGAATCCATGTCAAAATAATTTTTGTGATTGGAATAACTTGGAAGTTCCAAAAATTTTGCATGAAAACATTTCATTGTACAAAAAACCCAAACTTACTTTCACATATCCTCACCCCAAACTAAACCCAAGTTGAACACTTAGGGGGCATGATCAAGTTAGGGGGCAATAAAAAACACATGGTAGGGCTGGCTCTATGATTCCTTTTCTAAGGAAAATGTCGGGCACAAGTGGCAACCCTTGAGATAAAGGGTGAAGGATAAAGATGTATGATGACATCAAACTCTTCCCAGAGATCAAGATCACAAGATGTAACCTGAGTAAGCAAAAGTGGAAAAGCCATCGAATTTCACTACCTGACGCACGTGTGCGGCGTCACGGCGAAAATAGGATTCCACTTTAAATCTAAAATGTAAATCTATATTTGGAAAATATGGGGAGACAAGGAATTCTTGTTGTTTATTGGTAGAAAATGGAATGGGAGTCGCCAAATTGCAGGCCTAAATTTGAATCTGATGCGTTTGGTGCCAAAATCCATTTTAATGAAACGGCGTCGTTTCATGCACTGTTCACAAAAAAAAAAACCCAAAACGATGTCGTTTTGAACGGCACCATCATCTTCTTCCCCTGGATACGCAGAGAACAAAGGAGAAGAAGATTTTCTTTTCTCCTCTATTTCGCACCGACTTCCCTCCCCCCGATGACTTCAAAAAGACGCCGACATAACCCACTTTCCACGTGTTGAAGGGACGATGAAAGGGCGGCAGCATAGTGGCCGCCCCAGCCACGTCTCCCTCCCTTATTTTCCTATAAATACAGGGGGCGACCGAAAGAAAAGGGAGAGAAAAAAAAGAGAGAGAGACGGACCCAAAGGGATAGAGGGAGAACGAGAGAGAGAGAGAGAGAACACAATAGAGGGGAGAGGGAAGAGAGAAGAGAAGAGAAAGAAGAGAAGAAAAGAAAAAAAAAATAGAAAGAAAAAAAGAAGACAAAAGAGAACAAAAGAAACAGAGGAAGAAGGAGGATAAACTGTCGGCCACCGTGCCTCTGCCGCTAGCAGGACCGACTCGACGCCACCACAGGTAACCTCCCGCTGCCCCGTCTCTTTCTCCTTTTGCTCAGGCCTTCTGCATCTTCATGCAGAACATGAATTAATTCATGTTGTGTAGTGGAGGGCTAATTACTGTGCTTAGACACAGTAACTAGCCCATTTGGTTTTGGGCCAGGTCTGGCCCAGCCCACTGATATTAAAAAAAAATTAATTTTTTTTTCCTTAAGAATTTTACAATTTTTCAGCACATTTTCTTTTATCAATTTTTCTTAATATCAGTCTGTATTTTACATCGTAAAAATATAAATCCGGTATTAAAATACCCGATTTTCAGCAAAAACTTCCAAAAGTACAAAAAAATTGAAAAAAGAGGAGAAAAAATGTTTTTGTTCATACGGCCAAGTGTCTCAAAGCTAAAAAATCATATTGTGTTTTTTTTCATACATAAAAAAACAATGTTTTAGCATGCATTTTGGCTTTAATAACCAGTTTATTAAAGTCAAGAGAATATTGGCCAAAATTTCAAAAACAACAAAAATTTTATTTTGTTTGTCTCTTAGTATCCGAGGTATGACATTACACGTAATGTGTATTCCGGATATTTAATTCTTTTTTTTTCGAACAATTAGAAACCACAACAAGACTTTAGATTTTATCAGACAAAACAATGCAGCTTACCTTAGGTAGGGTGTAGTTGGGGTGCTAATACCTTCCCTTTACGCAACCAATCTCCGTACCCCATCTCTGAGACCAGTTAGGGTTCCTAGTGACCAGAATACTACGTGGCGACTCCCATTCAAAAACTTTACTGATAAGAGACAAGAATTCCTTGTCTCACCACATTTGCCAGGAATAAAACCATTATTTCATGTTTTTCCTTGAGGGTGGACGATCGCCGCGACGCCGCACACGTGCGACAAACTAGTACAATACCCTTTCTTAATAATGAAAGACACTTCGAACGAGACAAATTATTCATAAAATATCTTAAAATCTAATATCACTTGATAACATAAAAAAAATATATAAATAAAGGACTGTGTTAGAAAAACTATTATACATCTAACAGATATAAAATATCTCAAAATTATAAGAGAATGAGTAAAAACTGACCAAATATATATCTAAAAGAGGGGGGACACCTTATTCAATGTGACACTCTTTGCAACCTTCACCTGCATGTTCTTGTAGAACAGACATGAAAATTGAAGGGTTCAAAAGCTTTAGCCCATAAAATGTTGTGATCAAAAGCATCCACAACACCAATTGCTCTAAATTGCTGCTGCAAGCTCCTATTCCAGGAGCTGCAACTACATGGTCCTGGATTGTCAATCATTGTGTGAAAATAATAAGCTGCAGGATATTGTGAATGAGCAATCACTGGTTCTTATCGGAAATGGCAAGAAGACTATGTTTTGGCTTGATTGCTGGCTTAATAACCACTGTTTAGCAGAGCACTTCCCTAATCTTTTCCAATTATCCAATGACAAAGCTGCCAGCATTGATAAGATGGCCATGTGGGAAGGGTATGAGTGGATTTGGGTTTTTTCCTGGATACGTCCACTACGGGGGCGCAACATTGGCATGCTCGATCAACTCTATGCAATCCTATCGACAGTACACATGAACAAAGATGGAGAGGATAGACTAATATGGAAGGATAATAATTCAGGAAGATTTTCAGTGAAATCTCTCTGTGGATTGTTAAGTCCAAAGCCTTCCACAAACAATGCCTTCTCGTTTGCTGGAATTTGGCAAGGTATTGTCCCTCCTAAGATAGAGATCTTTTGCTGGATGGCTATATCATTAACATAATCAACAATCGATGTATGTTAGTTCGAAGAGGTATATTGGGTAGCTCGGAATCAAATTGCCGTATATGCCTAGTGGAGGCAGATTCGGTGGACCATATCCTGCTGCACTGCCATAAGCATTGGCTCATTTGGTCAAAAATCATTTAAGTGGTGGGGTTTGGTTTGGTGCTGCCCAAAGAGCTTCTCAGATTTGTGGTCTCAATGGACTTCCATAGTGCATGGTCATTTTCAGAGGAAGGCATGGCTGATGTTCTTCTTCTCAGTAGCATGGTCTCTTTGGCTCCTTCGAAATGATATGATTTTCCAACAGAAGACACCTGATTATGATTCAATATTCTTTCTTATTATCACCCGTCTATGTCTATGGCTAAAAGCTATCCACTCTAATTTCCCATACTCCCCTACAGATCTGATCAGATTGGCTGATGGCTTGCTTTGGTGGTCCAATGCTCACTCTTTCAAGATTACTAATATGTGGTCTCCTCCTACGATTAATTGCCTCAAATGGAACGTGGATGGCTCTTCTCTCAGTAAGCCAGGCCCCTCTAGAATAGGTGGTGTGCTGCGAAATCACCATGACTATCTTCTCAATATGTCCTCTATTCTAGTTGGGATTTTAGACTTTAATATTGCTGAGTTAAGGGCTATTGTCAAAGCCATTGAACTATCAACATCTAATTGTCTCCTCCACCATCAACACCTCATCATAGAATCTGACTCTGTCAATGTTATTAGCTGGATGAATAAGCCTCATAGCCGTCCCTGGAAGCATCATAATCTGTTCTCCTTTGTTAATAGACTGAATGCATATTTTGACTCAATCACCTTCTCCCATATCTTTCGTGAAAGTAATTGCATGGCATATTGCATGGCTAAACAAGGAGTGCAGAGATCAAGTGAATTTGTTGCCTAGCTTTGACCCCACCATTATTTTTGTGGCCTTGCTCCTGTGTCTTCTGCCATTATCTCTTTGAGTCATTTCTGTTTTGTTTTGTAGAGGAATGCTTAGCTTTGAGCTCATTCGGATGGATATTTTATAGTTTTCTTTGCTCTTGTTTATCTTAGGCTGCGCTTTATCCTATATATGGCCTTTTGCCATATTAAGATATTGTGTAGCTTTGTACTAATCTCCCCAGACTTTGGCGTTTAAATGATATACGCATCTTTAAAAAAAAAAAGTTTTAGCCCATGTAGCACTAGACCTGGGCATAGATAGAAGTATTGAGGCTCGAGTGAAGCGCATAAAAGAAGTCGGGGTTTCCGGAATAATTCACTGCGCATTTCTCAATTGACTTGAATATCTTCAGATGGGTGTTCTTACAACGTCAAGACATTTCGATGTTGTGCATGTAAATCTGATAAATTATTTTATAAAAAATTAGAAATAAACATGCTAAAATGACTAGTCCTGCCAAATACTTGTTTCATCGAGCATGTAACACCCTTTATCTAACCTCTCCACTGCTGTCATGTTTACCTGCAGTATCTTGTTTAGAATTTCACCGACTTTGAAAATTGGACCCTAATATTTGATGTCATGCTTAACGTTCGGAAACGTCTTCAAGGGGTTATGAAAATGGAAACTCATGAACATTAATTTTCTTGAACAGTTTATGAAAATTGGACCTTATTTATTGAGTTTATGAGTAACTTGTTAAAACGTCAACAAGAGGCTGTCCCTTCATTAATTTTCATGGATTCACATCATTGCGGGGTCTAGCTTACTTTTCCACCACAGGTTTGCTCATGAACCAGCTACTTAGTCCCTCCCAAATTCTTCAGCGACATAGACTTGAAATCTGAAAATAGCATGCATATGCAAGTGGTTGATGTTATATTTTGAGAATGAAACGTTCATCATAAAACTTCAAGTTTTTTAATAGCAATCTAAATTTAACGATAGCAAGGCCATTAATTCTAATACATCTAATACAAAGCACAATGAAAGTATCATACATCTAATACATATAAAAAGTATGAGAAAGTATCATACATCTAATACATATAAAAAAATATATATATACTTAAAAGATTGATTGGATTGCAAATTACAAAGCACAATGAAAAAGAGGAAAGTGGTAATTAGAAACTAGGATGGAAAATACTTTGGAAATAACAAAGTTGATTTGTCGTTGTGGAATTTATAAATCCTTTCTCATATAATTAATTTATGAGTTGATCTTGTCTTGGAAAATGAATGATGATGCGTATACTTCATGAACATGCGAGTCTTGACTTGGAAAATGAATTATTATGGGTGATAAATTCGTGGAAATGAAATATGTCCCTTCATTTTCATGGATTCACATCATTGCGAGGTCGAGCTTACTTTTCCACCACAGGTTTGCTCATGAACCAGCTACTTAGTCCCTCCCAATTAATTGTCATAATTCGAAGGAGCCAGATTATTCAGCGACATAGACTTGAAATCTGAATTTAGCATGCATATGCAAGTGGTTGATGTTACATTTTGAGAATGAAACGTTTCATCATAAAACTTCAAGTTTTCTAAAAGTAATCTAAATTTAATACATCTAATACATATAAAAAAACAAAACAATATACTTAAAAGATTGATTGGATTGCAAATTACAAAGCATAATGAAAAAGAGGAAAGTGGTAATTAGAAACTAGGATGGAAAATACTTTGGAAATAACAAAAAAGATATTATTAGGAGATATGGTTGATTTGTCGTTGTGGAATTATAAATCCTTTCTCATGTAATTAATTTTTGAGTTGATCTTGACTTGGAAAATGAATGATGATGCGTATATTTGATGAGCATGCGAGTCGAGTCTTGACTTGGAAAATGAACTATTATGGGTGATAAATTCGTGAAAAAAATAGACTTTTTATAGCTGCATTAAAAGCTCTTAGCTAGGGTGATTGGGGATGGTTTTTAGTTAACTGAGTGGTTGGACGTTCACCTGAAATGAAAAACGAGTCCTCTGAAGAAAAAGAGATTTTTTAATGCTGAAGTTAATAAATACAGGAGAAGAGAAAAATACATAGAAAAAGTAAAATGAAGTTTTTTAAAAGTAATCTAAATTTAATTCTTTTTTAAGACCACTCACCAACTGTCATTTTTATCTTCGATCTCAATAATAAATCTTCGTCTCTCACTACTGCTTTATTCACATCCATCCCTGCCTCTATGATCTCTGCACCATCCTCTTCTAAACATACAGTATCTGGTGTGAGTAACATAAAACAAAATGTCCTACAAAATACTATTCACTACCATAGGGTTTGTGATCGTGTTGATGGCACTCTTACTCCTTCTCAATTCATTACTAGAACTTCTCGACAACCTACTATCAATCTATAGTTTAAATTGAAGTATTTAAACTAAAAATGATTTGTATTACTCTTGTAAACATAAAATATATATACTAAAAAGCTTCAAATCTCACATTATAAAAACAAAATATTTTTTTAGTATTTATACAGTGAACTTTAAAAATAGTTAATAACCAACTAAAAAATATATATATAAAAGAAATCTCTAACTAGGAGAAAAACATATTTGTAAAAAAAAAAATTCAGGTCTCAACCTGATTTTGTCAGGTTATTCAAGTCACGAGTCAACCGGTGGATCAATCGGGTTTTGCCAATTCGATAAAATTAAGAGTGAAACATTGTCATGTGTTGGACTTTAATTTCCACAATGAAAAAAGAATAGTCTTTAAGAGGGGGGGAAATAAAAAATATATTTTTTTTTATGAACATAAAATATGTATATTAAAGGGCTTCAAATCCTTTATTTAAAATATAAAATATTATTCTAATATTTATATAATAAACTTTAAAAATAATTAATAACCAACTAAAAAATATATTAAAAAAAAATCTCTAACTAGAAGGACAAACACATTTGCTAAAAAAAAAACCAAGTCTCAATTAAATTTTACAGGCTGCTCAAGTCATGAATCAATCCAGGAGGCCAACCAGGTTTTGTCAATTCGATAAAATTAAGAGTGAAACATTGTCATGTACTGTTGGACTAAAAAGAATAACCTTTTCAGAGGGAAGAAAAAAAAAAAAGAAGGAACCTTCTTATCCACTTTGAAAATTGTACCCTATTTGATCTCATGTGAGACGTTCGAAAACGTCTTCGAGGGGTTGTGAAAATGGAAACTCATGAACATTAATTTTCTTGAACCCATTAAACCTTGGTTGACTTAAAACCACTGTGGGGATCAAATGTTGGTTGATGAATCTGAAAAAGGTTCTCGCTGAGCCTGAAAGCATCTTAAGGATGTAAGGAATATTCCTTACTTTCCTATTTAATGTTTGATCCATAGAGCATCACAGCAAGCCATTTGATCTCAACTTAAATCTGTAAGAACCCATTGAAACTGAGGCTTTCAAGCATGAGTTCACTCATATTGTGGTTTCTTTCCTTTCAAATATTTCAACACTCTTTCTCCTTCTCATTAGCTAGAGGAGGAAGCGAGATTGACAAACTCTCTCTACTAGCTTTCAAGGCTCAAATTTCAGACCCCCCTACAAAACTAAGCTCGTGGAATGAATCCTTACACTTCTGCCAGTGGTCAGGAGTAACATGTGGAGGACGCGATGAAAGAGTCATAGAGCTTGACCTACACTCCAGCCAACTGGTGGGCAGCCTATCTCCCTCCATTGGGAACTTGAGTTTTCTTACGCTACTATGCTTGGAAAACAACAGTTTCACCAATACTATCCCCCAAGAAGTAGGTCGTTTGGTTCGGCTACAGACACTGATCCTTGGGAACAACTCGTTCAGTGGTGAAATCCCGGCTAACATTTCTCATTGCTCGAACCTCCTGAAGCTTAATTTAGAGGGAAACAATCTTACCGGCAACCTTCCTGCCGGACTTGGATCGTTATCAAAGCTGCAGGTATTTAATTTTAGAAAGAACAATCTGGGTGGCAAGATACCACCCTCTTTCGAAAATCTTTCATCTATCATTGAAATTGATGGAACACTTAATAATTTACAAGGGGGTATTCCCAGTAGTATTGGGAAACTGAAAACATTGAACTTCTTTTCACTCGGCTCGAATAATCTGAGTGGTACAATCCCTCTCTCCCTATACAATATTTCTTCTCTCCTTCATTTATCTTTGGCTCGTAACCAATTTCATGGTACACTTCCTCCAAACATTGGCCTAACTCTTCCAAATCTCCAATATCTTGGCATTCACAACAATCGATTGAGTGGACAACTCCCAGCAACGCTCTTAAATGCCTCAAAATTTACTGAGATTTATCTTTCAGCCAATGAATTCACCGGAAAAGTTCCCACTTTAGCAATCATGCCTAACCTAAGGGTTCTTTCAATGCAAGCAATTGGGCTTGGAAATGGTGAGGATGATGATTTGTCCTTTCTCTACACCCTCTCAAACAGCAGCAAGTTGGAAGCTTTGGCTATAAACGAGAACAATTTTGGAGGGGTGCTGCCTGATATAATTAGCAACTTCTCAACAAAGCTCAAGCAGATGACATTCGGAAGCAATCAAATCCGAGGAAGCATTCCGGATGGCATTGGAAATCTCATAAGCTTGGATACTTTGGGTTTAGAGGCAAATCACTTGACTGGCAGCATACCAAGTTCTATTGGTAAATTACAAAATCTAGCTGATTTCTTTCTTAGTGAAAACAAATTATCAGGGAGCATCCCTTCTTCTGTAGGGAACATCACCTCGTTGATGCAAATTGATTTTGATCAAAATAATCTACAGGGAAGCATCCCTCCAAGCCTTGGAAACTGCCAGAACTTGTTGGTCTTGGCTCTCTCCCAAAACAATCTCAGTGGTCCCATACCAAAAGAGGTCCTTAGCATTTCATCCTTGTCAATGTATTTGGTCCTGTCCGAAAATCAGCTTACTGGTTCCCTTCCCTCTGAAGTGGGCAAGTTAAAGCATCTTGGACACATGGACATCTCGAAAAACAGGCTATCAGGGGGAATTCCCTCAAGTCTTGCCAGTTGCGAGAGTTTGGAACATTTGTCTTTGGATGGGAACTTCTTCCAAGGCCCCATTTCCGAGTCTTTGAGATCTTTGAGAGCACTTCAAGATCTTAATCTCTCTCACAACAACTTGACTGGCCAAATTCCCAAGTTTTTGGGAGATTTCAAGTTGTTGCAGAGTTTGGATCTCTCATTTAATGACCTTGAAGGTGAGGTGCCCATGCACGGTGTCTTTGAGAATACAAGTGCGGTTTCAGTTGCAGAGAACAAGAATCTTTGTGGAGGAATACTTCAGTTGAATCTGCCCACTTGCAGATCCAAGTCAACAAAGCCAAAGTCTTCTACCAAGCTGGCATTGATAGTCGCTATTCCTTGTGGCTTTATTGGATTAATCTTCATCACATCTTTTTTATTTTTGTGCTGCTTGAAAAACTCGTTGAGAAAAACAAAAAACGAGTCGTCATGTGAAATGCCATTCCGAACAGTAGCTTACAAAGACCTCCTTCAAGCAACTAATGGATTCTCTTCGGGCAATTTACTTGGTGCTGGTAGTTTTGGGTCTGTGTATAAAGGAGTACTTGCATTTGATGGAGTGATTGTTGCTGTGAAAGTATTCAACTTGCTACGCGAAGGAGCTTCCAAAAGCTTCATGAGAGAATGTGCAGCCTTGCTAAACATCAGGCACCGGAATCTTGTCAAAGTATTATTTGCATGTGCTGGCGTTGACGTTCAAGGTAATGATTTTAAAGCTCTTGTTTATGAGTTCATGATCAATGGAAGTCTAGAAGAATGGTTGCATCCAAACCAAACATTCGATCAGGAAGTGGAAGGGCCAAGAAATCTTAATCTCATTCAGAGGTTAAACATTGCAATTGATGTGGCTAATGCGCTCGAATATTTGCACAACCAATGCAAAATGCCTGTTCTTCATTGTGATCTTAAGCCAAGTAATGTTCTTCTTGATGGAGATATGACTGCTCATGTTGGGGACTTTGGATTGTTAAAGTTCCTTCCTGAAGCATCCTCTCAGTCATCTTCGAGTCAGACAAGCTCTGTTGGATTAAAAGGCACCGTCGGCTATGCAGCTCCCGGTAACATACAACTCTAGAGGGATACATATTCCATTAATTTCAAGTTTTCTCTAGCATTTTATCTCCAGGATCATAAACAACTCTGATTAATTAACCATTCAAACAAACTGACTGCAGAGTATGGCATCGGAAGCGAGGTGTCAACTTTCGGGGATGTATACAGCTATGGCATCCTACTGCTGGAGATGATTACTGGGAAGAGACCTACAGATAGCATGTTTAAAGATGGACTAGAACTTCACAGTTATGTTAAAATGGCATTACCTGACCGTGTAGTTGATGCCGCGGACCCGAAACTTCTGACAGAAGTTGATCAGGGAAAAGGCACTGATCAAATCGTGGAGTGTTTGATTTCAATCAGCAAGATAGGAGTGTTTTGCTCAGAAAAGTTTCCTAAAGAGAGAATGGACATTAGCAATGTTGTAGCTGAACTGAATCGAACCAAGGCCAATTTTCTTGGAAGGCGTGGACAGCTATCCTACGAAAAGGTTCTTGCCCTGTAGTGTCCAGACGACTTCAAAGTGAATGTAAGACATGAGGAATGGAGTCTAAATATTGTAACTTGCTCATTTCCATCAGCATGAGTCCTAGATAGCTACTAGCCAGAAGTGTCCCTGAAAGAGAGCACGAAACCTGTGTAAGTGCCTGTTTTGTTCAAATAACCTGTAATGTAATTAAGTGTTATGCAAAAATTAAGCACTCTTCTTTTACATGTCGACTTTGACCTAACCTTTTTGTTTTGTTTTTGCTCTGTTATGATGATTGAAGATTACACAACATTGCCCTGCTTTAATATTTATCTATTCATGCAAAAATAAACCTTGTAATATGGATGCAAGAGATTTTCCCTAAATTTGGATGAAGCTAAAATTTTGCTAGGAGATCGTAGAAGCACTATTTCCTATAAGCTCAAATTTTCATAGCCATCTAAAAGCAATCAATCAGGTCTCATGACCCGCTACAGGAAAAAAGGAAAAAAGCCAAACTGAATGCATAGCCTGAGCAGGTACATCAAGCGGGAATGAACTCACATCATTGAAGATTCTGGCATCCCTTTCTCTCCCAACAAAATAAACAACTCCACGCCAAGCTAGTCTCAAAATAATAGAAGGAAAGCACATTTTTCTGGAGACTTTTCTTGGCATGATCAAATTCATCAGCCCAATCCCCCCACAGACTTCTGAATTCTGCAACAACTGAAGAATAGAACCCCATACACTTTTCAGCAATCATTATTATTATTATTATTTTATTTTGTTATTCTCATTTTTCAGAAAATATAGTAAAAATAAAAATAAATAAAAAGAATAAAAGAGTAAAAAATTGGGTCATGACATCAATTTTGAACCAAAACTCATTTTAATAAAAATCATGATTTTTAAGTGAAAATTAAAGGGATTGGATGCTAGATTATTATTCATTGTACGATTTTCAACAGATATATCACTACAAGATTTCACAGTTTTACCGACGGACATATTCCGTCGGTGTGTGATAGAAATTTCGTCGGTAACGTACACTACAAGATTTAACAGTTTTACCGACGGAATTTTTCCGTCGGCGTAAGACACATACTCCATCGGTAATTAATTTACCGACGAAATCACCGACGGATAATTTCCGTCGGTGAATCTTTTGTCGGTAATTTTTTGTCCGTCGCTAAATCCGTCGGTAATAATATTACCGACGGATTTACTGGCGGAACAGACGCGTCGGTAATTTTTTTTTTATTACCGACGGATTTACCAACGGATTTACCGACGGAAATTTCCGTCGGTAAATCCGTCGGTAATTATTTAAAAACATTTAAAAAAAAATTCATTTTATAAAATTATAAAATAATTAAATTAACATAAATCAACATTGTATAATATATACTCAAAATGCTTGGAAAAAAGAATAAGAAAATCAACTCAAAAAAATAAAACAAAAAAATTAATTCAACTAAAAAAATTCATATGAAAAAAATGAAGTTGCAATTGCTAGAAATTTAAAAATCCTATAAATGAATCAACTAAAAATTGATCTCATATGAAAAAAAAAATCTCACAACAACATTTATACAATTATTATAAACAAAATCAATTAAAATTAAATAAAAAACAAATATAGTGAAAAAATCATGAAAAAATAAGAAAAAAGAAAAATCTTACCTTAATATACTTGCAAGTGAAGCTAAGGAAAAAACAATTCGTAAAGCATATTAATTAAAAAAAACTAAGAGGATAAAAGAAGAAAGGAGAAGAAGACATACCCGAGCATGGAGGAAAAGAGAAGGAGATGAGGAGAGAAAAGAAGAGAAAGAAATAGATATTGATGTTTTTTACATATAGTGAAGAAGAAGAAGAAGAAGAAGAAGAAGAAGAAGAAGCAGTAGAAGAAGCAGTAGAAGAAGAAAAAGAAATAATGAGTCTATCTCTTGTGAAATAAGCGGATTCAGGTATTTTATTGGGGCGCGTTACCGACGGATTTACCGACGGATAATTTAATATTAATATTTTTTAATTATTCCGTCGGTAATTCCGTCGGTAATATTTAATTTAAATTTTCAATTTCGTAAAAAGTTTTCAGAAACCGCCAAAAATTACCGATGATTTTTCAATCCGTCGGTGATTCCGTCTGTAATAATTAAATGAAAATTTTAAATCAATTGAATTTTTTCAGAAAACCGCCAAAACACACCGACGAATTTTCAATCCGTCGGTGATTTTGTCCGTAAAGTAAAACAATTAACAGTGCAATTGGAAGATGAACAGTTCTGGAGCTCTCTGGAAAATACCGACGGAATATATTCCGTCGGTAATTCCCTTTGTAATTGACATGATGAACAGTATTCACATTTTACCGACGGATCTCCCGATGGATTTACCGACGGAATTACCGACGGATTAATTCCGTCGGTAATTCCGTTGGTAAAAAATGACACGTAGTCATTTTTTTTTGCTTTGTTTTAATTTTTTTTTTCCCACGGTAATGCCCTCGGTATATACCGAGGGAATATTTCCGTCGGTAAAATCCCTCGGAAATTTACCGACGGAAATATTCCCTCGGTATTTCCGTTTGTATTTATTGATTTTCTGGTAGTGGTATTTACCGACTATATTGCCGACGGAATACTCCCGTCGGAATACCTTTTGTCGGTGATTCCACATTCCGTCGCTATATCGGTCGGAAATACAAAAAAAACTTTTACCGACGGACCGTGCGCGCCAAAAAAAAAAAGTTTCCCGCTTGGATATTTTATACCGACCGAATATTTCCGTCGGTAAATTTATACCGACGGATTTCTTCCGTCGGTGATGGTCGGTGACGGTGGCAGACACTGTCCAATGCCGACGGAGTTATTCCGTCGGTAAATCCCTGTGTAATTGTTTTTTTTTAATTGTTTTTTAATTATTTTGAAAAAATGATATAAATTAATGGTAATACAAACCAATTATGCAAATAAAATTTATATTAAGCAACAAAAACTCAAAGTGAAATAATATTCATTAAAATGAATGTGTTTCAAAAAAACATTAAACAAAATTTTAAATGTAAATAATGTTAATTAAAAATTAATATAAAGGTGGAGGAGGAGGATGAGGAGGAGGATGGGGGTTAGGCGGCCAAAAAGGAATAGGCGCACATGTTCCACCTTGTGTCATGTTCATGACCATTTGCCGAAGCTCTTCATAGGCCGCTCTTTGTTGTTCAGACTCTGCTCTATGTTGTTCGTTCGCCAATCTTTGCTCTTCTGATAGGTGGTCGCACTTTTGCTGCAAGGCCACAAACTCCTTAGATTGGGAGCTCGATACAGATTGGGAGCTCCCAGCGGTTGAAGCAGTATCGGTCGACCGCAAGTTGGCCGCGGTAGTGTTGGAGAGCCCGTAAACCCGATTTTTATCGGGTCCACCTGACGATCCAGCCTCCATCCACAAATCCGGATCGAATTCCGGATGGGTCGATGGATCGTCCCCGTATCTCTCCCTCAACCGATTATTATAGGTCTCCTGAAAAAAAAATCATCATATTCAATTCAATAAACATAATAATAACTTACAAAATAAAATGGTTGAACAAACATACCACAAAATGTTGAGCACGGTTGTCAACGAACTGTTGCGTCCCCTTTTGGCGGTCATGACTTCGCACATGCGTCTCCACAAACAGCTCCATAGGGCTCGGCTCACGTCCAAGAGACGTAGCCTATAATGAAAAAAATGTATTAACAACAAATTAATTGAACGATATATTTCATTTAAGTTAATCTTACCATCCGTTTTGCATGTGCAGAAAACGGAACGGAGCCGCCGGTGTGCGTTGTCACTGAGCCATGAATTGGCCGATTCCGATTGCCAGCACCGGACTGTGAGCGTCGAGTGAACCGCTCAGACGTCACGTGCTGAAGATAGTGCGGCCATATATCTTCCGGGATGTATATTGGTTTGAAATCCCTCCAAACCGCAACATCGTTCCAGCCTTGGAACCCTTTATCCCTCGCTGTTTTTTTGCTTTTTTCTGGGTGTCATACCAAAAATCACGCAACCTAATTCACGCACGAAAAAATTACATTTCGAAACATAAATAATTATGTAAAAAAAAGTCGTATTGTTTTCGATGTTACCTAATTGCCGCGTGATTTTCCCACACCCTCCTCACAACAGTGTCATGTTCATCGTCCCAGCAGAATCGATGTTGTATATAAAAAAATAATTTTTTAAAATGTTAATAATTTATTTACAATTATAACTTGAATTTATTAGAAATAAGCTGAAAATTATATATTAACACGAACCTCAAATCTACGAAACCATGCATTGATTTGAGGCATCCATTCAGGATGTTTGGATATCTGACTCCATTGAAACAATGGAATCTCCATCGACGCTTTAAACGCCGATGATATTACTCGGGCGGCCTCAATGTTTGTGAACCTGAAAAGAAATGAAATTAATTTGTGATTACTTCATAAATTATGTTTTAAATTTGTTTTTTTTTATATATAAAAAACTAAAACCTTAACAAACTTACATTGAAAGATAGTCCTTCCACTGTGCCTCGTACTGGCGGGTAAATTGATTCCGCTTCGAAGGCACGCCGCGTCTGCGATGTGAAACATCGCTGGAAGAGGCAGCATCGGTTGACGGCGCAGGTGGTGTAGGTGCCTCTTCTTGAGAGGCACCTAAGGAAACATCATCATCGCTGCTAGACGAACTTGATTCGACTGGACGACCAGCTCTGGTTTTCATTTTGCGCATCTAAACAATTTTATATTAATAATTGTATAATAAAATTCAAAAGTTAAAAAAAAATCGGCAACACCTCCCCTATACTGGATATTACCCAAATCCACAAACCTGCAAATATTAACAATAGCCACAACCAATCGAACCAATCTATACTAATTATTCCAACATATTCAACTATTAATCCTGCAAATGTTTTTACATAGGGCTTCATTTTCATAATTAGTCGGAATTTTCTTCTTCCTCCTCATCAATTGAATTGTCATCATCTTCATCGCAATCTTCAATATGGATATCATCTTCTTCATCGACATTTGCTTGTCCGCTAGAGCTGAGAACAACATTCAACTCCTCTCCGTCAATATCAACAAGACTATCATCGAGAACTCGAAAATTTGAATTTTCTTCCAATTCAATCGAAGGAGCAACTCGATATGGTTCACCCAACTCACGAACTTGAAAGACTTCATCTCGCACACTTGTGTCTTCGTTCTCATCCTGAACAACCTCGACACGACCCCGTGGTTTCGTTTTTAAAACGGACAACAAATCAACTCTTGAACGATCCTTTCTAAATGAAGGGGTGTATGTGTAATAAACTTGTTGACATTGCTTTGCGAAAACAAAGACATCGTTTATGTTGTGGAGTCTAGCTTTTGAGTTGATTTCGACCAGACCATGGTGCGGATCAACTCCGATTCCTCTGTCCGTCGTGTCATACCAATAGCATTTGAATAAAAACACTTTATTCTGCTCGCTATGATATTGCAGTTCGACGACCTCTTCTAATCTACCATAGTAGTCAACTTCTAACTGGCTACTTGTGGATCCCTTAACACAAACACCGCAGTTCTATGTCTTTCTTCCTTGCCCGTATTCTTCAGTATGGAAAACATATCCATTGACAAAATACCCGTTGTAGCACTTAACTTTTCTTTCAAGGCCGAGGCTTAGTGAAGACAATGACTTGGGCGCACTCCTTCCCATTTGATAAACCTTGTAAATATATGTAATTAAATGTACATCAATACACGGTAAATGAACGAGAATCTCGTAATGACATGCATACGTTAGAATGAGTTTGTGATAGTGCTTACATGTGTTCTGAACCATGTGGCAAATTGTTCATCTTGTAATTGAAAGATCTGGGATTCGGTCAGCTGCGAGTTATTGGAGAGCAAATATTGTCGATGTTGCCTGCAAGTGATAATGAGTGTATGATATTACAATATATAATTAACAGTATATTACTGACAAAGTTTAATTAGTATTACACATATATAGACTTACTGAATAAATGGTCTCAGCTCATCACAGTTAAATAGAACATAGTTGTGTGCTTGTTTGAATTCTATTTCCGACAAATATCTTCCTCTTACGGCATTTTTAGGTGTGGGTCGTCCAGTATTGGAGAATATTGACAAGTTCCCACTGGAAGGCACTTCACCGCCATCGTCATGCCGTGGAACGCGATTGATTCTTGTTCTCAGATGAGGTTCGAAATAGTACGAGATAAATGTTGATATCTCTTCAACAATATAGGCCTCAGATATCGAAGCCTCAACATGCGCCTTGTTCTTAACCTTTCTTTTTAGATTAAACAAGTACCTGCATTGAAGTACAATTCAAGTATTTTCAAATAAGAAAAACATAGAAAATACTTTAAGATATGAATCCCATTGCAACTGTAATATCTCACCGTTCGAATGGGTACATCCATCTATACTGGACCGGTCCTCCAGCTTTTGCCTCGAACGGTAGATGTATAGGGAGATGCTCTATTGAGTCAAAAAATAAAGGAGGGAATATCATCTCAAGTTTGCATAGTGTCTCGATGATATTTGTTTGAAGCATCTCAATGTGCTCAACATTCATCTTGCTGGAGCATATATCTCTGAAGAAATGACTGATCTCCGTTAGTGCATCCCATATTCCCTTTGGTAACAAATCACGAAAAGCTAATGGGATGAGTGTTTGCATAAACACGTGGCAGTCATGGCTCTTCATTCCATACAATCTGCAGTCCTCTATGTTAACAAGCCTTGATATGTTCGATGCATGTCCATCCGTGAAACGCAGACTCTTAAGCCATTTGTAGACTAGCAGTTGTGCGTTTTTCTCTAACACGAAGCTTGCCCTTGGTTTTGCAACCCGTGACTCGTCATAAACCAACTCCATATTTTTACGGTTATAGTATAAAGCTATATCCAATCTAGCCTTCATGTTGTCCTTTGTCTTCCCCTTCACATCCATGACGGTGTTGAAAATATTCTCAAACACGTTCTTTTCGATATGCATGACGTCAAGGTTATGGCGAAGAAGATTAGTCTTCCAATACGGAAGCTCCCAAAAGATACTTCGCTTTACCCAATTATGGGTCAAACCAAAACCAGGAAACTTTTGCTTACCTGATTGAAGGCCAAACACAATGTCACCGTACTCTGATACAACATGATGCAATTCTTCACCAGAAAGACGCGGGGATGCAACATCTTTTTCAACTCTACCAACAAAGAAATCTTTTCTATTCTTTTTCTGAACCTGTGATTAAGTGGCAAGAAGCGACGGTGACAGTAAAAAAAAGAAGCTTTACCTCCGTTTGCTAGCGTGAATGCCTTGTTGTTTTCCATGCAGTATGGACATGCGAGTTTCCCATGCGTGCTCCAACCAGAAAGCATTCCATAAGCTGGAAAATCACTGATAGTCCACATCAAAGCCGCCCTCATAAGGAAATTTTGTTTCCTCGATATATCATAAGTCAGAGATCCGGAGGACCACAACTACGCCAGCTCATCTATCAACGGTCGAAGACAAACATCTATATTCCGCCCCGGGCTGCTTGGACCGGGTATGACAGTAGATAGAAACATCTATATTCCGCCCCGATCACACCTAGACTGCAGAGGTTATTTCTGTCACCAAGGACTGCTAAGCACATGACATGGCACCAAATACACGATGTTGTTGATGTTGAGTTCATGTTTCTATCTACTGTCATACCCGGTCCAAGCAGCCCGGGGCGGAATATAGATGTTTGTCTTCGACCGTTGATAGATGAGCTGGCGCAGTTGTGGTCCTCCGGATCTCTGACTTATGATATATCGAGGAAACAAAATTTCCTTGTGAGGGCGGCTTTGATGTGGACTATCAGTGATTTTCCAGCTTATGGAATGCTTTCTGGTTGGAGCACGCATGGGAAACTCGCATGTCCATACTGCATGGAAAACAACAAGGCATTCACGCTAGCAAACGGAGGTAAAGCTTCTTTTTTTGACTATCACCGTCGCTTCTTGCCACTTAATCACAGGTTCAGAAAGAACAAAAAATATTTCTTTGTTGGCAGAGTTGAAAAAGATGTTGCATCCCCGCGTCTTTCTGGTGAAGAATTGCATCATGTTGTATCAGAGTACGGTGACATTGTGTTTGGCCTTCAATCAGGTAAGCAAAAGTTTCCTGGTTTTGGTTTGACCTATAATTGGGTAAAGCGAAGTATCTTTTGGGAGCTTCCGTATTGGAAGACTAATCTTCTCCGCCATAACCTTGACGTCATGCACATTGAAAAGAACGTGTTTGAGAATATTTTCAACACCGTCATGGATGTGAAGGGGAAGACAAAGGACAACATGAAGGCTAGATTGGATATAGCTTTATACTGTAACCGTAAAAATATGGAGTTGGTTTATGAGGAGTCACGGGTTGCAAAACCAAGGGCAAGGTTCGTGTTAGAGAAAAACGCACAACTTCTAGTCTACAAATGGCTTAAGAGTCTGCGTTTCCCGGATGGACATGCATCGAACATATCAAGGCTTGTTAACATAGAGGACTGCAGATTGTATGGAATGAAGAGTCATGACTGCCACGTGTTTATGCAAACACTCATCCCATTAGCTTTTCGTGATTTGTTGCCAAAGGGAATATGGGATGCACTAACAGAGATCAGTCATTTCTTCAGAGATTTTGTCAATATTCTCCAATACTGGACGACCCACACCTAAAAATGCTGTAAGAGGAAGATATTTGTCGGAAATAGAATTCAAACAAGCACACAACTATGTTCTATTTAACTGTGATGAGCTGAGACCATTTATTCAGTAAGTCTATATATGTGTAATACTAATTAAACTTTGTCAGTAATATACTGTTAATTATATATTGTAATATCATACACTCATTATCACTTGCAGGCAACATCGACAATATTTGCTCTCCAATAACTCGCAGCTGACCGAATCCCAGATCTTTCAATTACAAGATGAACAATTTGCCACATGGTTCAGAACACATGTAAGCACTATCACAAACTCATTCTAACATATGCATGTCATTACGAGATTCTCGTTCATTTACCGTTTATTGATGTACATTTAATTACATATATTTACAAGGTTTATCAAATGGGAAGGAGTGTGCCTAAGTCATTGTCTTCACTAAGCCTCGACCCTGAAAGAAAAGTTAAATGCTACAACGGGTACTTTGTCAATGGATATGTTTTCCATACTGAAGAATACGGGCAAGGAAGAAAGACATACAACTGCGGTGTTTGTGTTAAGGGATCCACAAGTAGCCAGTTAGAAGTTGACTACAATGGTAGATTAGAAGAGGTCGTCGAACTGCAATATCATAGCAAGCAGAATAAAGTGTTTTTATTCAAATGCTATTGGTATGACACGATGGACAGAGGAATCGGAGTTGATCCGCACCATGGTCTGGTCGAAATCAACTCAAAATCTAGACTCCGCAACATAAACGATGTCTTTGTTTTCGCAAAGCAATGTCAACAAGTTTATTACACATACACCCCTTCATTTAGAAAGGATCGATCAAGAGTTGATTGGTTGTCCGTTTTAAAAACGAAACCACGAGGTCGTGTCGAGGTTGTTCAGGATGAGAACGAAGACACAAGTGTGCGAGATGAAGTCTTTCAAGTTCGTGAGTTGGTTGAACCATATCGAGTTGCTCCTTCGATTGAATTGGAAGAAAATTCAAATTTTCGAGTTCTCGATGATAGTCTTGTTGATATTGACGGAGAGGAGTTGAATGTTGTTCTCAGCTCTAGCGGACAAGCAAATGTCGATGAAGAAGATGATATCCATATTGAAGATTGCGATGAAGATGATGACAATTCAATTGATGAGGAAGAAGAAGAAAATTCCGACTAATTATGAAAATGAAGCCCTATGTAAAAACATTTGTCTCATGTAATTTAGATTATGGATATGTATTTTGTAAAACAAAATATTTACTGTTTAAGCAATATGGTTATTGTTTTATGTGATGGACAATTTATCAGTTAAGTTATTGCAGGAACGTAAACAGGCAATACAAAGACAACTTTTCTTGCATAATGCAAACTTATCGACGTCCATACCGACGGATAACCATCCGTCGGTATATCACAGAGAGTTCGAAAATATTTACAACAAAATGCCACAATCACTAACGGATTAACCGACAGATTCACGTCCGTCGGTATCTCACAGAGAGTTCGAAAATATTTACAACAAAATGCCACAATCACCGACAGATTCACCGACAGATTCTAGTCCGTCGGTATCTCACAGAGAGTTTGAAAATATTTACAACAAAATGCCACAATCACCGACGGATTCACCGACAGATTTGTCGATGCCAATACCGACGGAATATTTCCGTAGGTAATTTGTCGGTCACACATATTACCGACGGACCACGCGATTTCCAAAGTGTGTGAATTAATGCGCCTCTGAACTTGTCATATTACCGACGGAATAACCAACGGACTACGAAAAATATGGAGGGCTTTTAAAAATTCAGTGCGAAATTCAAACATTACCGACGAATTTTTGACCTGTTAACGATAGAATTTTACCGACGGATATTAAGTCCGTCGGTGATTCCGTCGGTAAAACTGCCCTATAAGTTCCAGCCCCCGCCGCTTCGCCTCATTTTTTCTTCTTCTCCCCGCGCCGCTTCTCTTCTCTTCTCCTCCGTTTTGCACCTCAGATTTTTTATTTTTTTTCCCTCAATCCTTCAAGAATTTCACCTTCAATCTCTAGCAAGATTTAGTGTTGTGAATCTTTCTCATATTTAAAGGTATGTATTTTTTTCCAATTTATTTTTTTACTTTTAATTTATTTTTAGTTGTTTTTATTTTTGTTATTTTGTTGTTTTGGTGTTTTTTTTGTAATGTAGATAAAGTTTTGAATTTGTCACATTATTAAGGTATGTATATTTCGTTCTTTTTCTTGATGTAGGTTTTTTTTTTGAATTTTTTGAATATTTTTTATTGTTTTGTTGTCATAAAAACATATTAGTTAATTTGTTGAATATTTGTTGTTAAAGTTGATTTTAACTTAGAATTAGTAATTGAATATGTTAGAATAATTATTAATTTTTCTCTATTATTGCATGATTTGTGTTTAATTATTTTCATTGATTTTAATTGTTAGTCTATATATTTTTTTTAATTTATTGAATATAATTTATTGTTGTATTGCCATATATAATTATTGATTAATTTGTTGAATTATAATTGTTAATGTTGAATTTACCTTAGAATTAATAATTGGATATGTTGGAATAATTCGTATTTTTTTTATATATTATTGCATGATTTGTGTTTAATTGTTTCCATTGATTTTAATTGTTGGGCTATAATTCTTTTTTATTTTATTGAATATATTTTATTGTTGTATTGCCATAATTATTAATAATTTGTTGAATTAATATTGTTAATGTTGAATTTATCTTAGATTTAATAATTGAATATGTTGGAAGAATTATTAATTTTACTCTAACTTGATGATTTGTGTTTAATTGTTTCTATTTATTTTGAATTTATAGTTTTGTTGTATTGACATAATTATTGAATAATTTATGAATTGTAATTGTTAACGTTGAATTTATCTTAGGATTAATAGTTGAATATGTTGGAATAATTAGTATAGATTGGGTCAATTGGTTGTGGCTATTGTTAATATTTGCAGGTTTGTGGATTTGGGTAGTATCCAGTATAGGGGAGGTGCTGCCGATTTTTTTTAACTTTTGAATTTTATTATACAATTATTTATATAAAATTGTTTAGATGCGCAAAATGAAAACCAGAGCTGGTCGTTCACGTCAAGTCGAATCAAGTTCGTCTAGCAGCTATGCTGATGTTTCCTTAGGTGCCTCTCAAGAAGAGGCACCTACACCACTTGCGCCGTCAACCGATGCTGCCTCTTCCAGCGATGTTTCACATCGCAGAAGCGGCGTGCCTTCGCAGCGGAATCAATTTACCCTCAAGTACGAGGCACAGTGGAAGGACGATCTTTCAATGTAAGTTTGTTAAGGTTTTAGTTTTTTTTATATATAAAAAAAAAATTAAAACATAATTTATGAAGTAATCAATATTTCATTAATTTCATTTCTTTTCAGGTTCACAAACATTGAGGCCGCCCGAGTAATATCATCGGCGTTTAAAGCGTCGATGGAGATTCCATTGTTTCAATGGAGTCAGATATCCAGGCATCCTGAATGGATGCCTCAAATCAATGCATGGTCAGATATCCAGCTGAATCGATGTTGTGTATAAAAAAATAATTTTTTAAAATGTTAATAATTTATTTACAATTATAACTAGAATTTATTTACAATATCATCTTTCAATGTACGATTCAGCTGGGACGATGAACATGACACTATTGTGAGGAGGGTGTGGGAAAATCACGCGGCAATTAGGTAACATCGAAAACAATACGATTTTTTTTTTACATCATTATTTATGTTTTGAAATGTAATTTTTTCGTGTGTTAATTAGGTTGCGTGATTTTTGGTATGAAACCCAGAAAAGGCAAAAAAAACAGCGAGGGATAAGGGGTTCCAAGGCTGGAACGATGTTGCGGTTTGGAGGGATTTCAAACCGATATACATCCCGAAAGATATATGGCCGCATTATCTTCAGCACGTGACGTCTGAGCGGTTCACTCGACGCTCACAGTCTGGTGCTGGCAACCAGAATCGGCCAATTCATGGCTCGATGACAACGCACACCGGCGGCTCCGTTCCGTTTGCTGCACATGCGAAACGGATGGTAAGATTAATTTAAATGAAATATATCGTTCAATTAATTTGTTGTTAATAATTTTTTTTCATTATAGGCTACGTCTCTTGGACGTGAGCCGAGCCCTATGGAGCTGTTTGTGGAGACGCACGTGCGGAGTCATGACCGCCAAAAGGGGACGCAACTGTTCGTTGACAACCGTACTCAACAGTTTGTGGTATGTTTGTTCAACCATTTTATTTTGTAAGTTATTATTATGTTTATTGAATTGAATATGATGATTTTTTTTTTCAGGAGACCTATAATAATCAGTTGAGGGAGAGATACGGCGACGATCCTTCGACCCATCTGGAATTCGATCCGGATTTGTGGATGGAGGCTGGATCGTCAGGTGGACCCGATAAAAATCGGGTTTACGGGCTCTCCAACACTACCGCCGCCAACTTGCGGTTGACCGGTACTGCTTCAACCGTTGGGAGCTCCCAATCTGTATCGAGCTCCCAATCTAAGGAGTTCGTGGCCTTGCAGCAAAGGTGCGACCACCTATCAGAGGCGTACACACAACTCAACGAACAACACAGAGCAGAGTCTGAACAACAAAGAGCGGCCTATGAAGAGCTTCGTCAAATGGTCATGAACATGACACAAGGTGGAACATGTGCGCCTAATCCTTTTTGGCCGCCTAACCCCCAGCCTCCTCCTCCTCCTCCTCCTCCACTTTTATATTAATTTTTAATAAACATTATTTACATTTAAAATTTCGTTTAATGTTTTTTTGAAACACATTCATTTTGTAATGAATATTATTTAACTTTGAGTTTTTGTTGCTTAATATAAATTTTATTTGCATAATTGGTTTGTATTACCATTAATTTATATTATTTTTTCTAAATAATTAAAAAAAATTAAAAAAAAAATTACACAGGAATTTACTGACGGAATAACTCCGTCGGCTTGGACAGTGTCTGCCACCATCAGCGACCAATATTCAGACGGACAGATTCGGTTGATATTCCATCCCATCACCGACATATTCACCGACGGAAATAATCTGTCGGTATAAATTTACCGACGAATTTACAGACGGAAATATTCGGTCGGTATGAAATATCACCGACACTTTTACCGACGGATTTAGTCCGTCGGTATTTACATAACACCGACGGAATATTTGCCGTCGGTATATTCCAAGCGGGAAACTTTTTTTTTTGGCGCGCACGGTCCGTCGGTAAAACCGTCAGTAAATGTTTTTTTTGTATTTCCGACTGATATAGCGACAGAATGTGGAATCACCGATAAAAGGTATTCCGACGGGCTTATTCCGTCGGTAATATAGTCGATAAATAATTTACCGACGAACGTTCTATCACACACCGACAGAATATTTCCGTCGGTAAGACTGTGAAATCTTGTAGTGTTCCCGATCTAGTGGGTTTGTCACTTGGCGCGTGGAGGAGATGCGTCGCCACTGTTCCTGTTGTTGCTGAAGGCCTTCCTTGCAATTTCTAGAGTTTTAGGGGTTATTTTGTTATTTTGAATTGTTTAATCTAATTTTTGTTTAGTTTTTTTTAAAAAAATTTTTATAATTTGTGGTGTCGATGTAACAAAGAAAAAAAAAAGAAAAAAAAAGAAAAATATAGTGAAAGTGAATGTGTTGTTTATACTTCTTTAACAGGTCAAAGCTATGAAGCAGCTTACCTCATGTGGGGTGTGTTAGGGGTGCTAATACCTTCCCTAACTACAACCAATCCCTTACCCGTGAATCTCTGACAAAACTAGTACATTCAGGTTTCCTAGTAGCCCTCAATTAAATACTAGGTGACGACTCCAACAAATCAATCAAACGAAACGAAAAATCACTAAACAGATGCCACGCGGCATGACATGAGATAGTTTTGACCAAAACTAATCTAATTTGAAACCCATGTTGTTAGATTTTATTCTTGGGGCTCTTCATCTTTTTTGTGATTTTGATTCGTTCATGAAATTTTAAGTTTTTATATGTTTTTGGGTTTTGGTTTGTTTTTGGTTAGAAATGCTTTTTTCTTCTTTTGTTTTTATTTTAAATTCTTTGGAAAAGAAGTTGAAAATGATGCTAATACATCAATATATTTTTTGTTGTTTTTTTTTTTTGCAAGTTTTGTATTTTTTTCAAACATTTTTTAAAAATTGGTAGCAATAAACTAGATGAACAATCAATCTCTTAGATCATGGAGATTTCATGAACTCTTCATTCTTGCTTCTCGGTGCTCTACTCAGCTAGGTTCTATATCTAATTTTCATGTTTTAAGAGAGGTAAACCATATAGCTGACAACCTTGTTAAACAAAGAGTGAATAACATATATGAGTTTCAGGCTTGAATTTGAAATTGGTATGGATACTCTCCATATTTTGCTTCTTCTAAGTTATTGTTTATGGCTATGGTGCAATATGTTTTTACAGTCTTGTGATTTCTGTCGCACGTCCGAAAAATCCGCGCGGCGTCGTGGCGATCGTCCACCACCCCCCCATCATCAAGGTGTGGTATGTCTATCTATGGTGGAAAATATGGTGAGACAAGGAATTCTTTGTCTCTTAGCGATGAAAAATGGAGTGGGAGTCGCCACCTAGTATTCTGAGGTGGTGATCTCGGTCGGTTGAGCTGGCGGTGATGCTGGCAGCTGTTCTCGGTGGCATTGCGGTGGCGGTGACGGTGAAACCCAGTAACAACAGCGGCGTTTCCGCTGTGTGGAGATGCCAATTGGTGGCTTCCTCCTCCTGCCAGTTTACCCCTTTTGTTCCTTTTCTTACTTCTCCCCTTCTGTCTCTCGCAGTTTCCCAGTTGATATCCCCGATTTTTGTGTTTCTCGGTTTCGGTTGTTTCTCTCTCTATCCCCAATCGGTTTCTCTCTCTCGGTTTCCCCTTGTTTTTCTGTCGTCCTCCTCTTTTCTCTCCCTTTTTTCCTCTTTTCGGGTGGCATTTATAGGGGCAGGGGGAGCGGGGTCGACCCTGCCCCGTCCCATCACCGCCCGTGCATGGTGTGCATGTTGCCTCCTTTGCCACGGCGCCGGCCATGGTGGCCAATGGAGGCATTGCTTGCGGAGCACGGCTGCTCGGGCACCTCATCATGAGATGGGTGGCGTCTGACTTCGGCTCTAAAACACGTGGGAGGAAGAGACAAGGGGAAGAAAACAAAACGTCTCTTCCCCTGTTGCCAGCCTGGAGGAAGAAGAAGAAGAAACAATGTCGTATCAAAACGGCAGCGTTTCGTCTCTTTTTTTTTTTAAACGCGTGAAACGACGTCGTTTTGCTTAAAACACGCAGTTTCATTTAAATGAAACTGGCGCCAAAGCGCCAGATTTCAAGGCAATCCTTCAATTTACACGCGTTTTGCATTCTGGTCCTTGGTCTCGGATTTCTTCAATCAAGTCCCTAATTGGCCTTTAAACTTCAATTTTTATGCAATTAAGCCCCTAATTTGACCAAATCAACTCTCAAAAATTATAATTTGACTCCCGAACTTTAATTTCTTCCAATTAAAACCCAAATTGACTTAAAAACATATATTTTTTGCAATCACCCCTCCATAAAATTCAATTAAACCTTCAATAAAATTTAATTGAGTCTATCAAAATTTGATTTTGTATTTTTCTTCCTTGAATAAAATTTTCTTAATCAATAGGGTTCTCACTGGTCAATGATATACTGTCAAATTTCAATATTTGTATTTTTGGACCTCATAAACCAAATTTTGACCATTTTTATGGTCGCCCTGGCATCCTTCTTTCACTGATATATTTATTATTTTTATTATTTTTTGTATTTTATTATTATTATTTTTTTTTGTATTTTTTCTTTTCATGTGCGGGGACCCAAAAATGGGTTACGACAGATGCCCCCTCTTTACAATACTTACGGAGAAAATACTTTGCAAAGTAAGTTTTGTAAAGATAAACAAAAGTGAACTTCTAATACTGATCTTCTCACAACTTGGTCGATCTGAAACTCTGCCTTTAAAGCAATCCTCTTCAACCATAACCAAAGTCTACTTGGTTGAGCTAAATTGAGATCCCTTCGCCGATCCCCTTTAACCAGAACCGAAATCTCTTCGTGGCTGGGCTAAACTGAGATCCCTTTATCGATCCCCTTTAACCAGAGCCAAAATCTGTGTGGTTGGGCTAAACTAAGATCCCTTCGTTGATCCTCTTTAACAAGAACCAAAATCTCTTCGTGGTTGGGCTAAACTGAGATCCCTTCGCTGATCCCCTTTAACCACAGCCAAAATCTGTGTGGTTGGGCTAAACTAAGATCCCTTCGCCGATCCTCTTTAACCAGAACCAAAATCTCTTCGTGGCTGGGCTAAATTGAGATCCCTTTATCGATCCCCTTTAACAAGAGCCAAAATCTGTGTGGTTGGGCTAAACTAAGATCCCTTCGCTGATCCTCTTTAACCAGAACCAAAATCTGTTCGTGGCTGGGCTAAACTGAGATCCCTTCGCTGATCCACTTTAACTAGAGCCAAAATCTGTGTGGTTGGGCTAAACTAAGATCCCTTTGCCGATCCTCTTTAACCAGAACCAAAATCTCTTTGTGGCTTGGCTAAACTGAGATCCCTTCACTGATCCCCTTTAACCAGAACCAAAATCTGTTCGTGGCTGGGCTAAACTGAGATCCCTTCATCGATCCCCTTTAACTAGAGCCAAAATCTGTGTGGTTGGGCTAAACTAAGATCCCTTCGCCGATCCTCTTTAACCAGAACCAAAATCTCTTTGTGGCTGGGCTAAACTGAGATCCCTTCGCCGATCCCCTTTAACCAGAGCCAAAATCTGTGTGGTTGGGCTAAACTAAGATCCCTTCGCCGATCCTCTTTAACCAGAACCAAAATCTCTTCGTGGCTGGGCTAAACTGAGATCCCTTCGTCGATCCCCTTTAACCATAGCCAAAATCTGTGTGGTTGACCCGAGATTCCTTCTGGCAATCTCCTTTAACCAAAAAATATGTTTCTTCTTCAAGATGATAGGTTTCATTTGTAGACTCTTTGTCGGTGTTCTTATTTCTTTGAGATTTTCCAAATGTTAGGGTTTGTCTCATCTTCCTCCCGTTCCACGGTTAAAACCATGATTCTTCATTGTTCATAAACTCAAAGATTCCTTCTTCATCCCCAATCTTGCTGGACTACAATGAGGATTTTTTTTTTTTTTTGTAACAAGTCAACAAAAATGTTTGATGCAATGCTTTGAGGTTGGATGTCATGCATGCATCCTTACCTGTTTTGGAAACATAGGTCCCATCACTTCCTTCAATTTCTAACACTCTCTCTTGATACGACCTTGTTCACGTGCTCGAAATGGCATGCTGGATCCCTTTCCCATTGAGTCTCTTCTTTGCATCTCATCCTAGGGAAGAAGATCCCCAACGTTATCATTAGGTGACCCTTTTTCCAAAAATGCATGATCTGTCATTGCTTCTTATCATGCTCTTATCAGTGCCTTAATTTATCTTTCTCGAATTAAAGGCTTTTTAGTTTTCGTTCTAGCACGCAACAAAATCTTTTCCAAATAAAAAAATCTTTCAAAAGACTTGAATTTGTTCATGACAACTAGAACTTTCAATATACACATCGAAAACTCTTTTAAGCAAATCCCATTGAGGTTTCTGGAATGTGGTTTGTCTTTAAGCGAGGGTTTTTATCCAAGGTGACCTTCTGTTTAATCTTTAAGTATCTGCATCTATATGAAGAGGCTATGTGGAGAAGGGAAATGTTTCATATCTAGTTTTTTTTTTTTTGCATGGACAAAAGCGGATTATCCCTCATTTGTTAAGTCCTGTGAGTTATAAGACCATCGTTTATTAACCCAAGTTATGTGCGCTTGATCAGAAAGGACTTCTGAAGGCTTGAAATGTAGGCTACATCTATGGGCTATGAAAGAAAAGGATGATTTAAGGCTCAACAGTGTTTGAGGGTTTAAAGACTTAGGACCATTCTTCTTCTATCTCTCTCTCTCTCTCTCTTTTCTTTTTCTTATGAAACTGCCTTGTAGGTTGCATTTGGAGAAGCTTGCTTAAGGATCCTCGTTTACTCTTAAAGCTTTAGTGAACCATCATCTTTTTTTTTTATCCCTCTTCTTTTCATGGGATTGCCCCCAATTATGGGGTTCTAACTTTCAAAGATCCAAGTCCTCTTCTCTCCCCCCCCCCTTTTTTTTGTTTTTCTTGTTTTTCTTGTAATTTTCTCTAATTCCTTCTCCCTTTTTCTTCTTATCCTCTTCTCAATTGTCGAGGCTTCCATTTTTTTACCCCTTTCTTTTTCCTACCATTATCTTCATCTTTTTTGACAAAAGATCTCTCATTGCTCCCCGGTGCGGGGTGTGGTCCTAGTCGGGTTTCCATAAAGAAGAAACTCAATCCGGCTCAAATAGGGACTACAAAGGATAAAATCTTTAGAAAGTGAAGGGATGACAAAGATGGCCTTTCCTCATTTCAAAACGCACATTATTAGGATTGATAAACCTTGTTCTTATCTTGGAAGGAACATGCGAGTGATTACGAAGATAATTACCTAACCATTTATCCATACAATTCACAATGCTATCAGAGACAAGGTTTCATCATATGGTTAGCTTTGGGGTTTGCTTGGTTTGGTCACCTCTTTACTAGGAAGAGCTTAAATTTCATTTTTGAGCATTTTATGATATATTCCTTGTAATCATGCACAAAACCAGTTCTTTCAATATATATTTTTTAAAAAATAAACAAATTACGTGCTGCGAGATTCATGCAATGAAAGAGGGGTTTTTTACACAAAGAAATCATGGCCAAACTTCGCTTTATTAATTTTGGGAGAAAGATGAACACATTAGACATAATATCTCTTTACAGAATCAGAATTCATAGGTCTGGCTAGATCTTCTCCATCCATTCTAGCCAACTTCAAAGCTCCTCCTGAGAAAGCCTTCTTCACAACATAAGGACCTTCATAATTTGGGGCCCACTTACTTTGATCTTCTCCTGGTAGAGACAATAGTTTCTTCAGCACTAGATCTCCTTCTTGGAACATGCGAGGTCTAACCTTCTTGTCATATGCCTTGGCCATCCTCTTCTGGTAGAGTTGATGATGACAGATTGCAACCAACCTCTTTTCGCTGATCAAGTTTAACTGTTCATATCTTACTTTGGCCCATTCAGCCTCTTCTAATCCTGAATCCATCAACACCCTCAACGAAGGTATTTCTACTTCCAAAGGCATCACCGCCTCCATTCCATATACCAGAGCATACGGAGTAGTTCCTGTCGAGGTCCTTGCTGCAGTGTGATATGCATCGAGAGCGAACGGCAAAATCTCATGCCAATCCTTGTAAGTGACTACCATTTTCTGAATAATTTTCTTGATGTTCTTGTTGGTTGCTTCTACGGCACCGTTCATCTTGGGCCTATATGGTGAGGAATTTGAATGCTTAATTTTCCATTTGGTACAAAGCTTCGCGATCATTTTGCTGTTGAAATTCTATGCATTATCGATCACTATCTTTTCTAGCGGACCATAGCGACAAATCAAGTCTTTTTCTATAAACCTCTTCACTACTTTCTATGTTACATGAGCATACGAACTGGCTTCTACCCATTTCATGAAGTAGTCAATAGCTACGAGGATGAATTTATGCCCATTGCTGGCTTTTGGGTTAACCGGACCAATCACATCAACCCCCCACATCACAAATGGCCAGGGAGATGCTAGGTTAATCAGAGGAGTTGGAGGCGCATTGACCTTATCACTATGCACCTAACACTTGTGACATTTCCTGACATAGTCGATGCAATCTTTTTCTAGTGTCATCCAGAAGTAACCGGCCCTTTGTATCTTCCTTGCTACCATATGCCCATTAGCATGAGTTGAGCAAATCCCTTCATGCACCTCCCGTAAAGCATTTTTAGCATTTGTCTCATTCAAACACCTTAGCAAGGTTCCATCAAATGATCTTTTAAACAGAATCTCTCCGTTCAGGTACAAATCCATGGCCAACCTTCTTAGGGTTTTCTTATCCATCTTCGAAGCTCCCACTGGATATTCCTGATTTTGCACCAAATTCTTGATATTGTAGTACCAAGGCTTTCCCTGTACCTCTCCTTCAACCGAGCAGCAATGAGCTGCGTTATTTCTGATGTCTATGTGTACCGGATGTACCTTATGCCCGAGATAAATTGTAGCCATAGCAGCCAACGTGGCCAAAGCATCTGCAAAATGGTTCCCTTCTCTTCCTAGATGGGTGAATCTTATCTCTTCAAATTCTTCTGACAGTGTTGATAAATATTCTTGGTACGACCTCAATTTTTCTTCCTTTGTTTGCCACTCTCCTTTCACCTGACAGATAATCAACATCGAGTCCCCATATACATCTATCTTTCTGATCTTCAACTCCAACGCAGCTTCTAAACCCAAGATACAAGCCTCATATTCTACGGTATTGTTGGTGCATTCAAAATACAATTTAACTGAAACCGAATACTATTTTTGGTCAGGAGAGATGATCACCGCACCGGCCCCATTGCCATAAACATTCACTGCTCTATCAAAAAACATGGTCCACCAATCCGTCTTCTCTTCTTCTCCCGTTATTGATAATACATTTTCATCAGGGAAATCAAAATCTAATGGCTCATAATCTTCCACGGCATTATCAGCTAGGTGGTCTGCAATCGCGCTCCCCTTCACGACTTTCCTTGTCGTATACATTATGTCATATTCTGACAACAGAACTTGCCACCTTGCAATTTGGCTTGAGAGATAGGGCTTGTCACAGATGTACCTTAGTGGATCCACTTTTGAAATCAACAAAGTGGTGTGATACAACATGTAATGTCGTAATCTTTTTGTCGTCCATACCAATGCACAACAGAGTTTCTCTATCACCGTGTATCTAGACTCACATTCGGTGAACTTCTTACTTAGGTAATAAATGGCCCTCTCTTTTCTTCCGGTTTCATCATGCTGACCCAATACACACCCCATAGCTGCTTCAGTCACTGTCAAATACAATATTAAAGGCCTTCCTGATACAGGAGGAACAAGCAAAGGTGGACTTTGTAAATATTGCTTGATTTTATTGAATGCCTCCTCACACTCCTCATTCCAAATCCTAGGATTCTTTTTTCTCAATAGCCGGAAGACAGGTTCACACGTTGTTGTTAGCTGAGCTATAAATCGGGCAATATAGTTTAATCTTCCCAAGAATCCCCTTACCTCCTTCTCCGTCTTTGGGGATGGCATGGATTGGATGACCTTCACCTTATCAGGATCCACCTCTATACCTTTATCACTTACCACAAATCCGAGCAACTTTCCAGACTTGACTCCAAACGAACACTTGGTAGGGTTGAGCTTCAGTTCATATTTCCTCAAACGCTCAAATAACTTTCTTAGAACTTTTACATGGTCTTCTCCCCTCTTGGACTTGGCAATCATATCATCTACATATACCTCAATTTCCTTGTGCATCATATCATGGAATAGAGTCACCATGGCTCTCTGATAAGTGGCTCCTGCGTTCTTTAGACCAAATGGCATAACCTTGTAGCAATAGGTCCCCCATGGTGTAACAAAAGTTGTTTTTGCCTTATCTTCTAGAGCCATCTTTATCTGGTTGTATCCCGAGAAACCATCCATAAAGGAATACGTGGAACTACGTGCAACATTGTCCACCAGAACATCTATATGTGACAGTGGAAAATCATCCTTGGGGCTAGCTTTATTCAATTTCGGAAGTCCACACAAACTCTAATCTTTTCCTCTTTCTTTGGTACGACAACAATGTTGGATACCCATTGTGGATATTTGACTACTTCTAGAAAGCCTGCATTCCATTGTTTTTCGAGTTTTGTCTTAACTTTGATCCAAACATCCGGGTGAGCTCTCCTCAACTTCTGCTTGACTGGCTTACAACCTTCCTCCAACGGTATCTTATGCAAGATGATATTTCTATCCAAACCAGGCATATCCTCATAAGACCAAGCGAAAACATCTGCATATTCTTGTAATAGGGCTATTATCTTTACTCTTTCCTCATGATTGATTAAGGTCCCTATTTTCAATTCTCTTTTAATCTGATCATTACCCACGTTTATGGTTTCTAGTTCTTCTATAGCTGGTTCCTAGGTTTGTTCATGTTGCTCTACTAACTTTGTAAATTCCTTGACATTGCTTTCATCCCATTCTTCTTCTTCCATGGTGATAACATGTTCGTTAAAGTTTGGCCATTCATTCTCGATGCTAAGTGTATGTGATGTTGTGGAAGATCCGCTTTCAGGGCTCCTGAAAGCGGAAAGTGTTTGGTGTAAATGCACAAATAAAGGGACAAATTTGGAAAACGCATGATCTCATTATTTCAAAGAAAAGGTGGGCTCAATGACAACGACAAAATCTAATTGACATCATGAGCCTTGATTGTCAACTAGGGAGAATAAAGCAATGAAAAAAGCATGTTAAAGCAGACAAAGTTGGTTTACATTTTAAACACTACTGGGGCTTCTTCAGTCACCCAGTTTTGAAACTTCTCGCCATCGGCTAGCTTTCGTACAAAGGTCTTAGCAGAGACTTCTTCCATGGTGTGGATAATCAGTTGTGGCAGGGCTTTATCTTTCCTTCTCGCTACCGTCTTCATGTCGCCTCCTTCCATGCTATCCTCCTCCAAGGTGTTTATGCTTATTTTTTACAGTTCTTGACCAAGGCTTTCTGCTCCTTTATCGGGTTGCATTACATATGCAGCCTTTGGGAATGTCACTCTAAGGGGAGGGATTTCCAGCTTTTCTTCTTCAGGCTCTCTCCCTTCAATCCTAGCCATTCTTATTTCCCTTCTCCGCCTAGCAGCCCATCGATGGTCCTCTTTTTTAGGTTTATACCCCAACCCAAATCTTTGATCAGCACATTTCATCTTTATCGGGTTAGCCCTTTTTGGTACCTCAGTGATAGGATTATACTGAAAGGGGATCCCACGTTCCAAAAAGCATTGAGCCGCCATCCTTGCTGCTTCTGAGATCCTTGGCCTTTTTAGTAATGTGTTTTCAGGCACCCAGTCAGTGTTTACAATCTCAAAAGCATAGATATTGTTATCCTTGCAATCCTCCGCCTCAATGAAAGGTATGGCCACATTCTTTATCAGGGATACTGTCTCCTCGACTTTGACAGTCACCAACATCCCGTTCATAATATACTTCAAGCATTGATGTAATGATGAAGTTACCGCCCCAGCCGCATGGATCCAAGGTCTCCCTAATAACATACTATAGGAAGATGTCTTGGGGTACATATGCCTCATTCAAAACCTTTTGCAAAGCGTTTCGATGCGGCTCAGAGCTGAGTATCAAGGACATAAGGGAGATCCTAGCTGGAGTCTTCTTTAGTTGATCCACTATGCAATATTCACTATGCTTTATCAACTTCAAAAATTCATTTGACTCGTCTTCAGTTACTGGCTTATTAACTTCTGTTGCTTTGTCAAGATCTACTACTTCTTTGCCTTTTGCCTTCCTCAACTCTTCAGGAGTGAAGCACCGGCCACTCTGAGTTAACCCACTGAATTCAGTTTGGAACAAAGGAAGAGGGGCTTGAATGTTGGCAGCAAAACCATAATTATAAGGCATGGCATTGTGATTTCCTTTGGTGTGGGAAGGTTTAGCCAAGATTAACTTTGGTGGCCCATTAGCTGTTGGTTGGACCCTACATACTCCTGACATCTTATCTTGACCTTCCATCATACTCACCTCACGACTGCCTTCCATGGGTTCGATCCTGAACTCTCCCAATGTCATCATTTTTGCAACCTTCTCACAAAACTTGATGCAATCCTCAATATGATGTCCCTCTTTCCCATGGAACTCACAATAGTCACCTCCCTCCAAATGGCCTTCGACATTTATCTTAAAAAATCCTGATTTTACCAACATGCCATACAACTTCTTCATGGATTCCTTTAACGCCTTGCTTTGATTCCCAACTTCTATCATGCCTACTCCACTATTACTTGCGGCATGATTAGGCAATGGATTAGCAGGTTTCAATTCCATGCCCTGGATTGCCGGCATGGTATTCGCAAGTTAGTTCGGGCTTGTACCATATGGGAAAAGGTGGTTGGATTGGTGGTAGAAGGATCGGAGCTATCTGTCCAATGCTCAACAATTTAGCATACAAGTCTTTTAAAGGCATGGGTAGTGGAGGTAGCTGCTCTGAAGTGTATCTTGTGGATGGCCTTTGGTGGTTGTTTTGGTTGTTTGGTTGATGATTGGGGTTAAAAGGTTTGGTAAAGTTTATGTTGGCAAATTGATGGGTAGGCATTTGTGGGTTTTGGTGATTTACTTTTTTGCCTTTGTACCTGCCTTCCAAGTTGTTAACGTCACCTTCCCTTTTCCTTCCAATAAAGCCTTTATTCTCTAAAGGCTCCACTATGCGCCCAGCTTTAATTCCTTGCTCTATTCTTTCTGCCACACGTACAACATCATAGAAATGTTGAGATGAGCTACCCATTAAATGCTCATAGTAGGGTGCCTTGAATGTATTGGCAAACAAAGTCACCATCTCCGTTTCTATCAAAGGGGGTTGCACATGCGTGGCCTCGTCCCTCCATCTTTACGCTTAAGCCCTTACTGGCTCTTGGCTTCTCTTTTCCATTGACATAAGGCTTGTTCGATCTGGAGCAATTTCCAAGTTGAACTTGTATTGCTTAAGGAAAGCCTCCACCAAATCCTTCCATTTCTTAATCTTGGCATTATCCAGCCTTATGTACCAGCTTAGTGCAGACCTCGCTAAACTGTCTTGGAAAAAGTAGATCAGCAACTTATCGTCATGAATCACCTCAGCCATCTTATTGCAATAAGATCGAAGGTGAGTGTTTGGGCATTCCAACCCAGTGTACTTTATAAACTCCGGTATCCTAAAATCTTTTGGTACCGTGATGTTTGGTACCAAGCATACTTCAGAAGCTTGCATGGGGTCAAACCAATCATTTCCCTCGACTGCTTTTAACCTTTCTTCCAAAGCTGATATCTTGTCATCGTTCATAAAACCAGTGGACCTATTATCGGAAGGCCCATCCGCTGTTAAATCTACAGTGATGTGAGCTTGAGGGGGCTGAATGGGAATGGCAGGTGCAAAGTGCTGCTCCGTCACTGAATCTACCCCAAGTTCTGAGATACCCCCGGGACATGAGCTAGCGGGGCTCCTATAGGTGGTTGGGTAGACGTTCCCTCCCCGTTCTTGGCCTTAAAAGTTGCTCAAGTAGACTGGTCATTCGAGAAACTTCATTCGTCACGGATTCTAATTCACTCTGGTAGCGGGATTCTAGGACGGCCCTCTCTTCGTTCTGCATTCTTGATCTTAGCCTAGTGTAGTGGACTTTGGAAGGGGGACCTATGTTTCACGATCTAAGATGCATGAAAAAATGTAAATGAATGTATGATAAAGAACGATGCATGATGCATATGTAATGTGAGCTTGCTTTTTACAAAAATTGATTGATGGCCAACATTTCTTCTTATGTAATGGGTATGGATTCTTTTTTTCACCTTCCTTATCAGGAGTAGTCTTACTCATGTTGCTACTTTGGTAGGCTTATCCCTACTCCATAAGAGATTTTCTTTCACAAAAGATGGGTCAAGGCCCCTTTTCATTAAAAATATTGGCTAATACAATTTCTTGAAAAGAGGATACAAAAAAAGGAAACAAAATACATCAATCTTCCTCTTCATCCATATCTCTAGCCACTGGTAGGAAAGCAAGGCCTCGATTCTCAATTTTTTCTTAGAAGGCATCTGTCTCAACCAAGTTTTGTCGATAACGAAAGATGTCCCTCCCCACCCTTCGAGCATTGGCTCTAATGATCCGTGCATGAATGGCAGCTTCATCCATTTGCTCAGCTACTTTGGCCATCTTCTCCATAAGCAACATGTTGTTCCGATTCAATGCATTGTTGTTGGTGTCGATCTGTTCCTTATGTTTTTCTGAAGCTTCCAACTTTTTGGTCAACTGCTTTACCTTTTCTCGTTCTTTGTCAAACTTCACCTTCAACATCCTAATTTCATTTTTGTTAGCTACCAAATCTGCCTTAACAAGCTCCTCTTCCTTCCCCTTTCTTTAGAACTCTTGCAATTCAGCTAGCCGACTTTCCATCATCACATATTTCTTGTTTAACTCATCATACTTCTCAATTCGGTCTAACAACTCTGCTTGAACATGCAAGAATTTGTCCTGATTGAAATCAACATTCTCTTGATAGTCATTGAAGTCGGCTTTCAATGCTTCCAATTCAGAGCTGCTTTGCATCCAATCCAAAATCAGTCTTCCTCTTTATTTCTCAGACTCTTCTATTATAGCCTTTCCTTTGCTCAGTTGCAGCTCCAACATCACTATTTTCGCATCTCTAGATTCGAGCTGTTCATTTAGAAACACTCTGCTTTTATCTCCTTCCATCATCATCCTTTCTAATGCTGCTTTATCTCCCTTACTCTTTCCCAATTCTATTTGGAGCCTTTCTAATTGCTTCATAAGGTCTTCCTCATTACTGATCTTTTTTCTTTTCAATGACCCTTCTATAATTCGTGAAGGCATGTCTTCAGAACATGGCTTTTTAGGAGCGACGGTCGGGGTCAAATTCCTACACTTTTCATATCCTTCACTTGAGCTAGGGTCTCTCAACCTTTCAGACTCCTTTTGAATTAGAATCAAATGGCCCCAATCTTGTTTGATGGTTTCAAGAACTTCTCGTGCGGATTGATCCTTGAAAAACCCGGAAAATTCAGCAAGTCCCACAGTTCTTGGGATGTGTTGTATGCAGCCTAATTGTCTTATCACTAGAGCCGGAGCATAGCTGACATAACCTGTGATCCCAATTAAAGGTACCCAGCATTTTTGTCCACAACTTATTATGACATCAACCGATTTAACCCAAGGGGCCTTCCAACTAAAGTTGCTACTAGGTAACTCTTGCAGTTTTTCCATCCAACCTTGATCACCCAGGCTTCCCCGTTCTTCTTCCTCCACTATTTTCAAGGGTTTTTGGTTAAACCACCAAAAATTATTAAAGATCGGCTTCTTGGTTTCAACATGGCTTACCATCCATATGTATAATAACGGAGTGCAACATCTCACTACGCCTTTCCCCATTTTCATCTTTTTTTTGTTGGAAAGCTGAAACAATTTCCTAGAAGCTTCATGGAAATTCTATTCAAATTATGATGTCAGCAATAACATTTTGTTCAGACAAGAAGATAAGGATTGTCACCAAGTCAAGATGTGGCCACCCACTCATCAATTAGTCAACAAATCAATAGTTCCAAATTTTGGCCTATAAAAGGAGGCATTTACCATGCATTTAGGCATCTTGGTTTCCAGATCAAGATCATGCTCTTGCTTTCTCTCTTTATATTGCTCATGTTTTGCTTTCATTAATATCAAGTTTATGCACTTCATTTCCTTTCCTTTATTTAGTTAACTTCTTTCTCATTTATGTTCTTGTCTTGTTCATTTATGTTTCTTCCTTTCATTATGTCTAGCTAAGTTAATTATGTCAAGGTGAAAAGGGTACACTAATGGTGTAAGAATAAGTATAATATAAACTTAACATGGACCTTAATGTTGGATACTAACATGTTTTATAATATTTGGGAGAAGACATCAAGCTTTTGGTCGTGTCAAGTTTTTGGCGCCGTTGCGGGGGAGGTAAATTCTTGTATAAATTATAATATTTATTTTATCTTCTCTTTTTATTTTTCATTTTATCTAACTTTTGTTTCTTTTTCTTCTATTTTATTTTCTTCCTTTTATTCTCTTCTTACACGTGCATGAGAGTTTGGTCACGTACATTAAGTGGTAGACTTTGTAGGGTATCCTCATCATTTTCAGAAAATATGGCCAAAGAAGATAATCAATTACTTCATAATGAGAATAATGAGAATAACCGTATGAGAACACTTAGAGACCACATGAATCCCACAAGAACAAGTGCACCCTCATGCATAGTTTTCCCTCCTAATGCATCTCATTTTAATTTTAAGCCAGACATTATTCAACTTTTACCTTCTTTTCATGGTTTAGACCTAGAAAATCCATACTTGCATTTAAGAGAATTTGAGGAGGTCTGTAATACCTATAATGACTCAAATTGTAGCATGAACACTATCAGATTAAAGCTTTTTCCTTTTTCATTAAAAGATAAAGCTAAAACATGGCTACAAAATTTGAGACCAGGATCTATTCGTGTTTGGGATGAAATGCAACAACAATTTTTAAAGAAGTTTTTTCCGTCTCACAGAACAAACTCTTTCAAAAGACAAATCATCACTTTCACTCAAAAGCCAGGAGAAACATTTTACCAATGTTGGGATAGGTATTGAGACTTGCTTAATACTTGCCCACATCATGGTTTTGAAACATGGAGATTGGTTTCATATTTTTATGAAGGTTTAACACCTAGAGATAGGCAAATGGTTGAATTGATGTGCAATGGAACCTTTGAAGATAAAGACCCTAATGAAGCAATGGAGTACCTATGCTAAACAACAATAATAGTGTGAAAAAGGCATTATTAAACAGGTTCCTTCCTATGCTAAATTTTTGAAAGATCTATGCACTGTGAAGAGAAAACTGAATGTGAAAAAGAAAGCCTTTTTAGCCGAACAAGTAAGTGCCATTCTTCAGAACAATAATGCTTTGAAATATAAAGACCCTGGTTGTCCTACAATTTCTTGCTTTATTGGAGAACATAAAATTGAAAAAGCCTTACTTGATCTTAGAGCTAGTGTGAATTTACTTCCATATTCAGTTTTTCAAAGTCTTAATCTAGGTGAGTGAAAACCAACTTCTGTAACTCTTTTACTTGCTGATATATCTGTAAAAGTGCCTAGAGGAATAGTTGAGGATGTGTTAGTACAAGTCGATAAATTCATTTATCCTGTGGATTTTATTGTCTTGGACACACAACCTGTTGAAGCATGTAATTCATTTCCTATTATTTTAGGACGTCCGTTTCTTGCAACTTCTAATGCATTGATTAATTGTAGGAATGGACTGATGAAGCTATCATTTGGAAACATGACATTGAAGATGAATATTTTCAACATTTGCAAGCAACCTGGAGATGATAATGATTTACAAGAAGTAGATATTATTGAAGAATTAGTTCATGATCAACTTGAATCTACTTTGAGTAAAATTGAGTTTGATGAATCTGTAGATTTGCAAATGATTTATTCTCAGGAAGAGATCGAGGATAAAAAAGACACCGAAAATGTTGATACGGATCATTTGTCAAGATTGACAATAGATTCGACATCCGACATCACACTAATCGATGATTACTTTCCTGAAGAATCCTTACTTTCTCATAGTTCAATGCCTTGGTTTGCTAAAAATATCAATTTTCTTGCAACAGGAGATTTTCCAGCTCACTAGAGTACCAAAGACAAAGGAAAGTTTTTGAACGAAGTGAAGAACTTTTATTTGGATGACCCTTACTTATTCAAAAATTGTCCTGATCAAATATTTCAAAGATGCATTCCCGACAATGAGGTAAGTAGTGTCATTAAACTTTGTTATTCTGAGGCATGTGGGAGTCATTTCTCGTCAAAAAGGACGACTGCAAAAATCTTACAATCTGGATTCTATTGGCCCACCATGTTCAAAGACACACATGTGTTCTGCAAAGCTTGTGAAAATTGTCAAAAGTCAAGATTTATTTCTAAACATAAGGAATCTTTAGATAATCTTCTATTGACTTTTGCAACATATCCTGGTGACAATGTGCATTGTGCACTTCATAACTAATGACCCAATTTTCATAAAGAACATGCTCGACTTAGTCTTGGGAATCTGACTAAAAAAGACCCTGTTTGCCAGTTTTTAAGGAAACTGGATGGGAAGCCTATCCCCGACCCATAGAGGGCGTTTAAGCCGTTCTTGGACGTAAAACCAAGGGAAGATGTGAGCCACAATCACAACTACCTGTACATACATGCTTTGTCAAAATAAAGTAAAAAGCTTAGATTAGATTTGAGCCTTCATCTGTGAAACCTTGTGCCTTTTGGTTTTATTAATTGAATATTATTTTGTTTTGTTACTTCTTATATTTGTTTAAGTGTGTTACAGGTTTGTCATTGTTCGTTGTTTCAGGTGATGTCTTCTATACTCTATCTTTCTACCTTAGGACATTTAGGACAATGTCTCGTTTTGGTTTGGGGGAGAGGGTAGTAGTTAAAAAAAAAAAACTAACTTACTAACTATTTTTGCTATTATTAAAACCATTTGACAAAATTGTTATTAGGATGGCAGAGTATGGAGTCAGTTTAATTAACTCTTGAGACGCATCTTAGTAAAAATTTTCTAATGGTTATTTGCAATATTCATAACAAGGTCTATCATAATACTTCTTGAAATATTCAGGTTTACAAACTCTCACATTGTTATCACTTGATTCTGCTTCATATATTCATTTAACAAGTATTCTTAAACCTTCATTTTCACACACACACACTGTAACATATGATTGTGGGTTGCACATTGGATTATTACATTATCTATGTTCTTTTGTTGAAGGTAACAACTAAGGGAAAAGGATAGTATATAATTTGCAAAAAAAGATAAATAAAAAAAAATTGATAAGATTGATGATAATAAAAACGTAGATAAGTTTGGTTTCGTAGCCTCCCTAACCTAAGCAATTAAACCCGAAGGGGTGTTTTAACACCTAATACCCTAAAGTCAACTGACTTGGGAGCTATTGGCCCAAAGCTTGTTACATGGGTTAAGGAGAAAAGCTTAAGGGAATCAAACATTGCACTATCTACGTATCAGTATCTGCAACCCGAGTTACTAAGCTCGTAGGGGTGTCTCAACACCTAATGCCCTAAGACCAACTGGTTTGGGAGTTATTAGCCGAAAACTCAGTACATGGGTTAAAGATACATTGTGTTTTAAGTTGTATGTGTATATAAATAAATAAATAAAGAAAAAACAAAGAAAAAAAAAGAAAAAAAGAAAAAAAAAGAAATAATAATAATAATAATCCCAACCCAAGGAAGTTCACCTTAAACATTCGAACATAATATTGTTTTGTTTCAACAAAAGCCCCATCATCTATGTTTTCATACATTGAGCACATAAAAAGAAGGTTTATTAATATCTTGTTTAAGAAGTATGAAGCAGAAAAATAAATTTAATGAGATTTGTTTATCTGGATAGATGAATGGAAGTTGAATGATGAATGCCTTGCTTTGTGGAACTTGCAAATTGTTTTTCTATTTTAACGATTTGATTACTAGGGACTAGTAATAAGCTGGTTGGGGGGTGTGATTAGTACTTAAAAGTGCATGTTTATCAAGGTTTTATATCATCATTTTGCACTTGAAGTATCAATAACTCAACTAAAGCATGTTTTATAATAACAAGTTTGATACTATAAGATACCTTAATTTATGGTAAATGCTCATCTTAAATGCAGGACTATCACATAAATAAGAGGATTGATTGATGAGTTTAAGCATTGAAAGTGAAAGGACAAAGAGATGGCCAAACTTAGAAAAGAGAAGCTGGTGCAGTCCAAACCGGAACATTGCTCGGTAATTGGATCATATCTGGAGCTATAGATCTCGGATTTAGGTCCATTTTATATGGATGGAAAGGTAAAACATAGGCCTACAACTTTCATTTGGACACCAAGATCTAAGAAGGCTGTTTTCAAGTCCAAATTATAGGAACAACGAAGAAGTCCGAAGCTGTCCTGCAGCCCAGACACTATTTAGTGTTCAACCCATATCTTGAGTTCTAGAAGTCCAAATGACCTCATCTTTTTTTTGTTGGAAAGCTGAGACAATTTCCTAGATCATTCCTGAGGATTCTGGGCAAATTATGATGTTAGCAATGACGTCTTGTTCAGACAAGAAGATAAGGATTGTCACCAAGTCAAGATGTGGCCTCCCACTCATCAATTAGTCAACAAATCAATAGTTCCAAATTTTGGCCTATAAAAGGAGGCACTTACCATGTATTGAGGCATCTTGGTTTCCAGATCAAGATCATGCCCTTGCTTTCTCTCTTTGTATTGCTTATGTTTTGCTTTCATTAATATCAAGTTTATGCACTTCATTTCCTTTCTTTTATTTAGTTAACTTCTTTCTCATTTATGTTCTTGTCTTGTTCATTTATGTTTCTTTCTTTCATTATGTTTAGCTAAGTTAATTATGTCAAGGTGAAAGGGGTACACTAATGGTGTAAGAATAAGTATAATATAAACTTAAAATGGACCTTAATGTTGGATACTAACATGTTTTATATTTGTTATCTTGTTCACTTTTAATACTTTGCTTGTTAAATGGTTAATCTAGATTTATGTTGTATAACACTTGGTACAACAAATACTTGACACTTTCATAGCCAATACTGAATGGTATAACCGACACCTGAGCTATGAAATGAACTTGATTTGTTGTTAACATAAGTTATAATCATGAATGCCTGCCAACATTTACAAGTATTAGCTTTATTCGAATAAGATAACTAATGTAATCATGTTAACAATTTATAATCTGATTGGAACCTCCTTTATGTGTGGTTTCCAATTGAGTAATAAGAGTTTATACTATACTTGTTTGAAGTACCATTAGTGAATCCTCTAACCTTGACATTTGTTTTTATCATTGTTTCATCCTTATATCAATTTTACATCTCAAAGCTCTCTTTATTATTACTATTACTATTATTAATATTACTACTACTACTACTACTATTATTACTATTATAATTATTATTAGTGTTACTACTAAGTATTATTATTATTATTATTACTATTAATATTATTATTACTATTATTGTTATTGTTGTTGTTATTATTGTTGTCGTTGTTGTTGTTGTTGTTGTTGTATTGTTATTTATAATTTATACAATTAACCTCTCTGTGGTTCGACCCCGATCTTGCCGGGTTATTTATTACTTCGACACTCCTGCACTTGGGAGAAGACATCAATCTTTTGGTCGTGTCACCAACCCTTTCTATATATATATAGTGTAATATACAATAGTAATAGTTGAGATTATCACGCAAGAGTATGACTACAATAATAATATTTCCTAAACAGGTATATTCTGTAATAATACTAAACAAGATATTGAAATATACGTAAACTTAGGATCAACCAGAATGCCAAGTAACTTCAAACACAATGGATGAGATATATATATATATGAAAAATTTAATCACCGATTGAATATGAGTTCAAAGAGTCTGTACTCATGAACATTAATTTTCTTGAACAGTTTATGAAAATTGGAGCCTATTTGAGTTTATGAAGTAACTTATTAAAACGTCTACAAGAGGCTGTCCTTTCATTTTCATGGATTCACATCATTGCGGGCTCTAGCTTACTTTTCCACCACAGGTTTGCTCATGAACCAGCTAATTAGTCCTCCCAGTTGTCATAATTCGAAGGAGCCAAATTTTTCAGCGACATAGACTTGAAATCTGAATATAGCATGCATATGCAAGTAGTTGATGTTACATTTTGAGAATGAAACGTTCATCATAAAACTTCAAGTTTTTTTAAAAGTAATCTATATTTAATTAGTAAATTTAACACGATAACAAGGCCATTCTGACCCAACAATTCATAAATTATATTAAAATCTAATTTCACTTGATAACATAAGAAAATCGGTTGTAAATAAAAGAGAGTGTTAGAGAAAGTATCATACATCTTATACATATAAAAAAACAAAACAATATATTTCAAAGATTGATTGGATTGCAAATTACAAAGCATAATGAAAAACATGAAAGTGGTAATTAGAAAATAGGATGGAAAATACTTTGGAAATAACAAAAAATAAATTATTGGGAGATATGGTTGATTTGTCGTTGTGGAATTTATAAATCCATTCTCATATAATTAATTTATGAGTTGATCTTGACTTGGAAAATGAATGATGATAGGTATACTTCATGAACATGCGAGTCTTGAGTTGGAAAATGAATTATTATGGGTGATAAATTCGTGAAAATGAAATATGTCCCTTCATTTTCATGGATTCACATCATTGCGGGCTCTAGCTTACTTTTCCACCACAGGTTTGCTCATGAACCAGCTAATTAGTCCTCCCAGTTGTCATAATTCGAAGAAGCCAAATTTTTCAGCGACATAGACTTGAAATCTGAATATAGCATGCATATGCAAGTGGTTGATGTTACATTTTGAGAATGAAACGTTCATCATAAAACTTCAAGTTTTTTTAAAAGTAATGTAAATTTAATTCTTTTTTAAGACATGAAGGCCACCGTAACTTCTGGACTCACAACTGTTTTTGTTGAAGATTACCTCATTTGCTGCTAAAGAAATGATCTTGGAGCTGAAAAGACCGAGTTAAGATTAGCTCTAAAAAGTTAGAAAATTAGTTGCAAATAAAGCTGTTGTTGAACAAAATTAGATGTCAAAATGACCTCAAAGTTTTACAAAAAATCAGTAAGATATAGGCCTACAACTTTCATGTTTTCACCAAGATCTAAGAAGGTCATTTGCAAGTCCAAATTATAGCAACAACAGAGAAGTCCGAATCTGTCCTGCAGCCCGAACACTATTTAGTGTTTGGCCCATATCTGGAGTTCTAGAAGTCCAAATCACCTCTATTGTTTTGTCCTGGAAAGCTGAGTCAATATCCTACAACTTTCATGTTTTCCAATGGACCCAGTTCTGGAGCTCTAGATCTCAGATTTAGGTCCATTTTATATGGATGGAAAGGTAAAACATAGGCCTACAACTTTCATTTAGACACCAAGATCTAAGAAGGCCGTTTTCAAGTCCAAATTATAGGAACAACGAAGAAGTCCGAAGCTGTCCTGCAGCCCAGACACTATTTAGTGTTCAGCCCATATCTTGAGTTCTAGAAGTCCAAATGACCTCATCTTTTTTTTGTTGGAAAGCTGAGACAATTTCCTAGAACATTCCTGAGGATTCTGGTCAAATTATGATGTTAGCAATGACGTCTTGTTCAGACAAGAAGATAAGGATTGTCACCAAGTCAAGATGTGGCCACCCACTCATCAATTAGTCAACAAATCAATAGTTCCAAATTTTGGCCTATAAAAGGAGGCACTTACCATGTATTGAGGCATCTTGGTTTCCAGATCAAGATCATGCTCTTGCTTTCTCTTTTTGTATTGCTCATGTTTTGCTTTCATTAATATCAAGTTTATGCACTTCATTTCCTTTCCTTTATTTAGTTAACTTCTTTCTCATTCATGTTCTTGTCTTGTTCATTTATGTTTCTTTATTTCATTATGTCTAGCTAAGTTAATTATGTCAAGGTGAAAAGGGTACACTAATGGTGTAAGAATAAGTATAATATAAACTTAACATGGACCTTAACGTTGGATACTAACATGTTTTATATTTGTTATCTTATTCACTTTTAATACTTTGCTTGTTAAATGGTTAATCTAGATTTATGTTGTATAACACTTGGTACAATAAATACTTGGTACTTTCATAGCCCATACTGTATGGTATAACCGACACCTGAGCTATGAAAGGAACTTGATTTGTTGTTAACATAAAGTTATAATCATGAATGCCTGACAACATTTACAAGCATTAGCATTATTCGAATAAGATAACTAATGTAATTATGTTAACAATTTATAATCTGATTGGAACCTCCTTTGTGTGTGGTTTCCAATTGAATAATAAAAGTTTATATTATACTTGTTTGAAGTACCATTAGTGGATCCTCTAACCTTGACATTTGTTGTTATTATTGTTTAATCTTTCATCTCAAAGTTCTTATTAATTTCTTCATCTTCTTCTATTACTACTACTACTACTACTACTACTACTAGTATTATTATTATTATTGTTATTTACATTCTGTTTATATTATATAATATATCTCTTTGATCTTTTCATAAACTCAGTATATAGGCTGGAAACCTGTGACCCGATCTTTTAGATCATTCTCAGGTATAACAACGCCACGTACTGAGTATTATTATTATTATTGTTGTTGTTGTTGTTGTTATTGTTGTTGCTGTTGTTGTTGTCTTGTTATTTATAATTTATACAATTAACCTCTTTGTGGTTTGACCCCGGTCTTGCCGGGTTATTTATTACTTCGACACTCCTGCACTTGGGAGAAGACATCAATCTTTTGGTCGTGTCAATGGCCCAATATTCTCTTCATCCCATATACTATGCAATTCAGGTCTTTGACTACTGGAAGCTTCCTTGCATCACATCTAGAGCAATCTCCCTCTGATAGTTGTGACAATTCAGAATTCTGCCCATATTCCATAGTAGCAAATTTGGTAATGATGGTCATCTTATCGTTTTTAAAAGACCTGAAAACCAAATGCTTTATGGTTAGGTTTATGTCTTATGCAAAATATGTTTTGTGGAGCATACACCCTCTGGCCGGTTCTAATTCTTTTATGCTTGACAAGGGTAGGTTGGCTATTCAGTCTCTAAAAAAGGGTCTCTTGCTGTCCCAGTGATCGCCCTCGTGAAGGCAATATGGGGGCTTGTAGGCAATGAGATGGCACGTGTACCAACTGTTACCAGTCTAAGCACTCCGCGAAGAGTTGAGGTTTACACAAACTTAAACCTTGACTAAAAGTCGTAAGGTAAGTTGTTAGTCCCCCACCTAACTTAAGGTTTTTCAGTACAAACTCTAAAAAAAAATGAATGATGCATGACACAATTATATAATGCATGAACAAATATGCACAAATTTAAAGCATATGAGCAAATAACTAAAGGAAATTCATCTAAAAATAACACGCGTAAAAACCAAAGAAACAAAATCAAACAAAAACAATGCTTAGTCCACAAAGTCCCAAGTGGAGTCGCCATTCTATCGCACGTCCGAAAAATCCGCGTGGCATCGTGGCAATCGTCCACCACCCCCCCATCATCAAGGTGTGGTATGTCTATCTATGGTGGAAAATATGGTGAGACAAGGAATTATTTGTCTCTTAGCGGTGAAAAATAGAGTGGGAGTTGCCACCTAGTATTTTGGTCACTAGGAACCGTAACTGGTTTCAAAGATTGGGTACGGAGACTGGTTGTGCAAAGGGAAGGTGTTAGCACCCCAAATACACCCTACCTAAGGTAAGCTGCATTGTTTTATTGTCTAAAAAAAAAAGTTCTAAGGTCTTATCATGTGGGTCCATCTAGGGTTCAAGAAAAGCCCTCCTCAATAAGGAGGTTCTTATCTTATAGGGTAAAAATCTAGCTGGTTTAATGTCTATAAAGAACTACCTTTTTTAACATCGAAAATACGTTTTACGTATAAATCCGCAACCCCAAACTTTAAAACAAAACAAACTATTTTTTTGATTTTTTTGAAATATTGGCGAGTTCTCATGACTTTAATAAACTGGTTATTAAAGCCAAAAATGTATGCTAAAATAATAATATTTTTTGAAGTTTTCTTTGTTGTATAAAAAATAAAAATGAGTTTTTTAGCTTTTGAGGGACATGGCTGTATGCATGAAAACAAAGTTTTCTTTTTTTTGAAACCGAGTATTTTTAATATCGGATTTTTATTTTTATGATATAAAAATACAGACCAATATTAGCCAAAATGACCCAGGAAAATCCATGTGAAAAACATAATTTTTTTTTTTATTATTTTTGTTAAAAAAATTATATGTACACGTAAATAAAAAAACACAATATATATATAACTAAAATGGATTGGGTTGGGCCTATATTGGCCCAGCCACAAGGCTAGACCTAGCCCAGCCGCGTGGGCTGGGCTGGTGTTCCAGTCGTCAGTCAACAGGGCTGTACTCAGCATGAGCACAGTAACCAGTTAATTAATTAGCCGATTACTGTGCGCATGCACAGTAACCGACTAATTAATTCCTTCTTGCATGCAGAATGTGCACAATGCACGTTCTGCAGGCAAGGGGAAGAATTAAAACTGGTGGCTAAGGGGGGAAAGAAGAAGTACCTGAGGTGGTGATCTCGGCCGGTTGAGCTGGCGGCTGTTCTCGGTGGCGGTGACGGTGAAACCCAGTAACAGCAACGGCATTTCCACTGTGTGGAGATGCCAATCCGGTGGCTTCCTCCTCCTGCTGGTTTACCCCTTTTGTTCCTTTTCTTACTTCTCCCCTTCTATCTCTCTCAGTTTCCCTGTCGATATCCCCGGTTTTTGTGTTTCTCGGTTTCGGTCGTTTCTCTCTCTATCCCCGGTCGGTTTCTCTCTCTCGGTTTCCCCTTGTTTTTCTGCCGTCGTCCTCTTTTCTCTTGCTTTTTTCCTCTTTTCGGGTGGTATTTATAGGGGCAGGGGGGGCGGGGTCGACCCTGCCCCGTCCCATCACCGCCCGTGCATGGTGTGCCACGGCGCCGGCCATGGTGGCCAATGGAGGTGTTGCTTGCGAAGCACGGCTGCTCGGGCACCTCATCATGAGATGGGCGGTGTCTGACTTCGGCTCTAAAACACGTGGGAGGAAGAGACAAGGGGAAGAAAAAAAACGTCTCTTCCCCTACTTCCAGCCCTGAGGAAGAAGAAGAAGAAATAATGCTGTATCAAAACGGCACCGTTTCATCGCTTAAAACACGTCGTTTCATTTAAATGAAACTGGCGCCAAAGCGCTAGATTTCAAGGCGATCCTTCAATTTGCGCGCCTCTTGCGTTTTGGTCCTTGCTCTCAGATTTCTTCAATCAAGTCCCTAATTGGCCTTTAAACTTCAATTTTTATGCAATTAAGCCCCTAATTTGACCAAATCAACTCTCAAAAACTATAATTTGACTCCCGAACTTTAATTTCTTACAATTAAAACCCAAATTGACTTAAAAATGTAAATTTTTTGCAATCAACCCTCCATAAAATTCAATTAAACCTTCAATAAAATTTAATTGAGTCTATCAACATTTGATTTTGTATTTTTTTCCTTCAATAAAATTTTCTTAATCAATAGGGTTCTCACTGGTCAATGATATACTGTCAAATTTCAATATTTGTATTTCTGGACCTCATAAACCAATTTTTGACCATTTTTATGGGCGCCCTGGCATCCTTCTTTCACTGATATATTTATTATTATTATTTATTTTTATTTTTATTATTTTTATGTATTTTATTATTGTTATTATTATTATTTATTTATTTATTTGTATTTTTTCTTTTCATGTGTGGGGACCCAAAAATGGGTTACGACAATTTCTATGGTTCATACTAGCTTGGTTTTTTTTGTTTGTTTGTGTTTTTGTGTTTATTGGTTGTTTAATGTATTTTTTAGCTTTGGTTTTGTTTGTGGTTTATTTTTGGGTCAAACCAAGATTTTTGGTTCGGTTCATGGTGGAACCAACAATTTCAAGTCATGCCGGTCGGGTAAAAAACAATCTAGGTTAAAGGGTTTATACCCTATTTGATTTGCTATTTTTTAGGGTCTTTTTGTTTAAGAGTGTTTTTGGAAAACACCCCTTAAGCCTATTTAGGGTAGTTTTATTATAAAAAAATAGTTTTGTTTTTCCAAACAAAGCCTAAAAAATAATAATAATAAATATTTTTTTTTATATGACCAAAAATCCTAAATTTATTTGAGCATAATTTTCAAAGAAAATTCAAAATATTTTGTTATATTTTAAAAAAATATGGAATGGATTTTACAACAAGTTTGTAAAATTTCAAAGGATTTTGGCCTATATTTAAAAATTATTTTTGGTAAAGAGATATTATTTACTTTTTATATAAAGATAAGAAACCTAAAAGGGATGAATATTCAAGATATTATTAGGGATAATAAATATTATTCACTTTTAATATAAGGATAAAATACCTAAAATGGATTAACATTTATAATATTATTAGGGATAATAATTTTATTACTCACTTTAATATAAGAATAAAAAACCTATATAAGGTTAATATCCAAAATATTATCGTAAATAATACAACTCATTCACTTCTAATATAATAATAAAATCCACAAGGAATTTTATCTAAAATATTAACATTTATAATATTATCACGAGACCTGCGCGGCATCGGCTAGCGATTTTTTTCTTGTTATGTGTTTGCTTGAATCGGTTCGTTGGAGTCGCCACCCAATAATTTATTGAAGGCTACTAGGAAACCGAATGTACTGGTCTTGTCAGCGATTCGCGGGTAAGGGACTAGTTGTGGTTAGGGAAGGTATTAGCACCCCTAACGCACCCTACCTGAGGTAAGCTGCTTCGTGATTTTGACGTGTTAAAGAAGTTTTAAAATTTTGTCTTTTCATCGGATATTAGAAATACAACTTACATATAAGTTAATAATTCTGGACCATGAGCAAATCAAAATATTAAATTCTTCATTAATCTTTGCAATTTTATCCTACATAATAAAATAAAATAAAACACCCATAAAGCAAATACAAACACACACATACACTTTCACAATATTTTTTTTCTTTTCTTTTCTTTGGTTTTTTTTTTTTGTTACATCAACACTACAAATAATAAAAATTCAAAACTAAATAAAAAAATTACATCAAATAATTTAAAATTTACAAAATAGCCCTTAAAACTCTAGAAATTGCATTGAAGACCTTCTGCAACCGCAGGAACAGTGGCGGCGGGTCTCCCCACACACCACCGCCACTAGCGGTGCGTTGGTTCAGGCACCACCGCAAGAAAACCCCAGAAATAGGGGAGATCTGGACCAACTTCATCTTCTCAGCCTCCCTACGCTGGCGGTGACCTACAAAACAACCAAAAACACCACAGGCAGTTGATTTTAATTTTTTCTTTGTTTTCAATCTATTTTTCTTTCTCTTCTTCTCTATTTTGGGTCTGCTTCCCTCTCTACAAATCTGTTCAGGTGGCCGTCTGGCAAATGGGTTTCTGTCAACGGCTGCGCAGTTGTTGGTGGTCTTCTGTGGCCGCTGCTGGGTCGTTGATGACGGGTGGATCTGCGGCCGACCGGTTGAAAGAGATGACCGGTCTTGGCTAGTCTATGGCCGTTGCTGTTGAAGAGACCGAAGAAGAAGGTGCTACCGAGGAAGAGGCTTTGGCGTTGATTTGGTCGTTTGCTGATGTGAGAAGACCGAAGAAGAAGATGCCGCTGAGGAAGGGGCTGCTGCGCTGATGGGTTTGCTGGGTAGGCTGTGAGAGATTGGGAAAGGGGAAGGAGCTAGTCTTCGGGTGCTGGAAAAAATGGCGATGGTGACGAGGGCAACTCCTGGTGATGGAATTGAGAGGACGTGAGCAGGGAAGATGAAGGAAGGAGTTGGCTCTCAACCAAGGAAGTGCGAGAGAGAGAGACGATGGCTTGGTTTTGGTCTGTTTGGCAGAGGGCAAGGGAGGAGGAGATGGTGGAAGGCTGGAGGTTTCGGTCAGCTTTGTGGGGAAGGAAAAATCAGAAGCCTGGTGGGGGGGCCGGCGACTTCCTTTTTTTTTGGGTTAGAGATAGGTCTAAGTTTAGGTTTAGGGTTTGAGGTTTTTTTTGTGTTTTTTTATAATGTGCAAAAGTGCCCCCCTCCCTTGTGTGTGTTGTAGAGACTAGTATTTATAGGTAAAAATATTGCTAGGTTTCCAAACATGGTCCCTCAACTTCTTTCTTTTTGTAAATTTGATTTTTTCTTAAATTTTTTGTATTTTCTAAAAACAAGCAATATCAACATCGACTCGATGAGGAAAATCAATGATTTTAAAAATAATGCGTGAAAAGTCGAACGCGTTCGAAAGACCCTTAAAAATTTAAATTCTTTTTTAAACGACGTTGAAAATGCTAAAATGACGAAAATATATTAAAAAACATATTTTTTGGATTTTTGTTGTTTTCTCTATTTTTGGATTTTTCTGAAATTTTATCAAAACATGGGTCAAAAATTAGGTAGCAACAGATGCCCCATCTTTATAATGCTTATGAAGCAAAACTCCTCAATGGTTTGCATAGTAAGCTTTGTAAAGAAAAACTTCTCTTCCTAACTTGTTGAACCCACTCACCTAAAGACCTTACTCTTTTTTTCTTTCGTTAATCTAAGACCCCATCTGGCGATCTCCTTTACCAAAACCAAAGAATATATGTAGCTCGATCAACCTGAAATCCCATTTGGCGATTCCTTTTAACCAAAGTCACATAAGATCCCATCTAGAGACCTCATTTAACTGGAACTAAAAAAAATATGTGGAGCTCGGTCAACCTAAAATCTCATCTGGCTATTCCCTTTAACCAAAGCCACTTGAGACCCCATCTGGCGACCTCATTCAGCTGGAACTAAAAAATGTGTGTAGCTCGGTCAACCTGAAATCCCATATGGCGATTCCCTTTAACCAAAGCTACATGAGATCCTATCTGGCGACCTTATTCAACTGGAACTAAAAAAATATGGGTAGCTCAGTCAACCTGAAATCCCATCTGACGATTCCATGTAACCAAAGCTACCTGAGATCCCATTTGGTGACCTCATTCAACCAAAACCAAAAAATGTACATAGCTCGGTCAACCTGAAATCCCATCTGGCGATTCCCTTTAACCAAAGTTACTTGAGATCCCATCAGGCGACCTCATTTAACCAAAACAAAAGAATGTGTAAAAAGTGGTCTCATTGTAATGGGTGACCTACCCATATGGAAAAAATGTGAAGTGCGGTCTCATTGTAATGGGTGACCTACCTAGAGAAAAATGAAAGAGTGGTCTCATTATAATGGGGGACTTACCCAAGTGGAAGAATGACCTCATTATAATGGGTGACCTACCCAAGTAAAAAAAACATGGAGAATTGATCGCATTGTAATGGGTGACCTACCCAGAAAACTATTGGTCTCCTTGTAATGGGTAAAATATTATGTCAGGTAAAATATTATCATATATAATAACTTCAAATTTTATGTCAGGTAAAATATTATCCTAGTTTTTATGTGTCAAAACACTAATACAATTCAAGAATTTAAATGTTAAAATATTATTTCAATTTAAAGGATCTAAGAATGATTATATAGCAAACCGCTAACATTGAGATTTGTTCCCTATCACAATTGAAGCCAACTCAAACACATTTATTACTCTTGTTTGTTTATGCGGTGCCAATAATGGTTGCATGTTATAGAGTACTAGGGGCTGGATAATTTTTATTTTTTAGGCTGATTTTCATTTGCTTTCATTTTAAGAATAGTTCTAGTGTTAAAAGAAGTTTGCTCTCTCCTTAATCTTTTTGAGTATGAGCAATGAGTCAATATCTAAAGAAATTTATTCTTCTAAATAGACTAAGTTAATTTTTATTTAAGCTAGTAGAGTAAATAAGACTTAAAGAGCACCTTCAACAATGTTGTTACCCCTTTTTTAGGGCCTCTCATAAACAAAAATTAATAATAGGAAAAGAGAAAATACCAAAAATCAAAATAATAATAATAATAAAATATATCAATAAAAAGAGTATACCAGAATGCCTAGAAAATTTCAAGGATTGGTTTAGGAAGATTAAATATACAAGATTTGGCATTGTATTTTCGATTGATGAAGACTCTATTAGTAATGAAAATTCAATTTGATAAGGAAAATTAAAAATTAGATGTTTAAGGATTCAATTAAAATTTTTTACAGTTTATTTGAATTTAGTGAGGGCTTAATTGAAAGAAAAAAAATGATTTTTAATGTCAATTTAGGCTTTAATTGAAAGAAATTACAGTTTGGGGGTTGAATTGCAAGTTTGAAAAGTTAATTTAGTTAAATCAGGGGCTTAATTGTAAAAATATTAAAGTTTGATGGGCAATTAAGGGCTTGATTGAAAATATTCAAAACTAAAGACCAATTTGTAAGACGCGCAAGACTTTAGGGAATGAAATCGCTGAAATCAGGAGCCTAATTTAAGAAAATTAAAAGTTTGATGGTCAATTAAAGATCTGATTGAACAAATCAGAAAACAATGATAAAATGAAAATAACGTTAAACTTCAAGGCTGATATTTGAGTTTAGTTGGGTTAAATTGCTTGCAATTAAATGTTTTTGTGTCAATTAAGAGTGCATGTGCCATAATTGGAAGAATGTGGACTAAATTGAAACTTTGAAAAATAATAAATTAAAAAAACTCTAATTTTTGGGGTTTAACCCAGACGACACGTCGTTTAGCCTATGTTCATCTTCTTCCTTGCTAGCTCATGATGATCAGGTTAGGTTAGCACCTTCCAAGAGCTCGTTGTGGAGTTATAAACCTCTAAATGACATGAGATTTTTACAAATGGAAGAAGAACCCTATTTCCTTGAAATTAGACATTTACATCTCAATTTATCCATAGAAATCCTCATCATCTTATCCCTGATCAACTATCACTTATTTTTCAAAGTTTGGGCTGATTAGGTTGGCATTTTTTGACGAATGAATGTTGAGTTGCAAAACTCCAAATTGAGCAATAATAGATCCAATGTAAATGTACATACCCTAATAAACTCATGTAGAAGCTCTAAATCAACCTAAAAGGGGATAGGAGAAAAAAAGAAGAAGAGGAGGAATAAGAAGAGGGAATAAGCTTGGCTAAGGTCTAAGGGATTCAATTCTGAGTTCAAGAGCTCAATAAAGGTCCAAGGGCATAGCTTTATTGGGTTTAGGGATAAGTAGAAAGAAAAGCAATAATATAAATCTACCTACATTGAAGATTTCAAGCTTGGAAAGTATACTCTTGCAAACTTTGAAGGTGAAGTCTATGACACTACCAGAATGCCTAGAAAATTATTAAAGATTGGTTTAGGAAGATCAAATATACAAGATTTGACATTGTATTTTCGACTAATAAAGGCTCTATTAATAAAGAAAATTCAATTTGAGGAGGAAAAATTAAAATTAAATATTCAAGGACTCAATTAAAATTTTTCAAGGTTTATTTGAATTTATTGAGGGCTTAATTGCAAGAAAAAATAATTTTTAATATCAATTTAGGTTTTAATTGGAAGAAATTAAACTGTTTGGAGTCGCATAGCAATTTTTAAAAGCTAATTTAGTTAAATCAGGAGTTTAATTACAAAAATATTAAAGTTTGATAGGCAATTAAGAACTTGATTGAAGATATCTAAAACTAAGGACTAACTTGTAAAACACACAATACTTTAGGTAATGAAATCATTGAAATCATTGAAATCAGGGGCCTAATTGAAGAAAATTGAAAGTTTGATGGTCAATTAAAAATATGATTGAACAAATTAGAAATCAATGACCAAAATAAAAATAACATTAAACTTCAAGGCTGATATTTGAGTTTAGCTACGGTTAAATTGCTTGCATTTAAATGTTTTTGTGTCAATTAAGGGTACATGTGCCATAATTGGAAGAACATGGACTAAATTGAAACTTTGAAAAAAAAAATCTAATTTCTAGGGTTTAACCCTAGACAACACGTCATTCAGCCTCTGTTCATCTTCTTCCTCGCTAGTTCACGATGATCAGGTTGGCACCTTCCAAGAGCTCATTGTGGAGTTATAGACCTCCAAATGGCAAGAGATTTTTTACAAATGGAAGAAGAACGCTATTTCCTTGAAATTAGACATTTACATCTCAATTTATCTATAGAAATGCCCAACATTTTATCCCTGATCAACTATCACTTAATTTTCAAAGTTCAGGCTGATTAGGTTGATATTTTTAACGAATGAATGTTGAATTGCAAAATTTTAAAGTGAGCAAGAATAGATCCAATGTAAAGGTATGTACCCCTCTAGCAAGTTCAAGTGGTCTCAAGCAATGTTGATGTTGGAGTTACTCCAATGAAGCCATGAAAGTGGACAACCCAGTAAGCCTTAGCTAAGACATCCATTTGCAGAAAACCACCCAATTGTTTTGTTGTTACTCAATTTTTGACCCACCTTTTTTTATAAAAGTTTCAGAAAATCCAAAAATAGCAAAAAACAACAAAAATCCAAAAAAAATGTTTTAAATATATTTGCATCATTTTTAGCATTTTCAATGTCTTATAAAAAATAATTTAAATTTTCAAAGGTTTTGGAACACATTCGACTTTTCACTCGTCATTTTTAAAATCATTGATTTTCCTCATTGAGTTGACGTTGATATTGCTCATTTTCAAAAAATTAAAAAAAATCAAAATTTTACATAAAAATAGAAAGTTGAGGCATCGATTTTGAGCCCCTAACAACATTTTACCTATAAAAATATGTTCAAAACTCAAAAGATGAGGGGGGGGTAATTTTGCAATTGGAGGGAGGCAACACAAAAGAAGAAACGAAACATTAAAAAGCTTAGCTTTCTTCTCCCTCACCTGGCAGGGCCGCCAGCCCCCCACCTTCCCTGTCTGATTTTTTTTCCTTCTTCCTCTCCCCAGCCGCTCACCGAGGCCAGCCCCCTCATTAGATTTTTCCCTTTTTCTCACCAGCCAAGGGCTGAGCCTCAGCCCTTGCACAGCCGCCCCGTCCCCCTCTCATTCTTAGCCAAACAGACCGGCTTCCCTTGAACCAACCTCCAGCTCCCCCATTTTCCCCATTTCATTATCTCCCTTTCACAGTCGGTTCCTCTCCTGCCAAAAAAAAAGCACAGCCACCATTTCCTTCCCCCCACAGACCACAACCAAGACACCCCCTCATCTCTCAGCCGACAACACAGGTGCCTCCACCACCGGCCACCCGACCACAGCAACTAGCCAACCCGCGAAGACCGGATCAGAACCCCTAGTAACAGCTTGAACACAGCAGCGACACCCGCTGCTCCGGCCCTAGCAGCGCCACCCCCTCGTGGCCTTCACACCTTCTCGCCGCCAGATCGGCCACCGTGGAGCACCCCACGTTCACAGAAGATCATGGACACCAAAGTAAAGGCTCTCCTTCACAGCAGGACTGTCTCCGGAGGAGAAGAAAAGGGAACCAAAAGCAGATCTGTAAAAATGAAGAAATAAAATTGACTGGCTTGTGTGTTTTTTTCTTCTCGTGTGGGTGACTGTGGGTGTCACCGTCGATGAGGAAAGGACGAAGGGAAGAAGTCGATCCAGACCCCCCTGTTGCTGGGTTTTTTCTGTGGCGGCGCATGAACCCACACTCCGCCAGTGGCGGTGGCGGTGGCGCGTGGGGAGACATGCCGCCACTGTTCTCGCGCCCAAAAACTCTATTTAACACTGTTTTGCAACTCCAGAAGTTCGTTTGCCACTGTTCTGAATAGTTTTTGGATTATTTTGTAATTTCAAAATTGTTTAATGTAATATTTGTGTAATTTTGAGTTTTTTATAGTTTGTACTTTGTGTAAATATGGATGTAAAAGAAAACAAAAAGAAAAAAAAAGAAAAGAAAAGAAAGAGAAAATAATAATATAAAAAAGAGATGTTTGTGTGTGCTTGTATTTTTTTTTTTTGTGTATGTTATTGAATCAAAAGGAAAAAAAAATGAATTTAATGTTTTAGTTTATATGCACAAATATCTAAAGGACAGATAAAAATCATGTTGTATTTTCCATGAAAATGTAAAAATATTTTTCTACATATATTCTGGGAACTAATAACTGATTTATCAAAGCCTTAGAATTGGGTTAAAATTTTATTTTTAAAATCACATCAAACCCACGAAGCTTGAAAGTGAATGTGGTGTGTATTTTGTTTGTGAATGTTTGTTTTATGATAAAATTGCAAGAATAAAGAAGAATTTAATATTCTGATTTTGCTCACAGATAAAGAATTATGAACTTACATGTAAGTTGTATTTCTAAAATTCGATGAATGAATAGAATTTTTAAAACTTCTTTAACACATCAAGTCCATGAAGCAGCTTACCTCAGGTAGGGTGCGTTAGGGGTGCTAATACCTTCTCTAACCACAACCAGTCCCTTACCCGTGAATCTCTAACGAGACCAGTACACCCGGGTTTCCTAGTAGCCTTCAATGAAATACTAGGTGGCGACTCCAACGAATGAATCAAAGCAAAACGAGAAACGAAAAATTGCCAGCCTAATGCCGCGCGTATTTTCTGACGTGCGACAGAATGACAACTCCACTAGGGAAGGTATTGTTTTCAACATTATTGGACTAAGCTTTGTATATTTGATGTGTTTATGTTTTTGCATTTTTGTCTTATTTTATTTTTGTTTTATCCATGCATTTTGTAGAATTGTCGCATGCATCACATAATGTAATTTTTTAAAGCACACACAAGCTTCAGGTTAGGAGGGGGACTAGCAGCTAACCTTATGACTTTTAGTCAAGGCTTAAGTTTGTGTAAACCCCAACTCTTTGTTGAGTGCTTAGACTGGTAATAGTTGGAGCCATCTCACTGCCTACTGGCCCCTATATTGCCTTCAAAAGGGTAATCACTGGGACAACAAGAGATCCTTTTTAGAGACCAAGTAGTAAACCTACCTTTTGTCTCACTTAAAAAGATTAGAACCAGCCTTTAGGATGTAAGCTCCGTATACATTGTTTTGCATCCGAGCAAGCTCTTCTTGAAGCATCTTGAGCTCCAGACTTATGGGTGACACAATGACTGTCGCTCAAAAAATTTTCATTGTAGGGTTTGTGCAAGAATCAAGATTCTTGTTTCATCATACAAGAGTTGCGACCATATGTCACCCCATGAAGGGCGAGTTCGCCATATAAATTACATATTCATACATTTATCATGCATGTACCGGGTTGAAAGGTAGGTCCCCCGCACAAGCTGTGCTGCACGTGATTGAAGAAAGATGATGGAAGTGAAGAAAGGTGTCAGATAGAGGCTCATTATCAGATTAAGGTTGAGAGCATCAAAGGTGAAGTAGCTAGACTCAGATCTGCTCGAACAAGTGTTGAGCATCAAAGGAAAAGAGAATGTCTGCACAGTCTTCTGTGGGAACACTGCTTGTTCATGTCCAATTAAAGTTGTACCTCTCCTTTTCAGTCATGAACAACAACAACAATGCCTTCAGTCATCAACTAATGACAACTCTTGTTCTTGTCCAGTTGCACTGTTAAGTGTTCATCGCCTCCACATCATCTAATGGAACCAAACAACTACTAGCCTCTTGTACATGGTGCATTAGTCTTCTTTGAGGTTACCCCAATTATGAGCTCAATTCCAGTTCAGCAGCACAAGATGTTGGTCTGAAAAACCATGATTAGACACTGAACTTCTACGTGGTAGAGCTCTCTCTGTAGAGATTTATTTGTGGATCTGCCAATGGGAAATGCAAAAGGGGATGTATTAATTTCATATGTTTTGAAACTTTTTCCCATTAGTGGCACGAGCAAAACATTGTAGTAGGCAGAGGAGTCAGGCCTGTTCTGAAAATATGAACAGTCGTCGAACTTCAACGTGGTAGAGCTCTCTACAAAAATCTATTTATGATGCTGCAAGTTAAGAGTGCAAGAGGGGATTTACTAATTGCATATGCTACAAATATTTCTCTCATCAGTTTCAGCACGAAGAAACTGTTGCAGGTTGAAGAGCTAGACTTAGTTTGAAAAACATGAGCAGAAATCAAACTTCAACGTAGCAGAGATCTCTCGGCAGGAATCTGTTTGTGGATATGCAAATGGGAAATCCAAGAAGGGATGCAGTGGTTTCAGATTGTCCATAATTGTTTCCTTCTAGTATCAGCATTAAAACGCAAAAGTGGTTGTTTGCTGCACCATCAGTGAGGCATCAAAGAGGAAATAGAAGATGTTGTAGATTCATCGGTTTCTCTTTCAATTTTGACAATGTGTGATCCCACGCATTTTTGTTTTTGTGCACTCCCAGGATTTCCTAGCTATATAGAGGTTTCCAACAATCCTAAAACAACAACAACAACATTGGAAGATTGACATGAAGTTGTGTGGATTGCCAAAGAAAATTCAAACAAGCTATCAAGATGGGAAAGAGTGAAGATTCTGCCAAGGATTCCAGAGCAATGAAGAGAGATGAATCAAAAGAAGACTCTGACGGTGGGAAACCTTAATTATATAGACTTGCCAAGTCTCGCTGTATCATCAACTACTCCAATGTCTTTGCCAAAGATAGACATTCATTTGCCATGTGGTATAATCTAGACAAGAGATGTGATGTCATGGTGGAGTCCTCAACCATTTCAATTGAACAGTTGCAAGAATTTCAAGAAGAGAGTCTGGAAGTAGGTGAGCAAGGGACAAGTGGAGTCTGTGAAGGAGGGTGTCATTGGCTATATTGTCCCCCGAACATCTTCAGAATGACATGTGATCGGAAATGCTTGGCAAAACACAGATATTGCCAGAAAAGCTGATTCAAGAATGGTGATGAACTGTCAATCATATTGTTATGGAATTCTGCATTTTATTTTGGGATCACATCTCATCCTTTACTGAAACATGTCTTATTTTTGTCTCTTTGTTATTTTGAAATCAACAAATGTTTAGCATTTCATTCTGACAAAATATTTTGATCAAACTCCAACATGCGATAAACATTAATCAAACTTGAAGATTAGAGGTGTTTTGATTACAGAAATGTCTCGATGCTTGTTGAAATGACATGAGGTGACCAAACAAATTTTGAGCGCACACACAAAATTGAACCACACATCATATAGCTAAGTTTTAACAGTATGCATAATGACATGTAGTGGATTTGGTAGTTATGGACTTGTAAGAATCATGATTCATGCAAGTCCAAATCATTACATTGGATGGGGTCAAAATTTAATGGTTCTAACCGACCTTGCTTGAAATGAGAAAAGGCCATCTTTGATATCCCTTCACTTTCTAAAGATTATATCCCTTGTAGTCTCATTTTGACTAGATAGAATATTCTTTTCATAAAAACTCTCATCTTCCCCTTTATAAACGTGACTTTTGGTATCCATTATAAAGCCTCTGATGTTATCAGATGATTAAGGTTGGTTATTCATCAAGGAAAAGTGGATTTGCATTATGACTTATGTTAAGAAAAGTCTGAACTTTGAGGTTAACAAGGTTATATGTCATTTCCTCTACAAAGACAATAATAGAAAATGAGTTGATGAATAGTGATGTTGATCCTAGGTCTTTAAAACCCTCAAACACCTTTAGAGCCTTTGAAATTCCTTTCTTTCATAGCCATGAACCATAGCCTGCATTACGTGCTTTTAAAAGCCCTTTTTAATCAAGCAAGCAATTTGAACCGATAAATGGCGCTCTCAAAACTTGAAGAGCTTTTTCTTAAGGGTTGTGACTTCATGAAGTAAGCTATTGGTTATTATGCATGTTGATAAAATAAGTGCTAAGAAAAGAAATAACCTTTCTTGATAAAGCCTAAGTGTTGACTTGGGTGCCTTGCTTTTGAAATTCACGCAAAGGTCACCTCATCATAGACTCTCAAATGATATACGCAATATCAAGGATTCAAATTGATACAAAGAACCATGGAAAAAGCCATTTTAGTCCTACATTGGGTCAATTTCTGTTTTCAAAATGCATGACAATCAAAGGACTGTATACTTCGAATAACATGTGTTGGGTCTTTGAAAAAAAAAAGAAAAACTTGATTTTCAAAAGGTCTTTCCAAAAAAGGACATCTCTGATATCATTTCAACAAATTAGACTTTGAACAGACATGATCGTTGAAATATGAGAGTTGATTCCAAAACAAGGAAGATTATCGGACACAAAAGAACATCGATTGAGTCTCCAAAATCCTTGATAGAAATGACATTGAAGTCCTCGACACTCCTTGAAAAGTTTAGCAGCTGGGGGCAATACAGTGGACCTTGAAAAGGAAAAACAAGCAGTGTTCAAATCAGCTATGAGGCAATGAAAGATGATTAAATGATGAATCAGTGAACTGAAGACAATGATGTTCAAAGACAGATAATCAATGAACGAGCACATTTAGATGATACTGGGGGCAATGTCGTTCCAAAATAGCCCATGCTCTAGGGAACCCTGTCAGCAATGGAGAAACAAAGATGTACCTGAAGGACACTTTCATATCATCATCTTTTGAAACATGGCTAGCGATCGATGAGGATACACGAATGAATGTAATTGAATGGCGAAAAGATGCATACCACCTCCAAGACTGACTGTGGAACAATGATGCACTTGAAGGACAATCTTATATTGTCATCCTTTGAAACAGGGTTATCGATAGATGTTATCACATAACTGCATTGAATGAATGTCGGAAAGGCACCCACCTCGAAGACTGACCATGGGACAATTTGTTTTGAAGCCAGAGACGCACTTCACCGCATGAGTATGGGTGATAAAAGCAGCATCATTGATGAGGCCGAGACATTTCTTTTCACAATCTGATTAGAAGAGTTGAAGGGAATCTATTGAGAAGAATATTGAGCATACAACCATGAGCCTTTGTACTACAAGCTATAAGATGCATGTCTAGATGACTGGATGATTTCCAAGAAGGCTGATGATAACATATACTTGAAGAGTATTGTTTCAACTGGAGGTAAGTTCATGACTGATTGATAATTTTAATGGGCGTTGGCACGCACAACCAATCAAAAGGCAATTTCTGGAGAGAATCTAGGAGATGGATGAAGCGAGCTACATCACACATAGAAGCATGGTCAAGCTTAAGAAGCAACGAGAGCAGTAATCATCATGGACGACCCATGATAGGCACTGCACTTGCATCTGAGTGGAAGGCTATCACACGAACGAGCCAGTGCATTGAAAGAATAAAGAAAGCTTTAAATAACAAACAAAGGCACCCTGTGATGATGGAACATTGAAGAGGGGGGACCTATATTTCAAATCAGGTAAGGATGCATGCATGTCATCTAATGTCGAAGCATTGCATATATTTTATTTGTCACAAGAAAAATTCTTGTTAGTCCAGCAAGATTGGGGACAAAGAAAGAATTGTTGATTTGAAGAACAACGAAGAATCATGGTTTTGACCCTGGAACGGGAGGAAGATGAGATAAACCCTAACATTAGGGAAATCTCAAAGAAATAAGAAGATCAATGAAGAAGAGTCTTCAATTTAAACCCTATCATCTTGAAGAAGGAACATATTTTTTGGTTAAAGAAGATTGCCAGAAGGAATCTCAGGTTAACCACAACATGGAGATTTTAGCTTTGGTTGAAGGGAGTCGGCATATGGGATTCCAGGTTGACCTAGCTACACATAGATTATGGTTCTGGTTAAAGGGGATTGGCGAAGGGATCTCAGTTTATCCTAACCACACAGGATTATGGTTCTAGTTAAAGGGGATCAGCGAAGGGATCTTAGTTTATTCTAACCACATAGGATTTTTGGTTCTGGTTGAAGGGGATCGGCGAAGGGATCTCAGTTCAGCCCAACCATATAGATTTTGGTTCCGGTTGAAGGGGATCCGCGAAGGGATCTCAGTTCAGCCCAACCACAAAGATTTTGGCTCTAGTTAAAAGGGATCGGTGAAGGGATCTCAATTTAGCCTAGCCACGAAGAGACTTTAGTTATGGTTAAAGGGGATCGATGAAGGGATCTTAGTCTAACCTAACTGCAAAGGATTTTGGTTCTAGTTGAAGGGGATTGGCGAAGGGATCTCAGTTCAGCTTAACTACACAGATTTTGGTTCTAGTTAAAGGGGATCGGCGAAGGGATCTCAGTTCAGCCCAACCATATAGATTTTGGTTCCGGTTGAAGGGGATCCGCGAAGGGATCTCAGTTCAGCCCAACCACAAAGATTTTGGCTCTAGTTAAAGGGGATCGGTGAAGGGATCTCAGTTTAGCCTAGCCACGAAGAGACTTTTGTTATGGTTAAAGGGGATCGACGAAGGGATCTTAGTCTAACCTAACTGCAAAGGATTTTGGTTCTGGTTGAAGGGGATCGGCGAAGGGATCTCAATTCAGCTTAACCACAAACAAACTTTGGTTCTGGTTGAAGGGGATCAATGAAGGGATCTCAGTTCAGCCCAACCACAAAGATTTTGGCTCTGGTTAAAGGGGATCGACGAAGGGATCTCAGTTTAGCCTAGCCATGAAGAGACTTTGGTTATGATTAAAGGGAATCGTCGAAGGGATCTCAGTTTAACCTAACTGTAAAGGATTTTAGTTCTGGTTGAAGGGGATCAGCGAAGGGATCTCAGTTCAGTTTAACCACACAGATTTTGGTTCTGGTTGAAGGGGATCAGCGAAGGGATCTCAGTTCAGCCCAACCACAAAGATTTTGGCTCTGGTTAAAGGGGATCGACGAAGGGATCTCAGTTTAGCCTAGCCACGAAGAGACTTTTGTTATGGTTAAAGGGGATCGACGAAGGGATCTTAGTCTAACCTAACTGCAAAGGATTTTGGTTCTGGTTGAAGGGGATCGGCGAAGGGATCTCAGTTCAGCTTAACTACACAGATTTTTGTTCTAGTTAAAGGGGATCGGCGAAGGGATCTCAGTTTAGCTTAACCACAAACAAACTTTGGTTCTGGTTGAAGGGGATCAATGAAGGGATCTCAGTTCAGCCCAACCACAAAGATTTTGGCTCTGGTTAAAGGGGATCGACGAAGGGATCTCAGTTTAGCCTAGCCATGAAGAGACTTTGGTTATGATTAAAGGGAATCGTCGAAGGGATCTCAGTTTAACCTAATTGTAAAGGATTTTAGTTCTGGTTGAAGGGGATCAGCGAAGGGATCTCAGTTCAGTTTAACCACACAGATTTTGGTTCTAGTTAAAGGGGATTGGCGAAGGGATCTCAGTTTAGCTTAACCACACACAGACTTTGGTTCTGGTTAAAGGGATCTCAGTTTAGCCTAACTGCAAAGGATTTTGGTTCTGGTTGAAGGGGATCGGTGAAGGGATCTCAGTTCAGCCCAACCACAAAGATTGTGGCTCTGGTTAAAGGGGATTGGCAAAGGGATCTCAGTTTAGCATAGCCACGAAGAGACTTTGGTTATGGTTAAAAGGGGATCAGCGAAGGGATCTCAGTTTAACCTAACTGCAAAGGATTTTTGTTCTGGTTGAAGGGGATTGGCGAAGGGGTCTCAATTTAGCTCAACCACACAGATTTTGGTTCTGGTTGAAGGGGATCGGCGAAGGGATCTCAGTTCAGTTTAACCATACAGATTTTGGTTCTGGTTGAAGGGGATCGGCGAAGGGATCTCAGTCCAGCTTAACCACAAAGATTTTGGTTCTCGTTAAAGGGGATCAACGAAGGGATCTCAGTTTAGCTTAACCACACACAGACTTTGGTTCTGGTTAAAGGGGATCGGTGAAGGGATCTCAGTTTATCCTAACCACACATAGAACTTTGGGTTTTGGTAAAAGGGGATCGGCGAAGGGATCTCAGTTTAACCTAGCTACGAAGAGATTTTGGTTCTGGTTAAAGGGGATCGGCAAAGAGATCTTAGTTTAGCCTAGCCACGAAGAGATTTTGGTTCCGGTTGAAGGGGATCAGCAAAGAGATCTCAGTTTAGCCCAGCCACGAAGAGATTTTCGTTCCGGTTGAAGGGGATCGGCGAAGGGATCTCAGTTTAGCTTAACCACATACAAGGATCTTGGTTCTGGTTAGAGGGGATCGGTAAAGGGATCTTAATTTAGCCTAACCACACAGAATTTAGCTTTGGTTAAAGGGAATCGCTAGATGGGACTTCAGGTTGACCAAGCTGCACACCGATTTTTGTTCTTGTTAGATCGCTAGATGAGATTTCAGGTAAACCTAATGAAAAGGGCAGGTCGCCCATGAAAATAGACCAGTGTGAGTGTGTGGGCCAGTCGCCCCTGAAAATAGACCACTTTGAGTATGTGTAGGTAGGTCGCCCATGAAAATAGATCAGTGTGAGTGTGTGGGTCGGTCGCCCCTGAAAATAGACCACTTTGAGTACGTGAGGGCAGGTCGCCCATGAAAATAAACCACTTTGTGAGTGTGTGGGTAGGATGCCCGTGAAAATAGACCAGCGTGAGTATGTGTGGGCAGGTCGCCCGTGAAAATAGACCAGAGTGAGTATGTGTGGGCAGGTCGCCCAAGATAATGAAATCATTTTCCTTTTGTTTTCTTTACAAAGCTTACTATGCAAAATTTTGAGCTTTGTTTCGTAAGCATTGTAAAGATGGGGCATCTGTTATTACCCAAATTTTGACCCACCTTTTTGATAAAAGTTTCAGAAAATCCAAAAATAGCGAGAAACAACAAAAATCCAAAAAAAATATGTTTCTAATATATTTGCATCGTTTTTAGCATTTTCAACGTCTTCTAAAAAAGAATTTATATTTTCAAAGGTTTTGGAACGCGTTCGACTTTTCAGTCGTCATTTTTAAAATCATTGATTTTCCTCATTGAGTTGACGTTGATATTGCTCGTTTTTAAAAAATATAAAAAAATTAAGAAAAATAAAAATTTTACAAAAAAAAAGAAAGTTGAGGGATCAATTTTAAGCCCCTGACAACATTTTACCTATAAATATAGGTTCAAAACTCAAAAGGTGAGGGGGGACAATATTGCAATTGGAGGAGGGCAACAGAAAAGAAGAAGCGAAAAAAGCTTAGCTTTCTTCTCCCTCACCTGGTAGGGCCGCCAGCCCCCCACCTTCCCCATCTGATTTTTTTTCCTTCTTCCTCTCCCCAGCCGCTCACCGAGGCCAGCCCCCTCATTAGATTTTTCCCTTTTTCTCACCAGCCAAGGGCTGAGCCTCGGCCCTTGCACAGCCGCCCCGTCCCCCTCTCACTCTTAGCCAAACAGACCGGCTTCCCTTGAACCGACCTCCAGCTCCCCCATTTTCCCCATTTCATTATCTCCCTCTCACAGTCGGTTCCTCTCCGGCCAAAAAAAAAGCACAACCACCATTTCCTTACCCCCACAGACCACAACCAAGACACCCCCTCATCTCTCAGCCGACAACACAGGTGCCTCCACCACCGGCCACCCAACCACAGCAACTGGGATTTTAATATTGCATTTTAGTTTGATTTGAAACTTATCAGATATGGCAGCAAGGTGTTGGTGTTCTTTTCTGTTTTATTAATACATGGTTCCAAGCTCCTGGGTTTTGGGTTAGTCTTATGGAATATTAAAATGTCAATTTTAAACCTTAGATTGGTTATGCATGCTTGTTATTTTGATATGATAGTTCTGGAAAATAGAATTTAATGCATGTTATGATTATTTGTTGTTTTTGTTAGTTTTTTTTTATTCAACTATGCTTGGCATTGATAATACGGTTTGTTGGAACTAAAAAAACATGTTTTTAGAGGCCTAAAGTGACTATTCTGGGTTTGACAATGACTAGCTTTATTCTGGGTATTTTTTGTGTTTGTAAGACAATTTTCTTTGTGTTTTTGAGAAGAACATTGTCTTAACTTTATGATTTGAAACAATTTTCGTCCATTTATTTATACAGAACCCTTCAAGCAACTTGATTAGCAAATAATCTAGGGTTAAACCGCATTAATAACATGTATTCATGCATTTAGATTCTAGTTTTCTTTCGACTACCCAAAATACATTTTGATTAAAATGTGGTTTTTGAGTGATAATCAATAGGTTTTGATGCTTGATTCTTGATCTATGTTTGCTTGCAAATAAAACTATGCCTTTGTTTGTTTGAAATCTGGTCTGGTTTGGGTTTCACATTGCTGAGTTTAATTTTGAATGTTCTTTATGTTCTTTAGTTTTTTTTGTGTGTTTGATCTGTTTTGTCAAAAAAATTATGTTTTTATATTTTTTTTGTTAAATCTGTTTTGGTTTTGGGTCTTTATTTTTGGTTTGTTTTCAGGTTCGCCCAATTCATAAAATATATTAAAATATAATTTCACTTGATAACTTAAGGAAATCGATTGTAAATAAAAGAGAGTGTTAGAGAAAGTACCATACATCTAATACATATAAAAAAACAAAACAATATGTTTAAAAGATTGGTTGGATTGCAAATTACAAAGCATAATGAAAAAGAGGGAAGTGGTAATTAGAAACTAGGATGGAAAATAGTTTGGAAATAACAAGAAAGAAATTATTGGGAGATATGGTTGATTTGTCGTTGTGGAATTTATAAATCCTTTCTCATATAATTAATTTTTGAGTTGATTTTGACTTGGAAAATGAATGATGATAAGTATGTTTCATGAACATGCGAGTCGAGCCTTGAATTGGAAAATAAATTCTTATGAGTGATAAATTCGTGAAAAAAATAGACTTTTTATAGCTGCATTCAAAGCTCTTAGGGTGACTGGGATTGTATTTAGTTGACGAGCTTAACTGAGTGGTTTGACGTCACCTGAAAAACAAGTCCTCTAAAAAAAAGAAATTTTTTAATGCTGAATTAAGTTAATAAATATGTTTTTCAGAGAATTACAATAAACATCCTAAGATTCAATCACAATTTCATTTTCTCTTCTGTATTTTTTTTAACCTTACTGTGACAGCGAGTCCAGCAGCTCCATGCATATATGACCCCAATGATCCTAGTAAGTGCAATGCCCATGTAACCTCTCCATGCAAATATGATCAGCATCCTGAGTGCCACCGGGGTGATCCAGCGTCTGCACCACCAAATAAGTTAGATGGGGGGAGGAGTTAATTAGGAGAGGTGGTTTGACCTAATCGTATGATGAATGATCAGTAATCGTTTATCCTTGTATTAGCCAAGAAGGCATGCATGGCTGCTTAATTTATCCATGGCGATTATTTATGTGTCCTCCTTCGCTAGCTGGTTTAGGTTACTTCCTAGCTATTGCCATGTTTTCTTTTCCCATGCTTTTTGGCATTTGTACCCATTAATTCTTCCCCTTGCTTTGATTTGCCAATGTTATGCAATTAATAAAGTTTCTTCACTTATCTCAAAGAAAAAAAAAAGCTGCTAATTGTGTATTAATTTTTTTTTTGCCCATATATACTTCAATGCATGGTTGGTTATTAATATCGTCATACATATATTAGGAATTGAATCTTTAAGCATTTAGTACAAACCCAGAGGCCAGCACATTAATTTGTTGTGTATTTCGGTTTAGGGCATCCCAAAATGCTTATGCATAAAAATAGGAGTGGTAGGAGAGGAAATTAAACGAAAAAAAAAGAAAAGAAGCTTTTTTCCTCATACCTTTCAAAGATATGGCTACGCATCCCCTCTTACGAGAGAGGTCCACGAGATAGATTGAACTATTTTATCATTGGAATTAAAAAAATATATGGATTTTACATTATGGATCAAATCAGATTTTGTATAATAATAAAAAAAATTAAAATTTTTACTATATTAAAAAATAATATAAATTATATTTTAAAATTTTATTTCATAACTTAAGAGCTTATATCCAACGTCAATTAACTATCAAGGGCTTAAATATCCGGATGGCATAAAATATTAAATTAATCTTTTAAAATTAGGCGTACTTAACGAGAAAATCCATCCCAATCATCATGAATATTAAAAAAGAAAACATTTCACTACTTGAGTCTTTCCTATTAATATAGACTGCTTTAATGCCAATTGACATGGTGTATAGTATCAAGGATCCTCAAACCATAAATTTCACAATTTTAAATTACAAGAAAGAAACTAGGGGTCTCACAACCTAATGTTACAATTTTTAGAAAAGGTTGTGGAGAAAACTTTAATATATTAATAAAAAACATTATTTCATAAATTCTTATTTGAAAAATAACCTACAAGGAAGTTTAAATATAAAAACAAATTGTATATGCTGATTAGTAAAATTTTAATTAAATTTTAAATCCTAATATATATAGGGAGAATAATCTAAAAACAACAAGGAAAATAAAAACAATCTTAAACAATAGCTTTTAGACTAAATTAAAAACAACAAGGAAAATAAAAACAATCTTAAACAATAGCTTTTAGACTAAATTTAGCATGTTCATGAACTCAAATGAAGTCATTTAATTAACACGACCTTTAGAATGTTTTGAAAAAAATTTAGTTCAATTTAATAATCAAATGATAAATTATATCTATTTTCATTAGACTATACATTGAATTCATCCGAAGCTCCTTGATAAATTATGCAAGCTCCATATCATCCCATTTTACTGTAGCATCTGCCTATTAACTACAAATTAGTCTGAACCAATCATTTTACTTGTTTGTTATTTTAGTTGAGATTGGATGTTTAGTTAAAATTATGGTTGAAATTGAAATTGAAAAAACATAATTTAATATGTTTGATTAAAAATATTTTTAAAATTCATCCGAAGCTACTTAATAGTCAAAGTTTTGCGTGCTAACAAGGTAATACCTATAACCATTCATTTTCAAAGTCAAGACCGACTCTTAAATTAATTGTATGAGAAAGGATTTATAAATTCCACGACGAATAAATCAAACCTCTCTTCCATTAATTGCTTTTTTGTTATTTCAAAACTATTTTAATTTTCAATCCAACCAGTCTTTTAATTATCTTTTGTCAACTTTTACTCAATCTTTTTTCCTGTTTTGATGTCTTATATTTATTATAAGTTTTTTTTTATTGTTATTCTTTTGAGAAGTCGACATATATATGCTTCAATGCATGGTTGGTTATTAATATCTGCATACAAATATTAGGAACTGAATCTTTACACATTTTGTAGATACCAAGAGGCCAGCACATTTGATTTGTATTTCGGTTTGGGGCATCCCAGAATGCCTATGAATAGAAACCACCACTAGATTTATTAATTTTACCCACAAAAATTTCTATTGGTATTTAAATTCATAGTATGTTGGTACATATTTTACCAAGAAGCTCATGGATGGAACCAATCCATCAGAAAAACTCTCGTCCGTAATTTCTAGTCTTCTAGTGAGTCTGTCAATAATAAATTTATTGATGAATTTACAGATGGACAAAGCATGGCAACAAAAATTTACCCGCTTTATTCTGTCGATATTTCCCTAAAAACATTTGCCATGTGACTAGCAGAAATACAATATGTAGTTTCATCAGATTTTTTATTTCTTCGTTGGTATATCCGTCGGTAAATGTAATATATCATTGACGAAATACTATCTGTAATTTCTTCAAAGAATTAACAATAATAGTGATATTTACAGTATTTTTTTCTAACTCTCAGAAATATAACAACAAATATAGTTCGTTGATAATCTCGTCCGTAATATTTAAAAATATTGTTTAAAAAACAATATTGAACAAAAGCAGTAGACTAATTAAAATCAAATATATATATATATATAAATTAATATAATATAAAATTTAAATATTTATTACAAACTTAAATATTTATACATTCAAATATAATAAATCTAAATCATCACTTTAAACATGCATTTCAACAAAGAAATTCATCGGATTTGGCTCTTGTTAAAAAATCGTAGCCAACTTGTGGTCAGGAGTAACATGTGGAGGACACGATATGAAAAAGTCATAGAGCTTGACCTTTATACGCTCAAGCCAACTGGTGGGCAGCCGCCTATCTCCCTGCATTGGGAACTTGAGTTTTCTTAGGATACTTATCTTAAAAAAAGAAAATTTTAAAAATATAGCTTTTTTTTATATAGGTATTATTTAGCCAATCAAATCTTTCTGGTCATATTTTATGCCCAGCATCATCAAAGTCCTCCAATTATTACCGAGTACATAAAAAAAAACACCTGCATAATTAAATTAAATAAAATTAACTAAAAAAACACCTGCATAATTAAATTAAATAAAATTAACTAAACCTACAAGATCTTGACAAAAAAATGAAGATTACCATTGAAACAATCAAGCCACAAATCATGAGATTTGCCTCCCGCATTACTATCTGTGTAGAAAACGTCTACAAGAGGCTGTCCCTTCATGTTCATGGAAACTCATGAACATTTTCTGGTACCAGTTGAATGGGAGGGTATTTAAAAATGTGGTTATAATTATTTTTGAAGGTTTTTTTATTTGAAAATGTATTAAAATAATATATTTTTTTATTTTTTTAAAATTATTTTTAACATGAACATATCAAAATGATATGAAAACACAAAAAAATTAATTTGAAGTAAAAAAAAAATAAAAACAAATAATTTTTTTCAAAAACACAAAAAAACACCTCCATAGTTGCGGGTGCAGCTTACATTCCCAATAAAAAACACCTGCATAGTTGCGGGTCCAACTTACATTCCCACTAAATGTTTGTTCATGAACTAGTACAATAACCTTTCTTAATAATGAAAGACACTTCGAACGAGACAAATTATTCATAAAATATCTTAAAATCTAATATCACTTGACAACATAAAAAAAATATAAATAAAGGAGTGTGTTAGAAAAACTATTATACATCTAACAAATATAAAATATCTCAAAATTATAAGAGAATGAGTAAAAACTGACCAAATATATATCTAAAAGAGGGGGGACACCTTATTCAATGTGACACTCTTTGCAACCTTCACCTGCATGTTCTTGTAGAACGGACATGAAAATTGAAGGGTTCAAAAGCTTTAGCCCATATAGCACCAGACCTGGGCATAGATAGAAGTATTGAGGCTCGAGTGAAGCGCAGAAAAGAAGTCGGGGTGTTCTTACAACGTCAAGACATTTCGATGTTGTGCATGTAAATCTATCTCATTTGCAGCTCTTTTGGGATGATAAATTATTTTATAAAAAATTGAAAAATAAACATGCTAAAATGACTGACTGCCAAATACTTGTTTCATCGAGCATGTAACACCCTTTATCTAACCTCTCCACTGCTGTCATGTTTACCTGCAGTATCTTGTTTAGAATTTCACCGATTTTGAAAATTGGACCCTAATATTTGATGTCATGCTTAACGTTCGGAAACGTCTTCAAGGGGTTATGAAAATGGAAACTCATGAACATTAATTTTCTTGAACAGTTTATGAAAATTGGACCCTATTATTTGAGTTTATGAAGTAACTTATTGAAACGTCTACAAGAGGCTGCCTCTTCATTAATTTTCATGTATTCACATCATTGCGGGGTCTAGCTTACTTTTCCACCACAGGTTAAATTGCTCATGAACCAGATACTTAGTCCCTCCCAATTAATTGTCATAATTCGAAGGAGCCAGATTTTTCAGCGACATAGACTTGAAATCTGAATACAGCATGCATATGCAAGTGGTTGATGTTACATTTTGAGAATGAAACGTTCATCATAAAATTCAAGTTTTTTAAAAGCAATCTAAATTTAACGATAGCAAGGCCATTAATTCTGACCCAACAATAACATAAGAAAATCGATTGTAATGAGAAAGTATCATACATCTAATACATATAAAAAACAAAACAATATACTTAAAAGATTGATTGGATTGCAAATTACAAAGCACAATGAAAAAGAGGAAAGTGGTAATTAGAAACTAGGATGGAAAATACTTTGGAAATAACAAAAAAGAAATTATTGGGAGATATGGTTGATTTGTCGTTGTGGAATTTATAAATCCTTTCTCATATAATTAATTTCTGAGTTGATCTTGACTTGGAAAATGAATGATGATGCGTATATTTCATGAACATGCGAGTCGAGTCTTGACTTGGAAAATGAACTACATATTATGGGTGATAAATTCGTGAAAAAAAAAAGACTTTTTATAGCTGCATTCAAAGCTCTTAGCTAGGGTGATTGGGGATGGTTTTTAGTTAACTGAGTGGTTGGACGTCCATCCCTGCCTCTATGATTTCTGCACCATCCTCTTCTAAACATACACTCTCTTTTTTTCAGATTCAAGGAAACCCCACCTCCCAGAAAGCGCATTTTGTGGGTCCAAGTGAGTGAGTAAAACCTCGGCTGTCCCAGGCTCTTACAAGAGATGCACGCCCTGACTCGAACTCGAGACCTGCTGTACAAATCTCAAGCCCTTTGCCACAACACGCTACGCCTCTTGGGGACTTCTAAACATACACGTACATACAGTATCTGGTTTAAGTAACATAAGACAAAATCTTTAACAAATATTATTCACTACCATAGGGTTTATGATCGTGTTGATCATGGCACTCTTACTCCTTCTCAATTCATTACTAGACTTTCTCGACAACATACTGTCAATCCATATTTTGCTATGTGAAGTCTATCATTGATTCTCTTGAAGCAACTGAATGTTCTTTTTTATAGGAGGACATAATAACTCAAAAGAAGAAGAAGAAAGTGGTAATTATATAGAATTTACAAATCCTTTCTGATCATATAATTAATTTATGAGTTGATCATGACTTGGAAAGTGAACGGTGATGGGTATACTTTAGAAACATGCGTTTATTTTACAATCCATTAAAAGTTTTTCTTAAAAGGAAATTAAAATTAACACACAAGCAGAGTAGTACGTTTCCATTAAAAGTTCTTATTATCTGGATTGATCGTGTACTATTATTGTTGTGAAGTGATGAATTCATTGGCTTAAATGATAATATTACTTTAAAATCAATAAAATGTAAAAATTAAAGAAAAACATTAAGAGTGAAACATTGTCATGTGTTGGACTTTAATTTCCACAATGAAAAAATAATAGTCTTTAAGAGGACCAACTCTTAATTCTAGTTATAAAATCTGGATTGACCTGGTGGATCAACTCGACGTCTAGACCGGCTTAGGTTTTAAAAAAAATAGAGGAAAGATTAATCTGATCTAATATGATCAAAAACCCAAGTCAACCTAAGATAAAAAAACCTTGGCTAAAAACCCATTGACTTTTTTTTTCAAACAAAAACGTTTTTTGTCAAAATGATCAAATTGTTTTGATCATTTAAAAAAAAGTTAGGATAAGCTGGTTTGACCCTCCTAATCTAAGATCCGACCTTGTTTCAAGTTGACTGTCAAATCAAGTTTTAAAATTATGATAAAGACCACTTTTATCTTTATATGCCTTGAACAATTTTGAAATTAAAGGTTTTTTTTACATGAATATTTTAGAGATAAAAATAATAAATATTATCTCTAAAAACATGTCTTCTGTCGCACGTCACTCGCGCGGTGTCCGTTGGCGATTTTCGTTTCGTTGATTTGATTTGTTGGGAGTCGTTACCTAGTATTTAATTGAGGGTTACTAGGTGTCGCACCCCAAAAAAAATCCGGCGCGTCATCGGCTGGCGATTTTTTCTCGTTTTTGCGTTTGCTTTGAATTCGTTCGTTGGAGTCGCCACCTAGTAATTCATTGAGGGCTACTAGGAAACCTGATGTACTGGTCTTTGTCAGAGATCGCGGGTAAGGGACTGGTTGTGGTTAGGGAAGGTATTAGCACCCCTAACGCACCCTACCTGACGTAAGTTGCTTTGTGTTCTGATGTGATTTGAAAATTTAAAATATTAATTAAATTCTAAGGCTTGAATAAATCAGTTATTAAATCCCCGAATATATGTAAAAACTTGTTCTTACATTTTCGTGGAAAATACAACTTGATTTTATTTGTCCTTGAGATATTTAACCATATTTAAATTAACAATTAATTCTTTTTGTCTTCTTTTTTTATAATTCAAATACATAAATAAAAAAAACAAACACAACACAACTTTCTTTTTATTATTTATTTTTTCTTTTCTTTTCTTTTTTTTTCTTTTTTTTTCTTTTACATCACAATACAAATACAAACACAAATTCAAATTAAACAAATATTACATCAAACAACTAAAAACAATTACAAAATAAACCCTAAAAAATCCACAACAGTGCAGGGAGGGATCTGTGAAGACAAAGGACAGCAGGAGCATTGCCGGCGCGTCTCCCCACGCGCCACCGTCACTGGTGGCGCGTGGGTTCACGCGCCGCCGCCGATGAAGGGAAAAAACCAATGGATCGGGAACGCCTTCTTCTCCCCTTCCTTCCTCCACCGGCGGTGAGGGTCACCGTTGCCTGCAACAAGAACAAAAACGCACAACAAGCAGTCGGTTTTAAATTTTTCTTTTGGTCTAGATCCGTTCTCAGGTTCGGTTTTCTCTGCAACTCAGTGTTTTCTTTTCGTTTCCCCTTTCTTCTCTGTTTTCAAGTGGGTCAATTTGTTGTGGGTTTCATCTTCTCCTCTGCTTTGGATGGCCGGCGTGAAGGAGGAAGGATGGCTGCTGATCTGGTAAAAATATTGTTTGGGCCTCAAAATTGAAAATTGGTCCCTTAACTTTCTTTTTTTTTTGTAAATTTTGATTTTTCTTATTTTTTGGATTTTTTGAAAACGAGCAATATCAACGTCGACTCAATGAGGAAAATCAATGATTTTAAAAATGAAGCGTGAAAAGTCGAACGCGTTTGAAAATCTTTTGAAAATTTAAATTCTTTTTTAGACGACGCTGAAAATGCTAAAATGACGAGAATATATTAAAAAACATATTTTTTGGATTTTCATTGTTTTTTCTCTATTTTTGGATTTTTTGAAAATATATCAAAAACATGGGTGAAAAATTGGGTAGCAACAGATGCCCCCTCTTTACAATGCTTACGAAGCAAAAATCCTCAATGTTTTGCATAGTAAGCTTTGTAAAGAAAAACTTGTTCTTTTTTCTTGCTCAATATCCACCTCATCTAAAAACCTTACTCTGTTTTTTTTTCTCTCTTTCTCCTTTTCTTATTATCCTGAGATCCCATCTGGCGACCTCCTTTAGCCAAAACCAAAGAATGTGTGTAACTCGGTCAACCTGAAATCCCATATGGAGATTCCCTTTAACCAAAACTACATGAGATCCCATCTAGCGACCTCATTCAACTAGAACAAAAGAATGTGTAAAAAGTGGTCTCATTGTAATGGGTAACCAACCCAGGTGGAAAGAATGTAAAAACAAATGGTCTCCTTATGATGGGTGACCTACCCAAGAAAAAGGAAAGAGTGGTCTCATTCTTATGGGTGACCTACCCAAGGGGAAGAATGGCCTCATTATTATGGGTGACCTACCCAGGTAAAAAAAAAGATGGAGAATGGTCTCATTCTAATGGGTGACCTACCTAGAAAAAAAAATGGTGGTCTCATTGTGATGAGTGACCTACCCAAATGGAAAGGGGGAACAATGGTCTCATTCTTATGGGTGACCTACCCAAGGGGAGGAATGGCCTCATTCTTATGGGTGACCTACCCAGGTAAACAAAAGATGGAGAATGGTCTCATTCTAATGGGTGACCTACCCAGAAAAAAAAATGGTGATCTCATTGTGATGGGTGACCTACCCAAGTGGAAAGGGGGAAGAGTGGTCTCATTCTTATGGGTGACCTACCCAAGGGGAAGAATGGCCTCATTCTTATGGGTGACCTACCCAGGTAAACAAAAGATGGAGAATGGTCTCATTCTAATGGGTGACTTACCCAGAAAAAAAAATGGTGGTCTCATTGTGATGGGTGACCTACCCAAGTGGAAAGGGGGAAGAGTGGTCTCATTCTTATGGGTGACCTACCCAGGTAAACAAAAGATGGAGAATGGTCTCATTCTAATAGGTGACCTACCCAGAAAAAATGGTGGTCTCATTGTGATAGGTGACCTACCCAAGTGGAAAAGAGGAAGAGTGGTCTCATTCTTATGGGTGACCTACCCAGGGGAAAGAATGGTCTCATTGTAATGGGTGACCTACCCAAGTAAAAAAACATGGAGAAGTGGTCGCGTTGTAATGGGTGACCTACCCAGAAAAAATGTTGGTCTTATTGTAATGGGTGACCTACCCAGGTGGAAAAATGGGAAAAACGGTCTTATTATGATGGGTGACCTACCCAGATGGAAAGAATGTGAAATGCGGTCTCATTGTAATGGGTGACCTACCCAGAAATAGAAAAAATATGAAGTGTGGTCTCATTGTAATGGGTGACCCACCCAAATGGAAAAAAATATGATGAAGTGCGGTCTCATTGTCATGGGTGACCTACCCGAAAATGGAAAAAATATGAAGTGTGGTCTCATTGTAATGGGTGACCCACCCAGATGGAAAAAATATGATGAAGTGCGGTCTCATTGTCATGGGTGACCTACCCGGATGGAAAAAATGTGAAAAATGGTCTTATTATGATGGGCGACCTACCCAGATGGAAAAAATATGATATGACAAGTGTGAAAAATAGGACTTACCTGGCGAAGTCCTGAGGGGATGACTGAAGAAGGGCTGGAAAACTTGGTGCTTCCTGATAATTCCCGATCATAGGGTTTGAAAAACTCGGTGTTTCCTGACTGCAAGGGTTGAAAACTCGAGGCTTCCCGATTGCAAGGTTGATCTATTCATTTCTTTGGGATTTTCCTTGTTGTAACCCATTTTCGGGTCCCCAAATAAATGAAATAAAATAAATAGCCAAAGGAGGTTAGAAAAATAATAGGAGGCAGAAGCGCTTGGCAAATGGTCAGAAAAATCGGTCAAGGAGGTTAAAAATAAAAAAATTGGATTTTTGACAGTATATTCTTGAAGGATGAGAGCCCTGTTGAGAAGGAAATTTGAATTTTGAGGAGAAAAGCCCAATTTTGGATGTTTATGGACTTAATTGGATTTTTAATTGATTTTATAGAGGATTTGATTGCAAGGAAAATTGATTTTTAAGTCAATTTGGGCTTTAATTAGAAGAAATTTAAGTTCTGGGGCCAAAATATATTTTTTAGGATTTTATTGGGTCAAATCAAGGGCTTAATTGCATAAATATTGAAGTTTAATGACCAATTAGGGACTTAATTGAGAAAATCCGAAACCAGGGATCAATTTGGAAAAGGTGCGTAAATAGAGGGGCTGTTTGGGATTGATCCGGGGTCAAATTGAAAGAAATTGAAAACTGGAGGACTAATGTCGCCTGTTACTGTTCACTTTCTTCCTCAAAAAGCTGCCTGAGTGGCTGCTTTCCAGGTGCATTTTCCGGCTCGTGAAACCAAAACTTGCACCAAAATGTCCACATGAAACCCCTTTATCCCGGAGAATGGTCCGGTCGGGTCGGAAAAGTTAGAAACGGCTCCGTTGAGTGGCTCAAAGTGGCCACCTCGGGCAGTTCACAGCCTTGAGCTGCCAAATTTGGCAGCCCGAGGTGCACACTTTGAGCCAACGGTTGAGATGCTTCCCAACTGAATCAAGGGCTGCAATTTTTCCCCAACGTAGACAAGATTGCCCTCTTCCACAGCCTATAAATAGAGTCGGATTTGATGATCTGAGGGAGGAGAAATTCGGGTCCAAAGTCAGCCAAAAACCAGCATTTTCGCCCAATTTCTGCAGATTTTTCTTCTCTTCTTTCTTCCTCTGCAACAGGAACCCGACGCCGTCTTCGTCCAACTCCACAGCTGCAACCACCGGCTGAACCACCTCATCACAGTAGCCACAACCCCTTCGGCCAAGTGAGCCCCTCTTCCTTTCCTCCTCCTTCCTCTTCCTTTCCTCCCTTTCTTCTTCTTCTTCCTCCTTACCTACTGTTCACTGCATGAACAGTAGGCGTGAAATATAATTCACGTTCTACTGTTCACGCAGGACGTGAATTATATATATATATGTGTCTATGTGTGTGTATTATAATTTAAAAAAAAATAATAAATAAAAAAATTCCAAAATCATTTTAAAAAATGTTTATTAAAGAAAAAAATGTTTTGTTTTCATGCATACGGCCAATACTCTAACATGTTTTGCATTTCTGGATTTTACAACATGTTTGTAAAACTCCAAAGGGTATTCGCCAATATTCCAAAAAGTATAAAAATCTTATTTTGGGGGGGAAATTCATCTATTATTCACCGCTAATGTTTGGATAAAGAAATCCTTAAAGGATGAATATCCAAAATATTATTGGGAGTAATAAATCCGCACACATCCTCGAAAGAAGCCTTGATTATAATCGAGGACATTTCAAAACTTCAAATTTTTTACTCCACGGTTTACGAGCCGTGAAAGTATGAAATACTAAGGCAAAAGGAGGCTTTTAAAAGCGCTTTGAATTTCCTTAGATTTCTAAATTTTTTTGTCCCTCCTTCTTGCGATTTACGAGTCGCAAACTTTTGAAATACTAAGGGAAAAATGAGCTTTCAAAGCACATGGAATCTCCTTGGATTTCTATCCAAATAATTTTTATTTGAATCAAACCTAGGAAAATTGATGGGATTAGAAAACACCAACACCATAGCAATTATAGAGCAAATCAAACACCAAGCAGCTTACCTTAGGTAGGGCGTACTAGGGGTGCTAATACCTTCCCTTTACGCAACCAGTCCCTTGCCTTAGAATCTCTGAAAGACCAGTTAGGGTTCCTAGTGACCAAAATACTAGGTGGCGACTCCAAAGAACCAAATCAGTAAAACAAAACGAAAGTCGACAGCCGATGCCGCATTTGGATTTTTTAGGGTGCGACATTCCTAATGGTAGGGTTCATCCCATCATCCTTTTATTCCATGATCAAAACCGATTCTTTATTATCATCACCACAATGCTTCTTTCTTTTTCCACCATCTTGCTGGACCTCATTAAGGATTTTCCTGTAACAATTCAAAAATATGTGCAAATGGTTTTTTTGTTTTTTTTTAGGTTAGATGATATGCATGCATCCTTACCTGATTTGAAATATAGGTCCCCCCCTCCTTGATGCTCCATCGTCATAAGGTGCCCTTGTTTGTATCCCAAAGCTTTCTTTGTTCTTCCGATGCATTGGCTCATTCATGTGCTAGCCATCCACTCAGCTGTAAATGCAATGCCCATCCCGGGCTGTCTTCGACAATTACTGCTTGCATCGTTCATCAAGCTTGACCCTGCCCCCAAGTGTGGTACTGCTTGATTCATCATAAAGGATTTTCTCTCCTGGCTTCTTCTGAGAATTATCCTCTGATTGATTGTGTGCATCATGCCAACACCCATCAAGATTGTTAATCGGTCATGAACTTGCCTTCGGCTGAAACACCATTCAAGTATATATGGTCATCCATAATCATGGAACTGCCACGTCATTTCGACATGCATCTCATACTTTACAGGGAAAGGCTCATCGTTGTAAGCTCAATGTTTTCCTCAAAAAGTTCTTCTCACCCATCTAATCAGATCTTTGAAAAGAAATGTATTGGCATCATCAATGATGTTCATGTTATCACCCATATTCATGCGGTGAAGTGTGCATTTGAGCTTCAAAACATATGGTCCCACAGTCAGTCTTGGTGGGTGCATCCTTCTAGCATTCCTGCATATGTAACTTTTGTGATAGCATCGATCAAAAGTCATAACCATGTTGAAGATGATAAACCAAAATGAAGATATGAAAATATCCTTCTAGTGCAGCGTTACTCATCAATTGTTGCTGAAGTGCACTAGGTCATAGATTGTCTTTGAACGACATTGCCCCTAATATGATCTGAAGGTTCGTTCATCGGTTTATACTCAAGAAGATTTTTCTTTATCATTGTCAGATGTTAAAACTTTCCGGGACTTTGATGACTCATCATCTGATTCTTTCTTTGCCCCCCAGCTGATCTGGATACTGTCTGTTTTCCTTCTTAGGGTCTACTGTATTGCCCCCAGGTGGTCAACCTTTGAAGGAGTTTTGAGAAGAGTTGATGTCATTTCATGTCAAGGATTCCCCACCTGATCTGGATACTGTCTGTTTTCCTTCTTAGGGTCCATTGTATTGCCCCCAGGTGGTCAACCTTTCAAGGAGTTTTGAGAAGAGTTGATGTCATTTCATGTCAAGGATTCCGCAAACTCAATAAATGTTCTTCTTTGTTTGACAATCTTTATTGTTCTAGAATCATGTCTATTCAAGTCTAATTGTTGAAATGAAATCAGAGAGATGTCTGTTTTTGAAATTATTATTTTTTCTTTTGAAATTCAAACTTCTTTGGTCAAAGACCCAACACACTATTCAATGCAGTCCTTTGATTGTCTTGTATTTTGAAAACAGAAATGACCCGTTGTAAGATTTAAAATGACTTTTTCATAGTTCTTTGTGTCCACTTTAAACTCTGATTTTGGGTATATCTTTTGATGGTCTGTGATGAGGTGACATTTTTATGAATTTCAAAAACAAGATGCTCAGGCTTTACTAAGAAAGGTTGTTTCTTTTCTTAGCATTTATTTTATCAACATGCATAATAACTAGTAGCTTAATTCATGAAGTCACGACCCTTATGGAAAAGCTCTTCAAGTTTTGAGAGCGCCATTTATCGGTTCAAGTTGCTTGCTTGATTAAAAAGGGCTTTTAAAAGCATGTAATGCAGGCTATGGTTCATGGCTATGAAAGAAAGGAATCTCAAAGGCTCAAAAGGTGTTTGAGGGTTTCAAAGACCTAGGATCAACATCAATTATTCATCAACTCTTTTCTATTATTGTCCTTGTAGAGGAAACGACCTATAACCCTGTTAACCTCAAAGTTCAGACTTTTCTTAACATAAGTCATAATGCAAATCCCCCTTTCCTTGATGAATAACCAACCTTAATCATCTGATAACATCAAAGGCTTTATAATGGATACCAAAAGTCACGTTTATAGCTTAGTCTTCTTTTTTTTTTTTTTTTGGTATTGATTGAAATTTCTTTTTCTTTTCATAGACGTGATATGCGTTCTCCTTCCTTTATCTTTAACTTGTCTTTAAGTGAAGGCAATTTCAACTTCCTTTTTTTATTCTCTTTTTTTTTTATAGCCTTCCTCAAAACTTTCTTATATGCCCCCGGTCTATGTGTCTTCTTCTAGCTCTCTCTCAATCATTGGACTTTTGTTCTAAGCCTTCCCCTTTATCCATTAATCATATCAATGTCTTTAAAATATCTCTCATTTGCCCCCAGTGTGGGGTGTGATCCTAGTCAGGGTTTTCATGAAAAAAATATTCTATCCAGCTCAAAATGGGACTACAAGGGATATAATCTTTAGAAAGTGAAGGGATATCAAAGATGGCCTTTTCTCATTTCAAGCAGGGTCAGTTAGAACCGATAAATTTTGACCCCATCCAGTGTAATGATTTGGACTTGTAAGAATCATGATTCACGAGTCCATAACTACCGAATCCACTACATGTCATTATGCATACTGTTAAAACTTAGCTATATGATGTGTGGTTCAGTTTTATGTGTGAGCTCAAAATTTGTTTGGTCACCTCATGTCATTTCAACAAGAATCGAGTCATTTCTGCAATCAAAACACTTTTAATCTTCAGGATTGATTAACCTTTATCGCATGTTGGAGTTTGATCAAAATATTTTGTCAAAATACCCTTTGAAAGAAGTATCTCTTGATTTCAAAACAACAAGAAGACAAAGAAAAGACATGTTTCGTTCAAGGATGAGATGTGATCCCAAAACAAAATGCAAAATGGCAAAAATCCATAACAAAAATGCTTGACAGTTTAACTCCTTCTTGGATCAGCTTCTCTGGCAATATCTATGTTTTGCCGAGCAATTCCGATCACTTGTCATTCTGAAAATGATTGACGACATCATCTTTCGCAAATTGAGCTCGACTCTTGAAACTCTTGCATTATTTTAACTAAAATGGCCGAGGACCCCCACCATGACAACACATCTCTTGTCCAGATTGAACCACCTGGAAAATAGTGGTTACATGGGATTTGTCAGAGTCAAGCAAAATTCTGGAATCTGGCAGATGCTGGTCGACAAACTTAAATGGCAGAGGAATGTCAATCTTGGCAAAGACATTTGAGCAATTGATGCTACCGTGAGACCTGGCTAGACCACATAATTAAGGTTTCACACTGTCAAAGTCATCTCTTGATTCACCTCTCATCATTGTTCTGGAATCCATGGCAGATCCTTCAATCTTTCCTCTCTTCCTAGCTTGTTCAATTCTTCGACAAATCCTCATAACATTATTTCAATCTTCCAATGTTGTTGTGGTTGGTTGAGGATTGTTAGAAAACTTTCCAACAGCTGGGTAATCTTGGCAGGGCCCAAAAACTTGTAGTATCGCCACTACCAACACGTGGAATCATGCCTTATCTCTTCTATGGGAGAAAACGATGAACATGAATCTCCTCTATTTCTTCTTCGATTCCTCTTGAACGATGCAGCAAACAAGCACTAATAGAGGGAGTTCTGCTCTGTGGAAGTTTCAGTCTTCTTCATGTTTTTCAGTCTAGGCATGTCTCTTCTCCCTACTTTTGCGTTTTAATACTGACACTGTTGGAGGAAAATCATAGATGACGTGAAACTACTGTATTCCTTCTTGGACTTCCCACTTGCGGATCCACAAATAGATTCCTGCCGAGAGATCTCTGTTACGTTGACGTTTGATGTCTACTCATGTTTTTCAAACCAAGTCTGGCTCTTCAACCTGCTATAGTTTCTTCATGCTGAAACTGATGAGAGAAATATTTGTAGCATATGCAATTAGTAAATCCCCTCTTGCATTCCCAATTTGCAGAGCCATAAATGGATTTTTGTAGAGAGAGCTCTGCCACATTGAAGTTTGACGACTGCTAATATTTTCAGACCAGGTATGACTCTCTGCCTACTACAATGTTTTGCTGGTGCCACTGGTGGGAAAAAAAATTTCAAAGCATATGAAATTAATACATCCCCTTTTGCATTTCCCATTGGCAGATCCACAAATAAATCTCTACAGAGAGCTCTACCACGTAGAAGTTCAGTGTCTGATCATGGTTTTTAAGACCAACATCTTGTGCTGCTGAATTGGAATTGAGCTCATAATTGGGGTAACTTCAAAGCAGACTAATGCACCATGAACAGGAGGCTAGTAGTCGTTTGGTTCCATTAGATGATGTGGAGGCGATGAACATTTAACAGTGCAACTGGACAAGAACCATAGTTGTCATTAGTTGATGACTGAAGGCATTGTTGCTGTTGTCCATGACGGAAAAGGAGAGATACAGCTTCAATTGGACGTCAACGAGCAGTGTTCCCACAGAAGACTATGCAGACACTCTCTTTCCATTTGATGCTCAACACTTGTTCGAGCAGATCTGAGTCCAGCTACTTCACCTTTGATGCTCTCAACCTTAATCTAATAATGAGCCTATATCTGACTCTTTTGTTCACTTCCCTCATCTGTCTTCAATCATGTGCAGCACAACTTATACAGGGGACCTACCTTTCAACCCGGTTCATGCATGATAGATGTATGAACATGTAATCTATATGATGAACTCGCCTTTCGAGAGGTGACAATATGTTCGTAACTCTTGTATGATGGAACAAGAATCGTGTTTTTTGCCCAAACTCTACAATGAAAATTTTCGGAGTGACGACCAATATGTCACCACAAGTCTTGAGTTCAAGATGCTTCAAGAAGGGTTTGCCCTTATGCAAATAACGATAACACATACAACCTAAAGACAGGCTCTATTCATTTTATGTGAGACAAAGGGTAGGTTTAGCACATACAACCTAAAGACAGGCTCTATTCATTTTACGTGAGACAAAGGGTAGGTTTGCTACTTGGTCTCTAAAAGGGGTCTCTTGTTGTCCCAGTGATTGCCATCGTAAAGGCAATATAGGGGCCCAGTAGGTAATGGGTTGGCACGTGTCCAACTATTACCAGTCTAGGCACTCAACGAAGAGTTGGGGTTTACACAAACTTAAACCTTGACTAAAAGTCGTAAGGTAAGCTGCTAGTCCCCCTCCTAACTTGAAGCTTGTGTGTGCTTTTAAAAAAAAATTATGTGATGCATGAGATAATTCTACAAAATGCATGGATAAAACAAAAATAAAATAAGACAAAAATGCAAAAACATAAACACATCAAATATACAAAGCTTAGTCCAATAATGTTGAAAACAATACCTTCCCCAGTGGAGTCGCCACTCTGTCGCACCCCAAAAAAAATCTGGCGCGTCATCGGCTGGCGATTTTTTCTCGTTTTTGCGTTTGCTTTGAATTCGTTTGTTGGAGTCGCCACCTAGTAATTCATTGAGGGCTACTAGGAAACCTGATGTACTGGTCTTTGTCAGAGATCGCGGGTAAGGGACTGGTTGTGGTTAGCGAAGGTATTAGCACCCCTAACGCACCCTACCTGAGGTAAGCTGCTTTGTGTTATGATGTGATTTGAAAATTTAAAATATTAATTAAATTCTAAGGCTTGAATAAATTAGTTATTAAATCCCCGAATATATGTAAAAACTTGTTCTTACATTTTCGTGGAAAATACAACTTGATTTTATTTGTCCTTGAGATATTTAACCATATTTAAATTAACAATTAATTCTTTTTGTCTTTTTTTTTTATAATTCAAATACATAAATAAAAAAAACAAACACAACACAACTTTCTTTTTATTATTTATTTTTTCTTTTCTTTTCTTTTATTTTTTTTCTTTTACATCACAATACAAATACAAACACAAATTCAAATTAAACAAATATTACATCAAACAACTAAAAAAAATTACAAAATAAACCCTAAAAAATCCACAACAGTGCAGGGAGGGAACTGTGAAGACAAAGGACAGCAGGAGCATTGGCGGCGTGTCTCCCCACGCGCCACCGTCACTAGCGGAGCGTGGGTTCACGCGCCGCCGCCGATGAAGGGAAAAAACCAGTGGATCGGGAACCCCTTCTTCTCCCCTTCCTTCCTCCACCGGCGGTGAGGGTCACCGTCGCCTGCAACAAGAACAAAAACACACAACAAGCAGTCGGTTTTAAATTTTTCTTTTGGTCCAGATCCATTCTCGGGTTCGGTTTTCTCTGCAACTCAGTGTTTTCTTTTCGTTTCCCCTTTCTTCTCTGTTTTCAGGTGGGTCAATTTGTTGTGAGTTTCATCTTCTCCTTTGCTTTGGATGGCCGGCGTGAAGGAGGAAGGATGGTTGCTGATCTGATGGCCGGAGCCGCGGGTGCAACCATGCGTGGGGAAGGAGCTGGAGACGGCGCCTGTTTTGGTCGTTGATGGGGAAAGAGACGCTGCTTCTGGCCGGTTGGTTGGAGATCGGTGGCGGTGGCTTGCTTCTATGGAGGGCGTCGCTGCTGAGGAGATGATGGGGACGACTCCGTGGATCTCCGGTGAGGAACGGCGCTGTTGGAGGCAGTGAGCTGGGTCTGCTGCCGACTGGAGGAGATGACGAGGAGAATGGTTCTGTCTTGGCTAGCGGCTGGGGGAAGAAAGGTGGATCTGAAATGGCGTGGGGGGGGGGAAGAAAAATGAGGGCTAGTCTTGGTTTTTTTGTGGCTGAAGAGGATGAGGAAAAAAAGTGGTCGAGAGGGAGAGAGGGGGCTGTCTTGGCCGGCTGGTGTGGGTCAGAAAAATGTGAAACCGGGGAGGGGGGCCGCTCTGTGTTGTTGGCTGGAAAAGCAAAAAGAAGATGGGGGGAACAGTGTGGCGGTGGAGTGGAGAAAATGCTAAGGAGAAGAAGAAAATCCCAAAGGGGCTGGGGACCGTGGGTCTCTACCCACTGCTGTCGGGACTCCGAAAATGGAAAAAATCCCCCCTGGTGCATAGCTGGGGATGAAAAGAAGAACCACTGAGTGGGGGGCTGAGTCCCTGATTTTCAGCCGAAAGAGAGGGATCAAATGGTCTTGGGCTAGGGGGAGCGGCTGGTTTCGGGTGAAGAAAAAAAGTTCTTAGGTTGCCTCTCCCTCCAATATTCAAAATTCCGGTAAAAATATTGTTTGGGCCTCAAAATTGAAAATTGGTCCCTTAACTTTCTTTTTTTTTATAAATTTAGATTTTTCTTATTTTTTGGATTTTTTGAAAACGAGCAATATCAACGTCGACTCAATGACGAAAATTAATGATTTTAAAAATGACGCGTGAAAAGTCGAACGCGTTTGAAAATCTTTTGAAAATTTAAATTCTTTTTTAGACGACGCTGAAAATGCTAAAATGACGAGAATATATTAAAAAACATATTTTTTGGATTTTCATTGTTTTTTCTCTATTTTTGGATTTTTTGAAAATATATCAAAAACATGGGTCAAAAATTGGGTAGCAACACTAGGAAACCCAGATATACTAGTCTTTTCAGAGATTCACGGGTAAGGGACTGGTTGTGGTTAGGAAAGGTATTAGCACCCCTAACGCACCCTACTTGAGGTAAGCTACTTCATGGCTTTGATGTGTTAAAGGAGTTTTAAAAATTTTGTCTTTTCATCGAATATTAGAAATACAACTTATGTGTAAGTTCATAATTCTTGACCACGAGCAAATCAAAATATTAAATTCTTCTTTATTGCTTGCAATTTTATCATAAAAAAACATCCATAAAAAAAAAAAAACAACACATTCCCTTCACTATATTTTTATTTTTTCCATTTTTTCTTTTTTTTTCCTTTGTACATCCACATTTGAACACTACAATTTATAAAAATTCAAAACTAAACAAAAGTACATTAAACAATTTTTAAATTACAGAAACAACCCCAAAACAATCTGGAATTACAAGGAAGGCCTTCTACACCACCGGAACAGTGGCGGCGCGTCTCCTTCACACACCACCGCCACTAGTGGTGCGTGGGTTCAAGCGCCGCCGCTATAAAAGCCTGAATGTAACAACCCGGCTTTTACAAGCCCAAAACAACAATAATTTTTTTTTTTGTACTTGACACACATCGTGTCGGTAATCAGCGAACATGTTCCCTTCACATCATCAATATATAATCCATACATCAACAACAATCAACCTTTCATTTAAAAGTGAATCTTACATAAACTTATAATATCATGTTTGCATGATTAGAAGTTCGCATTTAAAATATACATGTATAGTCATGAGTTTGTATTCTATCCTAAAAATAGTCATCACGAATTTAATCTAAAAAGATATAATAATAGTTATACATTCAGTACATTGATTCATATAAAATACATCATGATTTAGAATGCAACTACATGATTCCTTGCAAAATTAGGTTCCCATGTATCGGGTTTCCTAGGCACCTTGTTGGTATGACGTCCCTACTGTAGTACAAAACATTTACAAGAATGCAATTACTTAATAATAATAATAATAATAATAACAATAAGAAAATGGTCTGGCAGTTTAACGAAGCATTAACATTATCTCATGTTTGAAGAGTGACATTTGTAGTTCCTTCATGTTCTTGGTATACACAACTTGCAGTATATATATATGCACCAATTTTGCAATCAACTATAATCTTAAATTCAACCATTATTTTAAGACATTATTTGTCGAGGTTAACTATTCACTCACCCCGGCCATCCCCTTCGAATTCCATTAGTCAAAACTAGTTGTTTATTTATTCCGGTCATCCATTTGGATGCTATTAGCCGAAGCTAGTCATTCATTTGTCCCGGTCATCCATTCAGATGCTATTAGCCGAAGCTAATCAATCATTTGTCCCGTTCATCTCTTCAGATGCCATGGGCGGAAGCTAATCAATCGTTTGTCCTGGTCATCCCTTCGGATGCCATTAGCCAAAGCTAATCAATCGTTTGTCAACATTTAAGCATTTGGCAATCTGACATCTGAATTAACACAATACAGCAACGTTCATGATAAGGTATTTCATTGTTCAAGGTCATCTCTTCAGATGACTTTAGCCAAAGCTAATCAACCATTTGTTAACATTTAAGCATTTGACGGTCTAGTATCTACAGTAGAAGCTCTACTCGTGCTCCCTTGTTGCTGCTGCTGCACCACACCAGTGGTCCCTCCTCAAACTTGTAGACCTACTGTGTGAGATACACAACTTCTATACCGAATGTTTGTTTCAGATCTCCACCATTCAGAATCCGAATATCGTGCTGATCCAACAGTGGAAGGTGGATGATTAGTACTTAAAAGTGCATATTTATCAAGGTTTTATATCATCATTTTGCACTTAAAGTATCAATAACTCCTTAACTAAAGCATGTTTTATAATAACAAGTCTAATACTATAAAATGCCCTAATATATGGTAAATGTTCATCGTAAATGCAGGCCTATCACATAAATCAAAGGATTGATTGATGAATTCAACTACTGAAATTTGTGAAGATAAAGAGAGGGTGAAACTTAGAAAAGAGATGTTGGTGCAGTCCAAACTGGAACACTGTTCTGTATTTGGGTCATATCTCGAGTTCTAGATGTCCAAATGACCTCAAATGTTTACACAAACTTGGTGAGACATAGGCCTACAACTTTCATGTGAACATAAAAATCTAACAAGGCCGTTTTCAAGTCCAAATCATAGCAACAATGGAGAAGTCCGAATCTGTCCTACAACCCGAACACTCTTCAGTGTTTGGCCCATATCTGGAGTTCTAGAAGTCCAAATCATCTCTACTTTTTTTTCCTGGAAAGCTGAGTCAATTTCCTACAACTTGCATGTTTACCAGAGGACCCAGTTCGGATGGTAGAATTTTTTGTTTATTCAGACAAGAAGATAAGGATTTTCACCAAGTCAAAAGTTGGCCACCCACTCAACAATTAGTCATCAAATCAATAATTCCGAATTTTGGCCTATAAAAGGAGGCATTTGCCATGCATTTGGTTGGCTTGGTTGTTCAGATCAAGTTCATGCTCTTTATTTCTCTCTTTATATTTTTTGTAATTCTTAAGTTTTGTTTTCATTAATTTCTTGTTTATGCTTTTCATTTCCTTTCGTTTTCTTAGTTAACTTGTATCTTATTTATGTTCTTGTTTTGTTTATTTATGTTTCTCTTCTTCATTATGTTTAGCTAAGTTTATTATGTCAAGGTGAAAAGGTTACACTAATGGTGTAAGAACAAGTATGGTGTAAACTCAATATGGATCTTAATGTTTAATATTAACATGTCTTATCTTTTTATCTTACTAATTCTTAATACCTTGCTTGTTAAATGGTTAATCTAGATTTGTGTTGTATAACATTTGGTACATCAAATGCTTGGCACTCTCATAGCCCAATAGTATGGTATTACCTACACCTGGGCTATGAAAATAACTTGATTTGTTGTTAACATCAGTTAATATCATGAATTCCTGACAATATTTAAAAGTTTGGTGTTATGTAATTAAGATAATTAATATGATCATGTTAATAATTTATAATGAGCTATTAATGAGAAATCATCCGATTGGAACCTCCTTTGTGTGTGGTTTCCAAATTGAGTAATAAGAGTTTATATTATACTTGTTTGAAATACCATTGGTGGATCCTCTAACCTTGACATTTGTTTTTATCATTGTTTAATCCTTACATTAATCTTCCATCTCAAAGTTCTCATTAATTTCTTCATCTTTTTCTTTTATTATTATTATTATTATTATTACTATTATTATTATTATTATTACTATTACTATTATTGTTATTATTATTGTTATTATTATTGTTATTGTTATTGTTATTATTGTTGTTGTCTCTTCCTCCTCCTCTTCTTTTTATTATTATTATTGTTATTACTATTACTATTACTAACACTATTATTATTATTATTATTATTATTATTATTATTATTACTATTATTATCATAAAATCAGTATATAGGCTGGAAACCTGTGACCCGATCTTTTAGATCATTCTCAGGTATAACAACGCCACGTACTGAGTATTATTATTATTATTATTATTACTACTACTACTACTACTACTACTATTAATATTATTATTACTATTATTATTATTATTATTATTGTTATTGTTATTGTTGTTGTTGTTGTTGTTTTCTTGTTATTTATAATTTATACAATTAACCTCTCTGTGGTTCGACCGCAGTCTTGCCGGGTTATTTATTACTTCGACACTACTGCACTTGGGAGAAGACATCAATTTTTTGGTCATGTCAGTGGAGTTATAGTTGTCGGTGGATTTACCATCAATATATCTTCTCTCCAGCCTCTCTCAAAACTCTCTCTTACTCTTGCCAGTCCCTCAAAGAGAGAAAATAGAATGATATTTATAGTTCTAACATCTTGTTAATTGCACATTTATCCCCACACCTTTTTATCATTTATACATAAACTCTCAACCTTCTGTTATTTGAATATTGACCTCTCTTGATCTTACGTATTCATTTTGTCCTCACAAATGTTTTTCTTTTCAATGATTTAGTACTATATTCACTTTTCATTTCATTAATTTCACTATTTTTATCTTGATTAGGTTTCTTTAATTTAATTTAACCCATTTTACTATTGGTTAAATTTCTCATCTTTTAAATACCCAGGAAACTTATAACCGAGGGTTTACATTCTTCCCTCCTTATAAAATTTCATCCTCGAAATTTAAGATTCATAGCTATCTGTGAAGAAATTTCTGTGTTCTTTTTCATCATTTTAGACTTCCGTATCCAAGTTTCTTTTGCAATATGGGAACTTATCCATAATTTTATTATCATTGTTATTATTATTTTTTTCGGAAACACTCATGACACCAACCATCATGTTTAATCTTGTTTCCACTTTCAAATTTCTCGTCCTTTACTACCGTAACTCAACATGTAACATAAATAAATAACATTTTAGAATGCATTAAACCCTTCAAAATATAAAGAGGTGAGGTGGTAAACACCTACCTACTCCTCTTAGTGGTCCTGTTCTGCTAGCTTGAGGTCCCACAATCGATGTCTCTCTTACTCCACACAAGACGAACATTTAATATCATTTACTCCCCTTTTCAATGTTTTCTTATCAACTAGCAAGCATCATTATATGATTTCATGTAAGATTTCCATATCTAAATTAAATCATTATTTCATGTTAACATAGCCACCTGTTAACTTGAATCATGCAAATTTTTTTTTTCCAGCTAATCTCTTACTCAACTTACCTCATCTTAATCATTTTATATGGGACTTTAATTTCCTATCATTATTATACTTATTTATTTTATTATTATTTCCTAGAACTGTCTTATTCCCTAATTCCTTTACATGTCGATCAAAATTCTCACTGGTGGCACTTCCACGTCAAATCATCTCAGATCTCAATAGGAACTTATTTCAACCTCTATGTGGAAACTAACCCAAATTCCACCCTAATCCTAATATATTAATCTTACATGACACATACATAGAAATTTAAAGCAACCCATTCTCAACCTTTCAAATCAATCTCCACACATGCTCATCAAATACCCACACTAGCTTTCAACAAATCATTTTATTTACCAATCCATCTATTCTATATAATCGTTGGTCAGTTTTCTTAGTCACTACTTTAATCACTAACTAACTTATCTCCCCCAAGTATCGTATCCACCTCATGCATACAGCTTGCATTTAATTATTCCTTAAATATTTTACATTTCCAAGACGTATCAATAATGGTTCAACTATCACTATTCAATCGTATCTTTATTCTTTCATTTAACATCAAACACACATTTTTTTTTATCCATCCTTCCTTAAGGGATGTGTGTGTGGGTGTGTATAAAATCATTTTCTCAAAATATAACAATGATCCCTTACATCATAAATCAATTTATATAATTTCCAATACATAACTTCAACTAAAAATGTAAACTGTAACATCTCCCACTTCTTCCCAACATAAAGGGGTACGACACTTTTATCCATACAATACTTCAAAAGGAGTCATACCTATGGTGGCCTGATAACTATTGTTATACGCGAATTTCACCATAGGCTAGTATTCTTCCTAGCTATCCCCGAAGTCTAATATACATGTGATCAACAAATCCTCTAAAGTCTGAATAGTCCTCTGAGTCTGCCCGTCTGTCTGTGGATGGAATGCAATGCTCAACCTCAATTTTATCCCTACAACATTTTAAATTCTTGGCCATGAGCTAGATGTGAACCTTGGGTCACAATCACACCTAATAGATATCGGCACCCCATGCAACCTTACAACCTTTTTAACATACAATTTGACCAATTTATCTAATGGGTCAGTCATCTTTAGTGGTAGGAGAAGGGTTGACTTAGTTAAATGGTCCACAACCACCCATATTGCATCATTCTCCCCTTTCTCTCTTTTTTTTTCCCCAACCTTTATGGTTTTACCTTTACACCGTAAAGAACTAGTGTAAATCATTCCATTATGTATTGTCTAACAATAACCTTTTATGTTGAATCCCACCATTAAAACTATTACCTTCTGCATACCATTATATTAGCAAAATTTAGCCACCATTCTTACACCATCAGGATGTTGTTATAACCTTTAATCATGTATCATTTAGTTATCTAGCATGACCTTTGTTTGTCCGTAACTTATTTATCAAAACAACCACTTCATGTCCCCCTTTAGGGCCTTCACTTTAGTTCTCATTCATGAGATTTTAACCTACTTTCACCACCCTTGATTCTTCAGACTTATATAAATTTTAAATTCATCTGCGTTCCCTTCACTTTCATTGTACCATAATTTTCTTAGTTTTATTTGCATGAATTATCTTAAACCACTCTCATCACGTGACTTCTAGATGTACTTCATCATCCTCATCGACCATATCACAGGATATGTATCATCTTGTGCTACATAAGCTACATCCATTTCTATGCACAACTTTCATTTATCCCAAATATTTTCGGTGAGAATACTATTGGGTATAATACATCATGTGATATTTTGCTAAAAATGGTTCAACCTTCATCATTTTTTTGTAATAAAATGTTCAAAACAAGTACAAAGCGAGCATTTCATTAGAATTCATGTGCAAAACCCCATTTCACCACTTCCTCCTTTTATTTTCTATTTAACTAGATTTTCCATTCAAGAAAATCATACAAAATCCCTTACATTTTCTTATCAACTTTCTACGCATTTACATGGAGTCTACATACATTTTAAACCTTTTCAAAACACGACTTCCAGAATTCTCCATACTATAGATAGTCAATTTCCATATATTTCCTAGCTAATTTCTACAAATTCAAGAGAATCAAGGGTATAGACAACTTTCCTATTGTTTTGGAACCATTTGGAAAAAGATTATGCGTTTTCTCCTCCCCTTTTTCTTCACTCTCTCATGGGTTCTTTCAATTTGTTACCGGTAATTCTGTTCACTATTTTACCAATATAAAATCGTATGTGTCATCATGATGTTGGTCACATAACCGTTCAACATTCAAAACGGATCCATCCTTTGTTGATTCATCTATCTCCTTAAAGTTCTCCTTATAATCCATCTAAATCGCAAGGTTTCATCCCTAGCTCTTTATAAGTTAAGGGATCAAGAACCACGAAGTCATTGACTCTTTATCCTGATTTGCCTAAACCATATAGGCAACTTAATCTCCCACATATCTGAAAAATTTTATTATTATTTTATTACCATCATATAACACTTATCAATACAACAATTTTTTTTTATTTGCATTACTTCTTGCATCTTTTGCATTTCATAAACCCACTGAACCTTATCCAGTAGCTCTGATACCAACTGTAACAACCTGGCTTTTACAAGCCCAAAACAACATTAAATATTTTTTTTTTGTACTTGACACACATCGTGTCGGTAATCGGCGAACATGTTCCCTTCACATCATCAATATATAATCCATACATCAACAACAATCAACCTTTCATTTAAAAGTGAATCTTACATAAACTTATAATATCATGTTTGCATGATTAGAAGTTCGCATTTAAAATATACATGCATAGTCATGAGTTTGTATTCTATCCTACAAATAGTCATCACGAATTTAATCTAAAAATATCTAATAATAGTTATACATTCAGTACATTGATTCATATAAAATACATCATGATTTAGAATGCAACTACATGATTCCTTGCAAAAGTAGGTTTCCATGTATCGGGTTTCCTAGGCACCTTGTTGGTATGACGTCCCTACTGTAGTACAAAAAATTTACAAGAATGTAATTACTTAATAATAATAATAATAATAACAATAACAATAAGAAAATGGTCTGGCAGTTTAACGAAGCATTAACATTATCTCATGTTTGAAGCGTGACATTTGTAGTTCCTTCATGTTCTTGGTATACACAACTTGCAGTATATATATATGCACCAATTTTGCAATCAACTATAATCTTAAATTCAACCATTATTTTAAGACATTATTTGTCGAGGTTAACTATTCACTCACCCCGGCCATCCCCTTCGAATTCCATTAGTCAAAACTAGTTGTTTATTTATTCCGGTCATCCATTTGGATGCTATTAGCCGAAGCTAGTCGTTCATTTGTCCCGGTCATCCCTTCGGATGCCATTAGCCGAAGCTAATCAATCGTTTGTCAACATTTAAGCATTTAGCAATCTGACATCTGAATTAACACAATACGACAACGTTCATGATAAGGTATTTCATTGTTCAAGGTCATCTCTTCAGATGCCTTTAGCCGAAGCTAATCAGCCATTTGTTAACATTTAAGCATTTGACGGTCTGGTATCTACAGTAGAAGCTCTACTCGTGCTCCCTTGTTGCTGCTGCTGCACCACACCGGTGGTCCCTCCTCAAACTTGTAGACCTACTGTGCGAGATACACAACTTCTATACCGAATGTTTGTTTCAGATCTCCACCATTCAGAATCCGAATATCGTGCTGATCCAACAGTGGAAGGTGGAGTTATAGTTGTCGGTGGATTTACCATCAATATATCTTCTCTCCAGCCTCTCTCAAAACCCTCTCTTACTCTTGCCAGTCCCTCCAAGAGAGAAAATAGAATGATATTTATAGTTCTAACATCTTATTAATTGCACATTTATCCCCACCCCTTTTTATCATTTATACATAAACTCCTAACCTTTTGTTATTTGAATATTGACCTCTCTTGATCTTACGTATTCATTTTGTCCTCACAAATGTTTTTCTTTTGAATGATTTAGTACTATATTCACTTTTCATTTCATTAATTTCACTATTTTTATCTTGATTAGGTTTATTTAATTTAATTTACCCATTTTACTATTGGTTAAATTTCTCATCTTTTAAATACCCAGGAAAATTATAACCGAGGGTTTACATAGAAAATGGGTGGATCTGAAATGGCTTCCTCCCTCCTTGATTTCATCGCTAGCAGTGACCTGCAACAACAAAAAATGCACACAATAGTTGATTTTACTTTTTTTTTGTTTTTAGATTTGTTTCCTCAGGTTGGTTCTTTACAATTTTTAGATATGTGATCAGTTCTTCCTCCTTTTAGTGGCTGACGGCTCCGAGGTGAGGGTGGACGCTGCCGACTTTATGGGCGTGCTGCTAGTCGGTTGGTAAGATCTGGAGAGAGGGAACACTGTTCATGATGAGATTGAGAGAAGACTGGGAAGAAGACAGCGGGAGCTGCCGCTGTGTTCGGCCTGGTGCAGAAAGGAGCTGCTATGTTCGGCCTGAGGAAGAAAGGAGCCGCTATAAGGTTGGTTTCCTGTGTCAATGGACGGTGGCTCTGGTGGAGAAGATGGGGCAGCTGTGGTTTGGAGAAGGTCTGGTGTGTAGAAAAGGAGAGGAGGCAGTGTGTGGGGGCTGGTTCTGGCGAAGATGGAAACGACTATTAAGAGGGAGATGAAATGGCATTGGACGGGGGGGAGCGGCCTGTTGGCTGAGGGAGAAGAAGATGGGGCTATAGTTTGGAGGAGAAAAATTCCAGCCGGGGGGGCGACGACTTTGGTTTTTGAAAGAGATAGGTTTAGGTTTAGGGTTTTCTTGTGTTTTCATCAAATGTGCAAAAATGCCCCCCCTCATTTGTGTTTGTTGAAGGCTACTATTTATAGGGAAAAAAATATTGCTAGGTCTCACTCTTGGTCCCTCAACTTCTTTTTTTGTAAATTTTGATTTTTCCTATTTTTTTGTATTTTTTTGAAAACAAGCAATATCAACATCGACTTAATGAGAAAAATCAATGATTTTAAAAATGACGCGTTAAAAGTCGAACGCATTCCAAAGATCTTTGAAAATTTAAATTCTTTTGAGACGATGCTAAAAATGTTAAAAACGATGCAAATATATTTTAAAAAGTATTTTTTGAATTTTTGTTGTTTTTCACTATTTTTTTTATTTTTCTAAAAATTTATCAAAACATGGGTTAAAAATTGGGTAGCAACAAATGCCCCCTCTTTACTATGCTTATGAAGCAAAACTCCTCAATGTTTTGCACAGTAAGCTTTGTAAAGAAAACTTGTCTTCTTGTCTTCCTAACTTGCTGAATGATTCATTTATCTAAAGACCTTACATTGTTTTTCCTTTTTTCTGTTTTATTTTGTTTTCTTTCTCTTCCTTCTCTCTCTTTTTTTATCTTTCTTTTTTTCCGTTAACTAGAAGTCCCATCTGGCAACCTCCTTTAACCAAAAGCAAAGAATGTGTGTAGCTTAGTCAACCTGAAATCCCATCTGGTGATAAATCCCATTTGGCGATTTCCTTTAACCAAAGCCACCTAAGATCCCTTCAGGCGACCTCCTTTAATAAAAACCAAAGAATGTGTGTAGCTCGGTCAACCTGAAATCCCACCTGACAATTCCCTTTAACCAAAGCTACCTGAAACCCCTTCTAGCGATGTCCTTTAATAAAAACCAAAGAAAATTTATAGCTTGGTCAACCTGAAATCCCATCTGGTGATTCCCTTTAACCAAAGCTACCTAAGATCCCTTCTAGCGATCTCCTTTAATAAAAACCAAAGAATATGTGTAGCTCGGTCAACCTGAAATCCTATCTGGCGATTCCCTTTAACCAAAGCTACCTGAGATCCCTTCTGGCGACCTCTTTTAACCAAAATCAAAGAATGTGTGTAGCTCGGTGAACCTAAAATCTCATCTGGCGATTCCCTTTAACCAAAGCCACCTGAGATCCTTTCTAGCGACCTCATTTAACTGGAACTAAAAAATATGTGTAGCTCAATCAACCTAAAATCCCATTTGGTGATTCCCTTTAACCAAAGCCACCTGAGATCCCTTCTGGCGACCTCTTTTAAACAAAACCAAAGAATGTGTGTAGCTCGGTCAACCTGAAATCCCATCTGGCAATTCCCTTTAACCAAAGCCACCTAAGATCCCTTCTGGTGACCTCTTTAAACCAAAACCAAAGAAAATGTGTAGCTCGGTCAACCTGAAATCGCATCTGGCGATTCCCTTTAACCAAAGCTACCCGAGATCCCTTCTAGCTACCTCTTTTAACCAAAACCAAAGAAAATATATAAAAAGTCATCTCATTGTAATGGGTGACCTACCTAGATGGAAAGAATGTGAAAAGCGGTTTCGTTGTAATGGGCACCTACCCAGATGGAAAAAAATGTGAAGTGCGGTCTCATTGTAATGGATGACCTACCTAGATGAAAAGAATATGAAGTGTGGTCTTATTATAATGGGTGACCTATCTAGAGGGAAAAAATGTGAAGTGTGGTCTCATTGTAATGGGTGACCTACCTAGATGAAAAGAATGTGAAGTGACAAGTGTGAAAAGAATAGGACTTACCTAGAGAAGTCTTGAAGAGATGACAGGAGAAAGGCTGGAAAACTTTGTGCTTCTTGATAATTCTCGATTGCAGGGCTTGAAAACTTGATTCTTCCTGATTGTATGGTTAACCTGATAATTCCTTATCGCAGGGGTTGAAAACTTGAGGCTTCCCAATTACAAGGTTGATCTTTTCATTTCTTTAAGATTTTCCTAATGGTAGGGTTCATCTCATCTTCTCCTTATTCCATGATCAAAACCGATTCTTTGTTATCATCAACACAATACTTCTTTCTTTTTCCATAATCTTGCTGGACTTCATTGAGGATTTTTCCTGTAACAATTCAAAAACAATTGTGCAATGTTTTGAGGTTAGATGGCATACATGCATTCTTACCTGATTTGGAATATAGGTCCCCCTTCTTTGATGTTCCATCATCATAAGATGCCTTTGTTTGCATTAGAAAGCCTTCTTTGTCCTTCTGATCTACCAGCTTATTCGTGTGCTAGTCATCCACTCAGTTGTAAGTGTCGTGCCTATCCTAGGCTTTCCACGATGATTACTCCTCTCGTTGTTTATCAAGCATGACTGTGCCTCCAAGTGTGGTGTTGCTTGATTCATCATGAATGGGCTTAACTGATCATTCATCTTCTGGATTATCTTGAGAATTGTTCTCTCATTGATTGTGCGCATCATGCCAACACCCATCAAGATTGTCAATTAGTCATAAACTTGCCTCAAGTTGAAACAATATTCTTCAAGTATATGTTATCACCAGTCTTCTTGGAAACTATCTAGTTGTCCAGACATGCATCCCATAGTTTGCAGTACAAGGTTTAATGTTCTTCATTGATCTTTTCAAATCATATTGTGAAAAAAAATGCATTGGCATCATTAATAATGTTCATTTTATCACCCATATTCATGCGATGAAGTGCGTCTTTGAGCTTCAAAATAGATGGTCCCACAGTTAATCTTGGTGGTGTGCATCTTTCTAACATTCATTCAAATGCAACTATGCGATAACATCTGTCATAACCATGTTTCAAAGGGTAACCCCAAGATGAAGATATGAAGTTGTCCCTCAAGTGTAGCATTGTTTTCAATTGTTGCTGGAGTTCACTAGATCATGGAATGTTTTTAAACAACATTGCCCCCAGTTGATCTGAACATGTTCATTCATCTATATATCTTTCTTTGAACACCATTGTCATCAGTTCACTAATTCATCATTTAATCATCTTTTATTGCCCCCTAGCTAATCTGACTACTGCTTGTTTCTCCTTTTCAGGGTCCAACATATTGCCCCTGGCTGCTCAGCTTTTCAAGGAGTGTCGAGAAGTGTCAATGTCATTTCTATCAAGGATTTCGCCGACTCCATCAATGTTCTTCTTTGTTCAACAATCTTTCTTGTTATGGAATCAAATCTCATATTTCAAAGGTCATGTCTATTCAAGTCTAATTGTTGAAATGAAATTAGAGAGATGTCAATTTTTGAAATTTAAGCTTCTTTGGTCAAAGACCCAACACACACTATTCAATGTAGTCCTTTGATTATCTTGTATTTTGAAAACAAAAATTGACCTGTTGCAAGATTAAAATGGTTTTTTTTTATTCTTTTTATCCATTTTAAACTCTGATTTTGGGTATATCTTTTTTATGGTTTGTGATGGGGGGACATTTTTGTGAATTTCAAAAACAAGATGTTCAGGCTTTATGAAGAAAGGTTGTTTCCTTTCTTAGCATTTATTTTATCAACATGCATAATAACCAGTAGCTTAATTCATGAAGTCACAACCCTTATAGGAAAGCTCTTCCAGTTTTGAGAGTGCCATTTATCGATTTAGATTGCTTATTTGATTGAAAAGGGCTTTTAAAAGCATGTAATGCAGGCTATGGTTCATGGCTATGAAAGAAAGGGAAATTCACAAGCTCGAAAAGGTGTTTGAGGGTTTCAAAGACTTAGGATCAACATCAACTATTCATCAATTCACTTTCTCTTATTGTCTTTGTAGAGAAAGTGACATATAACCTTATTAACCTCAAAGATCAAAATTCTCTTAACAATAGGTCATAAAGCAAATCCAACTTCTTCCTTAATGAATAACCAATCTAATCATTAGAGGCTTTATCATTGATACTAAAAGACAATGTTTGTAACTCGATATTTTTTCTAGTATTGACTTTTGGCAATTGCTATCTCTTTCCTTGATTTAAAACTTCTTTTGCCCTTCCTAGACTTGATAGGTGTTCTTCATCCTTAATATCTGACTTGCCTTTAAGTGTTGACAATTTTCACTCTTTTTTTTTCCTCATAGCTTTCCTTAAAGTTTTCTTACATGCCTTCAGTCTATGCATCATTTCTTTTAGCCCTATCTCAATCATTGGACTTTTGTTATACGCATTTCCCTTATCCATTGACTCTAACATTGTCTTGATTTTTGCTAACAAAAATCTCTTATTTGCCCCCAGTGTGGGGTGTGATCTTGGTCAAGGTTTCTTTTGAAAAGAAATGTTCTATCAGGCTCAAAATGGGTTTGCAATGGATAAATATCTTTAGAAAGTGAGAGGATATCAAAGATGTTCTTTTCTCATTTCAAGCAAGGTCGGTTAGAACTGATAAATTTTGATCTCATCCAGTGTAATGATTTGGACTTGTAAGAATCATGATTCGCGAGTCCATAACTACTGAATCCACTACATGTCATTATGTATACTGCTAAAATTTAGCTACACGGTGTGTGGTTCAATTTCATGTGTGAGTTCAAAATTTGTTTGGTCAGCTCATATTGTTTATCTTGCCATTTTAACAAATATCGAGTTATTTCTGCAACCAAAATACTTTTAATCTTCAAGATTGATTAGCTTTAATTTTCCTTTTTGGAGTTTGATCAAAATATTTTGTCAAAAATGAAATGCTTAACATCTTCTGACTTCAGAACAACAAAGAGACAGAGAAAAAGACATGTTTCGTTAAAGGTTGAGATGTGATCCCAAAACAAAATGCAGAAAGGCAAAACTCCACAACAAAATGATTGACAATTCAGCACCATTCTTGGTTCAGCTTTTTTGGCAATATTTGTGCTTTGCCAAACATTTTTGATCCTTTGTCAATCTGAGGATGTTCTGATGATAATATGGTTGATGACATATGTTGTAACCAAATTTTGGCCCAGTGGTTTTTAATTTAATTTTTACAGGGTTTAAAATGTAAAATTAAAAGATCAGAGACTTATTTCGATGAAAAGTGTGATTTGTCAACTTGCATGAAAATTAAGGACTATAATGTGCTTTTGTCATTCTATCCTTATCTTTGAGATAATCCTTACTTTCGAGATAATCCTTACCTTCAAGATAATGATAGTTGTCTGCTTTTGAATTCGATTCTAATTCGAACTTCAAAAAAGAGAATGAGTTTGATTGAGACTTTACTTCTTGCAAGCGATGGGAGTCTTGCACTATAAATATTGATCCCAGTCTATGCAAAAAAGGAGAAGGATGGAAGGGGAGGAAAAACCCTAAAAGAATAGACCCAGAGGAGGCCATTACCAAAAACCCTAAAAGAGAGAAACATAAAAAAGGAAGGGGGCGGCGAACCCTATACTAGCCGCCACCCCCTTTAACTTTTTTTTTTAGCCCAGTCTCACCTGACTTCGCCTCCAGCAGCCGCACGCCTAGGTAAGTTTCCTTCCCTCCATGCTAAAATAATTAATTCATTATTGTTGCATACATTTTTCGATAGCAAAAAATTCCAAAAATATTTGGGGCCTTCATTGATTTATTTGTGAGCCCCTCGCACTTTGTTTTATTTTTTTGTTCTTTGTGTTTGTATTTTTTATATATGTGCTCAATCTGTTGACTATTACTATTAAATGCAAATATGTAATGCAATGTTTTTTTACTTCCATCTAAAAAAACAGAAAAATAAAAAAGGTAGAAAAAATAAAAAATAAAAAAAATGTGTATGCACAAATAAAAATAATGTAAATTTATCGGTTTATTCACTGACGCTAGAGTCGGGAATAAAAAAATACCGGTTTAAATTTATATTATTTTTATCTGTGGTACTTTATTTTATTTAGCTAGAAAAATAAAAAATATGTGCATGTGTAAAAATAAATTTATTTTTATTTATTTATTCACTGGCGCTAGAGTCGGGAATAAAAAATATTGATCTAATTTATTTTATAGCTACGTGATATTTACCAACGTCAGAGTTGGAAGTATCCGTAGTTGAATATTCACTGCCGCCAGAGTCAGGAATATTATAAGCAAATTATCATAGCGTAAACTAATAAATATTTAGCAATTTAAGATGAAACTAGTAATGCAGCCTGCCTCAGGCAGGACGTTTAAGGGGTGATAATATCTTTCCTTTTACGTAACCAGTCCCGAACCATAGAATCTTTGTTGACCAGTTAGGGTTCCTAATGACCATAATACTAGGTGGCGACTCCTTAAACAAGACCTTTTCCCCTAAAAGAACAAGATGCCAGATATTTGTTCCTTTTTCAATCGAGTGATAATTTTTAAGGCCGCCGCGATGTCAGGTGTGAGAACATCATCTTTCACAAACTCAACTCGCTTCTTGCTCACCATCATCCAGTCTCGATTCTTGAAACTTTTGCAGCTATTCAAATGAATGGCCCAAGACCCCACCATGATATTCACATCTTTGTCTGGATTATACCACCTAGGAAACAGTGGTTGCATGGGATTTGACTTAGCCAGGACGACAAGTCTGGGGCGTAACAAATGCTGGTAGACAAACTTGAGTGGCCGAAGTATGTCAATCTTGGCAAAGACATTTGAGCAGTAGCATAGCAAGTTCTGACTAGGCAAAATAACTAAGGTTTCTCACCATATTCTGATTCATCTCTCATCATTGTTCTAGTATCCATGGCAGAACGTTCAATCTTTCCCATCATTATAATTTGTTCAACTCTTATAGCAATCCTCACAATCTCATGCCAATCTTTCATGCTTGTTATGGTTGTTTTAAGATTGGTGGAACCTCCCAACAACTAGGTAATCTTGGTAAAGCGTAGGACCACCGCTGCCGACACATGGAATCATGCATTGTCTCTACTAGAGGAGAAACTAATGAATTTGAAACCCTTATGTCTCCTCTTCGATTCCTTACTGGTGGTGCAACAAAAAAGCACTAATAGAAGGAGTTCTGCTTTGTTGAAGTTTCAGTCTTCTTCATGTTTTTCAGTCTAGGCATGCCTCTTCTCTCTACTTTCGTGTTTTAATGTTGACACTGGTAGGAGAAAATTATAGATGATCTGAAACTACTGCATTTCTTCTTGAATTCCCTACTAGCATATCCACAAACAGATCTCTATAGAGAGAGCTCTGCTACATTGAAGTTCAAGGTATACTCAAACTTTTTCAAATTAACATCTTATGATACAGGACAAGAATGGAGTTCGGTGACTTCAAAGAAGGTCAGACACAAAAAGCTAGCAACTATTGGGTGTTATTGTAAGACATGAAGTCGGTGAACAACTAATAGTGCAGTTGAACCAGAGATGATATTGTCTTTTATAGATGATTGAAGGCGTTGTTGCTGTTCATGACTGAAATGAAGGAGAGGTGGTGCCACTTCAGTGTTTATGGCCCCTACTGGTGGAGTGGTGAGGAGAGAAGTCAATGATTTTTTCCTTGTGTGGGACATGGACTAACAATGCTTTCACAATAGGCTATGCAGACATTCCCTTTCCACTTTTGAAGTTCAGCACTTGTTCAAGTAGATCGAGTCTAGCTACTTCATGTTTGGTGCTCTCAATTTCCTTTAGACAATGACCATCTTATCAAACCCCATTCTTTATTTTCAAACTTTTCTCAGTCTTGTATAGTAGACCTCAGGTGAGGGAACCAACTTTTTATCCTGGTGCATCCATGACAAATGTATGATAATGTAATCTATATGATGAACTTACCCTTCGAGGGGTGACATATGGTTGTAACTATTATATGATGAAACAAGAATCTTGATTCTTGCCCAAACTCTATAATGAAAATTTTCTGAGTGATGGTCATTGTGTCACCCACAAATCTTGAGTTCAAGATGCTTCAAGAAGGGTTTGACCTGATACAAATAACGATAGCACATACAACCTAAGGATAGGTTCTATTCATTATGTGAACATTGGTAGGTTTTCTATCTAGTTTCAAAAGGGTCACATATTTGTCCAGTGATGATCTTCGTAAAGACAATATAGGGGCATTGCAAGAAACGGTTAAGGTACGTATACCCATCATTACTAAGCAGGCACTCAGATATGAGTTGGGTGTTTCACACATCTGAACCCTGACCAATAGTCACAGGGTAGATCACTAGTTCCGCACCTAACCTAAAAGCTTATGTGTGCTTTCAAAAATTAAGAAATATGATGCATGAGACAATTCTACAAAATGCATGGAAAAAAAACATTAACAAAAATAAAACAAAAGGCAAAAACTTAAACACATCAAATACACAAAGCTTAGTCCAATATTGTTAGAAACAGTACCTTCCCCAGTGGAGTCGTCATTTTGTTGCACTTGTGCGGCGTCGCGGTGAATATACCGCTTCATCTAAGTATTCTATTTGGAAAATATGGGGGGACAAGAAATTCTTGTCCTTTATCGGTGGAAAATGGAATGGGAGTCGCCACCTAGTATTTTCATCACTAGGAACCCTAACTGGTCTTAGAGATCGAGTACGGGGACTGATTGCGTAAATGGAAGGTATTAACACCTCAAATATGCCTTACCTAAGATAACCTGCATTGTTTGATTGTCTGATAAAAAACTAAGGTGTTATTATATTTCTAATTGTTGGTCCATCTATGGTTCAAGAAAAGTCCTCCTCAGTAAGGAGGTTCTTATCTTACCGGGTAAAAATCTAACCGTTCTAACGTCTATATAAAAAAACTACATTTTTAATATCAGGAATACGTTTTACGTATAAATTTGTAATCCCAGATACTAAAAGAAAAAATATTTTTTTGAAAATTTTGAAATATTGGCCTAGTTCTCATGGCTTTAACAAACTTGTTATTATAGCCAAAATGCATGCTAAAACCTATTGTTTTTTAATATTTTTGTGTTTTATGTATAAAAAAACAATATGAATTCTTTTTTTGGTGTATGAAAATATGATGTGATGATTTTTCTTATATTTGAGAGACTTAGCCGTATACATGAAAATAATTTTTTTTTGTTTTATAAGTTTTTGATGAAAACCAGGTATTTTAATACTGGATTTGTATCTTTACGGTATAAAAATACAAACCAATATTAAGCAAAATTGAAAAACAAATATGCAGGAAAATCACAAATTTTTGAAAAGATTTTTCAGAATTTTTTTAATTTATATATATATATATATATATATAATTATAATTGTATGGGCTAGGCCGGACTTAGCCTAAAAGGGTTGGGCCGCTCTTGACCCAACAGTTCTCTCTGCGTTTATGGGTTTGGGCCAGACCCGGCCCAAACATTAGGGCGGGGCCAGAACTGGCCTGGCCCAGGAAAGTAAAAATAAGGAGGGGAATTAATTTCCTCCTCCCATCCTTCTACATGCTGCATGTAGGGGGAGATGAAGCCAAAAATGAAATAAAAGCAGAAGGGAAAGAATAGTTACCTAGCGTGGAGGAGGCGGTACGTTGCTGGTCTGGTTGAGAAAATGACTCATGGATAGAATCTCCGGGTGGCGGTGCTAGGCTGGACCTGGCCCGGACATTAGGGTTGGGCCAGAACTGGCCTGGCCCAGGAAAGTAAAAACAGGGAGGGGAATTAATTTCCTCCTGCCATCCTTCTACATGTTGCATGTAGGGGGAGATGAAGCCAAAAATGAAATAAAAGCGGAAGGGAAAGAAGAGTTACCAGGCGTGGAGGAGGCGGTGCGTTGCTGGTCTGGTTGAGAAAATGACTCATGGATAGAATCTCCGGGTGGCGGTGCTACTGCTACAAATGACGGAGTGAGAGGTTACTGTTATTCCCTTCTCCTCCATTTTCTTTCCTCTTCTTCTGCTACGTTTCCCTTTCTTTTTGTTCCTCTCTATCTGTTTTTCCCCTCCCGTTCCTCTTCCTGTTTCAGTATTGTCCATCTCACTTAGCTCTCACAGTCCACTCTCACAATCCCTCTCCCCTGTTTCAAACTTCCCCTTTATCTTTCCTTCCTCTCTCTATTTTGTTCCTTTTCTTTTCTTTTCTCTCCGTCTCCTCCTCTTTTCTTTTTCTTTTTTATGCTAGTGTTGAGAGCAGTATTTATAGGGAAAAGGGGAGTGGGGGCGTCCTTATCGTTGTGCATGGGGAGCGGTGCCTTCCTGCCCTACCATGGCACCGGGCTAGGCGGCCAATGGGCATGGTTTGCAGAGACGACTTCGTTGGCTTCTCATTATGAGGGGGAGTGTGCACGTGGGGAACAAAGAAATGAGAAAGACAAAATATTATATCTTCCCCTGCTGCACGTCCAAGGGAAGAAGAAAGAGGAACAATGTCGTTCAAAACAAAACTGTTTTGCACTTCTTCTTCTTTTTTAACATGAAAAGGCGTCGTTTTTGGACAAAACGTGTTGTTTCATTTAAATAAAATATAGCGCCAAAACACGTCAACTTCCAAATCAGTCCTCAATTTATCCTTTTCTCATTCAAGTCCTCAAATGCAATTTTGATTTTAAGAATCAATTCAGTTGCATCCCTGCCAACTTCAATCGTCGGCCCTATAGTTGGCCGCCTTTTCCACTTTTTTCATTGGTCTCTGATTTATGTAATTTGACTCAATTGATCAATAAATTTTTAATTTCTTCAATTTGACCCCTGATTTGGTTAATTACAGCCCCTCTATTTATGCACCTTTTCCAGTTTGGTTTTTGGTTTTGAATTTCTTCAATTAACTCCCTAATTGGCCATCAAACTTCAATATTTATGCAATTAAGCCCATAATTTGACCAAATCTACTCTCAAAAATTATAATTTGACCTTAGAACTTAAATTTCATTTCTTCCAATTAAAGCTCAAATTGATTTAAAAACCAATTTTTCTTGCAATTAAACCTTCTATAAATTCAATTAAACCTTCAATAAAATTCAATTGGGTCTATAAACATCTAATTTTGGGTTTTTCTCCTTAAATTGAATTTTGTTTTCCAACAAGGCTCTCATCATTCAAGTATATATTGTAAACGTTTCAATCCTTGTATTTTTTAATGTCGTTAATCAATTTTTCTGATTATTTTCTGAGCGCTCCAACCTCCTACTGTTATTATTTTTTTTCCAATTTCTTCCGATCATATATTTATATTTATATTTTTATATATATTATATATTGTTTTTGTGTGTGGACCCAAAAATGGGTTACAACACCTTCTATATACATCTTATTTTGAAAGTATAAAAATTAAGTCTAAATTTTTTTTAGAGATAAATTTTTTTAATGTTTTTTATCTATACCTTTTCAATAAAAAAACATTTATATTCTCATTGTTTTCATCTCTTTTGTTCTAGAATAGTAGTCACACGCTATCTTAGTGATAATTTTTTTTTTCTTGTTAGAGTATAAATGAGGAGTGAAAGAACCAAACTTTTTTGAATTAGACTTTGCTAAAAGAAATGCTTTTGATGGGTTTTGATTGTTTGTTAATAATCAAAACCGTGGATAATAAATAATGAAGTATAAATGAGGGAAAAAAGAACCAAACTTTCTTGTTTTTTATTTTTATTTTTTATTTTTTATAGTTTTCATGGTTTGGTGATGATTACATGCTTCTACTATGTTATTAAGATTTAATTAATAGCACTTGAGAGAAATGCTTTTAGATCCACTATCAACAAAATCCTATCATAATTACTTATAAAATTAATATAACTACCTTTAAAGTTAAATAAATGCATGTACAAATGTATAATTAATTATGAATGTAAATGCTTGAAATGTCATTATAATACAATATGTATTTGCAATGACATTTTACTCTAAATGCTGTTATATCTATCAAAATCAGTTATAACTAGTAATTAATGTAATTACCAGTGACTTTCGACCGCACGTAGTTGCTACAAAAAATGAAAAGAGAGAGGGAACATGTAATAATAATGATGATGATGATAATGATGATGAAAAAATCTTCAGATCTTCTTCATTCCTAAAACCCTAGCTAGCCGCCAACATCAACCTAGCCCATTCTAAAATTGACTCGCGTTCCTTTGAACCTTTATTGTTCAAAGTAGTTTAAATAATAGTCTTAATGTTATTATTATGTTAACTCATGACATTTTTATTGTTGTAAGCATACAATATATAAACCCATTCTAAAATTCATTCGTTGACCAATTTAGATCGTTAGCTAGATGTTGTTGATTTTTCTTACTTAGTAAAAGGAAGAAGAAGTCAAGGAAATCAAGAACTCAAGAAAATTAAAAAAAAAATTGTAATTATTAAAATTAACAAAATTAAAAAACTCTAGATGACAATCGACCGACGAATTAATATGATATATGTCAAAGAACCAATTCAATCCAATAGCTTAAGCTGTTAGGTTAGGTTCTTGGATATGATTTATATTATTCTCTAACTCAAGTAAAAGCCCTTTGGGCTTGAAATTTGCACAGGCTCATATTACCTTGTGTTTAATTTTATCAAACAAATGAGGATGGTGAGATTCGAACTCGTGACCACTAGGTCATCAAGGCTCTGATACCATGTCAAAGAACCATCTCAATTCAATAACTTAAACTTTTTTTTTAATTTTTTTATTTGCTTAAACTTATTTTTTTTATTTTTTTTATTTGCTTAAACAATCAATTATTATCTAACACTATACCTATATCATGTTTCATCTTCTCCAGTTTTCTGAATTGTTTGTTTCTGAAGAGCTAGGGACAAACCAGAAGATTAAAAAAAAAAATATGATTTATTTGACTACTTAAACAACCTAGCTAGACAATATGATACACAATTACTCCCTTTGAATGTTGATTTCAACGTATGCCACAAGTCATAAGTACTCTATTGAAGAAAATAATAAGAAACTATTTCGGGGAAAGTATGTCCAATTACTAATGAATTTCTAAAGTCAAATTTAAATGCTGTACGTATAGTTTTTCCAATTCCACATATTGTGTCTCCTATATCATATAGCTAGCTAACCCTCTCCGTCTCGCAGACTAGCTCGCTCTCTACACAAACCAAGACATACATTTGATTCCCTAAAAATCTCAGCTTTCTTTCGTGTCAAGAATGGGGTCTCAAGGAAAGGCTCGATGCTTGACAATAATAGCACTCCTAATCGTTACCATTATTTTTCTATCATGCTCTAACCTTACTGTGATAGCGAGGCCAGCAGCTCCATGCATATATGACCCCATAGATGGTATGTGCCGCATCGGTGAACCAGCTGCAGCTCCAATCGTATGATGAATGATCAGTAATCGTTTATCCTTGTATTAGCCAAGAAGGCATGCATGGCTACTTAATTTATCCATGGTGATTATTTATGTGTCCTCCTTCGCTGGTTAGTTTAGGTTACTTCCTAGCTATTGCAATGTTATGCTATTAATAAACTTTCCTCACTTATCTAAAAGTAAAAAAAAAACTAATTGTGTATTTATACTTTTATTCTTTTGAGAAGTCGACATATATATACTTCAATGCATGGTTGGTTATTAATATCTGCATACAAATATTTAGGAATTGATTCTTTAAACATTTTGCAGACACCAAGAGGCCAGCACGTACATTTTATTTGTATTTCGGTTTGGGGCATCCCAGAATGCCTATGCATAGAAATAGGAGTAGTAGGAGAGGAAATTAAACGCAAAAAATGTTTTTTCCCTCATAGCTTTAAAAGATATGGCTACACATCCCCTCTTACGAGAGAGGTCCGCGAGATAGATTGAACTATTTTATCCTTGGAATAAAAAAAAATATGGATTTTATATTTTGGATCAAATCAGATTTTGTATAATAATAATAAAATTTAAAATTTTCACTATATTAAAAAATAATATAAATTATTATATTTTAAAATTTTATATAATAACTTGCGTCAATTAACTATCAAGGGCTTAAATATCCGGATGGCATAAGATATTAAAATTCAATTTTAAATCCTAATCTAAATAGGGAGAATAATCTAAAAACAACAAGGAAAATAAAAACTATCTTAAACAATAGCTTTTAGACTAAATTTAGCATGTTCATGAACTCAAATGAAGTCATTTAATTAACACGACCTTTAGAATGTTTTGAAAAAAATTTAGTTCAATTTAATAATCAAATGATAAATTATATCTATTTTCATTAGACTATACATTGAACTCATCCGAAGCTCCTTGATAGTCAAAGTTTTGCGTGCTCACAAGGTAATACCTATAACCCATTCATTTTCAAAGTCAAGACCGACTCTTAAATTAATTGTATGAGAAAGGATTTATAAATTCCACGACGAATAAATCAAACCTCTCTTCCATTAATTGCTTTTTTGTTATTTCAAAACTATTTTAATTTTCAATCCAATCAGTCTTCTAATTATCTTTTGTCAACTTTTACTCAATCTTTTTTCCTGTTTTGATGTCTTATATTTATTATAAGTTTTTTATTATTATTATTGTTCTTTGAGAAGTCGACATATATACTTCAATGCATGGTTGGTTATCAATATCCTCATACAAATATTAGGAATTGAATCTTTACACATTTTGTAGATACCAAGAGGCCAGCACATTTGATTTGTATGTCGGTTTGGGGCATCCCAGAATGCCTATGTATAGAAACCAGATTTAATAATTTTACCCACAAAAATTTCTATTGGTATTTAAATTCATGGTATGTTGGTACATATTTTACCAATGAGCTCACGGACGTACCCAATCCATCAGAAAAACTCTCGTTCGTAATTTCTAGTCTGTTAGTGAGTCCATCAATAATAAATTTATTGATGGATTTATAGACGGACAAAGTACGCCAAAAAAAATTTACCCGCTTTATTCAGTCAATATTTCCCTAAAAACATTTGCCATGTGACTAGAAAAAATACAATATGTAGTTTCATTAGAGTTTTTATTTGTCTGTCGCTACATCCGTTGATAAATATAATATATCACCGACGAAATATCATCTGTAATTTCATCTAAGAATTAACAATAATAATGATATTTACAGTAATTTTTTCTAACTCTTTGAAATATAATGACAAACATAGTTTGTTGATAACCTCGTCTATAATATTTAAAAATATTTGTTAAAAAAACAATATTGAACAGAAGCAGTAAAATAATTAAAATCAAATATATATATATAATTAAAATAATATAAAAATTAAATATTTATTACAAACTTAAATATTTATAGATTCAAATACAATAAATATAAATCATCACTTTAGACATGCATTTCAACAAAGAAATTCATCGGATTTGGCTCTTGTTAAAAAATCGTAGCCAACTTGTGGTCAGGAGTAACATGTTGAGGACACGATTAACTTTTTTGATTTTATTTTTTAATATTGAGCGGGTTAAAAATTACAGTTACAATATATGAGAAAAACACTTTAACTTTCCTCGCAAATTACTGTGAATTGCCATAGTGTTTTTTTCCATATGGTTTTTTTCCATTTTCTTTTGTGTTTTTTTTTTTGTAATATTTTTTCCCAAAATTATTTTTGTCAATTTTATTTTTTTAATATTGAGCTGGTTAGAATTTAACTTTGTAATGAAGCTTAATCATGTGGAGAAAGCATTGTAGCTTTCCTCACAAAACACTATGGATTGCTAGAGTGTCTCTCAACATGGTTTTTTTTTTTTCTTATGATTTTTTTAAAATTATCTTTGTCAATTTTATTTTTTTAATATTGAGCTAGTTGAGAATTACAATTACAAGTCATTACAAATAAGGCTAAATCATGTGGGGAAGCACTGTAACTTTCATCACAAAACATTGTGAATTGCTACAATGTTTCCAACATGGTTTTTTTTCCTGTGTTTTTTTTGTTATTTTTTTTCTAAAATTGTATCTGTCAATTTTATTTTTTTAATATTGAGCTTATTAATAATTTAGCTATGTAATGTTTTTTCTTTAAAACACTGTGAATTGTTGCAGTGTTTTCCCATATGATTTTTTTTATGATTTTTTTCAAAATTATTTTTGTTGATTTTTTTTAATATTGAGTTGGTTAAGAATTATAGTTATAATAAAACTATATCATATGGGAAAAGCATTGTAGCTTTTCTCACAAAACACTGTGGATTTTTTCTAAAATTATTTTTGTCGATTTTATTGGAGAAAACACTGTAGTTTTCCTCATAAAACATTATTAATTGCTACAACATTTTTTTTTATGGGTTTTTTTCCTTCCAAGATTATCTTTGTTGGTTTTTTGTTTTTAATATTAAGTTGGTAGAGAATTTAGCTTTGTATTTTTTTTTTTTTTATTAACAAAAAAACTAAAAAATATGGCGATAACAATCATTTTGTTCAGTCTCTAAGTTTTTTATCACCAATACAATTTTTTTTCCATCATTAAATATTGGCTCCATCATATATTTAGTTTTTATTATTTATCTAGTGCTAATTTATAATTATAATACTATCAAATATAATTTTTTTTATAAGCCCGTGTTGTCGCGACAACATGCATGAATGCCATCTCGTAGTATATATTTGTAATATATATTTGTAATAGATTCTAAATCCTCCGGAGTCTAACCTGAAAGGAGTCCATCCAAAATATTATAAATTTTGTAATAATACTTATTTATTGTACCGGCATTACCCCTGCACCCCAACCTATCAAATATCATTCTCGGTAACAAAATAGGAAATAAAGCATAACAGACAGATAGCATCTGCCTATTCCAATCATTTTACTTGTTCGTTATTTTAATTCCTTGGACTCAGCAAATGTATGAAATAGTCATTTTATTTGAGTTTATGAAGTAATCAAATACAGTTTGTTCGTAAGAAAGTGAATTTCGAAAAAATAAATTATTTTTTGATATTTGATAGTGTTATAAAAAATAAATTAAAAATTATTTTCCAGTATTTAGTTATGTTATAAAAAATGAGTTGGAAATAATTTATTAATATTTTTTTAAAATTTATTAAAATAATAAGGAACAAATCTTGCAAATTAAAAAGTTGAATGAGAATGGAATTGAAAAAAATCTAATTTCATAAATTATCTCAAATAAAATAAGTAACAATCAAAATAATGAGAATCAAATTTGATAGATAAAAAATTTCAATTAAAAAAATAATAAGAGAAAAATAAATAACAATCACAAAAATAAAGACCAAAATTAATATGAAAATCAAATTAAATCAAATTTTAAGGGATGAATTTGAAAGGAAAAAAAAAGGATTCAAACAAAATATATAGCTATAAAAAAATTAAGGACTAACTTTGACATAATCTGTAAATAATATGATATTTTAAAATTTTTTACAACTTTTAAAAAGTGTTTTCCACTCAAAATCAAAGAAAAATATTTTCCTAAAAATCAACTTAAAACTTTTTTGATAGAAAAATATTTTATGTTGACTAACTTTTCTAATAACAAATAAATATAAAAAAAAATTTAAAATAATTTTTAAAATGCCTTTAATAAAGCGTCTACAAGAAGCTATCCCGAGGCTGTCCCTTCCTATAATAAAATCTGAATAAAGCATGCATATGCAAGTGGTTGATGTTACATTTTGAGAATGAGACGTTTCAATATCATAAAACTTCAAGTTTTCTAAAAGCAATCTAAATTTAATACATGTAATACATATGAAAAAACAAAACAATATACTTAAAAGATTGATTGGATTGCAAATTACAAAGCATAATGAAAAAGAGGAAAGTGGTAATTAGAAACTAGGATGGAAAATACTTTGGAAATAACAAAAAAGAAATTATTGGGAGATATGGTTGATTTGTCGTTGTCGAATTTATAAATCCTTTCTCATGTAATTAATTTTTGAGTTGATCTTGACTTGGAAAATGAATGATGATGCGTATGTTTCATGAACATGCGAGTCGAGTTTTTTAAAATAACTTAAGCTTATATCCAACGTCAATTAACTATCAAGACATTTCTCAATTGACTTGAATATCTTCAGATGGGTGTTCTTACAACGTCAAGACACTTCGATGTTGTGCATATAAATCTATCTACTAATGGCAAGTGATCCTCCCATTGACCTCCAAACTCTAGAATACAAGACCGCAACAAATCTTCTAAAACTTGTATTGCCCTTTCAGATTACCCATCAGTCTGTGGATGAAAAGTTGTGCTTAGATTCAATCTGGTACCCAAAGCCCGTTGTATACACGACCATAACCTTGATGTAAACCGAGGATCCCTATCGGAAACTATAGAAACTGGTACACCATGCAATCTCACCACCTCCTTAATATATAATTGAGCTAGTTTTTCAACCGAATCCCCCGTCTTCATAGGCAAAAACAAAGAAGACTTTGTCAGTCTATCCACAATCACCCATATAGCATCGTGTCCTTTCCTGCTTCTGGGTAGCCCAGACACAAAATCCATAGTGATATTCTCCCATTTCCATTCTGGAATCGGAAGAGGCTGTAATTCTCCAGCCGGTCGTTGATGCTCTACTTTCACCTGCTGACATATGGCACACTTGGGCACATATTCTGCTATCTCCTTCTTCATGTTTGGCCACCAGCAACTCTCCTTCAAATTTCTATACATTTTCGTGCTCCCTGGATGGATCGCCAATTTAGAATCATGAGCTTCTTTTAAAATTTCACCTTTTAAAACCTTATCATCAGGTAAATATATTCTTTTTCCCATCACTACGAGCCCATCATTCGACACTCGAAATGAAGAGTCTTGGCCGACTTTTACATTATTCATTTCTTTCTTTACTTCGGGATCTTCACCTTGAACTTTTTGAATCTTTTCTATCATATCAAATTGTAGCACTAACGTTGCCAGTAACATTCCTTCTGAAGTCACATTCAAGTGCACATTTAGCCCACCAAGTTCCAAGAGTTCTCTATCACCTCGCACTAGTAAGCCACCAATAAAAGCTTTATTCTTTCGACTCAGAGCATCTGCCACCACATTTGCTTTTCCCAGGTGATAGTCAATAATACAATCATAATCTTTGATTAGCTCCATACATCTCCTCTGCCGCATATTCAATTCTTTTTGTGACATCAAGTATTTTAAACTTTTGTGATTTGTAAAAATCTTTGCCTGTACTCCGTATAGATAATGCCTCCATATCCTCAAAGCAAACACCACAGCTGCCAGCTCCAAATCATGTACTGGATAGTTCACTTCATGTGGTTTTAACTGTCTAGATGCATAGGCGATTACCCTTCCGTGTTGCATAAGTACACAACCCAAACTCTTACTGGAAGCATCGCTATACACGACAAATCCCTCTTGTTCTTTTGGTAAAGCCAATATTGCGGTTGAAGTTAGCTGACACGACCAAAAGATTGATGTCTTCTCCCAAGTGCAGGAGTGTCAAAGTAATAAATAACCGGGCAAGACTGGGGTCGAACCACAGGGAGGTTAATTGTATAAATTATAAATAACAACACGATAACAGCAACAATAACAACAACAATAGTAATAGTAATATTAAGAGTAATAATAATAATACTCAGTACGTGGCGTTGTTATACCTGAGAATGATCTAAAAGATCGGGTCACAGGTTTCCAGCCTATATACTGAGTTTATGAAAATATAAAAGAGATATATTATATTATATAAACAGATTTCTGATGCGAATGAACAAGGCAAGACCAACAATGTCAGGATCCTTGATCAAAACACAGAGCATACTTAACGTACATATAATATAACAAGAATGTAAATAATAATAATAGTATTAGTAATAATAAAGAGAGCTTTGAGAGGTAAGATTGATGTAAGGATTAAACAATAATAAAAACAAATGTCAAGGTTAGAGGATTCACTAATGGTATTTCAAATAAATATAATATAAACTCTTTTTATTACTCAACTGGAAACCACACACAAAGGAGGTTCCAATCGGATGATTTATCGTTATTAGCTCATTATAAATTGTTAACATGATCATATTAATTATCTTATATAAGTAACACCATACTTATAAATATCATCAGGCATTCATGTTGCTAGCTTATGTTAACAACAAATCAAGTTCCTATCATAATAATGATGTCGGCCGAAAACTATGAAGGATCAAGCATTTGATGTACCAAGTGTTATACAACACAAATCTAGATTAACCATTAAGCAAGGTATTAAGAATTAGTAAGACAAAAAGATAAAACATGTTAATAACAATCTTTCTTGGATATAAACATTAAAGTCCATGTTGAGTTTATATTATATCTATTCTAACACCGCTAGTGAAACCTTTTCACCTTGACACAATTAATTTAGCTAAACATAATGAAGAAGGAAAACATAAATAAACAATATAAGAACATAAACATGATATAAGTTAACTAAGTATAGGAAAGGAAATGAAAAAGCATAAACAAGAGATTAATATAGCATGAAAGAAAACTTGAACATTACAAAGAGAGAAAGCAAGAAGATGATTTTGATCTGAAAAATAATATGACTAAACACATGGAAAATGCCTCCTTTTATAGGCTAAAAATTAGAACTATTGATTGGTTGACAAACTATTTAGTTGGTGGCCATCCATTGATTTGGTGGCTGGTTCTTGACATTGTTGGCTGCTGGTTCTTGACATTGTTGGCTGGTTATTGATATTGTTGGCTGGTCAAAACGTCATTGTTAACATCAGAATTAGAGCCCTTTGTTCCATGAAAGCTGTGGGAAATTGTCTTAGCTTTCCAACAAAAAAACCCAGAGCCCATTTGGACTTCTAAAACTCAAGATATGAGCTGAAAACCGAACAGTGTCCGAGCTGCAGGACAGGTTCCGACTTCTCCGTTGTTCCTAAGATTTGAACTTGAAAACGGCAGATTCAAGTCTTGGACTCTTCATGAAAGTTTTAGGTCTATGTCTTAGCTTTCCATTCATATAAAGTAGATCTAAATCCGAGTTCTACAACTCCAGTTATGATCCAATAACCGAATGGTGTTCGAGTTTGGAATTGAACCAGCATCTCTTCTCTTAGCCTAGTCCTCTTTTTGTCTCTTCACTTTCAATAGTTAATCACATCAATAAATCCTTTGAATTGTGAGATATACCTGCATTCAAAATAAGCATTTACCATAAATTAAAGATATATTATATTATCAGACTTGTTATTATAAAACATGCTGAAGTTAGGGAATTTAATGATACTTTAGTGCAATACGATGATATAAAACCTTAATGAGAATGCACTTTTAAGTACTAATCACACCCCCCAACCAGCTTATTACTAGTCCCTAGTAATCAAAGCGTTAAAATAGAAAAACAATTTGCAAGTTCCACAAAGCAAGGTATTCATCATTTAACTTCCATTAATCTATCCAAATAAACAAACTCTTATTAAATTTATATATCTGCTTCATACTTCTTAAACAAGATATTAATAAACCTTCTTTTATGTGCTCAATGTATGAAAACATAAATGATGGGGCTTTTATTGGAAGAAAACAATATTTTGTTCTAATGTTTTTCTAAGGTTAACTTCCTTGGGTTGGGATTATTATCTTTCTTTTCTTTTTTTTTGGTATATATACATATAACTTAAAACACAATGCATCATTAACCCATATAGCGAGCTTTAGGCTAATGACTCCCAGACCAGTTGGTCTTAGGGCATCAGGTGTTGAGACACCCCTATGAGCTTAGTAACTCGGGTTGCAGATACTGATATGTAGATAGTGCAATGTTTGATTCCCTTAAGCTTTCTCCTCAACCCATATAACAAGCACTGGGCCAATAGCTCCCAAGTCAGTTGACTTTAGGGTACTAGGTGTTAAAACACCCCTTCGGGCTTAATTGCTTAAATCAAGGAGGTTACGAAACCAAACTTATCTTTTTTTTTTTATTCAATTTGTTTTTTTTTTTTGTTTTTTTTTGCAAATTATATACTATCCCTTTCCCTTAATTGTTACCTTTAACAAAAGAACATGTATAATGTAATAATCCAATATATGCAACCCACAATCATATGTTAAAGTGTGTGTGTGAAAATGAAGGTTTAAGAATACTTATTAAATGAGTATATGAGTAGAATTAAGTGATAACAATGCGAGAGTTTGTAAACCTGAATATTTCAAGAAGTATTATGATAGACCTTGGTAATGATACTTAATAAGATGCGTCTCTAGAGTCAATAAAATTTCCTCCTTACTCTGCCATCCTAATAAGGATACTTACTAAGATGCGTCTCAAGAGTTAATAAAACTGACTCCATACTCTGCTATCCTAATAACAATGTTGTCAAATGGTTTTAATAATATAAAACACAGTTAGTTAATAATTTTTTTTTTAAAAATATCAACTACCTTCTCCCCCCAACCAAAACGAGACATTGTCCTCAATGTGCTAAGGCAGAAACAAAGAGTATAGAAGACATCACCTGAAACAACAACTACTGATAAACCTGAAACATACTTAAACAAATATAAGAATGAACAAAACACAATTATGATATTAATAAAACCAAAAGACACAAGTTGTCACAAACTAAGGCTCAAATCCAATCTAAGCTTTTTACGGCGTTCCGTGATTGACCAATTGAGTTGACTCATAGAGGAATCAACTACAGGGATGAAAGATTGTAGTTCATCAATCAATTGCTCAGCAGTAGCAGCAGAGATGAGGATTTGTCGCGCTAAAAATGTTAGAAATTCCTGTTCCACAACTTGATCAAGGAAAGACAGTAACTTATCATAAAAACCATTGACATTTAACAAACCTATAGGTTTATGGTGAATGTGCAGTTGGGCCCAAGATGAAATATGAAAGATCTCTTCCAATGTGCCCAAACCACCTCGTAAGGCAATGAAAGCATCAGCATGGCTAAACATGGCGTTTAGTCGATCAGACATTGTAGGGACCTGTATTTCCTCTCCAATTGTTTTTCCAATTATTTCCCCAGTTGCTAAAGCTTTGGGGACAACCCCCAAAACTTGACTGCCTCCCAAAAATGCAACCATTGACACACCTCCTATTAATCCAAGGCTACCTCCCGCATAAACTAAATGAATCTTTCTCTCAGCTAGTACCCGACCAAGATGATTTGCTGATTCTAAAAACTCTTTTTCTTTCCCAGGACTGGATCCACCGAGAACACAAATATTTCTGATGTGATGACTTGAGGAACCTGCCATTTCTACACACTTCTATATTTGATGAATGTATGGGTTGAGTAGAAATGAAGGGTAGGAAAAGAAGAATTTATAGATGAGAATTTGAAAATGCAATCATACCACCTATATGTAGGTCAGCTGTTGTCTCACTCTCTCTCTCTCTCTCTCTCTTTATTTATTTATTTATTTTGACAAATCATGTATGTACACGTAGTTGTGACTGTGGCTCACATCTTCCCTTGGTTTTACGTTCAAGAACGGCTTAAACGCCCTCTATGGGTCGTGGATAGGCTTCTCATTCAGCTTTCTTAAAAACTGGCAAACAGGGTCTTTTTTAGTCAGATTCCCAAGACTAAGTCGATCATGTTCTTTATGGAATTGTGGCCATAAATCATGAATTACACGATGCACATCTCCACTAGGATGCGTCTCAAGGGTCAACAAAAGATTATCTAAAGACCCCTTACTCAGGCCATCCTTAATGAATTGTATCTTATCTTCACGATTTACAGATACCATTCCTAAAGAACGACATGTTGCATTGCAAGTCCATCTAGCACATCTGTGACAGACTTTCAGTCGTTTTGCACGACGTTTCTTTGCAAAAGTGCTTGTACCTGTTCCAGGCATGTGTGAAATGAAAGAATTGGAGGACTCACCTGATAATCGGACCTTTGCTTCAATTAGCCAGCGAATATCTTCAGGAATTCCATGATTCATTAACAACCTCAATCTTGCACACCTAGCACGGTAAATTTTTGTAATCGCATTTAGAGGCAGAGCGGGAAAATACCTTTTCAACTTTTCAAGAGTGGTGTCCATTTTCAAATGAGAATTGGGGAAAAGATTCAAAGAAGGGAGAAAGAGCAGAGAATTGTACAAATATATACAAATATCAGTTATTTGGGAAACTGAAAGAACCGACTTAAGTCACGGAGTACCGTTATCCGCCATTTGACCGGGGTGAAAGAGAGACTAGCAAAACAAAAGTTACACCAAAACACAAAACAATGTGAGAAAAAAGAATCAATCTTTATATACAGGATCACTCAATTCAATAGTCATTTTCAACTGAAAAATTGTCAAAATAAACTTTCAAATGATGCCCATTTACCTTAAAAACATTGCCATTTTTTGGATTCTCAATATCACATGCCCCATATGGATACACATGTTTCACAATGAAAGGACCGCTCCATCTTGATCTTAGTTTTCCAGGAAATAAATGGAGTCGAGAATTATAAAGCAAGACGTTTTGACCAACATTAAATGTTTTTCTCACTATTTTCTTGTCATGAAAGTCTTTGATTCTTGCTTTATGAATTCTTGAATTGTCATATGCATCATTTCTTATTTCCTCAAGCTCATTTATTTGCAATTTTCGCAGCTGACTAGCATCATCAAGGTTTGAATTGAAAGCTTTAATAGCCCAATAAGCTTTATGTTCAATTTCCACAGGCAAGTGACAAGGTTTCCCATAAACTAATCTATAAGGTGACATACCTAATGATGTTTTATAAGCAGTTTGATAAGCCCAAAGTGTATCATTAAGTCTTAAAGACCAGTCTTTCCTATTAGGGTTAACTGTTTTCTCCAAGATTTGTTTGATCTCCCTATTAGCAAGTTCTACTTGTCCATTTGTCTGGGGGTGATAAGGGGTGGTAACTTTGTGTGTAATTCTGTATTTCTTCATTAAAGACTCAAATGGCTTATTACAGAAATATGTTCCATCATCACTTATCATGGCCCGAGGGATTCCAAATCGACTCAAAATATTTTCTTTTAAAAACTTGATCACTGTTTTATGATCATGATTACAACTTGGAATTGCCTCTATCCATTTTGAAACATAGTCTACTGCGACTAATATGTAAACAAAACCAAATGATGAAGGAAATGGACCCATAAAATCTATACCCCAACAGTCAAAGATTTCAATGACAAGAATAGTATTTAAAAGCATCATGTGACGTTTTGAAATAGATCCTAACTTTTGACAGTTTTCACAAGTTTTGCAGAATGCATGCGTATCTTTAAACATGGTGGGCCAATAAAATCCACATTGTAAGATTTTTGCAGTTGTCTTTCTTGATGAGAAATGACCCCCACATGCCTCAGAATGACAAAATTTAATAACACTACTTACCTCATTGTCGGGAATGCATCTTCGAAATATTTGATCAGGACAATATTTGAATAAGTAAGGGTCATCCCAATAAAAGTTCTTCACTTCGTTTAAGAACTTTCTTTTGTCTTGAGTACTCCAATGAGCTGGCAAATGTCCTGAAACAAGAAAATTAACAATATTAGCAAACCAAGGCATTATAGAGACGGAAAGTAAAGATTCATCAGGAAAGTAGTCATTAATTGGTGTGATGTCAGATCTTGAATCAGTTGTCAATCTTGACAAATGATCCGCGACAACATTTTCGGTGCCTTTCTTATCCTTGATTGTGATATCGAATTCTTGAAGTAACAAAATCCACCGTACCAATCTAGCCTTAGAATCCTTCTTAGAAAGAAGATATTTCAACGCTGCATGATCGCTAAAAACAATAACAGGTGAGCCAACAAGATAAGATCTGAATTTTTCACATGCAAATACTACTGCAAGTAATTCCTTTTCAGTGGTAGTGTAATTCATTTGAGCATTATTTAATTACTTGCATAGTAAATCACATAGGGTTTCTTGTCTTTTCTTTGTCCTAAAACAGCACCCACGGCAATATCACTAGCATCACACATTATTTCAAAAGGTAATGACCAATCAGGAGGTTGAATGATAGGAGCAGAAGTAAGCAAGCTTTTAAGTTTAACAAAGGCTTCTTCACAATGTTCAGTCCATTCAAAAACATTATCCTTTGTTAGAAGGTTACATAATGACTTAGATATTACACTAAAATCTTTGATGAACCTTCTATAAAAACCAGCATGTCCTAAGAATGATCTAACATTTTTAATAGATTTTGGTGCTGGCAAGTTGGAAATTAACTCGATTTTAGATTTGTCAACCTCAATTCCTATTGATGAAACAATGTGACCAAGAACAATACCATTTGTTACCATAAAATGACATTTTTTCCAATTCAGCACAAGATTCTTCTCTTCACACATGTTCAAAACCTTTTCCAAGTTATTTAAACAATCATCAAATGAATCACCAAAAACAGAAAAGTCATCCATAAAAATTTCAAGAAAACGTTCAACCATATCACTGAATATGCTAAGCATGCATCTTTGAAACGTGGCTGGTGCATTACATAATCCAAAAGGCATCCTTTGATATGCAAACGTACCAAATGGACATGTGAAAGTAGTTTTCTCTTGATCTTCAAATGCAATTTCAATTTGGTTGTAACCTGAATAACCATCTAGGAAACAATAAAATTCATGACCTGCAACTCTTTCTAGGATTTGATCCATGAAAGGTAAAGGAAAATGATCTTTTCTAGTCATTGAATTAAGTTTCCTATAGTCAATGCACATGCGCCAACCAGTAATAGTCCTAGTTGGAATTAACTCATTCTTCTCATTTGTTATCACAGTAACTCCAGACTTTTTAGGTACAACTTGGGTAGGACTTACCCATTTGCTGTCAGAAATAGGATAAATGATTCCATTATCTAGAAGCTTAATGACTTCATTTTTCACTACTTCTTTCATATTAGGATTAAGCCTTCGTTGCATTTCTCTAGAGGGTTTAGCATTTTCCTCCAAATAAATCTTGTGTGTGCAAATCAAAGGGCTAATTCCTTTCATGTCAGCTATGGTCCATCCTAATGCATTTTTGTGCATTTTCAGAGTCTGTAATAACTTACCTTCTTGATGAACATTAAGTTTGGAAGAAATTATTACCGGAAAAGTTTCATTTTCTCCCAAAAATGAGTATTTGAGATTAAATGGTAATGGCTTCAAATCGGGTTTTGGTGGTTGAACACTTGAAGGTATGGACTCAATTGATCGTGGTGGCAATTCCTCAATTTTTGGTCTCCAACTATTTGCCTTTGACTCTTCCTGAAAATAAACCATTTGCAAATCTTCAGATTCATTAAACTCAGTTTCACTGGAAGAATTTTCAAATTGATCATAAATTAATTTTTCAATAAAATCTACTTCCTGTAAATCATTATCATCTCCAAGTTGCTTGTAAATGTTAAAAACATTCATTTTCAATGTCATGTTTCCAAAAGATAACTTCATCACTCCATTCCTACAATTAATTAATGCATTAGAAGTTGCAAGAAATGGACGTCCTAAAATAACAGGAATTGGATTGCATGCTTCAACAGGTTGTGTATCCAACACGATAAAATCCACAGGAAAGATGAATTTATCAACTTGTACTAACACATCTTCAACTATTCCTCTAGGCACTTTTACAGATCTATCAGCAAGTAAAAGAGTTACAGAAGTAGGTTTTAACTCACCTAGATTGAGACTTTGAAAAACCGAATATGGAAGTAAATTCACACTAGCTCCAAGATCAAGTAAAGCTCTGTCAATTTTATGTTCTCCAATAAAGCAAGAAATTGTAGGACAACCAGGGTCTTTATATTTCAAAGCATTATCATTCTGAAGAATGGCACTTACTTGTCTTAGCTTTCCAACAAAAAAAACCAGAGCCCATTTGGACTTCTAGAACTCAAGATATGAGCTGAAAACCGAACAGTGTCCGAGCTGCAGGATAGGTTCCAACTTCTCCGTTGTTCCTAAGATTTGAACTTGAAAACGGCAGATTTGAGTCTTGGACTCTTCTTGAAAGTTTTAGGTATATGTCTTAGCTTTCCATTCATATAAAGTAGACCTAAATCCGAGTTCTACAACTCCAGTTATGATCCAATAACCAAATGGTGTTCGAGTTTGGAATTGAACCAGCATCTCTTCTCTTAGCCTAGTCCTCTTTTTGTCTCTTCACTTTCAATAGTTAATCACATCAATAAATCCTTTGAATTGTGAGATATACCTGCATTCAAAATAAGCATTTACCATAAATTAAAGATATATTATATTATCAGACTTGTTAATATAAAACATGCTGAAGTTAGGAAATTTAATGATACTTTAGTGCAATACGATGATATAAAACCTTAATGAGAATGCACTTTTAAGTACTAATCATTAGCCTAGATTTTAACTCTTGAAAACTTGTTTCACACTCCTTTGACCATTCAAACTTAACTTCCTTCTGAGTTAGCTGAGTCATTAGAGAGGCTATAGTGGAAAATCCTTCTATAAATCTTCTATAATATCCAGCTAAACCCAGAAAACTACGAATTTCAGTCACGTTTGTAGGTCTTTCCCATCTCAATACTGCTTCTATCTTCTTCGGACCCACATTGATACCCTTCTCCAATATCACATGACCCAAAAATACTACTTCATTCAGCCAAAATTCACACTTACTCAGCTTCCCATACAACTTATTTCTCCTTAAGGTCTCTAACACTTCTCTCAAGTGATTTGCATGTTCCATTTGTGATGAAGAATATATTAGTATATCATCAATAAAGACTACTACAAACTTATCCATACAGGATCAAAAAACCCGATTCATCAAATTCATAAATATCACTAGGGCATTAGTTAATCCAAAAGGCATCACCACAAACTCATAATGCCCGTAGCGAGTTCTAAAAGTTGTTTTCTTCATATCTTTCTCCTTTATCATCACCTGATGATACCCTGACCTCAAGTCTATTTTTGAAAATACACACGCCCCTTTTAACTGATCAAACAAATCATCAATTCATGGAAGGGGGTACTTATTTTTTATAGTCACTTTATTGAGTTGTCTATAATCTATACAAAGCCGTAATGTTCCATCTTTCTTTTTAACAAACAGCACAGGAGCCCCCCAAGGTGAAACACTAGGGTGGATAAACACTTTATCCAGCAATTATTGCAATTGTATTTTCAATTCCACCAATTCTGCAAGCGCCATTCGATACGGTGCCTGAGCTACTGGTGTAGTTTTAGGCAGTGTTTCTATCGAAACTTCTACTTCTCTCTTAGGTGGTAACCCGGGTAATTCCTTTGGAAATACATCTGGAAACTCTCTTACTACATGTATTTTATCCAACTCCATTTCTTTCTTTTCCAAATCTACTACATAGGCAAGATAAGCTGTACATCCCTTTCTTAATAGTTTCCTAGCCGTCATGACTGAAATTATACTATTTGGTATGATGTTCCTCTCTCCTCTAAACTCTACCCTCCTACCACCCTCATCTTGGAGAGTTACCGTTTTAGTAAAACAATCTATTTGGGCTCTGTATGTTACTAGCCAATCCATTCCTAAAATCATCTCAAAATCGTATAGGTCTAGTGGTAATAAATCTACCCTCATTTCAGCATCTTCTATTTTTACCCGACAACCCTTGTAAACATACTCTATAAGTACGGTTTCACCTAAAGGTGTACCAATTACTACCCCTTTTTCCACTCTCATAGGTTGCACTTTCAATTTATCTTCCCATTTTCTAGCTACAAAGGAGTGGGTAGCACCAGGATCAATCAATGTATATACATGTTGAGATTCTAATAGTAAAGTATCTGCAACAACATCAGTGGCAGCTCGCACATCTTCTTGAGTCATACGAAAAACTCTCCCTTGAGCTCCTCCTCCTGGTACTCGAGGTCGGCCTCGAACAGCACTAGGCCAACGGATTAAGTCCATCGGTGAATGTATGAAATATCGACTGAATTTATCTGTCTATAAATTCATCGGTGATTGTGGCAGCTACTGTCAAATGCCGACGGATTAATTCCGTTAGTAAAACCCTTTGTAATAGTTTTTTTTTTTAAATTGTTTTTTAAAAATTATTTATAATACATAATATAAAATTATATAAATTAATGGTAATAAAAACTAATTATGCAAATAAAATTTATATTAAACATCAAAAACAAAAAATCAAAGTTAAATAATATTCATTACAAAATAAATGTGTTTCAAAAACATTTTAAATGAAATTTTAAATGTAAATAATGTTTATTACAAATCAATATAATGGTGGAGGAGGAGGAGGAGGAGGAGGAGGTTGGTGGTTATACGGCCAAAAAGGATTAGGCGCACATGTTCCACTCTGTGATGCCATGTTCATGACCATTTCGCGAAGTTGTTTATAAGCCGCTTTTTGTTGTGCAGACTCCGCTTCATATGATGCTTTGAGTTATGCGTACTCCGATGATAGGTGGTCGTATTTTTCGGTGAGCTGAGCCATGTGTTGCTGCAAGGCCACGAACTCCTTAGATTGGGAGCTCGATATTGATTAGGATCTCCCAACGGTTGAAGCACTATGGGCCAACCGCAAGTTGTCGGCCGTAGTGTTGGAGAGCCCGTAAACTTGATTTTTATCGGGTCCACCTGACGATCCAAGCTCCATTCACAAATCCGGATCGAATTCTGGATGGGTCAAAGTATCGTCCCTGTATCTCTCCCTTAATCGATTATTATAGGTCTCTTGAAAAAAAAAAAGTAATCATCATTTTCAATTCAATAAACATAATAACTTACAAAATAAAATGGTTGAACAAACATACCACGAAATGTTGAGCACAATTGTCAACGAACTGTTGCGCCCCTTTTTGGCGGTATTGACTCCGCACGTGCGTCTCCACAAACAGCTCCATTGGGCTTGGCTCACGTCCAAGAGGCGTAGCCTATAATGAAAAATTTTTATTAACAACAAATTAATTGAACGATATATTTCATTTAAATTAATCTTACCGTTCATTTCGCATGTGCAGAAAACGGAACGGAGCCACCGGTGTGCATTGTCACCGAGCCATGAATTGGTTGATTCCGGTTGCCAGCACCGGACTGTGAGCATCATGTGAACCACTCAGACGTCACTTGCTCAAGATAGTTCGGCCATATATCTTGCGGGATGTATATCGGTTTGAAATCCCTCCAAACCGCAACATCGTTCCAGCCTTGAAACCCCTTATCCCTCGCTGTTTTTTTGCCCTTTTTTGTGCTTCATACCAAAAATCACGCAACCAAAAATTACATTTCAAAACATAAATTTTGGTCTAAAAAAATCTTGTATTGTTTTCGATGTTAACTAGTTGCCGCGTGATTTTCCCACACCCTCCTTACAACAGTGTTATGCTCACTGTCCCAGCACAATTTGTCCTGTGTATAAATAAATAATTTTAAATAAAAATAATAATTTATTTACAATTATATCAATAATTTATTAGAAATAAGCTGAAAATTATAAATTAACACCAACCTCAAATCTGTCAAACCATGCATTGATTTGAGGCATCCATTCAGGATGCCTGGATATCTGACTCCATTAAAACAATGGAATCTCCATCGACGATTTAAACGCCGATGATATTACTTGGCGGCCTCAATGTTTGTGAACTTGAAAATAAATGAAATTAATGAAATAGTGATTACTTCATAAATTATGTTATATTTTTAAAAACAAAAAACTAAAACTAAAACCTTAACAAACTTATATTGAAAGGTCGTCCTTCCACTGTGCCTCGTACTTGCGGGTAAATTGATTTCGCTGCAAAGGCACGCCAGCTCTGCACTGTGAAGTAGCGCTGAAAGACGCAACATCGGTTGACGGCGTAGGTGGTGTAGGTGCCTCTTCTTGAGAGGCACCTAAGGAAATATCATCATCGTTGCTAGATGAACTAGCTACGACCTTATGTGAATGACTAGCTCTGGTTTTCGTTCTACGCATCTACCCAATTTTACACAAATAATTATATAATTAAATTCAAATGTTAAAAAAAATTCGACAGCACCTCCCCTATACTGGATACTACCCAAATCCAGAAACCTGCAAATATTAACAATAGCCACAACCAATTGACCCAATCTATACTAATTATTCCAACATATTCAATTATTAATCCTAAGGTAAATTCAACATTAAGAATTACAATTGAACAAATTATTCAATAATTATTCCAATACAATAATAAAATATATTCAATAAATTAAAAAAAAAAACTCTAGACTAACAATTAAAATAAATGGAAAAAATTAAACATAAATCATGCAATAATAGACTAAGATTAATAATTATTCCAAAATATTCAATTACTAATACTAAGGTAAATTCAACATTAACAATTACAATTCAAAATATTATTCAATAATTATGCCAATATATACAACAAAACAATAAATTCAAAAAAAACTCTAGACTAACAATCAAAATAAATGGAAAAAATAAACACAAATCATGCAATAATAGAGTAAATTTACTAATTATTTCAACATATTCAATTACTAATTCTAAGGTAAATTCAACATTAACAACAAATATTCAACAAATTAACTGATAATAATTATGCCAATACAACAATAAAAAATATTCAATAAATTCAAAAAAAAAACAAGACTTTAGGAATGAAATATGCATACCTTAATAATGTGTTGAATTCAAAACTTTATCTACATTACAAAAAATACACCAAAAAAAACATAAAAAAATAAAAATAGCTAAAAAAAACCATTAAAATAAAATGAAATAGAAGAAAACACATACCTTTTAATCTGATGAAGATTCACAAGAAATCTTGCTAGAGATTCTAGGTGAAAGTCTTGAAGAATTGAGAGGAAAGTTTTGGTGAAAAACGGGGGAGAAGAAAAAATGAACTGAAGGGGCGGTCCGGGGAACTTATACTATAGTTTGACCGATAGATTCACCGAAGGAAATAAAAAATTATTATTATTTTAATTTATTCCGTCGGTGAATAGTCAAAAATCCGTCGGTAATTTTTGAATTTCACTCCAACATTTTTAATTACCCTCCAGATTTTTTGTGGTCCGTCGGTAATTTCATCGGTAATATTGACACACCCACAACTTGCCGACGGACTCACGTCCGTATGTATAGTCGTTGGTGATTGTGGCATTTCATGTAATTATTTTTGAACTCTCTGTGAAATGCCGACGACATGGGTCCATCGGTATTTGTGTCTGTAATTGTGGCATTTCATGTAATTTTTTTCGAACTCTCTATGAGATGCCGACGAGCATGAGTCTGTCAGTATTGGTTTTGGTGATTGCAGCATTTCATGTAATTATTTTCGAACTCTATGTGAAATGTCGACAGACATGAGTCTATCGGTATGGACGTCGGTGATTGTTGCATTTTACAGCAGGTTGTATTTTTATTGCCTATTTACCTTCCTACAAAAACTGAAATGATAAAATGTCCATCGCATAAAACAATAAGAACATTGCTTAAACAATAAATATTTCGTTTTACAAAATATATCATCCATAATCTAAATTACATGAAAAAAAAAGGGTTTTACATAAGGCTTCGTTTTGATAGTGAGTCAGAATTTAATTCTTCTTCTTCATCATTTGAATAGTCATCACCTTCATCAAAATCTTCAATATGGATATCATCTTCTTCATCGACATTTGCTTGTCCGCTAGAGCTCGAAATAACATTCAACTCATCTGCGTCAATATCAACAAGACTATCATCAAAAACACGAAAATTTGAATTTTCTTCCAATTCAATCGAAGGAGCTACTCGATATGGTTCAACCAACTCACTAACTTGAAAGACTCCATCTCGCACACTTGTGTCTTCATTCTCATCCTGAACAACCTTGACACGACCCTGAGGTTTTGTTTTTAAAACAGACAACCAATCCACTCTTGATCGATCCTTTCTAAATAAAAGGGTGTATGTGTAATAAACTTGTTGATATTGCTTTGCGAAAACAAAGACATCGTTTATGTTGCAAAGTCTAGCTTTTGAGTTGATTTCAACCAGACCATAGTGTGGATCAACTCTGATTCCTCTGTCGGTCGTGTCATACCAATAGCATTTGAATAAAAACACTATATTCTGCTCGCTATGATATTGCAGTTCGACGACCTCTTCTAATCTACCATAGTAGTCAACTTCTAACTCACTACTAGTGGATCCCTTAACACAAACACCGTTGTTGTATGTCTTTCTTCCTTGCCCATATTCTTCAGTATGGAAAACATATCCATTGAAAAAACACTCGTTGTAGCACTTAACTTTTCTTTCAGGCCCCAGGCTTAGTGAAGACTAGGCGCACTCCTTCCCATTTGATAAACCTTGTATGTAATGTACATCAATAAATAGTAAATGAATGAGAATCTCATAATGCCATGCATACGTACAGTAATTTTGCAAGTTAGAATGAGTTTGTGATAGTGCTTACATGTGTTCTGAACCACGTGGCAAATTGTTCATCTTGTAATTGATAGATCTGGGATTCGGTCAGCTGTGAGTTATTGGAGAGCAAATATTGTTGATGTGCCTACAAGTGATAATGAGTGTATGATATTACAATATATAATTAACAGTATATTACTGACAAAGTTTAATTAATTAGTATTACACATATATAAACTTACTGAATAAAAGGTCTCAGCTCATCACAATTAAATAGAACATAGTTGTGTGCTTGTTTGAACTCTATTTCCGACAAATATCTTCCTCTTATGGCATTTTTAGGTGTGGGTCGTCCAGTATTGGAGAATATTGATAAGTTCCCACTAGAAGGCACTTTGTCTCACCCGACATCGCAGCGGCCCTAAAAATAAAAAATTATTTGGAAAAGAACGGATTTCTGGCATCCTGTTCTTTGATGGGGAATGGTCTTGTTTAAGGAGTCGCCACCTAGTATTATGATCACTAGGAACCCTAACTGGTCAATAGAGATTCTATGGTTTGGGACTGGTTACGTAAAAGGGAAGATATTATCACCCCTTAAACGTCCTGCCCGAGGCAGGCTGCATTGCTAGTTTCGTCTAAAATTGCTAAATGTTTATTAGTTTATGTTATGATAATTTGCTTATAATATTCCTGACTCTGGTGGCAGTGAATATTCAACTACGAATATTTCCAACTCTGGCGTTGGTAAATATTACGTAGCTAGAAAATAAATTAAATCAATATTTTTCTATTCCTGACTTTAGTGCTAGTGAATAAATAAATAACAATGAATTTATTTTGACGCATGCACATATATTTGTATTTTTCTAGCTAAATAAAATAAAATACAATGAATAAAAATAATATAAATTTAAACCAGTATTTTTATTCCTGACTCTGGCATCAGTGAATAAACCAATAAATTTACATTATTTTTATTTATGTATACATATTTTTTATTTTTTTATTTTTTCTGTTTTTTCTGTTTTTTTATTTGTTTTTTTTTTTATTTTAGGTTGGGCTCATATTTTATTTTTTGAGCTGGGCCCAACTCAGCTCACATGGGCTGGCCAGGCCCAACCAGCCCGGCCACTAGCCCAAGCCAGTGGCCGGCTGGGCAAAGACAGATGAAGCACGCGTGGAGTGGCACCAAGCGTGCATCATGCACAGTGCGAAGGTAATTAATTTACCTTCGCATAGTGCAACAATATATTCAAAATGAATGTACAAAAAAACAAAAGAAAAATGACTTACCTGTTCTCTGAAGACGGTGTGGATGGTGGGAGCCCGGAGGTGACTTTCTTCTACTGGATACTTCTCCTTCTGCTTTCCCTTTTTGCTCTTGTGCCCACTGTCTGCTGGATTAATTTTGATTGATTTCTAGGTTGTTCTTTTTCTGTAGGAACGAAGACAATGGTTGTTCCTCTGCTTTTCTCTCCTCTTCTCTGTTATTCTTCACTGGTTGTTTGCTCTGTTTTCTGGGTTTTTTGCTCTGCTTTCTCCCCTCTCGGTTTTTTCGTCCAAAATCCCACTGTTGCTGAGGCCATTCTCTGGTTTCCCCTGCTCGTTCCTTTACCCCCCTGGGTTTTTGCCTCAAGTTCTCTCCTCTGTTGCTGGGGTCTTTCTCTGGTTTTCCGTCCCAAAATCCTCTCCTCCTCTGTTGCTGACTCTTTCCTTCTCCCTATGAATTTGTGTTTTTTTTTACTCTGTATTTGTGCTCTGTGTTTTTTTTTAGCCCCAGATCTTTGTACTGCCCCCCCCCCCCCCCCATTTGTTCTATTTCTTCACCCCTTTTTTATAAGGCTAGAGATCTTCAAAAACCGTCTCCTTCACGACCGGGATCGTGGCAGAAGACATGGCCTGTTGAATTGACTGCCCTGGCGAAATGGACGGGATGACAAACAGTTTTGCAAACGACACCGTTTGATTATTTTCACTTTGGTCCCTGAACTTTAACAATTGAGATCTTAATCAGTAATAGTCAATTTCTAATTGTGCCCTTGGATTAATTTCAATTGAACCCTCAGTTATAGTGCCATTTACACTACAGTCCTGGATTTCTGTATTATTCAATTTGGTCCTTGGACTTTAATTTTATAGTAATTTTTCTTTGAATAAGTTCCAAACTTTGGTATTTCTTCAATTCCACCCCTGATTCCTTTAATTAATTAAATCAAAGTTTAATTAAGTCCTCAAACTCATTAATTCTTCAATTAAACTTGATTTTAATTAATTATAATCTAAATTTTAATTAAATCAATTTCCCAATTAAGCCCTTGATTTAATTGATTAACTAGTCAAGAGTTTAATTAAATCTTTAAACTTCCAATTATGGTGCCCTTAACCCAAATTTTAATTCATTCTTCATTTATTTTATTTTTACTTGTTTTTCATCACTTTTTTTAGAAAATAAAATAAATAAATAAAAAGGTCAAAAATTGGGTTATGACACACTTCATCGCCATCATCATGCCGTGGAATGCGATTGATTCTTGTTCTCAGATGAAGTTTGAAATAGTACGAGATAAATGTTGAGATCTCCTCAACAATATAGGCCTCACATATCGATGCCTCAACATGCGCCTTGTTCTTAACCTTTTTCTTGAAATTAAACAAGTACCTGCATTGAATTAATCAAGTATTTTCAATTAAGAAAAACATAGAAAATACTTTTATATATGAATTACATTGCAACTATAATATCTAACCGTTCGAATAGGTACATCCATCTATACTGGACCGGTCCTCCAGCTTTTGCCTCGAACGGTAGATGTATAAGGAGATGCTCCATTGAGTCAAAAAATAATGGAGGGAATATCATCTCAAGTTTGCATAGTGTCTCGATGATAATCGTTTGAAGCCTCTCAATGTGCTGAACATTTAACTTGCTGGAGCATATATCTCTGAAGAAATGACTAATCTCCGTCAGTGCATCCCATATTTCCTTTGGCAACAAATCACGAAAAGCTAATGGGATGAGTGTTTGCATAAACACGTGGCAGCCATGACTCTTCATTCCGTACAATTTGCAGTCCTCTATATTAACTAGTCTTGATATGTTTGATGCATGTCCATCCGGAAAAAACAAGCTCTTAAGCCATTTGTAGACTAGCAGTTGTGTGTTTTTCTCTAACACGAAGCTTGCCCTTGGTTTTGCGACCTGTGACTCATCATAAACCAACTCTATATTTTTACGGTTATAATACAAAGCTATATCCAATCTAGCCTTGATGTTGTCCTTTGTCTTCCCCTTCACATCCATGATGGTGTTGAATATGTTCTCAAACACGTTCTTTTCGATGTGCATGACGTCAAGGTTATGGCAGAGCAGATTGGTCTTCCAATAAGAAAGCTCCCAAAAGATACTTTACTTTACCCAATTATGGGTCAAACCAAAACCAGGAAACTTTTGCTTACCTGATTAAAGGCCAAACACAATGTCACCGTACTCTGATACAACAACATGCAATTCTTCACTAGAAAGACGCGGGGATGCAACATCTTTTTCAACTCTACCAACAAAGAAATCTTTTTTGTTCTTTCTGTACCTGTGATTAAGTGGCAAAAAGGGACAGTGACAGTAAAAAAAAAAAGCTTTACCTCCGTTTGCTAGCGTGAATGCCTTGTTGTTTTCCATGCAGTATGGACATGCGAGTTTCCCATGCATGCTCCAACCAGAAAGCATTCCATAAGCTGGAAAATCATTGATATTCCACATCAAAGCCGCCCTCATAAGGAAATTTTGTTTCCTCGATATATCATAAGTCAGAGCTCTGGAGGAGACCACAACTGCGCCAACTCATCAATCAACGGTCGAAGACAAACATTTATATTCTGCCTCGGGCTGCTTGGATCGGGTATGACAGTAGATAAAAACATGAACTCCAACCTCATGCACATTCCCGGTGGCAAGTTATAAACTGTGAGTATGACCCGCCAATAAGAATAGGGAGCAGCAAATGACCCAAATAGGTTGAATTCGTCTGTACACAATGCTTGACCGCTTTTTATGATCGGCTTGTTTTAACTCGCAAGTGCACGAGTGTGCGATGTAGCAATTAACTCGGTAAGATCGAGGTCATATCCACAGAGAGCTAGATCTGGAAATTAAGCTAGGTAACAAAAAAACTCAAGAGAAATTAAATTAACAATAACTTGGTTGAAAATAATTGATGGATTTGTTTTCAAAGATGAAAAAGTGTAAATAGATTTTAAATGACAAGAAAAAGTAAGTCTTGGTCCAAATCAATTTTAATGGTGATGTGTTGGTGATTTCTTCAACATATATAAGATAACTCAACCTAATATCAACGATGATGATATTAGATCGGAAGATATTACAATGAAGTTTAGAAAGATGAAGATTGATTATTGCTTAAGTATGAACAAGTACTTTCATATTAAGTAAGACATTGAATCAAGCAATCTCTATACCAAAACTAAGGTTTGTGCATAAAAATTCAAGATTATAACATTACCTAAATGATTTCTAAAATTTCTTTGCAATAATAAAACATTCATGAAGAAAATAGAAGATAAACATTAAGATTCATTCATATCTTAAAGAACTCACCTCAATCACCATCATCCTTGATTTGGATCCAAGAAAGAGATTAGCCAACCATGATTATATATAAGAACACTTTAATAAACATGAAATAACTTGAATCAAACTTAAACAATAAGTTTTGCAAACTAAAGAACCGAAATCTACAAAGAAGAACACAACAGAATTTCAGTAAACATTCGGACAGAAATCTGACTCTAACTTTGGACAGCAATTAGACCCTCTTAGAAGCCTCCTCTGGAGATGGATATTAGACACATATTTATAGGCCATTCGGTTAGCATTCCAGAGAAGTAAAGAACAACGCATTTGGACATCTGAGTCAAACGTTATGGGAAAAACACCGAAAGGTGTTCTGAAAAAACAAATCAGGCCAGCTTAGAGAACACTTTGGTGCACGTTTTTCTTCCTCCTTTATGAGCTGTCTCTTTCTTCTTTTTGACCCAAAATAATGTCACAATGTCCCCTCCAGCTTTCCATCCATGTGCTTGCCCTCTTGGATCAATGAATTGCCCAAAATAAAGCAAATGTTATTTGTTGTGTGGACATGTAAGATCATGGATTATGTTTGGGCTGATTTGGAGGTTGATTTGGGGCTGAATTTGAGCATCAAATAAGTATACAAATGTACCTATTATTTGGGCTAAGATTGACATTGAAACCTTGAGTGTTTGATGGTTGAAGTTTGCACACAATATAAGGCAAGTTTGGGCTTGAAATAGATCATATGATATTCTTTTTTTAGAATTGGAATAAAATTGATTTTTGGGACAAATTTAGAGCACTTATTTGAACCAAGATTTGCTTCAATCTTCAACTAAATTTCTCTTCAATTCTTTGTTCCGAATTCTAACGTTGAATTTTCTGAAATAATTCATTTAAGCTCCAAAAACCTATCGAAACATTAAAAGAAACTTCATTACTAAAAAGCACATCACTTATTATAAAAACCCAAATAAAAACAATAAATACATATGTAAAATAAAAGACTTAATGATACTTTTGATGTACAATCACACCCCCCAACTTAGATTTTGCTAGTCCTCAAGCAAAACAAAACATAAAACCTTTGAAATAAAAACAATAATAATAACATAATTAGGCTCGACTCATCACACTTAAAGGACCTATCATGCAAACATTGGTATCTTTAACTTAGTGCACACAATAGCAAATAAAGAAAAATAAGCGTACTCACATTCTCTAAATCAAACATCCATACAAAATTCCAAATTCAATTGTATTTATCATGCAACCAACATAATTGATTCACGTGAAAACTCAACTTGTACTCTTCCCTTCTAACTACTACAAACATGGTAGCAAACTAGAGAAATATCTATATACTTTTTTCTTTTCTTTTCTTTTCTCTTTTTTTTTTTTGAAGATATTATTTATTCTGTCTTTGAGTGGTCACTTCCCTTTTGACGCGAATACAAACATTTGTGATGAATGCACCCGGTTACTCAAAAAGTCACAAACTTAAAGTGCTTTTGCATACTCATATTTCAAGTTGCCGTTTGACGTAAAGATAAACATTTGTGATGAATACCCCTAGTTACTGAGCAACTCAAAATATTGGAGTAGATAGAACTTTGTACACATTTATTTATTTATTTGTGTAATAATTATTACTCTATTTACTTAAACCTTGTTTAGGACTAGATCAAAAGGGATGATCACAAGTAAAGCATCACACTCATCTTTTATGCATAATCACACAATTCACACAACTTTTACAAGGAAAAATGTACTTCAATAATCTTAAGGGAAAAAAAAGTATGCTATATCTTGCTTTATAAGATATTATCTATCCCAAATTAAAGCATGAAGTGTTCAACACAATAATGAATCCAAAAATGTAATGTTGATCCTAAACAAGTCTCACTCATATACGAATGCAATTTTTTTTTTCAAACAAGCATGGCCATCTCAAGCATTCAACATAATCAAATATCTAAAATTAAGTTTTACATTATCCTCAATGTAAAAAAGAAAGAGAAGAAAAGTATAAAGTTTAGAAAACTGTTACTCCTCTTTTGTTTTCAAGGATGAATGTCTGATTGACTTGGACATGAGTTGACTTCTTGCTTGATTTTTTTTTAACCTGCATATCACAACTAAAAGAAAACATTGATTTTTTTTTTTAAATAAAGAACCTCACACCCCCCAACTTAAAATAAAGCATTGTCCCTAATGCATGAACAAGAAAATATAAGAGATGGAAGAAAGAAAAAAAAATAAAAAAAAATAAAAATGAAAAAAAATAAAAATAAAAACTCATTACTTCTGATACTACAATGGTATTGGATCTTCAAGATCCAATGTCTCAACTTCAGCCACAACATTTTCAAGATAAGGTTTCAATCGATGACCATTTACTTTGAAAACATTTCCATTCTTAGGATTTTCTACCTCAAATGCACCATGCTTAGAGATGGATTTAATCATAAATGGACCAATCCATTTTGTCCTCAACTTCCCAGGAAAGAGATGTAATCGTGAATTATACAAGAGAACCTTTTGACCAACATGAAAGGATTTCCTAAGAATATGTTTATCATGCAAAGTTTTCATCTTAAGTTTAGAAATTTTTGCATTTTCAAATGCATCATTTCTCAGCTCCTCTAATTCATCCAATTGAAGCTTTCTATTTTTGCCAACCTCGTTTTCATTGTCATTGAATTGCCGGATGGCCCAATATGCACGGTGATCAATCTCAACAGGGATGTTGTAACCCATTTTTGGGTCCCCACAAAAAATAAAATAAATAGCCAAAGAAGGTTAGAAAAATAACAGGAGGCAGAAGCGCTCGGAAAATGGTCGGAAGATTGGTCAAGGAGCTTAAAAAATACCAAGATTGGATTTTTGACAGTATATTCTTGGATGATGAGAGCCCTGATGGATAAGAAATTTTGAATTTTGAGGAGAAAAGCCCAAATTTGGATGTTTATGGACTTAATTGGATTTTTAATTGTTTTTATAGGGGTTTTGATTGCAAGAAAAATTGATTTTTAAGTCAATTTGGGCTTTAATTAGAAGAAATTTAAGTTCTGGGCCAAAATATATTTTTTAGGAATTTATTAGGCCAAATCAGGGGCTTAATTGCATAAATATTGAAGTTTAATGGCCAATTAGGGGCTTAATTGTGAAAATCCGAAACCAGGGACCAATTTGGAAAAGGCGCAAAGATAGAGGGGGCTGTTTGGAATTGATTGAGGGGCCTAATTGAAGAAATTAGAAGTTTATTGATCAATTAAGGGCTAAATTGCATAAATCAGAGGCCAAGGACCAAAGTGGAAAACGCGGCCAACTAGGCGGACGAGACCGAAATTGGCAGGGACGCAATTGAAAGGAACAAAAATAATTGGGGGACTGATGTGAACGTTGGCGCGTTTCTGGCGCCACATTTGAATGAAACGGCGCGTTTTCTCCAAAACGACGCCGTTTCATGCGTTTATATATATATATATATATAAAAAAAAAGGGGAGACCAAACGGTGTCGTTTTGAACGGCACTGTTTCTCTTCTTCTTCCCCCCGCAGGCATAGCAGCGAAGAGGAAAACCAGGGTTTTTGTCCCCACCTCTCTCCTCATGTGCCATGACCCAACGCTCCACGCCTTGGGACCCCCGAAACCGAAGCCACTGGCCGACCACCCGCCGCGCCACCGAAACCGAGAGAAACACCTTGGCAGCAGCGCCTACCGACCGACCGACCAGCACGCCTCACTCCCCATGCGGCCATGCCCCGATATCCCTATAAATAGAGAAGAAACAGAGTAAGTGGGGGAGAGAGAGAGAACGAAAAGAAGGAACCCGAAAGAAAACAAAAAACGAAGGGAGAGAGGAAGAGAGAGAAACACCCAACCAAGGAGAGAGAGAGCCAACGAGAACCCAAAAAAACCCAAGAGTAGAGTGAAAGTTTGAAGCCGGGGAAATTTAGAATAGAAAACCAAGCAAAAAAAGCAGGAGGACGTCGTCGGTTTACTTGGAAACCACCGTGAGCTAAGCCGCTGCCACCGCCTCCACCGCAGCCCCGCCAGCAAGCCGTCATTTCCGCTGCGCCAGGTACACTATCCTCCCCCCCGTGCATTTTTTTTCGTGAGGCCTGCATAGGTTGGCCTCCTGCATGCAGAATCGTTCTGCATGCAGGAGGCGCGGGGGGGGAAAATAATTCCCCCCCGTGCTGTAAGTTTTTTTCTTCTCTAGGCCAGATGGTTTCTGGCCAAGAAATATGTGGGGCGGGCCAGAAGGATTCTGGGCCAACCCAGCGGTCTGGGCCGGGTCCAGCCCAGACCCAGGTAGCATTTTCTCTTGGGCCGAAATCGGCCCAATCCCTTTTGGGCCGAGTTCGGCCCAACGACTCTCGGGCTGGGTCCGGCCCATTTAGTTGGGTCGGCCCAGCCCACTTAATATTAATATATTTATAAATTATATTATATTATTATATTATTACATTATGCATGTATATATATATTTTTTTTTAAAAGAAAAAAAAATCCGAAAAAGTTCAAAAAAATATGGTTGTTTTCTTTTCATAAATATATTGTTGTTTTATACATTGGTTTGTATTTTTTATACTGTGGAGATACAAATTCAGTATTAAAATACCCGATTTCGTAAAAAAAAAAATGTTTAAAAAATGTTTGCTTGCGTGTTGCATACGGCCAATACTCTAACATGTTTTAAATGTTCCTTTTACATATATAAAAAATTTGGAAGCTTCGAAAGTGTGTTTTCGCATAGATTTCTTAAACACAAATTATTTTCTTGCATTTTTGGATTTTACAACATGTTTGTAAAACTCCAAAGGGTATTGGCCAATATTCCAAAAACTATAAAAATCTTATTTTGGGAGGAGAAATTTCATTTATTATTCACCGCTAATGTTTGGATGAAGAAATCTTTAAAAGGATGAACATCCAAAATATTATTGGGATTAATAAATCTGCACACATGCTAGAAAGAAGCCTTGATTGTAATCGAGGACATTTCAAAATTTTAATTTTTTACTCCACGGTTTACGAGTCGTGAAAGTATAAAATTGTTTTTTTTAAGAGTTGTGAAATTTTCTTAGTTTTCTTTTTTCCTTTTCCTTGCGATTTATGAGTCGCAAACTCTTGAAATACTAAGGGAAAAATGAGCTTTCAAAGCACATGGAATCTCCTTAGATTTCTATCCAAAATAAATTGACGGGTTTAGAAAACACCAACACCATAGACTATAGAGCAAACCAAACACCAAGCAGCTTACCTTAGGTAGGGCGTACTAGGGGTGCTAGTACCTTCCCTTTACGCAACCAGTCCCTTGCCTTAGAATCTCTGAAAGACCAGTTAGGGTTCCTAGTGACCAAAATACTAGGTGGCGACTCCAAAGAACCAAATCATTAAAACACAACAAAAATCGCCAGCCGATGCCGCGCGACAGATTTTTTGGGGTGTGACAAGGGAGATGACAAGGTTTTCCATAAACTAGCCTATAAGGAGACATTCCTAAAGAGGTCTTGTAAGCAGTGTGATATGCCCACAAAGCATCAACTAGTCGTAGGGACCAATCTTTACGGTTTGGATTGACTGTTTTCTCTAAAATGTTCTTGATCTCCCTATTTGCCAACTCAGCTTGGCCACTAGTCTGTGGGTGATAGGGGGTACTGACCTTGTCAATTACACCATATTTTCTCATCAAAATCCCAACGGGCTTGTTACAAAAATGTTTTCCCCCATCACTAATCATAGCCCGGGGCATGCCAAAACGAGAGAAAATATTTTCTTTCAAGAATTTGACCACAACTCGATGGTCATTAGTTCGAGATGCAATGGCCTCCACCTATTTAGACACATAATCAACAGCTACAAGGATGAATTGGTAACCAAATGAACTTGGAAAAGGTCCCATGAAATCAATCCCCCAACAATCAAATATTTCCAAAACAAGAATGGGGTTAAGAGGCATCATGTTACGCCTAGTGAGGTTACCTAGTCGTTGGCATCGGTCACATGCAACACAGAAGGCATGGACATCTTTGAACATCGTGAGCCAATAAAAACCACACTGCAAGATCTTGGCAGTGCTTTTCTTGGAAGAGAAATGCCCACCACAAGCTAATGCATGACAAAAATTAATGACACTTGGAATTTCATGATCAGGGATGCACCGCCTAACAATTTGGTCAGGGCAATATTTAAATAGGTAGGGGTCATCCCAAAAAAAAGTACGTACGTTGCGCAAGAATTTTTGTTTATCAAGTTTAGACCAATGAGAAGGAATCTGACTTGTGGCTAGGTAATTTGCTATGTCAGCATACCATGGAGAGCCAATGTAGGAAATAGTACCTGCACAAAATAAATTTTCATCAGCAAAGAATTCATTTATTGGAGATTCATCAGTTATGGTCTCATAGCTTGAAAGACGGGACAAATGATCAGCCACTACATTCTCTACTCCCTTTTTATCTCGAATTTCAAGGTTAAACTCTTGGAGTAGGAGGATCCATCGAATCAAACGTGGCTTGGCATCCTGTTTTGTGAGCAAGTATTTCAATGCTGCATGATCAGTGAAAACAATAACAAGAGATCCAACCAAATAAGACCTGAACTTGTCTAATGCAAAGACCACAGCTAAGAGTTCTTTTTCGGTTGTAGTGTAATTCAATTGAGCATCATTCAAAGTCTTGCTAGCATAATAAATGACATAAGGCTTCTTATCTTTTCTTTGCCCTAAAACAGCCCCTACCGCAAAATCACTAGCATCACACATCAGTTCAAATGGTAAAGACCAATCAAGAGCTTGCATGATTGGTGCAGTGGTCAACAACCCTTTAAGCTTTTCAAAAGCTTGTTGACATTTTGATGTCCAATCAAATTGGACATCTTGTGACAACAAGTTACACAATGGTTTGGCAATGGTACTAAAAGAATGAATGAATCTTCGATAGAAACCAGCGTGTCCTAAAAAGGATCTCACATCTTTCACAGTCCTAGGGGTAGGTAATTTTTGAGTGACTTCAACTTTTGACTTATCCACCTCTATCCCTTTTGAAGAGACAATGTGACCTAAGACAATGCCATGTGTCACCATAAAATGACACTTCTCCCAATTAAGTACAAGACTGCTCTATTCACATCTTTCAAGAACTTTTTCTAAATGCATTAGACACAACTCATAAGAATCCCTATAAACTGAAAAATCATCCATGAAAACTTCCAAAAAAATTTCCACCATGTCACTAAAGATACTCATCATGCACCTTTGAAAAGTGGCTGGTGCATTACACAAGCCAAAAGGCATTCTTCTATAAGCATAGGTACCAAAAGGACAAGTGAAAGTGGTTTTTTCTTGGTCTTCTAAAGAAATCTCAATTTGGTTGTAACCTGAGTATCCATCAAGAAAACAATAGAAAGCTCTTCCGGCTACTCTTTCAAGCACTTGGTCTAAAAATGGAAGCGGAAAATGGTCCTTCCTAGTCACCATGTTCAACTTACGATAATCAATGCACATACGCCATCTAGTTTGGATTCTAGTTGGTACTAGCTCATTATTTTCATTTTTCACAACAGTGACTCCAGATTGTTTTGGGACAAATTGGGTTGGACTAACCCATTTTGAGTTTGTAATGGGGTAAATGATACCCGCATCAAGTAGCTTAAGCACTTCACCTCTCACTACTTCCTTCATGTTTGGGTTCAGTCATCTTTGCATTTGCCTCACAGATTTAGCCTCTTCTTCAAGATAAATTCTATGTGTACATAAAAGAGGGCTAATTCCTTTCAAGTCAGTGATTGTCCACCCAATTGCTTTCTTGTGTTTTCTCACCACTCTCAAAAGTTCTTGTTCCTTCTCTATGCTAAGTTTGGATGAAATCACAATAGGATATGATGCATCTTCCCCTAGAAATGCATACTTAAGATCACTTGGTAAAGGCTTCCTTTCTGGTTTATAAGGTTGGATAAGAGATGACTCAACTTTCACTTGGGGTGAAATCAAAGGCTCAAACGATGGGGTCCATTGACCTATTGACATAATAGGCATTGGATCTAGATAAGTCTCAAGTTCTCTTACTTCCTCATCAACACTTTCCAAAGAAAAAAATCTTTCATCATGAATTAAAGTTCTTTCCAATGGATCCTTTACCCATTCTCTCTCAAAGTGTTCTTGACAAATTGTTTGGATCAAATCTACCTCTCTAATGTCCTCATGTTCACCAATTTGTTTGGAGACATTGAATATGTTCATCTCCACAGTCATATTCCCAAAAGACAATTTCATCACCCCATTCCTACAGTTAATTAAAGCATTGGATGTAGCTAGGAAAGGTCTACCTAAGATGACTGGGATGGGAGCATTAGAACCTTGAATAGGTGCGGTGTCTAACACTACAAAATCAACAGGAAAGTAGAATTTATCTACTTGGACCAACACATCCTCAACAATACCCCTTGGAATCTTGATTGACCTATCAGCTAATTGAAGGGTGATTCGAGTAGGCTTGATTTCTCCTAAACCTAAATGTTCGTAAACAGTGTAGGGTATCAAATTCACACTTGCTCCTAAATCCAACAAAGCTTGGTCTATCTTATGACTTCCAATAATGCATGAAATGGTAGGACAACCAGGATCTTTGTATTTGGGAGGGGTCTTAAATTGGATGATGGCACTAGCATGTTCAGTTAGAAAGGCTCTTTCTTTCACATTCAATCTCCTTTTGACTGTGCATAAGTCCTTAAGGAACTTTGCATAAGATGGGACTTGTTTAATTGCATCAAGGAGTGGAATGTTGACTTTCACTTGTTTGAACAATTCATAGATTTCCGAGTTCATAAGATCATGTTTAGGTTTCCCTAACCTTTGTGGAAATGGTGTTCTAGGAACAAATTCTAAATCACTCGCTTTGACTCCAATTTTTCTTGTATCATCTCCTTTCTCACTCACTTCTCTCTCATTTATCTCACCTTTTTTTTCACTCAAACTCTCATTTGTCACTTGTGTTTTGATTCCCTCTTCACTTTCCTTAGATTTCTCCTCCACAATACCTCTAGGAATCCCAAAACCTATAGTTTTGTCAACGATCTTTCCACTTCTAAGGGTGGTGATGGCTTGGACTTGTTCATGGTTTGAAGGTTCACTAAGTGAGGATTCACTCATGTGTACCTGACCTCTAGGATTTGGCATTGGTTGAGCTGGGATCTTTCCCTTCTCTTGAATGCTTAGTGATTGAGTCAACTTGGTTAGTTGACTTCGAATGTCATCTAAGGTCCTATTGGCCTGGTCTTGAAATTTGTAAGCTTGGTTATTGATTCCTCCTTGTGTTTGCATGAATTGTTGAAGAGTATCCTCTAGGGATCTCTTATGAGGTGGTTGGTACGTGTTATGTGTGGGAGCATGAAATGGTTGTGGTGGAGGTTGAAATGTTTGAGGTACCGAAGAGCCCTCATTTCTCCATCCAAAATTTGGATGGTTCCTCCATCCAGGATTATAGGTCTCAGAGTAGGGATTGCCTACTTGGTTTGAAAATGGCTTTCTAACATTACTCGAATCAGTAGTTTGGCCATATAGCACTTCCTTGAAGGCTGGAATGGTAGGACACTCAGTTGTCCTATGCCCTTTGCTCTCACAAACAACACAACTTTCCTCTTGGTGTTCACTCATGACATGCACTTTTTTAATCTCAAGAGACTCTACTTTCCTAGCCAATGAGGCTAATCTAGCATTGAGATCATCAGTCTCTTTCAATTGGAACTTCCCACTTGAATGAGAAATGGTGTTTCTAGACTCAACATGAAGTGGGAGAGAAGTCTCCCATTGCTTTGTGTTTTCAGCCAATTGATCAAAAAAATCGAAGGCTTCACTTGGTTCTTTGTCATAAAACTCACCATTACACATGGTTGACACTAGCTTTTTAAAATCTGCGGTAAGAGAGTCGTAGAAGAAACTCACTAACCTCCACATCTCAAAACCATGGTGGGGGCATGCATTTAACAAGTCTTTGAACTTTTCCCAAGCTTGGTGAAATGACTCATTTGGACTACAAGAAAAATTCATCATTTGACGTTGTAAGGCTGTCGTCCTATGAGTGGGGAAGTATTTTTTCAAAAATTCAGCTTGCATTTCTCTCCATGTACCTATAGACCTAGGACGCAAGGAATTTAGCCAAAGCTTGGCTTTATCCTTTAGAGAGAATGGGAACAATTTAAGCCGAATAGTTTCCTCGGTGCATGTTCTATCAATAAAAGTATTACATACCTCTTCAAAGTCCTTAATATGTATATATGGATTTTCAGAATCCATACCGTGAAATGTGGGTGATTAGTACTTAAAAGTGCATGTTTATCAAGGTTTTATATCATCATTTTGCACTTGAAGTATCAATAACTCCTTAACCAAAGCATGTTTTATAATAACAAGTTTGATACTATAAGATACCTTAATTTATGGTAAATGCTCATCTTATATGCAGGCCTATCACATAAATAAAAGGATTGATTGATGAGTTTAAGTATTGAAAGTGAAAGGACAAAGAGATGGCCAAACTTAGAAAAGAGATGTCGGTGCAGTCCAAACCGGAACATTGCTCGGTAATTGGATCATATCTGGAGCTCTAGATTTCGGATTTAGGTCCATTTTATATGGATGGAAAGGTAAGACAAAGGCCTACAACTTTCATGAGGAGCCCAAGATTTGAAAAGGTCGTTTTGAAGTCCAAATTGAAGGAACAACGAAGAAGTCCGAAGCTGTCCTGCAGCCCAAACACTATTTAGTGTTCAGCCCATATCTTGAGTTCTAGAAGTCCAAATGACCTCATTTTTTTTTTTGTTGGAAAGCTGAGACAATTTCCTAGAACATTCCTGAGGATTCTGGGCAAATTATGATGTTAGCAATGACGTCTTGACCAGACAAGAAGATAAGGATTGTTATCAAGTCAAGATGTGGCCACCCACTCATCAATTAGTCAACAAATCAATAGTTCCAAATTTTAGCCTATAAAAGGAGGCACTTACCATGTATTGAGGCATCTTGGTGTTCAGATCAAGATCATGCTATTGCTTTCTCTCTTTGTATTGCTTATGTCTTGCTTTTATTAATATCAAGTTTATGCACTTCATTTCCTTTCCTTTACTTAGTTAACCTCTTTCTCATTTATGTTCTTATCTTGTTCATTTATGTTTCTTTCTTTCATTATGTTCAGCTAAGTTAATTATGTCAAGGTGAAAAGGGTACACTAATGGTGTAAGAATAAGTATAATATAAACTTACATGGACCTTAACGTTGGATACTAACATGTTTTATATTTGTTATCTTGTTCACTTTTAATACTTTGCTTGTTAAATGGTTAATCTAGATTTATGTTGTATAATATTTGGTACAACAAATACTTGGTACTTTCATAGCCCATACTGTATGGTTTAACCGACACCTGAGCTATGAAAGGAACTTGATTTGTTGTTAACATAAGTTATAATCATGAATGCCTGCCAACATTTACAAGTATTAGCTTTATTCGAATAAGATAATTAATGTAATCATGTTAACAATTTATAATCTGATTGGAACCTCCTTTATGTGTGGTTTCCAATTGAGTAATAAGAGTTTATATTATACTTGTTTGAAGTACCATTAGTGGATCCTCTAACCTTGACATTTGTTTTTATCATTGTTTAATCCTTACGTTAATCTTTCATCTCAAAGTTCTCATTAATTTCTTCATCTTCTGCTTTTATTATTATTATTATTGTTATTATTTACATTCTGTCTATATTATATAATATATATCTTTGATCTTTTCATAAACTCAGTATATAGGCTGGAAACCTGTGACCCGATCTTTTAGATCATTCTCAGGTATAACAACGCCACGTACTGAGTATTATTATTGTTATTATTGTTGTTATTGTTGTTGTTGTTGTATTGTTATTTATAATTTATACAATTAACCTCTCTGTGGTTCGACCCCGGTCTTGCCGGGTTATTTATTACTTCGACACTCCTGCACTTGGGAAAAGACATCAAGCTTTTGGTCGTGTCAAGTTTTTGGCGCCGTTGCCGGGGAGGTAAATTCTTGTATAAATTATAATATTTAATTTATTTTCTCTTTTCACTTTTCATTTTATCTATTTTTGTTTCCTTTGTTTTGTTTTGTTTCTTTTTCTTCTATTTTCTTTTCTTGCTTTTATTCTCTTCTTACACGTGCATGAGAGTTTGGTCACGTACATTAAGTGGTCGACTTTGTAGGGTATCCTCATCATTTTCAGAAAATATGGCCGAAGAAGATAATCAATCGCTTCATAATGAGAATAATGAGAATAACCGTATGAGAACACTTAGAGACCACATGAATCCCACAAGAACAAGTGCACCCTCATGCATAGTTTTCCCTCCTGATGCATCTCATTTTAATTTCAAGCCAGGCATTATTCAACTCCTACCTTCTTTTCATGGTTTAGACCTAGAAAATCCATACTTGCATTTAAGGGAATTTGAGGAGGTCTGTAATACCTATAATGACTCAAATTGTAGCATGAACACCATTCGATTAAAGCTTTTTCCTTTTTCATTAAAAGATAAAGCTAAAACATGGCTACAAAATTTGAGACCAGGATCCATTCGTGCTTGGGATGATATGCAACAACAATTTTTAAAGAAGTTTTTTCCGTCTCACAGAACAAACTCTTTCAAAAGACAAATCATCACTTTCACTCAAAAGCCAGGAGAAACATTTTACCAATGTTGGGATAGGTATCGAGATTTGCTTAATACTTGCCCACATCATGGTTTTGAAACATGGAGATTGGTTTCACATTTTTATGAAGGTTTAACACCTAGAGATAGGCAAATGGTTGAATTGATGTGCAATGGAACCTTTGAAGATAAAGACCCTAATGAAGCAATGGAGTACCTAGACTTGCTAGCCGAAAATGCTCAAAATTGGGACACCACAGGTACTTATGAGGCACCAGGTAAAACTCAACCTCATACATCTAGTGGAGGTATGCACAACCTTAGGGAAGATCATGACCTCCAAGCCAAGTTTGCATCTTTAGCTAGAAAGGTCGAAGCACTTGAATTGAAAAAGAGTGGTCAATTAAAATCTGTTCAAGACATTGTGTGTCAAATCTGTGAAACCAATGAACACTCAACAAATGATTGTCCAACTTTGCCTTCTTTTAGGGAATGCCTCCATGAACAAGCCCATGCTTTAAACAGTTTCCAAAGACCCAACCATAACCCATACTCACAAACGTATAACCCTGGTTGGAGAAATCACCCAAATTTCAGTTGGAAGAGTGATAACAACAATGCACAAACTTCACATCCACCGTTTCAAGCACACCATAATTTCCAAAATTCTCATGGATATGCACCTCCTTATGCTCCACCTCCTAGAAGAAATTTTGAGGAAACATTGCATGCATTCATTGAAAAGCAGGAGACAATCAACACTCAACTTGCTCAAAGCATGACAGATTTTAAAGATGCTCTTGCAAAATTAACATCTGCTCTCAGTTTCCAAGAGAAAGGTAAGTTTCCTTCTCAACCACAACAAAATCCAAAGGGGCAATACAATGCAAATGCAAGTAGTTCTGGAAGCCAACACATGGATCAAGTCAAATCAGTCATCACTCTTCGTAGTGGTAAGGTTATTGAAAAACCTATTCTTGAACCTTGTGAGAAAGATGATGAGTCTATCTCTGAGGGTAAGGAAGGGGTTGAACCTGAACATTGCAAAGAAAAGGCTGATTCCCCGCCAGCACTTCCATTTCCTCATGCCATGATCAAACAAAGGAAAGTCAATCACAACTCTGAAATCTTTGAAACTTTCAAACAGGTAAGGATCAATATACCTTTGTTGGATGCTATTAAACAGGTTCCTTCTTATGCTAAATTTTTGAAAGATTTGTGCACTGTGAAGAGAAAACTGAATGTGAAAAAGAAAGCCTTTTTAGCCGAACAAGTAAGTGCCATTCTTCAGAACAATAATGCTTTGAAATATAAAGACCCTGGTTGTCCTACAATTTCTTGCTTTATTGGAGAACATAAAATTGAAAGAGCCTTACTTGATCTTGGAGCTAGTGTGAATTTACTTCCATATTCAGTTTTTCAGAGTCTCAATCTAGGTGAGTTAAAACCAACCTCTGTAACTCTTTTACTCGCCGATAGATCTGTAAAAGTGCCTAGAGGAATAATTGAAGATGTGTTAGTACAAGTTGATAAATTCATTTATCCTGTGGATTTTGTTGTCTTGGACACGCAACCTGTTGAAGCATGTAATTCAATTCCTGTCATTTTAGGACGTCCATTTCTTGCCACTTCTAATGCATTGATTAATTGTAGGAATGGACTGATGAAGCTATCATTTGGAAACATGACATTGGAGATGAATATTTTCAACATTTACAAGCAACCTGGAGATGATAATGATTTACAGGAAGTGGACTTTATTGAAAAATTAGTTCATGATCAATTTCAAACCACTTCTAGTGAAACTGAGATTGATGAATCTGATGATTTGCAAATGGTCTACTTTCAGGAATCAAAGGCATGCAATTGGAGACCACAAATTGAAGAATTGCCACCACGATCAATTGAGCCCATACCTTCAAGTGTTCAACCACCAAAACCTGAATTGAAGCCGTTACCATTTAATCTCAAATACTCATTTTTGGGAGAAAATGAAACTTTTCCGGTAATAATCTCTTCCAAACTTAATGCACATCAAGAAGGTAAGTTATTACAGACTCTGAAAATGCACAAAAATGCATTAGGATGGACCATAGCTGACATAAAAGGAATTAGCCCTTTGATTTGCACACACAGGATTTATTTGGAGGAAAATGCTAAACCCTCTAGAGAAATGCAACGAAGGCTTAATCCTAATATGAAAGAAGTAGTGAAAAATGAAGTCATTAAGCTTCTGGATAATGGAATCATTTATCCTATTTCTGACAGCAAATGGGTAAGTCCTACCCAAGTTGTACCCAAAAAGTCTGGAGTCACTGTGATAACAAATGAGAAAAATGAGTTAATTCCAACTAGGACTGTTACGGGTTGGCGCATGTGCATTGACTATAGGAAACTTAATTCAATGACTAGAAAAGATCATTTCCCTTTACCTTTCATGGACCAAATCCTAGAAAGAGTTGCAGGTCATGAATTTTATTGTTTCCTAGATGGTTATTCAGGTTACAATCAAATTGAAATTGCATTGGAAGATCAAGAGAAGACTACTTTCACATGTCCATTTGGTACTTTTGCATATCGAAGGATGCCTTTTGGATTATGTAATGCACCAGCCACGTTTCAAAGATGCATGCTTAGCATATTCAGTGATATGGTTGAACGTTTTCTTGAAATTTTTATGGATGATTTTTCTGTTTTTGGTGATTCATTTGATGATTGTTTGACTAACTTAGAAAAGGTTTTGAGCAGGTGTGAAGAGAAGAATCTTGTACTGAATTGGGAAAAATGTCACTTTATGGTAACAAACGGCATTGTACTTGGTCACATTGTTTCATTGAAAGGAATTGAGGTTGACAAATCTAAAATCGAGTTAATTGCCAACTTACCAACACCAAAATCTGTTAAAGATGTTAGATCATTCTTAGGACATGCTGGTTTTTACAGAAGGTTCATCAAAGATTTTAGTGTAATATCTAAGCCCTTGAGTAACCTTCTAACAAAGGATAATATTTTTGAATGGACTGAACATTGTGAGGAAGCCTTTGTTAAACTTAAAAACTTGCTTACTTCTGCTCCTGTCATTCAACCTCCTGATTGGTCATTACCTTTTGAAATAATGTGTGATGCTAGTGATTATGCCGTGGGTGCTGTCTTGGGACAAAGAAAAGATAAGAAACCTTATGTGATTTACTATGCAAGTAAAACTTTAAATAGTGCTCAAATGAATTACACTACCACTGAAAAAGAATTACTTGCAGTAGTATTTGCATGTGACAAATTCAGATCTTATCTTGTTGGCTCACCTGTTGTTGTTTTTAGTGATCATGCAGCATTGAAATATCTTCTTTCTAAGAAAGATTCTAAGGCTAGATTGGTGCGGTGGATTTTGTTACTTCAAGAATTTGATATCACAATCAAAGACAAGAAAGGCACCGAAAATGTTGTCGCGGATCATTTGTCAAGATTGACAACCGATTCGAGATCTGACATTACACCAATCGATGACTACTTTCCTGATGAATCTTTATTTTCTGTCTCTACGATGCCTTGGTTTGCTAATATTGTTAATTTTCTTGTTTCAGGACAATTGCCAGCTCATTGGAGTACCCAAGACAAAAGAAAGTTCTTGAACGAAGTGAAGAACTTTTATTGGGATGACCCTTATTTATTCAAATATTGTCCTGATCAAATATTTCGAAGATGCATTCCTGACAATGAGGTAAGTAGTGTCATTAAATTTTGTCATTCTGAGGCATGTGGGGGTCATTTCTCATCAAGAAAGACAACTGCAAAAATCTTACAAAGTGGATTTTACTGGCCCACCATGTTCAAAGACTCACATGCATTTTGTAAGATTTGTGAAAATTGTCAAAAGTTGGGATCTATTTCGAAACGTCACATGATGCCTTTAAATCCTATTCTTGTCATTGAGATCTTTGACTGTTGGGGTATAGATTTCATGGGTCCATTTCCTCCATCATTTGGTTTCTTGTACATATTGGTCGCAGTAGATTATGTTTCAAAATGGATAGAGGCAATTCTAAGTCGAACCAATGATCACAAAACAGTGATAAAGTTTTTGAAAGAAAACATTTTAAGTCGATTTGGAATCCCTCGAGCCATGATAAGTGATGGTGGAACACATTTCTGCAACAAGCCATTTGCTTCTTTAATGAAGAAATATGGAATCACACACAAAGTTGCCACCCCTTATCATCCTCAGACAAGTGGACAAGTAGAGCTTGCTAATAGGGAAATCAAACAAATCTTGGAGAAAACAGTGAACCCTAATAGGAAAGACTGGTCTTTAAGACTTAATGATGCACTTTGGGCTTATCGAACTGCTTATAAAACATCATTAGGTATGTCACCTTATAGACTAGTCTATGGAAAACCTTGTCACTTGCCTGTGGAAATTGAACATAAAGCTTATTGGGCTATTAAAGCTTTCAATTCAAGCCTTGATGATGCTAGTCAGCTGCGAAAATTGCAAATAAATGAGCTTGAAGAAATAAGAAATGATGCATATGACAATTCGAAAATTCATAAAGCAAGAATTAAAGAGTTTCATGACAAGAAAATACTGAGAAAAACATTCAATGTTGGTCAAAAAGTCTTGCTTTATAATTCTCGACTCCATTTATTTCCTGGAAAACTAAGATCAAGATGGAGTGGTCCTTTTATTGTGAAACATGTGTATCCATATGGGGCCTGTGATATTGAGAATCCAAAGAATGGCAATGTTTTCAAGGTAAATGGGCATCGTTTGAAAGTTTATTTTGACAATTTTTCGGTTGAAAATGACTCTATTGAATTGAGTGATCCTGTATATAAAGATTGATTCTTTTTCTCACATTGTTTTGTGTTTTATTGTTTTGCTAGTCTCTCTTTCACCCCGGTCAAATGGCGGATAACGGTACTCCGTGACTTAAGTCGGTTCTTTCAGTTTCCCAAATAACTGATATCTGTATATATTTGTATAATTCTTAGCTCTTTCTTCCTTCTTTGAATCTCTTCTCTAATTCTCTTTTGAAAATGGACACCACTCTTGAAAAGTTGAAAAGGTATTTTCCCGCTTTGCCTCCAAATGCGATTAATAAAATTTACACTGCTAGGTGTGCAAGATTGAGGTTGTTAATGAATCATGGAATTCCTGAAGATATCCGTTGGTTAATTGAAGCAAAGGTTCGATTATCAGGTGAGTCCTCCAATTCTTTCATTTCACACATGCCTGGAACAGGTAAAAGCACTTTTGCAAAGAAACGTCGTGCAAAACGACTAAAAGTCTGTCACAGATGTGCCAGATGGACTTGTAATACGACATGTCGTTCTTTAGGAATGGTATCTGTAAACCGTGAAGATAAGATACAATTCATTAAGGATGGCCTGAGTAAGGGGTCTTTAGATAATCTTTTGTTGACCCTTGAGACGCATCCTAGTGGAGATGTGCATCGTGTAATTCATGATTTATGGCCACAATTCCATAAAGAACATGATCGACTTAGTCTTGGGAATCTGACTAAAAAAGACCCTGTTTGCCAGTTTTTAAGAAAACTGGATGGGAAGCCTATCCCCGACCCATAGAGGGCGTTTAAGCCGTTCTTGGACGTAAAACCAAGGGAAGATGTGAGCCACAATCACAACTACCTGTACATACATGCTTTTTCAAAATAAATAATTAATAGAGAGAGAGAGAGAGAGAGTTTGTAAGACTACAGCTGGCCTACATATAGGTGGTATGATTGCATTTTCACTTTTTTCATCTATAAATTCTTCTCTTCCTTCCCTTCATTTCTACTCATCCCATATATTCATCAAATATAGAAGTGTGTAGAAATGGCAGGTTCCTCAAGTCATCAGATAAGAAATATTTGTGTTTTCGGTGGATCCAGTTCTGGGAAAGAAAAAGAGTTTTTAGAATCAGCAAATCATCTTGGTCGGGTACTAGCTGAGAGAAAGATTCATTTAGTGTATGGGGGAGGCAGCCTTGGGTTAATGGGAGGTGTGTCAATGGCTGCATTTTTAGGAGGCAGTCAAGTTTTGGGGGTTGTCCCCAAAGCTTTAGCAACTAGGGACATCATTGGAAAAACAATTGGAGAGGAACTACAGGTCCCAACAATGTCTGACCGACTGAATACCATGTTTAGCCATGCTGATGCCTTCATTGCCTTACCAGGTGGTTTGGGCACATTGGAAGAAATCTTTCATATTTCATCTTGGGCCCAACTGCACATTCACCATAAACCTATAGGTTTGTTAAATGTTAATGGTTTTTATGATAAGTTGCTGTCTTTCCTTGATCAAGCTGTGGAACAGGAATTTCTAACATCTTCGGCACGACAAATCATAATCTCTGCTGCTACTGCTGAACAATTGATTGACCAACTACAATCTTTCATCCCTATCATTGATCCCTGCATGAGTCGCCTAGATTGGTCAACTAAGGAAAGCCGTAAAAAGCTTAGATTAGATTTGAGCCTTCATCTGTGAAACCTTGTGTCTTTTGGTTTTATTAATAGCATATTATTTTGTTATGTTACTTCTTATGTTTGTTTAAGTGTGTTTCAGGTTTATCATTGTTCACTGTTTCAGGTGATGTCTTCTATACTCTATCTTTCTACCTTCGAAACATTGAGGACAATGTCTCGTTTTGGTTGGGGGGAGAGGGTAGTAGTTAAAAAAAAAAATATATATATATATATATATACTAACTTGCTAACTGTTTTTGCTATTATTAAAACCATTTGACAAAATTGTTATTAGGATGGCAGAGTATGGAATCAATTTTATTGACTCTAGAGACGCATCTTAGTAAGTTTCATTACCAAGGTCTATCATAATACTTCTTGAAATATTCAGGTTTACAAACTCTCACATTGTTATCACTTGATTCTGCTCCTATACTCATTTAACAAGTATTATTAAACCTTCATTTTCACACACACACTTTAACATATGATTGTGGGTTGCACATTGGATTATTACATTAATTATGTTCTTTTGTTGAAGGTAACAACTAAGGGAAAAGGATAGTATATAATTTGCAAAAAAAAGAAAAAAAAAAAAGAAGAAAAAAAGAAAAAAAAATAGTATTGATGATAATAAAATGTGGATAAGTTTGGTTTCGTAGCCTCCCTAACCTAAGCAATTAAGCCCGAAGGGGTGTTTTAACACCTAATACCCTAAAGTCAACTGACTTGGGAGCTATTGGCCCAAAGCTTGTTACATGGGTTAAGGAGAAAAGCTTAAGGGAATCAAACATTGCACTATCTACGTATCAGTATCTGCAACCCGAGTTGTTAAGCTCGTAGGGGTGTCTCAACACCTAATGCCCTAAGACCAACTGGTCTGGGAGTCATTAGCCTAAAACTCGTTACATGGGTTAAAGATACATTGTGTTTTAAGTTGTATGTGTATATAAAAAAAAAAAAAAAAAAAAAAAGAGAAGAAAAAAAAAAATAATAATAATACTAATCCCAACCCAAGGAAGTTCACCTTAAACATTTGAACATAATATTGTTTTCTTCCAACAAAAGCCCCATCATCTATGTTTTCATTGAGCACACAAAAAGAAGGTTTATTAATATCTTGTTTAAGAAGTAAGAAGCAGGAATATAAATTTAATGAGAGTTTGTTTATCTGGATAGATTAATGGAAGTTGAATGATGAATGCCTTGCTTTGTGGAACTTGCAAATTGTTTCTCTATTTTAACGCTTTAGATTACTAGGGACTAGTAATAAGCTGGTTGGGGGGTGTGATTAGTACTTAAAAGTGCATGTTTATCAAGGTTTTATATCATCATTTTGCACTTGAAGTATCAATAACTCCTTAACCAAAGCATGTTTTATAATAACAAGTTTGATACTATAAGATACCTTAATTTATGGTAAATGCTCATCTTATATGCAGGCCTATCACATAAATAAAAGGATTGATTGATGAGTTTAAGTATTGAAAGTGAAAGGACAAAGAGATGGCCAAACTTAGAAAAGAGATGTCGGTGCAGTCCAAACCGGAACATTGCTCGGTAATTGGATCATATCTGGAGCTCTAGATTTCGGATTTAGGTCCATTTTATATGGATGGAAAGGTAAGACAAAGGCCTACAACTTTCATGAGGAGCCCAAGATTTGAAAAGGTCGTTTTGAAGTCCAAATTGAAGGAACAACGAAGAAGTCCGAAGCTGTCCTGCAGCCCAAACACTATTTAGTGTTCAGCCCATATCTTGAGTTCTAGAAGTCCAAATGACCTCATTTTTTTTTTTGTTGGAAAGCTGAGACAATTTCCTAGAACATTCCTGAGGATTCTGGGCAAATTATGATGTTAGCAATGACGTCTTGACCAGACAAGAAGATAAGGATTGTTATCAAGTCAAGATGTGGCCACCCACTCATCAATTAGTCAACAAATCAATAGTTCCAAATTTTAGCCTATAAAAGGAGGCACTTACCATGTATTGAGGCATCTTGGTGTTCAGATCAAGATCATGCTATTGCTTTCTCTCTTTGTATTGCTTATGTCTTGCTTTTATTAATATCAAGTTTATGCACTTCATTTCCTTTCCTTTACTTAGTTAACCTCTTTCTCATTTATGTTCTTATCTTGTTCATTTATGTTTCTTTCTTTCATTATGTTCAGCTAAGTTAATTATGTCAAGGTGAAAAGGGTACACTAATGGTGTAAGAATAAGTATAATATAAACTTACATGGACCTTAACGTTGGATACTAACATGTTTTATATTTGTTATCTTGTTCACTTTTAATACTTTGCTTGTTAAATGGTTAATCTAGATTTATGTTGTATAATATTTGGTACAACAAATACTTGGTACTTTCATAGCCCATACTGTATGGTTTAACCGACACCTGAGCTATGAAAGGAACTTGATTTGTTGTTAACATAAGTTATAATCATGAATGCCTGCCAACATTTACAAGTATTAGCTTTATTCGAATAAGATAATTAATGTAATCATGTTAACAATTTATAATCTGATTGGAACCTCCTTTATGTGTGGTTTCCAATTGAGTAATAAGAGTTTATATTATACTTGTTTGAAGTACCATTAGTGGATCCTCTAACCTTGACATTTGTTTTTATCATTGTTTAATCCTTACGTTAATCTTTCATCTCAAAGTTCTCATTAATTTCTTCATCTTCTGCTTTTATTATTATTATTATTGTTATTATTTACATTCTGTCTATATTATATAATATATATCTTTGATCTTTTCATAAACTCAGTATATAGGCTGGAAACCTGTGACCCGATCTTTTAGATCATTCTCAGGTATAACAACGCCACGTACTGAGTATTATTATTGTTATTATTGTTGTTATTGTTGTTGTTGTTGTATTGTTATTTATAATTTATACAATTAACCTCTCTGTGGTTCGACCCCGGTCTTGCCGGGTTATTTATTACTTCGACACTCCTGCACTTGGGAAAAGACATCAAGCTTTTGGTCGTGTCAGTGGGAAGAAGTTGAATCATGCCCGGTTTCAAATTGAAAGCCTGTTGGTTAAGACACTACCAGAAAATCGCTAAATACCAACGCAATTTTTTCTGTCGGTATTTTTCGGCCGAAATCACCGACGGCCAATATTCGTCGGTAATTAGGTCGGTAATAGTCCGTCGGTAATTACCGACCGAATTACCGACCGAAAATTCAGAATCAATGAAAAAAGGGCGGGCAGTGGCGCGAAGGTTTTGGCGGGTGATTTTTCCGACGGAATCACCGATGAAATTAAAAACTGGGGCCCGTACACGTGATGGGACCTATTCACCGCCAAAAAATACCGACGGAATCACCGACGGATTTGAAATGCCAGATCCGTACCGATGACGTGACGGGTGCACCGTTAAAAATACCGACGGAATCACCGAGGGATTTGAATAGCAGGTCCGTGCGGTGACGTGTCGATTGCCCGTCAGAATTACCGACGGTTTCGCCGACGGATTCACCGATGGAATAAAAACCGTCGGTAAGTCCGTCGGCAAAAGTGAATATATGGCCCCTCTGCCGACACTCTCCTCCCCCATTTCTCCTTCTTCTTCCTAATCCTAACCCTCCCCATCTGCAAAATAACCAGCCCCCCCCTCTCCCCAAAACAAAAATCTTTCTCATCTCAGCACAACAAGTTGTATTTGTTTTGTGGTCACAGCATCCGTGTTCTGATTTACCGACGGATTTTATCATTTTTTGTAAGTAATTCTATCTTTTAAAATTTTAACATTTAAATGTTAATTTTATTGTTTTTTTAGTATATGTATTAATTTTTTTTAGTAGATGTACATGTTTTATTGTTATTTCTCAAACAAACTTGTAGTATATGAATGTATAATTTTATACTTGTTATGGTTTGTTTTAGATTTTGTAAGATTGTATTTGTTTGAAAATTGTTAAAACTTAATTTGTAGAATTACCGAATTACATGTTGTGTTTTGAAATAATTAAGAGCTTGCTTAATTAATGGGTCCTTTTTATAGAGGTTCGATAGAAGTCATGGATGATCGTTCATGGATGTATCTAGATTCACCCCAAGGATTGCGGAGGATGGATTATTGTAACGGGGTTCAGGGTTTTATTAATTTCGCAACATCTATTCCCAGAAATTTTACTGGAGGCGGTATTAGGTGTCCATGCAGGAAGTGTCAAAATAAAAAGTATCTGCATCCAGATGTTGTAATGATGCATCTTCTACACAAAGGGTTTGTGGAGAATTACGAGTGTTGGTATGCACATGGAGAGGTATTTGTTAGTAATAGGAGAATGGGAGAAACGGTGGTTGGGTCAACTTTTAGTGCTAGCAACGTGCATGAAGCGGCAAATGACAACACTAATCCTTACAGAAACATGGTTATGGATGCAATGAGAATGAATCAAGATAATGTCAATCAATGTCCAATCGTAGAAGAAGAACCTAATGCAGAGGCAGCTAGGTTTTTTGATTTGTTGAAAGATTCTGACGAACCATTATGGGATGGCTGCACAAACCACAGTAAATTATTGGCTGTGGCACAGGTGTTCACCATCAAGTCAGATCACGGGTTGAGTGAGGCCGGGTATGACAAAATTATTGATTGGGCAAGAAGCATTTTACCAGAAGGGAACAGGCTCAAAGAGAACTTCTATGCTGCGAAGTCCATGATGAAACCCCTCGGTTTAGGATACCAGAAAATTGACATGTGCCCTAACTTCTACATGTTATACTACCTTGAAAATGCTGTGATGACCGAGTGCATGACATGCGGGCATTCTCGTTACAAACCCAGAACTGGCAGTGGGAAGACTCTAGTGGCATATAAAAAACTTAGATATTTCCCGATCACACCTAGACTGCAGAGGTTATTTATGTCACCAAGGACTGCTGAGCATATGACATGGCACCAAACACACGATGTCGTTGATGGTGTGATGGTGCATCCTTCTGATGGCGAAGCGTGGAAACGCTTTAACAGTGTTCATACTGACTTTTCTGCTGAATCAAGGAATGTTCGACTTGGGTTGTGTACAGACGGGTTCAACCCATTTGGGTCATTTGCTGCTCCCTATTCTTGTTGGCCGGTCATTCTCACAGTTTATAACTTGCCACCGGGAATGTGTATGAGGTCGGAGTTCATGTTTCTATCTACTGTCATACCCGGTCCAAGCAGCCCGGGGCGGAATATAGATGTTTGTCTTCGACCGTTGATAGATGAGCTGGCGCAGTTGTGGTCCTCCGGATCTCTGACTTATGATATATCTAGGAAATAAAATTTCCTTATGAGGGCGGCTTTGATGTGGACTATCAGTGATTTTCCAGCTTATGGAATGCTTTCTGGTTGGAGCACGCATGGGAAACTCGCATGTCCATACTGCATGGAAAACAACAAGGCATTCACGCTAGCAAACGGAGGTAAAGCTTCTTTTTTTGACTGTCACCGTCGCTTCTTGCCACTTAATCACAGGTTCAGAAAGAATAGAAAAGATTTCTTTGTTGGTAGAGTTGAAAAAGATGTTGCATCCCCGCGTCTTTCTGGTGAAGAATTGCATCATGTTGTATCAGAGTACGGTGACATTGTGTTTGGCCTTCAATCAGGTAAGCAAAAGTTTCCTGGTTTTGGTTTGACCCATAATTGGGTAAAGCGAAGTATCTTTTGGGAGCTTCCGTATTGGAAGACTAATCTTCTCCGCCATAACTTTGACATCATGCACATCGAAAAGAACGTGTTTGAGAATATTTTCAACACCGTCATGGATGTGAAGGGGAAGACAAAGGACAACATGAAGGCTAGATTGGATATAGCTTTATACTGTAACCGTAAAAATATGGAGTTGGTTTATGACGAGTCACGGGTTGCAAAACCAAGGGCAAGCTTCGTGTTAGAGAAAAACGCACAACTGCTAGTCTACAAATGGCTTAAGAGTCTGCGTTTCCCGGATGGACATGCATTGAACATATCAAGGCTTGTTAACATAGAGGACTGCAGATTGTATGGAATGAATAGCCATGACTGCCACGTGTTTATGTAAACACTCATCCCATTAGCTTTTCGTGATTTTTTGCCAAAGGGAATATGGGATGCACTAACGGAGATCAGTCATTTCTTCAGAGATATATGCTCCAGCAAGATGAATGTTGAGCACATTGAGATGCTTCAAACGAATATCATCGAGACACTATGCAAACTTGAGATGATATTCCCTCCTTCATTTTTTGACTCAATGGAGCATCTCCCTATACATCTACCGTTCGAGGCAAAAGCTGGAGGACCGGTCCAGTATAGATGGATGTACCCATTCGAACGGTGAGATATTACAGTTGCAATGGAATTCATATCTTAAAGTATTTTCTATGTTTTTCTTATTTGAAAATACTTGAATTGTACTTCAATGCAGGTACTTGTTTAATCTAAAAAAAAAGGTTAAGAACAAGGCGCATGTTGAGGCTTTGATATCTGAGGCCTATATTGTTGAAGAGATATCAACATTTATCTCGTACTATTTCGAACCTCATCTGAGAACAAGACTCAATCGCGTTCCACGGCATGACGATGGCGGTGAAGTGCCTTCCAGTGGGAACTTGTCAATATTCTCCAATACTGGACGACCCACACCTAAAAATTCCGTAAGAGGAAGATATTTGTCGGAAATAGAATTCAAACAAGCACACAACTATGTTCTATTTAACTATGATGAGCTGAGACCATTTATTCAGTAAGTCTATATATGTGTAATAGTAATTAAACTTTGTCAGTAATATACTGTTAATTATATATTGTAATATCATACACTCATTATCACTTGCAGGCAACATCAACAATATTTGCTCTCCAATAACTCGCAGCTGACCGAATCCCAGATCTTTCAATTACAAGATGAACAATTTGCCACATGGTTCAGAACACATGTAAGCACTATCACAAACTCATTCTAACGTATGCATGTCATTACGAGATTCTCGTTCATTTACCGTGTATTGATGTACATTTAATTACATATATTTACAAGGTTTATCAAATGGGAAGGAGTGCGCCCAAGTCATTGTCTTCACTAAGCCTCGGCCCTGAAAGAAAAGTTAAGTGCTACAACGGGTATTTTGTCAATGGATATGTTTCCATACTGAAGAATACGGGCAAGGAAGAAAGACATACAACTGCGGTGTTTGTGTTAAGGGATCCACAAGTAGCCAGTTAGAAGTTGACTACTATGGTAGATTAGAAGAGGTCGTCGAACTGCAATATCATAGCGAGCAGAATAAAGTGTTTTTATTCAAATGCTATTGGTATGACACGACGGACAGAGGAATCAGAGTTGATCCGCACCATGGTCTGGTCGAAATCAACTCAAAAGCTAGACTCCGCAACATAAACGATGTCTTTGTTTTCACAAAGCAATGTCAACAAGTTTATTACACATACACCCCTTCATTTAGAAAGGATCGTTCAAGAGTTGATTGGTTGTCCGTTTTAAAAATGAAACCACGGGGTCGTGTCGAGGTTGTTCAGGATGAGAACGAAGACACAAGTGTGCGAGATGAAGTCTTTCAAGTTCGTGAGTTGGTTGAACCATATCGAGTTGCTCCTTCGATTGAATTGGAAGAAAATTCAAATTTTCGAGTTCTCGATGATAGTCTTGTTGATATTGACGGAGAGGAGTTGAATGTTGTTCTCAACTCTAGCGGACAACCAAATGTCGATGAAGAAGATGATATCCATATTGAAGATTGCGATGAAGATGATGACAATTCAATTGATGAGGAAGAAGAAGAAAATTCCGACTAATTATAAAAATGAAGCCCTATGTAAAAACATTTGTCTCATGTAATTTAGATTATTGATGATGTATTTTGTAAAACAAAATATTTATTGTTTAAGCAATGTGGTTATTGTTTTATGTGATAGACAGTTTATCAGTTAAGTTATTGCAGGAAGGTAAACAGGCAATACAAAGACAACCTTTCCTGCATAATGCCACAATCACCGACGTCAATACCGACGGATCACCATCCGTCGGTATCTCACAGAGAGTTCGAAAATATTTACAACAAAATGCCACAATCACCGACGGCCATACCGACGGATAAACATCCGTCGGTATCTTACAGAGAGTTCGAAAATATTTACGCGAAATGCCACCAACACCGACGAAATTACCGACGGCTTCACCGACAACTATACCGACGGAATGAAATCCGTCGGCATCACACAGTGAGCTCGAAAAACATGCCACCACCATCGACGGGATTACCGACTGACTATAGTCCGTCGGCATCTCACAGTAAGCTCGAAAAACATCCACCACCATCGACGGGATTCCGACGGACTATAGTCCGTCGGCATCTCACAGTAAGCTCGAAAAAAATCCACCACCATCGACGGGATTACCGACGGACTATAGTCCGTCGGCATCTCACAGTAAGCTCGAAAACATAACACCACCATCGACGGGATTACCGACGGCGTAGGTCCGTCGGTAATTTGTCGGTTACACATATTACCGACAGAATTACCGACGGACCGCGCGTTTTCCAAAGTGCGTTAATTAATGCGCCTCTGAACTTGTCAGATTACCGACAGAATCACCGACGGACTGCGAAAATTTTGGAGGGCTTTTAAAAATTCGGGGCGAAATTCGAAAAATACCGACGGAATTTTGATCTGTTACCGACGGAATTTTGACCTTTTACCGACGGATGTTAATTCCGTCGGTGATGCCGTCGGTAAAATTGACCTATAAGTTCCAGCCCCGCCGCTTCGCCTCATTTTTTCTTCTTCTCCCCGCCGCTTCTTCGCTTCTCCTCCGTTTTTCACCTTAGATTTTTCATTTTTTTCCCCCTCAATCCTTAAACACTTTCACCTTTAATCTCTAGCAAGATTTGGTGTTGTAAATCTTCATTATATCAAAAGGTATGTGTTTTTTTTCTAATTTATTTTATTTTATTTTATTTTTAGTTGTTTTTATTTTTGTTGTGTTGGTGTTTTTTGTTGCAATGTAGATAAAGTTTTGAATTTGACACATTATTAAGGTATGTATATTTCGTTCCTTTTTTTTTTTAATTTTTTGAATATTTTTTGAATTTGTTGAATATTTGTTAATTTAATTGTTGAATAATTGAATTTAATTGTTGAATTTATTGAATATTTTTTGTTGTTGTGTTGTTAGAATTGTTATTAGTTAATTTAACTTAGAATTAGTTAAAGTTGAATTTTTTGAATTTTTTGAATTTGTTGAATATTTGTTAATTTAATTGTTGAATAATTGAATTTAATTGTTGAATTTATTGAATATTTTTTGTTGTTGTGTTGTTAGAATTGTTATTAGTTAATTTAACTTAGAATTAGTTAAAGTTGAATATTTGAATATTTTTTGAATTTGTTGAATATTTGTTAATTTAATTGTTGAATAATTGAATTTAATTGTTGAATTTATTGAATATTTGTTGTTGTTGTGTTGTTAGAATTGTTATTAGTTAATTTAACTTAGAATTAGTTAAAGTTGAATATTTGAATATTTTTTGAATTTTTTGAATTTGTTGAATTATAATTGTTAATGTTGAATTGTAATTGTTAATTTGTTGAAGTATAATTTGTTGAATTTATTGAATTTATTTTTTGTTATATTTTTTATTGTTTTGAATATAATTATTGATTAATTTGTGAATTGTAATTGTTAACATTGAATTTATCTTAGGATTAATAGTTGAATATGTTGGAATAATTAGTATAGATTGGTTCGATTGGTTGTGGCTATTGTTAATATTTGCAGGTTTGTGGATTTGGGTAGTATCCAGTATAGGGGAGATGCTGCCGATTTTTTTTTAACTTTTGAATTTTATTTTACAATTATTAATATAAAATTGTTTAGATGCGCAAAATGAAAATCAGAGCTGGTCGTCCAGTCGAATCAAGTTCGTCTAGCAGCGATGATGATGTTTCCTTAGGTGCCTCTCAAGAAGAGGCACCTACACCACCTGCGCCGTCAACCGATGCTGCCTCTTCCAGCGATGTTTCACATCACAGACGTGGCATGCCTTCGAAGCGGAATCAATTTACCCGCCAGTTCGAGGCACAGTGGAAGGACGATCTTTCAATGTAAGTTTGTTAAGGTTTTAATTTTTTTTATATAAAAAAAAACAAATTTAAAACATAATTTATGAAGTAATCACAAATTAATTTCATTTCTTTTCAGGTTCACAAACATTGAGGCCGCCCGAGTAATATCATCGGCGTTTAAAGCGTCGATGGAGATTCCATTGTTTCAATGGAGTCAGATATCCAGACATCCTGAATGGATGCCTCAAATCAATGCATGGTTTCATAGATTTGAGGTTCGTGTTAATATATAATTTTCAGCTTATTTCTAATAAATTCAAGTTATAATTGTAAATAAATTATTAACATTTTAAAAAATTATTTTTTTATATACAGCATCGATTCTGCTGGGACGATGAACATGACAGTGTTGTGAGGAGGGTGTGGGAAAATCACGCGGCAATTAGGTAACATCGAAAACAATACGACTTTTTTTTACATAATTATTTATGTTTTGAAATGTAATTTTTTCATGCGTGAATTAGGTTGCGTGATTTTTGGTATGACGCCCAGAAAAAAGCAAAAAAAACAGCGAGGGATAAGGGGTTACAAGGCTGGAACGATGTTACGGTTTGGAGGGATTTCAAACCAATATACATCCTGGAAGATATATGGCCGCACTATCTTCAGCACGTGACGTCTGAGCGGTTCACTCGACGCTCACAGTCTGGTGCCGGCAACCAGAATCGGCAAATTCATGGCTCGGTTACAACGCACACCGGCGGCTCCGTTCCGTTTGCTGCACATGCGAAACGGATGGTAAGATTAATTTAAATGAAATATATCGTTCAATTAATTTGTTGTTAATACATTTTTTCATTATATATAGGCTACGTCTCTTGGACGTGAGCCGAGCCCTATGGAGCTGTTTGTGGAGACGCACGTGCGGAGTCATGACCGCCAAAAGGGGACGCAACAGTTCGTTGACAACCGTGCTCAACAGTTTGTGGTGTGTTTGTTCAACCATTTTATTTTGTAAGTTATTATTATGTTTATTGAATTGAATATGATTTTTTTTTTTCAGGAGACCTATAATAATCGGTTGAGGGAGAGATACGGGGATGATCCTTCGACCCATCTGGAATTCGATCCGGATTTGTGGATGGAGGCTGGATCGTCAGGTGGACCCGATAAAAATCGGGTTTACGGGCTCTCCAACACTACCGCTGCCAAGTTGTGGTCGACCGGTACTGCTTCAACCGGTGGGAGCTCCCAATCTGTATCGAGCTCCCAATCTAAGGAGTTTGTGGCCTTGCAGCAAAGGTGCGACCACCTATCAGAGGCGTACACACAACTCAAAGAAGAGCAAATATTGGCGAACGAACAACACAGATTGGCGGACGAACAACGCAGAGCAGAGTCTGAACAACAAAGAGCGGCCTATGAAGAGCTTCGTCAAATGGTCATGAACATGACACAAGGCAGAACATGTGCGCCTAATCCTTTTTGGCCGCCTAACCCCCACCCTCCTCCTCCTCCTCCTCCTCCACCTTTATATTAATTGTTTTTTTTTTAAACACATTCATTTTGTAATGAATATTATTTAACTTTGAGTTTTTGTTGCTTAATATAAATTTTATTTACATAATTGGTTTGTATTACTATTAATTTATATTATTTTTTCTAAATAATTAAACAAAAAAAATTACACAGGGATTTACCGACGGAATAAATCCGTCGGCATTGGACAGTGTCTGAGGTATGCCATCCCATCACCGACATACTCACCGACAGAAATAATCCGTCGGTATAAAAATACCGACAAATTTACAGACGGATTTATTCGGTCGGTATGAAATATCACCGACACTTTTGCCGACGGAGGTAGTCCGTCGGTATTTATATAACACCGACGGAATATATTTCGTCGGTATATTCCCAGCGGGAAACTTTTTTTTTTGGCGCGCACGGGCCGTCGGTAAACGTGTTTTTTTTATTACCGACCGATATAGCGACGGAATGTGGAATCACCGACAAAAGGTATTCCGACGGGCGTATTCCGTCGGTAATATAGTCGGTAAATACTTTACCGACGAACGTTCTGTCACACACCGACGGAATATTTCCGTCGGTACAACTGTGAAATCTTGTAGTGAGAGGCAAGATAATACACGAAGGTGTACTTTGTCTAGCCGGGTGAAGATACTCTCTAAGAGTTTGAAAATTTGGTTGATCATTGAATTGTGGAGGTCCATTACCTTGAACACTCCCTTCACCCTCTACATCTTCGACATTAGCCATGATAAAAAAACATAATAATAATAATAATATAACAATTATATGAATACGAAGGGAAAGGGAAAAAAAAGAAAAACAAAAAGAAGATTGTAAATAAAAGTAAATGAAACGTAAAAGATAATTGCTTAAAAATAAAAATACAACAAATTAAGAAATTCACTCTTCAACTAATAACCAATATTAACAACAATAAACATTAAAAGATAATTATAACAAGTATGAATAAAAAGGCGGTAATACTGGCCAAACACTTCAAAAAACAACAAAACAACAAAATAAAATAAAATAAAAAGAGGCGGTAATACCGGCCAAGCACTTCAAACAATAAATATAAGAGAAATAATAACGACAAAATAAAATAAAATAAACAAGAGGCGGTAAAACCAGCCTTATAATATAAACAATAAATATTAGAAACTAATTAAAATAGACAATAAAAGAAAAATGGTTGAACCAACCAAAATTCAACAATTAATAGTCCAGTCCACAGTCCAATATCCAAAAAGTTGAGGTCAATTTTTTTTTAGGCGGTAAAACTAGCCATTTGATTTTATATTTATATGTATTTTTTTTTTGTTTTCCAATAATCAAAACTAAACTTGTTACCTTTGCTTGCTAGCTCCCCGGCAACGGCGCCAAAATTGCTTGACCGCTTTTTATGATCGGCTTGTTTTAACTCGCAAGTGCACGAGTGTGCGACGTAGCAATTAACTCGGTAAGATCGAGGTCATATCCACAGAGAGCTAGATCTGGAAATTAAGCTAGGTAACAAAAAAAACTCAAGAGAAATTAAATTAACAATAACTTGGTTGAAAATAATTGATGGATTTGTTTTCAAAGATGAAAAAGTGTAAATAGATTTTAAATGACAAGAAAAAGTAAGTCTTGGTCCAAATCAATTTCAATGGTGATGTATTGGTGATTTCTTCAACATATATAAGATAACTCAACCTAATATCAACGATGATGATATTAGATCGGAAGATATTACAATGAAGTTTAGAAAGATGAAGATTGATTATTGCTTAAGAATGAACAAGTACTTTCATATTAAGTAAGACATTGAATCAAGCAATCTCTATACCAAAACTAAGGTTTGTGCATAAAAAATCAAGATTATAACATTACCTAAATGATTTCTAAAATTTCTTTGCAATAATAAAACATTCATGAAGAAAATAGAAGATAAACATTAAGATTCATTCATATCTTAAAGAACTCATCTCAATCACCATCATCCTTGATTTGGATCCAAGAAAGAGATTAGCCAACCATGTTTATATATAAGAACACTGTAATAAACATGAAATAACTTGAATCAAACTTAAATAATAAGTTTTGCAAACTAAAGAACCGAAATCTACAAAGAAGAACACAACAGAATTTCAGTAAACATTCGGACAGAAATCTGACTCTAACTTTGGACAGCAATTAGACCCTCTTAGAAGCCTCTTCTGGAGATGGATATTAGACACATATTTATAGGCCATTCGGTTAGCATTCCAGAGAAGTAAAGAACAGCTCATTTGGACATCTGAGTCAAACGTTATGGGCAAAACACCGAAAGGTGTTCTGAAAAAACAAATCAGGCCAGCTTAGAGAACACTTTGGTGCACGTTTTTCTTCCTCCTTTATGAGCTGTCTCTTTCTTCTTTTTGACCCAAAATAATGTCACAATGTCCCCTCCAGCTTTCCATCCATGTGCTTGCCCTCTTGGATCAATGAATTGCGCAAAATAAAGCAAATGTTATTTGTTGTGTGGACATGTAAGATCATGGATTATGCTTGGGCTGATTTGGAGGCTGATTTGGGGCTGAATTTGAGCATCAAATAAGTATACAAATGTACCTATTATTTGGGCTAAGATTGACATTGAAACCTTGAGTGTTTGATGGTTGAAGTTTGCACACAATATAAGGCAAGTTTGGGCTTGAAATAGATCATATGATATTCTTTTTTTAGAATTGGAATAGAATTGATTTTTGGGACAAATTTAGAGCACTTATTTGAACCAAGATTTGCTTCAATCTTCAACTAAATTTCTCTTCAATTCTTTGTTCCGAATTCTGACGTTGAATTTTCTAAAATAATTCATTTAAGCTCCAAAAACCTATCGAAACATTAAAAGAAACTTCATTACTAAAAAGCACATCACTTATTATAAAAACCCAAATAAAAACAATAAATACATATGTAAAATAAAAGACTTAATGATACTTTTGATGCACAATCACACAACCCAAGACACACATTCCTTGATTCAGCTGAAAAGTGAGGATGCACACTGTTAAAGTGTTTCCACACTTCACCGTCAGAATGATGCACCATCACACCATCAACCGCATCATGTGCTTAGTGCCATGTCATGTGCTCAGCAGTCCTTGGTGACATGAATAACCTCTGCAGTCTAGGTGTGATCGGGAAGTATCTAAGTTCTTTATATGCCACTATGGTCTTTCCCTTGCCAGTTATGGGTTTGTAACGGGAATGCCCGCATGTCATGCACTCAGTCATCTCAGCATTTTCAAGGTAGCATAACATGTAGAAGTTAGGGCACGAGTCAATTTTCTAGTATCCTAGACTGAAGGGTTTCATCATGGACTTTGTAGCATAGAAGTTCTCTTTCAGCATGTTCCCTTAAGGTAAAATGCTTCTTGCCCAATCAATAATTTTGTCATACCCGGCCTCACTCAACCTATGCTCTGACTTGATGGTGAACACTTGTGCTACGACCGATAATTTATTGTGGTTTGTGCAGCCATCCCATAATGGTTCGTCAGAATCTTTCAACAAATCAAAAAACTGAGTTGCATCTGCATTAGGTTCGTCTTCTATGATTGGACATTGACTGACATTACCTTCATTCATTCTCATTGCATCCATAACCATATTTCTTTAAGGATTAGTGTTGTCATTTTCCGCTTCATGCATGTTGCTAGCACTTGAAGTTGACCCAACCATCATTTCTCTCATTCTCCTCTTACTAACAAATACTTCTCCATGTGCATACCAGCACTGGTAATTCTCCATAAACCCTTTGTGTAGAAGATGCATCATTACAACATCTGGATGCAGATACTTTTATTTTGACACTTCCTGCATGGACACCTAATACCGCCTCTAGTAAAATTTATGGGAATAAATGTTGCGAAATTAATAAAACCCTGAACCCCATTACAATAATCCATCCTCCACAATCCTTTGGGTGAATCTCAATACATCTATGAACGATCATCCATGACTTATATCAAACCTCTATAAAATTATGATGACATCATGTATTAATTAACTAAGTTAGGTAAATAAACTTGCAAAAATATTACTTTACCTCGAGATTATCCAACAAACCAATCACAACTTCTCATAAATATTAAATATTCATTATCATTTATCAACGTCCATACAAATTAATATATATAAATTTACAGAAATTACCACTATGCAATACCATCGATAAAACTTAAAACGGACCCATTAAGCAAGCTATTAATTGTTTCAAAACAGAACATGTAATTCGGTAATTCCACAAAGTTTTAACATTTTACAAACAAATACAATCTTACAAAATCTAAAACAAACCATAACAGGTGTTGTAACCCAATTTTTGATTCACTAAGATTTTGTTGAATGTTATTTTATTTCTATTATTATTCATAAAAATCCAAAAAAATTAAGAAAAAGTTTAAAATTCAAAAATATATGTTTCTCGAGTCAACCGCATCTTTTCATAAAAACCGAGTCCACCAGGTCAATACAGGTCCAACCATATTGATCGGGGTACAAAAATGAGTTTTAATGACGTTTCGGGTCAAAACCGTCATTTTTTACCAAAACCGAGTCCACCGGGTCAGTACGGGTCAAACCATGTCGACCAGGTTAAAAAATTAGGTTTAATGATGTTTCGGGTCAAAACCGTCATTTTGCATCAAAACCGTTATTTTTTACCAAAACCGAGTCCACCGGGTCAGTACGGGTCAAACCATGTCGATCGGGGTAAAAAATGAGTTTTCATGACGTTTCGGGTCAAAACCGTCATTTTTGGTCAAAACGTTATTTTTTACCAAAACCCAGTCCACCGGGTCAGTACGAGTCAAACCATGTCGACCGGGGTAAAAAATAATTTTTCATGACGTTTCGGGTCAAAACCATCATTTCCGGTCAAAACTGTTATTTTTTAATTTAACTGAGTCCACCGGGTCAGTACGGGTCAAACCATGTCAACCGGGGTAAAAAATGAGTTTTAAGGCTGTTTTGGGTCAAAACCGTCATTTTTGGTCAAAATCCGGTTCACCGAGTTGATACCCATCAATTTTTTTTTTTTTATGTTCCAATATAATTTTTTTCTTTGATTTGGTAATTAATTTTCTTTTTTGCGGTTGAAACGAGCATTTTCTAATACTGATTTAAGTTTTTAGTCCTATATAAGTATTTATTATTATATATAATTAAAAAAAATTAGTAATACAGAGATTTATTATAGTAGGTAAGGTTAGTTGCAGCGGTGCAAATTATTTCTTCAGAATTAAATTTGTTGTCCCATGCTCATTGGGCTATAAATAGCCATGAGAGCAGAGGGCGAGGGGGGAGAAAAAGAAAGAAAGAGATTAGAGTATCACTATTTCATATTTTTTTTTAGTTTTTCTTCTAGAGATTAAGATATTGTTTTTTTAAAAAAATAATTTGAAAAATACCAAAAATATTCCAACCGTTGGATTCAATAGTGTTGTTCTAGACCTTTGATTTAATAGGATACAATAGGGCTTACCACACAATATTAAAACCCAAATCCATCTCAGCCTTTGAAATAATCTGCCCTTTGATACCGTTGCGCCACGTCACCCGGTGTACTGAGCTTTCGGTGCACCGCGCCAAACCCGATCACAGCTCTGCTCATCCGGACCATCCGATCAACCTGCAGATCAAGGCAATCACAACTGCATGATCGTTTCATTAGAGATCCAACGGATCACAACCTTCAGCTGCACCGGTGTACCATGCTAGTGTTCATACCATAGTAAAACCTAGAGCTTCTCTCTCTCCTCTCGCCGGCGACTCTCTCTCTCCTTCGATCTCCCATATCCGGCCGTCTCAAGCCTCCAAACCACCACAGAAAGGTCGCCAACCTCGAATAAGCAAACCCCTGGCCGGAAAAAGGCCGCGATCTTCGCCGGACACCGAAGCTTCAAGTCATCGATTCTCCCTTTTCAGCCATCAACGGCCGTCGAGACCACCACCATCAGAATCCTCGACCTCAGATCTACCAGAATCGACCAGAAATCTCGCCGGGAAATTTCGCCGCCGCCAACAGTAACCGCGCGTGAGCCACAGGCGCCGCCATTGGCATTTTTGTAATTTTTCGAGAAATCGAAGGGTATTTCAGTCTTTTACCTATACAATGGCACTTAGGTAATTTTTTTGAGATTTCTAACATTTTTTTTTGTATATAAATTTTCTTGTATGTAAAAAAAAACATAAAACAAAAAAATAATTATATAAAAAAAACGACGTGGGTCCACCACCCATCTTATCATATTATCGGTCGTGGGTGCAAAGCCCAACTTCTCAAGAATAGTTATACCTATTTTTTAATGATATTAAAATATTTGTTTTTATAAACAAATATTGTTTGTCGACACGTCTCTTTTTATAGAAAAGGACCGATTTCAAAAAAGGTTTAAATACCAAACAAATATGGATTATGTCCATGATTATTTTTTGGTAACTCAGACGTAAATCTCCTATTTAGGGTTAAACGTCGATATTTTAGACGAGTCTCCTATTTTTAAGGACTGATGTCATTTTTAACGTGTCTCCTATTTTTAGGGACCGACGTTAACCATTTAAAAACAATAATAAAATTGCAAATAAGCTCAAAATACAATATTATTTGAAATAAAAAAAAAAACACACACACAAGTAAAGGTAACCTTTCTTTTGAAAGGATGATTTAAGGGTGGTGTCTACCTTCCCTTAATCATAACTAACCCAGTACCCAACTCTCTAGGACTAGTGTTTAATTTGGATTTCTAGTTCCCTCATATTACTAGATGGAAACTCCAATAAAATCTTCATTTCCCCCAATAAAAAAAATATTTTTGTTAAATAAACAAAAAAGCGGAGCCGTCGCCCGACGTCGTGTATCGACAACAAGTATAAAATTATACATTCATATACTACAAGTTTGTTTGAGAAATAACAATAAAACATGTACTAACAAAATACATATACTAAAAAAACAATAAAATTGACATTTAAATGTTAAAATTTTAAAACATAGAATTACTTACAAAAATTGATAAAATCCGTCGGTAAATCAGAACACGGATGCTGTGACCACAAAACTTCAAGAAATATAACTTGTTGTGCTGAGATGAGGGAGATTTTTGTTTGGGGGGAGGGGGGGTTGGTTGTTTGCAGATGGGGAGAGTTAGGATTAGGAAGAAGAAAGAGAAATAGGGGAGGAGAGGGTCGGCAGAGAGGGCATATATTAATTTTTTCTGACTGACTCCCGACAGAATTATTCTGTCGGTGAGTCTGTCGTCTATTCTAACGGAAAATCGACACGTCATCGTATGGATCTGCCATTTCGAATCCCTCGGTGATTATGTTGGCTTTTTTAACGGTGAACTAGTCACATCACCCGTACGGATCTGCCATTTCAAATCCCTTGGTAATTCCATCGGTATTTTTTACGGTGAATCGATCACGTCATTGTACGGGTCTGCCATTTTGAATCCATCAGTGATTCTGTCGGAAACAAACACCCGCCAAAACCTCAACGTCAGCGACCCGCCTTTTTTTTCTTAATTTTGAACTTTCCATCCGTAATTCAGTCGGTAATTACCGACGGACATTATCCGTCGGTAAGTACCGACTTAATTACGGATAGAAAAAATCCGTCGGTAATTTCTACCTCAAATTACTTACAGAAATATTCCGTCAGTGATTCCGTTGCTATTAAGCGAATTTCTGGTAGTGCAAATCCTTCAAACTATGCACATTGTAGTTGCAATGAAAACACCAAAACTCAAAATTTTATTTTACTTTGAGAGTAACTAGTGATAGTTACTTTGTTGACCTGGGTAAACAATAAGAAAGAGAAAGAAAATAGAGAGAAAATCATAGTTTTTTTTAAAAAAAAATTCTTCACTTTTGACAGCTTGAGAAAAATGATTATTTATTTTTTCTTTATATTTATGAAGTAACGTAAACGTCTACAATAGGTTGTCCCTTAATTTTCATGGATTCACATCATTGCGGGGTCAAGCTTACTTTTCCACCACAGTTTTGGTCTGTTGGTGTCTTCGAGATATGATGAGAATTGTTACTATTGATTTGTATTTTTAATAAATTTTCAGAAAAAACTAAAAATAGTAAAAAATAATAAAAACCCTAAAAAATATTTTTTAATATATTTGCATCGTTTTTAACATTTTCAACGTTATCTCAGAAGAATTTAAATTTTCTAAGGTATTTTGAACATGTTCAACTTTTAACACGTTAATTTTACCGTCAATGATTTTTTTTATTAAGTCGACTTTGGTATTGTTTGTTTTTAAAATAAATTAAAAAAAAGAGAGTTGAGGGACCAATTTGATTGTGGAGAGGACGCACCGCCACTGTTCCCGCACTATTCTCGAGGATTTATTTTTCTGTAATTTTAAGACATTGTTGTGTATATTTAGATTACTAGTATTTGATTTGTTTTGAACTTTTGATATTTTGTAATATGTAAAATTGATGTGTGGGTTCAGCATAGTAAAAAAGTGATGTTAGTGAGTGTTATGTAAAAATTAAAAAGGACAAAAATAATAAAAAGAAGAAAAAGAATTAAGTGTTTTATTTTGTATTGGGTCATGTGTTTCAAGGACAAATAAAATCATGTTTTACTTACGGTGAAAATAAAAGAACATGTTTCTATATATATTTTGGGATTTAATAATTGATTTATTAAAGCCATAAGAATTTGATTCATATTTCAAATTTTGAAATTACATCAAATCGTAAAGCAACTTACTTTAGATATGGTGTGCTAGGGGTGCTAATATCTTTCTTAGTTACAGTCAGTTTTTTATTTGTGAATCTCTGACAAAGACCAGTATATTCGGGTTTCCTAGTAATCCTAGATGGCGACTCTCGAGATTTAAATAAAGCAAAATGAACGAAAAACGTCATAGACGTCGCGAGGGGAACATGCGACAAGAATTGTTCACACCCTAAATAGGTGAACAGTTCTCACATCTCTAATGGATATACCGACAGTTTTGGTACCTCAGTGTTTTTTAGAGGCGATGGGAACTGTTCACACCCTAAATAGGTAAACAATTTCCACATCCCTGATGGAAACACCGACGGACATAAACCATTGCTGTTTTTCAGAGGCGATGGGAAATGTTCACTTCCCATGTCGGTAATGTCAATTAAAGTGCTTTTATTTACACATAGACCGCAAATTCCAAAGCACGGGTAATTAATGCATCTCTAACCATGTGTACTATTTCATATTAGTGAAGGAATTATTGACGGACTGTGAAAATTCTAGAGGGTTTTTTTTGAAAATTTTAGTGCAAAATGAAAATTTCAAAGGGAATCTCCAACGGATTAATTAAAAATAATATTATTTAATATTCAAGCAAGAGACCCTTAAGTTCATTTTTTTCTCTCCTTCGTCTTCGTCCGTTTTGCAATCTCAAATCTCTCTATTTTTTTCCTCTCAATCTCTATCTATAGCTCTATCTTCATCTTCAAAATTTAAAAGGTATGTATAGTGATTCAATTTACTTAATGATTTTCTTTTTTCTTCATTTTAGTAACAATATATTTATGTTTTTTTGTATTGTACATAGATAAAGTCTAAAAATAAACATACTATTAAGGTAAGCATTTTTCATTCCTAAAGTCTATAGTTTTTTTTTATTTGTTGCCTATTTTATTGTTTTTATTGCAGTAATAATTGATTGTTTTGTTGAATTTTATTTTTTATTCTTGAATTTGACATTAATTAATGTTAATTGAATATATATAGGATTGAATTTAATTGTTTGATCTCCATTTTATTCTATATATTGCATAATAGAGTGTTTGATTGTTTTGTTTTGTTTTGTTCAAAAGCTTTAGCCCGTATAGTACCAGACCTGGGCATAGATAGAAATATATATTGAGGCTCGAGTGAAGCGCAGAAAAGAAGTTGGGGTTTCCGGAATAATTCACTGCGCATTTCTCAATTGACTTGAATATCTTCAGATGGGTGTTCTTACAACGTCAAGACATTTCGATGTTGTGCATATAAATCTATCTCCTTTGCAGCTCTTTTGGGATGATAAATTATTTTATAAAAAATTGAGAAATAAACATGCTAAAATGACTAGTCCTGCCAAATACTTGTTTCATCGAGCATCTAACACTACCCTTTATCTAACCTCTCCACTGCTGTCATGTTTACATGCAGTATCTTGTTTAGAATTTCATCGACTTTGAAAACTGGACCCTATTTGATGTCATGTTTAATGTTCAGAAACGTCTTCAAGGGGTTATGAAAATGGAAACTCATGAACATTAATTTTCTTGAACAGTTCATGAAAATTGGACCCTATTTATTAAGTTTATGAAGTAACTTATTAAAACGTCTACAAGAGGCTGCCCCTTCATTAATTTTCATGGATTCACATCATTGCGGGGTCTAGCTTACTTTTCCACCACAGGTTTGCTCATGAACCAGATACTTAGTCCCTCCCAATTAATTGTCATAATTCGAAGGAGCCAGATTTTTCAGCGACATAGACTTGAAATCTGAATACAGCATGCATATGCAAGTGGTTGATGTTACATTTTGAGAATGAAAGTTCATCATAAAATTCAAGTTTTTTAAAAGCAATCTAAATTTAACGATAGCAAGGCCATTAATTCTGACCCAACAAAGTTGAGAATAATGGAATGTGTTGGATTGTGCCTTAGCCAACCTTCCTATTTATGTAGATGCAGCAGAACACTGCAGTAACTGTAATGATTACAACATCCTATATTAGAATCCTATTCTGATAGATACATGAGTAACTGTAATTATTACAACATCCTATATTAGAATCCTATTCTATAATATGCCCCCTCAAGCTGAGGGTGGGGGATCAACCCGAATCTTGAATCGAAAAGCAGTAAAGGATGCAACAGGAAGCGGTTTAGTGAAGACATCGGCAAGTTGATCCCGAGAGGGAACAAAACGAATCTGAATTTCTTTCTTGGCAACACGGTCACGAACAAAGTGATAATCCACTTCAACATGCTTAGTACGAGCATGGAAGATAGGATTTGCTGAGAGATAGGTACCACCAAGATTATCACACCAAATGGTAGGGGCAGAGACTAAGGGAACCTGCAAATCTGTTAACAAGTATTGAAGCCAAATGACTTAAGCGGTACCATTAGCAAGGGCTTTATACTCAGCCTTAGTAGAGGAGCGAGCAACAATGCGTTGCTTGCCGAATTTCCAAGAAATCAGCGTCTAACCAAAAAAGACAAGATAGTCGCCCGTAGACTTGCGATCATCAATACTACCAGCCCAATCTGCATCTGTAAAGCCGTGTAGAGCAAAAGAGGAGCCTCGAGTGATATGGAAACCATAAGATGTCGTACCTTTAAGATAGTGTAAAATAAGTTTGACAGCGGCCCAATGAGAATCTATAGGAGCATGCATAAATTGACAGACTCTGTTAACAGCAAAGCATGTATCTGGACGGGTGAAGGTAAGATATTGAAGAGCACCCACGATTTGACGAAATCATGTAGGATCAGAGAATGAATGATCCGATAATAAAATGACTTTCGAAGGGGAGACTGGAGTATCAACTGGTTTGCAGGAAGTCATACCAGCTCGGGTGAGGATGTCAAGAATATATTTATGTTGACGCAGCATTAAACCCATACCGGTAGACTGAACTTCAATACCCAAAAAGTAGTGAACAACACCTAAGTCACGAAGCTTGAACTCAGAGCTGAGTAACTGTATAAGGTGATGGAGCATAGCAGAGTTGCTACCCGTGAGCAGAATATCATCAACATACACCAGGAGATAAAAAGATATTAGTACCATCAGATAAGATAAACAGGGAGGTGTCAACCTTGGAAGCTCGGAAACCGATGGAGAGCAAAAAATCACTTAGACGAGTGTACCATGCTCTCGGTGCCTGTTTCAAACCATACAATGATTTGTGCAATCTGCACACATGAGATGGAAGAGAAGAGTCAACGAAACCTGGAGGCTGTTTCATGTAGACCTCTTCAGTAAAAGCACCATTGAGGAAGGCATTATGAATATCAAGCTAATGAATCTTCCAATTTCGCGAAAACACGATAGAGAAAACCAATTGGACAGTGGCCTGCTTAATAAATGGACTGAAGATTTCAGAATAATCAATACCTTCCTGCTGGGTAAAACCTCTAGCAACAAGGTGCGCTTTATAGCGCTCAATACTACCATCAACACTACCAATAGCGTTCATCGAAGGATAAAATGGAACCAAAGACCAAGTGCAATTTTCGCGTAAAGCGGCGATCTCATCACACATAACATTATGCCAAACTGCATACCGGTCAGCATCAGAGAATGTAAAAGGCTCAGAAAAGGGAGAATACAGTACCCGTGTGGAGGTAGAAGTAGCGGCAGCGGAAGCAACCAGATTAGTTGTCTTAGGCTGCCGCGGTCTAAGAGTCATAGGATGTCTGCTGTGTGCTGGTGGAGACGTAGGGGAAGACGGTTGTAGCGAGGATACCTGTGGCGGCTGATAAGAAGACAAATCAACCATCAGTTGCAGACCAGCGAGAGAGGATGATAAAGAAGCAGCCTCAAGCACAGGACTGTCAGCAGAGGAGGGGCTGGAAGTAGAGACGGAAGTTGCAGGAGTGCTGGCCAGGGAGGGCGAAGCAGAGGAGGGACTAGAAAGTGCCCCAAGAACATGAGGAGAGGAGAACAATTGACGATCTAAACCTGCATCACAAGGGTTAGATAAACAAGCATGGGATGATGGCCAAGGGATGGGTGGAGGCTATGGTCGGGTGGCTGTTTGGAGTGGCAAAGTGGATTGTTGTGGGCTGTTTGGGTGGCTAGTGAAAGTGGGTGGTTTAGCAAATTTGGGAGGGTGATAGTAGCAGGTGGGGTGGGGGTTGTGGTGGAGACCTTTGCAATCTGTTCAGATTTATCAAATGAAAACACATGTTCATGGAAGCGGACATGACGGGAAATATAAATACGATGAGATGCAATGTCAAGACATCGATAACCAAGATGCGAGGAACTATATCCAAAAAATACACATGGAGAGGAACGAAAATTCAATTTATGATTATTGTATGGATGCAGAAAAGGAAAACAAAGACACCTAAAGGTACGCAAAAAATGATAATCAGGAGAACGTTGAAATAAACAATAAAACGGAGAGCGATGGGCAAGAATAGGAGTAGGCATGCGATTTATAAGATAAACAGAGGTTTCAAAAGCATAATTCCAGAATCGAAAAGGTGTTTTACATTGCCCTAAAAGAGTAAGACCTGTTTCCACAATATGCATATGACGACGCTCTACTATTCCATTTTGTTCATAAGTATGGGGACAAATCAGACGATGATGAATACCAATGGTCTGAAAAAATGTGGATAATTTTTGGTATTCACTACCCCAATCAGTTTGAACAGATTTTATTTTTAATAAAAATTGACGTTCAACAAGAGTCTGAAATTGATGAAAAACAGAGTAAACATCAGACTTGGCAACGAGAGGATAATACCATACATATTTAGTATAAGCATCAATAAAGATAACAAAATAATGGTAGCCATCTGAAGAAAAAAGAGGAGCAGGGCCCCATACATCACTAAAAATTAATTCAAGTGGAGCCGAAGTTTTATGACCCGTAGGTCCTAAAGACAAACGCGATGATTTTCCTAAAGGACAACTTTGACATCGAAAATTAAGACGTTTGTTGTTACAAATGATCTTATTTTTTTATATTAACAATTGAAAAATACGTGAAGTAGGATGACCTAGTCGACGATGCCATAAATCGGCAGAGGCAGAAGTGCAGTGTAACATTTTGAATTAATGAATGGAAAATACAATAAAGCCCTTGAAGGCTTAAAAGTTAGAATAAATGAATAAGGGGTATTGTAGTAATTCAACAAACTTGATAAATATAAATAGAAAAAAGAGAGAGATCTGAAAATTTTGAGAGAGAATCGACAGGAGAGAAGGGAGGAAGAAGAAGAAGAAAAAAGAAAGGAAAATAAGGGAAAAAGGAAGAGATTGGGAGGAAATAAGTTTAAAGGTAAGATTTAGGTTGTTTAATGTGTATAATATGTTATTTGAACCTTAAATTTCAGTTTTGATTAATGTTGGGTTTTAAAGATTGTGTTTTGAGTTTATTGATGAATTAATTTGAAGGTTATAAGGTTAATTGTTGTGGTTAATTGATTATTTGGTTGATTTTGAGAGATTGAGTTGAAAGATGATGATTTTGAGTTGTGATTTTGTTTGAATGGTGAATTTGTGTTAGAAATCTGGGGAGAACAGTAGGTTTCTGTTAAAATTCTGGGTTTGAGGTTGAAGATGACGAAAATTCATTTTGGTCCCTCAATTTGCGAAAATTACAGTTTAGTCCCTGAACTTTGGAAAATTACAAATTGGTCCCTGGAGCATATTCCGAGATCCTGAACAGAATAACATATGAATTATGGGAAGAATTACTGTATAATTCTGAAATTTTAAAACTTTCAATTTGGTCCTCCAATTTGACCCTAAAAATTTGGTAAAATTCCAGAATGGTCCCTGGAGCATAATGATACATCCTGGACAGAATTGAGGATTAATTAAGGTCAGAATTTCAGTATATTCATGGATTTATGATAAATTTTAATAGAAAAGATTGAATGACATCAAGACAAGATAGATCCTAAGCTCCACATATTACAAGGGATTTAACAAAAACAAATAGATTGCGAGGTTTTAATAAAACCATGCTCTGATACCACCTTTGTCACGACCCGAATCCCGGATCTGTGACCGGCAACGTAGGAGCGGTGTTGAAAGGACACCTCACCTACGCTAAGCCTCAGAACGGACATATCAAAAGAACAATTTGTTCAAAAATACTCAGCGGCTCATAATATTTAGAAATATTATATTATTCAAATATTGACGAAACCGAAAGATAGTTATTAAAACAAAAATAATAATTGATAATACTATTTACATTGTCAAAATCCAAACTTAATTAAAATAAGGTAATAGTGGAGCGTCTAAGACATCAAATCAAAACTAAAAGGAAAGCCTCGTGAACAAGCAAGGCATACCGACCAGAACTGAAGAAGCGGAAACACTCAACAAAGTCCCAAAAACTAAGAACCTGAAATAATATTAAAAATGAGAGGTGAGTTCAACCAACTCAGTGAGGGAATAACATTTAATATACATTTCATATATTTCAGATATTATTTGCAAGATGATTTATCTTGATATACATATACATATACATATACTTACTAAACATATTATCATAACGTAGCATATTATCATAACGTAGTGGATTACATGTCAGAGATCAGATGACACCCGAAGGTGACCAGATGACACCCGTCGGTGACCAGATGACACCCGTCGGTGACCACTGTGGGATGATCAATCGCCACAGGCTGATGCCTCTTTCACTAGCTAGGTAACAGAATACTATGTGCACACATGCTAACTATTCTCCGTTAGCATGGAGTTACTGACAAGTCCCATATCAAGGCATAATAGATATTCACAGAATCATCAAAGAAACGTATATCATATCAAATAGAATTTACTTTATCAGATTGCGAGTGCAAATTCAAGAATAAATGAGTACTCGGAAAATAAAGCAACATATATAAATATTCAAGAAATTTACTAGTTGTACTCATTGTATAATCAACATACATATTTATTTATATTATATGCATATTAAAGATTATTCCACTCACCCGGAAAATATAGAACTAAAAGGAATGTCGGACGAAAGACCCGAAAATCCTATTAAGGATCGTTAGGAGAACCTACAATAAATATATGAAATATACTCAAAAACAAATCAAACAAAAGATCCCAATGCATAAAATAAAACCGGGCTTAATCTCCTAGGTTTAGGGACTAAAACGACAATTTTCCAAAACAGGGACCAAAACGTAATTTTACCAAAATTTGAGGACCGAATTGTAAATATATATCCATACTGAAATTTATCCATAATTCATCCTTATCTTTGTCCAGAATCTTGAATTATGACCCAAGGTCCAAAATGTGATTTTATCAAAATATTAGGGGTCAAATCGTAATTTGTCAAATTGGAGGACCAAACTGAAAATATTAATTATACTGTAATTTTGCCTTTAAATCCTCCTCAGTTCTGTTCAGAACCTCAATTTATGCCTCAGGGACCAATCTGTAAAATTTCCAAAGTTCGGGGACTAAACTGCAACTTTCACAAATTGAGGGACCAAACTGAATTTTCGTCATCTTCAACCTCAAACTCAGAATTTCAACAGATCATCTACTGTTATCTCCTGATTTCTAACACAATTTCACCATTTAAACAAAATCATAACTCAAAATCATTATCCTTCAATTCAATCTCTCAAAATCAACTAATTAATCAAATACCCACAATAATCAACTCCTAACCTTCAAATTAATTCATCAATTAACTCAAAATACAAACTTCAAAACTCTCAAAATTAATCAAAACCGAAATTTAACATATTATACACTTAAAACTATAAATCTTACCTTTTTACTTATTTCCTCTACTTCTCTTCTCCTTCCTTTCCTTCTCTCCTTTCTTTTCTTCTTCTTCCTCTTTCCCTTTCTCTCCCGTAGCTCTCTTTCTCTCAAAATCAGATCATTCTTCTTTTTTTTTTCTTATTTATATTTATCAACTATTGGTCAATTACCACACTACCCTTCAATCATTTATACCCTCTTTTTAAGCCACCAAGGGCTTTGTTGCCTTTTCCCATTCCTTTTTAATACAAAACATCACAGTTTTGTTGTTAATGTTGCATTGAACTCTGATTGAGTTGTTTTAAGGATTGTATGTAAGTTTGGGTTCACATAGGTTTGGAACCTTGCCTATGTGCCGGTTATGGATTCGGGAATCGGGTCGTGACATGCAGGGAGACCAATAGGCTTGAGGAACTGACGTGACTGAAGACTTGGTCAGGGCATAGAGACCATCTTTACTCTAACCTGAAAGAAGGACTTCATGGGTGTTGAAATCCTTGACATAAAACACATGAGGGTGAAATTCAAAATAAACATTATTATCAAGATAAAATTTCTGAACAGAGAGTAGAGGTTTCGTGATTGCAGGAACATGAAGAACATTAGATAAGGTGAAAGAACAATGTGGTGTATATATTTTTGTATGACCAAGATGAGATATAGGAAGGCCCTTACCATCACCAACATGCAAATTATCATTACCAAGATACGGTTCTGAAGCGGTCAAGGTGGCAAGATCAGGTGTGACGTGTTGATTAGCACCGGTATCCGGAAACCAATCAACAGAATCGGTTGAGGAGAGACTGCACTGCACCAGGTTAGTAGTAGGTTGTTGGCCATAACCTCACTGCTGGAATTGAGGGCAATGGGGAGCTGTATGGCTGAAATTCTGACACAGTTAGCAGCATGGATTCTACCCCCTATTGCGCTGCCAAGAGCCCTGCCTATTGTCACCGAAGGAGGAGTTTTGGAAGTTGCGGTGATCAGGTCTGGAGCTAGCAAATTGGTTGCCTCTGCTGTTGGACTGGTTGGGATGTCAGCCACCGTTGAAGTGGCCCCTGCTACGGCCAGAATTGCCAAAAGTCTGGCGCTGCGCAACAAGAGCAGAAGATGGAATGCTAGGTGTGGGCAGCAGAGGAGCATGTATGGCAGCAGAAGATTTGTGAAGAAATTCATGTGTGAGGAGATGCCTGTGAAGATCTGCATATGATAAAGGTTCAGCCTTGGTAATAAGACTGGTAACTAAGTCTTTAAACTCTCCCTGAAGACCACAAAACACATATAAATTGAAATCTTCAAGCGAAACTGGCTGACCAGCAGCGGCCAATTCATCAAATAAGGCCTTCGCTTTTTGCATAAATTGAGTTACTGATTCATCACCCTGTCAGATCCTGAAGAGAGCCATGAAGTTGCATAATACGAGAGTTGGAGGTGGAAGCGAGAGCTCGCTCAAGAGTGCCCCAAGCTGAACAAGAACTTTGACAGCCAACAACAAGATGCAAAACTTCCATAGATAGGGAGGAAAGAAGAGCACTTAGAATGAGTTGGTCCTGTTGTTTCCAGGTTTGAAAAAGCGGATTTACCTGAAGAGAGATACCATCATGGCAAGAACATGTGTTGATGGAGATGTGTTGGAGCCATCAACAAAACCAAAAACTCCTTGGCCTAGGAGATAAGGCAGCATCTGCATACGCCAATATAAATAATTGGTGTTTGTTAATTTGAGGGAGATGACTTGATGAGTGTGAGAAAGGGAGATAATGTTTGCAGCAGGAGAGGCAGCAGAGGCAGCAAACGTGGGCTGCAAGAGGAGGCGTTCACCAGCCATGGCAGAGGAGAATCCAGGCGGTGACGCAGTAGAGGAGGCGGTGACGCAGCAGAGGGTTGCACTGTCAGAGAAGAAGAAAGGTGGACTGCTAGTGCTGCATAATTTGAAGATGTATGTGGCGGCTGTTCCATTGAAGAAGGGAGGCTGGGAGAAAAGTAGGTTTAATTTATTTTAGGGTTTTATGGCTCTGATACCAAGTTGAGAATAATGGAATGTGCTGGATTGTGCCTTAGCCAACCTTCCTATTTACATAGAGGCAACTGAACACTGCAGTAACTATAATGATTACAACATCCTATATTAGAATCCTATTCTATAATAAACAATAACATAAGAAAATCGATTGTAATGAGAAAGTATCATACATCTAATACATATAAAAAACAAAACAATATACTTAAAAGATTGATTGGATTGCAAATTGCAAATTACAAAGCACAATGAAAAAGAGGAAAGTGGTAATTAGAAACTAGGATGGAAAATACTTTGGAAATAACAAAAAAGAAATTATTGGGAGATAGGTTGATTTGTCGTTGTGGAATTTATAAATCCTTTCTCATATAATTAATTTTTGAGTTGATCTTGACTTGGAAAATGAATGATGATGCGTATATTTCATGAACATGCGAGTCGAGTCTTGACTTGGAAAATGAACTATATATAATGGGTGATAAATTCGTGAAAAAAATAGACTTTTTATAGCTGCATTCAAAGCTCTTAGCTAGGGTGATTGGGGATGGTTTTTAGTTAACTGAGTGGTTGGACGTCCATCCCTGCCTCTATGATTTCTGCACCATCCTCTTCTAAACATACACGTACATACAGTATCTGGTTTAAGTAACATAAGACAAAATCTTTCACAAATATTATTCACTACCATAGGGTTTATGATCGTGTTGATCATGGCACTCTTACTCCTTCTCAATTCATTACTAGAACTTCTCGACAACCTACTGTCAATCCATATTTTGCTATGTGAAGTCTATCATTGATTCTCTTGAAGCAACTGAATGTTCTTTTTTATAGGAGGACATAATAACTCAAAAGAAGAAGAAGAAAGTGGTAATTATATAGAATTTACAAATCCTTTCTGATCATATAATTAATTTATGAGTTGATCATGACTTGGAAAGTGAACGGTGATGGGTATACTTTAGAAACATGCGTTTATTTTACAATCCATTAAAAGTTTTTCTTAAAACGAAATTAAAATTAACACACAAGCAGAGCAGTACGTTTCCATTAAAAGTTCTTATTATCTGGATTGATCGTGTACTATTATTGTTGTGAAGTGATGAATTCATTGGCTTAAATGATAATATTACTTTAAAATCAATAAAGTGTAAAAATTAAAGAAAAACATTAAGAGTGAAACATTGTCATGTGTTGGACTTTAATTTCCACAATGAAAAAAGAATAGTCTTTAAGAGGGGGGGGGGGGGACAACAAGGAAAGCTTCTTATCGACTTTGAAAATTGTACCCTATTCGATCTCATGTCAGACGTTCGAAAACGTCTTCGAGGGGTTGTGAAAATGGAAACTCATGAACATTAATTTTCTTGAACCAATTAAACCTTGGTTGACTTAAAACCACCGTGGGGATCAAATGTTGGTTGATGAATCTGAAAAAGGTTCTCGCTGAGTCTGAAAGCATCTTAAGGATGTAAGGAATATTCCTTACTTTCCTATTTAATGTTTGATCCATAGAGCATCACAGCAAGCCATTTGATCTCAACTTAAATCTGTAAGAACCCATTGAAACTGAGGCTTCCAAGCATGAGTTCACTCATATTGTGGTTTCTTTCCTTTCAAATAATTCAACACTCTTTCTCCTTCTCATTAGCTAGAGGAGGAAGCGAGATTGACAAACTCTCTCTACTAGCTTTCAAGGCTCAAATTTCAGACCCCCCTACAAAACTAAGCTCGTGGAATGAATCCTTACACTTCTGCCAGTGGTCAGGAGTAAGATGTGGAAGACGGCATCAAAGAGTCATAGAGCTTGACCTACACTCCAGCCAACTGGTGGGCAGCCTATCTCCCTCCATTGGGAACTTGAGTTTTCTTAGGCTACTAAGCTTGGAAAACAACAGTTTCACCAATACTATCCCCCAAGAAATAGGTCGTTTGGTTCGGCTACAGACACTGATCCTTGGGAACACCTCGTTGAGTGGTGAAATCCCGGCCAACATTTCTCATTGCTCGAACCTCCGGAACCTTAATTTAGAGGGAAACAATCTTACTGGCAACCTTCCTGCCGGACTTGGATCGTTGTCAAAGCTGCAGGTACTTAATTTTAGAAAGAACAATCTGGGTGGCAAGATCCCACCCTCTTTCGAAAATCTTTCATCTATCATTGAAATTGATGGAACAGATAATAATTTACAAGGGGGTATTCCCAGTAGTATTGGGAAACTGAAAACATTGAATTTCTTTTCACTCAGCTCGAATAATCTGAGTGGTACAATCCCTCTCTCCCTATACAATATTTCTTCTCTCCTTCATTTATCTTTGGCTCGTAACCAATTTCATGGTACACTTCCTCCAAACATTGGCCTAACTCTTCCAAATCTCCAATATCTTGGCATTCACAACAATCGATTTAGTGGACAACTCCCAGCAACGCTCTTCAATGCCTCAAAATTTACTGAGATTTATCTTTCAGACAATGAATTCACCGGAAAAGTTCCCACTTTAGCAATCATGCCTAACCTAAGGGTTCTTTCAATGCAAGCAATTGGGCTTGGAAATGGTGAGGATGATGATTTGTCCTTTCTCTACACCCTCTCAAACAGCAGCAAGTTGGAAGCTTTGGATATAAACGAGAACAATTTTGGAGGGGTGCTGCCTGATATAATTAGCAACTTCTCAACAAAGCTCAAGCAGATGACATTCGGAAGCAATCAAATCCGAGGAAGCATTCCCGATGGCATTGGAAATCTCATAAGCTTGGATACTTTGGGTTTAGAGGCAAATCACTTGACTGGCAGCATACCAAGTTCTATTGGTAAATTACAAAATTTAGTTGAATTCTGTCTTAATGAAAACAAATTATCAAGGAGCATCCCTTCTTCTTTAGGGAACATCACCTCGTTGATGCAAATTGATTTTGATCAAAATAGTTTACAGGGAAGCATCCCTGCAAGCCTGGGAAACTGCAGGAACTTGTTGGTCTTGGCTCTCTCCCAAAACCATCTCAGTGGTCCCATACCACAAGAGGTCCTTAGCATTTCATCCTTGTCAACGTATTTGGTCCTGTCTGAAAATCAGCTGTCTGGTTCCCTTCCCTCTGAAGTGGGCAAGTTAGTGAATCTTGGACACATGGACATCTCCAAAAACAGGCTATCAGGGGAAATTCCCGCAAGTCTTGGCAGTTGCGAGAGTTTGGAACATTTGTCTTTGGATGGGAACTTCTTCCAAGGCCCCATTTCCGAGTCTTTGAGATCTTTGAGAGCACTTCAAGATCTTAATCTCTCTCACAACAACTTGACTGGCCAAATTCCCAAGTTTTTGGGAGATTTCAAGTTGTTGCAGAGTCTGGATCTCTCATTTAATGACCTTGAAGGTGAGGTGCCCATGCACGGTGTCTTTGAGAATACAAGTGCGGTTTCAATTGCAGGGAACAAGAATCTTTGTGGAGGAATACTTCAGTTGAATCTGCCCACTTGCAGATCCAAGTCAACAAAGCCGAAGTCTTCTACCAAGCTGGCATTGATAGTCACTATTCCTTGTGGCTTTATTGGATTAGTCCTCATCACATCTTTTTTATTTTTGTGCTGCTTGAAAAAATGGTTGAGAAAAACAAAAAACGAGGTGTCGTGTGAAATGCCATTCCGAACAGTAGCTTACAGAGACCTCTTTCAAGCAACTAATGGATTCTCTTCGGGCAATTTAGTTGGTGCTGGTAGTTTTGGGTCTGTGTATAAAGGAGTACTTGCATTTGATGGAGTGATTGTTGCTGTGAAAGTATTCAACTTGCTACGCGAAGGAGCTTCCAAAAGCTTCATGAGAGAATGTGCAGCCTTGCTAAACATCAGGCACCGGAATCTTGTCAAAGTATTATATGCATATGCTGGCGTTGATATTCAAGGTGATGTTTTTAAAGCTCTTGTTTATGAGTTCATGATCAATGGAAGTCTAGAAGAATGGTTGCATCCAAACCAAACATTGGATCAGGAAGTGGAAGGGCCTAGAAATCTTAATCTCATTCAGAGGTTAAACATTGCAATTGATGTGGCTAATGCGCTCGACTATTTGCACAAACAATGCCAAATGCCTATTGTTCATTGTGATCTTAAGCCAAGTAATGTTCTTCTCGATGGAGATATGACTGCTCATGTTGGGGACTTTGGATTGTTAAAGTTCCTTTCTGAAGCATCCTGTCAGTCATCTTCGAGTCAGACAAGCTCTGTTGGATTAAAAGGCACCGTCGGCTATGCAGCTCCTGGTAACATACAACTCTAGAGGGATACATATTCCATTATTTACTAGTTTTCTCTAGCATTTTATCTCCAAGGTCATAAGCAACTCTGATTAATTAACCATTCAAACAAACTGACTGCAGAGTATGGCATCGGAAGCGAGGTGTCAACTTTCGGGGATGTATACAGCTATGGCATCCTACTGCTGGAGATAATTACTGGGAAGACACCTACAGATAGCATGTTTAAAGATGGACTAGAACTTCGCAGTTATGTTAAAATGGCATTACCTGACCGTGTAGTTGATGTCGCGGACCCGAAACTTCTGACAGAAGTTGATCAGGGAAAAGGCACTGATCAAATCGTGGAGTGTTTGATTTCAATCAGCAAGATAGGAGTGTTTTGCTCAGAAAAGTTTCCTAAAGAGAGAATGGACATTAGCAATGTTGTAGCTGAACTGAATCGAACTAAGGCCAATTTTCTTGGAAGGCATAGACTGCTATCCAAGAAGGTTCTTGCCCTGTAGTGTCCAGACGACTTCAAAGTGAATGTAAGACATGAGGAATGGAGTCTAAATATTGTAACTTTCTTATTTGCATAAGCATGAGTCCTAGCTAGCTACTAGTCAGAAAGTGTCCCTGAAAGAAAGCACGAAACCTGTAGTGTAAGTGCCTGTTTTTTTAAATAACCTGTAATGTAATTAAATGTTATGCAAAAATTAAGCACTCTTCTTTTACATGTCGACTTTTACCAAACCTTTTTGTTTTGTTTTTGCTATATTATGATGATTGCAGAATACAGAACATTGCCCTGCTTTAATATTTATTTATTCATGCAAAAATAAACTTTGTAATATTGATGCAAGATATTTTCCCCAAATTTGGATCAATCTAAGAGTTTGCTAGGAGATCGTAGAAGCCCTGTTTCCTATAAGCTTAAATTTTCATAGCCAACTAGAAGCAATCAAGCAGGTCTCATGACCTGCTACTTACCAAACCCATAAACAGGAAAAAAGCCAAACTATACAGCATAACTGAACTTCCACCAGCGACAGAATTCACTAAAAGAAGGATCGTTTTGAGCTTCGAACAGCAATTTGGTCATTGTGTAGTCTCAACTGAACTGAGTGCATAACCTGAGCAGGTACATCAAGCGGGAATGAACTCGCATCATTGAAGATTCTGGCATTCCTTTCTCTCCCAACAAAATAAACAACTCAACTCCATGTTAGTCTCAAAATAATAGAAGGAAAGCACTTTTCTGTGCAGACTTCTCTTGGCATATTCAAATTCATCAGCCCAAACCCCCACAGACTTCTGAATTCTGCAACAACTGAAGAATAGAACCCCATACACTTTTTGTAAATGGAAGGCACAAAACATTGAAACAAGTGATTTCTATCCTCATTATCCTAATTACACAACACAAATAGAGGATACATACTCCTCCCCATATTATTATTTTTTTTTAAATACTTACCTATGTATTATTTCTTCTTAACATAAGTGGTATTTTCTTAAACAGTTCAATTCGGAGGTTAGACTATTTAGTAGTGCTGAATCTGGATCATTTCTCGGTTGTATAATGAAGTAGCCAAATTAATCCCTTTTTTTTTAGACTACAGTGTGTATGCTTCTCTTTTCTCAAGGTGGATGGATTTTATCTATGTTGTGGTGAATCAAGTCTAATGGGCTGAAAGTTATGCCGATATGAGTGGTTAGCTGACAGCAAAGACGGATAGACGGAGATGGTTAGGATAGTTCCTATTTTTTTATTTTAAAATAATAAAAATTAACTGAAAAATATTTATATAAAAAAAAAACATTTATTTTTATCTACTTTTTTTTCTCATTCGATACTAACCAAGCTCAGCCTCGGTGTTTGTAACAACTTCAAGCAAGGGAAAAGGTACAAGAGAAGCTAGACTGCCCGCTAAAGTTCTCTCTGGATGAGGAGAATGCGTGTCCTGAGACGTCTGCTTCGGAAGTACAAAGAATAAAAAAAGATGGACAAGCACGTGTACCATGGCACGTACATCAAGGTGAAGGGTAATGTTTCCAATGGAGAGTATTCACAAGTCTAGGGCTGAGAAAGCAAGAGAGAAGACATTGTCTGACAAGTTTGAGGCTAAGAGAGCGAAGAACATGGCAAGCACAAGGACCAGGAAGAGGGAAAGCTAATTCAAAGCATGTTATAAATCCATTCAGGACTAGGGTGCGACTCCATTCACTCACTCTTGGCACGCATTAAACTTTCAACAACTTCAACTAAAACTGAAACAAATATTTCCAGAAGTTTAACAAACAACTAGATCAGTAATCAGCACTACAGGATTTCCTAAGAAGAAACTGGAATTCATGCCAAGAGGCATATGCTACACGGATGGAACTAGATTAGCAGCTTTATCTCATATGCTACATGGATGGAGCTAGATCGGTAACCATAAGAGACTACTACTCCGGAGAGTGGCAACCTCAAAATCTATGGAAGTGAATATCGTCCCCTAGAAAGAAAGAACTCGTAATCAGGATGTCTGTTTATGGATGTCTGATTTCCCTTGTTTACTACAGCTCTGGCAATAAGAGATGCTGTCTCCCCAAGGGTTCTCAACCGCTCCTTCAGAATTACAGAAGGGTTCGAGATTGGTGTTCCTGCTGCCTGGTTTACACTGTGCCGCAGCTGGAACCAGCATTCACCCTGTTCAGTCAACACACAAAGCACATTTGGGTCAAGAGCATAAATGGAATGGGTACACATACACACACAAGAACAGCCACTAATCAAAGTCCAAAGCCAAGTTATGACACTTTTGGAAGCTTTTCCACTATTTAAGATTATTCCAAATGCATTTGACCTCTGTACAATAAGAGTTGAAAGCTTTGCTACTGAATAATTTTAACCATTCAAAGAATACACAAAGGGCATTTTCAAAGTATGTGTTAAACAGACACCCAATGACTTTAAAAGAGAAAAACTGTTTAACTCTTTAATATTTTGTTGCCTGTAAAATGGTTAATTCAAAAACAAGAGCTGGAAAGATAAGAAACTTTTACATGTATTTTCCACACGGAGAAGCATAGCAATGAGTAAGAAGCCCATCACTAGGCTAAAACACTGTCAAAGAAGCCAATAATATAAATAAGACTGAACATGCAAGGAGATCCCATCTCATCGGCAGACATTCAAAACGGATCATGGACTCTTATCAATCATTAAGCTTATTATATGTAGGGAAAACATCTATCATAATTAAAGAACAATATCTTAAGGTTTATCATATTTAGGTGGCTTTCCTATGTATTATTAACAAATAATCTAGTGCTGGAGATGGCTAAGACAATGGTCACACCTTCCTCTGGTTTTTCACCAGCTTTTCCTCCCCGTTTGCGTCTGTCTTCTGCCTGCTCTGACCTGTGCGTTCGTTCGTTTTTCCATCCCTCCTGTTCTGGGTCTCCTTTCCTCTGTTTGCGTTTCCTGGTCTCCCTCTGTTCCTCCTGTATTTGTCCGTTCCCCTGTGTAATTTCTTTTCGTCTTCGTCCTCCTGTGCTCTCCACTGTTTTTTTGGTCCCCCCCTTCGTGTCTGGTCCCTTCTCTGACTTTTATAGCCAAAGAATGCCATGTGTATTCCTTGACAATTAAGACATTCAGGACCATGTTACGATTCAGGATGGCAGAATAATGGTGGGAAACAGCAGTTGTGGGAAGGCAAACATCAGGGACACGCAACCTGCTATTAGTTGTAGAATTCTGTTAGTTAGTTACTGTTAGTTGGATTAATCTGTTAGTAGTTGATACTGATCACTATAAAAGCGCGGTGTATGGATCACATTGGATATGAATAGATTGCAGTCCAATTTCGATCTCATTTCTCTCTTCTCTGACTCTTCTCTGCTAATATCATTCTGCTTCTTAGCCTCATCTTCTTCTTGATTTGTTAAGTAATCTTAACAATTGGTACAAGAGCCTTAAGATCTAACACTATGGTTGAAGATCACTTAACAAATCAAGAAGAATAATGGTTGTTTCCCACCATTATTCTGCCATCCTGAATCGTAACAATTGCCCCTTCCTCAAAAACATTCTTGACCCAAGAATCTGCATATCTAAATAGCTAAGGGTCAATATCGAATTCTGAAAATTGCAATTGAATTTTTTCTTGCCAACACATTGTTGGACTCCTCTTGCCATTAGCTTGATTAAAAGCTATCATCAATGTCACAGGCTTTAATATCTTCATAGGTTTGATATCTTCCTTTAAACCACTAATGAAGCTGGAGATATAATAAGATTCAGGAAGTAAGGAATTTAATGAATGCATTAGTGACTTTAACTCCTCAAACCTCTCCACATATTCATCAACATCACCTTCTTGCATTTGCTTGTTAAATTCCTCTACAATGTCAGTTCTATTACCAAACCGGCTGCATATGGCTCCTGAGAATTCTTCCTAATCAATAATACCTTCCACTCCACACATGTAGCCTTCAAACCAGATCTCTATCTTTCCCTCCAGATAAAGAGATGCTAGTTCTACCCATTGCTGAAAAGGAGTTGTGTTGAGCTTAAAAAACTTCTTGCACCTCCTCAACCAACCCCTAGGGTTTATCTCCCCAAAATGTTGTCAGATCCATTCTTGTAAGGACAACATTATGCACCACTCTCTGTTGCTCCTGGCCATAAGTTTGATTTCCCTTAGCAGGACCATTTCCCCTTGATAGCATTCCCTCTAGACTGCCCTTTGATGGAGTCTGTAATATTCCTTTGGAAGTGCTTCCCAAATCTTTTCCTGTCATTTGATTAGCAAGGAACGTTTGATATTGAATCGATAGGGCTTCAATTTGTGCACTAATCTGATCAGTCCTCCTGTTATGTTCACCAAATTGTTCCTGCCATTTAGTTTGTTGATCGGTCAAGGATTCCTGAAATTCCTGTTGAAGGATCTGCATTCGCTTCTCCAGTTTCTTGCAGTGCCCTTCAACGTTTTTAGCTTATATATGATTTTCCACCATATTGTTAGATCTTAACGCGTCTGTTGTTTTTCAATCGGGTGAAGAAGATGAACAGTGTCTGGAAACGGCGCCGTTTGATGTTAATGATCATTTGCATTTTGGCCCTTGAAGTTTTGTAATGAATCCCTCTGGATAAACTTTAATTGGACCTCTGCTTCTCAACGCATTTTACGAAATAGTCTCAGGTTTCAGAATTTTCAATTAAGCCCATGATTTCATTAATTAAACTAATTTCAATTTCAATTAAGTTTCAAAACGCTACGACTCTACCCGTAGGGCAACTGACTGCCCATCCCGTGGCGGAACAACCCGTTCCAATGCAAGAACCCGAACCCGCCAACACCCTTTACTTGGTTAAGTAAACTAATCTAAAAGTTAATTAAGTCTCAAAACTTTCAATTATGTTGCCTTAACCCAAATTCTAATTTATTATTCTTTCATTTCATTTTTTATCATCATTTTTTCATTATCATTTCATTATTATTTTTTCATTTTTTTATTATCACTTTTCAAAAAATATAGTAAAAATAAAAATAAATAAAAAGAATAAAAGAGTAAAAAATTTGGTTATGGCATCAGTTTTGAACCAAAACTCATTTTAACAAAAATAATGATTTTAAAATGAAAATTGAAGTGATTGGATGCTAGAATATTGTTCCTTGCATGATTTCTAACTATATGTGCCTTTGTTTTGACCAAAATTGATCTAATTTGAAACCCATGTTGTTGGGTTTTATTTTTGGAGTTCTTTATCTTTTTTGTGTGTTTGATCCGTTTTATTCATGAAATTTGAAGTTTTTTTGGGTATTTAATGTGGTTTTTTAGCTTTGTTGTGTGTTTGATCCGTTTTATTCATGAAATTTGATGTTTTTTGGGTATTTAATGTGTTTTTTTAGCTTTGTTTTGTTTTTTTGGCTTTGGTTTCTTTTTGGTTAGAAATGCTTTTTTTCTTGTTTTTATTTTAATTTTTTTGGAAAAGATGGTGAAAATTGTGCAAATATATCAACATATTTTTTGTTGGTTTTTTTTCTTTTTTTACAAGTTTAGTATTTTTTTCAAATATTTTTCAAAAATTGAGTAGAAATAAACTGGATGAACAATCAATCATTTAGAACGTCAGACATGATATCGAATAGGGTACAATTTTCAAAGTCGATAAGAAGGTTCCTTCTTGTTTTTTTGTTTTCCCCCCCTCTTAAAGACTATTCTTTTTTCGTCGTGGAAATTAAAGTCCAACACATGACAATGATTCGCTCTTACTTGTTTCACGTGCGACATGTTTCACGTGCAACACATGACAGTGTTTCACGTGCGACATGTTTCACTTCTACATTTCTTTACAGTACAAGTTGCTTGAACAAAACAGGCACTTAAACAGGTTTTGACTGTTTGTTTCTGAAGGGCCACGCCAGAAGATTAAAAAAACAAATATCAAAGAAGTTTAATTTATTTGACTACTTAAACAACCTGGACATGATCCACATTACTCCCGTTTAATGTTAATTTCAACCTATGTCACAAGTCACAACTGCTTCGAAGAAAATAATAAGAAACAATTTCGAGGAAAGTATAGTTTTCCAATTCAACATATTGGAATAGTTTTTGAAATGAATTTAAATGCTGAATACTTTTCCAATTCAACATATTGTGTCTCATATATTAGCTAGCTAACCCCTTTCCATCTCTACAATCACCCATCTCACAGACTAGCTCGCTCTCTACACATACCACGACATACATTTGATTCCCTAAAAAACTCAGGTTTCTTTCGTGTCAAAAATGGGGTCGCAAGGAAAGACTCGATACTTGATAATAATACTCCTTGTTACCATTATTTTGCTATCATGCTCTAACCTAACTGCTCCTTTGGATCCATGCAAATATGACCCCATAGATGGTGAGTGCAAAATCGGTGAACCTGCAGCAAAGTTTGATGGGGGTAGGAGCTAGGAGAGGTGGTTTGATCTAATCGTATGATGAATGAGTAATCGTTTATCCTTCTATTAGTTTGAAGGCATAGCTACTTAATTTATCCATGGTAATTATTTATGTGTCCTTCGCTGGTTTAGGTTACTTACTATTGCCATGTTTTCTTTTCCCATGCTTTTTGGCATTTGTACCCATTAATTCTTCACCTTGCTTTGATTTGCCAATGTTATGCTATTAATAAAGTTTCTTCACTTATCTAAAAGAAAGAAAAAAAAGCATATCCCGTCCCCACAAATCATGAAAATGGGAGGTTTTACTCCTGCTAGAGCAAGTATCGAACTAGTTGTTGACTCCAGAAATGATTGTAGAGAAACTAGTTGTTGACTCCACAAATAGCAGGTGATTATCTACAGCATTTTTTAGTCGAACTTCATATATAAACTTCATAACCTTGGTCTGGGAAGCAATTCAGCTCTAACTCACAGTTTCTATTGAAGTTGATCTGAACTTCAAATTTATGACCCCAAGAACGCATCGACCTTAGAATTTGTTCTCCTTGACAAAAACTTCATGCAAATGGGAGGTTTTACTCCTGCTAGAGCAAGTATCGAACTAGGCAAAGTCCATATCCCGTCCCCACAAATCAAACCAGAAGCCACTGCTGGCCCAAAAGCATCTGCCTTTGCCTTGTCAATCTTTTCCCAGATAAATAGAATCAAGCTTCCCACACACATGTCGATAGCAAAGTATGAGCCAATATAGAAAGGTATAGCCATTGCCATTGGATTGGGAATGAACCTAGCCCGTTTCTTACCCAACACATCCTTGATCAAACATGAGGAGGCGTTAAAACGGGTTGTTGTCGTGAGTTTTAACCTGTCTGTTTTTTTTTTTTTTTTGAAAATTAATTTTTTTAGTCTTAAATTAATTTTATTTAATATTTTTTAATTATTTTAATATGCTAATATTAAAAATAAATTTTTAAAAATAAAAAATATATATTATTTTGATATTTTCTAAAAAAAAAATACTTTAAAAAATAATAACTACTATATTTTTAAACACTCTCTAAAATAACAAATGATCCTAAATAATATTTGATGGAATTGAGTTTGTAATATTTATATATATGTGATACTTGGAAGAGCTATACTAAAAATATAGTAGAAATTGTTTTTAAAATGATTTTAAAATATAATTTGAATAATTTTTTTAAATAAAAAATATTTTAAAAAATAATTAATATTATATTTTTTTAATAGTTTAAAACAACAAAGTGATCCTAAATCACATGTGTTTGAGTTGAGCCTATAATCTATATATATATATATATATATATATATATATATATATATATATATATATATATATTGTGTGTGTAGGGGTATGTAGGTACTTTGAAGAGCTAGATTAGAAATATGATATAATGTTTTTTTAAATAATTTAAAAATTAAAAATTAAATTTTTAAAAAGAATTGTTTTCATTAATGTGGGTGTCCGGGTCATCTTGCGCATATCTTAATTAATTTTATGGACCCAAAAATTAATGAATATATAAACCTTCAATGAATCTAAAAGAACTCAATTTCACTTTGATCGAAGAGTAAACCCAAAACTTGTTTTTATTAAGCTATTCTTTAATTTTTTTTTTATTATTTTTAAAAGGAATGTTTTAGGTAGCGTTCCCAAAATTTATTTTTTTTTTGTAAAAATTTAATATGGTTTGTATGTTTTGGATCGTTTTGATGCGCTGATGTTAAAAATAATTTTTAAAAAATGAAAAAACACCATTAACATGCATTTCGATACAAAAAAAATATTTGAAAAACAACCGTTACCACACTGCTAAAACCACTGTTAATCAAGTTACCAAATGGTCACTAAATCACATGACAAAAGCTTCTATTTCTAATCTGTAGAAGACGAGAAGTCAATAGTCAATTGGCTCATTTCCAAAAAAAAAAAAAAAGGAAAAAAAAAAATCGGTGTATGTCCAGTGTCCAAAGTTTGTGGAAAAAAATGGTATAAGAAATAAAGAAATTGACTTGGATGTAACGTGCGTGGAAGATTTAAACAATGTCCAATTAATTATATATACGTTGGTTTTTTACTTCCTCGTCTGGCATGGTTTTATTGTGAGACTGCTAATAACTAGAAGGCCATTCCAATGCCACATTGGACCACCTGATATATGATCATAGCTAGCTAAATGAGCAAGCTGATACCAAATATAGCAACTGATCATAACAGCTCACAAAGGGTACTGTAATTTTCACCTTTCACATTGCTTGATGCATCTGTTCTACAATCTTCTTCAAACTAGACTAGAAAAAAACTACAAACATATATAAGTAAATGGACATTTGATTTTCTTCTCCAGAAAAGATTATAGCGAAAATAGTGGTTGGCTCCACGAAATAGCAGGTGATTGATTATCCACAGCATTTTTGAGTCGAACTTCACATGTAATTAAACTTCATAACCCTAGTCCAGGAAGCAATTCAGCTTTACTTCACAGTTTCTATTCAAGTTGATCTCAACTTCGACTTTATGACGCTAAGAACGCATCGACCTTAGCATTTGTTCTCCTTGACAGAAACTTCATGCAAATGGGAGGTTTTACTCCTACTAGAGCAAGTATCGCACTAGGCAAAGTCCATATCCCATCCCCGCAAATCAAACCAGAAGCCACTGCTGGCCCAAAAGCATCTGCCTTTGCCTTGTCAATCTTTTCCCAGATAAATAGAATCAAGCTTCCCACACACATGTCGATGGCAAAGTATGAGCCAATATAGAAAGGTATAGCCATCGCCATTGGATTAGGAATGAACCTAGCCCATTTCTTACCCAATGCATCCTTAATTAAATTTATCAGAATAGCAGCGCCGAAGAACCCATAACAAAGATAGAGGCAATTCTTTGGCAGAGACGAGAATCCATCTACCCCCAATATAGCCATGTTTCGATATACAGTAGCGTAAGGAGCAGGGTATTGACTTCCAGGAGTCCCAAGATCCTTGAAGGCCTTGAAAAACAGCCAAAAGACACAAGGTGAAATAATGCAACCCATTGCAGTGCCAATTAGTTGGCTCACAAACATGGACCGTGGGGAAGAAAGGGTTAGATAACCAGTCTTGAAATCTTGAGAGAGGTCGGAGGCTGTGGAGACAATATTCATCATGACTCCACAGGCCGCTAGTCCTGCAAGAACTCCACCATGAGAGGCACCAGCCCATGCCCCAATTACAAAAATTGCGAGCTTCCCATAGGTGGAAGCTAGGGACCAGTCAGTGAGGCCACAGCCATAAGCATTACAGAATGCAAGGGCTGGGGCAAAGATGTAGATAACCAATATATAATACCATTTGAGTTCGGGAAATATATGCGGTAGCGTGGCTGTAGAGATAGCAGCGATTGCGACATAGCCTGCAACAGCAAACCATGTTGGAATTTGATCTTTGAGAAAGAGTTGGGTGCGGCGTTGATCATTGTATGAGATCCTGGAGGTCTCGGGAGAGGAACGGTCCGCAATAGGGAGGGCACCAGTTGCATCTTTCCTTTGAAGTTGAAAATACAAGACAGTGAGTGTTCGGCTTAGCACCTTGAAGAAGTTGTACAGACCGTCACCCAAGATCATGGCAATGGCAATAAATACCTGAGTTCATTGCATAAGAGTTTGTTATGAATGAAAAGGCTTCAAGAATAGAACTCTTGTTACCTTAACCTTGTTAGAAAACTTACCTTGTAACCTTGGAGGCCATGTAGGCTGCTAGATTTGAGGTCTGCTGAATACCAATCACCCTTTTTTGTATCTATGAGAGGCCACATGAGACCCCAGGAAAGAATTCCTCCAAGCAAAACTGATATGTTTATGATATAGGGGCAAATCATTCCAACTCCAACATATGTTGCTGAGAAATCAAAGAAAAATCTGTTCGTATAACAAGAACATTATTAGTCAAGGATACCGCAACGAATTTGAAACACACTGCCATAATAAATTGAACTGCATCAATAGGATGAGAGGATTTTGGAAGGTTGAGTAATGCTTTTACTTGTTTTCATATGCTTTAAGCCCGAGTGAGGGGAACTCAACAAATCCACAACCATCTCCTGCAGTGTAGAACCACTGAAAGAAACCCCACAAGAAGCTGAATGAGAAGAACTTGCCCAACGCTTTCACTTGTTTTCTGAAACGGTAGAAAAAAAACGTTTGATATTTTTACATGCCAAATGATCATCCAACTATATGTGCATGAGGTCTGATAATGCCTTACTTTGCTAGCTTGGCTCCTGCAGGAGTGTGGAAGCTGTTGATGAGATAAGCAGTTGCAGTGCCACTTGGATATGTCAATTTGAAGTCTATAATCATGACCTGGAAATAACAATGAAGATTAGATTTTGGCAAAATCAATACATTCAACAAGAAAGCAAAATGCAGAGAGAAGTTTTCTATTTCCTATACGAAATTGAATGGCGATAATCAAATGTTGCGAAGTCTACCTTTCGAAGAGGCACCACTGAAAAGAGTCCAAGAAAGCTAACAACGAACAGAAAGCCAATCATCCATGACAGAGATGGGTTCTTAAAGGCATCACTATCTTCCGTTGATTGTATGGCCACGGTTTTACTCATTCCAAACAGATAACTCCCAAAGCCTCCTATTGTAAGGAAACAAGAAACAAATTATAGAATGGAAACTATTAGTACAAAAAATCAACAAGCTTAATTTCATCTTGAGCATAATCACAAATTATTTCTTTCGTTACAACAATTTCAGTTTCGAAACCGCTTGGATGAAAAGATGGAAATGTAGTGTATTCAAATTAATTATTCATAATTTCTTTTCTCGCTAATGGGGAAGACTTCCTTTTCCACTAATCAGAATATTCTTATAAGACTTGTATAACTTTGAAGTTAGCGAATCATCCATATCCAGCTCATATGAATTGAATTGTCAAAAAAGTATCTGTATAGAGACATCTGCCAGCCACACTTAATGCCTCGGAGGACCATAAGAAAAATAAAAAGCCCCTCCACCATAATCACACACCATGAGACAGGGAAAAGCTAGTAAAGAAAATTTACAGACCATTTAATTAAACTTTTTTACTAAAGTATATTAGAAAAATATCAAGGATCATGTAAATCCACTCGCAACTGAGATAAAAGGGATCCAGAGAGAAAAAAAAGGGTTGCCTTATAATGTAATATAGCAATTAGAAGAAGCAAATCTTGACATTGAGTTTTAGTAACTACTGTAAGTTTCAAACCTTTAAGAAGAGAAACAAAACCTAATGCACAGAAATTATAATATCTTGATCAAAGAAGCCTACATATCTCCTCAACCCAAAAAGTAAGAGAGATGAAATGAAAATTGATGGCAGTAAGAAGTACAGAAAGTATACCACTAAAGGCAATGCCAGAGGATGCAACCACACAAGTCTGGATAACTGTGTTCTCTTGCCTCGTAAAGGGTTGCTTCAAAAGGCCAGACTTTTCAAGAAACTTTGTCCAGGTCTTGATAAAAAAGAAGCCCAGAAGGCCAGCAGAGACATTGAGGGAAGGTATGATACCAGTTGTAAGATTGAGCTTCATTACTATGACGCTGAACAAAATGCTCAACACGAAGCTCACCACAAAGGCCCTCAGTGTCAGCTGATTCCTCCATGATGGCACTTCTTGATTCTCAAATATTCTTTCCACTGACAACTCTTCTTGTTTTTCCTCTTTCTTGTCCTTCTTTTTGTGATCATGATCATCCTCCAAATCATAACCATTCTCGACCTTGATGTCATCTCTTCCATTACGGTCCATTTTGTGTTCTTGAAAAAAGAAAGATTCTTTATGGAGGCTAAGAAAGTTGGGAGAGTGTTAAATAAGGTGGTGGTGATTATTGCTGTACGCATCAAAGGCGTGAAGGAAGAGATATAGACGCGTTGCTTAAGAAGTGTGAAAGCAATGGGAGATGATGACTGTGAGAAAGGGTTGACATAACTTGTTTCACTCTGGTTGCAGCCTACACGGTGGGTAGGAAGTCAACTTGTCAAAGCAGTTTATTTAAACTTGTTCCCGCTCAAGTCTTCTTGACTTGGTTAAAACTCTGAAGCGTACCTGGTTTTACTTTAAAAAAAAATTAAAATAATATATTTTTAAATTTTAAAAAAATATTTTGAAAAGCTGTTATTTTAATTAATGCCTATTGACATAAATCTTGAGTTAGATCAATTTTACCAAATTTCATAACTAAATATGCTTAATTCAAAGGTTTGAAATGATTTTTGAATCTAAAAAATATATGTAAAGAGTCGAAAAACACACTGAGATATAAATTTTTTTATACAATTAAAATAAATGCATAATAATTACAGCTTTTTTTTTTATCATACATATAATTTTTAACTAAAAAGGATTATTTCATAACTAATAATTTAAAAATTCATATGAAATAATTATCAAACTTGGGAACCATTTTGAAATTTGAAGAGGTCATGTTTTCCATGATATTAGCAAAAACTTATTTCATAACAAATAATTACGGCTAGTTATTAAACGAGTTTTTTGTCGGCTTTATGTAAAACATTCATTTAGAAGAGGGCTTCTAAATACATTACATGTTTAATCTGTGTTGATCTGCGATGAATAAGAAAGATATAATAATACTATAAATGACTTAATAACAAATTAATACTAGTAATAATATTAGCAAAAAAAAGTTTTCCAATTCTTCCAAACATGTGAATCGTTACCTCAATTTTTAAAATGTTTTTGTAAATGTTATAAATATAAAGAGTTAGATAAGCACTTAAGGATGCGTTTATTTTCTAAAAAGTGATTTATAAAAAATCACTTTCTAAACTTTCTTGTATTTATTTATCATTAAAAAAACTGGTCAATGAAAAACACTTTCCGATCAACGAAAAACTCTTTCCTGTCAAAGAAAAATTTAGCTTGATTTTCCTTTTAAGCCCTATTTGTTTGCTGGAAAGCAGTTTCCTTTTCGAAAGTGAATTATTTTTTGAAATTTGGTAGTGTAATGAAAAATAAGTTGGAAAATACTTTCCAGTGTTTGATTGTATCTTAGAAAAGAAGTTGGAAAATAACTTAATAATGCTTTATTTTTTTTCAAGTTTATTAAAATAATAAGAAACAAATCTTATAAATTAAAAAGTTGATTGAGAATGAATTGAAAAAATAATAATTTCATAAATTATCTTAAATAAAATAAATAATAGAGATCAAATCTAAAAATAAAATAAAATTGAAAGATGAAATTAAAATAATAATAATTAATATTTTATAAATTATTTCAAATAAAATAAATAACAATAAAAAAAATGAGAATCAAATTTGATAGATAAAAAATTTCAATTACAAAATGATAAGGGAAAAGTAAATAACAATTATAAAAATGAGAACCAAAATTAATATAAAAATTAAATTTTAAGATATAAAATTAAAAAACAAATATATATATATATATATATAGATGAACAATCCAAGGGTAGGCTAAACACGATCTTAATAAAATGTTATCTTTTGACTCGTTACATCCACAGATGTTGAATGAGATGAGAGCATGTGGATGCGGGAAAGAAGATGAGATGGTCCCGCCGGCACCGGACTTCACAGCCTACAGATTGCAAATTGAGGTGCCCAACTTAATTAATTTCAATAATATCTGCTAGCTACGATTCTTGCACAATATTGACAAATCCAAACCCCCTATAATTATACTCATTTCATGCTTCATTTATTGATTTTTCCGAGTTCAAAATTTAAGATAAATATATCATATTGATCAGATGGGGGATGTATCTTTAATATTGTTTATAAAAAAAAATAGTTTTGAATAATAACAATATTTTTGTATTTGAAGAAAAATATTACAAAATCAAGGGTTTTAATATCCAACTTGAACTCATCTAATTAAGATAATGAATTTAGTTTCAAGTTAAAGATCGAAAATGAGTGATCAGGGCTAGTTAGTTGCTGAATAAATTGCAGTCTTCGTTCGATATTTGGAAAATAAAACATTTGGGTAGGTCCATTAATTAATTGTCCAGGCTGTTGTGGAAAAAAAATGATAAAATAAATAAGGAGATTGACTTGGATGTACCATGCGTGGAAGATTTAAAGAGAAGAAGGAATTAATTATTGATGTGATCTTTATATATTGGATCTTGAAATCGATACGCTCTTTGTATCGATTTCATGTATTAAAAAACTATATATTATTCTTTATATTATTGATTTGATTCTTCTTAAATATATTGATAGAAATAAGATTAATTCGTAAAGTTTGACTTTCATGTAGTTTAAGATTCAAGCAATTGTCCTCATGAAAAGATCCCTCTTTGTCTTGTACTAGGAGAAATAGGATAGCAGGAATCTTCTTGGGAGCATCAAAATATCCTTTAATTTATTGAATATGGAAGGGGACATCCCCCACTTCAAATATATATAGGGAAATAAAAAAAAATAGTAAAGGATCATGGAAAATCCGGTCACTGTGTGTCTAAGTTTCTCAATTCCATTTTAATAGATATTTTGTTTTTTTAATTGGAATAAAATATTTTAATTTTAAAATATATAAAAATATTTTTGTATTTGAAGAAAAATATTAACAAATCAAAGGTTTTAATATCCAACTTAAACTCATCTAATAATTAAGAGAAGGAATTTAGTTTCAAGTTAAAGATCGAATAGGAGTGATCAGGGCTAGTTGTTTGTTGAATAAATTCGAGTCTTCGTTTGATATTTGGAAAATAAAACATTTGGGTAGGTCCATTAATTAATTGTCCAGGCTGTTGTGGAAAAACAATGATAAAATAAATAAGGAGATTGACTTGGATGTAACGTGCGTGGAAGATTTAAAGAGAAGAAGAAAGTAAATATTGATTTGATGTTTATTTATTGGATTTTGAAATCGATACAATCTTTGTATCGATTTCATATATATATATATATTATTCGGTGCTAATATTTAAGAAAGAGAAAGAATATTCTTTTAATCAAGCACTATCCAATTATTGGAGATTCTTCTTAGATATATTGATAGAAATATGATTAATTTGTTCAAGATTTGATGAGACGCAATTTAATAAACAATATTAATTAAAAAGTGTAATTAACCTTAATAGAAGGTGTTGTAACCCATTTCTGGGTCCCCATATAAAAAATAATAAAATACAAAAAAATTCAAAAAATATATTATCAAAAAATAGAACAGTGAAAAAATGCCAAAGCGCCCTAAAAATGCTCAAAAATTGATTGAGGATGTTCAAAAATCAAAAATTAATTTTTGACAGTATATCATTGACTGATGAGAGCCCCGATGATAAAGAAAATTCAATTTGAGGAAGAAAAATGCAAAATCAGAAGTTTATGGACTCAATTAAATTTTATTAAAGGTTTAATTGCATTTATGAAGATTTTAATTGCAAGAAAAATTGATTTTGGAGTTAATTTGGGCTTTAATTAGAAGAAATGAATTTTCTGGGGTCAAATTATAATTTTTGGAAGTTAAATTGGTCAAATCAGGGGCTTAATTGCATAAATATTGAAGTTTAATGGCCAATTAGGGACTTAATTGAAGAAATCCGAGACCAAGGACTAAAATGCAAAACACGCGTAAATTGAGGGACTTCTTTGAATCTGACGCGTTTTGGCGCCTTTTCCTTTTAAATGAAACGGCGCGTTTTGACCAAAACGGCGCCGTTTCATCCACTGTTGCAAAAAATAAAAAAAAAAAAAAAAAAAGAAGCCCAAAACAGTGCCGTTTTGAAGGCACTGTAGGTCTTCTTCTTCCCCTGGACGCGCGAGGCAGGGGAAGAAGAAGATTTTTCTTCTCCCTTTTCGCCTACTTTCTTTCCCATTTTTTGCGCAAAAAGACGCCCACCATTGCCTAACGTTTATCCTTTGAAACGGTAGTGGAGGGGGCGGCCAACAGTGGCCGCCCCACCATGACGTCTCCCCTGTTTTTTGCCTATAAAAACAGGGGAGAACCAAAGAAAAAAGAAAAAAAAGAGAAAGGAGAACACAACAGAAGGGAGAGGGAAGAGAGAAGAGAAGAGAAGAGAAGAGAAAGAAGAGAGGAAAAGAAAAGAAAAAAACAGAAATAGAAGAAGAAAGAAAGAAGCAGGGGAGAAGAGAGAAGAAATCGTCGCCTCTGCCACCCTTCGATCGCCGGCAGCACCGCCGGCCACCGCTCCAGTTGGAAGCTCAACCGCGTCAGGCAACCTCCTGCTCCCTCGCCATCACTTTTTTTTCTTCTCGCCCTCGCTGTCCCTGCCTGCACTTGCATGCAGAACGTGAATAATTCACGTTCTGCTGCAAAATGCAGCGTGGGCTAGGCCGTCAGCCCAGCCCATGTAAAATGGGCCTGGTCGGCCCAGCCCACGCATTTGGGCCGGGTCCGGCCCATTTTAATTTTTTAATTTTTTTTTTTTAAAAAGAATTTTTACAATTTTTCCAGTTCGTCCCGTGGCACTGTTCATACGGTACTGTTCATACATGCATAAAAAAAAATTCAAAAATATTTGTTTCAGCATTTTATATTTTTTCCGCGTAGTTTTTATATCATTTTGATTAATATCGGACAGTATTTTTATACAAATCCGGTAGTAAAATACCCGGTTTTCGGCAAAAACTTCCAAAAATACAAAAAAACAAATTAAAAAAAAGAAAAAAAAGAAAAAATATTTTTGTGCATACGGCCAAGTGTCTCAAATCTAAAATATCATATCGTATTTTTCATACGTCAAAAAACAATATTTTAGCATGCATTTTGGCTTTAATAACCAATTTATTAAAGTCAAGAGAACATTGAACAAAATCTCAAAAATAACAAAATATTTTATTTTGTTTGATTTTAGTATCAAGGATTATGAATTTATACGTAAATCATATTCCTGATATTAAAAAGATATTTTCTTTTGACGACTTCGAATAATTAGTTTTTTACCCGATAAAGATAAGGGATCTCCTTACAGAGGAGGACGTTTCTTAAACCGTAAATGAACCAACAATTCAAAAACCACAACACGATGTTAGATTTTATCAGACATTAAAACAATGCAGCCTACCTTAGGTAGGGCGTAGTTGGGGTGCTAATACCTTCCCTTTACGCAACCAGTCTCCGAACCCGATCTCTAAAGACCAGTTAAGGTTCCTAGTAACCAGAACACTAGGTGGCGACTCCCAGTCCATATTTTCACATAAAGAGAATTCCTTGTCTCTCTCCCTATTTTCCAGGAATAAATATTCCGATATTCCCTTGAGGGTGGACGATCGCTGCGCCGCCGCACACGTGCGACAGAAGGTATTTGTTAATTAGAGAAATGCTTCAAGATAAAAAGAAAAGGTAATCGGACTGCCAATTCTTGTAGATCAAGATTTAGCTTCATAAACAAGTTGAAGAACACTGTGTCGCTGAAAAATATCCTTTAATTTATTGAATATGGAAGTCCCCATGCCCCCACTTCGGTTGGCTTGAAATAAATATACAGAGACAAAATAAAAATAAAAATAGTGAAGGATCATGGAAAATCCGGTCACTGTGTGTGTGAGAACTCATCCAAGAACATCTCATACTTCAACACACACGCGCCTGATCTCATGTTTGTCAAGTGGACAATTCACAACGCAAACTTATTCAAAATTATGTGGGAGTTGAAAGTGAAATTGCATATAATACACGCCATTCAATTTTTTATTTATTCTTTCTACGTCATTTATTCAGTTTTTATTCATGAATAAAAATTAGTATATTTAAAAATATAATAGCAGTTATTTTTTAAAGTGTTTTTTATTTTAAAATATGTTAAAATAATATATATATATATATATATATATTTTAAATTATTTTTGATATCAATACATCAAAATAATCTTAAAATATTTAAAAAATAATTTAAAATAAAAAAATAAAAAAATTAATTTTTTTTAAAAAATAGTTTCAAAATACAATACTAAACTTAAAAATAGAAAAAAGGTTTGGAATGGTTAGTACAGTCTTCAATGGCGAGATATGGGAAGCAAAGCGGAGTGATGATACACACACACGGAATAGATTTTTGATGAATTATACATTGAACGAATTCAAGTGCCTGCCCTTAATTAGCAGATTTCCACCTTTGCAGAAGAAATTACTTCCAAGTTTCCACCTTTGATGACAGTTGGCTTTCACACAGTCTTTGGTACGCAAGTCACGTGTCAGCCAGGAAATTAAGGAGCAAGACAATGACTGCCATGACATTGACAAGGATGTCTAGAAGAGTGTATTAACAATTAACAAGAGGAGTGCTGCTTCTTATCTCAAATCAGTGCCCCATTGGGATCTAATCACAGCCTCATAGGTCAAGTTGTGACAAAAGATTTTTATTTTTGTTCAGATATTTTGGGTGTTGTGGGTGATGACAAATTGAAGTTATGCTTGGGTTAGCTTCCTCCATTCCATCCTAGTTGTAGTTTAGAAAAATAGATTTAAGAAAAATAAATAAATTGTAGTTTTTTTTTAATCTAAGATTTCAATAGAATTTTTAATAGAATTCATGTAAATATTAACTAATTAAATGCTTTTAAGTTTATAATTAATGCAAAACGCAATACGATTTTCTAACCTTTTTATATAATTCATGTGAATGAATCACGCACACAATTATAAATATATACACACACTACATAGAGAAGATGGAGCAATTCAATCCATGACAAGGACATAATATATTGCATTACATATTTATCCTCAAGTGTATCTTAAAACTTTCAAAAACACACTAACTTAATATAATAATAAGATAGTTTAATGGATTGCTTATCATATTTAAGGTGATTATTTTCGGTTTGGTTCGGTTTGGTTTTTATAAAAAAAAATAACCAAACCAATTTTTTTTAAAAAAAACCAAAATCGATTCAAACTGATCGGGTTTGGTTTAGTTTTTTAAAACAAAAACTGGTTCAAACCAACCAGGTTCGGTTTGGTTTGATTTGACTCGATGTTTTTTTTGTTTGAGTTTAATTTGGTTTAGTATTTTCGGTTTCAGGCTTATAAAACATAAACCAAACTGAATTCTAATAGATATTTTAGGTTTTTTACTCACCCCTACATACTATCAATTTAAGATCAAATATGAAAAAAAAATGTTATATTTTTTTATAAATGTATAAATTCCGATATGAATAACTTATTTAATACTTAATAATATTTTCTTTTAAAATATTAATAGAAAAGATATGATATAATGAGGGGACATGCTTGGTGCAGCAAATTATGGTCGCCAAGGCCCAAGGCCTGCTATTGCTAGATTCAAACCATTGGTCTAATTGGAGAAGAGCCCAAATTTAGTCAATGGAGGCGCATGAAAAATCACCAAAGTCCAAAAGCAGAAACCCTAAGGCCTATTGAAAATAAAATCCATTTCTTTCATCAGCTCCAGCGGACGTCCTTTCACTTCTTTGCGATTAGCCGAAGCAGCTGCGAAGACAGAACACTGATGGGGTAACTCAATCTCCAAAAGAGGCTAGCCTCTGGCGTGCGTACACGTGGCCAAGGGAGACTGTGATGCAATGAAGTCAATGAAATCCCCATGGACAATTCTCTTACCGAGCTTGGTATTATGATAATTGTTTGATTTTTAAATTGTTTTTAAAGTTTTTTTTTTAACATAATTATATTTTATCCTTAACATATATTATTTTCAAACTCACATATTTAAATACATAATTATTTTTTTTATTGTAATTTATATCGAGTGTTGATATTAATAATGATATAATGATTCTAATTATAAAATCCAGATTGATCTAGTGGTCCAACTTGAGGTTTAGACTAGTTTAGATTTTAAAAAATAAAGGAAGAATTAATTTGATCTAACATAATAAAAAAACAAGGTCAACCTAAGATTAAAAAAAATACCTTAAGCTAAAAACCCACTGATTTTTCAAACAAAAACTTTTTTGGTCAAAATGATCAAATTGTTTTGATTCTTTAAAAAAAGTTAGGATAACTTAGTTTGACTCTCCCAATTCAAGATCCGGCCTTGTTTCAAGTCGAGTATCAAATCAGGTTTTAAAACTATAATAAAGACTACTTTTATCTTTATATGCCTCGGACAATATCTTAGTGATTTTTTTTTTATAAATCTTGTTAGAGTATAAATGAAGGGAAAAAGAACCAAACTTTTTTGAATTAGACTTTGCTAAAAGAAATGGGTTTAATTTTGTTTACAATAAAGTTTGATTTGATGGGTTTTATTGTAGTATACATTGACTGATATTGGATATAAATTAACTCTTTTTGTTTCAAATGTTATTAAGATTTAATAGCAATTGAGAGAAATGCTTTTATTTAGATCCACTATCAACAAAATCCTATCATAATTACTTATAAAATTAATATAACTACGTGCCTTTAATGTTAAATAAATGCATGTACAAATGTATAATAAATTATGAATGTAAATGTTTGAAATGTCATTATAATACAATATGTATTCGCAATGACATTTTACTCTAAATGCTGTTATATCTATCAAAATCAGTCATAGCTTGTAATGTAATTACCAGTGACTTTCGACCGCACGTAGTTGCTACAAAAAAATGAAAAGAGAGGGAATAATAATAATAATAATAATGAAAAAATCATCTCATCTTCTTCATTCCTAAAACCCTACCCGCCAACATCAACCTAGCCCCTTCTAAAATTGACTCGTGTTCCTTTGAACCTTTATTGTTCAAAATAGTTTAAATAATAGTCTTAATTAATGTTATTATTATGTTCACTCATGATATTTTTATTGTTGTAAGCATACAACAAACCCATTCTAAAATTCATTCGTTGACCAGATGTTGTTGATTTTTCTTAATTAGTACAAGGAAGAAGAAGTCAAGGAAATAAAGAACTCAAGAAAATTTTAAAAATATTGCTCTTATTAAAATTATCAAACCCAAAGAGATGCTCGTGCATTTTGTATAAAATCACACCAAATTAACATCCTAAGATTCGATCACAATTATACTTTCTCTCCGGTATTTGAAAAATTATATTTTACATAATACTATCAATATAGTTAATAACATCTTGACATATCGAGTCATGAATGCCTGGAAAAATCCCAAGATATATAACAGGTTTGGATTATGCATGCAAAACACTCATTTGGATTATGACAATCGACCGACGAATTAATATGCTATACTTATTATGTTTCATCTCCTCCAGTTTTTTGAACTGTTTGTTTCTGAAGGGCCAGGTCCAAGCCAGAAGATTAAAAATAAAAATATCATATAAATATGATTTCTTTGACTACTTAAACAACGTAGCTAGACATGATCCACAGGTACTCCCTTTGAATGATTTCAACCGATTGCCACAAGTCATCATAACTCTATTGAAGAAAATAATAAGAAACTCTAAAGTCAAATTTAAATGCTGTACGTATACCTTTTCCAATTCCACACATTGTGTTTCCTATATCAGCTAGCTAGCTAACCCTCTCCGTCTCGCAGACTAGCTCGCTCTCTACACAAGACATACATTTGATTCCCTAGCTAAGAGTACTCTCAGGTTTCTTTCGTGTCAAGAATGGGGTCTCAAGGAAAGGCTCGATACTTGACATTAATACTCCTAATTGTTACCGTTATTTTGCTATCATGCTCTAACCTTACTGTGATAGCGAGGCCATCAACTCCATGCACATATGACCCAAAAGATGGCAAGTGCAAATACGGTGAACCAGCTGCAGCTCCCGTATGATGAACGAGTAATCGTTTATCCTTGTATTAGCCAAGAAGGCATGCATGGCTACTTAATTTATCCATGGCGATTATTTATGTGTCCTCCTTCGCTAGCTGGTTTAGGTTACTTCCTAGCTATTGCCATGTTTTCTTTTCCCATGCTTTTTGGCACTTGTTGATAAAGTTAGCTTTATTTCAGTATTGCAAATAAGTTTCTCCGTTACTTGAGGGAGAAGATTCCATTTCTGTTATTCTTGATTTAGTCGTGTACTCCTAGGTCCTGCAATCGTGGGCTGTGAGTTTTTCTGTTATTGTAAGGCTATTTAATAGCCATAAGCATCAATGAATAAACATCAAGTATTACTCCCAGTTTTTAGTGCAGATCCATTACTGTGTAAGCATCACTGTCGTTCTTGCATTTTAACATTTGGTATCAGAGCCCCTCCACAAACACTTCACAATCACAGCCTGTCCCAAAAGTGTATCAGAGATATCAACCTTGTTGAGTTTTGTCAACACAGTTGTTGTAACCCATTTTTGGGTCCCCCTGAAAAATAAAATAAATAGCCAAAAGAGGTTAGAAAAATAACCGGAGGCAGAAACGCCCGGAAAACAGTCAGAAAATTGGTCAAGGAATTTAAAAATACAAGGATTGAATTTTTGACAGTATATTCTTGAAGGATGAAAGCCCTATTGAGAAGAAAAATTTGAATTTTAGGGAGAAAAGCCCAAATTTGGATTTTTATGGGCTTAATTGGATTTTTATGGGCTTAATTGGATTTTTATGGACTTAATTGGATTTTTATTTGAATTTATAGAAGATTTGATTCCAAGAAAAATTGATTTTTAAGTCAATTTGGGCTTTAATTTGGAGAAATTTAAGTTCTGGGGCCAAAATATATTTTTTAGGAATTTTTTTGGGTCAAATCAGGGGCTCAATTGCATAAAAATTGAAGTTTAAGGGCCAATTAGGGACTTAATTGTGAAAATCCGAAACCAGGGACCAAATTGGAAGAGGCGCGTAAATGGAGGGGCTGCTAATTTTTGTTTCAGGGGCTTAATTGAAGAGATTGGAAGTTTATTGATCAATTAGGGGCTCAATTGCATAAATCAGAGGCCAAGGACCAAAGTGAAAAAGGCGGCCAACAAGAGGGACGGGGACCGAATTTAGAGGACCGATTTGAAGTTTAGCCGTTTAAATGAAACGGCGCGTTTTACCCAAAACGACGCCGTTTCATATATATATATATATATATATATAAAAAAAAAAAATCAGAACGGTGTCGTTTTGAACGACACTGTTCATCTTCCTCCTCCCCCGTTTCAACAGAACAGAAACGAAAGAAAAAAAAAGGAAAAATTTCAAAACTTCCCGCCTCTCTCTCCTCGTCCCCACCACCACCACCGAAAGCAAGAATGGCCGACCAGCCGTTGCGTGATTGAAGGCGCACTAACGAAAGGCACGCCGTTTCCTTTTTGCTTATAAATAGAGAGAGGCCGAGAGGAGAGAGAGGAAGACCGAAGAGAGAGACGAGGCCGAAGAGAGAGATAGAACCAGCGAGATAGAGGGGAAGAGAAAAGAATAAAACGAAAAAAAAAAAGAGAGAAAGAGAGGAACCCCGAAACAAAAACAAAAAAACGAAGAGAGAGAGGAAGAGAGAGAAACCCTGTAACAGAGGAGAGAGAAGCCGCCGTCCGTGAAGCGAGGACACTGCCACCACCACCGCAGCTCCGCCAGTACCAGGTACGCCTCCTTTCCTCCCCCTGCATTTTTTCTGTTAATATATATATATGTTTTGCCTCCTGCATGCAGAATCGTTCTGCATGCAGGAGGCGGGGGGGGAAATTAATTCCCCCCCCCGTGCTTTTTTTTTTTTTTTCTGGGCCAGATTGTGTTTGGCCCAGAGTTATGTGGACGGGCCAGAGGGATCTGGCCCAGTCCGGCGGTCTGGGCCGGGTCCGGCCCAGACCGAGGTTAATTAGTTTCTGGGCCGAGTTCGGCCCAATACCTTCTGGGCCGCGTTCGGTCCAGTACCTGCTGGGCCGAGGTCGGCCCAGTAACCTTTCCTGGGCCGAGGTCGGCCCAGTCACTGTGGGGCTGAGCCCGACCCAGTCAGTTGGGCCGGCCCAGCCCCTTAATAATTAATATATAATTATATTATATTATTATATTATATATATATGTGTATATGTTATATATATAAAATATTTGTAAAAAATCTAAAAAAAAAATCTAAAAAAAAATATTGTTATTTTTCTTTCATGTATATATATTTTTAAGGGGGGTTTTTTTTTTTTTTATATACTATGAAGGTATAAATTCAGTATTTAAAATATCTGATTTTCGTCGTAGCACCCGAAATTTTCCAAAGATAATTTTTTTTTTTTTGCTTTCAAAAATTTCTAAAATTCCTAAAAACTATTGTGGATTTTTCCGCTTATTTTTTGTTTATGACTTAATATTAGTTTGTATTTTTCTTTTGTGGAGATACAAATTCAGTATTAAAAATACCTGATTTCGTAAAAAAAAAAAAATATTGTTTAAAAAAAAAATATTTTTCTTGCGTGTTGCATACGGCCAATACTCTAACATGTTTTGAATATTCTTTTCTATAAAACAAATATATTGGAAGCTTCGAAAGTGTGTTTTCGCATAGATTTCTTAAACACAAATTATTTTCTTGCATTTCTGGATTTTACAACGTGTTTGTAAAATTCCAAAGGGTATTGGCCAATATTCAAAAAACTATAAAAATCTTATTTTGGGAAAAGGAATTTATTTATTATTTACCGCTAATGTTTGGATAAAGAAATCCTTAAAAGGATGAATATCCAAAATATTATCGGGAATAATAAATCCGCACACAATTCTTGAAAGAAGCCTTGATTATAATCGAGGACATTTCAAAATTAATTTAATTTTTTTTTTCTCCACGATTTATGAGTCACAAACTTTTGAAATACTAAGGGAAAAATGAGCTTTCAAAGCACATGGAATCTCCTTAGATTTCTATCCAAAATCAATTGACGAGCCTAGAAAATACCTACACCATAGCAGTTATAGAGCAAACCAATAAAACAATGCAGCTTACCTTAGGTAGGGCGTATTTGGGGTGCTAATACCTTCCCTTTACGCAACCAGTCTCCGTACCCGATCTCTGAGACCAGTTAGGGTTCCTAGTGACCGAAATACTAGGTGGCGACTCCAAAGAACCAAATAATAAAAAAAATTCGCCAGTCGAACCCGCAATATAAATTTTTGGATATTTTTTTTTTGGGGTGCGACATAATGGCGACTCCACTGGGGACCCTTGGACTAAGCTTGATTTGTTTGTTTGTTTATGTTATGTGTTATTGGTTTTTGTTTTTTTATTTATTTTTTATGATGCTTTGTTTAAAAGCTTTAGCATATATCTTTACATTCTATCATACATGGCATAGTCATGCATCACTTTATATTGTTATTATGTTTTGGAGTGCACACACATGTAACTTTAAGTTTAAGTGGGGGACTAGCAGCTTGCCTTATGACTTGAGTCAAGGTTTAAGTTTGTGTAAACCCCAACTCTTTGCTGAGTGTTTAGACTGATTGTGATTGGTACACGTACCATCCCACTATCTGCTAGACCTCCATATCGCCTTTACGAAGGCTGATCACTGGAACAGCAAGAGACCCTCTTTTAGAGACCCATTAGTAAACCTACCCTATGTCTCACATAGAGAAATTAGAACCTATCCTTAGGGTGTATGTTCCAACATATCTTTTGCATCCAAACAAAGTCTAAACCCCAATGCATTTTGAATTGCAGGTCTTGTGAACGAAATGGCCATCATCACTAAATCTTCCATCTTAGAATATGGAAAAAATTCTGAACTGTCACAATTGACTGAAGGAGACTGCCTTAGAAGCGATGCTAAGAAGATGTCACCAATCAAGAACCTGAATTGCGTATTGAATGAGGTGAACAAGTTAACGGCTCATTTTCAGAATGTGGATAAAGATGCATTCTTTAGGAAATACGGACGTTTGATGGAAATTGCAAAGGTAGAAGTTTTAAGCCCAGCTGTGCGAGCTTTAGTTCATTTTTGGGATCCAGACTACCGATGTTTCTCCTTTGGAAGCATAGACTTGTGCCCCACGGTTGAAGAATATGGATTGTTGACTGAGTTTCCCAACGACCTGTATCGGATTTATTCTCCTTTAAAATCCGACAAGATCATCCCTGAACTGTCAAAGCTGCTTAGAATCTCCAACTTGGAAAAGTTTCAAGAGAAGAATGGTACCGGTTTGAAATGGAGGATGTTAGAATTGGAAAAGAAGTCAGGAGTAGAAAAAGAGAGATTGATTGCCCTATGTATATTTGGCCTTGTGTTGTTCCCAAGTCAGATTGGTTTAGTGAGTTTGGAGGCCGCTGCTGCTTATGTGGAGTATGAGAATACACGAATCAATCCAGTGGCTGCTATCTTAGCCGAAACAATTTTGACACTTAACCATTGTAGGAGGGCCGGAAAAGGAGCAATGAGATGCTGCACGCAACTGTTGTATATTTGGATGGTTAGCCATATCGAGACAAAGAAACCTGTCTTCAATAATTTTTGGTGGTTCACCCAAAAACCCCTCAAGTTAGTAGAAGAAGAAGAATGGGGAGATCTAGACAACCAGGGTTGGGTTGATAAATTAGAAGGTTTACCTAATAGCGAGTTTAAGTGGAGGGCCCCATGGGTAACGTCGGTGAAGGTCCTAATGAGTTGTGGACAAAGGCGTTGGGTACCATTGGTGGGGATCACGGGTTATGTGAGTTATGCTCCTGCCTTAGTGGTAAGACAACTTGGGGGCATGCAGTTCGTTCCCAGGACTATGGGAATTGCTCAATTCTCTGGTTTGTTCAAAGATGCCATGGCAGAAGAGGTTTTGGAGATCATCAAGCAAGATTGGAAGCATCTAGTATTGGTGGAGATAGAAGGGTTAAGAGATCCAAGTGTGAGCGAAGGATATGTAAAATGGAGAGACTCAGCCACTTCAGCCACCCCTCGCGTAGAAGCTAAATCTCCTCAAAATGTAGCGGAGCCTATTAAGAGAAAAAGGGTGAACATTGAAGATGATTCAGCTGCTTCAGCCATGCCTTGTGTAGAAGTCAAATCTTCTCCAACTGAAGAGGAGCCTATCAAGAGAAAGAGAGTTAGTAATGAAGAAGACTTGAGAAGGCAAGTGGAGAAACTACGAATAGAATTGAGCAAGAGCAGAAAAGACAAAGCAATGTTGGAAGAAATGATGCTAGAACAGGATAAAATGAGAACATTTCTAGATGAGCAAATTCAGTCTAGAGATGAGAAAATAACAAAGCTGGAGCTAAAATTGGTTGAGGAGAAGATTGCTAAGGAAGGAAGTGAGAAGGAGCTTAAAGGGATGAGTTTGGATTGGATGCAAAGTTGCTCTGAACTTCAAGCAATGGAGATGGACTTTAGTGATTGCCAAGAAAGTGCAGAATATTACCAAGAAAAATTTGCACAAGTGCAACTTGAGCTGATGGATAGGATTAGGAAGTATGAGGATTTGAATAAGAAGTATATGGAATTGGAAAGCGAAAAGGGAGGATTCGAGGATGTTAAAGCAGAGTTAGCAGTCAAGAAGAATGAGATAAAAGTCATGAGGATAAAGCTTGACAAAGAACGAGAAAAGTTGAAGTTTTTAGATGAAAAGCTAGTAGCAATGGAGAAGCACAAAGATCAAATCGACGCCAACAACACTGCTTTAAACAGAACCAACATGTTGCTCATAGAAAAAATGACCAAAACAGATGAGCAAATGGACGAAGCTGCTGCACATGCTCGAATGGTCAGAATCAATTCGCGGAATGTGGGGGGAGACATCATTCGCTATCGCCGAAGCCTAGCTGAAACCGATGCCTTTCTAGGGAAGATTGAGAACCGTGGTTTTGCTTTCTTACCTTTGGCCAAAGAGTTTAGGGAGGAAAGGGATTAGCATGTTGTATTTCTTTTATTTCTAAATGTATTTTTATCCAAGCATTAATGAAAAGGGCGTTGACCCATCTTCTTATGCAAAAATCTGTCTCTTGGTGAACATGGATTCAAGCAAACGACTCGAAAGGCAGAACTCCTATCAAAGCAATGTGACAAGAGAAGGCTTATAATGTGATGGTTGTTATTCGTTCATAAAAAAGGATGCATCCATACCCAATAAAGCATGCATTGTTCGATCATGCATCCATCACAATCATACATTTTCTCATACATCTATGCATACATCTGCAGATTAAGAAACATAGGTCCCCCTCCTAGAATCCACAACACTCGACAAAGAGCAAGAATGGAAAACGAAGGAAGGTCACAACCAGAATCTCAGTACCAAAGAGAACTCGAAGGAGTTCGGAATGATGTGGCGCACTTAACAAGTATGTTAGAGCAATTGTTAAGAGCCAGAGATGGAGCGGGAACATCTACTCAACCTAATGAAGCACCAGCAGCATCTCAAATTCCTGTCGCACCTATAAACATAGGGGCAAACACACCAACTAAGCAGAGTCCTGCTCGGCCCATCCAAATCCCTATTACAATGGATTTAACAAACGAAGATCCACATGACTTTAAATTCTCTAATCATGAAGGAGATGATAAGTGGACTGCCCTAGAAGAGAGGCTAAGGGCAATTGAAGGAAATGATTTGTTTGACCCAATTAGGGCCGCTGAGGTATGTTTAGTACCTAATATTTTCATTCCAAAGAAGTTTAGGGTGCCGGAGTTTGTTAAGTATACTGGGATGGAATGCCCGAAGACCCATCTCAGCTCCTACTATAACAAAATGGCAGAGGTTATCCACGACGACAAAATGTTAATATACTTCTTCCAGGATAGTCTGACTGGATCGACCCTCAGTTGGTATATGAGGTTAGACAATATTAGGATCAGGAAGTGGACAGACTTGGCGGACGCTTTCTTGAAGCAATACAAGTTTAATCTAGAGATTGCTCCTGATAGGACCAGTCTGATCAGCATGGAGAAAGGAAGTCAAGAGTCCGTGAGGGCTTATGCTCAAAGGTGGCGAGACCAAGCTATCAATGTGCAACCTCCGCTGATAGAGACAGAAATGGTGACTTTGTTTGCCAATACTTTCAGGGCTCCATACTATGAACACCTTATGGGTAGTTCAGCACAACATTTCTATGATGTCGTGCGGATCGCCGAGAGGATTGAACAAGGGATCCGAAGCGGAAGAATAACAGAACCTCTAGAGAAGAGAGGTTTCATTGGAAGGAAGAAAGAAATTGAGGTGAACAACCTAGAAAGAAGAAGCAAAAACTACCAAATACCTACCCCCCGAGTCACTAGTATTAACTTTTCCAAACCCCCCACTCCAAATCAGCCCAATCAAATAAAATTCCCTGCAAATAACCACAACAATTACCAAAGAAAAGATAAGCAACCGTCAGAAGAACAACTACCTCCTCTACCCATAACCTTAAAAGAGTTGTATGCCAAGCTGTTGAGTATTGGGCAGATAGCTCCCCTACCCATACCACCTATGCAGCCACCTTTCCCTGCCTGGTACAACCCCGAGGTAACTTGTGAATACCATGCTGGTCACGCAGGCCATAGCATTGAGTCTTGCTTCGCTTTTAAAAGAAAGGTGTTGCAACTAATCAAAGTGGGATGGGTCACTTTTAAGGATTCGCCTACTCAGAATTCAAACCCTTTACCTAAACATGTTGATGGTAGGGGAGGAGTAAATACCATGGAGATTGGTAGCAAAAAGAGGGTGTTGAAGGTGACCATGGCCAAGCTATACTTGATGTTGGTACAGTCTGGACATTTGGAAGAAACGACTGAGTACTGCACAGGGGAAAGTAACTTTTGCCCTTTCCATAAAAAAGAAGGGCATCACATTGATGAATGCATTGAATTTCATCAAAAAGTTGCAAGAATGCTAACTCTGGGAGAGTTGAGGATTGAGGACGTAAGTGACAATGAAGAGGTAGGGATGATAGAGAAATGTAGAATCCAATCAACAGCTAATGGTCGCTCAAAACTGGTATTAACTAGGCCCTCCTATGCAAGCAAAGTAAACTATGGAGCGATGCCTGGAGATTATGGTTATACCTCGAATATTGAAACTCCTTTGCCTCTGTTCCGAACGGAGATAAGTGGGCTAACTCGGAGTGGTCGTTGTTACACACCTGAAGAGCTAGAAAGACAAAGAAAGGCTAAAGGCAAGGAGGTGCTGGACCTCGATAAAGAGTTTGAGGTGAATAAACCTGTGACTGAGGAAGAAACCAATGAGTTCTTGAAACTGATGAAGCATAGTGAGTACAGTATAGTGGATCAGTTGAAGAAAACCCCTGCTAAGATCTCCATCATGTCTTTAATACTCAACTCGGAGCCACATCGTAATGCTTTGCAAAAAGTATTGAATGAGGCTTATGTGCCCCAAGATATCGAGCAAAAGACTATGGAACATTTAGTAGGGAGGATTCATGCTGCCAATTACTTGTATTTCACGGAAGATGAACTTGACGCTGAAGGAACTGGACATAACAAGCCCTTGTATGTCACGGTCCGATGCAAGGATTGTCTCGTCGGCAAAGTTCTCATTGATAACGGCTCGGCCCTGAATGTGCTACCAAGGCATGTGCTAGATGAAATGCCGATAGATCCCTCACATATGCAACCCAGTGTGATAACGGCGAGAGCGTATGATGGCTCATCAAGGCCAGTTGTAGGGTCAATTGATGTTGAACTAGCTGTGGGTCCACAAGTCTTTCTAGTAACCCTTCAAGTGATGGATATCCACCCTTCTTATAGCATGCTGTTAGGAAGGCCATGGATACATTCTGCGGGAGCTGTCATCTCTTCGCTACATCAATGTTTAAAGTACATTGCCAACGGTGTCCTGGTTACTGTTAAGGCTGAGGAGACTATATCGATGGTAAGAAATGTGGCGGTTCCATTCATTGAAGCAGAAGATTGTAGGGACGGAAACCTTCATGCATTTGAGATTGTGAATACTGAGTGGGTGCCCGAGAACACTGTGTTGAGGAAGCCAGAAATCTCTGAAGCCACTAAAATGGCAGCTAAAATCTTTTTGAAAAACAAGATTCCTTTCCCATATGATATGGAGCAAAGAAGGCCTGAATGGAGGGGTATAATCAAATTGAAAGCTGCAGAACAGAGGTTTGGGCTTGGATATAAGCCCAAGAAAGAGGATTATAAACGAGCTGCTGGTGCAAGAAGGGAGAAGAGAATGGCTAGGATGGAAGGAAGGAAGCCTGTAGAAGAAAACTTAGCCATCCCTCCAATCAGGTTTTCATTTCCAAAGGCCGCATACGTGATACAACCTGATGGGGGACATGGAGACCTCTTTCAAAATCTTTCTTCAATGAACATAAACACTCTGGAGGAAAATCAAGTCAAGGACATTGCGGAGAAAATCGAGTCCGAAAGGAGGATTGAAGAGATGCCACAATTGACCATCCACACTTTGGAAGAAGTCACCGTCAAGACTTTTGTCCGGAAGCTAGCCGAAGGGGAAAAGTTCCAGAATTGGGAGACCCAAGAAGCTCCATTGGTTTTTAAAATGTAATCAACAATGATGGTTGGATTATATTTTTATCTATGTTGTTTGCCTTTCTTTTCTGTTCCTTTTTTTTTTTTTTTTTTTTTTTTTTTTTGACAATCGAGGCTCAAGATGTCAATGGGATTTTATTTTTGTTGTGAGCCAATCTTTTATTTTCAATGAGATCATGCATTTTCAAAATTCATCTTGATATCTTACTATGCATTTACACATCACTTTCCGCTTTCAGGAACCCTGAAAGTGGATCCTCCACAACAACACCTGCACTTTACATTGAGAATGAATGGCCAAAATTTAAAGAATACGTAGTGGCTGTAGAAGATGAGGAATGGGAGGAGGAAAACATATGGGAATTCACAAAATTAATAGAACAACACGAACAGGCTTGGAGGCCCGCTAAAGAGGAACTTGAAACCATAAATGTAGGCAATGAAGAAATCAAGCGAGAGTTGAAGATAGGGACTTTGATCACCCCCGAAGCAAAGCAAGAGTTGATTGCACTGCTCAAGGATTATGTGGATGTCTTTGCCTGGTCCTACGAAGATATGCCTGGTCTGGATACGGACATTGTAGTGCATAGAATACCACTGATGGAAGGATGCAAGCCGATTAAGCAGAAGTTAAGGAGAACTCATCCGGAGGTCTTAATCAAAGTAAAGGCGGAAATTGAAAAACAATGGGACGCTGGTTTTTTGGAAGTAGTGAAGTATCCACAATGGGTGTCAAACATAGTGGTGGTACCCAAGAAGGAAGGTAAAATCAGAGTTTGCGTGGACTTTAGGGACTTAAACCGGGCTAGCCCTAAAGATAACTTCCCTTTACCACACATAGATATGTTAGTTGATAATGCAGCACGTAGTTCCACATATTCCTTCATGGATGGGTTTTCAGGCTACAATCAGATAAGAATGGCGCCAGAGGATAGGGAGAAGACAACCTTTATAACACCATGGGGAACCTTTTGCTACAAAGTCATGCCATTTGGTTTAAAGAATGCCGGGGCCACTTACCAAAGGGCTATGGTGACTTTGTTTCACGACATGATGCACAAGGAGATTGAAGTATACGTGGATGACATGGTTGCTAAATCTAAAGAGGGAGAGAATCATGTCCAAGTATTGAAGAAATTATTTGAAAGATTAAGGAAATATAAGTTGAGGCTTAACCCAGCGAAGTGTTCATTCGGGGTAAAATCCGGTAAGCTGTTGGGATTTGTTGTGAGTGACAAAGGGATAGAAGTGGACCCTGAAAAAGTAAAAGCTATTTAATCTATGCCACCCCCCAAGACTGAGAAGGAGGTGAGAGGTTTCTTAGGAAGGTTGAATTACATCGCTCGGTTTATATCCCATTTAACCGCGACTTGTGACCCGATCTTTCGTTTGTTAAGGAAGAAGAACCCTGGAATATGGAATGAAGAGTGTGATAAAGCTTTTGAGAAAATCAAGCAGTACTTGCTAAATCCACCTCTGCTTGTTCCTCCCGTACCAGAAAGGCCATTGATTTTATACCTAACAGTAACCGAAACAGCAATGGGATGTGTGCTTGGGCAACATGATGAAACCGGAAGAAAGGAAAGGGCCATTTATTACCTAAGCAAGAAGTTCACGGAATATGAGTCTAGGTATACTGTGATTGAGAAGCTGTGCTGCGCACTAGCCTGGGCTACAAAGAGATTACGTCAGTATATGTTGTATCACACTACATGGTTAATTTCCAAGTTAGACCCATTAAGGTATATTTGTGAGAAACCTTATCTATCTAGCCGAATTGCAAGATGGCAAGTTCTTTTGGCTGAGTATGACATAGTATATATGACAAGGAAAGCCGTGAAAGGGAGTGTTATTGCCGATCACCTGGCTGACCATGCTATGGAAGATTATGAGCCGTTAAACTTTGACTTTCCCGATGAAGATGTGTTTGCAATCGAGGAAGAGAAATCAGATTGGTGGGTTATGTACTTTGATGGTGCTGTAAATGTATGTGGTAACGGAGCAGGGGCAGTGATAATCTCTCCTGATAAGAAGCAGTATCCGGTTTCAGTTAAGCTGCAGTTCGGGTGCACCAACAACACGGCTGAGTATGAAGCTTGCATTCTTGGTTTAGAGGCTGCATTAGAGATGAACATCAAAAAGATAGATGTGTATGGAGACTCAATGTTGATCATTTGCCAAGTAAAAGGAGAATGGCAAACCAAAGAAGAGAAGTTAAGGCCTTACCAAGAATACCTGTCTAAGCTGGCTAAAGAATTTGAGGAAATAGAGTTCACCCATCTGGGAAGGGAAGGGAACCAGTTTGCAGATGCTTTGGCCACACTAGCATCTATGGCCAAGATAGACTTTGGGAACAAGGTACAGCCAGTACACATCAATATCAGAAATAACCCTGCTCATTGTTGCTCAGTCGAAAGAGAAGTGGATGGAAACCCGTGGTACTATGATATCAAGAATTTCATCCAAAACCAGGCATATCCCATGGGGGTATCCAAAATCGACAAGAAGACCTTGAGAAGATTGGCAATGGATTTTTATCTTGATGGGGAGATTTTGTATAAGAAATCATCTGACGGGACTTTGTTGAGATGTTTGGATGAATTTGAGGCAAAAAACACAGTACGGGAAGTCCATGAAGGGATTTGCTCAACTCATGCTAGTGGACATATGATGGCCAGGAAGATACAAAGAGCCGGGTACTTTTGGATGACATTAGAGAAGGATTGTATCGATTATGTCCGGAAATGTCATAAGTGCCAAGTATACAGTGACAAAATCAATGCTCCTCCGGCTCCTCTGTTTAATTTAACATCTCCATGGCCTTTCGCGATGTGGGGAATTGATGTGATTGGACCGGTAAATCCAAAAGCCAGTAATGGTCATAGGTTTATTCTAGTGGCTATCGACTACTTCACAAAATGGGTAGAAGCTGAGTCATTTGCTCATGTGACGCAAAAAGTGGTGAAGAAATTTATTGAGAGAGATTTGATCTGTCGGTATGGTCCACCAGAAAAGATTATAACGGATAATGCCCAAAATTTCAACGGCAAGATGATAATAGAGCTCTGCACTAAATGGAAAATCAAGCATTCCAATTCTTCGCCATATAGACCAAAGATGAACGGTGCGGTAGAAGCTGCTAACAAGAATGTCAAAAAGATTATTCAGAAGATGGTAGTCACCTATAAGGATTGGCATGAGATGTTGCCATTTGCCCTTCATGCATATCGCACCGCAGTTCGAACCTCAACAGGAGCCACCCCATACATGTTGGTATATGGAATGGAGGCGGTGATGCCTTTAGAAATGGAAATCCCATCATTGAGAGTGTTGTTAGACTCTGAGCTGGAAGAGGTAGAATGGGCAAAGGTTAGATATGAACAGTTGAATCTGATCAGTGAAAAGAGGATAGCCGCGATCTGTCATCATCAACTCTACCAAAGAAGGATGGCTAAATCCTATGACAAGAAGGTTCGACCTCGAGGATTCCACGAAGGAGATCTTGTACTAAAGAAAATATTACCTTTACCTGGAGAGGATCAGAGTAAATGGGCACCTAACTACGAGGGGCCGTACGTGGTGAGGAAAGCATTCTCAGGAGGAGCTTTGTTACTGTCTAGAATGGATGGAGAAGATCTAGCTAGGCCTGTGAATTCCGACTCTGTAAAGAAATACTATGCTTGATGTATTTCGTAATTTCCCGTTCAATAAAATAAATTTCGGCCATGATTTCTCTTTGTAAAGAGTCCTTTTATATATATATATATATATAACATATGATCTCATAACATTTGAAATCTTTCGTTTAAAAGAACTTTTTTTGCATGACTAAGGAGATGACTCCATCAATTGGTGAACCGAATCAAATCTACTTGACATATAGTTGCACATCACACTAGGGGGCAAAAGGTGCACGATATGCACATAAGGGTCCAAAGTAAACCCAAGCCCAAAAGGGATATCATAATAAAAACTTCTAAAAAAGGCATCTTTTATAAAATCTGCTAATTATATTAAAAGTTTTAGTTTTCATGAACAAAACCAATTTTTTCCTTTGACGCAAAACTCAATGGAGCAAGAAAGGGCCCCATAAGGAACCAAAGATCTCTTCACTAAAAAAGGACATGAAGGATATTTCGGTTCATGAGAAAAGCTTGAAACATACATGCATATTAACCATAATATATTGCTTTCAACATTTGTCAGATCGGGATTTCATCACCATTTCTCAGGAAGTGCGTTTTCTAACCCTACCTCTTTTCGAGTGCGCTGTTTGAGCCCTCACTTTTTGGGTAGTGCGTTTTCTAACCCTACCTCTTTTCGAGTGCGCTGTTTGAACCCTCACTTCTCGGGTAGTGCGTTTTCTAAACCCTACCTCTTTTCGAGTGCGCCTTTGAGCCCTCACCAACATTTTTCTGGGTAGGTCACCCATTACAACGCAACCATTTTCTCCATATTTTTTATCTGGGTAGGTCACCCAAAGAATGAGACCACCCTTCACATTTTTCCTTGGGCAGGTCACCCATCACAATGAGACCATACTTTTCTGGGTAGGTCACCCATAAGAATGAGACCATTCTCCATTTTTTGTTTATCTGGGTAGGTCACCCATAAGAATGAGGCCATTCCTTCCCCTGGGTAGGTCACCCAAAGAATGAGACCACCCTTCACATTTTTCCTTGGGCAGGTCACCCATCACAATGAGACCATACTTTTCTGGGTAGGTCACCCATAAGAATGAGACCATTCTCCATTTTTTGTTTATCTGGGTAGGTCACCCATAAGAATGAGGCCATTCCTTCCCCTGGGTAGGTCACCCAAAGAATGAGACCACTCTTCCTTTTTCTGGGTAGGTCACCCATAAGAATGAGACCATTCTCCATTTTTTTTTATCTGGGTAGGTCACCCATAAGAATGAGGCCATTCCTCCCCTGGGTAGGTCACCCATAAGAATGAGACCACTCTCCCTTTTTCGGGGTAGGTCACCCATCACAATAAGACCATATTTTCTAGGTAGGTCACCCATAAGAATGAGACCATTCTCCATTTTTTTTACCTGGGTAGGTCACCCATTATAATGAGGCCATTTCTTTCCCCTGGGTAGGTCACCCAAAGAATGAGACCACTCTTTCTCTTTTCCACTCGGGCAGGTCACCCATCATAATGAGACCACACACACATTTTTTTGTATTGGTTATGAGTAAAGGAATCGCCGGATGGGATTCCAGGTTAAAGAAGATCACTAGATAGGATCTCGGATGGATTTCCATGTTGATCAAACTAAAATAAGAATTCAGAGGATCGCTGGATAAGGATCTCGAGATGACTAAGTTTCGATCATGGTTTTTTTTGGGGCTAAGGAGGATTGTTATAAAGGACAAAGTTTCAGATCAATCAAGCTTCGACCAGATCAGTTTCGGGAGTTCCGTTTTGGGTTTATCTTTATAACACTTACTGCGCAAAACCCATGCTCCGTAAGTATTATAAAGAGGGGGCATCTGTTGTAACCCATTTTTGGGTCCCCCTGAAAAATAAAATAAATAGCCAAAAGAGGTTAGAAAAATAACCGGAGGCAGAAGCGCCCGGAAAACAGTCAGAAAATTGGTCAAGGAATTTAAAAATACAAGGATTGAATTTTTGACAGTATATTCTTGAAGGATGAAAGCCCTATTGAGAAGAAAAATTTGAATTTTAGGGAGAAAAGCCCAAATTTGGATTTTTATGGGCTTAATTGGATTTTTATGGGCTTAATTGGATTTTTATGGACTTAATTGGATTTTTATTTGAATTTATAGAAGATTTGATTCCAAGAAAAATTGATTTTTAAGTCAATTTGGGCTTTAATTTGGAGAAATTTAAGTTCTGGGGCCAAAATATATTTTTTAGGAATTTTTTTGGGTCAAATCAGGGGCTCAATTGCATAAAAATTGAAGTTTAAGGGCCAATTAGGGACTTAATTGTGAAAATCCGAAACCAGGGACCAAATTGGAAGAGGCGCGTAAATGGAGGGGCTGCTAATTTTTGTTTCAGGGGCTTAATTGAAGAGATTGGAAGTTTATTGATCAATTAGGGGCTCAATTGCATAAATCAGAGGCCAAGGACCAAAGTGAAAAAGGCGGCCAACAAGAGGGACGGGGACCGAATTTGGAGGACCGATTTGAAGTTTAGCCGTTTAAATGAAACGACGCGTTTTACCCAAAATGACGCAGTTTCATATATATATATATATATATATATATATAAAAATAAAAAAAATCAGAACGGTGTCGTTTTGAACGACACTGTTCATCTTCCTCCTCCCCCGTTTCAACAGAACAGAAACGAAAGAAAAAAAAGGGAAAAATTTCAAAACTTCCCGCCTCTCTCTCCTCGTCCCCACCACCACCACCGAAAGCAAGAATGGCCGACCAGCCGTTGCGTGATTGAAGGCGCACTAACGAAAGGCACGCCGTTTCCTTTTTGCTTATAAATAGAGAGAGGCCGAGAGGAGAGAGAGGAAGACCGAAGAGAGAGACGAGGCCGAAGAGAGAGATAGAACCAGCGAGATAGAGGGGAAGAGAAAAGAATAAAATGAAAAAAAAAAAGAGAGAAAGAGAGGAACCCCGAAACAAAAAAAAAAAAACGAAGAGAGAGAGGAAGAGAGAGAAACCCTGTAACAGAGGAGAGAGAAGCCGCCGTCCGTGAAGCGAGGACACTGCCACCACCACCGCAGCTCCGCCAGTACTAGGTACGCCTCCTTTCCTCCCCCTGCATTTTTTCTGTTAATATATATATATGTTTTGCCTCCTGCATGCAGAATCGTTCTGCATGCAGGAGGCGGGGGGGGGAAATTAATTCCCCCCCCCGTGCTTTTTTTTTTTTTTTTTTCTGGGCCAGATTGTGTCTGGCCCAGAGTTATGTGGACGGGCCAGAGGGATCTGGCCCAGTCCGGCGGTCTGGGCCGGGTCCGGCCCAGACCGAGGTTAATTAGTTTCTGGGCCGAGTTCGGCCCAGTACCTTCTGGGCCGCGTTCGGCCCAGTACCTGCTGGGCCGAGGTCGGCCCAGCCACTGTGGGGCTGAGCCCGACCCAGTCAGTTGGGCCGGCCCAGCCCCTTAATAATTAATATATAATTATATTATATTATTATATTATATATATATGTGTATATGTTATATATATAAAATATTTGTAAAAAATCTAAAAAAAAAATCTAAAAAAAAATATTGTTATTTTTCTTTCATGTATATATATTTTTAAGGGGGGTTTGTTTTTTTTTTTTATATACTATGAAGGTATAAATTCAGTATTTAAAATATCTGATTTTCGTCGTAGCACCCGAAATTTTCCAAAGATAATATTTTTTTTTTTTGCTTTCAAAAATTTCTAAAATTCCTAAAAACTATTGTGGATTTTTCCGCATATTTTTTGTTTATGACTTAATATTAGTTTGTATTTTTCTTTTGTGGAGATACAAATTCAGTATTAAAAATACCTGATTTCGTCAAAAAAAAAAAATATTGTTTAAAAAAAAAATATTTTTCTTGCGTGTTGCATACGGCCAATACTCTAACATGTTTTGAATATTCTTTTCTATAAAACAAATATATTGGAAGCTTCGAAAGTGTGTTTTCGCATAGATTTCTTAAACACAAATTATTTTCTTGCATTTCTGGATTTTACAACGTGTTTGTAAAATTCCAAAGGGTATTGGCCAATATTCAAAAAACTATAAAAATCTTATTTTGGGAAAAGGAATTTATTTATTATTTACCGCTAATGTTTGGATAAAGAAATCCTTAAAAGGATGAATATCCAAAATATTATCGGGAATAATAAATCCGCACACAATTCTTGAAAGAAGCCTTGATTATAATCGAGGACATTTCAAAATTAATTTAATTTTTTTTTTCTCCACGATTTATGAGTCACAAACTTTTGAAATACTAAGGGAAAAATGAGCTTTCAAAGCACATGGAATCTCCTTAGATTTCTATCCAAAATCAATTGACGAGCCTAGAAAATACCTACACCATAGCAGTTATAGAGCAAACCAATAAAACAATGCAGCTTACCTTAGGTAGGGCGTATTTGGGGTGCTAATACCTTCCCTTTACGCAACCAGTCTCCGTACCCGATCTCTGAGACCAGTTAGGGTTCCTAGTGACCGAAATACTAGGTGGCGACTCCAAAGAACCAAATAATAAAAAAAATTCGCCAGTCGAACCCGCAATATAAATTTTTGGATATTTTTTTTTTGGGGTGCGACAACAGTCACCAGCGTGCAGAGACAATGGCATCTGAGAGCAGTTTTGTTCAACCTGCAATCCCAAGATTTGATGGACACTATGATCACTGGAGTATGCTGATGGAAAACTTTCTAAGTTCCAAAGAGTATTGAAACTTGGTGGAGACAGGGATCATTGCAGCAGTAGATGGAGTAGATCCCAACGAAGCACAACAAAAACAGATTGATGAGCAGAAGTTGAAAGACCTGAAATGCAAAAATTATCTGTTTCAGGCTCTTGATCGATCAATATTAGAAACAATATTGAAGAAGGACACAACTAAAGACATTTGGGATTCCTTGAAACAAAAATATCAAGGAACTGCACGTGTGAAAAGAGCTCAACTGCAGGCTCTTCGAAAGGAATTCGAAACATTGCATATGAAGGCTACAGAATCAGTTAACGACTATTTTGGAAGAACTCTCATTATTGCCAACAAAATGAGAATTCATGGAGAATGCATGAAGGACGTGGTGATCATTGAGAAAATATTACGGTCTATGACTCCCAAATATGACTATGTTGTATGTTCTATAGAAGAATCCAATGATCTGGATATTTTATCCATTGATGAGCTACAGAGTAGCTTATTGGTTCATGAACAGAGAATTAGCCGCCATGTTGTTATTGAAGAACAAGCACTGCAGATGTCTTACGGGGCCCAACAAGAAGGAAGAGATGGTGGTAGAAATAACTATCGTGGACGTGGCAGAGGAAGAGGAAGAGGAGGAAGAGGCATATTTGGTTTTGATAAATCAACCATAGAATGCTATAAATACGGTGAACTAGGACATTTTCAGTGGGAGTGTCCAAGGAAAGCACGGGATCAAACGGGAAATTATGCAGAAACAAGAGAAGAGATGTTGTTGATGGCTCATGTTCACTTCCAACAAGCTGAAACAAACCATATATGGTTCCTTGATTCTGGATGCAGCAACCATATGTGTGGACAAAGGGATATTTTTTATCATTTTGACAGCAGCTTCAGAGAATCAGTAAAGATGGGAAATGACTCCAGTCTTGATGTCCAAGGAAAAGGCTGGATTCGAATGGAGGTAAATGGCTTTATTCATGTGATCACAGATGTATTTTTTGTACCAGAACTGAAAAACAACTTGCTCAACATCGACCAACTCCAAGAAAAGGGACTTGCTGTGTTTATTCAACAAGGAAATTGCAAAATCTTTCATCCTGAGAAAGGCTTGATTATTGAGACAACAATGACTCATAATCGCTTGTTTGTAGTGCTAGCAGACTCCTCACCATCAACTGATAAAAAATGTCTATCCTCCATGTACACTGATCAGTATACACTTTGGCATTATTGGTAAGACCATCTCAGCTGGAATGGAATTAATACACTACAGCAAAAGAAGATGGTGGACGGGTTGCCTCATTTCAATGCTATTCATCAAGTGTGTGAAGGATGCTTGGCAGGAAGACAACATCGTGATTCATTTCCAAAAGGCAGCATATGGAGGGCATCAAAAATTCTTCAACTTGTACATGCGGATATATGTGGTCCAATCACTCCGGTTTCCAACAGCAGCAAAAGGTATCTCATTACCTTTATTGATGATTTCAGTAGGAAAATCTGGGTTTATTTCTTGACAGAAAAATCAGAGGCCTTTGCTACATTCCAAATATTTAAGGCTAAAGTTGAGAAAGAAAGTGGCACATTCATTCAAAGTCTGCGAACAGATAGGGGCGGTGAGTTTACTTCATCAGCATTCAACAGTTTCTGCAATAAGCATGGAATATTCAAGCAGCTGACGACACCATATTCACCTCAACAAAACGATGTTGCCGAAAGGAAAAATCGCACAATTATGAATATGGTACGTAGTATGTTGCTGGAGAAACAAATTCCCAAATCCTTTTGGCCAGAAGCAGTGAATTGGGCAGTGCATATCTTGAATAGAAGTCCCACTCTTGCCGTGAAAAACAAGACCCCTGCTGAAGCTTGGAATGGCATCAAACCATCAGTAGCACATTTCAGAGTTTTTGGTTGTATATCCCATGTCCATGTTCTTGATCACAGAAGGGTGAAACTTGATGCAAAAAGTTTGAAATGTGTCTTTCTAGGGGTAAGTGAAAACTCTAAGGCATACAGGTTTTTCGATCCTGTTTCACAGAAGATCATTATTAGCAGGGACGTGGTTTTTGAAGAAGATCAAAAGTGGAATTGGGATGATATTCCTAAGCCAGTCGCAACAAATGATCTAGCATGGGAAGTCACAGACAATGAGGATGAGTCTCCTGTACTTGCAGAACCGGTGGAGAATGAGCCTGCACAAATCCTTTTTCCAGGAGAATCTTCAAATGCAGATATAACAACACTGGATGAACATGGCAGTACGGGAACAATTGTTGAAGCACACCGATCAGTCAACACAGAACCCACAATTGTAGAAGGCAGAACACGCAGACGTCCAGCATGGCTGACAGACTATGAAACTGATCAAAGTTTCTTCACTGCCACAAATGTTGATATAGCTCATCTAGCTTTGTTCAACAACGGTGATCCAACAACATTCAAAGAAGCAGTACAAAGTGAAAACTAGAGGCTTGCCATGAACCAGGAAATTGCAGCAATTGTGAAGAATGAGACATGAGAATTAACAACTCTGCCGGTAGGAGGAAAAACAGTTGGCGTGAAGTGGATTTTTAAAACCAAACTAAACGAGCTTGGCAAAATTGATAAGTATAAAGCTCGTTTAGTTGCCAAGGGCTACAATCAACAATATGGGGTGGATTATGCAGAAATATTTGCACCCGTGGCTCGCTTAGACACAATTCGTATGGTGATCTCCTTTGCCGCACATAAAAGCTGGTTGATATATCAACTTGACGTAAAATCAGCTTTCCTGCATGGAGAAATTAGTGCAGAAGTGTTCGTCGATCAACCTCCAGGTTATGAGCAAAAAGGGGAAGAAACAAAGGTCTACCGACTCAAGAAGGCATTGTATGGACTCAAACAAGCTCCTCGAGCTTGGTACAGTCGTATCGAGTCCTATTTCTCCAAAGAAGGCTTCACCAAATGTCCTTATGAACATACTTTGTTCATAAAAAACAGCGGATGGAGGTAAAATATTAATCATTTGTCTTTACGTTGATGACCTTATTTTTACCGGCAATGATGAAGTTATGTCGATGAATTTAAGAAGTCAATGATGGCTGAATTTGACATGACTGACCTTGGGAAAATGAGATATTTTTTGGGCATTGAAGTATTGCAAAAGGAAGGTGGCATTTTTATTAGTCAACAGAAATATGCTAACGAGGTTCTAGAAAGATTCAACATGGGTCAGTGCAACTCAGTCAAAAATCCAATTGTTCCTAGTTTTAAACTGACAAAAGATGAAGGAGGAGTGCAGGTTGATAGTGCACTCTACAAGCAAATGGTGGGAAGTCTCATGTATCTAACTGCACACGTCCTGATTTAATGTTTGTTGTAAGCCTAATTAGTAGATACATGGAACATCCCACTGAATCTCATTTGCTGGCAGCAAAAAAGATTCTAAGGTATGTAAGGGGGACAACTAAGTTCGGGATGTTTTATAGCAAGGGAGGAGATACAGAGTTTTGTGGTTACACAAACAGTGATTATGCAGGTGATCAAGATGATAGAAAAAGTACTTCAGGTTATGTTTTTATGATGAACTCAAGTGCAATCTCTTGGTCTTCAAAGAAACAATCGGTAGTTACTCTTTCTACCACCGAAGCTAAATTTATTGTTGCAGCATCAAGTGCCTGTCAGGTTGTTTGGTTAAGAAGAATTCTGAAAAGTCTAACTCATGTGTTGTCCGGACCTACGGTGGTGTATTGTGATAATATATCAGCCATCAGACTCTCAAAAAATCCAGTAATGCATGGTCGTAGAAAACACATTGATATTCGTTTTCATTTTCTTCGTGATCTAGTCAAAGATGGAGTAATCGAGCTAACTCAATGTTCTACTCATGAACAAGTTGCTGATATTGTTGTAACCCATTTTCGGGTCCCCACAAAAATAAATAAAATAAATAGCCAAAGGAGGTTAGAAAAATAACGGAAGGTAGAAGCACTCAGAAGATGGTCAGAAAATTGGTCAAGGAGTATAAAAATACAAAGATTGGATTTTTGACAGTATATTCTTGAAGGATGAAAGCCCTATTGAGAAGGAAAATTTGAATTTTGAGGAGAAAAGCCCAAATTTGGATGTTTATGGACTTAATTGGATTTTTATTTGAATTTATAGAAGATTTGATTGCAAGAAAATTGATTTTTAAGTCAATTTGGGCTTTAATTAGAAGAAATTTAAGTTCTGGGGCCAAAATATATTTTTTAGGAATTTATTAGGTCAAATCAGGGGCTTAAATGCATAAATATTGAAGTTTAATGGCCAATTAGGGACTTAATTGTGAAAATCCGAAACCAGGGACCAATTTGGAGAAGGCGCAAAGATAGAGGGGGCTGTTTGGAATTGATTCAGGGGCTTAATTGAAGAAATTGGAAGTTTATTGATCAATTAGGGGTTTAATTGTGAAAATCAGAGGCCAAGGACCAAAGTGAAAAACACGGCCAACTATAGGGGTAGGGACTGAATTTGGCAGGGACGCAATTGAATTTTATTCTTAAAATTGGAAGTCGCTGTGCATGCACCATTTCCTTGCATTTTACTGTTCAAGTGAAATATAATTCACTTGAACAGTGAAATGCTAATTCACTGTTCACATCAAATATAATTCACGTGAACAGTGAAATGCTATTTACTGTTCACATCAGACATATTCACTGTTCATATGAGGCCCGCCTGGACAGCCGCTCCCCGACAACCGCTCCCCGACCCGCTCCTTGGCTCCACGGTGAAGCCACGCCCATTGGCTTTATAAATAACGCCCAACCCAGCACACCGAAAGGAAGAAGAAGAAAAAGAAAAGGGAACCGAAGGGGGGAGAAAAGGACACACAAAGTCGGACGAAAACCAGCCATTACTGTCCAGTTTTCCTGCAACCAGCCTCTTTTTCTCTTTCCCTCTCCGCCGTTGGCCCTCATCAACCACCACCATCCAGGCCGCCACCACCAGCATCTCCACGAAGCTACTGCACAGATAGGAGAGCTTGGTTGACAAAAGGAGTAAAGGCAACCAAAGAGAAGAAGACAGGGGAGCTTGAAACAGAAGCAGAGAAGAACACAGAAGCAGTAGAGAAGAGCAAGAGCCAACCTTTGGTCAGCAACCGCCAACAAAACCACCACCAGCACCACTGTCAGCTCCTTTACCCAAGCTCATCGTCGCAGGTAACTCTTCTCCTTTATCCCGTATTCGTCTTCTTGCATGTAGAACGTGCACTGTGCACGTTCTGCAAGTAAGAAATTAATTAGCTGGTTACTGTGCAGGCGTTGATCATGTACAGTACCCCGATTACTATTTTTTGGTACTGTAGAACGTGCACTGTGCACTGCGCACGTTCTCATGTACAGTACCCCGGTTACTATTTGTGTACAGTACCCCCCATTACTATTTGTGTGCAGTAACCCGTTACTGTACTCATGTGCAGCCCTGATTCCTATTGTTTCGGGCTGGAATATCAGCCCAGCCCAGTTGGCTGGACTGAGTCCAGCCCTGTAGAAAGTAGGCTTGTTTTATTTCGAGCCGAATTCGGCCCAGTCCCCTTTTGAGCCGGGTCCGGTCTAGTAAAAAATTTTAAATTCCAAAAAAAAAAACTTTCAAAAAATATGTGATTTTATGTAATTTTATTACTGGGTTTTGATCAATATCGGTTTGTATTTTTATACTGTAAAGATACAAATCCGGTATTAAAATACCCGGTTTTCGTCAACAAAAAAATATTTATTAAAAAAAAATGTTTTTGTTTTCGTGCATACGACCAATACCCTAACATGTTTTGAATGTTTTATATATATATATATATATATATACAAAAATATTGGAAGATTTAAAAATGTGTTTTTGCATGGATTTCCTAAACATATAAAAAAAAAATTGTTTTCTTGCATATCTGGATTTTACAACATGTTTGTAAAACTCCAAAGGGTATTGGCCAATATTCCAAAAAATACAAAAATCTTATTTTGGGTAGGGGGAATTCATCTATTATTCACCGCTAATGTTTGGATAAAGAAATCCTTAAAGGACGAATATCCAAAATATTATTGGGAGTAATAAATCCGTACATATCCTTGAAAGAAGCCTTGATTATAATCGAGGATATTTCAACTTTTGTCTCCATGGTTTACGAGTCGTGAAAGTATGAAATACTAAGGCAAAAAGAGGCTTTTAAAAACACTCTGAATTTCCTTAGATTTCTAAATCTTGGTCCCTTTTTCCTTGCGATTTACGAGTCGCAAACTCTTGAAATACTAAGGGAAAAATGAGCTTTCAAAGCACATGGAATCTCCTTGGATTTCTATCCAAATAAATTTTATTTGAATCAAGCCTAGGAAAATTGATGGGATTAGAAAATACCAACACCATAGCAATTATAGAGCAAACCAAACACCAAGCAGCTTACCTTAGGTAGGGCGTACTAGGGGTGCTAATACCTTCCCTTTACGCAACCAGTCCCTTGCCTTAAAATCTCTGAAAGACCAGTTAGGGTTCCTAGTGAGCAAAATACTAGGTGGCGACTCCAAAGAACCAAATCAGTAAAACAAAACGAAAATCGCCAGCCGATGCCCCGCGCCAGATTTTTTTTGGGGTGCGAGAGAATGGCGACTCCGCTGGGGACCCTTGGACTAAGCTTGGTAATTGTTTTTATTATGCTATGTGTTGTTGTTTTTTTTTTTACTATGAATGGTTTGCTTTGTTTAAAAGCTTTAGCATACATCTTTACATTCTATCATACATGAAATAGTCATGCATCACTTTTTTATTATTATTATGTTTTGGAGGGCACACACATGTAACTTTAAGTTTAAGTGGGGGACTAATAGCTTGCCTTATGACTTGAGTCAAGGTTTACGTTTGTGTAAACCCCAACTCTTTGCTGAGTGTTTAGACTGATTGTGATTGGTACACGTACCATCCCACTATCTGCTAGACCTCCATATCGCCTTTACGAAGGTTGATCACTGGAACAGCAAGAGACCTTCTTTTAGAGACCCAGTAGTAAACCTACCCTATGTCTCACGTAGAGAAACTAGAGCCTATCCTTAGGATGTATGTTCCATAATATCTTTTTGCATCCAAACAAGCCTAAGCTCAAAGCATCATGAATCTCAAGACCTTTATTCAAAAGTTAGCCAAGGGAGAGATGTTCTAGAATTAGGAGACCCAAGAAGCTCCATTGGTGTTCAAAATTTAATCAACAATGCTTGTTTGATCATGATATTGTGTTTTCTTTCCTTTTTCAACTATTTAAATCGAGGTTCCAAATGTCAATGGGATTTTATCTTTGTTTTTTTAGCCAAACTTTTCCTTAATGAGATCATGCATTTTCAAAAGTTCATCTTGATGTTTTTACACAACACTTTTCTTTTCAAAGCGAATCTTCCATAACTACACCTGCACTTTACACTGAGAATGAATGGCCAGACTTTAAAGAATCCATATTATTGTAGAAGAGGAAGAATGGTAGGAAAATAACATTAGGGGATTCACAAAAACGAACAACATGAGCAAGCTTGGAAACCCGCTACAAGGTCATGCCGTTTGGGTTAAAGAACGTTGGGGGCACCTGTCTCACCCCAAAAAAATAACAAAAAAAAAAATTTGTTTTGCGACATTCGACTGGCGACTTTCGTTTTGTTATGTTTTGTTGATTTGGTTCTTTGGAGTCGCCACCTAGTATTTTGGTCACTAGGAACCCTAACTGGTCTTTCAGAGATTCTAAGGCAAGGACTGGTTGCGTAAAGGGAAGGTATTAGCACCCCTAGTACGCCCTACCTAAGGTAAGCTGCTTGGTGTTTTGGTTTGCTCTATAATCGCTATGGTGTTGGTATTTTCTAGGCTCGTCAATTGATTTTGGATAGAAATCTAAGGAGATTCCATGTGCTTTGAAAGCTCATTTTTCCCTTAGTATTTCAAAAGTTTGCGACTCATAAATCGTGAAATAAAATTTTTTTTGAAATGTCCTCGATTATAATCAAGGCTTCTTTCAAGAATGTGTGCGGATTTATTACTCCCAATAATATTTTGGATATTCATCCTTTTAAGGATTTCTTTATCCAAACATTAGCGGTGAATAATAAATAAATTTCCTCCCCAAAAATAAGATTTTTATAGTTTTTGGAATATTGGCCAATACCCTTTGGAGTTTTACAAACATGTTGTAAAATCCAGAAATGCAAGAAAATAATTTGTGTTTAAGAAATCTATGCGAAAACACACTTTCGAAGCTTCCAATATATTGTTTTTATAAAAAGAACATTCAAAACATGTTAGAGTATTGGCCGTATGCAACACGCAAGAAAATATTTTTTTTTTTAACAATATATTTTTTTTTGACGAAATCGGGTATTTTAATACTGAATTTGTATCTCCACAGCATAAAAATACAAACTAATATTAAGTCATTTTTAAAAAGATGTACGGGAAAAAATCAACAATATTTTTAAGAAATTTTAGAAATTTTTGAAAGCAAAAAATAAATTTATCTTTGAAAATTTCGGGTGTCTCGACGAAAATCAGATATTTTAAATACTGAATTTATACCTCCACAGTATAAAAAAAAAATACAAACCCCCTTAAAATATATATATATATATATATATATATATATGAAAGGAAAATAACAACATTTTTTTTTAGATTTTTCAGATTTTTTTATAAATATTTTATATATATATATATAACATATACACACACATATATTATAATTTATAATAATATATAATATATTATAGGGCTGGGCCGGCCCAAGTGAATGGGCCAAGCTCAGCCCCAAAAAGGAGACGGGCCGATCTCGGCCCGAATGACATGGGGCCGATCTCGGCCCGAGAAACAAAAGTGGGCCGATCTCGGCCCGAAAAACTCCTACGGTCTGGGCCAAGACCGGCCCAGACTTGCAAGGTTTGGCCAGCATCGGGCTGGCCCAGCAGCCCCAGGCCCAGCGGGGGAAGAATTAATTTTCTTCCCCCGCCTCCTGCATGCAGAATGCATGCAGGAGGCAAACCTGCAGAAGACAAAAAAAAAATGGGGGGAGAAGAAAATGTACCTGGCGTGGAGGAGGCGGTCGCTGGCGGTGGTGTGGCTCGTGCACGGTGGCTCCGGGCGGCGGCGTTGCGGCTGTTTCCAAGTGTTCGGTTCGCTCTCTCTCTCTCTCTCTCCCGGTTGCTCTCCCTCTCTCTTCGGTCTCCTCCCTCTCTCCTCTTTTTTCTTTGGTTTTCTTCTCTATTTATAGGGGCAGAACAGGTGTGGGGGACCATTGTTAGTGCGCCTTGGAGCGGGTTTCGCGGGTGGCTGGTCGGCCACCACCCGCGACAGTAAGGCCGTTTCTCTACTTTCGGCCGGTGGTCGGCCAATGCCTTTGGTCGGTGGTCCCACGGTGTGGGGGCTTCGGGTAGTTCTGTGGAGATGCAGGGGAGAGAGAGCGGGAAGTTTTTTTCAAAAAAACACAGTTTTTTCTTCTGTTGCAGGTTCGGGGGAGGGGAAGAAGAAAGGGGAACAGTGCCATTCAAAATGGCACCGTTCGGTCTTTTTTTTTTTTATGTATGAAACGGCGTCGTTTTGGATAAAACGCGCCGTTTCATTTTAAAATAAAGGCGCCAGAACATTTTTTGAATCAGTCCTTAATTTATCATTTGTTCTATTAAGTCCTTCAATCGAGTCCTTCAATCAAGATTAAAATTCAATTGCGTCCCTGCCAAATTCGGTCCCTACCCCTATAGTTTGCCGCGTTTTTCACTTTGGTCCTTGGCCTTTGATTTATGCAATTAAGCTCTCAATTGATCAATAAACTTTCAATTTCTTCAATTAGGCCCCTGAATCAATTCAAAACAACCTCTTCTATTTATGCGCCTCTTCCAATTTGGTCCCTGGTTTCGGATTTTCTTAATTAAGTCCCTAATTGGCCATTAAACTTCAATATTTATGCAATTAAGCCCCTGATTTGACCCAATAAATTCCTAAAAAATATATTTTGGCCCCAGAACTTAAATTTCTTCTAATTAAAGCCCAAATTGACTTAAAAATCAATTTTTCTTGCAAACAAATCTTCTATAAATTCAAATAAAAATCCAATTAAGTCCATAAACATCCAAATTTGGGCTTTTCTCCTCAAAATTCAAATTTTCCTTCTCAATAGGGCTTTCATCCTTCAAGAATATACTGTCAAAAATTCAATCCTTGTATTTTTAAATTCCTTGACCAATTTTCTGACTGTTTTCCGAGTGCTTCTGCCTCCTGTTATTTTTCTAACTTCTTTTGGCTATTTATTTTATTTTTCATGGGGACCTAAAAATGGGTTACAACAGATGCCCCCTCTTTATAATACTTACGGAGCATGGATTTTACGCAGTAAGTGTTATAAAGATAAACCCAAAACGACAATCCCGAAACTGATCTGGTCGGAGCTTAAATGATCTGAAACTTTGTCTTTTACAACAATCCTCCTTAGCCCAAAAACTATGATCAAAACTTAGTCATCTCGAGATCCTTATCCGGTGATCCTCTGAATTCTTACTTTAGTTTGATCAACATGGAAATCCATCCGAGATCCCATCTGGTGATCTCCTTTAACCTGGAATCCCATCTGGCGATTCCTTTACCCATAACCAATAAAAAAAATATGTGTGTGGTCTCATTATGATGGGGGACCTGCCCGAATGGAAAAGGGAAAGAGTGGTCTCATTCTTTGGGTGACCTACCCAGGGGGAAGAATGGCCTCATTATTATGGGTGACCTACCCAAGTAAAAAAAAAAATGGAGAATGGTCTCATTCTTATGGGTGACCTACCCAGAAGAAAAAAAATATGGTCTCATTGTGATGGGTGACCTACCCAAGAAAAAATATGGTCTCAATATGAGGTCCTTTCTAGCGACCTTCCTTGATGAATGTCGAAGTACGAGATCCCTTCTGGCGATCTCAAATAACTTGGAATCCCATCTGGCGATTCCTTTTATTCAAAGCTGAAATATTAGGTCCCTTCTGGCGACCTTCATCGAAATATGAGATCCCTTCTGGCGATCTCCTTTAGCCAAACAACTTGGAATCCCAACTGGCGATTCCTTTTATACCAAAGCTGAAATTTGAGGTCCCTTCTGGCGACCTCCATTGATGAATATCGAAAACGAGACCCTTTCTGGCGATCTCAAACAACTTGGAATCCCATCTGGTGATTCCTTTTTACCGAATGTTATCGATGTCGTTCTTCCTGCTGGCAGGGTTTGAAAACCATTATCTTCTCTTCTTGTTGTTCTAGAATCAACTCAATGATTCCTTCTTCGTCCATAATCTTGTTGGAATGCGCTAAGATCTCCTCCTGTAACGATCCAAAAAATATATATATATATATGCAATGATTTATGATTAGATGCAATGCATGCATTTATACCTGGTTTTGAAACATAGGTCCCAACCTCTTCTTCTAGTTCATGAGACTCCCTCTTAACATGAACTTGCTTTTGAAGTCGTATGCTGGATTTATCTCTCGTGTTGCCTATCATATTCTTGGAGAAGAAGTCTTTGACTTTCTTCAAGTAGTCCTTTTCTCAAAATGTATGACTTGTATTTGCCTCTTTGTCATGCTTTTGTCAAATGCTTTAGCTTGGTTTTCAAATCTATAAGCTTTCATCCAATTTTAAACACGTAAAACTTTTCATAAAACATCTCGTCTTGCCCTCAGTGTAGGGGTGCGATATTAGTCTGTGCTTTTATATAGAGAAGTAATTCATTCAGCCAGTGATAAACTTTTTTTCTTTTTTTCTTTTCTTTTTTTTTCAAAATACACATTGTTATGGTTGATAAATTCTATTCTTTAAAAGACAATTACAGATGATTATAAAGTGACCACTTAATCATTTATCCATGCAATTTATTATGCTATCAATGATAGGGTTGTATTTTAGGGTTAACTTTTCTTAAATTTCATATTAAACCATTTTATGATACTTTATTTGTAACCACTCAAACTTGTTCAAAAAATGCATAAACTCATCATTTATTTAAAGAAAAGGTAAGCTCAAAGACAAACACAAAATCTAGCTGATATTATGAGCTCTGATTGCCCACTAGAGAAAATAAAAGCAATGACAAAAGCATGCTAAGGCAAATAAAGTTGTTTTACATCTTGAAAACTACGAGAAGTTCTTGGGTCAACCCGTTCTGAAACTTCTTCTAGTGTGTGGAAAGTCAACCGAGGCAATGCTTCATCTTCCTTCCCCACTTGCGTTTCCTTGTCTTCTCCTTCGATCTCGCCTTCTTCATTATTGACGATTCTTGACCAAGGTTTTCCAACCCTTTATCCCCTATCACTTTTGTCATGACCAGGCAATGGATTTGAACTGATATTGGGTGTGTCTTCAAATGACACCCATCCTATCTTGATGAGCTTAAACAACTTGTTCTTGAAACCGTAGCACGTTTCAAGACAATACCCGGGAATACCAGCATGGTACTCGCAAGTCAACTCGGGCTTATACCAGATGGGGAATGGTGGCTGTAGTGGTAATGTAGGGATATGAGCTATTTGTCCAATGCTCAGTAGTTTGGCATATATGTCCTGCAGAGGCATGGGTAATGGCGGTAGTTGTTCTGAAATGTATCTTGTGTTTGGTCTTTGGTGGTTGTTTTGGGTGTTTGACTGGCCATTTGCTCGATTAGGGGAAAAAGGTTTGTTAAAGTTTATGTGGGCCACATGAGAGGTAGGTATTTGTGGGTTATACGAATCTGTTATCTTGTCATTGGACCCACCTTCGAAGTTGTTAACGGGACCTTTCATTTTTCTTCCGATAAAACCCTTTGTCTCCAATGGCTCAATTATGCGTCCAGCTTTAATCCCTTGTTCTATTCTTTCCGCTATGCGTACAACATTATAGAAATGTTGAGATGAGCTACCCATTAAATGCTCATAGTAGGGTGCCTTGAATGTATTGGCGAACAAAGTCACCATCTCCGTTTCTATCAAAGGGGGTTGCACATGCATGGCCTCGTCCCTCCATCTTTGTGCATAAGCCCTTACTGATTCTTGGCTTCTCTTTTCCATTGACATAAGGCTCGTTCGATCTGGAGCAATTTCCAAATTGAACTTGTATTGCTTAAGGAAAGCCTCAACTAAATCCTTCCATTTCTTGATCTTGACATTATCCAGCCTCATGTACCAACTTAGCGCCGACCCCGATAGACTGTCTTGGAAAAAGTAGATCAGTAACTTATCATCATGAATCACCTCAGGCATCTTATTGCAATAAGATCGAAGGTGAGTGTTTGGGCATTCCAACCCAGTGTACCTTATAAACTCCGGTATCCTGAAATCTTTTGGTACCGTGATGTTTGGTACCAAGCATATTTCAGACGCTCGCATGGGGTCAAACCAGTCATTTCCCTCGACTGCTCTTAACCTTTCTTCCAAGGCTGATATCTTGTCATCGTTCATAAATCCGGTGGACCTATTATCGGAAGGCCCATCTACAATGATGTGAGCTTGAGGGGGCTGAATGGGAATGGTAGGCGCAAAGTGCTGCCCCGTCACTGAATCTGCCCCCAAGTTCTGAGATACCCCCGGAACATGAACTGACGGTGCTCCTATAGGTGGTTGGGTAGACGTTCCCTCCCCGTTTTTGGCTTTTAAAAGTTTCTCAAGCAGATTGGTCAGTCGAGAAACTTCAATTTTCATGGATTCCAACTCAGTCTGGTAGTGCGACTCTAAGTGAGCTCTTTCTTCGTTTTCCATTCTTGATCTTTGTCGAGTGTTGTGGATTCTAGAAGAGGGACCTATGTTTCTTAATCTGCAGATGCATGCATAGATGTATGAGAAAAATGTATGATTGTGATGGATACATGATTGAAAAATGCCATTTCGTGATGATTTAGTGATGATGGCCATTTCGTTCACAAGTCCTGCAATTCAAAATGCATTGGGGTTTAGACTTGTTTTGATGCAAAACATACATTGGAACATACACCCTAAGGATAGGTTCTAGTTCCTCTACGTGAGACATATGGTACGTTTACTACTGGGTCTCTAAAAGAGGGTCTCTTGCTGTTCCAGTGATCAACCTTCGTAAAGGCGATATGGAGGTCTAGCAGATAGTGGGATGGTACGTGTACCAATCACAATCAGTCTAAACACTCAGCAAAGAGTTGGGGTTTACACAAACTTAAACCTTGACTCAAGTCATAAGGCAAGCTGCTAGTCCCCCACTTAAACTTAGAGTTACATGTGTGTGCACTCCAAAACATAATAATAATAATAAAGTGATGCATGACTATGCCATGTATGATAGAATGTAAAGATATATACTTTAGCTTTTAAACAAAGCATCACAAGAAAACAAAAACCAATAACACATAGCATAAACAAACAAATCAAGCTTAGTCCAAGGGTCCCCAGTGGAGTCGCCATCCTGTCGCACCCCAAAAAAATAACAAAAAAAAAAAATTTGTTTTGCGACATTCGACTGGCGACTTTCGTTTTGTTATGTTTTGTTGATTTGGTTCTTTGGAGTCGCCACCTAGTATTTTGGTCACTAGGAACCCTAACTGGTCTTTCAGAGATTCTAAGGCAAGGGACTGGTTGCGTAAAGGGAAGGTATTAGCACCCCTAGTACGCCCTACCTAAGGTAAGCTGCTTGGTGTTTTGGTTTGCTCTATAATCGCTATGGTGTTGGTATTTTCTAGGCTCGTCAATTGATTTTGGATAGAAATCTAAGGAGATTCCATGTGCTTTGAAAGCTCATTTTTCCCTTAGTATTTCAAAAGTTTGCGACTCATAAATCGTGAAATAAAATTTTTTTTGAAATGTCCTCGATTATAATCAAGGCTTCTTTCAAGAATGTGTGCGGATTTATTACTCCCAATAATATTTTGGATATTCATCCTTTTAAGGATTTCTTTATCCAAACATTAGCGGTGAATAATAAATAAATTTCCTCCCCAAAAATAAGATTTTTATAGTTTTTGGAATATTGGCCAATACCCTTTGGAGTTTTACAAACATGTTGTAAAATCCAGAAATGCAAGAAAATAATTTGTGTTTAAGAAATCTATGCGAAAACACACTTTCGAAGCTTCCAATATATTGTTTTTATAAAAAGAACATTCAAAACATGTTAGAGTATTGGCCGTATGCAACACGCAAGAAAATATTTTTTTTTTTTTACGAAATCGGGTATTTTAATACTGAATTTGTATCTCCACAGCATAAAAATACAAACTAATATTAAGTCATTTTAAAAAAGATGTACGGGAAAAAATCAACAATATTTTTAAGAAATTTTAGAAATTTTTGAAAGCAAAAAATAAATTTATCTTTGAAAATTTCGGGTGTCTCGACGAAAATCAGATATTTTAAATACTGAATTTATACCTCCACAGTATAAAAAAAAAAATACAAACCCCCTTAAAAAATATATATATATATATATATATATATATATGAAAGGAAAATAACAACATTTTTTTTTAGATTTTTCAGATTTTTTTATAAATATTTTATATATATATATATAACATATACACACACATATATTATAATTTATAATAATATATAATATATTATAGGGCTGGGCCGGCCCAAGTGAATGGGCCAAGCTCAGCCCCAAAAAGGAGACGGGCCGATCTCGGCCCGAATGACATGGGGCCGATCTCGGCCCGAGAAACAAAAGTGGGCCGATCTCGGCCTGAAAAACTCAAGTGGGCCGATCTCGGCCCGAAAAACTCCTACGGTCTGGGCCAAGACCGGCCCAGACTTGCAAGGTTTGGCCAGCATCGGGCTGGCCCAGCAGCCCCAGGCCCAGCGGGGGAAGAATTAATTTTCTTCCCCCGCCTCCTGCATGCAGAATGCATGCAGGAGGCAAACCTGCAGAAGACAAAAAAAAAATGGGGGGAGAAGAAAATGTACCTGGCGTGGAGGAGGCGGTCGCTGGCGGTGGTGTGGCTCGTGCACGGTGGCTTCGGGCGGCGGCGTTGCGGCTGTTTCCAAGTGTTCGGTTCGCTCTCTCTCTCTCTCTCTCCCGGTTGCTCTCCCTCTCTCTTCGGTCTCCTCCCTCTCTCCTCTTTTTTCTTCGGTTTTCTTCTCTATTTATAGGGGCAGAACAGGTGTGGGGGACCATTGTTAGTGCGCCTTGGAGCGGGTTTCGCGGGTGGCTGGTCGGCCACCACCCGCGACAGTAAGGCCGTTTCTCTACTTTCGGCCGGTGGTCGGCCAATGCCTTTGGTCGGTGGTCCCACGGTGTGGGGGCTTCGGGTAGTTCTGTGGAGATGCTGGGGAGAGAGAGCGGGAAGTTTTTTTCAAAAAAACACAGTTTTTTCTTCTGTTGCAGGTTCGGGGGAGGGGAAGAAGAAAGGGGAACAGTGCCGTTCAAAATGGCATCGTTCGGTCTTTTTTTTTTTTTTTATGTATGAAACGGCGTCGTTTTGGATAAAACGCGCCGTTTCATTTTAAAATAAAGGCGCCAGAACATTTTTTGAATCAATCCTTAATTTATCATTTGTTCTATTAAGTCCTTCAATCAAGAATAAAATTCAATTGCGTCCCTGCCAAATTCGGTCCCTACCCCTATAGTTTGCCGCGTTTTTCACTTTGGTCCTTGGCCTCTGATTTATGCAATTAAGCCCTCAATTGATCAATAAACTTTCAATTTCTTCAATTAGGCCCCTGAATCAATTCAAAACAGCCTCTTCTATTTATGCGCCTCTTCCAATTTGGTCCCTGGTTTCGGATTTTCTTAATTAAGTCCCTAATTGGCCATTAAACTTCAATATTTATGCAATTAAGCCCCTGATTTGACCCAATAAATTCCTAAAAAATATATTTTGGCCCCAGAACTTAAATTTCTTCTAATTAAAGCCCAAATTGACTTAAAAATCAATTTTTCTTGCAAACAAATCTTCTATAAATTCAAATAAAAATCCAATTAAGTCCATAAACATCCAAATTTGGGCTTTTCTCCTCAAAATTCAAATTTTCCTTCTCAATAGGGCTTTCATCCTTCAAGAATATACTGTCAAAAATTCAATCCTTGTATTTTTAAATTCCTTGACCAATTTTCTGACTGTTTTCCGAGTGTTTCTGCCTCCTGTTATTTTTCTAACCTCTTTTGGCTATTTATTTTATTTTTCATGGGGACCCAAAAATGGGTTACAACAGCACCTACCAAAGGGCTATGTTGACTCTATTTCACGACATGATGCATAAAGAGATTAAAGTATACGTGGATGACATGACCTAGAGAGGGAGAGAATCATGTCCAAATATTGAAGGAATTAGTTGAAAGACTAAGAAAGTACAAGTTGAGGTTTAACCATGCAAGGTGTTCATTCGGGGTGAAATCTAGGAAGTTGTTGGAATTTATGATGAGTGACAAAGGGATAGAAGTGGACCCTGATTAAGTAAAGGCTATTCAACCTATGCCAAAGACTAAGAAGGATGTAAGGAGGTTCTTGGGTAGGTTGAATTACATTGCTCGGTTTATATCCTAATTAACCACGACTTATGACCTCATCTTCAATTGTTAAGGAAGAAGAATCTTGGAATTTGGAATAAGAGTGTGAAGAAGCTTTCACGAAAATCAAGAAATACCTACTGAATCCACCCCTATCTATCGAGTTGAATTGAAAAATGGCAAGTTCTACTAGCTGAGTACAACATAGCTGACCATGTTGTGAAAGTTTATGGGCTGTTAAAATTTAATTTTTCAGATAAAGATATGCTTTCAGTCGAGGAAGGGAAATCAGATTGTTGGATTATGTACTTTGAGGGTGTTGTGGTAATAGAGTGGGGGCAGTGCCAATCTTTCCTAATAAGAAACAGTATCCGGTTTTAGTTAAGTCGCAATTTGGGTACACTAACAACACAACTGAGTTTGAAGCTTGCATTCTCGATTTTAGAGGTTGCATTAGAGCTAAACATCAGAAAGATAGATGTGTATTGGAGACTCGATTTTGATTTTTTGTCAAGTGAAAGGAAAATGGCAAACCAAGGACGAGAAGTTGAGACCTTGCCAAGAATATAATCGAGGATATTTCAACTTTTGTCTCCATGGTTTACGAGTCGTGAAAGTATGAAATACTAAGGCAAAAAGAGGCTTTTAAAAACACTCTGAATTTCCTTAGATTTCTAAATCTTGGTCCCTTTTCCTTGCGATTTACGAGTCGCAAACTCTTGAAATACTAAGGGAAAATGAGCTTTCAAAGCACATGGAATCTCCTTGGATTTCTATCCAAATAAATTTTATTTGAATCAAGCCTAGGAAAATTGATGGGATTAGAAAATACCAACACCATAGCAATTATAGAGCAAACCAAACACCAAGCAGCTTACCTTAGGTAGGGCGTACTAGGGGTGCTAATACCTTCCCTTTACGCAACCAGTCCCTTGCCTTAGAATCTCTGAAAGACCAGTTAGGGTTCCTAGTGACCAAAATACTAGGTGGCGACTCCAAAGAACCAAATCAGTAAAACAAAACGAAAATCGCCAGCCGATGCCGCGCGCCGGATTTTTTTTGGGGTGCGACAGATATTATGACCAAACCATTGAAGATTGAAGTTTTTTCAAAAATACGAGAATTAATGGGTGTTTGTGAATATTCTGAATAAACTGAATGTTGAGGACATGCAATTTAAGGGAGGATGATAAAGTTAGCTTTATTTCAGTATTGCAAATAAGTTTCTCCGTTACTTGAGAGAGAAGATTCCATTTATGTTATTCTTGATTTAGTCGTGTACCACGATCCTAGGTCCTGCAATCGTGGGCTGTTAGTTTTTCTGTTATTGTAAGGCTATTTAATAGCCATAAGCATCAATGAATAAACATCAAGTATTACTCCCAGTTTTTAGTGCAGATCCATTACTGTGTAAGCATCACTGTCGTTCTTGCATTTTAACACTTGTACCCATCAATTAATTCTTCACCTTGCTTTGATTTGCCAATGTTATGCTATTAATAAAGTTTCTTCACTTATCTAGAAGAAAAAAAAAAGCTAGCTAATTGTGTATTTATACTTTTATTTTTTTGAGAAGTACTCGACATATATACTTCAATGCATGGTTGGTTATTAATATCGTCATACATATATTAGGAAATGAATCTTTAAGCATTTAGTACAAACCCAGAGGCCAGCACATTAATTTGTTGTGTATTTTGGTTTTGGGCATCCCAAAATGTTTATGCATAAAAATAGGAGTAGTAGGAGAGGAAATTAAACGAAAAAAAAAAGAAGAAGCTTTTTTCTTCATACCTTTCAAAGAAATGGCTACGCATCCCCTCTTACGAGAGAGGTCCACGAGATAGATTGAACTATTTTATCATTGGAATTAAAAAAATATATCGATTTTACATTTTCGGTCAAATCAAATTGTGTATACTAATAAAAAATAAATATATTACAAAAATAATATAAATTATATTTTAAAATTTTATTTAACAATTTAAATTTATATTCAACATCAATTAAATATTTAGATGACATAAGGAGTTAAATTAGTCATCTAAGATTAGACGTGCATAACGAGAAAATTCATCTCTATATATGATAGTGACTCAGGAACAAATTTGTTCTCACATTGGATTTAAAGAAGAAACTCATCTCCCTTCAAGGGAAATTCATGGTGGCTAATTTAAGGAAATAAAAACTAATTTCATATCCAAATTAAGTCTTTAATCCTAGTTATTAGAATTTCAAATCTTATCACTCTTGTTCTTTTTAATTAGATTAAAAATTATTAGCAAGATAGTAATAGCCCTTATTCTCTCTAATTAAATTAAAAATTAAATATAAAATACATATCTATAGGATATGTAAATTTTTACTTGAAGAAGTATGCTAAAAAATTATATCGTAAATTCTTTTATGAAAAATAGCCTACAAAATATATATATATATATATATATATGCTTATTGGTAAAATCCTAATTAAATTTTAAATCCCCATCTAAAATAGGGAGAATAATCCAAAAACAATAAGAAAAATAAAAACACTCTTAAGCAGTAACTTTTAGACTAAATTTAGCATGTTCATGAACTCAAATGAAGTTGTCTTACTAATCATTTAAGGAACAAGACATTTAAAATATTTTAAAAAATTTCAGTTCTACCCAACAATCGAATGATAAGTTATACTAGGCTGAACCAGTCTGGTCTAGACCAAAAATGATGGGGTCGGGTTCGGCCTAGTCCCATAAACAGAAAATAAGTTTTGTTGCCCAACCCCTATTTTAGGTTGGTGTTGGCCCAACTCTTTTCAGTTGACTTTGGCCCAATTTATTTTGGGCCAATATCATCCCAAACAGGATGGGCTTTGCCCATATAATTGGGTTGAGCTCATCCCAATATATTATAATATAATAATTTTATATTATATATTAATTGAAAACAAAAACAAAAAAAATTCAAAAATCCTTGTTTCTATTTTTATACTGTGAAGATACAAATCCGGTATTAAAATACATGTTTTTCTCTGAAATATTGCAAGAAAATATAAAAAAATATCTTGTTTCCATGCATACGACCAAGTCTCTAAAAAATATAAAAAATCTCATATTGTATTTTCATACCAAAACAAAAATTAAAAAAAAATGTATTAACATGCATTTTGAGCTTTAATAACTAATTTATTAAAGCCATGAGAATTAAACCAATATTTCAAAAATATATATAAAAAATTATTTTATTTTCTTTTAATATCTGAGATTACAAACTTATACGTAAGATGCATTTTCAATATTAAATAAGAGTTAGTTCTTTTTTATATATATATAGTAAAACGGTTATATTTTACCTAATAAGATAAGAATTTTCTTATAGATGATGATTTTTTGTAAATCTTAAACAATTCAACCATTAGAAAACACGACAATATTCTAGTTACATCATACAATTCAATAATACAACTTATTTTAGGTAAAACATGTTTGGGGTGTTAATATTTTTTTTTTTACGCAATTAGTCTCTATGTCTGATTTTTAAGACTAGTTAAGATTTTTACCGATAAAAACCTAGGTGTCGCCTCACATTTTCTTTTCAGTATTAAATATTTCTTATACATTTCTTAATTTTTATATATTAAAAAAAATACTCGTCATGATGTCTTTCACGTGAGACATTACCGAACCAATCGTTTTACTATTTGTTATTTTAATTCCTTGGACTCAGCAAGGACGAAATAGTCACAGTTTTGCCTGCTCACAAGGTAATACCTATAACCATTCATTTTCAAAGTCAAGACACGCGTGTTCATGAAGTATACGTATCATCATTCATTTTCCAAGTCAAGACCGGCTCTTAAATTAATTGTATGAGAAAGGATTTATAAATTCCTCAACGAATAAATCAAACCTCTCTCCCATTAATTGCCTTTTTGTTATTTCAAAAGTATTTTTCCACCTTTTTATTTTTTTTTGTTGAAATCGAGAATAGATATAATATAAAAAAGAAAGAAAAAACAGTGCGAGCAGGGCTTTAGCTTTAGCTACATAGATTGTAGCCTAGGCATCAACCTACATACAATAAATGAATACAAGAAAACCTATAACCCTACTATCAGTCCAAGCAAAAAACAAATCCACACTAAATCAGAAATTAAGCAGACCATGCCGAAATGCATTCATGATTCCTGTATAGATCGGCACCAGTATACTAAAAGGAAGAGTTGAGATTCCTGATCCATCCTGCAGCAAAGTAAAACAAAAGCCATAGGATATCTTCCCATATTGGCTTTTGATCCTCAAATATCAAGTTGTTCCTAGCATTCCATATAGTCCAGACAATGTTAAACATAAAGCCCCCCCAAACAGATCTTTCAAACTTACAGTGATTGCCCTGCAAAAGACCCAGCCATTGACATTGAAGGTCGTCAAGGCCATATGGCATTACCCAACTCAAACCTCTCCAATCTACAATTTTGTTCCATAGTTTCCAAACCACTTGGCAATGCAAGAGGATGTGGGATACAGATTCTGAATGTTGCTCACAAAAAGGACACTTGTCCTCCTGAGGGCTTAGAACATGCCTCTTCACCAGGAAGGCTCTTGTGCAAAGGCCTTCATTTAAGGCTAGCCATAAAGTCATTTCTGTTTTTGGAGGGCAAATGGATTTCCATACATTTGTGACATAAGTAGGAGAACCAGCATACCTGATTCTTTCAAGGGCAAGCATACAAGAATTGACAGTATAATCTCCGTCTTTCCCCCACTCCCAAATCAACCTGTCTTTTTTCAATCGATGAATAGCTGCAAGATTAAGATCAGACATTAAGCTTTGAACCATCAGGGTCTCACTAGCTTTGAGGGGCCTTCTCCATTTCAGATTCCAATACCAAGTATCCTCTAACCAGTATCCCATCTGACTAACAAACCCTGATTTGGAGGAGGATAGGTGGAAGAGGGTCGGGTAAGAATTAGCTAAGCAAAAGCCAGTCAACCAAGTATCAAACCAAAAAAATTTTTAATTTTCAATCCAATCAGTCTTTTAATTATCTTTTGTCATTTTTACTCAGTCTTTTGTACTGTTTTGATGTCTTATATTTATTATATGTATGATAGTTTCTCAGGTATATTGGATTTTGGAAATATTTTTCTAGGTCGCTGGAAGAACGACTCTGTGACCATATCCTTCATGTATCAAATTTCCAGCACTTATTTTACATCAACCACTTGCATATGCATGCAATATTTAAAGTTGGTAAGACAATAATATTTTCTCATTGGGAAAATTAATGTCCACGCGTTGAATAATTTGGCTTCTTCAAATTATGACATTACTATTTAATAATGCTCGAAGTAAATGTTAAGGGCTTGAGATAAGAGGAATATATGTTTCGTCACCGTTACTCTTTAATAATGTCAAAACAATCTTTTTTTAGTGAATTTTGTTGCTGGTGGAAGTTCAGTTAATTTGTATCGTATGACTTGTTTCCTGTTTTTCTTCTATTGGGTTTGGCTCGTACGTAGCAGGTCATGAACCCCCTGCTTTTTTGCTTTCCGACGAATATAATCTTGCATTCATCAAAAAATCAAAAGAAGAAGAAGTTATTTTTACCTCAGCCATGAATGACTTTTTCTCGGCTGCGAAGAACCCAAGACCTCAAATTTGCAGTTTATAAAATCAACTGAAGAGCTTATTTCAATGTTTATTTGTGCATTAATTATATAAATATATTAGAGTAGGGCAATATTGTGTAATCTTCAATCCCATCATAACACGGAAAAAAAAAAGATCAAGTAAAAGTTCAGAGTGCTCAGTTTTTTGCATAACATTTATTTACATTACAAGTTGCTTGAACAAAACAGGTTTTGACTGTTTGTTTCTGAAGGGCCACGCCAGAAGATTAAAAAAACAAATATTAAAGAAGTAGTATTTATTTGACTACTTAAACAACCTGGACATGATCCACATTACTCCCGTTTAATGTTAATTTCAACCTATGTCACAAGTCACAACTGCTTCGAAGAAAATAATACGAAACTATTTCAAGGAAAGTATACTTTTCCAATTCAACATCTTGGAAATTTTTTTTTGAAATGAATTTAAATGCTGTAAGTATACTTTTCCAATCAACATCTTGGAAAAGTTTTTGAAATGAATTTAAATGTTGAATACTTTTTCCAATTCAACATATTGTTGGGAAATCTGACCGGTGATATACTGATGATTGCTCATAGGAGAGCAAACACACTTACACAATATTTAATGTGGTTCGGTAAATCGTCTACATCCACGGGAGAGAGTCCATATTATTTAGAGATAGAGAAAAAATATAAAACAAATACATAGAGAAGGAGGATCACTTTACTCTACTCTACTCCCAGCTCTCATTACTTTCACTCTACTCTATTCCCAGCTCTCATTACTATCCTTGCAGCTGCTGCAATGGCTGCTGCCATTGCAGCTCTCTCTTTCTCTCTATCCTCTTTGTCGCACCCCAAAAAAAAAATATTATTTTTCAATTGCGGGTTCGACTGGCGAAAATTTTTATTATTTGGTTCTTTGGAGTCGCCACCTAGTATTTCGGTCACTAGAAACCCTAACTGGTCTCAGAAATCGGGTACGGAGACTGGTTGCGTAAAGGGAAGGTATTAGCACCCCAAATACGCCCTACCTAAGGTAAGCTGCATTGTTTTATTGTCTGATAAAAACTAAGGTGTTATTATACTTCTAGTCGTTGGTCTGTTTATGGTTCAAGAAAAATCCTCCTCGGTAAGAAGATCTTTTATCTTATCGGGTAATATCCTAACTGTTCTAACGTCTATACCAAACTTTATTAATAATATTTAGGAATACGTTTTACGTATAAATTCGTAATCCCAAATAATAAAAGAAAACAAAAAAAAGATTTTTTAGAATTTTTGAAATATTGGCCTAGTTTTCATGGCTTGAATAAACTGGTTATTAAAGCCCAAAATGCATGTTAATACATATATTGTTTTGAAAATTTTCTTTGTTGTATGAAAATATGATGTTATAATATTTATATATATATATATTGGAGATACTAGGCCGTATTTTAAAACAAAAACAATTTTTGGAAAATATTATTATTTTTTTTTATGCTTTGACGAAAATCGGGTGTTTTAATACTGAGCTTGTATCCTTACGGTATAAAAATACAAACCAACATTAATTCTCTTTGCTAAAAATATACAAAAAAAATCAACAATATTTTTAGGGACTTTTTTAGAATTTTTTGAAAGCAAAAACATTTGTTATTTTGAAAAATCTTTGATGTTTTGATGAAAATCGGGTATTTTTAACACTGATTTTGTATCTTTATAGTATAAAAATACAAACCAACATTAAACCACTTTGACAAAAATATGCCGAAAAATCAACAATATTTTTAGGGACTTTTTTTTAATTTTTTGAAAGCAGAAACAATTTTTTATTCTGAAAAATCTTTGATGTTTTGACGAAAATCGGGTATTTTTAACACTGATTTTGTATCTTTACAGTATAAAAATACAAACCAACATTAAACCACTTTGACAAAAATATACCGAAAAATCACAATATTTTTAAAGATTTTTTCAAAAGATTTTTTTTTATATAAATATATTTTATACATATATAACATATATACACACATATATATATGTTATAATAATATATAATATATTATAGGGCTGCGCCGGCCCAAATAAATGGGCCAGGCTCAGCCCAAAAAAAAGGGGGCGGGCCGGTCTCGGCCCGCAATGATATTGGGCCGGTCTCGGCCCAAGACTAAGGTGGGCCGGTCTCGGCCCGAAAACTTCTACCGTCTGGGCCAAGACCGGCCCAGACTTGCAAGGCTGGGCCAGCATCGGGCTGGCCCAGCATCCTACGGCCCAGCGGGGGGGAGAATTATTTTCCCCCCCCCCCGCCTCCTGCATGTTACATGCAGGAGGCAAAACAGCCCCAACGAGAAGAAAAACAATGCAGGGGGGGGAAAGAAATGTGCACCTGGCGTGGAGGCGATTGCTGGTGGAGCTGTGGTGTCGCCGCGGTGTCGTGGCCTCGAGGACGGCGGCGCTGTGACTGTTCCCAAGCGGCGGAGAAAAAAAAGATTTTTCTTCCTCTTCCCCTCTTCTTTTTGTTTTCGGTATTTCTCTCTTCTCCTTCCTTTCTCTTTGTTTTCTGTTTTCTTTGTTTTGTTTTCAGTTTATCCCTTTTCTTTCCCTCTCTCTCCTTGGTTTTTTTTTTCTCTCTCTCCTCTCGGCCTCTCTCTATTTAAAAGCAAAAAAGGAAACGGCGTGCCTTTCGTTAGTGCGCCTTCAATCACGCAACGGCTGGTCGACCACTCTTGCTTTCGGTGGTGGTGGTGGGGGCGAGGAGAGAGAGGCGGGAAGTTTTGAAAAAAAGCAAAAAAAAAAAAAAAAATGGTTGTCTCTGTTTCTGTTTATGCGGGGGAAAGGAAGAAGACGAACAGAGGCGGGAAGTTTTTTTTTTTTTTTTTTTTTTTATAAATGAAACGGCGTCGTTTTGGATAAAACTTGCTGTTTCATTTAAATGGGTCAAACTTCAAATTAGTCCTTCGAACTCAGTCCCCGCCCCTCTTGTTGGCCGCCTTTTTCACTTTGGTCCTTGGTCTCTGATATATGCAATTTAGCCCTCAATTGATTAATAAACTTTCAATTTCTTCAATTAGGCCCCTGAACCGAAAAATTAACAGCCCCTCCATTTACGCGCCTCTTCCAATTTGGTCCCTGGTTTCGGATTTTCTTAATTAAATCCCTAATTGGCCCTTAAACTTCAATATTTATGCAATTAAGCCCCTGATTTGACCCAATAAATTCCTAAAAAATATATTTTGGCCCCAGAACTTAAATTTCTTCAAATTAAAGCCCAAATTGACTTAAAAATTAATTTTTCTTGCAATCAAATCTTCTATAAATTCAAATAAAAATCCAAATAAGTCCATAAAAATCCAATTAAGTCCATAAACATCCAAATTTGGGCTTTTCTTCTCAAAATTCAAATTTTCCTTCTCAATAGGGCTCTTATCCTTCAAGAATATACTGTCAAAATTTAATCCTTGTATTTTTGAATTTCTTGACCAATTTTCTGACTGTTTCCTGAGCGCTTCTGCCTTCTGTTATTTTTTCTAAACTCTTTTGGCTATTTATTTTATTTTTCATGGGGACCCAAAAATGGGTTACAACAGATGCCCCCTCTTTATAATACTTACGGAGCATGGGTTTTGCGCAGTAAGTGTTATAAAGATAAACCCAAAACGGAACTCCCGAAACTGATATGGTCGAAGCTTGATTTATCTAAAACTTTGTCCTTTACAACAATCCTCCTTAGCCCAAAAACTATGATCAAAACTTAGCCATCTCGAAATCCTTATCCAGCGATCCTCTGAATTCTTACATTAATTTGATTAATCATGGAAATCCATCTAAGATCCCATATGGCGATCTCCTTTAACCTGGAATCCCATCCGGCGATTCCTTTATTCATAACCAATACAAAAATGTGTGTGTGGTCTCATTATGATGGGTGACCTGCCCGAGTGGAAAAGAGAAAGAATGGTCTTATTCTTTGGGTGACCTACCCAGGGGGAAGAATGGCCTCATTATTATGGGTGACCTACCCAGGTAAAAAAAAATGTGGAGCATTGTCTCATTCTTATGGGTGACGTACCCATAAAAATATGGTCTTATTGTGATGGGTGACCTACCCAGAAAAATATGGTCTTATTGTGATGGGTGACCTACCCAAAAAAAGGAAGAGTGGTCTCATTCTTTGGGTGACCTACCTAGGAAAAAGGAAGAGTGGTCTCATTCTTTGGGTGACCTACCCAGGGGAAGGAATGGCCTCATTCTTATGGGTGACCTACCCAGATAAAAAAAATGGAGAATGGTCTCATTCTTATGGGTGACCTACCCAGAAAAATATGGTCTCATTGTGATGGGTGACCTACCCAGAAAAAAGGAAGAGTGGTCTCATTCTTTGGGTGACCTACCCAGGGGAAGGAATGGCCTCATTCTTATGGGTGACCTACCCAGAAAGGTGTGGTCTCATTGTGATGGGTGACCTACCCAAGGAAAAAAAGAAGTGAAGTGCGGTCTCATTGTAATGGGTGACCTACCCAGATAAATGTTGGTGAGGGCTCAAAGGCGCACTCGAAAAGAGGTAGGTTTTAGAAAACGCACTACCCGAGAAGTGAGGGCTCAAACAGCGCACTCGAAAAGAGGTAGGGTTAGAAAATGCACTACCCAAAAAGTGAGGGCTCAAACAGCGCACTCGAAAAGAGGTAGGGTTAGAAAACGCACTACCTGAGAAATGGTGATGAAATCCCGATCTGACAAATGTTGAAAGCAATATATTATGGTTAATATGCATGTATGTTTTTGTTACCTATCTTGGAAACATAGGTCCCCCTTTCGTCGTAAATCTCTTTGCTCTTGTTTTAAGCTTTTCTCATGAAACGAAATATCCTTCATATCCTTTTAGTGAAGAGATCTCTAGTTCCTTATGGGGCCCTTTCTTGCTCCATTGAGTTTTGCGCCAAAGGAAAAAATTGGTTTTGTTCATGAAAACTGAAACTTTTGATGCAATTAGCAAATTTTATAAAAGATGCTTTTTTAGAAACTTTTTATTATGATATCCCTTTTGGGCTTGGGTTTACTATGAACCCCTATGTGCATTTCGTGCACCTTTTGCCCCCTAGTGTGATGTGCAACTATATGTCAAGTAGATTTGATTTAGTCATGCCAAAAAAGATTCAAAATGCTATGAGATCATATGTTAAATACATATATAAAAGGAATCTTTACAAAGAGAATTCATGGCCGAAACTTATTTTTTTATTGATTGGGAAATTATGAAATACATCAAGCGTAGTATTTCTTTACAGAGTCGGAATTCACAGGCCTAGCTAGATCTTCTCCATCCATTCTAGACAGTAACAAAGCTCCTCCTGAGAATGCTTTCCTCACCACGTAAGGTCCCTCGTAGTTAGGTGCCCATTTACTCTGATCTTCTCCAGGTAAAGGTAATATTTTCTTTAGTACAAGATCTCCTTCGTGGAATCCTCGAGGTCGAACCTTCTTGTCATATGATTTAGCCATCCTTCTTTGGTAGAGTTGATGATGACAGATCGCGGCTATCCTCTTTTCACTGATCAGATTCAACTGTTCATATCTAACCTTTGCCCATTCTACCTCTTCCAACTCAGAGTCTAACAACACTCTCAATGATGGGATTTCCACTTCTAAAGGCATCACCGCCTCCATTCCATATACCAACATATACGGGGTAGCTCCTGTTGAGGTTCGAACTGCGGTGCGATATGCATGAAGGGCGAATGGCAACATCTCATGCCAATCCTTATAGGTGACTACCATCTTCTGAATAATCTTTTTGACATTTTTGTTAGCAGCTTCTACCGCGCCATTCATCTTTGGTCTATATGGCGAAGAATTGGAATGCTTGATTTTCCATTTAGTGCAGAGCTCTATTATCATCTTGCCGTTGAAATTCTGGGCGTTATCAGTTATAATCTTTTCTGGTGGACCATATCGACATATCAAATCTCTCTCAATAAATTTCTTCACCACTTTTTGCGTCACATGAGCAAATGACCCAGCTTCTACCCATTTTGTGAAGTAGTCGATAGCCACGAGAATAAACCTATGACCATTGTTGGCTTTTGGGTTTACCGGTCCAATTACATCAATTCCCCACATCGCGAAAGGCCATGGAGATGTTAAATTAAACAGAGGAGCCGGAGGAGCATTGATTTTGTCACTGTATACTTGGCACTTATGACATTTCCGGACATAATCGATACAATCCTTCTCTAACGTCATCCAGAAGTACCCGGCTCTTTGTATCTTCCTGGCCATCACATGTCCACTAGCATGAGTTGAGCAAATCCCTTCATGGACTTCCCGTACCGTGCTTTTTGCCTCAAATTCATCCAAACATCTCAACAAAGTCCCGTCAGATGATTTCTTATACAAAATCTCCCCATCAAGATAAAAATCCATTGCTATAGGAAGGGTGGATATCCATCACTTAAAGGGTTACTAGAAAGACTTGTGGACCCACAACTAGTTCAACATCAATTGACCCTACAACTGACCTTGATGAGCCATCATATGCTCTTGCCGTTATCACACTGGGTTGCATATGTGAGGGATCTATTGGCATTTCATCCAGCACATGCCTTGGTAACACATTCAGGGCCGAGCCGTTATCAATGAGAACCTTGCCGACGAGGCAATCCTTGCATCGGACCGTGACATACAAGGGCTTGTTATGTCCAGTTCCTTCAGCATCGAGTTCATCTTCCGTGAAATACAAGTAATTGGCAGCATGGATCCTCCCTACTAGATGCTCCATAGTCTTTTGCTCGATATCTTGGGGCACATAGGCCTCATTCAATACTTTTTGCAAAGCATTACGATGTGGCTCCGAGTTGAGTATTAAAGACATGATGGAGATCTTAGCAGGGGTTTTCTTTAACTGATCCACTATATTGTACTCACTATGCTTCATCAGTTTCAAGAACTCGTTTGTTTCTTCCTCGGTCACAGGTTTATTCACCTCAAACTCTTTATCGAGGTCCAGCACCTCCTTGCCTTTAGCCTTTCTTTGTCTTTCTAGGTCTTCAGGTGTGTAACAACGACCACTCCGAGTTAGCCCACTTATCTCCGCTCGGAACAGCGGCAAAGGAGCTTCAATATTCGAGGTATAACCATAATCTCCAGGCATCGCTCCATAGTCTACTTTGCTTGCATATGAGGGCCTAGTTAATACCAATTTTGAGCGACCATTAGCTGTTGATTGGATTCTACATTTCTCTATCATCCCTACCTCTTCATTGTCACTTATGTCCTCAATCCTCAACTCTCCTAGAGCCATCATTCTTGCAACTTTTTGATGAAATTCAGTGCATTCATCAATGTGATGCCCTTCCTTTTTATGGAAAGGGCAAAAGTTACTTTCCCCTGTGCAGTACTCAGTTGTTTCTTCCAAATGTCCAGACTGTACCAACATCAAGTATAGCTTGGCCATGGTCACTTTCAACACCCTCGTTTTGCTACCAATCTCCATCGTATTCACTCCTCCCCTACCATCTACATGTTTAGGTAAAGGGTTTGAATTCTGATTAGGCGGATCCTCAAAAGTGACCCATCCCACTTTGATCAGTTGCAACACCTTTCTTTTAAAAGCAAAGCAAGACTCAATGCTATGGCCTGCGTGACCAGCATGGTATTCACAAGTCACCTCGGGGTTGTACCAGGCAGGGAAAGGTGGCTGCATAGGTGGTATGGGTAGGGGAGCTATCTGCCCAATACTCAACAGCTTGGCATACAACTCTTTTAAGGTTATTGGTAGAGGAGGTAGTTGTTCTTCTGACGGTTGCTTATCCCTTCTTTGGTAATTGTTGTGGTTATTTGCTGGGAATTTCATTTGATTGGGCTGGTTTGGAGTAGGAGGTTTGGAAAAGTTAATACTAGTGACTCGGGGGGTAGGTATTTGATAGTTTTTGCTTCTTCTTTCTAGGTTGTTTACCTCAATTTCCTTCTTCTTTCCAATGAAACCTCTCTTCTCTAGAGGTTCTGCAATTCTTCCACTTCGGATCCCTTGTTCAATCCTCTCGGCGATCCGCACGACATCATAGAAATGTTGTGCTGAACTACCCATAAGGTGTTCATAGTATGGAGCCCTGAAAGTATTGGCAAACAAAGTCACCATTTCTGTCTCTATCAGCGGAGGTTGCACATTGATAGCTTGGTCTCGCCACCTTTGAGCATAAGCCCTCACGGACTCTTGACTTCCTTTCTCCATGCTGATCAGACTGGTCCTATCAAGAGCAATCTCTAGATTAAACTTGTATTGCTTCAGGAAAGCGTCTGCCAAGTCCGTCCATTTCCTGATCCTAATATTGTCTAACCTCATATACCAACTGAGGGCCGATCCGGTCAGGCTATCCTGGAAGAAGTAAATTAACATTTTGTCGTCGTGGATAACCTCTGCCATTTTGTTATAGTAGGAGCGGAGATGGGTCTTCAGGCATTCCATCCCAGTATACTTAACAAACTCCGGCACTCTGAACTTCTTTGGAATGACAATATTAGGTACTAAACATACCTCAGCGGCCCTAATTGGGTCAAACAAATCATTTCCTTCAATTGCCCTTAGCCTCTCTTCTAGGGCAGTCCACTTATCATCTCCTTCATGATTAGAGAATTTAAAGTCATGTGGATCTTCATTTGTTAAATCCATTGTAATAGGGATTTGGATGGGCCGAGCAGGGATTTGAGCTGCTGCTGGTGCTTCATTAGGTTGAGTAGATGTTCCTTCTCCATCTTTGGCTCTCAATATCTGCTCTAACATATGAGTTAGGTTCGCCACATCATTCCGAACTCCTTCAAGTTCTCTTTGGTACTGAGATTCGGGTTGTGACCTTCCTTCGTTTTCCATTCTTGCTCTTTGCCGAGTGTAGTGGACTTTGGAAGGGGGACCTATGTTTCACGATCTGGAATGCATATGATAAATTAAAAATATGTGATGAGCATGTGATGCATATGTAATGTGTATATATGCATATTTTATGAGCTGATTCATGACTTTCGTAACCTTTAAGCAAGATTTCTGAGTTGACCCGATTACCATAAAGGAGGGTTTGCCAAGTTCTTATCATAGTGGCTTACCAAACCCATTAAGAAAGGAAATACGTCATGGACTTCTTATAAATAACAAACTTGCTCATACAAAACAATAATGGGAAAGAGAGTCCTATACATTGCTACCTCTAAAAAGCATTTCCTCTATTAGCTAAATCCCCAATAAAACAGGCCATTGCCCCCATGTATTCTCGATACTTTGAAGCATCATTTCCGACTTGGGTGGCTTGTTGTTGCAACCTTTCTGCATAACGGGCTACTTGCTCAACCTGTTTTTCCATGTGTCTTATTCTGGCATGGAATACGGTGTTATCTTCGATTATTGCTTCGTTGCTGGCTCCTAAGGCTTCGTTGCTTCTTTCCAATACTCGCACCATACCCTCTGATTGTGCCAACTTATCTCTTGTTCTTTGTAGCTCTTCCTTTTCGATATCCAGCTCTGCTATTTTGGAATTGATTTGAACTGCAAAGCTGTCCATGTAGTCTTGGCATTCTTGACGCTCTTGCTTAGCCTTACTCATCTCTTCTTCCATCTCGAAGTAGTGGCTTCTCAACTCCCTTAACTCTTCTTCTCGTACCTCGATCTCCGCTTGTAAAGCCCTCATCCTTCCTTTTGAAGACTCAGCTCTCTTCTGGTAATCTCTCATGTCAGACTCAGCGGCCATTCTTGCATTTCTTTCTTCCTCTAGCTGCACCATGTATTGAGTTCTAACCTTCCTTTCTTCTTCTATGTCGAGGTTGGCTAGACGATTTTTCTCCTTCTCAACTTCTATTTTCTTTAAAAGAAGTTTCCTTCCCTTCTTCAAAGAATCCATCGTCTCCTTATCAACATTCGAGCCTTTTGTTGCCCTCTTAACCTTAGCCAATTCTTTTTCTGCTATCCCATTCTTCTTGACCAACTCATCATAATCAGCTATTCGATTCCTTAACTCAGCCTGGACCCCCGTTATTATGTCTTCATCTACCTCAGCCCTTTTCTGCCATTCCTTTAGAGACATTAGCTGCTTTTCTTGTTTTTCTAACCGCTGATTCAAGAAAACCCTCATCGTATTTTCCTCCTCTAGCTGGTTCTCTAACAGTTGTTGTCGCCCCTTACTTTTGCTGAGTTCTATTACACACTGATCTAGCTGCTTTCTTAGATCTTCCTCATCATCCTTTCTTTTCCTTTTCTGTGTTTCTATCGCTGCCTCTGACTGTTCTTGTGTAGAGAGACCCTTTACTTCAGAAAAATCCTCATTCCTCCAAACTGTATAATTATGGCTGAATGAGGTTTCAAAACTGCTTCCTTCTTCTCTTTTCACCTTTACAGGTCTTTCCCAATCCTGTCGGATAAGCTCCATTTCTTTGATGAACGGTTGGTGCTTGAATAACCCAATGAAATCAGTTAAACCCAAGGTTCTTGGCGTATATTGCATTCCGCCTAACTGCCTTGTTACGAGGGCAGGCGCATAGCTGATGTAACCAGTTACACCAATTAAAGGAACCCATATCTTGCTTCCGCAACTCATTGTGCAAATAGCGTTGTTCATCCACGGTGCTTTCCATTTGAAGTTGCTACTTGGCAATGCTGCATACTTATCCCTCCATGACTTCTCATCCCAATTCTTCCAAGTCTCATCTATGGTAATCTTTAACGGTCGCAAGTCAAACCACCAAAAGTTGTTGAAGATGTCTCTTGGTGCTTCGATATGACTGATTATCCATAGGTACAACATAGGGACGCAGCACCTCATAGCTCCTTTTCCATGTGTTCGGCAGTGATTAAGAGATAACATGGTTTCCCCCAAGATGGCTGAGGAAGGATTGATCCGGTCATGCTCATATTCGATGAAGACACTCGCTGCTTCTAAACTGATGACCCCAATTTCAGAAGGGAACAACACTAGCCCAAAAATGGCGAAGGCCACCAACCTATATCGTTCGTCTCCCAACTTGCCTTCTTCGGCATTTTTCTTCATTCGAGCTTCAATGATCTTCCATTTAAAACCCCCTTCAGCAACTCTACATTGGCTGATCTTTCCTAAGCCTAATAAACTGACTACTTTCGAAGCTGTATCTTCAAATCTACGTCGGTGGTAGATTCGGCAGTTGTCATTTGGAAAATCCAGGATTCTCTCATATTCTTCCAAGGTGGGTGTCATATCGATGTTTCCAAAGGTAAAGCACCGATAACTGGGATCCCAAAAATTCAGAAGGGCTTTGATCGCCGCTGCTTGTACAGGCAATTTCATTATTTGTGCAATCCTCCCATATCGCCTTTCAAACAGGGTCTCGTCAACATATTCCATGATAGGCAATAACTTTCCTAAATCGTTTACCATGTGATTTACCTTGGTAATGCATGGTAACCCACTAGCATCGATTCTTGGGCATTTTCCTTCGGCAATCTGAGCCAACTCAGACTCTTGTCCATATTCTTGGAAAGAGAGGTACTTAGTCATGATTTCAGCTCAAAACCTGAGTTAATGAATTTAACAAATTAATCATGGTGCAAATGAAAATAAGATTCATAACCTAAAGACAAGCTCTATTTATTAAGTGAGAGAGGGTAGTTTTTTCTATCTGGTCTCGAAGGGTCTCATATCTGCCCAGTGACATTCTTCGTAAAGAAGTATGGGGGCGTTGCAAGGAACAGTTAAGACACGTATGCCCACCATTACCAAGCAGGCACTCAGATATGAGTTGGGTGTTTCACGCATTTAAACCCTGACCAATAGTCTTAGGGTAAATCGCTAATTCCCCACTTAACTTAAAGCTTGTGTGTGCTTTTCAAATTTAAGGCAAGTGATGCATGAAACAATTATATACAATACATGAATAATATATGTCAAATAAAAAATAAATACGCAAATAAAAGGAAAGGCAATAAACACAAAAAAACCAACAAATCAGACAAAAAAACAAAGCTTAGTCTACAACGTCCCCAGTGGAGTCGCCATTCTGTCGCACCCCAAAAAAAAAATATTATTTTTCAATTGCGGGTTCGACTGGCGAAAATTTTTATTATTTGGTTCTTTGGAGTCGCCACCTAGTATTTCGGTCATTAGAAACCCTAACTGGTCTCAGAAATCGGGTACGGAGACTGGTTGCGTAAAGGGAAGGTATTAGCACCCCAAATACGCCCTACCTAAGGTAAGCTGCATTGTTTTATTGTCTGATAAAAACTAAGGTGTTATTATACTTCTAGTCGTTGGTCTGTTTATGGTTCAAGAAAAATCCTCCTCGGTAAGAAGATCTTTTATCTTATCGGGTAATATCCTAACTGTTCTAACGTCTATACCAAACTTTATTAATAATATTTAGGAATACGTTTTACGTATAAATTCGTAATCCCAAATAATAAAAGAAAACAAAAAAAAGATTTTTTAGAATTTTTGAAATATTGGCCTAGTTTTCATGGCTTGAATAAACTGGTTATTAAAGCCCAAAATGCATGTTAATACATATATTGTTTTGAAAATTTTCTTTGTTGTATGAAAATATGATGTTATAATATTTATATATATATATATTGGAGATACTAGGCCGTATTTTAAAACAAAAACAATTTTTGGAAAATATTATTTTTTTTTTTTATGCTTTGACGAAAATCGGGTGTTTTAATACTGAGCTTGTATCCTTACGGTATAAAAATACAAACCAACATTAATTCTCTTTGCTAAAAATATACAAAAAAAATCAACAATATTTTTAGGGACTTTTTTAGAATTTTTTGAAAGCAAAAACATTTGTTATTTTGAAAAATCTTTGATGTTTTGATGAAAATCGGGTATTTTTAACACTGATTTTGTATCTTTACAGTATAAAAATACAAACCAACATTAAACCACTTTGACAAAAATATGCCGAAAAATCAACAATATTTTTTAGGGACTTTTTTTTAATTTTTTGAAAGCAGAAACAATTTTTTATTCTGAAAAATCTTTGATGTTTTGACGAAAATCGGGTATTTTTAACACTGATTTTGTATCTCTACAGTATAAAAATACAAACCAACATTAAACCACTTTGACAAAAATATGCCGAAAAATCACAATATTTTTAAAGATTTTTTCAAAAGATTTTTTTTTATATAAATATATTTTATACATATATAACATATATACACACATATATATATGTTATAATAATATATAATATATTATAGGGCTGGGCCGGCCCAAATAAATGGGCCAGGCTCAGCCCAAAAAAAAGGGGGCGGGCCGGTCTCGGCCCGCAATGATATTGGGCCGGTCTCGGCCCAAGACTAAGGTGGGCCGGTCTCGGCCCGAAAACTTCTACCGTCTGGGCCAAGACCGACCCAGACTTGCAAGGCTGGGCCAGCATCGGGCTGGCCCAGCATCCTACGGCCCAGCGGGGGGGAGAATTATTTTTCTCCCCCCCGCCTCCTGCATGTTACATGCAGGAGGCAAAACAGCCCCAACGAGAAGAAAAACAATGCAGGGGGGGAAAGAAATGTGCACCTGGCGTGGAGGCGATTGCTGGTGGAGCTGTGGTGTCGCCGCGGTGTCGTGCCTCGAGGACGGCGGCGCTGTGACTGTTCCCAAGCGGCGGAGAAAAAAAAGATTTTTCTTCCTCTTCCCCTCTTCTTTTTGTTTTCGGTATTTCTCTCTTCTCCTTCCTTTCTCTTTGTTTTCTGTTTTCTTTGTTTTGTTTTTGGTTTATCCTTTTTCTTTCCCTCTCTCTCCTTGGTTTTTTTTTTCTCTCTCTCCTCTCGGCCTCTCTCTATTTAAAAGCAAAAAAGGAAACGGCGTGCCTTTCGTTAGTGCGCCTTCAATCACGCAACGGCTGGTCGGCCACTCTTGCTTTCGGTGGTGGTGGTGGGGGCGAGGAGAGAGAGGCGGGAAGTTTTGAAAAAAAGCAAAAAAAAAAAAAAAAATGGTTGTCTCTGTTTCTGTTTATGCGGGGGAAAGGAAGAAGACGAACAGTGTCGTTCAAAACAACACCGTTCTGGTCTTTCCTCTTTTTTTTTTTCTTCTTTTTTTTTTTTATAAATGAAACGGCGTCGTTTTGGATAAAACGCGTCGTTTCATTTAAATGGGTCAAACTTCAAATTAGTCCTTCGGACTCAGTCCCCGCCCCTCTTGTTGGCCGCCTTTTTCACTTTGGTCCTTGGTCTCTGATGTATGCAATTTAGCCCTCAATTGATTAATAAACTTTCAATTTCTTCAATTAGGCCCCTGAACCGAAAAATTAACAGCCCCTCCATTTACGCGCCTCTTCCAATTTGGTCCCTGGTTTCGGATTTTCTTAATTAAATCCCTAATTGGCCCTTAAACTTCAATATTTATGCAATTAAGCCCCTGATTTGACCCAATAAATTCCTAAAAAATATATTTTGGCCCCAGAACTTAAATTTCTTCAAATTAAAGCCCAAATTGACTTAAAAATTAATTTTTCTTGCAATCAAATCTTCTATAAATTCAAATAAAAATCCAAATAAGTCCATAAAAATCCAATTAAGTCCATAAAAATCCAATTAAGTCCATAAACATCCAAATTTGGGCTTTTCTTCTCAAAATTCAAATTTTCCTTCTCAATAGGGCTCTTATCCTTCAAGAATATACTGTCAAAATTTAATCCTTGTATTTTTGAATTTCTTGACCAATTTTCTGACTGTTTCCTGAGCGCTTCTGCCTTCTGTTATTTTTTCTAAACTCTTTTGGCTATTTATTTTATTTTTCATGGGGACCCAAAAATGGGTTACAACACTCTTCACATGCTCACTCACTTCTCACACATTCACTCATTTTGCTCTCTAACTTGGTGCCTATTTATAGGCAAAATGGTGGTACTAACTCAAACTCATCTTCTTCAATAATGGCTGCCAAACTTTGACAATTAAGAAGGTTGCACATGGTTGGTGTAGCTCCTTTTGTCATTTGCAGCTGCCACCAACATCCCTCCACTGCAGCCTTTGACAATGAGCACCTCTACTCCTGGCTGCAGATGCTGTCACATAAGTGGCAATATCTAACACATATCGTGTCTCATATATCAGCTAGCTAACCCTCTCCGTCTCTACAATCACCCATCTCGCAGACTAGCTCGCTTTCTACACATACCAAGACATACATTTGATTCCCTAAAAATCTCAGCTTTCTTTCGTGTCAAGATCAATGGGGTCTCAAGGAAAGGCTCGATACTTGACAATAATAGTCCTAATTGTTACCATTATTTTGTTATCATGTTCTAACCTAGCTGTTACAATTACACTTGACAAGAATACTCCCAGGGCTCCTAAGGCTCCATGCAAATATGACCCCAAAGATGGTAAGTGCAAAGTCGGTGAACCAGCTGCAGCAACAAAGTTTGATGGGGGGAGTTAGGAGAGGTGGTTTGACCTAATCGTATGATGAATGAGTAATCGTTTATCCTTCTATTAGTTTGAATTGAAGGCATAGCTACTTAATTTATCCATGGTAATTATTTGTGTCCTTCGCTGGTTTAGGTTACTTACTAGCTATTGCCATGTTTTCTTTTCCCATGCTTTTTGGCATTTGTACCCATTAATTCTTCACCTTGCTTTGATTTGCCAATGTTATGCTATTAATAAAGTTTCTTCTCTTATCTAAAAGAAAAAAAGCTAGCTAATTGTGTATTTATAAGGGGTTTTTACTTTTATTTTTTTGAGAAGTCCATATACTTCAATGCATGGTTGGTTATTAATATCTTTGTTTTTACCTCCCCCACACAAAAAGAGGGAGAGAAAAAGATAAAATACAAAAAAATAAAATTATTGTAAGAAAACCAAAAAAATATATCAGTGAAAAAAAATATATTGGAACGCCCAAAAAATAACCAAAGATTGGTTGAGGAAGATAAAAAAAAATATATAAAGATGAAAATTTACTTGTATATTTTTAATTGATGAAAGCTCTATAAGTAAATAAAATTCAATTTGAGAAAGAAAAAATTAAAATTGAATGTTTAAAGACTCAATTAGATTTTTTTGAAGATTTCATTGAATTTATGGACGGCTTAATTGTAAGAAAAAATAATTTTTAAAGAAATTTAAATTTGAATTGAAAAACATTAAAGTTTAAAGGTTGAATTATAATTTATAAAAGTTAATTTGATGAAATCAATATAAATATTAAAGTTGCATAGTTTGGATCTCTCATTTAATGACCTTGAAGGTGAGGTGCCTATGCACGGTGTCTTTGAGAATACAAGTGCGGTTTCAATTGCAGGGAAGAAAAATCTTTGTGGAGGAATACTTCAGTTGAATCTGCCCACTTGCAGATCCAAGTCAACAAAGCTGGCATTGATAGTCGCTATTCCTTGTGGCTTTATTGGATTAATCTTCGTCGCATCTTTTTTATTTTTGTGCTGCTTGAAAAAATCGTTGAGAAAAACAAAAAACGAGTTGTCATGTGAAATGCCATTCCGAACAGTAGCTAATTGTTTATGAGTTCATGATCAATGGAAGCCTAGAAGAATGGTTGCATCCAAACCAAACATTGGAGCAGGAAGTGGACGGGCCAAGAAATCTTAATCTCATTCAGAGGTTAAACATTGCAATTGATGTGGCTAATGCGCTCGACTATTTGCACAACCAATGCAAAATGCCTATTGTTCATTGTGATCTTAAGCCAAGTAATGTTCTCCTCGATGGAGATATGACTGCTCATGTTGGGGACTTTGGATATGTATATATGAAAATCTTAATCCCCGATTGAATATGAGTTCATGTTGGAATTTTGTCAATTATGTGGCTGTCATTATCAAAGAAGATGACTGTCATTATCAAAGATGGAGGTTACAATGATGGCTTGTTGATGGCAGCCACCAACCATTGACTAATGTCAAAATTTGACAGCCACTATTGTTGACAAAAGATCAAAAGAAGCTACCATGGATGCCTATAAATAGAGGCATATATTAGAGAGCAAAATGAGAGAGTTGAGTGAGAGATATTAGAGCAAAAGATGTGAGAAATATAGGAGAGAGTGGGCTGCCATTGCAGCACTAAGAAGAGAGAAATAGAGTGAGGTTGAGAGTTGCTAAAGAGGGAATAATTCCTCCTCCTCTATTGTTGTAAATCATGTTCTCTCCCTATATAATCAAATGGCTTCTCCTGTGGATATAAGCAGTTTGCCGAACCACGTTAAATATTGTGTCAATGTGCTTAACCTTCTATAAGCAAATTTTAGTACATCACTGGTCAGAATTCCCTACAGTTCATAGAGTCTGTACAAGTTGCCTTTTCAAAGCAGAAGTTTTAGAATTTATATAAAATCATTCAAATAGCCTCATCTAATATAGCATAAGTTTTCTTTGACAACCTCTCATCTCAAATCAAGTAGTTCAAGTAACATCAGTATCTTCCTTCTTTTCAAGAAATTTTAGATTCGAACATCTCTTTAGCTAAAAATATAATTCTCTTATCAAAAGCCCTTAACATTTACAAAATAATAAAAAAAAAAATCCTCCAACTATAATTAAGATTAAAAATATTACATAAATATAAAATTAAAATTAAAAACCTAGCTAATACTAGTTAATAAGAAAAGTAAATAAAATCAAACCAAGTCTGATGATACATGAAAAAACTATATATATATATATATATATCCCTACATATTTCAATTAATATCCTAGATATTTATATTTAATCTTATAAATTGCGGGGTCGAACTTACTTTTCCACTAAATGTTTGCTCATGAACCAGTACAATTAGTCCCCTCCATTGTCATTCTTCGAACGAGACTAAATATTCATCGGCGCAGACAACTTTGAATATTGCATGCATATATGCAAGTGGTTGATGTAACTTAAGTGTTGGAAATTTGATACATTAAAAGGATAATATTCCAGGACAAGGATGTGAAATACACTTTTTTTTATAAGATATATAATATAAACTCATATCATAAATTTAAATTATAAAATCATAAAATTATAAGTAAAATATTTTAATTAATTATATATTGATAATTTTAATCAAGAAGTAAATAATAATATATCATAATTAAAATAAAAGTGAAATAAATAATAGAAACTTAAATATTTTAAAATATATAGTTTAAATAAATTTTTTTATATAATTTAAATAAATTAAAAATACAATACAAATTTTGCTTACCTGTTGCATATATACAAGTGGTTGATGTAACATAAGAAAAAAACAACAAGGAACCTTATCAACTTTGAAAAATGTACCCTATTCGATATCACGGGGTTGTGAAAATGGAAACTCATGAACATTAATTTTCTTAAACCTATAAAACCTTGGTTGACTTAAAACCAATGTGGGGATCAAATGTTGGTTGATGAATCTGAAAAAGTTTCTCACTGAGTCTGAAAGCATCTTAAGGATGCAAGGAATATGCCTTACTTTCCTATTTAATGTTTGATCCACAGAGCATCACAGCAAGCCCTTTCATCTCAACTTAAACCTCTAGGACCCCATTGAAACTGAAGCTTTCAAGCATGAGTTCATGCATTTTGTGGTTTCTTTTCTTGCAAGTAATTCACCACTCTTTCTCCATCTCATTAGCTAGAGGAGAAAGCGAGATAGACAAGCTCTCGCTACTAGCTTTTAAGGCTCAAATCTCAGACCCCCCCTGAAAAACTAAGCTCGTGGAATGAATCCTTGCCCCTCTGCCAGTGGTCAGGAGTAACATGTGGAAGACGTCATCAAAGAGTCATAGAGCTTGACCTCCACTCCAGCCAACTGGTGGGCAGCCTATCTCCCTCCATTGGGAACATGAGTTTTCTTAGGCTGCTAAGATTGGAAAACAACAGTTTCACCAATACCATCCCCCAAGAAATAGATCGTTTGGTTCGGCTACAGACACTGATTCTCGGGAACAACTCGTTCACCGGTGAAATCCCGGCCAACATCTCTCATTGCTCGAACCTCCTGAGCCTTAATTTAGAGGGAAACAATCTTACTGGCAACCTTCCTGCAGGACTTGGATCGATCGTTATCAAAGCTGCAGGTATTTAGTTTTAGAAAAAACAATCTAGGTGGCAAGATACCCCCCTCTTTCGAAAATCTTTCATCTATCATTGAAATTGATGGAACACTTAATAATTTACAAGGGGGTATTCCCAGTGGTATTGGGAAACTGAAAACATTAAGCTTCTTTTCACTTGGCTCAAATAATCTGAGTGGTACAATCCCTCTCTCCCTATACAATATTTCTTCTCTCCTTCATTTATCTTTGGCTCATAACCAATTTCATGGTACACTTCCTCCATACTTTGGCCTAACTCTTCCAAATCTCCAATATCTTGGCATTCACGGCAATCGATTAAGTGGACAACTCCCAGCAACGCTCTTTAATGCCTCAAAATTCACTGAGATTTATCTTTCATACAATGAATTCACCGGAAAAGTTCCCACTTTAGCAATCATGCCTAACCTAAGGTTTCTTTCAATGCAAGCAATTGGGCTTGGAAATGGTGAGGATGATGACCTGTCCTTTCTCTACACCCTCTCAAACAGCAGCAAGTTGGAAGCTTTGGCTATAAATGAGAACAATTTTGGAGGGGTGCTGCCTGATATAATTAGCAACTTCTCAACAAAGCTCAAGCAGATGACATTCGGAAGCAATCAAATCCGAGGAAACATTCCTGATGGCATTGGAAATCTCGTAAGCTTGGATACTTTAGGTTTAGAGAGAAATCACTTGACTGGCAGCATACCAAATTCTATTGGTAAATTACAAAATTTAGCTGATTTCTTTCTTAGTGAAAACAAATTATCAGGGAGCATCCCCTCTTCTTTAGGAAACATCACCTCGTTGATGCAAATTGATTTTGATCAAAATAATCTACAGGGAAGCATTCCTCCAAGCCTTGGAAACTGCCAGAACTTGTTGGTCTTGGCTCTCTCCCAAAACAATCTCAGTGGTCCCATACCAAAAGAGGTCCTTAGCATTTCATCCTTGTCAATGTATTTGGTCCTGTCTGAAAATCAGCTGACTGGTCCCCTTCCCTTTGAAGTGGGCAAGTTAGTGACTCTTGGATACATGGACATCTCCAAAAACAGGCTATCAGGGGAAATTCCCTCAAGTCTTGCCCTTTGCGAGAGTTTGGAACATTTGTCTTTGGATGGGAACTTCTTCCAAGGCCCCATTTCCGAGTCTTTGAGATCTTTGAGAGCACTTCAAGATCTTAATCTCTCTCACAACAACTTGACTGGCCAAATTCCCAAGTTTTTGGGAGATTTCAAGTTGTTGCAGAGTTTGGATCTCTCATTTAATGACCTTGAAGGTGAGGTGCCTAAGCACGGTGTCTTTGAGAATACAAGTGCGGTTTCGATTGCAGGGAACAAGAATCTTTGTGGAGGAATACTTCAGTTGAATCTGCCCACTTGCAGATCCAAGTCAACAAAGCTGGCATTGATAGTCGCTATTCCTTGTGGCTTTATTGGATTAATCTTCGTCGCATCTTTTTTATTTTTGTGCTGCTTGAAAAAATCGTTGAGAAAAACAAAAAACGAGTTGTCATGTGAAATGCCATTCCGAACAGTAGCTAATTGTTTATGAGTTCATGATCAATGGAAGCCTAGAAGAATGGTTGCATCCAAACCAAACATTGGATCAGGAAGTGGAAGGGCCAAGAAATCTTAATCTCATTCAGAGGTTAAACATTGCAAGATGTGGCTAATGCGCTCGACTATTTGCACAACCAATGCCAAATGCCTGTTGTTCATTGTGATCTTAAGCCAAGTAATGTTCTTCTCGATGGAGATATGACCGCTCATGTTGGGGACTTTGGATTGTTAAAGTTCCTTTCTGAAGCATCCTGTCAGTCATCTTCGAGTCAGACAAGCTCTGTTGGATTAAAAGGCACCGTCGGCTATGCAGCTCCCGGTAACATACAACTCTAGAGGGATACATATTCCATTATTTACAAGTTTTCTCTAGCATTTTATCTCCAGGATCATAAGCAACTCTGATTAATTAACCATTCAAACAAACTGACTGCAGAGTATGGCATCGGAAGCGGGGTGTCAGTTTTCGGGGATGTATACAACTATGGCATCCTACTGCTGGAGATGATTACTGGGAAGAGACCTACACATAGCATGTTTAACGATGGACTAGAACTTCACAGTTATGTTAAAATGGCATTACCTGACCGTGTAGTTGATGTCGCGGACCCGAAACTTCTGACAGAAGTTGATCATGGAAAAGGCACTGATCAAATCGTGGAGTGTTTGATTTCAATCAGCAAGATAGGAGTGTTTTGCTCAGAAAAGTTTCCTAAAGAGAGAATGGACATTAGCAATGTTGTAGCTGAATTGAATCGAGCTAAGGCCAACTTTCTTTGAAGGCATGGACTGCTATCCTACGAGAAGGTTCTTGCCCTGTAGTGTCCAGACGACTTCAAAGTGAATGTAAGACATGAGGAATGGAGTCTAAATATTGTAACTTTCTTATTTGCATAAACATGAGTCCTAGCTAGCTACTAGTCAGAAAGTGTCCCTGAAAGAGAGCACGAAACCTGTAGTGTAAGTGCCTGTTTTTTGAAATAACCTGTAATGTAATTAAATGTTATGCAAAAATTAAGCACTGTTCTTTTACATGTCGACTTTTACCTAACCTTTTTGTTTTGTTTCTGCTCTATTATGATGATTGCAGAATACAGAACATTGCCCTGCTTTAATATTTATCTATTCATGCAAAAATAAACTTTGTAATATGGATGCAAGATATTTTCCCCAAATTTGGATCAATCTAAGAGTTTGCTAGGAGATCGTAGAAGCCCTATTTCCTATAAGCTTAAATTTTCATAGCCAACTAGAAGCAATCAAGCAGGTCTCATGACCTGCTACGAGCCAAACCCATAAACAGGAAAAAAGCCAAACTATACAACATAACTGAACTTCCACCAGCGACAGAATTCACTAAAAGAAGGATCGTTTTGAGCTTCGAACAGCAATTTTTGTAAATGGACAGGCACAAAACTAGTGATTTCTATCCTCATTATCCTGATTACATAACACAAATAGAGGATACAGACTCCTCCCCATTTTTTTTATTTTTTGAAATACTTACCTCTGTATTATTTCTTCTTAACATAAGTGGTATTTTCTTAAACAGTTCAATTCGGAGGTTAGACTACTTAGTAGTGCTGAATCTGGATCATGTCTCGGTTGTATAATGAAGTAGCCAAATTAATCTTCTTCTTTTTTTAGACTACACGGTATATGTTTCTCTTTTCTCAAGGTGGATGGATTTTATCTATGTTGTGCTGAACTAAGTCAAATGGGCTGAAAGTTACAACGATATGAGTGGTTGGTTGACAGTAAAGACGGAAAAACGGAGATAGTTAGGATAGTTGATGTTTTTTTATTTTAAAATAAAAAAAATTCACTTAAAAATATTTATATATAAAAAAAACATATTTATTTTTATCAGCATTTTTTTCTTATTCGATACTATCCAAGCCCAGCCTAGGTGTTTGTAACAACTTCAAGCAAGGGAAAAGGTACAAGAGAAGCTAGACTGCCCGCTAAAGTTCTCTCTGGATGAGAAGAATGCGTGTCCTGAGACGTCTGCTTCGAAAGTACAAAGAATAAAAAAAGATGGACAAGCACGTGTACCATGACACGTACATTAAGGTGAAGGGTAATGTCTTAAGGAACAAGAGAGTTCCAATGGAGAGTATTCACAAGTCTAGGGCTGAGAAAGCAAGAGAGATGACTTTGTCTGACAAGTTTGAGGCTAAGAGAGCGAAGAACACGGGGAATAGGGAAAGTTAATTCAAAGTATGTTATAAACCCATTCAGGACTAGGGCGCGACTCCATTCACTCACTCTTGGAACGCATTAAACTTTCAACAACTTCAACTAAAACTGAAACAAATATTTCCAGAAGTTTAACAAACAACTAGATCAGTGATCAGCACTACAGGATTTCCTAAGAAGAAACTGGAATTCATGCCAAGAGGCATATGCTACACGGATGGAACTAGATTAGCAGCTTTATCTCATATGCTACATGGATGGAACTAGATCGGTAACCATAAGAGACTACTACTCCGGAGAGTGGCAGCCTCAAAATCTATGGAAGTGAATATCGTCCCCTAGAAAGAAAGAACTCGTAATCAGGATGTCTGTTTATGGATGTCTGATTTCCCTTTTTTACTACAGCTATGTTCAGAGATGGAATAGAACTTCACAGTTATGTTAAAATGGCGTTACCTGACCGTGTAGTTGATGTAGCGGACCCGAAACTTCTGACAGAAGTTGATCAGGGAAGAGGCACTGATCAAATCGTGGAGTGTTTGATTTCAATCAACAAGATAGGAGTGCTTTGCTCAGAAAAGTTTCCTGAAGAGAGAATGGACATTAGCAATGTTGTAGCTGAATTGAATCGAGCTAAGGCCAATTTTCTTGGAAGGCGTGGACTGATATCCTACGAGAAGGTTCTTGCCCTGTAGTGTCCAGACGACTTCAAGTGATGTAAGACATGAGGAATGGAGACTAAATATTGTAACTTGCTTATTTGCGTCAGCATGAGTCCTAGCTAGCTACTAGTCAGAAGTGTCCCTGAAAGAGAGCACGAAACCGGTGTAATTATGATGATTGCAGATTAATTACACAACATTGCCCTGCTTTAATATTTATCTATTCATGCAAAAATAAACCTTGTAACCCTTTCCTATAATTCATATGAATAACATTACACACAAAATTATATACACACACTACAAAGAAGATGACAAGGACATAATATATTGCATTACATATTTATCCTCAAAAAAATGTTATATATATTTTTTATAAATGTATAAATTCAGATATGAATAACTTATTTAATACTTAATAAAATTTTCTTTTTAAATATTAATAAAAATGACGATGATGATATAATCAGGGACATGCTTGGTGCAACAAATTATGGCGGCCAAGGCCTGCTAGTGCTATATTCAATTATTCAAACCATTGGTCTAATTGGAGAAGAGCCCAAATGTAGTCAATGGAGGCCCATGAAAAATCACCAAAGTCCAAACGCAGAAACCCTAAGGCCTATTGAAAATAAAATCCATTTCTTTCATCAGCTCCCTCCGACGTCCTTTCACTTCTTTGCTATTAGCCGAAGCAGCTGCGAAGACAGAACACAGATATCTAATCATGATTTTGGTTGTTGTTATTATTTTTTAAAGTATTTTTTATTTTAAAATATATTAAAATAATATTTTTTTATTTTAAAAAAAATATTTTTAATATTATTACATTAAAATAATTTAAAAATACATAAAAATTAATAATTTTAAGTTAAAAAATATAAAAAATATTAATTTATTTTAAAAATATTTTAAAAATATAAAAATAAATAGAACGGGCGTAACTCAAGTTACTCAATCTCCAAAAGAGGTTAGCCTCTGGCGTGCGTACATGTGGCCAAGGGAGATTGTGATACAATGAAATCCCCATGGACAATTCTCTTACAGAGCTAATGTTTGGTATTACGAAAATTGCCTGTAAGAAAAACAAATTAAAAATTTTTAAAAATACGGCTGGGCTGTAAAAACAGAGGGTGCTTAAAGCCCTTCTCTTATTCTCTCTTAATCATTATCATTGATAGGTATTTTTCCTGGAACACAAGATAGAGATAATAGAAAAGAGAAGACAAGATAGAATAAAAGATTAAGATAAAATTATATCTGATAATGATATACAAGATATTTTTGTATAATATTTGGTTAATGATGAATGAGATGAAATAATATATGGAAAAAAAATATTTTATCATTAATATATATTATTGTCAAACTCACATATTTAAATACATAATTATATTTTTTATTATAATTTATATCGAGTGTTGAAATAATAATGATATAATAACTATAGTTATAAAATCTGGATTGACCTGGTGGACAAACTCGAGGTCTAGACCGGCTTAGGTTTTAAAAAATAAAAAAGGAATTAATCCGATCTAATATGATCAAAAACCCAACTTGGCTAAAAACTCATTGACATTTTTTCCAAACAAAAACTTTTTTGGTCAAAATGATCAAATTGTTTTGATCCTTTAAAAAAAGTTAGGATAACCTAATTTGACTTTCCCGATCCATGATTCGGCCTTGTTTCAAGTTGATTGTCAAATCAAGTTTTAAAATTATGATAAAGACTACTTTTATCTTTATATGCCTTGAACAATTTTGAAATTAAATTTTTTTTTACATGAATATTTTAAAGATAAAAATAATAAATATTATTTCTAAAAACATGCCTTCTATATACATCTTCTTTTGAAAGTATAAAAATGAAGTCTAAATTTTTTTCAAAGATAAATTTATTTTTATGTCTTTTATCTATATCTTTTCAATAAAAAAACATTTATGTTCTTATTGTTTTCATCTCTTCTGTTTTAGAATAGTAATCACATGTTAACATGTCTTAGTGATAACTTTTTTGAATTAGAATTTGCTAAAAGAAACGAGTTTAATTTTGTTTACAATAAAGTTTGATTTGATGGGTTTTGATTGCTTGTTAATAATCAAAACCGTGGATAATAAATAATGAAGATAAATGAGGGAAAAAAGAACCAAACTTTCTTGTTTTTTTTTTTTTTAGTTTTCCTGATTTGGTGATGATTACATGCTTCTACTATGTTTACTTTTAATTTCATTTGTTTGAAATACTTACTAACTATACTTTATAATGGTATTTTATGATTGTTATTTATAGGAACATTTATTTTATTGTAGTATATATTGACTGATATTGGATATAAATTAAGTCTTTTGTTTCAAATGTTAATTAAGATTTAATTGCACTTGAGACAAATGCTTTTAGATCCACTATCAACAAAATCCTATCATAATTACTTATAAAATTAATATAACTACCTTTAAAGTTAAATAAATGCATGTACAAATGTATAATTAATTATGAATGTAAATATTTGAAATGTCATTATAATACAATATGTATTTGCAATGACATTTTACTATAAATGCTGTTATATCTATCAAAATCAGTAATTGGTAATTAATGTAATTACCAGTGACTTTTGACCGTATATATTTGTTACAAAAAATGAAAAGAAAGAGAGAACCTGTAAGAATAATAATAATAATTAATAATGAAAAAATCATCTCATCTTCTTCATTTCTAAAACCCTAGCTAGCCACCAACATCAATCTAGCCCATTCTAAAATTGACTCGTGTTCCTTTGAACCTTTATTTGTTCAAAATAGTTTAAATAATAGTCTTAATGTTATTAGTATGTTCACTCATGATATTTTTATTGTTGTAAGCATACAATATATAAACCCATGCATTCTAGAATTCATTCGTTGACCAATTTAGATCGTTTGCTAGATGTTGTTGATTTTTCTTAATTAGTAAAAGGAAGAAGAAGTCAAGGAAATAAAGAACTCAATAAAATTATCAAACCAAAAGAGATGCTCGTGCATTTTGTATAATTTATTTTTCAGAGAATTACACCTAACGATCACAATTATACTTTCTCTCTGGTATTTGAAAAATTATATTTTACATAATACTATCAATATAATTAATAACATTTTGACATATCGAGTCATGAATGCCTGAAAAAATTCCAAGATATATAACAATTTTGGATTATGCATGCAAAACACTCATTTGGGTTATGACAATCGACCGACAAATTAATATGCAATACTTATTGTTGCATGTGTGTGGCGTCACAGTAAAAACATTAACTTTCATAATTGTATCTATCAGGTAAACATATGAGGATACAAGGAATTCTTGTCTCTTATATATGGAAAACAAGAATGAGAGTCGTCACTTAGTATTTTGGTTACCAAGAACCCTGATTGATCTCAGAGATCGAGTACGGGAACTAGTTGTGTAAAGAGAAGGTATTAACACTCCAAATACGTCCTACCTAAGGTAAGATGTATTGTTTTAATGTATACTAAAAATCTAAGGTCTTGTTGTGTTTTCTAGTTGTTGGTCCGTTTACTGTTTAAGAAAAGTTCTCATAGGTAAAGAGATCCTTATTTTATTGGATAAAACCTAACCGTTTTAACATCAATAAAATAATTTCATATCCGGAATACACCTTACGTATAAGGTCGTAACCCCAGATACTAAAAGAAAGCAAAATATGTTTTTTGGAATTTTTGAAATATTGACCTAGTTCTAGTGACTTTAATAAACTGGTTATTAAAGTCAAAATGTATGGAAATACCTTTTTTTTTTTGAATTTTTGATATATAAAAATATGATATATTTTTTTTGAGATACTTGGCCGTATACTTGAAAAAAAAAATATTTTTTAAAAATAATTTTTCATTGTTTTGACGAAAACTAAGTATTTTAATATTGGATTTGTATCTTTATGGTATAAAAATACAAACCAATACTAAGCAAAATTTAATAGAAAAATCACATATTTTTTTTGAAAGAAAATTTCTTTCCTTTTTCGGGTTGGGCCCAGCCCGGGCCATGTGACGGGGCTGGACCAGTAGGCCAGCCGTGTCATTGGCACAAGCCAGTGACCTGGCTGGCCAAGGGACCAACAAATTCACGCGTGCATGAACAGTGCAAAGGTGATTAAATTACCTTTGCACAGTGGATATGCTCATTTGCAGATAACAGAATAACGAAAACGAACGCACCTGGTTTCTAGAAAACTGAAGATGATGACAATTATGGTCTTAGTTTCTTGCGTTCTTTTTGTTCTTCTGGAATTTATCTCTGTATTTCTTCCTTTGCTTCTGTTTCTTTTTTGTATTTCTTTGCCTCTGGTTCTGCAGGTCAAGGGATATCAGCGATTGATGCTAATTGCTGTTGGGTTTCTCTCGCTTCTGTTCTTTTTTTCCTCTGTTACCGTCTCCCTATGCTGCCCAGTTCTCCTTCGTCTCCTCTGTACTTTTCTCGTTTTTTTCTTTCTGCCTCTCCTTCTCGTCTTTCTTCCCTGTTCGGTTCCTCCTCTGGCTTTTATAGGCAGAGGATGCAGGCGTTCTTGGTAACAGCCGGCGTGCATCACGGTGGCGAGGGATATCAGCCGCGAGACGTGCCTCCCCTTGACTGCAGCTCCGCTGTCTCTGCTGCTAACGCTTCCCCTGTTTTTATTGCCAGCCGTTTATTTGTAGAAGACAATGAATAGTTTCAAAGAAACGGTGCCGTTTGCAATTTCAAATGGATATTTCTGATTTGGTCCTTGGATGTTTTTACAATTTTATAATCACTCCCCCGGATAAATTGTAATTGGATCCCTTGAGTTTAGCACCGTTTCTGGTTTGGTCTTTGGTTTCGAATTGTTTCAATCAAGTCCTTAATTTGCCATCAATCTTCAATAATTATGCAATTAAGCCCCTGATTTGACCAAATCAACTCTTCAAAATTATAATTGAACTCCAAAACTTTAATTTCTTCCAATAAAAACCTAAATTGACTTAAAAATTAATTTTTCTTGCAATCAAACCCTCCATAAATTCAATTAAATCTTAGATAAAATTTAATTCAGTTCATAAACATCTGATTTTGACATTTTTTTCCTCAAATTGAATTTTTCTTGTCAACAGAGCTCTCATCAGTTAAAAATATACTGTTAAATTTCAATGCTTGTATTTTTTAACTTTCTCAACTAATTTCTAGTTATTTTATGAGCATTCCAACATTATTTTCTCACTCCTATTATTTTTTTTGGATTCCTTCTAAATATATATATTTTTGATATGTATGTTTTTATATTTTTTATATGAAAACCCAAAAATAGATAACAATACTTATTATGTTTCATCTCCTCCAGTTTTTTGAACTCTTTGTTCCTGAAGGGTAGGGCCAAGCCAGAAGATTAAAAATAAAAATATCATATAAATAAGATTTATTTGACTACTTAAAGAACCTAGCTGGACATGATCCACAATTACTCGCATTGCCTGTTGATTTCAACCTATGCCACAAGTCATAACTCTATCGAAGAAAATAATAAGAAACTATTTCGGGGAAAGCATGTCCTACGTAACCATTACTAATGAATCTCTAAAGTCAAATTAAATACTGTATACTCTTTCCAATTCAACATATTGTGTCTCCTATATCAGCTAGATAACCCTCTCCGTCTCGCAGAGTAGCTCGCTCTCTACACATATATACCACCAAGGATGGAGCTTGGAATTTTTTCTGTTCTGCGCTCTTAAAAACACACACACATAAATTATTTTTTAAAAAAAAATTAATTATTAATTTATATATATAAATTTTTTAAGTTAATAATAAAGTGTTAATTCAAATTTAAAGTATATAGAATAAATAAAAATAAAAATAAAAATAAAAATAAAAATAAATTATACTATCGAAGTTGCACCCTTCTATATTTTGTGAAATAAAATTCATCTATGATCGAATCCGAATCAATATCTTCAGCAAGCTCTCTGTCGCACGTGTGGATGGGCGATCGTCGCGACGCAGCACACGTGCGACAGAGAGCTTGCTGAAGATGTGTGTGGATGGGCGATCGCCGCGACGCAGCACACGTGCGACAGAATGGCGACTCCACTAGGGACCTTGTGGACTAAGCTTTGTTTTTGTTTGGTTATCGTGTTTTGTTGTTTGGTTTTGTGTTATTGTTAATTTTCATTCCCTCATTTGCTCATACACTTTGAATTAGTATATATTTATTCATGCATTGTATAAAATTGTTTCATGCATCATTCACATTTTATGAGAGTTTATATTGAGAAAAACTTTAGGTTAAGTGGGGGACTAACAGCTTACCTTACGACTTTTAGTCAAGGTTTAAGCTTGTGTAATCCCTAACTCTTCGCTGAGTGCTTAGACTGGTAATGATTGGTGCATATGCCATCCCACTACCTACTGAGCCCCCATATTGCCTTCACGAGGATGATCACTGGGACAACAAAAGACCCTTTTGAGACCACGTAGAAAGCCACCCATCATGTAACGGCCCAAACCTATCCTTAGAGTATGAACTCCCTAATATGCATGTACATACATTTACATCGTACACATACACCCATTCATTGTAAATAACATACATACATGCACCGGGTTGAAATATAGGTCCCCAAAGAGTCTACAACACCCGACTTTGAGCGAGAAACATGGAAGATGAAGAACGCGCTCACCGTGATGCCCATTTTCAAGAAGAGTTGGAGTATCTAAAGACAAGTGTGGCTCGCCTTACTAGCTTACTTGAGCAAACACTAAGAAATGCCTCTGGTGAAGGTCCTTCTAATCGACCAGTCACCTTTAATCAGACTCCAATAATAGCTCAGCCCGAAGAAAGAATGAGTGAACATGGTCAAGAGCCTCAACATAATCCAGCATTTGTGCAGTCAGCGACACCTGCACCAGCCCCGACAGTTATGGATGCATTTGCTAACGAGTCCCACCAGGCCAAGTCATCTGACGACCTTGATCAAGAAAAGATAGCAGCACTGGAAGCAAGAATCAAAGTCATTGAAGGGGTAGACCTATATGATCCGATACGGGTAGCAGAGATGTGTCTGGTCCCAAATGTGGTTGTCCCGAAGAGGTTTCGTGTTCCTGAGTTCATCAAATATAGTGGAACACAATGCCCCATGACTCATCTCAAGTTCTATTGCAATAAAATGGCAGAAGTAGTGCATGATGAAAAACTACTAATGCACTTTTTTCAAGATAGTTTAAGTGGGGCAACATTGAGTTGGTACATGAGGTTGGACAACACAAAGATCCGGAGATGGAAAGACCTGGTGGATGCTTTTATCAAGCAGTACAAGTACAACATGGACATTGCTCCTGACAGAACCAGCTTGTCCAATCTAGAGAAAAGGGACAAAGAAAGCATAAGGGAATATGCTCAAAGATGGCGAGAATCAGCTGCTCAAGTCCATCCTCCACTTTTGGACAAGGAGATGGTCACTTTATTTGCGAACACACTCAAAGCACCATATTATGAGCATGTAATTGGTAGTTCGGCCCAACAATTCACTGACGCTATGATAGTGTGTGAACGTATAGAGCAAGGCTTCAAGAGTGGTAGAATTTTTGCACCCACTGAGAAAAGAGGCTTTGAAAGGAAAGAGGTCAACCATGTTGGAGACGACTATAGGGGTAGGAAAACCTCATCCCAAAATTATCATACTCCATCCCAAGTTGCCGACATCAAAAAACCTGAGCCCCAAAGCTTTCAAGCCAAAAGCCAAATTGGAAATTACCAAAGGGTCTAAGAACAACTACCTCCATTACTGTTACCCTTGAATGGGATGTACCAGAAGCTATTAAGCATTGGGCAGGTAGCTCCCGAACCTCTGACGCCTGTACAACCACCTTACCCTAACTGGTATAAGCCAAAGCTCACTTGCGAATACCATGCTGGTGTCACTGGACATAGTATCCATACTTGCAACGCCTTCAAGAGAAAACTTTTGAAATTAATCAAGGCAGGGTGGATAGAGTTGGAAGATGCTCCTAATGCGAACACGAACCCTCTACCTAGTCATGCTTGAAGTGGTGGATCAATAAAGGCACTAAAGGCAGAATGCTCAGAAAGCACCGATGGTCAAGGTATGGTGCGAAAAAGACAACATAAATTTTGAAGGACTTGAAGTTTGACCACAGTTCTTTTGTCCCTATCGTCAATGAGACATCTACAAGAGCCATGGTGGGGAGGCTAGCTTCAGAGAAGATTTACCAAATTGGAAGAATGAAGCCGACCCTATTATTTCCTTTTGCTTGATCATGTCTGTTTTAACTTGTTTCAGTTTTGTTGGTAACTTGGCTCATAATGCAACACGACTTTCTTTGTCAAAAGAGCCTTCTTGCTAATAAGATCAAGTGTTTTCCTGTGTTCATGACATGTCTTCATTTTTTTTGTTTCATGAAAATAACACTTTGAGCACAATATTTACTCACAAAACCACTGCACCAAGAATCCTTCGGTGTGTTTCCCTTTTCTTCCAAAGAATTTTTAGGAATTTAAAGTGTAGTACAAAAACAAAAATCATTTTGGTGTTTGTTCAAACAAACAAGTTCTGGAAATTCAAGTGATTCCTTAGAAAGGTAACCATACTTCGAGAAAACCTGAAGAAAAAAAAAACAAAACAACAAAAACACCATGAAGTGACTCTAAAGCTGAATTTTATTTGAATGAATAATGAGAAATCACTTTGCATACTCGCATGAAAGCAAGGCTTACCGATCCTAAATGCATGCATTTGAGATGAAGAAAGGCCATCTTTGATAATCCTTTCACAAGGTTGAAATATATCCTTTGCAGTCCCCTTTTGAGCCTGGTAATGTTTTTTGGAAATAACCTTAACTAGGATCACACCCTACACTGGGGGGCAAGTGCGAGAGACATAAAAAAAAACCTCAATGTTTGAAAGTGCCCGAACAATACTAGGGGGCATGAAAGAAAATTCTCAATCATCAAAGCTGCCCACACAAAGCTGGGGCATGATAAAGAAAATCCAAAAGATCCTAAAGATTTGAGCTTCTCATAAAAACAACTGAGGTGATTATGCTCAACCAAACAAAATAAAGAAAACAAAGAGAGACAAAACCCGACACTGGGGGGCATGGAAAATCATTTTGGAAAGAAATTCAAAAGAAAAAGGTTAGGAAACAAGCACAAGTGATTCTTAGTCTTAAAATCCCTTAAACACCTTTTGAGCCTGCAAAATATCCTTTTCTTCATAACCAAGAGCCTAAGCCTACATTACGTGCCTAATCAAGCCCTTTCTAATCAAAGGCAAGCAATCTGGATCGGTAGGCAGTGCTTTCTCGTGCGGGTCAAATCATTATTCATGCAAATAAAATTAATGCTTTGAACTGATTTGATTCGCAATAACCCTCAAATTAAATCTGAAACCTTTTTGACCAATCAAATATCACTTCATATTTTTCACCAAAATCAAAACAAAATGTTTTCATCACTTCTGAAATAAAATATATATATATATATATATATATATATATATATATATATATATATGTTTTCACCAAAATCACACACACACACACACACATATATATATATATATATAAATTATTTTTTTAAATTAATTATTAATTTATATATATAATTTTTTTAAGTTAATAATAAAGTTTTAATTCAAATTTAAAGTATATAGAATAAAATAAAAATAAAACTAAAAATAAATTACACTATCGAAGTTGCACCCTTCTATATTTTGTGAAATAAAATTCATCTATGATCGAATCCGAATCAATATCTTCAGCAAGCTCTCGTTCAATGTAAATCATCATAAAATATGCTAAAAACTCATCTTTTATTTTATTGCAAAACACAATTTTAACATGTTTTATTGCTGAAAATGCTCGCTTTATGGTGGCAATGAAAATAGACAAAGTCAAAATAAGACGAATCAACTTGTCAATCAAATAATAGTGTTGTGACTTATTTATTTTAACTAACCCTCGATATATTTCAAAAATGGTAGACATATTCAGAAAGTTCTTATGATGAATCACATTAATCTAATAATGCTCTATCCGAGATCTCAAATAAAACATCTCCTGTTTATTGAAATCTTTGTTGCTACCCAATTTTTGACCCGTGTTTTGATGAATTTTTCATAAAAATCCAAAAATAGCGAAAAACATCGAAAATCCAAAAAAATATGTTTTTTAATATATTTGCATTATTTTTAGCATTGTCTGAAAAGAATTTAAATTTTCAAAGGTTTTTTGAACGAGTTCGACTTTTAACGCATTAATTTTAAAAATCTTTGGTTTTCCTCATTCGAGGCGATGTTGATAAGAAAAATCAAAATTTACAAAAAAAGAAGTTAAGGGACCAAGTTTGGAAACCTAACAACATTTTGACCTATAAATATTGGTCTTCAACACAAAAAAAAAAGGGGGGAGGCAATTTAAAAAAAAAAGAAACACAAGAAACCCTAAACCTAACCCTGAAACTCCATCACTACCAAGCTTGCCGCCGTGACCCCCGGCTTTCATTTTTTTCCCCCAAGCCGATGCTCGCCATCTTCTCCTCCCCCCTTTGGCATTTCCTTCTCTTCACAGATCTTCTTCCCCCTCAACCCTCATCACAAGCTCCCCTCACTTAGCCTGGACCTCAGCCACTTCACCCCTCATTCCTTCTCCCACAGCCCAGTTGATGCAACCATATTATTCGATAGTTTCACCCACATTTAACTAGTGTTTTGCCTATGTTTTATATATAAAATGCCTTAATATTCTTTGTTTTATGTTTTGAAGGCACTTTTGGATGAAAGATGCAAAAATGAGTAAATTGAAGGTATTTGACAGATTTGATGTTCAGTCGATGTTTTGTGCAGAGCGTGAGCTCTAAAGGTTGAAATGACGTGATTCAAGTGGAATTAAAAAGCTAGCATCCATACCTTTCTAGACATCTAAGGCAAGACAATAAAATAAGGAAGAGCATGGAAATCGCAGCTTTCAAAGTCAAATCTCGCAATCTGCCAATGTTGACCTTCAGTCATTCTGACTTGAATATCTAGAGCTAAAGAAGTCCAATTGATGCAAACTCAATGTTTTTGGATTCCTGACTCAAAGACCTATAAACGCTCCAAATTTCAACCAAAAACAATGTCATATGAGGGAGATATGATTTTTAAAAGATGACAACTGAATTCTGCCAGCAAACAGGTTTCGTGAAGAAACGAGTCCAAATTACGTCTCGAAGCATCTAAACCGATATCCAAGTTTTCATTTCAGCAATGTCAAAGCTTGAAGATTTCATGCAAAGCTATTTCTCCTTTTTTAGGAAAATAGTTATTGAGCTACTTAAATGTAAATTGTCTACTTAAGGGAGGAGTATTTTGTAAAATAGAGATTAGGGTTTCCTAGCATATAAAAAGAATGAGAGAAGAGAAAGGGGGCAGCCACCCAAGAGGAGAAAAACGCCCCCCTACTCTAAGAAACCCTAAATCATGCATTCTTCCATCTTTTTGATTAGTTGTTCAACAAACATGCAAGTCTAAACTCAATTTCTTGGTTGCAAGGACACGGAAACCTTCGGATTTCAAGAAATGTGAGATCTATTTTACCTTTTCTTTTCAGTTTATATGATGAATATGTTTGTTCTCCTATGCTTATTTTTCCTATGATTGTTTATTTTAATTGCTAGAGCGGACTCTAAGTTATTATTGTAGACAATTTATTGCTAAGTTTGATATCAAAACCGGAGTTGTGGTATATGAACTTGTGAAGCAACTGAGTTTAATAATTGTAGCGGATCTACGTTATTAATCTTAGGGAGAACATTCGATCAAAGCAACATAAGCAGACAACTTGGTTATTAAGATTAATGAATATATTATCTAGATCTTAAGGCTGTCATTGGATTAAATCATTAGTGCGGACACTGTGATTATTTGTTGGTTAGGGTTAGTTATACGGCGGATCCGTTAATTAACCAATGTTAAGAAAAGATAAAAATTCAAAATATAAACTGGAGTTTCATTTCAAGGATCAGTTCTGATTTCTATAGGTGGATGTGTGCTTGCGACCAAGGTTTATTCTCTTGATAATTTTTTGATTTTATTAAATTTTGTTTGATAGTTTTCTATTCTCTTTTGCTTTAGCCTAGATAACATCCAACCCCCCTCCCCCAAATTGCATATCATCTAGCATAAAAATCTGACTTGAATCTTCCTCATGGGATCGACCCCTTGCTTGCTCTATACTATCTTGTGTGTTGTGTTTTAAGCTAGGGTAAAAAATTTATGCGACCGCGACATCGCAACAAATTTTGTCATCAGAACATAGCTCCTTCACCCGAGAACCCCTGCTCTCTAGCTCTCTGATTGAGCTCCCTCTGCCAAAACAACCGACCCATAACTAGCCCCTACTCCCTCATCTTCCTCCTCCCAGAAGCCAGCCACCATCTTCCCATCTCCACCCGACGACCCAACAGTCCCTTTTCTTCCCCCTGCCGCCAGCCAAGACAGCCCCTCACTCTTCCTCTCAACCGGTTTTCACCGTCAGCCGTAGCAGCGCCCACAGACGTCGTCCCCTTTCTCATCCACGAGCTCTCCTTGGCATAGACCGCCCTCCTGTAGTAGCCCCAGCTGTCTTCTTCATCTCCTTCAACCAGCCCACACGCAGCAGCGCCCGCAGACCCGTAGCAGCTCCACCGCAACCATCACAAACTGAACCGGCTACCAGAAGCTGGACAACAGTCGACAACAACCCATTCGCCAGCCAGCCATTTGAAACAGAGAAGGCGAAACCAAAAGCAAAGCAAATCCAAAACGGAAACAAACAGATCCGTGAACAAGAAAGAAAAAAAAATCTAAAATCAACTGCTTGTTGCGTTTTTGGTTGTTTTGCAGGTCATCGCCGGTGTAGGGAGATAAAGAAGAGGAAGACGTTCCCGATCCATCGTTTTTTTTTCCTTCATCGGCGGTGGCGTGTGAGCCCACTCACTGCCAGTGGCGGTGGCACGTGGAGGAGACGCGCCGCCACTGTTCCGGTGGTGCAGAAGGCCTTCCCTGTAATTCCAGATAGTTTAGGGGTTGTTTTGTAATTTTTAAATTGTTTAATGTAATTTTTGTTTAGTTTTTGAATTTTTATAATTTGTATTGTGTATGTGTAAAAAGGAAAAAAAGGGAAAAAAAATATAGTAAAAGTGTATGTATGTGTTTGTATTTGTTTTATGGATGTTTTTTAAATTTATTTATGATAAAATTGCAAAGAATAAAGAAGAATTTAATATTTTGATTTGCTCACGGTCCAGAATTATTAACTTATACGTAAGTTGTATTTCTAATATCCGATGAAAAGATAAAATTTTTAAAACTTCTTTAACACGTCAAAGCCACGAAGCAGCTTACCTCAGGTAGGGTGCGTTAGGAGTGCTAATACCTTCCCTAACCACAATCAGTCCCGTACCCGCGAATCTCTAACAAGACCAGCACACTCAGGTTTCCTAGTAGCCCTCAATTAAATACTAGGTGGTGACTCTTAACGAATCAAATCAATCAAACAAAAATAAAAAAAATCATCAGCCAACGTCGCACGGGTGACGTGCGACAGAATGGCGACTCCACTGGGGAAGGTACTGTTTTCGATATTATTGGACTAAGCTTTGTGTTTTTGATGTGTTTAAGTTTTTTGCGTTTTTGTATTATTTTATTTTTTATCCATGCATTGTATAGAATTGTCTCATGCATCACATGTATTTATTTTTGAAAGCACACACAAGCTTTTAGGTTAGGTGGGGAATTAGTTATCTGCCCTATGACTATTGGTTAGGGTTTAGATGCGTGAAACACCCAACTCATATCTGAGTGTCTGCTTGGTAATGGTGGATATATGTACCTTAACCATTTCTTGCAACGCCCCTATACTGTCTCTACGAAGATCGTCACTGGACAAATATGAGACCCTTTTGAGACCAGATAGAAAACCTACCCATGTTCACATAATAAATAGAAACTGTCATGAGGTTGTATGTGCTATAATTATTTTCATCAGGGCAAACCCTTCTTGAACTCAAGACTTGTGCGTGACACAATGGCCCTCACTCAGAAAATTTTCATTGTAGACTTTGGGCAAGAATCACGATTCTTTTTTCATCATACAAGAGTTACGACCATATGTCACCTCTCGAAGGGTGAGTTCTTCATATAGATTACATTCTCATACATTTTTCATGCATGCACTGGGATGAAAAGTCGGTTCCCTCACTAGAGGTAAACTATACTAGACCGAAAAAAAATGGAAAATGAAGAAAGAGGTTGGTGAAAGACCGATTGTCAAAAGGAAATTTAGAGCATCAACTGTGAAGTAGTTAAACTCGATCTTCTTGAACAAGTGCTGAACTTCAAGAGGGGAAAGGGAATGTCTGCACAGCCTCCTGTGTAAGCACTGTCAGTTCATGTCCCACACAAGGAATACATCATTGACTTTTCTCCTCAGCACTCCACCAGTAGGGGCCATAAACACTGAAGTGGCACCACCTCTCCTTCATTTTAGTCATGAACCACAACAATACCTTCAATCATCAATGAAAGACAATCTCCTTTCTGTTTCAACTACACTCACAAGATGTCAATTTGAAAAAAACATGACTTTACATTGAACTTCAACATAGTAGAGCTCTGTTAACATAGATTTGTTTGTGGCTCTGCCAGTGGGGAATCCAAGAAGGAATGCAATAGTTTCAGATCATCTACAATTTTCTCCCACTAGTGTCAGAATTACAACGCAAAAGTAGAGAGAAGAGACATGCCTAGACTGAAAAACAGGAAGAAGACTGAAAGTTTAACAAAGCAGAAGTCCCTTTACAGGTGTCTGTTTGCTGCACCATTTAGGAGGAATCGAAGAGGAAATAAAGAACATTCATGGTCATCATTTTCTCCCCTAGTAGAGACAATGTGTGATTCCACTCGTCGACAGTGGCGGTGCTGCGTGCTACCAGGATACCTAACAACCTTGAAAGGTTTCCACCAATCTTCAAACAACCACAACAAGCATAAAATATTGGCATGAGATTGTGAGGATTGGTAAAAGAGTTGAACAAGCTATAATAATGGGAAAGATTGAAGGTTATGCCATGGATTCTTGAACAATGATGAGAAATGAATCGAAAGATGACACTCAAGGTGAGAAACCTTGGCTATGTGGTTCAGTCAGGGCTTATTGTTAGCATCAACTGCTCAAATGTCTTTACTAAGATTGACATACCTCCGCCACTCGACTTTGTCTACCAGCATCTGTCAGACTCCAGACTTGTCACCTTAACTCCATTAAATTCCATACAACCACTGCTTCTAGGTGGTATAATCCAGACAAGAGATGTGAATATCATGGTGGGGTCTTGGGCCATTCATTTGAATAGTTGCAAAATTTTCAAGAATCAAGATCGGATGATGGTGAGCAAGAAGCAAGTTGAGTTTGTGAAAGATGATGTCATCAACCATATTGTCACCAGAACATACTCAGATTGATAGAAGATAAAAAATGCTTGGCCAAGCACAAATACTGCCAGAAAAGCTGATCCAAGAATGGTGCTGAATTGTCAATCATTTTGTTGTGGATTTTTGCCATTTTGCATTTTGTTTTGGGGTCACATCTCATCCGTGAACGAAACATGTCTTTTCTTTGTCTTCTTGTTGTTTTGAAATCAAGAGATGCTTTTTTCAAAAGGTATTTTGACAAAATATTTTATATCAAACTCCAACAATGCAAAATTAAGGCTAATCAATTCTGAAGATTAAAAGTATTTTGATTGCAGAAATGACTCGATGTTTGTTAAAATGGTATGGGGTGACCAAACAAATTTTGAGCTCACACATGAAATTGAACCACCCATAATGTAGCTAAATTTTAGCAGTATGCATAATGACATGTAGTGGATTCGGTAGTTATGGACTCGTGAATCATGATTCTTACTAGTCCAAATCATTACACTGGATGAGGTCAAAATTTATCAGTTCTAACTGACCTTGCTTGAAATGAGAAAATGCCATCTTTGTTCATCCCTTTGCTTTCTAAAGATATATATCCCTTGCAATCCCCATTTAAGCCTGATAGAATATTTATTTTCAAAATAAACCGTGACTAGGATCACACTCCACACTAGGGGCAACTAAGAGATATTTTGAAGACAATGTTAGAACCAATGGATAAGGGGAAAGGCTAAGAACAAAAGTCCAACAATTAAGAGAGGGCTAAAAGAAAGAAACCATAGAGTGAGGGCCTATGAGAAAACTTTGAGGAAGGCTATGGAAAAGAAAAGAAAAGAAAAGGAGTGGAAATTGGCAAAACTTAAAGGCAAGTCGAAGATTAAGGAAGGAGAACGCCTATCAAGCCTAGGAAGGGCAAAAGCGGTTTCACTTAAGAAAAGACACAGCATACGCCAAAAGTCAATACCAGAAAAAAAAAAAAATACCGAGTTACAAACATTGTCTTTTGGTATCAATGATAAAGCCTCTAATGATTAGATTGATTATTCATCAAGGAAGAAGTTGGATTTGCTTTATGACCTATGTTAAGAGAATCATGAAATTTGAGGTTAACAAGGTTATATGTCACTTTGTCTACAAAGACAACAAGAGAAAGAGAATTGATGGATAGTTGATGTTGATCCTAAGTCTTTGAAACCCTCAAACATTTTTTTTTGAGCTTGTGAATTTCCCTTTCTTTCATAGCCATGAACCATAGCCTGCATTACGTGCTTTTAAAAGCCCTTTTCGATCAAGTAAGTAATCTGAACCGATAAATGACGCTCTTAAAACTAAAAAAGCTTTTCTATAAGGGTCGTGACTTCATGAATTAAGCTACTGGTTATTATGCATGGTGATAAAATAAATGCTAAGAAAAGAAACAACCTTTCTTGATAAAGCCTGAGCATATTGTTTTTGAAATTCACAAAAATATCACCTCATCACAGACCATTAAAAAGATATACCCAAAATCAAAGTTTAAAGTGGACACAAAGAACTATGGGAAAGGACATTTTAATCTTACAACGGGTCGATTTCTATTTTCAAAATACAAGACAATCAAGGGATTACATATTTTGAATGACGTGTGTTGGGTCTTTGACCAAAAAGCTTGATTTTCAAAAGATCTTTTCCAAAACTGATATCTCTCTGATTTCATTTTAACAATTAGACTTGAATAGACATGACCTTTGAAATATGAGATTTGATTCCAGAACAAGAAAGATTGTTGAACAAAGAAGAACATCAATTGAGTCTGCGAAATCCTTGACATGAAATGACATCAACTCTTCTCAACACTCCTTGAAAAGTTGAGACACCTTAGGGCAATACAGGGGACCCTAAGAAGGAAAAAAACAGTATTCATATCAGCTGGGGGCAAAGAAAGATGATTAAATGAAGAATCGGTGAACGGAGGACAATGTGGTTCGAAGAAAGATAATCAATGAACAAGCATATTCGGATCACACTTGGGGAAATATTGTTCAAAGACAGTCAAGATCTAGTGAACTCTAGTACCAATTGAAAACAACGTTGCACTTGAGGGACAACTTCATATTTTCATCTTGGGGGTTACCCTTTGAAACATGGCTATGTGAGATGTTATCGTATAGTTGCATTTGAATGAATGTCAGAAAGATGCACACCACCAAGACTGACTGTGGGACCATCTGTTTTGAAGCTCAAAGGCGCACTTCACAACATGAATATGGGTGATAAATTGAAAATCATTGATGAGGCCAATACATTTCTTTTCGCAATCTGATTCAACAAGATAAGAGGAATCCATTGAGAAGAACATGGAGCTTACAATGATGAGCCTTGTACTACAAGCTATGAGATGCATGTCTGGAAGACTAGATAGTTTCCAAAAAGACTGGTGATAACATATACTTGAAGAGTATTTTGTTTCAACTAGAGGCAAGTTCATGATGGGTGTTGGTACGATGAACACAATCACTAAGAGAACAATTCTCAGGATAATCCAGAAGATGAATGACCGGTTAAGCTCATTCATGATGAATCAAGCAACACCACACTTGGGGGCACCCTCATGTTTGATAAACAATGAGAGGAGTAATCATCGCGGACAGGCCAGGATAGGCATGACACTTACAGCTGAGTGGATGACTAGCACACAGATAAGCCGGTAAATCAAAAGAATAAAGAAGGCTTTGGAATGCAAACAAAGGCACCTTATGACAATGGAACATCAAAGAAGGGGGACCTATATTTAAAATCAGGTAAGAATGCATGCATGTCATCTAACCTCAAAACATTGCACAATTGTTTTTGAATTGTTACAGGAAAAATCATCAATGAGGTCCAGCAAGATTGTGGAAAAAGAAAGAAGCATTGCGTTGATGATAACAAAGAATCGGTTTTGATCATGGAATAAGAAGAAGATGAGATGAACCCTACCATTAGGAAAATCTCAAAGAAATTAAAAGATCAACCTTGCAATCGGGAAGCCCCGAGTTTTCAACCCCTGTAATCAAGAAGCACTGAGTTTTCAAATCCTACGATCGGGAATTATCAGGAAGCACTGATTAGTACTTAAAAGTGCATATTTATCAAAGTGCATAGTATCAATAACTCCTTAACTAAAACATGTTTTATAATAACAAGTCTAATACTATAAAATGCCCTAATATATGGTAAATGTTCATCTTAAATGCAGGCCTATCACATAAATCAAAGGATTGATTGATGAATTCAACTACTGAAATTTGTGAAGATAAAGCGAGGGTGAAACTTAGAAAAGAGATGTTGGTGCAGTCCAAATTGGAACACTGTTCAGTAATTGGGTCATATCTCGAGTTCTAGATGTCCAAATGACCTCAAATGTTTACACAGATTTAGTAAGACATAGGCCTACAACTTTCATGCTTTCATCAAGATCTAAGAAGACCGTTTTCAAGTCCAAATTATAGCAACAACGGAGAAGTCCGAATCTGTCCTGCAGCCCGAATACTGTTCAGTGTTTGACCCATATCTGGAGTTCTAGAAGTCCAAATGACCTCCATTTTTTTTTCTTGGAAAGATAATTCAATTTGCTACAACTTTCATGTTTTCTAGTGGACCCAGTTCTGATGGTAGCATTTTCGTTTTATTCAGACAAGAAGATAAGGATTTTCACCAAGTCAAAAGTTGGCCACCCACTCAACAATTAGTCATCAAATCAATAATTCTGAATTTTGGCGAAGTAGTAGTTGGAGAGAGAATCTAGAAAGAGATGCTCTCCTCCCCCGTGAAGTGGATTCCCTCCTGTCTATTGGCGATTATGGATGGTTGAACTCTCTTTGCTTTCCCTTGTTTAATTCCTCATCCCTTCTCCGCCTCTTCCCTGCACTAAGCTTCCCCCCCCGTTCTCTTCATTTCATCTTTTCCCGTGTCCATTAATTCAAATGGCGTAGAACAAGCGTAAGCCAACTGTAGCCCGCAGACAAGACTCTGCTCATATTGTTGGCCCCAAGGCTCAAGAGAATGAAGGTGACGGTCCAGTGGTTCAAGGCCTCCATGTTGCCACTGCTTTTGAAGCTGATGCCGTTTCTTGTCCCCCTGGTCCAGCTCCTCCCACCTTGCGTGTTCATGATAATGATGGTGACGGTTCAGCGGTCCTAGGCCTCCATATTGCCACTACTTTTGAAGCTGATGCCGTTTCTTGTCCCCCTGGTCCAGCTCCTCCCACCTTGCCCCTGTCTTCACCCCATGATGTGGGTCCTCCCCAACTTGCTTCAGCAATGGCGGTTGCTTTTGGTTCCAAACATTTGGATGTGGTTCTGCTGGAAGATTGCACCGTCGACTCTGATGATGAGATCCTTGATAAGGATCAGCTGGACTTCACCTTCACGGATGAAGAGTGAAGACTCCCCTCAAGCTCCTGCTATGCTCCCTGCTCCCCACTTGTCTTCTCCTCCTCCGCTGGTACCAGATGAGCAGCCCACTTTGCTGCAGAAGACAACGATGCCTTCAGCTCCCATTTCTGGCTGTAAGGAGTTTGTGCCCCCCTCCATTGCAAGTAAGCCCATCTCTGCTCCTAGCAGTAACAAATGGCGAGATCTTTTCTGTTCAAATAAATCTATTAACCCCTGCACCAAACTCCAAAATTTTTCACTTAATCACCTTTCCAAAACCTGTGATATGTCCCCTGAGGATATCCAGCCACGGTTTGAAATTTGGAATTATTGTGTTGTGGGCTATGTTTCTGGAAAAAATCCTAGCTTTAGAGCTCTTAACAATATTATCGCCACTAACTGGAAATGTGAGGCCACTCTCACTATCCATGAGTCTGGTTGGTTGATATATCATTTCAAATTAGAAGAGGATAAACTCACAGTCCTTCATGGAGGACCCTATCTGGTGTATGGCCGACCACTTGTTCTTAGGCCTATGATAAAATTTTTCGATTTCTCCTGTGCAGAGATGTCACGGGTTCCAGTCTGGGTAAAATTCCCAAGTCTTCCTTTATGTTGTTGGTCCCCAGTTTGTCTATCCAAAATAGCCAACGTTATTGGAAAGCCCATTCAATGCGACCAGCTTACCTCAAATCTTTCCCGCATGTCCTATGCAAGAGTACTGGTGGAAATTGATCTCCTGGAGGAGCTTTGTCACTATGTGAAGATTTCTTTGCCTGAAGGTTCTACTTTGCAGCAAAAAGTTGTATAGAGACTCTGCCCAAGTATTGCAACTTCTGCCATGTCCTTGGCCACACTCATCTCCTTTGTTCCAAAGCTGCTGCCACTACCAGCAAGGTACCTTGCTCTCAACCCCAACCTCAGCCTGGCGTAGATAAAGGAATTGTTTTTGGCATATTGGGTCCCCAACCTCCTCCCCAGATTCCTCCTCCAACGGTGCAAGGCCATCCCCAAGACAATAACATTCAAGAGGCTTCTGAGGACACCACTAGGCCAGAAGCTGCTCTTGAAAACTCTGCTGGTTGGGTTATCGTTGTCCCTCGCAAATCTAGCAAGCAGCGCAAGGGGAAGGCTGTGGCTGGTTTTGCGCCAGTGCTTGCTTCCCCAGCTCCCCCCTCTCTTCATGCTTGCACAGGTGCCGTTCCGAACTCCTCTCAAACAGATCCTTTGGTGACAACCCCTTGTGTTGGACAAGTTCAGCGTCTTTCCACTACTCCCACTGCACCGCTGGAAGTGGATCATTGTGATGGTGAGGCTCACAATTCCTCCCCCACCAAAACAAATATTGTGGCAACTACTGCTGGAGATATGGTTATGGTTAGTAATCCTGTGAATGTTCCTCCTATTTGTGATGTTCAGCCCCCTCCCCGACCAGCTCCCATTGCTCTACTAATAATGCATTCTTGTGATGGTGAGGTTCACGACTCCTTACCATTGGTTGGTGACACTGTTGTGGTTGGTAATTCTATGAAGGTTCCTTTGATTGAAGTGGCTGACCAGTGTGGGGTCAGGACTCGTAATCAAAAGCAGCGTAGTCGTAGTGGAAGGGTATTCCCTTCCCCTGCAAAACTATGATAATTTATAGCTGGAATATCAGGGGATTGAACAATCCCCTGAAGCAGCATGAGGTAGTTAGCCTCATGAAGAAGCACAAGATGGATGTTTGCGGGTTGCTTGAAACAAAAATGATCCCTTCTAGAGTTGACTCCATGCATAAATTTCGGTTGAAAAATTGGAAGGTTTTGTCCAATACTACAGCGACGTCAACAACAAGAATTGTGGTTTTATGGAATCCAGTGACTGTTAATGTTGATTTGCTTGGTTACTCAGCTCAAGGACTTCATGTTCTTATTTCTAGCTTGGTTCATCAGTTCAGGTTCTATGCCACTTTCGTCTATGGGCTTAACACTATTATTGCCAGGAGAGCTCTTTGGGATGATTTGCGGAACTGGAGTCCTAATTCCCCTTGGCTCATCTTAGGGGACTTTAACTCTCTGCTATCTCAAGCAGACAAGCATCGTGGGGAAGCTGTTTCCACATATGAGACAGCTGATTTTAGATAGTGTTGCTCTGACCTTGGCCTAACTGATTTAAATTATTCTGGAAACCACTTCACATGGTCCAATGGCAGAGTTTGGAGCAAGCTTGACCGTGTCCTTGTAAATCCTCTCTGGTCTCTTACTCATACATCAGTGCACGTCCATTTTGATAATCCAGGGGCATTCTCTGATCATTCTCCCGCTACTGTTTCATTCCACTCACAGCAGCTCATGGGTAAGAAATGTTTCAAAATTTTTAATATGTGGACTAATCATGTTAGCTTCTTGGAGCGGGTTGCAAATGAATGGCATCTTGTGGCTTCTGGGTTCCCCATGTTTATTCTTTGTAAACGTCTTAAGCATCTCAAGAGGCTTTTGAGAGAACTCAACAAACTTCATTACAATCACATCTCTGAGAGGGTTACTCGTGCTGAAGCTGCCTTGGTTATGCACCAAACTATTTTCTCTTCTGACAGGGATAATGCCCAACTTCATGTTATTGACAAGCATCTCCGACAGAGCCTACTCCATCTTAAAGCATGTGAACTACAGTTCTTTTCCCTAAAGCTGAAAAGTAACTTTTTGAAAGAATGTGACACTGGCACTTCATTCTTTCATTCTCTTATGAACCGGAGGCATCGACATAATTTCATTTCTGCTATTCAACGCAGTGATGGCACTCTCACTTCCTCTACAGTTGAGGTGGGAGCTGTTTTTGTGGATTTTTATATCCAATTACTGGGAACTCCAAAAGACACTCTCCCTCTTGATGTTGACGTTATTCAGCTTGGCCCTTGTCTAGATGCTGCTTCCCATGCTTCTCTTCTTGCTCCTGTTTCTGACTTGGACATAAAGAATGCTTTCGTTATTCAGTTTGTCCAACTTGTTATGCAGTGTGTTGAAACTGCCTCTTATTCTATAGCTGTTAATGGAAGCATTTACGGTTTCTTTCCTGGAAAAAATGGAGTTCGGCAAGAGGATCCTCTCTCCCCGTATCTTTTTCTTGCTTGTATGGAATATTTCTCAAGAATGCTTCAAAAGGCTTTTCTATCTCCTGGCTTTCGCTTCCACCCGAAGTGCAACTCCCTCGGTCTCTGTCATCTAGAGTTTGCTGATGATATAATCTTGCTTTCAAGAGGAGATAGGCAATATGTGTCTTTGTTGTTTCAGCAATTGGCAACCTTTGGCAAGACTTCGGGGCTGGATATCAACGCCAACAAATCTTCTATTTATTTTGGTGGTGTTTCGGACAACATTAAACATTTTCTACACTGGCTTTGCTGAAGGGTCTTTTCCTTTTCGCTACCTTGGAGTTGCTCTAAGTCCTTATAGTTTTCTTGCCAGCCAATTCTCCCCTCTTATCTACAAGCTAGAGTCGGCTATTCATGGTTGGCTGGGGAAAAATCTCAGCTATGCAGGCAGAGCTGAGCTGCTCAAGTCAGTCCTCTATAACATGGTTCAGTTTTGGATGAACATTTTTCCTGTCCCTGATATTGTTATCAAGCAAGTCATCTGTATTTGCCGTAAATTCCTGTGGACTGGCAATGTATTGAGGAGCAAATCTGCTCTGGTAAAATGGCACGGTTTGTCTCCCTAAAACTGAAGGAGGTTTGGGTTTCTTCGACATTAAATCTCGCAACAACAGTTTCCTTGCCAAGCTCATCTGGAATATTCATCTCAAGGCCGACTCCAACTGGATTAAATGGGTTCATCATTATTACTTGCATTCTTCCTCCATCTGGGACATCATAGCCCACCCTAGTTCCTCACCTCTATGGAAATCCATCATAAATTTCCGAAACAAATTATGTGAACTGAGTGGTGGCCAACCTCACACTCTCTCCTTGATGGCGCAATGGAGCAGGTCAGAAGGTGCATTCACAGTCAATGCCTATGAATTCTTGAGATTTCGCAGCTCTCCAGTGCATTGGAGAAAAGTCGTCTGGGAGCCTTGGTCCTTGCCTCGTTTCAGTTTCATTCTGTGGTTGGCAGTGTGGGGTAGGCTTCGTACAAGAGATAGGCTTCACTTTGTCCAAACTGATTCCACTTGTATCTTCTGCCATGTGGACGATGAGTCACATTGTCATCTTTTCTTTGGCTGCCATTGGACTTCTCTTCTCTGGCTTTGGGTTAAGCAGTGGCTGCGTATAACAAGATGCATGTCTACTTTGAACAGTGCTATTCGGGGCCTCTGTAAGAGTGGCAATGGTGTTGAAGGCAGAATGAGGCGTGTTTCTCTTGGCATTATAGTCTATCGAAATTGGGAGGAGAGGAATAGAAGGATATTTGATGGCTCCTGCTCTACCATTACTTCTCTTTTCCGAAAGTTTCAGACCCTGTTCTTCACTGTTTTCCATTTCCACGAGCATGACCATTTCTCTCTTCAGATTGGTTGATGATCTTTTCTTTTTGTTTTGGGTGATTTGGTTGTGCTGGCTGATCGTATGGTTTTCTCTGTTCTAGTCCCTGTGCTGTTGTCATGGCTGATCTCCAATGGCAAAGATATTTAATTCTCCTGCTGTTTCTTTTGGTCTGCCATGGTTTTTGGCTGGTCTTTGCATGGATTTGCTGGTGTTTTCACGTCAAGTGTTGCTGTGTGCTCCTCTGATTGGCTGCTTCATTTCTTCCTCTTTTGTAGCTGCTTGTGGTCCCTCCCCGCGTGGATGTTGTTCGTTTGGCTTCTCTTCTCTTTCCCTTCTGCATGAGCATGCATGAATTAGTTATCTGCATGAATGTGTTTGATAGGCTAGAGATACAGTGTGCTGGACGTGCATGATTCCTCGTTTCTACATTGGGGGAGCAACTGTTATTGGCTGCTAATGCTTTAATTTGCTTTGGTAGTAATTTGGAGGGTCCTCCTCTCTGCATGGTCCTGTTGCTGAGCTGATGGGAGGTAATACATGGCTTAGGCATGCAGGGGTTTATTTTCCAGCCTCTGCATGATTTTTCATTTTAATGCGTGGGAGCTCCTGAGTGACCTTGTTTGCTTGCTGCTCCAGCTGTTAGTTGCTTTTGTTTCCTATACATAGCTGAGCTATTGCCACCTATTCTTGGCTGCTAGTGCTTTATGGATGGCTGATAATTGTGTCCTATAAGTGGCAGACAGTTATTCTTTCCTGCATGATAAGCATTCATGTCTGCCTATGCTTTCCTTACCTCGTTGATGCTGCTGCCTGTGATTTCTTACCACGTGGGGGCTTCTCATGGTAGCATGGCTTTTCATGGTAGCTTTTAGTTCCAATCTGGTGGCTTGAATCCAATCATCTGGCGCCATTATTCTTTTGCGAGACTTTATGGCTTCCTCTTGTGCTCATCGGATTGACTGCTCTTGGCTTCAGCCTGACTGTTCCTGTCTCCTGCTTCTCCTGCCTAGAGTTTCACTTTTTATGTTTCTTATAGCTATAGATGATTCTTTGTCTCGGCTTGCTGCTTTTCAGCAGCGCTTGTGCAGCTGCCTTATGCAGCTTTAATATTTCAACTTTGCCTACATGGGGGTTGTCCATGTTTATGTATATTTTCCTATATTCAAGCGAGTCTGTTCCCTTTGCGTTGTATTACTTTTTGTACTGCAAGCTTGTCTTGCTCTGGTCTGCTCAAGGGAATCTGTTCCCTTTGCCTGGATTTATATCCAGTTGTTCTGCTGGTTTCCAGCCTGTACCGCAAGCTTATCTTGCAAAACATTTTTGATCTATATACTTCTTACATTTGATCAAAAAAAAAATCTGAATTTTGGCCTATAAAAGGAGGTTTTTGCCATGCATTTAGGGGCTTGGTTGTTCAGATCAAGTTCATGCTCTTTATTTCTCTATTTATATTTTTTTTTGTAATTTTTAAGTTTTGCTTTCATTAATATCTTGTTTACGCTTTTCATTTCCTTTCATTTACTTAGTTAACTTGTATTTTCTTTATGTTCTTGTTTTGTTTATTTATGTTTCTCTTCTTCATTATGTTTAGCTAAGTTTATTATGTCAAGGTGAAAAGGTTACACTAATGGTGTAAGAATAAGTATAGTGTAAACTCAATATGGACCTTAATGTTTAATATTAACATGTCTTATCTTTTTATATTACTAATTCTTAATACCTTGCTTGTTAAATGGTTAATCTAGATTTGTGTTGTATAACACTTGGTACAACAAATGCTTGGCACTCTCATAGCCCAACCGTATGGTATTACCTACACCTTGGCTATGAAAGGAACTTGATTTCTTGTTAACATCAGTTAACATGATGAATTCCTGACAATATTTAAAAGTTTGGTGTTATGTAAATAAGATAATTAATATGATCATGTTAATAATTTATAATGAGCTATTAATGACAAATCATCCGATTGGAACCTCCTCCGTGTGTGGTTTCCAAATTAAGTAATAAAAGTTTATACTATATTTGTTTGAAATACCATTGGTGGATCCTCTAACCTTGACATTTGTTTTTATCATTGTTTAATCCTTACATTAATCTTCCATCTCAAAGTTCTCATTAATTTCTTCCTCCTCTTCTTTTTATTATTAGTACTACTACTACTACTACTACTATTATTATTACTATTACTACTACTACTACTATTACTATTACTATTACTATTATTATTACTATTAATATTACTATTATTATTATTATTATTATTATTATTTACATTCTGTTTATATTATATAATATATCTCTTTGATCTTTTCTTAAACTCAATATATAGGCTGGAAACTTGTGACCCGATCTTTTAGATCATTCTCAGGTATAACAACGCCACGTACTGATTATTATTATTATTATTATTATTATTATTATTATTACTACTATTACTATTATTGTTACTATTATTGTTATTATTGTTGTTGTTGTTGTTGTTGTTGTTGTCTTGTTATTTATAATTTATACAATTAACCTCTTTGAGGTTCGACCCCAGTCTTGCCGGGTTATTTATTACTTTGACACTCCTGCACTTGGGAGAAGACATCAATCTTTTGGTCGTGTCAAGTTTTTGGCGCCGTTTTCGGGGAGGTAAATTCATGTACAAATTATAGTATTTATTTTATTTTCTCTTTTCACTTTTCTTGTATCTAACATTGTTTCTTTTGTTTTGTTTCTTTTTCTTTTGTTTTCTTCTTCCTTTTATTCTCTTTCTACATGTGCATGAGTGTTTGGTCATGTACATTAAGTGGTAGACTTTGTAGGGTATCCTCATCATTTTTAGAAAATATGGCCGAAGAAGATAACCAATCACTTCATAATGAGAATAATGAGAATAACCGTGTTAGGACACTTAGAGACCACATGAATCCCACAAGAACAAGTGCACCTTCATGCATAGTTTTTCCTCCTGATGCATCCCTTTTTAATTTTAAGCCAGGAATTATTCAACTTTTACCTTCTTTTCATGGATTAGATCTAGAAAATCCATACTTGCATTTGAGAGAATTTTAAGAAGTTTGTGACACCTATAATGACTTAAATTGTAGCATGAATACCATTATATTAAAGCTTTTTCCTTTTTCATTAAAAGATAAAGCTAAAACATGGCTACAAAACTTAGGTCAGGATCTATTCGTGCTTGGGATGAAATGCAACAACAATTTTTAAAGAAGTTTTTTCCATCTCACAAAACCAACTCTTTCAAAAGACAAATCACCACTTTCACTCAAAAACCAGGTGAAACATTTTACCAATGTTGGGATAGGTATCGAGACTTGCTTAATACTTGCCCTCATCATGGTTTTGAAACATAGAGATTGGTTTCACAATTTTATGAAGGGTTAACACCTAAAGATAGGCAAATGGTTGAATTGATGTGCAATGAAACTTTTAAAGATAAAGACCCTAATGAAGCAATGGAGTACCTAGACTTGCTAGCTGAAAATACACAAAATTGGGACACTACGGGTACTTATGAGGCACCAAGTAAAACCCAACCTCATACATCTAGTGGAGGTATGTATAACCTTAGAGAAGATCATGACCTCCAAGCCAAGTTTGCATCTTTAGCTAGAAAAGTCGAGGCACTAGAATTGAAAAAGAGTGGTCAATTTAAATATGTTCAAGACATTGTGTGTCAAATCTGTGAAACAAATGAACATGCAACCAATGATTGTCCAACTTTGCCTTCTTTCAAGGAATGCCTCCATGAACAAGCCTGTAATATCCCACATCGGAAGCGAGTGTCCAGAGCCAGGGCCTTATAAGTGCATGCTCACCTTGACTAGTAAGACGCGTTTGAAAACCGTGCGGGTTGCTACCCTTGTGGTAGGCTGCGGCTCAGGCCAGGGGTGGGACCCAAAGCGGACAGTATCTTACAGGTGTGGGCAAGCTTCCACTGTAGCTACTCTGCAAGACGCGTTTTGGGAAGTCAGGCCCCACGGTGGGCTCGCTTCTGCAAGGACAAACCCGTGCGGGCCTATGGGACCCAAAGCGGACAATATCTTGCTAGTGAGGTGGGGTGTTGCATTTGGTATCAGAGCCGAGGACGGCTCGTCTTAAGATGGGGGGATTGTAATATCCCAAATCGAAAGCGAGTGTCCAGAGCCAGGGCCTTATAAGTGCATGCTCACCTTGACTAGTAAGACGCGTTTGAAAACCGTGCGCGTTGCTACCCTTGTGGTAGGCTGCGGCTCAGGCCAGGGGTGGGACCCAAAGCGGACAGTATCTTACAGGTGTGGGCAAGCTTCCGCTGTAGCTACTCTGCAAGACGCGTTTTGGGAAGTCAGGCCCCACGGTGGGCTCGCTTCTGCAAGGACAAACCCGTGCGGGCCTGTGGGACCCAAAGCGGACAATATCTTGCTAGTGAGGTGGGGTGTTGCATTTGGTATGAGAGCCGAGGACGGCTCGTCTTAAGATGGGGGGATTGTAATATCCCACATCGGAAGCGAGTGTCCAGAGCCAGGGCCTTATAAGTGCATGCTCACCTTGACTAGTAAGACGCGTTTTGGGAAGTCAAGCCCCACGGTGGGCTCGCTTCTGCAAGGACAAACCCGTGCGGGCCTGTGGGACCCAAAGCGGACAATATCTTGCTAGTGAGGTGGGGTGTTACATTTGGTATCAGAGCCGAGGACGGCTCGTCTTAAGATGGGGGGATTGTAATATCCCACATCGGAAGCGAGTGTCCAGAGCCAGGGCCTTATAAGTGCATGCTCACCTTGACTAGTAAGACGCGTTTGAAAACCGTGCGCGTTGCTACCCTTGTGGTAGGCTGCGGCTCAGGCCAGGGGTGGGACCCAAAGCGGACAGTATCTTACAGGTGTGGGCAAGCTTCCGCTGTAGCTACTCTGCAAGACGCGTTTTGGGAAGTCAGGCCCCACGGTGGGCTCGCTTCTACAAGGACAAACCCGTGCGGTCCTGTGGGACCCAAAGCGGACAATATCTTGCTAGTGAGGTGGGGTGTTACATTTGGTATCAGAGCCGAGGACGGCTCGTCTTAAGATGGGGGGATTGTAATATCCCACATCGGAAGCGAGTGTCCAGAGCCAGGGCCTTATAAGTGCATGCTCACCTTGACTAGTAAGACGCGTTTGAAAACCGTGCGCGTTGCTACCCTTGTGGTAGGCTGCGGCTCAGGCCAGGGGTGGGACCCAAAGCGGACAGTATCTTACAGGTGTGGGCAAGCTTCCGCTGTAGCTACTCTGCAAGACGCGTTTTGGGAAGTCAAGCCCCACGGTGGGCTCGCTTCTGCAAGGACAAACCCGTGCGGGCCTGTGGGACCCAAAACGGACAATATCTTGCTAGTGAGGTGGGGTGTTACAAAGCCCATGCTTTAAACAGTTCCCAAAGGCCCAATCATAACCCATACTCGTAAACATACAATCCTGGTTGGAGAAATCACCCAAATTTCAGTTGGAAGAGTGATAACAGTAATGCACAAACTTCACAGCCACCGTTTCAAGCACACCATAATTTCCAAAATTCTCATGGATATGCACCTCCTTATGCTCCACCTCCTAGAAGAAATCTTGAGGAAACATTGCATGCATTCATTGAAAAGCAAGAGGCAATCAACACTCAACTTGCTCAAGGCATGACAAATTTTAAAGATGCTCTTGCAAAATTCACATCTGCTCTTAGTTTTCAAGAGAAAGGTAAGTTTCCATCTCAACCACAACAAAATCCAAAGGGGCAATACAATGCAAATGCAAGTAGTTCCGGAAGCCAACACATGGATCAAGTCAAATCAGTCATCACTCTTCGCAGTGGTAAGGTTATTGAAAAACCCACTCTTGAACCTTGTGAGAAAGATGAAGAGTCTATCTCTAAGGGTAAGGAAGAGGTTGAACCTGAACATTGCAAAGAAAAGGTTGATTCCCCGCCAGCACTCCCATTTCCTCATGCCATGACCAAACAAAGGAAAGTCAATCACAATTCTGAAATCCTTGAAATTTTCAAACAGGTAAGGATTAATATACCTTTGTTGGATGCTATTAAATAGGTACCTTCCTATGCTAAATTTTTAAAAGATCTATGCACTGTGAAGAGAAAGCTGAATGTGAAAAAGAAAGCATCTTTAGCCGAACAAGTGCTATTCTTCAGAATAATAATGCTTTGAAATATAAAGACCATGGTTGTCCTACCATTTCTTGCTTTATTGGAGAACATAAAATTGAAAGAGCTTTACTTGATCTTGGAGCTAGTGTGAATTTACTTCCATATTCGGTTTTTCAAAGTCTCAATCTAGGTGAGTTAAAACCAACTTCTATAACTCTTTTACTTGTTGATAGATCTGTAAAAGTGCCTAGAGGAATAGTTGATAAATTCATTTACCGTGTAGATTTTATTGTATTAGATACACAACCTGTTGAAGCATGTAATTCAATTCCTGTTATTTTAGGACGTCCATTTCTTGGAACTTCTAATGCATTGATTAATTGTAGGAATGGACTGATGAAGCTATTATTTGGAAACATGACATTGGAGATGAATATTTTCAACATTTCCAAGCAACCTGGAGATGATAATGATTTATAGGAAGTGGACTTTATTGAAAAATTAGTTCATGATCAATTTCAAACCACTTCCAGTGAAACTGAGATTGATGAATTGGAGACCACAAATTGAATTATGGTTTATTTTCAGGTAGAAGCAAAGGCATGTAATTGGAGACCACAAATTGAAGAATTGCCACCACAATCAATTGAGTCTGTACCTTCAAGTGTTCAACCACCAAAACCTGATTTGAAGCCATTACCATTCAATATTAAATACTCATTTTTGGGAGAAAATGAAACTTTTCCGGTAATAATCTCTTCCAAACTTAATGCACATCAAGAAGGTAAGTTATTACAAACTCTGAAAATGCACAAAAATGCATTAGGATGGACCATAGCTGACATAAAAGGAATTAGTCCTTTGATTTGCACACACATGATTTATTTGGAGGAAAATGCTAAACCATCTAGAGAAATGCAACGAAGACTTAATCCTAATATGAAAGAAGTAGTGAAAAATGAAGTCATTAAGCTTCTAGATAATGGAATCATTTATCCTATTTCTGACAGCAAATGGGTAAGTCCTACCCAACTTGTACCCAAAAAGTTTGGAGTCACTGTGATAACAAATGAGAAAAATGAGTTAATTCCAACTCGGACTATTACTGGTTGGCGCATGTGCATTGACTATAGGAAACTTAATTTAATGACTAGAAAAGATCATTTTCCTTTACCTTTCATGGATCAAATCCTAGAAAGAGTTGTAAGTCATGAATTTTATTGTTTCCTAGATGGCTATTCAGGTTACAATCAAATTGAAATTGCATTGGAAGATCAAGAGAAGACTACTTTCACATGTCCATTTGGTACTTTTGCATATCGAAGAATGCCTTTTGGGTTATGTAATGCACCGACCACGTTTCAAAGATGCATGCTTAACATATTCAGTGATATGGTTGAACGTTTTCTTGAGATTTTTATGGATGATTTTTCTGTTTTTGATGATTGTTTAACTAACTTGGAAAATGTTATGAATAGGTGTGAAGAGAAGAATCTTGTACTGAATTGGGAAAAATGTCAGTTTATGGTAACAAACGACATTGTACTTGGTCACATTGTTTCATCACTTACCAACACCAAAATCTGTTAAAGATGTTAGATCATTCTTAGGACATGTTGGTTTTTACAGAAGGTTCATCAAAGATTTTAGCGTAATATCTAAACCATTATGTAACCTTCTAACAAAGGAAAATGTTTTTGAATGGACTGAACAATGTGAAAAAGCCTTTGTTAAACTTAAAAGCTTGCTTACTTCTGCTCCTGTCATTCAACCTCCTGATTGGTCATTACCTTTTGAAATAATGTGTGATGCTAGTGATTATGTCGTGGGTGCTGTCTTGGGACAAAGAAAAGATAAGAAACCTTATGTGATTTACTATGCAAGTAAAACTTTAAATAGTGCTTAAATGAATTACACTACCACTGAAAAAGAATTACTTGCAGTAGTATTTGCATGTGACAAGTTTAGATCTTATCTTGTTGGCTCACCTGTTGTTGTTTTTAGTGATCATGCAGCATTGAAATATCTTCTCTCTAAGAAAGATTCTAAGGCTAGATTGGTGCGGTGGATTTTGTTACTTCAAGAATTTGATATCACAATCAAAGACAAGAAAGGCAACGAAAATGTTGTCGCGGATCATTTATCAAGATTGACAACTGATTCGAGATCTGACATCACACCAATCGATGACTACTTTCCTAATGAATCTTTATTTTCTGTCTCTACAATGCCTTGGTTTGCTAATATTGTTAATTTTCTTGTTTCAGGACAATTGAGCTTGACTACTTTCCTAATGAATCTTTATTTTCTGTCTCTACAATACCTTGGTTTGCTAATATTGTTAATTTTCTTGTTTCAGGACAATTGCCAGCTCATTGGAGTACCCAAGACAAAAGAAAGTTCTTGAACGAAGTGAAGAAGTTTTATTGGGATGACCCTTATTTATTCAAATATTGTCCTGATCAAATATTTCAAAAATGCATTCCTGACAATGAGGTAAGTAGTGTCATTAAATTTTGTCATTCTGAGGCATGTGGGGGTCATTTCTCATCAAGAAAGACAACTGCAAAAATCTTACAAAGTGGATTTTACTGGCGCACCATGTTCAAAGACTCACATGCATTCTGTAAGACTTGTGAAAATTGTCAAAAGTTGGGATCTATTTCGAAATGTCACTTGATGCCTTTAAATCCTATTCTTGTCATTGAGATCTTTGACTGTTGGGGTATAGATTTCATGGGTCCATTTCCTCCATTTGGTTTCTTGTACATATTGGTCGTAGTAGATTATGTTTCAAAATGGATAGAGGCAATTCCAAGTCGAACCAATGATCACAAAACAGTGATAAAGATTTTGAAAGAAAATATTTTAAGTTGATTTGGAATCCCTTGAGCCATGATAAGAAATATGGAATCACACACAAAGTTTCCACCCCTTATCACCCTTAAACGAGTGGACAGGTAGAACTTGCTAATAGGAAGATCAAACAGATCTTAGAGAAAACGGTGAACCCTAATCGAAAAGACTGGTATTTAAGACTTAATGATGCACTTTGGGCTTATCGAACTACGTATAAAACATCATTAGGTATGTCACCTTATAGACTAGTGTTGTAACCCAATTTTGGATTCACCAAGATTTTCTTCAATGTTATTTTATTTCTATTATTATTTTTAAAAATCCAAAAAAAATTAAGAAAAAGTTTAAAATTAAAAAATATATTTTTCTAGAGTCAACTGCATCTTTCCATCAAAACCAAGTCCACCGGGTCAAACCATGTCGACCAGGGTAAAAAATGAGTTTCGGGCTGTTTCGGGTCAAAACCGTCATTTTCGACCAAAACCAAGTTCACCAGGTCAATACGGGTCAAACCACGTCGACCAGGGTAAAAAATGAGTTTCGGGCAGTTTCGGGTCAAAACCGTTATTTCCGACCAAAACCAAGTTCACCGGGTCAATACGTGTCAAACCATGTCGACCAGGGTAAAAAATGAGTTTCAGGCTGTTTTGGGTCACAACTTTTATTTCCGACCAAAACCGAGTTCACCGGGTCAATATGGGTCAAACCATGTCGACCAGGGTAAAAAATGAGTTTCGGGCTATTTCGGGTCAAAAACCGTCATTTTCGACCAAAACTCGGTTCATCGGGTTGATACCCATCAAATGTTATTTTTGGTATTTCATTTCTGTTTTTTTTTTGCGGTTGAAACGGGCTTTTTCTAATACTGATTTGAATTTTTAATTTTACCTATATAAATATTTATTATTATATATAATAAAACAAAATCAATAATACAAAAATAAAATTTGTCAGCGGAGCATATGAATCATATACATAGCAGTTGTGGAGCAGTTGTGTTTATATATTTTTATTTATTTAGGTAAGTACTTGTTGTCCCCTGCTCATTGGCTATAAATAGCAACGAAGGAGAGGGAAGAAAAAAAAGAGAGAAAATAAGAGAGAATTGATTTGATACTGTTCATATATTTTTTAGTTTTTCTTCACGAGAGTAGGATATTGTTTAAAAAAAAAAACAATTTGAAAAATACCAAATATATCTCGACACATCTTAGCCTTTGAAATAATCCAAGATTTGATCCCGTCGTGCCACGTCACCCGGTGTACCGATCTTTCGGTGCACCGCGACACACCTGATCAACGCTCAGCTCATCTGGATCGTCCGATCAACCTGCAGATCCAGCCAATCACAGCCATCCGATCGTTTCATCCGAGATCCAACGGCGCACAGTGTTCAGCGGTACCGTTGTACCATGCACGCGTTCACACCGTAGCGTAATCTCGGACTCTCTCTCTCCTCTCGCCGGCGACGCCCTCTCTCATCCGATCTCCACTTTCCGGCCATCTCCAGCCTCCGCACCACCACAAAAAGGTTTCCCCCCTTCTGTAAAGAACAACCCCGGTGGTTTTCATCGTTTTCTCCGCCTCATCTGGCCAGAAAAAGGCCGCGATCGTTGCCGGCCACCGAAGCTTCAAGTCGTCGATTCTCCCTCGTCAGCCATCAACGGCCGTCTAGATGACCACCATCAGAATCCTCGACCTCAGATCTACCAGAATCGACCATCAGCTGGCCAGAAATCTCGCCGGAAAATTCCGCCGCCGCCAACAGTGGCATTTTCGTAATTTTTCGAGAAATCCGAGGGTATTTCAGTCTTTTACCTATATAGTGGCACCCAAGCAATTTTTTTTGAGATTTCTAACATTTTTTTTATTTTGTATATAAATTTTCTTGTATGTAAAAAAAATAAAACAAAAAAATAATTATATAAAAAAACGACGTGGGTCCAACACTCATCTTATCATGTTATTGTTCATGGGTCCAAAGCCCAATTCTCGAATATGGTTATATCCATTTCTCAACAATATCAGAATAATTTTTGTTTTTATAAACAAATATTGTTTGTCGACACGTCTCTTTTTATAGAAAAGGACCGATGTCAAAAACGTTTAAATACCAAACAAATATGGATTTTGTCCATGATTTTTTTATATATAACTTCGACGTAAATCTCCTTTTTAGGGTTAAACGTCGATATTTTAGACAAGTCTCCTACTTTTAGGGACTGATGTCATTTTTAACGTGTCTCCTATTTTTAGGGACCGACGTTAACTATTTTAAAAAACAAAATTACAAATAAGCTCGAAATATAATAGCATTTAAATCAAATAAAAAACACACAAGTAAGGGTAACCTTTCTTTTGAAAGGATGTTTTAAGGGTGGTGTCTACCTTCCCTTAATCATAACTAACCCAGTACCCGAATCTCTGAAACTAGTGTCTAATTTGGGATTTCTAGTTCCCTCATATTACTAAATGGCGACTCGAATAAAATCTTCATTTCCCCCAATAACAAAAACATAATGTTTTTGTTAAATAAACAAAATGATATGGAGCCGTCGCCCGACGTCGTGTATCGACAACTAGAGATGAAAATAAAGAAGCTTGATGTCTATGGGGATTCAATGTTAATAATCTGTCAAGTGAAAGGCGAATGGCAGACCAAAGAAGAAAAATTGATCCCATATCAACAATATCTCTCAAAAATGACTAAGGGCTTTGATGAGATAGATTTTACCCATATGGGAAGAGACAAAAACCAGTTTGCTGATGCTTTGACAACCTTAGCTTCTATGGCCAAAATTGATTACGGAATCAGGGTACAACCAATCCACATTGAGATTAAAAATTTTCCAGCTCATTGTTGTTCACTTGAAGGAGAAATAGATGGGAACCCATGGTTTTATGACATCAGGAGGTTTATCCAATATCAAGAATATCCTTTGGGGGCATGTAAAGCAGATATGAAGACCTTGAGAAGGTTAGCCATGGAATTTTACCTGGATGGACAAATTCTATATAAAAGATCATTCAATGGAACTTTACTAAGATGTCTAGATGAATCAAAGCTAAGGTAGCATTGCAAGAAATTCATGAAGGAATTTGTGCAACTCATGCAAATGGGCACATGATGGTTAGACAAATGCAACGATCTGGGTATTTCTAGATGACCATGGAGAAAGATTGCATCGATTATGTCAGAAGATGCCATAGATGTCAAGTGTATAGTGATAAGATAAATGCACCTCCAGCTCCTCTGTTTAATATGACATCACCATGGCCATTTGCAATGTGGGGAATAGATGTGATTGGGCCAATCAACCCAAAGGCCAGCAATAGGCATCAATTTATCTTAGTAGCCATTGATTACTTCACGAAGTGGGTGGAGGCCAGCTCTTATGCTCATGTAACTCAAAAAGTGGTCAAGTGCTTCATTGAGAAAGATTTGATATATCGGTACGGTTCACCGAGAAGATAGTGACCAACAACGCCCAAAATTTTAATGGAAAAATAATCACAGAATTATGTAGTCACTTACAGACCAAAGAATTATGTAGTCATTTTTATGTAGTTTGAAAATTAAACATTCAAACTCGTCTCCTTACAGACCAAAGATGAATGGTGCTGTCGAAGCTGCAAACAAGAATATCAAGAAGATTATCCAGAAGATGGTAGTCACTTATAAGGATTGGCATGAGATGCTTCCCTTTGCTCTGCATGCATATCGTACAACAGTAAGGACATCCACTGGAGCTACACCTTACTCATTAGTATTTGGGATGGAGGCAGTGATGCCTTTGGAAGTAGAAATTTCATCTTTGAGAGTACTAATAGAATCTGAACTAAAAGAAGCTGAATGGGCTAAAATGAGATATGAGCAACTAAACATGATAAGTGAGAAGAGGTTGGCTGCAATTTGTCATCACCAGCTATACCAAAGAAGGATGGCCAAAGCATATGACTGGAAAGTTTGACCAAGAGAATTCAAAGAAGGGGATCTTGTACTACGAAAAATCTTGTCATTACCAAGTGAAGACTGAAGCAAGTGGGCACCAAACTATGAAGGCCCATATGTAGCATTCTCTGGAGGGGCTCTGTTGTTAACTAGGATGGATGGAGATGATTTACCCAGGCCTGTGAACTCTGATTCTATGAAAAAGTATTATGTATGATGTGTTTCATCCAATCAAATCAATGAAGTTTTGGCCAGGAAATTCTCTTTGCATATACCTCACCAAAAAACCCATGCATGATCTCAATGACTCAACAATTTGATCTTTCAAACTTTTTTTACAGGAGAATCCATTCTTCTTAAATGAGGTTTTAAAAGAACTGATTTTGTTTGTGATTTGAATGAAATAAATCAATGATTTTGTTTAGAATAATGTTCAGAACAATTCCCTTGAAAGAGATGACCAAACAAGTCAAAAACATGCAATTGGAACAACTATCACCCAAATTATGTCTTGGATCCACATTTTATCAGCATGAATAATGGTTGGTAGTACATTAGTTTGTCATGGTATCGCAAAACATGGTATCTTACAAATCCAAAGCATTACACTAGATGTGGAAAAAGTTTATTGATTTTAACTGATCTTACTTGAAATGAGGAAAGGTCGTCTTTGATATTCCTTTCACTTTCTTTAAAATTATCCTTTGCAGTCCCAATTTGAGCTGAGTCTATTTAAAGTTTTTTCTTTCATGAGAACCTTAACTAAGATCACACCCTACACTAGGGGGCAAAAAAGAGAAATATGATTAAGAAAATTGTCTTGAAGGCATGTGAGCTTAAAAAAAGTCTGACAACAAAGAATTCAATAAAACTCCAAACAATTGAGAGAATTCCTGACAAATATAGGAGTAACAAAAGAAAACAGAAGTTCCTCATTTGGAATATTTAGTATCATTTTTGCTGTCAAGGTAGCGAAAGAAAATGCCAAGACAAGATAATAGTGATCTATAGTTTATAAGCCCTTAAACATTTTTTGAGCTTATGAAATACTCTTTCTTTTATAGCCTTGAGCCATAAAATACATTACGTGCCGTTGAAGTCCTTTCTAATCAAGTAAGCAACCTGGATCAATAAACGGCGTTCTCAAAATATAAGAGACCTTTCCATAAAGAGTCATGGCGTAGCCAATAATTACTCATTATTATTCATGCTGTTAAAAAGAATGTTTCTAAAAATAAAAGGCAAATTGTTTCTTTTCTCTCAAAATACCTTTAAGCAATCGCTTGAACACTTTGAAAACCAAAGCAAAAGGTCATCTCATCACTTACCTTCATCTTAGATTACTTTTACTAAGAGATTTGACATAAAGCCCTAGAGTTGCCTAAACATTTTTATAAACAGACATTGAGAGTTTCAGTTTTCGAGAACAAAACAGATCTTTTGAAAAATCATTTTTGAAAAAAGGTTTTCTTTGTAAGAAAAATGAATATATGACACACTACGAGGCATCGTTAGAAAATTAGAGATTCTAATGACAACAAGAGCAAAGAAGGAAATGAAATGAGGCAGTTAAATCTCCCAAGGGGCAGAGAAACAGTTACCAGATCCTTAATGGCACAAAGAAATTTGCTTCCCTAGTGGAAAATACACATGATAAAACTGTGGACTTCTTCCAGCATGAGGACTGAAATAGTATGATTTGCAGTATCCATGAAAGGAGGTTGTTGACTCTCACAATATGATCAGTTAGACAACAAGATAACTGATACATCTTCAGTAAGAGATATGTATATGAAATCCCAGGTGAAGCGGGATAATCCTCATATATTGACCATATGAATTGGTTAAAGAATCTTCATTAAGGGGAATGTTGCCTATAGAACAATGTCAGGCCAGGGAGAAGCTAATTCTATCAGTGAAGTTACCAATAGAGAAAAGTGCAGTGACTGTTGGGAAACTCAAACAAAGCTTATCTTAGAAAAATAAACAACATGGGCCGGCTTGAGTAGACTTGAAGGACGTGTGAATCAAAAGAGCTCACTAAAAGTCAAGACCCTCAAACAAGATGAACGGGGATCTATATTTCAAAAACAGGTAAGATGCATTGCATATCATCTCACTTCACAAGCATCACATATTTTGTTTTGCAGATATCTCACACAACAAGACTCAGATGAAATGAAGTTATTTTAAATCATATCAAATATGGCAATTCCATAAAAGCAAAATTCATGAATAAAGACGAGAAAGATGGATTTTTATTCATGGGCAAATGGTTTACAAGTACAAACGTTAAACACTGCAAGGACGATTAGGGATATTTTCATTTTGATGATCCATCATTACTCAAAATTCCTCAAATAGGTTAGTTATGCACTCCATTTGTTCCTCGAACTCGAGGTGTCAGATGTTAACATAGTCCCTCAAAAAGTCAACACGTGCATTGAGCTCTTGGTTTCTCCTCTCCAATTCGTTTTTGTGACGTCTCTCATCACGGAGTCTTTTCCTTAAATTCTCAATCTGATTATGGAGCTCAGGAATTTGAGTATTCAACTCAAGTCTTCTGGCATGAAGACGCTCCGCAACGTTCACCAAAGACGAAGTAGCTCTGATACTGAGAGCAAGTGATTGATTCACTGCTTCAATATCGGTCCTCGTTGCCAGCATCATTTCATCACGAGGAAAGGTCATGTCTCTAGCCACAACTACAGCGGTATCTTCATCGTCCATTACAGTATCCTCTATTGTAACTGGATGACCATTCACTTCAAAGGTAGTACGCCAAACCACAGGCTCTGCCGCAGGAACAAGGTTTGGATTAGCATTGAAAGAAGAGGAAGACATGGTTAAAACTTCAAAAAGTTAAGAACTTTGAGAGTATTGAAAATGCGAGAAGTTGATGTCTTTTGCCAAATTCTGCATGATTTATAGGGAATTTGCTCCTGCCATCATTTTAAATAGAAGCTCAGATCTCAACCATACATATAAGACTTTCTTAAGAAGCTTTCATAATCTTTGAGATCGATTTGCAAATCAGATCTCAGCCGTACATATAAGACTTTCTTAAGAAGCTTTCATCATCTCTGAGATCGATTTACAAATCAGATCTCAACCATAGAGGTATGAATTCCTTTAGAAGTTTTCATTAACCCTGAAGCTCATTCACCAAGTATTTCACTATCGGGCAGGTCGCCTGGAACAATTAGACCACTTGCAAGTTTCCTCGCATTTTATTATCGGGCAGGTCGCCTGGAACAACTAGACCACTTGCGAGTTTCGTCGCATTTTATTATCGGGCAGGTCGCCTGGAACAACTAGACCACTTGCGAGTTTCCTCGCATTTTATTATCAGGCAGGTCGCCTGAAACAATTAGACCACTTGCGAGTTTCCTCGCATTTTATCATTGGGCAGGTTGCCTGGAACAATTAGACCACTTGCGAGTTTCCTCATATTTTATTATCATCGGGCAGGTCTCCTGGAACAATTAGACCACTTGCGAGTTTTCTCGCATTTTATCATCGGGGTAGTCACTTGGAAAATAAAACCAATGTTGAAATCAGTTTCATGTATTTCACAAAATCAATATTGAAAACACTTTCATGTTTTTCACTTGGGCAAGTCGCTCATAATAATTAGACGAACTAAAAAATCGGTGTATTTTTCAACACCTTCATCGTTTTTTCTTACAAAACTTACTACGCAAAGTCAAAAGAAAATGAATTTTCCAATGCCTTTGCACTGTAAGCATTATAAAGAGGGGGCAACTGTTGTAACCCAATTTTGGATTCACCAAGATTTTCTTGAATGATATTTTATTTCTATTATTATTTATAAAAATAAAAAAAAATAAACAAAAAAGTTTAAAATTCAAAAATAAATTTTTCTCGACTCAACCGCATCTTTCCATCAAAACCAAGTCCACCGGGTCAAACCATGTCGACCAGGGTAAAAAATGAGTTTCAGGCTGTTTTGGGTCACAACCGTTATTTCCGACCAATACCGAGTTCACCGGGTCAATATGGGTCAAACCATGTCGACCAGGGTAAAAAATGAGTTTCGGGCTATTTCGGGTAAAAAACCGTCATTTTCGACCAAAACCCGGTTCATCGGGTTGATACCCATCAAATGTTTTTTTTGGTATTTCATTTTTGTTTTTTTTTGCTGTTGAAACGGGCTTTTTCTAATACTGATTTGAATTTTTAATTTTACCTAAATAAATATTTATTATTATATATAATAAAACAAAATCAATAATACAAAAATAAAATTTGTCAGCGGAGCATATGAATCATATACGTAGCAGTTGTGGAGCAGTTGTGGAGCAGTTGTGTTTATATATTTTTATTTATTTAGGTAAGTACTTGTTGTCCCCTGCTCATTGGCTATAAATAGCAACGAAGCAGAGGGAAGAAAAAAAAAAGAGAAAATAAGAGAGAATTGATTTGATACTGTTCATATATTTTTTAGTTTTTCTTCACGAGACTAGGATATTGTTTAAAAAAAAAAAACAATTTGAAAAATACCAAATATATCCCGACACATCTTAGCCTTTGAAATAATCCAAGATTTGATCCCGTCGTGCCACGTCACCCGGTGTACCGATCTTTCGGTGCACCGCGACAAACCCGATCAATGCTCAGCTCATCTGGATCGTCCGATCAACCTGCAGATCCAGCCAATCACAGCCATCCGATCATTTCATCCGAGATCCAACGGCGCACAGTGTTCAGCGATACCGTTGTACCATGCACGCGTTCACACCGTAGCGTAATCTCGGACTCTCTCTCTCCTCTCGCCGGCGACGCCCTCTCTCATCCGATCTCCACTTTCCGGCCGTCTCCAGCCTCCGCACCACCACAGAAAGGTTTTCATCGTTTTCTCCGCCTCATCTGGCCGGAAAAAGGTCGCGATCGTTGCTGGCCACCGAAGCTTCAAGTCGTCGATTCTCCCTCGTCAGCCATCAACGGCCGTCTAGACGACCACCATCAGAATCCTCGACCTCAGATCTACCAGAATCGACCATCAGCTGGCCAAAAATCTCGCTGGAAAATTCCTTAGTGGCATTTTCGTAATTTTTCGAGAAATCCAAGGGTATTTCAGTCTTTTACCTATACAGTGGCACTCAAGTAATTTTTTTTTAGATTTCTAACATTTTTTTTATTTTGTATATAAATTTTCTTGTATGTAAAAAAAATAAAACAAAAAAATAATTATATAAAAAAACGACGTGGGTCCAACACTCATCTTATCATGTTATTGTTCGTGGGTGCAAAGCCCAATTCTCGAATATGGTTATATCCATTTCTCAACAATATCAGAATAATTTTTGTTTTTATAAACAAATATTGTTTGTCGATACGTCTCTTTTTATAGAAAAGGACCGATGTCAAAAAAGTTTAAATACAAAACAAATATGGATTTTGTCCATGATTTTTTTTTATATAACTCCGACGTAAATCTCCTTTTTAGGGTTAAACGTCGATATTTTAGACAAGTCTCCTACTTTTAGGGGTTGATGTCATTTTTAACGTGTCTCCTATTTTTAGGGACCGACGTTAACTATTTTAAAAAACAAAATTACAAATAAGCTCGAAATATAATAACATTTAAATCAAATAAAAAACACACAAGTAAGGGTAACCTTTCTTTTGAAAGGATGTTTTAAGGGTGGTGTCTACCTTCCCTTAATCATAACTAACCCAGTACCCGAATCTCTGGAACCAGTGTCTAATTTGGGATTTCTAGTTCCCTCATATTACTAGATGGCGACTCCAATAAAATCTTCATTTCCCCCAATAACAAAAACATAATCTTTTTGTTAAATAAACAAAATGATATGGAGCCTTCGCCCGACGTCGTGTATCGACAACTAGTATATGGAAAACCTTGTCACTTGCCTGTGGAAATGGAATATAAAGCTTATTGGGCTATTAAAGCTTTCAATTCAAACATTGATGATGCTAGTCAACTACGAAAATTGCAAATAAATGAGCTTGAGGAAATAAGAAATGACAATTCAATAATTAATAAAGCAAGACTCAAAGAGTTTCATGACAAAAAAATACTGAGAAAAACATTCAATGTTGGTCAAAAAGTCTTGCTTTATAATTCTCGACTCCATTTATTTCCTGGAAAACTAAGATCAAGCTGGAGCAGTCCTTTTATTGTGAAACATGTGTATCCATATAGGGCCTGTGATATCAAGAATCCAAAGAATGGCAATGTTTTCAAGGTAAATGGGCATCGGTTGAAAGTTTATTTTGACAGTTTTTCAGTTGAAAATGACTCTATTGAATTGAGTGATCCTGTATGTAAAGATTGATTCTTTTTCTCACATTGTTTTGTGTTTTGTTTTGGTGTATCTTTTGTTTTGCTAGTTTCCCATGATAACTGATATCTGTGTATATAATTGTGCAATTCTCTGCTCTTTCTTCTTTCTTTGAATCTCTCATCCAATTCTCATTTGAAAATGGACACCAATCTTGAAAAATTGAAAAAGTATTTTCCCGCTCTACCTCAGAATGCGATTACAAAAATTTACCGTGCTAGATGTGCAAGATTGAGGTTGTTAATGAACCATGGAATTCCTGAAGATATTTGTTGGCTGATTGAAGCAAAGGTCCGGTTATCTGGTGAGTCCTCCAATTCTTTCATTTCACACATGCCTGGAATAAGTAAAAGCACTTTTACAAAGAAACGTCGTGCAAAACGACTGCAAGTTTGTCACAGATGTGCCAGATGGACTTGTAATGCGACATGTCGTTCTTTAGGAATGGTATCTGTAAACCGTGAAGATAAAATACACTTCATTAAGGATGGCCTGAGTAAGGGGTCTTTAGATAATCTTCTATTGACTCTTGAGACGCACCCTAGTGGAGATGTGCATCGTGCAATTTATGATTTATGGCCCCAATTCCATAAAGAACATGCTCGACTTATTCTTGGGAATTTGACTAAAACGGACCCTGTTTGCCAGTTTTTAAGAAAACTAGATGGGAAGCCTATCCCCGACCCATAGAGGGCGTTTAAGCCGTTCTTGGATGTAAAACCAAGGAAAGATGTGAGCCACAATCACAACTACCTGTACATACACATGCTTTTTCAAAATAAATAAATAAATAAACAGAGAGAGAGAGAGTGAGACTACAGTTGGCCTACATATAGGTGGTATGATTGCATTTTCAATTTCTCATCTATAAATTCTTCTCTTCCTTCCCTTCATTTCTACTCAACTCATACATTCATCAAATACAGACGTGTCTAGAAAAGGAAGGTTCCTCAAGTAATCACATAAACAATATTTTGTGTTTTTGGTGGATCCAGTCATGGGAAAGAAAAAGAGTTTTTAGAATCAGCAAATCATCTTGGTCAGGTACTAGCTGAGCGAAAGATTCATTTCGTGTATGAAGGAGGCAGCCTTGGGTTAATGGGGGGAGTGTCAATAGCCGCATCTTTAGGAGGTAGTCAAGTTTTGGGGGTTGTCCCCAAAGCTTTAGCACAAGGGGACATCATTGGAAAAACAATTGGAGAGGAATTACAGGTCCCTACAATGTCTGATCGACTGAATGCAATGTTTAACCATGCTGATGCCTTCATTGCCTTACCAGGTGGTCTGGGCACATTGAAAGAGATCTTTCATATTTCCTCTTAGGCCCAACTGCACATTCACCATAAACCCATAGGTTTGTTAAATGTTAATGGTTTTTATGATAAGTTGTTGTCTTTTCTTGATCATGCTGTGGAACAGGAATTTCTAACATCTTCAGCACGACAAATCATAATCTCTGCTGCTACTGCTGAACAATTGATTGACCAATTACAATCTTTCATCCCTGTAATTAATCCCTCTATGAGTCGCATATATTGATCAACTAAGAAAAGCCGTAAAAAGCTTAGATTGGATTTGAGCCTTCGTTTGTAAAAAGTTTGTGTCTTTTGGTTTTATTATTGTGTTTTGTTGTTTCTTATATTTGTTTAAGTGTGTTTCAGGTTTGTCAGTGTTCGTTATTTCAGGTGATGTCTCTCTATACTCTATCTTTCTACCTTAAGACATTGAGGACAATATCTCATTTTGGTTGGGGGAAAAGGGTAGTAGTTGATATTTTTTTAAAAAAAAAAACCTGTGTTTTCTATATCATAAACTATTTGCAAAACTGTTGTTACTAGGATGGTAGAGTAAAAGGAGTTCTTTAGTTAAAGTGACTCTTGAGACGCATCTTAGTAAACATTCTTAACAAGGTCTATCAGAATACTTCTTGAAATATTCAGGTTTACAAACTCTCGTATTGGTAGCACTTGATTCTGCTCATATGCCCATTTAACAGGTATTTTTAAATCTTCATTTTCACACACACTTTAACAAATGATTGTGGGTTGGACATTGGATTATTACATTATTTATGTTCTTTTGTTAAAGGTAACAACTAAGGGAAAGGGATAGTACATAATTTGCAAAAAAAAAAAAAACAATAATAATAAAAAGGTAGATAAGCTTGGTTTCGTAGCCTCCCTAACCTAAGCAATTAAGCCCGAAGGGGTGTTTTAACACTTAATACCCTAAAATCAACTGACTTGGGAGCTATTGGCCCAACGCTTGTTACATGGGTTGAGGAGAAAAGCTTAAGGGAATCAAACATTGCACTATCTACGTATCAGTATCTGCAACCCGAGTTGCTAAGCTCGTAGGGGTGTCTCAACACCTAATGCCCTAAGACCAACTGGTCTGGGAGTCATTAGCCTAAAACTCGTTACATGGGTTAAGGATACATTGTGTTTCAAGTTGTATGTGTATATAAATAAATAAATAAATAAATAAAGAAAAAAAATAATAATCCCAACCTAAGGAAGTTAGCCTTAAACATTAGAACAAAAAATTGTTTTTCTTCCAAGTAAAGCCCCATAACTATATGTTGATATTTTGAGCATAAAAGAAAGGTTTAGTAATATCTTGTTTAAGAGGTATTGAGCAGATATATGAATTTAATGAGAGTTTGTTTATCTGGAAAATTAAAGTAAGTTGAATGATGAATATCTTGCTTTATGGAATTTGCAAATTGTTTTTCTATTTTAACGCTTGGATTACTAGGGACTAGTAATAAGCTAGTTGGGGGGTGTGATTAGTACTTAAAAGTGCATATTTATCAAGGTTTTATATCATCATTTTGCACTTAAAGTATCAATAACTACTTAACTAAAGCATGTTTTATAATAACAAGTCTAATACTATAAAATGCCCTAATATATGGTAAATATTCATCTTAAATGCAGGCCTATCACATAAATCAAAGGATTTATTGATGAATTCAACTACTGAAATTTGTGAAGATAAAGAGAGGGTGAAACTTAGAAAAGAGATGTTGGTGCAGTCCAAACTAGAACACTGTTCGGTAATTGGGTCATATCTCGAGTTTTAGATGTCAAAATGACCTCAAAGTTTTACACAGATTCAGCAAGACATAGGCCTGCAACTTTCATGTTTTCATCAAGATCTAAGAAGGCCCTTTTCAAGTCCAAATTATAGCAACAACGACGAAGTCCGAATCTGTCCTACAGCCCAGACACTGTTCAGTGTTTGGCCCATATCTGGAGTTCTAGAAGTCCAAATGACCTCCATTTTTTTTCCTGGAAAGCTAATTGAATTTCCTACAACTTTCATGTTTTCCAATGGACCCAGTTCTGATGGTAGAATTTCGTTTTATTCAGACAAGAAGATAAGGATTTCACCAAGTCAAAAGTTGGCCACCCACTCAACAATTAGTCATCAAATCAATAATTCTGAATTTTGGCCTATAAAAGGAGGCATTTGCCATGCATTTAGGAATCTTGGTTGTTCAGATCAAGTTCATGCTCTTTATTCCTCTCTTTATATTTTTTTGTTTTGTAATTTTTAAGTTTTGCTTTCATTAATATCTTGTTTATGCTTTTCATTTCCTTTCCTTTACTTAGTTAACTTGTATTTTCTTTATGTTCTTGTTTTGTTTATTTATGTTTCTCTTCTTCATTATGTTTAGTTAAGTTTATTATGTCAAGGTGAAAAGGTTACACTAATGGTGTAAGAATAAGTATAGTGTAAACTCAACATGGACCTTAATGTTTAATATTAACATGTCTTATCTTTTTATCTTACTAATTCTTAATACCTTGCTTGTTAAATGGTTAATATAGATTTGTGTTGTCTAACACTTGGTACAACAAATGCTTGGCACTCTCATAGCCCAACCGTATGGTATTACCTACACATAGGCTATGAAAGGAACTTGATTTGTTGTTAACATAAGTTAACATCATGAATTCCTAACAATATTTAAAAGTTTGGTGTTATGTAAATAAGATAATTAATATGATCATGCTAATAATTTATAATGAGCTATTAATAACAAATCATCCGATTGGAACCTCCTCCATGTGTGGTTTCCAAATTGAGTAATAACAGTTTATACTATATTTGTTTGAAATATCATTGGTGGATCCTCTAACCTTGACATTTGTTTTTATCATTGTTTAATCCTTACATTAATCTTCCATCTCAAAGTTTTCATTAATTTCTTCCTCCTCTTCTTTTTACTACTACTACTACTACTACTATTATTATTACTATTACTATTACTATTACTATTACTATTATTATTACTATTAATATTATTACTATTATTAGTATTATTATTATTATTATTACTATTACTATTATTACTATTATTATTATTATTATTATTATTACTATTATTGTTATTGTTGTTGTTGTTGTTGTTGTTGTTGTTGCCATTTGTTTTTATCATTATTTAATCCTTACGTTAATCTTTCATCTCAAAGTTCTCATTAATTTCTTCATCTTCCCCTTTTATTATTATTATTATTATTATTATTATTATTATTATTTATATTATGTTTATATTATATAATATATATATATATCTTTGATCTTTTCATAAACTCAGTATATAGGCTGGAAACCTGTGACCCGATCTTTTCGATCATTCTCAGGTATAACAACGCCACGTACTGAGTATTATAATTATTATTATTGTTATTGTTATTGTTGTTATTGTTGTTGTTGTTGTGTTGTTATTTATAATTTATACAATTAACCTCTTTGTGGTTCGACCCCGGTCTTGCTGGGTTATTTATTACTTCAACACTCCTGCACTTGGGAAAAGACATCAAGCTTTTGGTCGTGTCATGAAGACTTAAATCTAATTTAAGTTTTTTATGGCTTTCATTAGTTGACCAATTTAGGCGACTCATGCAGGGATCAATGATAGGGATGAAAGATTGTAATTGGTCAATCAATTGTTCAGCAGTAGAAGCAGAGATTATGATTTGTCGTGCTGAAAATGTTAGAAATTCCTATTCCATAGCTTGATCAAGAAAAGACAACAATTTATCATAAAAACCATTAACATTTAACAAACCTATAGGTTTATGGTGAATGTGCGGTTGGGCCCAAGAGAAAATATGAAAGATCTCTTCCAATGTGCCAGACCACCTAGTAAGGCAATGAAGGCATCAACATGGTTAAATATTGCATTCAGTTGATCAGACATTGTGGGGACCTATAGTTCCTCTCTAATTGTTTTTCCAATAAGATCTCCAGTTGCTGAAGCTTTGGGGACAACCCCCAAGACTTGACTGCCTCCTAAAAATGCAGCTATTGACACACCCCCCATTAATACAAGGCTGCCTCCCATACACTAAATGAATCTTTCTCTCAGCTAGTACCTGACCAATATGATTTGTTGATTCTAAAAATTCTTTTTCTTTCCCAAGTCTGGATTCGCCGAAAACACAAATATTTCTTATATGATGACTTGAGGAATCTGCCATTTCTACACACTTCTATGTTTGATGAATATATGGGTTGAGTAGAAATGAAAGGAAGGAAGAGAAGAATTTATAGATGAGAAATTGAAAATGCAATCATACCACCTATATGTAGGCCAACTGTAGTCTCACGCTCTCTCTCTCTTTATTTATTTATTTTGAAAAAGCATGTGTATGTACAGGTAGTTGTGATTGTGGCTCACATCTTCCCTTGGTTTTACGTCCAAGAACAGCTTAAACGCCCTCTATGAGTCGGGGATAGTCTTCCTATCCAGTTTTCTTAAAAACTGGCAAACATGGTCTTTTGTAGTCAGATTCCCAAGACTAAGTCGAGCATGTTCTTTATGGAATTGTGGCCATAAATCATGAATTGCATAATGTACATCTCCACTAGGATGCGTCTCAAGGGTCAATAAAATATTATCTAAAGACCCCTTACTCAGGCCATCCTTAATGAATTGTATTTTATCTTCACAATTTATAGATATCATTCCTAAAGAACGACAAGTCACATTACAAGTCCACCTGGCACATTTATGACAAACTTTCAGCCGTTTTGCACGATGTTTCTTTGTAAAAGTGCTTTTACCTGTTCCAGGCATGTATGAAATGAAAGAATTGGAGGACTCACCTGATAATCAGACCTTTGTTTCAATTAGCCAACGAATATCTTCAGGAATTCCATGATTCATTAACAGCCTCAATCTTGCACACATAGCATGGTAAATTTTTGCAATCGCATTCTAAGGCAGAGCAGGAAAATACTTTTTTAGTTTTTCAAGAGTGGTGTCCATTTTCAAATGAGAATTAGATAAGAGATTCAAAAAAAGGGAGAAAGAGCAAAGAATTGTACAAATATATACAGATATCAGTTATTATGGGAAACTAAAAGAACCGACTTAAGTCACGGAGTACCGTTATTTGCCATTTAACCAGGGTGAGAGAGAGACTAGCAAAACAAAAGTTACACCAAAATAAAACACAAAACAATGTGAGAAAAAGAATCAATCTTTATATACAGGATCACTCAATTTAATAGAGTCATTTTCAACTGAAAAATTGTCAAAATAAACTTTCAAACGATGCCCATTTATCTAGAAAACATTGTCATTCTTTGGATTCTCGATATCACAGGCCCCATATGGATACACATGTTTCACAATAAAAGGACCGCTCAATCTTGATCTTAGTTTTCCAGGAAATAAATGGAGTCGAGAATTATAAAGCAAGACTTTTTGACCAACATTGAATGTTTTTCTCAGTATTTTCTTGTCAAGAAACTCTTTGATTCTTGCTTTATGAATTCTTGAATTTTCATATACATCATTTCTTATTTTCTCAAGCTCATTTATTTGCAATTTCCACAGCTGACTAGCATCATCAAGGTTTGAATTAAAAACTTTAATAGCCCAATAAGCTTTATGTTCAAGTTTCACAGGCAAGTGACAAGGTTTTACATAGACTAGTCTATAAGGTGACATACCTAATGATATTTTATAAGCAGTTCGATAAGCCTAAAGTGCATCATTAAGTCTTAAAGACCAGTCTTTCCTATTAGGGTTCACTATTTTCTCCAAGATTTGTTTGATCTCCCTATTAGCAAGCTCTACTTGTCCACTTGTCTGAGGGTGGTAAGGGGTGGCAACTTTGTGTGTGATTCCATATTTCTTCATTAAAGACTCAAATGGCTTGTTGCAAAAATGTGTTCCACCATCACTTATCATGGCTTGAGGGATTCCAAATCGACTCAAAATATATTCTTTCAAAAATTTTATCATTGTTTTGTGATCATTGTTTCGACTTGGAATTGCCTCTATCCATTTTGAAATATAATCAACTGCGACTAATATGTACAAGAAACCAAATGATAGAGGAAATGGACCCATGAAATCTATACCCCAACAGTCAAAGATCTCAATTACAAGAATAGGATTTAAAGGCATCATATGACGTTTTGAAATAGAGCCCAACTTTTGACAATTTTCACAAGTCTTGCAGAATGCATGTGAGTCTTTGAATATGGTGGGCCAGTAAAATCCACGTAAGATTTTTGCAGTTGCCTTTCTTGATGAGAAATGACCCCCACATGCCTTAGAATGATAAAATTTAATGACACTACTTACCTCACTATCAGGAATGCTTCTTCGAAATATTTGATCAGGACAATATTTGAATAAATACGGGTCATCCCAATAAACGTTCTTCACTTCGTTCAAGAACTTTCTTTTGTCTTGGGTATTCCAATGAGCTGGAAATTGTCCTGAAACAAGAAAATTAACAATATTAGCAAACCAAGGCATTGTAGAAACAAAAAATAAAGATTCATCGGGAAAGTAGTCATCGATTGGTGTGATGTCAGATTTGAATCTGTTGTCAATCTTGACAAATGATCTGCGACAATATTTTTGGTGCCTTTCTTGTCTTTGATTGTGATATCAAATTCTTGAAGTAACAAAATCCACCGCACCAATCTAACCTTAGAATCTTTCTTAAAAAGAAAATATTTCAATGCTACATGATCACTAAAAACAACAATAGGCGAGCCAACAAGATAAGACCTGAATTTATCACATGCAAATACTACTACAAGTTATTCCTTTTCAGTGGTGGTGTAATTCATTTGAGCACTATTTAAAGTTTTACTTGCATAGTAAATCACATAAGGTTTCTTATCTTTTCTTTGTCCCAAGACAGCACCCACGACATAATCACTAGCCACACATTATTTCAAGAGGTAATGACCAATCAAGAGGTTGAATGACAGGAGCAGAAGTAAGCAAGTTTTTAAGTTTAACAAAGGCTTTTTCACAATGTTCAGTCCATTCAAAAATATTATCCTTTGTAAGAAGGTTACTCAAGGGTTTAGATATTACACTAAAATTTTTGATGAACCTTCTGTAAAAACCAGCATGTCCTAAGAATGATCTAACATCTTTAACAGATTTTGGTGTTGGTAAGTTGGCAATTAACTCGCTTTTAGATTTGTCAACCTCAATTCCTTTTGATGAAACAATGTGACCAAGTACAATGCCGTTTGTTACCATAAAGTGATATTTTTCCCAATTTAGTACAAGATTCTTCTCTTCACACCTGCTCAAAACCTTTTCTAAATTAGTCAAACAATCATCAAATGAATCACCAAAAACAAAAAAATCATCCATAAAAATCTCAAGAAAACGTTCAACCATATCACTGAATATGCTAAGCATGCATCTTTGAAACGTGGCTAGTGCATTACATAATCCAAAAGGCATCCTTCGACATGTAAAAGTATCAAATGGACATGTGAAAGTAGTCTTCTCTTGATCTTCCAATGGAATTTCATTTTGATTGTACCCTGAATAGCCATCTAGGAAACAATAAAATTCATGACCTGCAACTCTTTCTAGGATTTGATCCATGAAAGGTAAAGGGAAATGATCTTTTCTAGTCATTGAATTAAGTTTCCTATAGTCAATGCACATGCGCCAACCAGTAATAGTCCTAGTTGGAATTAACTCATTTTTCTCATTTGTTATCACAGTAACTCCAGACTTCTTGGGTACAACTTGAGTAGGACTTACCCATTTGCTGTCAGAAATAGTATAAATGATTCCATTATCTAGAAGCTTAATGACTTCATTTTTCACTACTTCTTTCATATTAGGATTAAGCCTTCGTTGCATTTCTCTAAAGGGTTTAACATTTTCCTCCAAATAAATCTTGTGTGTGCAAATCAAAGGACTAATTCCTTTTATGTCAGCTATGGTCCATCCTAATGCATTTTTGTGCATTTTCAGAGTCTGTAATAACTTACCTTCTTGATGTGCATTAAGTTTGAAAGAGATTATTACCGGAAAATTTTCATTTTCTCCCAAAAATGAATATTTGAGATTGAATGGTAACGACTTCAAATCAGGTTTTGGTGGTTGAACACTTGAAGGTATGGACTCAATTGATCGTGATGGCAATTCTTCAATTTATGGTCTCCAATTACATGCCTTTGATTCTTCCTGAAAATAGACCATTTGCAAATCATCAGATTCATCAATCTCAGTTTCATTGGAAGTGTTTTGAAATTGCTCACGAACTAATTTTTCAATAAAGTCCACTTCCTGTAAATCATTATCATCTCCAAGTTGCTTGCAAATGTTGAAAATATTCATCTCCAATGTCATGTTTCCAAATGATAGCTTCATCAGTCCATTCCTACAATTAATCAATGCATTAGAAGTTGCAAGAAATGGACGTCCTAAAATGACAGGAATTGAATTACATGCTTCAACAGGTTGTGTATCCAAGACAACAAAATCTACAGGGTAAATGAATTTATCAACTTGTACTAACACATCCTCAACCATTCCTCTAGGCACTTTTACAGATCTATTAGCAAGTAAAAGACTTATAGAGGTTGGTTTTAACTCACCTAGATTGAGACTTTGAAAGACTGAATATGGAAGTAAATTCACACTAGCTCCAAGATCAAGTAAGGCTCTTTCGATTTTATGTTCTCCAATAAAGCAAGAAATTGTAGGACAACCAGGGTCTTTATATTTCAAAGCATTATTGTTCTGAAGAATGGCACTTACTTGTTCGGCTAAAATGGCTTTCTTTTTCACATTCAGTTTTCTTTTCACAGTGCACAGATCTTTCAAAAATTTAGCATAGGAAGGAACTTGTTCAATAGCATCCAACAAAGGTATATTGATCCTTACCTGTTTGAAAGTTTCAAGGATTTCAGAATTGTGATTGACTTTCCTTTGTTTGGTCATGGCATGAGGAAATGGGAGTGCTGGTGGGGAAACAGCCTTTTCTTTGCAATGTTCAGGTTCAACCCCTTCCTTACCCTCAGAGATAGACTCATCATCTTTCTCACAAGGTTCAAGAGTGGGTTTTTCAATAACCTTACCACTACGAAGAGTGATGACTGATTTTACTTGATCCATGTGCTGGCTTCCAGAACTACTTGCATTTGCATTGTATTGCCCCTTTGGATTTTGCTGTGGTTGAGAAGGAAACTTACCTTTCTTTTGAAAACTGAGAGCAGATGTTAATTTTGCAAGAGTATCTTTAAAATCTATCATGCTTTGAGCAAGTTGAGTGTTGATTGCCTCTTGCTTTTCAATGAATGCATGCAATGTTTCCTCAAGATTTCTTCTAGGAGGAGGAGCATATCTATGAGAATTTTGGAAATTATGGTGTGCTTGAAACAGTGGCTGTGAAGTTTGTGCATTATTTCTATCACTCTTCCAATTGAAATTTGGGTGATTTCTCCAACCAGGGTTATATGTTTGTGAGTATGGGTTATGATTGCGCCTTTGCAAATTGTTTAAAGCATGGGCTTGTTCATGGAGGCATTCCCTAAAAGAAGGCAAAGTTGGACAATCATTTGTTGAGCGTTCATTGATTTCATAGATTTGACACACAATGTATTGAACATATTTTATTTGACCACTCTTTTTCAATTCAAGTGCTTCGACTTTTCTTGCTACAGATGCAAACTTGGCTTGGAGGTCATGATCTTCCCTAAGGTTGTGCATACCTCCACTAGATGTATGAGGTTGGGTTTTACTTGGTGCCTCATAAGTACCTGTGGTGTCCCAATTTTGAGCATTTTCAGCTAGCAAGTCTAGGTACTCCATTGCTTCATTAGGGTCTTTATCTTCAAAAGTTCCATTGCACATCAATTCAACCATTTGCCTATCTCTAGGTGTTAACCCTTTATAAAAATGTGAAACCAATCTCCATGTTTCAAAACCATGATGAGGGCAAGTATTAAACCTATCCCAACATTAGTAAAATGTTTCTCCTGGCTTTTGAGTGAAAGTAATGATTTGTCTTTTGAAAGAGTTTGTTCTGTGAGACGGAAAAAACTTCTTTAAAAATTGTTGTTGCATTTCATCCCAAGCACGAATAGATCCTGGTCTCAAATTTTGTAGCCATGTTTTAGCTTTATCTTTTAATGAAAAAGGAAAAAGCTTTAATCTAATGGTGTTCATGCTACAATTTGAATCATTATAGGTGTTATAGACCTCCTCAAATTCCCTTAAATGCAAGTATAGATTTTCTAGGTCTAAGCCATGAAAAGAAGGTAAAAGTTGAATAATGCCTGGCTTAAAATTAAAATGAGATGCATTAGGAGGGAAAACTATGCATGAGGGTGCACTTGTTCTTATGGGATTCATATGGTCTCTAAGTGTTCTCACATGGTTATTCTCATTATTCTCTGCTTCACCGCTTTTTATGATCGGCTTGTTTTAACTCGCAAGTGCACGAGTGTGTGATGTAGCAATTAACTCGGTAAGATCGAGGTCATATCCACAGAGAGCTACATCTGGAAATTAAGCTAAGTAACAAAAAAAACTCGAGAGAAATTAAATTAATAATAACTTGGTTGAAAATAATTGATGGATTTGTTTTCAAAGATGAAAAAAAATGTAAATAGATTTTAAATGACAAGAAAAAGTAAATCTTGGTCCAAATCAATTTTAATGGTGATGTATTGGTGATTTCTTCAACATATATAAGATAACTCAACCTAATATAAACGATGGTGATAATAGATCGAAAGATATTACAATGAAGTTTAAAAAGATGAAGATTGATTATTACTTAACAAGTACTTCCATATTAAGTAAGACATCGAATCAAGCAATCTCTATACCAAAACTAAGATTTGTGCATAAAAATTCAAGATTATAACATTACCTAAATGATTTCTAAAATTTCTTTGCAATAATAAAACATTTATGAAGAAAATGAGAAGATAAACATTAAGATTTATTCATATCTTAAAGAACTCACCTCAATCACCATCATCCTTGATTTGGATCCAAGAAAGAGATTACCTAACCATGATTATATATAATAACACTTTAATAAACATGAAATAACTTGAATCAAACTGAAATAATGAGTTTTACAAACTAAAGAACCGAAATCTATAAAAAAAAGAACACAACACAATTTCAGTAAAAATTCAGACACAAATCTGACTATAACTTTGGATAGCAATTCGACCCTCTTAGAAGCCTCTTCTGGAGATGTATATTAGAGACATATTTATAGTAAATTCTGTTAGATTTCCAGATCATTAAAGAACAGCTAATGTGGACACCTAAATCAAAAGTTATGGGCAAAACACCGAAAGGTGTTCTGAAAAATCAAATCAGGCCAGCTTGGAAACCACTTTGGTGCATGTTTTTCTTCCTCCTTTATGAGCTTTCTCTTTCTTCTTTTTGACCAAAAATAATGTAACAATGTCCCCTCCAGCTTTCCATCCATGTGCTTGCCCTCTTGGATCAATGAATTACCCAAAATAAATCAAATGTTATTTGTTGTGTGGACATGTAAGATCATGGATTGTGCTTGGACTGATTTAGAGGCTGATTTGGGGTTGAATTTAAGCATCAAATAAGGATACAAATGTACCTATTATTTAGGCTAAGATTGAAATTGAAACCTTGAGTGTTTGATGGTTGAAGTTTGCACACAACATAAGGCAAGTTTGGGCTTGAAATAGATCATATGACATTCTTTTCTAGAATTGGAATAGAATTGATTTTTAGGGCAAATTTGGAGCACTTATTTGAACCAAGATTTGCTTCAATCATCAACTAAATTTCTCTTCAATTCTTTGTTCTGAATTCCGACATTGAATTTTCTGAAATAATTCATTTAAGCTCCAAAAACCTATCGAAACATTAAAATAAACTTCATTACTAAAAAGCACATCAATTATTATAAAAAACCCAAATAAAAACAATAAATACATATGTAAAATAAGAGACGTAATGATACTTTTGATGCACAAGCATTCTCATTATGAAGTGATTGGTTATCTTCTTCGGCCATGTTTTCTGAAAATGATGAGGATACCCTACAAAGTCTACCACTTAATGTATGTGACAAAACTCTCATGCACGCATAAGAAGAGAACAAAAGAAACAAAAGTTAGATAAAATGTAAAGTGAAAAGAGAAAATAAAATAAATATTATAATTTATACAAGAATTTACCTCCCCGGCAATGGCGCCAAAAACTTGACACAACCAAAATATTGATGTCTTCCCCCAAGTGCAGGAGTGTCGAAGTAATAAATAACTCGGCAAGACCCCACAAGGAGGTGAACTATATAAACTATAAATAACAACAACAACAACAATAATAACAACAACAACAATAACAATAATAATAGTAATAATAGTAGTAGTAGTAGTAGTAATAGTAATAGTAATAGCAATAATAAAGAGGACTTTGAGATGTAAGATTAATGTGAGGATTAAAAAATAATAAAAACAAATGTCAAGGTTAGAGGATCCACTAATGGTACTTCAAACAAGTATAGTATAAACTTTTATTACTCAACTGGAAACCACACACAAAGTGTAAAACCTCCAGGTGAAAAATTATAAATTGACTAGTTTTAGGTAAAACAAAATAATTCGTAGCTCTTGATTGGGTGATCAGAAAATTCTGAAAATTTGCGTGGAGCGTTCTAATATCATGCCTTAGATTGTGTTAAAATTTCAGAATTTTTAGAGAAATTCGGAAATTTGACGAAAAATCATAAATTGACTAGTTTTAGGTAAAACAAAAACAAAATCGTAACTCTTGATTGGGTGATCAGAAAATTCTGCAAATTTGCGTGGAGTGTTCTAATATCATGCCTTAGCTTGGGTTAAAATTTCAGAAATTTTAGAGAAATTCGGAAATTTGACGAAAAATCACAATTCGACTAGTTTTACGTTATCAGACGTAATTTTTAATCCGACCATTAGATTGAGCCGAAATTTTATGAGGAACCTTAAAATATACTATATAAAACCTGGTTAAAATTTTAAGATGAATGGAGCTTGGTAGTGATAGAAAAAAAAATAAGGACCGTCAAATAGAGGCAAAAAATACTCATTAGGGGTAGAATAGTTATTTGCCATTGAAAAGAAAATATATAAGCCCTCGTTCTCTTTTATTAACTGCCGAATGGGCAGAAACAAAAAGATGAAAAGAAAAACAGAGCATAACGTGAGAGATAGAGAGAAAAATAAGGAAAAACAATAAGGAAATTGAGAGAATAACTTTATAAACTTGCAAGTTAAACCTATAAAACACTACATCAAGTGAAGGAAGGAGGATTTGAGAAGGGGAATTCAGCTAGCCTTGGAAGAGAAGAGAAATTGGAAGAAAAGCAATAGGTAAGCATGAGAAGTTTGGATTTAATGTTGATTTAGATGTTTTTCCTAAGCTTATTGATTAAATTAGGAAGTAATTTCATGGAACTTTACCTTAGTTTCCCTTAAATCCTAGATTTTTGAACTTAGGGTTCTTATGTGAATTTGAGGGAATTAGGAGGGGAAGGGAAAATGATGAAATTGAATAAAGACTAAATGAAGAGATAGCATTTAAGTTGAGAAAATAATAATAATAATAATATGTAAATTAAAATTAAAAGAGAAATAAACTAGTTAAAAGAAAATATGAAGACAAGATGCCTAGATTGTGTTTGAATATAGTATTTAAATAAAATAAATAATATGATGTGAGGGTATAAAGAATAGAAGAATTATTTGATGGAGGAATTACGAACATAGAGAAAACAAAGAAGTAACTTGAGTTTAATATGAGGTTGTATGTAAAATAATGATGTTATATTTGAGAATGAATTTTTATTAGAACAAATTACAAATAAAAATATTATGTGCTTTGTGTTTCGGCACTTAAGAAAAAAATATTGATGGATTAATGATATAATGACACTTGATTGATTCAGGAGCTGTGTCTGGAGCTGGTTATCAGACAGGAGGAGCTAGGTCATCCCGAGCAGAAAGTAGGTGAATTCGTCACCTCATTTTGTAATTTTTAGTTTTCCTAATTATCTATGTTGCTTATTTAATTGATATTAAATGAATGGAGCAAATGAATAATTTGAGTTATGATTATGTGAAATTACCGGTTTTATTGGTTAACCAAGAGGTTAACCGGATATGGGGTAATTCGTATGGAATTACTGGATTGTTTGACTAATAAAAGAGATTAGCTGGATGCTAGGTAATTCCAATGGAATTACCGGATTGATTGGCTAACAAAAGAGATTAGCCGGATACTGGGTGATTCATATGGAATTACCAGATTGATTTTGCTAACCGAAATGGGTTAGTCGGATTTTGGGTAATAAAGAGAATTACCGGGTTTATTGGTTAACAAAGAGGTTAACCGGATAAGGAGTAATTCATATGGAATTACCGGATTGATTGGCTAACGAAAGAGGTTAGCTGGATGATAGGTAATTCGAATGGAATTACTGGGTCTATTGGTAACCGAGGAAGGAAAAATGAATTTTAAGTATCTATATGGAAGTGTTAGATGTATTTGGTAATTAAGAGGAATAAGCTGGATTTTTAAGTCCTAAAAAGATTATGTATGTCGAACGTGTGCGGCGGCGCGGTGATCGTCCACCCTCAAGGAATAAAAAAAAATGTGGAATATGGATTTATTCCTGGCAAATATGTAGAGACAAGGAATTCTTGTCTCCTATCAGTGGAAAATTTGAATGGGAGTCGCCACCTAGTATTCTGGTTACTAGGAACCCTAACTAGTCTTTAGAGATTGGATACGGAGACTGGTTGCGTAAAGGGAAGATATTAGCACCCCAACTACGCCCTACCTAAGGTAGGCTGCATTGTTTTAATGTCTGATAAAATCTAAGGTCGTGTTGAGGTTTCTTATTGTTCGGAATACGCATTACATGTAATGTCATACCCCAGGTTCTATTGTCCGAAAAAAAGAATTAAATATCCGAAATATGCATTACGTGTAATGTCATACCCCGGATACTAAGAGACAAACAAAATAAAATTTTTGTTGTTTTTGAAATTTTGGCAAATATTCTCTTGACTTTAATAAACTGGTTATTAAAGCCAAAATGCATGCTAAAACATTGTTTTTCTCTCTCTGTTGTTTTTTTCTTTCTTTCTTTCTTTCTTTTTCTTTCCTTTTCTCCTCCTTTTTTCTGCTCTGTCCTCTCTCTACTTCTCTCTTTCTCTCTCTCTCCCCTCTTTTCGGTCCTTCTCCTTCTCTCCCCTTCTGTGGGATTTTTTTTCTCTCGGTCCCCCCCTGTATTTATAGGAAAACAAGGGAGGGCGACGTGCTGGGGCGGCCACTGTTGGCTGCCCCTCCACTATCCTTTCAACGGATAAAAAGCCAAGCAAGTGGGTGTCCATGGTGGGCGACTTTTTGAGAAAAAACCGAGAAAGAAGTTCGGCAAAAAGTGGGGAAGAAAATCTTCTTCTTCCCCTGCCTCGCGCGAGGAAGGGGAAGAAGAAGACACTAAGTTAAAGATACCAATGTTTGCATGATAGGTCCTTTAAGTGTGATGAGTCGAGCCTAATTATGTTATTATTATTCTTTTTATTTCAAAGGTTTTATGTTTTGTTTTGCTTGAGGACTAGCAAAATCTAAGTTGGGGGGTGTGATTGTGCATCAAAAGTATCATTAAGTCTTTTATTTTACATATGTATTTATTGTTTTTATTTGAATTTTTTATAATAAGTGATGTGCTTTTTAGTAATGAAGTTTCTTTTAATGTTTCGATAGGTTTTTGGAGCTTAAATGAATTATTTCAGAAAATTCAACGTCGGAATTCGGAACAAAGAATTGAAGAGAAATTTAGTTGAAGATTGAAGCAAATCTTGGTTCAAATAAGTGCTCCAAATTTGCCCAAAAAATCAATTATTTTCCAATTCTAGAAAAGAATATCATATGATCCATTTCAAGCCCAAACTTACCTTATGTTGTGTGCAAACTTCAACCATCAAACACTCAAGGTTTCAATGTCAATCTTAGCCCAAATAATAGGTACAATTGTATACTTATTTGATGTTTAAATCCAGCTCCAAATCAGCCCAAGCACAATCCATGATCATACATGTCCACACAACAAATAATATTTGATTTATTTTGGGCAATTAATTGATTCAAGAGGGCAAGCACATGGATGGAAAGCTGGAGGGGACATTGTGACATTATTTTGGGTCAACAAGAAGAAAGAAACAGCTCATAAAGGAGGAAGAAAAACGTGCACCAAAGTGTTCTCCAAGCTGGCCTGATTTAATTTTCCAGAACATCTTTCGGTGTTTTGCCCATAACGTTTGACTCAGATGTCCAAATGAGCTGTTCTTTAATGATCTGGAAAGCTCATATAATTGCCTATAAAGATGTCTCTAATAGCCATCTCTAGGGGAGGCTTCTAAGAGGGTCGAATTGCTGTCCAAAGTTAGAGTCAGATTTGTGTCCGAATTTTTACTGAAATTCTGTTGTGTTCTTCTTTGTAGATTCCGGTTCTTTAGTTTGTAAAACTTATTATTTCAGTTTGATTCAAGTTATTTCATGTTTATTAAAGTGTTCTTATATATAATCATGGTTGGCTAATCTCTTTCTTGGATCCAAATCAAGGATGATGGTGATTGAGGTGAGTTCTTTAAGATATGAATGAATGTTAATGATTATCTTCTCATCTTCTTCATGAATGTTTTATTATTGCAAAGAAATTTTAGAAATCATTTAGTTTTGGTATAGAGATTGCTTGATTCAATGTCTTACTTAATTTGAAAGTACTTGTTCATTCTTAAGCAATAATTAATCTTCATCTTTTTAAACTTCATTGTAATATCTTCCGATCTAATATCACCATCGTTGATATTAGGTTGAGTTATCTTATATATGTTGAAGAAATCACCAATACATCACCATTAAAATTGATTTGGACCAAGACTTACTTTTTCTTGTCTTTTAAAATCTATTTACACTTTTTCATCTTTGAAAACAAATCCATCAATTATTTTCAACCAAGTTATTGTTAATTTAATTTCTCTTGAGTTTTTTTTGTTGTTACCTAGCTTAATTTCCAGATCTAGCTCTCTGTGGATATGACCTCGATCTTACCGAGTTAATTGCTACATCGCACACTCGTGCACTTGCGAGTTAAAACAAGCCGATCACAAAAAGCGGTCAAGCAATTTTGGCGCCGTTGCCGGGGAGCTAGCAAGCAAAGGTAACAAATTTATATTTGATTATTGAAAAATAAAAAAAATTCATATAAATAAAAAATCAAATGGCTGGTTTTACCGCCTAAAAAAAAAAAATTTGACCTCAACTTTTTGGATATTGGACTATTAATTGTTGGATTTTGGTTGGTTCAACCATTTTTCTTTTATTTTTTATTCTAGTTAGTTTCTAATATTTATTATTTATATTATAAGGCTGGTTTTACCGCCTCTTGTTTATTTTATTTTTTGTTGTTATTTCTTTTATATTTATTGTCTAAAGTACTTGGCCGGTATTAGCGCCTCTTGTTTATTTTATTTTATTGTTATTTATTGTTGTTATTTCTTTTATATTTATTGTTTGAAGTGCTTGGCCGGTATTACCGCCTCTTGTTTATTTTATTTTGTTGTTATTTGTTTATTTTATTTTGTTGTTATTTATTGTTATTATTTCTTTTATATTTATTGTTTGAAGTGCTTGGCCGGTATTACCGCCTCTTTATTCATGCTTGTTATACTTATCTTTTAATGTTTATTGTTGTTAATATTGTTTATTAGTTGGAGAGTGAATTTCTTAATTTGTTGTATTTTTATTTTTGAGCCATTACTTTATCTTGTACGTTTCATTTACTTTTATTTGCAATCTTTTATTTGTTTTATTTGTTTTTGTTTTTTTTTTCTCTCCTTTCCTTTCGTATTCATATAATTGTTATATTATTATTATTATTATTATTATTTTATCATGGCTAATGTTGAAGATCTAGAGGGTGAAGGGAGTGTTCAAGGTAATGGACCTCCACAATTTAATGATCAACCTAATTTTCGAACTCTTAGAGAGTATCTTCACCTGGCTAGACAAAGTACACCTTCGTGTATTATCTTGCCTCTTAACCAACAAGCTTTCAATTTGAAACCGGGCATGATTCAACTTCTTCCCACATTTCACGGTATGGATTCTGAAAATCCATACATACACATTAAGGACTTTGAAGAGGTATGTAATACTTTTATTGATAGAACATGCACTGAGGAAACTATTCGGCTTAAATTGTTCCCATTCTCTCTAAAGGATAAAGCCAAGCTTTGGCTAAACTCCTTACGTCCTAGGTCTATAGGTACATGGAGAGAAATGCAAGCTGAATTTTTGAAAAAATACTTCCCCACTCATAGGACGGCAGCCTTACAACGTCAAATGATGAATTTTTCTTGTAGTCCAAATGAGTCATTTCACCAAGCTTGGGAAAGGTTCAAACACTTGTTAAATGCATGCCCCCACCATGGTTTTGAGATGTGGAGGTTAGTGAGTTTCTTCTACGACTCTCTTACCGCAGATTTTAAAAAGCTAGTGTCAACCATGTGTAATGGTGAGTTTTATGACAAAGAACCAAGTGAAGCCTTCGATTTTTTTGATCAATTGGCTGAAAACACAAAGCAATGGGAGACTTCTCTCCCACTTCATGTTGAGTCTAGAAACACCATTTCTCATTCAAGTGGGAAGTTCCAATTAAAAGAGACTGATGATCTTAATGCTAGATTAGCCTCATTGGCTAGGAAAGTAGAGTCTCTTGAGATTAAAAAAGTGCATGTCATGAGTGAACAACAAGAGGAAAGTTGTGTTGTTTGTGAGAGCAAAGGGCATAGGACAACTGAGTGTCCTATCATTCCAGCCTTCAAGGAAGTGCTATATGGCCAAACTTCTGATTCAAGTAATGTTAGAAAGCCATTTTCAAACCAAGTAGGCAATCCCTACTCTGAGACCTATAACCCTGGATGGAGGAACCATCCAAATTTTGGATGGAGAAATGAGGGCTCTTCAGTACCTCAAACATTTCAACCTCCACCCCAACCATTTCATACTCCCACACATAACACGTACCAACCACCTCATAAGAGATCCCTAGAGGATACTCTTCAACAATTCATGCAAACACAAGGAGGAATCAACAACCAAGCTTACAAATTTCAAGACCAGACCAATAGGACCTTAGATGACATTCGAAGTCAACTAACCAAGTTGACTCAATCACTAAGCATTCAAGAGAAGGGAAAGATCCCAGCTCAACCAATGCCAAATCCTAGAGGTCAGGTACACATGAGTGAATCTTCACTTGGTGAACCTTCAAACCATGAACAAGTCCAAGCCATCACTACCCTTAGAAGTGGAAAGATTGTTGACAAAGCTATAGGTTTTGGGATTCCTAAAGGTATTGTGGAGGAGAAATCTAGGGAGAGTGAAGAGGGAATCAAAACACAAGTGACAAATGAGAGTTTGAGTGACAAAGAAGGCGAGATAAATGAGAAAGAGATGAGTGAGAAAGGAGATGATTCAAGAAAAATTGGAGTCAAAGTGAGTGATTTAGAATTTGTTCCTAGAGCACCATTTCCACAGAGGTTAGGGAAACCTAAACATGATCTTGTGAACTCGGAAATCTATGAATTGTTCAAACAAGTGAAAGTCAACATTCCACTCCTTGATGCAATTAAACAAGTCCCATCTTATGCAAAGTTCCTTAAGGACTTATGCACAGTCAAAAGGAGATTGAATGTGAAAGAAAGAGCCTTTCTAACTGAGCATGCTAGTGCCATCATCCAGTTTAAGACCCCTCCTAAATACAAAGATCCTGGTTGTCCTACCATTTCATGCATTATTGGAAGTCATAAGATAGACCAAGCTTTGTTGGATTTAGGAGCAAGTGTGAATTTGATACCCTACACTGTTTACGAACAGTTAGGTTTAGGAGAAATCAAGCCTACTCGAATCACCCTTCAATTAGCTGATAGGTCAATCAAGATTCCTAGGGGTATTGTTGAGGATGTGTTGGTCCAAGTAGATAAATTCTACTTTCCTGTTGATTTTGTAGTGTTAGACACCGCACCTATTCAAGGTTCTAATGCTCCCATCCCAGTCATCTTAGGTAGACCTTTCCTAGCTACATCCAATGCTTTAATTAACTGTAGGAATGGGGTGATGAAATTGTCTTTTGGGAATATGACTGTGGAGATGAACATATTCAATGTCTCCAAACAAATTGGTGAACATGAGGACATTAGAGAGGTAGATTTGATCCAAACAATTTGTCAAGAACACTTTGAGAGAGAATGGGTAAAGGATCCATTGGAAAGAACTTTAATTCATGATGAAAGACTTTATTCTTTGGAATGTGTTGATGAGGAAGTAAAAGAACTCGAGACTTATCTGGATCCAATGCCTATTATGTCAATAGGTCAATGGACCCCATCGTTTGAGCCTTTGATTTCACCCCAAGTGAAAGTGGAGGCATCTCTTGTCCGACCTTATAAACCAGAAAGGAAGCCTTTACCGAGTGATCTTAAGTATGCATTTCTAGGGGAAGATGAATCATATCCTATTGTGATTTCATCAAAACTTAGCATAGAGCAGGAACAAGAACTTTTGAGAGTGGTGAGAAAACACAAGAAAGCAATTGGGTGGACAATCACTGACTTGAAAGGAATTAGCCCTCTTTTATGTACACATAGAATTTATCTTGAAGAAGAGGCTAAATCTGTGAGGCAAATGCAAAGACGACTGAACCCAAACATGAAGGAAGTAGTGAGAGGTGAAGTGCTTAAACTGCTTGATGCGGGTATCATTTACCCCATTGCAAACTCAAAATGGGTTAGTCCAACCCAAGTTGTTCCTAAAAAATCTGGAGTCACGGTAGTGAAGAATGAAAATAATGAGCTAGTACCAACTAGAATCCAAACTGGATGGCGTATGTGCATTGATTATCGTAAGTTGAACATGGTGACTAGGAAGGACCATTTTCCGCTTCCATTTTTAGACCAAGTGCTTGAAAGAGTAGCTGGAAGAGCTTTCTATTGTTTTCTTGATGGATACTCAAGTTACAACCAAATTGAGATTTCTTTAGAAGACCAAGAAAAAACCACTTTCACTTGTCCTTTTGGTACCTATGCTTATAGAAGAATGCCTTTTGGCTTGTGTAATGCACCAGCCACTTTTCAAAGGTGTATGATGAGTATCTTTAGTGACATGGTGGAAAATGTTTTGGAAGTTTTCATGGATGATTTTTCAGTTTATGGGGATTCTTATGAGTTGTGTCTAATGCATTTAGAAAAAGTTCTTGAAAGATGTGAAGAGAGCAATCTTGTACTTAATTGGGAGAAGTGTCATTTTATGGTGACACATGGCATTGTCTTAGGTCACATTGTCTCTTCAAAAGGGATAGAGGTGGATAAGTCAAAAGTTGAAGTCATTCAAAAATTACCTGCCCCTAGGACTGTGAAAGATGCGAGATCCTTTTTAGGACACGCTGGTTTTTACCGAAGATTCATTCATTCTTTTAGTACCATTGCCAAACCATTGTGTAACTTGTTATCACAAGATGTCCAATTTGATTGGACATCAAAATGTCAAGAAGCTTTTGAAAATCTTAAAGGGTTGTTGACCACTGCACCAATCATGCAAGCTCCTGATTGGTCTTTACCATTTGAACTGATGTGTGATGCTAGTGATTTTGCGGTAGGGGCTGTTTTAGGGCAAAGAAAAGATAAGAAGCCTCATGTCGTTTATTATGCTAGCAAGACTTTGAATGATGCTCAATTGAATTACACTACAACCGAAAAAGAACTCTTAGCTGTGGTCTTTGCATTAGACAAGTTTAGGTCTTATTTGGTTGGATCTCTTGTTATTGTTTTCACTGATCATGCAGCATTGAAATACTTGCTCACAAAACAGGATGCCAAGCCACGTTTGATTCGATGGATCCTCCTACTCCAAGAGTTTAACCTTGAAATTCGAGATAAAAAGGGAGTAGAGAATGTAGTGGCTGATCATTTGTCCCGTCTTTCAAGCTATGAGACCATAACTGATGAATCTCCAATAAATGAATTCTTTGTTGATGAAAATTTATTTTGTGCAGGTACTGTTTCCTACATTGGCTCTCCATGGTATGCTGACATAGCAAATTACCTAGCCATGAGTCAGATTCCTTCTCATTGGTCTAAACTTGATAAACAAAAATTCTTGCGCAACGTGCGTACTTTTTTTTGGGATGACCCCTACCTATTTAAATATTGCCCTGACCAAATTGTTAGGCGGTGCATCCCTGATCATGAAATTCCAAGTGTCATTAATTTTTGTCATGCATTAGCCTGTGGTGGGCATTTCTCTTCCAAGAAAACCACTGCCAAGATCTTGCAGTGTGGTTTTTATTGGCCCACTATGTTCAAAGATGTCCATGCCTTCTGTGTTGCATGTGACCGATGCCAACGACTAGGTAACCTCACTAGGCGTAACATGATGCCCCTTAACCCCATTCTTGTTTTGGAAATATTTGATTGTTGGGGGATTGATTTCATGGGACCTTTTCCAAGTTCATTTGGCTACCACTTCATCCTTGTAGCTGTTGATTATGTGTCTAAATGGGTGGAGGCCATTGCATCTCGCACCAATGACCATCGAGTTGTTGTCAAATTCTTGAAAGAAAATATTTTCTCTCGTTTTGGCATGCCCCGGGCTATGATTAGTGATGGGGGAAAGCATTTTTGTAACAAGCCCGTTGAGATGTTGATGAGAAAATATGGTGTAATTCACAAGGTCAGTACCCCATATCACCCACAGACTAGTGGCCAAGCTGAGTTGGCAAATAGGGAGATCAAGAACATTTTAGAGAAAACAGTCAATCCAAACCGTAAGGATTGGTCCCTACGACTAGTTGATGCTTTGTGGGCATATAGCACTGCTTACAAGACCTCTTTAGGAATGTCTCCTTATAGGCTAGTTTATGGAAAACCTTGTCATCTCCCTGTTGAGATTGAGCATTGTGCATATTGGGCCATCCGGCAATTCAATAACAATGAAAACGAGGTTGAAAAAAATAGAAAGCTTCAATTGGATGAATTAGAGGAGCTGAGAAATGATGCATTTGAAAATGCAAAAATTTCAAAACATAAGATGAAAGCTTTGCATGATAAACATATTTTTATAAAATCCTTTCATGTTGGTCAAAAGGTTCTCTTGTATAATTCACGATTACATCTCTTTCCTGGGAAGTTGAGGACAAAATGGATTGGTCCATTTGTGATTAAATCCATCTCTGAGCATGGTGCATTTGAGGTAGAAAATCCTAAGAATGGAAATGTTTTCAAAGTAAATGGTCATCGATTGAAACCTTATCTTGAAAACGTTGTGGCTGAAGTTGAGACATTGGATCTTGAAGATCCAATACCATTGTAGTATCAGAAGTAATGAGTTTTTATTTTTATTTTATTTTTCATTTTCATTTTCATTTTTATTTTTATTTTTATTTTCTTTCTTCCATCTCTTATATTTTCTTGTTCATGCATTAGGGACAATGCATAATTTTCAGTTGGGGGGTGTGAGGTTCTATATTTTCACAAAAAAAATAAATAAAAAATCAATGTTTTCTTTTAGTTGTGATATGCTTGTTTAAAAAAAAAAAAAAAAATTGCATTCGAATGTGAATGAGACTTGTTTAGGATCAACATTACATTTTTGGATTTATTATTGTGTTGAACATTGCATGCTTTAATTTGGGATAGATAATATCTTATAAAGCAAGATATAGCATACTTTTTTTTAAAGATTATTGAAGTACATCTTTCCTTGTAAAAGTTGTGTGAGTTGTGCGATTATGCATGAAAGATGAGTGTGATGCTTTACTTGTGATTATCCCTTTTGATCTAGTCCTAAACAAGGTTTAAGTAAATAAAGTAATAATTATTACACAAATAAATAAATAAATGTGTACAAAGTTCTATCTACTCCAATGTTTTGAGTTGCTCAGTAACTAGGGGTATTCATCACAAATGTTTATCTTTACGTCAAAAGGCAGCTTGAAATATGAGTATGCAAAGCACTTTAAGTTTGTGACTTTGTGAGTAACCGGGTGCATTCATCACAAATGTTTGTATTCGCGTCAAAAGGGAAGTGACCACTTAAAGAAAAAGAATAAATAATATCTTCAAAAAAAAAAAAAAAGAAGAAGAAAAAAAATGGAAAAAATATATATAGATATTTCTTTAGTTTGCTACCTTGTTTGTAGTAGTGAAAAGGGAAGATTACAAGTTGAGTTTTCGCGTGAATCAATTATGTTGGTTGCATGATAAATACGATTGAATTTGGAATTTTGTATGGATGTTTGATTTAGAGAATGTGAGTATGCTTATTTTTCTTTATTTGGTATTGTGTACACTAAGTTAAAGATACCAATGTTTGCATGATAGGTCCTTTAAGTGTGATGAGTCGAGCCTAATTATGTTATTATTATTCTTTTTATTTCAAAGGTTTTATGTTTTGTTTTGCTTGAGGACTAGCAAAATCTAAGTTGGGGGGTGTGATTGTGCATCAAAAGTATCATTAAGTCTTTTATTTTACATATGTATTTATTGTTTTTATTTGAATTTTTTATAATAAGTGATGTGCTTTTTAGTAATGAAGTTTCTTTTAATGTTTCGATAGGTTTTTGGAGCTTAAATGAATTATTTCAGAAAATTCAACGTCGGAATTCGGAACAAAGAATTGAAGAGAAATTTAGTTGAAGATTGAAGCAAATATTGGTTCAAATAAGTGCTCCAAATTTGCCCAAAAAATCAATTATTTTCCAATTCTAGAAAAGAATGTCATATGATCCATTTCAAGCCCAAACTTACCTTATGTTGTGTGCAAACTTCAACCATCAAACACTCAAGGTTTCAATGTCAATCTTAGCCCAAATAATAGGTACAATTGTATACTTATTTGATGTTTAAATCCAGCTCCAAATCAGCCCAAGCACAATCCATGATCTTACATGTCCACACAACAAATAATATTTGATTTATTTTGGGCAATTAATTGATTCAAGAGGGCAAGCACATGGATGGAAAGCTGGAGGGGACATTGTGACATTATTTTGGGTCAACAAGAAGAAAGAAACAGCTCATAAAGGAGGAAGAAAAACGTGCACCAAAGTGTTCTCCAAGCTGGCCTGATTTAATTTTCCAGAACATCTTTCGGTGTTTTGCCCATAACTTTTGACTCAGATGTCCAAATGAGCTGTTCTTTAATGATCTGGAAAGCTCATATAATTGCCTATAAATATGTCGCTAATAGCCATCTCTAGGGGAGGCTTCTAAGAGGGTCGAATTGCTGTCCAAAGTTAGAGTCAGATTTGTGTCCGAATTTTTACTGAAATTCTGTTGTGTTCTTCTTTGTAGATTCCGGTTCTTTAGTTTGTAAAACTTATTATTTCAGTTTGATTCAAGTTATTTCATGTTTATTAAAGTGTTCTTATATATAATCATGGTTGGCTAATCTCTTTCTTGGATCCAAATCAAGGATGATGGTGATTGAGGTGAGTTCTTTAAGATATGAATGAATGTTAATGATTATCTTCTCATCTTCTTCATGAATGTTTTATTATTGCAAAGAAATTTTAGAAATCATTTAGTTTTGGTATAGAGATTGCTTGATTCAATGTCTTACTTAATTTGAAAGTACTTGTTCATTCTTAAGCAATAATTAATCTTCATCTTTTTAAACTTCATTGTAATATCTTCCGATCTAATATCACCATCGTTGATATTAGGTTGAGTTATCTTATATATGTTGAAGAAATCACCAATACATCACCATTAAAATTGATTTGGACCAAGACTTACTTTTTCTTGTCTTTTAAAATCTATTTACACTTTTTCATCTTTGAAAACAAATCCATCAATTATTTTCAACCAAGTTATTGTTAATTTAATTTCTCTTGAGTTTTTTTTGTTGTTACCTAGCTTAATTTCTAGATCTAGCTCTCTGTGGATATGACCTCGATCTTACCGAGTTAATTGCTACATCGCACACTCGTGCACTTGCGAGTTAAAACAAGCCGATCACAAAAAGCGGTCAAGCAATTTTGGCGCCGCTGCCGGGGAGCTAGCAAGCAAAGGTAACAAATTTATATTTGATTATTGAAAAATAAAAAAAATTCATATAAATAAAAAATCAAATGGCTGGTTTTACCGCCTAAAAAAAAAAAATTTGACCTCAACTTTTTGGATATTGGACTATTAATTGTTGGATTTTGGTTGGTTCAACCATTTTTCTTTTATTGTTTATTCTAGTTAGTTTCTAATATTTATTATTTATATTATAAGGCTGGTTTTACCGCCTCTTGTTTATTTTATTTTTTGTTGTTATTTCTTTTATATTTATTGTCTAAAGTGCTTGGCCGGTATTAGCGCCTCTTGTTTATTTTATTTTGTTGTTATTTATTGTTGTTATTTCTTTTATATTTATTGTTTGAAGTGCTTGGCCGGTATTACCGGCCTCTTGTTTATTTTATTTTGTTGTTATTTGTTTATTTTATTTTGTTGTTATTTATTGTTATTATTTCTTTTATATTTATTGTTTGAAGTGCTTGGCCGGTATTACCGCCTCTTTATTCATGCTTGTTATACTTATCTTTTAATGTTTATTGTTGTTAATATTGTTTATTAGTTGGAGAGTGAATTTCTTAATTTGTTGTATTTTTATTTTTGAGCCATTACTTTATCTTGTACGTTTCATTTACTTTTATTTGCAATCTTTTATTTGTTTTATTTGTTTTTGTTTTTTTTTTCTCTCCTTTCCTTTCGTATTCATATAATTGTTATATTATTATTATTATTATTATTTTATCATGGCTAATGTTGAAGATCTAGAGGGTGAAGGGAGTGTTCAAGGTAATGGACCTCCACAATTTAATGATCAACCTAATTTTCGAACTCTTAGAGAGTATCTTCACCCGGCTAGACAAAGTACACCTTCGTGTATTATCTTGCCTCTTAACCAACAAGCTTTCAATTTGAAACCGGGCATGATTCAACTTCTTCCCACATTTCACGGTATGGATTCTGAAAATCCATACATACACATTAAGGACTTTGAAGAGGTATGTAATACTTTTATTGATAGAACATGCACTGAGGAAACTATTCGGCTTAAATTGTTCCCATTCTCTCTAAAGGATAAAGCCAAGCTTTGGCTAAACTCCTTACGTCCTAGGTCTATAGGTACATGGAGAGAAATGCAAGCTGAATTTTTGAAAAAATACTTCCCCACTCATAGGACGGCAGCCTTACAACGTCAAATGATGAATTTTTCTTGTAGTCCAAATGAGTCATTTCACCAAGCTTGGGAAAGGTTCAAACACTTGTTAAATGCATGCCCCCACCATGGTTTTGAGATGTGGAGGTTAGTGAGTTTCTTCTACGACTCTCTTACCGCAGATTTTAAAAAGCTAGTGTCAACCATGTGTAATGGTGAGTTTTATGACAAAGAACCAAGTGAAGCCTTCGATTTTTTTGACCAATTGGCTGAAAACACAAAGCAATGGGAGACTTCTCTCCCACTTCATGTTGAGTCTAGAAACACCATTTCTCATTCAAGTGGGAAGTTCCAATTAAAAGAGACTGATGATCTTAATGCTAGATTAGCCTCATTGGCTAGGAAAGTAGAGTCTCTTGAGATTAAAAAAGTGCATGTCATGAGTGAACAACAAGAGGAAAGTTGTGTTGTTTGTGAGAGCAAAGGGCATAGGACAACTGAGTGTCCTATCATTCCAGCCTTCAAGGAAGTGCTATATGGCCAAACTTCTGATTCAAGTAATGTTAGAAAGCCATTTTCAAACCAAGTAGGCAATCCCTACTCTGAGACCTATAACCCTGGATGGAGGAACCATCCAAATTTTGGATGGAGAAATGAGGGCTCTTCAGTACCTCAAACATTTCAACCTCCACCCCAACCATTTCATACTCCCACACATAACACGTACCAACCACCTCATAAGAGATCCCTAGAGGATACTCTTCAACAATTCATGCAAACACAAGGAGGAATCAACAACCAAGCTTACAAATTTCAAGACCAGACCAATAGGACCTTAGATGACATTCGAAGTCAACTAACCAAGTTGACTCAATCACTAAGCATTCAAGAGAAGGGAAAGATCCCAGCTCAACCAATGCCAAATCCTAGAGGTCAGGTACACATGAGTGAATCTTCACTTGGTGAACCTTCAAACCATGAACAAGTCCAAGCCATCACTACCCTTAGAAGTGGAAAGATTGTTGACAAAGCTATAGGTTTTGGGATTCCTAAAGGTATTGTGGAGGAGAAATCTAGGGAGAGTGAAGAGGGAATCAAAACACAAGTGACAAATGAGAGTTTGAGTGACAAAGAAGGCGAGATAAATGAGAAAGAGATGAGTGAGAAAGGAGATGATTCAAGAAAAATTGGAGTCAAAGTGAGTGATTTAGAATTTGTTCCTAGAGCACCATTTCCACAGAGGTTAGGGAAACCTAAACATGATCTTGTGAACTCGGAAATCTATGAATTGTTCAAACAAGTGAAAGTCAACATTCCACTCCTTGATGCAATTAAACAAGTCCCATCTTATGCAAAGTTCCTTAAGGACTTATGCACAGTCAAAAGGAGATTGAATGTGAAAGAAAGAGCCTTTCTAACTGAGCATGCTAGTGCCATCATCCAGTTTAAGACCCCTCCCAAATACAAAGATCCTGGTTGTCCTACCATTTCATGCATTATTGGAAGTCATAAGATAGACCAAGCTTTGTTGGATTTAGGAGCAAGTGTGAATTTGATACCCTACACTGTTTACGAACAGTTAGGTTTAGGAGAAATCAAGCCTACTCGAATCACCCTTCAATTAGCTGATAGGTCAATCAAGATTCCTAGGGGTATTGTTGAGGATGTGTTGGTCCAAGTAGATAAATTCTACTTTCCTGTTGATTTTGTAGTGTTAGACACCGCACCTATTCAAGGTTCTAATGCTCCCATCCCAGTCATCTTAGGTAGACCTTTCCTAGCTACATCCAATGCTTTAATTAACTGTAGGAATGGGGTGATGAAATTGTCTTTTGGGAATATGACTGTGGAGATGAACATATTCAATGTCTCCAAACAAATTGGTGAACATGAGGACATTAGAGAGGTAGATTTGATCCAAACAATTTGTCAAGAACACTTTGAGAGAGAATGGGTAAAGGATCCATTGGAAAGAACTTTAATTCATGATGAAAGACTTTATTCTTTGGAATGTGTTGATGAGGAAGTAAAAGAACTCGAGACTTATCTGGATCCAATGCCTATTATGTCAATAGGTCAATGGACCCCATCGTTTGAGCCTTTGATTTCACCCCAAGTGAAAGTGGAGGCATCTCTTGTCCGACCTTATAAACCAGAAAGGAAGCCTTTACCGAGTGATCTTAAGTATGCATTTCTAGGGGAAGATGAATCATATCCTATTGTGATTTCATCAAAACTTAGCATAGAGCAGGAACAAGAACTTTTGAGAGTGGTGAGAAAACACAAGAAAGCAATTGGGTGGACAATCACTGACTTGAAAGGAATTAGCCCTCTTTTATGTACACATAGAATTTATCTTGAAGAAGAGGCTAAATCTGTGAGGCAAATGCAAAGACGACTGAACCCAAACATGAAGGAAGTAGTGAGAGGTGAAGTGCTTAAACTGCTTGATGCGGGTATCATTTACCCCATTGCAAACTCAAAATGGGTTAGTCCAACCCAAGTTGTTCCTAAAAAATCTGGAGTCACGGTAGTGAAGAATGAAAATAATGAGCTAGTACCAACTAGAATCCAAACTGGATGGCGTATGTGCATTGATTATCGTAAGTTGAACATGGTGACTAGGAAGGACCATTTTCCGCTTCCATTTTTAGACCAAGTGCTTGAAAGAGTAGCTGGAAGAGCTTTCTATTGTTTTCTTGATGGATACTCAAGTTACAACCAAATTGAGATTTCTTTAGAAGACCAAGAAAAAACCACTTTCACTTGTCCTTTTGGTACCTATGCTTATAGAAGAATGCCTTTTGGCTTGTGTAATGCACCAGCCACTTTTCAAAGGTGTATGATGAGTATCTTTAGTGACATGGTGGAAAATGTTTTGGAAGTTTTCATGGATGATTTTTCAGTTTATGGGGATTCTTATGAGTTGTGTCTAATGCATTTAGAAAAAGTTCTTGAAAGATGTGAAGAGAGCAATCTTGTACTTAATTGGGAGAAGTGTCATTTTATGGTGACACATGGCATTGTCTTAGGTCACATTGTCTCTTCAAAAGGGATAGAGGTGGATAAGTCAAAAGTTGAAGTCATTCAAAAATTACCTGCCCCTAGGACTGTGAAAGATGCGAGATCCTTTTTAGGACACGCTGGTTTTTACCGAAGATTCATTCATTCTTTTAGTACCATTGCCAAACCATTGTGTAACTTGTTATCACAAGATGTCCAATTTGATTGGACATCAAAATGTCAAGAAGCTTTTGAAAATCTTAAAGGGTTGTTGACCACTGCACCAATCATGCAAGCTCCTGATTGGTCTTTACCATTTGAACTGATGTGTGATGCTAGTGATTTTGCGGTAGGGGCTGTTTTAGGGCAAAGAAAAGATAAGAAGCCTCATGTCGTTTATTATGCTAGCAAGACTTTGAATGATGCTCAATTGAATTACACTACAACCGAAAAAGAACTCTTAGCTGTGGTCTTTGCATTAGACAAGTTTAGGTCTTATTTGGTTGGATCTCTTGTTATTGTTTTCACTGATCATGCAGCATTGAAATACTTGCTCACAAAACAGGATGCCAAGCCACGTTTGATTCGATGGATCCTCCTACTCCAAGAGTTTAACCTTGAAATTCGAGATAAAAAGGGAGTAGAGAATGTAGTGGCTGATCATTTGTCCCGTCTTTCAAGCTATGAGACCATAACTGATGAATCTCCAATAAATGAATTCTTTGTTGATGAAAATTTATTTTGTGCAGGTACTGTTTCCTACATTGGCTCTCCATGGTATGCTGACATAGCAAATTACCTAGCCATGAGTCAGATTCCTTCTCATTGGTCTAAACTTGATAAACAAAAATTCTTGCGCAACGTGCGTACTTTTTTTTGGGATGACCCCTACCTATTTAAATATTGCCCTGACCAAATTGTTAGGCGGTGCATCCCTGATCATGAAATTCCAAGTGTCATTAATTTTTGTCATGCATTAGCCTGTGGTGGGCATTTCTCTTCCAAGAAAACCACTGCCAAGATCTTGCAGTGTGGTTTTTATTGGCCCACTATGTTCAAAGATGTCCATGCCTTCTGTGTTGCATGTGACCGATGCCAACGACTAGGTAACCTCACTAGGCGTAACATGATGCCCCTTAACCCCATTCTTGTTTTGGAAATATTTGATTGTTGGGGGATTGATTTCATGGGACCTTTTCCAAGTTCATTTGGCTACCACTTCATCCTTGTAGCTGTTGATTATGTGTCTAAATGGGTGGAGGCCATTGCATCTCGCACCAATGACCATCGAGTTGTTGTCAAATTCTTGAAAGAAAATATTTTCTCTCGTTTTGGCATGCCCCGGGCTATGATTAGTGATGGGGGAAAGCATTTTTGTAACAAGCCCGTTGAGATGTTGATGAGAAAATATGGTGTAATTCACAAGGTCAGTACCCCATATCACCCACAGACTAGTGGCCAAGCTGAGTTGGCAAATAGGGAGATCAAGAACATTTTAGAGAAAACAGTCAATCCAAACCGTAAGGATTGGTCCCTACGACTAGTTGATGCTTTGTGGGCATATAGCACTGCTTACAAGACCTCTTTAGGAATGTCTCCTTATAGGCTAGTTTATGGAAAACCTTGTCATCTCCCTGTTGAGATTGAGCATTGTGCATATTGGGCCATCCGGCAATTCAATAACAATGAAAACGAGGTTGAAAAAAATAGAAAGCTTCAATTGGATGAATTAGAGGAGCTGAGAAATGATGCATTTGAAAATGCAAAAATTTCAAAACATAAGATGAAAGCTTTGCATGATAAACATATTTTTATAAAATCCTTTCATGTTGGTCAAAAGGTTCTCTTGTATAATTCACGATTACATCTCTTTCCTGGGAAGTTGAGGACAAAATGGATTGGTCCATTTGTGATTAAATCCATCTCTGAGCATGGTGCATTTGAGGTAGAAAATCCTAAGAATGGAAATGTTTTCAAAGTAAATGGTCATCGATTGAAACCTTATCTTGAAAACGTTGTGGCTGAAGTTGAGACATTGGATCTTGAAGATCCAATACCATTGTAGTATCAGAAGTAATGAGTTTTTATTTTTATTTTATTTTTCATTTTCATTTTTATTTTTATTTTTATTTTCTTTCTTCCATCTCTTATATTTTCTTGTTCATGCATTAGGGACAATGCATAATTTTCAGTTGGGGGGTGTGAGGTTCTATATTTTCACAAAAAAAATAAATAAAAAATCAATGTTTTCTTTTAGTTGTGATATGCTTGTTTAAAAAAAAAAAAAAATTGCATTCGAATGTGAATGAGACTTGTTTAGGATCAACATTACATTTTTGGATTTATTATTGTGTTGAACATTGCATGCTTTAATTTGGGATAGATAATATCTTATAAAGCAAGATATAGCATACTTTTTTTAAAAGATTATTGAAGTACATCTTTCCTTGTAAAAGTTGTGTGAGTTGTGCGATTATGCATGAAAGATGACTTGTGATTATCCCTTTTGATCTAGTCCTAAACAAGGTTTAAGTAAATAAAGTAATAATTATTACACAAATAAATAAATAAATGTGTACAAAGTTCTATCTACTCCAATGTTTTGAGTTGCTCAGTAACTAGGGGTATTCATCACAAATGTTTATCTTTACGTCAAAAGGCAGCTTGAAATATGAGTATGCAAAGCACTTTAAGTTTGTGACTTTGTGAGTAACCGGGTGCATTCATCACAAATGTTTGTATTCGCGTCAAAAGGGAAGTGACCACTTAAAGAAAAAGAATAAATAATATCTTCAAAAAAAAAAAAAAGAAGAAGAAAAAAAAATGGAAAAAATATATATAGATATTTCTTTAGTTTGCTACCTTGTTTGTAGTAGTGAAAAGGGAAGATTACAAGTTGAGTTTTCGCGTGAATCAATTATGTTGGTTGCATGATAAATACGATTGAATTTGGAATTTTGTATGGATGTTTGATTTAGAGAATGTGAGTATGCTTATTTTTCTTTATTTGGTATTGTGTACACTAAGTTAAAGATATCAATGTTTGCATGATAGGTCCTTTAAGTGTGATGAGTCGAGCCTAATTATGTTATTATTATTCTTTTTATTTCAAAGGTTTTATGTTTTGTTTTGCTTGAGGACTAGCAAAATCTAAGTTGGGGGGTGTGATTGTGCATCAAAAGTATCATTAAGTCTTTTATTTTACATATGTATTTATTGTTTTTATTTGAATTTTTTATAATAAGTGATGTGCTTTTTAGTAATGAAGTTTCTTTTAATGTTTCGATAGGTTTTTGGAGCTTAAATGAATTATTTCAGAAAATTCAACGTCGGAATTCGGAACAAAGAATTGAAGAGAAATTTAGTTGAAGATTGAAGCAAATCTTGGTTCAAATAAGTGCTCCAAATTTGCCCAAAAAATCAATTATTTTCCAATTCTAGAAAAGAATATCATATGATCCATTTCAAGCCCAAACTTACCTTATGTTGTGTGCAAACTTCAACCATCAAACACTCAAGGTTTCAATGTCAATCTTAGCCCAAATAATAGTACAATTGTATACTTATTTGATGTTTAAATCCAGCTCCAAATCAGCCCAAGCACAATCCATGATCTTACATGTCCACACAACAAATAATATTTGATTTATTTTGGGCAATTAATTGATTCAAGAGGGCAAGCACATGGATGGAAAGCTGGAGGGGACATTGTGACATTATTTTGGGTCAACAAGAAGAAAGAAACAGCTCATAAAGGAGGAAGAAAAACGTGCACCAAAGTATTCTCCAAGCTGGCCTGATTTAATTTTCCAGAACATCTTTCGGTGTTTTGCCCATAACTTTTGACTCAGATGTCCAAATGAGCTGTTCTTTAATGATCTGGAAAGCTCATATAATTGCCTATAAATATGTCTCTAATAGCCATCTCTAGGGGAGGCTTCTAAGAGGGTCGAATTGCTGTCCAAAGTTAGAGTCAGATTTGTGTCCGAATTTTTACTGAAATTCTGTTGTGTTCTTCTTTGTAGATTCCGGTTCTTTAGTTTGTAAAACTTATTATTTCAGTTTGATTCAAGTTATTTCATGTTTATTAAAGTGTTCTTATATATAATCATGGTTGGCTAATCTCTTTCTTGGATCCAAATCAAGGATGATGGTGATTGAGGTGAGTTCTTTAAGATATGAATGAATGTTAATGATTATCTTCTCATCTTCTTCATGAATGTTTTATTATTGCAAAGAAATTTTAGAAATCATTTAGTTTTGGTATAGAGATTGCTTGATTCAATGTCTTACTTAATTTGAAAGTACTTGTTCATTCTTAAGCAATAATTAATCTTCATCTTTTTAAACTTCATTGTAATATCTTCCGATCTAATATCACCATCGTTGATATTAGGTTGAGTTATCTTATATATGTTGAAGAAATCACCAATACATCACCATTAAAATTGATTTGGACCAAGACTTACTTTTTCTTGTCTTTTAAAATCTATTTACACTTTTTCATCTTTGAAAACAAATCCATCAATTATTTTCAACCAAGTTATTGTTAATTTAATTTCTCTTGAGTTTTTTTTGTTGTTACCTAGCTTAATTTCTAGATCTAGCTCTCTGTGGATATGACCTCGATCTTACCGAGTTAATTGCTACATCGCACACTCGTGCACTTGCGAGTTAAAACAAGCCGATCACAAAAAGCGGTCAAGCAATTTTGGCGCCGCTGCCGGGGAGCTAGCAAGCAAAGGTAACAAATTTATATTTGATTATTGAAAAATAAAAAAAATTCATATAAATAAAAAATCAAATGGCTGGTTTTACCGCCTAAAAAAAAAAAATTTGACCTCAACTTTTTGGATATTGGACTATTAATTGTTGGATTTTGGTTGGTTCAACCATTTTTCTTTTATTGTTTATTCTAGTTAGTTTCTAATATTTATTATTTATATTATAAGGCTGGTTTTACCGCCTCTTGTTTATTTTATTTTTTGTTGTTATTTCTTTTATATTTATTGTCTAAAGTGCTTGGCCGGTATTAGCGCCTCTTGTTTATTTTATTTTGTTGTTATTTATTGTTGTTATTTCTTTTATATTTATTGTTTGAAGTGCTTGGCCGGTATTACCGGCCTCTTGTTTATTTTATTTTGTTGTTATTTATTGTTATTATTTCTTTTATATTTATTGTTTGAAGTGCTTGGCCGGTATTACCGCCTCTTTATTCATGCTTGTTATACTTATCTTTTAATGTTTATTGTTGTTAATATTGTTTATTAGTTGGAGAGTGAATTTCTTAATTTGTTGTATTTTTATTTTTGAGCCATTACTTTATCTTGTACGTTTCATTTACTTTTATTTGCAATCTTTTATTTGTTTTATTTGTTTTTGTTTTTTTTTTCTCTCCTTTCCTTTCGTATTCATATAATTGTTATATTATTATTATTATTATTATTTTATCATGGCTAATGTTGAAGATCTAGAGGGTGAAGGGAGTGTTCAAGGTAATGGACCTCCACAATTTAATGATCAACCTAATTTTCGAACTCTTAGAGAGTATCTTCACCCGGCTAGACAAAGTACACCTTCGTGTATTATCTTGCCTCTTAACCAACAAGCTTTCAATTTGAAACCGGGCATGATTCAACTTCTTCCCACATTTCACGGTATGGATTCTGAAAATCCATACATACACATTAAGGACTTTGAAGAGGTATGTAATACTTTTATTGATAGAACATGCACTGAGGAAACTATTCGGCTTAAATTGTTCCCATTCTCTCTAAAGGATAAAGCCAAGCTTTGGCTAAACTCCTTACGTCCTAGGTCTATAGGTACATGGAGAGAAATGCAAGCTGAATTTTTGAAAAAATACTTCCCCACTCATAGGACGGCAGCCTTACAACGTCAAATGATGAATTTTTCTTGTAGTCCAAATGAGTCATTTCACCAAGCTTGGGAAAGGTTCAAACACTTGTTAAATGCATGCCCCCATGACACGACCAAAAGCTTGATGTCTTTTCCCAAGTGCAGGAGTGTCGAAGTAATAAATAACCCGGCAAGACCGGGGTCGAACCACAGAGAGGTTAATTGTGTAAATTATAAATAACAAGACAACAACAACAACAACAACAACAACAATAATAATAACAATAATAATACTCAGTACGTGGCGTTGTTATACCTGAGAATGATCTAAAAGATCGGGTCACAGGTTTCCAGCCTATATACTGAGTTTATGAAAAGATCAAAGATATATATTATATAATATAAACAGAATGTAAATAATAATAATAATAATAATAATAAAAGCAGAAGATGAAGAAATTAATGAGAACTTTGAGATGAAAGATTAACGTAAGGATTAAACAATGATAAAAACAAATGTCAAGGTTAGAGGATCCACTAATGGTACTTCAAACAAGTATAATATAAACTCTTATTACTCAATTGGAAACCACACATAAAGGAGGTTCCAATCAGATTATAAATTGTTAACATGATTACATTAATTATCTTATTCGAATAAAGCTAATACTTGTAAATGTTGGCAGGCATTCATGATTATAACTTATGTTAACAACAAATCAAGTTCCTTTCATAGCTCAGGTGTCGGTTAAACCATACAGTATGGGCTATGAAAGTGCCAAGTATTTGTTGTACCAAATATTATACAACATAAATCTAGATTAACCATTTAACAAGCAAAGTATTAAAAGTGAACAAGATAACAAATATAAAACATGTTAGTATCCAACGTTAAGGTCCATGTAAGTTTATATTATACTTATTCTTACACCATTAGTGTACCCTTTTCACCTTGACATAATTAACTTAGCTGAACATAATGAAAGAAAGAAACATAAATGAACAAGATAAGAACATAAATGAGAAAGAGGTTAACTAAGTAAAGGAAAGGAAATGAAGTGCATAAACTTGATATTAATAAAAGCAAGACATAAGCAATACAAAGAGAGAAAGCAATAGCATGATCTTGATCTGAACACCAAGATGCCTCAATACATGGTAAGTGCCTCCTTTTATAGGCTAAAATTTGGAACTATTGATTTGTTGACTAATTGATGAGTGGGTGGCCACATCTTGACTTGATAACAATCCTTATCTTCTTGTCTGGTCAAGACGTCATTGCTAACATCATAATTTGCCCAGAATCCTCAGGAATGTTCTAGGAAATTGTCTCAGCTTTCCAACAAAAAAAAAATGAGGTCATTTGGACTTCTAGAACTCAAGATATGGGCTGAACACTAAATAGTGTTTGGGCTGCAGGACAGCTTCGGACTTCTTCGTTGTTCCTTCAATTTGGACTTCAAAACGACCTTTTCAAATCTTGGGCTCCTCATGAAAGTTGTAGGCCTTTGTCTTACCTTTCCATCCATATAAAATGGACCTAAATCCGAAATCTAGAGCTCCAGATATGATCCAATTACCGAGCAATGTTCCGGTTTGGACTGCACCGACATCTCTTTTCTAAGTTTGGCCATCTCTTTGTCCTTTCACTTTCAATACTTAAACTCATCAATCAATCCTTTTATTTATGTGATAGGCCTGCATATAAGATGAGCATTTACCATAAATTAAGGTATCTTATAGTATCAAACTTGTTATTATAAAACATGCTTTGGTTAAGGAGTTATTGATACTTCAAGTGCAAAATGATGATATAAAACCTTGATAAACATGCACTTTTAAGTACTAATCACACCCCCCAACCAGCTTATTACTAGTCCCTAGTAATCTAAAGCGTTAAAATAGAGAAACAATTTGCAAGTTCCACAAAGCAAGGCATTCATCATTCAACTTCCATTAATCTATCCAGATAAACAAACTCTCATTAAATTTATATTCCTGCTTCTTACTTCTTAAACAAGATATTAATAAACCTTCTTTTTGTGTGCTCAATGAAAACATAGATGATGGGGCTTTTGTTGGAAGAAAACAATATTATGTTCAAATGTTTAAGGTGAACTTCCTTGGGTTGGGATTAGTATTATTATTATTTTTTTTTTTCTTCTCTTTTTTTTTTTTTTTTTTTTTTTATATACACATACAACTTAAAACACAATGTATCTTTAACCCATGTAACGAGTTTTAGGCTAATGACTCCCAGACCAGTTGGTCTTAGGGCATTAGGTGTTGAGACACCCCTACGAGCTTAACAACTCGGGTTGCAGATACTGATACGTAGATAGTGCAATGTTTGATTCCCTTAAGCTTTTCTCCTTAACCCATGTAACAAGCTTTGGGCCAATAGCTCCCAAGTCAGTTGACTTTAGGGTATTAGGTGTTAAAACACCCCTTCGGGCTTAATTGCTTAGGTTAGGGAGGCTACGAAACCAAACTTATCCACATTTTATTATCATCAATACTATTTTTTTTTCTTTTTTTCTTCTTTTTTTTTTTTCTTTTTTTGCAAATTATATACTATCCTTTTCCCTTAGTTGTTACCTTCAACAAAAGAACATAATTAATGTAATAATCCAATGTGCAACCCACAATCATATGTTAAAGTGTGTGTGTGAAAATGAAGGTTTAATAATACTGTTAAATGAGTATAGGAGCAGAATCAAGTGATAACAATGTGAGAGTTTGTAAACCTGAATATTTCAAGAAGTATTATGATAGACCTTGGTAATGAAACTTACTAAGATGCGTCTCTAGAGTCAATAAAATTGATTCCATACTCTGCCATCCTAATAACAATTTTGTCAAATGGTTTTAATAATAGCAAAAACAGTTAGCAAGTTAGTATATATATATATATATATATTTTTTTTTTTTAACTACTACCCTCTCCCCCCAACCAAAACGAGACATTGTCCTCAATGTTCGAAGGTAGAAAGATAGAGTATAGAAGACATCACCTGAAACAGTGAACAATGATAAACCTGAAACACACTTAAACAAACATAAGAAGTAACATAACAAAATAATATGCTATTAATAAAACCAAAAGACACAAGGTTTCACAGATGAAGGCTCAAATCTAATCTAAGCTTTTTACGGCTTTCCTTAGTTGACCAATCTAGGCGACTCATGCAGGGATCAATGATAGGGATGAAAGATTGTAGTTGGTCAATCAATTGTTCAGCAGTAGCAGCAGAGATTATGATTTGTCGTGCCGAAGATGTTAGAAATTCCTGTTCCACAGCTTGATCAAGGAAAGACAGCAACTTATCATAAAAACCATTAACATTTAACAAACCTATAGGTTTATGGTGAATGTGCAGTTGGGCCCAAGATGAAATATGAAAGATTTCTTCCAATGTGCCCAAACCACCTGGTAAGGCAATGAAGGCATCAGCATGGCTAAACATGGTATTCAGTCGGTCAGACATTGTTGGGACCTGTAGTTCCTCTCCAATTGTTTTTCCAATGATGTCCCCAGTTGCTAAAGCTTTGGGGACAACCCCCAAAACTTGACTGCCTCCTAAAAATGCAGCCATTGACACACCTCCCATTAACCCAAGGCTGCCTCCCCCATACACTAAATGAATCTTTCTCTCAGCTAGTACCCGACCAAGATGATTTGCTGATTCTAAAAACTCTTTTTCTTTCCCAGAACTGGATCCACCGAAAACACAAATATTTCTTATCTGATGACTTGAGGAACCTGCCATTTCTACACACTTCTATATTTGATGAATATATGGGATGAGTAGAAATGAAGGGAAGGAAGAGAAGAATTTATAGATGAAAAAAGTGAAAATGCAATCATACCACCTATATGTAGGCCAGCTGTAGTCTTACAAACTCTCTCTCTCTCTCTCTCTATTAATTATTTATTTTGAAAAAGCATGTATGTACAGGTAGTTGTGATTGTGGCTCACATCTTCCCTTGGTTTTACGTCCAAGAACGGCTTAAACGCCCTCTATGGGTCGGGGATAGGCTTCCCATCCAGTTTTCTTAAAAACTGGCAAACAGGGTCTTTTTTAGTCAGATTCCCAAGACTAAGTCGATCATGTTCTTTATGGAATTGTGGCCATAAATCATGAATTACACGATGCACATCTCCACTAGGATGCGTCTCAAGGGTCAACAAAAGATTATCTAAAGACCCCTTACTCAGGCCATCCTTAATGAATTGTATCTTATCTTCACGGTTTACAGATACCATTCCTAAAGAACGACATGTCGTATTACAAGTCCATCTGGCACATCTGTGACAGACTTTTAGTCGTTTTGCACGACGTTTCTTTGCAAAAGTGCTTTTACCTGTTCCAGGCATGTGTGAAATGAAAGAATTGGAGGACTCACCTGATAATCGAACCTTTGCTTCAATTAACCAACGGATATCTTCAGGAATTCCATGATTCATTAACAACCTCAATCTTGCACACCTAGCAGTGTAAATTTTATTAATCGCATTTGGAGGCAAAGCGGGAAAATACCTTTTCAACTTTTCAAGAGTGGTGTCCATTTTCAAAAGAGAATTAGAGAAGAGATTCAAAGAAGGAAGAAAGAGCTAAGAATTATACAAATATATACAGATATCAGTTATTTGGGAAACTGAAAGAACCGACTTAAGTCACGGAGTACCGTTATCCGCCATTTGACCGGGGTGAAAGAGAGACTAGCAAAACAATAAAACACAAAACAATGTGAGAAAAAGAATCAATCTTTATATACAGGATCACTCAATTCAATAGAGTCATTTTCAACCGAAAAATTGTCAAAATAAACTTTCAAACGATGCCCATTTACCTTGAAAACATTGCCATTCTTTGGATTCTCAATATCACAGGCCCCATATGGATACACATGTTTCACAATAAAAGGACCACTCCATCTTGATCTTAGTTTTCCAGGAAATAAATGGAGTCGAGAATTATAAAGCAAGACTTTTTGACCAACATTGAATGTTTTTCTCAGTATTTTCTTGTCATGAAACTCTTTAATTCTTGCTTTATGAATTTTCGAATTGTCATATGCATCATTTCTTATTTCTTCAAGCTCATTTATTTGCAATTTTCGCAGCTGACTAGCATCATCAAGGCTTGAATTGAAAGCTTTAATAGCCCAATAAGCTTTATGTTCAATTTCCACAGGCAAGTGACAAGGTTTTCCATAGACTAGTCTATAAGGTGACATACCTAATGATGTTTTATAAGCAGTTCGATAAGCCCAAAGTGCATCATTAAGTCTTAAAGACCAGTCTTTCCTATTAGGGTTCACTGTTTTCTCCAAGATTTGTTTGATTTCCCTATTAGCAAGCTCTACTTGTCCACTTGTCTGAGGATGATAAGGGGTGGCAACTTTGTGTGTGATTCCATATTTCTTCATTAAAGAAGCAAATGGCTTGTTGCAGAAATGTGTTCCACCATCACTTATCATGGCTCGAGGGATTCCAAATCGACTTAAAATGTTTTCTTTCAAAAACTTTATCACTGTTTTGTGATCATTGGTTCGACTTGGAATTGCCTCTATCCATTTTGAAACATAATCTACTGCGACCAATATGTACAAGAAACCAAATGATGGAGGAAATGGACCCATGAAATCTATACCCCAACAGTCAAAGATCTCAATGACAAGAATAGGATTTAAAGGCATCATGTGACGTTTCGAAATAGATCCCAACTTTTGACAATTTTCACAAATCTTACAAAATGCATGTGAGTCTTTGAACATGGTGGGCCAGTAAAATCCACTTTGTAAGATTTTTGCAGTTGTCTTTCTTGATGAGAAATGACCCCCACATGCCTCAGAATGACAAAATTTAATGACACTACTTACCTCATTGTCAGGAATGCATCTTCGAAATATTTGATCAGGACAATATTTGAATAAATAAGGGTCATCCCAATAAAAGTTCTTCACTTCGTTCAAGAACTTTCTTTTGTCTTGGGTACTCCAATGAGCTGGCAATTGTCCTGAAACAAGAAAATTAACAATATTAGCAAACCAAGGCATCGTAGAGACAGAAAATAAAGATTCATCAGGAAAGTAGTCATCGATTGGTGTAATGTCAGATCTCGAATCGGTTGTCAATCTTGACAAATGATCCGCGACAACATTTTCGGTGCCTTTCTTGTCTTTGATTGTGATATCAAATTCTTGAAGTAACAAAATCCACCGCACCAATCTAGCCTTAGAATCTTTCTTAGAAAGAAGATATTTCAATGCTGCATGATCACTAAAAACAACAACAGGTGAGCCAACAAGATAAGATCTGAATTTGTCACATGCAAATACTACTGCAAGTAATTCTTTTTCAGTGGTAGTGTAATTCATTTGAGCACTATTTAAAGTTTTACTTGCATAGTAAATCACATAAGGTTTCTTATCTTTTCTTTGTCCCAAGACAGCACCCACGGCATAATCACTAGCATCACACATTATTTCAAAAGGTAATGACCAATCAGGAGGTTGAATGACAGGAGCAGAAGTAAGCAAGTTTTTAAGTTTAACAAAGGCTTCCTCACAATGTTCAGTCCATTCAAAAATATTATCCTTTGTTAGAAGGTTACTCAAGGGCTTAGATATTACACTAAAATCTTTGATGAACCTTCTGTAAAAACCAGCATGTCCTAAGAATGATCTAACATCTTTAACAGATTTTGGTGTTGGTAAGTTGGCAATTAACTCGATTTTAGATTTGTCAACCTCAATTCCTTTCGATGAAACAATGTGACCAAGTACAATGCCGTTTGTTACCATAAAGTGACATTTTTCCCAATTCAGTACAAGATTCTTCTCTTCACACCTGCTCAAAACCTTTTCTAAGTTAGTCAAACAATCATCAAATGAATCACCAAAAACAGAAAAATCATCCATAAAAATTTCAAGAAAACGTTCAACCATATCACTGAATATGCTAAGCATGCATCTTTGAAACGTGGCTGGTGCATTACATAATCCAAAAGGCATCCTTCGATATGCAAAAGTACCAAATGGACATGTGAAAGTAGTCTTCTCTTGATCTTCCAATGCAATTTCAATTTGATTGTAACCTGAATAACCATCTAGGAAACAATAAAATTCATGACCTGCAACTCTTTCTAGGATTTGGTCCATGAAAGGTAAAGGGAAATGATCTTTTCTAGTCATTGAATTAAGTTTCCTATAGTCAATGCACATGCGCCAACCCGTAACAGTCCTAGTTGGAATTAACTCATTTTTCTCATTTGTTATCACAGTGACTCCAGACTTTTTGGGTACAACTTGGGTAGGACTTACCCATTTGCTGTCAGAAATAGGATAAATGATTCCATTATCCAGAAGCTTAATGACTTCATTTTTCACTACTTCTTTCATATTAGGATTAAGCCTTCGTTGCATTTCTCTAGAGGGTTTAGCATTTTCCTCCAAATAAATCCTGTGTGTGCAAATCAAAGGGCTAATTCCTTTTATGTCAGCTATGGTCCATCCTAATGCATTTTTGTGCATTTTCAGAGTCTGTAATAACTTACCTTCTTGATGTGCATTAAGTTTGGAAGAGATTATTACCGGAAAAGTTTCATTTTCTCCCAAAAATGAGTATTTGAGATTAAATGGTAACGGCTTCAATTCAGGTTTTGGTGGTTGAACACTTGAAGGTATGGGCTCAATTGATCGTGGTGGCAATTCTTCAATTTGTGGTCTCCAATTGCATGCCTTTGATTCCTGAAAGTAGACCATTTGCAAATCATCAGATTCATCAATCTCAGTTTCACTAGAAGTGGTTTGAAATTGATCATGAACTAATTTTTCAATAAAGTCCACTTCCTGTAAATCATTATCATCTCCAGGTTGCTTGTAAATGTTGAAAATATTCATCTCCAATGTCATGTTTCCAAATGATAGCTTCATCAGTCCATTCCTACAATTAATCAATGCATTAGAAGTGGCAAGAAATGGACGTCCTAAAATGACAGGAATTGAATTACATGCTTCAACAGGTTGCGTGTCCAAGACAACAAAATCCACAGGATAAATGAATTTATCAACTTGTACTAACACATCTTCAATTATTCCTCTAGGCACTTTTACAGATCTATCGGCGAGTAAAAGAGTTACAGAGGTTGGTTTTAACTCACCTAGATTGAGACTCTGAAAAACTGAATATGGAAGTAAATTCACACTAGCTCCAAGATCAAGTAAGGCTCTTTCAATTTTATGTTCTCCAATAAAGCAAGAAATTGTAGGACAACCAGGGTCTTTATATTTCAAAGCATTATTGTTCTGAAGAATGGCACTTACTTGTTCGGCTAAAAAGGCTTTCTTTTTCACATTCAGTTTTCTCTTCACAGTGCACAAATCTTTCAAAAATTTAGCATAAGAAGGAACCTGTTTAATAGCATCCAACAAAGGTATATTGATCCTTACCTGTTTGAAAGTTTCAAAGATTTCAGAGTTGTGATTGACTTTCCTTTGTTTGATCATGGCATGAGGAAATGGAAGTGCTGGCGGGGAATCAGCCTTTTCTTTGCAATGTTCAGGTTCAACCCCTTCCTTACCCTCAGAGATAGACTCATCATCTTTCTCACAAGGTTCAAGAATAGGTTTTTCAATAACCTTACCACTACGAAGAGTGATGACTGATTTGACTTGATCCATGTGTTGGCTTCCAGAACTACTTGCATTTGCATTGTATTGCCCCTTTGGATTTTGTTGTGGTTGAGAAGGAAACTTACCTTTCTCTTGGAAACTGAGAGCAGATGTTAATTTTGCAAGAGCATCTTTAAAATCTGTCATGCTTTGAGCAAGTTGAGTGTTGATTGTCTCCTGCTTTTCAATGAATGCATGCAATGTTTCCTCAAAATTTCTTCTAGGAGGTGGAGCATAAGGAGGTGCATATCCATGAGAATTTTGGAAATTATGGTGTGCTTGAAACGGTGGATGTGAAGTTTGTGCATTGTTGTTATCACTCTTCCAACTGAAATTTGGGTGATTTCTCCAACCAGGGTTATACGTTTGTGAGTATGGGTTATGGTTGGGTCTTTGGAAACTGTTTAAAGCATGGGCTTGTTCATGGAGGCATTCCCTAAAAGAAGGCAAAGTTGGACAATCATTTGTTGAGTGTTCATTGGTTTCACAGATTTGACACACAATGTCTTGAACAGATTTTAATTGACCACTCTTTTTCAATTCAAGTGCTTCGACCTTTCTAGCTAAAGATGCAAACTTGGCTTGGAGGTCATGATCTTCCCTAAGGTTGTGCATACCTCCACTAGATGTATGAGGTTGAGTTTTACCTGGTGCCTCATAAGTACCTGTGGTGTCCCAATTTTGAGCATTTTCGGCTAGCAAGTCTAGGTACTCCATTGCTTCATTAGGGTCTTTATCTTCAAAGGTTCCATTGCACATCAATTCAACCATTTGCCTATCTCTAGGTGTTAAACCTTCATAAAAATGTGAAACCAATCTCCATGTTTCAAAACCATGATGTGGGCAAGTATTAAGCAAATCTCGATACCTATCCCAACATTGGTAAAATGTTTCTCCTGGCTTTTGAGTGAAAGTGATGATTTGTCTTTTGAAAGAGTTTGTTCTGTGAGACGGAAAAAACTTCTTTAAAAATTGTTGTTGCATATCATCCCAAGCACGAATGGATCCTGGTCTCAAATTTTGTAGCCATGTTTTAGCTTTATCTTTTAATGAAAAAGGAAAAAGCTTTAATCGAATGGTGTTCATGCTACAATTTGAGTCATTATAGGTATTACAGACCTCCTCAAATTCCCTTAAATGCAAGTATGGATTTTCTAGGTCTAAACCATGAAAAGAAGGTAGGAGTTGAATAATGCCTGGCTTGAAATTAAAATGAGATGCATCAGGAGGGAAAACTATGCATGAGGGTGCACTTGTTCTTGTGGGATTCATGTGGTCTCTAAGTGTTCTCATACGGTTATTCTCATTATTCTCATTATGAAGCGATTGATTATCTTCTTCGGCCATATTTTCTGAAAATGATGAGGATACCCTACAAAGTCGACCACTTAATGTACGTGACCAAACTCTCATGCACGTGTAAGAAGACAATAAAAGCAAGAAAAGAAAATAGAAGAAAAAGAAACAAAACAAAACAAAGGAAACAAAAATAGATAAAATGAAAAGTGAAAAGAGAAAATAAATTAAATATTATAATTTATACAAGAATTTACCTCCCCGGCAACGGCGCCAAAAACTTGACACGACCAAAAGCTTGATGTCTTTTCCCAAGTGCAGGAGTGTCGAAGTAATAAATAACCCGGCAAGACCGGGGTCGAACCACAGAGAGGTTAATTGTGTAAATTATAAATAACAAGACAACAACAACAACAACAACAACAATAATAATAATAACAATAATAATACTCAGTACGTGGCGTTGTTATACCTGAGAATGATCTAAAAGATCGGGTCACAGGTTTCCAGCCTATATACTGAGTTTATGAAAAGATCAAAGATATATATTATATAATATAAACAGAATGTAAATAATAATAATAATAATAATAATAAAAGCAGAAGATGAAGAAATTAATGAGAACTTTGAGATGAAAGATTAACATAAGGATTAAACAATGATAAAAACAAATGTCAAGGTTAGAGGATCCACTAATGGTACTTCAAACAAGTATAATATAAACTCTTATTACTCAATTGGAAACCACACATAAAGGAGGTTCCAATCAGATTATAAATTGTTAACATGATTACATTAATTATCTTATTCGAATAAAGCTAATACTTGTAAATGTTGGCAGGCATTCATGATTATAACTTATGTTAACAACAAATCAAGTTCCTTTCATAGCTCAGGTGTCGGTTAAACCATACAGTATGGGCTATGAAAGTGCCAAGTATTTGTTGTACCAAATATTATACAACATAAATCTAGATTAACCATTTAACAAGCAAAGTATTAAAAGTGAACAAGATAACAAATATAAAACATGTTAGTATCCAACGTTAAGGTCCATGTAAGTTTATATTATACTTATTCTTACACCATTAGTGTACCCTTTTCACCTTGACATAATTAACTTAGCTGAACATAATGAAAGAAAGAAACATAAATGAACAAGATAAGAACATAAATGAGAAAGAGGTTAACTAAGTAAAGGAAAGGAAATGAAGTGCATAAACTTGATATTAATAAAAGCAAGACATAAGCAATACAAAGAGAGAAAGCAATAGCATGATCTTGATCTGAACACCAAGATGCCTCAATACATGGTAAGTGCCTCCTTTTATAGGCTAAAATTTGGAACTATTGATTTGTTGACTAATTGATGAGTGGGTGGCCACATCTTGACTTGATAACAATCCTTATCTTCTTGTCTGGTCAAGACGTCATTGCTAACATCATAATTTGCCCAGAATCCTCAGGAATGTTCTAGGAAATTGTCTCAGCTTTCCAACAAAAAAAAAATGAGGTCATTTGGACTTCTAGAACTCAAGATATGGGCTGAACACTAAATAGTGTTTGGGCTGCAGGACAGCTTCGGACTTCTTCGTTGTTCCTTCAATTTGGACTTCAAAACGACCTTTTCAAATCTTGGGCTCCTCATGAAAGTTGTAGGCCTTTGTCTTACCTTTCCATCCATATAAAATGGACCTAAATCCGAAATCTAGAGCTCCAGATATGATCCAATTACCGAGCAATGTTCCGGTTTGGACTGCACCGACATCTCTTTTCTAAGTTTGGCCATCTCTTTGTCCTTTCACTTTCAATACTTAAACTCATCAATCAATCCTTTTATTTATGTGATAGGCCTGCATATAAGATGAGCATTTACCATAAATTAAGGTATCTTATAGTATCAAACTTGTTATTATAAAACATGCTTTGGTTAAGGAGTTATTGATACTTCAAGTGCAAAATGATGATATAAAACCTTGATAAACATGCACTTTTAAGTACTAATCACCCCACCATGGTTTTGAGATGTGGAGGTTAGTGAGTTTCTTCTACGACTCTCTTACCGCAGATTTTAAAAAGCTAGTGTCAACCATGTGTAATGGTGAGTTTTATGACAAAGAACCAAGTGAAGCCTTCGATTTTTTTGATCAATTGGCTGAAAACACAAAGCAATGGGAGACTTCTCTCCCACTTCATGTTGAGTCTAGAAACACCATTTCTCATTCAAGTGGGAAGTTCCAATTAAAAGAGACTGATGATCTTAATGCTAGATTAGCCTCATTGGCTAGGAAAGTAGAGTCTCTTGAGATTAAAAAAGTGCATGTCATGAGTGAACAACAAGAGGAAAGTTGTGTTGTTTGTGAGAGCAAAGGGCATAGGACAACTGAGTGTCCTATCATTCCAGCCTTCAAGGAAGTGCTATATGGCCAAACTTCTGATTCAAGTAATGTTAGAAAGCCATTTTCAAACCAAGTAGGCAATCCCTACTCTGAGACCTATAACCCTGGATGGAGGAACCATCCAAATTTTGGATGGAGAAATGAGGGCTCTTCAGTACCTCAAACATTTCAACCTCCACCCCAACCATTTCATACTCCCACACATAACACGTACCAACCACCTCATAAGAGATCCCTAGAGGATACTCTTCAACAATTCATGCAAACACAAGGAGGAATCAACAACCAAGCTTACAAATTTCAAGACCAGACCAATAGGACCTTAGATGACATTCGAAGTCAACTAACCAAGTTGACTCAATCACTAAGCATTCAAGAGAAGGGAAAGATCCCAGCTCAACCAATGCCAAATCCTAGAGGTCAGGTACACATGAGTGAATCTTCACTTGGTGAACCTTCAAACCATGAACAAGTCCAAGCCATCACTACCCTTAGAAGTGGAAAGATTGTTGACAAAGCTATAGGTTTTGGGATTCCTAAAGGTATTGTGGAGGAGAAATCTAGGGAGAGTGAAGAGGGAATCAAAACACAAGTGACAAATGAGAGTTTGAGTGACAAAGAAGGCGAGATAAATGAGAAAGAGATGAGTGAGAAAGGAGATGATTCAAGAAAAATTGGAGTCAAAGTGAGTGATTTAGAATTTGTTCCTAGAGCACCATTTCCACAGAGGTTAGGGAAACCTAAACATGATCTTGTGAACTCGGAAATCTATGAATTGTTCAAACAAGTGAAAGTCAACATTCCACTCCTTGATGCAATTAAACAAGTCCCATCTTATGCAAAGTTCCTTAAGGACTTATGCACAGTCAAAAGGAGATTGAATGTGAAAGAAAGAGCCTTTCTAACTGAGCATGCTAGTGCCATCATCCAGTTTAAGACCCCTCCCAAATACAAAGATCCTGGTTGTCCTACCATTTCATGCATTATTGGAAGTCATAAGATAGACCAAGCTTTGTTGGATTTAGGAGCAAGTGTGAATTTGATACCCTACACTGTTTACGAATAGTTAGGTTTAGGAGAAATCAAGCCTACTCGAATCACCCTTCAATTAGCTGATAGGTCAATCAAGATTCCTAGGGGTATTGTTGAGGATGTGTTGGTCCAAGTAGATAAATTCTACTTTCCTGTTGATTTTGTAGTGTTAGACACCGCACCTATTCAAGGTTCTAATGCTCCCATCCCAGTCATCTTAGGTAGACCTTTCCTAGCTACATCCAATGCTTTAATTAACTGTAGGAATGGGGTGATGAAATTGTCTTTTGGGAATATGACTGTGGAGATGAACATATTCAATGTCTCCAAACAAATTGGTGAACATGAGGACATTAGAGAGGTAGATTTGATCCAAACAATTTGTCAAGAACACTTTGAGAGAGAATGGGTAAAGGATCCATTGGAAAGAACTTTAATTCATGATGAAAGACTTTATTCTTTGGAATGTGTTGATGAGGAAGTAAAAGAACTCGAGACTTATCTGGATCCAATGCCTATTATGTCAATAGGTCAATGGACCCCATCGTTTGAGCCTTTGATTTCACCCCAAGTGAAAGTGGAGGCATCTCTTGTCCGACCTTATAAACCAGAAAGGAAGCCTTTACCGAGTGATCTTAAGTATGCATTTCTAGGGGAAGATGAATCATATCCTATTGTGATTTCATCAAAACTTAGCATAGAGCAGGAACAAGAACTTTTGAGAGTGGTGAGAAAACACAAGAAAGCAATTGGGTGGACAATCACTGACTTGAAAGGAATTAGCCCTCTTTTATGTACACATAGAATTTATCTTGAAGAAGAGGCTAAATCTATGAGGCAAATGCAAAGACGACTGAACCCAAACATGAAGGAAGTAGTGAGAGGTGAAGTGCTTAAACTGCTTGATGCGGGTATCATTTACCCCATTGCAAACTCAAAATGGGTTAGTCCAACCCAAGTTGTTCCTAAAAAATCTGGAGTCACGGTAGTGAAGAATGAAAATAATGAGCTAGTACCAACTAGAATCCAAACTGGATGGCGTATGTGCATTGATTATCGTAAGTTGAACATGGTGACTAGGAAGGACCATTTTCCGCTTCCATTTTTAGACCAAGTGCTTGAAAGAGTAGCTGGAAGAGCTTTCTATTGTTTTCTTGATGGATACTCAAGTTACAACCAAATTGAGATTTCTTTAGAAGACCAAGAAAAAACCACTTTCACTTGTCCTTTTGGTACCTATGCTTATAGAAGAATGCCTTTTGGCTTGTGTAATGCACCAGCCACTTTTCAAAGGTGTATGATGAGTATCTTTAGTGACATGGTGGAAAATGTTTTGGAAGTTTTCATGGATGATTTTTCAGTTTATGGGGATTCTTATGAGTTGTGTCTAATGCATTTAGAAAAAGTTCTTGAAAGATGTGAAGAGAGCAATCTTGTACTTAATTGGGAGAAGTGTCATTTTATGGTGACACATGGCATTGTCTTAGGTCACATTGTCTCTTCAAAAGGGATAGAGGTGGATAAGTCAAAAGTTGAAGTCATTCAAAAATTACCTGCCCCTAGGACTGTGAAAGATGCGAGATCCTTTTTAGGACACGCTGGTTTTTACCGAAGATTCATTCATTCTTTTAGTACCATTGCCAAACCATTGTGTAACTTGTTATCACAAGATGTCCAATTTGATTGGACATCAAAATGTCAAGAAGCTTTTGAAAATCTTAAAGGGTTGTTGACCACTGCACCAATCATGCAAGCTCCTGATTGGTCTTTACCATTTGAACTGATGTGTGATGCTAGTGATTTTGCGGTAGGGGCTGTTTTAGGGCAAAGAAAAGATAAGAAGCCTCATGTCGTTTATTATGCTAGCAAGACTTTGAATGATGCTCAATTGAATTACACTACAACCGAAAAAGAACTCTTAGCTGTGGTCTTTGCATTAGACAAGTTTAGGTCTTATTTGGTTGGATCTCTTGTTATTGTTTTCACTGATCATGCAGCATTGAAATACTTGCTCACAAAACAGGATGCCAAGCCACGTTTGATTCGATGGATCCTCCTACTCCAAGAGTTTAACCTTGAAATTCGAGATAAAAAGGGAGTAGAGAATGTAGTGGCTGATCATTTGTCCCGTCTTTCAAGCTATGAGACCATAACTGATGAATCTCCAATAAATGAATTCTTTGTTGATGAAAATTTATTTTGTGCAGGTACTGTTTCCTACATTGGCTCTCCATGGTATGCTGACATAGCAAATTACCTAGCCATGAGTCAGATTCCTTCTCATTGGTCTAAACTTGATAAACAAAAATTCTTGCGCAACGTGCGTACTTTTTTTTGGGATGACCCCTACCTATTTAAATATTGCCCTGACCAAATTGTTAGGCGGTGCATCCCTGATCATGAAATTCCAAGTGTCATTAATTTTTGTCATGCATTAGCCTGTGGTGGGCATTTCTCTTCCAAGAAAACCACTGCCAAGATCTTGCAGTGTGGTTTTTATTGGCCCACTATGTTCAAAGATGTCCATGCCTTCTGTGTTGCATGTGACCGATGCCAACGACTAGGTAACCTCACTAGGCGTAACATGATGCCCCTTAACCCCATTCTTGTTTTGGAAATATTTGATTGTTGGGGGATTGATTTCATGGGACCTTTTCCAAGTTCATTTGGCTACCACTTCATCCTTGTAGCTGTTGATTATGTGTCTAAATGGGTGGAGGCCATTGCATCTCGCACCAATGACCATCGAGTTGTTGTCAAATTCTTGAAAGAAAATATTTTCTCTCGTTTTGGCATGCCCCGGGCTATGATTAGTGATGGGGGAAAGCATTTTTGTAACAAGCCCGTTGAGATGTTGATGAGAAAATATGGTGTAATTCACAAGGTCAGTACCCCATATCACCCACAGACTAGTGGCCAAGCTGAGTTGGCAAATAGGGAGATCAAGAACATTTTAGAGAAAACAGTCAATCCAAACCGTAAGGATTGGTCCCTACGACTAGTTGATGCTTTGTGGGCATATAGCACTGCTTACAAGACCTCTTTAGGAATGTCTCCTTATAGGCTAGTTTATGGAAAACCTTGTCATCTCCCTGTTGAGATTGAGCATTGTGCATATTGGGCCATCCGGCAATTCAATAACAATGAAAACGAGGTTGAAAAAAATAGAAAGCTTCAATTGGATGAATTAGAGGAGCTGAGAAATGATGCATTTGAAAATGCAAAAATTTCAAAACATAAGATGAAAGCTTTGCATGATAAACATATTTTTATAAAATCCTTTCATGTTGGTCAAAAGGTTCTCTTGTATAATTCACGATTACATCTCTTTCCTGGGAAGTTGAGGACAAAATGGATTGGTCCATTTGTGATTAAATCCATCTCTGAGCATGGTGCATTTGAGGTAGAAAATCCTAAGAATGGAAATGTTTTCAAAGTAAATGGTCATCGATTGAAACCTTATCTTGAAAACGTTGTGGCTGAAGTTGAGACATTGGATCTTGAAGATCCAATACCATTGTAGTATCAGAAGTAATGAGTTTTTATTTTTATTTTATTTTTCATTTTCATTTTTATTTTTATTTTTATTTTCTTTCTTCCATCTCTTATATTTTCTTGTTCATGCATTAGGGACAATGCATAATTTTCAGTTGGGGGGTGTGAGGTTCTATATTTTCACAAAAAAAATAAATAAAAAATCAATGTTTTCTTTTAGTTGTGATATGCTTGTTTAAAAAAAAAAAAAAATTGCATTCGAATGTGAATGAGACTTGTTTAGGATCAACATTACATTTTTGGATTTATTATTGTGTTGAACATTGCATGCTTTAATTTGGGATAGATAATATCTTATAAAGCAAGATATAGCATACTTTTTTTTAAAGATTATTGAAGTACATCTTTCCTTGTAAAAGTTGTGTGAGTTGTGCGATTATGCATGAAAGATGACTTGTGATTATCCCTTTTGATCTAGTCCTAAACAAGGTTTAAGTAAATAAAGTAATAATTATTACACAAATAAATAAATAAATGTGTACAAAGTTCTATCTACTCCAATGTTTTGAGTTGCTCAGTAACTAGGGGTATTCATCACAAATGTTTATCTTTACGTCAAAAGGCAGCTTGAAATATGAGTATGCAAAGCACTTTAAGTTTGTGACTTTGTGAGTAACCGGGTGCATTCATCACAAATGTTTGTATTCGCGTCAAAAGGGAAGTGACCACTTAAAGAAAAAGAATAAATAATATCTTCAAAAAAAAAAAAAAAGAAGAAGAAAAAAAAATGGAAAAAATATATATAGATATTTCTTTAGTTTGCTACCTTGTTTGTAGTAGTGAAAAGGGAAGATTACAAGTTGAGTTTTCGCGTGAATCAATTATGTTGGTTGCATGATAAATACGATTGAATTTGGAATTTTGTATGGATGTTTGATTTAGAGAATGTGAGTATGCTTATTTTTCTTTATTTGGTATTGTGTACACTAAGTTAAAGATACCAATGTTTGCATGATAGGTCCTTTAAGTGTGATGAGTCGAGCCTAATTATGTTATTATTATTCTTTTTATTTCAAAGGTTTTATGTTTTGTTTTGCTTGAGGACTAGCAAAATCTAAGTTGGGGGGTGTGATTGTGCATCAAAAGTATCATTAAGTCTTTTATTTTACATATGTATTTATTGTTTTTATTTGAATTTTTTATAATAAGTGATGTGCTTTTTAGTAATGAAGTTTCTTTTAATGTTTCGATAGGTTTTTGGAGCTTAAATGAATTATTTCAGAAAATTCAACGTCGGAATTCGGAACAAAGAATTGAAGAGAAATTTAGTTGAAGATTGAAGCAAATCTTGGTTCAAATAAGTGCTCCAAATTTGCCCAAAAAATCAATTATTTTCCAATTCTAGAAAAGAATATCATATGATCCATTTCAAGCCCAAACTTACCTTATGTTGTGTGCAAACTTCAACCATCAAACACTCAAGGTTTCAATGTCAATCTTAGCCCAAATAATAGGTACAATTGTATACTTATTTGATGTTTAAATCCAGCTCCAAATCAGCCCAAGCACAATCCATGATCTTACATGTCCACACAACAAATAATATTTGATTTATTTTGGGCAATTAATTGATTCAAGAGGGCAAGCACATGGATGGAAAGCTAGAGGGGACATTGTGACATTAGTTTGGGTCAACAAGAAGAAAGAAACAGCTCATAAAGGAGGAAGAAAAACGTGCACCAAAGTGTTCTCCAAGCTGGCCTGATTTAATTTTCCAGAACATCTTTCGGTGTTTTGCCCATAACTTTTGACTCAGATGTCCAAATGAGCTGTTCTTTAATGATCTGGAAAGCTCATATAATTGCCTATAAATATGTCTCTAATAGCCATCTCTAGGGGAGGCTTCTAAGAGGGTCGAATTGCTGTCCAAAGTTAGAGTCAGATTTGTGTCCGAATTTTTACTGAAATTCTGTTGTGTTCTTCTTTGTAGATTCCGGTTCTTTAGTTTGTAAAACTTATTATTTCAGTTTGATTCAAGTTATTTCATGTTTATTAAAGTGTTCTTATATATAATCATGGTTGGCTAATCTCTTTCTTGGATCCAAATCAAGGATGATGGTGATTGAGGTGAGTTCTTTAAGATATGAATGAATGTTAATGATTATCTTCTCATCTTCTTCATGAATGTTTTATTATTGCAAAGAAATTTTAGAAATCATTTAGTTTTGGTATAGAGATTGCTTGATTCAATGTCTTACTTAATTTGAAAGTACTTGTTCATTCTTAAGCAATAATTAATCTTCATCTTTTTAAACTTCATTGTAATATCTTCCGATCTAATATCACCATCGTTGATATTAGGTTGAGTTATCTTATATATGTTGAAGAAATCACCAATACATCACCATTAAAATTGATTTGGACCAAGACTTACTTTTTCTTGTCTTTTAAAATCTATTTACACTTTTTCATCTTTGAAAACAAATCCATCAATTATTTTCAACCAAGTTATTGTTAATTTAATTTCTCTTGAGTTTTTTTTGTTGTTACCTAGCTTAATTTCCAGATCTAGCTCTCTGTGGATATGACCTCGATCTTACCGAGTTAATTGCTACATCGCACACTCGTGCACTTGCGAGTTAAAACAAGCCGATCACAAAAAGCGGTCAAGCACGCGCCGTTTCATTTAAATGGATTTTGGCGCCAGAACGCGTCAGATTTAAAATTAAGCCCTCAATTTGCGCGTGTTTTGCAGTTTGGTCCCTGGTCTCGAATTTCTTCAATTAAGTCCCTAATTGGCCATTAAACTTCAATATTTATGCAATTAAGCCCCTGATTTGACCAAATTAACTTCTAAAAATTATAATTTAACCCCAGAACTTTAATTTCTTCCAATTAAAGCCCAAATTAACTCAAAAATCAATTTTTCTTGCAATTAAAACCAAAATCTTATGTGTGGTTAGGATAGACTGAGACTCCTTTCGCCAATCCCCTCTAACCAGAACCAAAATCCTTTGCAATTAGGTTAAACTGAGATCCCTTCGTCGATCCCCTTTAACCATAACCAAAGTCTCTTCGTGACTAGGCTAAACTGAGATCCCTTCGCCGATCCCCTTTAACCAGAACCAAAATCTGTGTGTTCAACCCTTTGTTTTTTTGAAAAAAGATGGTCTATTGTCACGGGTGACTTGCCCACGCACTCACACTTACCTTGGTCTATTTTCATGAGCGACCTGCCCACACATACGTAAAGTGGCCTATTGTTAGGGGCAACTAGCCCACATACTCACACTGACACTAGTATATTTTCATTGGCGACCTGCCCAAACATAAAAGTAAAGAGTGGTCTCATTGTAAAGGGTGACCTACCCAGGTGAAGGAATGGTCTTATTGTAATGGGTGACCTAACCAAATAAAAACATGGAGAATGGTCGAATTGTAATGGATGACCTACCCAAAAATGGAAAAAAGGAAGAGTGGTCGTGTTGTAATGGGTGACCTACCCAGGTGGAGGAATGGTCTCATTGTAATGGGTGACCTACCCAGATAAAAACATGGAGAATTGGATGGTGAGGGCTCAAAGGCGCACTAAAAAAAAAAGGGTTAGAAAAACGCACTACCCAAGAGGTGAGGGCCCAAAGACGCACTAAAAAAGAGGTAGGGTTAGAAAACACATTACCAAAGGATGAGGGCTCAAAGGCGCACTCAAAATGGAGGTGAGGGATCAAAGGCGCACTCAAAAGGAGATAGGGTTAGAAAACGCACTACCTAAGGGATGAGGGCTCAAAGGCGCACTCAAAATAGAGGTGAGGGCTCAAAGGCGCACTCAAAAGGAGGTGAGGGCTCAAAGGTGCACTCAAAAGGAGGTAGGGTTAGAAAACGCACTACCTAAGAGATGAGGGCTCAAAGGCGCACTCAAAAGGAGGTAGGGTTAGAAAACGCACTACCTAAGGGATGAGGGCTCAAAAGGGCACTCAAAATGGAGGTGAGGGCTCAAAGGCGCACTTAAAAGGAGGTGAGGGCTCGAAGGCGCACTCAAAAGGAGGTGAGGGCTCGAAGGCGCACTCAAAAGGAGGTAGGGTTAGAAAACACACTACCTAAGGGATGAGGGCTCAAAGGCGCACTCAAACAGGAGGTGAGGTTATAAAACGCAATACCTAAGAGAAGTGATGATGAAACACTAATATGGAAATGTTAAAAGCAAATGCATTATGATTGATATACATGTATACTTACCTGAGAAATATAGGCCCTCATTTCTTCATGGTGTCTTTCTTTTCTCTCAAAAGTTGTAGTGTTAGTAGTAAACTTCGATGGCTTTTCCACTTCTGCTTACTCGGGTTACATATTGTGATCTTGACCTCTGGGAAGGGTTTGATGTCATCATACATCTTTTTCCTTCACCCTTTATCTCAAGAGTTGCCAATTTTTCCCGACATTTTCCTTAGAAAAGGAATCATGGAGCCAGCCCTACCATGTGTTTTTGATTGCCCCCCAGCTTGATCATGCCCCCCCAAGTGTTCAACTTGGGTTTAGTTTGGGGTGAGGATATGTGATAGTAAATTTGGTTTTTTTGTACAATGAAATGTTTTCATGCAAACTTTTTGGAACTTCCAAGTTATTCCAATCACAAAAATTATTTTGACATTGGTTCAAAATAAACTTGTTCTAAAAAATTCAAGCGATTCCTCTAGACAGGTTTCTTGAAGTGATGAAAGCTTTTTGCTTTTGATTTAAAGATGAAAGTGACATCTGGTTGGTCATAAAAGGTTTAAATTTCAATGTAAGGGTTATTGAGAACTGAATTGAGTCAAAGCATGTATTTTATTTGCATGAATAATGATTTAACCCGCACATGAAAGCACTACCTACCGATCCAGATTGCTTGCCTTTGATCAAAAAGGGCTTGATTAGGTACGTAAGGTAGGCTTTGGCTATTGGTTACGAAGAAAAGATTATTTTGCAGGCTCAAAATGTGTTTAAGGGATTTCAAGACTAAGGATCACTTGTGCTTGTTTCCTAACCTTTGGTCTTTTGGATTTGTTTTTTTTTTTAAAAAAATGATTTGTCCTGCCCCCCAGTGTCGGGTTTAGGCTTTTCTCTTTGTTTTCTTCGTTTTTGTTTGGTTGAACACAATCATATCAGTTGTTTTTATGAGAAGCTCAACTATTTTAGATCCTTTAGATCTTCTTCTTTTCTTTTCTTAACCAATCACTGCTTCATTTAGATGATAATGAAAGATTAAAAATTACATGATCAATTCCAGCACCCATCTTCACTGCTTTGTCTGGATGGTAAAAATAAAAAACTCTCTTATTTTGCCCCCTAGTGTGGGGTGTGATCCTAGTCAAGGTTATTTCCAAAAACATGACTAGGCTCAAAATGGGATTGCAAATGATATATTTTAGTCTTGTGAAAAGATTATCAAAGATGGCCTTTCCTCATCTCAAATGTACTGCATTGAGGATTGATAGGTGTTGCTTTCATACGCGTATGCAAAGTGATTTATTCAGTCAAATAAAACTCAACTTTTGAGTCACCTCATAGTGTTGTTTGTGTTTGTTGTCTTTTTTCTTTGAAGTTTTCTAGGTATATGTGTACCTATTTAAGGAATCACTTGAATTTCCAGAATGCATTTGTTTTGGACAAATATCAACGTGATTTTGAAATTTTTGATTGGATAAAATTCTTTTATACCGTCAAATTTTATTTTTTATATTTTTAAACCTCCTCAACCAATTTTTGATCATTTTTAAGGCGCTCTGGCATCCTTTTCTCATTGTTATATTTTTTGATAATATTTTTTTTTTGTATTTTATTATTTTTTGTGTGGGGACCCAAAAATAGGTTACAACAATGTATATTATAGGAGTAAGTTAGATTGAAGTAGAAGTACTAAATTTCAAAGGTTAAGAGTAATTAATTAATATTAGATTAATATAATGAGAAAGTTAATTAATATGGTTGTTGTTGAAACAGGTATGCCACGAGGTGATGCAGATCGTTAGATGTAGGAATTCTCCTGTTTATGAATTACCATTTTGGAATGTAATATTCATGTCTTTACTTTCAGTGTAAATCCTTTTGTGATGCAAAAATCAAGTAGAAGGTGTAATAGGTATTGGATGTATTATATATATGTATAGTTATTAGTATGATCAAATCATTTTCAAAATGATAAGATAAGAATTATTATAAACATAATATGACTCTTAATCTTAATGTTGTATTTATGTAGTTAGTTAGCATTTATTATGTTTGTGATGAATTTGTTTATCCTTTGGGTTGTTTTGGGAGTACATTTATGTTGATTTATTAATTGATAAGTATAAGTATTGCGTTATTGTTTGATGATTGGAATGTGATCCAGGATGATTGGATCAAGATGGAAGTCATAATGATATATAATAGAAGTGTTGTCGATAACTTGGTACCAACAAAAATAGAGGAAACTCTGCCGAAATTTTCAAAAAAAAAATCCCATAAATTTAGACATATTACCCAATACGTGACATTGGTAAAGAAATGTTTGGAGATTTCATGACATTATGATTTGAGACTATTACACAAAGGAGGTTCCAATCAGATTATAAATTGTTAACATGATTACATTCATTATCTTTTTCGAGTAATGCCAATACTTGTAAATATTATCAGGTATTTCATGGTGATAACCTATGTTAACAACAATCAAGTTCCTTTCATACAACATTATAAAATACAAAGAAAGAGAGCAAGAGCATGATCTTGATCTAAATACCAAGATGCCTAAATGCATGGTAAATGCCTCCTTTTATAGGCCAAAATTTGGAACTATTGATTTGATGAATAATTGTTGAGTGGGTGGCCACATCTTGACTTGGTAACAATCCTAATCTTCTTGTCTGAACAAAACGTCATTGGTAACGTCAGAATTTGAACCACCTTTACCATTAAAGTTCTAGGATATTGTCTCAGCTTTCCAGGGAAATACAATTCATGTTATTTTGACTTCTAGAACTCGAGATATGGGTTGAATACTGAACAGTGTCTGGGCTGCAGGACAGATTCGGACTTCTCCGTTGTTGTTATAATTTGGACTTGAAAATGGCCTTTTTAAATCTTGGACTCCACATAAAAGTTTTAGGCCTGTGTCTTATTTTTTTCATCCATATAAAATAGACCTAAATAAGAGATCTACAATTCCAGTTATGACCCAATTACCGAATAATGTTCCAGTCTGGATTGAACCAACATCACCTTTCTAAGCTTCACCCTCTCTTTATCTTCACAATTTCAGTAGTTTAATTCATCAATCAATCCTTTGATTTATGTGATAGACCTGCATTTAAGATGAACATTTACTATATATTAAGGTATCTTATAGTATCAGACTTGTTATTATAAAACATGTTTTAGTTAATGAGTTATTGATAGTACAAGTGCAAAATAAAGATATAAAACCTTGATAAAAATGCACTTTTAAGTACTAATCAGGAGGTCGCTAGATGGGATCTCTGGTAACTTTGGTTAAAGGGAATCGCCAGATGGGAGTTCAGGTTGACCGAGCTACACACAAATTTTGGTTAAATGAGGTCGTCAGATGGGATCTCAGGTTAACGGGAAAACAAAAAAGAAGAAAAGTTTTCTTTACAAAGCTTACTATGTAAAACATTTAGGAGTTTTGCTTCGTAAGCATTGTAAAGAGGGGGCATCTGTTGCTACCTAATTTTGACCCGTGTTTTGATAAATTTTCAGAAATATCCAAAAATAGCGAAAACATAAAAAAGTCCAAAAAAATACGTTTTTTTAATATATTTGCATCATTTTTAGCATTGTCTGAAAATAATTTAAATTTTCAAAGGTTTTTTAAACGCGTTCGACTTTTAACATGTTAATTTTAAAAATCTCCAATTTTCCTCATTCGAGGCGATGTTAATAAGAAAAATCCAAAAACATAAGAAAAATCGAAATTTACAAAAAAAGAAGTTAAGGGACCAAGTTTGGAAACCTAACAACATTTTTACCTATAAATATTGGTCTTGAACACACAAAAAAAAAAGGGGGGAGGCAATTTTGAAAAAAAAGAAACATAATAAACCCTAAACCTAACCCTGAAACTCCATCACTACCAAGCTTGCCGTCGTTCCCCTCAACTTTCATTTTTCCCCTCCAAGCCGCCGCTCGCCATCTTTTCCTCCCCCCTCTGGCATTTCCTTATCTTCACAGATCTTCTTCCCCCTCAACTCTCATCACAAGCTCCCCTCACTTAGCCTGGACCTCAGCCACTTCACCCCTCATTCCTTCTCCCACAGCCCGGTCATCAAAACACAACTCCTTCACCCCAGAACCCCTGCTCTCTAGCTCTCTGATTGAGCTCCCTTTGCCAAAACAGCCAACCCATAACTACCCCTTACTCCCTCATCTTCCTCCTCATAGAAGCCAACCACCATCTTCCCATCTCCACCCGACAAACCCAACAATCCCTTTTCTTCCCCCAGCCGCCAGCCAAGACAGCCCCTCACTCATCCTCTCAGCCGATTTTCACTGTCAGCTACAGCAGCGCCCACAGAGGCCGTCCTCTTTCTCATCCGCCAACTCTTCTTGGCATAGACCGCACTCCAGTAGTAGGCCCAACTGTCTTCTTCATCTCCTTCAACCAGCCCACACGCGGTCGACAACAACCCATTCACCAGCCAGCCATTTGAAACAAAAAAGGTGAAACCAAAAGAAAAGAAAATCCAAAACGGAAACAAACAGATCCGTGAACAAGAAAAAAAAATCTAAAATCAACTGCTTGCTGCATTTTTGGTTGTTTTACAGGTCACCGCCGGTGTAGGGAGACAGAGAAGAGGAAGACGTTCCTGATCCACCATTTTGTTGCCTTCAACGGCGGCGACGCGTGAGCCCACGCACCTCCAGTAGCGGTGGCGCATGGAGGAGACGCGCGGCCACTGTTCCGGTGGTGCAGAAGGTCTTCCCTGTAATTCCAGATTGTTTAGGGGCTATTTTGTAATTTTTAAATTGTTTAATGTAATTTTTGTTTAGTTTTTGAATTTTTATAATTTGTATTGTGTATGTGAAAAAGGAAAAAAAAAGGGGAAAAAATATAGTAAAAGTGTATGCATGTGTTTATATTTGTTTTATGAATGTTTTTTAGGTTGACTGAGCTACACACATTTTTTGGTTTTGGTTTAAAGAGGTCGCCAAATGGGATCTTAGGTAGCTTTGGTTAAAAGGAATTGCCAGATGGAATTTCAGGTTGACCGAGCTACATACAGTTTTTGGTTCTAGTTATAGGAGGTCGCTAGACGGGATCTCCGGTAGCTTTAGTTAAAGGGAATCGACAAATGGGATTTCAAGTTGACCGAGCTACACATAAATTTTGGTTAAATGAGGTCGCCAAATGGGATCTCAGGTTAACAAGAAAAAAGAGAGAGAGAGAAAGAAAGAAAGAAAGAAAAAGAAAAAGAAAAAAAGTAAGGTCCTTAGATGAGTGGAGAACCCTGCAAGTTAAGACAAGAAGACAAGTTTTCTTTACAAAGTTTACTAAGTAAAACATTGACGAGTTTTGCTTCGTAAGCATTGTAAAGAGGGGGCATCTATTGCTACTCAATTTTGACCTGTGTTTTGATAAATTTTCAGAAAAATCCAAAAATAACGAAAAACATCGAAAATCCAAAATAATACATTTTTTTTAATATATTTGCATTGTTTTTAGCATTGTTTGAAAAGAATTTAAATTTTCAAAGTTTTTTTGAACGCGTTCGAATTTTAACGCATTAATTTTAAAAATCTCTGATTTTCCTCATTCAAGGCGATGTTGATAAGAAAAATCCAAAAAAATAAGAAAAATCAAAATTTACAAAAAAAAAAGTTAAGAGAGCAAGTTTGGAAACCTAACAACATTTTTGCCTATAAATATTGGTCTTCAACACACAAAAAAAAGGGGGGGAGGCAATTTTGAAAAAAAAGAAACATAATAAACCCTAAACCTAACCCTAAAACTCCATCACTACCAAGCATGCCGTCGTTCCCCCCGGCTTTCATTTTTTTCCCCCAAGCCGCCGCTCGCCATCTTCTCCTCCCCCCTCTAGCATTTCCTTCTCTTCACAAATCTTCTTCCCCCTCAACCCTCATCACAAGCTCCTCTCACCTAGCCTAGCCTCAGCCACTTCACCCCTCATTCCTTCTCCCACAACCCGGTCATCAAAACACAGCTCCTTCACTCGAGAACCCTTGCTCTCTAGCTCTCTGATTGAGCTCCCTCTGCCAAAACAGCTGACCCATAACTACCCCCTACTCCCTCTTCTTCGTCCTCCCAAAAGCCAGCCACCATCTTCCCATCTCCACCCGACAGACCCAACAATCCCTTTTCTTCCCCCAGCCGCCAGCTAAGACAGCCCCTCACTCATCCTCTCAGCCGGTTTTCACCGTCAACCATATCAGCGCCCACAGACGTCGTCCCCTTTCTCATCCACCAGTTCTCCTTGGCATAGACCGCCCTCCAGCAGCAACCCCAGTTGTCCTCTTCATCTCCTTCAACCAGCCCACACGCGGCAGCACCTGCAGACCCGTAGCAGCTCCACCGCAGCCATCACATACTGAACCGGCCACCAGCAGCTGCACAGCGGACGACAACAACCCATTTGCCAGCCGGCCATTTGAAACAGAGAAGGCGAAACCAAAAGCAAAGCAAATCCAAAACGGAAACAAACAGATCCATGAACAAGAAAGAAAAAAAAATCTAAAATCAACTGCTTGATGCGTTTTTGGTTGTTTTGCAGGTCACCGCCGGCATAGTGAGATAGAGAAGAGGAAGACGTTCCCAATCTACCGTTTTGTTGCCTTCATCGGCGGCAGTGGCGGTGGCGCGTAGAGGAGACGCGCCGCCACTATTCCGATGGTGCAAAAGGCCTTCCCTGTAATTCCAGATTGTTTAGGGGCTGTTTTGTAATTTTTAAATTATTTAATGTAATTTTTGTTTAGTTTTTGAATTTTTATAATTTGTATTGTGTATGTGAAAAAGGAAAAAAAAAAGGGGGGGAAATATAGTAAAAGTGTGTATGTGTTAATACCTTACCTAACCACAACCAGTCCCGCACCCACGAATCTCTAACAAGACCAGCACACCCGGGTTTCCTAGTAGCCCTCAATTAAATACTAGGCGGCAACTCCCAATGAATCAAATTAATCAAACAAAAATGAAAAAATCGCCAGCTGACGCCGCGCGAGTGACGTGCGACAATCTTCATGATAAAATTTCTTAGCAAGCTTGCAAATAGCATCAACTTTAAATGATTTAAAATTGTCCTTAAGTTCTAAAGTAGAGCTAAGTACAAGAAGTTTCACTGTCCCATCACTAAATCTAGAATTTAATTATTCCAACTAAAAATCTATTATTGAGTTAAATATATCATAATGATAATGTTGGTAAACTGTTACTGGTTTTTGTTATTGACATAAATGACCTGTAGTCTTTTTATACGAAGCATTTATATATGGTATGTTAATCTTATATTGTGTGCAAAAAGATTATACATATGCAAGGAGAAAATCAAATATGACATCTCTCAAATTTGAAGCAATGCTTTATTAGTTGGTAAAACATAAGATATAATTAAATCAATTTTCAAGTTCACAAGTAGGAGTTCTCCATCTTTTTCAAGAAGACAATATTTTCTTTTTATCTAATAAAAGATAGACTATTCATATCTAAACTTAATAAAAAATATTCAATTTTCTTAATTAGGATTTCACTAGTATCTTATTTAGGTTATTTGCTAATAATAATTTTATCTTTTCTATGTTGTAAGAGAATTATTTATTGTAAAAGCTCATAAATTACTGTATAAAATAATTAAATTGTAATAAATGTATTGACAAGATTTAGTTAATGGATGTCACGAGGAAATTGGTTGGGTTTTTAAATTTTAACTGAACCAAGATTAATATATGTAATAACATCTTGCTTTTAATACCATAATATATATTGAATATAATCTTTTAGTCTATGTATGTGAAATCCAAAATAAATTTATATTTTTTAAAATATTAAAGATAAAGGAAAGAATATAATTTAATTATTTTTTCATGAAGATATTCTTATGAATTTGTTGGATAAAAGATAGATTATTTATATAAAAACTTAATAAAAAAATTCAATATTTCAACTAGGTTTTTACTGAGTTATGTATTTTGGTTATTTGCTAAGAATCATTTTGCAATCCTAAATAATATTAGATGGCAATACTAATGCCAAATCAGGTTTTTTTTTTTCATGGGAATACATTTAGAAAAAATTAATTTAGATCCATTAGAGCACTAAAAAACCTTTTTCAGAACTTATTAATTGCTGCATTTGTGTGTAAATTAGAGTTTTAAACACTGAAGGTTAGAATTTAATTTTTTACCTGGGTTACAGCCCAACGCAGCCTTGTAGACCCCTCCGCCTATGCATACCAAGAAATACATTTGATTCCCTAAGAGTCTCAGCTTTCTTTCGTGTCAAGAATGGGGTCTCAAGGAAAGGCTCGATACTTGACAATAATACTCCTAATTGTTACCATTATTTAGTTATCATGCTCTAACCTAACTGTGATAGCGAGGCCATCATTTTCATGCACATATGATCCCAATGATCCTAGTAAGTGCATAGTCGGTGAACCAGCTGCAGCTCAAAGGTTTGATGGTGGGAGGAGTTAGGATAGGTGGTTTGACCTAATCGTATGATGAATGATCAGTAATCGTTTATCATTGTATTAGCCAAGAAGGCATGGCTACTTCATTTATCCATGGTAATTATTTATGTGTCCTCCTTCGCTGGTTTAGGTTACTTCCTAAACCAATGTAGCATGAGTTTATGAAGTAACTTATTAAAACGTCTACAAGACGCTAGGCTGTCCCTTCATTTTCATGGATTCACATCATTGCGGGGTCTAGCTTACTTTTCCACCACAGGTTTGCTCATGAACCAGCTAATTACTCCTCTCAATTGTCACAAGTCTTCATGGATTCATAATAATTAAAAATTTAAAAATAAAATTTAATATAATCAGTAAATAATATAATATTTAAATTTTTTTATAATTTTAAAAATGTTTTTTTAAAAATTAAATCAAATTTTTTTAATAAAAAAATATTTTATATTGACTAACTTTTTTTAATAATAAATAATTATAAAAAAATTAAAAACTAATTTTTTGAAAAAATACTTTTCAATAAACAAAAGAATACAAGTGGCGGTCCCGAGGCTGTCCCATCATTTTCATGGGAACTCGAGAACATTTATTTTATGGGACCACTCAAACCGCAGTCCTGGACTTCACATCATTGCGGGGTCAAGCTTACTCTTCCACCACAGGTTAGGCCCTCCCAATTAATTGACATAATTCGAAGGAGCCAAATTATTCAGCGACATAGACTTGAAATCTGAATATGGCATGCATATGCAAGTGGTTGATGTTACATTTTGAGAATGAAACGTTCATCATAAAACTTCAAGTTTTTTAAAAGCAATCCAAATTTAATTATTAAATTTAACACGATAACAAGGCCATTAATTCTGACCCCATAATTCATAAAATATATTAAAATATAATTTCACTTGATAACATAAGGAAATCGATTGTAAATGTAAAGTCATTAAATTACATCACCATAATTGGTGGAGTTATCTATAACTTTTGGCATAATTGGTGTCATGATTTATGATCTTTGTCCTATTAACATATTAAATATTATTTTTTAAATAAAATATAATTTTAAAAAATTAAAATTTTTTTACCGGTCCAATGAATTATACTTGCGTGAATAGTAAAAAAAAATCAACAGTGACAGGTTAATGCTTCTCGCATTATAGGTTGTGCCGAGGTGAATTTAATTCACCTGTCATTACCTGCAATAAGCACTGTTACGAACATTGCATAGGTAAATAAAGAGAAGCAGCGGAAGAGAAGCAGCTCCCAGCTACTTTTGCATAACCCTGGTTTGATGGAAAAAATTATAGAACCCATCAAATAAAAAACAGTTTTTTTTATCTTATTAGACGCTTGATTTACGCAGTTAGCTTTAAAAAAAAAAGTTACCGCGTAAACAATCATCCACTTAATTCATCCATGGTAATTATTTATGTGTCCTCCTTAGCTGGTTTAGGTTACTTCCTAAACCAATGAAGCATGAGTTTATGAAGTAACTTATTAAAACGTCTACAAGACGCTAGGCTGTCCCTTCATTTTCATGGATTCACATCATTGCGGGGTCTAGCTTACTTTTCCACATGAACCAGCTAATTATTCCTCTCAATTGTCATAAGTCTTCATGGATTCATAAAATATATAGCAATTAAAAATTTAAAAATAAAATTTAATATAATCAATAAATAATATAATATTTTAAATTTTTTATAATTTTAAAAAATATTTTTCTAAAAATTAAATCAAATTTTTTTAATAAAAAAATATTTTATATTGACCAACCTTTTTTAATAATAAATAATTATAAAAAAATTAAAAACTAATTTTTTAAAAAAATACTTTTCAACAAACAAAAGAATACAAGTGGCGGTCCCGAGGCTGTCCCATTATTTTCATGGGAACTCGTGAACATTTATTTTATGGGACCACTCAAACCGCAGTCCTGGACTTCACATCATTGCGGGGTCAAGCTTACTCTTCCACCACAGGTTAGGCCCTCCCAATTAATTGACATAATTCGAAGGAGCCAAATTATTCAGTGACATAGACTTGAAATCTGAATATGGCATGCATATGCAAGTGGTTGATGTTACATTTTGAGAATGAAACGTTCATCATAAAACTTCAAGTTTTTTAAAAGCAATCTAAATTTAACGATAGCAAGGCCATTAATTCTGACCCAACAATAACATAAGAAAATCGATTGTAATGAGAAAGTATCATACATCTAATACATATAAAAAAACAAAACAATATACTTAAAAGATTGTTTGGATTGCAAATTACAAAGCACAATGAAAAACAGGAAAGTGGTAATTAGAAACTAGGATGGAAAATACTTTGGAAATAACAAAAAAAGAAATTATTGGGAGATATGGTTGATTTGTCGTTGTGGAATTTATAAATCCTTTCTCATATAATTAATTTTTGAGTTGATCTTGACTTATTTATTGTAAAAGCTCATAAATTACTGTATAAAATAATTAAATTGTAATAAATGTATTGACAAGATTTAGTTAATGGATGTCACGAGGAATTAAATTGGTTGGTTCCAAGCATGAGTTCATTCATACTGTGGTTTCGTTCCTTTCAAATAATTCAACACTCATTCTCCTTCTCATTAGCTAGAGGAGGAAGCGAGATTGACAAACTCTCTCTACTAGCTTTCAAGGCTAAAATTTCACACCCCCCTACAAAACTAAGCTCGTTGAATGAATCAAATTAGTAAAAGGAAGAAGTCAAGGAAATAAAGAACTCAAGACAATTAAAAAAATATTTTAATTATTAAAATTATCAAACCAGAAGAGATGCTCGTGTATTTTGTATACTTTATTTTACCGAGAATTACACCAAACATCCTAAGATTCGATCACAATTACATTTTCTTTTCAGTATTTAAAAAAATATAATTTAAATAATACTATCAATATAGCTCATAACATCGATCTTACATATCGAGCAGTCATGAATGCCTGAAAAAATTTCAAGACATAACAGGTATGGATTATGACAATCAACCGACGAATTAATATGCTACACTTATATTATATGTTTCATCTCCTCCAGTTTTCTGAACTGTTTGTTTCTGAAGGGCCAGGGCCAAGTCAGAAGATTAAAAATGAAAATATCATATAAATATGATTTATTTGACTACTTGAACAACCTATGCCACAAGTGATCATAACTCTATTGAAGAAAATAATAAGAAACTATTTCGGGGAAAGTATGTCCAATTACTAATGAATCTCTAAAGTCAAATTAAATGCTGTACGTATACCTTTTCCAATTCAACATATTGTGTCTCCTATATATATATATCAGCTAGCTAACCCTCTCCATCTCGCAGACTAGCTCGCTAGCTCTCTACACATACGTACCAAGACATACATTTGATATTTCCCTAAGAGTCTCAGCTTTCTTTCGTGTCAAGAATGGGGTCTCAAGGAAAGGCTCGATACTTGACAATAATACTCCTAATAGTTACCATTATTCTGTTATCATGCTCTAACTTTACTGTGATGGCGTGGCCACAATTTGCATGCATACATGTAGTCCCCAATGCTACATGCATACATGTAGTCCCCAATGCTACATGCACATATGTCCCCAAATTCCCCGGAGGTACATATCAGAGTTCGTGCCATATCGGTGGACCACCTGCAGCTCAAAGGTTTGATGGGGGGAGGAGTTAGGAGAGGTGGTTTGACCTAATCGTATGATGAATGAGTAATCGTTTATCCTTGTATTAGCCATGCAAGAAGGCTAATTAAATTTTTAATTTATGTGCCCTTCGCTGGTTTAGGTTACTTCCTAGCTAGCTATTGCCATGTTTTCTTGTCCCATGCTTTTTGGAATTTGTACCCATTAATTCTTCACCTTGCTTTGATTTGCCAATGTTATGCTATTAATATAGTTTCTTCACTTATCTCAAAGAAAAAAAAAGCTAGCTAATTGTGTATTTATTTATACTTTTATTTTTTTGAGAAGTCGACATATATACTTCAATGCATCGTTGGTTATTAATATCGTCATACATATATTAGGAATTGAATCTTTAAACATTTAGTACAAACCCAGAGACCAGCACATTAATTTGTTGTGTATTTCGGTTTCTGCATAAAAATTAAACGAAAAAAATGTTTTTTTCCTCATACCTTTCAAAGATATGGCTACACATCCCCTCTTACGAGAGGCGTCCACGAGATAGATTGAACTATTTTATCATTGGAATTAAAAATATATATGGATTTTACATTTTGGGTCAAATCAGATTTTGTATCACTCTTGCTCTGTTTAATTAGATTAAAAATTATTAGCAAGATAGTGATAGCCCTTATTCTCTCTAATTAAATTAAAAATTAAATATAAGATATATATCCATAAGATATGTAAATTTTTACTTGAAGCTAAAGAATTAATATAAAACTATTTTTACATTTTTAGATTGAAATGATTATTTAACAAATAATAATAATTTTATAGCATGGATAATTGATTATCCATAATTCATGAATTTATTCTTGTGGAATATTAAAAAAAAAAAAAAAAAAAGCATTTTACTACTTGAGATGGAGTATAGTGTTAAGGATCCTCAAATCCTAAAATTTCACTGTTTTAAACTGCAGAGAAAGAAACTAGGGGTCTCACAATTTAATGTTACAATTCTTAGAAAAGGTTTCAGAGAAAAATTTAATATATTTATAAAGTCTTTATATCATAAATTCTTCCTTAAAAAATAGCCTAAGTTTAAATACAAAAAAAAATTATATATGCTTATTAGTAAAATCCTAATTAAATTTAAAATCCTAATCTAAATAGGGAGAATAATCCAAAAACAATAAAGAAAATAAAGATAATCTTAAGCATTAACTTTTAGACTGAATTTAGCATGTTCATGAACTCAAACGGAGTTGTCTTACTAATTATTTAAGGAACAATATCTTTAGAATGTTTTGAAAAAAATTCAATTCAACCCAATAGTTGGAAGATAAGTTATACCTATTTTTATTAGACTATCTATTGGACTCATTCAAAACTCCTCAAAATATAAAAAATCTTAACAATGAAAGAAATAAAACAAATTATGGTAAGGATGATGAATATAGTTCCCTACTTTAGCCCTCTCCACTTATAAAAAAAACTTGCTCACGATTTAAGTGTTAGAAACTGAACTCTTCCATTCCAAAAACATAGATACTTTGAATATAGCTTTATAATGCATATTCTCTAAGTATAATGTCTGACTCGTGAGTTTCAAATTCTAATTTATGGTGTATGCAAGCTAAAAAAGGATATATATCAAATATTACACCTTTTGTTCTTGTAAAGTTCACTAGTAGTAGTTCACTGGTAGTTCCTTCACACATTCTTATATTTTAAACATGACCTCTATTGTAAAAAACCTGCAACAATTATTGATGAATGTTGTAAAAGGAGAAAAACTAGAAAGAACATAAGATTTAATGTGGTTCGATAATGTGTTTATATCTACATGAGTGATGGGCTTTTATTTTCAGTTTATGTCGAATAGGATTTGTCACACGTGTGCGGCGTCGCGGTGATCATCCTCCACACTCATGTGTGTGTATTTGGTAAATATGGAGAGACAAGGAATTCTTGTCTTTTATTAGTGGAAAAAAAAAGAGGGATGAGAGTCGTCACCTAGTTTTTGGTTACTAGGAACCCTAACTGGTCTCAGAGATCAGGTACAAAGGCTGATTGCGTAAAGGGAAGGTATTAGCACCCCAAATACACCCTACCTAAGGTAAGCTGCATTGTTTTATTGTCTGATAAAAATCTAAAGTCTTATCATGTTGGTTCGTCTATGGTTCAAGAAAAGCCTTACTCAGTAAGGAGGTTCTTATCTTATAGGGTAAAACCTAACCATTCTAATGTCTATAAAATAACTACATTTTCAATACCAGAAATACGTTTTACATATAAATTCATAATCCTTTATATTAAAAGAAAACAAAATATTTTTTCTGAAATTATTGAAATATTGGCCAAGTTCTCGTGACTTTAATAAACTGGTTATTTAAAGCCAAAAATGCATACTGAAACAATTTTTTTTTTTAAGTTTTCTTTGTTGTATGAAAATATGATGAAATTTTTTCTTTGAGAGACTTGGCTGTATGCATGAAAACAAAAATATTTTAAAAAAAAAAACATTTTGACGAAAACCAGGTATTTTCATACCGGATTTGTATTTTTACGATATAAAAATACAAACCAATATTAAGCAAAATTTAGTAAAAAAATACACGGGGAAATCACAAATTTTCTTAAAAAAAATTTTGAAATTGTTTTTTTGGAATAGGCCGGACCCGACCCACTCATTTTGGGCTGGATCCCACTGCTGCATGAACAGTGGACGTGAATTATAATTCACACCCACTATTCATGCATGCACAGCGGGGGAGAAGAAGAAGAAGAAGAAAGGGGGAGGAAGGCTGACCTGCGATGGCGGTGGTCTGGCCGACGTGAAGGGTAGCATGGTGCTAGCGGTGGCAGCGGCGGTGGCAGACGGTGGCAGAGGCGGCGGTCTTTCTTCTTCTCCCCTCTGCATCGCTGTGCTGTTTTCTTCCTCTATTTTTTGTTCTCTTTGTCAACAAGGTTTCTTTCATCTCTGTAGTGGATGTGTGGCCTCCCTCCTGTTCGTAGTGGATCACAATGGCGGGGGAGAGGCACGGCGGCAACTGCTGCTGTTTTTTCTTCTTCCACGTGTGTTGCCTCTGTCAATAACGCCCTCCTCTCTATGTTTTATTCCTTCTCCCACTCTCTGGTTCTGCTAGCGTTGGCAAAGCTGATGGTAGCGGAATGGCGGTGTTGGATGGTGGTGGCCGAAGGCCACGGTGGAGAGAGAAGAGCAGTTGCTGAGAACCTGAAAAGGATGATTTTTTTTTCTAACTTTGGACCCAAAACCCCCCTCTCTGTTTCTGCTTCTTTCTCTCTTCCTCAGTCTCTTCCTCTTCTCTCCCCTTCTCTTCCTTTTTCTTCTGTTTTGGTCGAGCTTCTCTGATCTCAAAACAAACTCCCCCTCTCTGTTTTCTGTTCGTCTGTAAACCCCCCTGTCTTCTTTCTCAAATCGTTCCTCCCATCTTTATTTTTTTTCTTCTTCTTCCCTCTCTGTTCTGTTCGGTTTTCCCCTCTCCCTCTTTGGTTCTGCTGGCATTGGCAGCGTTGATGGTGGCGGAATGGCGGTGCTGCTATGGCGATGGTAAGGAAACACAGCGGTGGTGCTCGGGGGGGTGAGGAACAATCCTTCTTCTTCTATGTGCTGAGATCACCAGTCTCTGTTCTTCTCCTCTTTTCTTCCCTCATTCTCTTCCTTTTTCTTTTGTTTGGCCCGAGCTTCTCTCCTCTCAAAAACAAACTCTCTCCTTTGTTTTCTGTTCTCCCCCCTCACATTCGTCCCCCCAGTTTTTTTTTTCTGTTTTCAACTACTCAAAACACCTAGCCCTCTTTTGTTTTCTCCAATGTTTCTTTCCCTTCTTTCCTTCTATTTCCTTCCATCCTCCTCTTTTGTCTTCTCCCTTCTTTGTATTTATAGCCGCAGGTAGAGAGGAGCACCTTGCCACTGCCATGGCGCAGGGTAAGGTGGCTACCATGTCCATGTCTTAGCACAAGGTAGGGTGGCCGGTCATGGCTTGCATTAATGGTGGCAGGGTATGAGATGTGGTTTGTGTCCAGGTTTTTTAGGCAAGTGGGAGGGGAAAGAGAAGGAGAATAGCGGGGAAAAAAAGAGATTTAAAATCTTCTTCTTCCCTGTCTCTGCATGCACACGGAAGAAGGAGAACAATGCTAAAACAACATTGTTTCGGGTTTTCTTGTTTTTTTAAAAAGAAAAGAAAATGTAATTGGGGAGAACCCAAAAACGGGTTATGACAGTTGCCCCCCTCTTTACAATGTTTACGGAGCAAAGACTTTGAGTAGTAAGCTTGTAAAGAAAACAAAAGGAAAGAAAATGATCTTATTATCTTGGGCGACTTGCCTTTTTGAAAAAAAAGTGGACTATTTTCACGGGCAACCTGCCCACACACGCTCATACTAGTCTATTTTCAGGGGCAACCACCGCACACACTTATCCTGGTCTATTTTTATTGGCGACCTGCCCAAGTGGAAAAAAGAAAGAGTGGTCTCATTGTAAGAGGTGACCTACCCACGCGGAAGAATGACCTCATTGTAATGGTGACCTACCTAGATAAAAACATGGAGAATTGGTCGAATTGTAATGGGTAACCTACCTGGAAGATGAAAAAAAGGAAAAGAGGTTGAATTGTAATGGGTGACCTACCCAGGTAAAGGAATGATCTCATTGTAATGGGTGACCTACCCAGTGATTAGTACTTAAAAGTGTATATTTATCAAGGTTTTATATCATCATTTTGCACTTGAAGTATCAATAACTCCTCAACTAAAGCATGTTTTATAATAACAAGTCTGATACTATAAAATGCGTTAATATATGGTAAATGCTCATGTTAAATGCAGGCCTATCACATAAGTCAAAGGATTGATTGATGAGTTAAAGTATGGAAATTGAAAGGACAAAGAGAGGGCCAAACTTAGAAAAGAGATGTTGGTGTAGTCCAAACTGGAACACTATTTAGTAGTTGGGCCATATATCGAGTTTTAGATGTCCAAATGACCTCAACGTTTTACATAGATTAGGTAAGACATAGGCCTACAACTTTCATTGGGTGTCAAGATCTAAGAAGGTCATTTTCAAGTCCAAATTATAGCAACAACGGAGAAGTCCGAATCTGTCCTACAGCCCAGACACTGTTCCGTGTTTGGCCCATATCTGGAGTTTTAGAAGTCTAAATGACCTCCATTTTTTTTCTCTAGAAAGCCAAGATAATTTCCTACAACTTTCATGTTTTCGAGTGGTTCCAGTTCTAATGCTAACAATTTTGTTTTATTCAGACAAGAAGATAAGGATTTTCACCAAGTCAAGAGTTGGCCACCCACTCAACAATTAGTCATCAAATCAATAATTCTGAATTTTGGCCTATAAAAGGAGGCATTTTCCATGCATTTAGGAATCTTGGTTGTTCAGATCAAGATCATGCACTTTATTTCTCTATTTATATTTTTTTGTAATTTTTAAGTTTTGCTTTCATTAATATCTTGTTTATGCTTTTCATTTCCTTTCCTTTACTTAGTTAACTTGTATTTTCTTTATGTTCTAGTTTTGTTTATTTATGTTTCTCTTCTTCATTATGTTTAGCCAAGTTTATTATGTCAAGGTGAAAAGGTTACACTAATGGTGTAAGAATAAATATAGTGTAAACTCAACATGGATCTTAATGTTTAATATTAACATATCTTATCTTTTTATCTTACTAATTCTTAATACCTTGCTTGTTAAATGGTTAATCTAGATTTGTATTGTGTAACACTTGGTACAACAAATGCTTGGCACTCTCATAGTCCAACCGTATGGTATTACCTACACCTGTGCTATGAAAGGAACTTGATTTGTTGTTAATATAAGTTAGCATCATGAATTCCTGACAATATTTAAAAGTTTGGTGTTACTTAAATAAGATAATTAATATGATCATGTTAATAATTTATAATGAGCTATTAATGAGAAATCATCCGATTGGAACCTCCTTTGTGTGTGGTTTCCAGTTGAATAATAAGAGTTTATGTTATACTTGTTTGAAATACCATTAGTGGATCCTCTAACCTTGACATTTATTTTTATTATTGTTTAATCTTTACATTAATCTTTCATCTCAAAGTTCTCATCAACATCTTCTTCTTCTTCTTTTATTACTACTACTACTACTACTACTACTACTACTATTACTACTACTATTAGTATTATTATTACTATTACTATTATTATTATTATTATTATTATTATTATTATTATTATTATTATCATTATCATCATGATTATTATTATTTACATTCTTGTTATATTTTATGTATGTTAAGTATGTTCTGTGTTTGATCAAGGATCCTGACATTGTTGGTCTTGCCTTGTTCATTCGCATCAGAAATCTGTTTATATTATATAATATATCTCTTTGATCTTTTCATAAAATTAGTATATAGGCTGGAAACCTGTGACCCGATCTTTTAGATCATTCTCAGGTATAACAACGCCACGTACTGAGTATTATTATTATTATTATTACTACTACTACTGTTATTGTTATTATTGTTGTTGTTGTTGTATTGTTATTTATAATTTATACAATTAACCTCTTTGTGGTTCGACCCCGGTCTTGCCAGGTTATTTATTACTTCGACACTCCTGCACTTGAGAGAAGACATCAATCTTTTGGTCGTGTCACCCAGATAAAAAAAACATGTAGAATGGTCGAATTGTAATGGGTGACCCACCCAAGGAAAAAGGAAAGAGTGGTGTCATTGTAATGGATGATCTACCCAAGTGAAGAATGGTCTCATTGTAATGGATGACCTACCCAGATAAAAAAACATGAAGAATTGGTCGCGTTGTAATGGGTGACCTACCCAGAAAATGTTGGCGAGGGCTCAAAGGCGCATTTGAAAGGAGGTAGGGTTAGAAAACGCCTTACCTAAAAGATGGTGGCTCAAAGGCGCACTCAGAAGGAGGTAGGGTTAGAAAACGCACTACCCTAGAGATGGTGGCTTAAAGGTGCACTTAGAAGGAGGTAGGGTTAGAAAATGCACTACCCAAGAGATGGTGGCTCAAAGCCGCACTTCGAAGGAGGTAAGGTTAGAAAACGCACTACCTAAGAAAATGGTGGCTCAAAGGCGCACACGAAATGAAGTGAGGACACAAAGCCGCACTCGAAATGAAGTAGGGTTAGAAAACGTGCTACCCAGAAGGTGATGATGGAACACCGATATGAAAATGTTGAAAGCAATGCATTATGATCAATATGCATGTTTACTTACCTGAGAAATATAGGTCCCTATTTCTTCATCGTGTCTTTCCTTTCTCAAAAGTTGGAGTGTCGGTAGTAAACTTCAATGGCTTTTTCACTCTTGCTTACTCGAGTCATATCTTATGATCTTGACCTCTAGGAAGGACTTGATATCATCATACTTCTTTGTCTTCCGCCCTTTATCTTAAGGGTTGCCAATTTTGCCCGACATTGTTTTTTAGAAAGGGAATCATAGAGCTAGCCCTACCATATGTTTTTTGATTGCCCCCAGCTTGATCATGCCCCCAAGTATTCAAATCGGGTTTAGGGATGAGGCTATGTGAAGGAAGGTTTGACAAGGAGTTGTGTTTATGCAGAATTTTTGGAATTTCAAAGCTATTTCAAACACAAAATCATTTTGACATCGATTCAAAGCAAACTTTTTCTGAAAAAATTCAAGTGATTCCTATGGAGAGGTTTTTAGAAGTGATGAAAACGTTATGTTTTGATTTTGGTGAAAAATATGAAGTGACATTTGGTTGGTCAAAATGGTTCAAGATTTAATTTGAGGGTTTCAAAGAACCAGTGTTCAAAGCATTCATTTTATTTGCATGAATAATGACTTGGTTTGCATGAAAAATCACTGCTTACCGATCCAGATTGCTTGCCTTTGATTAGAAAGAGCTTGATTAGGCACGTAATGGAGGCTTGGGCTATTGGTTATGAAGAAAAGGATATTTACAAGCTCAAAAGGTGTTTAAGAGATTTCAAGACTAAGGATCACTTGTGCTTGTTTCATGACCTTTTGTCATTTGAATGCCTTTCCAAAATGGTCTATCGTGCCCCCCAGTGTTGGGCTTGAGTTTTTCATTTGTTTTTTTCTTTCATCACTTGGTTGAGCATCATCATATCAGTTATTTTTGTGAGAAGCTCAATTCTTTTGTATCCTTTGGATTTTTTTTTTCATGCCCCTAATTTTGTTTGGGCATCTTTGATCATTTCATGCCCCCTAGTGTTATTTGAGGCACTTTTCAGTATTGAGGATTTTGGTATATCTCTCGCACTTGCCCCCCAATGTAGGGTGTGATCCTAGCCAAGGTTATTTCCAAAAACTTTACTAGGCTCAAAAGGGACTATAAAGGATATATTTTTAGGTTCGTGAAAGGATTATCAAAGATGACCTTTCTTCATCTCAAATGCATGCATTTAGGATCAGTAAGCCTTGCTTTCATGCGAGTATGCAAAGTGATTTCTCATTATTCATTCAAATAAAACTCAACTTTAGAGTCACTTCATGGTGTTTTTGTTTTTTTTTTTTGGGTTTTCTAGGTGTATGATTACCTTTCTAAGGAATCACTTGAATTTCCAGAATGCGCTTTTCTTGAACGAACACCAATATGATTTTTGTTTTTGTACTAAACTTTGAATTCCTAAAAAATTGTTGTGAACATGTAAGATCGTGCATAGTTTGGGAAGAAAAGGAAGACACATCAGTGAATAAAGACTAATGCTTAGTGTGTTATTTGCATGAAAAAACAACAAAAATAAAGACATGTCATGAACATAGGAAAACACATGATCTTATTAACAAGAGGCTCATTTGACAAAAAGAGTCTTGTGACATTATGAGCCAAATTACCAACAAGACTGGAACAGGTTGAAATAGAAAGGATCAAACAAAAGACAATAATAGGGCAGGCTTCATCCTTCCATTTTCATAAATCTCCTCTTAGCCTAGCCTTCCCACAACAGCTCTTGTAGAGGTCTCATTGACGATGGGGACAAAAACTGTGGTCAAAATTTGAGTCCTTCAAAATTAAGGCTGCCTTTTTTCACACCTTGCTTTGACCATCGGTGCTTTTAGAGCATTCTGCTTCTAGTGCCTTTACTGATCCACCGCTTAAGTATGATTAGGTTGAGGCTTTGTGTTCACATTAGAAGCATCTTCCAATGCTATCCAACCTGCTTTGATTAATTGCAAAAGCTTTTTCTTGAAGGTGTTGCAAGTATGGATGCTATGTCCAGCAACACCAGCATGATATTCGCAAGTGAGCTCTGGCTTGTACTAGCTAGGGTAAGGTGGTTGCACAACCGCCAGAGGTTCGAGAGCTACATGCACAATGCTTAATAGCTTCTGGTACATCTCATTCAGGGGTAGCGGTAATGGAGGTAGTTGTTCTTAGACCCTTTGGTAATTTTCAATTTGGCTTTTGGCTTAAAAGTTTTGGGGCTCGAGTTTTTTGATGTCGGCAACTTGGGATGGAGTATGGTAGTTTTGGGATGAGTTTTTCCTACCCCTATAGTTGTCTCCAACATGGTTGACCTCTTTCCTTTCGAAGCCTCTTTTCTCGGTGGGTGCATGAATTCTACCACTCTTGACACCTTGCTCTATACGTTCACACACTACCACAGCATCAGTGAATTGTTCGGCCGAACTACCCATCACATGCTCATAATATGGTGCTTTGAGTGTGTTGGCAAATAAAGTGACCATCTCCTTATCCAAAAGTGGAGGATGGACTTGAGCAGCTGATTCTCGCCATCTTTTAACATATTCCCTTATGCTTTCTTTGTACCTTTTCTCTAGATTGGACAAGCTGGTTCTGTCGGGAGCAATGTCCATGTTGTACTTATATTGCTTAATAAAAGCATCCACCAGGTCTTTCCATCTCCGGATCTTTAAGTTGTCCAATATCATGTACCAACTCAATGTTGCCCCACTTAAGCTATCTTGAAAAAAGTGCATCAATAGTTTTTCATTATGTACTACTTCTACTATTTTATTGCAATAGAATTTGAGATGAGTCATGGGGCATTGTGTTCCACTATATCTTATGAATTTGTTGGATAAAAGATAGATTATTTATATAAAAACTTAATAAAAAAATTCAATATTTCAACTAGGTTTTTACTGAGTTATGTATTTTGGTTATTTGCTAAGAATCATTTTGCAATCCTAAATAATATTAGATGGCAATACTAATGCCAAATCAGGTTTTTTTTTTTCATGAAAATACATTTAGAAAAATTTAATTTAGATCCATTAGAGCACTAAAAAACCTTTTTCAGAACTTATTAATTGCTGCATTTGTGTGTAAATTAGAGTTTTAAACACTGAAGGTTAGAATTTAATTTTTTACCTGGGTTACAGCCCACCTCAACCTTGTAGACCCCTCCGCCTATGCATACCAAGAAATACATTTGATTCCCTAAGAGTCTCAGCTTTCTTTCGTGTCAAGAATGGGGTCTCAAGGAAAGGCTCGATACTTGACAATAATACTCCTAATTGTTACCATTATTTAGTTATCATGCTCTAACCTAACTGTGATAGCGAGGCCATCATTTTCATGCACATATGATCCCAATGATCCTAGTAAGTGCATAGTCGGTGAACCAGCTGCAGCTCAAAGGTTTGATGGTGGGAGGAGTTAGGATAGGTGGTTTGACCTAATCGTATGATGAATGATCAGTAATCGTTTATCATTGTATTAGCCAAGAAGGCATGGCTACTTCATTTATCCATGGTAATTATTTATGTGTCCTCCTTCGCTGGTTTAGGTTACTTCCTAAACCAATGTAGCATGAGTTTATGAAGTAACTTATTAAAACGTCTACAAGACGCTAGGCTGTCCCTTCATTTTCATGGATTCACATCATTGCGGGGTCTAGCTTACTTTTCCACCACAGGTTTGCTCATGAACCAGCTAATTACTCCTCTCAATTGTCACAAGTCTTCATGGATTCATAAAATATATAGCAATTAAAAATTTAAAAATAAAATTTAATATAATCAATAAATAATATAATATTTTAAATTTTTTATAATTTTAAAAAATATTTTTCTAAAAATTAAATCAAATTTTTTTAATAAAAAAATATTTTATATTGACCACCTTTTTTAATAATAAATAATTATAAAAAAATTAAAAACTAATTTTTAAAAAAAATACTTTTCAACAAACAAAAAATACAAGTGGCGGTCCCGAGGCTGTCCCATTATTTTCACGGGAACTCGTGAACATTTATTTTATGGGACCACTCAAACCGCAGTCCTGGACTTCACATCATTGCGGGGTCAAGCTTACTCTTCCACCACAGGTTAGGCCCTCCCAATTAATTGACATAATTCGAAGGAGCCAAATTATTCAGCGACATAGACTTGAAATCTGAATATAGCATGCATATGCAAGTGGTTGATGTTACATTTTGAGAATGAAACGTTCATCATAAAACTTCAAGTTTTTTAAAAGCAATCTAAATTTAACGATAGCAAGGCCATTAATTCTGACCCAACAATAACATAAGAAAATCGATTGTAATGAGAAAGTATCATACATCTAATACATATAAAAAACAAAACAATATACTTAAAAGATTGTTTGGATTGCAAATTACAAAGCACAATGAAAAACAGGAAAGTGGTAATTAGAAACCAGGATGGAAAATACTTTGGAAATAACAAAAAAAGAAATTATAGGATAAAACCTAACCGTTCTAATGTCTATAAAATAACTACATTTTCAATACCGGGAATACATTTTACGTATAAATTCATAATCCTTTATATTAAAAGAAAACAAAAGATTTTTTCTGAAATTATTGAAATATTAGCCAATCTCTCGTGACTTTAATAAACTGGTTATTTAAAACCAAAAATTCATGCTGAAACAATTTTTTTTTTTTAAGTTTTCTTTGTTGTATGAAAATATGATGAATTTTTTTTCTTTGAGAGACTTGGCCGTATGTATGAAAACAAAAATATTTTTTTAAAAAAAACGTTTTGACGAAAACCAGGTATTTTCATATTGGATTTGTAATTTTACGATATAAAAATACAAACCAATATTAAGCAAAATTTAGTAAAAAAATACACGGGGAAATCACAAATTTTCTTAAATTTTTTTTTGAAATTTGTTTTTGGAATGGGCCGGATCCGACCCACTCATTTTGGGCTGGATCCCACTGCTGCATGAACAGCGGGGGAGAAGAAGAAGAAGAAGAAGGGGGGAGGAAGGCTGACCTGCGATGGCGGTGGTATGGCCGACGTGAAGGGCAGCATGGTGCCAGCGGTGGCAGCGGCGGTGGCAGACGATGGCTGAGGCGGCGGTCTTTCTTCTTCTCCCCTCTGCTTCGCTGTGCTGTTTTCTTCCTCTATTTTTTGTTCTCTGTCAAAAAGGTTTCTTTCGTCTCTGCAGTGGATGTGTGGCCTCCCTCCTGTTCGCTGTGGATCATAGTGGCCTCCTCTCTATGTTTTATTCCTTCTCCCACTCTCTGGTTCTGCTAGCGTTGGCAAAGCTGATGGTAGCGGAATGGCGGTGCTGGATGGTGGTGGCCGAAGGCCACGGTGGAAAGAGAGGAGCAGTTGCTGAGAACCTGAAAAGGATGATTTTTTTTCTAACTTTGGACCCGAAAATCCCCCCTCTGTTTCTGCTTCTTTCTCTCTTCCTCAGTCTCTTCCTCTTCTCTCCCCTTCTCTTCCTTTTTCTTCTGTTTTGGTCGAGCCTCTATGATCTCAAAAACAAACTCCCCCTCTCTGTTTTCTGTTCGTCTGTAAACCCCCCCGTCTTCTTTCTCAAATAGTTCCTCCCTTCTCTATTTTTTTTCTTCTTCTTCCCTCTTTGTTCTGTTTGGTTTTCCCCTCTCCCTCTTTAGTTCTGCTAGCATTGGCAGCGTTGATGGTGGCGGAATGGCGGTGCTGCTGTGGCGATGGAAAGGAAACACAGCGGTGGTGCCCGGGGGGGAGAGGAACGATCCTTCTTCTTCTATGTGCTCAGATCACCAGTCTATGTTCTTCTCCTCTTTTCTTCCCCCCTTCTCTTCCTTTTTCTTCTATTTGGTCTGAGCTTCTCTCCTTTCAAAAACAAAGTCTCTCCTTTGATTTCTGTTCTTCCCCCTCACATTCGTCCCCCTAGTTTTTTTTTTTGTTTTCAACTACTCAAAACACCCGGCCCTCTTTTGTTTTCTCCAATGTTTCTTTCCCTTCTTTCCTTCTATTTCCTTCCATCCTCTTTTTTTGTCTTCTCCCTTCTTTGTATTTATAGCTGCAGGTAGAGAGGAGCACCTTGCCACTGCCATGGCGCAGGGTAAGGTGGCTACCCTGCCCATGTCTTAGCACAGGGTAGGGTGGCCGGTCATGGCTTGCATTAATGGTGGCAGGGTATGAGATGTGGTTTGTGTCAAGGTTTTTTGGGCAACTGGGAGGGGAAAGAGAATGAGAATAGCGGGGAAAAAAAGAGATTGAAAATCTTCTTCTTCCCTATCTCTGCATGCGCACGGAAGAAGGAGAACAATGCTAAAACGACATTGTTTCGGGTTTTCTTGTTTTTTTTTTAAGAAAAAAAAATGTAATTGGGGAGAACCCAAAAACGGGTTATGACAGTTGCTCCCCTCTTTACAATGTTTACGGAGCAAAGACTTTGAGTAGTAAGCTTGTAAAGAAAACAAAAGGAAAGAAAATGATTTTATTATCTTGGGCGACTTGCCTTTTTGAAGAAAAAGTGGTCTATTTTCACGGGCAACCTGCCCACACCTTTTTTCACAGGCGACCTGCCCATACACGCTCACAGTGGTCTATTTTCACGGGCAACCTGCCCACACACACTCACACTAGTCTATTTTCAGGGGCGACCACCGCACACACTTACCCTAGTCTATTTTTATGGGCGACCTGCCCAAGTGGAAAAAAGAAAGAGTGGTCTCATTGTAAGAGGTGACCTACCCACGCGGAAGAATGACCTCATTGTAATGGTGACCTACCTAGATAAAAACATGGAGAATTGGTCGAATTGTAATGGGTAACCTACCTGGAAGATGAAAAAAAGGAAAAGAGGTCGAATTGTAATGGGTGACCTACCCAGGTAAAGGAATGATCTCATTGTAATGGGTGACCTACCCAGTGATTAGTACTTAAAAGTGTATATTTATCAAGGTTTTATATCATCATTTTGCACTTGAAGTATCAATAACTCCTTAACTAAAGCATGTTTTATAATAACAAGTCTGATACTATAAAATGCCTTAATATATGGTAAATGGTAATCTTAAATGCAGACCTATCACATAAGTCAAAGGATTGATTGATGAGTTAAAGTATGGAAATTGAAAGGATAAAGAGAGGGCCAAACTTAGAAAAGAGATGTTGGTGTAGTCCAAACTGGAATATTTTTTTAAAATTTAATATAATTAGTAAATAATATGATATTTATAAATTTTTTATAATTTTAAAAAATACTTTTCTAAAAATTAAATCAATTTTTTTATATAGAAAAGTGTTTGATATTGATTAATTTTTTTAATAATAAATAATTGTAAAAAAATTAAAAACTAATTTTTTTAAAAATACTTTTTAACACATAAAAGAATACAAGAGGCGGTCCCGAGGCTGTCCCATCATTTTCATGGTAACTCGAGAACATTTATTTTATGGGACCACTCAAACCGCAGTCCTGGACTTCACATCATTGCGGGGTCAAGCTTACTCTTCCACCACAGGTTAGGCCCTCCCAATTAATTGACATAATTCGAAGGAGCCAAATTATTCAGCGACATAGACTTGAAATCTGAATATAGCATGCATATGCAAGTGGTTGATGTTACATTTTGAGAATGAAACGTTTCATCATAAAACTTCAAGTTTTCTAAAAGTAATCTAAATTTAATATATCTAATACATATAAAAAACAAAACAATATACTTAAAAGATTGATTGGATTGCAAATTACAAAGCATAATTAAAAAGAGGAAAGTGGTAATTAGAAACTAGGATGGAAAATACTTTGGAAATAACAAAAAAGAAATTATTGGGAGATATGGTTGATTTGTCGTTGTGGAATTTATAAATCCTTTCTCATATAATTAATTTTTGAGTTGATCTTGACTTGGAAAATGAATGATGATGCCTATATTTCATGAACATGCGAGTCGAGTCTTGACTTGGAAAATGAACTATATATTATGGGTGATAAATTCGTGAAAAAAATAGACTTTTTATAGCTGCATTAAAAGCTCTTAGCTAGGGTGATTGGGGATGGTTTTTAGTTAACCGAGTGGTTTGACGTCCATCCCTGCCTCTATGATTTCCGCACCATCCTCTTCTAAAACATACACGTACATACAGTATCTGGTTTAAGTAACATAAGACAAAATCTTTCACAAATATTATTCACTACCATAGGGTTTATGATCGTGTTGATCATGGCACTCTTGAAGCAACCTACTGTCAATCCATATTTTGCTATGTGAAGTCCATCATTGATTCTCTTGAAGCAACTGAATGTTCTTTTTTATAGGAGGACATAATAACTCAAAAGAAGAAGAAGAAAGTGGTAATTATATAGAATTTACAAATCCTTTCTGATCATATAATTAATTTATGAGTTGATCATGACTTGGAAAGTGAACGGTGATGGGTATACTTTAGAAACATGCGTTTATTTTACAATCCATTAAAAGTTTTTCTTAAAAGGAAATTAAAATTAACACACAAGCAGAGTAGTACGTTTCCATTAAAAGTTCTTATTATCTGGATTGATCATGTACTATTATTGTTGTGAAGTGATGAATTCATTGGCTTAAATGATAATATTACTTTAAAATCAATAAAATGTAAAAATTAAAGAAAAACATTAAGAGTGAAACATTGTCATGTGTTGGGAATAGTCTTTAAGAGGGGGGGTGGGGGGGGGGGGACAACAAGGAACCTTCTTATCGACTATGAAAATTGTGCCCTATAGAACATTAATTTTCTTGAACCAATTAAACCTTGGTTGACTTAAAACCAATATGGGGATCAAATGTTGGTTGATGAATCTGAAAAAGGTTCTCACTGAGTCTGAAAGCATCTTAAGGATGTAAGGAATATTCCTTACTTCCCTATTTAATGTTTGATCCATAGAGCATCACAGCAAGCCATTTGATCTCAACTTAAATCTGTAAGACCCCATTGAAACTGAAGCTTCCAAGCATGAGTTCATTCATACTGTGGTTTCTTTCCTTTCAAATAATTCAACACTCTTTCTCCTTCTCATTAGCTAGAGGAGGAAGCGAGATTGACAAACTCTCTCTACTAGCTTTCAAGGCTCAAATTTCACACCCCTCTACAAAACTAAGCTCGTGGAATGAATCAAATTAGTAAAAGGAAGAAGTCAAGGAAATAAAGAACTCAAGACAATTAAAAAAATATTGCAATTATTAAAATTATCAAACCAGAAGAGATGCTCGTGTATTTTGTATACTTCATTTTACAGAGAATTACACCAAACATCCTAAGATTCGATCATAATTACATTTTCTCTTCAGTATTTAAGAAAATATAATTTAAATAATACTATCAATATAGCTCATAACATCTTACATATCGAGTAGTCATGAATGCCTAAAAAACTTTCAAGATATAACAGGTATGGATTATGACAATCAACCGACGAATTAATATGCTACACTTATTATATGTTTCATCTCCTCCAGTTTTCTGAACTGTTTGTTTCTGAAGGGCCAGGGCCAAGTCAGAAAATTAAAAATGAAAATATCATATAAATATGATTTATTTGACTACTTGAACAACCTATGCCACAAGTGATCATAACTCTATTGAAGAAAATAATAAGAAACTATTTCGGGGAAAGTATGTCCAATTACTAATGAATCTCTAAAGTCAAATTAAATGCTGTACGTATACCTTTTCCAATTCAACATATTGTGTCTCCTATATATATATATCAGCTAGCTAACCCTCTCCATCTCGCAGACTAGCTCGCTCGCTCTCTACACATACGTACCAAGACATAAATTTGATATTTCCCTAAGAGTCTCAGCTTTCTTTCGTGTCAAGAATGGGGTCTCAAGGAAAGGCTCGATACTTGACAATAATACTCCTAATAGTTACCATTATTCTGTTATCATGCTCTAACTTTACTGTGATGGCGCGGTCACAATTTACATGCACATATGTCCCCAATGCTCCATATTATAGTAAGTACAAAATTTCTAGCATCAGAACTGGGACCACTTGAAAACATGAAAGTTGTAGGAAATTGTCTCAGCTTTCCAGAAAAAAAAAATAGAGGCTGATTGTGTAAAGGGAAGGTATTAGCGCCCCAAATACACCCTACCTAAGGTAAGCTACATTGTTTTATTGTCTGATAAAAATCTAAGGTCTTATCATGTTGGTTCGTCTATGGTTCAAGAAAAGCCCTCCTCAGTAAGAAGGTTCTTATCTTATAAGGTAAAACCTAACCGTTCTAATGTCTATAAAATAACTACATTTTCAATATCGGGAATACGTTTTACGTATAAATTTATAATCCCCTATATTAAAAGAAAACAAAATATTTTTTCTGAAATTATTGAAATATTGGCCAAGTTCTCGTGACTTTAATAAACTGGTTATTTAAAGCCAAAAATACATGCTGAAACAATTTTTTTTTTTTAGTTTTCTTTGTTGTATGAAAATATGATGAAATTTTTTCTTTGAGAGACTTGGCCGTATGCATGAAAACAAAATATTAAAAAAAAAAAAACGTTTTGACGAAAATCGGTATATTCATACCGGATTTGTATTTTTATGATATAAAAATACAAACCAATATTAAGCAAAATTTAGTAAAAAAATACACGGGGAAATCACAAATTTTCTTAAATTTTTTTTTGAATTTTTTTTTTTGCATGGGCCAGACCCGACCCACTCATTTTGGGCTGGATCCCACTGCTGCATGAACAACGGGGGAGAAGAAGGGGGGAGGAAGGCTGACCTGCGATGGTGGTGGTCTGGCCGCCGTGAAGGGCAGCATAGTGCCAGCGGCGGCAGCGGCGGTGGCAGACGGTGGCTGAGGCGGCGGTCTTTCTTCTTCTCCCCTCTACTTCGCTGTGCTATTTTCTTCCTCTGTTTTTTTTTCTCTTTGTCAACAAGGTTTCTTCCGTCTCTGCAGTGGATGTGTGGCCTCCCTCCTGTTCGTTGTGGATCACAGTGGCGGGGGAGAGGCACGGCGGCAATTGTTTCTCTTTTTTCTTCTTCCACGTGTGTTGCCTCTGTCAATAACGCCCGCCTCTCTATGTTTTATTCCTTCTCCCACTCTCTGGTTCTGCTAGCGTTGGCAAAGCTGATGGTAGCGGAATGGCGGTGCTGGATGTTGGTGGCCGAAGGCCACGGTGGAGAGAGAGGAGCAGTTGCTGAGAACCTGAAAAGGATGATTTTTTTTCTAACTTTGGAGCCGAAAATCCCTCCTCTGTTTCTGCTTCTTTCTCTCTTCCTCAGTCTCTTCCTCTTCTCTCCCCTTCTCTTCCTTTTTCTTCTGTTTTGGTCGAGCTTCTCTGATCTAAAAAACAAACTCCCCCTCTCTGTTTTCTGTTCGTCTGTAAACCCCACTGTCTTCTTTCTCAAATCGTTCCTCCCTTCTCTATTTTTTTTCTTCTTCCCTCTTTGTTCTGTTTGGTTTTCCCCTCTCCCTCTTTGGTTCTGCTGGCATTGGCAGCGTTGATGGTGGCGGAATGGCGGTGCTGCTGTGGCGATGGAAAGGAAACACAACGGTGGTGCCCGGGGGGGTGAGGAACGATCCTTCTTCTTCTATGTGCTCAGATCACCAGTCTATGTTCTTCTCCTCTTTTCTTCCCCCCTTCTCTTCCTTTTCTTCTATTTGGTCCGAGCTTCTCTCCTTTCAAAAACAAAGTCTCTCCTTTGTTTTCTGTTCTCCCCCCTCACATTCGTCCCCCTAGTTTTTTTTTTTCTATTTTCAACTACTCAAAACACCCGGCCTTCTTTTGTTTTCTCCAATGTTTCTTTCCCTTCTTTCCTTCTATTTCCTTCCATCCTCCTCTTTTGTCTTCTCCCTTCTTTGTATTTATAGCCGCAGGTAGAGAGGAGCACCTTGCCACTGCCATGGCGCAGGGTAAGGTGGCTACCCTGCCCATGTCTTAGCACAGGGTAGGGTGGCCAGTCATGGCTTGCATTAATGGTGGCAGGGTATGAGATGTGGTTTGTGTCCAGGTTTTTTGGGCAAGTGGGAGGGGAAAGAGAAGGAGAATAGCGGGGAAAAGAAGAGATTTAAAATCTTCTTCTTCCCTATCTCTGCATGCGCACGGAAGAAGGAGAACAATGCTAAAACGACACTGTTTCGGGTTTTCTTGTTTTTTTTAAAGAAAAGAAAATGTAATTGAGGAGAACCCAAAAATTGGTTATGACAGTTGCCCCCCTCTTTACAATGTTTACGGAGCAAAGACTTTGAGTAGTAAGCTTGTAAAGAAAACAAAAGGAAAGAAAATGATCTTATTATCTTGGGCAACTTGCCTTTTTGAAGAAAACGTGGTCTATTTTCACGGGCAACCTGCCCACAGCTATTTTCACGGGCGACCTGCCCATACATGCTCACAATGGTCTATTTTCACGGGCAACCTGCCCACACAAGCTCACACTAGTCTATTTTCAGGGGCGACCACCGCACACACTTACCCTAGTCTATTTTTATGGGCGACCTGCCCTAGTGGAAAAAAGAAAGAGTGGTATCATTGTAAGGGGTGACCTACCCACGCGGAAGAATGGCCTCATTGTAATGGGTGACCTACCTAGATAAAAACATGGAGAATTGGTCGAATTGTAATGGGTGACCTACCTGGAAGATGAAAAAAAGGAAAAGAGGTCGAATTGTAATGGGTAACCCACCAAGGTGAAGGAATGATCTCATTGTAATGGGTGACCTACCCAGTGATTAGTACTTAAAAGTGCATATTTATCAAGGTTTTATATCATCATTTTGCACTTGAAGTATCAATAACTCCTTAACTAAAGCATGTTTTATAATAACAAGTCTGATACTATAAAATGCCTTAATATATGGTAAATGTTCATCTTAAATGCAGGCCTATCACATAAGTCAAAGGATTGATTGATGAGTTCAAGTATGGAAATTGAAAGGACAAAGAGAGGGCCAAACTTAGAAAAGAGATGTTGGTGTAGTCCAAACTAGAACACTATTCTGTAGTTGGGTCATATCTCGAGTTTTAGATGTCCAAATGACCTCAAATTGTTCCTCAAGTCATCACATAAAAAATATTTGTGTTTTTGGTGGATCCAGTCCTGGGAAAGAAAAAGAGTTGTTAGAATCAGCAAATCATCTTGGTCAGGTACTAGCTGAGCGAAAGATTCATTTAGTGGATGGAGGAGGCAGCCTTGGGTTAATGAGGGGAGTGTCAATAGCTGCATTTTTAGGAGGTAGTCAAGTTTTGGGGGTTGTCCCCAAAGCTTTAGCACTAGGGGACATCGTTGGAAAAACAATTGGAGAGGAACTATAGGTGTCCACAATGTCTGATCGAATGAATACAATGTTTAACCATGCTGACGCCTTCATTGCCTTACCAGGTGGTCTGGGCACATTGGAAGAGATTTTTCATATTTCCTCTTGGGCCCAACTGCACATTCACCATAAACCTATAGGTTTGTTAAATGTTAATGGTTTTTATGATAATTTGTTATCTTTTCTTGATCAAGCTGTGGAACAACAATTTCTAACATCTTCGGCACGACAAATCATAATCTTTGCTGCTATTGCTGAACAATTAATTGACCAACTACAATCTTTCATCCCTGTAATTGATCCCTCCATGAGTCACATAAATTGGTCAACTACAGAAAGCCGCAAAAAGCTTAAATTGGATTTGAGCCTTCGTTTGTGAAACCTTATATCTTTTGGTTATGTTAATAGCACATTATTTTGTTTTGTTATTTCTTATATTTGTTTAAGTGTGTTTCAGGTTTGTCAGTGTTCGCTATTTCAGGTGTTGTCTTCTATACCCTATCTTTCTACCTTAGAACATTGAGGACAATGTCTCAATTTGATGGGGGGGGGGGAATGGTAGTAGTTGATATATTTTAAAAAATCTAACTGTGTTTTCTATTTTATAAACTATTTGCAAAACTGTTGTTACTAAGATGGTAGAGTAAAAGGAGTTCTTTTGTTAAAGTGACTCTTGAGACGCATCTTAGTAAACATTCTTAACAAGGTCTATCAGAATACTTCTTGAAATATTCAGGTTTACAAACTCTTGTATTGTTATCACTTGATTCTGCTCATATGCTCATTTAACAAGTATTCTTAAATCATTATTTTCACACACACACTTTAACATATGATTGTGGGTTGCACATTGGATTATTACATTATTTATGTTCTTTTGTTAAAGGTAACAACTAAGGGAAATGGATAGTATTTAATTTGTAAAAAAAAAACAAAAAAACAAAAAAACAGAAACAAAACAAAAATAATAATAATAACGTAGATAAGTTTGGTTTTGTAGCCTCCTTAACCTAAGCAATTAAGCCCGAAGGGGTGTTTTAACACTTAATACCCTAAAGTCAACTGACTTGGGAGGTATTGGTCCAACGCTTGTTACATGGGTTGAGGAGAAAAGCTTAAGGGAATCAAACATTGCACTATCTATATATTAGTATCTGCAACCCGAGTTACTAAGCTCGTAGGGGTGTCTCAAAACCTAATGCCCTAAGACCAGCTGGTCTGGGAGTTATTAGCTGAAAGCTCGTTACATGGGTTAAAGATGCATTGTGTTTTAAGTTATATGTATATATATTTAAAAAAAAAGAGATGAAAAAGATAATAATCCTAACCCAAGGAAGTTAACCTTAAACTTTAGAACAAAAATTCTGTTTTCTTCCAAGTAAAGCCCCATAACTATATGTTGATATTTTGAGCACAAAAGAAAGGTTTATTAATATCTTGTTTAAGAGGTATTGAGCAGATATATAAATTTAATGAGAGTTTGTTTATTTGGATAGATTAATGGAAGTTGAATGATTAATGCCTTGCTTTGTGGAATTTGCAAATTGTTTTTCTATTTTAACGCTTTGATTACTAAGGACTAGTAATAAGCTGGTTGGGGGGGTGTGATTAGTACTTAAAAGTGTATATTTATCAAGCTTTTATATCATCATTTTGCACTTGAAGTATCATTAACTCCTTAACTAAAGCATGTTTTATAATAACAAGCGTGATACTGGGTCATATCTCGAGTTTTAGATGTCCAAATGACCTCAAATGTTTACATAGATTAGCTAAGGCATAGGCCTACAACTTTCATTTGGACGTCAAGATCTAAGAAGACCGTTTTCAAGTCCAAATTATAGCAACCACGGAGAAGTCCGATTCTGTCCTGCAGCCTAGATATTGTTCAGTGTTTGACCCATATATGGAGTTATAGAAGTCCAAATGACCTCCATTTTTTTTTCTGGAAATCTGAGACAATTTCCTACAACTTTTGTGTTTTCAAGTGGTCCCAGTTCTGATGTTAGCAATTTCGTTTTATTCAGACAAGAAGATAAGGATTTTCACCAATTCAAGAGTTGGCCACCCACTCAACAATTAGTCATCAAATCAATAATTTCGAATTTTGGCCTATAAAAGGAGGCATTTTCCATGCATTTAGGTATCTTGGTTGTTCAGATCAAGATCATGTACTTTATTTCTCTCTTTATATGTTTTTGTAATTTTTAAGTTTTGCTTTCATTAATATCTTGTTTATGCTTTTCATTTCTTTTCCTTTACTTAGTTAACTTGTATTTTCTTTATGTTCTTGTTTTGTTTATTTATGTCTCTCTTCTTCATTATGTTTAGCTAAGTTTATTATGTCAAGGTGAAAAGGTTACGCTAATGGGGTAAGAATAAATATAGTGTAAACTCAACATGGATCTTAATGTTTAATATTAACATGTCTTATCTTTTTATCTTACTAATTCTTAATACCTTGCTTCTTAAATGGTTAATCTAGATTTGTGTTGTGTAACACTTGGTACAACAAACGCTTGGCACTCTCATAGCCCAACCGTATGGTATTACCTACACCTGTGCTATGAAAGAAACTTGATTTGTTGTTAACATAAGTTAGCATCATGAATTCCTGATAATATTTAAAAGTTTGGTGTTACTTAAATAAGACAATTAATATGATCATATTAATAATTTATAATGAGCTATTAATGAGAAATCATCCGATTGGAACCTCCTTTGTATGTGGTTTCCAGTTGAATAATAAGAGTTTATACTATACTTGTTTGAAATACCATTAGTGGATCCTCTAACCTTGAATAATATGAGCAATTTTGGATTAGTATCTTCCCTATCCCAACTGTTGTTATCAGTAGGATTACCAGTATATGCAGGAATTTTCTATGGACTAGGGATATGCTTAGAAGTAAATCGGCGCTTGTTGCTTGGAAGCAAGTGTGTTTGCCAAAAGATGAAGGGGGTCTGGGGGTTCATGACATCAAAGCTAGAAATGAAAGTTTCTTTGCCAAGCATCTCTAGAATATTCACTCTAAGACAGATTCCCTCTGGATTAGATGGGTAAGCCACTACTACATTATGCATTCCTCCATCTGGTCCTTGGATACCAAGAAAATAGACTCTCCTATGTGGAAGTCTATTTTCTCGATACATAATAAATTGATTAGCCTTTGTGGAGGGGTTGCTCCAGTGCATCAGCTGCTCTCAAGCTGGCAATCTGATCAATGTTCCTTTACAGCCAATGCATATGATTTTTTCAGACATAAAGCTGATCTTGTCCATTGGGCAAATGTTGTATGGGAGCAATGGTCTCTTCCAAGACATAGCTTCTCCTTATGGCTGGCAATTTTGGGCAAGCTGAGAACGAGAGACCGTCTTCATTTTCTCTCCCCTGATCCTATATGCCCTTTTTGTCAAAATGCTGAAGAGTCTCATGCTCATCTCTTCTTCAATTGTGACTGGTCGTCTTCTCTATGGAGAAAGGCAAGGCACTGGCTCCGACTACACAAAAATATGTCTTCCTTAAATATAGCCACCCGGGTTTTTGAAAAACAGGAAAAAAGGTCTACAACCGAGAATGCGAAGAGTTTCTCTAGTCGTTCTTGTGTACTTGATTTGGGAGGAAAGAAACAGGAGAATTTTTGACAATGCTGGAAAATCAGTTGAGGCTATTTTCAGGAAATTCCAGATACTATTTTACACCATATTGTATTTTCATGAAAAGATCCCCTGGTTTACAATGTTGCATTCTGAATAATGGCGTGCTTACATAGGTCTCTTGTCCCATCATGGTATAACCTCTTCTTGCTCGTCTGCATGGGGTTGAAGAAGTTTGTGGCTAAAAATGTTTCGGTATTCAATGGTTGGATTTCGGATGTGCATGGGCGTCTGCATGGGACTGATTGTGTTCTGTTTTATTTTTGTCCTGGACGTTTCCTGGGAGAGTGCTATTGAGCCAGGTTTCTAACGTCCCTGCATGGAAAGACTTATGGATGATGAAGTAGCTGTGGGATTTCATTGGTTCAAGGTCTTCACGTTGTTGCATTGGTTCTGCATGGAGTTGAGCAACTGTCCACCGGTTCCTGCATGCAAATGCTGGTTGTTCTCTTCATGGCTTAGCAGCGTTCACGTTCTTTGCTGCTAGATGATTGTGCTGTTGGCTTCGTTGGTTGCTTTCGGGTTGTTTTTCAGATGGTTAGCTTGGGCATTGGTTGTGCTGAGTTCAGGAAATGGTCAGCTAATCTGCTGAGTTGTTTTGTTATTAATTTCTTCGTTCAAGGGAGTTTGTGCCCTTTTCTGTTTTTCAGCTTGTATTCCGCTGATTTTTAGTTTTTTGTGTCTATGGGGAGCTTACTCCCTATTTGCTTGTATGTATATATTCTGAACTCTGCTGGTTTCCAGCTTGTATTGCAAGCTCGTCTTGCTCTTTTTGATCTAATATACTTCTTACATTTGATCAAAAAAAAAAAACTCATTAATTAAAGCATGTTTAATAATAACAAGTCTGATACTATAAGTATGAAACCCTGGAAATTTATAATTTAAATATGTAGATGTGTAAACCCTCATGTAAACATAAGGCTGAAAGTGGTAATATTTCAATGAGTGATGAAAAAACCAAGATTTGAAATAATAGATAAATAATGATATATAATGAAAGAGATGACCTCTATAAAATGAATTTTGGTTTAGAATTCATAAGGATAGAGAAACTGGTAACGTGTTTTGATGGATAAAATAATGAGAAAAATAACAAAAATAAGTGAGGTAATAAAGAATGCATTATAATAAATGATAGTGCAATGAAAAAGGATAGGACTGAAGGTGCAAGCACCGATTAAAAATCAGTGACGTTATTTTGAAATGGTAATAAGCCCGATAAATAAATAAAGGTGAAAATCCTAAAATGAATACATTTCAAAATAATAAAATGACCGTAAAAGTTTAGAAGGATAATTGATATGATTTTTGTTTGTGAAGATTGAACAAGAAAAATCTAGATTGTTTATGAAAAGTCATGAACTGAACAAGTTTATATTAGGAAGCAGAATTCTCAATCTAATGATAGGATCGAGATGAAATTTTGCATGAAGTCTATTAATATGTGTTCTTACCTTGGTTTAATATCTCATCCCAATCGAAGTTTGGTAAAGACTAACGATTTAAGCATAAATAAACCAGATAGTTTACATGAAAAATAAAATAAAATACATAAAGGCATGAATGAGGGAAAAAATTGTAATTATAGAAAAAGGTGCCTATAAAACTGCAAAGGCCACCAGTAAAAAAAAAAATAATAAATTTGCAGAAGAGAAAAACGGATAGAGAGAGAGCTGCAGATTTTGGAGTAAAATCAAGAATACTCCGGTGGCCATACCTCAGGATTACACCGTTGGATCAAGCTACGTTTTTCATATGTTGTTCTTATTACTCTGATCTACGAACTGACCGGAGGGATTGAAAGGAACACACTCCAGTTGACAGAAATCATCATCGGAAATTTCTTGAAAAACAAAAAGGAAATGCACCTGCAGGGCAGTTTGGTCGCCGGCCGATTGCTATCTCTTCCACCGTTGGATCAAGCTAATTTTTGGATATATTGTTCTCATTACTCTTATCTACGAACTTACCGGAGGGATTGAAAGGAACAGAATCCAATTGACAGAAATCATCATCGGCAATGTCCTGAAAAACAAAAAGGAAATGCACCTGCAGGGCAGTTTGGTCGCCGGCCGATTTCTATCTCTTACACCGTTGGATCAAGCTTATTTTTGGATATGTGGTGCAACTAGATGTGGCCTACATTATGGACTGTGGAGATCGGAAACACACCCTCCGACAAGGTTTGGTTCATGTTGAATAGTAGCTCGTCCATTTTCAGGTTAGTTCGGTTTTATTCAGATCTATGGAGATCCAACCGTTGGATTATTCGGATTTTGAGATATATTGTACACAGAACAATGATATATATTCTGACCGTTTGGTTCAAGGAAATAATCAAAGGTGGATGAGTTGTTTCTATTTGAATCTATTGCTAGTCTTAGTAAAATATTTAGGAAGCTTGATTTAATTACATGTGTTGATGAAATTAGAATTGTGTGGGTGTAGGGTTTATGTAAGATATAATAATAAAATATGCTCTTGTTATTAGTGTTGTTATAGATTAATTGTGTTGTAAAATGTGTTAGGGAAGTTTTGAAATTTGGATGAAGGGACATTGAGTTTGTTGATTTGATGGATATATGTTTTTAGGCATTATTGGGTCTAATGACAATTGAAAGAAAAACTTGAAGAAAACTTTATCCTCCATTTAATGCAAAGATTCGGCCTAGACGTATGAATGAGAGGATGAGCTTAATTGTTTTAATTGCTATGGAATTTGAGTTGAATGAGGTTAGAATAGATATGAAATGAATTGGTAAAGGTTTATATGGAATAATTAAAAAGGAAATCATCCCTCACAATGAATGAAGGCATTCGGCTAAATGAAGAAGAAATAAGGAGATAAGACTTTGATTCATTTTTCTATGAAAACTAGGTATGGATGCATATATTTGTATAAATAAAATTAGGTAGAGTGTCAATTGGAAGAATTTTAAAAAGATTCAAATTCTCATCATAATATGGAATCCAACCAAAAATGAAAATCTTGAACTTGAGTTTATTCGACCTAATGTTATGGGGATTTTTATGGGATTGTGGTTTTTTGAATGCCAAATGAATTGTGTTATGTTGGAAATAATAGATTAATGTGAGGAAAATGTCATTTTGTGGAATTTTAACGTTGTCCAAATAGATAATAAAAGAGGAGGAAAAGGTTAAATTAAGGCGTACATGGAATTATGATGAAAATATGTTGTTAAATTTACTTAAGATGAAGTAAAGTGGACTTATTAAAAAGAATTGGAAAACTCATCATGAAAATAAATAAATAAATAAACAATAGGGTCATTCGACCAAGAGTTGGTTTGATGAGGAAAATGAATTAGTTTCAATGGTATGAATAGATGCAAGGATGTGATGTTACTAAGTTTGTACATGATGGATTGAGTGGACAAAAATAAAATAAAATAAATTAAGATTTGTTAGGTCATGTTTAAAGATAGTCAGTCTGGAAAAACAAGTCATGAAAAGGAAGGAAATAAATAAATAAATATGCGAATGCATGTGTCAAGCGATTCTAAATTTAAATGAATTTTAGAATGGAATTTTCAATTATGGTGGAGCCACATTTGATATGTATCTTTAATGATTCAGGAGAGATTGCAGAATCTGTTCAGTAGCATGGGACTTTTGCGCGAGTTCAAGCATTAGGTAGGTGACTTGCACCTTTCTTTTCTTTTTTTTTCATACGTTGAATATTGAAATACTTTAACATGATTATTACCGTATTGTTAGAACCGATATTAGATTGTCGAACGCTTAAATATTGACTAAAGGTTGATTAGCTTTGGCTAATGGCATCCGAATGGATGGCCGGGATGAAGGACTGATTAGCTTCGGCTAATGGCATCCAGATGGATGACCAGGATAAATGAATGATTAGCTTCGGCTAATCGGGACGAGCGATTGATTAGCTTCGGCTAATGGCATCCGAAAGGATGGCCGGAACGAACGATTGATTAGCTTCGGCTAATGGCATCCGAAAGGATGACCGGGACGAACGATTGATTAGCTTCAGCTAATGGCATCCGAAAGGATGGCCGGGACGAACGATTGATTAGCTTCGGCTAATGGCATCCGAAAGGATGACCGGGATGAGTGATTGATTAGCTTCGGCTAATGGCATCCGAAAGGATGATCGGGACGAACAATTGATTAGCTTGGCTAATGGCATCTGAAGCGGATGATCGGGGTGAGTGAACGCTTAACCTCAACAAATAATGCCTTAAGAGGATAGCCGGGTTTAAGATTATGGTTGATTGCAAAATAAATAAAATAAAATTGGTGCATCTATATGTACTACTAGCTGTTTATACCAAGTACATGACGATATTATAAATGTTAATACTCCATTTAACTGCCAGACCGTTAGTTACCATTATTAGTATTCTTAAGTATTTGCATTCTCTTAAATGTTTTGTACTGCTGCAGGGACATCACACCAACGAGATGTCTAGGAAATCCGATACACGGGAACCTACTTTTGCAAGGAATCATGTAGATGCATTCTAAATCATAATGTATTTTGTATGAATCAATGTACTGAATGTATAACTGGAGGCTGGGTAATTCGTATGGAATTACCCGATGTACTGGTAACCAAGGAAGGTTAACCAAAAATGTGGGTAATTATATGAAATTACCAGAATTATTGGCAATTGAGATGCGTTAGCCAGATAGTTAAGTTTTGAAAAGATTATGTGAATTAATTGATTGAAGTTAGAAGTAGTAAATTCTAAATGTTATGAGTAAAATAATTAATATATGACTCCGATTTTGAGTAAATTAATTAATGTGGTTATTGGGTAGACACAATGATTTGGAGATTGGAGGGGAATTGATAGATAATTAATTACCATAGTGTTGGTGGCTAAGGATACATTACAGTGATACTTAACACCATAATGATGGTGGCTAAGGGCATAAATTGATACTTGGCACTGTAATGAGGGTGACCAAGGTTATGTGAAGGATGCGTAGTGACCGTAGTGTCGATAACTAAGATTGTGTGCAAATGATACTTGGCAACCGTGGTTACAATGCATATGATGTTAATAAGAAAAATGGAAGGGATTCGATACGAATGGAAGAATCAAATGGCATGGATTAGCTACCAGGTTTGGATTGCTAATGATATCGAAGAGGTTTCATCGGTGCTGGTATATTTTAAATTGATTAGTCTAGCCCAATATTAGAAGACTAATGATATTAATGAGATTTATTAGTTTCAGCGATTACCTTCTAGCAACAGATTTAGAAAAGAAAAAAAAATATTGATTAATTATTCCAAAAGAATGAGATAAGCCAATGATATCAAGAGAGGAATATCTTGGTATCAATTGAAAATTGATTTATAAGGAGATGGTGTTCGCAAACCGTTGAGTTGTGTTGAGATTTCCAAGATGAAATTATTCTTGGCAAATGAGATAGGATATTAGATGGATATTGGTAATAGATGGAAAATAGATGTTGTAAAAGAGGTTTATGCCTAATTTTATATATAAAAAGAAATTCCGTAGAGATTATTGTCTGCCATTGTTATTGCTTGTTACTATCTTTTATATTTATGTGTACATGTTAATTTCTATTTTCAGGTCCACTAGGGTCGCGTCAAGGGTAATACTAGTTTAGTTATCTTTTGCTTTTGACCATGTAAATTAATTGTAAATTAAAAGACTTATCTCCTAAAACTTGAGATGTAATATAAATCTGTAAATTTGAATGTATATCTTTAATCTAATGGTTGAAACTCTTAGTACTTTTTTTTACCATGCATGTTTACAGTTGAAATTGAATCTTTTATTTGAACTGCATTATATGATGTTATTGAATAAGACGTGTTGTGTTGACGAGAATGAGTTGGGTTGAGGCCCAGGATGATTGGGTCGTGATTTTGAGTTATAAGATGTGAGTCATTAGAAGTGTAAATAGGGTATATGTCGATAACTTGGGACTTACCGGTACAGAGGAGACTCTGCCGAAATTTTGTTGGAAATTTTGGTGGGACCTGTATATATATATATATATATATATATATATATAAAATTTACCTGAAATTTTCCAATGTATCGCGAAAAAGGATGTGGGAAATCGAGGTTGTTACAATAAGATACCTTAATATATGGTAAATGTTCATCTTAAATGCAGGTCTATCACATAAATCAAAGGATTGATTGATGAATTAAACTACTGAAATTGTGAAGATAAAGAGAGGGTGAAGCTTAGAAAAGTGATGCTGGTTCAATCCAGACTGGAATATTATTCGGTAATTGGGTCATAACTGGAGCTGTAGATCTCTTATTTAGGTGTGCTTTATATGGATGAAAAAATAAGACACATGCCTAAAACTTTTATGTGGAGTCCAAGATTTAAAAATGTCATTTTCAAGTCCAAATTATAACAACAACGGAGAAGTCCGAATCTGTCCTGCAGCCTAGACACTATTCAGTGTTCAGCCCATATCTCGAGTTCTAGAAGTCCAAATAACCTCAATTGTTTTTCTCTGGAAAGATGAGACAATATCCTAGAACTTTAATGGTAAAGGTGGTTCAAATTCTGACGTTACCAATGACGTTTTTTTCAGACAAGAAGATTAAGATTGTTACCAAGTCAAGATGTGGCCACCCACTCAACAATTATTCATCAAATCAATAGTTCCAAATTTTGGCCTATAAAAGGAGGCATTTACCATGCATTTAGGCATCTTGGTATTTAGATCAAGATCATGCTCTTGCTCTCTTTCTTTGTATTTTATAATGTTTAAGTTTTATTTTATGTTATAGTAATCTCTTGTTTATGCTTTTCATTTCCTTTCCTTTACTTATATAATTATGTTCTTATCTTGTTTATTTATGTTTCTTTCTTTCATTATGTTTAGCTAAATTTATTATGTCAAGGTGAAAAGGTTACACTAATGGTGTAAGAATAAGTATAGTATAAACTCAACATGGACTTTAATGCTTGATACTAACATGTTTTATATTTATTATCTTGTTCACTTTTAATACCTTGCTTGTTAAATGGTTAATCTAGATTTGTGTTGAACAACCCTTGGTACAACAAATACTTGGCACTTTCATAGCCCAACTGTATGGTTTGATTGACACTTGTGCTATGAAAGGAACTTGATTGTTGTTAACATAGGTTATCACTGTTGTAACCCATTTTTCGGGTCCCCACAAAAATAAAAATAAAATAAATAGCCAAAAGAGGTTAGAAAAATAACAGGAGGTAGAAGCGTTCAGAAAATGGTCAAAAATTGGTCAAGGAGTATAAAAATACAAAGATTGGATTTTTGACAGTATATTCTTGAAGGATGAGGGCCCTGTTTAGAAGGAAAATTTAAATTTTAAGGAGAAAAGCCCAAATTTGGATGTTTATGGGCTTAATTGGATTTTTAATTGGATTTATAGAGGATTTGATTGCAAGAAAAATTGATTTCTAAGTCAATTTGAGCTTTAATTAGAAGAAATTTAAGTTCTGGGGCCAAAATATATTTTTTAGGAATTTATTAGGTCAAATCAAGGGCTTAATTGCATAAATATTGAAGTTTAATGGCCAATTAGGGGCTTAATTGTGAAAATCCGAAACCAAGGACCAATTTGGAAAAGGCGCAAAGATAGAGGGGGTTGTATTGAATTGATTCAGGGGCCTAATTGAAGAAATTGGAAGTTTATTGATCAATTAAGGGCTAAATTGCATAAATCAGAGGCCAAGGACCAAAGTGACCAACTATGGGGGCGGGGACCGAAATTGGCAGGGACGCAATTGAAATGAACAAAGATGATTGAGGGCTAAGTTGGAAATTGACGCGTTCTGGTGCCACATTTAAATGAAACGACCCGTTTTCTCCAAAAAGACGTCGTTTCATACATTATAAAAAAAAAACAAAAAAGAAGACCGGAACGGTGTCGTTTTGAACGACACTATTCCTCTTCCTTCTTCCCCCCGCAACTGCAACAGGAAGAAGAAAATGATTTTCTTCTTCAAACCGGCCTCTCTCTCCTCGAGGCCACCGACCCAAAGCCGCACGCCGTTGGACCACCCACCGCGCGCCCTGTCGAAACCAAGCGGAGTTGCGCCTTGGCAGTCGCACCCAATGGCCGACTAGCCGCCGGGTTTTGCTCCCAAGGCGCACTAGCAAAAAGAACCGGCTCCCTTCCCCCCTATAAAAGCAGGTGACCCGAAGAGAAGGAAAGAAAAGGAGGGGGAGGAGAAAAAAGAGACCGAAGTGAGGAAAGAGAGGAGAGAGAGACGGCCGGAAAACAAAAAAAACCAGGGAGGGAAGTTTTTTAAAACAGAACCGAGAAGACAAGAGGGTAATCACGGGTAAAACGAACCAACCAGAGGAGAAGGGAAGATGACGAAATCTCTCTCTCTCCGCCGCTTGGGAACAACCACAGCACCGCCCAGAGCCTCCGTCCGCGAGCCACGACACCGCAGGGCCACCACAGCACCGCCAGCAACCGCCTCCTCAACGCCAGGTAATTGTTCCTTCCCTGCAGTTAGTTGTTCCCTTGCATGCTTTCGTTCTGCATGCAGGGATGGGAGGGGAACATAATTCCCCTCCTCGCTTTCTTTTTTTTCTCTCACAGGCCAGACCGGTTCTAGCCCAGATTTAGGTATGGGCCGGATCTGGCCCAAACGAAATGCAGCAGGATGGACAGTTGGGCCGAGATCGGCCCAACCACGTCTGGGCCACAATCGGCCCAGATTCCCGCTGGGCTGAGTCTGGCCCCTTTAGTTGGGCCAGCCCAGCCCAGCCCAATTTATATTATATATGTATATATTTTTTTTTTCTTTAAAAAATATATTCTGAAAAATCTTTGAAAAATATTGTTGATTTGCTTGCATTTTTTGTCAAAATGGCTTAATAATGGTTTGTATTTCTATACCGTAGAGATATAAATTCATTATTAAAATACCCGGTTTTCGTCAAAACATAAAAGATTTTCAAAAATAAAAAATGTTTTTTTGCTTCCAAAAAAATTCTAAAAAATTCTTAAAAATATTGTTGATTTTTCCTGCATATTTTTATTAGGGTGGATTAATATTGGTTTTTATTTTTATACCGTAAGAATACAAACCCAGTATTAAAATACCCGATTTTCGTTAAAACAAAAAAATAATATTTTCCAAAAAATGTTTTTGTTTCTAAAATACAGCCTAGTCTCTCCAATATATATATATATATATATATATATATATATATAATATAACATCATATTTTCACACAACAAAGGAAATTTTCAAAACAATATATGTATTAACATGCATTTTGGCTTTAATAACCAGTTTATTCAAGCCATGAGAACTAGGCCAATATTTCAAAAATTCTAAAAAATCGTTTTGTTTTCTTTTAGTATTTGGGATTACGAATTTATATGTAAAATGTATTCCTAATATTATTAGTGAAGTTTTGGTATAGACATTAGAACGATTAGGATTTTACCCTTTAAGATAAGTATCTCCTTACCGAGGAGAACTTTTCTTGAACCATAACAACAACTAGGAAAACACGAAAATATCTTAGTTTTTATCAGACAATAAAACAATGCAACTTACCTTAGGTAGAGCATATTTGGGGTGCTAATACCTTCCCTTTACACAACCAGTCCCCGTACCCGATCTCTGAGACCAGTTAGGGTTCCTAGTGACCAAAATACTAGGTGGCGACTCCCATTCCATTTTCCACCCACAAAAGACAATATCTTCTTGTCTTCCTATATTTGCCAAATAGATATAGATTTATATTTTTTTATTAAAATGGAAACACTAGATTTTCGCCGCGACGCCGCACACGTGCGACAATCACCATGAAATACCTGATAATATTTACAAGTATTGGCATTACTCGAAAAAGATAATGAATGTAATCATGTTAACAATTTATAATATGATTGGAACCTCCTTTGTGTAACAGTCTCAAATCATAATGTCATGAAATCTCCAAACATTTCTTTACCAATGTCACGTATTGGGTAATATGTCTAAATTTATGGGATTTTTTTTTTTGAAAATTTCGGCAGAGTTTCCTCTATTTTTGTTGGTACCAAGTTATCGACAACACTTCTATTATATATCATTATGACTTCCATCTTGATCCAATCATCCTGGATCACATTCCAATCATCAAACAATAATGCAATACTTATACTTATCAATTAATAAATCAACATAAATGTACTCCCAAAACAACCCAAAGGATAAACAAATTCATCACAAACATAATAAATGCTAACTAACTACATAAATACAACATTAAGATTAAGAGTCATATTATGTTTATAATAAATCTTATCTTATCATTTTGAAAATGATTTGATCATACTAATAACTATACATATGTATAATACATCCAATACCTATTACACCTTCTACTTGATTTTTGCATCACAAAAGGATTTACACTGAAAGTAAAGACATGAATATTACATTCCAAAATGGTAATTCATAAACAGGAGAATTCCTACATCTAACGATCTGCATCACCTCGTGGCATACCTGTTTCAACAACAACCATATTAATTAACTTTCTCATTATATTAATCTAATATTAATTAATTACTCTTAACCTTTGAAATTTAGTACTTCTACTTCAATCTAACTTACTCCTATAATATACATTGTTGTAACCCATTTTTGGGTCCCTACACAAAAAATAATAAAATACAAAAAACAAATATTATCAAAAAATATAACAATGAGAAAAGGATCCCATAGCGCCTTAAAAATGATCAAAAATTGGTTGAGGAGGTTTAAAAATATAAAAAATAAAATTTGACGGTATAAAAGAATTTTATCCAATCAAAAAATTCTAAATCATGTTGATATTTGTCCAAAACAAATGCATTCTGGAAATTCAAGTGATTCCTTAAATAGGTACACATATACCTAGAAAACTTGAAAGAAAAAAGACAATAAAAACAAACAACACTATGAGGTGACTCAAAAGTTGAGTTTTATTTGACTAAATAAATCACTTTGCATACGCGTATGAAAGCAACACCTATCAATCCTCAATGCAGTACATTTGAGACGAGGAAAGACCATCTTTGATAATCTTTTCACAAGACTAAAATATATCATTTGCAATCCTATTTTGAGCCTAGTCATGTTTTTGGAAATAACTCTGACTAGGATCACACCCCATACACCGGGGGGCAAAATAAGAGAGTTTTTTATTTTTACCATCCAGACAAAGCAGTGAAGATGGGTGCTGGAATTGATCATGTAACTTTTAATCTTTCATTATCATCTAAATGAAGCAGTGATTGGTTAAGAAAAGAAAAGAAGAAGATCTAAAGGATCTAAAAGAGTTGAGCTTCTCATAAAAACAATTGATATGATTGTGTTCAATCAAACAAAAATGAAGAAAACAAAGAGAAAAGCCTAAACCCGACACTGGGGGGCAGGACAAATCATTTTAAAAAAAAAAAAAACAAATCCAAAAGACCAAAGGTGTAAACCCCTGGTTATAATTTTTCTAGGAATTAAAAGAAGAGAAATTTAACCAATAGTAAAATGGGTTAAATTAAATTAAATAAACCTAAATTAAGATAAAAATAGTGAAATTAATGAAATAAAAAGTGAATATAGTACTAAATCATTGAAAAGAAAAACATTTGTGAGGACAAAATGAATATGGAAGATGAAGAAAGGTCAATATTCAAATAACAGAAGGTTGGGAGTTTATGTACAAATGATAAAAAGGGGTGGGGATAAATGTGCAATTAATAAGATGTTAGAACTATAAATATCATTCTATTTTTTCTCTTGGGGGGATTGGCAAGAGTAAGAGAGAGTTTAGAGAGAGGCTGGAGAGGCTGGAGAGAAGATATATTGATGGCAGACCAACCGACAGCTATAACTCCACTTTCCACCGTTGGATCAGCATGATATTTGAATATGTTGTTTTCATCCATGTTGTGTACATTTTTACCGTAGGGATTCTCTATATCAGCCCCCGTTTGAGAGATTCTATGGGAGGAATATATCTGGGAAAATACACTTCTTGATAGTCTTCTTTGTTGTCTGTTTTCTCCTTCAGCCACCGTTGGATTAGGCTATAACTTGGATATGTTGTTCTTCCTGATTCTGTCTAGATTATGAATGGTGGAGATCTGAAACAAACATTCGGTATAGAAGTTGTGTATCTCACACAGTAGGTCTGCAAGTTTGAGGAGAGACTACCGGTGTGGTGCAACAGCAGCAACAGGGGAGCACGAGTAGAACTTCTACTGCAGGTAGGCGACTTCCACCTTCCTTTTAAATAATGTTGAATAATGAAAATACTTTATCATGAATGTTACTGTATTATGTTAATTCATATACTAGATTTTCCAAATGCTTAAAATGTTGACAAATGGTTGATTAGCTTCGGCTAATGGCATCTGAATGGATGACCGGGACAAACGATTGATTAGCTTCGGCTAATGGCATCTGAATGGATGACCGGGACAAACGATTGATTAGCTTCGGCTAATGGCATCCGAATGGATGACCGGGACAAACGATTGATTAGCTTCGGTTAATGGCATCCGAAGGGATGACCGGGACAAACAAATAATTAGCTTCGACTAATGGCATCCAAATGGATGACTGGGACAAACGGTTGATTAGCTTCGGCTAATGGCATCCAAATGGATGACCGGGACAAACAAATAATTAGTTTCGGCTAATGGCATCTGAATGGATGACCGAGACAAATGAATGATTAGCTTTGGCTAATGGCATCCAAATGGATGACAGGGACAAACAGTTGATTAGCTTCGACTGATGGAATTCGAATGGATGACCGAAATAAATGAATGATTAGCTTCGGGTAATGGCATTCGAAGGGATGACCAGGACAAACGGTTGATTAGTTCTGGCTGATGGAATTTGAAGGGGTTAGCCGGGGTGAGTGAATAGTTAACCTCGACAAATGATGTCTTAAAAGAAGGGCCGGTTTTAAGATTATAGTTGATTGCAAGAATTGGTGCATATATATGTACTGCAAGTTGTGTATACCAAGAACATAAAGGAACTACAAATGTCACGCTTCAAACATGAGATAATGTTAATGCTTCATTAAACTACCAGACCATTTTCTTATTGTTATTATTATTATTAAGTAATTGCATTCTTGTAAATGTTTTGTACTGCAGTAGGGATGTCATACCAACAAGGTGCCTAGGAAACCCGATACATGGGAACCTACTTTTGCAAGGAATCATGTAGTTGCATTCTAAATCATGATGTATTTTATATGAATCAACGTACTGAATGTATAACTATTATTAGATTCTCTTAGATTATATTCGTGATGACTATTTGTAGGATAGAATACAAACTCATGACTATGCATGTATATTTTAAATGCGAACTTCTAATCATGCAAACATAATATTATGAGTTTATGTAAGATTTACTCTTAAATGAAATGTTAGTTGTTGTTGATGTATGGATTATATATTGATGATGTGAAGGGAACGTGTTCGCCAATTACTGACATGATGTGTGTGAAGTACAAAAAAAATAAAAATTTACTATTATTTTGAGCTTGAAAAGCCGGGTTGTTACAAAAGGTTAGGAAACAAGCACAAGTGATCCTTAGTCTTGAAATCCCTTAAACACATTTTGAGCCTGCAAAATAACCTTTTCTTCGTAACCAATAGCCAAAGCCTACCTTACGTACCTAATCAAAGGCAAGCAATCTGGATCGGTAGGCAGTGCTTTCATGTGCGGGTTAAATCATTATTCATGCAAATAAAATACATGCTTTGACTCAATTCAGTTCTCAATAACCCTTAAATTGAAATTTAAACCTTTTATGACCAACCAGATGTCACTTTCATCTTTAAATCAAAAGCAAAAAGCTTTCATCACTTCAAGAAACCTGTCCAGAGGAATCGCTTGAATTTTTTATAAGAAGTTTATTTTGAACCAATGTCAAAATAATTTTTGTGATTGGAATAACTTGGAAGTTCCAAAAAGTTTGCATGAAAACATTTCATTGTACAAAAAAACCAAATTTACTTTCACATATCCTCACCCCAAACTAAACCCAAGTTGAACACTTGGGGGGGCATGATCAAGCTGGGGGGCAATCAAAAACACATGGTAGGGCTGACTCCATGATTCCTTTTCTAAGGAAAATGTTGGGAAAAATTGGCAACTCTTGAGATAAAGGGTGAAGGACAAAGATGTATGATGACATCAAACCCTTCCTAGAGGTTAAGATCATAATATGTAACCCGAGTAAGCAGAAGTGGAAAAGCCATCGAAGTTTACTACTAACACTACAACTTTTGAGAGAAAAGAAAGACACCATGAAGAAATGAGGGCCTATATTTCTCAGGTAAGTATACATGCATATCAATCATAATGCATTTGCTTTTAACATTGCCATATCAGTGTTTCATCATCACTTCTCTTAGGTATTGCGTTTTATAACCTCACCTCCTGTTTGAGTGTGCCTTTGAGCCCTCATCCCTTAGGTAGTGAGTTTTCTAACCCTACCTCCTTTTGAGTGCGCCTTTGAGCCCTCATCCCTTAGGTAGTGCGTTTTCTAACCCTACCTCCTTTTGAGTGTGGCTTTGAGCCCTCATCTTTTGGTAATGCGTTTTCTAACTCTACCTCTTTTTGAGTGCGCCTTTGGGCCCTCACCTCTTGGGTAGTGCGTTTTTCTAACCCTTTTTTTTTAGTGCGCCTTTGAGCCCTCGCCATCCAATTCTCCATGTTTTTATCTAGGTAGGTCACCCATTACAATGAGACCATTCCTCCACCTGGGTATGTCACCCATTACAACACGACCACTCTTCCTTTTTTCCATTTTTTGGTAGGTCAGCCATTACAATTCGACCATTCTCCATGTTTTTATTTGGGTAGGTCACCCATTACAATAAGACAATTCCTTCACCTGGGTAGGTCACCCTTTACAATGAGACCACTCTTTACTTTTATGTTTGGGCAGGTCGCCCATGAAAATAGACTAGTGTCAGTGTGAGTATGTGGGCTAGTCGCCCCTAACAATAGGCCACTTTACGTATGTGTGGGCAGGTCGCTCATGAAAATAGACCAAGGTAAGTGTGAGTGCGTGGGCAGGTCACCCGTGACAATAGACCATCTTTTTTCAAAAAAACAAAGGGTTGAACACACACATAAGGGGATCGGCGAAGGGATCTCAGTTTAACCTAACTGCAAAGGATTTTGGTTCTAGTTAGAGGGGATTGGCGAAAGGAATTTCAGTCTATCCTAACCACACATAAGATTTTGGTTTTAATTGCAAGAAAAATTGATTTTTGAGTTAATTTGGGCTTTAATTGGAAGAAATTAAAGTTATGGGGTTAAATTATAATTTTTAGAAGTTAATTTGGTCAAATCAGGGGCTTAATTGCATAAATATTGAAGTTTAATGGCCAATTAGGGACTTAATTGAAGAAATCTGAGACCAGGGACCAAACTGCAAAACGCGCGCAAATTGAGGGCTTTAATTTTAAATCTGACGCATTCTGGCGCCAAAATCCATTTAAATGAAACGACACGTTTTGGGAAAAACAACGCCGTTTGATGCACTGTTTATATATAAAAAAAGGAGAAGCCCGAAACGGTGTCGTTTTGACAGCACTGTGGGTCTTCTTCTTCCCCTGGACGCGTGAGGCAGGGGAAGAAGAAGATTTTCTTCCCCACTTTTTGCCGAACTTCTTTCCCGGTTTTTGCTCAAAAAGACGCCCACCATGGACACCCACTTGCTTGGCTTTTTATCCATTGAAAGGATAGTGGAGGGGCGGCCAACAGTGGCCGCCCCAGCACGTCGCCCTCCCCTGTTTTCCTATAAATACAGGGGGGGACCGAGAGAAAAAAAAACCCACAGAAGGGGAGAGAAGGAGAAGGACCGAAAAGAGGGGAGAGGGAGAGAAAGAGAGAAGAAGAGAGAGGACAGAGCAGAAAAGAGGAGGAGAAAAGGAAAGAAAAAGAAAGAAAGAAAGAAAGAAAGAAACAATAGAGAGAGAGAGAGAGAGAGAAAAAAAAACAGAGCAACGCCGGCCACCGCGTTAATCTCTTTTGTTAGCCAATCAATCCGGTAATTCCATTCGAATTACCTTGCATCCATCTAATCTCTTTTATTAGTCAAACAATCCAGTAATTCCATACGAATTACACCATATCCGGTTAACCTCTTTGTTAACCAATAAAACCGGTAATTTCACATAATCATAACTCGAATTATTCATTTGCTCCATTCATTTAATATCAATTAATTAAGCAACATAGATAATTAGGAAAACTAAAAATTACAAAATGAGGTGACGAATTCACCTACCTTCTGCTCGGGATGACCCACCTCCTCCTGTCTGATAACCAGCTCCAGACACAGCTCCTGAATCAATCAAGTGTTATTATATCATTAGTCCATCAATATTTTTTTCTTACGTGCCGAAACACAAAGCACATAATATTTTTATTTGTAATTTGTTCTAATAAAAATTCATTCTCAAATATAACATCATTATTTTACATACAACCTCATATTTAACTCAAGTTACTTCTTTGTTTTCTCTATGTTCATAATTCCTCCATCAAATAATTCTTCTATTCTTTATACCCTCACATCATATTATTTATTTTATTTAAATACTATATTCAAACACAATCTAGGCATCTTGTCTTCATATTTTCTTTTAACTAGTTTATTTCTCTTTTAATTTGAATTTACATATTATTATTATTATTATTTTCTCAACTTAAATGCTATCTCTTCATTTAGTCTTTCTTACTTTTTCATTTATCATGATTAAACATGGTTTTTTTTTCTAAACATTAACATCAAAACTCATTCTCCCATTTTTATTTTTTTATTTTTCCTTCATTGGCTGAATGTGGTGTTTCTTTTTCCTCCCCCAAATCTTTCTTCATTTACTTGTTATTTCAACTTGTTTTCATTCTATTCCTCTTCAATTTCATCATTTTCCCTTCCCCTCCTAATTCCCTCAAATTCACATAAGAACCCTAAGTTCAAAAATCTAGGATTTAAGGGAAACTAAGGTAAAGTTCCATGAAATTACTTCCTAATTTAATCAAATAAGCTTAGGAAAAACATCTAAATCAACATTAAATCCAAACTTCTCATGCTTACCTATTGCTTTTCTTCCAATTTCTCTTCTCTTCCAAGGCTAGCTGAATTCCCCTTCTCAAATCCTCCTTCCTTCACTTGATTTAGTGTTTTATAGGTTTAACTTGCAAGTTTATAAAGTTATTCTCTCAATTTCCTTATTGTTTTTCCTTATTTCTCTCTCTATCTCTCGCGTTATGCTCTGTTTTTCTTTTCATCTTTTTGTTTCTGCCCATTCGGCAGTTAATAAAAGAGAACGAGGGCTTATATATTTTCTTTTCAATGGCAAATAACTATTCTACCCCTAATGAGTATTTTTTGCCTCTATTTGACGGTCCTTATTTTTTTGCTAGCACTACCGAGCTCCATTCATCTTAAAATTTTAACCAGGTTTTATTTAGTATATTTTAAGGTTCCTCATAAACTTTCGGCTCAATCCAATGGTCGGATTAAAAATTACGTCCAATAACGTAAAACTAGTCGAATTGTGATTTTTCGTCAAATTTCCGAATTTCTCTAAAACTTCTGAAATTTTAACCCAAGCTAAGGCATGATATTAGAACACTCCACGCAAATTTGCAGAATTTTCGAATCACCCAATCAAGAGTTACAATTTTGTTTTTGTTTTACCTAAAACTAGTCAATTTATAATTTTTCACCTGGAGGTTTTACACTTTGTGTGTGGTTTCCAGTTGAGTAATAAGAGTTTATACTATACTTGTTTGAAGTACCATTAGTGGATCCTCTAACCTTGATATTTGTTTTTATTATTGTTTAATCCTCACATTAATCTTACATCTCAAAGTCCTCTTTATTATTGCTATTACTATTATTACTATCATTACTACTACTACTACTACTACTATTTTTACTATTATTACTATTATTATTGTTATTGTTGTTGTTGTTGTTGTTATTTATAGTTTATATAGTTCACCTCCTTGTGGGGTCTTGCCGAGTTATTTATTACTTCGACACTCCTGCACTTGGGAGAAGACATCAATATTTTGGTCGTGTCAAGTTTTTGGTGCCGTTGCCGGGGAGGTAAATTCTTGTATAAATTATAATATTTATTTTATTTTCTCTTTTCACTTTACATTTTATATAACTTTTGTTTCTTTTTTTCTCTTCTTATACGTGCATGAGAGTTTTGTCACGTACATTAAGTGGTAGACTTTGTAGGGTATCCTCATCATTTTCAGAAAACATGGTCGAAGAAGATAACCAATCACTTCATAATGAGAATGCTTGTGCATCAAAAGTATCATTACATCTCTTATTTTACATATGTATTTATTGTTTTTATTTGGGTTTTTTTATAATAATTGATGTGCTTTTTAGTAATGAAGTTTATTTTAATGTTTCGATAGGTTTTTGGAGCTTAAATGAATTATTTCAGAAAATTCAACGTCGGAATTCAGAACAAAGAATTGAAGAGAAATTTAGTTGAAGATTGAAGCAAATCTTGGTTCAAATAAGTGCTCCAAATTTTCCCCAAAAATCAATTTTATTCCAATTCTAGAAAAGAATATCATATGATCTATTTCAAGCCCAAACTTGCCTTATGTTGTGTGCAAACTTCAACCATCAAACACTCAAGGTTTCAATTTCAATCTTAGCCTAAATAATAGGTACATTTGTATCCTTATTTGATGCTTAAATTCAACCCTAAATCAGCCTCTAAATCAGCCCAAGCACAATCCATGATCTTACATGTCCACACAACAAATAACATTTGATTTATTTTGGGTAATTCATTGATCCAAGAGGGCAAGCACATGGATGGAAAGTTGGAGGGGACATTGTTACATTATTTTGGGTCAAAAACAAGAAAGAGAAAGCTCATAAAGGAGGAAGAAAAACGTGCACCAAAGTGGTTTCCAAGCTGGCCCGATTTGATTTTTCAGAACACCTTTCGGTGTTTTGCCCATAACGTTCGACTTAGGTGTCCAAATTTTCTGTTCTTTAATGATCTGGAAATATAACAGAATTTCCTATAAATATGTCTCTAATATCCATCTCCAGAAAAGGCTTCTAAGAGGGTCGAATTTCTGTCCGAAGTTAGAGTCAGATTTGTGTCTGAATTTTTACTGAAATTGTGTTGTGTTCTTTTTTTATAGATTTCGGTTCTTTAGTTTGTAAAACTCATTATTTCAGTTTGATTCAAGTTATTTCATGTTTATTAAAGTGTTATTATATATAATCATGGTTAACTAATCTCTTTCTTGGATCCAAATCAAGGATGATGGTGATTGAGGTGAGTTCTTTAAGATATGAATAAATTTTAATGTTTATCTTCTCATTTTCTTCATGAATGTTTTATTATTGCAAATAAATTTTAGAAATCATTTAGGTAATGTTATAATCTTGAATTTTTATGCACAAACCTTAGTTTTGGTATAGAGATTGCTTGATTCAATGTCTTACTTAATATGGAAGTACTTGTTCATTGTTAAGTAATAATCACTCTTCATCTTTTTAAACTTCATTGTAATATCTTCCGATCTAATATCACCATCGTTGATATTAGGTTGAGTTATCTTATATATGTTGAAGAAATCACCAATACATCACCATTAAAATTGATTTGGACCAAGACTTACTTTTTCTTGTCATTTAAAATCTATTTACATTTTTTTTCATCTTTGAAAACAAATCCATCAATTATTTTCAACCAAGTTATTGTTAATTTAATTTCTCTCGAGTTTTTTTTTGTTACCTAGCTTAATTTCCAGATCTAACTCTCTGTGGATATGACCTCGATCTTACCGAGTTAATTGCTACATCACACACTCGTGCACTTGCGAGTTAAAACAAGCCGATCATAAAAAGCGGTGAAGCAGAGAATAATGAGAATAACCATGTGAGAACACTTAGAGACCACATGAATCCCATAAGAACAAGTGCACCCTCATATATAGTTTTTCCTCCTAATGCATCTCATTTTAATTTTAAGCCAGGCATTATTCAACTTTTACCTTCTTTTCATGGCTTAGACCTAGAAAATCCATACTTGCATTTAAGGGAATTTAAGGAGGTCTATAACACCTATAATGATTCAAATTGTAGCATGAACACCATTAGATTAAAGCTTTTTCCTTTTTCATTAAAAGATAAAGCTAAAACATGGCTACAAAATTTGAGACCAGGATCTATTCGTGCTTGGGATGAAATGCAACAACAATTTTTAAAGAAGTTTTTTCCGTCTCACATAACAAACTCTTTCAAAAAACAAATCATTACTTTCACTCAAAAGCCAGGAGAAACATTTTACCAATGTTGGGATAGGTATCTAGACTTGCTTAATACTTGCCCTCATCATTGTTTTGAAATATGGAGATTGGTTTCACATTTTTATGAAGGTTTAACACCTAGAGATAGGCAAATGGTTGAATTGATGTGCAATGAAACTTTTGAAGATAAAGACCCTAATGAAGCAATGGAGTACCTAAACTTGCTAGCTGAAAATGCTCAAAATTGGGACACCACAGGTACTTATGAGGCACCAAGTAAAACCCAACCTCATACATCTAGTGGAGGTATGCACAACCTTAGGGAATATTATGACCTCCAAGCCAAGTTTGCATCTGTAGCAAGAAAAGTCGAAGCACTTGAATTGAAAAAGAGTGGTCAAATAAAATTTGTTCAATACATTGTGTGTTAAATCTGTGAAATCAATGAACACTCAACAAATGATTGTCCAACTTTGCCTTCTTTTAGGGAATGCCTCCATGAACAAGCCCATGCTTTAAATAGTTTCCAAAGGCCCAATCATAACCCATACTCACAAACATATAACCCTGGTTGGAGAAATCACCCAAATTTCAATTGGAAGAGTGATATAAATAATGCACAAACTTCACAGCCACCATTTCAAGCACACCATAATTTCCAAAATTCTCATAGATATGCTCCTCCTCCTAGAAGAAATCTTGAGGAAACATTGCATGCATTCATTGAAAAGCAAGAGGCAATCAACACAGTAAAATCCAAAGGGGCAATACAATGCAAATGCAAGTAGTTTTGGAAGCCAACACATGGATCAAGTCAAATCAGTCATCACTCTTCGTAGTGGTAAGGTTATTGAAAAACCCACTCTTGAACCTTGTGAGAAAGATGATGAGTCTATCTCTGAGGGTAAGGAAGGGGTTGAACCTGAACATTGCAAAGAAAAGGTTGATTCCCCACCAGCACTCCCATTTCCTCATGCCATGACCAAACAAAGGAAAGTCAATCACAATTCTGAAATCCTTGAAACTTTCAAACAGGTAAGGATCAATATACCTTTGTTGGATGCTATTGAACAAGTTCCTTTCTATGCTAAATTTTTGAAAGATCTGTGCACTGTGAAAAGAAAACTGAATGTGAAAAAGAAAGCCATTTTAGCCGAACAAGTAAGTGCCATTCTTCAGAACAATAATGCTTTGAAATATAAAGACCCTGGTTGTCCTACAATTTCTTGCTTTGTTGGAGAACATAAAATTGAAAGAACCTTACTTGATCTTGGAGCTAGTGTGAATTTACTTCCATATTCAGTCTTTTAAAGTCTCAATCTAGGTGAGTTAAAACCAACCTCTGTAACTCTTTTACTTGCTAATAGATCTGTAAAAGTGCATAGAGGAATGGTTGAGGATGTGTTAGTACAAGTTGATAAATTCATTTACCCTGTAGATTTTGTTGTCTTGGATACACAACCTGTTGAAGCATGTAATTCAATTCCTGTCATTTTAGGACGTCCATTTCTTGCAACTTCTAATGCATTGATTAATTGTAGGAATGGACTGATGAAGCTATCATTTGGAAACATGACATTGGAGATGAATATTTTCAACATTTGCAAGCAACTTGGAGATGATAATGATTTATAGGAAGTGGACTTTATTGAAAAATTAGTTCGTGAGCAATTTCAAAACACTTCCAATGAAACTGAGATTGATGAATCTGATGATTTGCAAATGGTCTATTTTCAGGAAGAATCAAAGGCATGTAATTGGAGACTATAAATTGAAGAATTGCCATCACAATCAATTGAGTCCATACCTTCAAGTGTTCAACCACCAAAACCTGATTTGAAGTCGTTACCATTCAATCTCAAATACTCATTTTTGGGAGAAAATGAAACTTTTCGGTAATAATCTCTTTCAAACTTAATGCACAAAAATGCATTAGGATGGACCATAGCTGACATAAAAGGAATTAGCCCTTTGATTTGCACACACAAGATTTATTTGGAGGAAAATGTTAAACCCTCTAGAGAAATGCAACGAAGGCTTAATCCTAATATGAAAGAAGTAGTGAAAAATGAAGTCATTAAGTTTCTAGATAATGGAATCATTTATCCTATTTCTGATAGAAAATGGGTAAGTCCTACTCAAGTTGTACCCAAGAAGTCTGGAGTTACTGTGATAACAAATGAGAAAAATGAGTTAATTCCAACTAGGACTATTACTGGTTGGCGCATGTGCATTGACTATAGGAAACTTAATTCAATGACTAGAAAAGATCATTTCCCTTTACCTTTCATGGATCAAATCCTAGAAAGAGTTGCAGGTCATGAATTTTATTGTTTCCTAGATGGCTATTCAGGGTACAATCAAAATGAAATTGCATTGGAAGATCAAGAGAAGACTACTTTCACATGTCCATTTGGTACTTTTACATATCGAAGGATGCCTTTTGGATTATGTAATGCACCAGCCACGTTTCAAAGATGCATGCTTAGCATATTCAGTGATATGGTTGAACGTTTTCTTGAGATTTTTATGGATGATTTTTTTGTTTTTGGTGATTCATTTGATGATTGTTTCACTAATTTAGAAAAGGTTTTGAGCAGGTGTGAAGAGAAGAATCTTGTACTGAATTGGGAAAAATAGCACTTTATGGTAACAAACGACATTGTACTTGGTCACATTGTTTCATCAAAAGGAATTGAGGTTGACAAATCTAAAATCGAGTTGATTGCCAACTTACCAACACCAAAATCTGTTAAAGATGTTAGAACATTCTTAGGACATGCTGGTTTTTACAGAAGGTTCATCAAAGATTTTAGTGTAATATCTAAGCCCTTGAGTAACCTTCTAACAAAGGATAATATTTTTGAATGGACTGAACATTGTGAAGAAGCCTTTGTTAAACTTAAAAACTTGCTTACTTCTGCTCTTGTCATTCAACCTCTTGATTGGTCATTACCTTTTGAAATAATGTGTGACGCTAGTGATTATGTTGTGGGTGCTATCTTGGGACAAAGAAAAGATAAGAAACCTTATGTGATTTACTATGCAAGTAAAACTTTAAATAGTGCTCAAATGAATTACACCACCACTAAAAAGGAATTACTTGTAGTAGTATTTGCATGTGATAAATTCAAGTCTTATCTTGTTGGCTCGCCTATTGTTGTTTTTAGTGATCATGTAGCATTGAAATATTTTCTTTCTAAGAAAAATTCTAAGGCTAGATTGGTGCGGTGGATTTTGTTACTTCAAGAATTTGATATCACAATAAAAAACAAGAAAGGCACCGAAAATGTTGTCCCAGATCATTTGTCAAGATTGACAACAGATTCAAAATCTGACATCACACCAATCGATGACTACTTTCCCGATGAATCTTTACTTTTCATTTCTATAATGCCTTGGTTTGCTAATATTGTTAATTTTCTTGTTTCAGGACAATTTCCAGCTCATTGGAATACCCAAGACAAAAGAAAGTTCTTGAACGAAGTGAAGAACTTTTATTGGGATGACCCGTATTTATTGTTGCGATGTCGCGGTCGCACAAATTAATTACCCTAGCTTAAAACACACAAGATAGTATAGAGCAAGCAAGGGGTCAATCCCACGAGGAAGGTTTAGTTCAGATTTTTATGCTATACGTTATGCAATGGGGGGGGGTTTGATTTGCAATGATTTAAACTATGGCAGAAATTAAACTAGCAAACAAAATCAATTGAAACTGAAATATATCAAGAAAACAAACCTTGGTTGCAAGCGCACATCCACCAACGGAAATTAGAACCGATCCTTGAAACGAAACTCCAGTTTATATTATGAATTTTATCTTTTCTTAATATTGGTTAATTAATGGATCCGCCGTATAACTAGCCCTAACCAACAAACAATCACAGTGTCCGCACTAATGATTTAATCCAATGGCAGCCTTAATATCCAGATAAATTCATTAATCTTAACAACCAAGTTGTCAGTTTGTGTTGCTTTGATCGAATGTTCTCCCTAAGTTTAGTAACGTAGTTCCGCTACAATTATCAAGCTTAGTTGCTTCACAAGTTTATATACCACAACTCCGGTTTTGATATCAAACTTAGCAATAGATTGTTCACAATAATAACTTAGAGTCCGCTCTAGCAATTAAGATAAACAATCATAGGAAATATGGATAGGAAAACAATCATACTCATTCATAACATAAACTGAAAATAAAAGGAAGAATAAATCTCACGGTTCTTGAAATCCGAAGGTTTGTTGTGTCTTTGCAACCAAGAAAACGAGCTTAGCCTTGCATATCTATTGAACAACTACTCCTAAAGATGAAAGAATACATAATTTCTGATTTGTAGAGAGGAGAGTTTGTGTTTCCTCACTTCTTGCTGCCACCTCCTTCTCCTCTCCCTCTATTTATACACAAATTGTAAGTAAGAAAATCAAAGTTCAAGTGTGAACATCAATAAATGGTGGTAGTGTGAAGGCGGCTGGCGGCTGGCTGACTTGAGGTTGGTGGCTGGCTGCTGGCTGACTTGAGGTTGGTGGCTGCCTTCCTTGACCTTCTAGAACATTTACTAGATGAGATAAATTGCTGGAAACACTTGTATGTCGGTTTGGATGCTTCTGGATGAAATTTGAATTCGTTTCTTCACGCAACCTGCTTGTTTGCAGAATTCAGCTGTCATCTTTGAAAAATCATATCTCCCTCATATGACTCATTTTTGGCTGCAATTTGGAGCGTTTATAGATATTTGAGTAAGGAATCCAACAAAATTGAGTTTGCATCAATTGGACTTCTAAAGCTCCAGATATTGAATTTTGAATGGGCAAAGGTTAACATTGGCAAACTGCAAGATTTGACTTTGAAGCATGTGATTTCCATGATCTTTCTCTTTTTATTTTTCTTGCATTACATTTCCAAAAAGGTATGGATATTAGCTTTTTAATGCCACTGGAATCACTTCATTTCGATCTCTGGAACTCACGCTCTGTACAAAATACTAACTGAACGTCAAATCTGCCAATTACCTCCAATTTACTCCTTTTTGCATATTTCATCCAAAAATGCCTTCAAAACATAAAACAAAGAATATCAAGGCATTTTATATAAATAACATATGCAAAACACTAGTTAAATGCGGGTGAAACTATCGAATAATATGGTTACATCATTTATTCAAATATTGTCCTGATCAAATATTTCGAAGATGCATTCCTGATAGTGAGGTAAGTAGTGTCATTAAATTTTATCATTCTAAGGCATGTGGGGGTCATTTCTCATCAAGAAAGGCAACTTAAAAAATCTTACAAAGTGGATTTTACTGGCCCACCATGTTCAAAGACTCACATGTATTCTACAAGACTTGTGAAAATTGTCAAAAGTTGGGCTCTATTTCAAAATGTCATATGATGCCTTTAAATCCTATTCTTGTTATTGAGATCTTTGACTGTTGGGGTATAGATTTCATGGGTCCATTTCCTCCATCATTTGGTTTCTTGTACATATTAGTCACAGTTGATTATATTTTAAAATGGATAGAGGCAATTCCAAGTCGAAACAATGATCACGAAACAATGATAAAATTTTTGAAAGAAAATATTTTGAGTTGATTTGGAATCCCTCAAGCCATGATAAGTGATGGTGGAACACATTTTTGCAACAAGCCATTTGAGTCTTTAATGAAGAAATATGGAATCACACACAAAGTTGCCACCCCTTACCACCCTCAGACAAGTGGACAAGTAGAGCTTGCTAATAGGGAGATCAAACAGATCTTGGAGAAAATAGTGAACCGTAATAGGAAAGACTGGTCTTTAAGACTTAATGATGCACTTTAGGCTTATCGAACTGCTTATAAAACATCATTAGGTATGTCACCTTATAGACTAGTCTATGGAAAACCTTGTCACTTGCCTGTGAAACTTGAACATAAAGCTTATTGGGCTATTAAAGTTTTTAATTCAAACCTTGATGATGCTAGTTAGCTGTGGAAATTGCAAATAATTGAGCTTGAGAAAATAAGAAATGATGTATATGAAAATTCAAGAATTCATAAAGCAAGAATCAAAGAGTTTCATGACAAGAAAATACTGAGAAAAACATTCAATGTTGGTCAAAAAGTCTTGCTTTATAATTCTCGACTCCATTTATTTCCTGGAAAACTAAGATCAACATTGAGCGGTCCTTTTATTGTGAAACATGTGTATCCATATGGGGCCTGTGATATCGAGAATCCAAAGAATGACAATGTTTTCTAGATAAATGGGCATCGTTTGAAAGTTTATTTTGACAATTTTTCAGTTGAAAATGACTCTATTGAATTGACTGATCCTGTATATAAAGATTGATTCTTTTTCTCACATTGTTTTGTGTTTTATTTTGGTGTAACTTTTGTTTTGCTAGTCTCTCTCTCACCCTGGTTAAATGGCGAATAACGGTACTCCGTGACTTAAGTCGGTTCTTTTAGTTTCCCATAATAACTGATATCTGTATATATTTGTACAATTCTTTGCTCTTTCTCCCTTTTTTTGAATCTCTTCTCTAATTCTCATTTGAAAATGGACACCACTCTTGAAAAACAAAAAAAGTATTTTCCCGCTCTGCCTCAGAATGCGATTGCAAAACTTTACCGTGCTATGTGTGCAAGATTGAGGTTGTTAATGAATCATGGAATTCCTGAAGATATTCGTTGGTTAATTGAAACCAAGGTCCGATTATTAGGTGAGTCCTCTAATTCTTTCATTTCATACATGCCTAGAACAAGTAAAAGCACTTTTACAAAGAAACGTCGTGCAAAACGGCTGAAAGTTTGTCATAAATATGCCAGGTGGACTTGTAATGTGACATGTCGTTCTTTAGGAATGATATCTATAAGTCGTGAAGATAAAATACAATTCATTAAGGATGGCCTGAGTAAGGGGTCTTTAGATAATCTTTTATTGACCCTTGAGACGCATCCTAGTGGAGATGTACATTATGCAATTCATGATTTATGGCCACAATTCCATAAAGAACATGCTCGACTTAGTCTTGGGAATCTGACTAAAAAAGACTCTGTTTGCCAGTTTTTAAGAAAACTGGATAGGAAGACTATCCCCGACCCATATAGGGCGTTTAAGCCGTTCTTGGACGTAAAACCAAGGGAAGATGTGAGCCACAATCACAACTACCTGTACATACACATGCTTTTTCAAAATAAATAAATAAATAAAGAGAGAGAGAGTGTGAGACTACAGTTGGCCTACATATAGGTGGTATGATTGCATTTTCAATTTCTCATCTATAAATTCTTCTCTTCCTTCCTTTCATTTCTACTCAACCCATACATTCATCAAACATAGAAGTGTGTAGAAATGGCAGATTCCTCAAGTCATCACATAAGAAATATTTGTGTTTTCGACGAATCCAGACTTGGGAAAGAAAAAGAGTTTTTAGAATCAGCAAATCATATTGGTCAGGTACTAGCTGAGAGAAAAATTCATTTAGTGTATGGGAGGCAGCCTTGGGTTAATGGGGGGTGTGTCGATAGCTGCATTTTTAGGAGGCAGTCAAGTCTTGGGGGTTGTGCCCAAAGCTTTAGCAACTGGAGACCTTATTGGAAAAACAATTGGAGAGGAACTATAGGTCCCACAATGTCTGATCAACTGAATGCAATGTTTAACCATGTTGATGCCTTCATTGCCTTACTAGGTGGTCTGGCATATTGGAAGAGATCTTTCATATTTTCTCTTGGGCCCAACTGCACATTCACCATAAACCTATAGGTTTGTTAAATGTTAATGGTTTTTACGATAACTTGTTGTCTTTTCTTGATCAAGCTGTGGAACAGGAATTTCTAACATTTTCAGCACGACAAATCATAATCTCTGCTGCTACTCTGAACAATTGATTGACCAATTACAATCTTTCATCCCTATCATTGATCCCTGCATGAGTCGCCTAAATTGGTCAACTAATGAAAGCCATAAAAAGCTTAAATTAAATTTAAGTCTTCATTTGTGAAACCTTGTGTCTCTTGGTTTTATTAATAGCATATTGTTTTGTTTTGTTTTGTTACTTCTTATATTTGTTTAAGTGTGTTTCAGGTTTGTCATTGATCGTTGTTTCAAGTGATGTCTTCTATACTCTAACTTTATACCTTAGGACATTGAGGACAATGTCTAGTTTTGGTTGGGGGGAGAGGGTAGTAGTTGACACATAAAAAAAAACTAACTTGCTAACCATTTTTTCTATTATTAAAATCATTTCATAGAATTGTTATTAGGATGGCAGAGTAATGAGGAAATTTTATTGACTCTTGAGACGCATCTTAGTAAGTATCATTATCAAGGTTTATCAGAATACTTCTTGAAATATTCAGGTTTACAAACTCTTGCATTATTATCACTTGATTCTGCTCATATACTCACTTAACAAGTATTCTTAAACCTTCATTTGCACACACACACTTTAACATATGATTGTGGGTTGCACATTGGATTATTACATTATTTATGTTCTTTTGTTAAAGGTAACAACTAAGGGAAAGGGATAGTACATAATTTGCAAAAAACAAAACAATTGATAATATTGATGAATAAAAACGAAGATAAGTTTGGTTTCGTAGCCTCCCTGACCTAAGCAATTAAGACCGAAGGGGTGTTTTAACACCTAATACCCTAAAGTCAACTGATTTAGGAGCTATTGGCCCAAAGCTTGTTACATGGGTTAAGGAGAAAAGCTTAAGGGAATCAAACATTACACTATCTACGTATCAGTACCTGCAACCTAAGTTACTACGCTCGTAGGGGTGTCTCAACACCTAATTCCCTAAGACCAATTGGTCTGGGAGTCATTAGCCTAAAGCTCGTTACATGGGTTAAAGATGCATTGTGTTTTAAGTTGTATGTGTATATAAAAAAAATTAATAATAATAATCCCAACCCAAGGAAGTTAACCTTAAACATTATAACATAATATTGTTTTCTTCCAACAATAGCCCCATCATCTATGTTTTCATACATTGAGCACATAAAAATAAGGTTTATTAATATCTTGTTTAAGAAATATGAAGCAGAAATATAAATTTAATGAGAGTTTGTTTATCTGGATAGATTAATGGAAGTTGAATGATGAATGCCTTGCTTTGTGGAACTTGCAAATTATTTTTCTATTTTAACGCTTTGATTACTAGGGACTAGTAATAAGCTGGTTGGGGGGTGTGATTAGTACTTAAAAGTACATTTTTATCAAGGTTTTATATCTTCATTTTGCACTTGTACTATCAATAACTCATTAACTAAAGCATGTTTTATAATAACAAGTCTGATACTATAAGATACCTTAATATATGGTAAATGTTCATCTTAAATGCAGGTCTATCACATAAATCAAAGGATTGATTGGTGAATTCAACTACTGAAATTGTGAAGATAAAGAGAGGGTGAAGCTTAGAAAAGTGATGCTAGTTCAATCCAGACTGGAACACTATTCGGTAATTGGGTCATATCTGGAGCTGTAGATCTCTGATTTAGGTCTTCTTTATACGGATGGAAAGATAAGACATATGCCTAAAACTTCTATGTTGAGTCCAAGATTTAAAAAAGCCGTTTTCAAGTCCAAATTATAGCAACAACAGAAAAGTCCGAATCTATCCTGCAGCCTAGACACTGTTCAGTGTTTAGCCCATATCTCGAGTTCTAGAAGTCCAAATAACCTCAATTTTTTTCCCTGGAAAGGTGAGACAATATCCTAGAACTTTAATGAGTAAAGGTGGTTCAAATTCTAATGTTACCAATGACGTTTTGTTCAGACAAGAAGATTAGGATTGTCACTGACACGACCAAAAGATTAATGTCTTCTCCCAAGTGTAGGAGTGTTGAAGTAATAAATAACTCGGCAAGACCGGGGTCGAACCATAAGGACGTTAATTGTATAAATTATAAATAACAATAATAATAATAACAAATAACAATAATGAAGAAGAAGAAGAAGAAGAAGTTGATGAGAAGTTTGAGATGGAAGATTAATGTAAGGATAAAACAATGATAAAAACAAATGTCAAGGTTAGAGGATCCACTAATGGTATTTCAAACAAGTATAGTATAAACTCTTATTATTCAACTGGAAACCACACACAAAGGAGGTTCCAATTGGATTATTTATCATTAATAGCTCATTATAAATTATTAACATGATCATATTAATTCTCTTATTTAAGTAACACCAAACTTTTAAATATTGTCAGGAATTCATGATGCTAACTTATGTTAACAACAAATCAAGTTCCTTTCATAGCACAAGTGTAGGTAATACCATACGGTTGAGCTATGAGAGTGCCAAGCATTTGTTGTACCAAGTGTTATACAACACAAATCTAGATTAATCATTTAACAAGCAAGGTATTAAGAATTAGTAAGATAAAAAGATAACACAAGTTAATATTAAACATTAAGGTCCATGTTGAGTTTACACCATACTTATTCTTACACCATTAGTGTAACCTTTTCACCTTGACATAATAAACTTAGCTAAACATAACGAAGAAGATAAACATAAATAAACAAAATAAGAACATAAATAAGATACAAGTTAACTAAGTAAAAGAAAGGAAATGAAAAGCATAAACAAGATATTAATGAAAGCAAAACTTAAGAATTACAATAAAAATATAGAGAGAAATAAAAAGCATGATCTTGATATGAACAACCAAGATGCCTAAATGCATGGAAAATACCTCCTTTTATAGGCCAAAATTCAGAATTATTGATTTGATGACTAATTGTTGAGTGGGTGGCCAACTCTTGACTTGGTGAAAATCCTTATCTTCTTGTCTGAATAAAACAAAATTTCTAGCGTCATAATTGGGACCACTTGAAAACATGAAAGTTGTAGGGAATTGTCTCAGCTTTCCAGAAAAAAAAAATAGAGGTCATTTGGACTTCTAGAACTCCAGATATAGGCTGAACACTGAATAGTGTCTGGGTTGCAGGATAGATTCAGACTTCTCCATTGTTGCTATAATTTGGACTTGAAAACAGCCTTTTTAGATCTTGACATCCAAGTGAAAGTTGCAGGCCTATGTCTTGCCTAATCTATGTAAAATTTTGAGGTCATTTGGAGATCTAGAACTCGAGATATGACCCAATTACCGAATAGTGTTCCAGTTTGGACTGCACCAACATCTCTTTTCTAAGTTTGGCCCTCTCTTTGTCCTTTCAATTTCAATACTTGAATTCATCAGTCAATCCTTTGTTTTAATATGTTAGGCCTGCATTTAAAATAAATATTTACCATATATTAAGGCATTTTATAGTATCAGACTTATTATTATAAAACATGCTTTAGTTAAGGAGTTATTGATACTTCAAGTGCAAAATGATGATATAAAACCTTGATAAATATGCACTTTTAAGTACTAATCAGTCACCAAGTCAAGATGTGGCCACCCACTCAACAATTATTCATCAAATCAATAGTTCCAAATTTTGGCCTATAAAAGAATGCATTTGCCATGCATTTAGGCATCTTGGTGTTTAGATCAAGATCATGCTCTTGCTCTCTTTCTTTGTATTTTATAATGTTTAAGTTTTATTTTATGTTATAGTAATCTCTTGTTTATGCTTTTCATTTCCTTTCCTTTACTTATATAATTATGTTCTTATCTTGTTTATTTATGTTTCTTTCTTTCATTATGTGTAGCTAAATTTATTATGTCAAGGTGAAAAGGTTACACTAATGATGTAAGAATAAGTATAGTATAAACTCAACATGGACTTTAATGCTTGATACTAACATGTTTTATATTTATTATCTTGTTCACTCTTAATACCTTACTTGTTAAATGGTTAATCTAGATTTGTGTTGAACAACCCCTGGTACAACAAATACTTGGCACTTTCATAGCCCAACTGTATGGTTTGACTGACACCTGTGCTATGAAAGAAACTTGATTTGTTGTTAACATAAGTTATCCCCATGAAATACCTGATAATATTTACAAGTATTGGCATTACTCGAAAAAGATAATGAATGTAATCATGTTAACAATTTATAATCTGATTGGAACCTCTTTTGTGTGTGGTTTCTAGTTGAGTAATAAGAGTTTATACTATACTTGTTTGAAGTACCATTAATAGATCCTCTAACCTTGACATTTGTTTTTATTATTGTTTAACCTCACATTAATCTTACATCTCAAAGTCCTCTTTATTATTGCTATTACTATTATTACTATCATTACTACTATTACTATTATTACTATCATTACTACTATTACTATCATTACTACTATTACTATTATTACTATCATTACTACTACTACTATTATTATTACTATTACTATTATTATTGTTATTGTTATTGTTGTTGTTATTATTGTTGTTGTTGTTGTTGTTGTTGTTATTTATAGTTTATATAGTTCACCTCCTTGTGGTTCGACCCCGGTCTTGCCGGGTTATTTATTACTTTGACACTCTTGCACTTGGGAGAAGACATCAATCTTTTGGTCATGTCAAGTTTTTGGCGCCGTTGCCGAGGAGGTAAATTCTTGTATAAATTATAATATTTATTTTATTTTCTCTTTTCACTTTACATTTTATCTAACTTTTGTTTATTTTGTTCTCTTCTTATACGTGCATGAGAGTTTGGTCATGTACATTAAGTGGTAGACTTTGTAGGGTATCCTCGTCATTTTCAAAAAATATAGCCGAAGAAGATAACCAATCACTTCATAATGAGAATAATGAGAATAACCGTACATTATTGTTATTGTTGTTGTTATTGTTGTTGTTGTTGTTGTGTTGTTGTTGTGTTGTTGTTGTTATTTATAGTTTATATAGTTCACCTCCTTGTGGTTCGACCCTGGTCTTGCCGGGTTATTTATTACTTCGACACTCCTGCACTTGGGAGAAGACATCAATCTTTTGGTCGTGTCACCTCCTTTAACTAGAACCAAAAATTATATGTAGCTCGGTCAACCTGAAATCCCATCTGGCGATTCCCTTTAACCAAAGCTACCTAAGATCCCATATGACGACCTCTTTAAACCAAAACCAAAAAATATGTGTAGCTCGGTCAACCTGAAATCTCATCTGGCAATTCCCTTTAACCAAAGTTACCTAAGATCCCATCTGGCGACCTCTTTAAACCAAAACCAAAAAATATGTGTAGCTCGGTCAACCTGAAATCCCATCTGGCGATTTCCTTTAACCAAAGCTACATGAGATCCCATTTGGCGACCTCGTTAAACCAAAACAAAAAAATATGTGCAGCTCGGTCAACCTGAAATCCCATCTGGTGATTTTTTTTAACCAAAGCTACATGAGATCCCATCTGGCGACCTCATTAAACCAAAACCAAAAAATGTGTGTAGCTCGGTCAACCTGAAACCCCATCTAGTGATTCCCTTTAACCAAAGCTACATGAGATCCCATCTAACGACCTCATTAAACCAAAACCAAAAAAATATGTGTAGCTCGGTCAACCTGAAATCACATCTAGCGATTCCCTTTAACCAAAGCTACATGAGATCCCATCTGGCGACCTCATTCAACTAGAACCAAAAAATGTGTAAAAAATGGTCTATTGTAATGGGTGACCTACCCAGGTGGAAAGAATATGAAAAGCGGTCTCGTTGTGATGGGTGACCTACCTAGATGGAAAAAATGTGAAGTACGGTCTCATTGTAATGGGTGACCTACCTAAAAAAAAGGACTTACCCAGATGAAAAGAATATGAAGTTGGGTCTCATTGTAATGGGTGACCTAACGAGATGAAAAGAATATGAAGTGTGGTCTCATTGTAATGGGTGACCTACCGAGATGGAAAGAATGTGAAGTGACAAGTGTGAAAAAATAGGACTTACCTGGCGAAGTAATAAATAACCCGGCAAGACCGGGGTCGAACCACAGAGAGGTTAAATGTATAAATTATAAATAACAAGACAACAACAACAACAACAACAACAACAACAATAACAATAATAGTAATAATAATAATAATAATAATATTAATAGTAATAATAATAGTAATAGTGATAGTAATAGTAATAGTAATAGTAATAATAATAGTAGTAGTAGTAGTGGTAGTAGTAATAAAAAGAAGAGGAGGAAGAAATTAATGAGAACTTTGAGATGGAAGATTAATGTAAGGATTAATCAATGATAAAAACAAATGTCAAGGTTAGAGGATCCACCAATAGTATTTCAAACAAATATAGTATAAACTCTTATTACTCAATTTAGAAACCACACATGGAGGAGGTTCCAATCGGATGATTTGTCATTAATATCTCATTATAAATTATTAACATGATCATATTAATTATCTTATTTACATAACACCAAACTTTTAAATATTGTCAGGAATTCATGATGTTAACTTATGTTAACAACAAATCAAGTTCCTTTCATAGCCCAGGTGTAGGTAATACCATACGGTTGGGCTATGAGAGTGCCAAGCATTTGTTGTACCAAGTGTTATACAACACAAATCTATATTAACCATTTAACAAGCAAGGTTGTAACGACCCGGCTTTCCAAGTCCAAAACACAATAATTTTTATTTTTTTTATTTTTTATGCATTCAATCCACATGGTGCCGGCAATCAATGAATCTAAATCCTCACATCATCGAAATACAAATATTTCTCTATCGGCAGCAGCATCTGCGTTGCTGCCGATTCAGAATCGGCAGCGGAAATCTGCGTCGTTGCCGATCCAGAATCGGCAGCGCAATCTGCGTCGCTGCCGATCCAGAATCGGCAGCGCAAATCTGCGTCGCTGCCGATCCAGAATCGGCAGCGGAAATCTGCGTCGCTGCCGATCCAGAATCGGCAGCGCAATCTGCGTCGCTGCCGATCCAGGATCGGCAGCGCAAATCTGCGTCGCTGCCGATCCAGGATCGGCAGCGGAAATCTGCGTCGCTGCCGATCCAGAATCGGCAGCGCAATCTGCGTCGCTGCCGATCCAGAATCGGCAGCGAAGTCACTCTTTTATCCCGGCCATCCATCCGTTTGGATGCCATTAGCCGAAGCCAATCAGTCCTTCATCCCGGCCATCCATTCGGACGCCATTAGCCAAAGCTAATCATTCTTTGTCCCGGCCATCCGTTTGGATGCCATTAGCCGAAGCTAATCACTCCTTTGTCCCGGCCATCCTTTCGGATGCCATTAGCCGAAGCTAATCATTCTTTGTCCCGGCCATCCTTTCGGATGCCATTAGCCGAAGCTAATCATTCTTTGTCCCGGCCATCCGTTTGGATGCCATTAGCCGAAGCTAATCAATCTTTAATCATCATCTAAGCGTTCAACAATCTAATATCGGTTCTAACAATATGATAGTACTCAAGTTAAAATATTGCAAGATTCAACGTAAGAAAAGGAAGGTGCAAGTCACCTACCTGCTCCACCTGTGGGTCGATCCTGTCTTGATGATGGTCCAATCCCGACCGCACCACCTAAGACATCAATGGTCACAAATCAGCACAGTTGTATTTATTTTATTTTTGAATCATACTCATCATCACACTTATTTCAAGAGTTCATATGTTCACATTCAAGTGTTCCATATTTTACACCATCATAACATGAGATTGTTACTAGCATTTAAGTCATTCCTGCCTAGGAGGCTTATTGTAGGAATTCGGCAGCGAGAACTGGTTCGCTGCGGGCTGCCAGTTCGCTACGCAACACACAAATCGGCAGCGAATATCAATTCGCTGCAGCAGGTTCCGTTGCGGCAGCGAAACAGAATTTCGCTGCGCAACACACAAATCGGCAGCGAATATCAATTCGCTGCAGCAGGTTCCGTTGCGGCAGCGAAACAGAATTTCGCTGCGCAACACACAAATCGGCAGCGAATATCAATTCGCTGCAGCAGGTTCCGTTGCGGCAGCGAAACAGAATTTCGCTGCGCAACACACAAATCGGCAGCGAATATCAATTCGCTGCAGCAGGTTCCGTTGCGGCAGCGAAACAGAATTTCGCTGCGCAACACACAAATCGGCAGCGAATATCAATTCGCTGCAGGAGATTCAGTTGCGGCAGTGAAACAGAATTTCGCTGCGCAACACACAAATCGGCAGCGAATATCAATTCGCTGCAGCAGGTTCCGTTGCGGCAGCGAAACAGAATTTCGCTGCGCAATACACAACTCGGAACCATCAATTTCAGCACATAGTTCTTCAACAAAATTCCAGCAATAACATCACAGCAGAACACATTAAATTCCAGTACTAACATCACAGCAGAACACATTAAATTCCAGCAAGAACATCACAGCATAACACATTAAATTCCAGCACTAACATCACAGCAGAACACATTAAATTCCAGCAAGAACATCACAGCAGAACACATTAATTGCAGCAACAATCATCACAACAGAACACATTAATTCTAGCAGCAACATCACAACAGAACACATTTAATTTCAGCAGAACACACTCATACATGCATGCTGGCCTACCCCATAGTTAAAGCCAGCTTCTACCATAATTGTTAGATGTTCTGAAATTGACTTTATTTCACTTCTGTTTGCTAGTTCTCCTAGTTAATTTCAGTTTCCCCCATAGTTGGCTTAGGTCTTAGATCAATTTTTTCTTAGGGTTTTTCTTCTTCATTTTCGTTTTTGATTTTAAGGGGGAGAGGAAAGGGAGTTCCATGACTCATACCTTCTGAATTTAACTAAGTTTGAGGAAGGTTTGACACTATTCTTTTCTCTTCAGCTGCTGGTTCTCTTCCTTCTTCTTCCTCTCACGTTTTCCAGCTCTCTTTTTCCTCTCCTCTATGCAGCTGCCCACTCCTCTCTCAAGGTCTCATCTCTCCCTCACAAGCTCACAAGACACTCTACTAGTTTGATTCACGTTTTTGATGTGAAAGGGGAAGGGAAGAATGACATGCAGCTGCTGATTTGGGAAGAAGATGAGTCATTCTCTCTCCCCTCTTTGTATTTATACTACCCATCAAATGAATTGGGTTGTTTGGGGGTTGGTTTAGGTGTGTCCTTATCCTTGTTTGGTTTATCTAAAACCAGTTTTACCCCTCCCTCCCAGCTGTGCGTCACTGTTGATTGAGAAATCGGCAGCCGAAAACTGCGTCGCTGCCGATTTCTGCATCGGCAGCGAAAACTGCGTCGCTGCCAAAACCAGAATCGGCAGCGAAAACTGCGTCGCTGCCGATTTCTGCATCGGCAGCGAAATCTGCGTCGCTGCCGATATCTGCATCGGCAGCGAAAACTGCGTCGCTGCCCAATCCAGAATCGGCAGCGAAACTGCGTCGCTGCCAAAACCAGAATCGGCAGCGAAAACTGCGTCGCTGCCGATTTCTGCATCGGCAGCGAAATCTGCGTCGCTGACGATTTCTGCATCGGCAGCGAAAACTGCGTCGCTGCCCAATCCAGAATCGGCAGCGAAACTGCGTCGCTGCCAAAACCAGAATCGGCAGCGAAAACTGCGTCGCTGCCGATTTCTGCATCGGCAGCGAAATCTGCGTCGCTGCCGATATCTGCATCGGCAGCGAAAACTGCATTCATCACCATCTTTCTCTCTCTCTTTCTCTTTAAATATATATATATATATATATAGACATATATATATTTTCGTTTGGGTGTTTACATTCTCCCCTCCTAAATATGAATTTCGTCCTCGAAATTTAAAAAGTTTTACACTCCATACCTGGTAGTTCAAATAAATTGGGGTACTTTTTCCTCATCTCAGCCTCCCTCTCCCAAGTTTCCTCTTCTACTTGAGCATTTCGCCATAAGATTCTGACGATGGGGATCTTTTTGCTCCGTAACTCCTTCACTTCTTGATCTAGTATCCTTATGGGTCTCAATTCCAGTGTTAAGTCTTCTTTGACTTCTACTGGAACCTGGGGTAGAACTCGGGCGGGGTCTACGTCAGCCTTCCTTAACAAGGAGACATGGAACACATCATGGACCCTGGCTAACTGTGGGGGCAAATCCACCTTGTAGGCTACTGGTCCAACTCGTTGTAAGATTTTGAAGGGTCCGATGAAACGGGGAGTTAACTTCCCTTTCAACCCAAACCGTAACATGTTCTTCCATGGGGCTACCTTCAGGAACACCTGGTCCCCCATACTGAACTCGAGAGGTCTTCTCCTCACATCGGCATACTTCTTCTGTCTATCCTGCGCGGCTTTGATGCGATCCCTGATAGTTCTCACTTTCTCCGTGGTGACTTGGACCAACTCTGCGCCATATAACTTCCGGTCCCCAATTTCCTCCCAACACAAAGGAGTTCTGCACCTCCTACCATACAAGGCTTCATACGGGGCCATTCCTATTGTGGCTTGATGACTATTGTTATACGTGAACTCCACCAATGCCATGTGTTCCTCCCAGTTTCCTCCAAATTCTAGCACACAGGCCCGTAATAGGTCTTCCAAGACTTGGATGACTCTTTCCGATTGGCCATCCGTTTGAGGGTGAAACGCAGTGCTCATGTCCAACCTTGTCCCCAAGGCATGTTGTATGCTCGGCCAAAGTCGAGAGGTGAACCTGGGATCTCGATCCGATACAATGGACACCGGAATCCCATGAAGTCGTACCACCTCATTTATGTAAATCTTGGCAAGCTTGTCCACCGAGTCGGTCATCTTTACGGGCAAGAATAGTGCGGATTTCGTCAACCGATCTACAATGACCCATATCGCATCATTTCCTTTTCTCCCTTTGGGAAATCCTGACACGAAATCCATGGTGATCATCTCCCACTTCCATTCTGGAATTTGTAATGGTTGTAATGGTCCCGCAGGCCTTTGGTGTTCAACCTTGACTTGTTGACATATCCCACACTTTGACACATACTCAGCTATGTCCCTTTTCATATTAGGCCACCAATAAAGGTGTTTCAGGTCTCGATACATCTTAGTGCTGCCAGGATGTATGGAGAATTTGGACTCATGAGCTTGTTGTAGAATCATTCGTTTGACTGTTTCGTCATCAGGCACGTACAACCGTTGTCCCATCATCAAGGATCCATCATCCGCTACTCGGAATTTCATTTCTACCCCGGCCTCCACATTCTTCCTAATCTTGGACCCCACCTTGTCATGGAATTGGGCATGTAGTATATGTTCTCGATACGTTGGTCGCACCAATAATTGGGCTACTAACCCACCTCTTGCATCAATTCCCAAATCTGCACCCAACTCTTTTAATTCTGCCAATTGCCGCTCCTTTCCCACTGTTAAGCTTCCCAAGGAGGCTTTATATTTTCGACTGAGGGCATCTGCCACCACATTTGCTTTCCCCGGGTGGTATTCTATGGTGTAATCATAATCCTTAATGAGCTCTATCCACCTTCTTTGCCGCATGTTCAACTCCTTTTGCGACATCAGATACTTCAGGCTCTTATGATCCGTAAAAATTTGGGTTCGAGACCCATACAAATAGTGTCTCCATATCCTCAAGGCAAATACTACAGCTGCCAACTCCAGGTCGTGCACCGGGTAGTTCACCTCATGAGTCTTTAATTGTCTTGATGCATAGGCGATCACCTTCCCATGTTGCATCAAAACACACCCCAATCCCTTCCCCGAGGCATCACTATATACCACAAAACCCTCGGTCCCTGAGGGGAGAGTTAAGACTGGAGCAGTGGTGAGCCTCCTCTTCAATTCTTGGAAGCTTGCCTCACATTCTTCCGACCACACCCATTTCTTATCCTTCCTAGTTAGCTGGGTCAAAGGGGTTGCAATCAGGGAAAAACCTTCGATAAATCTCCGATAGTATCCTGCAAGTCCCAGGAAACTACGTATTTCAGTGACTGAAGTCGGTCTTTCCCATTTCACGACTGCTTCGACTTTTTGAGGGTCGACAAAAACACCTTCGGCTGAAATGACATGTCCCAAAAACATCACTCTCTTCAGCCAAAATTCACATTTACTCAGTTTTGCATATAGCTGGTGATCTCTCAAGGTTTGTAAGGTTTGTCTCAAGTGTTCTTCGTGCTCCTTGAAAGAATTTGAGTACACCAGTATATCATCAATGAATACCACCACAAACTTATCCAGGTATGGTTGGAAAACCCGATTCATCAAATCCATGAAGAGGGCTGGGGCGTTCGTCAACCCGAACGGTAATACCAAAAATTCATAGTGTCCATAACGAGTTCTAAATGCGGTCTTTGCTACATCCGCTTCTTTAATCTTCATCTGATAGTACCCTGATCTCAAATCTATCTTCGAGAATGCCCTTGCTCCTTTTAATTGGTCGAACAAATCATCTATCCGAGGCAACGGATACTTGTTTTTCATTGTCATTTTGTTCAACTGTCGATAGTCAATACAAAGCCTATGGGTTCCATCTTTCTTTCTTACAAATAGGACCGGTGCTCCCCAAGGAGAATTACTGGGCCGTATGAACCCTTTGTCTAATAATTCCTGTAATTGAGTCTTTAACTCGTTCAGTTCTGCTGGAGCCATCCGATACGGTTGTTGGGCTATAGGTGGAACTCCAGGAAAAGTGTCTATAGACACCTCTACCTCTCGCTCCGGGGGTAGTCCTGGTAGTTCTTCTGGAAACACATCTGGAAAATCCTTCACCACAGGAATATCCTTCAATCGTGGACCTTCATCATTAGAGTTTAAGATGTATGCGAGGTAACCCATACATCCCTTTCTTAAAAGTTTTTGGGCTGTTACCACCGATATTAAAGCATTCAGTTTAGGGAGTCTCTCTCCTTCAAAAGTTATTTTCTCGCCCTTAGGTGTTTGGAAAGTGACAGTTTTCGCATAACAATCTATTAGTGCTTTGTATTTACTCAACCAATCCATGCCTAGTATTATGTCAAAATCATGCAGCTCTAAGGGAATCAAATCTACTTCTGTTTCATACCCGGATAAACTAACCCCCACATCCACATATACAATATTTGTTTCAACCATGTTTCCCATTGGAGTTCCAATAACAAACCCCTTCTCTACCATTTTTACTTCCTTTCTCAATTTAGTGACAATTCTCTTAGCAATGAATGAGTGGGTGGCACCCGGATCAAACAACACATGCACATTAAAACCATTCAATAGAAGTGTACCTGCCACCACATCTGATGCAGCCCTGGCCTCCTCCTGTGTCAGGTGGAAGACCCTCCCCGAGGTCCGATCATTTTGTGCCCTCGGCTTCCCTCGACTGGAGTTTGCCCCTGATTGAGAAGATCTCACTGGCCTATTAAGGGTGACTGACTGCTGGTGGCTCTGACTCGGCTGTCTGTAGCTCTGTACTTGTCCGGTGTTCCTCTTGGGGCAGTCCCTCTTGTAATGACCTCTTCCACCACAGTAATGACACCCCTGATTAAGATACTGACAATTCCTCCACCTATGGCCCTCTCCTCTGCACACAAAACATTGTCCGGGGGAAACTGAGCAATCCCCAGGGTGTTTTTGTCCACACTTTACACAAAAAGGATAGTCAACACCCTTGCGGTCACCGGTCCCAGTAGAAGAGTTTGCCCTCGAGTGCGACTGTCCAACCATTACTCTCCCACTTGATTGCTGGTGAGGCGGTAATATCAAACTCCCCTTTTTTCCGTGCTGCTCAAACACTCCACTTTTTCCTTTCTTTGGGTGCGGTGGTCTGCTGCTGAAATAGTCCCCATCTCTCTTTTTGCTTATACTCTAATACCCCCCTTGGCTTTCTCCAATACATGCCTCCAGAGCTTGTGCAGCCTCAATCAACTCCCTCACCGATTTAAATCGCAAGGCGATCAATCCTTGTCTCAAATCCTGTCGTAACCCATCTCTCAACTTTTCAATCATATGTTCCTCTGTCGGCACATAATGTGGGGCGAACAATGAAAGGTCATGGAATCTCCTTTCGTACTCCAATACTGACATATCACCCTGTCTCAATGCCAAGAACTCTTGTTCTTTCACCTTGCGATGATACTTGGAATAAAACTGATTCTCAAACTCTATCTTGAAATCACCCCAAGTTAGTGTCTCAGTCGCACGCCTCAGCTGAACTGTTTCCCACCATGTCATGGCCCTATCAGATAGTAACTGGGATGCACAATTTACCCTCAAACCCTCGGGTATGCTTATTTGAATCATTGTCTTTTCTACCTTCCTGATCCATCTTCCAGCTATCTCTGCATCTTGTTCCCCCATGTACGGTTCACAGCCCATTTCCCTCAGACTCTTAACTAGCCGCACCAGTGGTACCACATTATCCATGGTCATGCTAGTCGTAGGGGCTGCTGGTGGAATCTGCGTGGTGGGAGTTGTTTGTGCCGCTGAACTAGCCATGCCTTCCATCACTGCTTTAACTATTTGTACAAGGAGTCCTGCATCTACATATTGTGGGGGCACACCAGTTGGAATAGTAGATGGTTGTGCTTCTGATCTTTCTCGCTGCTCCGTTGCGACTGGGGGTGTTCCCTCTGTGTGATGAGGCCTCGGGCCTTCCCCTGCCACCGTATCTTCCCCCTGCAAGGTTTCGGGTGGTATTATCGGAGCATGAGATGCCGTATCATCTAAGGGATCTTCATCTTGCCAACCTTGGGCACCTCGGTTCATGCCCCTCCTTTCTAAGGAGGGCGGCTCAGTTCGTGTCCCTTGTCGGGTGTGTACCATCCTGAAATTCATCACAACAACACATTTATTAATGATCCTCAGGATCCATACCAAGTGCTCTGATACCAACTGTAACGACCCGGCTTTCCAAGTCCAAAACACAATAATTTTTTTTTTTTTTTTTTTATGCATTCAATCCACATGGTGCCGGCAATCAATGAATCTAAATCCTCACATCATCGAAATACAATCCATACAATCAACATTTCATTTCAAAGTGAATCTTACACAAACACGTAATATTAAGGTTGCTTGATTTGAAGTTCATATTAAAAATATATACATAGACATGAGTTTACAGTCTTCTCCTACTAATAGTCATCACAATTTTAAACAAAAAGGATCTAATAAAAGTTATACATTCAGTACATTGATCCATACAAAATACATTGTGATTTAAGATACATCTACATAATTCCTTGCAAAATAGGTTCCCGTGTATCGGGTTTCCTAGGCATCTCGTTGGTGTGAAGTCCCTGCAGCAGTACAAACATTTAAGAGAATGCAAATATTTAATAATAATAAGAATGGTAACTCACGGTTTGGCAATTAAATAAAACATTAACAATTATAATTTCTTCATGTATTTGCTACAACAACTAGTAGTACATATAGATACACAAGTTTTCGGATGCCATTCGCCAAAACTAGTCATTCATTTATGTCGGCCATCCATGGCGAAAGCTGCGTCGCTGCCGATCCAAAATCGGCAGCAGAAAATGCATTGCTGCCGATCCAGAATCGGCAGCGGAATCTGCGTCGCTGCCGATTTCTCTATCGGCAGCAGCATCTGCGTTGCTGCCGATTCAGAATCGGCAGCGGAAATCTGCGTCGCTGCCGATCCAGAATCGGCAGCGCAATCTGCGTCGCTGCCGATCCAGAATCGGCAGCGCAATCTGCGTCGCTGCCGATCCAGAATCGGCAGCGCAAATCTGCGTCGCTGCCGATCCAGAATCGGCAGCGCAAATCTGCGTCGCTGCCGATCCAGAATCGGCAGCGGAAATCTGCGTCGCTGCCGATCCAGAATCGGCAGCGCAATCTGCGTCGCTGCCGATCCAGAATCGGCAGCGCAATCTGCGTCGCTGCCGATCCAGAATCGGCAGCGGAAATCTGCGTCGCTGCCGATCCAGAATCGGCAGCGCAATCTGCGTCGCTGCCGATCCAGAATCGGCAGCGCAATCTGCGTCGCTGCCGATCCAGAATCGGCAGCGGAAATCTGCGTCGCTGCCGATCCAGAATCGGCAGCGCAATCTGCGTCGCTGCCGATCCAGAATCGGCAGCGGAAATCTGCGTCGCTGCCGATCCAGAATCGGCAGCGCAATCTGCGTCGCTGCCGATCCAGGATCGGCAGCGGAAATCTGCGTCACTGCCGATCCAGAATCGGCAGCGAAGTCACTCTTTTATCCCGGCCATCCATCCGTTTGGATGCCATTAGCCGAAGCCAATCAGTCCTTCATCCCGGCCATCCATTCGGACGCCATTAGCCAAAGCTAATCATTCTTTGTCCCGGCCATCCGTTTGGATGCCATTAGCCGAAGCTAATCACTCCTTTGTCCCGGCCATCCTTTCGGATGCCATTAGCCAAAGCTAATCATTCTTTGTCCCGGCCATCCTTTCGGATGCCATTAGCCGAAGCTAATCATTCTTTGTCCCGGCCATCCGTTTGGATGCCATTAGCCGAAGCTAATCAATCTTTAATCATCATCTAAGCGTTCAACAATCTAATATCGGTTCTAACAATATGATAGTACTCAAGTTAAAATATTGCAAGATTCAACGTAAGAAAAGGAAGGTGCAAGTCACCTACCTACTCCACCTGTGGGTCGATCCTGTCTTGATGATGGTCCAATCCCGACCGCACCACCTAAGACATCAATGGTCACAAATCAGCACAGTTGTATTTATTTTATTTTTGAATCATACTCATCATCACACTTATTTCAAGAGTTCATATGTTCACATTCAAGTGTTCCATATTTTACACCATCATAACATGAGATTGTTACTAGCATTTAAGTCATTCCTGCCTAGGAGGCTTATTGTAGGAATTCGGCAGCGACAACTGGTTCGCTGCGGGCTGCCAGTTCGCTGCGCAACACACAAATCGGCAACGAATATCAATTCGCTGTAGCAGGTTCCGTTGCGGCAGCGAAACAGAATTTCGCTGCGCAACACACAAATCGGCAGCGAATATCAATTCGCTGCAGGAGATTCAGTTGCGGCAGCGAAACAGAATTTCGCTGCGCAACACACAAATCGGCAGCGAATATCCATTCGCTGCAGCAGGTTCCGTTGCGGCAGCGAAACAGAATTTCGCTGCGCAACACACAAATCGGCAGCGAATATCAATTCGCTGCAGGAGATTCAGTTGCGGCAGCGAAACAGAATTTCGCTGCGCAACACACAAATCGGCAGCGAATATCAATTCGCTGCAGCAGGTTCCGTTGCGGCAGCGAAACAGAATTTCGCTGCGCAACACACAAATCGGCAGCGAATATCAATTCGCTGCAGGAGCTTCAGTTGCGGCAGTGAAACAGAATTTCGCTGCGCAACACACAAATCGGCAGCGAATATCAATTCGCTGTAGCAGGTTCCGTTGCGGCAGCGAAACAGAATTTCGCTGCGCAACACACAAATCGGCAGCGAATATCAATTCGCTGCAGGAGATTCAGTTGCGGCAGCGAAACAGAATTTCGCTGCGCAACACACAAATCGGCAGCGAATATCAATTCGCTGCAGCAGGTTCCGTTGCGGCAGCGAAACAGAATTTCGCTGCGCAACACACAAATCGGCAGCGAATATCAATTCGCTGCAGCAGGTTCCGTTGCGGCAGCGAAACAGAATTTCGCTGCGCAACACACAAATCGGCAGCGAATATCAATTCGCTGCAGGAGATTCAGTTGCGGCAGTGAAACAGAATTTCGCTGCGCAACACACAAATCGGCAGCGAATATCAATTCGCTGCAGCAGGTTCCGTTGCGGCAGCGAAACAGAATTTCGCTGCGCAATACACAACTCGGAACCATCAATTTCAGCACATAGTTCTTCAACAAAATTCCAGCAATAACATCACAGCAGAACACATTAAATTCCAGGACTAACATCACAGCAGAACACATTAAATTCCAGCAAGAACATCACAGCATAACACATTAAATTCCAGCACTAACATCACAGCAGAACACATTAAATTCCAGCAAGAACATCACAGCAGAACACATTAATTGCAGCAACAATCATCACAACAGAACACATTAATTCTAGCAGCAACATCACAACAGAACACATTTAATTTCAGCAGAACACACTCATACATGCATGCTGGCCTACCCCATAGTTAAAGCCAGCTTCTACCATAATTGTTAGATGTTCTGAAATTGACTTTATTTCACTTCTGTTTGCTAGTTCTCCTAGTTAATTTCAGTTTCCCCCATAGTTGGCTTAGGTCTTAGATCAATTTTTTCTTAGGGTTTTTCTTCTTCATTTTCGTTTTTGATTTTAAGGGGGAGAGGAAAGGGAGTTCCATGACTCATACCTTCTGAATTTAACTAAGTTTGAGGAAGGTTTGACACTATTCTTTTCTCTTCAGCTGCTGGTTCTCTTCCTTCTTCTTCCTCTCACGTTTTCCAGCTCTCTTTTTCCTCTCCTCTATGCAGCTGCCCACTCCTCTCTCAAGGTCTCATCTCTCCCTCACAAGCTCACAAGACACTCTACTAGTTTGATTCACGTTTTTGATGTGAAAGGGGAAGGGAAGAATGACATGCAGCTGCTGATTTGGGAAGAAGATGAGTCATTCTCTCTCCCCTCTTTGTATTTATACTACCCATCAAATGAATTGGGTTGTTTGGGGGTTGGTTTAGGTGTGTCCTTATCCTTGTTTGGTTTATCTAAAACCAGTTTTACCCCTCCCTCCCAGCTGTGCGTCACTGTTGATTGAGAAATCGGCAGCCGAAAACTGCGTCGCTGCCGATTTCTGCATCGGCAGCGAAAACTGCGTCGCTGCCCAATCCAGAATCGGCAGCGAAACTGCGTCGCTGCCAAAACCAGAATCGGCAGCGAAAACTGCGTCGCTGCCGATTTCTGCATCGGCAGCGAAATCTGCGTCGCTGCCGATATCTGCATCGGCAGCGAAAACTGCGTCGCTGCCCAATCCAGAATCGGCAGCGAAACTGCGTCGCTGCCAAAACCAGAATCGGCAGCGAAAACTGCGTCGCTGCCGATTTCTGCATCGGCAGCGAAATCTGCGTCGCTGCCGATTTCTGCATCGGCAGCGAAAACTGCGTCGCTGCCCAATCCAGAATCGGCAGCGAAACTGCGTCGCTGCCAAAACCAGAATCGGCAGCGAAAACTGCGTCGCTGCCGATTTCTGCATCGGCAGCGAAATCTGCGTCGCTGCCGATATCTGCATCGGCAGCGAAAACTGCATTCATCACCATCTTTCTCTCTCTCTTTCTCTTTAAATATATATATATATATAGACATATATATATTTTCGTTTGGGTGTTTACAAAGGTATTAAGAATTAGTAAGATAAAAAGATAAGACATGTTAATATTAAACATTAAGGTCCATGTTGAGTTTACACTATACTTATTTTTACACCATTAGTGTAACCTTTTCACCTTGACATAATAAACTTAGCTAAACATAATGAAGAAGAGAAACATAAACAAACAAAACAAGAACATAAAGAAAATACAAGTTAACTAAGTAAAGAAAAGGAAATGAAAAGCATAAACAAGATATTAATGAAAGCAAAACTTAAAAATTACAAAAAAAAATATAAAGAGAGAAATAAAGAGCATGAACTTGATCTGAACAACCAAGCCCCCAAATACATGGAAAATGCCTCTTTTTATAGGCCAAAATTCAGAATTATTGATTTGATGACTAATTGTTGAGTGGGTGGCCAACTTTTGACTTGGTGAAAATCCTTATCTTCTTGTCTGAATAAAACGAAAATTCTACCATCAGAATTGGGTCCATTGGAAAACATGAAAGTTGTAGGAAATTGAATTAGCTTTCCAGGAAAAAACAATGGAGGTCATTTGGACTTCTAGAACTCCAGATATGGGCCAAACACTGAACAGTTTCTAGGCTGCAGGACAGATTCGGACTTCTTCGTTGTTGCTATAATTTGGACTTGAAAACGGCCTTCTTAGATCTTGATGAAAACATGAAAGTTGTAGGCCTATGTCTTACTAAATCTGTGTAAAAATTTGAGGTCATTTTGACATCTAGAACTCGAGATATGACCCAATTACCGAACAATGTTCCAGTTTGGACTTCACCAACATCTCTTTTCTAAGTTTCACCCTCTCTTTATCTTCACAAATTTCAGTAGTTGAATTCATCAATAAATCCTTTGATTTATGTGATAGGCCTGCATTTAAGATGAATATTTACCATATATTAGGGCATTTTATAGTATTAGACTTGTTATTATAAAACATGCTTTAGTTAAGTAGTTATTGATACTTTAAGTGCAAAATGATGATATAAAACCTTGATAAATATGCACTTTTAAGTACTAATCACACCCCCCAACTAGCTTATTACTAGTCCCTAGTAATCAAAGTGTTAAAATAGAAAAAGAATTTGCAAATTCCATAAAGCAAGACATTCATCATTCAACTTACTTTAATTTATCCAAATAAACAAACTCTCATTAAATTTATAAATATGTTCAATACCTCTTAAACAAGATATTACTAAACCTTTCTTTTGTGCTCAAAATATCAACATATAGTTATGGGGCTTTGCTTGGAAGAAAAACAATTTTTTGTTCTAATGTTTAAGGCTAACTTCCTTAGGTTGGGATTATTATTATTTTTTCTTTATTTATTTATTTATTTATATACACATACAACTTGAAACACAATGTATCTTTAACCCATGTAACGAGTTTTAGGCTAATGACTCTCAGACCAGTTGGTCTTAGGGCATTAGGTGTTGAGACACCCCTACGAGCTTAGCAACTCGGGTTGCAGATACTGATACGTAGATAGTGCAATGTTTGATTCCCTTAAGCTTTTCTCCTCAACCCATGTAATAAGCGTTGGGCCAATAGCTCCCAAGTCAGTTGATTTTAGGGTATTAAGTGTTAAAACACCCCTTCGGGCTTAATTGCTTAGGTTAGGGAGGCTACGAAACCAAGCTTATCTACCTTTTTATTATCATTGTTTTTTTTTCTTGCAAATTATGTACTATCCCTTTCCCTTAGTTGTTACCTTTAACAAAAGAATATAAATAATGTAATAATCCAATGTCCAACCCACAATCATATGTTAAAGTGTGTGTGTGAAAATGAAGATTTAAAAATACCTGTTAAATGAGCATATGAGCAGAATCAAGTGCTACCAATACGAGAGTTTGTAAACCGGAATATTTCAAGAAGTATTCTGATAGACCTTGTTAAGAATGTTTACTAAGATGCATCTCAAGAGTCACTTTAACAAAAGAACTCCTTTTACTCTGCCATCCTAGTAACAACAGTTTTGCAAATAGTTTATGATATAGAAAACATAGGTTTTTTTTTTTTAAATATCAACTACTACCCTTTCCCCCCAACCAAAATGAGATATTGTCCTCAATGTCTTAAGGTAGAAAGATAGAGTATAGAAGACATCACCTGAAATAACGAACACTGACAAACCTGAAACACACTTAAACAAATATAAGAAACAACAAAACACAATAATAAAACCAAAAGACACAAAGTTTTTACAAAAGAAGGCTCAAATCCAATCTAAGCTTTTTACGACTTTTTTTAGTTTACCAATTTATGCGACTCATGGAGGGATTAATTACAGGGATGAAAGATTGTAATTGGTCAATCAATTGTTCAGCAGTAGCAGTAGAGATTATGATTTGTCGTGCTGAAGATGTTAGAAATTCCTGTTCCACAGCTTGATCAAGAAAAGACAACAACTTATCATAAAAACCATTAACATTTAACAAACCTATGGGTTTATGGTGAATGTGCAGTTGGGCCCAAGAGGAAATATGAAAGATCTCTTTCAATGTGCCCAGACCACCTGGTAAGGCAATGAAGGCATCAGCATGGTTAAACATTGCATTCAGTCGATCAGACATTGTGGGGACCTGTAATTCCTCTCCAATTGTTTTTCCAATGATGTCCCTTTGTGCTAAAGCTTTGGAGACAACCCCCAAAACTTGACTACCTCCTAAAGATGCGGCTATTGACACTCCCCCCATTAACCCAAGGCTGCCTCCTCCATACACGAAATGAATCTTTCGCTCAGCTAGTACCTGACCAAGATGATTTGCTGATTCTAAAAACTCTTTTTCTTTCCCAGGACTGGATCCACCGAAAACACAAAATATTGTTTATGTGATTACTTGAGGAACCTTCCATTTCTAAACACGTCTGTATTTGATGAATGTATGGGTTGAGTAGAAATGAAGGGAAGGAAGAGAAGAATTTATAGATGAGAAATTGAAAATGCAATCATACCACCTATATGTAAGCCAACTGTAGTCTCTCTCTCTCTCTCTCTCTCTATTTATTTATTTATTTTGAAAAAGCATGTGGATGTACAGGTAGTTGTGATTGTGGCTCACATCTTTCCTTGGTTTTACGTCCAAGAACGGCTTAAACGCCCTCTATGGGTCGGGGATAGGCTTCCCATCCAGTTTTCTTAAAAACTAGCAAACATGATCCTTTTTAGTCAAATTCCCAAGACTAAGTCGAGCATGTTCTTTATGGAATTGGGGCCATAAATCATAAATTGCACGATGCACATCTCCACTAGGGTGCGTCTCAAGAGTCAATAGAAGATTATCTAAAGACCCCTTACTCAGGCCATCCTTAATGAATTGTATTTTATATTCACGGTTTACAGATACCATTCCTAAAGAATGACATTTCGCATTACAAGTCCATCTGGCACATCTGTGACAGACTTGCAGTCGTTTTGCACGACGTTTCTTTGTAAAAGTGCTTTTACCTATTCCAGGCATGTGTGAAATGAAAGAATTGGAGGACTCACCAGATAACCGGACCTTTGCTTCAATCAGCTAACAAATATCTTCAGGAATTCCATGGTTCATTAACAACCTCAATCTTGCACATCTAGCACGGTAAATTTTTTTAATCGCATTCTGAGGGAGAGCGGGAAAATACTTTTTCAATTTTTCAAGAGTGGTGTCCATTTTCAAATGAGAATTGGATGAGAGATTCAAAGAAAGAAGAAAGAGCAGAGAATTGCACAATTATATACACATATATCAGTTATCATGGGAAACTAGCAAAACAAAAGATACACCGAAACAAAACACAAAACAATGTGAGAAAAAGAATCAATCTTTATATACAGTGTTGTAACCCATTTTCAGGTCCCCCACAAAAATAAAGAAAATAAATAGCCAAAAAGATCATAAAATAATAGCAGGTAGAAGAGCTCATAAAATGGTCAGAACAATTGGTCAAGGAGGGTAAAAATACAAAGATGGATTTTTTACAGTATATTCTTGAATGATGAGAGCCCTGTTGGATAAGAAAATTGGAAGTTTGAGGAGAAAAGTCCAAATTTGGAAGTTTATGGACTTAATTGGATTTTTATTTGAATTTATAGAGGATTTGATTGCAAGAAAATTGATTTTTTAAGTCAATTTGGGCTTAAATTAGAAGAAATTAAAGTTCTGGGGCCAAAATATAATTTTTAAGAATTTATTAGGTCAAATCAGGGGCTTAATTGCATAAATATTGAAGTTTAATGGCCAATTAGGGACTTAATTGAGAAAATCCGAAACTAGGGACCAAATTAGAAGAGGCGCATAAATAGAGGGGCTGTAATTAATTGATTCAGGGGCCTAATTGAAGAAATTGAAAGTTTATTGATCAATTGAGGGCTCAATTGCATAAATCAGAGGCTAAGGACCAAAGTGAAACACGCGGCCAACTATTGGGGCAAGGACCAAAATTAAAAAGGATGCAATTGAAATAAACAAAGATGATGGAGGGCTGAGTTGGAACTTGGCGCATTCTGGCGCCACGTTTAAATGAAACGGTGTGTTTTATCCAAAACGACGTCGTTTCATACAAAAAAAAAAAAGAGCAGAACGGTGCCGTTTTGAACGGCACTGTTCGCCTTTCTTCTTCTTCCCCCCCGAACATGCAGCGGGGAAGGAGGAAAAAGAAATGTTGTTTAATGGTTGTCCCTTCTCGCCTCACGCCCACCAGCCCGAAGCGAACTACGCCTTGGGACCTTCGAAACCGAAGCCAATGGCCGACCACCCGCCGCACCGCCGAAACCAAGGGAGGCACGCCTTGGCAGCCGCGCCTGCCGACCGACCGACCATGCGCTGCCCCACTTCCCATGCAGCCATGATAAAGCCATGCCCTGTGCCCCTATAAATAGAGAAGAAACCGAAGGAAGAAGGGAGGAGAAAAAAGAAAAAAAACCGAGACAAAAGGAGAGAGAGAGACTGAAGGAGAGAGAAACAACCGAACTTAAGAAAGAGCCACCGAAAACCCAAAACGGAGAGAAAAAGGAAGAGGAAGAGCTTCAAACCAGGAGAGAACATAGAATACAAAAGCACAACAACGAACCGGGAAGAACGTCGCCGAACCGTTGAAGACAGTAGCACTGTTTGGAGCCGCCGTCCGTGAGCCACGACACCGCCACCGGCCTCCACCAGCAGCACCGACTCCTCCGCGCCAGGTACGGTCTTCTTCCCCCTATTTTGTTTTGGCCACGACATGTGTTTTCCTCCTGCATGCAGAATCGTTCTGCATGCAGGAGGTGGGGGGAGGGAAAATAATTCCCTTCCCCCGTTGGATTTTCCTTCGCTGGGCCGAGTTTCCGGCCCAGATTTGTTGTATTTTTGGGCCAGACCTATTCTGGCCCAGTCTAAAGACAAATTTTGTCGGGCCGAGATCGGCCCAACCCTTTTTTTTGGGCTGATGTTTGGCCCATCTGCTTGGCCCAATTCTAGTTGGGCTGGGTTGGGCCCATTTATTTGGGGCCGGCCAAGCCCACATAATATATTTATAATATATTATAAATTATATATTATATGATATATGTGTGTATATATATTATAAAATAAAAAAAATATTCTGAAAAATTGTAAAAAATATTGTTGATTTTCCTGCATATTTTTATTAAAGTGGGTTAATATTGGGCTGGATTTTTATACCGTAAAGATACAAAACCAGTATTAAAATACCCGGTTTTCGTCAAAACCTCAAAGATTTTCAAAATAAAAATGTTTTTTTTGCTTTCAAAAAATTCCAAAAGTCCTAAAAAATATTGTTGATTTTTCCTGCATTTTTTATTAAGATGGATTAATATTGGGTTGTATTTTTATACCGTAAGGATACAAACCCAGTATTAAAATACCCAATTTTTGTCAAAGCATAAAAAATAATATTTTCCAAAAAAAAAAATGTTTTTGTTTTAAAATACGGCTTAGTCTCTCCAATATATATATATAAATATTATAACATCGTATTTTCACACAACAAAGGAAATTTTCAAAAAACAATATATGTACTAACATGCATTTTGGCTTCAATAACCAGTTTATTCAAGCCATGAGAACTAGGCCAATATTTCAAAAATTCTAAAAAAATCTTTTTGTTTTCTTTTAGTATTTGGGATTACGAATTTATACGTAAAACGTATTCCTAAATATTATTAATAAATTTTTGGTATAGACGTTAGAACGGTTAGGATTTTACCCGATGAGATAAAGACTTCCTTACCGAGGAGGATTTTTCTTGAACCATGGAGAAACCAATAACTAGAAGTACAGTAACACCTTATGATGCGAACCTCGTGATCACGTGGTCACGCAACCCACAATCAAGATTGAGATCTGATCCCGGAAAGCCGAAATAGGTCTGATAGGAGTGCGACACAATGGAAACCTGCCCCAAGGCACCTACACTATTGGAATGAGTAGAATGACGCCACGAAGCCAGTTAATCTTCGATAAGTCAGATTCAGTTCGTTCAAGAACTGAAGAATGCAAGAATCACTCTCACACGTTAAAACTGAAAAATTCAGAAGTAATTATCATCAAAGCTGCCGAAATTGTGGCTTACATGAGTTTAAATAGTTCTTGAAAAATTAACCCTAATGGACCTCTTATGTGGACTTATATGAGGTCCACTCAAAACTGGCCCAAAACCCTAAACTAAAAAGCCCATAACCTGATCCAAACAAGCCTTGGATCCTAGATGAAAACAAACTATTAATTAAGCCCAAACATGAAAGAAAATACTAAAAATAAGTAACTTGTCATTAAATACCACCAGCCCTTCTTTCCTTGTGTAGCTAGGATGAATAAGGAATCCTTATAAGAAAAGGATTCTGAAACATTAATGAATCCTTGCCACACTAGGAGACTATATTGCAACTCATTAAAGATCCTTGTGGAACTAGGAAATTCCCAAAACCAGCTCCCACATCCTTGGAGGAAAAGAATCCTAATCAAATAGGAAGTCCACAAGTCAAATGGAAGTAAATAACAAAATCCGTACAGCCTCTGTTGACCAGTATTGGGGTGCCTTCCCGAACTCCGATTGACCTGCAATTTTAACCCAAGGTAGTAAGATATGTCTGGAGAGTCCACATAAAATATTAGCCCGATCCAACGGTCGGATTGAGAATTATGACTGTTGCCGTAAACCTGGACTGTTGCGCTTTTTACGCCAAAATCCGAATCTGACCTTACTTGGGTCGTATCACAGGGCTGAACCGTATCATTCCCTCCCTCTTCAAGAAGATTCGCCCTCGAATCTTGAATAGCATTAATGGTGACTTCAGTAGCCTCTTGTTTAAGCCTTCGGAATCCCCTTATTGCTAACACCTTTCTCCAACAACACTGTATAGAAGTAGTGACTGGCAAGAATTTCAAATAAGCACGCCGTACTAACCACTTGCGTACATACTTTTGAATGATAACCACAGCGACTCTCCTTCGTCTTTCATGCTTTTGGCGTTGTACCTCTTTTTCCCATGAAGCTTCAAGATCATAGAATAATCTTCTACACTTATCAACTTCTCGTTCTAGTACCCCCAAACCATGGCTTAGTATTTCGCATCGTTGATCTACAATCCTCCTCTGTTCCCTCTCCCTTAGTGAATACATGACACAGATAGGGGAAAAAAACAAGAAGACGACGACAAGAATAGAGTTTATAGCATGAAGAACATTGATTTAGACTCGAGAATACAAATCTGACTTTTGTTTGGACCAGAACTTATCGAAAAACAAACTAATGCGAGGGTGATGAAAATGACTCAAACAACAGCCAAATATCAAAATATGATGATAGTATAATGGCAGGAACGAAATCAACAGAAACAAAACAAGTTTTGAAAGATGACACCAAACAGACTCGTTACAACAAAACAAGACCTAATTCGGGAAACCTAAAGAAACCGATATCCAAATGACCTCGAATTTAATTTGTATTATTACAATACTATGAAATCACCAAAAATCAATTTATAGGTCGTTCTCTTATTTCTAGGTACCCAAACTCCTTGTATGATCAGTTTGCGGCAGAATTGATCCTCCAATTAAAACCTCCAGAAGCCCGGAATCAAAATATGCCCAAATTTAATATATGGTGCGATCTCATCCCCAATACACATAATATGAAGTTTCAACTGATTCTAAGGTGTTTTTCTTACGGCTCACTAATAGTAGTGTTTCTACGGCAGAATTGAACCTCGAATTAAAAACCTCAAGCAAACAATATCGAAATATGTCCAAATTTGATATATGATGCGATCTCACCCCAAATAGACTGAACATGAAGTTTAAATTGATTCCAAGGTGCTTTACCTAGGGTTCACTAAGAGTAGTGTTTTTGCGGCAGAATTGAAACTCGAATTAAAACCTCAAGCAAATAATATCAGAATAAGCCCAACTTTGATATATCATGCGATCCCACCCCCAATAGACTGAATATGAAGTTTAAATTGATTCCGAGGTGGTTTGCTTATGGTTCACCAAGATTTGTGCTTCTGCGGCAAAAATTGAACGATCCTTCAAATTTCAACTAATCACTCTTTTCTCTATTTCTTTCTGATTTTTTTTTTCTTTTTAACAAACTGATATGATTAGAGACAGTAACAAGATGAAATACAAACCTTTTTTTTTTTTGCCTTAGATGACACAGACACGAAGAACAAGAAGATGGATGCAAACACTGAAAAACTTAAGGGACACTAAAAAAAAAACGAAAATAACAGAATGATATGACCTTGTTTCGGAGCCTAGCTCTGATACCAACTGATGCGAACCTCGTGATCACGTGGTCACGCAACCCACAATCAAGATTGAGATCTGATCCCGGAAAGCCGAAATAGGTCTGATAGGAGTGCGACACAATGGAAACCTGCCCCAAGGCACCTACACTATTGGAATGAGTAGAATGACGCCACGAAGCCAGTTAATCTTCGATAAGTCAGATTCAGTTCGTTCAAGAACTGAAGAATGCAAGAATCACTCTCACACGTTAAAACTGAAAAATTCAGAAGTAATTATCATCAAAGCTGCCGAAATTGTGGCTTACATGAGTTTAAATAGTTCTTGAAAAATTAACCCTAATGGACCTCTTATGTGGACTTATATGAGGTCCACTCAAAACTGGCCCAAAACCCTAAACTAAAAAGCCCATAACCTGATCCAAACAAGCCTTGGATCCTAGATGAAAACAAACTATTAATTAAGCCCAAACATGAAAGAAAATACTAAAAATAAGTAACTTGTCATTAAATACCACCAGCCCTTCTTTCCTTGTGTAGCTAGGATGAATAAGGAATCCTTATAAGAAAAGGATTCTGAAACATTAATGAATCCTTGCCACACTAGGAGACTATATTGCAACTCATTAAAGATCCTTGTGGAACTAGGAAATTCCCAAAACCAGCTCCCACATCCTTGGAGGAAAAGAATCCTAATCAAATAGGAAGTCCACAAGTCAAATGGAAGTAAATAACAAAATCCGTACAGCCTCTGTTGACCAGTATTGGGGTGCCTTCCCGAACTCCGATTGACCTGCAATTTTAACCCAAGGTAGTAAGATATGTCTGGAGAGTCCACATAAAATATTAGCCCGATCCAACGGTCGGATTGAGAATTATGACTGTTGCCGTAAACCTGGACTGTTGCGCTTTTTACGCCAAAATCCGAATCTGACCTTACTTGGGTCGTATCACAGGGCTGAACCGTATCATTCCCTCCCTCTTCAAGAAGATTCGCCCTCGAATCTTGAATAGCATTAATGGTGACTTCAGTAGCCTCTTGTTTAAGCCTTCGGAATCCCCTTATTGCTAACACCTTTCTCCAACAACACTGTATAGAAGTAGTGACTGGCAAGAATTTCAAATAAGCACGCCGTACTAACCACTTGCGTACATACTTTTGAATGATAACCACAGCGACTCTCCTTCGTCTTTCATGCTTTTGGCGTTGTACCTCTTTTTCACATGAAGCTTCAAGATCATAGAATAATCTTCTACACTTATCAACTTCTCGTTCTAGTACCCCCAAACCATGGCTTAGTATTTCGCATCGTTGATCTACAATCCTCCTCTGTTCCCTCTCCCTTAGTGAATACATGACACAGATAGGGGAAAAAAACAAGAAGACGACGACAAGAATAGAGTTTATAGCATGAAGAACATTGATTTAGACTCGAGAATACAAATCTGACTTTTGTTTGGACCAGAACTTATCGAAAAACAAACTAATGCGAGGGTGATGAAAATGACTCAAACAACAGCCAAATATCAAAATATGATGATAGTATAATGGCAGGAACGAAATCAACAGAAACAAAACAAGTTTTGAAAGATGACACCAAACAGACTCGTTACAACAAAACAAGACCTAATTCGGGAAACCTAAAGAAACCGATATCCAAATGACCTCGAATTTAATTTGTATTATTACAATACTATGAAATCACCAAAAATCAATTTATAGGTCGTTCTCTTATTTCTAGGTACCCAAACTCCTTGTATGATCAGTTTGCGGCAGAATTGATCCTCCAATTAAAACCTCCAGAAGCCCGGAATCAAAATATGCCCAAATTTAATATATGGTGCGATCTCATCCCCAATACACATAATATGAAGTTTCAACTGATTCTAAGGTGTTTTTCTTACGGCTCACTAATAGTAGTGTTTCTACGGCAGAATTGAACCTCGAATTAAAAACCTCAAGCAAACAATATCGAAATATGTCCAAATTTGATATATGATGCGATCTCACCCCAAATAGACTGAACATGAAGTTTAAATTGATTCCAAGGTGCTTTACCTAGGGTTCACTAAGAGTAGTGTTTTTGCGGCAGAATTGAAACTCGAATTAAAACCTCAAGCAAATAATATCAGAATAAGCCCAACTTTGATATATCATGCGATCCCACCCCCAATAGACTGAATATGAAGTTTAAATTGATTCCGAGGTGGTTTGCTTATGGTTCACCAAGATTTGTGCTTCTGCGGCAAAAATTGAACGATCCTTCAAATTTCAACTAATCACTCTTTTCTCTATTTCTTTCTGATTTTTTTTTTCTTTTTAACAAACTGATATGATTAGAGACAGTAACAAGATGAAATACAAACCTTTTTTTTTTTTGCCTTAGATGACACAGACACGAAGAACAAGAAGATGGATGCAAACACTGAAAAACTTAAGGGACACTAAAAAAAAAACGAAAATAACAGAATGATATGACCTTGTTTCGGAGCCTAGCTCTGATACCAACTGATGCGAACCTCGTGATCACGTGGTCACGCAACCCACAATCAAGATTGAGATCTGATCCCGGAAAGCCGAAATAGGTCTGATAGGAGTGCGACACAATGGAAACCTGCCCCAAGGCACCTACACTATTGGAATGAGTAGAATGACGCCACGAAGCCAGTTAATCTTCGATAAGTCAGATTCAGTTCGTTCAAGAACTGAAGAATGCAAGAATCACTCTCACACGTTAAAACTGAAAAATTCAGAAGTAATTATCATCAAAGCTGCCGAAATTGTGGCTTACATGAGTTTAAATAGTTCTTGAAAAATTAACCCTAATGGACCTCTTATGTGGACTTATATGAGGTCCACTCAAAACTGGCCCAAAACCCTAAACTAAAAAGCCCATAACCTGATCCAAACAAGCCTTGGATCCTAGATGAAAACAAACTATTAATTAAGCCCAAACATGAAAGAAAATACTAAAAATAAGTAACTTGTCATTAAATACCACCAGCCCTTCTTTCCTTGTGTAGCTAGGATGAATAAGGAATCCTTATAAGAAAAGGATTCTGAAACATTAATGAATCCTTGCCACACTAGGAGACTATATTGCAACTCATTAAAGATCCTTGTGGAACTAGGAAATTCCCAAAACCAGCTCCCACATCCTTGGAGGAAAAGAATCCTAATCAAATAGGAAGTCCACAAGTCAAATGGAAGTAAATAACAAAATCCGTACAGCCTCTGTTGACCAGTATTGGGGTGCCTTCCCGAACTCCGATTGACCTGCAATTTTAACCCAAGGTAGTAAGATATGTCTGGAGAGTCCACATAAAATATTAGCCCGATCCAACGGTCGGATTGAGAATTATGACTGTTGCCGTAAACCTGGACTGTTGCGCTTTTTACGCCAAAATCCGAATCTGACCTTACTTGGGTCGTATCACAGGGCTGAACCGTATCATTCCCTCCCTCTTCAAGAAGATTCGCCCTCGAATCTTGAATAGCATTAATGGTGACTTCAGTAGCCTCTTGTTTAAGCCTTCGGAATCCCCTTATTGCTAACACCTTTCTCCAACAACACTGTATAGAAGTAGTGACTGGCAAGAATTTCAAATAAGCACGCCGTACTAACCACTTGCGTACATACTTTTGAATGATAACCACAGCGACTCTCCTTCGTCTTTCATGCTTTTGGCGTTGTACCTCTTTTTCACATGAAGCTTCAAGATCATAGAATAATCTTCTACACTTATCAACTTCTCGTTCTAGTACCCCCAAACCATGGCTTAGTATTTCGCATCGTTGATCTACAATCCTCCTCTGTTCCCTCTCCCTTAGTGAATACATGACACAGATAGGGGAAAAAAACAAGAAGACGACGACAAGAATAGAGTTTATAGCATGAAGAACATTGATTTAGACTCGAGAATACAAATCTGACTTTTGTTTGGACCAGAACTTATCGAAAAACAAACTAATGCGAGGGTGATGAAAATGACTCAAACAACAGCCAAATATCAAAATATGATGATAGTATAATGGCAGGAACGAAATCAACAGAAACAAAACAAGTTTTGAAAGATGACACCAAACAGACTCGTTACAACAAAACAAGACCTAATTCGGGAAACCTAAAGAAACCGATATCCAAATGACCTCGAATTTAATTTGTATTATTACAATACTATGAAATCACCAAAAATCAATTTATAGGTCGTTCTCTTATTTCTAGGTACCCAAACTCCTTGTATGATCAGTTTGCGGCAGAATTGATCCTCCAATTAAAACCTCCAGAAGCCCGGAATCAAAATATGCCCAAATTTAATATATGGTGCGATCTCATCCCCAATACACATAATATGAAGTTTCAACTGATTCTAAGGTGTTTTTCTTACGGCTCTAATAGTAGTGTTTCTACGGCAGAATTGAACCTCGAATTAAAAACCTCAAGCAAACAATATCGAAATATGTCCAAATTTGATATATGATGCGATCTCACCCCAAATAGACTGAACATGAAGTTTAAATTGATTCCAAGGTGCTTTACCTAGGGTTCACTAAGAGTAGTGTTTTTGCGGCAGAATTGAAACTCGAATTAAAACCTCAAGCAAATAATATCAGAATAAGCCCAACTTTGATATATCATGCGATCCCACCCCCAATAGACTGAATATGAAGTTTAAATTGATTCCGAGGTGGTTTGCTTATGGTTCACCAAGATTTGTGCTTCTGCGGCAAAAATTGAACGATCCTTCAAATTTCAACTAATCACTCTTTTCTCTATTTCTTTCTGATTTTTTTTTTCTTTTTAACAAACTGATATGATTAGAGACAGTAACAAGATGAAATACAAACCTTTTTTTTTTTTGCCTTAGATGACACAGACACGAAGAACAAGAAGATGGATGCAAACACTGAAAAACTTAAGGGACACTAAAAAAAAAACGAAAATAACAGAATGATATGACCTTGTTTCGGAGCCTAGCTCTGATACCAACTGATGCGAACCTCGTGATCACGTGGTCACGCAACCCACAATCAAGATTGAGATCTGATCCCGGAAAGCCGAAATAGGTCTGATAGGAGTGCGACACAATGGAAACCTGCCCCAAGGCACCTACACTATTGGAATGAGTAGAATGACGCCACGAAGCCAGTTAATCTTCGATAAGTCAGATTCAGTTCGTTCAAGAACTGAAGAATGCAAGAATCACTCTCACACGTTAAAACTGAAAAATTCAGAAGTAATTATCATCAAAGCTGCCGAAATTGTGGCTTACATGAGTTTAAATAGTTCTTGAAAAATTAACCCTAATGGACCTCTTATGTGGACTTATATGAGGTCCACTCAAAACTGGCCCAAAACCCTAAACTAAAAAGCCCATAACCTGATCCAAACAAGCCTTGGATCCTAGATGAAAACAAACTATTAATTAAGCCCAAACATGAAAGAAAATACTAAAAATAAGTAACTTGTCATTAAATACCACCAGCCCTTCTTTCCTTGTGTAGCTAGGATGAATAAGGAATCCTTATAAGAAAAGGATTCTGAAACATTAATGAATCCTTGCCACACTAGGAGACTATATTGCAACTCATTAAAGATCCTTGTGGAACTAGGAAATTCCCAAAACCAGCTCCCACATCCTTGGAGGAAAAGAATCCTAATCAAATAGGAAGTCCACAAGTCAAATGGAAGTAAATAACAAAATCCGTACAGCCTCTGTTGACCAGTATTGGGGTGCCTTCCCGAACTCCGATTGACCTGCAATTTTAACCCAAGGTAGTAAGATATGTCTGGAGAGTCCACATAAAATATTAGCCCGATCCAACGGTCGGATTGAGAATTATGACTGTTGCCGTAAACCTGGACTGTTGCGCTTTTTACGCCAAAATCCGAATCTGACCTTACTTGGGTCGTATCACAGGGCTGAACCGTATCATTCCCTCCCTCTTCAAGAAGATTCGCCCTCGAATCTTGAATAGCATTAATGGTGACTTCAGTAGCCTCTTGTTTAAGCCTTCGGAATCCCCTTATTGCTAACACCTTTCTCCAACAACACTGTATAGAAGTAGTGACTGGCAAGAATTTCAAATAAGCACGCCGTACTAACCACTTGCGTACATACTTTTGAATGATAACCACAGCGACTCTCCTTCGTCTTTCATGCTTTTGGCGTTGTACCTCTTTTTCACATGAAGCTTCAAGATCATAGAATAATCTTCTACACTTATCAACTTCTCGTTCTAGTACCCCCAAACCATGGCTTAGTATTTCGCATCGTTGATCTACAATCCTCCTCTGTTCCCTCTCCCTTAGTGAATACATGACACAGATAGGGGAAAAAAACAAGAAGACGACGACAAGAATAGAGTTTATAGCATGAAGAACATTGATTTAGACTCGAGAATACAAATCTGACTTTTGTTTGGACCAGAACTTATCGAAAAACAAACTAATGCGAGGGTGATGAAAATGACTCAAACAACAGCCAAATATCAAAATATGATGATAGTATAATGGCAGGAACGAAATCAACAGAAACAAAACAAGTTTTGAAAGATGACACCAAACAGACTCGTTACAACAAAACAAGACCTAATTCGGGAAACCTAAAGAAACCGATATCCAAATGACCTCGAATTTAATTTGTATTATTACAATACTATGAAATCACCAAAAATCAATTTATAGGTCGTTCTCTTATTTCTAGGTACCCAAACTCCTTGTATGATCAGTTTGCGGCAGAATTGATCCTCCAATTAAAACCTCCAGAAGCCCGGAATCAAAATATGCCCAAATTTAATATATGGTGCGATCTCATCCCCAATACACATAATATGAAGTTTCAACTGATTCTAAGGTGTTTTTCTTACGGCTCACTAATAGTAGTGTTTCTACGGCAGAATTGAACCTCGAATTAAAAACCTCAAGCAAACAATATCGAAATATGTCCAAATTTGATATATGATGCGATCTCACCCCAAATAGACTGAACATGAAGTTTAAATTGATTCCAAGGTGCTTTACCTAGGGTTCACTAAGAGTAGTGTTTTTGCGGCAGAATTGAAACTCGAATTAAAACCTCAAGCAAATAATATCAGAATAAGCCCAACTTTGATATATCATGCGATCCCACCCCCAATAGACTGAATATGAAGTTTAAATTGATTCCGAGGTGGTTTGCTTATGGTTCACCAAGATTTGTGCTTCTGCGGCAAAAATTGAACGATCCTTCAAATTTCAACTAATCACTCTTTTCTCTATTTCTTTCTGATTTTTTTTTTCTTTTTAACAAACTGATATGATTAGAGACAGTAACAAGATGAAATACAAACCTTTTTTTTTTTTTGCCTTAGATGACACAGACACGAAGAACAAGAAGATGGATGCAAACACTGAAAAACTTAAGGGACACTAAAAAAAAAACGAAAATAACAGAATGATATGACCTTGTTTCGGAGCCTAGCTCTGATACCAACTGATGCGAACCTCGTGATCACGTGGTCACGCAACCCACAATCAAGATTGAGATCTGATCCCGGAAAGCCGAAATAGGTCTGATAGGAGTGCGACACAATGGAAACCTGCCCCAAGGCACCTACACTATTGGAATGAGTAGAATGACGCCACGAAGCCAGTTAATCTTCGATAAGTCAGATTCAGTTCGTTCAAGAACTGAAGAATGCAAGAATCACTCTCACACGTTAAAACTGAAAAATTCAGAAGTAATTATCATCAAAGCTGCCGAAATTGTGGCTTACATGAGTTTAAATAGTTCTTGAAAAATTAACCCTAATGGACCTCTTATGTGGACTTATATGAGGTCCACTCAAAACTGGCCCAAAACCCTAAACTAAAAAGCCCATAACCTGATCCAAACAAGCCTTGGATCCTAGATGAAAACAAACTATTAATTAAGCCCAAACATGAAAGAAAATACTAAAAATAAGTAACTTGTCATTAAATACCACCAGCCCTTCTTTCCTTGTGTAGCTAGGATGAATAAGGAATCCTTATAAGAAAAGGATTCTGAAACATTAATGAATCCTTGCCACACTAGGAGACTATATTGCAACTCATTAAAGATCCTTGTGGAACTAGGAAATTCCCAAAACCAGCTCCCACATCCTTGGAGGAAAAGAATCCTAATCAAATAGGAAGTCCACAAGTCAAATGGAAGTAAATAACAAAATCCGTACAGCCTCTGTTGACCAGTATTGGGGTGCCTTCCCGAACTCCGATTGACCTGCAATTTTAACCCAAGGTAGTAAGATATGTCTGGAGAGTCCACATAAAATATTAGCCCGATCCAACGGTCGGATTGAGAATTATGACTGTTGCCGTAAACCTGGACTGTTGCGCTTTTTACGCCAAAATCCGAATCTGACCTTACTTGGGTCGTATCACAGGGCTGAACCGTATCATTCCCTCCCTCTTCAAGAAGATTCGCCCTCGAATCTTGAATAGCATTAATGGTGACTTCAGTAGCCTCTTGTTTAAGCCTTCGGAATCCCCTTATTGCTAACACCTTTCTCCAACAACACTGTATAGAAGTAGTGACTGGCAAGAATTTCAAATAAGCACGCCGTACTAACCACTTGCGTACATACTTTTGAATGATAACCACAGCGACTCTCCTTCGTCTTTCATGCTTTTGGCGTTGTACCTCTTTTTCACATGAAGCTTCAAGATCATAGAATAATCTTCTACACTTATCAACTTCTCGTTCTAGTACCCCCAAACCATGGCTTAGTATTTCGCATCGTTGATCTACAATCCTCCTCTGTTCCCTCTCCCTTAGTGAATACATGACACAGATAGGGGAAAAAAACAAGAAGACGACGACAAGAATAGAGTTTATAGCATGAAGAACATTGATTTAGACTCGAGAATACAAATCTGACTTTTGTTTGGACCAGAACTTATCGAAAAACAAACTAATGCGAGGGTGATGAAAATGACTCAAACAACAGCCAAATATCAAAATATGATGATAGTATAATGGCAGGAACGAAATCAACAGAAACAAAACAAGTTTTGAAAGATGACACCAAACAGACTCGTTACAACAAAACAAGACCTAATTCGGGAAACCTAAAGAAACCGATATCCAAATGACCTCGAATTTAATTTGTATTATTACAATACTATGAAATCACCAAAAATCAATTTATAGGTCGTTCTCTTATTTCTAGGTACCCAAACTCCTTGTATGATCAGTTTGCGGCAGAATTGATCCTCCAATTAAAACCTCCAGAAGCCCGGAATCAAAATATGCCCAAATTTAATATATGGTGCGATCTCATCCCCAATACACATAATATGAAGTTTCAACTGATTCTAAGGTGTTTTTCTTACGGCTCACTAATAGTAGTGTTTCTACGGCAGAATTGAACCTCGAATTAAAAACCTCAAGCAAACAATATCGAAATATGTCCAAATTTGATATATGATGCGATCTCACCCCAAATAGACTGAACATGAAGTTTAAATTGATTCCAAGGTGCTTTACCTAGGGTTCACTAAGAGTAGTGTTTTTGCGGCAGAATTGAAACTCGAATTAAAACCTCAAGCAAATAATATCAGAATAAGCCCAACTTTGATATATCATGCGATCCCACCCCCAATAGACTGAATATGAAGTTTAAATTGATTCCGAGGTGGTTTGCTTATGGTTCACCAAGATTTGTGCTTCTGCGGCAAAAATTGAACGATCCTTCAAATTTCAACTAATCACTCTTTTCTCTATTTCTTTCTGATTTTTTTTTTCTTTTTAACAAACTGATATGATTAGAGACAGTAACAAGATGAAATACAAACCTTTTTTTTTTTTTGCCTTAGATGACACAGACACGAAGAACAAGAAGATGGATGCAAACACTGAAAAACTTAAGGGACACTAAAAAAAAAACGAAAATAACAGAATGATATGACCTTGTTTCGGAGCCTAGCTCTGATACCAACTGATGCGAACCTCGTGATCACGTGGTCACGCAACCCACAATCAAGATTGAGATCTGATCCCGGAAAGCCGAAATAGGTCTGATAGGAGTGCGACACAATGGAAACCTGCCCCAAGGCACCTACACTATTGGAATGAGTAGAATGACGCCACGAAGCCAGTTAATCTTCGATAAGTCAGATTCAGTTCGTTCAAGAACTGAAGAATGCAAGAATCACTCTCACACGTTAAAACTGAAAAATTCAGAAGTAATTATCATCAAAGCTGCCGAAATTGTGGCTTACATGAGTTTAAATAGTTCTTGAAAAATTAACCCTAATGGACCTCTTATGTGGACTTATATGAGGTCCACTCAAAACTGGCCCAAAACCCTAAACTAAAAAGCCCATAACCTGATCCAAACAAGCCTTGGATCCTAGATGAAAACAAACTATTAATTAAGCCCAAACATGAAAGAAAATACTAAAAATAAGTAACTTGTCATTAAATACCACCAGCCCTTCTTTCCTTGTGTAGCTAGGATGAATAAGGAATCCTTATAAGAAAAGGATTCTGAAACATTAATGAATCCTTGCCACACTAGGAGACTATATTGCAACTCATTAAAGATCCTTGTGGAACTAGGAAATTCCCAAAACCAGCTCCCACATCCTTGGAGGAAAAGAATCCTAATCAAATAGGAAGTCCACAAGTCAAATGGAAGTAAATAACAAAATCCGTACAGCCTCTGTTGACCAGTATTGGGGTGCCTTCCCGAACTCCGATTGACCTGCAATTTTAACCCAAGGTAGTAAGATATGTCTGGAGAGTCCACATAAAATATTAGCCCGATCCAACGGTCGGATTGAGAATTATGACTGTTGCCGTAAACCTGGACTGTTGCGCTTTTTACGCCAAAATCCGAATCTGACCTTACTTGGGTCGTATCACAGGGCTGAACCGTATCATTCCCTCCCTCTTCAAGAAGATTCGCCCTCGAATCTTGAATAGCATTAATGGTGACTTCAGTAGCCTCTTGTTTAAGCCTTCGGAATCCCCTTATTGCTAACACCTTTCTCCAACAACACTGTATAGAAGTAGTGACTGGCAAGAATTTCAAATAAGCACGCCGTACTAACCACTTGCGTACATACTTTTGAATGATAACCACAGCGACTCTCCTTCGTCTTTCATGCTTTTGGCGTTGTACCTCTTTTTCCCATGAAGCTTCAAGATCATAGAATAATCTTCTACACTTATCAACTTCTCGTTCTAGTACCCCCAAACCATGGCTTAGTATTTCGCATCGTTGATCTACAATCCTCCTCTGTTCCCTCTCCCTTAGTGAATACATGACACAGATAGGGGAAAAAAACAAGAAGACGACGACAAGAATAGAGTTTATAGCATGAAGAACATTGATTTAGACTCGAGAATACAAATCTGACTTTTGTTTGGACCAGAACTTATCGAAAAACAAACTAATGCGAGGGTGATGAAAATGACTCAAACAACAGCCAAATATCAAAATATGATGATAGTATAATGGCAGGAACGAAATCAACAGAAACAAAACAAGTTTTGAAAGATGACACCAAACAGACTCGTTACAACAAAACAAGACCTAATTCGGGAAACCTAAAGAAACCGATATCCAAATGACCTCGAATTTAATTTGTATTATTACAATACTATGAAATCACCAAAAATCAATTTATAGGTCGTTCTCTTATTTCTAGGTACCCAAACTCCTTGTATGATCAGTTTGCGGCAGAATTGATCCTCCAATTAAAACCTCCAGAAGCCCGGAATCAAAATATGCCCAAATTTAATATATGGTGCGATCTCATCCCCAATACACATAATATGAAGTTTCAACTGATTCTAAGGTGTTTTTCTTACGGCTCACTAATAGTAGTGTTTCTACGGCAGAATTGAACCTCGAATTAAAAACCTCAAGCAAACAATATCGAAATATGTCCAAATTTGATATATGATGCGATCTCACCCCAAATAGACTGAACATGAAGTTTAAATTGATTCCAAGGTGCTTTACCTAGGGTTCACTAAGAGTAGTGTTTTTGCGGCAGAATTGAAACTCGAATTAAAACCTCAAGCAAATAATATCAGAATAAGCCCAACTTTGATATATCATGCGATCCCACCCCCAATAGACTGAATATGAAGTTTAAATTGATTCCGAGGTGGTTTGCTTATGGTTCACCAAGATTTGTGCTTCTGCGGCAAAAATTGAACGATCCTTCAAATTTCAACTAATCACTCTTTTCTCTATTTCTTTCTGATTTTTTTTTTCTTTTTAACAAACTGATATGATTAGAGACAGTAACAAGATGAAATACAAACCTTTTTTTTTTTTGCCTTAGATGACACAGACACGAAGAACAAGAAGATGGATGCAAACACTGAAAAACTTAAGGGACACTAAAAAAAAAACGAAAATAACAGAATGATATGACCTTGTTTCGGAGCCTAGCTCTGATACCAACTGATGCGAACCTCGTGATCACGTGGTCACGCAACCCACAATCAAGATTGAGATCTGATCCCGGAAAGCCGAAATAGGTCTGATAGGAGTGCGACACAATGGAAACCTGCCCCAAGGCACCTACACTATTGGAATGAGTAGAATGACGCCACGAAGCCAGTTAATCTTCGATAAGTCAGATTCAGTTCGTTCAAGAACTGAAGAATGCAAGAATCACTCTCACACGTTAAAACTGAAAAATTCAGAAGTAATTATCATCAAAGCTGCCGAAATTGTGGCTTACATGAGTTTAAATAGTTCTTGAAAAATTAACCCTAATGGACCTCTTATGTGGACTTATATGAGGTCCACTCAAAACTGGCCCAAAACCCTAAACTAAAAAGCCCATAACCTGATCCAAACAAGCCTTGGATCCTAGATGAAAACAAACTATTAATTAAGCCCAAACATGAAAGAAAATACTAAAAATAAGTAACTTGTCATTAAATACCACCAGCCCTTCTTTCCTTGTGTAGCTAGGATGAATAAGGAATCCTTATAAGAAAAGGATTCTGAAACATTAATGAATCCTTGCCACACTAGGAGACTATATTGCAACTCATTAAAGATCCTTGTGGAACTAGGAAATTCCCAAAACCAGCTCCCACATCCTTGGAGGAAAAGAATCCTAATCAAATAGGAAGTCCACAAGTCAAATGGAAGTAAATAACAAAATCCGTACAGCCTCTGTTGACCAGTATTGGGGTGCCTTCCCGAACTCCGATTGACCTGCAATTTTAACCCAAGGTAGTAAGATATGTCTGGAGAGTCCACATAAAATATTAGCCCGATCCAACGGTCGGATTGAGAATTATGACTGTTGCCGTAAACCTGGACTGTTGCGCTTTTTACGCCAAAATCCGAATCTGACCTTACTTGGGTCGTATCACAGGGCTGAACCGTATCATTCCCTCCCTCTTCAAGAAGATTCGCCCTCGAATCTTGAATAGCATTAATGGTGACTTCAGTAGCCTCTTGTTTAAGCCTTCGGAATCCCCTTATTGCTAACACCTTTCTCCAACAACACTGTATAGAAGTAGTGACTGGCAAGAATTTCAAATAAGCACGCCGTACTAACCACTTGCGTACATACTTTTGAATGATAACCACAGCGACTCTCCTTCGTCTTTCATGCTTTTGGCGTTGTACCTCTTTTTCCCATGAAGCTTCAAGATCATAGAATAATCTTCTACACTTATCAACTTCTCGTTCTAGTACCCCCAAACCATGGCTTAGTATTTCGCATCGTTGATCTACAATCCTCCTCTGTTCCCTCTCCCTTAGTGAATACATGACACAGATAGGGGAAAAAAACAAGAAGACGACGACAAGAATAGAGTTTATAGCATGAAGAACATTGATTTAGACTCGAGAATACAAATCTGACTTTTGTTTGGACCAGAACTTATCGAAAAACAAACTAATGCGAGGGTGATGAAAATGACTCAAACAACAGCCAAATATCAAAATATGATGATAGTATAATGGCAGGAACGAAATCAACAGAAACAAAACAAGTTTTGAAAGATGACACCAAACAGACTCGTTACAACAAAACAAGACCTAATTCGGGAAACCTAAAGAAACCGATATCCAAATGACCTCGAATTTAATTTGTATTATTACAATACTATGAAATCACCAAAAATCAATTTATAGGTCGTTCTCTTATTTCTAGGTACCCAAACTCCTTGTATGATCAGTTTGCGGCAGAATTGATCCTCCAATTAAAACCTCCAGAAGCCCGGAATCAAAATATGCCCAAATTTAATATATGGTGCGATCTCATCCCCAATACACATAATATGAAGTTTCAACTGATTCTAAGGTGTTTTTCTTACGGCTCACTAATAGTAGTGTTTCTACGGCAGAATTGAACCTCGAATTAAAAACCTCAAGCAAACAATATCGAAATATGTCCAAATTTGATATATGATGCGATCTCACCCCAAATAGACTGAACATGAAGTTTAAATTGATTCCAAGGTGCTTTACCTAGGGTTCACTAAGAGTAGTGTTTTTGCGGCAGAATTGAAACTCGAATTAAAACCTCAAGCAAATAATATCAGAATAAGCCCAACTTTGATATATCATGCGATCCCACCCCCAATAGACTGAATATGAAGTTTAAATTGATTCCGAGGTGGTTTGCTTATGGTTCACCAAGATTTGTGCTTCTGCGGCAAAAATTGAACGATCCTTCAAATTTCAACTAATCACTCTTTTCTCTATTTCTTTCTGATTTTTTTTTTCTTTTTAACAAACTGATATGATTAGAGACAGTAACAAGATGAAATACAAACCTTTTTTTTTTTTGCCTTAGATGACACAGACACGAAGAACAAGAAGATGGATGCAAACACTGAAAAACTTAAGGGACACTAAAAAAAAAACGAAAATAACAGAATGATATGACCTTGTTTCGGAGCCTAGCTCTGATACCAACTGATGCGAACCTCGTGATCACGTGGTCACGCAACCCACAATCAAGATTGAGATCTGATCCCGGAAAGCCGAAATAGGTCTGATAGGAGTGCGACACAATGGAAACCTGCCCCAAGGCACCTACACTATTGGAATGAGTAGAATGACGCCACGAAGCCAGTTAATCTTCGATAAGTCAGATTCAGTTCGTTCAAGAACTGAAGAATGCAAGAATCACTCTCACACGTTAAAACTGAAAAATTCAGAAGTAATTATCATCAAAGCTGCCGAAATTGTGGCTTACATGAGTTTAAATAGTTCTTGAAAAATTAACCCTAATGGACCTCTTATGTGGACTTATATGAGGTCCACTCAAAACTGGCCCAAAACCCTAAACTAAAAAGCCCATAACCTGATCCAAACAAGCCTTGGATCCTAGATGAAAACAAACTATTAATTAAGCCCAAACATGAAAGAAAATACTAAAAATAAGTAACTTGTCATTAAATACCACCAGCCCTTCTTTCCTTGTGTAGCTAGGATGAATAAGGAATCCTTATAAGAAAAGGATTCTGAAACATTAATGAATCCTTGCCACACTAGGAGACTATATTGCAACTCATTAAAGATCCTTGTGGAACTAGGAAATTCCCAAAACCAGCTCCCACATCCTTGGAGGAAAAGAATCCTAATCAAATAGGAAGTCCACAAGTCAAATGGAAGTAAATAACAAAATCCGTACAGCCTCTGTTGACCAGTATTGGGGTGCCTTCCCGAACTCCGATTGACCTGCAATTTTAACCCAAGGTAGTAAGATATGTCTGGAGAGTCCACATAAAATATTAGCCCGATCCAACGGTCGGATTGAGAATTATGACTGTTGCCGTAAACCTGGACTGTTGCGCTTTTTACGCCAAAATCCGAATCTGACCTTACTTGGGTCGTATCACAGGGCTGAACCGTATCATTCCCTCCCTCTTCAAGAAGATTCGCCCTCGAATCTTGAATAGCATTAATGGTGACTTCAGTAGCCTCTTGTTTAAGCCTTCGGAATCCCCTTATTGCTAACACCTTTCTCCAACAACACTGTATAGAAGTAGTGACTGGCAAGAATTTCAAATACGCACGCCGTACTAACCACTTGCGTACATACTTTTGAATGATAACCACAGCGACTCTCCTTCGTCTTTCATGCTTTTGGCGTTGTACCTCTTTTTCCCATGAAGCTTCAAGATCATAGAATAATCTTCTACACTTATCAACTTCTCGTTCTAGTACCCCCAAACCATGGCTTAGTATTTCGCATCGTTGATCTACAATCCTCCTCTGTTCCCTCTCCCTTAGTGAATACATGACACAGATAGGGGAAAAAAACAAGAAGACGACGACAAGAATAGAGTTTATAGCATGAAGAACATTGATTTAGACTCGAGAATACAAATCTGACTTTTGTTTGGACCAGAACTTATCGAAAAACAAACTAATGCGAGGGTGATGAAAATGACTCAAACAACAGCCAAATATCAAAATATGATGATAGTATAATGGCAGGAACGAAATCAACAGAAACAAAACAAGTTTTGAAAGATGACACCAAACAGACTCGTTACAACAAAACAAGACCTAATTCGGGAAACCTAAAGAAACCGATATCCAAATGACCTCGAATTTAATTTGTATTATTACAATACTATGAAATCACCAAAAATCAATTTATAGGTCGTTCTCTTATTTCTAGGTACCCAAACTCCTTGTATGATCAGTTTGCGGCAGAATTGATCCTCCAATTAAAACCTCCAGAAGCCCGGAATCAAAATATGCCCAAATTTAATATATGGTGCGATCTCATCCCCAATACACATAATATGAAGTTTCAACTGATTCTAAGGTGTTTTTCTTACGGCTCACTAATAGTAGTGTTTCTACGGCAGAATTGAACCTCGAATTAAAAACCTCAAGCAAACAATATCGAAATATGTCCAAATTTGATATATGATGCGATCTCACCCCAAATAGACTGAACATGAAGTTTAAATTGATTCCAAGGTGCTTTACCTAGGGTTCACTAAGAGTAGTGTTTTTGCGGCAGAATTGAAACTCGAATTAAAACCTCAAGCAAATAATATCAGAATAAGCCCAACTTTGATATATCATGCGATCCCACCCCCAATAGACTGAATATGAAGTTTAAATTGATTCCGAGGTGGTTTGCTTATGGTTCACCAAGATTTGTGCTTCTGCGGCAAAAATTGAACGATCCTTCAAATTTCAACTAATCACTCTTTTCTCTATTTCTTTCTGATTTTTTTTTTCTTTTTAACAAACTGATATGATTAGAGACAGTAACAAGATGAAATACAAACCTTTTTTTTTTTGCCTTAGATGACACAGACACGAAGAACAAGAAGATGGATGCAAACACTGAAAAACTTAAGGGACACTAAAAAAAAAACGAAAATAACAGAATGATATGACCTTGTTTCGGAGCCTAGCTCTGATACCAACTGATGCGAACCTCGTGATCACGTGGTCACGCAACCCACAATCAAGATTGAGATCTGATCCCGGAAAGCCGAAATAGGTCTGATAGGAGTGCGACACAATGGAAACCTGCCCCAAGGCACCTACACTATTGGAATGAGTAGAATGACGCCACGAAGCCAGTTAATCTTCGATAAGTCAGATTCAGTTCGTTCAAGAACTGAAGAATGCAAGAATCACTCTCACACGTTAAAACTGAAAAATTCAGAAGTAATTATCATCAAAGCTGCCGAAATTGTGGCTTACATGAGTTTAAATAGTTCTTGAAAAATTAACCCTAATGGACCTCTTATGTGGACTTATATGAGGTCCACTCAAAACTGGCCCAAAACCCTAAACTAAAAAGCCCATAACCTGATCCAAACAAGCCTTGGATCCTAGATGAAAACAAACTATTAATTAAGCCCAAACATGAAAGAAAATACTAAAAATAAGTAACTTGTCATTAAATACCACCAGCCCTTCTTTCCTTGTGTAGCTAGGATGAATAAGGAATCCTTATAAGAAAAGGATTCTGAAACATTAATGAATCCTTGCCACACTAGGAGACTATATTGCAACTCATTAAAGATCCTTGTGGAACTAGGAAATTCCCAAAACCAGCTCCCACATCCTTGGAGGAAAAGAATCCTAATCAAATAGGAAGTCCACAAGTCAAATGGAAGTAAATAACAAAATCCGTACAGCCTCTGTTGACCAGTATTGGGGTGCCTTCCCGAACTCCGATTGACCTGCAATTTTAACCCAAGGTAGTAAGATATGTCTGGAGAGTCCACATAAAATATTAGCCCGATCCAACGGTCGGATTGAGAATTATGACTGTTGCCGTAAACCTGGACTGTTGCGCTTTTTACGCCAAAATCCGAATCTGACCTTACTTGGGTCGTATCACAGGGCTGAACCGTATCATTCCCTCCCTCTTCAAGAAGATTCGCCCTCGAATCTTGAATAGCATTAATGGTGACTTCAGTAGCCTCTTGTTTAAGCCTTCGGAATCCCCTTATTGCTAACACCTTTCTCCAACAACACTGTATAGAAGTAGTGACTGGCAAGAATTTCAAATAAGCACGCCGTACTAACCACTTGCGTACATACTTTTGAATGATAACCACAGCGACTCTCCTTCGTCTTTCATGCTTTTGGCGTTGTACCTCTTTTTCACATGAAGCTTCAAGATCATAGAATAATCTTCTACACTTATCAACTTCTCGTTCTAGTACCCCCAAACCATGGCTTAGTATTTCGCATCGTTGATCTACAATCCTCCTCTGTTCCCTCTCCCTTAGTGAATACATGACACAGATAGGGGAAAAAAACAAGAAGACGACGACAAGAATAGAGTTTATAGCATGAAGAACATTGATTTAGACTCGAGAATACAAATCTGACTTTTGTTTGGACCAGAACTTATCGAAAAACAAACTAATGCGAGGGTGATGAAAATGACTCAAACAACAGCCAAATATCAAAATATGATGATAGTATAATGGCAGGAACGAAATCAACAGAAACAAAACAAGTTTTGAAAGATGACACCAAACAGACTCGTTACAACAAAACAAGACCTAATTCGGGAAACCTAAAGAAACCGATATCCAAATGACCTCGAATTTAATTTGTATTATTACAATACTATGAAATCACCAAAAATCAATTTATAGGTCGTTCTCTTATTTCTAGGTACCCAAACTCCTTGTATGATCAGTTTGCGGCAGAATTGATCCTCCAATTAAAACCTCCAGAAGCCCGGAATCAAAATATGCCCAAATTTAATATATGGTGCGATCTCATCCCCAATACACATAATATGAAGTTTCAACTGATTCTAAGGTGTTTTTCTTACGGCTCACTAATAGTAGTGTTTCTACGGCAGAATTGAACCTCGAATTAAAAACCTCAAGCAAACAATATCGAAATATGTCCAAATTTGATATATGATGCGATCTCACCCCAAATAGACTGAACATGAAGTTTAAATTGATTCCAAGGTGCTTTACCTAGGGTTCACTAAGAGTAGTGTTTTTGCGGCAGAATTGAAACTCGAATTAAAACCTCAAGCAAATAATATCAGAATAAGCCCAACTTTGATATATCATGCGATCCCACCCCCAATAGACTGAATATGAAGTTTAAATTGATTCCGAGGTGGTTTGCTTATGGTTCACCAAGATTTGTGCTTCTGCGGCAAAAATTGAACGATCCTTCAAATTTCAACTAATCACTCTTTTCTCTATTTCTTTCTGATTTTTTTTTCTTTTTAACAAACTGATATGATTAGAGACAGTAACAAGATGAAATACAAACCTTTTTTTTTTTTGCCTTAGATGACACAGACACGAAGAACAAGAAGATGGATGCAAACACTGAAAAACTTAAGGGACACTAAAAAAAAACGAAAATAACAGAATGATATGACCTTGTTTCGGAGCCTAGCTCTGATACCAACTGATGCGAACCTCGTGATCACGTGGTCACGCAACCCACAATCAAGATTGAGATCTGATCCCGGAAAGCCGAAATAGGTCTGATAGGAGTGCGACACAATGGAAACCTGCCCCAAGGCACCTACACTATTGGAATGAGTAGAATGACGCCACGAAGCCAGTTAATCTTCGATAAGTCAGATTCAGTTCGTTCAAGAACTGAAGAATGCAAGAATCACTCTCACACGTTAAAACTGAAAAATTCAGAAGTAATTATCATCAAAGCTGCCGAAATTGTGGCTTACATGAGTTTAAATAGTTCTTGAAAAATTAACCCTAATGGACCTCTTATGTGGACTTATATGAGGTCCACTCAAAACTGGCCCAAAACCCTAAACTAAAAAGCCCATAACCTGATCCAAACAAGCCTTGGATCCTAGATGAAAACAAACTATTAATTAAGCCCAAACATGAAAGAAAATACTAAAAATAAGTAACTTGTCATTAAATACCACCAGCCCTTCTTTCCTTGTGTAGCTAGGATGAATAAGGAATCCTTATAAGAAAAGGATTCTGAAACATTAATGAATCCTTGCCACACTAGGAGACTATATTGCAACTCATTAAAGATCCTTGTGGAACTAGGAAATTCCCAAAACCAGCTCCCACATCCTTGGAGGAAAAGAATCCTAATCAAATAGGAAGTCCACAAGTCAAATGGAAGTAAATAACAAAATCCGTACAGCCTCTGTTGACCAGTATTGGGGTGCCTTCCCGAACTCCGATTGACCTGCAATTTTAACCCAAGGTAGTAAGATATGTCTGGAGAGTCCACATAAAATATTAGCCCGATCCAACGGTCGGATTGAGAATTATGACTGTTGCCGTAAACCTGGACTGTTGCGCTTTTTACGCCAAAATCCGAATCTGACCTTACTTGGGTCGTATCACAGGGCTGAACCGTATCATTCCCTCCCTCTTCAAGAAGATTCGCCCTCGAATCTTGAATAGCATTAATGGTGACTTCAGTAGCCTCTTGTTTAAGCCTTCGGAATCCCCTTATTGCTAACACCTTTCTCCAACAACACTGTATAGAAGTAGTGACTGGCAAGAATTTCAAATACGCACGCCGTACTAACCACTTGCGTACATACTTTTGAATGATAACCACAGCGACTCTCCTTCGTCTTTCATGCTTTTGGCGTTGTACCTCTTTTTCACATGAAGCTTCAAGATCATAGAATAATCTTCTACACTTATCAACTTCTCGTTCTAGTACCCCCAAACCATGGCTTAGTATTTCGCATCGTTGATCTACAATCCTCCTCTGTTCCCTCTCCCTTAGTGAATACATGACACAGATAGGGGAAAAAAACAAGAAGACGACGACAAGAATAGAGTTTATAGCATGAAGAACATTGATTTAGACTCGAGAATACAAATCTGACTTTTGTTTGGACCAGAACTTATCGAAAAACAAACTAATGCGAGGGTGATGAAAATGACTCAAACAACAGCCAAATATCAAAATATGATGATAGTATAATGGCAGGAACGAAATCAACAGAAACAAAACAAGTTTTGAAAGATGACACCAAACAGACTCGTTACAACAAAACAAGACCTAATTCGGGAAACCTAAAGAAACCGATATCCAAATGACCTCGAATTTAATTTGTATTATTACAATACTATGAAATCACCAAAAATCAATTTATAGGTCGTTCTCTTATTTCTAGGTACCCAAACTCCTTGTATGATCAGTTTGCGGCAGAATTGATCCTCCAATTAAAACCTCCAGAAGCCCGGAATCAAAATATGCCCAAATTTAATATATGGTGCGATCTCATCCCCAATACACATAATATGAAGTTTCAACTGATTCTAAGGTGTTTTTCTTACGGCTCACTAATAGTAGTGTTTCTACGGCAGAATTGAACCTCGAATTAAAAACCTCAAGCAAACAATATCGAAATATGTCCAAATTTGATATATGATGCGATCTCACCCCAAATAGACTGAACATGAAGTTTAAATTGATTCCAAGGTGCTTTACCTAGGGTTCACTAAGAGTAGTGTTTTTGCGGCAGAATTGAAACTCGAATTAAAACCTCAAGCAAATAATATCAGAATAAGCCCAACTTTGATATATCATGCGATCCCACCCCCAATAGACTGAATATGAAGTTTAAATTGATTCCGAGGTGGTTTGCTTATGGTTCACCAAGATTTGTGCTTCTGCGGCAAAAATTGAACGATCCTTCAAATTTCAACTAATCACTCTTTTCTCTATTTCTTTCTGATTTTTTTTTTCTTTTTAACAAACTGATATGATTAGAGACAGTAACAAGATGAAATACAAACCTTTTTTTTTTTTGCCTTAGATGACACAGACACGAAGAACAAGAAGATGGATGCAAACACTGAAAAACTTAAGGGACACTAAAAAAAAAACGAAAATAACAGAATGATATGACCTTGTTTCGGAGCCTAGCTCTGATACCAACTGATGCGAACCTCGTGATCACGTGGTCACGCAACCCACAATCAAGATTGAGATCTGATCCCGGAAAGCCGAAATAGGTCTGATAGGAGTGCGACACAATGGAAACCTGCCCCAAGGCACCTACACTATTGGAATGAGTAGAATGACGCCACGAAGCCAGTTAATCTTCGATAAGTCAGATTCAGTTCGTTCAAGAACTGAAGAATGCAAGAATCACTCTCACACGTTAAAACTGAAAAATTCAGAAGTAATTATCATCAAAGCTGCCGAAATTGTGGCTTACATGAGTTTAAATAGTTCTTGAAAAATTAACCCTAATGGACCTCTTATGTGGACTTATATGAGGTCCACTCAAAACTGGCCCAAAACCCTAAACTAAAAAGCCCATAACCTGATCCAAACAAGCCTTGGATCCTAGATGAAAACAAACTATTAATTAAGCCCAAACATGAAAGAAAATACTAAAAATAAGTAACTTGTCATTAAATACCACCAGCCCTTCTTTCCTTGTGTAGCTAGGATGAATAAGGAATCCTTATAAGAAAAGGATTCTGAAACATTAATGAATCCTTGCCACACTAGGAGACTATATTGCAACTCATTAAAGATCCTTGTGGAACTAGGAAATTCCCAAAACCAGCTCCCACATCCTTGGAGGAAAAGAATCCTAATCAAATAGGAAGTCCACAAGTCAAATGGAAGTAAATAACAAAATCCGTACAGCCTCTGTTGACCAGTATTGGGGTGCCTTCCCGAACTCCGATTGACCTGCAATTTTAACCCAAGGTAGTAAGATATGTCTGGAGAGTCCACATAAAATATTAGCCCGATCCAACGGTCGGATTGAGAATTATGACTGTTGCCGTAAACCTGGACTGTTGCGCTTTTTACGCCAAAATCCGAATCTGACCTTACTTGGGTCGTATCACAGGGCTGAACCGTATCATTCCCTCCCTCTTCAAGAAGATTCGCCCTCGAATCTTGAATAGCATTAATGGTGACTTCAGTAGCCTCTTGTTTAAGCCTTCGGAATCCCCTTATTGCTAACACCTTTCTCCAACAACACTGTATAGAAGTAGTGACTGGCAAGAATTTCAAATAAGCACGCCGTACTAACCACTTGCGTACATACTTTTGAATGATAACCACAGCGACTCTCCTTCGTCTTTCATGCTTTTGGCGTTGTACCTCTTTTTCACATGAAGCTTCAAGATCATAGAATAATCTTCTACACTTATCAACTTCTCGTTCTAGTACCCCCAAACCATGGCTTAGTATTTCGCATCGTTGATCTACAATCCTCCTCTGTTCCCTCTCCCTTAGTGAATACATGACACAGATAGGGGAAAAAAACAAGAAGACGACGACAAGAATAGAGTTTATAGCATGAAGAACATTGATTTAGACTCGAGAATACAAATCTGACTTTTGTTTGGACCAGAACTTATCGAAAAACAAACTAATGCGAGGGTGATGAAAATGACTCAAACAACAGCCAAATATCAAAATATGATGATAGTATAATGGCAGGAACGAAATCAACAAAAACAAAACAAGTTTTGAAAGATGACACCAAACAGACTCGTTACAACAAAACAAGACCTAATTCGGGAAACCTAAAGAAACCGATATCCAAATGACCTCGAATTTAATTTGTATTATTACAATACTATGAAATCACCAAAAATCAATTTATAGGTCGTTCTCTTATTTCTAGGTACCCAAACTCCTTGTATGATCAGTTTGCGGCAGAATTGATCCTCCAATTAAAACCTCCAGAAGCCCGGAATCAAAATATGCCCAAATTTAATATATGGTGCGATCTCATCCCCAATACACATAATATGAAGTTTCAACTGATTCTAAGGTGTTTTTCTTACGGCTCACTAATAGTAGTGTTTCTACGGCAGAATTGAACCTCGAATTAAAAACCTCAAGCAAACAATATCGAAATATGTCCAAATTTGATATATGATGCGATCTCACCCCAAATAGACTGAACATGAAGTTTAAATTGATTCCAAGGTGCTTTACCTAGGGTTCACTAAGAGTAGTGTTTTTGCGGCAGAATTGAAACTCGAATTAAAACCTCAAGCAAATAATATCAGAATAAGCCCAACTTTGATATATCATGCGATCCCACCCCCAATAGACTGAATATGAAGTTTAAATTGATTCCGAGGTGGTTTGCTTATGGTTCACCAAGATTTGTGCTTCTGCGGCAAAAATTGAACGATCCTTCAAATTTCAACTAATCACTCTTTTCTCTATTTCTTTCTGATTTTTTTTTTCTTTTTAACAAACTGATATGATTAGAGACAGTAACAAGATGAAATACAAACTTTTTTTTTTTTGCCTTAGATGACACAGACACGAAGAACAAGAAGATGGATGCAAACACTGAAAAACTTAAGGGACACTAAAAAAAAAACGAAAATAACAGAATGATATGACCTTGTTTCGGAGCCTAGCTCTGATACCAACTGATGCGAACCTCGTGATCACGTGGTCACGCAACCCACAATCAAGATTGAGATCTGATCCCGGAAAGCCGAAATAGGTCTGATAGGAGTGCGACACAATGGAAACCTGCCCCAAGGCACCTACACTATTGGAATGAGTAGAATGACGCCACGAAGCCAGTTAATCTTCGATAAGTCAGATTCAGTTCGTTCAAGAACTGAAGAATGCAAGAATCACTCTCACACGTTAAAACTGAAAAATTCAGAAGTAATTATCATCAAAGCTGCCGAAATTGTGGCTTACATGAGTTTAAATAGTTCTTGAAAAATTAACCCTAATGGACCTCTTATGTGGACTTATATGAGGTCCACTCAAAACTGGCCCAAAACCCTAAACTAAAAAGCCCATAACCTGATCCAAACAAGCCTTGGATCCTAGATGAAAACAAACTATTAATTAAGCCCAAACATGAAAGAAAATACTAAAAATAAGTAACTTGTCATTAAATACCACCAGCCCTTCTTTCCTTGTGTAGCTAGGATGAATAAGGAATCCTTATAAGAAAAGGATTCTGAAACATTAATGAATCCTTGCCACACTAGGAGACTATATTGCAACTCATTAAAGATCCTTGTGGAACTAGGAAATTCCCAAAACCAGCTCCCACATCCTTGGAGGAAAAGAATCCTAATCAAATAGGAAGTCCACAAGTCAAATGGAAGTAAATAACAAAATCCGTACAGCCTCTGTTGACCAGTATTGGGGTGCCTTCCCGAACTCCGATTGACCTGCAATTTTAACCCAAGGTAGTAAGATATGTCTGGAGAGTCCACATAAAATATTAGCCCGATCCAACGGTCGGATTGAGAATTATGACTGTTGCCGTAAACCTGGACTGTTGCGCTTTTTACGCCAAAATCCGAATCTGACCTTACTTGGGTCGTATCACAGGGCTGAACCGTATCATTCCCTCCCTCTTCAAGAAGATTCGCCCTCGAATCTTGAATAGCATTAATGGTGACTTCAGTAGCCTCTTGTTTAAGCCTTCGGAATCCCCTTATTGCTAACACCTTTCTCCAACAACACTGTATAGAAGTAGTGACTGGCAAGAATTTCAAATACGCACGCCGTACTAACCACTTGCGTACATACTTTTGAATGATAACCACAGCGACTCTCCTTCGTCTTTCATGCTTTTGGCGTTGTACCTCTTTTTCCCATGAAGCTTCAAGATCATAGAATAATCTTCTACACTTATCAACTTCTCGTTCTAGTACCCCCAAACCATGGCTTAGTATTTCGCATCGTTGATCTACAATCCTCCTCTGTTCCCTCTCCCTTAGTGAATACATGACACAGATAGGGGAAAAAAACAAGAAGACGACGACAAGAATAGAGTTTATAGCATGAAGAACATTGATTTAGACTCGAGAATACAAATCTGACTTTTGTTTGGACCAGAACTTATCGAAAAACAAACTAATGCGAGGGTGATGAAAATGACTCAAACAACAGCCAAATATCAAAATATGATGATAGTATAATGGCAGGAACGAAATCAACAGAAACAAAACAAGTTTTGAAAGATGACACCAAACAGACTCGTTACAACAAAACAAGACCTAATTCGGGAAACCTAAAGAAACCGATATCCAAATGACCTCGAATTTAATTTGTATTATTACAATACTATGAAATCACCAAAAATCAATTTATAGGTCGTTCTCTTATTTCTAGGTACCCAAACTCCTTGTATGATCAGTTTGCGGCAGAATTGATCCTCCAATTAAAACCTCCAGAAGCCCGGAATCAAAATATGCCCAAATTTAATATATGGTGCGATCTCATCCCCAATACACATAATATGAAGTTTCAACTGATTCTAAGGTGTTTTTCTTACGGCTCACTAATAGTAGTGTTTCTACGGCAGAATTGAACCTCGAATTAAAAACCTCAAGCAAACAATATCGAAATATGTCCAAATTTGATATATGATGCGATCTCACCCCAAATAGACTGAACATGAAGTTTAAATTGATTCCAAGGTGCTTTACCTAGGGTTCACTAAGAGTAGTGTTTTTGCGGCAGAATTGAAACTCGAATTAAAACCTCAAGCAAATAATATCAGAATAAGCCCAACTTTGATATATCATGCGATCCCACCCCCAATAGACTGAATATGAAGTTTAAATTGATTCCGAGGTGGTTTGCTTATGGTTCACCAAGATTTGTGCTTCTGCGGCAAAAATTGAACGATCCTTCAAATTTCAACTAATCACTCTTTTCTCTATTTCTTTCTGATTTTTTTTTTCTTTTTAACAAACTGATATGATTAGAGACAGTAACAAGATGAAATACAAACTTTTTTTTTTTTGCCTTAGATGACACAGACACGAAGAACAAGAAGATGGATGCAAACACTGAAAAACTTAAGGGACACTAAAAAAAAAACGAAAATAACAGAATGATATGACCTTGTTTCGGAGCCTAGCTCTGATACCAACTGATGCGAACCTCGTGATCACGTGGTCACGCAACCCACAATCAAGATTGAGATCTGATCCCGGAAAGCCGAAATAGGTCTGATAGGAGTGCGACACAATGGAAACCTGCCCCAAGGCACCTACACTATTGGAATGAGTAGAATGACGCCACGAAGCCAGTTAATCTTCGATAAGTCAGATTCAGTTCGTTCAAGAACTGAAGAATGCAAGAATCACTCTCACACGTTAAAACTGAAAAATTCAGAAGTAATTATCATCAAAGCTGCCGAAATTGTGGCTTACATGAGTTTAAATAGTTCTTGAAAAATTAACCCTAATGGACCTCTTATGTGGACTTATATGAGGTCCACTCAAAACTGGCCCAAAACCCTAAACTAAAAAGCCCATAACCTGATCCAAACAAGCCTTGGATCCTAGATGAAAACAAACTATTAATTAAGCCCAAACATGAAAGAAAATACTAAAAATAAGTAACTTGTCATTAAATACCACCAGCCCTTCTTTCCTTGTGTAGCTAGGATGAATAAGGAATCCTTATAAGAAAAGGATTCTGAAACATTAATGAATCCTTGCCACACTAGGAGACTATATTGCAACTCATTAAAGATCCTTGTGGAACTAGGAAATTCCCAAAACCAGCTCCCACATCCTTGGAGGAAAAGAATCCTAATCAAATAGGAAGTCCACAAGTCAAATGGAAGTAAATAACAAAATCCGTACAGCCTCTGTTGACCAGTATTGGGGTGCCTTCCCGAACTCCGATTGACCTGCAATTTTAACCCAAGGTAGTAAGATATGTCTGGAGAGTCCACATAAAATATTAGCCCGATCCAACGGTCGGATTGAGAATTATGACTGTTGCCGTAAACCTGGACTGTTGCGCTTTTTACGCCAAAATCCGAATCTGACCTTACTTGGGTCGTATCACAGGGCTGAACCGTATCATTCCCTCCCTCTTCAAGAAGATTCGCCCTCGAATCTTGAATAGCATTAATGGTGACTTCAGTAGCCTCTTGTTTAAGCCTTCGGAATCCCCTTATTGCTAACACCTTTCTCCAACAACACTGTATAGAAGTAGTGACTGGCAAGAATTTCAAATACGCACGCCGTACTAACCACTTGCGTACATACTTTTGAATGATAACCACAGCGACTCTCCTTCGTCTTTCATGCTTTTGGCGTTGTACCTCTTTTTCCCATGAAGCTTCAAGATCATAGAATAATCTTCTACACTTATCAACTTCTCGTTCTAGTACCCCCAAACCATGGCTTAGTATTTCGCATCGTTGATCTACAATCCTCCTCTGTTCCCTCTCCCTTAGTGAATACATGACACAGATAGGGGAAAAAAACAAGAAGACGACGACAAGAATAGAGTTTATAGCATGAAGAACATTGATTTAGACTCGAGAATACAAATCTGACTTTTGTTTGGACCAGAACTTATCGAAAAACAAACTAATGCGAGGGTGATGAAAATGACTCAAACAACAGCCAAATATCAAAATATGATGATAGTATAATGGCAGGAACGAAATCAACAGAAACAAAACAAGTTTTGAAAGATGACACCAAACAGACTCGTTACAACAAAACAAGACCTAATTCGGGAAACCTAAAGAAACCGATATCCAAATGACCTCGAATTTAATTTGTATTATTACAATACTATGAAATCACCAAAAATCAATTTATAGGTCGTTCTCTTATTTCTAGGTACCCAAACTCCTTGTATGATCAGTTTGCGGCAGAATTGATCCTCCAATTAAAACCTCCAGAAGCCCGGAATCAAAATATGCCCAAATTTAATATATGGTGCGATCTCATCCCCAATACACATAATATGAAGTTTCAACTGATTCTAAGGTGTTTTTCTTACGGCTCACTAATAGTAGTGTTTCTACGGCAGAATTGAACCTCGAATTAAAAACCTCAAGCAAACAATATCGAAATATGTCCAAATTTGATATATGATGCGATCTCACCCCAAATAGACTGAACATGAAGTTTAAATTGATTCCAAGGTGCTTTACCTAGGGTTCACTAAGAGTAGTGTTTTTGCGGCAGAATTGAAACTCGAATTAAAACCTCAAGCAAATAATATCAGAATAAGCCCAACTTTGATATATCATGCGATCCCACCCCCAATAGACTGAATATGAAGTTTAAATTGATTCCGAGGTGGTTTGCTTATGGTTCACCAAGATTTGTGCTTCTGCGGCAAAAATTGAACGATCCTTCAAATTTCAACTAATCACTCTTTTCTCTATTTCTTTCTGATTTTTTTTTTCTTTTTAACAAACTGATATGATTAGAGACAGTAACAAGATGAAATACAAACTTTTTTTTTTTTGCCTTAGATGACACAGACACGAAGAACAAGAAGATGGATGCAAACACTGAAAAACTTAAGGGACACTAAAAAAAAAACGAAAATAACAGAATGATATGACCTTGTTTCGGAGCCTAGCTCTGATACCAACTGATGCGAACCTCGTGATCACGTGGTCACGCAACCCACAATCAAGATTGAGATCTGATCCCGGAAAGCCGAAATAGGTCTGATAGGAGTGCGACACAATGGAAACCTGCCCCAAGGCACCTACACTATTGGAATGAGTAGAATGACGCCACGAAGCCAGTTAATCTTCGATAAGTCAGATTCAGTTCGTTCAAGAACTGAAGAATGCAAGAATCACTCTCACACGTTAAAACTGAAAAATTCAGAAGTAATTATCATCAAAGCTGCCGAAATTGTGGCTTACATGAGTTTAAATAGTTCTTGAAAAATTAACCCTAATGGACCTCTTATGTGGACTTATATGAGGTCCACTCAAAACTGGCCCAAAACCCTAAACTAAAAAGCCCATAACCTGATCCAAACAAGCCTTGGATCCTAGATGAAAACAAACTATTAATTAAGCCCAAACATGAAAGAAAATACTAAAAATAAGTAACTTGTCATTAAATACCACCAGCCCTTCTTTCCTTGTGTAGCTAGGATGAATAAGGAATCCTTATAAGAAAAGGATTCTGAAACATTAATGAATCCTTGCCACACTAGGAGACTATATTGCAACTCATTAAAGATCCTTGTGGAACTAGGAAATTCCCAAAACCAGCTCCCACATCCTTGGAGGAAAAGAATCCTAATCAAATAGGAAGTCCACAAGTCAAATGGAAGTAAATAACAAAATCCGTACAGCCTCTGTTGACCAGTATTGGGGTGCCTTCCCGAACTCCGATTGACCTGCAATTTTAACCCAAGGTAGTAAGATATGTCTGGAGAGTCCACATAAAATATTAGCCCGATCCAACGGTCGGATTGAGAATTATGACTGTTGCCGTAAACCTGGACTGTTGCGCTTTTTACGCCAAAATCCGAATCTGACCTTACTTGGGTCGTATCACAGGGCTGAACCGTATCATTCCCTCCCTCTTCAAGAAGATTCGCCCTCGAATCTTGAATAGCATTAATGGTGACTTCAGTAGCCTCTTGTTTAAGCCTTCGGAATCCCCTTATTGCTAACACCTTTCTCCAACAACACTGTATAGAAGTAGTGACTGGCAAGAATTTCAAATACGCACGCCGTACTAACCACTTGCGTACATACTTTTGAATGATAACCACAGCGACTCTCCTTCGTCTTTCATGCTTTTGGCGTTGTACCTCTTTTTCCCATGAAGCTTCAAGATCATAGAATAATCTTCTACACTTATCAACTTCTCGTTCTAGTACCCCCAAACCATGGCTTAGTATTTCGCATCGTTGATCTACAATCCTCCTCTGTTCCCTCTCCCTTAGTGAATACATGACACAGATAGGGGAAAAAAACAAGAAGACGACGACAAGAATAGAGTTTATAGCATGAAGAACATTGATTTAGACTCGAGAATACAAATCTGACTTTTGTTTGGACCAGAACTTATCGAAAAACAAACTAATGCGAGGGTGATGAAAATGACTCAAACAACAGCCAAATATCAAAATATGATGATAGTATAATGGCAGGAACGAAATCAACAGAAACAAAACAAGTTTTGAAAGATGACACCAAACAGACTCGTTACAACAAAACAAGACCTAATTCGGGAAACCTAAAGAAACCGATATCCAAATGACCTCGAATTTAATTTGTATTATTACAATACTATGAAATCACCAAAAATCAATTTATAGGTCGTTCTCTTATTTCTAGGTACCCAAACTCCTTGTATGATCAGTTTGCGGCAGAATTGATCCTCCAATTAAAACCTCCAGAAGCCCGGAATCAAAATATGCCCAAATTTAATATATGGTGCGATCTCATCCCCAATACACATAATATGAAGTTTCAACTGATTCTAAGGTGTTTTTCTTACGGCTCACTAATAGTAGTGTTTCTACGGCAGAATTGAACCTCGAATTAAAAACCTCAAGCAAACAATATCGAAATATGTCCAAATTTGATATATGATGCGATCTCACCCCAAATAGACTGAACATGAAGTTTAAATTGATTCCAAGGTGCTTTACCTAGGGTTCACTAAGAGTAGTGTTTTTGCGGCAGAATTGAAACTCGAATTAAAACCTCAAGCAAATAATATCAGAATAAGCCCAACTTTGATATATCATGCGATCCCACCCCCAATAGACTGAATATGAAGTTTAAATTGATTCCGAGGTGGTTTGCTTATGGTTCACCAAGATTTGTGCTTCTGCGGCAAAAATTGAACGATCCTTCAAATTTCAACTAATCACTCTTTTCTCTATTTCTTTCTGATTTTTTTTTTCTTTTTAACAAACTGATATGATTAGAGACAGTAACAAGATGAAATACAAACTTTTTTTTTTTTGCCTTAGATGACACAGACACGAAGAACAAGAAGATGGATGCAAACACTGAAAAACTTAAGGGACACTAAAAAAAAAACGAAAATAACAGAATGATATGACCTTGTTTCGGAGCCTAGCTCTGATACCAACTGATGCGAACCTCGTGATCACGTGGTCACGCAACCCACAATCAAGATTGAGATCTGATCCCGGAAAGCCGAAATAGGTCTGATAGGAGTGCGACACAATGGAAACCTGCCCCAAGGCACCTACACTATTGGAATGAGTAGAATGACGCCACGAAGCCAGTTAATCTTCGATAAGTCAGATTCAGTTCGTTCAAGAACTGAAGAATGCAAGAATCACTCTCACACGTTAAAACTGAAAAATTCAGAAGTAATTATCATCAAAGCTGCCGAAATTGTGGCTTACATGAGTTTAAATAGTTCTTGAAAAATTAACCCTAATGGACCTCTTATGTGGACTTATATGAGGTCCACTCAAAACTGGCCCAAAACCCTAAACTAAAAAGCCCATAACCTGATCCAAACAAGCCTTGGATCCTAGATGAAAACAAACTATTAATTAAGCCCAAACATGAAAGAAAATACTAAAAATAAGTAACTTGTCATTAAATACCACCAGCCCTTCTTTCCTTGTGTAGCTAGGATGAATAAGGAATCCTTATAAGAAAAGGATTCTGAAACATTAATGAATCCTTGCCACACTAGGAGACTATATTGCAACTCATTAAAGATCCTTGTGGAACTAGGAAATTCCCAAAACCAGCTCCCACATCCTTGGAGGAAAAGAATCCTAATCAAATAGGAAGTCCACAAGTCAAATGGAAGTAAATAACAAAATCCGTACAGCCTCTGTTGACCAGTATTGGGGTGCCTTCCCGAACTCCGATTGACCTGCAATTTTAACCCAAGGTAGTAAGATATGTCTGGAGAGTCCACATAAAATATTAGCCCGATCCAACGGTCGGATTGAGAATTATGACTGTTGCCGTAAACCTGGACTGTTGCGCTTTTTACGCCAAAATCCGAATCTGACCTTACTTGGGTCGTATCACAGGGCTGAACCGTATCATTCCCTCCCTCTTCAAGAAGATTCGCCCTCGAATCTTGAATAGCATTAATGGTGACTTCAGTAGCCTCTTGTTTAAGCCTTCGGAATCCCCTTATTGCTAACACCTTTCTCCAACAACACTGTATAGAAGTAGTGACTGGCAAGAATTTCAAATAAGCACGCCGTACTAACCACTTGCGTACATACTTTTGAATGATAACCACAGCGACTCTCCTTCGTCTTTCATGCTTTTGGCGTTGTACCTCTTTTTCCCATGAAGCTTCAAGATCATAGAATAATCTTCTACACTTATCAACTTCTCGTTCTAGTACCCCCAAACCATGGCTTAGTATTTCGCATCGTTGATCTACAATCCTCCTCTGTTCCCTCTCCCTTAGTGAATACATGACACAGATAGGGGAAAAAAACAAGAAGACGACGACAAGAATAGAGTTTATAGCATGAAGAACATTGATTTAGACTCGAGAATACAAATCTGACTTTTGTTTGGACCAGAACTTATCGAAAAACAAACTAATGCGAGGGTGATGAAAATGACTCAAACAACAGCCAAATATCAAAATATGATGATAGTATAATGGCAGGAACGAAATCAACAGAAACAAAACAAGTTTTGAAAGATGACACCAAACAGACTCGTTACAACAAAACAAGACCTAATTCGGGAAACCTAAAGAAACCGATATCCAAATGACCTCGAATTTAATTTGTATTATTACAATACTATGAAATCACCAAAAATCAATTTATAGGTCGTTCTCTTATTTCTAGGTACCCAAACTCCTTGTATGATCAGTTTGCGGCAGAATTGATCCTCCAATTAAAACCTCCAGAAGCCCGGAATCAAAATATGCCCAAATTTAATATATGGTGCGATCTCATCCCCAATACACATAATATGAAGTTTCAACTGATTCTAAGGTGTTTTTCTTACGGCTCACTAATAGTAGTGTTTCTACGGCAGAATTGAACCTCGAATTAAAAACCTCAAGCAAACAATATCGAAATATGTCCAAATTTGATATATGATGCGATCTCACCCCAAATAGACTGAACATGAAGTTTAAATTGATTCCAAGGTGCTTTACCTAGGGTTCACTAAGAGTAGTGTTTTTGCGGCAGAATTGAAACTCGAATTAAAACCTCAAGCAAATAATATCAGAATAAGCCCAACTTTGATATATCATGCGATCCCACCCCCAATAGACTGAATATGAAGTTTAAATTGATTCCGAGGTGGTTTGCTTATGGTTCACCAAGATTTGTGCTTCTGCGGCAAAAATTGAACGATCCTTCAAATTTCAACTAATCACTCTTTTCTCTATTTCTTTCTGATTTTTTTTTTCTTTTTAACAAACTGATATGATTAGAGACAGTAACAAGATGAAATACAAACCTTTTTTTTTTTTGCCTTAGATGACACAGACACGAAGAACAAGAAGATGGATGCAAACACTGAAAAACTTAAGGGACACTAAAAAAAAAACGAAAATAACAGAATGATATGACCTTGTTTCGGAGCCTAGCTCTGATACCAACTGATGCGAACCTCGTGATCACGTGGTCACGCAACCCACAATCAAGATTGAGATCTGATCCCGGAAAGCCGAAATAGGTCTGATAGGAGTGCGACACAATGGAAACCTGCCCCAAGGCACCTACACTATTGGAATGAGTAGAATGACGCCACGAAGCCAGTTAATCTTCGATAAGTCAGATTCAGTTCGTTCAAGAACTGAAGAATGCAAGAATCACTCTCACACGTTAAAACTGAAAAATTCAGAAGTAATTATCATCAAAGCTGCCGAAATTGTGGCTTACATGAGTTTAAATAGTTCTTGAAAAATTAACCCTAATGGACCTCTTATGTGGACTTATATGAGGTCCACTCAAAACTGGCCCAAAACCCTAAACTAAAAAGCCCATAACCTGATCCAAACAAGCCTTGGATCCTAGATGAAAACAAACTATTAATTAAGCCCAAACATGAAAGAAAATACTAAAAATAAGTAACTTGTCATTAAATACCACCAGCCCTTCTTTCCTTGTGTAGCTAGGATGAATAAGGAATCCTTATAAGAAAAGGATTCTGAAACATTAATGAATCCTTGCCACACTAGGAGACTATATTGCAACTCATTAAAGATCCTTGTGGAACTAGGAAATTCCCAAAACCAGCTCCCACATCCTTGGAGGAAAAGAATCCTAATCAAATAGGAAGTCCACAAGTCAAATGGAAGTAAATAACAAAATCCGTACAGCCTCTGTTGACCAGTATTGGGGTGCCTTCCCGAACTCCGATTGACCTGCAATTTTAACCCAAGGTAGTAAGATATGTCTGGAGAGTCCACATAAAATATTAGCCCGATCCAACGGTCGGATTGAGAATTATGACTGTTGCCGTAAACCTGGACTGTTGCGCTTTTTACGCCAAAATCCGAATCTGACCTTACTTGGGTCGTATCACAGGGCTGAACCGTATCATTCCCTCCCTCTTCAAGAAGATTCGCCCTCGAATCTTGAATAGCATTAATGGTGACTTCAGTAGCCTCTTGTTTAAGCCTTCGGAATCCCCTTATTGCTAACACCTTTCTCCAACAACACTGTATAGAAGTAGTGACTGGCAAGAATTTCAAATAAGCACGCCGTACTAACCACTTGCGTACATACTTTTGAATGATAACCACAGCGACTCTCCTTCGTCTTTCATGCTTTTGGCGTTGTACCTCTTTTTCCCATGAAGCTTCAAGATCATAGAATAATCTTCTACACTTATCAACTTCTCGTTCTAGTACCCCCAAACCATGGCTTAGTATTTCGCATCGTTGATCTACAATCCTCCTCTGTTCCCTCTCCCTTAGTGAATACATGACACAGATAGGGGAAAAAAACAAGAAGACGACGACAAGAATAGAGTTTATAGCATGAAGAACATTGATTTAGACTCGAGAATACAAATCTGACTTTTGTTTGGACCAGAACTTATCGAAAAACAAACTAATGCGAGGGTGATGAAAATGACTCAAACAACAGCCAAATATCAAAATATGATGATAGTATAATGGCAGGAACGAAATCAACAGAAACAAAACAAGTTTTGAAAGATGACACCAAACAGACTCGTTACAACAAAACAAGACCTAATTCGGGAAACCTAAAGAAACCGATATCCAAATGACCTCGAATTTAATTTGTATTATTACAATACTATGAAATCACCAAAAATCAATTTATAGGTCGTTCTCTTATTTCTAGGTACCCAAACTCCTTGTATGATCAGTTTGCGGCAGAATTGATCCTCCAATTAAAACCTCCAGAAGCCCGGAATCAAAATATGCCCAAATTTAATATATGGTGCGATCTCATCCCCAATACACATAATATGAAGTTTCAACTGATTCTAAGGTGTTTTTCTTACGGCTCACTAATAGTAGTGTTTCTACGGCAGAATTGAACCTCGAATTAAAAACCTCAAGCAAACAATATCGAAATATGTCCAAATTTGATATATGATGCGATCTCACCCCAAATAGACTGAACATGAAGTTTAAATTGATTCCAAGGTGCTTTACCTAGGGTTCACTAAGAGTAGTGTTTTTGCGGCAGAATTGAAACTCGAATTAAAACCTCAAGCAAATAATATCAGAATAAGCCCAACTTTGATATATCATGCGATCCCACCCCCAATAGACTGAATATGAAGTTTAAATTGATTCCGAGGTGGTTTGCTTATGGTTCACCAAGATTTGTGCTTCTGCGGCAAAAATTGAACGATCCTTCAAATTTCAACTAATCACTCTTTTCTCTATTTCTTTCTGATTTTTTTTTTCTTTTTAACAAACTGATATGATTAGAGACAGTAACAAGATGAAATACAAACCTTTTTTTTTTTTGCCTTAGATGACACAGACACGAAGAACAAGAAGATGGATGCAAACACTGAAAAACTTAAGGGACACTAAAAAAAAAACGAAAATAACAGAATGATATGACCTTGTTTCGGAGCCTAGCTCTGATACCAACTGATGCGAACCTCGTGATCACGTGGTCACGCAACCCACAATCAAGATTGAGATCTGATCCCGGAAAGCCGAAATAGGTCTGATAGGAGTGCGACACAATGGAAACCTGCCCCAAGGCACCTACACTATTGGAATGAGTAGAATGACGCCACGAAGCCAGTTAATCTTCGATAAGTCAGATTCAGTTCGTTCAAGAACTGAAGAATGCAAGAATCACTCTCACACGTTAAAACTGAAAAATTCAGAAGTAATTATCATCAAAGCTGCCGAAATTGTGGCTTACATGAGTTTAAATAGTTCTTGAAAAATTAACCCTAATGGACCTCTTATGTGGACTTATATGAGGTCCACTCAAAACTGGCCCAAAACCCTAAACTAAAAAGCCCATAACCTGATCCAAACAAGCCTTGGATCCTAGATGAAAACAAACTATTAATTAAGCCCAAACATGAAAGAAAATACTAAAAATAAGTAACTTGTCATTAAATACCACCAGCCCTTCTTTCCTTGTGTAGCTAGGATGAATAAGGAATCCTTATAAGAAAAGGATTCTGAAACATTAATGAATCCTTGCCACACTAGGAGACTATATTGCAACTCATTAAAGATCCTTGTGGAACTAGGAAATTCCCAAAACCAGCTCCCACATCCTTGGAGGAAAAGAATCCTAATCAAATAGGAAGTCCACAAGTCAAATGGAAGTAAATAACAAAATCCGTACAGCCTCTGTTGACCAGTATTGGGGTGCCTTCCCGAACTCCGATTGACCTGCAATTTTAACCCAAGGTAGTAAGATATGTCTGGAGAGTCCACATAAAATATTAGCCCGATCCAACGGTCGGATTGAGAATTATGACTGTTGCCGTAAACCTGGACTGTTGCGCTTTTTACGCCAAAATCCGAATCTGACCTTACTTGGGTCGTATCACAGGGCTGAACCGTATCATTCCCTCCCTCTTCAAGAAGATTCGCCCTCGAATCTTGAATAGCATTAATGGTGACTTCAGTAGCCTCTTGTTTAAGCCTTCGGAATCCCCTTATTGCTAACACCTTTCTCCAACAACACTGTATAGAAGTAGTGACTGGCAAGAATTTCAAATAAGCACGCCGTACTAACCACTTGCGTACATACTTTTGAATGATAACCACAGCGACTCTCCTTCGTCTTTCATGCTTTTGGCGTTGTACCTCTTTTTCCCATGAAGCTTCAAGATCATAGAATAATCTTCTACACTTATCAACTTCTCGTTCTAGTACCCCCAAACCATGGCTTAGTATTTCGCATCGTTGATCTACAATCCTCCTCTGTTCCCTCTCCCTTAGTGAATACATGACACAGATAGGGGAAAAAAACAAGAAGACGACGACAAGAATAGAGTTTATAGCATGAAGAACATTGATTTAGACTCGAGAATACAAATCTGACTTTTGTTTGGACCAGAACTTATCGAAAAACAAACTAATGCGAGGGTGATGAAAATGACTCAAACAACAGCCAAATATCAAAATATGATGATAGTATAATGGCAGGAACGAAATCAACAGAAACAAAACAAGTTTTGAAAGATGACACCAAACAGACTCGTTACAACAAAACAAGACCTAATTCGGGAAACCTAAAGAAACCGATATCCAAATGACCTCGAATTTAATTTGTATTATTACAATACTATGAAATCACCAAAAATCAATTTATAGGTCGTTCTCTTATTTCTAGGTACCCAAACTCCTTGTATGATCAGTTTGCGGCAGAATTGATCCTCCAATTAAAACCTCCAGAAGCCCGGAATCAAAATATGCCCAAATTTAATATATGGTGCGATCTCATCCCCAATACACATAATATGAAGTTTCAACTGATTCTAAGGTGTTTTTCTTACGGCTCACTAATAGTAGTGTTTCTACGGCAGAATTGAACCTCGAATTAAAAACCTCAAGCAAACAATATCGAAATATGTCCAAATTTGATATATGATGCGATCTCACCCCAAATAGACTGAACATGAAGTTTAAATTGATTCCAAGGTGCTTTACCTAGGGTTCACTAAGAGTAGTGTTTTTGCGGCAGAATTGAAACTCGAATTAAAACCTCAAGCAAATAATATCAGAATAAGCCCAACTTTGATATATCATGCGATCCCACCCCCAATAGACTGAATATGAAGTTTAAATTGATTCCGAGGTGGTTTGCTTATGGTTCACCAAGATTTGTGCTTCTGCGGCAAAAATTGAACGATCCTTCAAATTTCAACTAATCACTCTTTTCTCTATTTCTTTCTGATTTTTTTTTTCTTTTTAACAAACTGATATGATTAGAGACAGTAACAAGATGAAATACAAACCTTTTTTTTTTTTGCCTTAGATGACACAGACACGAAGAACAAGAAGATGGATGCAAACACTGAAAAACTTAAGGGACACTAAAAAAAAAACGAAAATAACAGAATGATATGACCTTGTTTCGGAGCCTAGCTCTGATACCAACTGATGCGAACCTCGTGATCACGTGGTCACGCAACCCACAATCAAGATTGAGATCTGATCCCGGAAAGCCGAAATAGGTCTGATAGGAGTGCGACACAATGGAAACCTGCCCCAAGGCACCTACACTATTGGAATGAGTAGAATGACGCCACGAAGCCAGTTAATCTTCGATAAGTCAGATTCAGTTCGTTCAAGAACTGAAGAATGCAAGAATCACTCTCACACGTTAAAACTGAAAAATTCAGAAGTAATTATCATCAAAGCTGCCGAAATTGTGGCTTACATGAGTTTAAATAGTTCTTGAAAAATTAACCCTAATGGACCTCTTATGTGGACTTATATGAGGTCCACTCAAAACTGGCCCAAAACCCTAAACTAAAAAGCCCATAACCTGATCCAAACAAGCCTTGGATCCTAGATGAAAACAAACTATTAATTAAGCCCAAACATGAAAGAAAATACTAAAAATAAGTAACTTGTCATTAAATACCACCAGCCCTTCTTTCCTTGTGTAGCTAGGATGAATAAGGAATCCTTATAAGAAAAGGATTCTGAAACATTAATGAATCCTTGCCACACTAGGAGACTATATTGCAACTCATTAAAGATCCTTGTGGAACTAGGAAATTCCCAAAACCAGCTCCCACATCCTTGGAGGAAAAGAATCCTAATCAAATAGGAAGTCCACAAGTCAAATGGAAGTAAATAACAAAATCCATACAGCCTCTGTTGACCAGTATTGGGGTGCCTTCCCGAACTCCGATTGACCTGCAATTTTAACCCAAGGTATTAAGATATGTCTGGAGAGTCCACATAAAATATTAGCCCGATCCAACGGTCGGATTGAGAATTATGACTGTTGCCGTAAACCTGGACTGTTGCGCTTTTTACGCCAAAATCCGAATCTGACCTTACTTGGGTCGTATCACAGGGCTGAACCGTATCATTCCCTCCCTCTTCAAGAAGATTCGCCCTCGAATCTTGAATAGCATTAATGGTGACTTCAGTAGCCTCTTGTTTAAGCCTTCGGAATCCCCTTATTGCTAACACCTTTCTCCAACAACACTGTATAGAAGTAGTGACTGGCAAGAATTTCAAATAAGCACGCCGTACTAACCACTTGCGTACATACTTTTGAATGATAACCACAACGACTCTCCTTCGTCTTTCATGCTTTTGGCGTTGTACCTCTTTTTCACATGAAGCTTCAAGATCATAGAATAATCTTCTACACTTATCAACTTCTCGTTCTAGTACCCCCAAACCATGGCTTAGTATTTCGCATCGTTGATCTACAATCCTCCTCTGTTCCCTCTCCCTTAGTGAATACATGACACAGATAGGGGAAAAAAACAAGAAGACGACGACAAGAATAGAGTTTATAGCATGAAGAACATTGATTTAGACTCGAGAATACAAATCTGACTTTTGTTTGGACCAGAACTTATCGAAAAACAAACTAATGCGAGGGTGATGAAAATGACTCAAACAACAGCCAAATATCAAAATATGATGATAGTATAATGGCAGGAACGAAATCAACAGAAACAAAACAAGTTTTGAAAGATGACACCAAACAGACTCGTTACAACAAAACAAGACCTAATTCGGGAAACCTAAAGAAACCGATATCCAAATGACCTCGAATTTAATTTGTATTATTACAATACTATGAAATCACCAAAAATCAATTTATAGGTCGTTCTCTTATTTCTAGGTACCCAAACTCCTTGTATGATCAGTTTGCGGCAGAATTGATCCTCCAATTAAAACCTCCAGAAGCCCGGAATCAAAATATGCCCAAATTTAATATATGGTGCGATCTCATCCCCAATACACATAATATGAAGTTTCAACTGATTCTAAGGTGTTTTTCTTACGGCTCACTAATAGTAGTGTTTCTACGGCAGAATTGAACCTCGAATTAAAAACCTCAAGCAAACAATATCGAAATATGTCCAAATTTGATATATGATGCGATCTCACCCCAAATAGACTGAACATGAAGTTTAAATTGATTCCAAGGTGCTTTACCTAGGGTTCACTAAGAGTAGTGTTTTTGCGGCAGAATTGAAACTCGAATTAAAACCTCAAGCAAATAATATCAGAATAAGCCCAACTTTGATATATCATGCGATCCCACCCCCAATAGACTGAATATGAAGTTTAAATTGATTCCGAGGTGGTTTGCTTATGGTTCACCAAGATTTGTGCTTCTGCGGCAAAAATTGAACGATCCTTCAAATTTCAACTAATCACTCTTTTCTCTATTTCTTTCTGATTTTTTTTTTCTTTTTAACAAACTGATATGATTAGAGACAGTAACAAGATGAAATACAAACCTTTTTTTTTTTTGCCTTAGATGACACAGACACGAAGAACAAGAAGATGGATGCAAACACTGAAAAACTTAAGGGACACTAAAAAAAAAACGAAAATAACAGAATGATATGACCTTGTTTCGGAGCCTAGCTCTGATACCAACTGATGCGAACCTCGTGATCACGTGGTCACGCAACCCACAATCAAGATTGAGATCTGATCCCGGAAAGCCGAAATAGGTCTGATAGGAGTGCGACACAATGGAAACCTGCCCCAAGGCACCTACACTATTGGAATGAGTAGAATGACGCCACGAAGCCAGTTAATCTTCGATAAGTCAGATTCAGTTCGTTCAAGAACTGAAGAATGCAAGAATCACTCTCACACGTTAAAACTGAAAAATTCAGAAGTAATTATCATCAAAGCTGCCGAAATTGTGGCTTACATGAGTTTAAATAGTTCTTGAAAAATTAACCCTAATGGACCTCTTATGTGGACTTATATGAGGTCCACTCAAAACTGGCCCAAAACCCTAAACTAAAAAGCCCATAACCTGATCCAAACAAGCCTTGGATCCTAGATGAAAACAAACTATTAATTAAGCCCAAACATGAAAGAAAATACTAAAAATAAGTAACTTGTCATTAAATACCACCAGCCCTTCTTTCCTTGTGTAGCTAGGATGAATAAGGAATCCTTATAAGAAAAGGATTCTGAAACATTAATGAATCCTTGCCACACTAGGAGACTATATTGCAACTCATTAAAGATCCTTGTGGAACTAGGAAATTCCCAAAACCAGCTCCCACATCCTTGGAGGAAAAGAATCCTAATCAAATAGGAAGTCCACAAGTCAAATGGAAGTAAATAACAAAATCCATACAGCCTCTGTTGACCAGTATTGGGGTGCCTTCCCGAACTCCGATTGACCTGCAATTTTAACCCAAGGTATTAAGATATGTCTGGAGAGTCCACATAAAATATTAGCCCGATCCAACGGTCGGATTGAGAATTATGACTGTTGCCGTAAACCTGGACTGTTGCGCTTTTTACGCCAAAATCCGAATCTGACCTTACTTGGGTCGTATCACAGGGCTGAACCGTATCATTCCCTCCCTCTTCAAGAAGATTCGCCCTCGAATCTTGAATAGCATTAATGGTGACTTCAGTAGCCTCTTGTTTAAGCCTTCGGAATCCCCTTATTGCTAACACCTTTCTCCAACAACACTGTATAGAAGTAGTGACTGGCAAGAATTTCAAATAAGCACGCCGTACTAACCACTTGCGTACATACTTTTGAATGATAACCACAACGACTCTCCTTCGTCTTTCATGCTTTTGGCGTTGTACCTCTTTTTCACATGAAGCTTCAAGATCATAGAATAATCTTCTACACTTATCAACTTCTCGTTCTAGTACCCCCAAATCATGGCTTAGTATTTCGCATCGTTGATCTACAATCCTCCTCTGTTCCCTCTCCCTTAGTGAATACATGACACAGATAGGGGAAAAAAACAAGAAGACGACGACAAGAATAGAGTTTATAGCATGAAGAACATTGATTTAGACTCGAGAATACAAATCTGACTTTTGTTTGGACCAGAACTTATCGAAAAACAAACTAATGCGAGGGTGATGAAAATGACTCAAACAACAGCCAAATATCAAAATATGATGATAGTATAATGGCAGGAACGAAATCAACAGAAACAAAACAAGTTTTGAAAGATGACACCAAACAGACTCGTTACAACAAAACAAGACCTAATTCGGGAAACCTAAAGAAACCGATATCCAAATGACCTCGAATTTAATTTGTATTATTACAATACTATGAAATCACCAAAAATCAATTTATAGGTCGTTCTCTTATTTCTAGGTACCCAAACTCCTTGTATGATCAGTTTGCGGCAGAATTGATCCTCCAATTAAAACCTCCAGAAGCCCGGAATCAAAATATGCCCAAATTTAATATATGGTGCGATCTCATCCCCAATACACATAATATGAAGTTTCAACTGATTCTAAGGTGTTTTTCTTACGGCTCACTAATAGTAGTGTTTCTACGGCAGAATTGAACCTCGAATTAAAAACCTCAAGCAAACAATATCGAAATATGTCCAAATTTGATATATGATGCGATCTCACCCCAAATAGACTGAACATGAAGTTTAAATTGATTCCAAGGTGCTTTACCTAGGGTTCACTAAGAGTAGTGTTTTTGCGGCAGAATTGAAACTCGAATTAAAACCTCAAGCAAATAATATCAGAATAAGCCCAACTTTGATATATCATGCGATCCCACCCCCAATAGACTGAATATGAAGTTTAAATTGATTCCGAGGTGGTTTGCTTATGGTTCACCAAGATTTGTGCTTCTGCGGCAAAAATTGAACGATCCTTCAAATTTCAACTAATCACTCTTTTCTCTATTTCTTTCTGATTTTTTTTTCTTTTTAACAAACTGATATGATTAGAGACAGTAACAAGATGAAATACAAACCTTTTTTTTTTTTGCCTTAGATGACACAGACATGAAGAACAAGAAGATGGATGCAAACACTGAAAAACTTAAGGGACACTAAAAAAAAACGAAAATAACAGAATGATATGACCTTGTTTCGGAGCCTAGCTCTGATACCAACTGATGCGAACCTCGTGATCACGTGGTCACGCAACCCACAATCAAGATTGAGATCTGATCCCGGAAAGCCGAAATAGGTCTGATAGGAGTGCGACACAATGGAAACCTGCCCCAAGGCACCTACACTATTGGAATGAGTAGAATGACGCCACGAAGCCAGTTAATCTTCGATAAGTCAGATTCAGTTCGTTCAAGAACTGAAGAATGCAAGAATCACTCTCACACGTTAAAACTGAAAAATTCAGAAGTAATTATCATCAAAGCTGCCGAAATTGTGGCTTACATGAGTTTAAATAGTTCTTGAAAAATTAACCCTAATGGACCTCTTATGTGGACTTATATGAGGTCCACTCAAAACTTGCCCAAAACCCTAAACTAAAAAGCCCATAACCTGATCCAAACAAGCCTTGGATCCTAGATGAAAACAAACTATTAATTAAGCCCAAACATGAAAGAAAATACTAAAAATAAGTAACTTGTCATTAAATACCACCAGCCCTTCTTTCCTTGTGTAGCTAGGATGAATAAGGAATCCTTATAAGAAAAGGATTCTGAAACATTAATGAATCCTTGCCACACTAGGAGACTATATTGCAACTCATTAAAGATCCTTGTGGAACTAGGAAATTCCCAAAACCAGCTCCCACATCCTTGGAGGAAAAGAATCCTAATCAAATAGGAAATCCACATCCTTCGCAATTAATGCTATTCAAGATTCGAGGGCGAATCTTCTTGAAGAGGGACCTTCCCAATGATAAAATGCGAAGAACTCGCAAGTGGTCTAATTGTTCCAGGCGACCTGCCCGATAATAAAATGCGAGGAAACTCGCAAGTGGTCTAATTGTCCCAAGTGACCTGCCCGATAATAAAATGCGAGGAAACTCGCAAGTAGTCTAATTGTTCCAGGCGACCTGCCCGATAGTGAAATACTTGGTGAATGAGCTTCAGGGTTAATGAAAACTTCTAAAGGAATTCATACCTCTATGGTTGAGATCTGATTTGTAAATTGATCTCAGAGATGATGAAAGCTTCTTAAGAAAGTCTTATATGTACGGCTGAGATCTGATTTGCAAATCGATCTCAAAGATTATGAAAGCTTCTTAAGAAAGTCTTATATGTACGACTAAGATCTGAGCTTCTATTTAAAATGATGGCAGGAGCAAATTCCCTATAAATCACGCAGTATTTGGCAAAAGACATCAACTTCTCGCATTTTCAATACTCTCAAAGTTCTTAACTTTTTGAAGTTTTAACCATGTCTTCCTCTTCTTTCAATGCTAATCCAAACCTTGTTCCTGTGGCAGAGCCTGTGGTTTGGCGTACTACCTTTGAAGTGAATGGTCGTCCAGTTACAATAGAGGATACTGTAATGGACGATGAAGATACCATTGTAGCTGTGGCTAGAGACATGACCCTTCCTCGTGATGAAATGATGCTGGCAGCCAGAACCGATATTGAAGCAGTGAATCAATCACTTGCTCTCAGTATCAGAGCTACTTCATCTTTGGTGAACGTTGCGAAGCGTCTTCATGCCAGAAGACTTGAGTTGAATACTCAAATTCCTGAGCTCCATAATCAGATTGAGAATTTAAGGAAAAGACTCTGTGATGAGAGACGTCACAGAAACGAATTGGAGAGGAGAAACCAAGAGCTCAATGCACATGTTGACTTTTGGAGGGACTATGTTAACACCCGACACCTCGAGTTCAAGGAACAGATGGAGCGCATAACTAACCTATTTGAGGAATTTTGAGTAATGATGGATCATCAAAATGAAAATATCCCTAATCGTCCTCGCAGTGTTTAACGTTTTTACTTGTAAACCATTTGCCTATGAAAAAAAATCCATCTTTCTCGTCTTTATTCATGAATTTTGCTTTTATGGAATTGCCATATTTGATATGATTTAAAAGAACTTCATTTCATCTGAGTCTCGTTGTGTGAGATATCTGCAAAACAAAATATGTGATGCTTGTGAAGTAAGATGATATGCAATGCATCTTACCTGTTTTTGAAATATAGATCCCCGTTCATCTTGTTTGAGGGTCTTGACTTTTAGTGAGCTTTTTTGATTCACATGTCCTTCAAGTCTACTCAAGCCGGCCCATGTTGTTTATTTTTCTAAGATAAGCTTTGTTTGAGTTTCCCAACAGTCACTGTACTTTTCTCTATTGGTAACTTCACTGATAGAATTAGCTTCTCCCTGGCCCGACATTGTTCTATAGGCAACATTCCCCTTAATGAAGATTCTTTAACCAATTCATATGGTCAATATATGAGGATTATCCCGCTTCACCTGGGATTTCATATACATATCTCTTACTGAAGATGTATCAGTTATCTTGTTGTCTAACTGATCATATTGTGAGAGTCAACAATCTCTTTTCATGGATACTGCAAATCATACTATTTCAGTCCTCATGCTGGAAGAAGTCCATAGTTTTATCATGTGTATTTTCCACTAGGGAAGCAAATTTCTTTGTGCCATTAAGGATCTGCTAACTATTTCTCTGCCCCTTGGGAGATTTAACTTCCTCATTTCATTTCCTTCTTTGCTCTTGTTGTCATTAGAATCTCTGATTTTCTAACAATGCCTCGTAGTGTGTCATATATTCATTTTTCTTACAAAGAAAACCTTTTTTCAAAAATGATTTTTCAAAAGATCTATTTTGTTCTCGAAAACTGAAACTCTCAATGTCTGTTTATAACAATGTTCAGGCAACTCTAAGGCTTTATGTCAAATCTCTTAGTAAAAGTAATCTAAGATGAAGGTAAGTGATGAGATGACCTTTTGCTTTGGTTTTCAAAGTGTTCAAGCGATTGCTTAAAGGTATTTTGAGAGAAAAGAAACAATTTGCCTTTTATTTTTAGAAACACTCTTTTTAACAGCATGAATAATAATGAGTAATTATTGGCTACGCCATGACTCTTTATGGAAAGGTCTCTTATATTTTGAGAACACCGTTTATTGATCCAGGTTACTTACTTGATTAGAAAAGACTTCAACGGCACGTAATGTATTTTATGGCTCAAGGCTATAAAAGAAAGAGTATTTCATAAGCTCAAAAAATGTTTAAGGGCTTATAAACTATAGATCACTATTATCTTGTCTTGGCATTTTCTTTCGCTACCTTGACAACAAAAATGATACTAAATATTCCAAATGAGGAACTTCTATTTTCTTTTGTTACTCCTATATTTGTCAGGAATTCTCTCATTTGTTTGGAGTTTTATTGAATTCTTTGTTGTTAGACTTTTTTTAAGCTCACATGCCTTCAAGACAATTTTCTTAATCATATTTATCTTTTTTGCCCCCTAGTGTAGGGTGTGATCATAGTTAAGGTTCTTATGAAAGAAAAAACTTTAAATAGACTCAGCTCAAATTGGGACTGCAAAGGATAATTTTAAAGAAAGTGAAAGGAATATCAAAGACGACCTTTCCTCATTTCAAGTAAGATCAGTTAAAACCAATAAACTTTGTCCACATCTAGCGTAATGCTTTGGATTTGTAAGATACCATGTTTTGCGATACCATGACAAACTAATGTACTACCAACCATTATTCATGCTGATAAAATGTGGATCCAAGATATAATTTGGGTGATAGTTGTTCCAATTGCATGTTTTTGACTTGTTTGGTCATCTCTTTCAAGGGAATTGTTCTGAACATTATTCTAAACAAAATCATTGATTTATTTCATTGAAATCACAAACAAAATCAGTTCTTTTAAAACCTCATTTAAGAAGAATGGATTCTCCTGTAAAAAAAGTTTGAAAGATCAAATTGTTGAGTCATTAAGATCATGCATGGGTTTTTTGGTGAGGTATATGCAAAGAGAATTTCCTGGCCAAAACTTCATTGATTTGATTGGATGAAACACATCATACATAATACTTTTTCATAGAATCAGAGTTCACAGGCCTAGGTAAATCATCTCCATCCATCCTAGTTAACAACAGAGCCCCTCCAGAGAATGCTACATATGGGCCTTCATAGTTTGGTGCCCACTTGCTTCGGTCTTCACTTGGTAATGGCAAGATTTTTCGTAGTACAAGATCCCCTTCATTGAATTCTCTTGGTCGAACTTTCCAGTCATATGCTTTGGCCATCCTTCTTTGGTATAGCTGGTGATGACAAATTGCAGCCAACCTCTTCTCACTTATCATGTTTAGCTGCTCATATCTCATTTTAGCCCATTCAGCTTCTTCTAGTTCAGATTCTATTAGTATTCTCAAAGATGAAATTTCTACTTCCAAAGGCATCACTGCCTCCATCCCAAATACTAATGAGTAAGGTGTAGCTCCAGTGGATGTCCTTACTGTTGTACGATATGCATGCAGAGCAAAGGGAAGCATCTCATGTCAATCCTTATAAGTGACTACCATCTTCTGGATAATCTTCTTGATATTCTTGTTTGCAGCTTCGACAGCACCATTCATCTTTGGTCTGTAAGGAGACGAGTTTGAATGTTTAATTTTCCACTTCACACATAATTCTGTGATTATTTTTCCATTAAAAGTTTGGGCGTTGTCGGTCACTATCTTCTCAGGTGAACCATACCGACATATCAAATCTTTCTCAATGAAGCACTTGACCACTTTTTGAGTTACATGAGCATAAGAGCTGGCCTCCACCCACTTCGTGAAGTAATCAATGGCTACTAAGATAAATTGATGTCTATTACTGGCCTTTGGGTTGATTGGCCCAATCACATCTATTCCCCACATTGCAAATGGCCATGGTGATGTCATATTAAACAGAGGAGTTGGAGGTGCATTTATCTTATCGCTATACACTTGACATTTATGGCATCTTCTGACATAATCGATGCAATCTTTCTCCATGGTCATCCAGAAGTACCCAGATCATTGCATTTGTCTAACCATCATGTGCCCATTTGCATGCGTTGCACAAATTCCTTCATGAATTTCTTGCAATGCTACCTTAGCTTTGATTTCATCTAGACATCTTAGTAAAGTTCCATTGAATGATCTTTTATATAGAATTTTTCCATCCAGGTAAAATTCCATGGCTAACCTTCTCAAGGTCTTCATATCTGCTTTAGATGCCCCCAAGGGATATTCTTGATATTGGATAAACCTCTTGATGTCATAAAACCATGGGTTCCCATCTATTTCTCCTTCAAGTGAACAACAATGAGCTGGAAAATTTTTAATCTCAATGTGGATTGGTTGTACCCTGATTCCGTAATCAATTTTGGCCATAGAAGTTAAGGTAGCCAAAGCATCAGCAAACTGGTTTTTGTCTCTTCCCATATGGGTAAAATCTATCTCATGAAAGCCCTCAGTCAGTTTTAAGAGATATTGTTGATATGGGATCAATTTTTCTTCTTCGGTCTGCCATTCGCCTTTCACTTGACAGATTATTAACATTGAATCCCCATAGACATCAAGCTTCTTTATTTTCATCTCTAAAGCAACTTCTAACCCAAGGATACAAGCCTCATATTCAGCAGTATTGTTGGTACATTCAAATTGTAGTTTGATTGAGATGGGATATTACTTCTGGTCATGTGAGATTATCACAGCCCTCGCTCCATTGCTAGATACATTCATTGCCCCATCAAAATACATAATCCACCAATCATTCTTCTCTGTCTTCTTCTACTATCAACACATCCTCATCCGGGAAGTCAAATTTCAATGGCTCATAATCTTTGATAGCATTATCTGCCAAATGATCAGCAATTACACTTCCTTTTACGGATTTTCTTATCTTGTATACAATGTCATACTCGGCCAACATCACTTGCCATCTTGCTATTCGGCTTGACAAGTAAGGCTTCTCAAAGATTTATTTAAGAGGATCCACTTTTGAGATCAACCATGTGGTATAATACAACATATATTGTCGAAGACGCTTCGTGCTCCATACAAGAGCACAACATAGCTTCTCAATCATAATATATCTGGATTCACAATCGGTAAACTTCTTACTCAGATAATAGATAGCTTGCTCCTTTCTTCCAAACTCATCATGTTGTCCCAACACACAACCCATTGTTTCCTCAGTTATTGTCAAATACAAGATCAAAGGTCTTCCAGGCAAAGGTGACACTAACAAAGGTGGATTCTGTATGTAGTGCTTTATTTTATCAAAAGCTTCTTGACAATCTTTGTCCCAAGTACCAGGATTCTTTTTCCGAAGCAATCGGAAAATTGGCTCACATGTTGTTGTTAACTGAGATATGAATCGTGCAATGTAATTCAAACGTCCCAAGAAACCTCTTACTTCTTTTTCGGTTTTAGGAGCTGTCATAGCCTGAATTGCTTTTACTTTATCAAGATCGACCTCTATTCCTTTATTGCTTATCACAAACCTTAGCAAATTTCCAAACTTCACCCCAAATGAGCATTTTGCAGGATTCAATTTCAACTGATACTTCCTTAGTCTATCAAATAATTTTCTTAGAATCTGAACGTGATCTTCTTCATTCGTAGACTTGGCAATCATGTCATCCACATACACTTCAATCTCTTTGTGTATCATATCATGAAAAAGTGTCACCATTGCCCTTTGATATGTGGCTCCAACATTCTTTAACCCGAATGGCATCACTTTGTAGCAAAATGTTCCTCATGGTGTGACAAAAGTGGTCTTCTCTTTATCTTCTTCAGCCATTTTAATCTGGTTATACCCGGAGAATCCGTCCATGAAGGAATAAGTTGAGCTTCTAGCAGCATTGTCTACCAAGACGTCTATGTGAGGTAAAGGGAAATTATCCTTTGGACTAGCTTTGTTTAGATCCCTGAAGTCCACACATACTCTGATTTTGCCATCCTTCTTTGGTACTACCACTATGTTCGATACCCATTGAGGGTATTTAATGACTTCTAGAAAACCAGCATCCCACTGCTTCTTTATCTCTGCCTTGACCTTGAGTAGAATATCCGGGCGAGTTCTTCTCAATTTCTGCTTGACAGGTTTACATCCTTCTATCAAAGGCAATCTGTGTACTACAATATCAATGTCTAAACTAGGCATATCTGCATAAGACCAGGCAAACACATCCATATACTCTTGTAGTAATGAGGTTAAACTGCATCTTTCTTCTATAGTAATCAGAGTTCTAAACTTTAGCTCTCTTTTATCTTGCTCGGTGCCTACATTTATCACCTCTAATTCTTCTTTTGCAGGTTTCCAAGCATGCTTAGACTGTTTTACCTGTCTAGTAAACTCTTTCATATAATCTTCGTTCCATTCCTCTTCATCCATTGCAATCACATCCTTATCAAAGTTTGGCCATTCATTTTCAATGCAATATTTTTGTGGATTTATGGAGGATTCGCTTTCAGAATTCCAGAAAGCGGAAGGTGTTTTTAGTGTAAATGTGTATCTTGTAGCCAAACAAAACAAAAGAAGATAACAATTGTTGAAGAAAATGTAGGATCTCAATAATATTTTAAAAGTTGGCTCAATAATTATGAAAAGACCTTATATTGACATCTTGAGCCAAGATTGCCAACTAGGTACAAAAACACAAAGCAAACTACAAAGCAAAGCACACAAAGCATATAAAAGCAAATATAAGCAGACGCTTATTCATTACTTCTTGAAAACAACTAGGGCTTCTTCAATCTCCCAATTATGGAATACTTCATCAATCGAAAGCTTTCGCACAAAGGCGTTGGTTGGAGCCTTTTTTAGAGAGTGGACAGTTAATTGAGGTAACAGTTCATCTTCTTTTGTTGTTTTTGGCTCGTCATCAGAATTCCAGCCTTTACCTTCACCTTCCTCTACATTGTTGATATCCATGAAAGCAAGTTTCTGTCCCAAGACTTCCATCATGTTTTCAGGTTTCATCACATATGCTGACTTTGGGAAAGAAACATGGATGGGTGGGATTACAATGTCTTCTTCTTCTGGCTTCCTTCCTTCCATTCTGGCCAACCTCCTTTCTCGCTTAATCCTAGCATCTCTCTGGTAATCATCTTTCTTAGGCTTAAAGCCAAGCCCAAACCTCCAATCAGCAGCCTTAATTTTCATTATGTTGACTCTCTTAAGATTTCCAGCAATTGGATTATTCTGGAATGGTAGCCCATGTTTCAAAAAGCACTTAGCTATCATTCTAGAAGTATCAGAAATCATTGGTCTTCTTAACACCGTATTCTCTGGTACCCATTCAGTGTTCACAATCTCGAAGGCGTGGAGATTTCCATCTTTGCAATCTTCTGCTTCAATATAAAGGACCGACACATTCCTTATCATGGACAAAGTTTCTTTTGCCTTAACTTTCACTAGAGTACCATTGATAATGTACTTCAAACATTGGTGTAGAGATGATGTCATAGCCCCAGCGGCGTGTATCCATGGCCTTCCTAATAACATGTTATACGAAGGATGGATATCCATCACTTGTAAGGTTATCAAGAACATCTGAGGCCCTATAAACAATTCAATGTCAATGGTCCCTATCACCTGTCTAGGGGAACCATCATACGCTCTAGATGTCATCGTGCTTGGTCTCATGTAAGTAGCATCAATTGACATCTCATCTAGTATATGCCTTGGTAGCACATTCAACACTGAACCATTATCCACAAGCACTTTGCCGATCAAACAGTCTTTACATTTCACGGTGATGTATAAAGGCTTGTTATGCCTAGTCCCTTCCGGGTCTAGCTCATCTTCTGTGAAGTATAAGTAATTGGAGGCTTGAATTCTTCCCACCAAATGTTCCATCGTATCTTGAGTAATATCCTGCGGCACATATGCTTCATTCAACACCTTTTGCAATGCTTTACGGTGTAACTCAGAACTCAAGATAAGTGACATTAAAGAGATTCTAGCAAGAGTTTTCTTCAACTGATCCACCACACTATACTCACTATGCTTCATCAACTTTAGAAATTCATTAGACTCTTCTTCACTTATAGGTTTGTTCACTTTCATGCCTTTAAAAGCATCAACTATTTCTTTTCCTTTAGCTTTCTTCTGCCTTTCTAATTCTTCTGGTGTAAAACACCGACCACTTCGAGTTAAACCACCGATTTCAGGGTGAAAAATAGGAGTAGGGTTGAAAGAATACCCATAATTGTAAGGCATTGTTCCATAACTTCCACTATTTATGCATACAGGCTTGGTCAGGATTAGTTTTGGTGGACCACCCATAGTTGGTTGGAGTCTACAAACTTCCATTGTTGTCTCCTGACGGCCTATCATCCCAACTTCACTGCTCTCTTCTTCACTCTCTATCCTTAACATGCCGAAAGTCAGCATCCTTTTCACTTTTTGGTGAAATTCTTCACAATTATCAATGTGATGTCCCACCTTGCCATGAAACTTACAGTAGTTATTTCCATTCATCAATGGTTCAAACTCAGATAAATTTCCAGAGTGTACCAGCATACCATACAGTCTTTCCATGGAAACCTTCAAAACTCTTTCCTTCTTACCCTCCACTCCTACAACATTCACTCCTCTACTGCTTGCAGCATGATTGGGCAAAGGGTTGGACTTCACATTCGGTGCATCATCAAAAGTGATCCATCCAGCTTTTATCAATTGCAGAAGCTTGTTTTTAAATGCATTACAGCTTTCAATGTTATGGCCAGCAACGCCAACATTATACTCACATTTCAGATCTGGCTTATACCAATTTGGGTATGGAGGTTGCAGTGGGGTTAAGGGAACATGGGCTACTTGCCCAATACTCAATAACTTTGAGTACATTTCTCCCAAGGGAAGTGGTAATGGTGGCAATCGTTCTTGGGTTCTTTGAAAATTCCTTCTTGGAGGATTAACAATCTGGTTACTTTGTTGGTCATTTAGTTGGTTTTATTGGTTGGTGGGGAAAGGTTTAGTGAAGTTTACACTTGCAACTTGTTGGGTAGGTATTTGGAAGTTATAATGATGGTAATTTGTTTTCTTACCCTTATACACTCCTTCCACATTGTTCACATCGGGATCCTTCTTTTTCCCAGTAAAGCCTTTCTTCTTAGTAGGCTTTGACATTCTCCTCGCTCTTATCGCTTGTTCTATTCTCTCAGCGATAGTTACAGCATCATAGAAATGCTGAGCTGAACTACCCACTAGGTGTTCAAAGTAGGGAGATTTAAAAGTGTTAGAAAACAGAGTGACCATTTCTTTTTCTAACAAAGAGGGTTGCACATGAGATGCTTATTCACGCCATCTCAAAGCGTATTCTCTTACAGTCTCTTTGCTGCCCTTCTCCATGACTAACAAGCTTGACCTGTCCGGGGCTACCTCCATGTTGAACTTATACTGCTCCACAAAGGCTTTTACCAAATCTTTCCACTTTCTGATCTTAGTATTATCCAGCCTTGTATACCAGCTCAATGCCGATCTAGAAAGACTGTCTTGAAAGAAATGGATGAGAAGTTTCTCATCATTAACTACTTCTGCCATCTTATTGCAGTAAGATTTAAGATGCGAGACTGGGCATTCAATTCCAATATACTTGATGAATTCTGGTACCCTAAATTCTTTGGGTACAACTACATTTGGAACTAAGCACATTTCTGCAGCATAAACATGACCATATAAGTCTGCCCCTTCGACTGCCTTCAATCTAGAGCGGTCAATTTATCATAATCAACATTTTTAGAGAATTTCATCCTTTGTGGGTCATCAGTTGTCAGGTTTACAGTAACTGGCACTTGTGCTGGTGGAACATTGGTAGTGAACTGTTGTTCAAATGAAGAGGGATTAGCCCCTAAATTTTGAGACGTGAATATAAAAGGAGCTGCTGGCATAGATACAGATGGAGTTGCAACTGCCGACTGAGTAGAGGTATCTTCCCCAGACTTGGATACTAAGGCCTGCTCGAGTAGACTTATAAGTAGTGCTATATCGTTTTTCATGTTCTTCAACTCTCTTTGATAATGAGCCTCTAGGTGGGCCCTTTCTTTGTTCTCCATTATCTTCCTTCGTAGTTGAGTGTAATGAATTGTATGGCCTTTTGGGGGACCTATATTTCAACCTGAATGAATGCAAGTAAACTAAATGAAATGCATAAGTGGATGCAAATTGCCATATGGTTTATGCATGATTGTTATTGGTTTCAAATGTTTTTTTTTTTAACTTATGACTAGGAACAGACCAGATCAAATTCTCTTAAGAAAGTTCTCACCGAGGACTCCAAACCTACAGGAACTTGAACCGATTTAGGGGAGAAATTTGATGCCATGTTCTGATGGCAAACAATCCCCTTCATCATGTTGGTTCAATTCTGATCTGGTCAAAAATTCCTCAATAGTAATGGGTATTTCCATCTCACACTTCCTATAAGGATCGGTGGAGATTTAATGAGAATATTAAATGTATATGAACATGTATGTTAATGCATTGATATTTGTTTGTGTCCTAAAAGGTATATCCTAGTTGATAGGATCTAACTCATAAGATTTTGACTCAGTTTAGTCTATCCCTAAAAATATTTTTTGGTTCTTAGATTGCCCGAATTACCCCTGGGGTAGTCGGCCTCTTAACCTTATACAACATGAGTATGGGAAGAAAATTCCACAATACTCGTTGCATAGGGTGAGTTACAATCCAAGCGAAAGTCCAAATGAGCATCAGTGGACATAAGTCACACTTGCCACCTGAATCTTTCTTTTCTAATCTTAAAAAGGAGGAGCTCGGGTCCAGAGCTTTTATGGGTTCACCGTGAAGTGTGTGAATACACAAATAAATAACATGCATCCATGTGCAATCTAAGATATTGAAATGATTTACAACAAATATTGCATAAAATAAATAACGCAAATAAAATAAATAGCAATAAAAAAACAAATGAAAAGCACACACAAGCAGTTGGTTCAACCTTGTCTCCCTAGTGGAGTCGCCATTTTGTCGATACACGATGTCGGGCGACGGCTCCATATCATTTTGTTTATTTAACAAAAAGATTATGTTTTTGTTATTGGGGGAAATGAAGATTTTATTGTAGTCGCCATCTAGTAATATGAGGGAACTAGAAATCCTAAATTAGACACTGGTTCCAGAGATTCGGGTACTGGGTTAGTTATGATTAAGGGAAGGTAGACACCACCCTTAAAACATCCTTTCAAAAGAAAGGTTACCCTTACTTGTGTGTTTTTTATTTGATTTAAATGCTATTATATTTCGAGCTTATTTGTAATTTTGTTTTTTAAAATAGTTAACGTCGGTCCCTAAAAATAGGAGACACGTTAAAAATGACATCAGTCCCTAAAAGTAGGAGACTTGTCTAAAATATCGACACCCTAAAAAGGAGATTTACGTCGGAGTTATATATAAAAAAATCATGGACAAAATCCATATTTGTTTGGTATTTAAACTTTTTTGACATCGATCCTTTTCTATAAAAAGAGACGTGTCGACAAACAATATTTGTTTATAAAAACAAAAATTATTATGATATTGTTGAGAAATGGATATAACCATATTCGAGAATTGGGCTTTGGACCCACGAACAATAACATGATAAGATGAGTGTTGGACCCACGAACAATAACATGATAAGATGAGTGTTGGACCCACGTCGTTTTTTTATATAATTATTTTTTTGTTTTAATTTTTTTACATACAAGATATTTTATATACAAAATAAAAAAAATGTTAGAAATCTAAAAAAAAATTACCTGAGTGCCACTGTATAGGTAAAAGACTGAAATACCCTCGGATTTCTCGAAAATTTACGAAAATGCCACTGGCGGCGCGTGTGCCTCACGCGCGGTTACTGTTGGCGGCGGCAAAATTTTCCAGCGAGATTTCTGGCCAGCCGATGGTCGATTCTGGTAGATCTGAGGTCCATGATTCTGATGGTGGTGGTCTAGACGGCCGTTGAATGCTGACGAGGGAGAATCGACGACTTGAAGCTTCGGTGGCCGGCAACGATCGCGACCTTTTTCCAGCCAGATGAGGCGGAGAAAACGATGAAAACCACAGGGGTTTTTCTTGACAGAAGGGGGGAAACCTTTCTGTGGTGGTGCGGAAGCTGGAGACGGCCGGAAAGTGGAGATCGGATGAGAGAGGGCGTCGCCGGCGAGAGGAGAGAGAGAGTCCGAGATTACGCTACGGTGTGAACGCGTGCATGGTACAACGGTACCGCTAAACACTATGCACCGTTGGATCTCAGATGAAACGATCGGATGCCTGTGATTGGCTGGATCTGCAGGTTGATCGAACGATCCAGATGAGCTGAGCGTTGATCGGGTGTGTCGCGGTGCACCGAAAGATCGGTACACCGGGTGACATGGCACGATGGGATCAAATCTTAGATTATTTCAAAGGCTGAGATGTGTCGGGATATATTTGGTATTTTTCAAATTGCTTTTTTTAAAAAAACAATATCCTACTCTCGTGAAGAAAAACTAAAAAATATATGAACAATATCAAATCAATTCTTTCTCTTATTTTCTCTTTTTTTTTCTTCCCTCTGCTTCGTTGCTATTTATAGCCAATGAGCAGGGGACAACAAGTACTTACCTAAATAAAAAAAATATATAAACACAACTGCTCCACAACTGCTACGTATATGATTCAACTGCTCCGCTGACAAATTTTATTTTTGTATTATTGATTTTGTTTTATTATATATAAATATTTATATAGGTAAAATTAAAAATTCAAATCAGTATTAGAAAAAGCTTGTTTCAACCGCAAAAAAAAAATAGAAATGGAATACCAAACAAAACATTTGATGGGTATCAACCCGATGAACCGGGTTTTGGTCGAAAATGACGGTTTTTGACCCGAAATAGCCCGAAACTCATTTTTTACCCTGGTCGACATGGTTTGACCAGTATTGACCCGGTGAACTTGGTTTTGGTCGGAAATGACGGTTTTGACCCGAAACTCATTTTTTACCCTTGTCGACATGGTTTAACCCATATTGACCCGGTGAACTCGGTTTTGGTCGGAAATGACGGTTTTGACCCGAAACAGCCCGAAACTCATTTTTTACCTTGGTCGACATGGTTTGACCCGGTGGACATGGTTTTGATGGAAAGATGCGGTTGACTCGAGAAAAATATATTTTTGAATTTTAAACTTTTCTTAATTGTTTTTGGATTTTTATAAATAATAATAGAAATAAAATAACATTCAAGAAAATCTTGGTGAATCCAAAATTGGGTTACAACACTAGTCTATAAGGTGACATACCTAATGATGTTTTATACGCAGTTCGATAAGCCCAAAGTGCATCATTAAGTCTTAAATACCAGTCTTTCCGATTAGGGTTCACCGTTTTCTCTAAGATCTGTTTGATCTCCCTATTAGCAAGTTCTACCTGTCCACTCGTTTGAGAGTGATAAGGGGTGGCAAATTTGTGTGTGATTCCATATTTCTTCATTAAAGACTCAAATGGCTTTTGCAAAAATGTGTTCCACTATCACTTATCATGGCTCGTGGGATTCCAAATCAACTTAAAATATTTTCTTTCAAAAACTTTATCACTGTTTTGTGATCATTGGTTTGACTTGGAATTGCCTCTATCCATTTTGAAACATAATCTACTGCGACCAATATGTACAAGAAACCAAATGGAGGGTCTCCAGCCTTGAATCTCAGCTGGATCAGATTCAATCTGCTTTCCATCACGATAGAGATAACCAGTCCTTGTTTGAGCAGGACAAGGCTCTCCGCTCTAAGCTCTCCTCTCTAAAGTCTGCGGAGCACCAATTTTTCAGCCAGAAATTAAAATGTAAATTTCTTCAGGACAGTGACCGAGGGTCCAAGTTTTTCCATGCTCTCATGGGGCACAACCACAGGAGGAACTTTATTCCAGCTACCACATGTAGCAATGGTCGGATCACTACCTCTCTTAAGGAAGTGGGGGATGTCTTTGTGGTATTCTATAGTCAGCTGTTGGGTTCTTCGCAGTCAACCATTCCTCTGGACAGTGATACAATTCAGTGTGGTCCGTGTCTCTCCTCTTCCTCCCAGGGCTCTCTTCTATCCCCGGTCTCTCAGGAGGATATTCGTCATGCTGTCTTCAGTATTGCAAATGAAAGAGCCCCTGGTCCGGATGGATATTCCTCCTTTTTCTTTAAGCAAGCTTGGTCCATTGTTGGAGGGGATTTCTGTGCTGCCATTCAGGATTTCTTTGTTTCGGGTAGGCTGCTCAAACAAGTTAACCACTCCATAATTGCCTTGGTCCCCAAATCTGAGAATGCCTCTTCCCCATCAGATTATCGGCCTATCTCATGTTGCAATGTAATTTACAAAGTCTTGTCCAAGATCTTAGCTGGCCGGCTAGCTCTTGCTCTTCAGGATATTGTCAATCCCTTGCAGAATGCGTTCTTGGGGGGGAGACAAATGAGTGACAATATTAATTTGGTCCAGGAACTTCTCCGCCAGTATTGTAGAAAGCGCTCCTCTCCCCGCTGCTTGATGAAAGTGGATTTCAAGAAGGCTTTCGATTCTGTTCAATGGGATTTCTTGGAAAGTCTTCTTTGTCACCTTGGTTTCCCTGCTCACTTTGTCTTGCTAGTCATGCAGTGTGTATCATCTGCGTCCTATTCAGTGGCTGTGAATGGTGATATTCATGGGTTCTTTTCGGGTAAGTGTGGAGTGCGTCAAGGAGACCCATTGTCTCCGTATCTTTTCATATGTTGCATGGAATATTTTTCAAGGATGCTCTCTCTAGCATCTCGGCAGGATGGGTTCAGGTTTCATCCCAAGTGTGCGATTCAAGGTATCTCTCACCTTGCCTTTGCAGATGATGTCCTCCTTCTTTCTCGCGGGGACCTCTCTTCAGTCTCTTGTTTTCTCCAGCAGCTTAATCCATTTTCTTTGGAGGTGTGGGCACAGAGCAAAAGCATTCTATTCTCTCAGCCACTGGTTTTTGTGAAGGGCAGTTTCCTTTTACTTATCTGGGAGTCCCTCTTAGCCCGCATCGCCTGCTAGCAAGCCAATTCACTCCTCTCCTGCAGGACCTGAAATTGTCTATCCAAGGCTGGATGGGAAGATATCTTACTTATGCTGGGCGCTTGGAGCTTCTTCGATCGGTTCTATTTGGGAAGGTCCAGTTCTGGTTGAACATATTCCCTGTCCCTGTTACTGTGCTCAAGCAAATAATTAGTATATGCAGAAATTTCCTCTGGACGGGTGATGCTTGTCGTGGTTCCTCTGCTATCGTTGCTTGGAAGACTGTTTGTCTTCCCAAAAATGAGGGTGGTTTGGGTTTGTTTGATCTCCTTGCCCGTAACAATAGCTTTCTCAGTAAGCAGTTGTGGCACATTCATCTCAAAAAGGATTCAGTTTGGATTCGCTGGATTCATCATTTCTATTTGAGCAGTGGTTCCATCTGGTCGGTCCAGGCGCATCACTCTTCTTCCCCTCTTTGGAAGGCCATCATTAATATTCGGGATGCTATCTCCCAACATTGTGGGGGCTCAGAGGAAGAGAGTGTATCCTTGATGCGAGCCTGGTCTACTTCAGCTGGTCCTTTTCTTGCTCATGCATATGATTTCTTTAGGCCGGTTGGTTCTATTGTCTCATGGGATCGGGTTGTCTGGGAGCAGTGGTCACTTCCAAAATATAGCTTTATATTATGGTTGGCGGCTTTGGGTAAACTCAAAACTCGGGACAGGCTGTGGTTCATTCCGTCTGACCTCTCTTGTGCCTTCTGTAGGTGTGAAGCTGAGACCCATGGCCATCTGTTTTTCGCTTGTAGCTGGACGGGCAGGCTATGGGGAAGGATAAAAGATTGGCTTCGAATTGGTAGACGGATGTTATCCATCAATAGTGCTCTTCGTGGGTTATTCCCTAAGAGGTCCAATCTTGTGGCTCGCATGCGCAGAGTCTCCTTGGGTATCTCTGTGTATCTTATCTGGGAAGAAAGAAATAATCGGGTCTTTGATGATAAATCTAGGGAGGTTGATGTCATGTTTAGGAGATTTCAAATTCTGTTTTACACGGTGTTCCATTTTCATGAAAAGGATCACTTCCAACTGGCTGTAGGGTGATTGCCTGGTATCCTAAGGTGCCCGGTGTTGTGCATATGAGTTTTCCTGCTCTCTGAGTTGCTTTGCATGGCTCTTTGGGGTCAATAATTTCCTGCATGCTTTATGCTGGGCTCTCCACTAATCTACTGTGTTGCATGTCCCCTGTTTTCTATATTTGGTTTCTCCGCTGCGTTGGTTGCATGTCCCATGCAGCTGTTGTTCTCGCGGTTTTCTGCAGTGATGCCACGCTGCCTTGTTTGTCTCCTGCTGCATTGGCTCTCGGCTTTCTCGTGGAGTCCAGCTTATGGGATGTTGCCTTGCTGGCTTCTTCTGTCGCCGTGCTCTCGGCTTCTCCTCCTACCGCTGCATGGCTCACGATTTGCTTCACTTCTCTTTGTTGGCTGCTGTATTTTATTGGCTTTGTGTTTGGCTTGCTTGGTTCTTGGCTTGTTTTGTTGGTTTGTTGTTTTTTATATTCTTTTGGGTTTCTTCGTGCCAGATGGGAGCCTGTTCCCCTGGTTTGTTTTGTACAGTTGGTTTATTGGCTTTCTGGTTTCCAGTTAGTCTAACTTTTTGATCTATATATTTCTAACATTTGATCAAAAAAAAAAGAAACCAAATGGAGGAAATGGACCCATGAAATCTATACCCTAACAGTCAAAGATCTCAATGACAAGAATAGGATTTAAAGGCATCATGTAACGTTTCGAAATAGATCCCAACTTTTGACAATTTTCACAAGTCTTACAGAATGCATGTGAGTCTTTGAACATGGTGGGCCAGTAAAATCCACTTTGTAAGATTTTTGCAGTTGTCTTTCTTGATGAGAAATGACCCCCACATGCCTCAGAATGACAAAATTTAATGACACTACTTACCTCATTGTCAGGAATGCATCTTTGAAATATTTGATCAGGACAATTTTGAATAAATAACGGTCATCCCAATAAAACTTCTTCACTTCATTCAAGAACTTTCTTTTGTCTTGGGTACTCCAATGAGCTGGCAATTGTCCTGAAACAAGAAAATTAACAATATTAGAAAACCAAGGCATTGTAGAGACAGAAAATAAAGATTCATTAGGAAAGTAGTCATCGATTGGTGTGATGTCAGATCTCGAATCGGTTGTACATCTTGACAAATGATCCGCGACAACATTTTCGGTGCCTTTCTTGTCTTTGATTGTGATATAAAATTCTTGAAGTAACATAATCCACCGCACCAATCTAGCCGTAGAATCTTTCTTAGAGAGAAGATATTTCAATGCTACATGATCACTAAAAACAACAACAGGTGAGCCAACAAGATAAGATCTAAACTTGTCACATGCAAATACTACTGCAAGTAATTCTTTTTCAGTGGTAGTGTAATTCATTTAAGCACTATTTAAAGTTTTACTTGCATAGTAAATCACATAAGGTTTCTTATCTTTTCTTTGTCCCAAGACAGCACCCACGACATAATCACTAGCGTCACACATTATTTCAAAAGGTAATGACCAATCAGGAGGTTGAATTACAGGAGCAGAAGTAAGCAAGCTTTTAAGTTTAACAAAGGCTTTTTCACATTGTTCAGTCCATTCAAAAACATTTTCCTTTGTTAGAAGGTTACATAATGGTTTAGATATTACACTAAAATCTTTGATGAACCTTCTGTGAAAACCAACATGTCCTAAGAATGATCTAACATCTTTAACAGATTTTGGTGTTGGTAAGTTGGCAATTAGCTCGATTTTAGATTTGTCAACCTCAATTCCTTTCGATGAAACAATGTGACCAAGTACAATGCCGTTTTTACCATAAAGTGACATTTTTCCAAATTCAGTACAAGATTCTTCTCTTCACACCTATTCAAAACATTTTCCAAGTTAGTGAAACAATCATCAAAAATAGAAAAATCATCCATAAAAATCTCAAGAAAACATTCAACCATATCATTGAATATGCTAAGCATGCATCTTTGAAACATGGCTGGTGCATTACATAACCCAAAAGGCATTCTTCGATATGCAAAAGTACCAAATGGACATGTGAAAGTAGTCTTCTCTTGATCTTCCAATGCAATTTCAATTTGATTGTAACCTGAATAGCCATATAAGAAACAATAAAATTCTAGGATTTGATCCATGAAAGGTAAAGGAAAATGATCTTTTCTAGTCATTCAATTAAGTTTCCTATAGTCAATACACATGCGCCAACCAGTAATAGTCCGAGTTGGAATTAACTCATTTTTCTCATTTGTTATCACAGTGACTCCAAACGTTTTGGGTACAAGTTGCGTAGGACTTACCCATTTGCTGTCAGAAATATGATAAATGATTCCATTATCTAGAAGCTTAATGACTTCATTTTTCACTACTTCTTTCATATTAAGATTAAGTCTTCGTTGCATTTCTCTAGATGGTTTAGCATTTTCCTCCAAATAAATCCTGTGTGTGTAAATCAAAGGACTAATTCCTTTTATGTCAGCTATGGTCCATCCTAATGCATTTTTTTTGCATTTTCAGAGTTTGTAATAACTTACCTTCTTGATGTGCATTAAGTTTGGAAGAGATTATTACCGGAAAAGTTTCATTTTCTCCCAAAAATGAGTATTTAATATTGAATGGTAATGGCTTCAAATCAGGTTTTGGTGGTTGAACACTTGAAGGTATAGACTCAATTGATCGTGGTGGAAATTCTTCATTTCGTGGTCTCCAATTACATGCCTTTGCTTCTACCTGAAAATAAACCATTTGCAACTCGTCAGGTTCATCAATCTCAGTTTCACTGGAAGTGGTTTGAAATTGATCATGAACTAATTTTTCAATAAAGTCCACTTCCTGTAAATCATTATCATCTCCAGGTTGCTTGGAAATGTTGAAAATATTCATCTCCAATGTCATTTTTCTAAATAATAGCTTCATTAGTCCATTCCTACAATTAATCAATGCATTAGAAGTCCCAAGAAATGGACGTCCTAAAATAACAAGAATTGAATTACATGCTTCAAGAGGTTATGTATCCAAAACAATAAAATCTACAAGGTAAATGAATTTATCAACTTGTACTAACACATCCTCAACTATTCCTCTAGGCACTTTTACAGATCTATCAACAAGTAAAAGAGTTATAGAAGTTGGTTTTAACTCACCTAGATTGAGACTTTGAAAAATCGAATATGGAAGTAAATTCACACTAGCTCCAAGATCAAGTAAAGCTCTTTCAATTTTATGTTCTCCAATAAAGCAAGAAATAGTAGGACAACCAGGGTCTTTATATTTCAAAGCATTATTATTCTGAAGAATAGCACTTACTTGTTCGGCTAAAGAGGCTTTCTTTTTCACATTCAGTTTTCTCTTCACAGTGCATAGATCTTTTAAAAATTTAGCATAGGAAGGTACCTATTTAATAGCATCCAACAAAGGTATATTGATCCTTACCTATTTGAAAATTTCAAGGATTTCAGAATTGTGATTGACTTTCCTTTGTTTGGTCATGGCATGAGGAAATGGGAGTGTTGGCGGGGAATCAACCTTTTCTTTGCAATGTTCAAGTTCAACCTCTTCCTTACCCTCAGAGATAGACTCTTCATCTTTCTCACAAGGTTCAAGAGTGGGTTTTTCAATAACCTTACCACTGCGAAGAGTGATGACTGATTTGACTTGATCCATATGTTGGCTTCTGGAACTATTTGCATTTGCATTGTATTGCCCCTTTGGATTTTGTTGTGGTTGATATGGAAACTTACCTTTCTCTTGAAAATTGAGAGCATATGTGAATTTTGCAAGAGCATCTTTAAAATCTGTCATGCCTTGAGCAAGTTGAGTGTTGATTGCCTCTTGCTTTTCAATGAATGCATGCAATGTTTCCTCAAGATTTCTTCTAAGAGGTGGAGCATAAGGAGGTGCATATCCATGAGAATTTTGGAAATTATGGTGTGCTTGAAACGGTGGCTGTGAAGTTTGTGCATTACTGTTATCACTCTTCCAACAGAAATTTGGGTGATTTCTCCAACCAGGATTGTATGTTTACGAGTATGGGTTATGATTGGGCCTTTGGAAACTGTTTAAAGCATGGGCTTGTTCATGGAGGCATTCCTTGAAAGAAGGCAAAGTTGGACAATCATTGGTTGCATGTTCATTTGTCTCACAGATTTGACACACAATGTCTTGAACAAATTTAAATTGACCACTCTTTTTCAATTCTAGTGCCTCGACTTTTCTAGCTAAAGATGCAAACTTGGCTTAGAGGTCATGATCTTCTCTAAGGTTATACATACCTCCACTAGATGTATGAGGTTGGGTTTTACTTGGTGCCTCATAAGTACCCGTAGTGTCCCAATTTTGTGCATTTTCAGCTATCAAGTCTAGGTACTCCATTGCTTCATTAGGGTCTTTATCTTTAAAAGTTTCATTGACATCAATTCAACCATTTGCCTATCTTTAGGTGTTAACCCTTCATAAAATTGTGAAACCAATCTCCATATTTCAAAACCATGATGAGGGCAAGTATTAAGCAAGTCTCGATACCTATCCCAACATTGGTAAAATGTTTCACCTGGTTTTTGAGTGAAAGTGGTGATTTGTCTTTTGAAAGAGTTGGTTCTGTGAGATGGAAAAAACTTCTTTAAAAATTGTTTTTGCATTTCATCCCAAACACGAATAGATCCTGACCTAAGATTTTGTAGCCATGTTTTAGCTTTATCTTTTAATGAAAAAGGAAAAAGCTTTAATCTAATGGTATTCATGCTATAATTTAAGTCATTATAGGTGTTACAAACTTCTTAAAATTCTCTCAAATGCAAGTATGGATTTTCTAGATCTAATCCATGAAAAGAAGGTAAAAGTTGAATAATGGCTGGCTTAAAATTAAAATGGGATGCATCAGGAGGAAAAACTATACATGAAGGTGCACTTGTTCTTGTGGGATTCATGTGGTCTCTAAGTGTCCTAACACGGTTATTCTCATTATTCTCATTATGAAGTGACTGGTTATCTTCTTTGGCCATATTTTCTAAAAATGATGAGGATACCCTACAAAGTCTACCACTTAATGTACATGACCAAACACTCATGCACGTGTAGAAAGAGAATAAAAGGAAGAAGAAAACAAAAGAAAAAGAAACAAAACAAAAGAAACAATGTTAGATACAAGAAAAGTGAAAAGTGAAAATAAAATAAATACTATAATTTGTACAAGAATTTACCTCCCCGGCAACGGCGCCAAAAACTTGACACGACCAAAAGATTGATGTCTTCTCCCAAGTGTAGGAGTGTCGAAGTAATAAATAACCCGGCAAGACTGGGGTCGAACCACAAAGAGGTTAATTGTATAAATTATAAATAACAAGACAAAAACAACAACAACAACAATAATAACAACAACAACAACAATAATAGTAATAGTAATAGTAATAATAATAATAATCAGTACATGTCGTTGTTATACCTGAGAATGATCTAAAAGATCGGGTCACAAGTTTCCAGCCTATATACTGAGTTTATGAAAAGATCAAAGAGATATATTATATAATATAAACAGAATGTAAATAATAATAATAATAATAAAAATAATAATAATAATAATAATAATAGTAATAGTAATAGTAATAGTAATAATAATAGTAATAGTAGTAGTAGTAGTAGTAATAGTAGTAGTAGTACTAATAATAAAAAGAAGAGGAGGAAGAAATTAATGAGAACTTTGAGATAGAAGATTAATGTAAGGATTAAACAATGATAAAAACAAATGTCAAGGTTAAAGGATCCACCAATGGTATTTCAAACAAATATAGTATAAACTTTTATTACTCAATTTGGAAACCACACACGAAGGAGGTTCCAATCGGATGATTTGTCATTAATAGCTCATTATAAATTATTAACATGATCATATTAATTATCTTATTTACATAACACCAAACTTTTAAATATTTTCAGGAATTCATAATGTTAACTGATGTTAACAACAAATCCAGTTCCTTTCATAGCCAAGGTGTAGGTAATACCATACGGTTGGGCTATGAGAGTGCCAAGCATTTGTTGTACCAAGTGTTATACAACACAAATCTAGATTAACCATTTAACAAGCAAGGTATTAAGAATTAGTAAGATAAAAAGATAAGACATGTTAATATTAAACATTAAGGTCCATGTTGAGTTTACACTATACTTATTCTTACACCATTAGTGTAACCTTTTCAGCTTGACATAATAAACTTAGCTAAACATAATGAAGAAGAGAAACATAAATAAACAAAACAAGAACATAAAGAAAATACAAGTTAACTAAGTAAATGAAAGGAAATGAAAAGCATAAACAAGATATTAATGAAAGCAAAACTTAAAAATTACAAAAAAAAAATATAAATAGAGAAATAAAGAGCATGAACTTGATCTGAACAACCAAGCCCCTAAATGCATGGAAAAAACCTCCTTTTATAGGCCAAAATTCAGAATTCTTTTTTTTTTGATCAAATGTAAGAAGTATATAGATCAAAAATGTTTTGCAAGATAAGCTTGCGGTACAAGCTGGAAACCAGCAGAACAACTGGATATAAATTCAGGCAAAGGGAACAGATTCCCTTGAGCAGACCAGAGCAAGACAAGCTTGCAATACAAAAAGTAATACAACGCAAAGGGAACAAACTCGCTTGAATACAGGAAAATATACATAAACATGGACAGCCCCCATGTAGGCAAAGTTGAAATATTAAAGCTGCACAAGGCAGCTGCACGCATTAAAATGAAAAATCATGCAGAGGCTGGAAAATAAACCCCTGCATGCCTAAGCCACATATTACCTCCCATCAGCTCAGCAACGGGACCATGCAGAGAGGAGGACCCTCCAAATTACTGCCAAAGCAAATTAAAGCATTAGCAGCCAATAACAGCTGCTCCCCCAATGCAGAAATGAGGAATCATGCACGTCCAGCACACTGTATCTCTAGCCTATCAAACACATTCATGCAGATAACTAATTCCTGCATGCTCATGCAGAAGGGAAAGAGAAGAGAAGCCAAACGAACAACATCCACGCGGGGAGGGACCACAAGCAGCTACAAAAGAGGAAGAAATGAAGCAGCCAATTAGAGGAGCACACAACAACACTTGACGTGAAAACACCAGCAAATCCATGCAAAGACCAACCAAAAACCATGGCAGACCAAAAGAAACAGCATGAGAATTAAATATCTTCGCCATTGGAGATCATCCATGACAGCAACACAGGGACTAGAATAGAGAAAACCATACGATCAGCCAGCACAACCAAATCACCCAAAAAAAAAAGAAAAGATCATCAACCAATCTGAAGAGAGAAATGGTCATGCTCGTGGAAATGGAAAACAGTGAAGAACAGGGTCTGAAACTTTAGAAAAAGAGAAGTAATGGTAGAGCAGGAGCCATCAAATATCCTTCTATTCCTCTCCTCCCAAATTAGATAGACTATAATGCCAAGAGAAACACGCCTCATTCTACCTTCAGCACCATTGCCACTCTTACAGAGGCCCCGAACAGCACTGTTCAAAGTAGACATGCATCTTGTTATACGCAACCACTGCTTAACCCAAAGCCAGAGAAGAGAAGTCCAATGGCAGCCAAAGAAAAGATGACAATGTGACTCATCGTCCACATGGCAGAAGATACAAGTGGAATCATTTTGGAGAAAGTGAAGCCTATCTCTTGTACGAAGCCTACCCCCCACATTGCCAACCACAGAATGAAACTGAAACGAGGCAAGGACCAAGGCTCCCAGACGACTTTTCTCTAATGCACTGGAGAGCTGCGAAATCTCAAGAATTCATAGGCATTGACTGTGAATGCACCTTCTGACCTACTCCATTGCGCCATCAAGGAGAGAGTGTGAGGTTGGCCACCACTCAGTTCACATAATTTGTTTCGGAAATTTATGATGGATTTCCATAGAGGTGAGGAACTAGGGTGGGCTGTGATGTCCCAGATGGAGGAAGAATGCAAGTAATAATGATGAACCCATTTAATCTAGTTGGAGTCGGCCTTGAGATGAATATTCCAGATGAGCTTGGCAAGGAAACTGTTGTTGCGAGATTTTATGTCGAAGAAACCCAAACCTCCTTTAGTTTTGGGGAGACAAACCTTGTGCCATTTTACCAGAGCAGATTTGCTCCTCAATACATTGCCAGTCCACAGGAATTTACGGCAAATACAGATGACTTGCTTGATAACAATATCAGGGACAGGAAAAATGTTCAGCCAAAACTGAACCATGTTATAGAGGACTGACTTGAGCAGCTCAGCTCTGCCTGCATAGCTGAGATTTTTCCCCAGCCAACCATGAATAGCCGATTCTAGCTTATAGATAAGAGGGGAGAATTGGCTGGCAAGAAGTCTTTGAGGACTTAGAGGAACTCCAAGGTAGCGAAAAGGAAAAGACCCTTCAGCAAAGCCAGTGTCCATGAGGAGAAAATGTTTAATGCTGTCCGAAACACCACCAAAATAAATAGAAGATTTGTTGGCATTGATATCCAGCCCCGAAGTCTTGCCAAAGGTTGCCAATTGCTGAAACAACAAAGACACATATTGCCTATCTCCTCTTGAAAGCAAGATTATATCATCAGCAAATGCTAGATGATAGAGACCGAGGGAGTTGCACTTCGAGTGGAAGCGAAAGCCAGGAGATAGAGAAGCCTTTTGAAGCATTCTTGAGAAATATTCCATACAAGCAAGAAAAAGATACGGGGAGAGAGGATCCCCTTGCCGAACTCTATTTTTTCCAGGAAAGAAACCGTAAATGCTTCCATTAACAGCTACAGAATAAGAGGCAGTTTCAACACACTGCATAACAAGTTGGACAAACCGACTTGGAAACCCAAGCAGAAGGAGAAGCTGACGGAGAAAGGGCCATTGAACCGAGTCAAAGGCTTTTTTGAAGTCAATCTTCATCAGACAGCGAGGAGAAGTACGTTTCCTTTCATAATTGCGCAGGAGCTCTTGCAGTAAGTGAATGTTATTCGTCATCGATCTCCCACCTAGAAATGCATTCTGCATTGGACTAATAATAGCCACAAGAGCCTGAGATAATCGCACAACAAGAAGCTTGGCAATCACTTTATAAATGACATTGCAGCAGGAGATTGGACGAAAATCTGAAGCAGATGAAGTATTGACTGATTTGGGGATTAACGCAATGATGGAATGATTTATTTGTTTAAGCATTGCACCCGACTCGAAAAAATCTCGCACTGCAAGACATAAATCCTCACCTAAAACAGCCCAAGACTTTTTGAAAAAGCAGGAGTAGCCATCGGGACCAGGGGCTTTACCATCATCAATTGCAAATAAAGCATTCTTTATGTCCAAGTCAGAAACATGAGCAAGAAGAGAAGCATGGGAAGCAACATCTAGACAAGGGCCAAGCTGAATAACGTCAACATCAAGAGGGAGAGTGTCTTTTGGAGTTCCCAGTAATTGGCTATAAAAATCCACAAAAAAAGCTCCCACCTTAGCTGTAGAGGAAGTGAGAGTGCCATCACTGCGTTGAATAGCAGAAATGAAATTCTGCTGATGCCTCTGGTTCATAAGAGAAAGAAAGAATGAAGTGCTAGTGCCACATTCTTTCAAAAAGTTACTTTTCAGCTTTTGGGAAAAGAACTGCCGTTCACATGCTTTAAGATGGAGTAGACTCTGTCGGAGATGCTTGTTAATAACATGAAGTTGGGCATTATCCCTGTCAGAAGAGAAAATAGTTTGGTGCACATCCAAGGCAGCTTCAGCACGAGTAACCCTCTCAGAGATGTGACTGTAATGAAGTTTGTTGAGTTCTCTCAAAGGCCTCTTGAGATGCTTAAGACGTTTACAAAGAATAAACATGGGGGACCTAGAAGCCACAAGATGCCATTCATTTGCAACCAGCTCCAAGAAGCTAACATGATTAGTCCACATATTAAAAAATTTGAAACATTTCTTACCCATGAGCTGCTGTGAATGGAATGAAACAGTAGCGGGAGAATGATCAGAGAATGCCCCTGGATGATCAAAATGGATGTGCACTGATGTATGAGTAAGAGACCAGAAAGGATTTACAAGGACATGGTCTAGCGTGCTCCAAACTCTTCCATTGGACCATGTGAAGTGGTTTCCAGAATAATTTAAATCAGCTAGCCCAAGGTCAGAGCAACACTGTCTGAAATCAGCTGTCTCATATGTGGAAACAGCTTCCCCACGATGCTTGTCTGCTTGAGATAGTAGAGAGTTAAAGTCCCCTAAGATGAGCCAAGGGGAATTAAGACTCCAGTTCCGCAAATCATCCCAAAGAGCTCTCCTGGCAATAATAGTGTTAAGCCCATAGACAAAAGTGGCATAGAACCTGAAATGATGAACCAAGCTAGAAATAAGAACATGAAGTCCTTGAGCTGAGTAACCAAGCAAATCAACATTAACAGTCACTGGATTCCATAAAACCACAATTCTTGTTGTTGACGCCGCTGCAGTATTGGACAAAACCTTCCAATTTTTCAACTAAAATTTATGCATGGAGTCAACTCTGGAAGGGAGCATTTTTGTTTCAAGCAACCCGCAAACATCCAACTTAGAGCTGGACCAGGGGGACAAGAAACGACATCAGCTTCAAAAGCAGTGGCAACATGGAGGCATAGGACCGCTGAACCGTCACCATCATTATCATGAACACGCAAGGTGGGAGGAGCTGGACCAGGGGGACAAGAAACGACATCAGCTTCAAAAGCAGTGGCAACATGGAGGCCTTGGACCACTGGACCGTCACCTTCATTCTCTTGAGCCTTGGGGCCAACAATATGAACAGAGTCTTGTCTGCGGGCTACAGTTGGCTTACGCTTGTTCTTCGCCATTTGAATTAATGGACATGGGAAAAGATGAAATGAAGAGAATGGGGGGGCGAAAGCTTAGTGCAGGGAAGAGGCGGAGAAGGGATGAGGAATTAAACAAGGGAAAGCAAAGAGAGTTCAACCGTCCATAATCGCCAGTAGACAGGAGGGAATCCACTTCACGGGGGAGGAGAGCATCTCTCTCTAGATTCTCTCTCCAACTACTACTTCGCCAAAATTCAGAATTATTAATTTGATGACTAATTCTTGAGTGGGTGGCCAACTTTTGACTTGGTGAAAATCCTTATCTTCTTGTCTTAATAAAACGAAAATGCTACCATCAGAACTGGGTCCACTAGAAAACATGAAAGTTGTAGGAAATTGAATTATCTTTCCAGGAAAACAAATGGAGATCATTTGGACTTCTAGAACTCCAGATATGGGCCAAACACTGAACAATGTTCGGGTTCGGACTTCTCCGTTGTTGCTATAATTTGGACTTGAAAACGGCCTTCTTAGATCTTGATGAAAACATGAAAGTTGTAGGCCTGTGTCTTACTGAATCTGTGTAAACATTTGAGGTCATTTGGACTCCTAGAACTCGAGATATGACCCAATTACCGAACAGTGTTCCAGTTTGGACTGCACCAACATCTCTTTTCTAAGTTTCACCCTCACTTTATCTTCACAAATTTTAGTAGTTGAATTCATCAATCAATCCTTTGATTTATGTGTGACACGACCAAAAGATTGATGTCTTCTCCCAAGTGCAGGAGTGTCGAAGTAATAAATAACCCGGCAAGATCGGGGTCGAACCACATAGAGGTTAATTGTATAAATTATAAATAACAAGACAACAACAACAACAATAATAACAAAAATAACAACAACAACAACAACAACAACAACAACAACAATAATAATAATAATAATAATACTCAGTACGTGGCGTTGTTATACCTGAGAATGATCTAAAAGATCGGGTCACAGGTTTCCAGCCTATATACTGAGTTTATGAAAAGATCAAAGAGATATATTATATAATATAAACAGATTTTTGATGTGAATGAACAAGGCAAGACCAACAATATCAGGATCCTTGATCAAACACAGAGCATACTTAACATACATAAAATATAACAAGAATGTAAATAATAATAATAATACTAATAATAATAATAGTAATAATAGTAATAATATTAGTAATAATAATAATAATAATAATAATAATAATAATAATAATAAAAAGAAGAGGAGGAAGAACTTAATGAGAACTTTGAGATGGAAGATTAATGTAAGGATTAAACAATGATAAAGACAAATGTCAAGGTTAGAGGATCCACCAATGGTATTTCAAACAAGTATAGTATAAACTCTTATTACTTAATTTGGAAACCACACACGAAGGAGGTTCCAGACGGATGATTTGTCATTAATAGCTCATTATAAATTATTAACATGATCATATTAATTATCTTATTTACATAACACCAAACTTTTAAATATTGTCAGGAATTCATGATGTTAACTTATGTTAACAACAAATCAAGTTCCTTTCATAGCCCAGGTGTAGGTAATACCATACGGTTGGGCTATGAGAGTGCCAAGCATTTGTTGTACCAAGTATTATACAACATAAATTTAGATTAACCATTTAACAAGCAAGGTATTAAGAATTAGTAAGATAAAAAGATAAGACATGTTAATATTAAACATTAAGGTCCATGTTGAGTTTACACCATACTTGTTCTTACACCATTAGTGTAACCTTTTCACCTTGACATAATAAACTTAGCTAAACATAATGAAGAAGAAAAACATAAATAAACAAAACAAGAACATAAATAAAATACAAGTTAACTAAGGAAAGGAAAGGAAATGAAAAGCATAAACAAGAAATTAATGAAAGCAAAACTTAAGAATTACAAAAAATTTAAAGAGAGAAATAAAGAGCATGAACTTGATCTGAACAACCAAGCCCCCAAATACATGGCAAATGCCTCCTTTTATACGCCAAAATTCGAAATTATTGATTTGATGACTAATTGTTGAGTGGGTGGCCAACTTTTAACTTGGTGAAAATCCTTATCTTCTTGTCTTAATAAAAAAAAACTTCTAGCATCAGAACGGGGTCCAGATGTCCAAATGAAAGTTCTAGGAAATTCTCTTAGCTTTCTAGGAAAAAAAAGATGAGGTCATTTGGACATCTAGAACTCAAGATATGGGCTGAACACTGAACAATGTCTGGCCTGCAGGACAGATTCGGACTTCTCCGTTGTTGCTATAATTTGGACTTGAAAACGGCATTCTTAGATCTTGATGTCCAAATGAAAGTTGTAGACATATGTCTTACTGAATTTGTGTAAACATTTGAGGTCATTTGGACATCTAGAACTCGAGATATGACCCAATTACCGAACAGTGTTCCAGTTTGGACTGCACCAACATCTCTTTTCCAAGTGTCACCCTCTCTTTATCTTCACAAATTTCAGTAGTTGAATTCATCAATCAATACTTTGATTTATGTGATAGACCTACATTTAAGATGAACATTTACCATATATGAGGGTATTTTATAGTATTAGACTTGTTATTATAAAACATGCTTTAGTTAAGGAGTTATTGATACTTTAAGTGCAAAATGATGATATAAAACCTTGATAAGTATGCACTTTTAAGTACTAATCACACCCCCCAACCAGCTTATTACTAGTACCTAGTAATCAAAGCGTTAAAATAGAAAAACAATTTGCAAATTCCATAAAGCAAGGCATTCATCATTCAACTTCCATTAATCTATCCAGATAAACAAACTCTCATTTCTGCTTCATATTTCTTAAACAAGATATTAATAAACCTTGGTTTTATGTGCTCAATGTATGAAAACATATATGATGGGGCTATTATTGGAAGAAAACAATATTATGTTCTAATGTTTAAGGTTAACTTCCTTTGGTTGAAATTATTTTTTCTTCTTTTTTTCTTTTTTTCTATTTACACATACAACTTAAAACACAATGCATCTTTAACCCATGTAACGAGCTTTAGGCTAATGACTCCCAGACCAGTTGGTCTTAGGGCATTAGGTGTTGAGACACCTCTACGAGCTTAGCAACTCGGGTTGCAGATACTAATACGTAGATAGTGCAATGTTTGATTCCCTTAAGCTTTTCTCCTTAACCCATGTAACAAGCTTTGGGCCAATAGCTCCCAAGTCAGTTGACTTTAAGGTATTAAGTGTTAAAACACCCCTTCGGGCTTAATTGCTTAGGTTAGGGAGGCTACGAAACCAAACTTATCTACATTTTTATTCATCATTATTATCAAAAAAAATTTTGATTTTGTTTTTTTTTTTTTTATGCAAATTATGTACTATCCCTTTCCTTTAGTTGTTACCTTTAACAAAAGAACATAAATAATGTAATAATCCAATGTGCAACCCACAATCATATGTTAAAGTGTGTGTGTGTAAAAATGAAGATTTAAGAATACTTGTTAAATGAGCATATGAGCAGAATCAAGAAATAACAATATGAGAGTTTGTAAACATAGATATTTCAAGAAGTATTCTGGTAGACCTTGTTAAGAATGTTTACTAAGATGCGTCTCAAGAGTAACTTTAACAAAAGAACTCCTTTTACTCTGCCATCCTAGTAACAACAGTTTTGCAAATAGTTTATGAAATAGAAAACATAGTTTTTTTTTAACTACTACCCTTTCCCCCCAACCAAAATGAGACATTGTCCTCAATGTCTTAAGGTAGAAAGATAGAGTATAGAAGACATCACCTGAAATAGCGAACACTGACAAACCTGAAACACACTTACACAAATATAAGAAACAACAAAACACAATAATAAAACCAAAAGACACAAAGTTTTTACAAACGAAGGCTCAAATCCAATCTAAGCTTTTTACGGCTTTCCTTAGTTGACCAATTTATAAGACTCATGGAGGGATTAATTACAGGGATGAAAGATTGTAGTTGGTCAATCAATTATTCAGCAGTAGCAGCAGAGATTATGATTTGTCGTGCTGAAGATGTTAGAAATTCTTGTTCCACAGCATGATCAAGAAAAGACAACAACTTATCATAAAAACCATTAACATTTAACAAACCTATGGGTTTATGGTGAATGTGAAGTTGGGCCCAAGAGGAAATATGAAAGATCTCTTCCAATGTGCCCAGACCACCTGGTAAGGCAATGAAGGCATCAGCATGGTTAAACATGGCATTCAGTCGATCAGACATTATGGGGACTTGTAATTCCTCTCCAATTGTTTTTCCAATGATGTCCCCTTGTGCTAAAGCTTTGGGGACAACCCCAAAAACTTGACTACCTCCTAAAGATGCAGCTATTGACACTCCCCCCATTAACCCAAGGCTGCCTCCTCCATACACTAAATGAATCTTTCGCTCAGCTAGTACCAGACCAAGATGATTTGCTGATTCTAAAAACTCTTTTTCTTTCCCGGGACTGGATCCACCAAAAACACAAATTTTGTTTATGTGATTACTTAAGGAACCTGCCATTTCTACACACGTTTGTATTTGATGAATGTATGGGTTGAGTAGAAATGAAGGGAAGGAAGAGAAGAATTTATAGATGAGAAATTGAAAATACAATCATACCACCTATATGTAGGCCAGCTGTAGTCTCACACACACACACTCTCTCTATCTCTCTCTCTCTCTCTCTTTATTAATTATTTATTTTGAAAAAGAATATGTATGTACAGGTAGTTGTGATTATGGCTCACATCTTCCCTTGGTTTTACGTCCAAGAACGGCTTAAATGCCCTCTATGGGTCGGGGATAGGCTTCCCATCCAGTTTTCTTAAAAACTGGCAAACAGGGTCTTTTTTAGTCAGATTCCCAAGACTAAGTTGAGCATGTTCTTTATGGAATTGGGGCCATAAATCATAAATTGCACGATGCACATCTCCACTAGGGTGCGTCTCAAGAGTCAATAGAAGATTATCTAAAGACCCCTTACTCAGGCCATCCTTAATGAATTGTATTTTATCTTCACGGTTTACAGATACCATTCCTAAAGAACGACATGTCACATTACAAGTCCATCTAGCACATCGGTGACAGACTTTCAATCGTTTTGCACGACGTTTCTTCGCAAAAGTGCTTTTACCTGTTCCAGACATGTATGAAGTGAAAGAATTGGAGGACTCACCTGATAATCGGATCTTTGCTTCAATCAGCCAGCGAATATCTTCAGGAATTCCATGGTTCATTAACAACCTTAATCTTGCACATCTAGCATGGTAAATTTTTGTAATCGCATTCTGAGGCAGAGCGGGAAAATACTTTTTCAATTTTTCAAGAGTGGTGTCCATTTTCAACTGAGAATTGGGGGAGAGATTCAAAGAAAGGAGAAAGAGCAAAGAATTGCACAAATATATACACAAATATCAGTTATCATGGGAAACTGAAAGAACCGACTTAAAAGTCACGGAGTACCGTTATCCGCCATTTGACCGGGGTGAGAGACTAGCAAAACAAAAGTCACACAAAAAAACGTGAGAAAAAGAATCAATCTTTATATACAGGATCACCCAATTCAATAGAGTCATTTTAAACTGAAAAATTGTCAAAATAAACTTTCAAACGATTGCCATTTACCTTGAAAACATTACCATTCTTTGGATTTTTGATATCACAGGCCCCATATGGATACACATGTTTTTCTCAGTATAAAATGGAAATAAATGGAGTCGAGAATTATAAAGCAAGACTTTTTGACCAACATTGAATGTTTTTCTCAGTATTTTCTTGTCATGAAACTCTTTGATTCTTGCTTTATGAATTCTTGAATTGTCATATGCATCATTTCTTATTTCCTCAAGCTCATTTATTTGCAATTTTCGTAGCTGACTAGCATCATCAATGTTTGAATTGAAAGCTTTAATAGCCCAATAAGCTTTATGTTCAATTTCCACAGGCAAGTGACAAGGTTTTCCATAGACTAGTCTATAAGGTGACATACCTAATGATGTTTTATATGCAGTTCGATAAGCCCAAAGTGCATCATTAAGTCTTAAAGACCAGTCTTTCCGATTAGGGTTTACCGTTTTCTCCAAGATCTGTTTGATCTCCCTATTAGCAAGTTCTACCTGTCCACTCGTCTGAGGGTGATAAGGGGTGGCAACTTTGTGTGTGATTTCATATTTCTTCATTAAAGATTCAAATGGCTTGTTGCAGAAATGTGTTCCACCATCACTTATCATGGCTCGAGGGATTCCGAATTGACTTAAAATGTTTTCTTTCAAAAAATTTATCACTGTTTTGTGATCATTGGTTCTACTTGGAATTGCCTCTATCCATTTTGAAAAATAATCTACTGCGACCAATATATACAAGAAACCAAATGATGGAGGAAATGGACCCATAAAATCTATACCCCAACAATCAAAGATCTCAATGACAAGAATAGGATTTAAAGGCATCATGTGACGTTTCGAAATAGATCCCAACTTTTGACAATTTTCACAAGTCTTGCAGAATGCATGTGAGTCTTTGAACATGGTGGGCCAGTAAAATCCACTTTGTAAGATTTTTGCAGTTGTCTTTTTTGATGAGAAATGACCCCCACATGCCTCAGAATGACAAAATTTAATGACACTACTTACCTCATTGTCAGGAATGCATCTTTGAAATATTTGATCAGGACAATATTTGAATAAATAAGGGTCATCCCAATAAAAGTTATTCACTTCGTTCAAAAACTTTCTTTTGTCTTGGGTACTCCAATGAAGTGGCAATTGTCTTGAAACAAGAAAATTAATAATATTAGAAAACCAAGGCATTGTAGAGACAGAAAATAAAGATTCATTAGGAAAGTAGTCAAGCTCAATTGTCCTGAAACAAGAAAATTAACAATATTAGCAAACCAAGGCATTGTAGAGACAGAAAATAAAGATTCATTAGGAAAGTAGTCATCGATTGGTGTGATGTCAGATCTCGAATCGGTTGTACATCTTGACAAATGATTTGCGACAACATTTTCGGTGCCTTTCTTGTCTTTGATTGTGATATCAAATTCTTGAAGTAACAAAATCCACCGCACCAATCTAGCCTTAGAATCTTTCTTAGAGAGGAGATATTTCAATGCTGCATGATCACTAAAAACAACAACAGGTGAGCCAACAAGATAAGATCTGAACTTGTCACATGCAAATACTACTGCAAGTAATTCTTTTTCAGTGGTAATGTAATTTATTTGAGCACTATTTAAAGTTTTACTTGCATAGTAAATCACATAAGGTTTCTTATCTTTTCTTTGTCCCAAGACAGCACCCACGGCATAATCACTAGCGTCACACATTATTTCAAAAGGTAATGACCAATCAGGAGGTTGAATGACTGGAGCAAAAGTAAGCAAGCTTTTAAGTTTAACAAAGGTTTTTTCACATTGTTCAGTCCATTCAAAAACAGTTTCCTTTGATAGAAGGTTACACAATGGTTTAGATATTACACTAAAATCTTTGATGAACCTTCTGTAAAAACCAGCATGTCCTAAGAATGATCTAACATCTTTAACAGATTTTGGTGTGGGTAAGTTGGCAATTAACTCGATTTTAGATTTGTCAACCTCAATTCCTGTCGATGAAACAATGTGACCAAGTACAATGCCGTTTGTTACCATAAAGTGACATTTTTCCCAATTCAGTACAAGATTCTTCTCTTCACACCTGTTCAAAACCTTTTCCAAGTTAGTTAAGCAATCATCAAATGAATCACCAAAAACAGAAAAATCATCCATAAAAATCTCAAGAAAACGTTCAACCATATCACTGAATATGCTAAGCATGCATCTTTGAAACGTAGCTGATGCATTACATAACCCAAAAGGCATTCTTCGATATGCAAAAGTTCCAAATGGACATGTGAAAGTAGTCTTCTCTTGATCTTCCAATGCAATTTCAATTTGATTGTAACCTGAATAGCCATCTAGGAAACAACAAAATTCATGACCTGCAACTCTTTCGAGGATTTGATCCATGAAAGGTAAAGGGAAATGATCTTTTCTGGAATTAAGTTTCCTATAGTCAATGCACATGCGCCAACCAGTAATAGTCCGAGTTGGAATTAACTCATTTTTCTCATTTGTTATCATAGTGACTCCATACTTTTTGGGTACAAGTTGGGTAGGACTTACCCATTTGCTGTCAGAAATAGAATAAATGATTCCATTATCTAGAAGCTTAATGACTTCATTTTTCACTACTTCTTTCATATTAGGATTAAGTCTTCGTTGCATTTCTCTAGATGGTTTAGCATTTTCCTCCAAATAAATCTTGTGTGTGCAAATCAAAAGACTAATTCCTTTTATGTCAGTTATGGTCCATCCTAATGCATTTTTGTGCATTTTCAGAGTTTGTAATAACTTACCTTCTTGATGTGCATTAAGTTTGGAAGAGATTATTACCGGAAAAGTTTCATTTTCTCCCAAAAATGAGTATTTGAGATTGACTGGTAACGGCTTCAAATCAAGTTTTGGTGGTTGAACACTTGAAGGTATAGACTCAATTGATCGTGATGGCAATTCTTCAATTTGTGGTCTCCAATTACATGCCTTTGCTTCTTCCTGAAAATAAACCATTTGCAACTTGTCAGGTTCATCAATCTCAGTTTAAAGAATTTATCAACTTGTACTAACACATCCTCAACTATTCCTCTAGGCACTTTTACAGATCTATCAGCAAGTAAAAGAGTTACAGAAGTTGGTTTTAACTCACCTAGATTGAGACTTTGAAAAACCGAATATGGAAGTAAATTCATACTAGCTCCAAGATCAAGTAAAGCTCTTTCAATTTTATGTTCTCCAATAAAGCAAGAAATGGTAGGACAACCAAAGTCTTTATATTTCAAAGCATTATTATTCTGAAGAATAGCACTTATTTGTTCGGCTAAAAAGGCTTTCTTTTTCACATTCAATTTTCTCTTCACAGTGCATAGATCTTTCAAAAATTTAGCATAGGAAGGTACCTGTTTAATAACATCCAACAAAGGTATATTGATCCTTACCTGTTTGAAAATTTCAAGGATTTCAGAATTGTGATTGACTTTCCTTTGTTTGGTCATGGCATGAGGAAATGGAAGTGCTGGCGGAGAATCAGTCTTTTCTTCACAATGTTCAAATTCAACCCCTTCCTTACCCTCAGAGATTGACTCATCATCTTTCTCACAAGGTTCAAGAGTGGGTTTTTCAATAACCTTACCACTGCGAAGAGTGATGACTGATTTGACTTGATCCATGTGTTGGCTTTCGGAACTACTTGCATTTGCATTGTATTGCCCCTTTGGATTTTGTTGTGGTTGAGATGGAAACTTACCTTTCTCTTGAAAACTGAGAGCAGATGTGAATTTTGCAAGAGCATCTTTAAAATTTGCCATGCTTTGAGTAAGTTGAGTGTTGATTGTCTCTTGCTTTTCAATGAATGCATGCAATGTTTCCTCAAGATTTCTTCTAGGAGGTGGAGCATAAGGAGGTGCATATACATGAGAATTTTGGAAATAAAGGTGTGCTTGAAACGGTGGCTGTGAAGTTTGTGCATTATTGTTATCACTCTTCCAACTGAAATTTGTGAAGATAAAGAGAGGGTGAAACTTGGAAAAGAGATGTTGGTGCAGTCCAAACTGGAACACTGTTCGGTAATTGGGTCATATCTCGAGTTCTAGACGTCCAAATGACCTCAAATGTTTACACAAATTCAGTAAGACATAGGCCTACAACTTTTATTTGGACATCAAGATCTAAGAATGCCGTTTTCACATCCAAATTATAGCAACAACGGAGAAGTCCGAATCTATCCTCCAGCCCAGACTGTTCAGTGTTCAGCCCATATCTTGAGTTCTAGAAGTCCAAATGACCTCATCTTTTTTTTCCTGGAAAGCTAAGAGAATTTCCTAGAACTTTCATTTGGACATCTAGACCCCGTTCTGATGCTAGAATTTTTGTTTTATTAAGACAAGAAGATAAGGATTTTCACCAAGTCAAAAGTTGGCCACCCACTCAACAATTAGTCATCAAATCAATAATTCCGAAGGGGTGTTTTAACACTTAATACCCTAAAGTCAACTGACTTAGGAGCTATTGGCCTAAAGCTTGTTACATGGGTTCAGGAGAAAAGCTTAAGGGAATCAAACATTGCACTATCTACGTATCAGTATCTGCAACTCGAGTTGCTAAGCTCGTAGAGGTGTCTCAACACCTAATGCCCTAAGATCAATTGGTCCGGGAGTCATTAGCCTAAAGCTCGTTACATGGGTTAAAGATGCATTGTGTTTTAAGTTGTATGTGTAAATAGAAAAAAAGAAAAAAAGAAGAAAAAATAATCCCAACCCAAGGAAGTTAACCTTAAACATTATAACATAATATTGTTTTCTTCCAACAATAGCCCCATCATATATGTTTTCATACATTGAGCACATAAAAACAAGGTTTATTAATATCTTGTTTAAGAAATATGAAGTAAAAATGAGAGTTTGTTTATCTGGATAAATTAATGGAAGTTGAATGATGAATGTCTTGCCTTATGGAATTTGCAAATTGTTTTTCTATTTTAACGCTTTGATTACTAGGGACTAGTAATAAGCTGGTTGGGGGGTGTGATTAGTACTTAAAAGTGCATACTTATCAAGGTTTTATATCATCATTTTGCACTTAAAGTATCAATAACTCCTTAAATAAAGCATGTTTTATAATAACAAGTCTAATACTATAAAATACACTAATATATGGTAAATGTTCATCTTAAATGTAGGTCTATCACGTAAATCAAAGTATTGATTGATGAATTCAACTACTGAAATTTGTGAAGATAAAGAGAGGGTGAAACTTGGAAAAGAGATGTTGGTGCAGTCCAAACTGGAACACTGTTCGGTAATTGGGTCATATCTCGAGTTCTAGATGTCCAAAGGACCTCAAATGTTTACACAAATTCAGTAAGACATAGGCCTACAACTTTCATTTGGACATCAAGATCTAAGAATGCTGTTTTCAAGTCTAAATTATAGCAACAACGGAGAAGTCTGAATCTATCCTGCAGCCCAGACTGTTCAATGTTCAGCCCATATCTTGAGTTCTAGAAGTCCAAATGACCTCATCTTTTTTTTCCTGGAAAGCTAAGAGAATTTCTATTTCATAAACTATTTGCAAAACTGTTGTTACTAGGATGGCAGAGTAAAAGAAGTTCTTTTGTTAAAGTGACTCTTGAGACGCATCTTAGTAAACATTCTTAACAAGGTCTATCAGAATACTTCTTGAAATATCTAAGTTTACAAACTCTCATATTGTTAACAGTTGATTCTGCTCATATGCTCATTTAACAAGTATTCTTAAATCTTCACTTTTACACACACACACACTTTAACATATGATTGTGGGTTGCACATTGGATTATTACATTATTTATGTTCTTTTGTTAAAGGTAACAACTAAGGGAAATGGATAGTACATAATTTGCATAAAAAAACAAAAAAAACAAAAACAAAAACAATTTTTTTTTTATAATAATGATGAATAAAAACGTAGATAAGTTTGGTTTCGTAGCCTCCCTAACCTAAGCAATTAAGCCCGAAGGGGTGTTTTAACACTTAATACCCTAAAGTCAACTGACTTAGGAGCTATTGGCCTAAAGCTTGTTACATGGGTTCAGGAGAAAAGCTTAAGGGAATCAAACATTGCACTATCTACGTATCAGTATCTGCAACTCGAGTTGCTAAGCTCGTAGAGGTGTCTCAACACCTAATGCCCTAAGATCAATTGGTCCGGGAGTCATTAGCCTAAAGCTCGTTACATGGGTTAAAGATGCATTGTGTTTTAAGTTGTATGTGTAAATAGAAAAAAAGAAGAAAAAATAATCCCAACCCAAGGAAGTTAACCTTAAACATTAGAACATAATATTGTTTTCTTCCAACAATAGCCCCATCATATATGTTTTCATACATTGAGCACATAAAAACAAGGTTTATTAATATCTTGTTTAAGAAATATGAAGCAGAAATGAGAGTTTGTTTATCTGAATAGATTAATGGAAGTTGAATGATGAATGTCTTGCTTTATGGAATTTGCAAATTGTTTTTCTATTTTAACGCTTTGATTACTAGGGACTAGTAATAAGCTGGTTGGGGGGGTGTGATTAGTACTTAAAAGTGCATACTTATCAAGGTTTTATATCATCATTTTGCACTTAAAGTATCAATAACTCCTTAACTAAAGCATGTTTTATAATAACAAGTCTAATACTATAAAATACACTAATATATGGTAAATGTTCATCTTAAATGTAGGTCTATCACGTAAATCAAAGTATTGATTGATGAATTCAACTACTGAAATTTGTGAAGATAAAGAGAGGGTGAAACTTGGAAAAGAGATGTTGGTGCAGTCCAAACTGGAACACTATTCGGTAATTGGGTCATATCTGGAGTTCGTAATGTTCAAATGACCTCAAATGTTTACACAAATTCAGTAAGACATAGGCCTACAACTTTCATTTGGACATCAAGATCTAAGAATGTTGTTTTCAAGTCCAAATTATAGCAACAACGGAGAAGTTCGAATCTGTCCTGCAGGCCAGACACTGTTCAGTGTTCCACCCATATCTTGAGTTCTAGAAGTCCAAATGACCTCATCTGTTTTTTCCTGGAAAGCTAAGAGAATTTCCTAGAACTTTCATTTGGACATCTGGACCCCGTTCTGATGCTAGAATTTTTGTTTTATTAAGACAAGAAGATAAGGATTTTCACCAAGTCAAAAGTTGGCCACCCACTCAACAATTAGTCATCAAATCAATAATTCCGAATTTTGGCCTATAAAAGGAGGCATTTGCCATGTATTTGGGGGCTTGGTTGTTCAGATCAAGTTCATGCTCTTTATTTCTCTCTTTATATTTTTTGTAATTCTTAAGTTTTGCTTTCATTAATTTCTTGTTTATGCTTTTCATTTCCTTTCCTTTCCTTAGTTAACTTGTATTTTATTTATGTTCTTGTTTTGTTTATTTATGTTTTTCTTCTTCATTATGTTTAGCTAAGTTTATTATGTCAAGGTGAAAAGGTTACACTAATGGTGTAAGAACAAGTATGGTGTAAACTCAAGATGGACCTTAATGTTTAATATTAACATGTCTTATCTTTTTATCTTACTAATTCTTAATACCTTGCTTGTTAAATGGTTAATCTAAATTTATGTTGTATAATACTTGGTACAACAAATGCTTGGCACTCTCATAGCCCAACCGTATGGTATTACCTACACCTGGGCTATGAAAGGTACTTGATTTGTTGTTAACATCAGTTAACATCATGAATTCCTGACAATATTTAAAAGTTTGGTGTTATGTAAATAAGATAATTAATATGATCATGTTAATAATTTATAATGAGCTATTAATGACAAATCATCCGACTGGAACCTCCTTCGTGTGTGGTTTCCAAATTGTGTAATAAGAGTTTATACTATACTTGTTTGAAATACCATTGGTGGATCCTCTAACCTTGACATTTGTCTTTATCATTTTTTAATCCTTACATTAATCTTTCATCTCAAAGTTCTTATTAATTTCTTCCTCCTCTTCTTATTATTATTATTATTATTATTATCATCATAGTTTTGAAACCCGACCCGGTCATTGACTCGGTCGACCCTCCGGGTCACGGGTCAGATGGGTTGACCCGAGTTAACCCAAGAAAACCTTAAAAAAAAACATAACTAATTACAACACAACACTTACTTAAACCAAATTTAAATTATAAACCAACAACATAAATTTAATTCAATATCCAAAATACAAATCAAATATAAATTATAAAATATTTAAAACAAAACATCCAACCACATAAATTCTAAAATATTTAAAACAAAACATCCAACAATATAAATTCCAATAACATAAAATATTTAAAACAAAACATCCAACAACATAAATTCTAAATCAACAACCCATTCACTTATGTTGAATTAAGTAATTAACACATTAGGTTCTTCTGTCTCCATGGAAGAAAAATTTGGATGAAATGTCGATTGAATGGAGCCAATCTCGTCAACACCTAATAAATCATCAGCATGCTCCTTTGAAACTTCATCATCACAATCATCTTCAATATCATTAACATTTATGACATCTACATTTCAAACACTATTAAGAAATAAATATTATGTGTTAAACAAAACTTTATTTTAAATAATATTTATCACTAAATAATAAATCATTAATAACCATCTACTAAAGTATCTTGTATGGTCATAGTTGAAAGAGCTTGGTGAAAACTCTCTACTTCTCATGGCTGGATGGCATTGATCAGCATTTCAGATATACCCCTGTCAAGAGTGAGGCCCCTCTCCATCATCTGATCCCACACCCTACAAGCATCTGAAAGCTTATTTTCCCGTACAAGAGCTCCAATGATCAACTTATAAGTCACTTCATCAGGAAAGGATCCTCTTTGCAGCATTTCCTCATATAGATGCATAACTTCACCTACTCTCAAAGATTTACAAAATCCATTTATAAAGGCATTATATGAAACCACATCAGGAGTAATACCTTTTTCTACCATATCACAAAAAATGTTGTGAGCCATCTCAACTTTCCCACTCTTGGAGTGGTGATCAATGATTGTCGTATAAAATATACGATCAGGCAAAAGGCCCATTCCTGCCATCAGATCAAGAAGCTTCTTTGCTATATCAGAATTACCTTCTCTAAGAAAAGCTTTTATAAGTATTGTGAACGTTACAACATCTGGGGCAATCCTCAAACAGCTTATAGGCCCTTCTATTATTACTAATACTGCAAAATGCTTTGATAATAGTATTGTACGAAACGACATCACAAAAACCTTTTGGCACCATCTTCGTCACCATAAACAGATAAGCTTTATCCGGGTGATTAGCTTTACAATGTGCCTTGAGAAGTTGATTACAGCTATACACATCATGTTCTATCGCACTACACTCCATCTTCTTCAACAACTTCACCGCCTCCTCAAACATAAACTCGTTGCAACAATAATTCAACAACACGTTGTATGTAACCAAATCCGGCTTGCACCCAGTCCTATTCATAAAAGACACCATAGCCAACGCCTTATCAATCCTACCTGCTCTACAAAACCCACTAATCAATGCATTATAAACCAATGTACTAACCTCTGACAGACCACCACTAATTACACCAATTATAAGCTCATAAGCTAAATCCACTTGCCCCCCATCACACAAGCCAACAGCAAGCGCCACACAAGCCTTGTTATACTCTCCTGCAATTTCGACAGAGGGAAGAAGATTAAACAGAGGACAGCTAAAGGCGAAAGAAGAAAGAAACAATTAAAAACTCATCTAACCTTATGCTCAGAATAGAAACGACGATCAAGGATTCAAGATTCTTCTGCTCATCTGCTCTTCTTCTCGACAGATTCTTGAAATTAATTCGGTCTTCTTCTCAGTTTTCTACTCTGCAATTCGTCTCTCTGCTCTTGTCGTTTTGGCCTTTTAATTGTAAAGGCCAAAACGACGTCGTTTCAGGCAGGAGAATATAAAAAAAAAATAAACCCGGGTCTCAGCCGGGTGTGGCAGGGCTGGCCGGGTCCCGGGTCGACCGGGTCTGGCCGGGCCAATTCCCAGCTTGTTTTTTCTTTAGACCCGGCCCGGCCACAGGGCCGGGTCGGCCGGGTCCCGGGTCGACCCGCCGGGCCGGGACTTAAAACACTGATTATTATTACAAATATTATTACTATTACTAGTATTATTATTATTAGTATTATTATTATTGTTGCTACCCAATTTTTGACCCATGTTTTTGATATATTTTCAAAAAAATTCAAAAATAGAGAAAAACAAAAAAATCCAAAAAATATGTTTTTTAATATATTTCGTCATTTTAGCATTTTCAACGTCGTTTAAAAAAAGAATTTAATTTTTCAAAAATATTTTCAAACGCGTTCGACTTTTCACGCGTCATTTTTAAAATCATTGATTTTCCTCTTTGAGTCGACGTTGATATTGCTCGTTTTCAAAAAATACAAAAAAATAAATAATAAGAAAAATCAAAATTTACAAAAAAGAAAGAAGTTGAGGGACCAAGTTGAAAAACCTAGCAACATTTTGCCTATAAATACTGGTTCCTCAACACATTCAAACGGGGGGGCTAATTTTGGAAACACCAGAAAAATACAAAAAAAAAAAGAAGCCCTAAACTTATCTAAATTTTTGCTCCAAACAGCCGACACCCCCCCCCGAGCCATTTTTTTTTTCTTCTCACAGGCGACACCCACCTCCCCTGCACGCCCGCGATCTCCTCTCTCCCAGCCGGCTTGCCTTTCTTCTTCACCCGTAGGAGTCAACGACGACGTCCACCACAACAGCTTTGTCCATCATAGCGGCGCCCTCAGTTCCACCCGAGCATCGGCAGCACGCCCACAGACCCGATCAATTCCCTCCTCTCAGCCATCCATGGCGCCGGCCACGGACCCACCGACAGACCCCCCCCCCCGCAGCACAGCCTCACCCCCTCAGCCAGAGAACGGGCAGAGTTCATTTCTCCATCTCCACCGACTCGATCTCCTCAGCGCCGTCCACATCTGGCCACAGCAGCGCCGTCACCCCTTCTCGCCGCCAGATCGGCCACCGTGGAGTTAGCCTCCGTTAACAGAAGCTCCGGCCTCAGACTCTCCTTCCTCAGTCACTAGAGCTACCGCTTGAGGAAGAAGGAAAGAGCAACAAGGACCAAACAATAGATCCGAGAACGGATCTGCACAAAAGAAAAATTAAAATAGACTGGTTGTTGGGATTTTGTTGTTTTGTGCAGGTCACCGCCGGCGAGAAAGAAGGGGGAAGCCGTTTTTGGATCTCCCCTGCTGTTTGGAATTCCTTGCGGCGGCGTGTGAGCCCACACGCCGCCAGTGACGGTGGGGCGTGGAGGAGCCCATGCGCCACTGTTCATGCAGTTGCAGATGGCCTTCCCTGCAAATTCTAGAGTTTTATGGACCATTCTGTAATTTTTAAGTTATGTAATGTAATTTTTGTTTAGTGTTGTTTTTTTTTTAATTTGTAATGTGGATGTACAAAAAGAAAAGAAAAAAAAAAGGAAAAGAAAAGAAAAATAAATAATAAAAAGAAAGTTGTGTGTGTGTTTGTTTTTTTATTTATTTATGTTATTGAATTATAAAAATAAAAAGGACAAAAAGAATTAATTGTTAATTTAAATATGGTTAAATATCTCAAGGACAAATAAAATCAAGTTGTATTTTCCACGAAAATGTAAGAACAAGTTTCTACATATATTTGGGGATTTAATAACTGATTTATTCAAGCCTTAGAATTTAATTAATATTTTAAATTTTCAAATCACATCAGAACACAAAGCAGCTTACCTCAGGTAGGGTGCGTTAGGGGTGCTAATACCTTCCCTAACCACAACCAGTCCCTTACTCGCGATCTCTGACAAGACCAGTACACCGGGTTTTCTAGTAGCCCTCGATTAAATACTAGGTGGCGACTCCAACGAACCAAATTCAAAGCAAACGCAACGACGAGAAAAATCGCTTGCCGATGTCGCGCGCCAGGACTTTTTGGGGTGCGACAATTATTATTTACATTCTTGTTATATTTTATGTACGTTAAGTATGCTCTGTGTTTGATCAAAGATCCTGATATTGTTGGTCTTGCCTTGTTCATTCGCATCAGAAATCTGTTTATATTATATAATATATCTCTTTGATCTTTTCATAAACTTAGTATATAGGCTAGAAACCTGTTACCCGATCTTTTAGATCATTCTCAGGTATAACAACGCCACGTACTGAGTATTATTATTATTATTATTATTACTATTACTATTACTATTATTATTATTGTTGTTGTTGTTGTTATTTTTGTTATTATTGTTGTTGTTGTTGTCTTGTTATTTATAATTTATACAATTAACCTCTTTGTGGTTCGACCCCGATCTTGCCGGGTTATTTATTACTTCGACACTCCTGCACTTGGGAGAAGACATCAATCTTTTGGTCATGTCAGTGACCTACCTAGGTAAAAAAAAGATGGAGAATTGTCTCATTCTAATGGGTGACCTACATAGAAAAAATGGTGGTCTCATTGTGATGGGTGACCTACCCAAGTGGAAAAGAGGAAGAGTGGTCTCATTCTTATGGATGACCTACCAAGGGGGAAGAGTGGTCTCATTCTTATAGGTGACCTACCCAAGGGGAAGAATGGCCTCATTATTATGGGTGACCTACCCAGGTAAAAAAAAGATGGAGAATGGTCTCATTCTAATGGGTGACCTACCCAGAAAAAATGGTGGTCTCATTGTGATGGGTGACCTACCCAAGTGGAAAAGAGGAAGAGTGGTCTCATTCTTATGGGTGACCTACCCAGGGGGAAGAGTGGTCTCATTCTTATGGGTGACCTACCTAAGGGGAAGAATGGCCTCATTATTATGGGTGACCTACCCAGGTAAAAAAAAGATGGAGAATGGTCTCATTCTAATGGGTGACCTACCTAGAAAAAATGGTGGTCTCATTATGATGGGTGACCTACCCAAGTGGAAAAGAGGAAGAGTGGTCTCATTCTTATGGGTGACCTACCCAGGGGAAAGAATGGCCTCATTATTATGGGTGACCTACCCAGGTAAAAAAAAGATGGAGAATGGTCTCATTCTAATGGGTGACCTACCCAGAAAAAATGGTGGTCTCATTGTGATGGGTGACCTACCCAAGTGGAAAAGAGGAAGAGTGGTCTCATTCTTATGGGTGACCTACCCAGGGGGAAGAGTGGTCTCATTCTTATGGGTGACCTACCTAAGGGGAAGAATGGCCTCATTATTATGGGTGACCTACCCAGGTAAAAAAAAGATGGAGAATGGTCTCATTCTAATGGGTGACCTACCTAGAAAAAATGGTGGTCTCATTGTGATGGGTGACCTACCCAAATGGAAAAGAGGAAGAGTGGTCTCATTCTTATAGGTGACCTACCCAGGGGAAAGAATGGCCTCATTATTATGGGTGACCTACCCAGGTAAAAAAAAGATGGAGAATGGTCTCATTCTAATGGGTGACCTACCCAGAAAAAATGGTGGTCTCATTGTGATGGGTGACCTACCCAAGTGGAAAAGAGGAAGAGTGGTCTCATTCTTATGGGTGACCTACCCAGGGGGAAGAGTGGTCTCATTCTTATGGGTGACCTACCTAAGGGGAAGAATGGCCTCATTATTATGGGTGACCTACCCAGGTAAAAAAAAGATGGAGAATGGTCTCATTCTAATGGGTGACCTACCTAGAAAAAATGGTGGTCTCATTGTGATGGGTGACCTACCCAAGTGGAAAAGAGGAAGAGTGGTCTCATTCTTATGGGTGACCTACCCAGGGGAAAGAATGGCCTCATTATTATGGGTGACCTACCCAGGTAAAAAAAAGATGGAGAATGGTCTCATTCTAATGGGTGACCTACCCAGAAAAAATGGTGGTCTCATTGTGATGGGTGACCTACCCAAGTGGAAAAGAGGAAGAGTGGTCTCATTCTTATGGGTGACCTACCCAGGTGAAAAAATGGGAAAAACGGTCTCATTATGATGGGTGACCTACCCAGATGGAAACAATGTGAAGTGTGGTCTCATTGTAATGGGTGACCTACCCAGGTGGAAAGAATGTGAAAAACGGTCTTATTATGATGGGTGACCTACCTAGATGGAAATAATGTGAAATGTGATCTCATTGTAAATGGGTGACCTACCCAGATGGAAAAAATGTGAAAAACTGCGGTCTCATTGTAATGGATGACCTACCCAGATGGAAAAAATATGAAAAACTACGGTCTCATTGTAATGGGTGACCTACCCAGATGGAAAAAATATGAAGTGTGGTCTCATTGTAAAGGGGTGACCAACCCAAATGGAAGATGTGATATGACAAGTGTGAAAAATAGGACTTACCTAGCGAAGTCCTGAGGGGATGACAAAAGAAGGGCTGGAAAACTTGGTGCTTCCTGATAATTTCCGATCATAGGGTTTGAAAACTCGGTGTTTCTGACTGCAAGGGTTGAAAACTCGAGGCTTCCCGATTGCAAGGTTGATCTTTTCATTTCTTTGGGATTTTCCTAATGGTAAGGTTCATCCCATCTTCTTTTTGTTCCATGATCAAAAACCGATTCTTTATTGTTATCACCACAATGCTTCTTTCTTTTTCCACCATCTTGCTGGACCTCATTAAGGATTTTTCTGTAACAATTCAAAAATATGTGCAAATGGTTTTTTTTTTTTATGCATGCATCCTTACTTGATTTGAAATATAGGTCCCCCCCTCTTTGATGCTCCATCGTCATAGGGTGCCCTTGTTTGTATCCCAAAGCTTTCTTTGTTCTTCCGATGCATTGGCTCATTCATGTACTAGCCATCCACTCAGCTGTAAATGCAGTCTTCGATAATTACTGCTTGCATCGTTCATCAAGCTTGACCCTGCCCCCAAGTGTGGTGCTGCTTGATTCATTATGAAGGATTTTCTCTCTTGGATTCTTCTAAGAATTTTCCTTTGATTGATTGTGTGCATCATGCCAACACCCCATCAAGATTGTTAATCGGTCATGAACTTGCCTTCGGCTGAAACACCATTCAAGTATATGTAGTCATCCATAATCATGGAACTGCCACGTCATTCCGACATGCATCTCATACTTTGCAGGGAAAGGCTCATCGTTGTAAGCTCAATGTTTTCCTCAAAAAGTTCTTCTCACCCATCTAATCAGATCTTGAAAAGAAATCTATTGGCATCATCAATGATGTTCTTGTTATCACCCATATTCATGCGGTGAAGTGTGCATTTGAGCTTCAAAACAAATGGTCCCACAGTCAGTCTTGGTAGGTGTATCTTTTCAGCATTCATGCACGTGCAACTATGTGATAACATCGTTCAAAAGTCATAACCATGTTGAAGATGATAAACCAGGATGAAGATATGAAAATATCCTTCTAGTGCAGCGTTGCTCATCAATTGCTGCTGAAGTGCACTAGATCATGGATTGTGTTTGAACAACATTGCCCCCAATATGATCTGAAGGTTACTTCATCGGTTTATACTCAAGAAGATTTTTCTTTATCATTGTCAGATGTTAAAACTTTCCGGGACTTTGATGACTCATCATCTGATTCTTTCTTTGCCCCCAGCTGATCTGGATACTGTCTGTTTTCCTTCTTAGGGTCTACTGTATTGCCCCCACGTGGTCAACCTTTCAAGGAGTTTTGAGAAGAGTTGATGTCATTTCATGTCAAGGATTCCGCAAACTCAATAAATGTTCTTCTTTGTTTGACAATCTTTATTGTTCTAGAATCAAATCTCATACTTCAAAGGTCATGTCTATTCAAGTCTAATTGTTGAAATGAAATCAAAGAGATGTCTGTTTTTGAAATTATTATTTTTTCTTTTGAAATTCAAACTTCTTTGGTCAAAGACCCAACACACTATTCAATGCAGTCCTTTGATTGTCTTGTATTTTGAAAACAGAAATGACCCGTTGTAAGATTTAAAAATGACTTTTTCATGGTTCTTCGTGTCCACTTTAAACTCTGATTTTGGGTATATCTTTTGATGGTCTGTGATGAGGTGACATTTTTATGAATTTCAAAAACAAGATGCTCAGGCTTTACTAAGAAAGGTTGTTTCTTTTCTTAGCATTTATTTTATCAACATGCATAATAACTAGTAGCTTAATTCATGAAGTCACGACCCTTATGGAAAAACTTTTCAAGTTTTGAGAGCGCCATTTATCGGTTCAGATTGCTTACTTGATCAAAAAGGGCTTTTAAAAGCACGTAATGTAGGCTATGGTTCATGGCTATAAAAGAAAGGAATTTCATAGGCTCAAAAGGTGTTTGAGGGTTTCAACGACCTAGGACCAACATTAACTATTCATCGATTCTCTTTCTCTTGTTGTCATTGTAGAGAAAGTGACATATAACCTTGTTAATCTTAAAGATCAGACTTCACTTAACATAAGTCACAATGCAAATCCACATTTCCTGGATGAACAAACAACCTTAAGCATCTAATAACATCGTAGGCTTTATAATGGATACCAAAAGTCACGTTTACACGTTAGTCTTTTTCTGGTATTGACTTTTATTATGTTTTTCCTTGATTGAAATTTCTTTTGCTCTTCATAGACTTGATAGGCGTTCTCCTCCCTTTATCTTTGACTTGTATTTAAGTGAGGGCAATTTCAACTTCCTTTTTTCCATTCTCTTTTTTTTTCATAGCCTTCCTCAAAACTTTCTTATATGCCCCTGGTCTATGTGTCTTCTTCTAGCTCTCTCTCAATCATTGGACTTTTGTTCTAAGCCTTCCTCTTTACCCATTAATCATATCAATGTATTCAAAATATCTCTCATTTGCCCCTAGCGTGGGGTGTGATCCAAGTCAGGGTTTTTACGAAAAGAATATTCTATCCAGCTCAAAATGGGACTACAAGGGATATAATCTTTAGAAAGTGAAGGGATATCAAAGATGGCCTTTTCTCATTTCAAGTAAGGTTGGTTAGAACCGATAAATTTTGACCTCATCAAGTGTAATGATTTGGACTTATAAGAGTCAATGATTCACGAGTCCATAGCTACCGAAACCACTACATGTCATTATGCATACTGCTAAAACTTAGCTAAATGATGTGTGGTTCAGTTTCAAAAGGTATGAGTTCAAAATTGTTTGGTCACCTCATGTCATTTCAACAAGAATCGAGTCATTTCTGCAATCAAAACACTTTTAATCTTTAGGATTGATTAACCTTTATTGCATGTTGGAGTTTGATCAAAATATTTTGTCAAAATACCCTTTGAAAGAAGTATCTCTTGATTTCAAAACAATAAGAAGACAAAGAAAAGACATGTTTCGTTCAAGGATGAGAAGTGATCCCAAAACAAAATGCAAAATGGCAAAAATCCATAACAAAAATGCTTGACAGTTTAACTCCTTGGATCAGCTTCTCTGGGAATATCTATGTTTTGTCGAGCAATTCCGATCACTTGTCATTCTGAAAATGATTGACGACATCATCTTTCTCAAATTGAGCTCGACTCTTGAAACTCTTGCATCTGTTTAACTAAAATGGTCGAGGACCCTCACCATGACAACACATCTCTTGTCCAGATTGAACCACCTGGAAAATAGTGGTTACATGGGATTTGTCGGAGTCAAGCAAAATTTTGGAATCTGGCAGATACTGGTCGACAAACTTAAGTCGCAGAGGAATGTCGATCTTGGCAAAAACATTTGAGCAATTGATGCTACCGTGAGACCTGGCTAGACCACATAATTAAGGTTTCACACTGTCAAAGTCATCTCATGATTCACCTCTCATCATTGTTTTGGAATCCATGGCAGATCCTTCAATCTTTCCTCTCTTCATAGCTTGTTCAATTCTTCGGCAAATCCTCACAATATCATTTCAATCTTCCAATGTTGTTGTGGTTGGTTGAGGATTGTTAGAAAACTTTCCAACAGCTTGGTAATCTTGGCAGTGCCCAGAAACTTGTAGTATCGCCACTACCGACGTGTGGAATCACACATTGTCTCTATTTGGAAGAGAACCCGATGAATCTACAATATCTTCTATTTCCTCTTTGATTCCCCACTAATGGTGCAGCAAACAACCACTTTTGCATTTTAATGCTGATATTGGAAGGAAATAATTATGGACAATCTGAAACCACTGCATCCCTTCTTGGATTTCCCATTTACAGATCCACCAATAAATCTCTACAGGGAGAGCTTTACCATGTAGAAGTTCAGTGTCTAATCATGGTTTTTCAAACCAACATCTTGTGCTGCTGAACTGGAATTAAGCTCATAATTGGGGTAGCTTCAAAGAAGACTAATGCACCATGTACAGGAGACCGATAGTTGTTTGGTTCCATTAGATGATGTAGAGGCAGTGAACACTTAACAATGCAACTAGACAAGAATTAGAGTTGTCATTAGTTGATGATTGAAGGTGTTGTTGCTGTAGTTCATGACTGAAAAGGAGAGATACAACTTCAATTGGACGTGAACAAGCAGTGTTCCCACAGAAGACTGTGCAAACACTCTCTTTCCATTTGATGCTCAATACTTGTTCGAGCAAATCCGAGTCTAGCTACTTCACCTTTGATGCTCTCAACCTTAATCTGATAATGAGCCTCTATTTGACACCTTTCTTCACCTCCATCATTTTTCTTCAATCACGTGCAACACAGCTTGTGCGGGGGACCTACCTTTCAACCCGGTACATGCATGATAAATGTATGAATATGTAATCTATATGACGAACTCACCCTTCGAGGGGTGACAATATGGTCGTAACTCTTGTATGATGGAACAAGAATCGTGATTTTTCCCCAAACTCTACAATGAAAATTTTCTGAGTGACGGCCATTGTGTCACCCACAAGTCTTGAGTTCAAGATGCTTCAAGAAGGGTTTGCTCGGATGCAAAACAAGAGCACATATATCCTAAAGACAGGCTCTATTCATTTTACGTGAGACAGGGTCGATTTGCTACTTGGTCTCTAAAAAGGGTCTCTTGTTGTCCCAGTGATTGCCCTCATAAAGGCAATATAGGGGCCCAGTAGGTAATGGGTTGGCACGTGTCCAACTATTACAAGTCTAAGCACTCAACGAAGAGTTGGGGTTTACACAAACTTAAACCTTGACTAAAAGTCGTAAGGTAAGCTGCTAGTCCCCCTCCTAACCTGAAGCTTGTGTGTGCTTTAAAAAAATTAACTATGTGATGCATGAGATAATTCTACAAAATGCATGGATAAAACAAAAATAAAATAAGACAAAAATGCAAAAACAAAACACATCAAATATACAAAGCTTAGTCCAATAATGTTGAAAACAATACCTTCCCCAGCGGAGTCGCCATTTTGTCGCACCCCAAAAAATCCGGCGCGTCATCGGGCTGGCGATTTTTCTCATTATTTGTGTTTGCTTTGAATTCGTTCGTTGGAGTTGCCACCTAGTAATTCATTGAGGGCTACTAGGAAACCTGATGTACTGGTCTTGTCAGAGATCGCGGGTAAGGGACTGGTTGTGGTTAGGGAAGGTATTAGCACCCCTAACGCACCCTACCTGAGGTAAGCTGCTTTGTGTTCTGATGTGATTTGAAAATTTAAAATATTAATTAAATTCTAAGGCTTGAATAAATCAGTTATTAAATCCCCGAATATATGTAGAAACTTGTTCTTACATTTTCATGGAAAATACAACTTGATTTTATTTGTCCTTGAGATATTTAACCATATTTAAATTAACAATTAATTCTTTTTGTCCTTTTTTTTATATAATTCAATAACATAAATAAAAAAACATTACAAGCACACACAAACATTTATTTTTCTTTTTTTTTTATTATCACTTTCTCTTTCTTTTCTTTTCTTTTATTTTCTTTTACATCCATATTTACATAAAATACAAACTATTAAAAAAAACTCAAAATTACACAAATATTACATTAAACAATCTGAAATTACAAAAATCAACCCCAAAACAATCTAGAAACCACTTCTGCACCTCCGGAACAGTGTCAGGCATACTTTCGGAACGGCAAGACAGCGGCAGCGCGTCTGCTCCACCGCCACCGCCGCGGGAAACTCCAAAAAACCAGGGGCTCTGGAATGTTCTCTTCCCCTTTGTCCTCCTAAACCACCGCCGACCTGCAGATCAAGAAAAGAAACGCACACCAGTCGATTTTAGTTTTTTTTGTTTTTTTGTTTTGCAGATCTGCTTCTCTCTTCCAGCTCAGTTTCTCTTCCTTCGCTGGTTGCAGATCCGGTGATGGCCGGCTTTGGTGGCCACTGCGGGGCAGTTCTGGAGGTGGGTCTGTTGTCCGTGGCAGCTGAAGCTACGGTGGAGATGTGAGTGGTTGTCCGATCGGAGGGCGAAGAAGAAATGGCGCATGCGGCTGAAGGGGGAGACCGTGGGTCTGTCGCCGGTTGAAGATAGAAGGTCGCCTGCTGCCGTTGTCCGTGGGTCTTGCTACTATCGTCTGTTAGGATAGCCGGTCACGATGCTGGGAGGAGATATCGCCGAGGAAGGCCGGTCTGCGTTCTGTTGTTGTTTCTCTATCACTGGCGGTGGAAGGGTTGAGAGAAAAAAAAACAAACCGAGAGAGAAGATGGATGATGGAGGGGAAAGGGAGAGGGGCTGTGGGTGTCGGCCAGCGGTTGGGCAAGAGGAAGGAGGAGAAAGAACAAAAAACAAAAGAGGGTATGGCTGCTGCTTTGGAAGGAGATGAAGATCGGGAATAAAAGCTGGGGGCACCGCTCCTTTGATTCTCTGGTTCGGTGGAGGCTGATTTGTGAGGGTGAAGAGAGGGGAGCAGGGAGGCTGAAAAATTTCAAGCCGGGAAGAGGCTGCAGGAGATGGGTTTGTTCAGTGTCGGAGATTGAAGGTTGGTGTTGACGGAGACCGACGGGTAAAGAAGATGGTGGAACCGGCTGAAGAGGAAAAACAAAAAACATGGGGGGCGGCTCCTCTTGAAAAAAAGATGGGTTTAGGTTTAGGTTTTTTTTGTATTTTTTTTGTTGATGTTGTCAAAATTGCCCCCCCTTGTGTGAATTAAAGACCAGTATTTATAGGCAAAATGTTGCTAGGTTTTTCAACTTGGTCCCTCAACTTCTTTCTTTTTTCGTAAATTTTGATTTTTCTTATTTTTTTTGTATTTTTTGAAAACGAGCAATATCAACGTCGACTCAATGAGGAAAATCAATGATTTTAAAAATGACACGTGAAAAGTCGAACACATTTGAAAATCTTTTGAAAATTTAAATTCTTTTTTTAGACGACGTTGAAAATGCTAAAATAGCGAGAATATATTAAAAAACATATTTTTTTGGATTTTCTTTGTTTTTCTCTATTTTTGGATTTTTTTGAAAATATATCAAAAACATGGGTCAAAAAATAGGTAGCAACACCAGTGATGAATTTGGTAACTTCTGTCAACATGAAGGTATCAAAAGGCAATTCATAACGGCATACACTCCATAACAAAATGGAGTGGCAGAGCGGATGAACATAACTCTATTGGAAAGAACAAGAGCAATGTTGAAGGCTGCAGGTTTATAAAAGTCATTATGGCCAGAAGCAGTAAATACCGCCTGTTATGTGATAAATCGATCTCCATCAACTACAATTGAGTTGAAGACATTGATGGAGATGTGGACTGGAAAGCCAGTTGCTTATTCTCGATTGCATATATTTGGAAGTCATGTGTACGTGATGTACAATACTTAAGAAGTCAGCAAGCTGTATTTAAAATCCAGAAAATGTGTATTCTTGGGATATGCTGATGGAGTGAAGGGGTGTCGCATGTAGGATCCCACTTCCTACAAGGTATTCATCAGCAGAGATATCATATTTGCATAAGGTAAAATGCAAATGGAAGAACATAATAGCATTTTAAAGGAGACTACATCAGTTTAGATGGAAAATACTCAGAATCATATGAAACAGGCACGTAGAACTTGGTTTGCAGGTTGAACAAATCTCTATACGGTCTCAAACAGGCGCCGAGGTGTTGGTACAAGAGATTTGATTCCTTCATAATTAGTCTTGGGTACAACAGACTCAGTTCAAACCATTGTACGTATTACAAGAGGTTTGAAGAAGATTTCATCATTTTGTTGTTGTACGTGGATGACATGTTGGTGATAGGCCCCAACAAAAATCGAGTCCAAGAATTGAAGGCACAGTTGGCTAGGGAGTTTGATATGAAGGACTTGGGACCAGCAAACAAGATTCTAGGGATGCAAATTCACCGAGACAGAAGTAAGAGGAAGATTTGGCTTTCTCAGAAGAATTATTTGAAGAAAATCTTGCGACGCTTCAACATGCAAGATTGTAAGCCAATTTCCACCCCACTTCCTATTAACTTCAAATTATCCTCAAGTATGTCTCCTAGCAATGAAGCAGAGAGGATGGAGATGTCTCGAGTACCGTATGTATCAGTAGTGGGAAGTTTAATGTTTGCCATGATAAGTACAAGACCAGACATTGCACAAGCAGTGGGAGCAACTAGTCGATACATGGAAAATCCTGGTAGAGAGCATTGGAATACTATTAAGAGGATCTTGAGATATATCAAGGGTACCTCAGATGCCACATTATGTTATGGAGGATCAGAATTTACTATCAGAGGTTATGTTGATTCAGATTTTGCTAGCGACCTTGAGAAAAGAAAATCCACTACAGGCTATGTGTTCATAATTGTAGGAAGAGCTGTGAGCTGGGTCTCTAAACTTTATATTGTTGTAGCGTTATCTACAACAGAAACTGAGTATATGGCAGCTACACAAGCTTGTAAAGAAGCAATATGGATGAAGAAACTTATGGAAGAGCTCGGGCACAAACAAGAGAAGATTCTTTTATATTGTTATAGTCAAAGTGCCTTGCATATTGCAAGGAATCTAGCATTTCATTCAAGAACAAAACACATAGATGTTCAGTATCACTTTGTTCGCGAAGTGGTGGAAGATGGAAGTGTGGATTTTCAGAAGGTTCACACAAAGGAAAACCTAGCAGATGCTTTGACCAAACCGGTTAACACTGATAAGTATATATGATGCAGATCCTCTTATGGCCTAGCAGAAATGTAAGCAGCATGAAGATGGCAAGTATAGAAAGGATAGAAGAATCATAGATGATCAAGTGTGAAAACTTGATTGAATTATCAAAGTTTTCAAGTGGGAGAATGTAAAGTCACTTAATTACATCAACATAATTGGTGGAGTTGTTAATATAGTTGGTGGAGTTGTTAATATAGTTGGTAGAGTTGTTGGGAGTTGTTAGCATAATTGGTGGAGTTGTTGTGAGTTGTTGGCATAACTTGTTGCATAATTGGTGCCGTGATTTATGGCCTTTGTCCCCTCACTCTTGCCTATAAATAAACAATGTCTCCAATCTTATTTTGCACACCAAGTTAGAGAGAAGAATCATTTTGCAATCCTAAATAATATTAGATGGAAATACTAATGCCAAATCAGGTTTTTTTTTCTTTTCATGAGAATACATTTAGAAAAATTTAATTTAGATCCATTAGAGCACTAAAAAACCTTTTTTAGAACTTATTAATTGCTGCATTTGTGTGTAAATTAGAGTTTTAAACACTGAAGGTTAGAATTTAATTTTTTATCTGGATTACAGCCCACCTCAGACTTGTACACCCCTCCGCCTATGCATACCAAAACATACATTTGATTCCCTAGTAAGTGCATAGTCGGTGAAACACTGCAGCTCAAAGGTTTGATGGTGGGAGGAGTTAGGAGTGGTGAATCGTATGATGAATGATCAGTAATCGTTTATCATTGTATTAGCCAAGAAGGCATGGCTACTTAATCGTTTATCAATGTCCTCCTTCGCTGGTTTAGGTTACTTCCTAAACCAATGAAGCATGAGTTTATGAAGTAACTTATTAAAACGTCTACAAGACGCTAGGCTGTCCCTTCATTTTCATGGATTCACATCATTGCGGGGTCTAGCTTACTTTTCCACATGAACCAGCTAATTACTCCTCTCAATTGTCACAAGTGTTCATGGATTCATAATAATTAAAAATTTAAAAATAAAATTTAATATAATCAGTAAATAATATAATATTTAAATTTTTTTTATAATTTTAAAAATATTTTTTTAAAAATTAAATCAAATTTTTTTAATAAAAAAATATTTTATATTGACTAACTTTTTTAATAATAAATAATTATAAAAAAATTAAAAACTAATTTTTTGAAAAAATAATTTTCAATAAACAAAACAATACAAGTGGCGGTCCCGAGGCTGTCCCATCATTTTCATGGGAACTCGTGAACATTTATTTTATGGGACCACTCAAACCGCAGTCCTGGACTTCACATCATTGCGGGGTCAAGCTTACTCTTCCACCACAGGTTAGGCCCTCCCAATTAATTGACATAATTCGAAGGAGCCAAATTATTCAGCGACATAGACTTGAAATCTGAATATAGCATGCATATGCAAGTGGTTGATGTTACATTTTGAGAATGAAACGTTTCATCATAAAACTTCAAGTTTTCTAAAAGTAATCTAAATTTAATACATCTAATACATATAAAAAACAAAACAATATACTTAAAAGATTGATTGGATTGCAAATTACAAAGCATAATTAAAAAGAGGAAAGTGGTAATTAGAAACTAGGATGGAAAATACTTTGGAAATAATAAAAAAGAAATTATTGGGAGATATGGTTGATTTGTCGTTGTGGAATTTATAAATCCTTTCTCATATAATTAATTTTTGAGTTGATCTTGACTTGGAAAATGAATGATGATACGTATATTTCATGAACATGCGAGTCGAGTCTTGACTTGGAAAATGAACTATATATTATGGGTGATAAATTCGTGAAAAAAATAGACTTTTTATAGCTACATTAAAAGCTCTTAGCTAGGGTGATTGGGGATGGTTTTTAGTTAACTGAGTGGTTTGACGTCCATCCCTGCCTCTATGATTTCTGCACCATCCTCTTCTAAACATACACGTACATACAGTATCTGGTTTAAGTAACATAAGACAAAATCTTTCACAAATATTATTCACTACCATAGGGTTTATGATCGTGTTGATCATGGCACTCTTATTCACTGTTCGTTTTGATGTCAAAAATAATTTTTAAAAAATAAAAAAACATCATTGGCATGTATTTCAACACAAAAAAATATTTAAAAAGCAACCATTACCACACTACCAAACACGCTCTTACTCCTTCTCAATTCATTACTAGAACTTCTCGACAACCTACTGTCAATCCATATTTTGCTATGTGAAGTCCATCATTGATTCTCTTGAAGCAACTGAATGTTCTTTTTTATAGGAGGACATAATAACTCTAAAGAAGAAGAAGAAAGTGGTAATTATATAGAATTTACAAATCCTTTCTGATCATATAATTAATTTATGAGTTGATCATGACTTGGAAAGTAAACGGTGATGGGTATACTTTAGAAACATGCGTTTATTTTACAATCCATTAAAAGTTTTTCTTAAAAGGAAATTAAAATTAACACACAAGCAGAGTAGTACGTTTCCATTAAAAGTTCTTAACTTCTTATTATCTGGATTGATCATGTACTATTATTGTTGTGAAGTGATGAATTCATTGGCTTAAATGATAATATTACTTTAAAATCAATAAAATGTAAAAATTAAAGAAAAACATTAAGAGTGAAACATTGTCATGTGTTGGACTTTAATTTCCACAATGAAAAAGAATAGTCTTTAAGAGGGGGGAAAAACAAAAAAATTTCTTGATCAATTAAAACCAATGTGGGGATCAAATGTTGGTTGATGAATCTGAAAAAGGTTCTCGCTAAGTCTGAAAGCATCTTTTAAGGATGTAAGGAATATTCCTTGCTTTCCTATTTAATGTTTGATCCATAGAGCATCACAGCAAGCCATTTGATCTCAACTTAAATCTGTAAGAACCCATTGAAACTGAGGTTTCCAAGCATGAGTTCACTCATATTGTGGTTTCTTTCCTTTCAAATATTTCAACACTCTTTCTCCTTCTCACTAGCTAGAGGAGGAAGCGAGATTGACAAACTCTCTCTACTAGCTTTCAAGGCTCAAATTTCACACCCCCCTACAAAACTAAGCTCGTGGAATGAATCCTTACACTTCTGCCAGTGGTCAGGAGTAACATGTGGAAAACAGCATCAAAGAGTCATAGAGCTTGACCTCCACTCCAGCCAACTGGTGGGCAGCCTATCTCCCTCCATTGGGAACTTGAGTTTTCTTAGGCTACTAAGCTTGGAAAACAACAGTTTCACCAATACTATCCCCCAAGAAGTAGGTCGTTTGGTTCGGCTACAGACACTGATTCTCGGGAACAACTCGTTCACCGGTGAAATCCCGGCCAACATTTCTCATTGCTCGAACCTCCTGAGCCTTAATTTAGAGGGAAACAATCTTACTGGCAACCTTCCTGCAGGACTTGGATCGTTATCAAACCTGCAGGTGATTAGTTTTAGAAAAAACAATCTAGGTGGCAAGATACCCCCCTCTTTCGAAAATCTTTCATCTATCATTGAAATTGATGGAACACTTAATAATTTACAAGGGGGTATTCCCAGTAGTATTGGGAAACTGAAAACATTGAACTTCTTTTCACTCGGCTCAAATAATCTGAGTGGTACAATCCCTGCCTCCCTGTACAATATTTCTTCTCTCATTCACTTCTCTCTGCCTCATAACCAATTTCATGGTACACTTCCTCCAAACATTGGCCTAACTCTTCCAAATCTGGAATTTCTTGGCATTCACGACAATCGATTAAGTGGACAACTCCCAGCAACGCTCATAAATGCCTCAAAATTCACTGGGATTTATCTTTCATACAATGAATTCACAGGCAAAGTTCCCACTTTAGCAATCATGCCTAACTTGAGGATTCTTTCAATGGAAGAAATTGGGCTTGGAAATGCTGAGGATGATGATTTGTCCTTTCTCTACACCCTCGCAAACAGCAGCAAGTTGGAAGCTTTGGCTATAAGTGGGAACAATTTTGGAGGGGTGCTGCCTGATATAATTAGCAACTTCTCAACAAAGCTCAAGCTGATGACATTCGGAAGCAATCAAATCCGAGGAAGCATTCCCGATGGCATTGGAAATCTCATAAGCTTGTATACTTTGGGTTTAGAGGCAAATCACTTGACTGGCAGCATACCAAGTTCTATTGGTAAATTACAAAATCTACTTGATTTATTTCTTAGTGAAAACAAATTATCAGGGAGCATCCCCTCTTCTTTAGGGAACAACACCTCGTTGATGCAAATTAATTTTGATCAAAATAATCTACAGGGAAGCATCCCTCCAAGCCTTGGAAACTGCCAGAACTTGTTGGTCTTGGCTCTCTCCCAAAACAATCTCAGTGGTCCCATACCAAAAGAGGTCCTTAGCATTTCATCCTTGTCAATGTATTTGGTCCTGTCTGAAAATCAGCTTACTGGTTCCCTTCCCTTTGAAGTGGGCAAGTTAAAGCATCTTGGATACATGGACATCTCCAAAAACAGGCTATCAGGGGAAATTCCCGCAAGTCTTGGCAGTTGCGAGAGTTTGGAACATTTGTATTTGGATGGAAACTTCTTCCAGGGCCCCATTTCTGAGTCTTTGAAACCTTTGAGAGCGCTTCAAGATCTTAATCTCTCTCACAACAACTTGACTGGCCAAATTCCCAAGTTTTTGGGAGATTTCAAGTTGTTGCAGAGTTTGGATCTGTCATTTAATGACCTTGAAGGTGAGGTGCCTATTCAAGGTGTTTTTGAGAATACAAGTGCGGTTTCGATTGCAGGGAACAAGAATCTTTGTGGAGGAATACTTCAGTTGAATCTGCCCACTTGCAGATCAAAGTCAACAAAGCTGGCATTGATAGTAGCTATTCCTTGTGGCTTTATTGGATTAATCTTCATCACATCTTTTTTATTTTTGTGCTTCTTGAAAAAATCATCCAGAAAAACAAAAAACGAGTTGTCATGTGAAATGCCATTCCGAACAGTAGCTTACAGAGACCTCCTTCAAGCAACTAATGGATTCTCTTCTGGCAATTTAGTTGGTGCTGGTAGTTTTGGGTCTGTGTATAAAGGAGTACTTGCATTTGATGGAGTGATTGTTGCTGTGAAAGTATTCAACTTGCTACGCGAAGGAGCTTCCAAAAGCTTCATGAGAGAATGTGCAGCCTTGCTCAACATCAGGCACCGGAATCTTGTCAAAGTATTATTTGCATGTGCTGGCGTTGATGTTCAAGGTAATGATTTCAAAGCTCTTGTTTATGAGTTCATGATCAATGGAAGCCTAGAAGAATGGTTGCATCCAAACCAAACATTGAATGGGCCAAAAAATCTTAATCTCATTCAGAGGTTAAACATAGCAATTGATGTGGCTAATGCGCTGGACTATTTGCACAACCAATGCAAAATGCCTATTGTTCATTGTGATCTTAAGCCAAGTAATGTTCTTCTCGATGGAGATATGACTGCTCATGTTGGGGACTTTGGATTGTTAAAGTTCCTTTCTGAAGCATCCTGTCTGTCATCTTCGAGTCAGACAAGCTCTGTTGGATTAAAAGGCACCGTCGGCTATGCAGCTCCCGGTAACATACAACTCTAGAGGGATACATATTCCATTATTTACAAGTTTTCTCTAGCATTTAATCTCCAAGGTCATATGCAACTCTGATTAATTAACCATTCAAACAAACTGACTGCAGAGTATGGCATCGGAAGCGGGGTGTCAACTTTCGGGGATGTATACAGCTATGGCATCCTACTGCTGGAGATGATTACTGGGAAGAGACCTACAGATAGCATGTTTAAAGATGGACTAGAACTTCACAGTTATGTTAAAATGGCATTACCTGACCGTGTAGTTGATGTCGCGGACCCGAAACTTCTGACAGAAGTTGATCAGGGAAAAGGCACTGATCAAATCGTGGAGTGTTTGATTTCAATCAGCAAGATAGGAGTGTTTTGCTCAGAAAAGTTTCCTAAAGAGAGAATGGATATTAGCAATGTTGTAGCTGAATTGAATCGAGCTAAGGCCGACTTTCTTTGAAGGCATGGATTGCTATCCTACGAGAAGGTTCTTGCCCTGTAGTGTCCAGACGACTTCAAAGTGAATGTAAGACATGAAGAATGGAGTCTAAATATTGTAACTTGCTTATTTGCATCAGCATGAGTCCTAGCTAGCTACTAGTCAGAAAGTGTCCCTGAAAGAGAGAACGAAACCTGAAAGTGTCCCTGAAAGAGAGAACGAAACCTGTAGTGTAAGTGCCTGTTTTTTGAAATAACCTGTAGTGTAATTAAATGTTATGCAAAAATTAAGCACTCTTCTTTTACATGTCAACTTTTACCTAACCTTTTTGTTTTGTTTTTGCTCTATTATGATGATTGCAGAATGCAGAACATTGCCCTGCTTTAATATTTATCTATTCATGCAAAAATAAACTTTGTAATATTGATGCAAGATATTTTCCCCAAATTTGGATCAATCTAAGAGTTTTCTAGGAGATCAATGGAAGTCTAGAAGAATGGTTGCATCCAAACCAAACAACGGATCAGGAAGTGGATGGGCCAAGAAATCTTAATCTCATTCAGAGGTTAAACATTGCAATTGATGTGGCTAATGCGCTCGACTATTTGCACAACCAAGGCCAAATGCCTATTGTTCATTGTGATCTTAAGCCAAGTAATGTTCTTCTCGAATTGTTAAAGTTCCTTTCTGAAGCATCCTGTCTTTGTGAGACCGTTTAGCAATGCTGTCTTTGTGAAACAATACGGAATATTACTAGGATAGTCATGCTTGATGAATTTAAACTGGAAACCTTTGCAATCACACGTCTGCAAGCATAAATCCTCGCAGTTCTCTAGGGTGTGCTTAGGATAGAAGCCAAAATCATAGCTAAAAACTCGACATTAGTCAGCTGAAGGAAGCCGGTCTCATTTTCACCACAAGAAAGATTGACCTCTGGTTCACAACCCAAAGACCAGTCTGTATGATCCTTGATCTTGAATCCTGGAAGGCAAGAACATTTTCCAAAATCAGGAACATAGCTGCAATAACTGTTTGCTCCACAAGTCCCATGAATCCTACAAGGTGGAGACAAGGGCGCTTGCCATGAAACAACCCATGTGTCTCTCCCATCTTCCTGGCTGTATAATCGAAGATTCCCATCGAAATCAATCTTCAATCTTCTCTGGTACCCTACACCATCATCTGCTGACATAAAAGTAAAACGATCAATAGAGCTAGAGTTGCCCAAAGAATAAAAAGCAGCAATTCTACTACTGTTGTACGTTGACCGCCCCAGCTCATCAGCTCTGTATCTGGCCAATAAATGCTCGAGGTATCAGGACCGTCATAAAGAAGACGAAGAGCATTATCGTTGTCGAAATAAAGCTTGAAGAAACTTCTCGATTACACAAGCTTCTTGTCTTTCATGAGTGGCTGCTCCGCAAGGAGAGTATCTGTGGAGAGTGAACGGTGATGGGTATACTTTAGAAACATGCGTTTATTTTACAATCCATTAAAAGTTTTTCTTAAAAGGAAATTAAAATTAACACACAAGCAGAGTAGCACGTTTCCATTAAAAGTTCTTATTATCTGGATTGATCATGTACTATTATTGTTGTGAAGTGATGAATTCATTGGCTTAAATGATAATATTACTTTAAAATCAATAAAATGTAAAAATTAAAGAAAAACATTAAGAGTGAAACATTGTCATGTGTTGGACTTTAATTTCCACAATGAAAAATAATAGTCTTTAAGAGTGGGAAAAAAACAAAAAAAATTCTTGATCAATTAAACCTTAGTTCACTTAAAACCAATGTGGGGATCAAATGTTGGTTGATGAATCTGAAAAAGGTTCTCGCCAAGTCTGAAAGCATTTTTTAAGGATGTAAGGAATATTCCTTGCTTTCCTATTTAATGTTTGATCCATAGAGCATCACAGCAAGCCATTTGATCTCAACTTAAATCTGTAAGAACCCATTGAAACTGAGGTTTCCAAGCATGAGTTCACTCATATTGTGGTTTCTTTCCTTTCAAATATTTCAATACTCTTTCTCCTTCTCACTAGCTAGAGGAGGAAGTTGTTAGAATCTATGAGAATTTGCCTCATTTGATAGCTGTTAGACTTAGTATTTGGTTTTATCTTCATAACAAATTCTGTTGTGAAGATTTGCTATTATTTTTCATTAGTAATAATCCAATAAATCTCTCATGTTTGTTGAGAATTTATAGCTTTTTGAATTTGGTTGTAAGCCTTTAAATAGGCAGTCTCGATTTATAACTATTATTATCTTTCAGCTTCAACTTTCTCTCTTTTAGAATTCTTTGCAATTGTTATTCATTTCAAACTGCAGCTTTCAATATTATTCATTTAATTGCAGTTTCAACAGTGGTATCAGAGCTCTTATCCTACGGGTTATGGGGAAAGTTTTTTTTGAGTGCTAAACACGGTAAGGTTGAGTGCTAAACACCGAGAGGGTGAGTGTAAACACTAGTAATTTACTTTGTCTACTGATTTGATGTCTACCTTAAGCAACTCTGCATCTGCAATTCCAGTGTTCAGTGGTGAGCATTGTTGTAGCCACCACCATTGACAGCAAACCCCATAATTGCTCAGATGAAGGCACATGAAGAAGAAAAACTCAAGAAGGACAAAGCCATCACCTGCCTACATTCTGGACTTACAGATCACATGTTCACCAAAATTATGGACTTGGAAACACCAAAACAGGTATGGGACAAGCTTCAAGGTGAATTTGAGGGTAGTAGCAGAGTTAAAACTGTTAGACTTCTTGCATTGAAAAGGGAGTTTGAGTTAATGAAAATGAAAGATAATGAATCTGTCAAAGATTATTCTGGCAGATTAATGGATATTGTAAACCAAATGAGGCTTCTTGGCAAGGCTTTTACATATCATAAGGTGGTAGAGAAAATCATGGTTTCAGTACCACAGAAGTTTGAAGCCAAAATTTCTGCAATAGAAGAGTCTTGTGATCTTAACAATCTCACTATTGCAGAATTAACCAGCAAACTTCATGTACAAGAGCAAAGAGTCCAAATGAGAGATAAAGAGGCTATTGAAGGAGCTTTCCAAGCAAACATCAAGGAAATGAGTTCTAGAAACTTGCAACGAAAGAAGCCTTTCAAGTTTACCAAGGGAAAAACTGAAATGTCTTCAAGAAAGCAAAATTACTCACCTTGCTATCATTGCAAAAGAACCAACCATGTTGAGAAGGATTGTTGGTATAAAGACAAACCTTCTTTCAAGTGCACATTCTGCAATAATCTCGGTCACAGTGAGAAATATTGCAGAGCAAAGAAAAAACAACCTCAACAGCATATCTACCAGCAAAAAAATGTTTCAGAAGAAGAAAAAGAGGATGACGAGCACTTGTTTATGGCCATCACAAGTTATTAGTTCTCATAAACAGAATATTTGGCTCATTGACAGTGGCTGCACTAGTCACATGACCAAACATCTGGTAATTTTTTCTTCCATGGATAAATCAATTCAACCAAAAGTCAAGCTGGGAAATGGTGATGTTGTGCAGGCTAAAGGAAGAGGAACAATTGCTGTCAGCACCAAAAGAGGTACAAAGATCATCAATAATGTTCTTTACATTCCTAAACTAGATCAAAATCTGCTTAGTGTTGCACAAATGCTACGAAATGGTTATGCCATCTCCTTTAAAGAAAGGTTTTGTTTTATCACTGATACACATGGATTAGAGATAGCAAAACTCAAAATGGATGGTAATAGCTTCTATCTGAAGCTTGATGCAGTTGAAGGGCATGTCTCTTTTATGCCAAGGTTGATGAGAGTATTATGTGGCATAAAAGATATGGTCATTTCAACTTAAAGTCTTTAAAGTTTATGTATGATGCTGGTATGGTAGATGATATGCCTGAAATCCATGTTAGTGATCAAACTTGTGATAGCTGTGAGCTTGGGAAGCAACATCGACAACCATTTCCTCAAAGTACAACAAAAAGAGTCACTCACAAGCTAGAGTTAGTCCATTCTGACATCTGTGGACCAATGAGCACAGCTTCATTAAGCAATAATTTGTATTTTATTCTCTTTATTGATGATTTCAGTAGGATGACTTGGGTTTATTTTCTGAAATCCAAGTCACAAGCACTTTCTATGTTCAGCAACTTCAAGAAACTGGTGGAGACTCAATGTGATCAGAAAATTAAGAAACTCAGAACTGATAATGGAGGAGAGTATACTTCAAAAGAGTTCAGTGTTTTTTGTCAAGAAGCTGGAATTGTGCATCAACTGACAGTTCCATACTCACCACAGCAGAATGGGGTTTCAGAGAGGAAGAACAGGACTGTGATGGAGATGACAAGGTGCATTCTGTTTGAAAAGAAACTACCAAAGTTTCTATGGGCTGAAGCTGTAAACACTTCAGTTTACTTGCTCAACAGACTACCAACAAAGTCCGTTCAAGACAGAACACCATTGGAGGCATGGTCTGGTGTTAAGCCTACTTTCAAACATCTCAAAGTGTTTGGATCATTGTGCTATTTTCATGTGCCATCTGCTAGAAGAGGAAAACTTGATGAAAGAGCTGAAAAATGAATTTTTGTGGTATATGCAACAGAATCTAAAGGTTACAGAATATACAATTTGAGTGCAGCTAAAGTTCGGATTAGCAGAGATGTTCATTTTGATGAAAATTCTTACTGGAACTGGGACTTAAAGGAAGTTGATTGCACAACCACAGCTGCTCTTGAACCAGCAGTAGAAGAAACTGCAGATTTAACAGTGGATCAACCAAATATTGAAGGAACTTCAGATACAACAATACTTAAGGTGAGACCTTTGTCTGATGTATATGAAAGATGTAATCTGGTACATGCTAAGCCTACAAACTACACTGAAGCTGCAAGATTTCCAGCTTGGATTGATGCTATGAAGTCAGAAATTGATTCCATTGAAAGAAATGAAACCTGGGAATTGACAGAACTTCCTAAGAACAAAAGGGAAATTGGTGTGAAGTGGGTTTTCAGAACCAAGTTCAATCCAGATGGTTCAATTTTCAGACACAAGGCTAGATTGGTTGTTAAAGGCTTTGCTCAAGTTGCTGGAGTGGATTACGGTGATACTTTTGCCCCAGTTGCTAGGCATGATACCATTACACTTCTACTTGCACTTGCGGGTCAAAAGGAATGGAAAGTATATCATTTAGATGTCAAGTCTGCTTTTCTAAATGGGATACTCCTTGAAGAAATCTATATTCAGCAACCAGAAGGCTTTGTAGTTACTGGCCATGAACACAAAGTATATAAGCTACACAAGGCTCTTTATGGCTTGAAACAAGCACCAAGGGCTTGGTACAACAGAATTGATACTCATCTTATTCAACTGGGATTCAAGAGAAGTGAAAATGAAGATACTTTGTATTTGAAACAAGATGAAGATGGTCTGCAACTAGTAATTTCACTCTATGTGGATGACATGCTAGTGACTGGTAGCAATGTCAAATTGCTGGCAGATTTCAAAAGAGAAATGCATGATGTTTTTGAAATGTCTGATCTTGGCATTATGAACTACTTTCTTGGAATGGAAATACATCAAAGCAGCTCGGGTATCTTTGTTTCACAAGAGAAATATGTTGTTGATATACTCAAGAGATTTAAGCTTGAATCATGCAAAGAAGTAGCAACTCCATTGGCACAAAATGAGAAGATTTCAAAGAATGATGGTGAGCAACTTGAAGAACCCTCTGCATATAGAAGTTTAGTAGGTAGCCTACTATACTTGACAACAACCAGACCTGACTTGATGTTCCCAGCTGGTTTACTGTCAAGGTTCATGAGCCCACCTAGCAATGGTCATATGGGAGTTGCCAAGAGGATCCTAAAGTATATTAGAGGGACAACCGATCTTGGAATCTTGTATTCAAAGTCAGGAGGAGTAAAATTAAGTGGATATGCAGATAGTGACTGGGTAGGGGGTGTTGATGATATGAAAAGTACTTCTGGATATGTTTTTACAATTGGTTCAGGTGCAATTTGTTGGAATGCAAAAAAGCAAGAAGTGGTGGCACAATCAACAGCTGAAGCAGAGTATATTTCCCTATCAGCTGCTGCAAATCAAGCAATATGGTTGAACAAATTGCTTGCTGATCTAGGCCAAGAACAAAGCTCACCAACTGAGCTTTATTATGATAACAAGTCTGCTATTGCTATTGCTCAAAATCCGGTTCAACATGGGAGGACCAAGCACATCAATGTGAAATTTCACTCCATAAGAGAAGCTGAGAAGAATTTACTTGTAAAGCTTCATTACTGTCCAACCGAAATACAACTTGCTGATATAATGACTAAAGCACTTCCTAAAGCAAGGTTGAAATTTATAAGGATGAAACTCGGTTTGTCCAAGGCAAATCTCAAGGAGGAGTATTAGAATCTATGAGAATTTGCCTCATTTGATAGTTGTTAGACTTAGTCTTTGGTTTTATCTTCATAACAGATTCTGTTGTGAAGATTTGCTATTATTTTGCATTAGTAGTAATCCAATAAATCTCTCATGTTTGTTGAGAATTTATAGCTTTTTGAATTTGGTTGTAAGCCTTTAAATAGGCAGTCTCGATTTATACCTATTATTATCCTTCAGCTTCAACTTTCTCTCTTTTAGAATTCTTTGCAATTGTTATTCATTTTAAACTGCAGCTTTCAATATTATTCATTTAACTGTAGTTTCAACATAAGCGAGATTGACAAACTCTCTCTACTAGCTTTCAAGGCTCAAATTTCACACCCCCCTACAAAACTAAGCTCGTGGAATGAATCCTTACACTTCTGCCAGTGGTCAGGAGTAACATGTGGAAAACAGCATCAAAGAGTCATAGAGCTTGACCTCCACTCCAGCCAACTGGTGGGCAGCCTATCTCCCTCCATTGGGAACTTGAGTTTTCTTAGGCTACTAAGCTTGGAAAACAACAGTTTCACCAATACTATCCCCCAAGAAGTAGGTCGTTTGGTTCGGCTACAGACACTGATTCTCGGGAACAACTCGTTCACCGGTGAAATCCCGGCCAACATTTCTCATTGCTCGAACCTCTTGAGCCTTAATTTAGAGGGAAACAATCTTACTGGCAACCTTCCTGCAGGACTTGGATCGTTATCAAACCTGCAGGTGTTTAGTTTTAGAAAAAACAATCTAGGTGGCAAGATACCCCCCTCTTTCGAAAATCTTTCATCTATCATTGAAATTGATGGAACACTTAGTGGCTGTTTGGGAACGTGGCTGCTGGTGAGGTTCACCCGCAGCCACGTTAATTAACGTTTGGTAAAGCAAAATAAGTTGTTTTTGGTGGGTAGGACCCACATAAAACCTGAGTTTCATGAGAAGCAGCATTTTGTTGCTTCTCATCTAACAGTGGAGTGTGGCTCCACTGTTAAGTGAACAGTGGAGTGTGGCTCCACTGTTAAGTGAACAGTGGAGCCATGCTCCACTGTAGCTGTTCCCTATAAAGCGAACAATTTTTATTTTTTTTTGTTTTTTTAATTTTGATTTTCAAAAACCAGTGTGCTACACTGTTAAAAGTTTAGGTTTTTTTAAAAAAAAAAATTCAGTCCAATTAATTGATTTCACTCGCACTATTCATTTGAACATGAACGATATTTTTTTTTGTTTGTTAAAAAAATAGTTTAAGATGAATTAAATTTACTCGTACTATAATTTCAATTTTATTCCTGATAATATTTTACCTAATTTTATTGCATGCTCAAAAAATCATGAAAACTATAGTTCTTGTCAAATGAATTTTGTACGTAATGAAATTGGAAAATTTTTTAAAAAAAAATTGAGTTTTACTCGAAAAACTAGTATTTATATTATTTAATAACACTACATAAATTAAAAGGATATCGTATAATGACGTAGCATTTGTGGAATTTGATCGCAATTCTAATTATGTTCTTGCCAGGTCCGACTCAATTAAAAAAAATTCAGTTTTTATTTTTATTTTTATTTTAATTGTGTTTTATTCAAAAAATTAGAAGGATATTGCTTGATGACGTAACAGAAAATTCAGTTTTTGTTGTTGCGTGCGTAAGAAACCATGAAAAATATAGTCATTGTTGGGTAGATTTCGTATGTGATGACATTGCATATAGTTTAATTGAATAATAAAAAATATTTGATATCAAAATTATTTATTTCATGATGGAATAATAGTAGTTAAATCTACAATATTTAAATTAAAAATATTTTTAAATTATTTTATAGCCTCAATTTAAAAAGTAGTTTTTTAACCAAACACATTAAACAACTTTTTATTCAACCTCAATTCCAACCACAGTTTTAACCAAACATATATTTTTCAAAACCAACCTCAACTAAAAGTACTTTTTATAAAACAACTTTTTTAAAACCACAACCACAACAGCAACCGCAATACCAAACACACCCTTAATAATTTACAAGGGGGTATTCCCAGTAGTATTGGGAAACTGAAAACATTGAACTTCTTTACACTCGGCTCAAATAATCTGAGTGGTACAATCCCTGCCTCCCTGTACAATATTTCTTCTCTCATTCACTTCTCTCTGCCTCATAACCAATTTCATGGTACACTTCCTCCAAACATTGGCCTAACTCTTCCAAATCTGGAATTTCTTGGCATTCACGACAATCGATTAAGTGGACAACTCCCAGCAACGCTCATAAATGCCTCAAAATTCACTGGGATTTATCTTTCATACAATGAATTCACAGGCAAAGTTCCCACTTTAGCAATCATGCCTAACTTGAGGATTCTTTCAATGGAAGAAATTGGGCTTGGAAATGCTGAGGATGATGATTTGTCCTTTCTCTACACCCTCGCAAACAGCAGCAAGTTGGAAGCTTTGGCTATAAGTGGGAACAATTTTGGAGGGGTGCTGCCTGATATAATTAGCAACTTCTCAACAAAGCTCAAGCTGATGACATTCGGAAGCAATCAAATCCGAGGAAGCATTCCCGATGGCATTGGAAATCTCATAAGCTTGTATACTTTGGGTTTACAGGCAAATCACACGACGGGCAGCATACCAAGTTCTATTGGTAAATTACAAAATCTACTTGATTTATTTCTTAGTGAAAACAAATTATCAGGGAGCATCCCCTCTTCTTTAGGGAACAACACCTCGTTGATGCAAATTGATTTTGATCAAAATAATCTACAGGGAAGCATCCCTCCAAGCCTTGGAAACTGCCAGAACTTGTTGGTCTTGGCTCTCTCCCAAAACAATCTCAGTGGTCCCATACCAAAAGAGGTCCTTAGCATTTCATCCTTGTCAATGTATTTGGTCCTGTCTGAAAATCAGCTTACTGGTTCCCTTCCCTTTGAAGTGGGCAAGTTAATGTTGAATATTAAACTCAACATCCAGAAGGTCAAGGTTGGCAACCAGCCACCAGCCACCAGTCGCTGACCAGCCGCCAGCCACCAGCCGCAGCCGCCAGCCGCCTCCACTGCCGCCAGCCGCCTTCACACTTGAAGGTTGAATTTTCGTATTTTGATTTGTGTATAAATAGAATGCCCAGCTTATGTTATATTTGTGGAGAGAATAGAGAGAAACACTTGAAAGAGAAAGAGAGAGAGAGAGGGCGTGTATTAAGTTTTTATTTTGTGTTATTTGTAAGCTTCGGATTTTGTAATAAAACCAGTGTGTTTTATCCCCTCTGAGTGTTTCAAAGCCACCACCAGTGGTTCCTCCCACCAACAATTGGTATCAGAGCCCCGTTCGTCGGAAAACAGAAGTGTTTTGGGGTATATCCGAATTTTCAAAATTGTCAAAAACAAGTTTTGATCATTCCACAGTGTAGAGCTCATCAAGACGAACTCACTGCCGCAAAAATCAGCCAAATCGGAGTCCGGGATAGCCCACACGCGCCGCCTGAATATTCAGCCAGATTGCCCACGCGCCCCGAGGTTGAAGATGACTGAGCCACACGCGCGCCATATTTGAGCCGAGCCGAGCCGTATACGCCGAGTCCTAGCCGAGCCGTACCCCGAGCCGAGCCGAGCCGCGTTCCAGCCTAAGCCGAGCCGAAGGAATATTCCCCAGAATATTCCCTAGAATATTCCCCGAATATTCCCTAGAATATTCCCCGAATATTCCACAGAATATTCCCGGTTCAACCCAGCGAACCGCCCGTCGTACAGAATTGGTTGTTTGACCGGTTCACCCATTTTCTGACCCGATTTCAACAAAGTCAGACCGGTTCCCGACTATTTGGACCATTCCGGATCGATCTACAGTGTCCGTTTGGTCAAATTCGGCTCCCAGAGGGCGATATAGTCATTAAAAGAGCAAAATGACTACAGAAGGTACACATACACTCATCCCGAAGCTGACCAAAGACAACTATGATAGTTGGTGCATCAGATTGAAGGCATTTCTTGGGTCACAAGAGTGTTTTGATATTGTACAAACTGGTTATGATGAACCAGAGTCCAAAGAAAGAGAAGATGATTTACAAGAGGCACAGAAGCAAGTCCTTAAAGTCAACAGAAAGAAGGACAACAAAGCAAAGACCATTATCTATCAAGGTCTTGATGAAGATACATTCGAGATAATAGCTTCCGCTGAAACATCACATGATATATGGGAGGCTCTCCAACAGAAATACAAAGGTGCTGACAGAATCAAGAAGATTCGTCTTCAATCTTTGAGAGGAGAATTCGAATTATTACGAATGAAGTCCTCAGAATCTATTTGTGATTATCATACAAGGATTATGGTGATAATCAATCAGATGAGGAGAAATGGAGAAGCCATCATAGATACTCGAATTATTGAGAAAATTTTGAGATCCATAGATCCAAAATTTGATCATGTTGTTGTCGCAATTGAAGAGTCCAAGGAAGTGGACAAGTTGACAGTGGATGAGCTTATGAGTTCTTTGCAAGCTCATGAGCAGAAGATTGTAATGCGAAATGAAGATAAGGCCATCGAGCATGCCTTACAAGCAAAGCTGTCTTTCAAGGACAGATATGAGCAAGGGGAGACTTCATCAAGTGGCTACACCACTCAAGGAGGAAGTCAACAATTCAGAGGAGGATTCCAGAGATTCCAAGGAAGAGGTTCTTGGAATACAAGCTTTAGAGGAAGAGGTTCTTGGAATACAAGCTTTAGAGGAAGAGGTGGTAGAAACACCACCAGATGAGGCCGAGGCCAACAAGCATTCACTCCTAGAGGAAGAGGAGGCGGTTACAATAACCGTGACAAGAGGAATATCCAATGTTATAGTTGCAATGAATTTGGGCACTATAGCACTGAATGCCGATGGAAAGCTCCGTTGGAGATACGTGAGCAAGCCAACTATGTAGAGAAGCATGATGGAGAAGCATCTGCATTTCTTGTCCAACAAGAACTTGGCGAGAAACAAGAGAACATATGGTATCTAGATACTGGAGCCAGCAATCACATGTGCGGCTACCGAGAGTTATTTGGTGATCTAGATGAGACCAAGCAAGGTCTAGTTACTTTTGGAGATACCACAAAGGTTCCATTCAAAGGTAAAGGCAACATCCCAGTCAAGTTGAAGAATGGCGATTCCAGCTACATCGCCGATGTGTATTATGTCCCAGCCATAAAGCAGAACCTGATCAGCTTAGGCCAACTTTTGGAGAGAGGATATAGTTTTTACTCGAAGAATTGTCATCTGACAATTAGAGACAACAATGGGAGATTAATGGCCTACGTGAAAATGTCCAAGAATAGGATGTTTCCTTTGAACATCCAGTATGATGCAACAAGGTGTTTGAGTGCCATCACCAACAGTGAAGAATGGCTTTGGCACCTGAGGCTTGGACATCTGAATTTCACGAGTATGAAGATGCTAGCAAGCAAGAAGATGGTCAAAGGTTTGCCTCACATTGATCATCCAGATCAAGTCTGTGAGAGTTGTGTCCTCAGCAAACATCACAGATCCAGTTTTGCCAAAGAAGTCAACTGGAGAGCAAAGAGGCCACTGGAGTTAGTACACACAGATGTGTGTGGCCCAATTACGCCTATGTCGACTGGACAAAATAGGTACTTCCTCACATTTACTGATGATTTTAGTAGAAAGACGTGGATATACTTTCTGAAGAGGAAGTCAGAAGTATTCAATTGTTTTAAAGATTTTAAAGCAATTGTGGAGAAGCAAACTGGTTACACGATCAGAACCGTAAGATCTGATCAAGGTGGAGAATATACAGCAAATGACTTTGAAGCCTATTGTACACAACAAGGCATCAGACATCAGACGACGCCAGCTTATACACCACAGCTGAACGGTGTAGCAGAAAGGAAGAATCGCACGATTCTTGACATGGCCAGAAGTCTACTCAAAGCAAAGAAGTTGCCCAAGCAATACTGGGCTGAAGCTGTATCATGTGCAGTGTATCTGTTGAATCGCTGCCCGACCAGAAGTTTGCAAGGTGTTACTCCAGAAGAAGCATGGAGTGGTCACAAACCAAGTGTTACTCATCTACGAGTCTTTGGTTGTGTGGCATATGCAAAGATCCCAGATGCAAGGAGGAAGCTCGATGATAAAAGCGAGCAATGCATCTTTGTCGGATATGGTGAAAGAAGGATGGGATACAGGCTGTATAATCCCATCACGAAGAAGGTGATTACGAGTAGAGATGTTATCTTTGAAGAAGATAAATCTTGGGCATGGAATGGTGATCAAGAAGCAGTCAGATGGATCAACACTGATTTGATCCTTGAAGGTGAAGAAGTACCAACAGTACTTGTCGAAGAACCGATTGTGCCAGCAGCTGAACCACAAAGTCCAGCACACAGTTTCCCTGTATTCAACAGGAGGAACACACCAGGAGCATCATCATCAACACCACCAGCATCCTCATCAGAAGGACCAAGAAGGATGAGGAATCTTGAAGAGTTGTACGATACCACTCAGGTCATGGAAGATACAACTCTGTTTTGTTTCCATGCAGATAAGGACCCACCAGAAAAAAAGAAACCAATAGGTGTCAAATGGGTCTACAAGACGAAAGCCAAATTAGTAGATAAAGGCTACAAGCAGAGAGAAGGCATTGAAAGGAGAAGTGTTCATGCTTGGCATGACATCCCTCGATTGAGTTTAAGGGGGAGATTTGTTGAATATTAAACTCAACATCCAGAAGGTCAAGGTTGGCAACCAGCCACCAGCCACCAGTCGCCGACCAGCCGCCAGCCACCAGCCGCAGCCGCCAGCCGCCTCCACTGCCGCCAGCCGCCTTCACACTTGAAGGTTGAATTTTCGTATTTTGATTTGTGTATAAATAGAGTGCCCAGCTTATGTTATATTTGTGGAGAGAATAGAGAGAAACACTTGAAAGAGAAAGAGAGAGAGAGAGGGCGTGTATTAAGTTTTTATTTTGTGTTATTTGTAAGCTTCGGATTTTGTAATAAAACCAGTGTGTTTTATCCCCTCTGAGTGTTTCAAAGCCACCACCAGTGGTTCCTCCCACCAACAGTTAAAGCATCTTGGATACATGGACATCTCCAAAAACAGACTATCAGGGGAAATTCCCGCAAGTCTTGTCAGTTGCGAGAGCTTGGAACATTTGTATTTGGATGGAAACTTCTTCCAAGGCCCCATTTCTGAGTCTTTGAAACCTTTGAGAGCACTTCAAGATCTTAATCTCTCTCACAACAACTTGACTGGCCAAATTCCCAAGTTTCTGGGAGATTTCAAGTTGTTGCAGAGTTTGGATCTGTCATTTAATGACCTTGAAGGTGAGGTGCCTATGCAACGTGTTTTTGAGAATACAAGTGCGGTTTCGATTGCAGGGAACAAGAATCTTTGTGGAGGAATACTTCAGTTGAATCTGCCCACTTGCAGATCCAAGTCAACAAAGCTGGCATTGATAGTAGCTATTCCTTGTGGCTTTATTGGATTAATCTTCATCACATCTTTTTTATTTTTGTGCTGCTTGAAAAAATCATCCAGAAAAACAAAAAACGAGTTGTCATGTGAAATGCCATTCCAAACAGTAGCTTACAAAGACCTCCTTCAAGCAACTAATGGATTCTCTTCGGGCAATTTAGTTGGTGCTGGTAGTTTTGGGTCTGTGTATAAAGGAGTACTTGCATTTGATGGAGTGATTGTTGCTCTGAAAGTATTCAACTTGCTACGCGAAGGAGCTTCCAAAAGCTTCATGAGAGAATGTGCTGCCTTGCTAAACATCAGGCACCGAAATCTTGTTAAAGTATTATATGCATTTGCTGGCGTTGATCTTCAAGGTGATGATTTCAAAGCTCTTGTTTATGAGTTCATGATCAATGGAAGTCTAGAAGAATGGTTGAATCCAAACCAAACAACGGATCAGGAAGTGGATGGGCCAAGAAATCTTAATCTCATTCAGACGTTAAACATTGCAATTGATGTGGCTAATGCGCTCGACTATTTGCACAACCAAGGCCAAATGCCTATTGTTCATTGTGATCTTAAGCCAAGTAATGTTCTTCTCGATGGAGATATGACTGCTCATGTTGGGGACTTTGGATTGTTAAAGTTCCTTTTTGAAGCATCCTGTCAGTCATCTTCGAGGCAGACAAGCTCTGTTGGATTAAAAGGCACCGTCGGCTATGCAGCTCCTGGTAACATAAAACTCTAGAGGGATACATATTCCATTATTTACAAGTTTTTTCTAGTATTTTATCTCCAAGGTGATAAACAACTCTGATTAATTAACCATTCAAACAAACTGTAGAAATATAAAGAACAACCTTATGTTTGCTGATAAAAGAGAAAAAAAACAAAGAACTAAGTGCACGATGGAAAGAACAAAAAGAAAGAACTCAGAACTTAATAATTAAGTACAAAGAACAAAGAGCAGAATTTAGTTCATTGGTTACTGCCATCCCAAGTCTTTTATTTATATAAAAAAAAATAGTAGAAACGTACCGACCAACTTCTCCTTTATTTAAGGAGATGTTTACAAGCTAGTTTAATCCTAGATAAACTTAACAAAAGAATTCAAAAACATATCCTAGTCTAGATAGTAATCTCAGCTAACAACTAGATAATCATGCTGTAGATTACTGCTAAGTAATCCTGTTCTAGCTTAGGTACCAAACTTCAACACTCCTCCTTGGTTCCGAAGCTAGTCATTCCAATTCTTGCCCTCAGATCTTCAAACCTGGTTTTAGCCAACGGGTTGGTGAAAAAATCTGCTAGTTGATCTTTAGAAGTGCAGTAGCATTGTTCCAGTTCTCCTTCTTGCTGAAACTGCCTGATTGCATGAAATTTGATCTTCATGTGCTTGGTTCTATCATGGAACACATAATTTTTAGAAATGGCTATAGCTGATGTGTTGTCACAAAACAATGTTGTGGGATTTTGTTGATTGCAGTCTAAGTCACTTAGCATCTTCCTCGGCCATATTAGTTGTTTTGCTGCTACATAAGCAGCTATATATTCCGCCTCTGCTGTAGAATGTGCCACCACCGATTGTTTCTTTGAATTCCAGCAAAAAACATTCTTTCCTACTGCAAAACAGTAGCCTGAAGTACTCATCATTCCTTCATCGCTTCCTCCCCAGTCACTGTCTGAAAATCCAACAAGATTGATTGAGCTGGACTTCACAAAATGTATGCCAAAACCTGTAGTCCCTCTCAAATATCTTAATACTCTCTTAGCTGCCACAAAGTGATTTTGACTTGGCTCTTGCATGAACCTGGAAAGATAATTCACAGCAAATTGAATGTCAAGACGTATGGTTGTTAAATACAACAAACTCCCAATTAGACTCCTGTAAACTTTCCCATCAGCTTTAGGTGATCCATCCTCTTTCATTAGCTTCTGCCCCTGTATCATAGGTGTGCTTATTGGCTTGCAATTGTTCATTGAAAAATTGTCCAATATTTTCAAGGAAAAACGTTTTTGACAAAGAAAGTAACCTTGATCAGTTTGAGTTACTTCCATTCCTAAAAAATATGTCAACAAACCAAGTTCATTCATCTCAAACATGTCTTTCATATTGGTTTTGAATTCCTCTACAAGCTGCTCCTTGTCCCCTGTGATTAGCAGATCATCAACATAAACTGATACAATGAGTTTATGTCCATCAGCATGCTTCACATATAAAGTTACCTCATTCATGCTCCTGTTAAATCCCAAGCTTAAGAGATGATTATCCAACCTGTTATACCAAGCTCTAGGAGCTTGTTTCAGTCCATACAATGCCTTCTTCAACATAAATCTCCTCATTTAGCACACCATTCAAAAATGCAGATTTAACATCCAATTGAAATATATACCAACCGTTTTGTGTTGCTAGAGCAAGCAGGAGCTTCATTGTTTCATGTCTGGAGACTGGAGCAAAAGTTTCTGTGAAGTCGATCCCTGCCTTTTGTGAATATCCCTTCACTACAAGTCTGGCTTTATACTTCTTGATCTTACCATCTGCATTTAATTTTTTTTTGAAAACCCATTTCACTCCAATTATCTTCTTATGAGTTGGTCTGTCAACTAGCATCCATGTTTGATTCTTGTCTATCATTGCAAGCTCATCCTTCATTGCTACTATCCAAACTTGAGAGTTCATGGCTTCGATCTTCAACATCTACAGGTTCTGTCTCGGCTACATTGCACCTGCTATAGATATCTGATAGAGATCTTGTCCCTCTTACTGGTTGATCATTATTATTTTCTGCAGCATCCCAGTATGTTTGTTGCTAAATATTCCCAGCAACATCTATTTGTTGATCAATCATGTTTGCAACATCCAACTCATCTTGTTGCATCTGTTTTGATCCTGCACCTGATGAATTTTTCCAGTCCCAAGTAGCATTTTCTACAACTTTGACATCTCTAGCAACAACAACTTTGTTAGAATTCAGATCATAAATTTTATAAGCCTTAGATGTTGTACTATAGCCTATAAATATCCCTATATCAGCCTTTTTATCAAGTTTTCTTCTTCTCACTTCAGGTTTCAAAACATAACAAATACTGCCAAACACCTTTAATTGATCAATACTGGGTTTAAAACCATACCAGAGTTCATAAGGAGTTTTATCTGCTAAAACTCTTGAAGCCATTCGGTTTATAAGATATGATGTTGTCTTTACTGCTTCTGCCTAAAAATTCAATGGCAGCTTCTTCTCATATAGTAAATATCTTGCCATCTCCATCAATGTTCGGTTTCTTCTTTCACTTACACCATTCTGTTGTGGTGTGTAGGGAACAGTCAGCTGGTGTTTAATCCCTTCTTTAGCCAGGTATGCTCTAAATTGTCTAGAGGTATACTCTCCTCCATTGTCAGATCTCAATATCTTCAGTTTGTTTCCTGTTTCTAGTTCAACTGCTGCCTTAAACTTGACAAACTCAGCAAACACATCAGTCTTGGATTTCAAAAAATAAACCCAGCAATACCTTCTATAATCATCAATAAACAGAAGAAAATACTTTGAACCATTTAATGATTCATTGTGCATAGGTCCACACACATCTGTGTGTACAAGTTGGAGTTTTGACATTGCCCTATATGCATTGTTAGGAAAAACAGCTCTAGTTTGTTTTCCCAACTAACAAGCTTCACAAATCATTTGTTGTTCTTGAATATCAGGTAACCCGTGAGTCATCTGCTGGTCAGCCATTCTCTTTAGAGTTGCATAATTGAAGTGTCCTAACCGTTTTTGCCAAAGAACAGATTCCTTGTTCTCATAAGTATTAGCACTCAAACAAACTTCATTCCAATTAACATTAAAACTTCGATTCATCATTTTTCCAGAAAGTAAAAGTACTCCATTTTTATCTTTAATGTCACACACTCCATCATTAAAGACTATTGAATAGCCAGATTCAATCAATTGACCCACACTAACTAGATTCTGGTTGATCTTAGGCACATAATTAAAGAACATTTTTAAGAATTTTTGTACTTGACAGTGTTTCTACTGCATTTGCTCCTTTTCCTTCAACCTTCACAAAGTCTCCATTACCAATTCTAACTTTAGATAGGTAGCTTTTATCCAAGTCTCTGAATAAGCTTAAGTCTGCTGTCATATGGTTAGTGCAGCCACTATCAATGAGCCATGATGAGTCCTTTGTCTTTGTTGAATTACACATGTCCTGAATTGTGACCATGAATAAAAATTCTTCTTTGACTTCTAAACAATCGGCTACTTGAGCTTGTTGTTCAGTTTCTGTTTTATTTTTGCAAAATCTTTGGATGTGACCAAATTGCTTGCAGTTTCGGCATTGAGCATTCTTGAGCCAACACCAGGCTTCAAGATGATTAGTTTTCTGACAGTATTTGCAAGCAAGAAAATGCTCTTTCTTCTCTTTCCCCCTCATGAAACTGTTATTGTTGTTCTGTTGCCAGTTAGCAGATTTCCAGCTTCTCCCTTTTTCTCTTTTTCCTTCTTGATTATTTCTAAAATGTTCTTAGCCCGACTCTTATCCTTGTAAACTGCAACAAGAGCTCCTTCACTTGATCCTTCTTGTCTATATGCTTGCCTTTGCTCCACAGCTTGCAATGCATTTTCTAGTTCTTGCAAGCTCATTTCAGAAAAATCTTTAGAATCTTCTAAAGAACAGATTTTATGTTCAAACTTTTCTGGCAAACTCACCAAGACTTTCTCTACAATTCTAGAGTCTGGAAAATCTTCTCCCAAAAGTCTTACTTGATTCACAAGTTTCTAAATTTGAGAAGAGAAATCTTTGATGCTTTCATTTTCTTTCATCTTCAGACCTTTGAATTGTCTTCTCAGATTCAGAATCTGCATCCTTCTTGACTTCTCATCACCATGGAACTCTGCTTTTAATTTATCCCATGTTTCCTTAGCAGATTTGCACGCCATGATCCTTGTGAAAATGTCTTCACTTACAGCACTATGAAGACAAGAAAGAGCTTTGAATCTCTTTGCCTTTTCTTTATTGAAGAACTTCATATGTGCAATAGTGGGATTGTTACCTAGAAGAGTAGGTTGCCTATCACTTTCCACTATCTCCCATAAATCAAGAGCTTTGAGATAGGTTTCCATTTTTACAGCCCACACACCAAAATTCTGCCCCGTAAACAATGGTGTTTTTGGTGAAAAACTTGTAGAATCCATAAAAAAAAAAAAAAAAACTTTATTCTCTCGTGTTTTTCACTCACCAACCCTCAAAGTAGAAAACTTTGATTTATCATCACTGTACTCTCATGTTTCTCTCTCACAAAAGATCCCTTCAAAGATCCTGCAGCTCTGATACCAACTGTAGAAATATAAAGAACAGCCTTATGTTTGCTGATAAAAGAGAAAAAGAACAAAGAACTAAGTGCACGATGGAAAGAACAAAAAGAAAGAACTCAAAACTTAATAATTAAGTATAAAGAACAAAGAGCAGAATTTAGTTCATTGGTTACTGCCATCCCAAGTCTTTTATTTATAGAAAAAGAAAACAGAATTACAAAGAAAAAAAAACACTAGAAACGTACCGGCCAACTTCTCCTTTATTTAAGGAGATGTTTACAAGCTAGTTTAATCCTAGATAAACTTACCAAAAGAATTCAAAAACATATCCTAGTCTAGATAGTAATCTCAGCTAACAACTAGATAATCATGCAGTAGATTACTGCTAAGTAATCCTGTTCTAGCTTAGGTACCAAACTTCAACACAAACTGATTGCAGAGTATGGCATCGGAAGCGAGGTGTCAACTTTCGGGGATGTATACAGCTTTGGCATCCTACTGCTGGAGATGATTACTGGGAAGAGACCTACAGATAGCATGTTTAAAGATGCAACAGAACTTCACAGTTATGTTAAAAGGGCATTACCTGACCGTGTAGTTGATGTCGCGGACCCGAAACTTCTGACAGAAGTTGATCAAGGAAAAGGCACTGATCAAATCGTGGAGTGTTTGATTTCAATCAGCAAGATAAGAGTGTTTTGCTCAGAAAAGTTTCCTAAAGAGAGAATGGACATTAGCAATGTTGGAGCTGAACTGAATCGAACCAAGGCCAATTTTCTTGGAAGGCATAGACTGCTATCCTAGAAGGTTCTTGCCCTGTCACAACAAGAATTCACATTTTTACCGATGGACATATTCCGTCGGTCTGTGATTGATAGTACGTCGGTAAAATATTTACCGACTAAATTACCGATGGAATACGTCCGTCGGCTTACCTTTCGTCGGTGATTCCCCATTCCGTCGCTATATCGGTCGGCAAAACAAAAAAACCATTTACCGATGGTTTTACAGACGGAATTTGCGCGCCAAACAAAAAGAAAATTTCTCGCTTGAATAATACTGACGGATTGTTATTCCGCCGGTGATACCGACGGTTAATTTCCGTCGGTAAATTAGTCGATGAATTGTTGACACACCGACATAATATACCGTCTGTGAATTCGTCGGTAATATATAATACTGACGGAAGTAGTCCGTCGGTAAATCTGTTGGTGAGTCATGAAAACACTGACCGGATTTATCCGTCTGGAAATTTGTCGGTGATGGTCGCGGCTACTGTCTAATGCAGACGAATGTATTCCGTCGGTAAATCCCTTTGTAATTTTTTTTAATTTTTTTTTATAATTATTTAGAATACATAATATAAAATGATATAAATTAATGGTAATGAAAACCAATTATGCAAATAAACTTTATATTAAGCATCAAAAACAAAAAATGTAAGATAAATAATATTCATTACAAAATGAAATTGTTCAAAAAAACATTAAATGAAATTTTAAATGTAAATAATGTTTATCAAAAATTAATATAAAGGAGGTTGAGGAGGATCAGGAGGAGGAGGAGGCTGACTGTTATGCGGCCAACTTGGATTGGGTGCACATGTTCCACCTTGTGACATGTTTATGACCATTTGACGAAGCTCTTCATAAGCCACTCTTTGTTGTGCAGATTCTGCTGTGTATTGTTCTTTGAGTTGTGTGTACGCCTCTGATATCTGGTCGCACCTTTGCTGCAAGGCCACGAACTCCTTAGATTGGGAGCTCGATATTGATTGGGAGCTCCCGACAGTTGAAGCAGTATGGGTCATCCGCAAGTTGTCGGCCCTAGTGTTGGAGAGCCCGTAAACCCGATTCTTATCGGGTCCACCTGACGATCCAGCCTCCATCCACAAATCCGGGTCGAATTCCGGATGGGTCGACGGATCGTCCCCGTATGTCTCCCTCAACCGATTATTATAAGTCTCCTGAAAATAAAATAAAAAGTAATAATCATATTCAATTCAATAAACATAATAATAACTTACAAAATAAAATGGATGAATAAAGTTACCACAAAATGTTGGGCGCGGCTGTCAACGAACTGTTGCACCCCCTTTTGACGGTCTTGACTCTGCACGTGCGTCTCCACAAACAGCTCCATAGGGCTCGGCTCACGTCCAAGAGACGTAGCCTATAATGAAAAAAAATTATTAACAATAAATTAATTGAACGATATATATCATTTAAATTAATCTTACCATCCGTTTTGCATGTGCAGCAAACGGAACGGAGCCGCCGGTGTGCGTTGTCACCGAGCCATGAATTGGCCGATTCCGGTTGCCAGCACCGAACTATGAGCGTCGTGTGAACCGCTCAGACATCACGTGCTCAAGATAGTGCGGCCATATATCCTCCGGGATGTATATCGGTTTGAAATCCCTCCAAACCGCAACATCGTTCCAGCCTTGGAACCCCCTATCCCTCGCATTTGTTTTTGCCTTTTTTTGGGCTTCGTACCAAAAATCACGCAACCTACTTAACGCAATAAAAAATTACATTTCAAAACATAAATTTTTTTTGTAAAAAAAAGTTGTATTCTTTTCGATGTTACCTAGTTGCCGCGTGATTTTCCCACACCCTCCTCACAACACTGTTATGTTCGTCGTTCCAGCAGAATCGATTTTGTGTATAAAAAATAAATTTTAAAAATGTTAATAATTTATTTACAATTATATTAAGAATTTATTAGAAATAAGCTGAAAATTATATATTAACACGAACCTCAAATCTAGAAAACCATGCATTGATTTGAGGCATCCATTCAGGATGCCTGGATATCTGACTCCATTGAAACAATGGAATCTCTATCGACGATTTAAACACCGATGATATTACTCGGGCGGCCTCAATGTTTGTGAACCTGAAAAGAATTGAAATTAATTAAATAGTGACTTCATAAATTTGTTTTTTTTAACAAATTAAAACCTTAACAAACTTACATTGAAAGATCGTCCTTCCATTATGCCTCGTACTTGCGGGTCCATCGATTCCGTTGCGAAGGCATGTCGCTTCTGCGACGTGAAACATCGTTGGAAGAGGCAGCATCAGCTGACGGCGCAAGTGGTGTAGGTGCCTCTTCTTGAGAGACAGCTAAGGAAATGTCTTCGTCGCTGCTAGACGAACTAGATGCGACCGTACGCGTACGTGTAGCTCTGGTTTTCCTTCTTTGCATCTAACCAATTTTATATAAATAATTATATAATTCAATTGAAATGTTAAAAAAAATTCGGCAGCACCTCCCCTGTACTTGGATACTACCCAAATCCACAAACCTGCAAATATTAACAATAGCCACAACAAATTGACCCAATCTATACTAATTATTCCAACATATTCAATTACTAATCCTAAGGTAAATTCTACATTAACAATTACAATTCAACAAATTATTCAATAAGTATGTCAATACAACAAAACTATAAATTCAAAATAAATAGAAACAATTAAACACAAATCATCAAGTTAGAGTAAAACTAATAATTCTTCCAACATATTCAATTACTAAATCTAAGATAAATTCAACATTAACAATATTAATTCAACAAATTATTAAATATTCATTATGGCAATACAACAATAAAATATATTCAATAAATTTTAAAAAAATATCAACTAACAATTAAAAACATATGCAATTACTAATTATTCCAACAAATGCAATTACTAATTCTAAGGTAAATTCAACATTAACAATATTAATTCAACAAATTAATCAATAATTATATATTGCAATACAACAATAAATTATATTCAATAAATTAAAAAATATATAGACTAACAATTAAAATCAATGGAAATAATTAAATACAAATCATGCAATAATAGAGTAAAATTACTAATTATTCTAACATAGTCAATTACTAATTCTAAGTTAAATTCAACTTTAACAACAAAAATCCAATAAATTAACTAATACCAATTATAACAACACAACAATAAAAAATATTCAAAAAATTCAAAACACAAAAAACCTACATCAAGAAAAGGAACGAAATATACATACCTTAATAATATGTCCAATTCAAAACTTTATCTACATTACAAAAAATACACCAAAACAACAAAATAACAAAAATAAAAACAACTACAACTAAAATAAAAGAAAATAAAATAAAATAGAAAAAAAACCACATACCTTTATTCAAATCTTGCAAGAGATTCAAGGTGAAAGCCTTGAAGGATTGAGAGCAAAAAACTAAGTATTACAGGGTAGCGGAGGAGAAGAAAAACGGAGGAGAAGAAAAAACGAGGGGAAACGACGGACGCTGAAAGTTATAGGTTATATGGTAGATTTACCGACGGATTTACCAACGGATATAAAAAAAATATTATTAAATTTTTAAATCCGTCGGTAAAAGGTCAAAAATCCGTCGGTAATTTTTGAATTTCGCACCGAATTTTTTAATTGACCTCCAAATTTTTCGCGGTCTGTCGGTGATTTCGTCGGTAATATGACACGGTTAGAGGTACATTCAATTCACACCCTTTGGGATTCGCGCATTCCGTCGGTATTTTTATCGGTAAACTTTGCTACCGACACTATACCGACGGATTAATTCCGTCGGTATAAACGTCGCTAATGTCGTCGGTATAAACATCGGTGATTGTGGCATTTCGGTGTAATTATTTTCGAACTCTCTGTGAGATACCGACGACCTAGTTTCCCTCGGCATGGACATCGGTGATTGTGGCATTTCAGTGTAATTATTTTCGAACTCTCTGTGGGATGCCGACGGAATACTTTCCCTCGGTAAATGCGTCGCTGAAGTCGTCGGTGATTGTGGCATTTCGGTGTAATTATTTTCGAACTCTCTGTGAGATACAGACGGCCTAGTTTCCATTGGCACAGACGTCGGTGATTGTGGCATTTCGGTGTAATTATTTTCGAACTCTCTATGAGATACCGACAGCCTTGTTTCCCTCGGCACAAACGTCGGTGATTGTGGCATTTCGGTGTAATTATTTTCGAACTCTCTGTGAGATACCGACGGCCTTGTTTCCCTCGGCACAGACGTCGGTGATTGTGGCATTTCGGTGTAATTATTTTCGAACTCTCTGTGAGATACCGACGGAATACTTTCTGTCGGTATGGACGTCGGTGATTGGTCAATGTACATTAGGTGTTGTGTTTGTATTTTCTGTTTACCTTCCTGCAAAAAATTCAATGACAAACTGTCCATCGCACAAAACAATAACAACAGTGCTTAAACAATAAATATATATTTCATGTTTCAAAATATATCATCTATAATGTAAATTACATTAAGAAAAGGGTTTTACACAGAATTAGTCAGAATTATCTTCTTCTTCTTCGTCATCAATTGAATAGCCATCACCTTCATCGCAATCTTCAATATGGATATCATCTTCTTCATCGACATTTGCTTGTCAGCTAGAGCTCAAAACAACGTTCAACTCCTCGACGTCAACATCAACAAGACTATCATCGGAAACACGAAAATTTGAATTTTCTTCCAATTCAATCGAAGGAGCAACTCGATATGGTTCAACCAACTCACTAACTTGAAAGACTTCATCTCGCACACTTGTTTCTTCGTTCTCATCCTGAACAACCTCGACACGACCCCGTGGTTTCGTTTTTAAAATGGACAACCAATCAACTCTTGATCGATCCTTTCTAAATGAAGGGGTGTATGTGTAATAAACTTGTTGACATTGGTTTGCGAAAACAAAGACATCGTTTATGTTGCGGAGTCTAGCTTTTGAGTTGATTTCGACCAGACCATGGTGCGTATCAACTCTGATTCCTCTGTCTATCGTGTCATACCAATAGCATTTGAATAAAAACATTGTATTCTGCTTGCTATGATATTGTAGTTCGACAACCTCTTCTAATCTACCATAGTAGTCAACTTCTAACTCACTACTTGTGGATCCTTTAACACAAACACAGCAGTTGTATGTCTTTCTTCCTTGCCCGTATTCTTCAATATGGAAAACATATCCATTGACAAAATACTCGTTGTAGCACTTAACTTTTCTTTCAGGCCCGAGGCTTAGTGAAGACAATGACTTAGACGCACTTCTTCCCATTTGATAAACCTTGTATATATGTAATGTACTTCAATAAACGGTAAATGAACAAGAATCTCGTAATGGCATGCATACACACAGTAATTTTGCAAGTTAGAATGAGTTTGTGATAGTGCTTACATGTGTTCTGAACCATGCGGCAAATTGTTCATCTTGTAATTAAAAGATCTGGGAGTCGGTCAGCTGCGAGTTATTGGAGAGCAAATATTGTCGATGTTGCCTGCAAGTGATAATGAGTGTATGATTTCACAATATATAATTACCACTATTTGACTGACAAAGTTTAATTAGTATTACATATATAAAAACTTACTGAATAAATGGTCTCAGCTCATCACAGTTAAATAGAACATAGTTGTGTGCTTGTTTGAATTCTATTTCCGACAAATATCTTCCTCGTATGGCATTTTTAGGTGTGGGTCGTCCAGTATTGGAGAATATTGACAAGTTCCCACTGGAAGGCACTTCACCGCCATCGTCATGCTGTGGAACGCGATTGATTCTTGTTCTCAGATGAGGTTCGAAATAGTACGAGATAAATGTTGATATCTCTTCAACAATATAGGCCTCACATATCGAAGCCTCAACATGCGCCTTGTTCTTAACCTTTCTCTTGAGATTAAACAAGTACCTGCATTGAATTACAATTCAAGTATTTCCAATTAAGAAAAACATAGAAAAAACTTTTAGATATGAATTCCATTGCAACTGTAATATCTCACCGTTCGAATGGGTACATCCATCTATACTGGACCGGTCCTCCAGCTTTTGCCTCGAACGGTAGATGTATAGGGAGATGCTCCATTGAGTCAAAAAATGAAGGAGGGAATATCATCTCAAGTTTGCATAGTGTCTCGATGATATTCGTTTGAAGCCTCTCAATGTGCTCAACATTCAACTTGCTAGAGCATATATCTCTGAAGAAATGACTGATCTCCGTCAGTGCATCCCATATTCCCTTTGGCAACAAATCACGAAAAGCTAATGGGATGAGTGTTTGCATAAACACGTGGCAGTCATGACTCTTCATTCCATACAATCTGCAGTCCTCTATGTTAACAAGCCTTGATATGTTCGATGCATGTCCATCCGGAAAACGCAGACTCTTAAGCCATTTGTAGACTAGCAGTTGTGCGTTTTTCTCTAACACGAAGCTTGCCCTTGGTTTTGCGACCCGTGACTCCTCATAAACCAACTCCATATTTTTACGGTTACAGTATAAAGCTATATCCAATCTAGACTTGATGTTGTCCTTTGTCTTCCCCTTCACATCCATGACGGTGTTGAAAATATTCTCAAACACGTTCTTTTCGATGTGTATGACGTCAAGGTTATGGCGGAGAAGATTGGTCTTCCAATAAGGAAGCTCCAAAAAGATACTTCGCTTTACCCAATTATGGGTCAAACCAAAACCAGAAAACTTTTGCTTACCTGATTGAAGGCCAAACACAATGTCACCGTACTCTGATACAACATGATGCAATTCTTCACCAGAAAGACGCGGGGATGCAACATCTTTTTCAACTCTGCCAACAAAGAAATCTTTTCTGTTCTTTCTGAACCTGTGATTAAGTGGCAAGAAGCGATGGTGACAGTCAAAAAAAGAAGCTTTACCTCCGTTTGCTAGCGTGAATGCCTTGTTGTTTTCCATGCAGTATGGATATGCGAGTTTCCCATGCGTGCTCCAACCAGAAAGCATTCCATAAGCTGGAAAATCATTGATAGTCCACATCAAAGCCGCCCTCATAAGGAAATTTTGTTTCCTTGATATATCATAAGTCAGAGCTCCAGAGGACCACAACTGCGCCAGCTCATCTATCAACGGTCGAAGACAAACATCTATATTCCACCCCGGGCTGCTTGGACCGAGTATGATAGTAGATAGAAACATGAACTTCGGTCTCATACACATTCCCGGTGGCAAGTTATAAACTGTAAGTATGACCGGCCGACAAGAATAGGGAGCAGCAAATGACCCAAATGGGTTGAATCCGTCTGTACACAACCCAAGACAAACATTCCTTGATTTAGCTGAAAAGTCAGGATGCACACTGTTAAAGCGTTTCCACGCTTCACCATCAGAAGGATGCACCATCATACCATCAACTGCATCGTGTGTTTGGTGCCATGTCATGTGCTCAGCAGTCCTTCGTGACATGAATAACCTCTGCAATCTAGGTGTGATCAAGAAATATCTAAGTTTTTTATACGCCACTAGAGTCTTTCCCCTGCCAGTTCTGGGTTTGTAACACGAATGCCCGCATGTCATGCACTCGGTCATCTCAGCATTTTCAAGGTAGTATAACATGCAGAAAATAGGGCACATGTCAATTTTCTAGTATCCTAAACCGAGGGGTTTCATCATGGACTTCGCAGCATAGAAGTTCTCTTTGAGCCTGTTCCCTTAAGGTAAAATGCTTCTTGCCCAATCAATAATTTTGTCATACCCAGCCTCACTCAGCCCGTGATCTGACTTGATGGTGAACAAATGTGCCACGGCCGACAATTTATTGTGGTTTGTGCAGCCATCCCATAATGGTTCGTCAGAATCTTTTAACAAATCAAAAAACCTAGCTGCCTCTACATTAGGTTCTTCTTCTACGATTGGACATTGACTGACATTACCTTGATTCATTCTCATTGCATCCATAACCATGTTTCTGTAAGGATTAGTGTTGTCATTTGCCGCTTCATGCACGTTGCTAGCACTAGAAGTTGACCCAACCACCGTTTCTCCCATTCTCCTATTACTAACAAATACCTCTCCATGTGCATACCAACACTCGTAATCCTCCACAAACCCTTTGTGTAGAAGATGCATCATTACAACATCTGGATGCAGATACTTTTTATTTTGACACTTCTTGCATATACACCTAATACCGCCTCCAGTAAAATTTCTAGGAATAGATGTTGCGAAATTAATAAAACCCTGAACCCCGTTACAATAATCCATCCTCCGCAATCCTTGGGGTGAATCACAACTTAAAAATATTAAATTAACAAACCAATCACAACAAACCAATCACAACTTCTTATATATTAATTAACAGTTAAAATATATTAATTAACTAAGTTAGGTAAACAAACTTGTAAATATATTACTTTACCTCGAGATTATCCAACAAACCAATCACAACTTCTTATAAATATTAAATATTCATTATCATGTGCATACCAACACTCGTAATCCTCCACAAACCCTTTGTGTAGAAGATGCATCATTACAACATCTGGATGCAGATACTTTTTATTTTGACACTTCTTGCATATACACCTAATACCGCCTCCAGTAAAATTTCTAGGAATAGATGTTGCGAAATTAATAAAACCCTGAACCCCGTTACAATAATCCATCCTCCGCAATCCTTGGGGTGAATCACAACTTAAAAATATTAAATTAACAAACCAATCACAACAAACCAATCACAACTTCTTATATATTAATTAACAGTTAAAATATATTAATTAACTAAGTTAGGTAAACAAACTTGTAAATATATTACTTTACCTCGAGATTATCCAACAAACCAATCACAACTTCTTATAAATATTAAATATTCATTATCATGTGCATACCAACACTCGTAATCCTCCACAAACCCTTTGTGTAGAAGATGCATCATTACAACATCTGGATGCAGATACTTTTTATTTTGACACTTCTTGCATATACACCTAATACCGCCTCCAGTAAAATTTCTAGGAATAGATGTTGCGAAATTAATAAAACCCTGAACCCCGTTACAAAAATCCATCCTCCGCAATCCTTGGGGTGAATCACAACTTAAAAATATTAAATTAACAAACCAATCACAACAAACCAATCACAACTTCTTATATATTAATTAACAGTTAAAATATATTAATTAACTAAGTTAGGTAAACAAACTTGTAAATATATTACTTTACCTCGAGATTATCCAACAAACCAATCACAACTTCTTATAAATATTAAATATTCATTATCATTTATCAACGTCCATACAAATTAATATATATATATAAATTAACAGAAATTACCACTCTGCAATACCATCGATAAAACTTAAAAAGGACCAATTAAGCAAGCTATTAATTATTTCAAAACATAACATGTAATTCGGTAATTCCACAAAGTTTTAACAATTTACAAACAAAGACAATCTCACAAAATCTAAAACAAACCATAACAGGTATAAAATTATACATTCATAAACTACAAGTTTGTTTGAGAAATAACAATAAAACATGTACATCTACTAATAAAAATACATATACTAAAAAAAACAATAAAACTGACATTTAAATGTTAAAAGTTAAAAAGATAGAATTACTTACAAAAATTGATAAAATCCGTCGGTAAATCAGAACACGGATGCTGTGACCACAAAACTTCAAGAAATACAACTGCTGAGATGAGAGATTTTTGTTTAGGGGCGAGGGGGGGCTGGTTATTTGCAGATGGGGAGACTTTGGATTAGGAAGAAGAAGGAGAAATGGGGGAGGAGAGTGTCGGCAGGGGGCCATATATTCACTTTTTCCGACGGACTCACCAATAGAATACCACCGTCGGTGAATACGTCGGTGAATCCTTCGCTAATTGTGACGGGGAATCGACACGTCACCGCACGGACCTGCTTTTTTAAATCCCTCGGTGATTCCGTCGGTATTTTTTGACGGTGCTCCTGTCACGTCACCCGTACGGATTTGGCATTCAAATCCATCGGTGATTCCGTCGGTCGTTTTGACGGTGAACCGGTCACGTCACCCGTACGGGTCCCAGGTTTTGAATCCGTCGGTGATTCGGCGTCTAACCGTCGGTAATTACCAACCGAATTACGGACGGAAATATTCCGTCGGTAATTTCGACCGAAAAATACCGACAAAAATATCCTGTCGGTGATTCCGTTGGTATTTAGCGAGTTTCTGGTAGTGTGTAGTGTCCAGACGACTTCAAAGTGAATGTAAGACATGAGGAATGGAGTCTAAATATTGTAACTTTCTTATTTCCATAAGCATGAGTCCTAGCTAGCTACTAGCCAGAAGTGTCCCTGAAAGAAAGCACGAAACCTGTGTAAGTGCCTGTTTTTTTTCAAATAACCTGTAATGTAATTAAGTGTTATGCAAAAATTAAGCACTCTTCTTTTACATGTCGACTTTTACCGAACCTTTTTGTTTTGTTTTTGCTCTATTACGATGACTGCAGAATACAGAACATTGCCCTGCTTTAACATTTATCTATTCATGTAAAAATAAACTTTGTAATATTGACGCAAGATATTTTCCCCAAATTTGGATCAATCTAAGAGTTTGCTAGGAGATCGTAGAAGCCCTATTTCCTATAAGCTTAAATTTTCATAGCCAACTAGAAGCAATCAAGCAGGTCTCATGACCTGCTACGAGCCAAACCCATAAACAGGAAAAAAGCCAAACCATACAACATAACTGAACTTCCACCAGCGACAAAATTCACTAAAAGAAGGATCGTTTTGAGCTTCGAACAGCAGTTTGGTCATTGTGTAGTCTCAGCTGAACTGAATGCATAACCTGAGCAGGTACATCAAGCGGGAATGAACTCACATAATTAAAGATTCTGGCATTCCTTTCTCTCCCAACAAAATAAACAACTCAACTCCGTGCTAGTCTCAAAATAATAGAAGGAAAGCACTTTTCTGTGCAGACTTCTCTTGGCATATTCAAATTCATCAGCCCAAACCCCCACAGACTTCTGAATTCTGCAACAACTGAAGAATAGAACCCCACACACTTTTTGTAAATGGGCAGGCACAAAACAAGTGATTTCTATCCTCATTATCCTGATTACATAACGCAAATAGAGGATACAGACTCCTCCCCATTTTTTTTATTTTTTGAAATACTTACCTCTGTATTATTTCTTCTTAACATAAGTGGTATTTTCTTAAACAGTTCAATTCGGAGGTTAGAATACTTAGTATTGCTGAATCTGGATCATGTCTCGGTTGTATAATGAAGTAGCCAAATTAATCTTCTTCTTTTTTTAGACTACACGGTATATGTTTCTCTTTTCTCACGGTGGATGGATTTTACCTATGTTGTGCTGAATTAAGTCAAATGGGCTGAAAGTTACATCGATATGAGTGATTGGTTGACAGTAAAGACGGAAAAACGGAGATAGTTGGGATAGTTGATGTTTTTTTATTTTAAAATAATAAAAATTAACTTAAAAATATTTATATAAAAAAATATATTTATTTTTATCTGCATTTTTTTCTCATTCGATACTAACCAAGCCCAGCCTAGGTGTTTGTAACAACTTCAAGCAAGGGAAAAGGTCCAAGAGAAGCTAGACTGCCCACTAAAGTTCTCTCTGGAAGCGAAGAATGCGTGTCCTGAGACGTCTGCTTCGGAAGTACAAAGAATAAAAAAAGATGGACAAGCACGTGTACCATGGCACGTACATTAAGGTGAAGGGTAATGTTTCCAATGGAGAGTATTCACAAGTCTAGGGCTGAGAAAGCAAGAGAGAAGACATTGTCTGACAAGTTTGAGGCTAAGAGAGCGAAGAACATGGCAAGCACAAGGACCAGGAAGAGGGAAAGTTAATTCAAAGCATGTTATAAATCCATTCAGGACTAGGGTGCGACTCCGTTCACTCACTCTTGGCACGCATTAAACTTTCAAGAACTTCAACTAAAACTGAAACAAATATTTCCAGAAGTTTAACAAACAACTAGAATATTTACAGCAAGTTTAACAAACAACTAGATCAGTAATCAGCACTACAGGATTTCCTAAGAAGAAACTGGAATTCATGCCAAGAGGCATATTCTACACGGATGGAACTAGATTAGCAGCTTTATCTCGTATGCTACATGGATGGAGCTAGATCGGTAACCATAAGAGACTACTACTCCGGAGAGTGGCAACCTCAGAATCTATGGAAGTGAACATCGTCCCCTAGAAAGAAAGAACTCGTAATCAGGATGTCTGTTTATGGATGTCTGATTTCCCTTGTTTACTACAGCTCTTGCAATAAGAGATGCTGTCTCCCCAAGGGTTCTCAACCGCTCCTTCAGAATTACAGAAGGGTTCGAGATTGGTGTTCCTGCTGCCTGGTTTACACTGTGCCGCAGCTGGAACCAGCATTCACCCTGTTCATTCAACACACAAAGCACATTTGGGTCAAGAGCATAAATGGAATGGGTACACATACACACCCATCCCCCCCCCCCCCCTCCCACACACACACACACACAAGAACAGCCACTAATCGAAGATCAAAGCCAAGTTATGACACTTTTGGAAGCTTTTCCACTATTTAAGATTATTCCAACTGCATTTAACCTCTGTACAGTAAGAGTTGAAAGCTTTGCTACTGAATAATTCTAACCATTCAAAGAACACACAAATGGCATTTTCAAAGTGTGTGTTACACAGACACCCAATGAATTTAAAAGAGAAAAACTGTTTAACTCTTTAATATTTTGTTGCCTGTAAAAGGGTTAATTCAAAAACAAGAGTTGGAAAGACTAGAAACTTTTACATGTATTTTCCACATGGAGAAGCATAGCAATGAATAAGAAGCCTATCACTAGGCTAAAACACTTCCAAAGAAGCCAATAATATAATAAGAGGACTGAACATGCAAGGAGATCCCATCTCATCAGCAGACATTCAAAACGGATCATGGACTTTTATCAATCATTAAGCTTAACATATATCATAATTAAAGAACAATATCTTAAGGTTTATGATATTCAGGTGGACAACATAACAAGCATAACATCCAAAAAAAAAAAAATTGCTGAAGAAAAGGGACACCAAATCAATAAATAACAGGCTTACCTTGGTAATAAAAATATAAATTAAAATAAAAGTTTATGATGATTCAGTTTTTTATCCCAGGCATTGCATATGCTGCATCAGCTGATTGAAATCATCAACTTCTTAGTCATTTAACACTTGCATAAGCAATTGGGGTTTGCCAGTGGACAAGGAAGTTTAAAGTGGAGAAACGAAATAGAGACAACCCGCTTCCACATTCAATTCAATGAAGTTTATTAGCATCATAACAATCACACCATTACGCAATGAAGTTTATAGAAGAACATCATTTATAAACTACCTGAGCATTGTAACTCTGAAGTCCCACAACTGGAGAAACTATACATGCATCCTTACTCGCATAATCAACTTCAGCACTTTTATGAACCAAATGGCCAAGTGAATGGTAAGTCAAAAATGCAGCTCGAAAGTGGCCATCTGGTATCCTATATATAGGATACCATGCCACCGAGTACCTGAAAACATATCACATAACACATCTATAAAACGTCTATAAAATTTCTCTTGGCATTATTCAGTTATATAACAAGCTTCAATCCTATTAATGCACAGAATGACATTCAAGCTAGTCTTTTGTTTCATAACCAAAATGAAAAATGTGAGGCTAATTCCTAGAACTAGTTTTGTTACCAACCAGGATCTGGGGTGCAAATCATGGAGATTCAGAGAGGCCAGATTAGTTGGGTCCCCATACATTTTGTAACGAGAAGACGCATCACCTCTAGCAAGCTCTTGTATCCTGAAATTAACAGAATCAGTATGGAGATCCATCTGAAAGCTCCAGTAATATGTTAACTACAACTTCAAATAAGAGGTAAGGAGTACTTCTCATATAATGGTCGTCTTTGCTGAGGTTGTTCCGATTCAAAGTATTCAAAGAGTAACTCTGTGCCATCAGAGCATGTCAAGTCAACTGATTGAGCTACAGCTGTGGTACGAGGCTGAGGAATCAGTAGAGAAAATATTGGAAGACGACCATCATTAGAGTTCTCTGATGATTCACTAGCCTTATATGTATCAGAAATTTCATGATCAGGAGAACTGATTTTATTGTTTATGGGTTGACTTGAATGGTTTTTGAACAATTGAACTGCTGATAAAAAGGGAACAAAATAGCCATGAAATGAAAAATGATCAAAGCCCCCGCTATTTGAATTCTCACATTCTTCTGCCCTTACTTCCAAACCATAATTCCCATGTTCTTCATACCACTTCCAGATGCATCCCAATGGAATATTTGGTATCTCATGTCTGCATAGCGATGCACCAACAAGCCGGTCATCCAAACAAGTCTGGCAGCATGATAAACTGGGAAAATTAATAACTGGAGATGATAAATGAAGAAATCTTTCAAACTCGGCAATTGGACCACCAGTGGCCATCTGAATAGCTTCAGATTCCATCTGTACTCTGCAAGCATCCTTCACAGCTTGTATTATCTTTATTGATTCATCTTCAAAAGCTGAAAATTGTTGATAAGAGGATTCACTAGTTAAAGCATCAGCTGCAACATGCTTCTTGTTGAGCTCATCCATCCAAAGATTAGAATTCTTCTTTTGAATGTGGTCATCTTCTTGGGGAAAACAAGCTGCATTTCCTGAATCCTGGCACGTGTCCAACATCAATGAAGAAACAAGGTCTTGAGAATCAAAATTGGCTTTGTCTTTAACATTTCTCAAGGTGAGATCTTCACCAGCTCGTCCATCAGAAGGATCAGGTGATGAATTACCAAATCTAGCAGAGGTGGTCAATTCAGGATCTTTTACCCCAATGGGTATCCACTTCTGCATTACTGATCCAGAACTATGGTTTTGCTTACAGTACTCAGCAACGGTAACTTCTTTTTCCAATTGGGGAACTTTATTAAAAAAAAGATGAGGAAGATAAACTGGAGAAGGCACCTTAACCGCATGTTGCTCCAATGAGTTGCAAAACTTTGCTGGCAAGCTACCTCCATTTTCTGTATGGCAATGTCTTGTGCTGGAAACAGTATCACAAGTACTGTGAAGTGGCTGTAACGCGTCTGGGGAAACTTGTGTGCTGTTACCTGATTCTGAATTCACACATTCAACTCCGCTGGGATGGAATCCAGCAGTTAAACAACTATTCAGAGAATGAGTTCTTGAAATAGATTTCCCTCCTTTTTTATCATTCACTTGAGCTGTGAGATCAAATATTTCACGCACTTGCACTCCAGTCTTTGCATGTGCATTAAAGGTGGCTTTGTTGGAACTATAGCCCCTACCATGACAGCTGTACTCTTGTTTGGAAACTGGACTATTTTTCTGTTTCAACTTCTTAGTAACCTTGTCTTTTAGCAGTTTTTTTCCCTCAGTTCTGGATGATGAATTTACATTGGAGACAGTACAGTTCCTTTTAAGTGATGGAGCCTCTTTCAAAGTCAAGTCAGACAGGAAGCACGCATGAGATATCTTCATTTTTGGGCTGCATTCATCTGCTGTGTCATTCCTCTGAACTTTTTTCCACACAGAATGGTTGTTTTCCTTCCCTGTCCGGCCATGCAAATTTTCAAAACCTCCATATTTGTGGGCACTGGCATTACTCCTGGGCAATGTTTTTATTTGCTTGCCTTTTTTGCCTGACATAAGCAATTGTGCGTCACTGCAGCTAAAATTTTGACCACGTTGCTTTGAGCCCTCAGTTTGGTGATGGGTATCTACAGCACCATTTAATGAATTTTTATGAGATAAAGACTCCTTTTTGGAATTGAAACCTGGTGCTTCTAAAACACTACCTCTGCTGCTACCTTCATGATATGTTTCTACATGATGACAATCGTTAATGCCATCATCACTGTTTGAACTGATAGATAAATAATCAAACACTAGGGAGGAATCAGAAGCATATGAGAAATCTTTGGATTGTGTATCATCACAACAGCTGATCTGACTTGAGCACTGCACCCCAATGTCAGAGAGGGAAAATCCCTCTCCTTTTGTCTTTAAAGTGATTTCCGAATTAATCATCTGATGCTCCCCAGGAAAATTCTGAGCTATAGAAGGTATAACAGGCTCCACTGTAGCAACCTCATCAATGCTGGATGTGCAGATTGGCAATGCTTCAGAAGTGCTAAATATAGAATCACCCTCAAAATCATTCTGGCTACTGCTACCATCTGGCGATGAAACATCCAATGCTTCAAAAGTTTCCACTATAGCCACTTCATCAATGTTCGACATGCATATTGCTGGGGCTTCAGGACTGCTAAATATAGAGTCACCTTCAAAATCAATACGGTTACTGCTAGCATCTCTGAGTGAAACTTCTGGTGGAGTTGCAGAGCATGTTAATTCATCTCCAAAATCTGTATAACTACAGCCTTTGGAGGTTGAACTTCCTTGAGCGTACTCAGATAAAACTTCAGGTTCAGTTGAGCCAGTATCACTTGAAAGTCTGTTGTTCTGTTTTCCCCTCCTCCTGGTTTTTGGTTTACATTTTTTCTTTGCAGACTTGTCTACATTAGAACTATCAATACAAGCTTCACATGAACTAAGAGCAGTACATCCTTTTGCGGTTGAATAATAGAAATCAGGGCAAGCGACAGAACTCTGGGATGCAGGATAGTCAGACAACTCATTTGATCTAGTCGCTTTATTGGAACCCTTATTTTGAGACTGATGCCATGCACCAGTTTCAAGAAACGTTCTGGTGCATGGCTTAATGGAATGAGGTACATCAGGTTGAGGCCCTCTACGTGCTTTAGGTCGATCAGCCCTGAATGCATTCCTAGGTGGCATCGAAACTACTTGCAAACCATCCATATTCACCTGAATTCCAGATCCAAACCAATTATGCTGATAGAAATGTTTCACTTCCAGTGCAACAATCCTCCACTATTCATCCGATTTGAGCGTAAGTGTTGTTAAGATAGTACCTATTGTAAATAAATAGACAAAAACCAATGTCAAATCATAACTGCATTAGCAGCCTATGCTCAATTAGAATGCTGCACCAAAAAAGATAACCAAAGACTCAGGTGATGCAAGCACTCTAAGGAAAATGAGCAAAATGATTAAAGTAAATGAAACAAGAATTGTCAGAACTTCCAACAAATTTTCTCATTGTTATTTATATATCCAAGGAATCTAACTCAAAATCCAGGCAGCAAAAGAGCCAGAATTGAGATATGTCTACCTTTAAGCTACTCGCAAAACTAGAAGGACCCGATAGGTTGACACCACTTGTCAGCAGGGCCGGTGTAGTCTCTTTGCTCTACATGAGAAACAAACACCTTTTACAAACATTGCTGCTCAAATTTAATGCTAAATCTTGAAAACATAAGAAACAGAAGACAAGGTGCACATTTTATCATGATAGTGGAAATGCAGAAGTAACTAACAGAAATGAACTTGGACGTATCTTAAACTATGGTAACTAGCAAAATTAAATTGGAAATATCTTAAACTGCTATTACAAAAGGGGGAAAGGTTAGAATACTACAAAACCTATGTCATTGATCATGGAAGATGTCCTAGGAAATTATTATTCTCGTGGGTATACTTGCATTATTAATGTTCACAGAAGGGTGCCTGTACCCCAAAACACAGACTGGCAGGTTATTGTAAGACAACCCTGTCAAACAAACCAGGCAAATAGCTCCATATTGAGGGCAGAAAGTTGCTTCACGAAGTGATTGCAGTAACTAGGTCCATGAATGTCCATCTAACATAATAAGAGGTAACAAGATGATGCAGCACAGCCAAAATCTGCGGCTCTATCTCTTTCTTCGTCTCTTAGAAGCACACATACATTAGACACTTTAATTTATCTGTCACATCTGGTAGGCCAAAAGCTCATGATAAAAGCTTACATTGGCGACCATGCATCGTTTTCTAACTCTCAACCATGCAGTAAATGAAGCCATGCACCATTATCCCGTTTTAAACCCCATCGAGGTTCCTTATTGATTATTTAACCCAACTCAGATTTACCATCCATCAACAATGTTTTGACAATGCATTAACTAAGAGATCGCATGATATCTAGGAAAAGAATCTTATGTTTGTAACTTGCCAACAAATTTCCAATGGCAAACAATTTCACCTACCAAACAAGCCAAACAATCATTACCATAAAACCTAGAATTAAGAAGTTAATCAATTATGTACGACAAACAAAAAGTTGACAAATGATTTGCGAAATACGACAAGTAGGGGCTGCACACGTCAAATTGATCATACAACAAATGGTAAGTTTACGAAAACAACGTCAATTAAGAGAAACAAGACAATGTTTACTTAGTAAGTTAATCAATCCCATACACAAAAATAGAAAATTTCTCCACAGAAATGGCAACCTACCAGCTCATTCCGCTAAAAAGAAGCCAATTCTTCAAAACAACATAACACATGAATATTAACAGATGACTAAGGTTATCCAAATCTAATCAAAACCATGCCTTTATCGTTTCACATTAACAACAACAGCAAGAACACCATGTGACTAAAAGCAAAACAAGATATACCATTTATAATGGCTAACTCCATTTATTTGAATCTACCACAAACAATAAAACATCTAGTTCAAAAAAGGAAAATAACAGTGAACCAAACGGAAAAACTTGTAAATGCTCAGTGACTCCAATCCAATCATTTCCAAAATTAATTATGAGACCAGAAGACCTAACAGACAAGACAACGATTCTGTAAACAGTCAAACCCCATATTTCTTGTCTAAAAAAAACCTAACAACATATGATCCATACCCCGAAAAAAGAAGAAGATAAAACCTCGGAGAACAAAGAACAACAAGAAATTGAAAAGGACAGTACAACTCACCAGGAAAAAAAAAAAAAGAAGTTTATGAAACCCAACTCGATCAAAACAAAAGCAATGAACAAATCCAAAGAAAACCCACCAAAAGAAATAAAATATAAATTAAGAATCAAAGAATTTAAAGCTGGTTACCAAATTTGACTAAAAGAGTCCCCAAAAAATCTGTCTAAAAGTGAAAAAAATACAAAAGGGTGTCCCCCAAATATAGCAGTGAGATACAAAACCAATAAAGATGAAGAGAGTCAGTTACCACCACCACCACCACACAGGGAAGACCAGCTATACTTGTCAAGGATTTTACCATTTTTAGACCTTTATATTTAAGAACAAAGAAGACCCACCAATCCATACTCTTACTAATTAATATGTCTACAAATATTGATTATTAAATCACATTAATTAATATCTAAAATCATCTACGCTAATGTTTTATCCTTTTTCTAAAGATAAAGAAAACAAACCAGACAGGGTCGCTTCGTGCTGCAGCTGCTGCTTTCTTACTTCTTTTGTTGCTTTCAACAGCTCTTTACCCTTTGCTGTCTGCTTTTTTAAATTAAAATTTGTTTTTGGCATAGAGATGAGAGGCGAGGGATACGCTTTTGGTGCTTGGAATTTTCAAAGAAGATTACTCTTACTTTGAAGAAAGGTGAGATCAGTCATAGGAGTTATACTTATTGTTGGTGATCCTAGAGGAAATAAAAAAAACATTTTATGATAACTTCAATAATACTTAATGAGATATGATTAAGGGTATTTTAAGCCTAAAAATCAACTACTACTACTACGACGTATGTCGGGGCATCCTTTGAGTATCGATACTTCAACTCTCTTATTGCAATGTATTTTTATCAACATGTATTTTATAATATTGAATTATACTAATTTTAAGTGTCGATTATTATTATTATTATTATTATATGGTCTTCACCCAAAATAATGATGATGGGACCCTTATGTTGAGTCATTGTGAAAAAAGTTGAGTCCCTTCCAATCATCATGACATGTATCTTTTTTGCCAATTCATGGCGCCGTATAAATCACAATAAAAAATTTAATAGCAAGTGATGTTTGTTTACGCGATACAAATTATATTTTAAAAAATATATATTACATAAAAATTAATCAGTAACGCAGCAAACCATGTAAGTAATAATAGTTGATCTAGTTAAATACAATTAATCTAAATTAATTAGACCTACTTAAATTCAATTAATCTAAATAAAAATCATTTATCATCATGTATCTTTTAATGCAGCATTATATGTAGTGAGTCAATTTGTTGATTTAAAATCTTATCTCAATTAATTTGTATATTAAATTGAATAAGAGTTGATTTAGTTAAATACAATTAACCTAGTCAAACTTAATTAATTGAGTCAAAATTTGAGTGATATTTGATTTGATTTTTTATTTTTTTCTAAAATAATGACGCTTCTACTACTTCTTTTTTCGTTTTAAAGAAAAGACACTTAATATAATTTCGTGAACCGGATCTTGACGGGGAAGAGTTTTATAATCCGAATCTTTATTTGTTTCGGAGGAGATTTTGAAAAGGAGAATACGTGCATGGCATCTTCTGTCCGGGAATCCATCCCTCATCTTTAAGAAGTCAACTGTGCAGAATAATAATAATAATAATAATATAAGCCATTGATTTGAAACAGAGAGCATTATTTTAATTCATTCAGCTCAGCTCTGCCATGCATGCTTTCCAGGTGGCATCATATTTCAGCTTTGAATACACGTGTGTGTGTCTGTGTGGGCTATCTTTTATTTTATGACCGCATCATTGCGTACTTAATAAAAGGTCGCAGGAGCCATTGAATTGAGTGTCTGCTGGGTAGGTGCCACCTTAGACTAATTCTATTTTGCTTAAATATTAGTTATTTTCTGTTTTTATTTTAAAGAAATAAAAATATATAATTAGGATAAATAAAATTTAGGTCATAATATTGCTCTTATTTTTGGCGAGCTGCTGATTTTATATTATCTCTTCTTTTTGTATTTTTTATCTTAAAAAATATCTAATAAGATATCTTATTTTTTAAATATCAACTTTTATGCTGTTTAATTTTAAGATACTTGATGTAGATATTATATTTGTGATTAAATCCTCTAATAATTTTGTTTTCAATTGAGTGCCTATCTAATTAATTGGATAGAAGTACACTTGGCAATTTAGTCAAGTTAGGTGGATTCGGTTTGGATTGTTTTGGGTTCAGGTTGCATTTGAATTTGGGTTAGCGTGCACATGACCATGACCACCACCCTAATCTACTGGGTTTTGGTGGTTTTGAGTCAAACCCATGAGTTTGAGTGTTTTTTTAATAATAAGGAATTCAATTGTAATTATAAGGATAATGTTTATACACGCGTGTCAAAATCATAAATAGCTCATATATAAATTTATGTGTGGAAAATAACTAAATATACATTAATTATAAGATATTAAAAAAATAAAATCAATTTTTAACATCATAAATTTAAATAATCATGAGTTGGTTTGCTGCACAGAGAAGAGTAAATCTGTCTTAATGGAGACTTAAATAAAATAATTCATATGAAAGTGAAAAGAATAATAATAAGTGACACCTAATTTTTTTAATCTTAATTTCAAAAATAATATTTCTAGCAATATATAATAATAAGATTTTTGAGTCTCATCGTTTTTATTTCTAGCAATATATTTGTCATTTTGCTTTTTTCGGTATCGGTTTTCCGTTTCGGCTTCGACTTCGACTGCACTTCAAAACAACAATATAAACTCATAGATTCGAGAAGAAGAAACCCTTTTTGTTCCGATAGGTTCCAACTCGAGACCCTGAAAAGGGAACATTGATGCCTGTTGAGCTACTGCTTGTTGGTTACCTTTTAAGAATATTTCACCAGCCAAGGCTTGGCGATGGCCTCTAGTTTGTGGCCTGAAAGTTTTTCTTATTGGTGGAGGAAGCTTGCTGATATTCTTATATTCTCATCAAAGCCGCTCTCTAGGTCGGCCTTGTAATTCTTGCAATGGAACAATATTCACCTCTGATCAACTAAATTATGTTTTATATTTTAGCTATTTCTTACATAATTTCATGTGTAATTAAATTTCAGTAGTGGGCTTTAGGATCATCAAGTACTCTTAGGGTGACGAAGGTGGGCTTTAGGATCTCAGTAGTGGATCCTGAAGAAAAAAGGACCAAAAACTTAGTAATTAAATTTCAAACGAGACAAATGTATGCATTTCTGTTTATGATTCTATTGTATATGTTTTTTTTTTCATTCCGGTGTAGACATTACAACCTCCCTCTTTGAACCATTCCAAGGCAGTTTTGTTCTGCAGGAGCGGTAATTAAGATGAATTTAATTTGAGTGCTTGATCTTCAGCGATTAAATATAATTGAAATGGAAAATCGAAAACGGCATGCATATATATATACCATTGTTGGGATCCCAGGGCAACATGCGGTGACATCACTGGAATTGTTTTCTACTTGAGCAAAAAAGAGCTTGGAAGAGGGGCCAGCAGTACTTGATTTTGCACCGATACGCAAGAGCTTGGAAGAGGGGTCGGGACTTGAAAGAACAGGTTTCTGAAAGCGTGGAAATAATCTGGTAACCTGTAATATCGACAAGCTTGAAATCGATTGAGAAGGAAAAACAAAAAGAAGGAGAAGCAATGAAGAAAGGAAGAAAATGTATGAAGCTAGAAGTCGATCCTAGCGTGCAATGGAACTTCCATATTAGATTTTGTTTATTAATGTTTAGGCACCCAAGCCCTATGAACTTATGATGATGCTTTTTGTGCAGGATTGAGACAAGTTCGAAGCAGGAGTTTACCTAGGACATGCCACACTTACTGATGAAACTGAAGCTGCTGGCACCAAGGATTCACTTGTCCAATAAATTTGTCAGCTGATTGTTTGTCAGAAAAACAAGAACATGCATGGATGAATCTGGCAGCTTATTTTTGAGACAAATGGGCATAGATATGAACTCTTATCTGTATGCAGTGGAACAGATGCTGCTGTTTTGCGTAATCGTATAATGCTCCTTGCTGGTTGATGATTGGTTTACTTTCTCTCATCTTTCGTAGCTATTGATGAGTACTATCCCTTTTGACAGCTTGTGATTTGTATGCTTCTTATGGAAACTCAAGAAGAGAGATGATTTCAGAAAAGCTTGCAAGAGGTGTTTGATTCATCCATTTATAGCCTTACATAATAGCCTAACTAGAGTTATACTAAAAACGAAAATTGCAACAACTAATAATAATCCTAATCTAACGAAGTTAATTGGATCATATCAGAACCCAGAACTCCTTAGATCCTAATCCTGTTAGCTTGTGTTTCTGACTTTTCATTGGACTTGTAACTTTAAAAATCCTTGGATCTCATCAACGTCAAGGCACAAACCACTGCTTTTTTAAATTAAAATTTGTTTTTGGCAGAGAGATGAGAGACGAGGGATACGCTGTTGGTGCTTGGAATTTTTAAAGATGATTACTTTTACTTTGAAGAAAGGTGAGATCATTCATAGGAGTTATACTTATTGTTGGTGATCCTAGAGGAAAAAAAAACATTTAATAAGATTTATGATAACTTCAATAATACTTATTGAGATATAATTAAGGGTATTTTTAGCCTAAAAATCTACTACTACTACGACGTATGTTTGGGGCATCCTTTGAGTATCGATACTTCAACTCTCTTATTGCAATGTATTTTTATCAACATGTATTTTATAATACTGAATTATGCTAATTTTAAGTGTAGATTATTATTATTATTATTACTACAATACGTTATTCGCCCAAAATAATGATTAGATGGGACCCTTATGTTGAGTCATTGTGAAAAAAGTTGAGTCCCTTATCATCATCAGGACATGTATCTTTTTTGTTAATTCATGGCGCCGTATAAATCACATTAAAAAAATTTAATAGCAAGTGATGTTTGTTTACGCGATACAAATTATATTTAAAAAAAAATATTATATAAAAATTAATTAGTAACGCAGCAAACCATGTAAATAATAGTTGATCTAGTTAAATACAATTAACCTAAACTAATTAGATCTAGTTAAATTCAATTAATCTAAATAAAAATCATTTACCATCATGTATCTTTTAATGTATCATTATATGTAGCGAGTCAATTTGTTTATTTGAAATCTTATATAAATTAATTTTTATATTAAATTGAATAAGAGTTGATTTAGTTAAATACACTTAACCTAGTCAAACTTAATTAATTGAGTCAAAATTTGAGTGATATTTGATTTGATTTTTAAATTTTTTTCTATAATCCGAATCTTTATTTGTTTCGGAGGAGATTTTGAAAAGGAGCATACGTGCATGGCATCTTCTGTCCGGGAATCCATCCCTCATCTTTAAGAAGTCAACTTTGCAGAATAATAATAATAATAATAATAATAATATAGAAATAAATTATCAGGGAGAGGGCGATGTCTTGAGGGCTCATCAGTGCCCAAGAAGAGCCATTGATTTGAAGCAGTGAGCATTATTTTAATTCATTCAGCTCAGCTCTGCCATGCATGCTTTCCAGGTGGCATCATATTTCAGCTTTGAATACACGTGTGTGTGTCTGTGTGGGCTATCTTGTATTTTATGACTGCATCATTGCGCACTTAATAAAAGGTCGCAGGAGCCATTGAATTGAGTGTCTGCTGGGTAGGTGCCACCTTAGACTAATTTTATGTTGCTTAAATATTAGTTATTTTCTGTTTTTATTTTAAAGAAATAAAAATATATAATTAGGATAAATAAATTTTAGGTCAGAATATTGTTCTTATTTTTGGTGAGCTGCTGATTTTATATTATCTCTTCTTTTTGTATTTTTTTGTCTTAAAAAATATCTAATAAGAAAATATCATTAATTATTTTGTAAATATTAACTTTTATGCTGTTTAATTTTAAGATACTTGACGTAGATATTATATTTGTGATTAAGTCCTCTAATAAATTTTTTTTCAATTGAGTGCCTATCTAATTAATTAGATAGAAGTACACTTGGCAATTTAGTTAAGTTAGGTGGATTTAGTTTGGATTGTTTTGGGTTCAGGTTGCATTTGAATTTGGGTTAGCGTGCACATGACCATGACCATGACCACCACCCTAATCTACTGGATTTTGGTGTTTTGAGTCAAACCCATGAGTTTGAGTGTTTTTTTAATAATAAGGAATTCAATTGTAATTATAAGGATAATGTTTATACACGCGTGTCAAAATCATAAATAGCTCATATATAAATTTATGTGTGGAAAATAACTAAATATACATTAATTATAAGATATTAAAAAAATAAAATCAATGTTTAACATCATAAATTTAAATAATCATGAGTTGGTTTGCTGCACAGAGAAGAGTAAATCTGTCTTAATGGAGACTTAAATAAAATAATTCACATGAAAGTGAAAAGAATAATAATAAGTGACACCTAATTTTTTTAATCTTAATTTCAAAAATAATATTTCTAGCAATATATAATAATAAGATTTTTGAGTCTCATCGTTTTTATTTCTAGCAATATATTTGTCATTTTGTTTTTTTCGGTTTCGGTTTTCCGTTTCGGTTTCGACTGGACTTCAAAACAACAATATAAACTCATAGATTCGAGAAGAAGAAACCCTTTTTGTTCCGATAGGTTCCAACTCGAGACCCTGAAAAGGGAACATTGATGCCTGTTGAGCTACTGCTTGTTGGTTACCTTTTTAAGAATATTTCACCAGCCAAGGCTTGGCGATGGCCTATAGATTGTGGCCTGAAAGTTTTTCTTATTCGTGGTGGAAGCTTTGCTGATATTCTTATATTCTCATAAAGGCCGTTCTCCAGGTCGGCCTTGTAATTCTTGCAATGGAACAATATTCACCTCTGATCAACTGAATTATGTTTTATAATGTAGCTATTTCTTACATAATTTCATGTGTAATTAAATTTCAGTAGTGGGCTTTAGGATCATCAAGTACTCTTAGGGTGACGAAGGTGGGCTTAATTAGGATCTCAGTAGTGGATCCTGAAGAAAAAAGGACCAAAAACGTAGTAATTAAATTTCAAACGAGACGAATGTATGCATTTCTGTTTATGTTTCTATTGTATATGTGTTTTTCATTCCGGTATAGACATTACGACCTCCCTCTTTGAACCATTCCAAGGCAGTTTTGTTCTGCAGGAGCGGTAATTAAGATGAATTTAATTTGAGTGCTTGATCTTCAGCGATTAAATATAATTGAAATGGAAAATCGAAAACGGCATGCATATTTATACCATTGTTGGGATCCCGGGGCAACATGCGGTGACATCACTGGAATTGTTTTCTACTAGAGCAAAAAAGAGCTTGGAAGAGGGGTCGGAGCTTGAAAGAACAGGCCGTAGGATGAGAGCTTGGAAATAATCTGGCAACCTGTAATATCAACAAGCTTGAAATCGATTGGGAAGGAAAAACAGAAACAAAAAGAAGGAGAAGCCATGAAGAAAGGAAGAAAATGTATGAAGCTAGAAGTCGATCCTAGCGTGCAATGGAACTTCCATATTAGATTTTGTTTATTAATGTTTAGGCACCCAAATCCTATGAACTTATGATGATGTTTTTTGTGCAGGATTGAGAGAAGTTCGAAGCTGGAGTTTACCTAGGACATGCCACACTTACTGATGAAACTGAAGCTGCTGGTACCAAGGATTCACTTGTCCAACAAGTTTGTCAGCTGATTGTTTGTAAGAAAAACAAATGCATAGATATGAACTCTTATCTGTATGCAACTTATTTTATGGAAACTCAAGAAGAGAGATAATTTCAGAAAAGCTTGTAAGAGGTGTTTGATTCATCTATTTATAGCCTTACACAATAATAATCTAAATGTAATCGAAGTTAATTAGATCATATCAGAATTACTCCTTAGATCCTAGATTCCTAATCATGTTAGCTTGTGTTTCTGACTTTCCATTGGACTTGTAACTTTAAAAATCCTTGGATCTCATCAACGTCATGGCACAAACCACTGCTAATTGGAGACTTGGATTATTTGCATTTCAGATTACTTAATGAACTAACCAGTAATTTCTTTCGGAGTCAGAATATTAACCTTCATTGCTTGGTTATCTAGGGAGTCTTATTGCTTGAATACACTTCTAAGAGTAGCGTCTCTTCAGATCATGACTGTACTCAATTTCCCTATGACAGATGCCATCAAGATCTTTGAAATAGCGTCGCGTATATCCAATCCAGAAAGCGTATCATCCCTGGCGGTGGAACTGAGAGCTGTTATTTGAAGCTACCCTGAAGCTGATTTGGATAATTACAGCTCAGGATTTTCTTAAAACTAAGATCATTGTTGTCCTTTTCCCTAAACGAATTCTGTAAATGTAGAATGACCATCGCCCTTGATTGATAAAGGGTTAACTACTGTACCTCAAATTTTTCATGGACTCTATCTACCCTGTCGCCACCCCACATCGCAGTGACCCTCCCTCTTTCCACAGAATCCAGAGGAAAGGAATCTTTTGTGTGAAAAGAGGGGGAAGGTCCAATCTTAAGAAAAATGAATCTCCTAAAATATAAGGATTCTAATCGGTGGAAAATAATTAACCCTAATCTAGTCTAGACAAATCATAACTAAGGACTCAGCTGAGGAACTTTAAGCCTGGCTGGCTGAGTGGCTGAGTTTAGGAGTGGTTCTGCCACGTATAACGCCACTTATTTCTGGACTTCTCTTCTCCTTTTCCTCGTAGAATTTTTCCTCTTTCTTATAGTCCAATTCCCGCTAGGAAACTCCCTCAGGTTGCCGACTTATAGGTACTGGAAAACCTAATCCGCCGGGACTCCTGCACCGACTCTGTTGGGAATTCTGCCGTGCTTGCTGCTGTTTCCGCTTCCATAACTTTGCTGGGGATTTCTGCTGCTGCCTTTGCTTCTTCTCAGCCTGCTGGATAAGGATTCTTCAAGGTTTTCTTCAGAGCAAAATTCTTGTCCCACCATACGGTGAAATAAGCCTTTCCAATACCATAGAGGAAAATCATTATTCTTTAATTTTTTTTATATTATCCATTATCTCTTCACCAATTCATTTTTTTTTTCCAAAACTCAACTCAATTTGGTCCTGTCTATTTCTATTTGTTCTATCCCATGTAACATACCAAACACACTTTTAGTGGATAAAAAAACACAGTAATTAAATTGCCAAATAAACTATCTCAAAGTGACTTTGACAGTGCTGGTGATTGATGCTAAAGCGTTGTATTAAAAACAATACATAATAAAAATAAAGGAAATCTTACGAATATATATTGATGGCGTCAAGTGGTGAGGTTTGTAAGCTATAATCTTCAGTTCTTTATGTGTTAATCTGCTTATGTAGCATTTAAAACAGAAGGGAAGATTATATAAAATTGATCAGTGCATATATAATCATGATAAAGGGACATTAATTATATATAATCTCGTGTAACACGAAATCTCTACCCAATGATACCTCTTCTGATTCAGCCATACTTTCCCTGTTCCTCTGTTTGTTCACTGCAATATTAGCATTTGTTTAATTTAAATAAAGTGAAAGATTAAAATAAGTAATATATACATAAATATATTTAATTGAAGGGATAAAGAAAAACATATAAAATGAATTTATCTCGGTCATAGTTTTGGAGTCTGTCATAGTTTTAGAGTAAATTTCTATCATTTCAAATATAAAGGGCATGTTTCTCCTGCTTTCACTGTCTTTTTATCTTATGTCCAGAAACAGTAACTAAACATTAGTGTTTAGGTGTAGATGCACAACCAATCAATATTCATTCAAATAATATATATATATATATATATATATATATATATAAACAATCGTCTTGATAATATAAAAGTTTTTCCTTGTAAATTCATCTTTCAATTAATCAAGCTTTCCAACTCATCATTGTTAAGTTATAAATTCAGAATTAGTGTAGAATTCTTTGATATTTATATACAAATAAAATCTCAAATCCCAAGCTTTGATATGTTCATGAAAAACAACAACCCGATTCCATATGCATTCCTCCCTATGATCAACTCATGAGGACTCCATTATTGGAGGAAAAAGCATCCCCACAACACCTCCTTTTTTCTTTCCTATCATGTTTCGTTCTGTTCAACTCAGATTTTTAATTTGCTAGGAAGTGCCTCCTCCTGTTGAGTTCAGGAGCTCCACCTTGTTGTTCTTCCTCCACACCAACACGAATTATAACATACTTCTGAAATATTCAATAAAAAACAAAAACACTATGAAAATATTCAATGAAAATACTAAGTGGCAACAGTATCCAACGCCAAGTGTTGAAACCGCCACGTATGGAAAACGTGGCAGCATATGAGAACCATATCAAAAACAAAACAAATGTAAAGTTTCAATGCATGTCGACACTTTCCATCTCTCGATAATGCCTCTATGTCAGCATTCACAAACTTTTTTCTTGTTGAAAGTGTTATCATTGTAAGCATAGAAACATTGGGGATTGCAGTAGTGTTTATCGTGTCATATATGATAAAACAAGACCCGCCTGATCTTCTTTACGTTGCACAAAAAGAGGAAAAAGGTTTCCAATAATGTAATGGTGTTCTAAAAGCCTCACAACTTGTGTCGATAGTTTGTGTTTCTCTGGATCTGAAATGGTATATGCTGTTCAGTGGAGTCGTCCTATTCTATATAGGATGTCAAAATCTGATAGGAGCTTAGTGGGATTGTAACAGGATTGAACGGATCCTAATAGGATTGCATGATCTTATTTTTTAATCAATCTGCATGATTGTATTAATCCTACCAACCCTGCAGCTTCATATGTATCTTCCTCATCATGGCCAGTGGGCAGAAACCAAAGGGGCTCAACAAGTCATGTTTTCTCCTCATTGGTTGTTATATTTTTATCTTCTTGATGAGCTCTTAGATTTTCCCTGATGAATAACTGATCAGTTTTATGCTAGAACATGAACAATCTGCTAGAAAGGATGTTAGTTGATTTGAATTCATTATGTTTTTTTCCGTTTTGATAGTGATAGCTGGTATGGAAAGGTTTGCATTCAAAGGGGTGGCATCAAATTTGGTAACTTATCTTACAGATGTGGTTAAGATGAGCAACTCTGCTGCAGCCAAGACTGTTAATAATTGGTGTGGATTCACATCCATGTTACCACTTCTAGTTGCATCGCTTGCTGATTCATGGGATCGGTATTCCACCATTCTAACCTCTTCCTTTATTTATGTTGTGGTTAGTATTTTCTTTTTGTTTATTTTCTGCTTTTGAAATTCTGTGAGCTTACAGCAATTGGAAAATATTTTGGTGATCACAAGTCATACATAAATTCTTGATTATGATTAAGCTTACAGCAACTTGCCTCTGTAATTCTAGAGACAGTTTTTGGTTTATGATTTTCCATGGTAAATTTGCTTTTGTTCTTCTTAATTTGTTATTTCAAGGGACTTGTGGCATTGACATCAACAGCATTGTCTTGGGCAAGGCATCCCACCAACAAAATAAGCTCCTCGTACCTGTTTTGGTCGCTCTGTTTGATTTCTCTTGGACAAGGTGGATATAACCCATCTTTACAAGCCTTTGGAGCAGATCAAATTGCTAACGATGATGAGCTGCCGAGCACAAAAGATGAGCAGAAATCAAATAAGAAGAGCTTATTCTTTCAGTGGTGGTATTTTGGGGTTTGTGGTGGCAGCCTTGCAGGTGTCACAGTCATGTCCTATATCCAAGACACATTTGGCTGGGTACTCGGATTTGCAATTCCTACAGTCGCAATGGGAGCATCAATTTTACTGTTTTGGTGTGGAAGCAGAATTTATGCATACAAACAGGATGATGCCATCTCTGAGAGGCCTTCACGGGACATAGTTCGATCCATTAAGGAAGCCCTGTCGAAATTGATGAATAGCAGAATCACCTTACCAAACAACAATCCTGGAGTTGTTGAGCTAGAGTAAGATTTCGTATTGTCCGTCTAAGTACTCTTGCTTTGAAATCTCCTCGAGTATTTCTGTTAATGCTACTCTTTTACTTGTTTATAGGCTTCAAGAAACACCTCTCTGTCAGAATTCGGGCAATGCCAAGGGATTGAACGAGGAACACTGCTGTGGTATGAACTACCTAGTTGAAAATGGAAAAGTAGTCTTAAGGCTTTTGCCGATATGGACGATGCTGCTAATGTTTGCAGTCATCTTTCAGCAGCCTGCCACATTCTTCACCAAACAGGGAATGACAATGAAGAGGAATGTAGGCAGCAGCTTCAAGATCCCACCAGCTACACTACAAAGTGCTATTACAGTTTCTATAATCCTCCTGATGCCATTTTATGATGCGTTGCTGATCCCATTTACTCGACTGATTACTCGCGACAAAAAGGGTATCAGTGTGACTCAAAGAATGGGTATCGGGATGGTACTGTCCATAATAGCCATGGTCATTGCTGCATTGGTTGAAACAAAAAGACTCGAAATCAGCAGAAAAATGGAAGTTCTTGATCCAAATTTGGAAACAGAAGTTCCATTGAGCATATTTTGGTTGCTGCCTCAGTACATTCTGCTTGGCATCTCTGACATCTTCACTGTTGTTGGGATGCAAGAGTTTTTCTACAGTGAAGTTCCTGTAAGAATGAGAACAATGGGAATTGCACTATACACTAGCGTATTTGGAGTGGGAAGCTTCTTGAGTGCCCTGTTGATTTCACTGGTAGAATATTTCACAAGCTCAAGAGGCAAAGGGCGGAGCTGGTTCTCTGATGACATGAGAGAAGCCCGTTTCGACAGCTACTATTGGCTTCTAGCCTTGTTAAGTGTACTCAGCTTAGTGTTTTATGTTATTTTCTGCAAATGTTTTGTAAGCAGAAGCAGTGATTTGGATAATGAGAACTAGGCAAGGGGCAGAGCTGGTTCTCTTATGACATGATAGAAGCCCGTTTCGACAAATATTATTGGCTTCTAGCCTTGTCAAGTGTACAAGTTTACATCTGTTTGTTTTTGTATTTGAAGTTTATTTTTTATATGTTGATTTTAAAAATAACTTTTAAAAATTTTAAAAATATTATTTTAATATATTTTTAAGTAAAAAATAATTATTACAATATTTCTAAATATCCCATTAATGTTTTATGTTATTTTTTGCTAGCAGGAACAGTGATTTGGATAATGAGAACTTGTGAGAGTAGAGGAAGGCTTGATTTGTAAATAAGTTGTTTTGGTACAATTTCTTCAGCTTCAATAGTTTTTCTTTGAAACAAGAACAAGTTAATGAAATTTCGAAGAAAATAAATTAATTGAACCCTAAACAAATAAAAAGGGTGTTCCAGTATATCTTCTTCTTCTTCTTCCTTTTTCATCCTCTACTGCTTCCTCCCGTCATTTTTAAGAGTGCCTTTTGAAACTTTAATTATCTCTCTTCAGCTTCATATGAATAATGAAGCTTCACCTTTCAATTCCCTTTTTTTTCTTTCTTTTTTAAATAGTATTCTTTATTTTATTTCCATCGTTGTATTTATTATTTAATGGTCATTCTATTTAATTTTTAATCAAATAAGTTAATTAGATTATATTTAAAGAATTCTCATATGATTTAATTTTAAATTAAATTCATAATAAATATAAAAGGGGGTTAAAAGGGTTTTTTTTATTATTTTTTTAAATTTATTTTATTAAACGAGACAAGTTACTTTAAGATTTGGCCAAATAGACAATAAATTTGTTTGAGATTGTGGTAACAATTACGATTCAAAGGGTTTGTTTCTTGGAAATATAAATAATTTTTTTTTATTTTTAAAAAATTATTTTTAAGATCAATATATCAAAACGAGCTAAACATATAAAAAATATATTTTTAAAAAAATAATTTAAAATTTTAAAAAATACAGTTTGTACGACCTCAAGGTATTGAACTGTTTGAATTAGCGGTCTAATTGATAGCATCAACGGCAACAAATCTTTCCCAGATTGCAGTTTTCAGCCATGGTTCCTGTGGAAGCAGTGACCGTTTCATTGATATGGGCTTAGGCCCAATATTGATGAACCCACAAGGCTCATTTTAGACTGCAGCTCTATGTCCTGTGGGCATTCTCGGCCAGCAGTAATTAAGCATATTTTTTATATTTTGAATTGTGTTAATTTTAAAAATAATTTTTTAAAAATTAAAAAATATATTATTTTAATATAATTTAGTATGAAAAGTATTTTAAAAAACAATCTTCCTAATGAATAAATCTGGTCTAATAAATGTGATCTAATAAATGTGGCAAAAACAAGCCTAAATAAATCTTGTCTGCTTTTGGTTAATCAAATTCTTGTCTTAGATGGCTGTAGGATACCGCTTCCCAATGAATTTGTTTTTTTTTTTAAAAAAAAAAAAAAAAGCAAAAGCAATAGCATTTGCGGGCTTTAGCTCTCTTTGATATCTTCGAATAGATTAGACTGTTCATCAGTTCATCCCTTCCCATGGACTTAGCACTAGGTTTTATCAGTATGCGTCTCTTTATGGGCCAACTCCCCATGCTCTTAGGTTTAATACTCAAGCATGTTTCTCGCTTTCCTTAAGACCAGAGGAAGACTCCAAGTAACCAAACAAGAACTAGAGCATATGGACTATGAAAGCCAGGCCCATCACTTGCCTCGTGGAAATTCTGGAGGCAAAGTAACAGGAGAACAGAAAAATTGGGACGTTGGAGGATTTTTAGAAAAAAATTATTATTATTATTATTATTATTATTTATTTAGTTTAGAGAAATATGTGTAAATTTGAGTTATCAAAACTAATCATGAGACCTCAATCTCTTATTTTTAGTGTAGACAACCTGAAAATTATCTTAGGTCAACACGGTTACTTCTTAAGATAGCTATCCTTGAAAAATGTCAATTCTTTATGGTTGCTTGTTTATTATTATTATTATTATTATTATTATTTAAAAATATATTAAAATAACATATATTTTTTTATTTTTTAAATTTTATTTCTGATTTCATTCTATCAAAACAATCTAAAATTTAAAAAATATTAATTTTAAATAAAAAAAATTATTTTTTCAAAAACACTTTTATACCAAAAAACAAACAATAACTTAAAAAATAATATTTTTTTTAAAGCAGCACATAAGCATCCTTATCCATCTCTTAAGAGCTTGAAAGCAATAACATTAACCTTAGTACTACTGTGTATCTCACTCTATTTGATATTATAAAATAGATGTTTTTAAACTAAAAATAACTTTAAAAATGATTTGATTTTTATTATTTAAATATGTTTTTCATTTATGAGTGTGATATAAACTTGAATTTACAAATAATTATAATTTATAGCTTTTTTTAGACTTAATTTCAAAACTTTAATCATAAAAGCTAGAGTATCTTAAATTAACCTTTAATGCTTGTGATTATTTTTAAAAGTATTTTTTATATTAAAATATATAAAAAGATATTTTTTTTATTTTTTTTTAAATTTGAGATAAAAACATTAAAATGATTTAAAATATGAAATAAAAATAATTTTTTAAAAAAATATATAATTTTGAAAAAAATATAAATTCATTCACGTTTTCGGGCTCATAGCTTTTCATTCGGAAGTCATCTGTGGGTCAAGTGTCAATAATTGTATACAATGAACCTTTTTTTTCAAAAAAAAAAAACAAAAAAAACATGACTTTGAATTTAGCTACCAAACTTAGTGCTCGTTTGGCACTGCGGTGTAATTTGTTTTTTGTATAATTTTAAATTTTTTTTTTGTTAAAATTGAATTCGGTTTATACTTTTTAGATCATTTTGATGTGCTGATATCAAAAATGATTTTTAAAAAATAAAAAAACATTATTAACATACTTTTCAGCACGAAAAGTTATTTAAAAAGTCACAGCTACCCTACTCCCAAACACCCATTTAATTTTCACCAATCAGAATCTTCTGGATTGACAACGATGTACGAAAAAAAAGAGAAGAATTATGACCTTTTGAAATAGTGATTTTGTATGAAGACGCGTGGAAACTGCTTGGAAAAGTCCTTTGCGATTGCATTCATTATCTTCGCAGACACGCATAAAAATCATTAAACAGGGACACCCTCTTCCTCTAACCAAAAGTATAATCTTGCCTCAACTGATCAGCTTCTTCTGATCTGAGCACTTTAATTTCTTTGAGTGACAGAAATGTCTCATAGGAGAATTTCACCTCCACAGTATGAGCAGACAGGAACACCCTCTTCCTCTAATCATCCTGGTTCGTCTTCTGGTTCTCCCAGGATCATCAATTGGTATTGCTGTATCTAAATAAATTAATATTGTGTAGATAACTTTAATTCATTGACTTGCAGGTGCAGCTGAAGATGTAGATGCAGCTGGGGGATCAAGCAGAACCATTGCAAATTACTTTGACCGTGGTAATTAAGACTCCTTCCCTTGAGTCATTTGATGTATTGCTCTTTATTTTTCTCATTAGGAATGAATAAATCAAGGATGGGATTCTTCTTCAGAGAAAACCAACATCATTAATCTTGTGTTATAATTACAGTCAGATCGGCTGGTCTCTTAGACACAATGAAATTTGAGGCAGAGAAAATCAGAAAAGGCGGGAGGAGGAACATTTTCAAGCAGAAATTTGACGTTAGAGCAGGAGAAAAGCTGCTAAAGGCATCACACTGCTTTTTCTCAATTGAAACTGGTGCTGTTGCAGGACTTCTCTTTATTTCTACTGTAAAGATAGCATTCTGCAGTCAGAGATCAATTGCCTTCAATTTTCCTATTTTGCAGCAAAATCAAACAGTTGAACAGGTGAATAAGTATTTCCTCTTTACTATATTTTTCTTGTCTCAACTAGGCGAAGTCTTATTCAATTGATTGCAAGCTGTGGTTTTATTTTTTTAAAAATGTATTGATACACTAAAATATTGAAGCATAGGATGCAGAGTTCGTCTGTCTTCAATTTCTTCCTTGAAAAAAGACAGACTTCATTTCTAAACCATGTAGATATTCAACTCAGTTAGACCTGATTAACCTAGTAGGTGAATTGATAATCTGGCCATTCATGTTAAAATCTAGTTTTGAATTGAATAGGTCAATCCACCCAATTCATTATCTGGCGCAAACAGAGACTTAAGGTGATAACTACAAGTATTTTCCATGAGGGGTTGAACTAATTAAAGGGGGCGCTGTAGCATCCCCATAATTTGGAACATTTTACATTTTAGTCTTAAAACTTCTCATGTTTCGTTTAACTGACTTATGAGTTTTATGAACTGTAAATCATATAATCAAACAACTGAACTGTATGAATTTGCATGGTTAATTGGTCCAGTATGCAAAAGAAACCTGACTCGTTGAAACTTGATATATTCATGAGCAGTTTGAGATACCACTAAGGAGCATTAGATGGAGCAACTATGGTCATCCGCAACAGAAGATCCTACAAATAAGAACAGAAGATAATTCTGAATTCCTGTTCATGGACTTCTTGCGTTACGAAAAAGCTCGTCAAAACTTTGAGAAAGCAATGCGCAAACTCTACCAAGCTAGGTAATTTCAAAGCAAAAGATCAAGGAGTTGATCTCAAGATCAGACAAGTGCAATGGGGATGAAGTTCCGAGGCGAAAGAAAAAGGCTCATATTTTAGACAACATTGTTGTCTTAATTTTAACAGTTTGCAGTACACATTTTACGTACAAAGTTGTAGTTTAGAGAGCACATCAAGAGGAAATGCTCGAAGGGTTTCCTAGCTACCTTTTCCGTTTCCATGGATGATTGAAACCAAATATTCTTCATTTCGGAAGGGAAAAAGAAAAACAGGAAATAGTAGATATTAATATTGAGATAGGAGAAGGATTCCCAGATCAAGTAATTAGATTTGTAGTCTAAAAAGAGAGTTTGTGTTTAGAATTTTGATTAAACTAGTATTTAGAATCCTTCTTGGAATATGATAATTATCCTGTAATCCCTTTATAAATACAAGGTTCATGCATTCAGAATGCATGGTGTAGGTGTGTTGAATATGTATGAATTAAAGAAGGGAGGTCAAAATTTATTTGTGTGTTAAGTTTTCAATAATTGATATCAGAGTTTTAATAAAAAGGAGACTAATTTTAATCTGAATGATTGGATTAGAGGTCAATGTTAAGAAAGAGTACTTAATATGTGCTTATTAGGCCTCCATTCTTAATTTGCACATATAGCCTCAGCATATTTTTCTTCCCAGAACGTCCAACTTTAGTAAAGGGACCTTAAAGATCTTAGATGAGGCAGCGAGGGAGTGTTTTTACGGAAAAATATAATTAATTATTAAACACGATACTTTATTTTCTATATGTCCTTGTGAAATCAATTGACGAAGTCCTATACGTGTAATTAAGGTCAATTAATTCAAGGTTTTGTTTTTACTATTGAAAAACGTGTCTTTTGACAGATTGTTGCCCAAAGATTTTGTCCAATATTATTTTTGTCCCTTCAATTTGACAATTTAATATTTCTGCTCAAATTTTTATTTTATTTATATTTCAGTTTTTGAGTTGAAAAAAGACAAAAAAACACTGAAAAATATTAAGGAAGAATGAAGTTGTTGGATATCGACATTTTAACCATACAAAAATGATTAGAATTACTAAAGGGAGTCTAATTGACGTCAGTTTTTCATCTAAAAATAGTACTGAAGAAATTAAATCGATGGTGTTGAAGTTTTTTTTTTTTTTTTAAAGTTATTTTTAGTTTTTCCAATAGATTATATGTTGCCTCGTGGAAATTCTCGAGGCAAAGAAACAGGCGAACTGAAAAATTGGGACGTTGGAGGATTTTTCCACAAGTAACTATTCAGCAAAATTGTCAACTTCATCTTAAGTCAACACGGTTAATGATAAAGATAGCGTGTAGATAACTTTAATTCCATCAACTTTTCGAATAACATTTGCTAGAACAGTGAAACAAGCCATAAAGATCCTCATCGATCCATCTCTTAATTAAGATCTTGAAAGCAATAACATTAATCTCAGTATTAGAGTGTATCGATTTAGACTTTATTTGATATTGTGATACAGTGGAGTTAAATATATTTTTAGGTTGATAATAACTTCAAGAATTATCTGATTTTCATTGCTTAAAATGTTTTTCATTTCAGATTGTGATAAAAAATTGAGTTTAAGGATAATTATAATTAATTTGTGGCTTTTCTTAGATTTGAGTTTTTCAAACCAAGCTACTTTATATTTAGGTACCGATCAGCATCTTCTGGATTGAAAATGATGTACGAAAAAAAGAAGAGAATTATGGCCATTTGAAATAGTAATATTGCATGAGCATGCGTGGAAATTCTGCTTGGAATTAAACCGTGTAATGAATGGAAACTGCTTATAAAATCCTTTGATTGCATTCATCATCTTCGCAAACACGCATAAAATCATTAAAAAGAAACATCCTCTTCCTCTAAACAAAAGTAAAATCTTAGCCTAAACTGATCAGCTTCTTCTGATCTGATCACTTCAATTTCTTTGTGTGACAGAAATGTCTCAGAGGAAAATCCCACCTCCACATTATGAGCAAACAGGAACACCCTCTTCCTGTAATCATCATGGTTCGTCTTCTGGTTCTCCCCAGGATCATCAATTGGTATTGCTGAATCTAAATCAATATTATGTAGATAACTTTAATCCATTGACTTGCAGGTGCAGCTGGGGGATCATGCAGAACCATTGCAAATTACTTTGACCGTGGTAATTAAGACTCCTTCTCTTGAATTATTTGATGTATTGCTCTTTATTTTTCTCATTAGGAATCGATAAATCAAGGATGGGATTCTTCTTCAGAGAAAACTAACATCATTAATCATGTGTTATAATTGCAGTTAGATCGGCTGGTCTCTTAGACACAATGAAATTTGAGGCAAAGAAAATCAGAAAAGGCGGGAGGAGGAACATTTTCAAGCAGAAATTTGACGTTAGAGCAGGAGAAAAGCTGCTGAAGGCATCACACTGCTTTTTCTCAATTGAAACTGGTGCTGTTGCAGGTCTTCTCTTTATTTCTACTGAAAAGATAGCATTCTGCAGTCAGAGATCAATTGCCTTCAATTTTCCTATTTTGCAGCAAAATCAAACAGTTGAACAGGTGAATAAGTATTTCCTCTTTACTATATTTTTCTTGTCTCAACTAGGCGAAGTCTTATTCAATTGATTGCAAGCTGTAGTTTTGTTTTTTTTATAATGTATTGATCACTTGTACACTAAAATATTGAAGCATAGGATGCAGAGTTCGTCTGTCTTCAATTTCTTCCTTCAAAAAAGACAGACTTCGTTTCTAAACCATGTAGATATTCAACTCAGTTAGACCTGATTAACCTAGTAGGTGAATTGATAATCTGGTCATTCATGTTAAAATCTAGTTTTGAATTGAATAGGTCAATCCACCCAATTCATTATCTGGCGCTAACAGAGACTTGAGGTAATAACTACAAGTATTTTCCACGAGGGGTTGAACTAATTAAAGGGGGCTCTGTAGCATCCCCATAATTTGGAGCAGTTTACATTTTAGTCTTAAAACTTCTCATGTTTCTTTTAATTGACTTATAAGTTTTATGAACTGTAAATCATATAATCAAACAACTGAACCGTATGAATTTGCATGTTTAATTGGTCCAGTATGCAAAAGAAACCTGACTCGTTGAAACTTGATATATTCATGAGCAGTTTGAGATACCACTAAGGAGCATTAGATGGAGCAACTATGGTCATCCGCAACAGAAGATCCTACAAATAAGAACAGAAGATAATTCTGAATTCCTGTTCATGGACTTCTTGCGTTACGAAAAAGCTCGTCAAAACTTTGAGAAAGCAATGCGCAAACTCTACCAAGCTAGGTAATTTCAAAGCAAAAGATCAAGGAGTTGATCTCAAGATCAGACAAGTGCAATGGTGATCAAGTTCCGAGGCGAAAGAAAAAGGCTCATATTTTAGACAACATTGTTGTCTTAATTTTAACAGTTTGCAGTACACATTTTACGTACAAAGTTGTAGTTTAGAGAGCACATCAAGAGGAAATGCTCGAAGGGTTTCCTAGATACCTTTTCCGTTTCCATGGATGATTGAAACCAAATATTCTTCATTTCGGAAGGGAAAAAGAAAAACAGGAAATAGTAGATATTAATATTGAGATAGGAGAAGGATTCCCAGATCAAGTAATTAGATTTGTAGTCTAAAAAGAGAGTTTGTGTTTAGAATTTTGATTAAACTAGTATTTAGAATCCTTCTTGGAATATGATAATTTGGGGTTCTCTTTATCCTGTAATCCCTTTATAAATACAAGGTTCATGCATTCAGAATGCATGGTGTAGGTGTGTTGAATTATGTATGAATTAAAGAAGGGAGGTTCAAAATTTATTTGTGTGCTAAGTTTTCAATAATTGATATCAGAGTTTTAATAAAAAAGGAGACTAATTTTAATCTGAATGATTGGATTAGAGGTCAATGTTAAGAAAGAGTACTTAATTTGTGATTTTTAGGCCTCCATTCTTAATTTGCACATATAGCCTCCGCATATTTTTCTTCCCAGAACGTCCAACTTTAGTAAAGGGACCTTAAAGATCTTAGATGAGGCAGCGAGGGAGTGTTTTTACGGAAAAATATAATTAATTATTAAACACGATACTTTATTTTCTATATATCCTTGTGAAATCAATTGACGAAGTCCTATACGTGTAATTAAGGTCAATTCTTGTACGCCAGGTCCCATATAAATTGTCAAATTCCTGGTATGAAATGTATTTTTTCCATATCAAGTGGTCCAATGAAAAGTATTTTTTCCATATCAAGTGGTCCAATAAATCCTACAATTTATGAGAAAATAATAATATATTATATGTCGTCTGCATGCATTTATAATTGCACGAGAGATCCAATATATCTCTTTGAATTTCTCAAAGATTTATAATAGTGGTGATTGATTTAGGTTTGTGCGTGTTGGAAAACTGTACATCAATTTAACTAAATACATCATTCAAAAGTCTCTTTTTTTTCCCCTCTTTACGCAATTAAAACTAAAATCAATTAATCAACAAAATAATACAATCAATCATACAATTTAACCCCAAGAATTTTACATGGAAAATCCAATGATGCGCGTAGAAAAAAAAACCATAGAGCTATAATCTACCTAAAAACTTTCACTAACAACAAACAATGATTTTACAAGTGTTATTCCTTAACTATAATTAAGGAGTGCAACATTTATAATATCAAAAATAATTTATTCTTGAAATATAACAAAATTTTAAAAAAAAATAGGTTTGAAAAAATCTTATAACACTAACAACTATGTTTTGAGAAAAAAAAAATTAAGAGCATTATATATATCTAAAACTTGTTGTCAAAATCTTAACCTGATCTAATAATGAATAAGCTGAAAATCGTTGAAAACATATTACTCATCTTTCTCTTCTTTTTTTTTTTTTTGCCCTTTTATGCTCACTCCTTTTTTCTTGCAAAACCATTATACCTAGACAATGAATTTTTCTAGTTATATCACCTGCTTAGCTTCTTTTACTCATTTAAAAGATGTGGTGATATATTATATAGTACGAGATCATATATAACAAATTCTCTCCTTACTTATCATGTAAGGAATTTTTCATGTGGATGATTAGCTTGTAAACTTAAATTTAGTAAGCTTTACCAAGTTTTTTTTTTTTTTCTACGAAGCCTTATCATGTCTGACACATTATTATTGATATGATTCTTCTCACTAACAAATGATTTCATATTTATAGCATTTTGAATACATTGACATTTAATATCAATGTGTTTTGATTGAGAGTGAAAAATAAAATGATTACTAAGATATATTTCACTTTGTCACAATACAACATAAATTTTTCTTGAACTAGTCTAAGTTAATGTAAGAAAATCTTCTTTCGTAGCCACTATAACATCCTCAATATCGTATAGAGATTCCCTCACAATAAATCTAAAAACAATGTAATTGTTTTTTTAATTTTTAGTTAGAAACAATCACCCGGTTATTATAAATCTTTCTGGAATTTCAAATTTTTTATCTTCCTAGAATTTTTTATTTTTTAAAAAATAATTTTGACATATTAATCAAGATTCAGAGGAAGAGAAAAATTAATTTATAGAGGTTATTAGCTCCATTGCTATATGGAGGAGATGGAATTAAAAGATGGACATGGAATGTACGATCGAGTAATAAAATCGACCTTTACGCGGCTATGACGTCCAAAGATAGAAAATAAAATCTTTTGTTTAATAATTAATTACATGACCTTTTCTTAAGTAGAAAATTAAAATCACGTTCTCAAATGTCAATTGTTAATGCACGGAAACTGTCAGTAGAACCCTTGTAAAGGGTCAACTGATAGACTTCAAATTCAGTCTATCAGAGTTGAATTAGTCCGAATTAAAATTGTTTTTTTAAAAAAATCTGATTTACTTGTTGCCTGGGTTGACCCAATAAAATTTAATTAAAATTTAATTAATTTTTTTTTATAAAACAATATTTTTAACCTATTTATTTTTTTAAAAAAATAAAATTAATCTATATCAACTTCGATTATCATTCAATGTGATAGTTAATTGTTTGATCTATGGGTTGGTGTACACAGTCACGGGCTTATATCCTCCCTCTTCCCCTAATTTTCTATTTACTTAATTTTATAATTTTCTGTAGGCATTACCATTTGGGCCTTCACCTTAATTGCTATATCGGTGATAAGAAGTTGAAGTGGTTGGAGTTTTTGTTTTTCATAAAAAAAGTGTGGCATTTTGGGATTTTATTTACAGAAACTAATAAGATGTTTTTTCCTTCTACTTTCTAGAAAAGACACCTTTTTCCATGCAGTAAATTACAATTAAAAATATCGTAACAAATGACAAGTATTAAAAATATTGTTGTATCAAAATAACATGTATTAAAATTTATGTACTTGATTATTATAAAATGAAAGTTAAAGTATCAATGGTGATTTAAGAAAAAATGATACGTCGTCTAATAATTTAAAATTGACGAAAGGTGGAAGGAAGTGTGTACTTGATTGAATATTTTGAAAAAATTGGTGTACTCAAATGGAAAAGATTAAGATTCATGTGCTTGATTGAGAGAAGATGGAAGATTGGTGTACTAGCAAATTATTAATGAAACTTGCATGTCTCCTTCTTTTTGTTCTTTCCAAGGTCAATGAAGGTTCATCTACATATATATATAATCTGCAAGGCATCTCAAATATTTTTGTCTAATCCTGCATGCTCCATGATTAAAAAATAAGGATACCCATTACATAAAAGAATAGGGAAGTGCCCTAATAATTTGTGATAGCAACAACATCCAGTGCTATATTATATTACGACACCGTTTGATAACACGGTACACCGGAGGTTGCATCGCTGCACACCGCGTTGCCCTCCGGGTTGGTTGCCACAAAATTAAACCCTATCCCAACACTAGGCCTGTTTGTGAGAGAGACGACAAACAATATTTGTGGAAGAAAATGCTTTCACGTAACTGAAATACTACGAATCAATTTATGGAAAGTGACAACTCTTTTGAATTTAATATTGCATGACCCACAACACGAGATAGACTTGGACCATAATAGCCCTCTACACCACACTGCCATGATTTTGGGTGGCTCATATATTTTATGTTTTCTTTTCTTTTTATATTTGTCTTCTTCTTCGTAAAATTTAACGAGTTTTCTTAACTGGACTGGCTTTTTTGGTTGATTTTTGACGATGAGATTATAGTAAAATTGAATACGAAAGCTTCTTCCATGGAACTCCTTAACCTTAGGCTTATATATAATTCCAAATCTAACCTAGTTGTATCTCTCTTCAACCGAAAAGCTAGCATAAAAAAGAAAGGCAAATCGAAAAGATATTTGTTTTAGTTTGTGTGTTCTTTCTTCGCAGCATCATCTCTTCGCACGCGATTTCTTCTTGCAATGGCCCTTGTAATACCTTGAATGATTGTGATGGCCAGCTTATATGCATCAAAGGCAAATGCAATGATGATCCTGGTGTTGGCACCCCCATATGCAAAGGAGGAGACAGCAGCCCTTCTTCTCCACCACCTTCAGGCAATTGCCCTCTCTCAGGAGAACGTTCATGTAAAGAACCATCCTTCCCAGCTAAATATAAATGCTCACCTCCAGTGACATCCACTACGAAAGCTAAATTAACTTTGAACAATTTTAGTGAAGGCGGTGAAGGAGGAGCACCGTCAGAGTGTGATGAGAGGTACCATGCCAAAACTGAGAGAGTGGTTGCGGTATCAACAGGGTGGTATGATGGGGCCGGGGTCAAGATGTGGCAGGATGATCAAGATTACTGCTAGTAATGAAAGGAGTGATAGCGAGCATGGGTTTCAGCGCCACCGTGTGAGAATAATATTGTTGATGGATCAGACGCTGTGTGGGAAGCTTTGGGATTGGATAAGGATCTGGGTATTGTGCCTGTTACGTGGTCCATGGCATAGCTAGCAAAGTTCATCTGAAATGGGCCAATCTTTCTTGCTGCTTAATTAGTCAGTGATAATAAGATGAAAAGAGAAAGATCTATTTGGCTGTTTCCTTTTTGAACAATTCCCCTCCAAAATAAGACTAAAAGTTGTACTCTTTGCATGAAATGATTAGTATTGAAAAATGAACATCAGAACTTTTTTTTTTTTTTTAATTCTAATTATTAAACTCTAGTCCACATTATGTGACATAATTTAATTTGCAGTGAGACTGGGGGCAAAACTCTCTGAAACAGTGAAAGGGAAGTTGAGATTAGGGGCAAAAACAACTCAGCAAGCTGGGACGGAGAATGTTTTCAAGCAGGAATTTGGTGTCGGAGAAGGAGAAGAGCTATTGAAGGCATCACAGTGCTATTTCTCAACCACAGGTGGTCCTATTGCAGGGCTCCATCCACTGATAAGATTGCCTTCTGCAGTGTAAGGCCAATTACCATCCCTTCTCCTAATGGGCAATTTGTCAGAACACTCTACAAGGTGAGTCAATATATAATTGGGTTCTGATCAGTTTATGCAAGAAAACAAGACTGTTACAGTGATTCATTTTCACCCTAAATGTCGAAGGATAGTAGTGTTATCCACTATCCAACTTCTTGGTCCTGAGACAGGAGGGGGAAAAAATCCCTTCAATCTGACAGTATCATGATAAAAAAAGATAATCAATTCTATTCTAAAAAATAATATCTCTTTGATGTGGTCCCTAACAAAGATCCTTTACATAACAGGATCATTTTCTTTTTCCTTTTTTTTTTTGTAAATCCTATTGTCTTGAAAAAGCCACAGCAGAAGTACAGAAATACTCAAATATGACAATTTTCAGTTCTGGTTTATGGATTCATTGAGAACATTATTAGAGCAGAGCCATGGGCTCTACTTGGAAAAAGAAGACATACAGGGAAATTGAGACCACTAACATACTAAAACCAAGAACAAGAGCAGCATAAAAAGGGTACTTCTATTACTACGAAGTAGGTAGCTCTTGCAAGGTTTTGAGCATTCATTCACGCGTTTTTCTTCAAAGCTTTCTTGAACTGGACTTTGAAAGGTAGTAATGCATCACTAAGAGACAGTGTTCTAGTCCCATTATCCTCAATATAAATCCCAATATCCCTGCATAAAACTCCACAGTTACAAACTTTAGTCGGACAGAAAACAAGCTTGTAGTCATCATCAGCTTTCTCAATCTGGAACCAGTTGGTCACCGTATTAAAACCAGGATTTCCTTCAACCCCACCAGTTGACACAAACCATTGTACCTTCGAGTTCGAAGACTTTATAATCTTCCATACAGTTGATTGGGGACATGTTGTCTTCGCTAAAAACTTGATGTTAAGATCAGCAGAAACAAGGATCACACCTTTCTTGTCGTCGGCAGCTGGTGTGAAAGTAAGTGGAACACCCTTTGATACCTCAAGACGGTCTTGGACAACAGCAACTGGGCAGCTGGTTTTGTTGCTAGCCATTGTAATCCCACCTCCTCTCCCACGGAACACTGGCAAGATATAGTATTTGGTGCCTGCTACAAGCTTTTCACCATCAATGTCCAGCACTGGTTCAGCAGCAGCAATTGACTGCTTTGTGCAGGCAAAGGCAAGGAGGAGTAAGCACAGCAATAACATTGGATAATTCATGTTAATCTTCTATTGATATATTTTTTTCTTGGATGTAAAAATCAATGGAGAGGAGATTCAATTTATCGAGCTAGAATTGGGAAAGGGATGCACCGATGGGTGCTAGAAATAAAGAATTGGATGACTCATGGAGCACATGTATCTTGTCTTGGCTGTAATCATTACTTCTGTCATGCCATCTTTATTTGACTTCTTAAAGTGTGTGCTATGCCTCAAAAAATAGGTGACAAGTCATCGGTTAAAGTCGTGCAACTTGACAGATGCATCATTTAGATTGATCGATCAACTTGGATTAATTTTGATTTAATGTTGTCGTGCTTCTTATTCTTTATGCCTTATCTGCAACGGAATCACTACAGATCAGTAAGGTCTCCATGTCTTCAATCTTTATTAAGTTGGTGGAGTGAGCATTTGATTGTTTTAGAATGGAGTGAGCACATGTATCTTGTTTTGTCTAGTTTGGTGTGTTCAAGTCGTAGTTTGGTGTGATCGACGAAAACAATATCCTTTCTATATAAATCTTTAGAATCTGCCGGGGCAGATGTGGCTTTGGATCATAATATCCTATTACCACAGGTCAGAAATGCATGGTGCACAGGCTTTCCTAAGAGTCGAAACGACAAAGCACATAGCCCAACAATGGATAGAAAAGGCCCGAACCACATAATCTCTAGATATGTAACCTGCAATGCTATAAATTTGAGTTTTGATATTGTGCTTCAACATGTGTAGTTTTCATCCTCTAAAAAACAAGCCAGTTTTGATATTATTCTATCACTGCTAAGGTAAAGGTCGATCGCATCCTGATCCTGTCCAATATCGCTTCCTTTCTTTGAAATCGGTATGCGCTCTTCTGATCTGTAGCTTGCAATGAACTCCGTGACAGGTTCATTATCCCTTTGCTTGGTCTTATGAGGACATGCCGGGAATTGATCCAGAGAAGCTATGAGATTGAAGATTTATAAAATCATTAATCACTAATGGAGTGCGCATAGAAAAAAAGTACTATGGTTTTTTGTATGTTTATTTATTTTGATTGGATTGAATGATAATGATTAATGGAACAATAATTATTACAGACAAGCTTCTGTGGTCTGGTGGAGGAAGCTTTAATATTAAAAGAACAAAGAAAATATAAACGTTCATTGCTAATCACCAAAACTCTATGTCTTATTTTGAAGTGGAGGGTCTTCAAAGAAAACAACCTAGGCAGTCACTGGCGCATAAGAGATGCAGAACGAAGACCATGAAAGGGATTGATAGGTTAGGTTACTTGATTTTTTTTTTAATTTTATTATTTAATATTAGATTTATTATAAATTTGATCTTATTTTATTAATTTTATATAGAATTATCATGTTTTATGACCCGGGTAGCGAGTTTTGAAGGTTAGTCAGGTTGGTTCGATTTTTTTAGTTCTTTTTTAATTAAATATTTTTTTTCAATTAAATATTTTTTTTCAATTATATCCTTTAACATTGGGTAGATTGAGAAATTGACTTCATAATTATATATATATATATATATATATATATATATATAGAGTTATTCTAGTCTCATAATATAAATTTGATAAGTTAACCCGGGTTGACTTATTGTATTTTTTAATTATTTTTTTTATTTAATCCACCAACATTAGATTGATTAAGAATTGCGCTTCATAATATTATTATGATAAAAATAATATAATAAAACATGCATAAGTTCATTCAATCATGCATCATCAAATTAGCAAAGCCATGAATTATGATGTAAGGTGTTTTTTTTTTTCCCAAATACATAGCCCTATATTAATAGATATAATTTTTTATATAACCATTGGATCATGTTAAAAGCTTGCCATTTTAAAAATTATATTTCTAATAAGGTTAAAACTTTGTAGCCATATAAGTTCGTAAAGACTTTCAAATATAGCTAAATTATAAAATTTGGGAGTCAATTATGGTAGAGTAGAGATTAAAAGAATTGATAAGTTTGGGGATTTAATTAAACTTTAATTAGCATCAATAATGAAATTGGGAGTTTAATTGAAGAATTGACAAGTTTGAGGACTTGATTAAGCTTTAAATCAGTTTAAATAATGAAATTGGGGGTTTAATTGAACAAATATTAAAATTCAGGATTGATTAGGATCAAAATTGCAAGAAATTAAAATCCAAGGACTAAAGTGAAAAGACAGGGGTACTCTAGGGAGTTTAATTGACTTGTCCAGGAGTAATTTTGAAAGAATTAAAAGTTGAAATTCAGGGGTTCAATTGCAATTGATCCAGGGGCAAAATTAAAAAACAAAACAAGAGGAGAAGGAAGTTTCCATGAATAAGGGCCTGATTGCACAAAGTCATATGTCCAGTGGCCAAACTGAAAAATGGCCGCCTGAACCTAAAAAGGGCGTCGTTTTACATTTCCTGTTTCTTCGTCTTTTTCCTCTGGAAACAGAGGAACCCACCTGCGTAAGGAGGGACAGAGGAACGAAAGGATGGTCCAGTGGTCCTCATCCTACCCAGCAGCACAGCCAAATATCCCTTCTTCATTTTTCTGTCGTCTCATGGCCCCACAAGACGCCATTAGAGACGTGAAGGAAGCCAACACCAACAACCCTGCAATGGCAGTACAGTTGGTGTTCGAGTCCCTGCAAAAAACTAATGCCCCAGCAAGCCTTCCTCCTCACATGAAGGAAGAGGCGTACTAAAAGACTATCAACCTGTAATAGGCCCTATAACAAACCATTGAAGGACCGCGCCCAGGGGGAGGAGAAAAAGGAGAGAAAGAAACAGAGGACGAATAAAGAGCGGAGGAGAGAAAAAGAGAGAAGATTAACTTGACTTAAAAAAACAACATAAACCAAAAGAACAGAAAAGAAAAGAAGAGGAGAAGGCAGAAGAAGAGATGTGGGAATTCCAGATTCCCAGCCAAAACCCAGCAGCGTCTCTCGTCCAAAACGCCAGCAGCAGGCAAGTCTTCGTTTTCCCCCTCCTTGACAATTTAATTACACAGCCACTGTAGCAAGGGTGCATGGAGAAGCCGGTTAGTGGTTTGAACAAGTGATGTGGCCAGGCCACCTGACTTAGGCAGATCCAATCCAATAAAAAAAAATAAAAATGAGTTGGGTTTGTGCCTCAAGCCCAGCTTGTCCAAAACTGCTTTCGGCTAATGGTAAGCTTGACATAACACACATCTGCCTTTTCCATTTATTTTATTTTATTTTGTTTGATATCTGGCTAAACGAGCCCCCTTTTTAAATCGGAAAAATCTAGAAGAATTTTGGGATCTTTGTTGATTTATTTATAGGCTTCTCATCTTTTTTTTTTCTCCTTTCTTTCTTCTTTGTGTATTTTTTTTTATCGTATGAGCAATCTACGAGCCTTTACTATTAAACGCAAACTTGATATGCAATGCATTTTTTTTTTATTTCTTTCTAGAAAGAGCAATAATATATATATATATATAAAGATAGAGAAATTTTATTCTTTATTTAAATTCAAATTTTACGAATTTATTCACTAGCGTTAGAGTTATGATTACACTTTTTGGGTTATGCAATATTTATCAACATTAGAGTTGGAAATATTCACTTAAAATGTTCACTCATTTTAAATATGCATGATATCAACTTTAAGATAAATGGAGAAGCAATGGTACTTCAATGACTTTAGCTTGAGTAAGACTTTCGAAACTATCAAACTCTTGCTTGATTGTTTGCTCGATAGTTATCAATATGCCAATCTGATATTAATCAGGAGCTCTATCTTCATACTACTTGTAAACCTCATATTGATCTTTCGAGGACGATCACTGAGCATGCAAAAGACCTTCTAAGACTAGATAGCAAAACTACCCTAATACATTTAATGGCCAGAACCTACCCATTAGGTTGTATCCTGTGTAATCTCACTAAGATAAGCTTAACTTGTAACATTCTTATTACAAAACTTTCAGGTGACATAATTATCGTTATTCGTGAGATCACAACTGTTGAATAAGGACTTTAGTCTGGATAATTGCAAATGACTAAGGGAGATTGCTTTACATCCTAAATTGGATGTCACTAGAATATTGCTACTCAAAGATATGAGATGCATAATAAATGACACCAATTGATTGTTCTCGCTCACTGAGTATTAGATTGACGAAGTACAATTTGCTAAAAGGTGTGGAAGAATGTTGCACCTTCTGAAGGTGCACTGCTACTATTAGCCATAAAAGCTTTGATTCATTTTTTGGGATCCTGATAATCATTGATTTACATTCTGAATATCGACATAACGCCTACTATTGAGGAGTACAATATGTTGATTGTGTTCCTCGAAGATGCCCACAAAGTATACTTTCGCTAGAGAATTGATGATATTATGGATGAGCTTGCCAAGCTGTTGAGAATCTATCAAATAAACCTGTATAAAGAGTAAAATAACTCTAGGGGTTTGAGATGGAAACGACTAGATGAGTTGTTGATTGCCAAGAAAGTTAATTCGGGTGCTAAAATAGATAATTATAGAATGTAATCATAAACTGATTATGACATTCTTTGATTGATTTTTGTATTTCTCAAAGTATGATCAAAATATAATTTTGATTTTTCAAGAAAATATGCATGAAAAGTTTTAGAATTTAGTTGTATGCATATAAGAAAAACATATATATATATATATATATATATAAATTTTTTGAAATGCATAATTTTTTGAATTCCTTTTGGATTTCTTTTTCTAAACTTTAGAGAAAAAACTAGAAAACTAGGTATTTTTAATACTAGGTCCATACCTTATAATGTATGTCTACAACCCAACACAAAGTTAAAATGCTGGAAAAACAAGTGAGCAACCCACAAATATTTTAAAATGGTTCCTAAATTTTTTTTGAATTTGTTGGAAATTATTTGAGGCTTGTTTGACAAAACTCTATTTTTCCTTGAAATAAAATTGCTAAAACAAGCCTAAAAGGGTGTTTGCCAAATACACCTTTGAAAAAAAATCCATTTTAACAAAAACTTGGCAAGCTTAGGAATGGACATTTTTAGCCTTAAAATATACTCTTTTTATCTCAATAAATCACAATATCATACCCAAACATGTTTGAATCAAAAATTAACAAAAAGAACATCAAAACATCAAAATCAAGCAAGAGGTATCAAATTCAAGAAACATTAACTTAAAACAAACTATATGTTCATACAACATGAATTCAAATTTGAATTCTGAACCCATTTTATGTATAAATAAACCTAGCAAACTCATGGTAAAACAACCTTACCGTAACATGCATAACTTAAGTTAAACAAAAACTAAAATAATATTTTATATGACAAACAAATTTAAACAATAATTTTAATGTATAAAAAATAATAAAACTTCAAAAAAACTTAATTAAATAGAAATCATAGCAACGAAGAGGTGGATGCAATATTACTTGTTAAACATTCTAATATCTTTTATATGCTTGTAAACATAAATATAAAATAAAAAAAATAATAAAAGTAGGCCACAAAGGATCTACTTTTGGATTAGCAAGGTATACTTGGAACAACTACTCTTTTATTTTTTTGGAAGGCTTAACCACTATCAAGCTTACTCCCCTTTTCAAATATTAGAAAATTTTTTGTTAAGCTTTTGGTTTTTTTACATTTATGTTCCAGGTTAATATTTTCATTTTTTGTTTTTTTTTTATCATTTTTTCCTTTTTTTTTCCTGGCCTCTTTTTCTTTTTTATAAGGGATATTTATAAGGATTTCTAGAGTCTTAAAAGGTTTTGAATTCATTTATGACTTCTTGATCTTGAGAAAAGTGTTGTAAACCCTTGATAAGAACTCATTAAAAAGTCTTTATGTGTGAACACATGAAAGGCAAATCGATTTTTGCATAGTGGTTTTACTGTGAGGACTGAATGAGTTGGTGTAATTTTGGTGTCATCATCGCTTGAGATCACTTAAAGTTAGTCGAGGGGATGCACACCTTTTATTTGAATCCAATCTTACTAAATTTGAAGGTTTGCAACTCTATATTTATTTGTTTGAAGTTGCAAACTCAATCAGTCAATACTGTAAAAAACTAAGGCCAATTGGCCAAATGACGTGCCACTCATATTCAATTCAATAAGTCGAAATGACGTTTCGTTTAGGATTTTTGATTTGGGATTGACAAATTTCAATTGAGTCTTTATTCTTTTATTTTCTTTTAAATTTCACCATAACTGCCTCCAAACTCTTAATTTATTATAATTTCACCCCCGCCAAACGTAATTATTAGCCCCTAAGCTGACTGTCTTTTCCATTTTGATCCTTAGTTCATAATTTGTGATTTTGACTTTCAATTGACCAACAAACTTTTAATTTCTTCACTTTGACCCTTGATTTGGTAAATTTCAACCCTTATATTCATGATTTTTTTTTAAATTTGGTCTTTGATTTTGGATTTCTTCAATAAAGTCCCTAATTGCCTATCAAACTTCAATATTTATATAATTAAGTCTTTTATTTGACCAAAATAACTCTTAAAAATTGCAATTCAACACCCAAAATTTAATTTCTTTGAATTAAAGCATAAATCAATTAAAAAAATCATTTGTTTCTTGCAATTAAGTCCTAAAAAAATTAAATTAAACCTTGAAAAATTCCAATTGAGTCCTTGAACATCCAATTTTGAATTTCCCTCATCAAATTGAATTTTCTTTGCCAATATGATGTTTATACATTGAAAATACACTATTAAATTTTTCAATCTTGTATATTTTGATCTTTTTAAATGAATATTCGGTAATTTTTTTAGCATTCTATATGTTCTTACTAATATATATATGTATTTATATTTAAAAATTTCATCCATTTTTTTTGTATATATATATTTTTTCTAATATGGAAACCAAAATAAGTAACAACACAATTTAAACTTTGAAGGAAAGCAAGAAAGCAACAAATAGTTGGCTACCAGGCTTGGTCGCTCACCATCTCAACAAATAATTTCATGGAGCATGCTGTCAACTCCGGCCTGCTTCTTCTTCATGGCAAGAAGGTTGTTGAATTGGGCTCTGGCTGTGGATTGGTAGGGTAAACATTGCTTCTTTCTCACCCTTTTTTAATCCTTTTATCCATACTTTGTTATGGAAAATTGCTCTCTTAATTGGGCTGGCAAAAGGCGGAAACTTTTTACCATTTACCTAGATAATTGGGTCAATTTAGAGAAGGCCCTGTGGAATTGGACCTCTTTTTGTTTGTGATATAAATGAAGATGCTCAATAAGAACTGTCAGTGATTTTTGGCATTCAAAGACTCAAACTTTTCGTTATTTAGCTGGTTTTTTTTTTTTTTTGTGTGGTACAACTATATATTTATAGACGAAATAATTTATCCTTCTCCTCCCATTGCTTGGTCCCTAAGAAAATCAGGTAATGACATGTACGTTAGCGTTCGATGCTCAAATTTTTAAGCTTTTTCATTTTTCCTGAAACATGAAGTCTTCATTTCTTTTTCCCAAACTAGCGAAGTAAAAATTGGACATAAGACATTGTTTCAACAACCATAGAGAAAAAAGTAAGGACACCAACGTCACTACAGCCATCATTGCTTCTTTATTAAGTAAGAGATCAAGTCACTAGCAACATATATTTATATGCCACGACATGAGATACATTTTAATTTCCAAATATGGAATTTATTCCTATAGAAACACATGGCGTAGCTTATTGATATTGTGTTTGAGCATGCATCATCGATCATGATCTTCACGCCATCTTGAACATAACTTTGAGAGGCACGCTGCTAAGAGCCAGACGCCTTACTCCTTTGGCATCAACAAAAATCCCGATATCTTTGCACATAACTTTGCAGTGTTGACACACTGTAGGGCAAAAAACTAGCTTGTACTTGTCTTCGAACTTCTCAATCTTGAACCAGTTGTTCGTTGTTTCCGGGCCAGGATTCCCTTCAACTCCATTGGTTGTGACAAACCATTGTTTTGTCCATTGATCATAGCTGTCAAGCTTCCACGCTGTTGACTGGTGACAGATTGATGCAGCAGAGAAGCTTATGTTAAGATCGGTGTGGACGCGGACGACACCTTTCTTGGTGTTCACAGGTGTGAGTTTCAGTGGGAGACCATTTGATGCCTCATATCGGTCCTGGACAACATCAAGCGGGCAGGTTCTTCTTCCAGTGCTAGCCATTTTGAGCCCACCACCTCTCCCTCGGACCACCGGCAGGATGTAGTAGCTAGTGCCAGTTCGAAGTATCTTACCACTGACGTCAAGCACTGGCTCAGGGGCAGCAGTAGCTGCTACCTTAGGCAATTGATCTGCAGCTAAGGCAAAAAGAAGGAAGGACAATGCTAGAATTTCAGCTCTCATTGTCGTTACGGGTTACTTTCAATGTGTGTGATGTGTATATGCTAGAATGAATGGGAAGAGGCTTTAATTTATAGAGTTAGCAATACAATGGGATGCCTGCATTGATGCATGACGCTGGTAAGAACTTCCGAAGGAGCTCTGTGCATGACATTTAAAACTAGTGGCTTGACCAGCCATAAAGTCAATTAAAAGATCTTGGATAAACCTAATCCTATATTTTATGTTCTTGATTAGCTCGTACAATATGATCTTTTATTTGATAAAATCGGGATGGTCCAAGACCACCCCCTGATTTTGGAAAAGAAGAGTTCCTAAGGTAATAAACTAAAGTTGTGTATTACTATTATTCATTTACAGTGTCCTACGTTGACAAAAATTGCATTAATGTTGAAGAGCTTTGTGAGGCACATAGTCAGAACTTCTTGTCTGCTACTACACATCATGTTCATGCTAATCTGTTTATGATCAGTCAAATACTTTGCCTTCAATACTTCTTGTTTGCCGTCTCCACCTTACGTCGCATCGCTTGGCTTGGGTATTAAAAAACAATGATTCATAAGACAATATTATACACTAAAATATAAAATAAAAGAAAACCACATTTTAAAGTGCAGTTTTTTTCTTCTCCTCGTAAATCACGGTGGATGGCTTTCTTCAATGAACAGTGTTGTGTTTTCTTATTATGATCTACAAATTTTTTCTAGTACAATTAGTCGTGCTATCCTATAATTTACTTAAATTTATATTTGTCTATTAAATTTTTTAAAATTTATAGTTTTTATCTTAAATCAATATCAATTGATAAAACGACTATCAATATATTATATCAGAAATTCTCATTCTCTCTTTCTCGTTCACCCTGTCTCAAACCAAACTCTAACCACCAGCTACTGTCACAGCAACTGGTTCAAGAGAAGTTTGAATACAGAAAAAAGTACATGTGCCTTTAAAATGAATAAAAACTGCTTGCAATTCCCAATTTAGAAAATATCTTTATATCTATGTTGATGAAGTTTTATGTGTTGAGATTTTTTTTTCTTTGCACTTTCTAACAAATTTAATGTGTTTGATCAATTTTAAAATTTTAGTTTAAAAATAATGTCGCACGTGCACGGCATTGCGGTGAATAAGTCCATTTTGTTGGTTTTGAAGTAATCGAGAAAATGGAAAAGACAAGGAATTCTTGTCTTTTATCAGTGGAAAGCGAGAATGGAAGTTGTCACCTAGTATTTTGATCACTAAAAACCTTAACTGGTCTTAGAGATCGGGCATAGAGACTGGTTGTATAAAAAAAAGGTATTAGCACCCCATATACGTCCTAGCTAAAATAAATTGTTTTATTTGATTATCTGATATAAATTAGAGTCTTATTATTTTCTAATTGTTGGTACGTTCTCGGTTTAAGAAAAGTCCATGGTAAAAATATCCTTATTTTATCGGGTAAAAACCTAACCGTTGTAATATCTATAAAAGAAATACCTTTTTAATATCGAGAATATGTTTTATGTATAAATTTGTAAACCTAAATACTAAAGAAAGACTATATATTTTTTGGGTATTTTTAAAATATTGGTCTTGTCCTCATGGCTTTAATAAATTGGTTATTAAAGCCAAAATGCATGCTAAAATATATTTTTGAATTTTTTTTGTTTTGAAAACACGATATGATTTTTTTTTAGAGGATTGGCCATATGCATGAAGATATTTTTTTGTTTTATAATGTTTGCAATGTTTCGACGAAATTCAAGTTCTTTAATATCAGAATTGTATCTTTACAGTATAAAAATACAAACCAATATTACACAAAATAGTATAAAAATACGCGAGAAAACCATAAATTTTTCAAAAGGATTATTCAAATTTATTTGATTGGGCCGAACCCGGCCCAATGCATTTTAGTGTGGGTCGGACTTGTCTAGACCAAAGAACAATGGAGTAGCTCTCCACTGTTCATGTGAATAGTGAAGTGTGGAATGTGAATATAGAAGAGTGAATTAATTCACACTCCACTATTCACGTAAACAATGGAGAGTGAATTACTTCACTTCATTTGCAGAATAGTAGAGGCAACCGAAAAAAAAAAAAAAGAACAAGGAGGAAGAGAAGGAAGCTGACCTGGTGGCTTTGGTTGTGCTGGTGGCGAACTGAGAGAGCCGTTTGGCTTGTGGTTTTTCTTCCTTTCTCTGTGTTTTCTGTTTTTATCCTTCTTTCTATTTCTATTCTTCCCCCTTCTCTTCTTGTCTTTTTGTTCCTTTCTAGTTCCTCTGTTTCTCCTTTTGTTTTTGTTTTCCTTCTCTTTTATTTATATTTGTCTATGTTTTACTCTTTGTTTTCCTTCTTTCTTCTGTTTCTTTGTTTTTTTCATTTCTTCCACTCTTCGTCCTCCCCTGTTTCAAACCATTCCTCCTTTTCTTTTTGTTTTTCTCCTCTTTTCTCCCCTATTATTTTTCAACTCTCCTCTCCTTCGTTTTCCTTCTCTCCCAGAACGATCTCTCAGTTTTTTTTTCTTTTTCTTCCCCTTTCCTATTTTTCATTTGTCTTTTTTTTTCTTTCTATTTCCCCCCCTTGTTTCACTATTTTCTCTGTGATTTTTTGAAATCTTTCCCCCCTACTTATCTGTCATTCGTCCCTCTGTATTTATAGGCACGGGAAAGAGAAGGGCACTTTACCCCTACCATGGTGTAGGGTAAGGTGAGCAATATGGAACTATTTGCAGGGCATGGCTCCCCTTGTTTTCTTTATTATGATGGCAAGTTATGTGGGGCATGGTTTGTGTCATGGTAAAGGCAAGTGGGGAGAGAGAGAGAGGGAGGAAAAAAACGAGGAAAACGTTCTTCTTCCCTTGTTGCATGTCTAGGGAAGAAGAAGAAGAGCAGTGCTATTCAAAATGGCATCGTTCTGAGCTTTTTTTTTTTTTTTTTAATAATGCATGAAATGATATCATTTTGACCGAAATGAGCCATTTTATTTAAGAGAATGTGGTGGCAAAATGTGTCAATTTCCAAATCAGTCCTTAATTTGTGATTTATTCAATTAAGTCCTCACTTGCAATTTTGATTTTAACAATCAGCTCAATTGCATCCCTGCCAAATTCCAACGTCAGCCTTGATGTTCGTTGCCTTTTTTACTTTAGTTCTTGGTCTTGGATTTATGCACTTTGACCTTCCATTGATCACCATACTTTCAATTTTTCAAATTAGCCCCTGATTCAGTCAATTCCAGTCCCTTTATTTACTCGCCTTTTTCAGCCTGGTTTTTGGTTTTAGATTTCTTCAATCAAGTCCTTAATTGACCATCAAACTTTAATATTTATGCAATTAAGCCCTTGATTTGACCAAATCAACTCTTAAAAATTGTAATTTATCCTAGAACTTTAACTTCTTCTAATTAAAGCCTTAATTGACTTAAAAATCAATTTTTCTTGTAATAAAAACCTTCATAAATTCAATTAAACCTTCAATAAAATTTAATTGAGTCCATAAATATTTGATTTTGGAATTTGTTTTCCTCAAATTGAATTTTCTTTATCAACAGAGCTTTCATAAGTCAACGATATAGTGTCAAATTTTAATCTTTGTATTTTTTAAACTTTCTTGACCAATTTTGGCTATTTGTTTTATCAATCTAGCATCCTATTCTCATTACTACATATTTTTTGCTTTCTTCCGAATATATTTTTTAATTTTGTTTTCTTATTTTTTATGCGATGACCGAAAAATAGATAACAACAAGTGATTAAATGAATTTGGATTTTGATTTATAGCACAAAAATAATTGAAAGAAAAATGATGAAAATAAAATGCATAAAAAAAAATAAACGGGACCTTTCCTCCTTTTTTTATTTTTTAATTTTCATTCAAAAGTCTCATTCTATTCATTTTTGTCCCTTTGGTTTTTTGTATTCTATGTTTAGGTCTAAACTATTTTCTTCATGTTTCAGTCCTTCGATTTTGAAAGAGGAGAGAATAAATTATTGGCAAAAGGGAAGAAAAAAGAATTGGTCGGCTAGCCACACTTCCTCAAAAAAAAAAAAAAAAAAAAAGTCTAATCTTGTGTCAATTAGTTCATAATGATGAGAGAAGTGCCATAGAGATATACCCTGTAACCATCTCGCTAGAGTGGCTAGAAAAAGTAGATTTGGGCTTAAGAATTTTTTATATTTGTTTTAGTTTCATGTTTTTTTTTACCCATAAAAGAGTGTCTTGAAGTTATAAATGGGTTTATCATGATTTTTAAGTTGTTTTTTTTTTTTCTATTTTTAAATAAAAAAATTGTAAAATAGGTTCTTAAGGTTTGAAAACTCAAACCCTCACTTTTCGCCCACCTTCGATGGACATAATCTTAATCAGGAGACAATGTGAAACTTATCACTTTAGATTACATGTTGGCTTAAAAAATGAGGATCACATTAATTAAAAAACAAAATAAAATAGAAAGGCAAACATGGTTGTTTCATTTTTGCACGAAAAACTTCATTTTCAAGCAAAACAAAGTTTCATTTATGTTTTTTTTTTTTTTTTTTTTGAGAATAGGTTTTGTTTGATTTTCTAGAGATGAGTTTATACCAAATGATAGATTATTCGAATATCACTGTTCGGTATTCTATATTTTTCAACTGTTAAATTTTCCTGAAACACATAGTTTCAACAACCATTGAGAAAGAAGTAAGGACACCAACGTCACAATAGTCAACATTGTTTCTTTATTAAGTAAGAGATCAAGTCACTGGAAACATACACTTATATGTAACGACATGAGATACATTTTAATTTCCAAATATGGAATTTATTCCTACAGAAGCACAAGGCGTAGCTTATTGATATTGTATTTGAGCATGCATCATCGATCATGATCTTCAAACCTTCTTGAACATAACTTTGAGAGGCACGCTGCTAAGAGCCAGGCGCCTTACTCCTTTGGCATCAACAAAAATCCCGATATCTTTGCACATAACTTTGCAGTGTTGACACACTGTAGGGCAAAAAACTAGCTTGTACTTGTCTTCGAACTTCTCAATCTTGAACCAGTTGTTCGTTGTTTCCGGGCCAGGATTTCCTTCAACTCCATTGGTTGTGACAAACCATTGTTTTGTCCATTCATCGTAGTTGTCAAGCTTCCACGCTGTTGACTGGTGACAGATTGATGCAGCAGAGAATCTTATGTTAAGATCGGTGTGGACGCGGACGACACCTTTCTTGGTGTTCACAGGTGTGAGTTTCAGTGGGAGACCATTTGATGCCTCATATCGGTCCTGGACAACATCAAGCGGGCAGGTTCTTCTTCCAGTGCTAGCCATTTTGAGCCCACCACCTCTCCCTCGGACCACCGACAGGATGTAGTAACTAGTGCCGGTTCTAATTATCTTACCAGTGACGTCCAGCACTGGCTCAGGGGCAGCAGTAGCTGCTACCTTAGGCAATTGATATGCAGCTAAGGCAAAAAGAAGGAAGGACAATGCTAGAATTGCAGCTCTCATTGTCGTTATGGGTTACTTTCAATGTGATGTGTTTATGCTAGAATGAATGGGTAGAGGCTTTAATTTATAGAGTTAGCAATACAATGGGATGCCTGCATGGATGCATGACGTCACGCTGGTAAGAACTTCTGAAGGAGCGCTGTGTATGACATTTAAAACTGGTGGCTTGACCAGCCATAATGTCAATTAAAAGATCCTGTACAAACCTAATCTTATATTTTATATCCTCGAGTAGCTCGTACAATATGATCTATTATTTGATAAAACCGGGACGATCCAAAACAACACCCTGTTTTTGGGAGAGAAGAGTTCCGTAGTTAATTAGCTAAAGTTGTATTATCCATATATAGTTCTGTCCTTTGAAAAAAGTTGCATTAATGTCGAAGAATTTTATGAGGTTATAAAATAAAGTTAGAACTTCTTGTCTGCTACTACAAATCATGCGCTAATCAGTGTTAATAATTTTCTGTGTATTGGAATGGATGATCAGTCAAATACTTTGCCTGGCTGTCCATGAAAGTTAAATATTTTACCTTATATACTTCTCGTTTGCGGTTTACACCTTACACCGCAATGCATGGCTTGTTATTTAAAAAACAATTATTGAGAAGAACGATAGTCGTAAAATAAAAGAAAAGAGAAGAAAACTAATTTTTAAATTGCGTAAAGTTTATTCTAATTATAAATCACGGTGAATGGATTTGTTCAATGAACCAGTTGAGGCTTGCCTATTAGTTAGTCAATTTTTTTTTTTTTTTTTTTACGTTGGGTAATATACAATAGCAAACATAGAGATTACAACACTAGAATAGTGTCTATAATAATATATATATATATATATATATATATATATATATATATATTTTATAATAAGCTCTCTCAAGCCGTGGGTAAAGGATTGACCTGAAACTTGAAGCGAGAAGCAGTAGAAAATGGCTTAGTGAAGACATCCACAAGTTGATCCTAGAAGGATATAAAACAAATCTGATTCTCTTTCTTTGCAACCCTATCCCGTACAAAATGATAATCAACCTTAACATGTTTTGTACAAGCAAGAAAGATAAGATTCATAGATAAATAAGACCAAATGATAGGATCAGAAACATAAGGGATCTATAGATCTGTTAATAAATACTGAAGCCAGATAACCTCAGCAGTGTCATCTACTAAGGCTTTATACTCAACTTCAGTAGAAGAGCGAGCAACTATACATTACTGACTTGATTTCCATAAATCGGCGTCAAACAAAAAAAAAACAAGGGAACCATTTATAGATTTATGATCATCAATACTACCTGTTCAATTTGTATCCATAAAGCCATATAACACAAAAGATGAATTGTGAGTGATATGTAAGCCATAGGTTATCATTCCCTGAAGATAACAAAAAATGCATTTAATAATAACCCAATAAGAATCTGTATGAGCATGCATAAAATGATAGACCTGTTAACAGAAAATCACATATGTGGTCTCGTAAAGATGAGATATTTAAAAGCACCCACGATTTGACAAAACCATATAGGATTAGAAAACAATGGATTTGGCATTATGATAACTTTGAAAGTAGAGATAAGAGTATCAACAAGTTTGCATAAGTCGTACTAGCCCGAGTGAAGATGCCAATAATATACTTATTTTGTCCTAACATTAGACCAATACTGGTGAACTGAACCTTAATAGCCAAAAAATAATGAATTTCACCTAAGTTGTTGCTACCCAATTTTTGACCTATATTTTTATAAATTTTTTGAAAAATCCAAAAATAGAGAAAAAACAATGAAAATCCAAAAAAATATGTTTTTTAATTATTTCTCGTCATTTTAGCATTTTCAGCGTCGTCTAAAAAGAATTTAATTTTTATTTAAAGAATTTAATTTTTCAAAAGATTTTCAAACGCGTTTGACTTTTCACGCGTCATTTTTAAAATCATTGATTTTCCTCATTGAGTCGACGTTGATATTGCTCATTTTCAAAAAATACAAAAAAATAAGAAAAATCAAAATTTACAAAAAAGAAAGAAGTTGAGGGACCAAGTTGAAAAACCTAGCAACATTCTGCCTATAAATACTGGTTTCTTCAACATATTCAAAGGGGGGGGCAATTTTGATATTTAAGGGAGAGACAACACAGAAACAAAACCTAAATCCATCTCTTCTCAGCCACCGCCAAGCCAGCCCCCCATCCCCTCTATTTTTATTTTTATTTTTTCCGGCCAGCCCTTTCTCTAGCCATCGACCGCCGCCCCCCTACCCTTGGTTATTTTATTTTATTTTTTTCTTTTCTTTTCCTCTCGACACCAGCCAAACAGCCGCCCTCCCCTGGTTTGAAATTTTTTTTCCTCCGACAAACAGCCGGCCAAAGCTTCTTCTCCACAGAGAGCCGGCCAAAGTTTTTTTTTTTTCAACAGAGCAGCCGTTCCCCTCACACAACCCTCATTTTCTCCTTTCTTCTTCTTCAGCTTGCGCCAGTTCCCTCTGCCCTCATTTCCTTCAACAGCCTGCCTATTTTCTTCCTCCTTCGGTTTCCATCAACGCCGGTTTTCTTCTCAGCCGACAACACAGACCAGCAGCCACCAGCTCCACCGTAGCTTCAACAGCCCGAGCTCAGCCTCACACCGGATCAGGCCTCCCTTCCCTCAGCCACCGGGCAACAGTCGACCCATCGCCCTCCACAGCAGCGACGGCCACCACAGCAGCTGGCCACTACCCCTTTCTCCCTCTCCGGGTCAACTAACAGACCCGACCACAGCAGCAAGCAACCACCGATCTCCTCCTTCAACCAACCACCGCCACCTGAAACAGAGAAGGATGAGAAAGCAAAGGAAGAGAAATTGAGAAGAAGAGAGGAGAAGCAGATCTGATAAAAAGAAGAAAAAAACCGAAACAGATCTCTAAAAAACAAAGGAAATAAAATCTAAAATCAACTGTTTGCGGCCTTTATTTTGCGTTCTTGTGGCAGGTGAAGGTGGCAGTGATCGCCGACGAAGAAGAAGGGAGGATCTCCCCTGCTTTTTTTTGGGCAGCGCGTGAACCCACGCGCCGCCAGTGACGGTGGCGCGTGGAACAACGCGCCGCCAGTGTTCAGCTGCCCAGAATATGTTTCCGACACTGTTCCTGTGATGCCCTATAAATTCCAGATTATGTTGGGGCTGTTTTTTTGTTGTAAATTTTAAATTAATTAATGTAATTTTTATTTTGTTTTTTTGAATTAGTATTGTATAAATGTGATGTAAAAGGGAAAAAAAAAGAAACAAGAAGAAAAGAAACAAAAAATAGTAAAAGTGAATGTGGGTGTTTGTATGTGTTTTATTTTTTTTATATATTTTATTGTTTAATGATAAAATTGCAGATATTAAAGAAGAATTTAATATTTTGATTGGATCACGGTTAAGAATTATTAACTTATACGTAAGTGATATTTCTAATTTCCGATGAAAAGACAATTATTAAAACTTCTTTTAACACATCAAATTCGCGAAGCAGCTTACCTTAGGTAGGGTGCGTTAGGGGTGCTAATACCTTCCCTAACCACAACCAGTTCCTTACCCGCGAATCTCTGACAAGACCAGTACATCCGGTTTCCTAGTAGCCTTCAATAAATTACTAGGTGGCGACTTCAACGAACCAATTCAAAGCAAACGCAAAGAACGATAAAAATCGCCAGTCGATGCCGCGCGCTGATTTTTTTTTTGGGTGCGACATAAGTTATAAAGCTTGAACTTTGAACTCAGCAACTATATTAGACAATGAAGCATAGTAGAGTTGCTACCCGTAAGCAAAATATCATCAACATAAACTAGAAGATAAAAAGATAGCAGCACCAACATATAAGATAAATAAGGAGGTGTTAACTTTGAAGGCGTGAAAGCCAATAGAGAGTTGAAAATTACTCAGACGAGTGTACCAAGCTTGCAGAGCCTATTTAAAACCATATAGCCGTTTATACAATCTGCACACTTGAGAAGGAAAGGCAGAGTCAACAAAACCCAGGGGTTGTTTTTTATAGACCTCTTTGTCAAAAATGTCATTGAGGAAGGTATTATGGATATCAAGCTAATGTATCTTCCAATTACACGAAACCACAATGGAGAAGACTAATATGATGTTCGCTAGCTTGATAATATGATTGAAAGTTTCAGAATAATCAATGCCTTTTTACTGAGTAAAACCTCTAGAAACTAGACATGCCTTATACCTCTCAATATTGCCACCAACACAATTCTTTATCTTGTACACCCATCAACTACCAACAACATTCATCGAAGGATAAAAGAAACCAATGACCAGGTGTCGTTAGAGCACAAGACCTGAATTTTCTCATGCATAGCATCATGATAAGCCTTATAATGTAATATTAGAAAAACAATGGGTTAATAGGTAGGAGTAGACACTTTTTTTTTTAATAATTGAGATTGGGTTTTGTTTGCTTGTCTAGAGATGAGTTTATATCAAATGATATATTATTCGATTATCAGGGTTTGATACTCAATATTTTAATTTCAGCTATTTCATATTCCTGAAACATTAAGTGTTTTTTTTTTCCCAAACTAGAGAAGTAAAAATTGGACATTGTTTCAACAACCATAGAGTAAGAAGTAAGGACGCGAACGTCACAATAGTCAACATTGTTTCTTTATTAAGTAAGATATCAAGTCACTAACAACATACACTTGTATGTAACGACATGAGATACATTTTAATTTCCAAATATGGAATTTATTCCTACAGAAGCACAAGGCGTAGCTTATTGATATTGTATTTGAGCATGCATCATCGATCATGATCTTCAAACCTTCTTGAACATAACTTTGAGAGGCACGCTGCTAAGAGCCAGACGCCTTACTCCTTTGGCATCAACAAAAATCCCGATATCTTTGCACATAACTTTGCAGTGTTGACACACTGTAGGGCAAAAAACTAGCTTGTACTTGTCTTCGAACTTCTCAATCTTGAACCAGTTGTTCGTTGTTTCCGGGCCAGGATTCCCTTCAACTCCATTGGTTGTGACAAACCATTGTTTTGTCCATTCATCGTAGTTGTCAAGCTTCCACGCTGTTGACTGGTGACAGATTGATGCAGCAGAGAATCTTATGTTAAGATCGGTGTGGACGCGGACGACACCTTTCTTGGTGTTCACAGGTGTGAATTTCAGTGGGAGACCATTTGATGCCTCATATCGGTCCTGGACAACATCAAGCGGGCAGGTTCTTCTTCCAGTGCTAGCCATTTTGAGCCCACCACCTCTCCCACGGATCACCGGCAGGATGTAGTAGCTAGTGCCGGTTCTAAGTATCTTACCAGTGACGTCGAGCACTGTCTCAGGGGCAGCAGTAGCTGCAGCCCTAGGCAATTGATTTGCAGCTAAGGCAAAAAGAAGGAAGGACAATGCTAGAATTGCAGCTCTCATTGTCGTTATGGGTGACTTTCAATGTGTGTGATGTGTTTATGCTAGAATGAATGGGAAGAGGCTTGAATTTATAGAGTTAATTAGCAATACAATGGGATGCCTGCATGCCTGCATGATGCTGGTAAGAACTTTTGAAGGAGCGCTGTGTATGACATTTAAAACTGGTGGCTTGACCAGCCATAAACCTGATCCTATATTTTATATTCTTGAGTAGCTCGTACAATATGATCAGTCTTTGTTAATATTTGTGTGTGTTATTTGATAAAATTGTGATGGTCCAAAACCACACCCTGTTTTCGGGAAAGCAGAGTTCCTTAGGCAATAAAAGAAAGCTGTATATTACAATAGTTGATAGTGTGTTTTTGATTAAAGTTGCAATGTCAAAGATTTGTATGAAGTCAGAAGTCAGAACTTCTTTTTTAATTAATTTCTGGTTTGCAGTTCAAGTCACTTCACATGGCTTCTTTGATGAGGAGATCATGAGAACACGTTAGTGGTAATAAAAGAAAGCTGTATATTACACCCTGTTTTCTTGCGATGGCTGTCTAAGATTCTGTTTGCAAGAACTAATCCAAACCTGATTTCACGTTATTAGAAATGGTCTCCGTGACTGCCATATTGTACATATTAACAGTAATGTCTTGGTAGCTATCTGATTTGGTTTTCTATCAATGTGGACATAAGAGCAATCTAAGTAAGGAAAATTCATGTAGAAAACATAGAAAAGACTTCATTAATTTAATTTTTAAGAGCCACCTAAGCAAAGGAAAAGTGCATCTTAGTAATTCATGTAAAAAATTGAACCGTCCTCAAGTTTACAAGTGCTTCAATCCACAGCTGCCTTAACCAAAACTCTTCTCCAAAATGCTCTGCCAAAACCTTGCCCTATTTCAAAGCAGCCCGTCGTATACCGAGTCCATTTCCAACAAAGAGTAATCCGTATCCAATCTCAAATGCTCATTGATCATTTCTAGCAACATGTAAATTTTTGTGGAAGCATGATGAGTTGCATTTTCTGTATGAAATTCATGAACAACACCATTTAACTCAATGTAACTACACGCTGGTTTTTTCATGACTTTTTGATCACCCATCATTTTCCTCATCTTCCGTGCGTCCTTCATCCTATTTGCTACATGATAGATGTTGGAAAGGAGCACATACACTCCATCATCATGCGGTTCCAATTCAATTATCTTCTTTCCTGCAATTTCAGCCAATTCCAAGTTCCTCTGGTTCATACAAGCGCTAAGCAAGGATCGCCAGATAACAGCATCTGGGTCCATAGGCATGTTATCAATCAACTCCTTTGCCTCTTCCAAAAGCCCTGCTCGACAAAGAAGGTCTACCATGCATCCATAATGCTCAATCTTGGGTTCAAAACCATAACGTTGGATCATTCCGTTAAACAATTTATTTGCCTCGACAAGCAATCCTGAATGGCTGCAACCTGATAGAACCAACAGAAATGTAACATCATTTGGGATGACCCCAGATTCCAACATGTCATAGAAAACTTCGAGGGCATGGCTTCCTTTACCATGAGATGAGTGCGCTGATATCATAGTAGTCCATGAAAACACATCTTTTTTCACCAATCTATCGAATATCTTCATAGCAGACTCAACGCACCCACCCTTTGAGTACATATCCATTAAAGCATTGCTCACAGTAGCACCCTTATCGAGATTAACTTTGCTGATATAACCATGAACAGCTTGACCATGATCATGAGCCCCAAGATCAGCACAACCCGAGAGAACAGCCACTGCCGTGATAACCGTAGGCTGGTTTTCCCCTTCTGCTTTCATTTGCTTAAACATTTCGAGACCCCGAATTGGCATTCCTCCTCGAACATAACCTGTAATCATCGCAGTCCAAGCAACGTCATTCCTCCATGGCATTTCATCAAACACACGCCTAGCTGACTCTAAACCATTGCACATTACAAACCCATTAAGCAAACTGGTCCAAGAAGACACATCTTTGATACCCATTTGCTTAAACACCAACTGGGCTATCTTAATTTCACCATTTCTGCAATACATATCAATCAAAGCATTACCAACAATCGAATTCGCCCCCAACTGAAATCTAAAGATCATCCCATGCACTAGCTTCCCATTTAGAAAATCTTGTTTTTTTCCACAAGCTGATAATGCACCAACAACTGCATGGCTGTCAGGCCTTAAACCCTCATTTACCAGCTTTGAAAAAACTGAAAAGGCTTTGATTGGAAGTTGAGTGCTCAAGTAAAGATTGATTAGAGAAGTATAAGTTACTCTATCGGGGTCTTGAATATAACCAAACACCTTCTGTGCATCATGTGGATTACCCAATTTAGCATAGCTATTAACTAATTTGCAGGCCAAGGGTTGCTCAATGAAGAGTATTCCTTGAGTAAGAGCTTGGGCATGGATTTGCTTGAGAGTAACCAGATCTGCACAACTTTGCAGCAGAAGCTTTAAGCTCTGGCGCTTCATTCATCTATAGTACGCACGCGGAGATGCATCAGAGTCGGCCTATATATAATTTTATCAAAAATGCCACCAGACATTCAAATGTGTTGGTCAGTGTCATAAAACACCTTCTCAGGTTTTTGAATTCCACCTTCAGCAAGGAAAAGCTAAGTCATCAAAATCAAATAAGAGGCGCATTTTGGTCACCAACTTTCATGGTGGACATAAAACTGCGCATCCAGCAATGGATAGCCTACGGATAAGTTATAGCAAGGTCAAACACACAAGTCTATGAAAGAAAGCACGTAATTGGGCAAGGAAAAGCTAAGCGAGAACACAATGTCCAAGACTCCAAATTGATGAATCAATTGCATTTCCCCACCAGTGCCAGCTTTACTTGTGCTGAATCAAGATGCCTTTAGATATCGTCCTTTGCTATAAACGTTGCCTGGCGACTCATAAGGGAAATTGTGGTGTTGCTTTCTTACCATAAAAACAACTAGATTAATTTGTTTCATTGTGACGTATAAGCATCTGCAAATATTCACTTGTACAGAGAAGCGCGCATATTCATCTTCTAATGGCAAGGTGCCCCCACACAATATTTGCGTTGGTGTTCTCTCTTCATGGAAAGATGGTTGCATGTAAGATCAAAGAGATGTACGATATGCCCACTCGTACAGCACATCACCGCAAGGTGCTGGTATCCTGCAAATCCAATCCGGAACTTGATTTTCTAGAATCCCAATGTTTTCTTCAATCTCCCCTGTAAGAGAGGACTGGGTGGGTGAGTTCACTGACCAGTGATTCAACAAGAAAAATGCCAAGGGTGCTATAAAGGCAGAGCCATTTTGACACATCTAAACTATTTAGAATTATCTTGTGCACAAGTTCCTCCTTTGTGATTGGAGAGAGGCTAGCTGACTGGAACATGTGGTGAATCAGAGAAAGAAGGTCAGGCTAATGAATAGGCATCAGCTGGTGCGTTGAATCAGGCTGGCAGGTTTTCTGATCTACAGATGAGCTCCCCCTCCATCTAAACTGCAATGTTATATTCTTACTCAAGCCAACTAATTCACAATTCCACAGGAATCGATCCACTTGAAAACTCAGGCGTCAAGAAAACTGATAGAGGGAAAAATGCCATACCTAGAAGCAAAGCAATCATATCAGGCTTCTTGCATGGTGATTTCTAGCTTGTCATGTAACATAATCTTATGAATCTGTGTAGCTTCAGGAAGTAAGAATTTTATCTGCGCAAGACGTCCGTAAGAGAACTTCATGAAAGAAAGAGTAATGGAACTCAAATAACATTGAATAAACCAAAAGAAACGTAGATTTGCATAGAACCATCAAAACAAGAATTGAACCAAGATTAGGACAAAGTGGCTGACACGTACCATAATCACCAAGAAGAGGATCAAAATTCAAAACAACAACCTTACATCTTCAAACGTTTGTTATTTGTTTCAGAAATGGTGCCTGCTCATTCATCGCTTATCTATCTCTCTATCTTTCTTTTCTTTTCTTTTTTATTTTTAACGCTATCATTAATATCCTATGGCAATATTTCAATCCAAAACCGTTTAAATTGATATTTGAACAGATATAACATTCGTAAATATCCGATGATTATATAAATAAGAATGATCATCGAATGCCCGGATATTACCATTACCAAGAACTACGTATGCAATGTTCATACTAACGGTGCAATTATTTTTATTTTCATCATTGAAGTTTTTGAATTGTAATTTCATCCTTCGAAGTTACATCAACAAGGTTGCACGTGTTGACATTTCTTCAAGTTTGTGTTCTCTCTCATGAATTATTGATCCATTATATGAAATAAAACTTTATTCATAGTTAACAAAAACTCAAAGAAAACGATTGAATTTAATATAAAAAAAATAGAACTTTTAGATCCCTGCGATCTCTTTCAATTTACAATCTCTCGCCTAGCTTTTTCCTTTTTCAGAAAGCTTTTTATTAATTTTTTTATTTAAACTTTAATTAACATCCTCTCTAATTTTTAAAAAAATTATTTCACTTTTTTAATAGTAATTAATATTTTTAATTACTTTTTTTAATTTTATAGTGCTTCAAAAGGATTATTATAATTGTTTTCTATTTTTTTTTATTTTTAATTTTATATAAATAACTTTGTATTTACATGGTGCATTTATAAAAATAAAATTATCTATTCTTGGCAATAAAAATTTACCTCTAAGAAAAAATAAATAAAAACATATAACATAAAAATAAAAATGACACTTGGGGTTAAATATATACATGTGCAATTATTGTTTTTTTTTATCCTAGGAAGATTAGCCTTAGGTTTTAGCATTTTAACTAAATAGGTAGCATATATTTTAAAAGTAAAAAAAAAACATTGTGACCAAAATCATAGACTCTTTAGGTTCAATAAACTCGTTTAATCTAATTATATTATAACAAAAATAAACAATCATAATAAATCAACTAAATTAAGAAAAACCATGATGTGTGAAAAAACACTTGCTTATATTTTGAAAACATTTCTATAATCTTTATTGATTAAAAATTTAAGGAAACTTAATAAAATAATATCTAAAATACATTTTGAATTAATTTAATAATTAATAAAATATACCTAGTATATCTTAACTTATTTAATTTCTAAGAAATTGTATGAAAATGGTGGGGAAAAGATTTTTTTAAAAAAGCCAAGCGATCAAGCCTGGATGGCCTAATTCTTTTGAAACAACAAATCATCTATTTTTAGAATTTAGACAACACAAAGGTGGATGAAAAGTTGAGCAAGTTGCCTTTTGAAATCAAAAATCTATTTTTTAACCTATTTTCACCTAAAAATATTTACTAAATACTTTTAGAATCTCAAAATTAATTTATCAATCCAAAAAACCTCAAATATGGTTAAAAACATAATCAAAATGTTTTTTTTTTAAAAAAAAAACCTCTCTCAATGCTGATGTATTTTTTTAGCTAATATGGAAGATCAAAAACACTGTGAAGGCACTTCTCTCAACAATAGAAATACTTTGATATAAAGTTTGACTATTGTTTTTTATAAAAAAAAGATAGACTCACATAACTCTCTCTTTTTTATTGTTTTTCTAGCGACTCTCTCCATCTTCTCTTAAACTAAAAAAATTAAAATGTAAAATAAAATAAGATTTTGAACTAAATCAATTAATTAATTTCCGACCTAAAATGATCAAAAAATGATATTTGAAAAAATCCTATAACAAAAATAAAGGAAAAGGCGCTGAAACCATTTTTTTTTAATCATGGCTCCTATTTTATTTATTTTGTCAATTTTGATTTTATCATTATTAATATTTTTTAAATAATAAACTTGAATTATTTTTTTATAAAATCAATCATTAATTCAATTTCAGGATATTTTCTTTAATACTAGCTTATTAATTAGCATTGACAATTCTTTACCGGGTGGTATGGATATGGGTTTTTGTATATGTTATGGTATGGGTATGGTACGCCATTCCCTTTGCTATCATAAAAAGGAGAGGCCTGATCATTTACCGGTTCTAATTCGAACCGAATGTTTTTTTTGTTCAAATCTTAGGCCCGGAAATCCTTTGACCCCAAACTTTGGGGATGGGCCGACAAAGGATAGCAAGAAAGCAACAAAAGGTTGGCTTCTAGGCTTGCTCCTGCTAAAGAGGAGCAACAGACCTGCTCCTGCTCCTGCTATTCTTTGGCAACTCTTTGAGGGTATCAAACTGATGGCTAGTAGTACTGCTGCTGAATCAGAAATGGAAGAAGAAATAAAGTTGGGATCTTATGGTGTAAAGGTGAGAGTGCTAAGACAAGATGAAGAATCAGCTGCTGCGGAAACCATGCTCTTGTGGGGTATCCAACAGCCCACTTTTTCAAAACCAAACTCCTTTGTCTCCCAATCTTCTCTCCAACTCAATCTTGATGCTTGTGGTCATTATCTCTCCATCCTCCAATCTCCTTCTTCATTGAGCACACCTGGAGTCACTGGTTCGGTCATGTGGGACAGTGGTGTTGTGTTGGGGAAGTTCTTGGAGCATGCTGTCGACTCTGGCCTGCTTCTTCTTCATGGCAAGAAGGTTGTTGAATTGGGCTCTGGCTGTGGATTGGTAGGGTAAAGATTGCTTCTTAATCACTTTCTTTTTTATCCTTTTTTTCGTACTTTGTTTGGAAAATTGTTCTCTTAATTGTGCTGGCAAAAGGCGGAAACTTTTCACCATCCAGCCTGATAATTGAGTTAATTTAAAGAGGTCCCTTTGGAATTGGACCTCCTTTTGCTATAAATGAAGATGCTCAATAAGAAGTGTCGGTGATTTTTGGCATGCAAAGACTCAAAACTTTTTTATATTAGGCTGGTTGAATTTTCTAATTTCTGAATTCAACTTTTCTAGTTGAGAAAGAAGAGGAAAAATTTTCACTTTTTTGAGTTGAATATGTTTCATGTTTATGTTTTGCAGCTGCATTGCAGCTCTCTTGGGTGCTCAAGTAACACTCACTGATCTGCCTGATAGACTGAGGTTACTGAAAAAGAATATCGAAACAAATCTGAGGCATGGAAACGTGCGGGGCTCTGCAGTTGTTAAGGAACTCATATGGGGAGATGACCCAGATCAGGATTTGATTGATCCTTTTCCTGATTACGGTACGACTTATTTGTTATCTTTGCCTGCTGGAGCGTGAATTGAAATTGAAATGTACCTATTTTTTGCTAATCGGTTCCACGGGAGCAACTTTTTAATGTTTTATTGAATCCATATTGTGACAAATTTGTGGCAATTCAATTTAGAATAACGTGTATTTCTTGAAATTACAGAACTGTTCAAATCATAATTAGCAGTGATTTGCAAGAGAATTTGATTGGTTAAGGTGAATTGGATATGCAGACAGTTCATGTGAGTGTTTCACATGAATTTTCTATGAAAAATCAAGCATACATTTCATTCATAAGAAAGGTGATATAGAATAAAATTGGCATATGTCCATTGATGAATCTAATTAAAAATAATAAAAAAAGATACACAGTAAAGCTGAGAATAACAGCAAAAAAGATGGCGGTTATTATTTTCTGGTACTGAGAAGCAAGACTTGAGAAATCAGGAACTCAAGCATTTCCATCATCATCGTAAGATGTACATGAAGTTGATTTTTATTTGTATTGATATTTGTTCTTTCATGGTTTCTGTTTGTAAGATTATCATGATAATTGGCACAGGTGACAACTAGTTTAGCTGATAAGTTAAATGGAGTCATTTAACTTTTAAGAGACTAAGGATTGAATCCTTCAGATGTCTCATGACAGGAAGGTGAGGGTGTGCTAGCTCTGTTTCAATAGTACTGGAAAAGCACATTAACACAAATTTCATGTTGGCTACAAAACCTTTCGCTGTTATCTGTTCACACAGTTTAACCAGTGTAATCTAAGTTGCTTATGAAAATAAATAGTGAGTTGCATATTGCAATTATTTTTCTAGCTGGTATTGGTCCCCATGCTAGCAACATATCGTAAGGATTTTTCTAAGTGATAGAGTAACTGTATTAATTTTGTGGAATAGCAAACATTTTAGCAGACTTCTTTAGCATTCTTTCATAGAATTGTCAATGTTTGCACTTGGATTAGCTGATAGTTGCAGTAGCCTGCTCATTTTCCTGAATTTCTTCCAATACATTGGTGAATGATCAAAAATTTGGAAAATCATGCTTGTGTGGTCCTTGGAAAAGCATTTTAACTTGATTATGTGTTCTGCTTATCAGTGCTTGGATCAGATGTGGTCTATAGTGAAGGTGCTGTGGTAGATTTGTTGGACACATTGGTGCAACTCTGTGGAGCCCAAACAACTATATTTTTGGCCGGAGAACTTCGGAATGGTGAGAGTCTCAGTCTCCCATGCCCATGCATGCTTGCACTCCCCCCCCCCCCCCCTACACACACACACACGCACGCAGACACATGCAAATTTTAAAATTCTTATTGCTTATTCCTGTGGCAGATGCTGTCCTCGAGTATTTCCTTGATGCTGCGATGAAGGAATTTGTTGTTGGGCGTGTGGAGCAGACACAGTGGCATCCAGAATATTGCAGCCCCAGAGTAGCTATGTATGTTCTGGTGAAGAAGTGAATTGAGTCGTGGATGTTCACTCGTTAAGGCCCCCATCGGCTTCTTTTTTTTCGTGATTGGGTTTGTTTTGAGTCCTCCTGGTTTACAATCTTGTAATTCAACTAATTATTTTTCCTAGAATAGAAATTCAGTGAACATAAAACCGAAAAACAAGTCAGAACACATCTGATGGAGCTCATCTCTCGAAATTCAGTGAACATAAAAGCAAAAGGATAGTTGAGATGCTCTGTGGTCAACAGGATAGCAGTAAGTGAGTTTGCAAGTTTCTTGAGTAAAAGTCACATGGCAACCATCTTGATGGATACCCTAAAAACTATAGCGCTTATTCTAAAACCTTTTTGGTTTAAAGTTTATTTTGAAGCTCATGTATGATTGAGTGGTCGTGACATCTTGTTGAGCACCAGAATCAGCAGCATCACAACACAAAGGAATGAATTTGTCACACGCTGTGCACTGTCAACGTGCTTTCCATTACTGGTTCCATGACCAGAAGCATCATTTTTTGCCGGAGCTTCCCTAGCTTATCAAATAATTATCTCAACTCTCAGAGTGAAAATCATGTTAAGTTGTGGTCCTTGGGGTTTCCAAAACTTGCAGTGCTAATTTCGATTTGAACAAATGAAAATGGACATCCATGATCAGCTAGCATACTTTCTCAGTTACTAATTTGTTCTCATTGCCAAGAGGATCATATATCCATTATTGCTGGGATCCTCATCCAATTCAACCAGGATACAACTCACGTGCTGCAGTGCAAGCAAATTATTCTAGGAAATAAATAATGTTTATACTCTAGCTGCGAAATAGTGGAATTCAAAGGAATATTATGTTGAAAAAGCTAACTAATCGCTGGGCTCTATACCAATTTTGAAATATCCCAAAAATTCTTTTAATCAATTTTGTCCTCCAGAATAAACTGTAATGTTTCAATTAGGTTTATACGAGTAACGTGTTTGATTGTAATTGTCAAGCATTGATGTCATCACCGGTCACCTAATTAATTGGAATCTGGCTTGCCGCATTCTTTCATTTTATTTTTTATAAATTTCCAGGGTAGACATGTTGCATATAAAGATTCCTGTCATGCAAAGTGTTTGAAATTTGAACAAAGACTTCCTACTTAGCTGAACTACCTTGTCTTGTATCAAGTGTGTCCCATGTGTTGTTATTAGGTGTGGAAGGTCAAGACCTTCCCTAACCAAAGTGTTTCAAGGAATAAATCATAGGTCATAAATTACTGGGAAGCTTCTCCGGTCAGCTAGCTCCCTCTACTTGTATAAATTACGAATGACATTAATATATTGTCATAGCTTTCTTGCACGCTTTTGAGGTGCAACAACTGGTTTAAAGGAAAGAAGAAAGCACCATTGAGAACAAACTCCAAGTCTCCATTCAAGTTCTGATATGGAAAAAACAAGAACGCAGATGATGGGAGATAAGCCGAAAATTCATCCAGCAGTAGATGTTGAAGCACCACCACCAACAGCACCGTTGATGTCTCGAGGCTTCGCAGCATCCGAAAAGGGTGGTTCGAGTCAGAGTCAGCAGCAACCTCCACCGCCATTACGCACCATGCCAGCAGCTATGCAGTCTAGCAAACCACAAAAGACAAGAAGCTGTTGTTGCAAGTGCGTATGTTGGACCGTAGGTCTACTTGTCCTGCTATTAGTTATTGTCGGAGCCGCTGCCGGCATTCTTTACCTGGTCTTCAAACCAAAAATTCCCAACTACTCCGTTGATAGTTTGAGCATAAGTGACCTGAGGCTCAACTTTGATATGTCCCTATATGCTAAATTTGATGTGAAGATCACAGCCAATAACCCCAACAAGAAAATTGGAATTTACTACGAGAAAGGTGGGCTCTTGAGTGTGTGGTACACAAACACTAAGCTCTGTGCAGGTTCGATACCAAAATTCTACCAAGGTCACCAGAACATAACAAAACTGGATGTGAGCTTAACGGGGCAAACACAGTACGGAAGCACTTTATTGAGGGCATTGCAAGACCAACAACAAACAGGACGTATTCCATTAGATCTTAAAGTTGATGCACCAGTTTCTATCAAACTTGGTAGGTTGAAGCTGAGGAAGGTGACGATCTTGGGGGATTGTTTGTTGGTGGTAGATAGCTTATCTACCAGCAATCTAATCAGCATCAAAGCTAGTAATTGCAGGTTTAAATTAAAGCTTTGAGTTCCAGCCACGTATTGCATTAGGCCTGTTTTGTATTTTCATTTCTCCCCATTTAGCTCTCACTCATATCCCAGATGCTATTGGTTTATATATATATATATATATATATATATATATATATATATATATATATATATACAATGTTTTTAAAAAAATATCAGTGATTAAGAATATATACAGTTATGTTGGTAAAGTAGAAAATTGTTGAATGGAAAATGCAAGCCCACTGCATGCTTACTAACAGACATCAAATCACTATGCTAAAAACATCTTTTCAAGTTTCAACCGATCAGTCCAAATCATATTTTAGCTATAATTGTTACTTTTAAGGCTTTAGGGTTGGATGTATCCTTTGCTTCTTATCATTCTTCTCCTGTGGAGGGATGCCTTATATAGGCAAATATATATGTCGGTTACATCTTTCCTATTCTGAAAGGAATACTGCAATGTATATCCTTTCAGGACTCCTATAGAGTATGTCTTTTATATATAGAAAACTACCATCTAATTCAGCTAATTACATGTTAACACTTCCCCTCAAGTTGGTGCGAAGATATCTTCTAAGCCTAACTTGTCTAGAGACTTATGAAGAGCTTCTGCAGGGACTGCATGGGTTAGAATATCTGCTAGTTGCTCACTTGATCTGACGAAAAGGATGTCCACTAACTTTAAAAGTAACTTTTCCTTGATGAAGTGTCGATCTACCTCAATGTGTTTAGTTCGATCATGTTGTACTGGATTATTAGCTATCTCTCGTGCTGCCTGATTGTCACAGTATAGTAACATAGGGTCTTTGGGTTCAAAACCAATTTCTGTGAGTAAGGTCCTGAGCCATAATAGTTCGCATATTCCATGTACCATCCCTCTATATTCTGCTTCTGCTGAGGACCTTGCTGTCACATTTTGTTTTTTACTTCGCCATGTGACAAGATTTCCTGCAACAAATGTAAAATAGCCAGAGGTGGATCTCCGGTCAGTGAGATTTTCTGCCCAATCTGCATCAGTAAATCCTTTCACTTCCATAGTTCCATGTCTTTTAAATGTCAATCCTTTTCCTGGAGCCCCTTTTAGATAACTCAGAATTCTCATTACAGCTGTCATATGATCTTCACTTGGAGCATGCATAAACTGACTTACCACACTAACCGCATAGGCAATGTCTGGGCGAGTGTGAGATAAATAAATTAACCGCCCTACCAATCGCTGGTATCTTTCTTTGTTTGTTGGTACCTGATCTGGGTGAATGGCCAATCGATGATTTTGAACAATAGGAGACTCTACTGGTTTGCATTCTAGCATGCCCGTTTCAGATAATAGGTCCAGTATATACTTTCGTTGTGACAAGTATATACCATCTTTAGTTCTTGCAACTTCAATTCCCAAAAAATATTTCAGTCCTCCTAAATCTTTCATTTCGAATTCGGTAGACAAACATTCTTGTAGCTTTTTTATTTCATCTATGTCATCACCAGTTACGATCATATCATCTACATAAATAATGAGCAGTGTAACTTTACCATTCTTCTGTTTGATGAATAGAGTGTGATCAGAGTTACCTTGGTGATAACCAATTCGTTTCATAGCTTCTGTGAATCTCCCAAACCATGCTCTTGGCGATTGCTTCAAGCCATACAATGCTTTTCGTAATCTACACACTTTTCCACTAGATTGTGAGCTGTTAAACCCAGGTGGAAGTTGCATATAGACTTCTTCTTCCAGATCCCCATGGAGAAATGCATTTTTCACATCAAATTGCTTCAAAGGCCAACTAAAATTTGCTGCTAAAGACAACAAGACTCTGATGGTGTTCATTTTTGCAACTGGAGCAAAAGTTTCTTGATAGTCAATGCCGAATGATTGTGTGTACCCCTTTGCTACTAGCCTTGCCTTGAACCGATCAATTGTGCCGTCTGCTCTATGTTTGAGGTTGAATATCCACTTGCAGCCCACTGGTTTTTTTCCTGGAGGGAGTGATACAATACTCCATGTGTCATTTCTTTGTAATGCACTCATTTCAGCCTCCATTGCTTCTGCCCATTTCGGGTGTTGTAAGGCATCCTCAACCTTTGTAGGTATTCTTATATTCGCCATCTCACTTATGAAGGCTTGATGCTGTGGAGGTAGTTTGTGTGTAGAGACATACTGTGTGATTGATATTTTGCTTTTCCATTCGGTGAGTACCTGTCAGGGGCCTTTCCACGGTTCTGTCTAGGAGGGAGAGAGTAGCATGGGGCAGATAATAAAGGGAAAGAGGAAGGGCTTTCAGTGTCACTTACCTCATGGATATCCGATCGATCTTGAACATGGATTTGTGGAGAGGAAGGGGTTATTTCATCATGCATGTATTCTTCTTCTGCATCACTGCTGCTATGTGTATTGTACTCTATGTGTTCTTTCCCTGCATTGCCCGTTGCAGTTGTTCTGGAGCTGGGCTCTGTATTTCCTTCCCCAACATTACTAATTGTGTGTGTACTGGTTTCCATTTCTTCCCCTGAAGTTGACTGCTGCTGCTCCGTATTTCCTTCCCCTGAATATGTGTTTCCTTCCCCTGAATCCAACTGAAGATCAATCCAGTTGTAGGCATCATATTGCAGCTCCCCCTGAGGACTAGAGCTGGATGGATTCATATGGAAAAAATATTCTGTTTCAGAGAAGGTAACATCCATACTGACATGCATCTGGCGAGAAGAAGGATGGTAGCACCGGTATCCCTTTTGGTGAGGATTGAAACCAAGAAAGACACACCGTACTGCGCATGGTTCCAGTTTTGTGCGCTGAGTTTTCTGTAGGTGAACATAGGCTACACATCCAAACACACGGGGTTCTAAGTGTAGGAGGGATGGAATCTGAATGTGTTGAGTGAGAGTCTGCAAGGGAGTGCTGAAGGAGAGGACTTGGGATGGCATCCGGTTGATGAGATACACAGCATAGGTTACTGCATCAACCCAATAATGTTGAGGGACATGGGCACCAATGAGAAGAGCTCTAGTAGTTTCAAGAATATGCCTGTTTTTGCGTTCTGCCACACCATTTTGTTGTGGAGTGCGCGGGCAAGTAGTCTCATGGAGAATACCATTGTTTTGAAAGAAACTCAAGAGTTCAGAGTTAAGATATTCTCCACCATTGTCTGATCGAATAATCTTCACCGGCAGGGAGAACTGAGTGCACACCATGCGATAAAAAATTGGGAATATATTACGCACATCACTCTTATGTCGCATAGTATATAACCAAGTCATTCTGGTGCAATCATCGACAAATGTAAGAAACCATCGAATTCCAGATTGGGAAGTAATTGGAGCAGGTCCCTAAACATCAGAGTGGATCAATTCAAAAGGCTTTGTTCTTTTATTCAAGTTTACAGGATATGAAGTTCGATGGCTCTTGGCCAAGATGCAAACATTACACTTAAGAGAGGAACTTGGATCCCGAATGTCATCAAAGAGGGAAGGAAATAATTTTTTTAAGTAGCCAAAGGATGCATGACCCAACCGACGATGCCATAACCAAATTTTCTTGTGATTATTACCATTGTGACTCTGAACTTGATGGACGTGACCTGAAGCTACGTCATCTACATAGTATAACCCCTTCCTCTTAGTACCACGTCCAATGATCGCTTGAGTCCGGATATCCTGAAGTAAGCAAAACGTGGGAAACATTAATACCACACAATCCAATTCTTCTGTAATTTGACTAACAGACAGTAAATGATTTGAAAGTGCAGGGACAAGTAAACAATTATGTAGTGAAAGATCAGGAGTGAGAACAATTGATCCTGCTCCAATGACTGGGGTAGACTCCCCATTGGCTGTCATGACCTTTTCCTTAGACGGGGGAGTCATGTATTGAAATAATGATTTGTTATACGTCATATGATCTGTGGCACCCGAGTCAATGATCCAACCTGTATCATGAACCGTGGATGTCGACAAAACCACTCCAGTTTTACCTGTCGCTGAAGTCTGGTCAGTTTTCGCTAAGGAGAGCAATTCATCCGGTTTAGTGTGGTCTTTTTTGCTTATTGCCATGGCAGCAAAACTGGAAGGAATTTCTGTTGCAGTGGTTAATTTTGCTTGGACTGGACGTTTATTACTTCTTGCTTTACTTTGCTTCCGTTTTTCTAGAAACCAGTCAGGGTAGCCATGAATCTCAAAACAAGTGTCTCTGGTATGGCGACTTCCATTACAATGACTGCAGCGCAACTTGTCTTTTTCTGCTTCCTCAATAGCTCGAAGAGTGCGCATGTTAGAAGGGGTGGTGGATTTGGAAATCATTGCAATTGATGAACCTTCACCAGTGTTTTTTGCTCCCAGCATGGTGACTTGTCGCTGAGCCTCCCTTCGAATTGTATTGAAGCACTCTTCAATACTTGGAACAGATTTTTTTCGAAGGAGATCACTGCGTATTGAATCAAAAACTTCATCCAAACCTGCAAGAAAGTCATAGATCCGGTCCTTTTGAATTTCTTCTTGTCTGGTTCTAAGATCTGCAGCACATATCATCTTAATTGGTCGTCGCTTGTCAATTTCCTGCCATACACTATTCAGCTCTGCGTAATACAAGTTAACTGGACGCCCATTCTGTTTCGTCCTCGTGGCTTTGCAGCGTAGCTCATAGAATTGTGACTCGTCAGCCCCATCATAAAAGGTTTGAGTGACACTATCCCAGATTTCCTTGGCTGATGACAGGTCTATAAATAAACCAATAAGATGAGGCTCCATGGTTTTCAACAACCATCCTCGTACCACTGCATCTTCAGTGCACCACTTTGAGTAACCAGAATTTCCTTCTTCCACTCTAGCATTCTGCCCAGTTAAGTAGCCAAGTTTGTTCAATCCAGCAGCATGCAGTTCAAGCATACGTGACCAGATTTTGAAGTTTGTCTCATTCAATTTAAATCCAAAGGGTAAGGTGTTTAGGTTAGGTGTTTCAGCAGAGAATGAAGTTTGGTTTATAGGGATAATAGAAGTATTTGTGTCATCCATGGTTGGTCTCTTGTTTCAAGACCAATTCCCAGGAGAAGATTAATGTGGCGGCTGAAAAGTTAAAGGAAGATTTTAGCTTTCAACCTTGCTCTATACCATGTTACTTTTAAGGCTTTAGGGTTGGATGTATCCTTTGCTTCTTATCATTCTTCTCCTGTGGAGGGATGCCTTATATAGGCAAATATATATGTCGGTTACATCTTTCCTATTCTGAAAGGAATACTGCAATGTATATCCTTTCAGGACTCCTATAGAGTATGTCTTTTATATATAGAAAACTACCATCTAATTCAGCTAATTACATGTTAACAATAATATGACAAGATATGGATGCTAGATGCTTTATATTTGTGTTAATGTTTCGAGAGACTAGTTCAAACTATATCTCCGTTTTATTTAATCAAACTGTGAAATTATTAGTAAAATACGATTTATCAAACCGATAATAAAACTCGTGAAGGCCATGGGCCAGTTAGAAGAAAAAGGGTATGGGCGGTTATGTGTATTGTACAATTGTACATTCTACCATATATGTATATTGTACTTTATTATAAATAAGAAACACCACCACTACCATAGAATGATGATTTTATTAGAAAATGATATAAATTATATTATAAGATTTTTGGGCTGAATTATTTTTTTAATATGGTATTAAAGTCTTGATAACTAAACAGTCACAAGTTTAAATCTTATTATCCTTGTTTATTTGATAAAAATAAAACACAAGATAGTATAGTTCTATAAAAGTTTCAAGTTCAAAGAACTTTCACTTGAAATGATGTATTAGAAAATAATATAAATCATATCTTGATACTTCACCTGACAGTTTAAGTTGAGATGAATTGATTCTTTGACAGGTTTTATAAACCTTTTCATAGTATTAAAGCATTCTTAGATTAAACCTCGTCGACCCAATGACTTCCAATGCTCCAAGCTCTTTTCTTCCTCTTCAAACAATGTTATGTATGATTACTATCAAGCTTTCCTCGTCCAATTATCATCTCTAGCGCAACCAAATTCTTCTGTTGCTCAATTCTTAAAACCTTCTTGACTACATTAAAGGCTCTCTGTCTGAGCCTCTAGAAATCATCACCTCTTATTCTTCTATAGTTCCAAATCCAAAGCATATTGTTTGGAAATATTAGCTCCTTTTTATTCTTTTTATCTTTCTCTCATAGAGGAAGCCATGGCTGAGGTTATTGATCTCTTTACCTCTCATTCTGTTTGCACTGCGTTGGAGTTTGCTTTTAGCCATATATCAAAGATTCATGAATTCGTCTCAAGGATGACCTTCAACTTTTGAAATGAGGTATTCACAATGTTACTGAGTATTCTCTTAAGGCAATATCTGATCAGCTGGCTATCAATGGTCATCCTGTTGATGACACTGACAAGATCCACTGGTACTTTCATGGTCTTGGTCCCGAGTTTGCTTGTTTCTCCACCACTCAACTCTCTATTTCTTCTCTGTCATTTCTTTATGATACTTGTTTCTCCACCACTCGGCTCTCTATTTTCTCTCTATAATTTCTTTATGATCTTGTTTCAAAGGCTGAAAGCTTAGAAATATTTCAAAAATCTCTTGAAGCACATGTTACTTCATCAACTACTTGCACTGCCACTAAAGGCACCTCCAAGATATTTTGTAATAGAGGGAATCGAAAATTATGTGGAAAAGGAATTTTTAATCTTGGTCATGGTAGGGGTCGTGGAAATTACACTCCTTGTTGCCAAATCTATCGCAGTGAAGGACACAATGTCGAATAATATCATGATCGATATGTAAGGGTTGTTGATTCTCATGCTCACTTCGTTGAATCTTTTTCTCAGTTCTCTCTGGTAGGTACCAATACTGACTAGTACACAGACACTAGATCCTCTGCTCATATGCCTCCAGATTCATCTTAGTTCGACAGGTTGAAACCTATAATGGTAAGGATTGTGTAATAGTTGGTAATGGAGTTTTTTTACCAATCACCCATATGTATACTCTTTCTCCATCTAAAAATACAAATCTAAATGTTTTAGCTCAACTCATTAAAAATTTGTTATCTATTAGCAAATTAACCTTTGATTATCCACTTTCTAATACTTTCATTGATATGTTGTTTACCATATAGAACCATGCAATAAAAAAGGTGGTGGCAATCGATCATCATGAAAATGATTTTTATGTGCTTGAGCGTAGTCATTCAACGTTTCTTTCTACTCACAAAAATAATTCCCTTCATACTTCCTATGATATTGTTTTGTATGCATGTTTGGGTTATTACATATTTTGTTATTTCTTTATTGAATAAAAAAGGGCATCTTTTTGTTATTTCTTTACTTCTTTTTTTCTACTTTGTGTATTGCTTATCAAACTGCTAAAAGTTACAAGCTGCATTTAACCTCTAATGATCAACATTCTAAAAATGTTTAAGACCTTATTCATTGTGATATTTAGGCCTTACTTTTGTTATGTCTTCAAATGTTCGTTATTATATTATTTTTATGAATAATCACTCTTGTTTCACATGGTTTTATCCCATGATATTAAAATCACGTGCATTTAAAATTTTTCTACAATTTCAAACCTTTGTTGTAGTTCAAAGATCAGAACTTTTAAAAATGATTGGGAGGTTAAATTTATAAGTAATCAATTTCAATCTTATCTTATTTTTAGCATTCATCACCAAACTTCTTGCCCCTACACTCAATCACAAGCATTGACACATGATTAAGACTGATCTTGCTATGCTATTTCAATCTTATATCCCTTTGTCTTATTGGGTTGAGGCATTTAGTATTGTTATCAACACTATCAATCAGTTGCCCACACTTGTTCTTGATGGGTTGTCTCCTTGTGAGGTACAATTAATATGGTAAGCCATCCACATATGAAAATTTTCATCCTTTTGGCTTTCGTGTTTTTCCTTATTTACGAGATTATGTTTCGTATAAGTTTGCCTTTCATAGTATTGATTATACATTTCTTGGTTATAGGATATCTCCCAAGGTATTTAGATGCCTTGATCTCTTTATACAACTTAAGTGCCTTGCTTGTGCTCAACTTTTTGATAGCAAGTCGGTGTCCACCCTCATGATTGTTTGTCAGTGGCTCACTAGTGATGGTGATTCCTTCTCTGATCCCACATTGTATCGCTCCATGGTGGCCACATTGCAGTACTTGACTATTACTCTTCCCGATTTTGCTCATGCTGTAAATTTTGTAAGTCAATACATGTAATATCCTACTGTAGATCACTTCAAGCACTCAAGCGTATTCTTTGTTATGTCAAGGGCACACTCCACTATGGGCTATATTAATGTTGGTTGAGCTGGTTTCCCTAACAATCGTTACTTCACTTCTGGTTATGCAATCTTTCATGGTGAAAACCTTGTCTCGTGGTGTGCTAAGAAACAATTCATTGTTTCTGGTTTTAGTTATGAATCCGGGTATTGAGCATTGGCTCACACAGCCTCTGAAGTTTTTTGGCTTTCTCACCTTCTTCAGGACCTCAAGGTTTTTATGAAACATCAACCTTCGCTTACCCGTGATAACAAAAGTGCAATCTTCCTAACTCTTAATCCTATTTCTCACAAACAGCCTAAGCATATTGGTCTTGATTATCATTTTATTTGTGAGTTAATTGCCGCTATTGCTATTCAACCTCAGTTTGTGCCATCCTAGATGTAAGCTGCTGATATATTTACCAGAGTATCTCTCAATCTCTCTATATTTTCTTTCGTTCCAAGCTTCGTGTTCAGGTCAATCCCACACTAAGCTTGCAAGGCAGTGTTAAGGATGCAAGAATATTGTATCCTGATTCACATGATCCTCTGGGTTGTAGGAAATATTTTAGGAGATATCCTAGATTGGTTGTCAAATGTGTATTATGAATATTGTACTTTCTTATAGATAAGAAACATCACCACCAGAGTAAAGCGTGGTGGTTTTATAAACCTTTTCAAGGAGTCCGTCGAACAAGCAGCAGCAGCGCGTCATGAGTATGCGTGTGTAGATCATGTCATAGAGTATGTGTTAATGTATACTACAGCATTTTCTTCATTTCAGTAATCCCAGCATGAAGTTTCAAAATTATGTTCCTCAAGACAAGGATCTTCAAACTTTGCTCCGCCAGTGCTACCAAAGTTTGAAGATCCTGTGGCATCAGTACCTCCTCCATTATAGAAGAAAGAGGTAATTGTGACCTTCAAGTACCAAGTTTTCCTAGTAGCAGCCTGTGTTTGATTTTGTAAACTTATGGGTAAGTGATCGTGCAGTGTTTGATTTTGCATGTGTGATGAAGTCTCTTATGAATATTAGCCATTTTAAATTAACAAAGCTGTCATTTATTTTCCATTTATAGTAACATCAGATCAATAATCAGTCTTATCACTGTCAATTTACAGAGGAACAAGAAAAAGAAAAGCAAGTGGTTGAGAATGGTTATCTAAGATTAGCAGCATATTTTACCAAGAACAGAATTGTAGTTTGATTGACCTTTTAAAGTTGCAGCCTTGTGAGACAACTGGTTTACTTCTTCAGTAATGAATCCAGCATTACGAAATCGGAAATATTAGTAACCGAGGAAACCGAGTTTCATGTTATGTGCAATGTGACAACCTAGATATATGTGATAATGGCCTTTTATGTTTAGCACCAAGCTGCTTGCAGTTCATGCAACTTCCGGATTCATTTGTCACTCTCTATCAGAGTTTTATTTGGTGAAATGAAATGATTTTTTATTTTTTTAAGATGGTATTTGATGAGGCACTTGAAGCAGCTCATTTGCTATCAATCTTAAGGACGACATACTAATATTGAGATTATATAACATGAAAAATGCAGCATCAAATGTTTTCTGTACAACAAGAAAGGTATACTCGGGAATAAAAAGAGAGAGAAAAGATGACATTATTTCTTTCCCACGCCATTCCAAACCGTGCACACACACCAGCTGTAATCAATTTTTCACACCAGCTTTCTATCAAACTAGACAATTTCAAGATCAATGAAGAACACCAACTGTAACGTCATTGTTGGTAAAGAAAAATCAACACTTTTCAAGCAGTATCTAATTTACACAACAAGAACTTGTACAGAGGTCGACAACACAGATCACTTAGAGGTCTTGACAAAGGGAGAAGAGATGCAGAAGGGAAAAATCAGAAGAGGCTGGAACGCCGGGTGCTAAAAGGAAGGTTTGGCACACAAGCTAAGAATGGTTCTCTTGTTGACTGGCCAATTCCACGTCTCAAAGCAAATTTTTGACCCCATGTGTGTATCTTTTCTGAAAATGCAGTATGACCTATTTTCGCTCACCCTTCAGGTGGTTCGAACTGGCTTGTCCACCACCAACATTATCCTCATTCCAGGACGGGAACACAGGAGGGAGCTGAAATTCATCAGGTTTCAGCGCCAAAGAAAAATCAGGCAACGTTGGTGCTGTCTCCATGATTCTGCAATCAACATCACCAAATCCCCAAATTACAGGATCAGGTGACTCCGCTTGTTAACCAAGCAATTTGGAAATGATTCCAAGGAAAAAATTCACCTGCTAAAAGAACCACTTACTTTTCATGAGAATATAGATCACGGTTTATCCGCACCTTGCTAGAAGTATCTTTTGGAATTTTCTCAGAGAGGTACTTTATGGTTCCCCAAAGCGGTGGGTTTCTGCACAAAGACAAATCAAAACTTGAAAAGGAGACCTGAAGAAATGGTAAGGTATGGGTAAGAGTTGTCAGACAGTGAGAAAAGGTAGAGCATTAACGATCACTTGCATAGAATTCAATAAGAAAAGTCACATAATTAAGAAAATCCAAGTCCTAATACAAAGGCCCATGGAAACAACAAGGTAGAGCGTTAACAATTCCATAGACATGCCAAGACGCTGAAGCATTAACAGCTATGAATCCTAGCAACGGTTTGTTTTTTTGAATGGTATCATAGACTTCCTTGTAGCATGCAATGAGATCAAGAAAAAATGAATTCGTTTCTGCTTTCTTTTAGTGAAGATTAAGATCCCCTAACAACTTGCATTATATTGAGATTATGAAGGGGGGGGGGGGACAACAAACAAACTAGACCATAAAATAAAATGAGAAAGCATCCACAGCATTGCTCGTCACGGAAAGGCAAGTTATGAAGGTAATGAGATGGATGGACTTCGGTAGATGCATTACCTTGACAAAGGAGAAGCTGCATTGAATGCCTCACATGATCGTTTACTTTCTTTAAAATACTCATCTGCAGCTTGCAAAGCAGCTACAGCCATCCCATGAGACTTTTCTGTGTTCCCTTCATCAAGGATTAAACCATGATAATAGTATGCTGCAGCCTGGTTTGGTGAAAAAATATTACTACAAGAAAGGTGATTTTGATTGATAGCTATGAAAAGGAAAATACAATAGAAAGGATTTTAAAATAAACACAAGAAAACATATTATCTAATTACAGCAGGGAATGAGCAACAAAGTAAGAGCCAACAAGTAGATGGCTAGAAAAGTCAACAGTGAGAACATGTTAAACCATTTCAGCCTGCTGATCCAAATTGCAATAAGTCTCACGCTGTGGGAAATTATTTTTGTTCTCTGGTTGCTCTTGTGTGCACGAGCCCGTGTGTGTGTGTGTGTTGGACGATTCTGAGTGGACAAGATGGTTAGGTGTTACTGATCAGTTTTGATCAAAACCATTTGTTAAGCGCTCAAGAATCAGGAGAAAATATGTCAGGCTGTCATGAGATTAAAGGTCAAGGGCAATTTGAGAGTTGTTACAGCAAGCACAGTTTCTTGAGTGCAATTCAGCTTGTTTTACCAATCAATTGATCATTGATGTGGAAAAAGGTGAGAATGGGAAGCAAAGAAGTAGGGTAAGAAGAAGAAAGGAAGCTAGTTAAGTTCATTGTGTTTAAGGCAGCATTAATATCCCTATTCCAATGCCAATCAAATGCTGCGAATTAGATGGTTGGTTCAATTATTACTAGTTCATGTTTTCTGTGCAATATTGCATTGGGAGAATACACACTTTCATTTTCATAGTTTTAAGATCTGAAAGCAACAGGAAGGACAGCGTCTAATGTGAATGATGACAAAATACAGAGAGGAAACAAAGAAATGAAAGCAATTTTTGCATACCTTTGCCTCCACATATTTCCACTTTATGAAGAGCCGGTGCTTTTCCCCCCAACCATTTGCTAATGGAAGGTTCATTATATTATCTTGAGCCTGTCAAGAAAACAATAAAGAAAAAGGAAGATGAAGCTACAAGGGAGCCATTTGTAATCAATACACAACTGTTGTTTGTACAAAAATTGAGTTTATAATTTATTTGTTTGTCAGGATGAACACAGTTAGTTCCCTCATACCTGCTGCCAGTACTTTACCATCTCACAAGCAAGCCTTCGCTTCACTGCAAGAGTAGCTTTGGCACTATCGATTGCCATTCCTAATTGGATATCAACACCCTGCATCAGATGGAAAGAATAGAAAGACCATAAGACAGTAAAAAGAATATTTAACCAAAACAGAGGGAGACAAGAAAAGGAGGTGATCTGAAAACAAAAAGAGGGGAAGGTGGAAATCTTAATCATTCTGAAAGAATAAAAAGAGAATTCTGTCTATATGAATTAGCAGCTCAAAGAGACAACTCCAAACAAAAAGAGGGGAAGGTGGAAATCTTAATCATTCTGAACATGTCAGCTGCTAAAAGGGGTTTTCCCAACAAATCATCATCGCAATTTTACTGCCCAAAGAAGTTTCTTGCTCCTAATATGTCCTTTATGTGCTACAAGCCTAAAAAGAAGGGTTGGAGTCATATATATCAACAATGCAAGAAAATGATTGATATCAGTTAGTGGGTAGCCAACTTATGTATTGGTAATCAAGAAAGATGTAAAAAGAGAAAGTTTCATCTAAAATCTTCTAGATAGTCTCCATGTGCAACCGCCATTCATACATGTCAAGGATACCATGGACAGAATTTCTGACTTCATCAAACAAAACCATAAAGGAAAATAAGTCACTACCTGTCCCAATGCTTGAAGGCAAAGTGCTCTAAGAACACCTTCTGCAAGGTCCACAGGTAAATCTTCCCTGGAAGCAATAGTTATTCAAGTCAGATTGGATATGCAATGAAGATAAATATAACGAAACATGAGCAGTTCCACTCTTGATAAGTCCTTCAGCTATGCAAACCTTAGTGAAGTAGGAAATTGTGGAAGCACATGCCGAACAGCACAATCCAGATACCCTGCAGCCTTCAAGAAAATATCAACTGATGCTCGCCTATTCTCTGTGACAGACTCACAAAAATAAAGGAGCAAAATTAAACTTTTGTAACAGGATGAGTGGAGATCCAATCTGAAGCATAGTAAAAAGTAACAACTGAGCATATGTGCATGAATTCATCTACATCAAATATGATTAGATCAACTAGCAAGATATATTTCTGAATCATTGACGCAGCCTTCTCAAACACATGGAAAACTCCTTCCAAACAAGGTAACATTCCCAATTCACTGTGGTTTTCAAATTACTATCAAAGTCGAAGCAATCTTCCCTGGTTTAGAAATTGTATTATTAAAAAATATTGCTTATAAAATACAAAAAATCTAAACAATATATATATATCACACAGATGCTAAAGGATAGAAATATCACCAAATTTGCCCATCTAGGACCATGCACTTGTAAGACCAAAAGTGAAGAATGGTATTTGGTCTTTCAATCTCATATGGCATATTGAGTTGGAGCAATTAAGTTTTTTAGGTTTCATTTCACACCCCTCTATCTATTACTCAAATTAAGTATACTCTTTAAATGTGGTCTTCAAATTAGATGGATGGTTAATTGATTGGAGGCTATATGCTGAAATGCATAAGAAATATCCTGCTGTTCTAATTGCATGCCCATACTTAATTAGGACAGTAGATTCTGAAAAGCATATTTATGAACTAAACTGTCACCAACATTTCTGTCACTAATTAGATCAACACCCCTGTCCGCCACGCCAATCAATCTCTCCTTTTTGTATATATTAAAACAAATTACACCGAGTATGCAATTATAGTCAAGATCCAGATAGACAGTATAAGAAATATCATAAATGGCTTCTGACCCAGCAATTACTCTCCAAACTGCTGGACAAGGACAAGACCTTATGTTTGCCAAATGAGTTTTCAATTCTAGAAATAAAATTATTAAGAAATGTCACACACAACAATCTTCATCACTTGATTCACATAAAGTTTATAGAAAACAACTACCTTCCGATACTTTTGGCTGATAACCATCACAAGATGTTCTTGGAAGAAGTAACAAGTTGGCCTGTGATAATGATAGCATCGCCATCAAATGCAAAACTGACAACACCTCATACCATGCATTAGAAATGGCTGTTTCCTACAAAATTCCAAAGTACATATCAAATCAATAATTCTCCATCTCAGAAGGAAGTGCAAACCATAAAACAGAATATTTCAACCAATAGTAAATAGATGAGCTAGAGCACAATCCCACCCACCTCTGCTTCATCTTCCTGATTCATCCACGCAAATTGCACATTGTGTTGTAGCTGGCTTCCATCTTTAACTAATCCCAACAGAACAGGCAAGTAGTCTTGAAGAGCCTGGTGAAGATCGGCCAATGTTGAACCTCCTGCAGACAACAAATAACATTGAAATTCAAACAACTTCACCTATTGCTGATCTATCAATCTGCACTGGTATTATTACAACCTACCATGTTGTGTAGCACTTTTTCTCCTTGTTCTTGAAACTGTTGGTGCTTCTTGGCCAGCCATAACAACAACACGAGTTCTCAAAGCAGATAAGCGTTCCATTAAATTCTTAGGCAATTGATCACCAAGTGGCAGAGAGAAATCAACAGGCTTTGGTATCCGAAAACCAGGTACATAAACAGAAAGTTCCCCTATACTCCCCGGTCTCCTTCTATTTCCACCTGAATCCTGCGGGGTAGACACCAGACATCCCATATCCTAATAGTTACTGTACACACGAATTCAAGGAACAGAAAGTCAGTTACTGCAGTACAAATAAGTTGTTCGGCAAAAATGATCCCTCTTGCAAGGAAAACAGTGATTCATAACACAATAAGGGTATTGATTCCGGTGGCATGAAATTGTTCGAAGGATGAAGGACGCAATTAGTTTCATAGAATGCAGACAGCAGTAAACGAGCCACAAATGAAGTAATTAAATTTCCCAACCAACAAAGCACAAGAAGTAGGTCACTCACGAGCAGTCTTCAAATAACTCTTGCTAGAACTCTCCAAAAGCTTTTGAAAAAGATTGTTTGTAGTTAACAATTTCAATCTACATATAATATCAATAAGAGATAGATTAAGTCACCTGGTCCCCAATTAGAAGATTGGAAAACTGGTCAAAACTTCAAGTAATTTCTGCACAGAAAAGGGAGATAAGAATTCAATGAGAGAAAGAGTCAATAAAAAGACGAAACCAATAAAAGTAACTGAATCACAAGAAAAGCATGACACAACATAATTCACTATCTTCCCCATTCTGATAAAAGGAAAAACGCAAAAGTGTTTTGCAACAACTATAACTTATAAAGGGAAAAAGTGATGTGCTTTTTCCCATCACACATGAAATAAAACTTTAAAAGAGAAATGTGAAGGAAAAGGGCAATTGGGTTCAAACAGAATTGAAATAGCCTTGCAGAAGAAGCAGCAACCCAAACAAAATGGTAGGTTGGTAGCAAGCAAATCGAAAATAACTCGTAGGATTGGAAAATGAACATGAAAAAAATGCAAATGAATTCCATTAAATTAATTATTACAACAGTAGAAAACTGGACAAAGATTGTGAGTAAAGTGTCTCCAAAATCAGTTTTAAAACAAAAACAAGCAACCTAAAACCCATGAAGCAAAGTAAAGACATCCCCTTTTTTTTATCCTTTTCCGCTGTACTTGAAATCAATAAGATTAAAGGTCCAAACTTCAACAAAGCAAACAAATGCCCAAAACCCATTTGTGCCCAATTCAACAGCTTTTTGAAAGTTAGCTAAATTTGACAAGAAAATACATCATAGAATTTCAAGACTACAAGAAACAAACTTTTTGCACATGTTCGTTGCTATCATCTCCAAGCAACGAAACAAAACAACCCAAAAGGAAAAGGCGCCATTTTCAACAAGTAAATTGAAAACATACTAAAGAAAGAAAGAGAGAGAAAACTGTCTTACCATCAAAGCTTTTTATACTTGTAGTAACAGAAAGTCACAACTGAACTAAAAGTGAAGCCAGATATAGAGAGGGAAAAAGGGAGTCAAAAATCAAGGATCAAGAACGAAGAACTTTAACAAAACAAGGCTAAATTCTCTAATAAGAAATAAAAATTCGAGAAAGAGAAAAGGAAGAGAGAGTTGTTAAGTTTAGAAGGTTCGAAAGAAAATTTGTTGATTTGTTTAGAACAAAGAGTAAAACTTTCTGTTTATATATATATATAAAGAGGATTTATTGTTATTGTTAGCTAGTAAAGAGAGTGTTTGCCTTTTTTATGGTGGCAACTGTGTGTGTGTATGTGCTTGATTGGCGCCTAACACGGGCACCCCAACACCCCCTAAAGCTTTCTCAACTTTTGGCTCTTTGTCCCTCCATGCTTGAACCTCAACTTCACTTCTCTTCTCTTCTTGTGCTTTGATACAAACATTTTGAGATCCCAAGATAAAAAATATAATAGGTAAGAATGTCTTTCTCAATCATTCTCACGTTACTAGTCTTTCAACTCTTTAACATAAATAAAATGAGATGAGATGAGATGTTCTACATTTTGATTATTAAGGTAAGCTTGGATTGTAGCAGGGTGCGATTAAAATTGTATTTTGTTCGATTATAACTTTAAAAATATTTAATTAATTAATATATATCACAATTTTATATAAAATAAATTGAAAACTCTCTCTTAAAATTTTAATTTAAAAAAAAACAATTAATAAACTATAATTTAGAAAGATATTACACTATCAAACACATATTAAAATAATTCATCACATTTTAGTTAAAAGAGCAAATTATTGTTGTTAAAATCGTATTTACAAGTCAATAAATATTTAACTTGAAAATATGTATTAAAAATTTAAAAACTAGTAAAAATAACTTAACTCGTTTAAAATCATTAAATTCGGTCAAAATTGTGCAAATTCATGATTTACAAGTTCATAAAAAGTATAAATATTATTGTTGACTTCTAAATTCTCCATCTTTATTCTCAATTTCACCCTTCTCCTTCTCCAAAAACTCTACTTTTGCACTCTCATTGGAGTGTACAGCTCCAAAAATTACACTGAAAAAGAACCCTGACAAAGCAAACCTGAACATTGCAATAGATGCAGGAACTTCTGAGGTATGACATAAGGTTTTGTTATTGTTTTGAGGATACCAAACAGTTACTGGGGTTTGATTTAGGGTAAAAGGATAGCAACCGAAGAGTTAACCTCGGGGTTAATAGGAGTGAAGTAGCTGGTCCTGGCACAAAAATAGTTATATGAGTCTTATTTTTCTTATAAAGTAAATAGAATTGTATCAGTCACTAAAGTGTTTTAAATAGACCAAGTTTGGCTTTTGATATTATCCTATGGGACCCATTGTAATATCAAGCAAAAATAGATAGTATCATATATTCATAAAAAAGAGAGAGAGAGAGATATAATCCTTAAACAAAAGGGTCATTTTTGGTTCACACAAGATTGATAAAAATAGAATAGATCAATCTCGTTTTATTATTTTGTTTAATATTCCTGGCTTCCCTAAAATCAATTAGCAAAATTATTCTATTTTCCACCATCAATGTAAACCAAACATTACCTAAAGTAAAAAAGATTTTAACTTCGTACAAAATATCATATTTTGTTCACTTTAAGATTCAAAATAGAATCAAATATTTTTCCATTCTTTCTTTTAATTTTCTCTCGATCACACAGTACTTTTTAAACTTTTATTAAGATCTATAATTAGTTAAAAAATATTTATGATTTTATTATTTAATTTTACAATCCAAGTTTATTGTGTTTTAAGTGTTGTGTTAAAAAAATATTTTTACAACCTTAGAACAAATAAAACTGAATTTTATAAATGAGTTTTTTGTCCTTAAGTTTTGGTTGAGGTGGTAAGTGAAATGTTAATGTTCCTCGTGTAGTACCTTGGCTTTTAGAGCTTGTTTAATAATATAATTGTAGTTACTTTTTAAATAACTTTTCGTGATAAAATATATGTTAATAATTTTTTTTTCATGTTTTAAAAATTATTTTTGATATCAGCACATCAAAATAATTTGAAAATACTAAAAACATATTAATTTGAAGTTAATAAAAAAAATTTAAATTTTTTTAAAAATGTTTTTAAAATGCAGAAACAAACTGCACTTAATTCCAAAATACATCACTAGACAAAAAAAATATTTAAAATGCACTATTTTAATTATATTAAGAACTTATTTAAAAATCAGTAGGATCGATAGAGACTTGATTGCAAAGGCACAATTTTTTATTCCAGTGGAATTCTATCTTCTTCTTTTTTTTATCAATTTATTGAGATTTTAACATTTTAAAATAATATTTGTTTACTGTTTAGAGGTAGAAAATATACCCATGGATCCTGGCGGAGTGGTTAGGCACACTCTCGTTGCTTACGAGGTCTGGGGTTCGACCCCTCTCTTCGTCTGTGCGAAAAGGGATTAGTCTGAGCCGGCGCTCAAAATACCCTTGGTTATACCAAAAAAAAGAGGTAGAAAATATAAAAAATCTTAAGACATGCTTACATATTCGTGTTTTAAAATAACAAAAATATACTCTGAATTATTCAAGAAACATGTCTATTTTCTATGTATATAATATCTTTTTAACCAAGTAATTTATGTATATTATATTGAAACATTAGCCGACAAACCTAAATATCTTCTTTGATCAACCCTAACCTCTTAATTCAATGTAAGGAAGAGGATGTTAAGAATCGATCGTTGATTGACATTTCCTGTACAGTAAGTGTCTGTTGAGATAAAGCCAATCAAATATCTCGAAGAAGATTAGAGGAAGCAATTAATGCGGACAAAACCAAATTCACTTAGTTTGAATCTTTGAATTTTGCCATAGTAATAATAATAACAAGACAAAAGGATCAAAAGGTTGTTGAAACCATGCATGATGAGATACAATAATAATAATAATAATAATAATTAAAGCATGACGGCAAGCATATAAAGTTATATATATAGTGTTCGTTATCATTTTATCATCGCCATCATCATCTTAATTAATGAATAAGTTAACCCTTAATTATTTAACTATATAATCCCAAAGAATGTTCTCCCTCGGTGCACTCTGCCCCTTGCTAATGCGGTGATCACTAGTTGAAATTGTGTTTAACCCCAACCTTTCTAGTAATATTTAATAGTTTTATACATAAATGGATTCAATTCAAATTTTTTAAAATAAATAAATAAATCTAAATTATAAACATTTACCTGCCGCTTCGCTCTGCTCAGCGGTTGCTTTTCCACAACCTATTAACCAGTCTATTGGTGGATATGTATTGACTTGCTGCCCAAGAGAAACTATGGTCATCATGCATTAATTAGACTATGCATAGAGCTGGTACTAATATACATTGACTTGTCATAATTAATTAACTATACAAGTCCCCCCTGCCAAGTAAGAAATTAAAATATTGGTGATAAGGTTTGCATGGATCATTAATGTGCTTGGAAAATATATAGTTTACTTCCATGTTAGGAAATTGGGTGCTGCATGGTTTTTATTAATTATGAGATCTCCTACCTCATTATGGCTCTCTCTATTTGATAATGCAAACAAATGATAATAATATCAATAATAAATGCAATTACTTTGTGTCCTCTTCACTAAGCTAATGCAGTCTGCATCATATATATATATATATATACACACATACATCGTGATATCGTGAAACGACCGACTTCTTGACACGTCGTGCACTCCTTTAGAAAAATGGAAACATGGTTTTGGGATCCTTCACTTGGGGTAGCTGTGGGCAGGGCAGAAGGGACCAAAGTGTGACACATGGCAAGGAATTATGACCCAATAGGGTAGGCTGGGTGCATGGCTCCTGATTAATTGGAAGGGAGACGAGATCAATTCTCACAAGCATGCATGAACAATAATCAGAAGACAAGTGTCGCACGTATGCTTGCCTCCACCTGGTCAATAGAGAATGATGATCATCACAACCCTAGCCAGCCAGCCTGAGTCGTCGAGGTTTAAAAGCTTAGAAGGATATGGCCAAATGCATGCATGTTGCCATCTCTATTCACTGTGAATGTATGGATGACACCTTGGAACTTTATTCCACTTGGCCACATGAGTCTAGCTCTAGCGAGAGCTACTTGCCCGTTTTAGCAAGCTACTTGCCCGTTTTAGCAAGTGGGAGGCTCAACTTCCCATTTATCTCATGAACATGTGTCCATATTCTGCTCTTCCTCCCTCCCACCATCATCATGCACTCATTTCGCCGGCCTATTTGTCACATTAATGTTAGCTGGGAAACAAAAATACTGAAAACAGCAAAGCATTTTGGGGCCTAACACATATGGGAGTTCAATTCATGAGGACAAATAATGCAATGGTCACAGCCTTTCTATAAAGAAAAAAGACATAAGATAAAGGGGTGTTTGTCTGTCACTACCATTCAAAAAGAGTTGATGCATGCTTCACGAGCACTATCCACCTCAAACAAGACTCGTAGCCAAGCTATTACCCTTAATTTCCCTTTTTGCTATGCAACTCATCAATTTCTTATATATGTATATATAACAGCAACTTAATATTATCGTCAAAGTCAGCAAGTATAAAAACGCTTGACTTGCATTTAAAGGTACTAATCAAGTAAGGCTTTCAAGATTTTGTTAAGCCAACAAAAGTGTTGAAATTCTTGAAGTAGAAATTAAACCCGTTAAGTTTAAAATGATATCTAATTAACAACTTGCAGACTAATAGCATAATTCAATAAATTCGTCAATTGATATCAGCTTCTTTTAATAAAAAAAAATTAGAGTTTTGTTATGTTGTATCATGTTTTAAAAATATATTCATCATCTAATCACTCAATTAGATAAGTATTAATGTGTGACATATATGTTTTTTTGTATAATAATAATTTCTATTTTGCAAAAAAAATTAGTTTAAGCAGGTTGTGTGATTTCTTGTATGATGCCTACAAATATAATATGAGATATGTGGAGTAAGATGACTTTAATGTTTGGAAGAATTATAGACCTTCTCACATCACATAGAGTAATTAGAATAAATATCTAGAGTTTTTCATGTTAGTTTTTTTTAAGAGACGCTTACGGAGTAGGTCCTTAAACAGAATAAGGAGACCCATGGTTCTGTTAACAAGCATATTAGCGGTCATTTCCTTTCACTAATCATGCCAAGTGCTTGGTAATAGCTTGTTTTATTTTAATTTTTTTTTTCTTTAAATGGTGGCTATTATTTGTGATAAGGTTTAAATATTGATTTATTTTACAGTCTACACATCTTAGGACGAGCCTACTCTGATGGAGTTGTATATGAAAACGCATATACGGAGGGAGGATATGTAGAAAAGGATGGGATAGTTTGTTGATAATCGAGATGAGATGTTTATTGTAAACTTTTTGTATATTGTTTGAACTAATATTTCTTCATCCATATCTTTGACTTGTTTTTCTTTGACTTAGGAACAATATAACACCATCATATGTGTCTAACATGGAGATTCTCACACGTGTATAGCATCGCGGTGATCATTCTTCCGAATCGAGATTATTGAGAATAATATAGGTGGAAAAAACAAGGAATTCTTGTCTTTTATTAGTAAAAAAAAAAAGAATGGGAGTCGTCACTTAATATTTTGATTCCTATGAACCCTAACTGATCTAAGAGTTTGGTAAGGGGACTGATTGCATAAGAGATGATATTATCACCTATAGTAAATCTTACCTGAGAAAAGCTACATTACTTATTGATTTGATTTAAACTAATGTAATATTGTTTTTTCTAATTGTTTGTTTATCTAGAGTTTAAGAAAAGTTCTCTTCAACGAGGAGGTCTTTATTGTATCAAATTAAAATCTAATTGTTCTAATGCAAAAACATTAAAAAAAAATGAATTGTTTTCTTATTTAATATCAAAAATACATCTTATATATAAGTTTATGATCTTGTATATTAAAAAGAAACAAAATAAAATTTTTATGTGTTTATGAAATGTTGATCAAGTTCTAACGGATAATCATAAACTAGTTATGATACTCTTTGTTAATTCTTGTATTTGTTTTTTCAAAGTATAATAAAAATACAATTTTTAAATAAAAAATATGCATGAAAATTTTAGAATTTGGTTATATGCAAGAAAAAAGAAAATATATATTTTTAAGCTTTGTTTGGAAACCCATTTCTCCTTTTAATAAAACTAACAAAATAGATCTAAATATGTTTGCCAAACACATCATTAAACAACAAAAAACCTTTAACAAAAAAACATGGCAAACCAAACAAGGTCTTAAACCCGTAACCTAATTTTGACCTGATTAGGTTGACCCAAAATTTTTTGTTCTATTATAAACCAAACCCAAAATCCTGATTTGACCTAAAAAAACCCAAAATAAAGCCAAAGTCAAAAAACATTTTAAACACCTAAAAAACACAAAAAATCAAATTAAAATTCTTGAACAAAATAGACCAAACACCAAAAAATAAAAAACATGAAAAATACCAAAACCTAAACATGAAACCCAAATTAGACCAGATATTGTAAAAAAAGGCATATACACGTTGAAAATTATATAAGAATCAATAATATAGCATCAATTTACTTCAATTATTACTTAAATATCATAATTTTGTCAAAATAGATTTTAGTTCAAAACCAAAACTCTATGATTAAAATCTATCAAAACTTGTTATTGATGCAAATAAATCCTAAATTATTTATTAATCAAGCATAAAAAAGGGTTATAGGCAAATAAATGGATCAAAACTGGTTTGAATCAAGGGTTTAAGGCATTATTCTTCTCAAAAACACAAAAGAACATGCCCAAACCAGTTGTAAGCTCATTTTAATATAAAAATTTATTTTATGTGTTTCAATTTCAAGGTTGGAATCAGAAGAGATAATGTTGGTTGAAAAATGATGAAGAGAGAGAAAGTGTCAATTGTCATTGATTTTGACATAAAAAAGTTGCTTGTTATCAATGAGTTTAATTCAACGAGAAGAGTTTAACTGGGTGTTCTTTGACCTTCATCTCACCCAAGATGGTAATTCTTGACTCAATTTTTTTTTTATTAATTTAAATTGATTTTTGTTTTTTCAACATAATTTTAGGTTATTTGATGCCAAGTTTAATTAGGTCTTCGAGGTGTTTTTTAATAAAAAAATAATTGCAAAATGGTTTTTTTAATTCACAAGTGCAAAGGCACAATGATTTTTCTTAATGTTTTATTTTAAACAATGCTTACAATTTAAAAAATATTCCAAATTTTATGAGTATTTTTTTTTGTTTTATTAAATAAACAACAATTTAAAACAAAAAACATCAAGTTAAGAGTTTTCAAAATGAACTTACTAAAACCTGAAGATATTAACCTAGTCAAATTTAGAGACCTTTATGTTGGATCATCATCTGACAAGAGCTTAATAATCTTGTTATTTTCCGTACTCGACAACTTATTACCTTTCAACTCTAATATTTCTACCATTTTTTTTATCCTGGCATCACAGCACCCTGTAACTTGCTTTGGACAAGAAAAATTTGTCAACAACGTGGCAAGCATCTGCTAGTGCAACATCCAAACACGCGCGGCCCTGACGAGTGATGTCAATCCCCAGCAACATGCTCACATCTACTTGTTCTCATACCGTAACTAAAATTCATTCGCTTCAGAAAGTTATATACCACCGGACCACCTTTGTGGTACTGTTATACATCCCTCTACCACGGCAAGAACGTTTCTTTTAGCCAGCCCAGAATTTGAGGAAACCTTAGTTTTATTATGTATAGCGAGAGAAACTGGTTTGAATTTAAACAGCATACTCAAATTACATAATTAGTATTATGTTATGTTGTTAAACAGTAACTTACGATCCAAATGGCATGTCAGATCAGATTAGAAGGCATAAAAAGATGATTGGAGAGCTTCTTCCACTGAAGACATCTCCTATCATCTTCGACATGGTGGCTTCTGCTCTCTACTTTACTTGATTATCTGTTGAAATAAAGAAAAGACCACTTTCAGAATTTCATTCTTTTGGCAGGACCTTGATCGATGATCGGATCAACAGGAGGAAGTTGTGGCTCTCCTCCTTGCTGGGTTTCGGGGCCTTTCTCTTCTTCTGTAGTTGGTTGGGGTACATAGCCTTCAGGAAAAGATGGTGGTGGAGGGGCTGGTGGTAACTGCAAAGAAAATAAAAGGAAAGAACGAAATCATCAATTGGTATCTAATATCATTTCACAACCCTCAGATCTGGTGCTCAAGTAAGCAATGATGGGTGATTGGACAAGGAAGTAAACAACAAGAACGCCATGAAAATAAAAGCTTTATAAGCATGCATTTTTCATCATTATGGATGCAATAATTGTCAGGGCCAAATCATCACAAAGAATCATGGCTGTACATAAAGCCATGATGTGCTAACTTTTAACAATAATGGACATTTTCTTGTCCTATACTTGTATTATCTTTTATTACAGGACCACACATTTTGGTCAGATATGTCAAAAGTTACCTTGCGCTGTAAGGAGGCAAGAATATGATCTATTCGCTTAACTTCCTTGAAGTCAATTACTTCTTTACCAGTCTTTGATTCAGAAGCAGCACCAGCATTTTCAGAATCAACTGCATTAGAAATCACATAAGAATTAAAATAATGAACTCGAACATGATAATGATGTCAAAGAAGGGCCACAATAAAACCTATTACACAAGAGCACACACAAAAAATAGGAACAGCTTTCTGTTCAGCACTATCACCCTTGGAGTTAGGGGTGCCAATAGACCAAGGCCAAAAAAATAAGTTCATATGGAATTCCAGTCAGTATTGGGAAACGCAGTAGACAACACTTGTAATAAAAAAATTCTATCATCTCCCATTGTCTAGAGAGCATTACGGATACAAAAGGTATGGGTTGACTTTTCATGCACCATGCAAAACACTCTAAATGAAAATGCAGGTTGCAATGACCAGTATTACAGGTTGTTTTGCAGGTAAAGGTTATGCATCTACACTGCTTTAGAAATTGGTTAAAATTGATGTGAAATATAAATTTAGGATATATAAGCTGTGTTATAAGAAAAATATCAACCTTTAGTGAACAATCTGCAAATTAGTTAATCAATCATCCAGCCAATTAGGTGAACAATGTCAAGTGTCGTGAGAAAATACTACCATGGTAACTAAAATTGATAGGAAGATGGGAAATGGCACCAATTTTGCAAACCAAACTGACTAGATATAATGCTGCAAAAAACAGAGTCATCTCATAGAAAATGCTACTTCAAATAAATAACTCATTTATTCATGTGAAAACCCCACAAATTATTCAGATGGAAATCATCAAATCTGATAATGTGAAATATCAACACTGAAACTTCATTTTGAAACAAACAAAACAAGCTGTCAATTACTTGGGAAAAAAAAAAAAAACCCTCCAGAAGACAGCCCAGGGATGCATTTCATTCAAACTGAAAACATGATATGTAACCTTCAATAACAAAACTAATTTGATCACTATGAGATAAAAGAGAAAGGGTGAGTAGTAGTTCAATACCGTATCCAATCTTCTCCAACTTTGATGCAGCAGTACCAAAAGCCTTTGATATATAATACAAAGCCCGTCCCTGCCATATAGGTACACTTACTTAAGACTACGCGAGTTTTGGGAATGTGCTAGAGATTACATTTCAAAGTGCTTTTTATTAGGAAATGTATCAAAATAATATTTTTTTTATTTAAAAAAAAAAAAAATTTGACATCAACACATCAAAAAAAAAAAAAAATTGAAGCTAAAAAATTTTTCAATTTTTTAAAAAAACGTGATTCAACTGCAATCCCAAACACTCTCTGGGATGATGTTGTATAAACAACAACATTATATCATCTTGCTACATTATCTCATCCAACCATTAATACTTTAATCATTTGAAGAGAGTGCAATCTATGAATATGCTTTCCAGCCAAACTTGGATCACAAAGAATAACATTATCTATACATCCTACATCAGATTCTATTTCATTTTAACACTTCCTCCCTGAATGTGCTACATGGGATGCAATGAATTTAACTCTAAACTTCTTTGAACCAAAAGGACTCGTCTTTTCTTTCAAGAAATTATTCCTATAACCATGTTTAATATGCAAATCCTATTTAAATCAATAATGAATGAGCTAATGGTAATGTTATTGTGGGCAAATCACAAACACCCAAAAGAAAACTAACACAAAAAGACTCACAACTCGAGCTGCAAACACACTGCAAAGCTGTGGTGCTTGGTATATTGACCCATCCAACACATAATAAGTCAACATTGGGGTAACTTTCTCTGCACTATCCCTCTTCTGTTTTCGAAAAACAAACAAATGTGGCTCCATCACTTCACTCAACATATACTCTGTGCCTGTCATCTTCCTTACAAAAAAAAAAATAGCAAGTTCATTCATCCAAATTAGCAAAATCTACACACTAAAATATGAAAATCAACGATACCCAATTGAATTATAAGTACTTACAATAAGTGGGAGAGATCAAGGGGGTGAATGGATTGCGACCGAAGCTGCTCATTATTACAAGTCCAATCATAGAAAGGGGACAAAGCAAAGTAATCAAAGACTAAGTTTCGATCGAGAGGATATGTGTTTAGCCAAAGCTGGTCCCTAAAGCATATCCCTGTCATGTCTGTTCCTGGTGGCTGCTGCGGTGGTGTTGGCCCCATTGGAGGAGGGTTTGCTTCGAAGTTGGTTGGGGGTTGCGGTAGTACAGGTGGTGTTGCCATTTTGAGGGGGAAAGAAAGCAGAGAGACCAACTAGTAAAATAAATAAAATTAGTTTCCTCCAATATTTGACAAGAAAGTAGAGAGACCAACTAGTAAAATAAATAAAATTAGTTTACTCCAATATCTGACACCCACGTATGTAGCTAAATTTTAAATTTCTTCTAAAATAGCTTTATTTACCTAAAAAAAATAAAAATATTGTGACCCAACAGAACTTATTTATATTAGTATTGAACAACTTTATTTAGTCATGTATAAAAATTTTATTTATCATGGCTTACCATTCTTTTACATTTAAAAAAAAATATAAAAATTTTATTAAATTATAAAAATTTTATTTTCATGAATTAACCTATGATTTAAAACCTTTATGGAATATTCCCTTCTATATTAGACCAACTTTGCTCAAATTATGCATTGGCTGTATTGTCATGTGAGTGTGAATTCACTAACAGTATAGTACTATCTTACTTGAAGGGAACAAAATTATTGGTCTTTCCATTCTATATTACATCTTTTTTCAATTCAAGTTTTAGAACCCGTTTGGGAGTGCGGCAACTACTACTTTTGGGTGCTTTTTAAAAGCGAGTGTACTTTGAAAAAACATCAAATTGATGCTTTTTTTTAATGTTTTTCGTGATTTTGACTAGCTGATTTCAAAAATGAAAAAAAATAATTATTTTGATGCATTTTCAAGTAAAAAACACTTGTGACATGCACTTAATATATGTGAATCTGGAAGTACCAACAACACAAGTATGAAACTTAGATTAAAGATGTATGAGATCATTTTTAACATTACTAAGTACCAATAATATTTTGTTCTTACAATTGAAAAAATATGTGTGATCTTTTCAATGCACCCACAACATTGGATACAGTGAGATCCCACAATCATGCACAGGCAAACCAAAAATCAAGCAAGATCCTTCTATTTTTACATTTGATAGCAAATCCTCTATGTAAATTGAATCAAATCAATCCCTTTATTGAAACTAAAACTAAAGGTATTGATTTGATCCAATATATTCAAGACGGATATTAACTGTACAAATTATATGCAGCATAGTAAATGGCCTCATACTTGAAAAAAAAAAAAAAAAAAACCTTAAATTTCTTCTTTCCTTTGCGCATCAGAAAACAATATTTAAGGCTTTACATGTAAAGAGACGAAAACTAAAAAAGATGTAATTTTACAAAAACCTGAAATCAAATCAATTCATAATAGTTGTTATAACTCCCAAACAATTATCTTGTTTTTTTAAGAATAAAAATAACGGATATGTTACAGAAAATGCCTCAAATGTGTTAAATAAAGGAGAAAATAGAATTAAATAACTCGGTCCTAGGAAAATAATAATAATAAAAACAAAACGTCTTCTTCCTCGACTACACTACTACGATGTGTTACTAATAAGTCAAGCCCAAGAGGGAAATCATGAAATAGGAATAGAAATTGGCTCTGTTTCCTCTAATTTTCTTCTACGCAACCAAACAGAAGGCAATTTAAAGAAGAAGAAAAAGTAGGGAGAAAGTAACGTACAGAATTGGAATCGGCTGCACGGATCGCTCCACGAAATCGTCCCGCGAAGTTACGTAAGCCAGTAAGAAACAAATTGAGAGAGAATTGCTTGATTTTTCACGAATGGGGAACTGCCGTCGACACTGTCTAGGTGAAGATTGGAGGATGAGGCACAGAGAGAGATTTTGCTGGGTTTTTAGGGATGGCTTTTCAAAACAAATAAAACAAAAAACAATTCATACTAATATTTAGGCCCGGTTTACGAGCCAATCGAGTCTTGCCATGTAAACGGGTCCCGGGGCTTCTTAATATAGGAACGACGTCGTTTTATTACGGCGGCTTCCCAGTAAAACGGCATCATCTCTCTCGGTTGAAAGGAACGATTTTCAAATTGCTCAAAATGTTCTTCAAACATTCAATTTTCAATGACTTTGATCATACTTTTCTTTAGACAAGAAAGTAAGAAAAAATCCATCCATTTATTTCATTATCAAATGAACTCCTCACTTGTTGTAGTGTTTGTTACTTGCTCCACTGGAACACCACGAGGCTGCATCAAAAATGGAACTTAACAGAGAAAATCGTTGACGAAGAAGAAGCAGCCTCCGTAGTTGCTGTTAAAGTAGAGAGACAGGATGATTCAAGAGGAGATGATCAGGCAAAGGCACTTGGAAACACGCAGCAGCGTTCCCTGCTGCTTATGCTCCCTCGTTCACCTACCTTTTGCTCTCGCTTCTCCAGGTTACATTTCTTCTACTTGAAAATATGTCAAGAAGAGAAAAACAATGATCCGATGAAACCCGGATCCTATCCCATACCATGAAATCGGGTTTTAAAACTATGCTGCTCCCTGATGGATAAAAAATCACATTTCAAAAGAATAAAACAGTCATGTATACGGAGCCCATGCATGCAAGAGTAATGAAAAACTTGTTTTATTCTTCTCGAAGTCATTTATATTCGATCATAACGGTCATGCATATTCGCACCCATGCAAAAGCAATGAAGAACTTGTTTTTAATCCTCTCCTCCTTTAGGTTTTCATCATCAGAAGTAGTCCATTATCTTTTTATTATCTGTTTTTATTGGCACTAAACCACCGCTATATAGAACGATCTGTTCCAGGTTTGATCTTCTTTCTTTTCTTTTATATATTTGTAAGAACATCTTATGCTTCTCCATTTATGGTTTTGTTTGCTTGCAATAACCTAGATTTTGCGTATACTAATAGGTTCTTGAAACGCCATCAGGTTAATGAACAAATATAAGAACTTAATTTGCCAACTGGAGATTGATATCATTATTCCTATATATATACTCCTTGAGTTTTTAATACGTACGTACGCTTAATAATGAAGTAATTGCAACATGTATTAATACGAAAATATTCATAATAATTAATGATATTATGGTTTATAGAGTTTTGGTTTTAATTTGAATGGGTTATGATTCGTTAAATTACTTGTTCATAAAACATATACTTAAATTTGAAATATCAAACCAACTCAACTTTAAGTTTGCAAGAAAGAATTTAAAAAATACTTTACTTGAAATTAATGTAATAATTTGTAAGAATTTGCCAACTTAAAAAATGAAGTAGAAGACAAGGTAGCAAGTACCTTGAGAGCATCTTTGAGGAGGGGTTCATTGGTGGGGTTGAAAAGACAAGGAACTTTAATGCTTATTATTTTTTTCTGCTACTTGTATTCAGCCATGATGGGAACCGGGTTTCTCTTCTTAGCTTCTGCAAAGTCCACTGTATGTGTATGTTTCTCTTCATTTCAGACAATACAATCAATCAGAGTTATTAGTTCTATATATTTTCATATATAACGAACCACGTAGAAGAAGAAGTGGTTCAGGGGAAAAGTTGTTACCATGTTAACAGAGACGGAGACAGCCATTTTTTTAGCAAGCTAGCACTTTCCTTTCTCTTGTCTTTTCTTGTCTTGTTGATAAGATGAGTTGATGTCTTAAAACTCCAAAATTCTTGTTTCTTCTGCGTACTCCTCCACTGTTTGATGTCTTAATTTCATTATCATTTTCATCTTTGTCCCTCATCTATCAGTTTCTTCACTGAATTTTGTTGTTTACTGATTGACCCATTCATGTTTCTTTCATTTGTCAATTAATTAATCGGCTCCTTCTGACTGCCTTCCTTAGCAAAATTAACAAAAATTTCGTTTCTTGTTATTATTAATATTTGAGTTTCAAACTCCTTCCAAAAGGATCAATCATTTCCAATATTAATTTTTTGACATGATTAATTTTAAAAATATATCAAAAGATTGTTTTGAAAGTTATTTCAGTTGAAAATGAAAAAAGAATATGGAATATATATGAAATTTAAGAAAGATATAAAGCCAAGTTCATTTATAATTTCTTGAAAAGGCTCAACAAGAAAAGTATAAAATATTGAAACATAAAAGGCTAAACTCAGTTAAAATTAAATCAAAACAAAGGGATCTTTTGCTAGTAAAATAAAATAAAATCAAAATCAATGAGAATATTACAAGAGAATGAATCGTGTTGCAATATTGTGGTCTTTGGGTTGCCGCTGAGATTTTGAGATTTTTCAATTCGAGATGTCTTTATGTTTTGGATGAAGATTAAGGGTTCATTTTTTGTTATTTACAATTTGGGACGTTGTATTTGATCTACGGCTAAAAAATAATGAAGAGTTTTTTACGGGAGTAATCTTTAAATACATAAAAGAAGTAGTTTATAAGGAAGTTTTGTATGTTAACAAATTAGAGAATAAATTATTTGTGAAAAAAAAAGAGTGCATATTAAAATTGAAGATGTACCAAAAAATTCAAGTAGCATGTATGAGAATAAGTTTTGTCTTGAATAATTAGTTAATCTCTTGATTCTAATAATTATATTTATTTTTCCACATTAAAGGGATTGATAGTTGTTATTTTTTTAGTTTAAAAATGCTTTGATATTTAAATAAATATCTTTTTTAAAGATGATACAATGATATTTTAGAAAGATATTCTGAAAATAAATATATCATGGAAATGGGCCTAGGAAAACCAATAGCATGTAATATTTATTTTTGCATTCCCAAAATCCTTTTTCCTTTCTCTAGAAATCATTTTAAATCTACAAAACTCTATCACCTCATCTAAAAAAAAAAAAAGATGCATTTTGACCGATTGTCTCTTTCAAAATCTCTCAAATCTCTAATGCAAGATTACGCATTAAAAGCTTTGGGAGACAACTGATGAGTTAATTTTTTATTAAAATTTTTATTTATATAAAAAAAAAATTAAATGAAATGGGTTTGATAAACATGTGAGACCCAAAGTATTTTGGCTTGACAGTCAACTAAGCTCAAGATAACATGAATTTAGTGAACGTGTCAGATCTAAAAAACTTAAACCTGGTAATCAGTTAAATTCACAGTAACATAGATTTACCGAGCATCCAGTGTTGGGGTTAAGTGGATATTTAAGACAAAAATCAATGAGTTTGGGGAGGTAGATAAATATAAAACATGCCTAGTTGCTAAGGGGTATAGTCAACAATACGGAGTGGACTACACAGAAGTTTTTGCTCCGGTTGCTCGTCTAGATACAATCCGCATGGTTATCACTCTTGCAGCACAAAGAGGATGGTTGATTTTTCAGCTTGATGTCAAATCCGCTTTCCTGCATGGTGAAATTGATGAAGAAGTATTTGTTGATCAACCCGCGGGATTTGAGAAGAAAGGGGAAGAATCAAAAGTTTATCGACTCAAGAAAGCATTGTATGGACTCAAACAAGCTCCCCGGGCATGGTATAGTCATATTGAGTCATACTTTGCTAAAGAAGGCTTCAACAAATGTCCGCATGAACATACATTGTTCATCAAAACAGCAGATGGAGGTAAAATCTTGATCAGTTGTCTTTATGTTGATGACCTCATATTTACCGGAAACGACAAAAGTATGTTTGAAAAATTCAAGAAGTCCATGATGGCTGAATTTGATATGACTGATCTCGGGAAAATGAGATATTTTCTGGGCATCGAAGTATTGCAAAAGAATGATGGCATATTTATTAGCCAACGAAAATATGCTCATGAAATTCTGGAAAGATTTCATATGGGTGAATGCAACTCAGTGAAAAATCCAATTGTTCCTGGATTTAAACTGACAAGAGATGAAGGTGGGATACAAGTTGATAGTACCATTTATAAGCAAATGGTGGGGAGCCTCATGTATCTAACTGCCACACGTCCTGACTTGATGTTTGTTGTAAGTCTAATTAGCAGGTACATGGAGCATCCTACAGAAAATCATTTGATGGCAGCAAAAAGAATTCTACGGTATATAAAGGGCACGGCCAGCTTTGGAATATTCTACAAGAAGGGAGGAGATGGTGAACTATTTGGCTACACAGATAGTGATTATGCCGGGGATCAAAATGATAGAAAAAACACTTCAGGCTATGTCTTTATGGTGAATTCAAGCGCAATATCCTGGTCTTCAAAGAAACAACCTGTGGTTACTCTTTCCACTATAGAAGCCGAGTTCATTGCTGCAGCATCAAGTGCCTGTCAAGTTGTTTGGTTGAGGAGAATTTTAAAGAGTCTAAATCATGTGCAGTCTGGACCTACAGTGGTATATTGTGATAATATCTCGGCTATCAAACTTTCAAAAAATTCGATTATGCATGGTCGTAGCAAGCATATAGACATTCGGTTTCATTTTCTTCGTGATCTAGTCAAAGATGGAGTGATAGAACTAACACAATGTTCTACTCATGAACAAATCGCGGATATCATGACTAAACCATTGAAGATCGAAGTTTTCTCAAAATTACGAGAATCAATGGGTGTTTGTGAGTATTCTGAATAAACTGTTATGAATATACAGTTTAAGGGAGGATGATAAATTTAGTTAATGATAAGTGTTGCAAATAAATCTCCTGCTATCAAGGAGAAGATTGCATTTTCTGTTTCCTGACTTAGTCTACTCCACGATACTAGGACATGTAAATCGTGGGTTGTTATTTCCCTTTCTCTTCTTCATTTGTAAGGCTATTTAAGAGCCACATCAGCTACGGAATAATTGAGCATTCAAGTCCAGTTTTCTTGTGTGATCAGCCTTGAAACACTTGTGAGATTCTGTGATTGGAACATTGTTTTCCCTCTAGGTGGCAGATCAATCAGCTCCCACGTATTATTCCGTTCAATGGCTTCGATTTCTTGATTCATGGCTGCTCTCTAGTTGTCAAATTGCACGGCTTCCTCAAAAGTCGATGGGTCATTTGTGTTGAATAAAGCTAATTTAACAAAATTCACACCATTAAAAGTCATCCCTCTGTCACCAGCCATATTATCAAAATCCATCCCTCCTTCTCCTGCCAAATTCATCCTCCCTGCATCAGCAAAATTCATCCCTCCTGCATCAAATAAATCAGTACCCAACTCATAATCTTTGAACCATTCAGGTCGTCTCCGTATCCTTGCCTCTAGAATTAAAGGAAATGGGTGATTGGGTGACCCGTGTGCCTCATGCTCTCCAGTCTCACAATCTATGGGTGACCCGTGGGCCTGCTGTTCTGCAACCTCATCCTCATCAATTTCTTGACCATCCTCATCGTGATCAAAAGATATGTTGGGCAACCCAAGATTGGTGGTGGGTGATTCATCTGTCTCTTGATCGGTCTCCTGCTCTGTCTCTACTTCTGTGGGATTGTCAGCGTGTTCCCATGCCAAATCATCCACTGGGTTTTCCTCATTGTTATCACCCCATACCCACTGTTGATTTTCTTCAAAAATCACGTCCCTGCTAACAATAATCTGCTGCAAAATTGGGTCAAACATGCGATAGGCTTTTGAGGAATCACTCACCCCCAGAAAGATGCATTTAATACTTTTAGCATCAAGCTTGGTTCTCTTGTGATCCGGGATGTGAACATGCCCAATACAGCCAAAAATTCGAAAATGGGACACAGATGGTTTAACACCATCCCAAGCCTCTTCGGGTGTCTTGTTGCGTACAGCAAGGGTGGGACTACGATTGAGAATGTGCACTGCCCAATTGACAGCTTCAGGCCAAAAATTCCTAGGAATTTGCTTCTCTATCAACAGGCTCCTCACCATATTCATAATGGTCCTATTCTTCCTCTCCGCGACGCCGTTTTGTTGGGGAGTGTACGGGGCTGTCAATTGCTTGTGTATCCCATTTTCATTGCAGAAGTTTGTGAATTCTGTTGACGTGAATTCACCTCCCCGATCAGTTCGCAAATTTTGAATGAAGGCACCAATTCCCTTTTCTACCTTGGCTTTGTACAGTTTGAATGTGGTGAAGGCCTCTGATTTTTCTGTCAAGAAATAAACCCATATTTTCCTGCTGAAATCGTCAATAAATGTAATTAAATACCTCTTGTTGCTGTGTGAACTTGGACTAATTGGACCACATATATCCGCATGCACCAATTGAAGAATTCGGGATGCCCTCCATATGCTTTCCCTTGGAAAAGAATCCCGATGTTGTCTCCCTGCCAGACATACTTCACATATCTGTTGTATGGATTTAAAGTGTGGTAATCCAGCTACCATCTTCTTATGTTGAAGTGTGTTGATCCCATTCCAGCTGAGATGACCGTAGCGATGGTGCCACAGAGTGGCCTGATCAGTGATGGCGGATGAGAAACATTGTTGATGAATTGGCCTGATCCCAGCAGCCACACTAGAATTCCCAGCTGCCACACCAGAATTGAGTGTGCAGTGAGCAATTACCATAAATAATCGATTATGGGTCATCTGGGTTTCCATAATCAAACCCCTCTCCGGATGGAAAATTTTGCATTTGTCTTACTTAATCATCACAACAAGACCTTTTTCCATCAATTGACCGAGACTGAGCAAATTGTTCTTCAGTTCTGGTACGAAGAACACATCTGTGATGACATGAATGATCCCATTCATTTCTATGCGAATTCTCCCTCGACCATGTACACTGAGACATGAATTATTTCCCATCTTCACATTGTCTTTGAAGCTGCTGTCGAATTCAAAGAAAAACTCCCTCTTGCCACATATGTGGTTGTTGCACCCAGAATCAAGGTACCAGATGTGTTCAGCAGCAACATCTAGTGAATTGGTATGTGTCATCAACAACATTTCTTCTTTGGTTTCTGCATAGTTTGCCTTCTGATCCCTTGCTCGCTTTGAACATTCCCATTGGTAATGTCCTAATTCTCCACAGTTGTAACATTCAATGTTTGATTTGTCAAAAACAAATCTACCTCTTCCCCGTCCTCTTCCTCGGCCTCGGTAGGTGCTCCGCCCACCATCTCTTCCTCCTTGTTGAACGCCATATGAAATTTGCAGTGCTTGTTCTTCCACTACAACATGGTGATGGACTCTTTGTTCATGAACTAACAAACTACTTTGTAGTTCATCGATGGATAGGATGTCCAGATCATTGGACTCATCAATTGAACATACAACATAGTCATATTTAGGAGTCATTGACCTCAGGATCTTTTCAATGATCACCACATCCTTCATGTATTCTCCATGAATTCTCATTTTATTGGCAATAATGAGAGTTCTTGCAAAGTAATCATTGACTGATTCTCCAGCCTTCATGTGCAATGTCTCAAATTCCTTTTGTAGAGCCTGTAATTGAGCTCTCTTGACACGTGTGGATCCTTGATATTTTTGTTTCAAGGAGTCCCATATGTCTTTTGATGTGTCTTTCTTCAAGATAGTCTCTAAAATTGAACGATCAAGAGACTGAAATAAATAGTTCTTACATTTCAGGTCTTTCAACTTCTGTTCATCGAGCAACTTTTTTTGTGCCTCACTAGTATCAACTCCTTCTGCTGCTGCAGTGATCCCTGTCTCCACCAGGTTCCAGTACTCCTTGGAACGTAGAAAATTCTCCATCAGCATACTCCAGTGATCATAGTGACCATCAAACCTTGGAATGGCAGGTTGAACAAAGCTGTTTTCAGATGACATGGTTTTTGTGTTTTCGGTTTTCTTTGTGCAGGTTATGGTGGGGCTGTGTTTTGGTGGGGCTGTGTTTAAGTTGTGTGAAGAGGCTCTGATACCAAATGTTCCAATCACAGAATCTCACAAGTGTTTTAAGGCTGATCACACAAGAAAACTGGACTTAAATGCTCAATTATTCCGTAGCTGATGTGGCTCTTAAATAGCCTTACAAATGAAGAAGAGAAAGGGAAATAACAACCCACGATTTACATGTCCTAGTATCGTGGAGTAGACTAAGTCAGGAAACAGAAAATGCAATCTTCTCCTTGATAGCAGGAGATTTATTTGCAACACTTATCATTAACTAATTTTATCATCCAGACCCAAAGAAAAACTTCCTATGGGAAATATATAATCTCATTATGTATTTCAAAAAGCCATTTGATTTTCCCATCCTATTTTCTCTTTGTAGAGAGGAATGTTCTTAATAAAATATTTAAAGGGAAACCTTAGAAATGACATAAACTAATCCATCCCGTGAGCATAGTTATTGGATGGGGGGTCGGTGGGCTTGTAAATCACTTTAAAGCTAGCTGGTTTTTGCTGGCATATTATAAAAACCACATTAACCCTAGCTTGCTTGAATATATTACATGCTGACTGTGTATTTGGTTAAAGAATGGGGCAGAAAATCAGGGGCTTGATTCTTTGACAGGACAGGATTCCATCAATTCCAACCGTTCAACTGTCTTTGCATCTTATAATTTGACTGGTTTTGTGGCTCCATAATAATTATCCTTACTAAAGCAACCTGTTAATTATTGCCCATCGCAACTTTATTTCTTGCTGCCGGATAATGCCCGTGTTAAAAATTCTTTCTATACACTCCCCCGCTTGAAAATATTTTTTTGACTTCTCTATATATTTTTTCTTTCTGTGTTAAAACACAAACCAAGTTGCAGCAACATAAGAGGCTGAAAGTAGTCTCGAGACCTGTGGTACAATGCTCGAAGCTGTTTAATTATTATAAATCTCGAGCTCTCAACTTGACAAAGTGGCTCTTCCTATTTCACTCATGATGGTAATTAACAGACAGACACTGCTAATTACATGATTGAGTTTACCCTTTTGCCCCCTAATAAACAATAATTAATGCAGCAGGTCAAAGTTTGAGAGGTAATTATTAATTAAGATGTAATTTAAATTAAGGTCATTGACTGGATTATTAGCATGTATCTTCATCACCAACTTGAAGGTCACTCATTTAGGGTTCTGCTTTTGCAGCTGAGCACAGCACGTGTAGAGCTTTAAATGCACCCACCTGACTAGTGTAGTGCTGGATGAAGCAATGTTTTCCTTTTTCTCCCCACTTGAATCAATAATCCCTCGTCTCTTTCTCCAGGGGATCGACGTTGTAAGTTGTAGCTGGGGAATGAAAGTTTGCAACTCGACAATAATTGTGTCCTAAGCATATATATATATATATATATTAAAAATCTAATGGTCGAGCTAACAACAGAATTGCTTATATCATAGTTTATTACATGCAACAACGTTATGTTTACTCAACCAACGTGGCTACACCATGTCTTCAAAACTAAGGTCAACGAATCTTTATAAGAAGCGATTATCAACTTTGATTACCTTACTAGAAATATAACTGGTATTTGGATTCCTCTGGCAGGTTTCAGAGACCCTCTCCCTCCCTCCCTCCCTCTTCTTCAAGGAAATTCCATAACAACCTTCACAGAAAATGAGAGAAATTTATTCTGCAACACTTATGATCTCGTCCATCTTATTCATTGTTTTTCTTGTACAATTGCTTGTATGCAAGAAGAAGAGCAAGGAAAAGACAAGGTACAAATTGCCACCAGGTAGTAGAGGCTGGCCATTAATTGGTGATAGCTTCAACTGGTTCAATGCTGTTGCTGGTTCTCATCCCCCTCAATTTGTTCACCAACAAGTCAATAGGTACAATCTCCTATTCTTAATCACCATATATCGATTATCATTTAGAGAAAATTTACCCCTTGTTTTACATTAATTATGAAGGCATGCTTTTGAAATATAGTTGACATGAACAGGTTTGGTAAGATATTCTCATGCAGTTTGCTCGGAAAATGGGCTGTGGTATCAGCAGACCCGACCTTTAACCGGTTTATAATGCAAAATGAAGGCAAATTGTTTCAATCAAGTTATCCAAAATCTTTTAGAGATTTGGTTGGGAAAAATGGGGTGATCACAGTCCACGGAGAGCAACAACGAAAACTTCATGGAATTGCATCTAATATGATGCGTCTAGAGAAGCTCAAGTTCCATTTCTTGGATAATATTCAATTGATTATGCTTCAAACTTTGAACAAACTTGACAACAACCAAGTCATTCTTCTCCAAGATGTTTGCAGAAAGGCGAGTAGTGCTCTAGTACTCTCTCTCTATATATAGTAACACTTGACTATTAGAATTAAGGAAAATTTAGGCCATCGTGATCATTGGATTAATTACATGTTGTATCAATATTGATATAAGTGGTTAATGATTTATTATTGTTCAGGTAGCTATTAATCTGATGGTGAATCAACTACTTGGGGCATCAAGTGAGACAGAAATTAATGAGATGGCTCACTTCTTCTCTGACTTTGTCGATGGTTGTCTATCTCTTCCCATAAATATTCCTGGTTTTGCCTACCACACTGCCATGAAGGTAAACTCTGAAATGTTGAGTTTATGGAGTATATATCATATTATATAATATATGTATTGTTAGTGATTTAGAGAGTACATGTCATGGCTTGGTAGGCAAGGGAGAAAATTATAAGAAAGATAAACAAGACAATAGAGAAGCACGGGCAAGAAGAGTCATCAGAAGGTGATAATGGGGTGCTTGGAAGGCTATTAGAGGAAGAAAGTTTGCCTGATAATGCAGTAGCAGACTTTATTATCAATCTCCTTTTTGCTGGGAATGAAACAACAGCTAAAACCATGCTTTTTGCTGTTTATTTCCTCACTCGGTGTCCAAAAGCAATGCAGCAACTGCTGGTACTACCTTCTTAGCTATATATTAATTAATCTTCTGCTTAATAATTATTAGTTTTAATCTCCACACCTCCTTCAAGCAATTGTTCATTGTATCCAATATACTACGTCATCTATATCATCCATCATTTTCATCTGGTAGGATAAATTTGTTGTTACTTCATTTTATAAACAGGATGAACAAGATAGTATAAGGAGTAATTCTGGTGGAAACGGAATGCTAACATGGCAAGATTACAAAGCAATGTCTTTTACTCAGTGTGTAAGTGATGCGTATTATAATTGTCCTTAATTAATTAATCCCCTGCTATCCTGCCTAATTAATTTCTCCCCACCGGTCACATGCAGTTGGGTCTGATAAACTGTATCAGATCTATTTATTTATTGGATTATTCTGTTGCTGGCACAAATTAAATAGGTTATTGATGAAACGCTTCGACTCGGGGGGATTGCAATATGGCTAATGAGGGAGGCAAAGCAAGATGTGGTATACCAAGGTACATATACTAAGCTCTACCATTACTTTAAAAGTTGTTTTGGTTTTCATCTCATACAAATTATGGTAAAAACTTGGTTTTAAAAAGACAAGTCTTTTTTAAACTAGCTTTTCTCAAACCGCAAAAGCAAAAAGCTACCACAAAACACACACTACTGGACTGGAATGTCATTAATTCATGCGTTACAATTTGATTGCAGATTATGTAATTCCGAAGGGGTGCTTTGTGGTTCCATTTCTTTCAGCGGTTCACCTGGATGAAAATTTGTACAAGGGAGCTAGCACCTTCAATCCTTGGAGATGGATGGAGCCTGAAAATCAAGTACTACTTCATTATTATTTTTTACTTGCATATGTTTATCTTCATTTCACATCAGTAGTAGAGAATTTGATATATTTCATATCGCATAATTACTACTGAAAACGTTGTTTTTGATTAATTACTTGATCTCTTCGACGTTGAACAATTAATTAATTAAAAAGGAAAAGAGAAATTGGAGAAGTAGCCCATTCTACTGTCCCTTTGGAGGAGGTGCTCGGTTTTGTCCAGGAGCAGAGTTGTCTCGTCTCCAAATTGCCATCTTTCTTCACTACTTTGTTACTACATTTACGTACGTGATTCCTCCCTCTTTTTTTGAAATTAATCTTAGCATAAAAAAGAAATGTCATTGAACTTAATTACAATTGGTATTTGTGTCTACAACTTTGAAATGGAGGGATGAACAGATGGACGCAGCTAAAGGAAGATAGGATGTCCTTCTTTCCATCAGCTCGCTTGGTTAATGGTTTCCAAATTCGTTTGACAAGCCGCCATCATCTCGACTCAGAATCGTTGTAATAATTGTTTGGAGTGAAATTTCATTTATTTATGTATAATTTTGTTCAGCATTATATGTATTTTTCCTAGCCTGTAATTATTTCTTTTTCTTACATCTACTACTATATACAATATATTACAGCAAATCCCCCATTCTTTCCTCATCAAATTCATTAATCATAGGTATGTATGAACCAAATCTTTGATAGTACTAATTAATGAAGTTGATTTCATATAATTGAATTAATTGATTTGTCAAAAGGAATGCCAACTTATTAAAGGAATCCTTCTGCTGCGTTTGTTCGACAAGGTGAAAGGAGTGCCAAAATTAGTTTATTATCTGATTTGCCTAAAAAAATATTTGTCGGGAGAAAAGAATAACACGACAACCCTCAACCATCTGCATATGTTATTGAAGAGCAGGGATGTTCAAAATTGTTTGTGCTAAGTTTTCTAACATGTATGTGGTGCCATAGCTTATATAGGTTGATTAGGAGAACTGAAACACAGCAGCTATAGATCTCCACAAACGCAGTTGCAATCCCTACAAGCAACTCTCTTCACAACAGAGAAAATCACAGCAGCCTCTATTGAACCAGATCTTTCCCATGCAGAGAAAAAACACGAACGCAGCAGTAGCATCTCCGACAGCAGCCCTCAATCACGTCAACAGAGTTTTTCCTTCCACAACATCAGAAAAACACGCGTACGTAGCAGTAGCAACACATATGCTCTGATAACAATTAAGTATTTAAGCAAGCTCTGATGTTAATTGTTAAAAACACTAAACACACTAATAATTTAATCTCCCAAGGTCTTTATATATAGAAAGATTATAGGATAAAAATAAGCTTGAATGATCATATTCCAAAAAGGTCTGCATTGATAATTGGAATCATGTTAGCTCTATCTCCATCAACTCTAACTAACAGTTATGTTGGTCCTTTAAGTTCAACAAGAAAAAAGACAGAGCATACAACAAATTTATGATGTCAATCTTGATAATGTTAATATATTTTGCTTGTTTTCAAAAAATCATCCTATTACATTTGAAGAAAGAAGCATACCAAAAAAAAAAAAATGGAAGCAAGCAATGAAAGAGGAGATCAATTCCATTATAAAAAATAATACATGGGAATTGACAACATTTCCCGGACACAATGCAATAGGAGTGAAATGAATTTTCATGAAAGAGGAACGCAAAGAATGAAATTAAAAAATATAAAACCAAACTAAAAGCAAAGGGTAAAAGCAAAAATATGGAGTTGATTATGAAGATATCTTTACTCCAGTAGCAAGGATGAAAATAGATAGATTGATGATCTTTTTAGCAGCTCGGAAAAGATAAAAAATATTTTAGATGAATGTCAAGTCAACATTATTGAATGACAGCCTTGAAAAGGAAATTTATGTAGAACAAGTTGGATTTGTGGTAAAAAAAAAAAGAATGTTTGTAAATCAAAGAAAGCTCTTTATGAGCTTAAACAAGCACTATGAGCATGGAATTCCATAATTGATTGTTATCTTTAACAAAAAGAATTTATAAGATTTCCTTATGAACATGCATTATATGTAAAGAAAATTTTACAAGGTAAAGTAATTTTTATTTGTTTATACGTTGATAATATAATCTTCATAAGAGATAATCCTACTATGATTTAAGATTTCAAGCAACTCATGGTGAAGGAATTTAAAATGATAGACATAGGTCTCATGGTCTACTTTCTAGGAATAAAAGTGAAACAATGTACTAGTGATGGAATCTTCATTTCACAAGCCAAGCATGTAACAAAAATTTTGAAAACATTTGCTATGGAAGATTGTTGTCCTGCAGAGAATCCGGTTGAATATAAAACCAAATTAACTAAAGAAGTAAAAAGAAGATTTAGTTAATCCTACATAGTACAAAAATATTGTGGGATGTTTACGTTATCTAACTTATACCAAACCAGACATATTATTTAAAGTTGGCTTGATTAGCAGGTATATGAAAAAGTTAAGAAGTTAACATTTAAAAGTATAAAAGAGGATCCTATGTTTTGTTACAGCTATGGATTGTATTATTCATCTTTACATAGTCTTGAAATTACATGATATAATGCCAATGACTAGATATAAATTTTGAAAGATAGAAAAAGTACAATTGGATTTATAGTTTTTATGGGAGAAAAAACTTTTACTTTAATATCAAAGAAATAATCTATTGTTGCATAATGCACATGTAAAGCAAAATACATTGTTGTTGCTTCTTGTGTGTGTCATGTATATGGTTAAGAAAACTTACAGAAGATTTGTAGCAGAAATAAAATAAAGTTACAAGAATTTTTGTCTATAACAAGTTTACTATGCAAAGAATTCAATTTATTATGAACTTTCAAAACATATTAATACTCAATTTCGCTTCATTAGAGAGCACATAAAAAAAAGAAAATGTAAAGTTAGTTCATGTCAAAACTCATGAATAAATTGCTGATATTTTTACAAAATTATTGAAGAGTGATGCATTCTATTATTTACAAAAGAAGCTTGGAATCGTGAAAATATATGAAATAAGTTTAAGTAAGGAGAATGTTAGTTATTAAACTTATTTATTAAAATTAAGTATATTGAATTTAGTGTTAGTATTGAAGAGTCAAAATGTTAATTAAAAATTTTGAAGATAGTAAAAGATATATATATTGTATTGTTTGGATTTTGATAATAAAAGGTGTGAATTATAACCAAACCCTTCCTCTGTTATTTTGTAATAGTTTCTCCAACAGTTATTCCTTCTTGCCCGTGTTGGGAAATGCTCATCTTGCTCTGTGGTACTCTCGGCTTAGCATCTTGAATTTGAGCATTTTAAAGCACCCGATGGGCTTGTTAGGGATCTTCCATATGTGGCTTTGCCTATGCCTGTGATACACGCGCTAGAGTGTGGATCCGTCCGGCACCTTGTGACGGTGCTTGTGTCTTCATTCAATTTGTCCTGGTGAGATCTTATCTTTTCATGGTTTTTTTTTTTTTTCATTTAGATGGGTCTTTGGTCCAATAGCAGCAAGTTGTCCGGTCTTGTGGTTGGGCCTTCGGCCCATATTCTTGACTGGACAGCAAGGGCCTTTAGCCCAACTTTCCTTCTTTTTTATTTTTTTGTTTTTTTTTCAGCTCCATAAAACAAAGCTTTATATTTTAATTATGTACAAATGCAAATATATACGGTCTAGCTAGCTTCATTGGCATTATATAGGACAATATCCAGCTGGTGCACCTGCCATGCCATGCTCTTGAGTCTTATTTGACATTCCTTTGCCTAATTCCTCGGCATTTAAAAACAATTAGTCAATTACAGCAGTATCTTCTTACATGTATAAATATAACAACAGTACTATTTATTAAAATCCCATCTTCATTCATGAACAGGAACAGCCCACCAGTAATCAAAACAGCAATGAGGAGTAAAAATGAACCCTAAACAATTAATACCAAGCAAGCAGCTGTCACACTGTTATTATATACATTTTAAAAATTTATTTGCTGCTTCCGCTGTTGTGTCTAAGAAAAACTCTGGAATCTTTGCAAACCTTGCCTTGCCCACATCGTCAAACTGTAGTGCTCGTCTAACATTAAAGAAAGAAAAGGCATGGCTTAATTTGTGGAATTAATTAATGCTTCCACCCCAAGTTTTAAGATCTTTCAAGTCCCATTTTCAAACACCAATTATTCCCATGTCTTTCTCCTTTCTCCAATTTCAAAAGACTTGATCATGGATTTAGCTGTTGGCAACATATTTGTTGTTGCAACATTTGTTGTCTTCAATTTGATCTTTGGCTTGTCAAGCACCATGCCTGTTCATTCCTTGTTTCAAACCAAGGTGTTCTTTCCTGAAGAAAGAGATGCATTGATGCAGATAAGAGATTCTGTCAGTTCTACGTTAGATTTGCATGGAAATTGGACTGGACCGCCTTGTAACCAAAATTCGGGCAGATGGGCAGGCGTTATCTGTTCAAACTGGCATGTGGTCGGCCTTGTGCTTGAAGGAATCCAGCTCACAGGTTCTCTCCCACCTACATTTTTACAGAACATTACTTTCTTGGCTTATCTTAGTTTCAGAAACAACTCAATCTATGGACCTCTTCCTAATCTCAGCAATCTTGTGCTTTTGAAATCTGTCTTTTTTTCATACAACCGCTTCACTGGTCCAATTCCATCCGAGTACATTGAACTGCCAAACTTGGAACAATTGGAGCTGCAACAGAATTATTTAGATGGGGAGATACCACCTTTTGATCAACCGACATTGACCCTTTTCAATGTGTCCTATAATCATCTTCGAGGCTCCATTCCTGATACTGATGTCTTTCAGAGGTTCTCAGAGGGTTCCTATGATCATAACTCAAATCTCTGTGGAATTCCGTTGGAACCATGCCCAGTTCTGCCTCTTGCTCCGCTTATACCGCCTCCATCTCCTCCCATAAGTCCACCGCAGAGCGGGAAAAGGAAGCTTCCAATTTGGATCGTTGTTTTGGTTGCGGTTGTATCAACCCTAGTTGCATTGATGGTCATGTTTGTTTTCTCGTGTTGTTATAAGAAGGCACAAGAAAGGGGAACACCAAAAGAACATCAGGCAGGTATATTATATACTAATTATCCTGAATTTGCTTCATGATTGACTGTATGTTTCCATTCTTTTACAGCATAGGTTTTTAAATTCCTTTTTTGTATTATTGTTTCAAATTAAAATAGGGGAAGATGGTTCTTCAGAGTGGACAGACAGAAAAACGGCGTATTCCCGAAGTGCTGAGGATCCTGAAAGAAGCGTAGAGTTACAATTTTTTGACAAGAATATACCTGTCTTTGACTTGGATGATTTACTGAGGGCATCTGCGGACGTGTTAGGAAAGGGGAAACTTGGCACCACATACAAAGCAAACCTGGAATCAGGTGCTGTCATTTCCGTTAAGAGAGTAGAGTACATGGATAGCTTGAGCAAGAAGGAATTTATTCAGCAGATGCAGCTTCTGGGAAAGATGAGGCATGAAAACCTTGTGCAGATAATCTCCTTTTCCTATTCCAAGGAGGAAAAGCTGATTGTCTATGAGTTCGTACCTGGTGGAAGTTTATTTGAGCTGTTGCATGGTTAGTTCAAGTCCTCTCCCTTTCCATCATCTTAATCATATGTGTGTTAATTTATGATCCTCCAGATTCATATATGCCATTAATATGATAAGGAACTACGTAGCTATAACTACTTTGTCTTCTGACAAATTATACCTGTGGCTGCTAGAGAATAGAGGAGTTGGAAGAATCCCTCTGAATTGGGCTGCAAGATTTTCGATAATCAAAGACATAGCCAAGGGTATGGCTTTCCTTCACCAGTCCTTGCCTTCTCACAAGGTCCCACATGCCAACCTCAAATCATCTAATGTACTAATCCGCAGAGATCGCCACAGCTACCACTCTAAGCTGACAAACTATGGCTTCTTGCCTCTGCTGCCTTCTCGGAAATTATCAAAAAGGCTAGCTGTTGGCAGGTCACCGGAATTCTGTCAAGGAAAGAAGCTAACGCACAAAGCTGATGTATACTGTTTTGGCATTATCCTATTAGAAGTCATAACAGGGAAGATTCCAGGAGGGACTTCACCAGAAGGAAACTACGAAAGAGCAGATGATCTTTCTGATTGGGTTAGAATGGTAGTGAATAATGATTGGTCAATAGACATGTTAGATGTAGAGATCTTGGCTTCAAGAGAGGGGCATAATGAGATGATGAAGCTGACAGAGATAGCTCTGCAGTGTACAGATATGGCACCAGAAAAACGGCCTAAGATGAGTGAAGTATTGATAAGGATAGAGGAGATTGATCGAACAAACCGAGGAAATGACTAGAAAGAGAATATGTTGAAGCTCTGCTAATTCCCCATTCTGGCGATAACTTGGCCTTACATGGTGTGACCATCGCAAGGAAAGGATGCCCATGCTTGCAATGTCATGACTTGGAGCTGATTTCAACTTAAGCTAACCATGCGGCAGGGAGGCTGACTAACGGCAGGATTGGTTGGTAGAAATATACAGTGCTCTACGTTTCAACTTTAAGCAGACTACAAGATCAAGTGTAATCAGATTGATTTATTCAAACTGACATTTTTGTGTTGAATATTGGTTGTGATCTTCTAATGTATCGGTTTAAACTCTGCAGAACACAATTAATGAATTCCCAATTGTTTCATTACCTCTGTCATATGATCCCAACAATTAATGTATCATAAATGTTGGATTAAGTCGCGCATAGATGGTGTAGAAAATTGGGAAAGAAAAGCACGGGGGCCAAACGCAAGCAAAGAATCATCTCTCCGAAATCGTTGGCTAGCCAGTTTGGTGTGGAATCGGACCAACAAAGATGAACATGGAAATTGAAGCAATGAGCAGCCCAAGAATATGTCAAGAAAGCCCAAGTCCACCCAGTATCATCGACAAGATCTACCACATAGCTGACCATGGCAGTGAGCCCACGACCATATGCAAGCAGTAGCGGTATAGTATTCCAGGATTGCCCTGGACGCACCGAGGATAACCAATTACAATGATGGTTTAATTTAGACTAGGTGGAAGCTTGCACCTATACCCAAACAACTTCATTTCTGAAGGATGGAATTGAAGAGGATATACATTTATGCAAGGTTGTTAAAATCGTGATTTTAACACGGCATAAAAAATACAATACAAACTCGGATCGTAAAATCGTAAAATCGTAAAATCATAAGGAATTTTAAAATACATGTTTCAAATAAAAATTTTACATAGTTGAGGCATCTTATGGGATGGAAAAATGTTTATTTAATTGTGTAAGTCAATGACTTATGTTGCTTGAGTATATTTTAGGAGCTTGGGTTATTATTTTTTAATTATTTGATTGAAACAATACAATTTTATTTTAAAAAAAAATTATTTGATTTAACTTAATTGAGTTTTGATCAAATTTGATTGGGTTAAATAAATGGTTAAAATATAGGCGAAGTAATCAAATTTATTAAAATCAGTGTTTTTATTTGTATAAATTAAAATCTGACACAAGTTAAGCTTTTAATATGAATTTCGTGAATCAACCCATCATAATAAATATAATTTTTTAAATTATCCCATTACTATTTTTATATCTAATTTATATTTATAAAATCTCTTCTACTTGCTATCATACCACATACCATTAAAAAACATAAATAATTTAAGGTGAATGAATAGCCAAAATAACATAACAAATAAAAGTAAAAGATATGGGGGGAAAATCTAAATTAAATTAGAATTTAATATTATTGCCTTGACTTTAATCTCTGCAGCCCTCAATTTCTTTAAGCTTTCTTTAATCTCTACAGCTCTTAATTTCACCACCACTTTTTTATGGTATGCAGACAAAATCCACATGTTCTATAGCGATTGAATACCGCGTGACTGTGTATTTGCACAGCTAATAGGCGCCGGACAGCTGGAGCATGGGGGGAACATTTTGCTTCAGTGCATGCAATTTGTTAAAATCGTGAAATCGGCCCTAAAATCATGATTTTTCGCGATTTCATTCAATTTTAATAATTTCACTTATTTTTTATTTTTTTCAAATGATTCAGCACACAAAGCATGTTTTGACTCGTAAAATTAAAAAATAAATAATTTTACAAGTCAAAACATGATTTTAACAACCTTGTATGTGAAATGAAGACAAGAACTTAGAAAGCAAGTATTGTCACAAGAGAAGTGTTAGGTATTATGAGAAAGAAGGAAACCGCTCCACTTGGAGTGTGAAGAGGCAGCACATATATGATATAACCCTACGTGTCAACATGGACTCATTGCCATTCCCCAAGTGTACATATGGCTCCAACTCTTAAGCTACAAACGCCCCCACTTCTCATCCATGCATCAACCCATCTGCCTAGCTAGCTAGCCACTCTCTACCACTCTTCCCTTCTCGTCTCTAGCCAAGATCAGAGACCATATGGATACCGCCTTCAGTGCTAGCACTTAATTTAGCTAGCTAGCTTATGGGCTTTTCTTGGACGCCTGCTGGGCCCTGAGCCTTAACAACATATATTACGGAGAGGAGTACTAAAAGGGAGGGGAAGAAAATACAAAAAGGAAGAGCAATTGCACCCAAGTAATAAAGACACCATGCCTCACAGACATGCATTTGGGAGGGCTAATGAAGCCACCCACCCCGACTCCATGAGAGCCGCTTTGGCTGAATTTGTCTCCACTTTCGTTTTTGCTGGAGAAGGCTCTGTCCTTGCTCTTGGTACGGGTTATAATACTTGTGTTGTTAAATATTATCCCTCGCCATCACCAGCATCAGTATATATACATTTTCAATCTCTTGTTACTTTCTGCTTTCAACCATTTTTTCCTTTAACTTGGAACTAAACATTAATTCATCGATCATCTTGATTATTTTTGCAAGCAGACAAGTTGTACAAGGAAACCGGGCCACTGGCTTCCGGGCTCGTAGTGGTTGCACTTGCACATGCATTGGCACTGTTTTCCGCTGTGGCATCCAGCATCAACATATCAGGTGGCCATGTAAACCCTGCTGTTAGTGGCAGGATATCGGTTATTCGAGCTGTCTATTATTGGGTTGCCCAGCTCTTGGGTTCTATTGTCGCAGCTCTCTTGTTGAGGCTTGTCACCAATGGCATGGTAAGACATTTAGAATCCTTTGATTATAGGTTGTTTTGACATTTTCTGTCACTGATCTCACTTGTTTCTCAGTGATAAAATAACTTGGCTCTTGATTTTTGCAGAGACCAGTAGGGTTCCATGTGCAGTCAGGAGTTGGAGAGGTGCATGGGCTTCTATTGGAGATGGCACTGACATTTGGAGTAGTTTACACAGTGTATGCAACAGCCCTTGATCCTAAAAGGGGAAGCTTGGGGATCATTGCACCTCTAGCAATTGGGTTCATTGTGGGGGCAAATATCTTGGTTGGTGGTCCGTTTGACGGGGCCTCTATGAACCCAGCAAGAGCTTTCGGGCCTGCTTTAATTGAGTGGAGATGGAGAAACCATTGGATATACTGGGTTGGTCCTTTCCTTGGAGGAGGCTTGGCAGCACTCATATATGAATACATTGTGATCCCCACAGAGCCAGTACCACGCCATGCTCATCATCATCAGCCCCTGGCTCCTGAAGACTGTTAGTCGTCTTCTTCTATCAAATGTGCATCATATATTGTCTGTAATTACGTTTACCATGTTTTGTATGTTCGGTGTCTCGTGCCTTTCACTGCCTTTTGGGTCTGGAACAGTGTGATCGTGAGGAACTTGTCTATTGTCCAGTGTAGCCTAGGCCATGAATTATGATGCGTGGAAATAAAGGTGTTACAGCCGCTTTCTATTACTGTATTGTTTTGCCTTTCGTCTTCCTACTGCTACTAGGGTAAGCGTGATCCTATTGCTTCCTTTTCTTATTCATATGCGCAATTTTTTTCAAGGCAGTAGCAGCGCGCGCACAGAATGATGTCCCGCTGTGTGGGGGCACTACTTCAATGAACTGTCCACCGGGGGGAACAGAGAGTATACAACTAGTTAAATGTTACAATGGAAATGAAATGTAATGGGTGTATTCCTATATATACTTTATCATTGTAGAATATGAATGAGAGTGTTATGCTCGGTTATAGAATCTGGCTACCCAAGGAGCAAGTTCAGTGACATGAGGTGCTCTTGGATGAGCGGCATAATAATCAGACCAATAACAAGGTGATAGTCTATCTGCAAACTTCCCACCGGAATAGACACAAAATGGCAGCCAAGTTTCACCTCCATTCATCCTTCTCTTCCTTTCTCTAGGGTAAGCCAAAGGTGCCTGTATATACCTGCATTAATTTCAGAGGTTTTGATGAGTTTGATGCGCCTCCTAAAAAATGACTCTTGTTGTTTTTTAATCGTCTGAAGTATCACTTCAGAAGTCAAGAATACTCACTATTGTCACAGCTAAGGCATCTCTTAGCTGTGGTCAATCCAAAAAAAAAAAAATTTGAAGAGTTAAAGAAGGGGGTATCCCTGCATTTTGGACTATTTCATCCCAATCTCTCTTGTGGATGGTATAATTATACCAAGTTTGTATATTATCAAAATGCCGGTGTTGAAAGGAAAGATGATCTTCCCTTTTTCTTCCTACATAAATATGCCTCCTGCCCCATTTTCTATCCTGAACTCTAACGATTATAACAATAAATCTAGATAAAGGCCACCTAGGGTATCCATTCTTGAACCCATCTGATCGATCCACCATCTCATAGGATGTCCTGGATCTAAGACAACTTTTTAATATACTATACTCTTCTTTTTATTTATTTTTCACTTTTTGATGTCCATCCCCTATAAGATGCATGGAATCATGATTTAAGGAAAAAAAAAATCCCACGGAAGGTATGAAGCTAAACTACAATTATATTGAAATTATTGAAAAGCTTAACTTGATTGTCTAACCTATCAGAGGTGCTTTTATGCATCCCCTGAGATCTGCCTACAACACTGACATGTCAAATTCAACTACAAGGAGCTTCTGAGCTCCAAAAGGCTATGCTCTAATTAACTTAATCCAATAGTTCAGGTACCAGTTCCATAACCTACTGCAACTATTCACATAGGCAACATCTCTCATCTCATTTAAAAGCCAGATCCCGGTCTGATCCAGTTATCTTCAGCATAAATCCAAGAAATGAATGATTTAATCTTAGTAATCAACCTTGCCTATTAGAAATTAGAAAAGTAGATTTTTCGTATTCAATCTGAAAACTAAGATTTTATTTAAATCAACCCCAGCCACAGCTAAAAGACGATCATTCCATTGGAAAATATGCAATTCTTTTTGTTAATGGCAGAAATTATGGCAGATTATTGGCAGAAATTGTGCCTGAAAATCGGGAAGTCTGCCCCCCCACAATTTTCAGCTATAAATAGAAAGTTTTAGAGAGAGCAGAAGGGGTAGCAAACACGGAAATCTACAATGGCAATAGGTTGCTATCTAACTACGATCTCTGCTGGAAAACTGCAGCTGCTGCTTCCAATTATGGCAGCGCCTTCTGCTTCCCCTAAAGCAGCTCTCTTTCTACATGTTTGCTATGTTTGTTGTTCTTTCTGCTCTCTCTAAACCTTTCTATTTATAGTTGAAAATGGGGGACAAGCGTTCCCATTTTCAGGCACAATTTCTGCCGTTGGCATGCTGATGTTCTACCAGATTTTTTTTGTTTAACAATTTCAAGAAATTTATCATTTTCCTTTGAAGAAGGTTCCATAAGAAAACTACACACAGGGGGCCAAGCTCACAATCTAATCAATGCTCCATGAAAATAATGTATGGGAAATGAGTCTTTCCTCGTGTAGTCCTGACTCCTGAAATTAACCATCATTGCTAAACTTGACGACAACACCAGCTCTTTACAAGCATCAATAGCTGCATCTTCCTAACGCTGTTAAGGCCTAAATCAGGACAAATTCCTCAAATTGTTAGCATCCGACTCCCCTGGATTTCCTTATATGATTCTAAGCAATAATTTCTTATAGGACTATGCAATTAAAAGTGAGGTGAATCTCCTCATGAGTTGAATTTTTTTGTCCCCACAGAAGTCCACTTACTAGTCAATCATGTATCCATGGGACCTCCTTCCTAAGATCAGCACATACCGTCTTTCTTAGCAGTTTCAGCATATAGAAAATCTTCTTACATCGCATACATGGGGATAGAACCCGCCTCCACCATAGGATAGTACACATTCTTAGGTTCATAATTCCTTTTTTTGCAGTATAGTTACCTTTTAAGTCCGACAATTCATGTTAACGTTCACAGTCCCTAAAACAGCCCTCAAGACAGTCCCACAAACCTGTCCTCTATCACCTAGAATCTTGGGAATTGAACAGATTTTATATTCCTATATCCTTCCAAAATGTCATATAGTTTCTGTTAAAAGATAGAGTGCATCTTAACATGATACAATTCTTCTAATTTTCCAAATAATATTAGTCTCTACTCTCTTTGAGTTTTCACTCTTTGCAACTCAAGTTTGCAATTCACCAAATAATACAATTCTTCTAATTCATCTTATATCATTTCTTCATGCACCAAGGACATAAAAAAACTGAGTGATACTGTAATTAAAACTTTTGCGTCAGAGGAATGGATTTACCTTATACCATCAAGCACAGAATCCCAGCAAAAATGCGTATGACCAAACACATGGCATGCAGAAGCATTCCCCTCACTTCCATGTATTGACCTTATGCGAACCTCGAGAAAATCAGAACCAATGATTTTTGGAAGGTTTGGATAAAATAGCATCCTTTTCTCTGGACAGAGTTCTTGCCTGGGTTTAAGAAAAGGGCGGGACAAATGATGTACTCTGTATAGTAAGAAAATCTTAAATGCTAAGTGGTGGCTTTGAGTCATTTGATGTTTATTTATTTTCCAGTTTTTCTGAGCAAAACGCATCCAACCTTAATGAACAGGAGTTAGATTTAGAGAATTATAAGAAGATGAATCTTTATATGATAAAAAAACTAACAAAAAAAAAATAGCACTGGGGTTCCAAGAATAGATATAAAACAATAGCAAGCTTCATAGTTTGTGGTGATTTTTTAGTTTTAAGAAGCAATTTCTGAGTATTGCAATAAAAGTTTTAGAGCAACTAACCTGGGAAGAAAGTGAGAGAATGTAATTATTTGAGTGCATGTATTTTTTATTAACTTGACTGCGTCCTCATTTTCTTCATTCATTGCATCAAAGTACGAGGCAAGAGAGGTTGATCTGTTTGATATTTCCCTTGGCCATTTGCATGCATGAAAGTCCTTGCATACCTACAATTAGAACAAATTAAATGGATATACACAACTAAAAAAAAATTACGAGCATTTACAATGTCACAAACTATAAATTACTTGATTGTGAAGTAAACCAGACAAATAAAAAGGCAGATGAACAAGTGAAAGGAGTTCAAAACAAACCCAAAGAATAGCATCCACATAGTCTTGTTAGGATGAATCACCTACATAAACACCTAGAGGATCACTCTAGTCAGTGACTAAGTGTGATGCAAGGTTGTTCTGCTTTCATCCTTTCCTCTTTACTTAAAATGGTTAGATCTACAACGACCAGCACTGAAACTCCCAAACTATGAACCAACCCCTAAAGCTCCTATCAATTCCCAGACTCTGAGATACTTCAAGTTTCAAGCATTTAGATGCTGCAAGCATAAAATTTTGCACCAAGATAAATAATCAAATACTGTCTTTTTGCAATATGGAAAAGCTTGAGAAAATCAGGCGCTAAATGGCCAGCCATCTAGGTATCTAAGATTGATTAACTCAATCTACTCTATATTAGATTGTCAATATGGCAATTCCATTTTCCTTTACTGATGAAGGACAGAGGGAATGTCATGGGTGCCATGCACTGTCAAGTATGAAAACAGAACTAAATCCATATGAAAGTTAAGTCAAGCATCATAATTATACAAATTCTAGATGGTGATTTGTTGTCATCCATATTTTTTAAATCTTACGAGAATATAAGAAAGTGACTCACCATCTCCAAAGAAGGAATTCGTATGCCAGCAATGTCCATCTCTCTATCAAAACTCTGCAAGAAAAGTAAGTTGTGCATGATGAAAGCATTAGCCATTGAATTGACCAGCCATCGGCACTTTTTAGTTTAGAAGCAGAAGGGAAAAAATATCAGGAATAGGATTTGCACCCCGATTACCTCATGGTACCAAGAAAACAAAGGCACGATTCCGAGGCCATATAACACCATTGGTCTGGTTTGAACTCCAAGTCCTCTACATGCATCAAGCAATTTATTCAGCTTGTCTAGAGAATCAAGCTGAAATGCATTTCTTTAGTAATTCAGGAAAAGGAAAAAAAATGAGAAGAAAAGTAAAACTGTTAAATGGCTAGAGGGAAACTAAAACAAGATTGCTTACATAATATGGGTGGCCCTCAGGCTCCGAGCGACACCAAAGATCATGATTCCCAGGAACATAGAAGACATGTTGAAATCTATCCTTGAGAAGGGACATGGTAGAGTAAAAGTTGTGGTAAGTCTCAGCGACATCGCCAGCAAGAAGAAGAAGATCATTTTTGTAGGCCTTAGTTGATAAGGACTTAACCCAATTCATGTTCTCTGGGTAGTCGGTGTGTAAATCAGAAAGCACGAAGACCCTGAAGCCTAAAGCATCCCTAGAAAGAGGAGGAGGAGACAGTATTTGGGGCCTCGTACTGCAATAATTCCTCGAGTTTCTCTTGCATTGTTTTTGTGTGGAGAGATGATTAGAGGCACGGGGTCGGGGAGGTGGTGGTGGTGTCTGAGATAAGGTCAGGCAAGAAGAGATAGACCTCATCACCATCACCATGCCACCTCCTCCTCTTCTTATCAATCGGCAGAGACAGAGACGGAGACCCAGTTGGACTTTAGGATTACGAACTGAACCTCGTATCGAATCTAATTAGAGTAAGAGGTAAGACAAGCTGTTACTGCCTGTTAGGATTGCATTACGAAATAAAAAATTAGCCCAGAATAATAAATGGACCTACAATAAGATTCAATTGAAGGGATCCAATAAAAACGAAGAAAAGACAAGGACGAAAAAGGCCCAGTCCACTGCAGTTGAGCATCAAAGCCTAAACTAGTACTATATTTAAAAAATTAAATAAATGCTTCGATTTATATAGTTTCAATTAAAAATGAAAAAACAAGAAGAAGATGATCCAAATGCAGCTAATATTAAAAATAATTTTTAAAAAATAAATAAATACATATATATATATATAAAGCAAGCAATGAAGATAAAAATATATATATTAAACTTTGATTAAATAGTAAAATTAAAAACAATAAAACTTTTATAAAAGAGTCAAAAGGAAAAAATAAAAAATCATAAAAATAAGGATCAAATTAAAAACACCAATATATGATCAATGGTGTTTTTTACATAAAAAAATCATAAATATAAATTGAAAAACTTATACACGTATCCAATTAAATATATCACAAACCATTCTATAAATAAATGAAAAAATAGTAATTAATGATAAATAAAAAACATAATTGGAAAAATTAAAATACCAATACAGATCAAGATATTTATATCACAGCAGGGCTCATTTATCTATTTGTGTTTAATAAATTTGTAATTGAGAATGACACACATAAAACTTATTGAAAAAATAAAAGGAAAAAATACCATGTAGAATTACACTTGTTAAAATATTATAAAAAAATAATATTTAATTTATATAAAATATTAAAAAATGCAAATGAAACATAAAGAACTTAAACATACCTAATATACTTAAAAAATAATCATTATTCAACAAAGGCTAAAAAACCCAAAAAATTATAAAGATTATTAATCTAAACATAAATTCAAAATTATTAAAAAAAAACACACAAAAAGTCATTAATATAAAAAAAAATCAAGATTTTGAAAGATAAAAAAAAAATAAGGCAAGGTGTTGGGCCTGGTATGTCAGGCCTAGCGCCTGACCCAATTAATAAAAGGCACACACTCAAGCTTGCAAAGCCAAACTCACATGTGCGGGCTTTTCTAAGTTTAATGGGGTGTTTGCCACCCAATTGTTTGGAAAAAAAAATTAGACAACACGTCATCGGGAAATCGTAGAATTCAACCACTTGTTGCTGGAAAAAACAAGGTTCATTTTTTTTTACCCAAAAACTCTTTATCAACCTAATTTTTTACCAAAAACACTTAGAAAACACCTTATAATTCTTGTGAAACCAATACATAGCCTCCAAAAATACAAGAAAAAAAAACAGTTTAGAACCTAAAATCAACTTAAAACCCAAAATATTTTGTAAGCTCAAACCCTCCCTCATTATATGGAACTATTTGACAACAAAACAAATTCTTTTAGTGGTCGGATCTTCCCTATCAGCAACTCTCTTTAATTGAAATTTAGCAACCTCTTTTTTCTTCTCCATTAAAAAATAAAAATTAAAAATTAATACCAAAATGTTTTTTTAAAAAAAAAAAAACGAAAAGTACCAATTACTTAATAGTTGAAAAAGATGAGGGATGAAAATAAAATTTTCAAATAAATTGTAAAGTCATCCTTTAATTTACCGACATTTATCACTTTAGTCCTACATCTTTCAATTCAACCGTCACTCAAAGAAATACAATTAAGCTTTAATTAAGACTAAATAAGAGTCGATTGTTCGCAAACTAAAAGCTGAATTTAAAAAAAAAATCACTAACAAAATCCACAATTAAATGTCAGGTGAACTGTGAAACAAACATCTTTTAGCATTTAATAGCTATGTGACCTGCGCTCCATTGCGGATCAAATAATCAATAATTTTTAAAAGAAGCTCCTAAACAAAACAAAAGAGAGGAGGTTTTGTTTATTTTTTTAATTTTGTAACGGGTCATGTCACTTTATGTTTTTTCAATTGTATTTTTTAAAGTTATATTTTTATGGCAATCATAGTTTTCAAACCCGGCTTGGGGTGTAACCCGACAAATGGGTTGGGTCCTATGTTACACAGTTTGACTCGGGTCAACCTAGAAAATTAGAAAAAATATTTGAGTTTTTAATATTTTAGATGAAAAAAAAAATATTTAACTTAGAAAAAAAAACAATTCACATAGATATATGCTATAAATGTTGTAAATAATTAAGTTTCAAATATTATTTCAAAAGACTTTTTATCTTATATTGAAAAAATATTATCTTATTCTTCTAAATTGAAGTATTGAAACCAAAAAGTTTTATTATCCCCCATTAAAAAAACATAATTTTTTTGTGTGTAAACATAGAGCATGTACACTAAAGGGTTTCAAATCCCACATTACAAAAATAAAATATTCTTCTAGTATTTATATAATGAACTTTGAAATGAGTTAGTAACCAACTGAAACACATTTTAAAAAAAAAAATGTCTCTGCTGAGTTTTTGTCGGGTCATTTGAGTTTCGGGTTGACCCAACAAGTCGGTCAATTTACTTCGGGCCAATTGCAAGCTGGATTTTGAATGAAATAGACCCAGTCAAGGCTCGACTCACCCAGAAAATTTTCAAAAAAATATTTGATGTTTTGATATTTTATATGAAAAAATTAAGAAACAATCTATATGGATATAGGCTATGCATGTTGTAAAAAATTAAGTTTAAACTTTGGAACCTGTAAATGTTTTGTAAACGTAGAGTATATACACTAAATGGTTTCAAATCGCACATTAAAAAAATAAAACATTCTTCTAGTATTTATATATTGAACTTTGAAATGAGTTAGTAACGAACTGTAAAATATAAAAAAAGAGGGGTCTAGGGTAGGATAAAAAAACACATTTGAAAAAAAAAGTCATTTACAGGTTTTTGTCGGGTCACCTGAGTTCTGGGTTGACCCGGCAAGTCTATTGGTTTACTTCGATCCAAATACAAGCCCAGATTTTAAATGCAACAGACCCTCCCAACGTTGTTGGGCCTAGTATCCCAGCACAACCCAACATTGTTGGGTCCTTATGCGATCAGGGTCCAAAGTTGTTGGGTCGTAGAGGGAGGGAGGCCCCAATGATATTAGATTCTGGTGGCAGCAGAGCCCAATTGAGCGTTGGATCATGGTGGTAGGCGGTGCCCAACATTGTTTGGTCCCAGTGAATCAAGACTCAATAATGTTGGGTCCTGGTATGGTGGGAGGCAGGGTTGGGTCTTGCTGTTGGGTCCTAGTTGAAAAGGGTTCAAATATGTTGGGTCATAGTGGCAGCAGGGTCCAATTAGGCATTGGGTCGTTGTTGCAGCAAGACCCCATTAAGCGTTGGGTCATGGTGGTAATAGAACCCAATTTGGCGTTAGGTCATGTTGGTATACAAGGTCAAACGTTGTCAAATCCCAATGAGATCAAGGTCCAAAGTTGTTGAGTCCTGGTGGTGGGAAGCAAGTCCCAACGTTGTTGGGTCTTGGTGTGGTGGGAGGCAAGGTTGGGTCCTTGTTGAAAATGGACCAAAAATGTTGGATCCTGGTGGCAACAAGATCCAATTGAATGTTGGGTCATGACCTAACGCCAAATTGGGTTCTATTACCATTAGGTCTTCGAGTAAGTAGGATTGAATCACCTTAGGTTTGGCTTATAATTTTAAAAAAAATAATATTTAAAAAAATAATATAAAATTATCTTTAAAAATATTAATTTAAAATAAAGAAAAAAAATTAAATTTCTTAGGTCTCGCTTAGCAATCAGACACAATCTCAAAATATTTTTGTTATAAAAAAAAAACTCTTTAAAAAATTATACCAAAATATAAAAAAATAATTAATTTCCAGTAAATAAAAAAATTAAAAATTTTCAAGACACAATCTCAATATATTATTTTAAAGAAATAATTTAAAAACATCAAAAAATATTAATTTAATATAAAGGAAAAATTTTTAAAATTTCAAATTTCTTTAGTCTAGTCAAAAGTTAATTCAAAATAATTTAAAATTTTAAAAAATTAACAATGTTGAATCTTGCTATGAGGCACTTTTTAGAAGTATTTTGGGTCTAACCTATTAGTCAAACCCAATACTGTTGAGATTAGCTACCAACTCTAAAGGGTAGCTGCTTTCTATATTAAAAGCTGCTTTCTATATGTACCTATTTCATGTCACTCTTACAACAAAGACCTATCTATGTAAACTCAAGGCCTTAAGTTGCCTTAAGTTGCTTTCTATATGTACCTATTTTTGTTGTCAATTATAGCCTCCTCGCTGTATCTTATTCTTCATGAAATAAATGTAAATGAATTTCTGTACCCAAGGATTTATCTCAACCTAAAAAATAGATACCATCTATGCGAACTGATCGATGCCTTCATTCCTCAATGAAGAAAATAGTATTTGCCACCATTTGTTGTCTCTCCCAACAGTCTACTTATTTTGGCATTTTCATGGTCCTCGCATCTTGTCAACGATATTCCTGCCCTTTTCTTCAATATTGCGCCTCTTTTCTTCGAATTTCTCCCCCATCTTCTTCCCTAGATCAAGCATCTTCGCCCTCCTTCCCATTTTCTTTGGTCTTGAATCGTCTTCTTCAACAGAACGAGTCTGTTTTTCCAGAGATATCAGAGACCTAGATGGTGATTGACTTTCCGAGGCATAACCTGAGCTGTTTTGGCCAGTTTCTTGCGCTTCACTGTTTGCCAACAAAGGACTTGTTAGATCTTGCGATGACTTGTCATTTTTCATTGATGGCTTGTAAGAGCTCAAATCATCTGAAGAATCAGAATATGGTGGTTGAACATTTTCAGCATTCCTTGTTTTTTGATGCTTGCTTTCTGGATGATTGTATGAGGTTTCCCTGCCAGCTTCAATCTTGGTTTTTGCATCAAGTTGGGAGTTCAGTAGTTCAAGTGCAGCAGCATTATCGCTAGCGGCTTCTTGATTAATCCATATAAAAGGAGCAACATTTCGAGGGACCCAGTCATTCTTTTCTGCTAACATCCAGGGAATGCACACGCTTTCACAATTTGGAAGAACCATTGTCTCCCGGATTGCAGCCTGCATTATTAAAAGGAGCATCGGGTGAACCTACCATGCATCTATCATTCATCATATTTTATTTCCATAGAAGTACCAAAAATTCCAAACACTAGCTAAAAGCAACCTAATAGAGAATCACAACTGACAACAATTCCGAGATTCACAAACTGATCATCTGAAAGGCAGTTTAAGCAAGGTGTTAATCTCACATATGACTAGCAAGGGTCCTAGACTTTTCCAACTCAACAAAAACAAAGAAGGCAAATACAGGGGACTAAGAATTGTGATAAGAACATGCCTCCATCAGAAAACACAAACATCTAACACTCCATAAATAGTCTTGGAAGTTTTTGAGTATTATAATCAGAATATGATTCACTGCAATGATGGAACTACTTGCAATATCCATTCAGAAAGGAAAAGAACTTCCGGCTAAGTCAAGGTTCTTTTGGTTAGGAAAAAAAGAAACTACTGCAATTTAAAAGATGAAATTGACTGCAAAATGGATTTCAAAAGGAGGAAGAGAGATAATTGCTTAGAGCTGCATGCTCATCAATGCAGACATCATGTCAAGCAACATAGTGACCAATGTAATGACTGACTGCTTATGTGTTGAAGGAAAATTAAAATAATAGTTAAGAGTCCTATGCGACAAGGAAGTTCCATACCTTAAATTTGTTGATCAGGTATAACGCTACTTGCCCACTAGTGATCTTGCGTTCCCCAACAGAAGACTCCAAATCAAACTCCACATCAGGCGTGGATGTGAAGCCAAACCATAACTGATCAGAAGGAGGTGGCTTAATATGTAATCGCACTGTTCCACGAAGGGATCCTAACCTTATTGACAAAGAGAGCGGCACCTGCAATCGATAATCAATCAGTTACTTGGCAAAAGAAAGTTCACTCTGAGTTAATGGGACTTCTGCAAGTACCCTCAATGTTGTTCTATACATATAACTTGATGAAAAAGCCAGGACTCACTTTCGAAAACCGTAATGCAACATCTGTAATGGCTCCACCTCATATAACCAACCTAAGTAATCTTTTATTACTCTTATTAGTTTCTTCTCCATGTTTTCAATCAAGACGGAAATAGTTTACCATGAAAATCAATTTGTAAGTTCTACAATGATGAATTTCGCATGGTTAAGATGAAATTATAAACATAGGAAGTAGATTCCCTTGAAAAAGGATGTTGAAATAGAGGCTAAAGAATAGAAGACAGCATCATAGATCCAATATACCTTTTGAGAAAATAGGACATGCCAAGCACAACAAATGGGGAATGAAGAAAGACAACAACATAAGAGAATGCTAGCTAAAATGATTTTGCCTCCAGCTTGAGGGGCCAACGAACAGAAATAGCAAGTCTTTGTTTGAACACTGTTTTTATTAGACAGCTATAACAGGTATGTGGCGAGATCTCATCTGACCGATGGTAAAGAAAAAAACTCGTGGGAAACAAATATCCTAATTGTCGATAATAGTAACATAACTAAGATACTGAATTACAGGCAAATACCACAATTGAATTCAAACTAATTCAAGGGATAAACACCATTTAATAAGGATATATGTATCTTTGCATATAGGTAGAAACAACCTATATATACAGAAAAAGTTTTATACAAACCTGTGAAACCTGTTTTGCAACAGAATTAAGGAGGGACTTCCACCTAGATACATTCGTTGATGTTGATATGCCACTCTTAGAGTCCTTTAATTTATCTGTAGCAAGAAAAGATGAGGCTCAATTGGTATTGTTTATTGTGAATTTCCATTAAAACAGTCAATTAAGAATTCCTCCTGTCCAAAATAACAATGAATAGCTGCATTGACCATTAAGACTGTTGCAATAAGTGGAATAGAGAACACTGTTATAATAAGTGGAATAAATAAAATTTACATGTTTATCATCCTGACACATGTCTACCTCCTTGCTTCCTAATTTAAGATGATATTGCATGGACCAGGACCCATGCATGTCATGAACCTATCTTAATTAGGATAAACAGTTATAACCATCTTATCCTCGTAGGTTTGTTTCTGGATACAAAGACACATTCTTTAAAGGAGTTTATGCAATGTTCATTAATGGAAAGACACCAACTCATTTCCTGCATGAACATAGAAATGCGAAGTGACCAAAACCTTGAAAAAATTTGACCTTATTTAGGGCTTTTTAGGTGACAAAGAACAGGATCCTAGATTTAGTTTACATTTAAATCTTATGCTATCTTGTTTGCATGAATGGATGCATCCACCCATGTGCATGCACGCCAACATCATTTCAAATAATATTACCACAACAGTGGTCTGAATTAACTACAAAGTTAAAAGGCAGTTAGGCAACATTCCAGTATTTTCTTTCACATATGAAAGTTGAGGACACCCATCAGCATCTTCAAGATCTGACAACTGAATCACTGTGAAAGTTTGAATGCAACTTTTGGATCATATAGGGTTTTCTTTTCTGTACATGTGAGTTTGTAATATTCAAAAGCATTAACTTGCAAACTAACAGGCAGATATAAATCAGGAAGAATCTTCTATACTTACCAGACTTAGGATTACCCTCATCCTTCCATTCTTGTGAATCAACAGTCCCTTCAGAAAAATTCAACTGCTTTCCAAGATGTTCAAAACCTTCCAGAAGGTCTGACGAAGCATCCCTAACAGAGCTGGATCCCACGTCTGTATCCACCACACCTTTTTGCAAATCTAGGTCACGAACTTCCAGTCTTGTTTCAATATCTAGCACTAACCCGCCACAATATTCGATATCAACTTCCCATGCCCATACCTCATTCATGTGTGTAGGAAGAACCCTAATACCATGGATATAAGGCGGGAGATTCCCAAGGTTTAGATCAGTACATATGATTTCGCCAATGTAACTGGGGGTCCTCATATTGGACAAAGTTCTCTGTGATCCAAAATCAGAAAAGAACAATGTCTGAGTACATTTAAAATAAAAAAAAAACATGTGCATATTCGTCAAAGAACACCTATTATGTTATAACAATTTTCTCCTAGCCTATGGAACACGGTACACAAGTTCTGATGGAAGCAGGATATATTCCCTGTTGCAAGAGTTCTATCTACTGTATAAATCAGGGCAAGGAAAAATCCAAGCATTTGGAATTTGTGAACACTAAAAGGCAGAATGATAAGCGTGGATCATAACCAATATTTAAGCTATATTCTTAAGTGCTCTTACATCAAAATAAAAATTATTAGATAGACCAATCCCCAAAATTGCTACCCACTGCAGATATTAAAACTACAAGCAAAGCATCATCTACTCGGCAGAATCTAACATGCATCAATGGACAAAACTAAATGCTATTGAATATAATTTGGGAAATAATTGACCTGAATCCGCGCTTGCGTTAAACTCTTCATCCTGTCATTGCTTTTGGCATCAAAAAAGAGCCGAGAAATAATCAAGTTCCAGCAGAGTGTTCCCTCATCAACATTTAACTTTTCATCAGCGTCTGTATCAGAAATGACTTGAAGCTGGCTTTGGCTTGAGGCACGGGAACTGGTTGATGATGAAGGTAACAAAATATTTTCTTCCTCGGAGGTGATAGGTGCCTTCAATGTTGGATCATTCTTTCCCACACTACCAGAAAAGGCTGGGTCATGGGATGGATGATATTTATCATTAATCTTTCTCTCTTCACGACCTAACAAGGAACTCACCTTATTTTCTACACCACTCTTTGATGCCTTTTTGGCAAGCTTTTTCCAAAACAGGCGAACCTTTGATTCAGAACCATCAAACCTACTGGCCCCATCAATTGGCTCAACATAGAAACCAACAGAGGGTTTCATAAATGAAGGGTATTCTGTATTTAAGGATGTCAAATAACGTAGGAACTCTTCATTCAACTTGATAAACCAGTTACGTTTTTCTTGGTCATCACTTGAAGCAAGACGGAGGGCTTTACACCATGACTCCTTCTCCCAGGATGTCTCAAGAAATATAAAAACTGTCTTACTTGCATTATATATTGGTGATGTTTTGCTTTCCACTTTTATTGGAAATCTTTTGGCCCTGTGATAGGAATAGAGACTAGTCATGTTTCTCCTTAGATAAAGGGTGAGAAAGACACCATAACTTCTTGAGCTATTCTTTACTGAATCAAGTAACATGCATATTTCTAACACTAAATAAATGCAAATTTTGATTCTACTGAGCTGAGTTACAAGGAATTTCAGCAAGATTTCAAAAGCAAATATTTCGGCCCTGGTCACACAGGTTAAAACTGATGAGTGAAGTCAAGAAGTTGACATCCTGAACATACGTGGTTGCTTAAATGGCACCAACCATTACACTGGCAGCATTTTATGAGCAATGGAAATCCTGATGGTTGCAACCATGGTTATTAGAATCTCATGATTCGTCTCAATTCACATAAAAAATGAATTGCAGGTGTACATGAATCCTATGATTCAGTCATAATCTGTTTGATTCAGTAGTATTCATTGAATTTTATGAGTCAGCTAAAATAGAAAATGAAAGTGAAATTAGTGAGAATAAAAATGCTAAGGCAATTTTCTTTGATTAATATTTCTAATTGAGACTGAAACGAATTATAAATTAAATCTTACAAAAAAAGGCAAGAGTAAAAGAAAGTAAGAGTACCAAAGACAACAAGAATGACAAAGGTGATATTAACATTGGGGAAGAATGAGACCATTATTTTTTATTAAAACTTGGAGATCTAGTAGTTTACATAGTTAGAAGATAGCTCTTAGATATATAAGTTATTTAGTCTTTAGAATGATCAATATGTTAAATTTTGAGACTTTGGGGTCATTTACCGACTAAGAACTAAAAAAATTAATGATTTGTTGCATACTTTGTTTTGCAAATGATCAAAACTCACTTTATTTAAAAAAAATATTTATAACATTATTTATCTTTTAAATGTCATTTTCATTTGTTACTGAATCAGCAATTCACAATCCCAAAAATAAGCTTTCCAATTCATGATTCAAATCTCGGTTTGACGACCATGGTTGCACCACTACATGGAGCTGTGAATGAGAAATAATTACTGAACTATCAAGCTGAAGTTCTTTTCCAAAATGAAATTCTGAGCAAAAATCAACACACATAGAAGTAGGAGGCTTAAGTCTTTGGTCCTTGACTTGTCAATAGCAAAACCAACCCCAAAAAAGCATTATGAAGGCAATTGATTAATTAGCATGTGTGAAACTATACGGCGTAATAGTAGCCAACCAAAAAAATCCCATAAGACAGCAGTTACCATTTTCTTGATGAGAGGCTTGTAGCTGACACAGCTTCTATTGCACAACCTTTCAAAGGAATAACTCTATGTGAGCCACCTGAATCTGACAAAATAAGTGACCTGTCCTTTATTTTTGCCTGTTTTCGGATGGGAGTGACCTCAAGGAGGTCCTTTTTCTTCTTTTGATCTTTCTGTACTTTTTCCACTGGCCAATTTTTCAGAACCTGATCTGGATCAAGAACCCAGACATATCCCTGAGTCATAGAAGTAAATCAGCGAATGAAAAAAAAAACCTTTAACTACTAAAAGACACAATCAACAATGACTTTAAATGTGCATGATTGTGGTGTGAACATGCATTTCTCTATCTATGCATGATGGATGAACATTTCTTTAGAAGGTCCTTCAAAGACAAAGTTTGTATGATTCTGATAGACATATGCACTTTATAGGGCAGCATCAGGACAACAATCCATACAATTGTTGGATAAAAGGGCATGCAATTAGAAAGTTGAATAGGGATTATTTTGTTGGCATAATCAAAAAATCAAAATATAGTAGAGAAGTAGAGATGTATGAGCAATTCAGTATTGATATGAAATAGAGTAAGCTAGTTGAACAATCATTCTCTTTGAGACCCAGTTAAAGAAAAAAAAAATTATCATGCCTTAGTTAATCACAAAGAGTAACACCCAAAACCAGAGAATTTGATTCAATTAGAGAAAGAACCAAAACCCCACCGCCCCATTTGGCAGCAATCAATACCCAAATCAAAAGAAGATAATATAACAAGAAAGCATCATTCTTTCGCAACAAATAAATAAATAAATAAAAGATACCATTTTGACAAGAATTCAAGCAAGAAATCGTAAAAAAACTAGACGTTAGTAATTGAAAGATACCAGAGAGAGATACCTTCTTGTTATGGGCATAATCAAGGGACTGCTGGGGATCGAGGTCTTGATGATGTGGAGGAGAAGAAGAAGAATGTGATGCTTGTTGTTGTTGAGTCTTTCGATTCAATCTTTTAATCAAAACATAAACACCCAGAGCTTGTAAAGCAACAAGAGCGAGCAGGCCAGAAAGAAAGCCACCAGCAAATATTACTACCACGGGCCACATCACTCCTTCCTTTCCTCTCTTCTTTTCACTCGATCAAATGATTTGATCAGCAACACAGCATAAATCACTATGAGTAAACAGTGTTATTGTTAATCTGCGATTGGCTGACTTGTTGGAGTCGTAGGGAGAACGAGTCAAAACCCCAGAAAAAAGAAATGGGCACCTGTGTGGGCAGGCAAGGTGGTGTTTTCTGAATCAATCAAGCAATAAATCATGCGGGGGTGGAGTTTAAAATAAATGAAAAGAATGTTATTACAGAAGGAATAGCGCCACTACTGTTTACAATTTGCTCAAGAAGAGAATCAGCTTCTCCCTCCTTATTCTCCAGAGACGCTATTTGCACTGCTTTTGCTTCGCCAAGACCTGTCCTTTCTAGATTCCTTCCACACCGCATTGAAAAGATAGAGCAATGGAATATAAGAAGAGGACCAAAGCAAAGCAACACGCGTGTTCATCTAACACTTTCGGATTCTTTGACTATATAGATGGACCGATCATTTCAGGATCGCTACATTTCAGTGAAGAAGGCTCATTTAAAAAAAATAAATTATTATACAATATATTAAAAGTATTAGCAATTCTCACTGATTACCGAAATACATATATGTAATAAGAAAGTTATTTTTGTTAAAAAAAACTTGTCAAGGATGTAATGGGAGCTGAAATTGTCTTTTTTTATGAGATGTATTTAATATTAAAAAAATAATTAAAAATAAAATAGCCAATTTAAATTTTATTGAAGCAAGATAAGATTGTATGGCTTTGGCGTTAAGGTATGGTATGGCTACAAAACACCTGCCACTAGAGTCAAGGACGGTTGTCATGCCACTAGAGTCAAGCACGGCTGTCATGCTCTACACACTAGAGCTACACTCGTGCGCCTAGCTATAGATCCACTCACCTCTACAGACAAGCATTTGGGTTTGCAAACCCGCTCGTCCCCACTTGACCCGAGTCTCTTGAAGGGTAAAATTAAAAATTGTTGTTGTTATTTTTATAATCATTAGTACTATTTTTATTCTTATTAATAATAATAATAATTATTATTTTTTTAGCTGATAATTGAAGGATTTTTGATTGGCTGAGTTTAAAGTTTTTTTATCTACCTTAACTCTATTTTATATTAATATTAATTTATATCCATTTTTATATGAATATTAATAACTCAGTCAAAATACAATTATCTTCAAGAACATATTATTACTATTAAAGATAAATCATAGATTTGATTTAAATGGTGAAATTAAAAACTATAAGAACTTGGATCGGGCATGTTTAATATTATTATTATTATTATTATTAAAATATTATCACTACTGAAAAACAACAATAAATTTTATTTAAAAGGTAAAATTAAAAATTATTGTTGTTGTCATTGTTGTTAATAAATGTATTTGAACGGTGAAATTAAAAGCTATAAGAACTTGAGTCAATCATGCTTAATAATATTATTAATATAATTATTAAAAATATATTATTATTGAAAAAAAATCATAGATTTGATTTTAATGCTAAACTTAAAAATTATTGTTGTTGTTGTTGTTATTATTCTTATTCTTATTATGGTTATTGTTATTAATAAATTTGAAAAACAAATATTCTCACTATTGAAGAAAAACCATAAATTTGATTTGAAGGGTAAAATTAAAAATTATTATTAGTATTAGTATTATTGTTAATATTGGTATTACTATTATTATTATCATTAATAAATTTTTTTAAAAATATTATTATTATAGAAAAAACCATAAATTTTATTTGAAGAGATTAAAAGCATAGATTATTGTTAATAAATATTATTAAATTCATTAATATTATTAAATTTTAAATAAATATTATTACTATAAAAAATAGATTTAATTTAAAAAGTAAAATAAATTATTGTTAATGTTGTTGTTGTTATTGTTATTAACAATTTGGGTTTGGCATCCCCTTCCAGACCCAAGAAACTTAGGGCTGGAAAGGAGCGCCTGATCCAAGTTGCTTAGATGTGGTAAGGGCGCAGACACAAGTCCCTTGGGTCTTGTAGTTTCGTCTGGCCCAAGACTCTGGAGTTCAACGTCCAGATCTAGGGATCTTGAGACTGGCATCAGGACCCAAATATTTAGGGCCCGACATCTAGCCCAAAACACTTAGGTCAAGTGTCTGGATCCAAAGTTAATAGATCCAGCGTCGTATCTAATTCTCTTAGGTCTGACATCAAGACCAAAAGCTCTTATGGTTGGCATTTAAGAGGGGTCTAAAGCTTTTGGGACTAGTGTTGCCGTGAAATTCACCTAAACTTGGGTCAAACAAGTTTAATATTATTATTAATATTATAAATATTATTATTTGTATTATAAATATTATTTTTTTAATTAATAATTAATATAATAATTAATAAATTTGAAGGAAATATTATTAATATTGAAAAACAACCATATATTTGATTTGAAAGATAAAATTGAACATCATCATCATCATTAATAAATTTTTAAAAAAATATTATTACTATCGAAGAAAAACCATAAATTTTATTTGAAGAGATTAAAAACTATAAAAACTTAGACTAAACAGGTTAAATATTATTATTAATATTTTTAAATTTGAAATAAATATTATTACAATCGAAAAAACATAGATTTGATTTGAAGGATGAAATCAATTATTATTGTTGTTATTATTAACTTGGGTTTGGTATCCCTTTTCAAATCCAAAAAACTTGGGGCTGGATATGGGCGCTTGACCCAAGTTGCTTGAGTGTAGCAGGGATGCAGATCAAAGTCCCTTGGGTCTTGCAGCCCCCTGGCCCAAGGCTCCTGGGTCCCGACATCTTGACCCACATATAATGGGTCCACCATTGCAGCCGGACCCAAAGCTCTTCGACCTATTGTTGCAATCATACTCATTTAAGCTTGGGTTAGATAAGTTTAATATTATTATTAATATTTTAAAAAATTATTATTTTATGTTGTTGTTGTTGTTGTTATTTGTATTATAAATATTATTATTTTTATAATAATTAATAAATTTTAAAAATATATTATTAATATTAAAAAACAACCATAAATTTGATTTGAAGGGTAAAATTCAAAATTGTTGTTGTTGTTGTTGTTAAATTTTAAATAAAATGTTATTACTATTGAAGAAAAACCATAAATTTGATTTGAATTAATTAAAAACTATAAAAACTTGGGTAAGACAAGCTTAATATTATTATTTGTATTATAAATATTAATATTGGTATTATAATTAATATTATAAATATTACTCTTGGGTTTGGCATTGCAGCGAGACCTAATGCTCATGGGCCTCGCGTTTCGACCAAATCCAAAAGGGTTGGGTCTAGCTGTAATGTCGGACCCAAGGCTCTTGTGTCTCCATTTACAAACAAACCCAATGCTTTTGGGCCTTAGGTTTTTTTTATTTTTTTTATAAAAAAAGTTGGCTCGCGACATAGTGCAGGCCACCTAATTAGTTTATATACTAAAATGTGTGGGATTTTCACTGTACATTTGTCACGGTATAATTTTTGTTTTCAATTTGATCCTCAAACTTTGTTTTAGGTGATCAAATCCTATTTAAGGAGCAATTGATTTCAAATTCTTATGAAATGGTGGAATTGAAAACGGGGGACCTAAATGAAAAATGCAACAAACATAAGTGACGTACCATAAGTTTTGAAAACATTCATTTTGGTCCTCCAACTTAAACAATTACGCAAATTATACAATCACGGTCACTCGAAATTGTTTCAATTTTATTTTGGTACAGAGGTTTATTTTTTTAATTCTTTGGTTCCTGGTTAAGAGAGAGGAGAGAGAAGGGTCGTTAGATTCCGATTGTAGAGAGAGAAACTTGTCGTTGATACCGATTTAGACCATAGAAATAAGAGATTTTTCTATCAAATTATTCCATTTGATGCCAAAAGTTCATATTAGGTGTTTTTATATCTTAAAAGTTTGTGAAAAAACATATCTGAGCTCAAGTTTATTTTTTATTTCGGGTTAAGTTTGGTTTTTTTGGTTTATTGAGGCCATGATGGGGTTTGTCATGGTTTCTAGAGTGTTTTAAGTAAAAAATAGGTTGCAAAACAGGCTTTTGGGTAAAAAAAAAAAGAAGCATAGGTCCTGATTTTCCAGCAACCATGGTGGCTTGAATCTGGGCAAAATAGGCAACATGTCGTCTGCCTCGATAAACGACGCATCTTCTGTTGCGGGCATGGCTATCACACCCAAGACGCTTGGGTCTGGCATGATTACTATTAAAATATAACTTTAAATAAAGTAATTGAAAAGAAATAAAGTGATGTGACCAGTTAAAAAACTAAAAACTAAAAAAATAGACAAAACCCCTTCTTTTTTATTTTGTTCAAAGGACATCTTTTAAATAATATTGATTTTTTTTGTTATGAGTTTAATTTTCATAGAGGCTTTTTTGGTTCATCTATAATTTTGTTTTTATCTTTTATATAGATAAACTATGTTTTTGAAAATAAATAAAGTTTATTTTCAAATGGTGTTTTTAATATGTGTAGTCTTACATGTTATTTTTTTCTTTTTATTTTATTCAGTCAATTTAATGTTCTATTTTCAACATGAAATATCTTGATCTATATTTAGGTGTCATTAATGATTTTATTTATTTATTTATTAGCACATATAATTCTTAGTTTATTTGATTACATGTATGCATAAATTTTTTGATTTGTTATATTTTTTGAACTATAAAAATGCATTGAAAAAATCTATATATATATTTTTTTATAAAAAATAAAAATATTTAACTCATAGTGAAACACGGGTTGTAGCTGGGATAGACTAAAACAAATAATAAATTCCTACTTTTCTTTTCTCCTCTTTTCTATTTCTTGATCTATGTTTGTGTCCAAGATTCTTCTGATAAAAGGAAGGTCAAATGTTGACTATTGAAAGCTAGAAATCAAGTGTTAATAGTGTTTTGGTAAATTGGATATTATTAATTGGATCGGATAAAACTGCAAAATTGAATAAATAAATATTTTGTTTTGTGTTTGATATATTTAGACTGGCTTGAATAATTTATTTTATTTTATGTTTGGTTGACACTAAGTGGGACTTGATTGACACAAGGTCTTGACCGGTCCGAATTTTAAAAAAAAAATAGAAGAATGATTGATCCAACTTGACCCGATCAAAAACTCGGGTCAACTTGAGACCCGGTCAACCCAAGATAAAATATAGATAAAAAATCCATTGACTTTATATATAAAAATCAAAGTAACCTTGTTTTAACAAATATATATATATATATATATATATATATATATATATATATTTAGACCAAATGGCATAACATTCCATTCATATTGACCAAAGGGAACTGTAAAAACAGTTTTGTATCTATCTTTTGGATCAATCTAGATTTGCCAAAAGCAAGATTTCATATCAAACTTAGAAAATATGAATGCAGAGTGCAATTTTTGTAACAAATCTTTTTTGTTAGGGATTGGGTATCTGATCCATTTGAGAGCGGTATTCAGAGGTTTGTAATTGATCACAAGTCTTGGTGTGCCTCTTTCGATTTCAGAGTTTTTATCTGATCCATTTGGGATTGGGTAATGTTTTTTATTTCAACATTGTGTTGAGGTGGTTGAGGCTTTTCTGGTGGTGCTGCACCTTCAAGGACCCAATCTTCTGGAAGGGATATGTGAGCAGTTTCCGCTGGAGGAAGGTTTTTTAGTGGAAAGGTCGAACTGGTGACAGAAACTACCAAGTTCTTGTCTGGTACGTTTCATTTCCCCCTTTAGGTGTTTCTGGAGTTTAAGATCCTGACAGATCTTAAGACCTTCTTTTTGGGTGAAACTTACAAGTTCACCATATGTGAGCTGGTCATATGGTATGGTTTTCGTTTATATATATATATATATATATATATATATATATAATTGGATCAACTCAGGTGGACACTCCTGACCAGTAACGCGGGCCTTATCCCGGGTTAACTCCAAGTCGAGTTTGAAAATTATGATAATAACTATTTTATCTTTGCACTAAATCAGATCAACTAAATTAACCCTTGTGTAAAGCATTGGATAAGTTTGTTATATCCCTTTTAGTAGGACAAAAATTTCTCCACTAGAATAACCTTGGACAGGAGAACGAAAATTAATTTTTATACCATCCAAAGGTGCATCAAACATTTTCAAAGAAACTTTTAAGTGTGGTTTTAGGGTCCATCATTAATTAGCTTTTAGGATTTGATGCAATTCTTCTTATGTTTTCTTCAACATTTAATTAGTTAAGAATTGGAATTTGAGGTTTTCTAAATTTAATCCTTCTATTCAAATGACTGGGGTCATGGACTTAATAAGTTAACATAAGTTAACATCAATTTTTTTTTTTTGTTATGAATTGAGTTTTTTGAATGAGCTCAAGTTTAAGACTTCCTTAGAAATCCTAATGTCTCCTGAAATTTGGAATATTAGAATAGGTTTCCTTTTCTATGTTATTAAATTAAATAAACTTATTAAACTAAGTCGACATAATTACCTGATTCTCGAATTTCTTTTACTTCTTTAGAAATCATAATGTCTCTTTAGTTTTTGTTCTTCTTACATCCGAAAAAATTTGTCCTAGCAAGCGATGTTGTGCGGACCATCGATATAAATTTAATTAGGTCACTTTTTTTGTTTTTTTTTAATTTAAATTTATTTTCACTTTTATTCTTCAATATTTGATTCATTATAATTGAGTTTTTTTAATTTGTTTCGATGTAGGTTACATGGTTTTAACATGTTAACTTTTGTTGCTTCAAGTCGATCCAATATGTAGTTGTCTTAATATTTATTTAAAAAAATTATGTCATCCAATATGTCATCATTTAAGTATTTTAAAAGTGTTTCGAACATCATGCATCAAATTTTTAACTTCCTAATGTCTTAACATTTTTTAAGGCTGAAAGGAAAAAAAAAAAAAAAACCAACATGGGAAAAGCTAGTTATAACCTACATTGTGTTACATATAGAATTTTAAGTTAATTTTTAAAACAAGAGAAGAAGACATTAAAATTATAAATCCATTTTTGGTATCATAATTTTTATAATTAAAAACTAAAAAATATATATTATATATGTTTAATAAAATAAATCAAAAACATAAATCAACTGATAAATTAAAACAAAATTAATAATATTTAAATACTAAAGTGGAAAACTAATATTCCTCATAAAAGGAAAAGATAGATGCACATGAAAATGTTTTACCCCTATTCTTATTTATTTTATTCTAGTGGTTAATTTTTATTGCTAAAAACAAACGATTTTCATTTTTATAAAAACATTTTGCAAATACAACTTATTTATAAAAACAACTAGATGAAAATAATTGCAAGCAACTTATTTATATAAGGCATTATGAAATTAAAGAAATAATTAAAAAATTTAATCACTATTTAAAATAAAAACTAAATAATTTTTTATATAAAAAAATATGGGTATTAATTAAAATTTAAATAGAAAAAAAAGTAATGAGAAGTAAAAAAAAAAAAAAAAGTTAAGCTCACATGCCGAGTATCAAGGGTGTTTGATCTAGAAGCCTAACCTCATGAGCCTGGTTGGTTTTCTTTAAAAGTGTACAAAAATTTGAGTATGAGTTTTTGGATCCCAATAACTTATTTTCAATTTGTTTTTGCATGAAACCACTTAGAGAATATTCTAAAAACCTCAATAAATAAAGTTTCAACATCAAAACATTCTCTAATTACTTTAAAGAACAAAACATAAAAATATAAGAAAACTTTTATAGATCGTGATCTACTTTTTATATCATGGTTAATATACAATTTGAACACTTCCACTAAATGTTTTTCAAAAAAAACTTATTGATATCAAAATCAGCTTTTTATGATGGTTAGAATATGATCATCCAAGCACTTTCTATTTTATCAACTTTTTGAGGTAATCTCTTCTCTTAACATCCAAGGATTACAACGTGAAAAAAATGAAGTTCAGGGTCAAATGTAATTTTTTGTTAAAGGACCAGATAAACATATAAAGTGGAACTTTAGGGAGCATAGTGAAGTTTTTTGCCCCCAAGTTTAAATGGAGTCTTTTTTTTTTTTGTTAAATTTGGACTTCTTTTTAATTTATTTTTTAACTATAAACTAAAATTTTATTTTGCAAAATTAATCCTTAATTCATTGTTGAATTATTCCTTGACATTTTGAATATGCAAAAGCATGCAAATTGAAGGACAACTAAACATATAAAGTCATGTTAATCGCAAAGAAAAAAGTTCAATTATTGAAATGAGAAAAAATATGCATTGTTCATGTGAACAACACATCTAATTTGGGTGCATGATAAACTCAACCTAACTCCTGGTATAACTCGGGTTTAAAATTAACTTGCATAAAATTTATCCTGACACTACCTAGTTGACTTGGTATTTTCAAAGATAACTAAGATAAATGGTAAAAACATATGGTTTGGCTTTTAAAAAAGTTCAAGATGATATTTTTTAAAAAAATTTGTGATGGAGACATATTAGATCAACTCAGGCTTCGCAACTTAACATGTCAAACTTACGACCCAGATCATGGACTCTACTAAATTTATCAATTTTGTTTTTTTTTTAAAAAAAAAACAACAACTATTTTTTACCTAATGATACAATAACAAAAATAGATACTTTCAAAATTAAACATTAATCGAAGGCTGAAATGTTTGTTTGAGACTTCAATAATTTAAAGCAAATTAAAATATATTATGAAAATCAATATAAAATTAACCAAATATCGAATGATGAAATTGAAAAAAATCCAAAAAAGATTCAATCGGAAAAAAATTTGAAAGATAGAATTAAAAAAAAAAAAAAAACTATTTGGCATTGTTATTAAACTAGACCCAACGACTCAACCTTAAAACCTCCCGACCAGACTCTTTGCCTAGTTTTGTTTTAAAATAAGCACATACGAGAGTTGTCCATATGTAACCAAGTGTACTTGATGGGTTCAAAAATAACATGAACGGTTAGTAAAAGCATGACCTGACTTTTAAAAAAATAAATCAAGATGACACTTTTTTATTATTATTATTGAGACAATAATATATTGGAACAATCCGAGCTTCACGGCTTAACTTGTCAAACTCGCAACCTGCATCATGGATTTCTTTGGGTTTAAAGATTTTGCTTTTTTTAAAAAATATTTTTTATTTAATGATACGATAATAAAAATAAACACTTTCAAAATTAAGTATTAATCAAATATTAAAATACTTATTTGTGATAATATTAATCAAAATAAATTATGATAACCAATTTAAAATAAATAAATATTAAAAAATAAAATTGAAAGAAAAAGATTAAAAAGCATTTAATGAAAAGCAAAAAATACATGGAAAGAAAAAAGTAGAAGATAGAATTAAAAAAAAAAAATTATAACAACCAACTCTAAATTCAACCAATCTTTCAAAGATAAAACAAGAAAAAAAGCTAAAATAAAGAATATATAGAAAGATTAAAAAAAAACACCTATTTGGAAGCCCAGTTTATTTAGTGTAGTAGTTGATAATATGCATAAAAAAGAAAGAAGAAATCTCAATTTACTCCCAAACACACAACTCCATTATCAATTAAGTCCCAAACTTTTTTAATTTCATCAATCTTGTTTCAAACACGGTCGAAGATTAACAAATTTCGTGTAATTTGCACATAGTTTTCTCAAGAGTAGCAAGTGCATTCTGAACTAGAAGGAAAGAAACGAAAACCATTTACATTTTACAATCCTTTTCACAGATAAACTAACAAACCAATCCTTATACAAGTTCGGATAATGAGATACAAAAGAAACTACTAAGTTGCCAATCGACAAACTCTCACTTGTATTCTCTTCTCTTTCTTTGCGAAGGAAACCAACTGAGTCCACAAAACAAACTCCCCCTCTAACAAAACTTTCTGGATCAAGAAGCCATTGGATTCTTGGGGAATCATGGCTTATTCAGAAATGCGTTAGCTTTGAAACCATTTACATATATGCTTGTCGATCCCAAGGACGCTTAGTAAAGTTGTACATTAATATCAAAACGAATTAGTTTCTGAAAGCAGTCACAACTGTCGAAGAGGGAATGCTTTCATGGAGGTTGCGGAATCACTAGAGAAACACAAACCTAGCCAGGAGGGAAACAAGTTAAAGCCCAAACCAATTTACACGGTGCAGTGACAGCTGGTAAAAAAGTTATAATCATGGTGGTGGACATTTAGCTGCTTCAACCAGGAACCAGCAGCACTTTCAAGATAGACCATTCTTTCATCATCAGATGTCTCCGGGTTTATCCAAAGACCCCCTTGCATTTTGTACGTGGCCAGACCAAACGGGGGAAGGGAAATATCACCATTTCCTTCTCCCTTCTGCTCACTTCCTGCTCCATTTGCTTCAATGTCATCATCCCCATTGACACAATCTGCAGAATCGAAGGCCAACAAAGGTGAAGAAATTTAAAAGCATTAGGTGACAACATTTGACTCTAAAATAGATAGATTTACAGCAAAGAGTGGATTGATCTGCAAGGCCATGGAACAAATCAAGCCAAAAGTTCCTACATTGGATAGGCATGGAAACAAACAGCAATGAGCAAAACAAGAATTACAGCCATGAAAAGTCTACAACCCAATCAACTCCTGATTTTCATTCGTAGGAGCTGTATAATACCTATTTACATCGATAATCAGAAAGGCATTATCAAATGCACTGCTTTCAGTCTACATCGTAAAGCATCGGACGTTATAAAACACAAGGATGGCAGTGCAAGAAGTTGAAACTGTGCTACCCCCAGGAAAGTTCATATCAGCAATTCCATGTCATTTTGGATAACTATGTTAAAAAATGATACTGAAAGAATTAGGCAAAGATGCTTCGTTCTTTGAAAATCGTGAAAGCCAGACAAAAATGTGGAAATAAATTAACGGTGCAAGATTAAGATACCTTGGAATGATGATGACAGTGTATGATAAGTCAAGAAGCACGTTGACAAGTCCTTATCATTTCCCTGAGATGGAATATGATATATGGGGTACCTAATCAACAATCAAGACCATACAATTACTACAACCTTTTTATGGAAAGGAAAAAAGCTGGACTCACAAATGCAAGAACTAATAACTTTTACCAAGCAACTGCCATCCAACTTGCTGGAGAAAGATCCACATTCTTAAGTGTCATTAATCCCGGATTATTCCTGGATAATTCAGTTACCTGAGAATAAATAATAGATCAGCATGGCATGTACCTAGGTAGAAAAAGCATATCATTTTCTAGGGATTTATAGGGCTGTTACTGCTAAATCGAAATCAATAACTGGAATAAAAAAATAACCTTTTCCATAAGTGGAACCCTCCAGTAAGGAGAAGATATCTCGAAGTACTGAAAGTACAGATAGCCAAGTTTATCCCTCATTGACAAACAACCCTCATGGTCATAGCTGGAATCCTCGGAAATGGTATCCCATGTCTTGCTGGAATTGTTGCTTGGAGACCTGGACAGTTTATCGCTCATGCTGTCATCGCTCCAAGAATCACTTTCAAGTTCGACAACATCATTATACTCTCTTGAGTTCCTACAAGAAGAAAAGCACGGTAGCTCAACCTAACTGCCGCAAATCATCAGAGATAAAGGAGCCGCTATCAGCTAAAGTTTTGGTAGATAAAAGATGAATAGAAAAAGGGTTACAAAACCTGGAAGCCACCACTGACTTATTGCTGTAAATCTGAATGGCTGATAGGTAAGGAACATAATATTGCCTAATGGTCTCACCGCTGCTCAACGCTACTTGGGTGCCAGCACCATACGCACTCCATTCATCATAGCAATCCCATAAATCTCCCAAAGTGAAATATTCAACCATATCCTTGGTACCAAGTGGTTGCCATAAGCTATTTAGATCATGAATGCAGCTCTGCAGAGTATTCAAGAAAGCAAATTTTCAAGATTACCAGCAGTAAATGTTACAAGAGCATGTACAAGGCTAACGCACCAAGGAGAGATTTTGTTCCTTCTGGAATTAAGATTACATGGCTGTTTTTCCTATCTTTGGAAAAATGAAAAAAATCTTATACGTTTCTTTGTTTTCTTTCGTGTTTTTGTATGCTTCTGCGCAATTATTAAACATATTAATTAATAAATAAATAAATAAAAATAAATTATAAAATTTAATTTTTAATCAATTAATTTAATATTAAAAAGTAAAAAAAAATTAGTAAAAAAAATACTTGGTACCAAGTTAACTTGTTAAACTTATAATCTGAATCATAAAATTGTAATAACTTTATAAAATATAAATTAAAATAAATTATAAAATTGTACAAGCTAACGCACCAAGGAGAGATTTTGTTCCTTCTAGAATTAAGATTACGTGGCTGTTTTTCCTATCTTTGAAAAAAATTAATTAAAAATAAAATACTTAAATAAAACAAGTTAACTTATTAAACCACCATACATGATATAAACCACCATACATATGTGTATGCGGCGGTCGCAATATGTTTGGATGTGGTAAATGATATAAAACGATTCCTAATCACACTGCCAAGTGCCAAGTACCAATCCATCCATCATCCAGGGCAGGGGCCCAGGGACCCTGACATTTTGGCTTTAAAGAAAAAGAAAAAGAAAAAAAAGAAGAAGGCCTGGCACGTAGTCACTGGCATCAACATCAAAGGGGACTAAAATTCAAAAATTCATTACCAGAGATTACAACATTTATCTGTTTGGACTCTTCCAGAGTTTGCTAGGTTGTATTTATTTTGGTGGTTCAATCAGGTCTTTAAATTAATTTTTATTTTAAAAGATATTAAATTGATTTTTTAAAAATGTTTTTTATAATTTTAATGTATAAAGTAAAAGGTTAACAAAAATATATTAAATATATTTTTAATTAAAAAATATTTTTGCAAAAAGTTAACCCATTCTGAGAGTTGCAGCAACGGGAAACACATGGCAAATTACTCCTGCGGCTGTAAAAAAGAAAAGATAGAAAAAGGAAAGAAAGAGACAATCATCACATTATCCCATCTTTATAATATGTGTATTTTAATTAGAGGAAGAGGATATTCGCGGCATCCGCCAAGTATTCTGCTGGAACTGGATGAGGCCATTTTGAAAACGGGCCATGCCCGGTTACATCACGACAAATCATATCAATCTACTTAGGCCCACACAGTACAGGAGTCATTAATATTAATACATGACCAATCTCATCAGTCATTTTTTTTGTACCAAAAGTAAGAAAGAGGAAAGTTAAAAAGAAAAGGAAAAAAAGAAAAGAAAAAGAAGAGGTCATCGACTTCTCCCCAGAGTGAAGACTGAACAGTTGAGATCAAATTTAGCAGCAGCATTTCTTTTTCTTTTTCTTTTTTTCTCTTCAATTTATAGTTTCCTTGATGATGACCCAAACAAAACAAAAAAGCCAGAAGAGCCAAAAAAAATTTATTCTAATTAAATAAGTACGTTATATATGTATTGACAAATTAAGGAAACGACGATTATATTTAAGAGGTAAATGTTAAATTGTTAAAATAGTGGATTATGAATTTACAATCAAATAATTCTTCCAATCCTAGTGTTTCAATAAATAGAAGGAAAAAAAAAGATCTAACTAAAAGAGAAAGAAGAAGGGAATTAAAGGGCACATTAATAATTATACAGCAAGGACAAGGTACCTGAGGAAGGAATTTAGAAGGAGGAGTTGGAGTTACACATTGAAGAAAGCGTTCAAGATTGGAGTGGTGCTGCTGCTGGGTTGCCGAAGGCATCAACACGGACCACGATGACCTTTCTCTACCGCTCGTGCCCACCATGATGATGATACTAATTCACTGCTCGCCAAGTACTCTTCTCGAGTTGAAGTTAGCTGGGCAGCGAGATATGTATATATATATATATATATATATAGAGAGAGAGAGAGAGAGAGGAAGGGCGAGAGAGAGAAGCAGGCTGCAGGTCAAGCTAGCTATCTTGTCGATTTCTTCGCTATTATTTTAAACCCCCCACCCCACACACACACACACACACACACACAAATAAATACACGTGATCTTAAAGGAGGCAAAATATCAAACCCCAAATCTTGTTTCATTTCTTGCACAGAAAGAGAGCTCTCCTAGCTAGAGAAAAAAATTGATATCAATACATATAAACACAGATAACAGCAAGAAAAAATGCAGAAGAAAACGAAGGATTGGCGAGCAAATCCAAGTTAAACTGACAGACAAACCAACGCCTTATTAATTAACTCTCTAATTTGCTTAATTTTCGTTGCAGCTTTGGCTGCTAGTACGTACGTATTGGGTGATTAAGGAGAAGGGGAGGGGAGTTTAAGAAATTAAAGAGTAGTGATGAGGGTAGAGTATTCTGAAGAGAAAAACGCAATGCTGCTTTAATTAATAAAATTCAGTTCAAACTGAGATCAGATGTTAATTAATTAATTAATTAACAGTACTCCTCTCTCTCTCTCTACACACACCCGCACGCGCGCTACTAGAACTAATGTACATAATTACACGATTTTATATTTTGAAGTAAATAATTGTTTTTTAAATTATTTTTTATTTTATAATAAATTAAAATTATTTTATTTTATTTTTTAAAATTTATTTTTAATAGTAACATGTCAAACAATATAAAAAAATTTTAAAAATTAAAATAAAGTAAAAAAAATTTTCAAAAATACTTTTAAAAACAATAAAAAATTTCCAAAAATACTTGTGCTTATCCTGATTGGCTTCTTTCTCCTGTTTATTTAATATTTTTTTATTGAATATTTTTATTTTGAATAACAATAAATTATAAAAATTATGTTTTTCAATCATAATATGTATAAATTATGTTATTTCATCGATATATTTTTAAAATATGCTAAAAATAAAAAATAACCCTTGTAACAAGAGTCTTTTAGCTTTCTAAAATAGTTTGGAAGATTTTTTTTTTAAAAAAAATAACATGTTAGAAAAAATATTTAATACAGTACAACCATGTTTTTAAATATTAATTTTGTATATAACCGTTATTAAAAATAATGGTTGTTATAAAATATATGTCCCATCCTCCCATCCAAATTAATTATTATGTATAAAAATTAATCAAAAATCTTATGAAAACACAATGACCATTAAATAAGATTCAAAATAAATAAATTGATGTGACATGAAAGAGAAATAGAAAAAAAAAATGAAAAAAATGAAAAAATAGTCACTACAGATATACTAAAATTTTATTTTCTACACATTCAGATTAAAAAAATCTTAATAAAATAATTTTAATTATAGTATTTTAAATAAGATTATAATTGATTAAGAATTTTGTTTGGATTTAATTTAAAATTTATTATTACTTTTTTTAATAGTTATCTGGTTGAGATATATCTAAATATTATTATTCATATGCTTGGAACACGTGCTTGTTTAAATTTTATAATTCGATATCCGACCATTGATTAATAACGGATGTTTTGTAGGCTTCTCTCCTACATAAATGTTTTCTTTCGAGGAGGGAGAGCTGTAATGATTAATCATGGCCTGGACAGAGTTTGCTCCGTTATTTTTACAACTCACCGGCACGTCCAAAAGTCGTACAGATTTGATGCTACATGTAGGCATGGTCTGTCCATAAAAAAACAAAAAACACCACATTAATTTTACTATTCCAATTATTGTTTTTTGGAGGGACAGCTGCTATTTCTTTTTTTCTTGCGATTTTCAGACCACTAGAATGGACACCCAATTACAGCGTCGTTTTTCAAAGTTTTCTAATAGAGGCGCAGAGAGACAATTGAATTTAAAGGGAGACCATTTTTAAAATATAAATTACATTTTTTAAAGTTAAAAATATATGTTTTTTTATATAGATTTCATAAAAAAAAAAAACCATTTCTAAATCAAACATTCTCTAAATCAGCTAGCAATCTCCGACTCACTGAAGATAATGATTTTATTTATTTTTGTGTTTTAAAAGTATTTTAAAAAGATTTAATTTAATTTATTTATTTTAAATTAATATTTTTTTTGATATTTTTAAATAATTTTGATGTGTTTATATCAAAAATAATTTTTTAATAATAAAAAAATATTTTGATGAAGATAACGACTTTGTTTATTTTTGTGTTTTAAAAGTATTTAAAAAAATTAATTTTTTTATTTGTTTTAAATTAATAATTTTTGGTGTTTTCAGATTATTTTAAAGTGCTGATGTTAAAAATAATTTTAAAAAAATAAAAAATATATATTTTAATATTTTTTAAATAAAAATTATTTTTAAAAATAACCATAATCACATTATTGGATCCCAGTACAAAAACGTTTGTCACTAAGAGGAACGTTTGTCACTAAGAGGAAATTTTGTTATGCTCTTTTGAACTTGAAAAAAACATTCTATGAGTTAGCATAATTATTCATGATTCATGTTGAATATTTTCAATTATTTTGAATATCTTCGTTCATCATTTGTTGTTTTGCATAATAAAAATTGTGTCCACTTTCATTTTTTTATAGTCTTTTGCTTGCAATTATTATCAAATCAATAATATTTAAGTTATATTTTTTTTTGAGTTATGGATTTTTTATTATTATTATTTTGGTCTCTTATTTGAGTTATGGATAGCAATTTTCGTTTCATATGTTACATGTTAAATTTTGTCCTTATCTTTCTGTATAGATTAAAAAATAAAAAAATATTTTCCAAATCATTTTTTATCACACAATCTAGCAACTATATAATATTTAAATGGTGGACCAGGGGAACTTTTATAATAACTCTACAACTTTTTTATCAAGCAAAATACTTTAATTTTTTTCATGTCATCAACGGTTTCTTTTTCCTTTATTTCTTTTTCGGATGAAATATATAATGGTTGTGAAATATATAATGTCGAGTGTTTAACTGTGTGACATACCATCGCTTAGTTGTCGTGTCACTGTCACATAATCATTTAACACACATGTCATACATGATATGTCATCGTTTGAGCCATGTCGGCCATGCATTAATGAATATATAAAATCTCATTTGATTGTCACAATTTTTATAATTCATCTATTAATTTCTTAAGAATAAATTTTAACACGTTCGATTATGAAATTTTCAAAGCATAAACGATCAATATGTTATTAATACATTTTTTACAAAGAGATTTATTCCTAATTATAATTTTGTTAGGGTGCCATTAAATTTAAGTTTTGCAATTAGCCTCCTACATAATAATGCCACAGCAACATCATTTTTTCCAAAGAATCATTTAAAATCTTTTACTCTCCAAGCTATAAATTAATATCATTAACAAGGATATTAGTCCTGAATATTACTTCCAATTAATTATCCCTATTTATTAACAATTAACTTTGACATTGAAAATTAATATTAAAAAAAAACTAAAATAAAATGTTGCTTTAATGTTGATGTTTCCTAGGACTGATTTGCACTATGAATCGGTAACTGTGTTAGCTACAATATTTGTATCTTTTTTTCCCCACCTCATTTTATTCTTGATCCTTTTATCTTTTGGCTGAAGCTTTAGAGCCTTCCTTCTGTTTTCACCATTTATTTATTTAAATTATCATGGCCAAGCCATTAGTGTACTTTATTTATCCTGTGTCTGGTCAATATTGGTCCTATTTTTTAGTTATTTTTCAAGCCATCATCATCGCTACAGTATTGTTTCCACATTATCTTGCCTTGGTGGGATGGGTTTTTCTAGTGTGGTTAGTTTGAGTCATCAATTTTTTTTTTTTATTATTAATATAGTTGTTTGGGTTAGTTTGTGCATATTTCGACTAATTTCACGCGTCCTGAAATTAACAGCTATATAAGCCTCCATTGGCCATCATATAAATAACCACAAGGCTCGAATTTGAAATCATAAAAGAAACAAACCTTTTAATCTCAAATTTTTACTATTATGTCAATCTCTTAGATAATTATTCATCAATTTTAATCAGCTTTTGTATTGCATTCCCAGTTTTTGCTTTTTGTTGCCTAAGTTTCATGAATATTAATGTGTGTGTGTGTTTTTTTTTTTTTTTTGTAATTTTACAAGATTGACGAAATCATAATCTCTAAAATCCAATTCTATCTTGTCAAGTGTGCATCTTATCATTTTAACCCAATTTATCATCAAAGAACCAACAATTTCTCCTCCTTGTCATTCACGTGCTCTTTTTTTTTTTCCCTCTCTCTCTATCGCTCATTTTTGCACATAAAAAAATATCATTTTCAAATTAAAAAATAAATAAAAAAGATGAATCTTAGGTGATTTTAGGATATTCATCAACGTTACCATCCAATATATCTTGAATTTTTTCTCCATTAATTTCTGGATTTTGAGTTTCTTTTAAAAGATCTTTTATTGTTGGCTTTATAATTATTTCAAAACACTAATCATCCCTACCATATAGTATTTGAAAGAGAAAGCATCTCCAAGGGAATATGCTATTTTAAAGTGTCAAAATGTCAATATAACATTTTAAATAGTATAAATATGAATTTGTTTGCTATGTATATTCAAATGAAAAAAAGTTATTTGAAGAGTTAATTGTATTGAAGAGAAAGAAAGAAATGCTTTCTTTTTTTACATGGCGGTATATAATTGGTTTGTTTTTTTTATTAGCCCAACTTTGTTGAATTTCACTCTTTTGAGAAATATATGAGTGTAAATTAAAGGTTTTAGATTAGTTGACAATCGTGAAGGGACCATTTTTATTATGATTTTTCCTGGCAGTTTGAGTTGCTGGTTTTTACTTTAAGAAACAAGTTCTGGAAAACAAAAATATAAAGAATATCAATCAATCAATCCCCAAACAAAACGACCCGAGTTTTAAGTTGTTAAGAGAAAATTGAAATCCTATGATTGATTTAATATGATATTTCCCTTGGAAGTTATAATTAAGATGTGATTGTATGAGCAGTCTTGGTTTGCTCGCTTAAATTAGAAAAAGTTTCAACATGTAGCAGGCAAGAAAATAATCAGTGCTCCTTGTTTCTCTAGCCTATGATCATCTGTAAAGGGGTGGAAAGCCGGGCCTGGAACTCGAGGCTAGCCACAACTCCTATCTCTAGCCCACTTTAAGCTTCTTAAATCAGAGGGACTAGCGTTTTCATTGCTGGGCATTTGCCTTCCATTTTAAATTGAAAACGGGTTCGGTTTCAGATGGTAATGGCCCAATTACATTTGCTCCACGAAGCCTAATAAGGGCGTTTGTTTGTCCGAAATTGATTCTTTTTTTCCTATCATGAAAAATAAATTAGAAATATACTTAGTTATTTCATGAAAATAAACTGGAAAAATAATATTTTTAATTTAATAATTTTTTAAAATAGAACAATTTCATAATTATCAACTTTCTTTTGAAAAATGAATTATTTACTATAATTATTTTTTCAATTAGTTGATTATTTGTACTTTGTATGCAGGATCTAAATAGTTATGATTTCACATATAGTTGCCACAATTTTTAAAAATCAATTTATTTTTGTTCTCTAATTGCTTGATGTTTTATTTTGAGATTAAACTTTACAATAATAGTTTTATTTATTTATTTCCATTTAAGATCTCTTAAGAACAAATTATTATAAAAGAAAACAAGTAATCATCCTCAATATGATATATATATATATATATATTAATATGGATGCTTGGGGCAACTCACATGTAATTTGATTTGATGAATCTTAAAATTAATCATTATATAAATCTCTAGCAATTATGGAAGGATTCAAGGTTGTGATTATTGAGATGCAAATTTAAAGCTGGGTGTTGAGAGGAAGAGAGGTGATGAGTCTGACCAAAGTAATGGGCTGTAGGTGTGAAAAGGAGAGAGGTGATGGCCGAGGTAATGGGCGGTGAAGACTTTACTCCTCCACTACTAACTAACTAATCACTATCATTAATTAAAGGGTTGGTTGGAATATACTAGAGGTTATGGTTTAAAATATTTTTTTGTTTAAAAATATATTAATTTTTTTTTATTTTTTAAAAATAATTTTTAATATTAATATATTAAAATAATTTTTTTTTTAAATTTTTGTTACGAGAGGCAAGTATAGTCTAAAATATACTTAAAACCAATTATGTCGTAGAAATAGAAGATGAAAAACTAACAAGAAGGTTTTTAAATGGGGGTCGGTCTTGAATTAAATGCTGCTGCCAACATCTACCAGAACTCATTTATTGGATAATAATGGGAAAAAATGGTCCAAGTCTAAATCTGGTTGATGCACCCAATATCTGCTAACCAATTCACTCGTATCATCATTATCATCATCTTTTCTTTTTAATATGATTACAATCTTCTTGTTAAAGTATTTCTTTCACAATTACTCTAGCTTATTCGGTTATGTCTGAGATTATTCGAATCTAATCGATTCTTGAAGATAGGGGCAAGCATGACCTATATGTGAAGTTGAAGAGAGGAAAAAAACGTGTTGCAGCTTGCTTGGTGTCAGGTTTTTTGTTTTGTCACACCATAGACGACCAAGCAAAAGGAACCGAGTTGTTGATCAGTTGAGGCTGTTTTTGCATGAGACTTTCTTATCTTAACCTACTCCATTCCTCCACCGGTCAAATTCACACAATATCTACCTCCAGCTGCATCTTTACCTTAGCTTGCTAGCTCAATCCTCTATTGCGTTCCATCTCTCTCCTGATCAAGACAAGCTATAACAATATACATATAAAGGATGGCGAAGAACCCATCAACGAATAGTGTAACAATGGAGATAGAGGCAAGCATGCCATCAGAGGTTGTAGATGGAATAATGGTAGGTTTGAGTCCTCTAAGCGAGACCCTTTGGAGGGACAGAACTAAAACAGAATTCGTAGGAGATGTGTCGGCAAGGCTTACATGGAAGGATCTGACTGTGATGGTTACCCTCAGCAATGGAGAAACACAGAGGGTTTTGGAGGGACTTACTGGCTATGCTGAGCCTGGAACTCTCACTGCACTTATGGGTCCTTCTGGCTCTGGCAAATCCACTCTCCTTGATGCTCTCTCCAGCCGCCTTGCTGCTAATGCCTTCCTCTCTGGAACGGTTCTCCTCAATGGTCGCAAAACCAAGCTCTCTTTCGGGACCGCTGTCAGTACTGACTACACTAGCTAGTAGCTCCAACTCTTCTAGTTTCATTTCTGTGTTTCTTACTCCATACTCCACATATATGCACTGCTTTTTCTAGCTCTTAATTAATTAAGTTATGTGTAATTAATCACTAGCACATGTTTTGTAACATATTTTAAGCAATATTATTGTAAGTTCTGTTATTCCAAGAGAGAAATTAAGCAGACATTATTAATTAATTATAATATTTTTTTGAACTTAATTAGGCCTATGTAACACAAGATGACAACTTGCTTGGTACTCTGACGGTGAGGGAAACAATCTCCTATTCAGCTCGGCTACGTCTTCCTGATAAGATGCCCTGGTCAGAGAAGCGTGCCTTGGTTGAGAGTACCATAATAGAGATGGGTCTCCAAGACTGTGCTGATACTGTTATTGGGAATTGGCATTTGCGTGGGGTCAGTGGGGGAGAGAAGAGAAGGGTCAGCATTGCTCTTGAAATCCTGATGAGGCCCAGACTGCTCTTTCTTGATGAACCAACTAGTGGACTTGACAGGTGCATATTTCACCTCTCATGGCAGTGATTCTATTCTGTTTCCTAACATTCTGTTTTTTTCTCTTTGATGAAATCATGGCGTTCTCCTTTCCAATTCCGTCATTAGACTCCAATAATTATCTTTTATACATGTGGCAGTGCTTCAGCTTTCTTTGTCACTCAGACCCTCCGCGGCTTATCCAGAGATGGCAGAACTGTCATTGCTTCAATACACCAGCCTAGCAGTGAAGTTTTTGAGCTTTTTGATAGACTGTACTTGCTTTCAGGAGGCAAAACTGTTTACTTCGGTCAGGTTTCAGAGGCATACGAGGCAAGAAACGCCACTTTCTTTTTTCTTTTTGGTTTAATCTAAATGGTCATTTGATTCCTTTCATTTACTTCAAACTGTTAATCATTTTTAGCTCTTTCTTACAGTTCTTTGCACAAGCTGGCTTTCCCTGCCCTGCTTTGAGGAACCCTTCTGATCATTTCCTTAGGTGCATCAATTCTGACTTCGACAAAGTGAAGGCTACTTTGAAAGGGTCCATGAAACTGCGGGTATCTCATTTTCTCTTAATTAATTGTTTTCGAATTGTTTTCTTTTTTATTGAAAAATGAAGTTTCAATTCTGACTCTTTTGTTGTATACTTAAGCTTTCTTGTGCGCTCGCAATTTCTGAAATTTACAGGCTAAGGACATATTATTGACTTGCATCTATGATTATTGACAGAAATGATGAGATGATATTGAAAACACACTTCTTTTTTTTCGTTGAGAAAGCTTCATGTGATCTTTAAGTCAACTATTCAAAATTGACGAGTTCCAGCAATAGGCTATTATAATTTAAGGGTCCGGATAAGTGCTCATATTGGGCAATTAATGATTGTATTGGCTTAGTTTCATCTCTTCCTTCCCAAAATTGATTCTAAATCTCCATGTTTGTATATGTCCTCCTCTATTTTATTTGTTGCTTGAGGCCTGATCGATAATGCTCTTAATTAACTTATGTTTCTGCAAAGTTTGAGGCAAGTGATGATCCTCTGGAGAAGATAACCACGGCTGAAGCTATCAGAACTCTGATTGATCACTATCGAACTTCTCAGTGCTGTTATGCAGCAAGAGAAAAAGTCGAGGAGATATCCAAAGTTGTAAGTGCTTTAGTTTCGTGGTGCTCCTCCAGTTTGCAATCTGATCAATATTTATCTCCACTAATTTAATTTTAGCGGGGCCTTCTCTTCAACTGTATAGGCTTCAAATTAGTAGCTAATTGATAATTGATGTCCGGTCGCAGAGAGGAAATGTGCTAGAAGCAGGAGGGAGCCAGGCTAGTTTCTTGATGCAGGCCTTTACTTTAACAAAGCGTTCGTTCATCAACATGTCAAGGGACTTTGGGTATTACTGGCTTCGACTAGTGATTTATATTGTGGTCACTGTCTGCATTGGAACTATCTATCTCAACGTGGGGACGGGTTACAATTCTATACTGGTACTGTTAATGAAATATATCAATCCTATGCTCCTAAGCTTAGTAAGTTGCTATTTAGGAGGAGTAAACATCTTATCTTCTTACTAAATATACATACTTGTTTCTCTCGATTAATCTGGAACAGGCAAGAGGGTCGTGTGCCTCATTTGTCTTTGGTTTCGTCACGTTCATGTCAATTGGTGGGTTTCCTTCCTTTGTAGAGGAAATGAAGGTAATTAATTACTCCCTTTCTTTTACAAGTGCCTTATCACGTACGACTGCTAATCAATAATGATAGCGCTTGCTAGTTTAATTATTTTTTATCGTTTCGCAGGTCTTCCAAAGAGAAAGGCTAAATGGGCACTATGGCGTGGTCGCATTCGTGATTAGCAACACCATTTCTGCAATGCCGTTCCTGATAATGATAACTTTTATTTCTGGAACTGTTTGTTATTTCATGGTCCGCCTTCATCCAGGATTTGAACATTATGTTTTCTTCGTGCTGTGCCTTTATGCGAGTGTCACCGTAGTTGAAAGCTTGATGATGACCATAGCCAGCATTGTCCCTAATTTCCTCATGGGCATCATCATTGGGGCTGGAATTCAGGTTTCTATATACATGTATTCTTCCGTTAATTTTACTTGTAATAAATAAATCAACTAACTGCGTGTTTTCTTCATGTCATTGTCAGGGAATATTCATGCTAGTGTCTGGCTACTTTAGGCTCCCAAATGACATACCAAAGCCTGTGTGGAGATACCCAATGTCGTACATTAGCTTCCACTTCTGGGCTCTACAGGTAACTCTGAACCTGCCTCCCTGCATACATACATACAGTATATCGATAAATCCTAAGATCTTTCGTTGCTGAAAGCAATTAAAGAGGCATATCTATTTATGCGTTTTCAGGGACAATACCAAAATGATTTGAAAGGATTGCTGTTCGACAACCAATCGCCTGATCTTCCCAAGATACCTGGCGAGTACATACTGGAATACATATTCCAGATTGATGTGCACCGGTCCAAATGGGTAGATCTCAGCGTCATTTTCAGTATGATTGTCATCTACCGCATCATCTTCTTTTTCATGATCAAGATCAGTGAGGATATTACCCCTTGGATCAGGGGTTACATAGCAAAAAGAAGAATGCAGCAGAAGAATGGAACTCAAAATACAACAGTTGCTCCTGATGGTCTCATCCACTCACCTTCTCTGAGGAACTATGTTGCCGATCGTCCGACTCGGATGTAGATCAAGGGATGTCGAAGGTTAATGGATTAAAGTATCTTGCTTAATTTCTTTCAGTTCAAAAAGACCATATTATTACTGTTCTTGTTTGTTGAAGAGCACAAGTTATGTAACCTTTGTTTCAACAATAGGCTACAGTGGAGGTTGATGATGCTGAAAACTAAATTTGGCAGTTTGGTATGCACTCACAAACCAGAGACAAATTCTGTAATGCCTCGGTTATAAATGTAATCTCAATACCTTTTTAAAGCTCAGCTTTTTTATGGATGACACGTGGACCGATTCAAATACTTGAAAATTTCTAAGCATGCTTATATTTTAAAAACCATCCGATTTAATAAAATTTTCACATAGCTAATGCTTTTTTTTTTTAATAAACAAAAAATTTGATGGATAAAAAAATATGAGATGGATGTGGCAATAATGAGAAAAATAAGAATGAATAAAAGTAGAAAATAAAATAATTTACAGATTGAAATTGTTCATAAGTTTGGAGGTTTTGGGTCCGTAGGTCTCGACTGAAGAATGCTTGAGGCGTATAAGGTCTACAGTCGAAGATGCTTGGGTTAGCATCTAAGTGTTTAGGGTTTGGGATTTTGGAATTTAGGTTTGGAGTTTTGGGGTCCGGGGTCTAGGGTTACGGTTCTAAGGTTTAGGGTATAGGGATTTAAGGTTTCGCCTTTGAGTTTAGGGTTTGGGGTTTGGGGTTTGGGGTTTGGGGTTTTGGGTTTAGGGTTTAGGGTTTAGGGGTTAGGGGTTAGGGGTTTAGGGTTTATGGGTTAGGGGTTAGGGTTTGGGGTTTGGGGTTAGGAGGGTTTAGGGTTTGGGGTTTGGGTTTGGGGTTTGGGGTTGGGGTTTGGGTTTGGGTTTGGGTTTGGGGTTTAGGGTTAGGGTTTAGGGGTTAGGGTTTAGGGTTTAAAAAAGGGTTTGGGGTTTGGGGTTTGGGGTTTAGGGTTTGAGGTTTGGGGTTTCGGGTTTAGGGTTTTAGGGTTTAGGGTTTAGGGTTAGGGTTTAGGGTTTAGGGGTTAGGAGGGTTTAGGGTTTAGGGTTTAGGGAAAAAAAAATGGTGAGAGCAAAGCTGCCGAGAGAGACTTTGAAGAAGAACCTTGGTGCCCACTACCTGACCGCCGAACCCCCATCAACGTTGATCTCATTGCCAAAAGACTATGCAACCTTTGATCTACCCTTTAACCGAAGCAATTTGTTCTGCCTAGCTTTTTTTCTACTTTTTCCTATTGTTTTCTTAAGCCGCCTTCACCATGTCAACAACCAAAACCACAAAAAACCAAACCAACAAAACACAAGCCACCAAACTTGCCACTGCCACCACTTCATGGGCTGATAGAGTGAGGGTATCCGACTCTAGCACAAGATTCACACTGGATTCCATACCCCGTCAACCGGCTGGACAATGCCTTAAGATCACAGAACAGATGCTATTGGAGAATACATCACAATGGACCAGATGCATTGTAGGTTTTTTTCCCGGCTTCAAAATGCCTTTTCATGCTGTGAATGCAATTGCATCTAGAGTCTGGCGTCCATATGGATTGGAGAATGTTATGACAACAACCAATGGCTTCATGTTATTTCGGTTTAATACAGAAGAAGAATTGCATGCAGTTCTAGAGAAAGGACCTTGGATGTTTGGAGGAAAAAACATAATCTTGCAGCAATGGCATCCACGGTTCAAATTTGATAAAAGTAAAATATCCACTTTGCCTGTGTGGATCCGTCTTCATGGCCTCCCTTTTCCTCTTTGGTCTAAGCAAGGATTAAGTCTATCTGCAAGTATGGTTGGCCGGCCCTTATCATGTGATCAACTCACTTACAGCTGCACCAGGTTAGAATATGCAAGGTTGTGTGTTGAAATTGACGCTGCACTGCCATTCATTCATACATTTGATATAGATTGTCCTTTATCTGCTGAACCTATAACTGTTACTGTGGAATATGAATGGAAACCATCACGCTGTGGAACATGTAATGTTTTTGGGCACTCCTGTCCTGCACCATCAATTCCACATCCAACCATTTCACCAGCCACTACTGACCAGCCTTCACCTTGTTTACCAATCCAACCAACACCATTAATCCCTCCAGCTATAGCCACAACTTCTCCCGCTGACCAACCAAATATATTACCAGCAGAAACCACATGCACACCCACCACAAAATCCTTCCCCCTCACCACAACCATTAACAGAACATTGCCTATACCACATTCCAATCCAGTGCAGCCCCTTTCCCCCCCATCCCTGCCTCTACTGTCTCCACCTCCACCTTTCCCACAACTCACCATTGATCCATCACAACCACAAATCAACCCTGATCCAATGGATAATCCACGGGTGCAAGATGATGACAGTGAATCTAGTCAAGCTGCAGATAATGAAAATTCTGCTTTTGAACATCACCACTTAACTACACATGCATGTGTAGAAAGCAAAATGGATTCCTTACGAACCATTAGTGACACATCCTCTACTGCTATAGAAATATTGGGTGTTCCTTCACCAACTTCACCTAAATATTGGGTTTAGGGTTTAGGGTTTAGGGTTTAGGGTTTAGGGTTTAGGGTTTCGGGTTTTAGGGTTTAGGGTTTCGGGTTTCGGGTTTGGGGTTTGGGGTTTGGGGTTTGGGGTTTGGGGTTTGGGGTTTGGGGTTAGGGGTTTGGGGTTAGGGGTTTGGGGTTAGGGGTTAGGGGTTTGGGGTTCGGGGTTAGGGGTTCGGGGTTAGGGGTTTGGGCTTTGGGGGTGGGGGTTTGGGGTTTAGGGTTTTAGGGTTTGGGGTTTGGGGTTTGGGGTTTGGGGTTTGGGGTTTGGGGTTTTGGGTTTTGGGGTTTGGGTTTTAGGGTTTGGGGTTTTGGGGTTTGGGTTTTTGGGGTTTGGGTTTGGGGTTTGGGGGTTAGGGTTTAGGGGTTTGGGTTTTGGGGTTTGGGGTTTGGGGTTTGGGGTTTGGGGTTTGGGGTTTGGGGTTTGGGGTTTGGGGTTTGGGGTTTGGGGTTTGGGGTTTGGGGTTTAGGGTTTAGGGTTTAGGGTTTAGGGTTTAGGGTTTAGGGTTTAGGGTTTAGGGTTTAGGGTTTAGGGTTTAGGGTTTAGGGTTTAGGGTTTAGGGTTTAGGGTTTAGGGTTTAGGGTTTAGGGTTTAGGGTTTAGGGTTTAGGGTTTAGGGTTTAGGGTTTAGGGTTTAGGGTTTAGGGTTTAGGGTTTAGGGTTTAGGGTTTAGGGTTTAGGGTTTAGGGTTTAGGGTTTAGGGTTTAGGGTTTAGGGTTTAGGGTTTAGGGTTTAGGGTTTAGGGTTTAGGGTTTAGGGTTTAGGGTTTAGGGTTTAGGGTTTAGGGTTTAGGGTTTAGGGTTTAGGGTTTAGGGTTTAGGGTTTAGGGTTTAGGGTTTAGGGTTTAGGGTTTAGGGTTTAGGGTTTAGGGTTTAGGGTTTAGGGTTTAGGGTTTAGGGTTTAGGGTTTAGGGTTTAGGGTTTAGGGTTTAGGGTTTAGGGTTTAGGGTTTAGGGTTTAGGGTTTAGGGTTTAGGGTTTAGGGTTTAGGGTTTAGGGTTTAGGGTTTAGGGTTTAGGGTTTAGGGTTTAGGGTTTAGGGTTTAGGGTTTAGGGTTTAGGGTTTAGGGTTTAGGGTTTAGGGTTTAGGGTTTAGGGTTTAGGGTTTAGGGTTTAGGGTTTAGGGTTTAGGGTTTAGGGTTTAGGGTTTAGGGTTTAGGGTTTAGGGTTTAGGGTTTAGGGTTTAGGGTTTAGGGTTTAGGGTTTAGGGTTTAGGGTTTAGGGTTTAGGGTTTAGGGTTTAGGGTTTAGGGTTTAGGGTTTAGGGTTTAGGGTTTAGGGTTTAGGGTTTAGGGTTTAGGGTTTAGGGTTTAGGGTTTAGGGTTTAGGGTTTAGGGTTTAGGGTTTAGGGTTTAGGGTTTAGGGTTTAGGGTTTAGGGTTTAGGGTTTAGGGTTTAGGGTTTAGGGTTTAGGGTTTAGGGTTTAGGGTTTAGGGTTTAGGGTTTAGGGTTTAGGGTTTAGGGTTTAGGGTTTAGGGTTTAGGGTTTAGGGTTTAGGGTTTAGGGTTTAGGGTTTAGGGTTTAGGGTTTAGGGTTTAGGGTTTAGGGTTTAGGGTTTAGGGTTTAGGGTTTAGGGTTTAGGGTTTAGGGTTTAGGGTTTAGGGTTTAGGGTTTAGGGTTTAGGGTTTAGGGTTTAGGGTTTAGGGTTTAGGGTTTAGGGTTTAGGGTTTAGGGTTTAGGGTTTAGGGTTTAGGGTTTAGGGTTTAGGGTTTAGGGTTTAGGGTTTAGGGTTTAGGGTTTAGGGTTTAGGGTTTAGGGTTTAGGGTTTAGGGTTTAGGGTTTAGGGTTTAGGGTTTAGGGTTTAGGGTTTAGGGTTTAGGGTTTAGGGTTTAGGGTTTAGGGTTTAGGGTTTAGGGTTTAGGGTTTAGGGTTTAGGGTTTAGGGTTTAGGGTTTAGGGTTTAGGGTTTAGGGTTTAGGGTTTAGGGTTTAGGGTTTAGGGTTTAGGGTTTAGGGTTTAGGGTTTAGGGTTTAGGGTTTAGGGTTTAGGGTTTAGGGTTTAGGGTTTAGGGTTTAGGGTTTAGGGTTTAGGGTTTAGGGTTTAGGGTTTAGGGTTTAGGGTTTAGGGTTTAGGGTTTAGGGTTTAGGGTTTAGGGTTTAGGGTTTAGGGTTTAGGGTTTAGGGTTTAGGGTTTAGGGTTTAGGGTTTAGGGTTTAGGGTTTAGGGTTTAGGGTTTAGGGTTTAGGGTTTAGGGTTTAGGGTTTAGGGTTTAGGGTTTAGGGTTTAGGGTTTAGGGTTTAGGGTTTAGGGTTTAGGGTTTAGGGTTTAGGGTTTAGGGTTTAGGGTTTAGGGTTTAGGGTTTAGGGTTTAGGGTTTAGGGTTTAGGGTTTAGGGTTTAGGGTTTAGGGTTTAGGGTTTAGGGTTTAGGGTTTAGGGTTTAGGGTTTAGGGTTTAGGGTTTAGGGTTTAGGGTTTAGGGTTTAGGGTTTAGGGTTTAGGGTTTAGGGTTTAGGGTTTAGGGTTTAGGGTTTAGGGTTTAGGGTTTAGGGTTTAGGGTTTAGGGTTTAGGGTTTAGGGTTTAGGGTTTAGGGTTTAGGGTTTAGGGTTTAGGGTTTAGGGTTTAGGGTTTAGGGTTTAGGGTTTAGGGTTTAGGGTTTAGGGTTTAGGGTTTAGGGTTTAGGGTTTAGGGTTTAGGGTTTAGGGTTTAGGGTTTAGGGTTTAGGGTTTAGGGTTTAGGGTTTAGGGTTTAGGGTTTAGGGTTTAGGGTTTAGGGTTTAGGGTTTAGGGTTTAGGGTTTAGGGTTTAGGGTTTAGGGTTTAGGGTTTAGGGTTTAGGGTTTAGGGTTTAGGGTTTAGGGTTTAGGGTTTAGGGTTTAGGGTTTAGGGTTTAGGGTTTAGGGTTTAGGGTTTAGGGTTTAGGGTTTAGGGTTTAGGGTTTAGGGTTTAGGGTTTAGGGTTTAGGGTTTAGGGTTTAGGGTTTAGGGTTTAGGGTTTAGGGTTTAGGGTTTAGGGTTTAGGGTTTAGGGTTTAGGGTTTAGGGTTTAGGGTTTAGGGTTTAGGGTTTAGGGTTTAGGGTTTAGGGTTTAGGGTTTAGGGTTTAGGGTTTAGGGTTTAGGGTTTAGGGTTTAGGGTTTAGGGTTTAGGGTTTAGGGTTTAGGGTTTAGGGTTTAGGGTTTAGGGTTTAGGGTTTAGGGTTTAGGGTTTAGGGTTTAGGGTTTAGGGTTTAGGGTTTAGGGTTTAGGGTTTAGGGTTTAGGGTTTAGGGTTTAGGGTTTAGGGTTTAGGGTTTAGGGTTTAGGGTTTAGGGTTTAGGGTTTAGGGTTTAGGGTTTAGGGTTTAGGGTTTAGGGTTTAGGGTTTAGGGTTTAGGGTTTAGGGTTTAGGGTTTAGGGTTTAGGGTTTAGGGTTTAGGGTTTAGGGTTTAGGGTTTAGGGTTTAGGGTTTAGGGTTTAGGGTTTAGGGTTTAGGGTTTAGGGTTTAGGGTTTAGGGTTTAGGGTTTAGGGTTTAGGGTTTAGGGTTTAGGGTTTAGGGTTTAGGGTTTAGGGTTTAGGGTTTAGGGTTTAGGGTTTAGGGTTTAGGGTTTAGGGTTTAGGGTTTAGGGTTTAGGGTTTAGGGTTTAGGGTTTAGGGTTTAGGGTTTAGGGTTTAGGGTTTAGGGTTTAGGGTTTAGGGTTTAGGGTTTAGGGTTTAGGGTTTAGGGTTTAGGGTTTAGGGTTTAGGGTTTAGGGTTTAGGGTTTAGGGTTTAGGGTTTAGGGTTTAGGGTTTTAGGGTTTAGGGTTTAGGGTTTAGGGTTTAGGGTTTAGGGTTTAGGGTTTAGGGTTTTAGGGTTTAGGGTTTAGGGTTTAGGGTTTAGGGTTTAGGGTTTAGGGTTTAGGGTTTAGGGTTTAGGGTTTAGGGTTTAGGGTTTAGGGTTTAGGGTTTAGGGTTTAGGGTTTAGGGTTTAGGGTTTAGGGTTTAGGGTTTAGGGTTTAGGGTTTAGGGTTTAGGGTTTAGGGTTTAGGGTTTAGGGTTTAGGGTTTAGGGTTTAGGGTTTTAGGGTTTAGGGTTTAGGGTTTAGGGTTTAGGGTTTAGGGTTTAGGGTTTAGGGTTTAGGGTTTAGGGTTTAGGTTAGGGTTTAGTTTAGGTTTAGGGTTTAGGGTTTAGGGTTTAGTTAGGGTTAGGTTTAGGGTTTAGGGTTTAGGGTTTAGGGTTTAGGGTTTAGGGTTTAGGGTTTAGGGTTTAGGGTTTTAGGGTTGGGTTTAGGGTTTAGGGTTTAGGGTTTTAGGGTTTTAGGGTTAAGGGGTTTAGGGTTAGGGTTTAAGGGATTTAGGGTTAGGGTTTAGGGTTTAGGGTTTAGGGTTTAGGGTTTAGGGTTTAGGGTTAGGGTTTTGGGTTTAGGGTTTTAGGTTTAGGGTTTAAGGTTTAGAGTTTAGGGTTTAGGGTTTTAGGGTTAGTGTTTTTTGGGGTGTTGGTGGTTAGGGTTTAGGTTTAGGGTTTTGGGTTTTTTGGGTTTTTGGTAGGGTTTAAGGGTTAGGGTTTTAGGTTTTGGGTTTAGGGTTTAAGGGTTTAGGGTTTAGGGTTTAGGGTTTAGGGTTTAGGGTTTAGGGTTTAGGGTTTAGGGTTTAGGGTTTAGGGTTTAGGGTTTAGGGTTTAGGGTTTAGGGTATAGGGTTTAGGGTTTAGGGTTTAGGGTTTAGGGTATAGGGTTTAGGGTTTAGGGTTTAGGGTTTAGGGTTTAGGGTTTAGGGTTTAGGGTTTAGGGTTTAGGGTTTAGGGTTTAGGGTTTAGGGTTTAGGGTTTAGGGTTTAGGG